>OX438630.1:12022454-14522454 GCA_949316285.1 Eupithecia subumbrata | reverse complement strand
ACCACGATCCTGTGCTAACCGCCTCCATTGACGCCCTCCGATTTATTCCTTGAGTCAGTAAATTTATGATTATTTAGAAAGAAAATTAATAAATTAATTACTAACATTGACAACTTAATATACTAGAGCACATTTGGTAAATCTTATAGTACATTAGGTGCCTACTTATTAGAAACAATGAGGCGTGATTTAAGCATGAAAAAACAATTAATAATAATAATAATAAAATATTGAATAACTGCTTGATAAAAAATATACTAATTTTGTAAGAGTGTCAAAAATCAGAATAACAACCTTGTAAAATCTAAAGTAAAAAGAAAATTACAATCATATAATAGAAAAACAAAGTAGAACTAGAATTAACAGTTGACCTAACTGATCCATATGAATACCAGTCGAAAGCATCCCTAAGATGCTGGCTGCATTGTATTGCATTGCATTTACCTTTGAATTCCGGATTGATCAAATCCTTCCGTCTGGACATAAATGCGTTCAGGTACACAAAGTCCAGGCAGGACAGCAGCACATGGTACATATCCACCAGGTCATCAGCAGAGTTGTGGAATTCACTCTTCACACAGATGTAAAGGCACCATGTGAACTCATACAGGGCGTTTGTGGTGCATAGCTGGAGTCTGAAAAACCATGTTGTATACATGTAGTTAGTGTATTTTCAAAATCAAGAACTCTTTTTTTTCATAAATACAATAAATGTTCATTTAGAAAAGGTATTAAGATGACTGAAAAGGATAAAACCTTGAGTTGTTTTGAGTTGGTTTAGTGATGTATAGTGAAAACTAGTGAGCGCTATAATACTAATAATAAAATAATACACATAAACAAAGTGTCTTAAGTAGAGACATTAAAAGTGTTAATGGACACATTCTTAGTATACAAATATTGTAGCAGTTTAAGTCAAATTTAAATTACTTATTAGTCTTAGACTAGATTGTAATACTAGACGTATTTATTTATTTGGAAAAAGATAATTACATCTTAAAAGAAAATTTTTTTTTAGAAGATATCAAATTATAAAATTAAACACTGGCACAGAAATAAGACTAAGGTAAAGAAACAACAAAGAAACCTTTAGTCTGTTAGTTGTCATTTTTCAAGGTCGAGCAAAACCCATCCAGAGCTTTTTATCCTCTAGCTAGATAATCTGACATTTTATAGTAAGCCTTTTTGTACAGCAAGGTTTTGACAATTTGTTTGAATTTATTTACATATCATCTGCGATCACCCTGCCTGCCAAGAGTGGTGATTATAACAAAACCCCTGTCATTTGGGGAGGCATGTTCAGCAGGGGATTTAAATGTGAAGAGGAGGTAATTGTAATGTAACATTATTTTCCATTGCAGGACATTGCCACCCTTGTCTTTATTCCATTTAAAGCAAATAAATATTTGAATCTTTGTTTCTTCCACTGTTTATTGTAGCAGGCCATGTGTTTGTAATGTAACATACGTTGACATTTTACTAAAAGTTGAGCTTGTAAGGTGCTTATCAGTGGAGGCCTATGCCCAGCAGTGGACTGGTAAAGGCTGTTGATGATGATGATCATGAACCAAAAGTTATGACTAAACAAGATAAGGCTTAGATGAGAACTTTGGTAGGTTTAATTTCATAAATTATGCTTTCCAGCTAAATCATGGCTGTTATTCAGGTACTTTGGAGACAACAAGTGGCAATAATATAGTAGATCTCTGATACACTTACTTTGGTCTTCTTGTCTTAGTAGTAGACATTTTTAGAGGCTCATCAGATTTAAGTCCATGGAATATTTCCTGGAAGATAGGTTGGAATTTCCTGTACAAAACTGTTGAAACTGCAAACTTGTGCTCCAGCCGTGATATCCTGTTTTTGAAATCTGTCGACATTGATGTCATGTCTATCCAATTTTTTATTTTGGTAAAAAATTGTATGAGGCTGAAATAAAATACAAGGTTATGATTGATTGGCACATCCTGATGGTACATTTTGATAAATGAATTCAAAGTCATTTAAAGTTCTTTCATAACAACACTTTGTTGTTATGGTTAGAATGTTTGTTTACCTGATGTTGCATAATCTAAGAAGCTTTGTAAGGCTGACACAGTTGCCCTCAACAGATTTTCCTGATTGGACTGTGGGGGTGACAGAGGTCCTGCAAGCCACATAAAGAGCACACGCCATCCAGTGCAGCACATCACCCTGGAATCATCAATCAGAACAGAACCTTATCTTTCTGACTGAATAACAAAGAGAACAAGGTTCCACGAAGTGCTCATGATTAGGGCATAGTAATAGATTTAATACAAACTCATTATCACAGTTACAGAGGCACAGAACTCACATCAAGGGTAAAATTTCGTTTTATTTCTAAAAATGATTCCTTCGATTTCTCTGCAGCAGCAGGGTCCATATTCAGGTTTGAACATATACTATCCATCTCTGCCATCCAGCGCTCCTCACTTTCTTCTGTACTAGACATATTTATAATTGATAGATTGTCCACTTATTTCCTAAAACTATTGTAAAACACAAAATAAACAATTTCGCAGCCCAAAGTTGCCTCTCGATTTTGACAACTTTGACAAATTGTTGGCGGGAAGGGAACGGCGGCGCTCCTCCCACGCGTTTCTTTGTCTATGGTTAACATTTCAGCCGGCCAGTGCCAGCCACTCGGACTCACCGGACCGGAAGTTTTTCGGTTTCACACAGATCCAATATCGGACGAACATCAGGCATATTTTATGACAGACAAATAGATCAAAATCCAATTATTTCTCTCGCACGATGAAAATAGCCTGACAATGTAAACAAAACATTTTTATTTTGAATTCTGCGATTCAGAGATGCAAAGTTTTTGATTGTAAAACTAATATTTCACCATCTCATTCAATCAATTTATACCTGGAAACGAAACGATCCTCTGTACAAGGAATTTAAATACCATTGCCGTCATAATAATTTTGTATCATGCGAATTACTCAACATTCTATTTGAGTTCATAGTACTTCATAGCCATATACTATTTTCAAAATGATATCCTTTCGTCGTTTCTATCATGTTTCTTCCACAGTTTATAGCATGAAAAAGCTTGGAATTAAACTCAACAAGATGATAAGCCCGAAGGCTAAACGGTAAGTTTCTTCTGTCTTAAACATTCAGATAAATGTTGAGGTTATGTTTATAGGTAGACTGCAAGATCTCTTTACACCTCTACATCTATCCTCAGGCAATGGCATCCCACTCAAATAGAAAGCGACGTAATGCCTAGTGTGAAAAGCCTAACTAAAACCAAGAATGAGCCAGGAAAGCGAGCCACAAGAAGATCTTCAATGCTGAACAAAATGTTTATGAAAAATATAACTGACTTGATGTCAACTGGCACAGTATCAATGGATCTTGTGGGCAGGGGAATTGAAGTCTCAAAGGTAGTAAAATAGGCGCCATATTTTGTTAAAGTGGAAAGTTTTCTACGTCTCTTGTAGTAGAAAACTTTCCTCTTTCTCTCTCTCTCTCTCTATTCTCTACCAAAAATCTAAGATAATGATCAGAAAGTTTTCTAGTGTTGTGTTAGGTAAGTAAATAAAAACTGCTTGTTCATACAATTTTTGTCATGGAAATTCCATTTAGTTTGTTCATCAAATTGTATTTTGAGAGCATTTGGGAATATGTTGATTTTTAGCACAAAATTAAGAGATTTTGTGCTTGCATCAACTTCACTAAAGCTCCAAAAATACTAAGTTAAAAAAAAATGGTTAACCGTTTGCGGGAAATTACTTTTCCAATAATTTTATCTGTTGTAAAATGAAGAAAAAATTTAAAACAAAACAAAAAAATACTTACATTTTCACGAAACTAACAACTTCAATTCATTATTATTATTATTTGTGATACACAGGCAGCTGTTAAGCTGATGCATGTATATCTGAGTCTTTGTCATTGCACTTTAAATATTTGTCCAGTCTTTTTTTGAAAGAGATCATTACAGATGTAAGCAAGCAGGTTAACTAAGAACTGTTGTTGTGTTGGAAGAACACCAACGCGCCCGTCTAGAACCACACTCACCCTGAAGATGTCCCTCGTTAAGGGATCAAACATTGGTGTTCTTCCCACACAAATAAGGTTCATAGTTAACCCGATTACATCCATAATGAATTCCTCAAACTATGATAGTTTTTATAGTAAAATAACAACCTCAATGTCTAAATTTGAACCTAAGTTTGTTTAAGATCTCATTATGAGATTCTTTTTTCAGGTGAAAATAACTCCAGATCTTCAAAAAGTCCTAGTGTTCTGGGTGTGTAAAGGTGATACCTCTGATGAAGAGACTGAAGCTATGTTGAATAGTATAGCTGGAGCACTAAGGCACGAGCTGTCTACGTTGAGGGTGATGGGAGAGGTTCCATACATTGATTTTGTCAAAGGTAAACTCGGAAGTTATGAAGGAAAACCAATGTCAATAGTCTGCAGTTAGCTCAGTTGCTTCAATAGGGTAGTGTCCTGAGTAAAATAAATATTAATGTTCAATTGACAAAAGAAAAAATGTGTCCAATATCTTCTGATAATCTAACCGCCGAATACTCAAACGCATCTCAGATTTAAGCACGTCTCAAATGACGATTTTTTGACAGTTTTCAATGAAAATGTGTCAAAAATTCGTCACTTGAGACGTGCTTATATCTGAGATGCGTTTTGAGTATTCGGGGGTAAGTGGGACTAATGAGAATTTTTTTGGAACACGATTTTTTTGTAAATACTAGTTCTAATTTGTTTCTATTATTTGATTGTATTTTTTTTGTTTATTAATAAAACATCTAAACGTCAATGTGTGAGAAAATGGAACTAATCCAGAAATTCTAGGCCATAGTAATGCTACTCACCGCCAGATGGCGCCGTCCGTCATATTTGCTTCATATTGTTTTGCTGACAACTGCACCATTTGCTACTCAGCAATAGATGGCACTACTTTGGCTGAACCACAGATATTATAATACTATACTAGTAGCTGAACTAAAAGTATAACTTTAAAATATTCTATTTATTAGCATCAGGAGGCCAACTCGGAAAAGGAAAATCGAAGTTTCGTTTGCGTTGTCGTACAAAACCAACTCTTATGTCTTATGTCGACGAAAACTAATCAGAAACTTCGACTTCGATTTTAAGAGTACGGGCCCAGGATATCCTAAATTATTTTCCCCAGATCATCAAGAGGCAAAAATAGTGGACCTCGACAGAAGACTACAATTCGCTGATTATGGTGAAGACTACACTCCAACTGATATGGGACACCTTCTCAAGACAGAGTTTACTTTGAACACCAAAATCTCAGCGGAAATGAAGGTTAGAAATACAGTCAAGCAAGAGTCATACTTAAGGCGGTACCCCACGGCACACTAGCGCCATCTATTTTATCTTATTATTACGTTGAACAAAGGAAATTTAAAAAATTACGTTGGGCAGTTTATGATACCCATCATAAGCTTTTTTTAATTTTATCTTATTATTACGTTTAAGAGAGGAAATTTCAAAAAATACGTTGGTCAGTTTGTGATTTCTATTATATGCTTTTTGTTAATGCCTCTGCAATAGTTTTAATTTGTATAGTTTAGGCAGAGATGCGAAAATAGAGTTTGGTGGCCACCAAGGGCAACTTCGTATCTCTTCCAAAAAGACTCTTACAAAATAAAACTATGACAGAGGCATTAAAAAAAACTTATAATAGAAATCACAAACTGACCAACGTATTTTTTTAAATTTCCTCTCTTAAACGTAATCTATATATATAAAAGAAAGTCGTGTTAGTTACACTATTTATAACTCAAAAACGGCTGTACCGATATGGCTGAAAATTTGTGGGTAGGTAGCTTAGAGCCAGGAGACGGACATAGGATACTGTTTATCCCGTTCGACAGCGTTCCCGTGTGACTTGATAAAAAACTTGATGAAACGTCAGTTAGTATAAAACGTGATATAGCAAAAAAGAATCAGACTTGGAATAACAAAACGCAAATGACAGCTATGTAATGGACGTATGGATGACGTATGGATGCCGGGGGGCCGATTCTGTAGTATATTTAGTATCAGCATTTGCACCCGTGCGAAGCCGGGGCGGGTCGCTAGTAATAAGATAAAATAGGTGGCGGCGCTAGTTTGAGGGGAGGTAGCCTTAAGCTTAAAATATTGTCGGTCATTAATTGACGTCAAAACCCTTTTCTTGGAAACGTGTGGAGTTATAAAGTTGATATTAATATCAAATACTCAGCAGTGAAAACTCTAGGAGCTGTGAAAAATTTAAACCAACGCAATCAAGATTAACGGACGTTTATGCCGCGTATTTTGACACTCGCAAGAGAAATGAAATCTACAGGGTTCTTCCCGTTTAGAAGCCATGTTTAGGGAGGCCTTTGTTCTGCAGTTGGACAATGCACGCTGAAAATAATAATACCTAATTATAATATGACTTTCAGTATAAAAGAAAATATGCGAAAAACCGTGGAATAGTAGTAACACAAAAAAATAGGCAACGACCGATAGGTTTGTACAGAAATCACCTGCACGATTCCAACTCGCAATTGACCAGTTTTTTGTTTCTTTTGTCAAATCTAATTAAATCGCTTTTTCAGGCAAAAATCAAGCATATGGAAGAACAAACGCCTCTAGAAGAAGAACCGTTACCAGAAATGACCCACAACGTGTATGGATTAGACCACGAGAGGATCTTGAACAGATTGCTAGCGGCGAGAAAAAAGAGCCGAGACGCATGGATAAGAATGGAAAGCACCGATGCTTCTGTCATCTCGTACCGGACGTCAGGTGTCAAGTCTGACGTGAGCGTTGGTGATCAGAAGAAGGAGTTGGCGGACTTCTTGCAGAAACGGAAGGTAAGATTATTGGGAAGTTTCGATGTAAGCGTTGGAAGTATCATTCACCGGTAACTCTAACAGGAGGGTACGTGAAGATTTCTTTCTGCAGGCAGATGCTGGATGCGGCAAGCTGAAGACAGGCGCTATGACGCTCATTAAGGCCAATGTCCAGCTGTGGACTAACATAGGTTGATGATAATAAGAAATTTTAAAATTTCAGAAATATTTATTCGTATAGAATATAGGTGGGAAATAAATAAACAGTTAGTCGCAAAGATACATTTGTGTCACCATACCCTGACTTTTGAGCATACGAATGTTAGTTGGATTTAAATAATTAGGTATTGCGGATGTAACCGCACACTAGCGCCGCCAACTATTTTTCTTACAATTACGTTAAACACAAGAATTTTCAAATATCCATTGTACAGTTTGTGATACCTATCCTAATCCTTTATAATTTAGACAGAGAAGCGAAAACACACTTCGGTGGCCACCAAGAGCAACTTCGCTATTATGCATAAAGGAAATAAAAGAAAACTATTTTCTTAATAAAAGAAAGTTCTTAATAAAAGAAAGTTCTAAATAAAAGAAAGTTTCTTAATAAAAGAAAACTATTCTAACTTTATTTTAATTATAGGAATTAAAATAAAGTTTATGATGGGTATCTTTTATTTTGCTGAAGGGGTGTTTTTACTCAGTTGACGAGTTTATCAAACAAAATTAATTATTATGTTAGCAACAAAGATGAATTAGAATATATATACCTAATTGCATGCTATTACTTTAACTAAACTATCATAAACTGTACAATGGACTTTTAAAAACTCCTTTGATTAATGTATGTAAAAGAAAGAAAAACCAGCGGCGCTAGTTTTAAGTATACAAAGCGCCTTTATTCATAAATTACTACATAAAAAATTCTAAACCAGATCCAATAACTCATTCAGGACACCCATACTCAAATGCATACAAAAAAGAAAAACTTTTTTTTTAAAACACGTAAATATTGTCAATTTCTTTTAATGTCGTAGGTAATTTATTGTGTATACGAGATACCATGCAGATTACTAAAGCTTTTGAACTATAAAAATAAAATAAATAAAAATAAAATAAGCCTTTATTTCCTACTACTTATATAACTATCTATTTACAATTTTTGCTTAAGCTAGTGGTCGCCTTTTTTGGCGTAGGCCTCCCCCAGCTCCTTCCAAACTTTCCTATCTCTGGCCTTTGTCATCCAGTTAGGACCAGCGTATCTCTTCACAAAGATGTCTTGCCATCTCTTCTCCGGTCGACCTCTAGGTCTCTTCTTATTCCTTGGGATCCACTCTGTGATTTTCTTGGCCCAACGGAGAGTAGAGTCGTGAAGATTGTTTTCCATCCTGCACATGTGCCCAGCCCAATTCCATGTGCAAAGCTTTTGAACTAACTTCTATGAATTCACATAACATTTAAACAACAATAACCAAGTGAGAGTCCTTCATATATTCCTCTCGGACTTTCGCGTAAAGGGCCCTTTCTATAGAGAATCTTACTTAAGTTATATAATTTTAAATTATTAATTAATAAGGTCACAAGTGTCCGAATCCCTAGATGCGAGGGACCAGGGGGAGGCCTTTGCCCAGCAGTGGGACACAGCAGGCTTATTGTAATTATATCTCTAATCTATACACTGTTTTTTATGTTTTGCGGGACAATTACAAATCCCATAAATTTTTAAGAAGAAATAAAATTTTTAAGAGACCAATCTCTATAGGTACAATAGCGAAAAATTCACCAAAATCTGTCCTTAATTCACATAAAAATCGACGAAAATAGGTACATTATATTATAAAAAAACCTCCTCCTTTTTGAAATCGGTTAAAAATAATAAACCAACAATGTGGTTATTCTGAACAATAGCTCAGATAACCTGAATTTACATGACGAATACCCGGCCATTGAATTTTAATGGTTTTATGAATAGAAATGGATTACTCATGGTCTACAATAAGCCAATATTTTCATTGTTTACACGGACCTTTTTTCTTTGTCTTCGAGACGGGACATTTTTGCAATGCGTCGTAGCGAATACTTGGCGAATAATAATACCTTAGTGATCAAATTCTTGTATTACCTTATCAATTGAATGAACTGCCTAAATCGAAATCATAGCTAGTTACTGCCCGCGGCTTCGCACGTGTTATTGCTATGATAACGTTTATCCAACTAGAACTGTAAAGTCTTAAATAACGGGATATCTACCATGATTTGAGTTTTGAGCTTTCCAATATTTCGGCACAGTTTCATGCGCCATGATCACGGAATTACCAGTTATTATCAGTTATTCCGTGATCATGGCGCACGAAACTGTGCCGAAATATTGGAAAGCTCAAAACTCAAATCAAATCATGGTAAATATCCCGTTATTTATAATTTTAGTGATAATAACCATGATGGATTTAAGTTTTATCAACTAGAACTGATTTATGAGTAAAAATTTAATAGGCTTTATTTACTCTAGGTCTAACCTACCCTACATCCATGCAAAATTTCATCCAGAAGAAGTACCTAATAGACATCCATCATCTGTCCAATTCAAAATTTGGCATTTATCTACCTATACTAATATTATGAAGCGGAAAGATTTGTATGTTGGTAACGAATAAACTCGAAAACTACTGGACCGATTTCAAAAATTCTGCACCAGAATGCTACATTATCCCGAGTTTCATTCGTCATGTAAAATCCATGAAGACATTTTTTTCAATATTTTAGCTTAGAAGTAATAGGGAACTTCACTGTTCGAACCGCATAGAGACCTACACGTACGAAAAAAATGCGGTAGAGTATTTTTCCCGGACGAGGTACACAGGAAGTTTCAAACCTCAAAACATTATTCTTAACTCTCGTATAACTTTGTATCATCACATCACATATTTTTTGTAAACAATGGAATAACGAAATAAAAAAATATATTGATGTAAAATATTTAAAGATAGTCTTATGACATCGGAGAAAATTGCAGAAGTACGAAATAATTTTTGGTTTTGATAGCTTTCATTTAGGATCGTCCGTTTTCAAACTGGAATTTGAACCTTTTTAGTTGCGCGCACGCAATGCGTTGTTGATGATGGTGTTTTTGACCCCCCCGACGCAAAAAGAGAGGGGTGTTAAGCGTGTCACACACGACGCAGATACGATAATATTTTATCTGCGTATAAAAACTTATTTATCTGTTCAACCAACACACTAAACATATACGATAATATACGAGACGATAAATTCAATCAGAATCCTTCAGACTGAGTACATTTGTTTTTTGGTACAGATTGTTTTATACAGGGTGTTGAAACAAAATGAGTTCGCGTTTTACGGATCAAACGCGTTTATTGCTTTTTGATCTATTAGACAGCTCATCAGAAGATGATCAAAATTGGGCGAATGAGTGAGCGAGAGAGCGAATGACCAGCCGGCGCAACCCGGGCCGGGACGTTCCCTCCCCTCTGTTTCACCGCAGACCCTGCCCCTGATTCATCCTGTATCTACCTGCAGATAAAATATTTAACAATATTTGTATCTGCAGATGTATTTGTATACGCAGAAAATAATCTCACTATATTTCCATATATGTCGGTGCCCACAGATACTTTACGATAAAATATAAATTATCTGCGCCGTGTGTTCATAGAAAATGTATAGAGAGCGATATTGAAAGATATACGCTCAGATACAGATATCTTACCGTATCTGCGTCGTGTGTGAGAAGCTTTATAAGTTTAACGTGTCTGTCTGTGGTATCGTAGCTCCCAAACGGATGAACCGATTTTCGTTTAGTTTTTTTGTGTCATAGATAATTTTATGCCGAGTGTTCTTAGCCATGTTTCATGAAAATCTGTCGGGGGGGTTTTTGAAATTTTAAATTTTGTTCTTGTTTTAGTAATTAATAATAAGGTACCTTGATGTGTTACCTTGTTGTTATTGTTATCAATTTTTGTAATTTTTTCATTTATAACTAAACGTAATTAATTAGAGTGAGATTAATTAATTAGAGTGCACTAGTTTTAAAGTTCTTGTGTTGCTTCTAGTTGGTGGTCCTTAATAAATACAATAAAATAAACATCTTTGGTGACATAAAATATCTAAATGTATTATTTTAAAAACGAAGGCTATGAAATTTTTATTTTAAAGAAAAAAAGGTGCTCTCTAGTTTTTAAAAATTGCTGGGAGTCCATTCGCATTTGTACCCCTTAGATTGTAACATAACAGCGTGTTCCTCTTCCGGTTAAATCGCTACAGCCTTTTACGCTACGCTTAAACCTCTAAAAAAACGTAAAAAAATGTAAAAACAAAAATGTATTCAAATAAAATCTATCTTTGTTATGTATCTCTTATACATAGAATAAAACAAAGTCGTTTCCTGTCTGTCTGTCCCTATGTATGCTTAGATCTTTAAAACTACGCGACGGATTTTGATGAAGTTTTTTTTAATAGATAGAGTGATTCAAGAAGAAGGTTTATATGTATAAAATACATGCATAATATAGTACAGAAACACTGATAATTTTAGAGGTTTCTAATTTGATGTCGTAAATAAACATATTTTTTTGCGCTTACATTGCAAACGCTGGCTGAACCCTACGAGATAAAACAAAATAATGTACTACAGTATTGTACACCTTAAAAAGGTCTACAAAAAAGTCTGTATCAACATTGCAGCCGTGCGAAGCCGGGGCGGGTAGGTAGTTGTAAATAAATGCTTTATTATTATTATTGTATTCAGTATATCACTTTAGTACCCATAACACAAGCTCTGCTTAGCTTGGGGCTAGATTATGCTGTGTGGATTGTATAGCACTATTTATTTACTTATTTATTATTTCACAGATTCTTCTAAACAAAATCCACAAAGAATTGCGAAAGGTCGATGAGAACTGGCAACTGGAACTGAATGACAAATACCCTGATGACGATATCGTACACGATGATGACTACTTTGATGATTATGATGATTTCGAAAATGACTACTTCGAACATAGCCAAGAAGAAACAGAATCACAAAACAAGAAGATATAAGTAAAATGCGTACCTGTAGAAAGTGTAAATAAATATTTGTTATTTTGTTATATTTAAATATTGTTTTTATTTCTACCTCTGAAAAAAAGTTATAGAAATCTACACTAATATTATAAAGAGGAAAGATTTATATTTTTCGAATAAATTCAAAAACTACTGGACCGGTTTCAATAATTCTTTCTTCATTCGAAAGTTACATTGTCCCTGAGTAACATAGGCTATATTCATATGTTTAAAAAATAAATGTCCGCCCGTGCGAAGCCGGGACGGGCCGCTAGTATTCAATAATAAAATATATACCCCATGGTGATTTTATATGGTTAAAATGTCTTTGGTTGCTACTGATGCACAGGTAAGCAAAGAAATGTGCATAAGTTCAGTGATTTAATATTTCGCCTACTAAAAAACATTTCCTAACAAAAATGTTTAAATTGTTGGAGCAGCATTAACAATTCGAACTTCCTAATGAAATCGATGTTTTCTGCGAAAAATGTAAAAGCACGAAGACCTGGATTTGCCGATTGTTAAAAACTTCCAGGTAATATTTGAAACTTTACTCTTTTAAGGATTTTATCTATTGTTTTGTCGGACAATAGAATTTGGAGTTCGACGATGACTCTCGCTTAGAGAGTGAGAACGCGGAACCGCCATTATTATTAACCGACTTCGAAAAAAGGTTCTATGTTGTTGACTTGTTCGCTGACAGCTGGACTAAATTATTAAGAGCATGTTTTTTATTTTGTGAACGTCATTATTAATTACTTTTCTTTGTATTAATTCATTTATTGTATTGACATTCTCAATGTGCATGGAATATTTTATGTAGATTATTCTTTTAATTAAGTAGGTAAGTACTTAATGTACTTAATTGGTTCAAAATAACAGTGTTTATTAAATAAACAATAAATAAATGTTCGGCTTCATTATTTTTTGTATGATTTCTCCGTCATATGGACCGATCGATTTGGATGATTCTTTTGCAGTCGCTTAAAAAATGAAATTCGAAGGTGATCCCATAAAATGTTTATTTCCCAGGGAGTAGTATTTATCCCGCAAAACTTAAAAACCGTTTAAAACTAAGGGATTCGAAGGCGGTTTTAAATTATTCAAAACAATCTAATAATTTTATATCGATACATGTATGGACGAGGCACCTGTCCTTACGAGATTCTACGGGTTTATTTATTATATAAATAAGAAGACATAAACGAAACAGGTAGGTAGGTACCATTTTTTTGATTAGGCTATTGACCACAAACGCTCAAAAAAACCAAGCGAATTTTTTAACAGCTGAGAGTCAAATCTAGGAATTTAGTAAGAGCGAGGTCCTCGCAAGTGAAACCGCGGGAAACAGCTTATTATTAATCTGTTAAACCCTGGTCAGAACTCAGAAGCCAATCTACAACATTACAGATTCAATCAGACCCCTCATATTTCGCCTCATGACATGACCTTTCCTTCCCCAACCCGCCAACCAAACTAACATGACGTGATAAATCATTATAATCTGTTTCAAATTCGTCTTACTGTAAAGAGAAGCTATGAAGTCAGGCCATATAACACAACTAGCCACGGCTTACGCCACACAGAAGGCTCACTCAAGACAAAGGGTGAAATTTATGGAAATGACAATATTATCGTAATTGCATCGATTGTTTTCTTTCTTGCTGCAAATAGTTAAAAAGCTTCTATACTTAGAATTTCTGAGTCAGGGTTCCGACGACACTATCGAAGGGTTGGTCAGGGAACCATCATATGCTCTGATTTACACACTTCCTTTATAGATTCGTTATCAGGTCTTATTAGGTAGCTCTAAGAATATTTAAGCGATGGTGTCTACAGATTTTTATTTAAACTAGCTTGAACCACACACAGGATACAAACACAAGCGCCCTGTCTTTTTAGATTCGTTTAACCGAATCCGGATATGAATTTATATCCATTAAAAGTCTAGAACTGTTGCTGATAGCAGAGTTAATCAAGTCTAGTTAAGCGTTGTCATGTGAAAAATCACGTTGGACTAGGTACATTCGAGACGAATTTATCCGTCTATCCCATTGATCTATCCTAATCCATAGTTAGTCTTCTGTGTGCGGCATTCACACGATATTGTGGTCTTGTCCTATGATTTATTACATCGATCCAGCTTCTTTTCCAATCGATTCTGTAATCCAGCACGCTTTGTAATCCAATTGATATCCCTGATTTTCAATTGGTTTACGTTGTGATGAAGAGTAGGCAGATATCAATTGAGTCGATTGCCAGAATTGTACTGTAATCCCCTATATCGGCTTGTTGTTTATTAATAAATTAGCTTCTGATTATGATCCGTCGCTGTATAAAAAATTGAGAGTTTAAATTAATTTCTAAATTGTCTACGTCAACCGTTCGATTTATTGTTAGCCTCCAACCCAAACGGAGGGGTGTTAAAGTTCACTGTTTTAAATCGTAGTTTAAGCACAGAATACCTCGGTATAATATAATGTTAGGTACTTCGGCATAGTACTCATAAAACATAATATGTATAGTTTACGAAAAGATCGAGATAGATCTATATTTGGTTTATATTATTTATCTGCTTAGCTTGGGGCTAGATAATGTTGTGTGAATTGTCCAGCATTATTTATTTATTATTTATTTATTTATATATACTTACTTTGTTTGAGTTTCAAAGTAGGTAATATGGTCGGGGCTTTGACGAGGTTCATGTTTTTTTTTTGTAATGTTAGCTCCTTACAACCAACACATCCACAATACCCCGCGAGGGAAGCCACTGGCTAAAGTTAGTGACAAATAAATAATTGCATAAATAATGTCACAATGCAGAGAGTAATGCCACTTTAATGCTTTTATTTTCATCTCGAATGAAGGTCGCGTAATCAGCTCCCTTTATCACCCACCACGTTGTGAACAAAACAAAGCACACAAAGGAAAAGTGTAATTTTAATAGGTACCTATTTTCATGTAAATGTGTGCAGAAAATGTTCCCATTTAAGGTGGAAAGCAAATGTTGATCCCCGTCCTAATATTCCCTTACTAGACTAGGCCTAGTCCATAGGAATGCAAAAAGGCTAAAGATTTTGTTTGATAGCAAATGCAAAGCGGACATTTCGATTTTTTTAATCTTTCGTTAACTCTGGTCGAAATCTGAGAAGTAAATTCCGTTTTCAGTATATATTTTATAAAAAGAAAAATAATAGAATATGTTGAAAGACAATATCTAATTAAAAAATAGTTAATAACTACATTTGGGACGCTGCAGTTTGCCGAATTACACATTATCTCAGCCGTTGATTTACGCAGAAAATCATTGTTATCATTAATCTGATCGTTTAAACCAAGCGTTTGTCTCGAAGTGAAAAAGTATAAAATAATTTAAGATCTCTGGAACGAAGCCCCGGGCGCTGACTAGTCACGTCGGATAATAATCATCGTTTTTTGCCCAGCATCAACAGGTTGCGGTTAGCTAAGTAATGTGTAAGGAGGGTAACATTAATTCGTTCTGGAGACGTCCACTTAGCGAGCCCACCACTATCAATCCATACATTCTAGGTATACCTAGAAGGTAAGTACTACGCCTCGGATGCAGACAGCATCTATGTCTAGTTGGTATAGGTTGGTTCAACGAGGACTATGTATGTTACGAGTATAGCGCCCGTCAGTATCGATCGCCGCCGTTGCCAAGTCACGTACGGAACTCGGAAGGCCGCGTGGCTTAGGTTTCGAGGTGCGAATTTCTGGAGCCTTAGTGTGTCCAGTGTGCCTTAGTGTTAGGAAGGTAGGTACCTTAGTTATTCGTTATCGACGTTGCAATAAAGTTAATCCAGGCTCCGAGGGTCGAGGGGGGAAACCGGCCGGCGCGGTGGCCACCTGTTCGGCGCGTGTGCGCCCCTCGTCCCGCGCAGTCCCCGCGCCCCACCCTGGCCGAGCGGCACCCTCGCTGCGCGCGTTTCGCTTCCCTCGAGTCATTCGTTCCGCGACGCGTCGTCTGCCGGCCGGTTTCTCACGCGCATTCGCACCTTGTCCGTTCACTACACCGCACGGTACAACTATACTCAGCAGATATGACGGAAAGCACCGAGACCCCCGCGGCCGCAGCGCCCGAGAAGACCCCTACCCCGACCGAGAATGGAACCACCGAGACTCCTCAGGAAGAGGCACCGGAGAAAGCCGTTGAGGAGAAGAAAGAGGAGGTCCCTCCGCCCAAGGAGATGCGCGCCGTCGTGCTGACCGGCTTCGGAGGCCTCAAGACTGTGAAGATCCTGAAGAAACCTGAGCCCAGCGTCGGCGAGGGCGAGGTTCTGATCCGCGTGAAAGCTTGGTGAGTACAATTTTGAACTACCTTCTTGTAAATCGATTATGTGTTTTTACGTCTAAATTTAGGTGATCGATTACAGCCAACATAAGATCTATAGAGCCTGTTTTCATCATTTCTGAATTACTTACCTAATGAAAGTGTTTTAGTATGTCTGGATCGTCCAGATTTTATTAACACGCGCAATACGGCGTAACTGCGTAAGATGTCTGCGGGGTGTATTTATGCACAGTTTCGCGGAGGGAAGGGCCCACCGGGGCGGCGGCGGCGGCGGCGGCGGCGGCGTTTCGTCCGCCTCATTACCATCTGCTGGAGATGTGAGCCGTGCAATCTGCCACCCGTAGGCCGGTGGCTAATTCTACACGCAGATTCGCGCATTCACTACTACCGATCACCCAACAATAGACTTGAATTTCTTCGATCGTCGCTCGGTCATTTCTTGCCGCCTGTAACGTAACGTGTTCCATTGTCGCGTTTCTTCTACGATTTCGCCAAAGTATTGCTTATGCAGTAGCTAAACTTGTATGTAAATACGTTTTCAATCGTGAAGCGGAGTATGCGTCCGTGCACGCAAGCGCAGCCGAGCGGCGCGGACGCAGCGTTGCTTCGATTAATGATATTTTGTCATACGAAGACTGCGAGTCGAGTTCGTGCGAAAGGGAGTTGAGCCTACTGACATTGTTCTTTGTTCGTTTTTATCGCTCCACTGCCTCAGATAATGCAGCCCGGGAAACGTATGACTTATCCGCCACTTTTCTTGTTAACGTTAACTCCACTTTGTTAAGGTTTAACAAAACACCCACTTAGCTTGTTTAAGATTTGTTTCGTTGCATTACATTACTGGGATGGAAAGTGCTCCATTATTGTCCGAGAATGGTTTAACTTGATAAGCTGCTCTTGACCATGAATGGGTCGTTAAAAGCTTTGAATGAAGACATCCTGTAGGGTCGCGTCGCTCCCATACTAGCTCGATCAGCCTTTGCGGCTCTTCAATTTGCTAATCTAGTACTGTGGGATCGTAAGTCCTGGCGATCAAGTCGTAGGCAGTTCAGGGATGCTAGGTAGAAGCGGCATCGCAGGGCAAAGCGCACCGCGCTAAATATAGCTCCCTTATCGTCGACTTACTATGTAAATGACCGCGACATACGCCATCTGCTGCGAAATATGAAGTGGTCTCTGGACCGGTATGAAGCAACGGGTTTGCTCTCTAGCATCGCAAAAACGTGTGAGTTCCGCCCACACGGTCCCGAGTCCGGGCCGAGCCTTGCTGTACTTATGGTGGTGTGGTGAGCTAAGCCAACGAGCCTTAGCGTCCCTATGATGAATTCCTCGAATTTCTGCAAAGAATGGACAAAGCTTGAGCGTAGAATCAATTAAATCCAAATAGAATAATATACAAAGTACTTAAATACTTATCTAAACGGGAAAAAATATCGCCAAGAAAAAAAATAAGGAAACAATAATAGGAAGCATACACCACACCACACCCATATAGTTAAGCATAGGTACACCATACACGACAGTGGGTGCTATGCTAGTAGGCGGTGATCTAATTGTACTTATTCAATCAAGTTTAAAAAAAGCTGCACTTTCAAAATTGTAACACAAATTCCAAAAGCGATCTTTTAACAGTTATTACCTAAAACAATATTGATGAAAGCAGTTAACAAGGTGTGAACGATGCTACTGACATCCACCAACAACACACAGCCGTGAAAACGCTCTGAACTCGAACTAGAGCTAGATACTACGAGGCTGTTGACCTACAATTAAATAGTCATTATGTAACTCGTGTAGCTGGTACTTACCTGTTCTGTTATGATACTTAACTATTGGGTGTTGGAAATGATACCCTGGTATCTGAGCAAGACACTCGAGCGATCCATGCCAGTGTAGACAATAATTTATGGCGCATTGAAGAAGGATTCAAGGGTAAAGATAAAAATAAATGTACAATACACAAGAAAGAAAATGTTACAAAATAATTTATGGCGATGAAAGGTTGAGTAGGCATCCTGTCATGCAACAATGAAAAGTAAAAGAAACATTACAAATTAACGACAAAACAATCGGGCATTGACGAAACGAAATAACGATCTTTTTGTAACATACTTGATAGCCCTATTAAAATAATGATACGTTACGTTGTTACAATTTAGTTAAATCCATGTTACACATCACATAATGTTGATACCTTGGTATCCGACAGAACATCTCGTGGTCCCGATTCGGCTAATATGTTTTCGTAAGACTCGAGAACGAAATCCACTGAATAAAGCCCCATTATATTCAATTAGGTCAAGCCAGAAGACTTCCAAGAACAATGGCTATACTCACGCCTTGGATAAGTGGCTTTCTTTTTCATTCCGAGTACTTAATTGTATGTGGAGATGACGGGGAAAGATGGACCTTTATTTTTTGTTGCATATGGGTTTGAGGCGTCTGTGATACATCACGTTAGGCAGACATACTCGGGGTCACGGGTGATATATCAAGGATTCAACTCAAGCGCAATCGTGGAGCTTTTTGTATCGAAAGTGCGTGTTAATTGCTCGCATCCTCTCCTTTGTTGGTGTATCAATTTAATGCCTAAAAATAGCGGCTGCCCCTCTGCAAGTGCCGTCTATGGTATAGTGCAGTATTGTGCATTTTAATGGGCCGAAGCCGCATAAGATGGGAGAGATGAATTTGTTTATTACCCTCTTCCTTATTGAGAGCGTCTGCGCGAGATAGCTCTCTTCCTATGAGTCACTAGAAAGTTATTTTCTTGAGTTAACTCGATTGGTATAACTCGCTGTTTATATGTCGGTGTGAGTGGGTGGCGAAGGCGACTATTGCTGCAGCATAGCTCGCTCGCTGCATGGGGTAGCTTTATTACCCGACCTCGAGCTTACTAACGGTGCTCTTCATCTTTTACAATAATCGTTTGTTGTATTAAGTATTAACTCCTTGTTTTATGAGATGCTCGCTGCCGCTGCTGGTACTATTGTCTAGCACTCTCAGTTTCCTCAAAGTATTTACGTTATAATAATTATTATTACTATTGTGGACGTCATTGTTTCCTATAATCCAAAACTTTGCGTCTTTATCATTAATCTCGCTCTACATAGTTATAAAATTAATTGTATGTAAGTACATAACGTTTCTTTATAACAATGCCATGCATACCGTATCCAGATTATTTTTTGTAATAACATGTTATCGTTGGCATGACCTGTGGCTACGGGCCATCAATCATGCAGCTGACGGCAGCCACATCACAACACAATATTTTATGTGTAGGTAACTTCTGAACCAGGCCATCATCACAACAATTTGAACGTTTATTTATTACATTGTGAATTATTTTCCCAGCATTCTATAAAATCAATATAAACAAACTAATTAATGATAACCAGAACATTGGTACCTCTATGTACATATGTATTGTGTGTGCTTAAGCGGTGCGTCACAACATTATTTTTGACGCAAATCCTGTACTTCTGCACAGTGAGTCAACCAAGTTAGGCTATCAATGAATCATTGGAACCAATTGTTGAAATGACTTCTTCATTATTCGCATTATTTTTATGTGGGACGTGCACGTGGCATCCCTTCGTTCAGGGAAAATATTGACCTTTGTCGGTACCTACTCCTGGAGTCCTGACAGATGTGCGCTCGCTCAATGTCATTGCTGTTTATTTTACTCATTAGCATGCACATGTGTTAAGTTTTTAAAGAAATTCTCACCGATCTCTTCAAGCTCTGGAATTTTGGCATCAACAACGCAGTGTTTATTGTATTTGTAACAAAGATAATCTTTATGAACATGTTATGAACACATTACTTACACATTATCGGATCGTAAGTGCCGCAAGTGCGAAAATATTGTACGGTTTATCTCCCTTCTGCATTGAATTGGAGTGTGTTGGCAACAGGTTATTGTCGAATTATGCAGATTACTTTCTTTTCGAGGCGCGTTACGATACGATACGAAGTGGCTGGCGCTGCCAGACAGGAGCGGCTCGGTAGTCTGAGAGTCCTGCCTGAGTCGTTTAGCAGATGGGACCGGGCGCGCCGCCGCCGCCTCCCGAGGGCACATTGTTCAAAATCAACGAACTTACGAAAATGCTCCTTCTCTTATTGTGACCATAATCGAATCACCCGCTACTGTATATGGAAGTAAACATGTTCAGGTCTCTTAAATCTTTTTTGACAAATAAAATGTTCGTGACATGTAATAAAACTTCTGCCGACGATTTACATTTCTGGAAACAGATCGTTGTAATCGAGGGCATTTGTAATTCTGCTTTGGGTGACCAGTTTTTTTGCTGCAGAAGTTGGAGGGGCATTTGGTTAAAGCTGTAGATTCCGCAGTTGTTAGGTGACTATAACTTCAGTAGGTAGGTATCGGCGATTGCGGAGTAAATTGAATTGGAAAATCCCATGAGTCGTTCTAGAAGGGGTGTGGTTGGCGTTGTCGGACGGCGCGCGGGTGAGCGGGGGTCGCGCCCTGCGGGGTAAGGGTTGGAGTGTAATGTCTGCGGGGCGCGGGGTGAGGCACCGGATCAATACGGCGCGTCCCCTGCCCGCACCCACCCGCAAGCCTCGCAAGCCCTACGTCTTTCGACGCCATTCCTTGTTTTTTTATAGCTCCCATTAACCATGCTCTCCGATAAATGAATAAAAGCATGTGTTGGTATTTCTTTCCTCTCAGTATTACAGTCTGGAGGGTTGAGTTTGGAAATATGATCGGAATGTAAATGCTCATATCTGAAAGCGTTGACTTCCGTTTCGATTGAAGCTTCTGTTATTCGATCAATGTTAAGTGTGTCGCTATTATTAGCATTCCAGCGAAATGTCATGTTACTTCGTAGGTACTTTTTGAAGATAAAAAACTAAGGTTTTGTGGACTGTTGGTTTCTATACCTTTATTGACCGGTTTAGCTCCCACACGCTCGAAATGTTCAAGGAACGAGACAGTTTGCAAGTAAGATTGTCTGGGTCTGCAATTGAGTTATGAATTATTTAGACCCTTGTTTTGACCTTGATCAAATGAATATTTTAGAATATTTTTTACATCAAATACCACTGAGGTCTTTTTCCGCCTTCTCACAATGTCAAGACGAGCAGGTTGATTTATGATGCATTGTACTCCCTGCGATATCCCACTCGCTGTTATT
Source organism: Eupithecia subumbrata (assembly GCA_949316285.1). Taxonomy (NCBI): domain Eukaryota; kingdom Metazoa; phylum Arthropoda; class Insecta; order Lepidoptera; family Geometridae; genus Eupithecia; species Eupithecia subumbrata. The sequence goes on along the minus strand of OX438630.1, from coordinate 14,501,065 downwards.
TTAAGAATCAGTGTTTTCATTTGTTCACGACTTTGCTGTAAAAATTATTAAATCATGTCAGGTTACGTACCTAAGTCTCTTTCTATTCTTGACCACTTATCGCACGTGGTGTTGGGGTCAGCCTTTGTGTTTTCCTCCACTTTGTCCTGTACTTGACGCCATTTTCTGAAACTCCTATCACATCATAGCATCTCAGAAACCTCATCGCAAACTAAACACATGTCCTATTTACTCAAACAATTATATAACTTGGAACATACAGATTTTCAAAGCGTTAAAAAAACTGGGGTATAAAAGTAAAGCTAGATAATCTCGTCGAGTTGCTAAGGCCACAAATACGAGTACGAAACAAACGTCATGCGTGTAATGTAAAGTACAAATTCTGGTAGGCAAGTCGTTGCATCTATATTTAGCTGGCTAGAGAAACCTCACGCCCTGTTCCGACAGCGACCGATAGTTCCGACACCTTCTTTTTTGCCTCCGAGTCACCACCACGAGTTACAATATTCCGTTTATTATGACTTCGTTCCCATATGAGTTTTTTTTTGCCGCCCGCATCTGTTAATATCACGAGGGTCGTCCATATTGTCGGAAACATTGATTTTCAAATTAATGCTTTGTTAAAGTTTCATTGTGCTACGTCGTGCCTTTGAATCTTTATCATATAAAAGTGAAAACTGTTAATACATTTTAAATTGTCCTTTTATTATGTTTTCTGTTCTGTGTGTGAAACAGACCAGTTCATAATTTACTTTGCAAGAAAGCGTAAAGAATGTTTTTCATGTCTCGAAATATTCGGATTTCTATGGAATTCGATTATTTTAAGACGTTCGGACGATTGGATAAAGTATATATTTGACAGATTATTTAGGTATTTGCTTTCTTTATCGGGAGTAAGAGGAACGTGGCAAGATAAAATAGGATAGTTTAGAAGGCCCGTGCTCACTGTATGATATCGTTTTCGGGGAAGTTGGTGAATTGACCGCTACCTATTCCTCATAGATAAGACATCAACGCGCTTCTTTCAGGTTTGTTGCTAATCTGTATTTTACCTGATGTAGGTACCTTTTTAAAAAACTGCTCTTGATACACATGTGAAATTCCAGCCAAAAGCTCCATCTATCATTATCAGGCTCCACTCCAGTTATGTTATTATTTCTTTTATTTCTAAACGGAATCTGAAAAGAGTATACTTAATAATTTTTTTGCAGATTCTAAAAAGAGCAACTAGTAAAGTAAAGTACCTCCATTTCCGTTACTTATCGGCATAATACTGCACATTACGAAATAACTCATGTCGGCTGGCGTAGATTGTGCTCGATACTATTACTCGCATAAAAGATTACAATACAAAGAGCTCGGAATTGAAATGAGAAATACGACCAAAGTCACGACCATAAGCTTTTTGTTCAGAAAATAGAAGAAGACAAGACCTACCTCTACCTACAGAGGTGTTCGTAAAGAAAGCCATCACCATCACCAATAGTGCTTGTGGCTTGTGCAACTGTATTCGAAGCGTAATCCACCGCGTAATTCTCGTCTGGTTTTGTAAATATAGACTAGTACAAGTGTACCGGCTTCGTATTCTTCGCATTACGCCCGGCTCGGATGAATGCACACTACAATTCAGTGCTAAGACTTCTGAGGCTCTTTTGAAATGATTATGCATTGCAGGCAGTAATTATTGTAGATTTATAACGCAGTTTAAAGGGTATTGCCAATATCGGACGCATAAGAACTTAGCAATTAATTTTATCGACAATGTTAGGGAAAAAGTGGAAGCATATAATTATAAGCATCAAAGGGAATTAAGCCATGTAGAAACGGTACCTACTTGAACCTGAAGCAAAGGATGCACTTTGCAAAGCGGTCGAATAGATTCAGAAACACCAAATCCTAATAATATTATAAACGCGAAAGTTTGTAAGTATGGATGTTTGTTACTCTTTCACGTAAAAACTACTGAATGGATCTGGATGAAATTTGGCACAGAGATAGATTATAGTCTGGTATAGCACATAGGCTATATTTTATCCCGGAATTCCCACGGGAACGGGAATTACGAATACGAGGCGCTGCTAGTTCTAGATAAAAGTAATCCAGATTCTCTTATCAACTATATACCTCGTCATCAAATGCAAATTTTCTAATAAAAACAAGCTAATTGTGTGTTGAAAACCGTATCGTGCCGTCGTGCGTAATACGTGCACACCTACACTATTTGAAGAGGATAACGTTGTAGTACTTGAAAAATCAGCTACCGAACAGAGTAGATTATCGAAGCATGCTAGGTACTATACTACGTTACACGAATATCTACAGCATATTAATTTGATACTCGATAACAATTCGTACAAACTACATACCTAAATGTTTATAAAAATAGGACCACACGCACGCTACAGATTTTTATGTGCGTTGAGTAAACTCAGGATTCCATTCATAGCAGCTTCGTGCCACGGAGTTATCGTAAATGTGTAGGAATGTCGGAATTCGTTGTTTCGTTTGCAAATCAATAGTAGAACTAGTTCATATCCTCTTTTGCAAAATCACACTAATATTATAAATTCCAAAGTTTAGATGTATGGATGGATGTTTGTTACCTCTTCATGCCGAAACTACTAATCGGATTTGGCTGAAATTTTGCCAGCAGAATATTCTAATCCTGGAATCAAACATAGACAATTTTATTATATAAATCAGTTCCCATGGGATAAAAAACGTTTCCATAGAAACAACGCTTGCGAAGCCGCGGACAGAAACTAGTTATTAATAAAACTTACAATATCGATATATTTTATTTAAATAATTTTTTTAAGTTGTGTATTAACGTCGCCTTAACGTTATTTTTTATAAATGTTTGCCTCTTTAATACCTTTAATGCGATTCTTATTGGACTTAATCTGTTAGCCTTATAGCGACTCTTTATTCTCCTTTAATCATCCATCTCTTTTAATCATGTTGTCTTCCACAAAATCCATTAATATAGCTTCCGACTCAATTAAACTCCCTGCTCCAGTTCATTATCGGAACAGACTTCTTTATTCCTTATCTGCATTATAATATCTGCTCCAGCTGTTGATGACAACCCAATTATTCACTCGATGGACGCGCAGCCATCTGAGGAATGCAAACTCACTTCCGGCTGGACAATTACAGCGGATGCCTCCGAAACATGACGAGCATGCTTCGTTTAGGGTGACTAATGAGCCACATTGCTAGGACAATGCTACTGTAATGGCACGTTGGCAAATTCACTTTCATTCGCAAATTGGAAGGGTCCTACAATTTATTTGTTTAGGTATCAAAGAGGATTAGGATCAGTGGTTCTTGAACTACAGATCTCAGTTCCAATCTTGACTGCCAGAACTCGGAAGGTTGTGGCATTGGTTTGTGCAGAAATTACTGTGTAGAGTGTTGAACCGAAGGCGGGCATGGCGTTGTAACAATCGAGTACTGTAAAGGCTCATTATTTGCATGGTGCAAAATGATGCGTAAATTCCATTGTGTTTATACAAATGTTGTAGTTAGCCACCGGACTACATTTGTATTCTGAACAGTGTATAATGATAGTACTTGTTTTATAGGCGTGTAAACACTATTAATAGGCATTATGTCTGTTAAATACTTGCGTTTATGGATACAATACAGACAATAAATTAATAAATAATGCTGGAAATCAGAAATATTTTACACTACACATTTTTACGCCTTATGTTCAGCTGGTATTTTTACAAAATTGAAATTCAACTCGCAGCTACCCAATGCAAATTTATCCCACGCTGTGTCACTGACTTGAGTATCTATTTATTCTACTTCCGCTGTAACCTCCCTACAACCTATTTCAACTGGTTATAACGCTTTTAGTATTCATAGAATTATGATATACCTATATTTTATCTTTCAATGAAATGACTGCGTTTATAACTCTCAAGGGAATCGTTGCATTTTTCAGTATGCCGTTTGATCAAATTGGTTTTTTATCACCATTGATTAATTAAGTAGGTCGTATCAGGGTGCTATCCAGATGTCATGGCGAGTGGTCATCAGTAGATCGGAAGCCGATAGCCGTCACGGACCGGTCACGTCGAGTGTATTCATTGTCCCTAGTCCCCGCTTACCGGATATCTACACTTTAGGCACCTGCATTGTTGCTACCTAATACTTCCTATCTTCTATTTATAAAACCAACGGTCTGTTTATGTGTACACGAAGTACTGGTAGCTTGCGGTTTTTACTACGATGGCTTGCGGGGGTGCTTAGTTTACCAAGCGTTTTCGCTGCAGTATTAGTTACATGATTCATGCGACTATCGATTACCATTAGTTATTTACACTTAGCTTATTTATCCGTCTATTTATTTCAGTTTTACTATTTAGTTAAATTTAGGTAACAGTAGTTAGTTTTGTTTAACTATAAAATTATTCTAAGATTTTTTTAACAAAATACTATCAGAGTTTATGAATTCTGATCAAGCATAATCGTGAGTGAAAGCCTGTCATTTCATTCGATTACCATACCAGCTTCACTGAAATCCTAAATCTAATTATTGCCGTGCTAGGAATTTTGATGGGAACCTGTTTACTAGAATTACTTCTATTTTCGCTCCAGATGTTTCGTCTTGGCTCGAAGCCATGGATGAGAATTGTCATTATTCCCTTACTAACATCTTGACAAGCAAAAGCCAGGACTTGGATTTCTATTGTTGCCAGCTATACAATATTTTTGATAATATTTTTATCAGAAATATATTCGTAAAAAGAAATATCTTTCAAATAAATCCTGCATTCAAATAAATCACTAGCTATATCCCTCATTGTTAACTTATGTTTATCCAGACCCTATGCATATTTGATCACTACGAACGAAGGTTTATTAGTCAGTTAACATTATTAAAAGGTGTGCTAGTGATGTTTACTGAACAAATACTAGGCCATTCCCAGTCACGCCATAGGTACATTGACACAAATACCACACTTTACGTGACTTTATGTTAGCAGCTAAAAAAGCTAGCCTTTTAATCGCAATCGTTAATGAACTCGGTAGCACATAAGGCAAGTTAAATCGGTAATCACTAATCAGTGCGGAGGCTAACCATTAGCTGAAATTGTTGTGTTTTAAAATCTCGCAATCGATAAGCTTGAAACGCAACATAGTAATGTACAAAATCCTATTAATGTAGCTAATGGTAGGAAGACGGCAGTTGAAATTACGCTAGACAGACTCAATGAAATTTATATAATATATTTTTTTGATAGATAAAATTTCTTAGAAATTACCCTGAGTATGGGGGCTAACGGCTAAGGGCTAAGTAACGCGCTATACCTACCTAATAACAAAAACCTTAAACTCAATGAAGATGAAAAAGTGGACTCAACTGACAAAGCATAAAAGCATGCCACTAAGTATTTAACAATTAAGAATACCTACGTTGAATGGAAATGCGTCACAAATTAAGCCTTATTTATAAGCCGTAAATGATACAAGCGGCTAAACTTCCGGTGAATACAACTAGTAAGTCATAACAATATCATAAGCGAACTATCGGCGGCATACGGACGGATGAATGCGGCATACAAATGAGTCTGAAAGTCCGCGAATGAGGAAATTCCTAACTACACTTTCATGCGAGATGTTATATCTAGTCTTTATTGACTTGAGGTGTTGGTGACTGCTTTTCACGTGTTGTATTGTATTGTAATTCATAGATTCCGGGCTGTTTTTTATGTTATTTATTTACACGTTTCTCTAGCTAGATGAATCAAGATCTGGTACATCTTCCATACTTTTCTATAGGTTCATTTCCTTTACTGATTGGCAGCATATTCGTTCATCATCATCGTCATCATCAGCCTATATATATCAGCCAGCTCACTGCTAGACAGGCCTAGCACATTGGTTAGGTACTTAACATTTGTTCATCCTATCATTAATTGATATTTCGAAAGTCCGAAACAATACATTTGAAAATACCTATTAATACACTTCTTAGTTCGAACTTTCTTCATCTGACTGCTTTCCTGTCATTTCAAATCTAAAGACAACTCTTACGTTTGAAATTGTCTGTACCTTTTGTTGTAATAAGACAATAAATGACGCCTATACCGTCTATTTCTATTCTCTGGACGTCCACACCGAGCAAAGATCTGAGTCATGCACTCATGCCATAAATGCCTTCGACACGCGGTAAATTAGTACATCGGAATGCCGAGCTGAAGAATTATAATAACAAGTGCTACTGTACTCAACCTGAGTCTGACAACGATGATTTGCTTTTGATCGCTCGCTATCAACTTAGCTACCAGCCTTATTTTGTTTTTAATTGGCTTTCTGTTTTCTCCAGGGAATTGTTTGTTTTTCTACGGGTTTTCGCAATCAAAGCTCATTCTCTTGTTTTGTTTGGCTTCTCTGAAGTTTTGCTCGTTAAATATTCATCTCAATTACAAAGGCTATTGTGGCTTCATCAATATTTTAAGCCTATTTACGTCTGCGTCGAACAAATTGGACGCAATCAATATGGATAACGGATCTGATAACTTTCGCCGGCTGTGTCGTGCGGACCGAGCGTTAGCTGTATTGCGCCGTTTTGATACATTCAGTTTCTCCAGGGTTGTTGGCTATACCATAAGGGATATTGAAACGAATGGTTTTTACGTTTTCTTAAGGCTTATTAATGATGCAATCGCTAAAGATCAATGATATATCTAAGAGGAGTAAAAGAAGCATAAAAGAGGTTAAGTTGAAAATAAATTCCAACAACAAAGAGAAATCCGCGGCCTTATATTTTCAAAGTGGATAAACTACCCTCTTTCTATAAACACGTACGAGTATTAATATGAAATATACTGGGCCGAGAACGGAAAGAGAGTTTCAAGTACCAAGACATGCGCTGAATTACAATGAGTTTTACGTCCACAGTCTAGGAAACAGATAAAACGAAAGCTGATAGCTATATATAATATAGATGATATACCTATAGCTGGGGTGATAGATGTTCCCCGCGCGTTGACTTCGTGATCTCTTCGAGTTGTAATATCAAGTTCAATTACATAGGCACAGATTTCATTTCGAAGACCAATTCCTCCGTAATTACGTTTCTCAGGGGATCATTAACTATCACTCCAAAGATCTCGTAACTGTGGTTATGATCAAACTTCTAAAGTTTGGCGTCCGAGTTTAAGAATTTACACTCAAAGTTACAGAAAACCCGAAGGGCCTGAATAAATAATGCGGAAGAAAACGTGTGTAGGTTTCACATGGAAAGCTCCGTCGGGAGCTTTAAATTTATGGAAGTAAAGACGGGGTGGCTGTAAAACTTCGGACGTACAAAAACCGTTGAAAGCAAAAGTCCAAGGAACAAGTTTGGCGTTGGAATGGGAGGATTTCGACGAAGTGCACTGGTTCGTGACGCCACACATCCGACCGAGCTCCTGCCCGGGCGAAATGTGAAATTTAATTATCGGCAACTTGACAAGGGTTTTGTTTTTAAAGAAACATTGGGAAAGCAAGGTGCCACTAAAATCGTAGTTTCTAATGTTTGTAGTTTTGTTACTCAATCGTCCAAAATTTTCCAGACGTCTGGAACACATTTTATGGCACAGAAAACAAAACACGATAGGTATCCGTTCTGATTTAAACGTGCAATAAACGTAGAAATACTAGACACATTTCGCATAAACTGCAAGTCAGCTTTTATTAACAAACTTGGTTAGTCATCCATTTTCCACGTCAATGTTTTCTAGCAATTTGTGCAGTGCACGTCGTCTACGTCGCGACGAGAGCGTCGCGCCAGCCGACGGTGGCGGCGGCGTCGTCGCGTCGCGCCATTACCACCCCAATGCAATTTAAAATTACCCCGAACAAGGGTTCACTCATTCAATCTTTCATTTGAAACCTCCATTAAAATATGCACGTGGGGTAACAGTAACCTATCATCCGTGCAATAAAGCGTAAAGTTATTTGAATTGCGTGAACAGAAATTCGTGCGACGACGCAACAAAAATTTAATCGCATTAACTCGACGCTGTAATTTGTGCGGGCTTGTGCGCAATCTGCTTTGTCAAGCTCCCTTCGACTACATTACCGGCGCGGCCTACGCAACGCTCGGCTTACAATCAGACTTGTAAATTATTCAGATGTAATCAAAGAAATGCGGGCACTTGTGGGAATTTCGGTGAACAAACCGGTGCTATCAACCTCAAGACCTTGACATAAGGAGTTCGTGACACGCAACTGGTAAAATAACACTCGTGGCTATTTGAAATATCTATAAAACATTTAGTTTTTTGGAGATCAACTTTTTCCCGATAAAGAAGAAGGTGCTCCATTTGGGACAACTTTATTCGGATACCATCAATTTTAGGGATTAAGCAACAAAAGCAGTCTACCTGCGCTTGTCATGCTCGTTACAAGGCATTGTGTCGAAGGAAGCCATTCAAGTCTGCCTTGAATACGCGGTCAGGTAGCGTGCGTAAAATTCGAGACGCTCTGGCGGAGATTATCTCAGATTAACATTCCAGTGATTCCGGGTCCCACAGCTCGCTGCTCCCAGGATCGTCAACCCGTCAGCGAAGTAGGCCAAAGCTTTTTCTGTAATGGAACCGTGGTACCCGACACCAATTTAGCCAATAAAACGCATGCGGGTAGCGTCGCGACAGCCGACACCGACACCGTGGTGAATCGCTCGATTCTGTAATTATTCAGAATTACATTTATATCCACATCACGGCACATGTTGTTGAGGGGTTGTCATCGAAGGGGCACGATACGGCAGGACAGTCCGGATATCGTGCGTCATTTCCACCACCAATAAGTACCAATAAATGACTTAGGTACTGAATGACTTACAGACGTCTGATTCACCGGTAAGTAGTCTACAAACTATTTACTACTACAAACAATGGTGAATCACTACCGTATCTATGTTAATGGTGATAATATGTACGTTCATATACCTACCATTTAGCGAGTAATGTTGGTATGAATATTTATAAGTTCAAGTGTTAGCAGATCAAACTGCGCGTGGATTGCTTACAGTTGTAAATTATAACAACTGCTAAAATTTCAGCAGGATTTGTTACATCGAATTTTCGTAAGAACGTGATTAGATGGTAAACATTGGTACTTTACTTACCTAAATTCGGAAATCGGTCAAGATCTAAGGTTACTTGAATAACTCAACAATGTTGTCAGCAACGAAAACACGTTCCTCTACCTTTTGTAGACCCTTTTCAAGATCATTCTGAGGCTTGAGAGCTTCGATAATAGAACCGCTAAATTGCTTCCCGTCTATTTCGTCGACAATACCTAACCTACCTTACCTAAAGTAGCCGCAGTGAGTGGAGCGTCGTCCCTTGCCAACTAGGGTTTCCATCCGTTCATTCTGCTTGTACTCGTGTGATGTGTGTATTTTTGGCGTGTAGTCGACGTATTTCCTTGTTTAGGCGAAGTATAATAGGCTTAGCGCATTAAACTCTACGTTTGTAGAAGTAATGCAGACGTTTATCGATCTGTAAACTGATATTTAGGACGCACAAAGGAAAGGAATGCATCAGTGGAAGTTTTTTCTTCCAAAATAAATCCTGCTGCGAAAGCATTTTTGCTTAGGTACCTACGCGAAACAAGTACCTAGGTATGAATCTTTGTTTCCTGCTGAAAAGCAGTAACCATTCTAGAACTCTACTAGGTACCTAGACTCATTAATCACTATAGAAATATAAATAAGATGAACTTTGAAAATGATGTAGAGACCTTGCTATAATTCTAGCGTGCTATAGAGACGAACGAAATCACCCACCCCCGTCACCATTCCAAACTTTTATCTTTTCTTCTTGTAAAATTTCAATTTATAGCAAGAATAGATGCCTAATGTTTTATGAACTCTAGACACGCAGGTACAATCGTATAGATTGGTCTAGTCTAATCTAGACTTTAGAACACGAATGTCGAACGTGCCTGTACCTAAGCAGTATAAACACAGGCAAGTGAGTCCTATGTTTACCTAATGGAGGCAGACTGGGTATAACGTGGACATTGGTCGCGGTGAAGCGGGGAACGGGGATCCTATTGATTTTCCATCCATGCTAAAAGCCTGGCGTGGGTGGATGGAGTGTAAGTACTGGTGTAGCAAGCAAATGAAATGACTAAAATAGTGCGCCTTTTAGCCTTTTGGCTCTTTTTATCAAAGGTTCAAAGGTCCTTGTGAGGTTACATTATCGAATTTTGTGAACCTTACCTAAGTTATTAACGTCTAATATCGTGTGGTCGACTTAGGTAGGTAGGTAGGTACCTACTTATCGAATGTGAGATTCTGAAATCCCTATTCCTTTGTGAATTTATCTATAAGTAGTACTTAAGTACCTAGTTAATAATATTTAGGTAAGTAGGTAAGTCGTAGATATACTTAAGTGAAATTCTGGACATCGATGAGGTAAGTAGGTAGGTACATACCTCGGTCACAGATATAATAAAACTATACTAGCCTCGGTATACATTTTATTAGTTTTGCGCGTGGACGAAGAATGTCGTTGTGCCTTCACTTTAACTTCACCTAGGTAGGTGATAGGTACCTCACTTATACCTATGTAATAGATAAGGTAGGGATACGTACCTGCCAGCTTGAATCAACAACAATCACAGCATTCACAGCCCTCCATATTGATGTTGATCGGTACATGGTTATGATTAACCATTCAAATGCTGGGTTCTGTATGCAAACCACGACATGATGTATAGCTACCGCATTCCGATACCACCACGTTAATTAGATAAGTACTTGAACCACATACATATTATCGCATTCCTTGGGAAGTAGGTAGGGATATACCAATAATATATAGAAACTACGACGCAGACATGTGGACGTGGAGTGGTCGATAGCAGCCATTCATCTTAACAAAGTTATTTGTCAACTCATACCAAAATAGATAATTGTATCTGTCAACTCGCCCCTAAAACTTTGACCCATAAAATATAGCCCGGGCTGGGAACTAAAATATGATAATTGATCAAATGTTACATAAATTTGATCAATTATACTGTATTGTACTTGGTGTTGAAAAGTATGTAGCTACATATGTAAATTAGCTAACTCATACTTAAAACATTGAAGTCCCGCTTGCATAAATATTTTAGCGTTTTCACAGAATTACCTATGGTTTGAGATATTAGCGTTTTCACAAACCATACGAGTATGTCAACATTTGATGAGACATTTAAAATCCATGTGCAAGCGAGACAAAGCGATTCAATGCTGTATCAGATAACATACGGCACACAATCAAGCGAGAATTTAGATCATCTCTCCATCTCAATAATTGCGTAAAGATCAAATCACTAACAGCGTATTCCTTGTTCCAGTGGTCTGAACTTCCAGGATCTGATAGTGCGACAGGGAGCCATCGACTCGCCTCCTAAGACGCCCTTCATCCTCGGTTTCGAATGCGCTGGAGAGATCGAGCAGATCGGCGAGGGAGTCACCAACCTCAAAGTGAGTTCCATGTTTTTATTTTAACTGAACCTTCTTCGAGAGATTCTCTTTTCAGTTACTTACGGCAGATTATGTTTAGGGGAGATTCTAAGAGTAGGTATGCAGAAGATACACACAAACGCGTGCTTTGGGTGTGCATTGTATAAGGTACTACCATAGACTAATTATAATTAGTCTATGGTACTACGGATGTACACGTAGGGGGCCAGATGGTTTTTAAAACCGCGTGCGTTAGCAAAGCCCCCGATAAAACGCCTTATTTTAGTGGGTTAGGTAATTCCTCTAAAGCTATTTAGTTTTAAGGCAGATTCATCATATATAAACACACACAGAGATGAGCATAGTTCACTATTTTCTACATAAATATGTTTTGTTTGTTTAGATTATTTTCCCGTTTGTCTCCTGAATACAAGAAAATGCAAACAATACAATGCCTATATGAAACCTCCCTTACTGGTCCGGTTCTGAAAACTCTTTCACCACTTTTCGTTTTGTATAACCGATGACCAAATTTTTCAAGAAGCGCCCATTAATTTGGCGGCAAACATGATTACCTAATTAAGTGACAACTTTTAATCCCTGAAAAACGCGTGCGAAGCTGCGGGCAGAAGCTAGTTCTCTTTAATATCTTCTTGTTGAGATGGCTTGACCCCTCGGTTCAATACCAGTAGATGAATGCATAGCTACTTGTTTTGAACAAGAGGTGAAGCTCTCATAAATCCCTCACGGCAGACATTTCATTAACTCCAGAAAAGTATTGATTTCACGTATGTCTTCGCTTAGGACTGCTTCAAAATTTTGTTTTGATTTGAAATTGAAATCTTGTTTTAAAGATAAGTGAAAAAATAAGTGCTACAATCTACAACTAGTATAATAAGATTTAAAAACCTTAAATCTACCTGTAGGCCTAGCACGGGGATTTTTGTCTAGGGTAGAATCGAGACAAATTACGTCACATCATCATCGAATGCGTAATATGTTTGAAACTCATTCCTTCAACTTCAATAATTTACGCAATGTATGACAATGCGATGTCATTCTTCTCTATTCTACCGTAGGCAACTATCCCCGTGCTAGGCCTACAGGACGCCTATTTTGCTAAACTAATCGCGTCACTATGACCGATCGTCGAATAGCCCCTATTTAATACTAAATTGATAGAATGGTTCTAAGGTAGTTCGGTTTCACACTTCACACTTAACACTTTTGACTTGTATCCCTCCACCTGCAGTTTCTTTTATCTAATTTATTTATTTATTTTATTTTTATTTATTTAACTAGCGACTCTGTGACGATACTGTGAAGCGATAGGTAGCAGAATTGGGTTCTAATATTGATGTTGCAACGTTAGTGCGTGTACTGTACATACCTATCGATTTCGGCCCCATCATCATCTTGTAATAAAGATCATCCGGTATTCAATCCTGAGGCACAAATACCATTAAAAACCAATCAAGTTAAACAGTAGGTGCACTGTACAAATGGAGGGCTTATCGCAGAAATTATCAAAGTTGTAATGGCTTACCATCTCGAAAGACTATAACATATAATGATCTCGATCAAGATCATGTAAAAGTAATTAGACCTGGCATTTGTTATTACAATTTGACCAATGTCGGTATAATTCGAGAACTGTTAACGGAAATGCGATTCAAACGCTTTCTAGAAAGTGAAAATGCAGATCAAAGCTTTCCCGACACACTTTGCGGCTTCAGTCAAGTTTCACGTTGTGCAAGAGACACACTAATGAATTTTCCTAGCACCTAGCCGTCTGTCTAACAAGTCAGTCAATCGTATACTAATGATTTAAGGCAATCCTTTTTCATCTTAAATATGCCCTAGGCTCTCGAACTGGTTATTTTGGTTACTTATATCTACAGCTTCTACAGCAAAGTAGGTAAGCATCGTCAGGGTTAATAATTTCTGACAGTGAAACCATTTTCAGAACCATTCTAGAGACGAGCCATTCAAACTACAAACTAAACCTATCTATAAATCTTATTTTTAACGTGAATAGGCTTTCGTTGAAAATTTTATCTGGAATAATTGAATTCTTAATAATCACAATTTTACCTGATATCATGGTCGAACTGATATAGATATAGAATATCAGAATCCGCTTGCTAATAGCCTCTTTCTTCCACAGGTCGGCGACCAAGTTGTAGCACTGCCAGAGTACAGAGCCTGGGCTGAACTGGTGTCTGTACCTGCTCAGTACGTGTACGCACTGCCCGAGGGTATGACAGCTTTGGACGCGGTTGCCGTCACCACAAACTACGTGGTAGCTTACCTTCTGCTGTTCGAGATGGCCAATCTCACCCCTGGGAAGAGTCTGCTGGTGCATTCCGCTGGAGGTGGTGTGGTAAGTTAATTTGTGTGTGCTGTTATATGCCTTTTTATTTTATTGAAAACAGATCAATTCACAGAAAAACCAGTCCAACATTACTGTATTCGGAATCTGATGATTTCGTTGTGTTCGATTACCGCGGCGATACAAATGTATGAACATCTTATATTATAATATGATACTGTGTGAAATGTGCTGCGTTACCAAAAACTAATGAAATGTAAAAGGTCATATAGACACTTGAGCTTAAATGTTGTCTAGAACTGGACCCACAGAGGCTCGCCTCTAGATAGAAATCTGCATCTTGGGCCATGCAAGCGATAAATAAAAACTGGCTTAGAGGAAACTAGAAGCCTCAGCACAGATTAACCTGCTGTCTCGAAGATAGCATAAGCTTTAAGCTACTTCGCCTTTATAGCGGTACCCGGTTATGAGTTAATCCTCTCCATACCAATTAGGTAGGTAGTTAACCCTGTGGTTATTTTAAGCTAGTTAGAACTTGAAGCCCTTATGTCCATGTCAAGTGCCGGAGGATATTAAACTGTTAATGGCGTCTGGTGATAACACGGAGCATTAAAGTCAAGCTCCTATTTGTGGACAGTTAATGTGGTAAATGGATTCATTGATAACTGGCCTCTGTCTACGGTCTACGGTTTTTCTCTGTTGACTGCTTCTCTCTGCATGTGGTTGAAATTGAACGAAGGCTTTCCACCAGAGGTTGTGATATGTAGCTTTACGTGGCGCAATTTGTACGGCGGCGCTCCAATACGATCGTTTGATTTTTCACAGCTTTATGATGATCCTATTTGTTAGGTTCGTTTCGGTATGGCCTGCTCGAATAAAAAAAGGCCTAGATATTACATTTATAAAAAACTACATTTGTAGAGTCGTAAGTTTATTTCTGTAATCTATACTTATAATAAAACTGTAACAGGTCCAATTCTGTACATTGAAGATATTTTGAAATTTTTTTTTGGAGGACACTCTATTATCGATACTGAAGCCAAAACTGTAATTTTTTTCATTCATGTCTGTCTGTCTGTCTGTCTGTCTGTCTGTCTGTCTGTCTGTTTCTTAAACGCGCATCACGTCGAAACTACTGAAGGTATTGAAATGAAACTCGGCACGATTTTAGGTCATACTACGAGGAAGGACATAGGATACTTTTTATCCCGGAATTCAATCAGGTTTCCCTGGGAGAGGGGATGAAATTAAAATTTCTTTACCGCGCATGACGCCGAAACTGCTGAATGAGTTGGAATGACACCTAGCACGATTTGATTTCGTACTACAAGGAAGGACATGGGATACATTTTATCCTGGAATTCATTAAGGTTCCCCTGGGAGAGAGGATGAAAGTAAAATACCTTCACGCATAACGCCGAAACTACATAAGTAGGTATTCCTATGTAGAATGAAACTTGGCACGTTTTGAGTTCATACTACAAGGAAGGACATGGAAATACATTTTATCCTGGAATTCAGTAAGGTTCCCCAGGGACAGAGGAAAAAGTAGAATTCTTAAACCGCGCATCACGACGGGTCTACGCGTCGTCCTTTTCATGCATTCTTTTTGTTAGAAACAGTGTTGCAAGATCGAATTTGACTAAATCAGTAGTAAGTCGAGTAGAAAATCAGTAGATTGATGAAATAATCTGTAGATTGAAAAAAAAAATAGTAGATAAAGGGTAGGTAAGTTCCTATCTATTTATTTTTCCAAGAAGCACCCATTAGTTAGGTTCCTACCTACTAAGGTGGTGCGTCTTGGAAAAATGAGTTAGGTTCCTACCTTACATGATACATGGTGGGTGGAGTAAGTGTTCCAACTAAACTAACTAGACCACAGAAAGATATTTTTTACTGTGGTACACAGCCAACTGTACCTACCAACTAACGAAAAAAAAAATACGGTGGTCCAGTCAAAGGGATCAGGAGCCCAATTCTGCAATACAATAGCTTCAGTATGACAGTGGAATCGTCGCAGAATCATCACCTAGAATCCTTAGATTAATAAAACTCCAGATAGTACGTGCGAGATAAATGAATAGTTTCAAACTTGACGCGCGTCTCTCCATCTGCATTCATCATAATTTCTTTCATTTGAGGTGGAATACCAAAACGTGTCATTCTGTTTTGATACCCCTGTCACAGTGAAGCGATTAGTATAGCAGAATAGGGCCCCAGCTGAACGGAACCATGAGTAAGAAGTGAAAAGTGTATAACACTTCCTAACACTGACGCTGGCCGAGTCGTAGCTAAAAGTCGTGTGGATAAAGAATGGGATTGAAGATGACAACATGCTATCCCCCGTAGAACTTACACGATTTTTTGCACGGCGGCGTTTCATAATAATTATGAGAGACTATGGTTAAATGTGAACTTAATTAGTCGGCAGGTAAGGCAATCGCGAACGAAGTCGCGGGTACAGCTAGTTCATTAATAATAATCCATATAATAACTGAGTTATAGGAGAGGCGATAGAACAGGTAGATTATTTCTACGTAATAAATATGCCAAGTTTCATCATGTTTTTCCGTAATGTTCGTGTAGCAAATTTCCCTTTTATATTCAGACGACTGGTTTGCATATTCCGTTTACAAACATTCGAAATGTAAAACAGATTTCCAGTGTTTGAACTGCCTAATAAGAGCATGACAAAATCAGCGAATCCGAAAATAATTTGAATTTCATTGACCCCAGATGTTTTGTGTTGGTGCTGCTTAGTGTTGGTGTTGTAAGCGAACAATGCAGTGACTGTACAATGCAGCTATTTTTAATAGTGTCAGAATCGACAGTAACTTAAATATTAAAATCAAAAGTGTCGATTGGGACATTGTGTCCCATTATATTTTGTACGAATCGACAGCAAGTTGCACGTGTTAGTTTAGCGCCCAAATTATTCTTATTGTATTTATTCACGAGTCAATAATGAATAATTAGTGTTGGTAGGTAGGTTAGGTATCTACTATCTACAGGGATGATTTATTAATTTCCAAATAAATCTGCTATTGTATGTAAGAGAAATCACATGGTTTGTTTCCTTACTACCTTTGGTGACGTAAATAGTACCCATGTGCGTACTGCTATAGTGTACTTTTTTTTTACTATGTTTGTCTCATTTTAACGAAAAATAAATCAGACTAATCAGATTTTTTGGTGCCTAACTTTGTCAGATTTATTAATAGTGCTTCTAATCAACATCTTTTCTAATCAACTAAATATTATGATTGATGTCAATTATGAATATCAACTTTGTCCTAGCAAGTTCCTATTATCATCAGACTTTAATTTAATAGGTTCTATAATAGCCAATAATAATTAAAATAAAATCGACTTATCAGACTATAAGCTGCCTTAAAAAATACTTTTTTCCGTTGCGATATTTTTGAAGCATTGTACCTATTGGAAAAAAAAGTTTGTTAACCTAACAAAAAATCAAAGCCAAGGCTTTTCCGCAGTAGCGGTCCGCAATAGCCCTTTAAGCTGTTTCTAATATTCCCCATGAAAAGAAACGCTAAATATCAAGTTACCACGAACCCAGTTTACCCTCTAGACTCCTGAGAATCTTTACTAATTGATACAAAATTGAGTTTTTCACTTACTTCTTAAATTTGGGTGCTGAATATTTTTTTTAAATGTCGCCTGGAACGAAAACTCTGAAAATAAACTTAATATATAGGTGATGGGGTGGCAAAATCAAAAAAAAATCTTGTACTCCTCAAAACTTATAATTATTTTTTACCAAATAGCCCCACGGATCCCAAACAACCATATATTACTGTACTTACTTATTTTTACTTAAAATACAGAACCTCATTAGGACGGTAGGTACATATTTATGGTGGGTAAAAGTCCAGGAAAGTTCTAGGCACGTAGCAATGACGTCATCAAGCCCTATCGTGTCAATGACCCTAGTATTGGGTGGGGTTCGGACTCTAATTAGCAACATTCGTTTCGAGGGGGAATCAATTTGTAGGGAAATGACCCGTAGGTAGGCAGTAGGCAGGCCTAATGCTATTGGTCAATATGGAGTAATGCTCGTTTACAATTTAGTAGCGTTGATGGCAAGTAATAAATAGTGACTGATATTTAATTTTGAGTGTCGGACACGCAAAGGGTTATGTTATAATATAACTGATGACAGTTATTACGGTAAAACAAACAAGGGTTCTATGCGGGTCTTTGTATGTTACAAGAAGTTTGTCAACTCGCATTAAATAAGCTTGCGGTACGAGTTGATGAAATCAAACTAAAACAATCAGTAGACGTTGCAGAAATGTACAAAAAATAAGGCAGGTTACCTACGTATGCGGATTTACCAGCAGGCTGTGTAGGCTTGAGCCTAGGGACAGCAGGTTTTTGGGGCGGCAAATTTGGGGAACGATTTTTTTTTTGCTACCTCATCGAAATCAAAAAGATTTCTGCATGACGGTTTTCTGATGTTTTACAGATAAAAGTCTGCAACACATTTTGTCAATGACAAAAAGGTATTGTAACGAACTTTTATAACTTGACTGAGTTAAAATAAGTCAATAAAGATTAATTATTAACGTTTGTTTACCGAATGTACATCATTGCGTAAGTAGCACACATTACCCCTTATTAATCGTAGTACATGACTGAGCTTTGATTAGCTCAGAAATATATCCAAAAACTATTTCTCGTGTAATTTCAATGAAATTGTTGGATTGTAAAAATAATCTAGGACATGACAATTGTAGAGGCAAGGGCGGCAAAAACTTTACAGCCTATTAGGTACCTTAAAAATGTGTAAATCCGCCACTGCATTTAGTTACATAGTTATTCTGTGCTTAGACTACGAAGGTAACTTACATAAAACCAAAGAGAATTTTTGAATTGTCTGGCTGCCTACCAGTGTCTTCTATTTCAGCCATTGTTTTTTTAGCCGGGTCAGCTAGTTAGCTGAACCGGCGAACTTCGTACCGCTCTCAAATCAACTTCAACCTTCCTTGGACTTCTAGAAATATTTCAAAACCAAAATTACCCGAATTGGTCCAGCCGTTCTCCAGTTTTTGTGAGCCCTATCAAACGTCAATTTATTTTTATAAATATAGAAGACTGGCTTCTGCCTGCGATTTCGCGAGCGTATTTACGGTATAATAAGTAGCCTATTATCCAAGATAAGCTATGTTCTAAATGTACGCCAAATTTCATCTTGATCTGTTCAGTAGTTTTGCAGATCCGAGGTACCAAAAACTTCACATTTCATAAACTTTCGGCCTTATAATATTAGTAGAATAGATAGAAAATGTCAGTACAAAACACGTGGGTAGTATGTATGTACCTTCTTAGGACAGTGAGTAGGTATTGCACAGTTTGAGTAATAAATACTTAGGTACATAATATTACGTTTTTGGGTACATTCCATGCATAAAATAACAACATTTTAAACACCATTTACACAATTCTAATTACAATTTGTTTATTCCGTATATTATCTGAGTGTGACGTGTGTGTGACGTAGACTAATGACGGGAAGATTACGAAAATCATTTTTCTACTCTTGTTACGCAACGGAATCATCACTGATGATGTTCCGTTCGTTTAAGAGGCGAACCTAGTGGATTTGCTTAAAAAAAACTAGGCATAGATCTCAGTAATCACTAAAAAAAACAAGAATTACAAAAAAAAAATTAAGTTTTCTTTGGTTCCTTCATTGTGAAAACACGATTGAGAAAAAAAATTACGATAAAAAAATCAATGTAGTAATAAATAATAAAAGATAATATAAAAAATAATAAAAGCAAAAATTGTATTTTTGTCCCCGTGGCCCGTATGCATGCACCCTCACCCATAGATTTATGTACCTTTCACTATTATTTGATTGTTATATTCTTTGTCAATAAAGAGTTAACAGATTTTTGCCATAATCAACACGCTTGGAACACAGAAGGAAGCTGGTCTTCTTCTCTGATAGATTCCGTTAGTTGCCTCTTACGATATTCTAGCCCGGGACTCATCCCTACCTATGTACTTCTATAATAAGCCTACATTCATTCACTTTGGCCTCCTCTGTCTTACGCCCTCAGTTTATCGCGAGTAGTTTCTATACTCATTTATGTAGTCAGTGTTTATAAAAAAATGCGTGCTCTTTATCGACTTTAGAGAAAATTTGAGCAGGTGTCTGCTCAATTTAGATCCACTCCTTGTTCTAAGGTAACAAACAACATGACTAGCTCATCAGCCGTTATATAACCATGCTTGTTTTTATCTTAATGTCATCTTTTGCCATCGGAATGCTTGCGAAGGTAGGAGTCGTATTGCCATTGTTGGAATTCCATCAAATTAATGCACACCTTGAGTTATATTGCTCTTGACACCAAGATAGCCAGGGTTTACCAATTGAGTTATCATTATTATTTCGCGGTTTTCCATATTTTGCTCGGAGATTAACCACGTGTGAACATTGCGATTTTAACGAGGATTTTGACACCTAGTAATCTTACCTATCTTCGGATAGCTAATCATCAAATGATGCCGATAGCGTGCCAAGGGTGCCTCCTAATTTCGCCTGCGATTATGTTGATAACGATGATGTTTTACTACCTCTTCCATGCATAGGTTAGGTACCCTACTACATAGTTCAAAATGACCACGGCACTTGTAGGAACGAACAATGGCACCACGGTGGGCCCAATAGTTCTAAACCGGTGATGCTATTCTGTAAGGCAGCTGTCAGTATTTTTGTGAATAGGTAAACTAAATTTAACTATTGTTTTATTATTCTTACTAATAAGTAGTACCTATAGTACGTGCGTGACTACAAATATTATAGGGACCGATTTTCACTCGTTTACATAATAGAATTCAACCGTTTTCTTCAACGAACTCGTTTTTCTCCCAACAGGGTCAAGCCGTAGCCCAGCTGGCGAAGACGGTGAACGACGTCACAGTGTTCGGAGTCTGCTCCAAGTCCAAGCACGAGGCCCTGAAGGCCAATAACAACAACATCGACCATCTCCTCGAGAGAGGCAGCGACTACACCAGCGAAGTCAGGAAGTAAGTGCTTTCTTTAGATAATAGTCGATTTCAAACGCAAAGTGGACCGAATACCACAGACTTTTCAATAATTTTGCAACCTATTTTAGACAATAACTAAAATAAATTGAGCAGGTAACCCTAGGGTCTACTAGGGTCTAGGTATATAGGGTGGTTTTTGAGAAGGGCGGTGATGGCCAAGTCCGAAACCACGAGAGTTAGAGAAAAGTCGTGAAAGGGGTCATGACCTCGATTTATAAGAAAACAATAACTGCAAATTTAGTTTTTTTTTAAATCTTTTACTTGTAAAGGAAACCGAGATAAGTAAGTATTAAAAGTAATTTGTAAAAATTAGCTCTTTCCTTTTAATTTTAGTAATAGGTACATTTCTTTGCAAAGACTGATCCTTATCACTGAACCAATGGATATTGTCAAAAGTAAAATGTTTAAAAAAATCTAAATAATTGTTTTCTTATAAATTGAGATCATGACTCCATCCACGACTTTTCTCTAACTCTCGTGGTTTCGGACTTGGCCATCACCGCCCTTCTCAAAAAACTACCCTGTAGATTTCCACTCTGAATTGTCGAAAGAACGTAAGTAGTTTACTAAACGCTGGGTTTTGTTCGTTGTATTGTGTTGTAAGTATTGTACCTAAGGTATGACTTTTTGGAAGATTTAACGTTGAAGTACCTACTCACTAGCAATTATTGTAAGTATATCTTGCTAGCAAAACCGTAGTAGAAAGCGCGTTGATGTCTTTTATATGAACTACAAAAGTAGGCCTTCAATCTTATCGCATGTTTTGGAATTAATGCTTTTTAGAGTTCCGTGCTCAAAGGGTGTCGCTGTCTGTCTGTCCGTTTGTCACGAGGCTGTATTATATTGAACTGTAAAGTACTGTACTGTATGTTCATACAGTAGCCGTTTTACAGCCTCGTTTTTATTCGGCGATGGCGGATGTAGTTGTATGAGCGAGTTCACACACATGACAGTATTCCAAATCCAGGAATGTCGGCTCGTCGGAGATAAATCGGATTTTTTAGCATTGGCTTGGAAAGGAAAATGTATCTTCTCAGAGCACATAACAGAAAAAAAACAAATGAGTGTACTTATAGGCCATTTACTTCGGTTTATGGCTTCTTACAAAAATATCGACATAAATCACGGTTTAATTGAAAATGACTAATAATTATCGATGAGTCAGCAAATACTTGCTTTACATGCTCTAGGTTTTATTGTAAGTGTGAGGTTTTCACCATTATTGATTTCGTTGGAATTTGTTTCTCGTTACTTGGTGACATTAGCACGGGCAATAACCAACTGAAAAATCCGCCGGTAAATTGCTCCGTTACGAATTCAAAAGTCAGTCGGGGAGTTCCTGGTGCAACAAGCCCAGAACGGTTAGGTTATTTGGTTCATATTAATGACCAGAAAATACCACACATGGATACCACATGACGAATATTATGCTTCTGATTGTACTTTTGTTCGAAGAAGCAGATATTTTTTTGTGAATTCCTGTTGAGTTTTTTGTAAGTGCAAGAAAGAATACCAAAAAGCATTTTGTTAGTAGTTCAGTCACCTGCCAGCAGGTGAAACAAACGTTTTAATCTTTCGGCGATAAATACGTAACTATCAAAATACCTAATTAGCAAGACAAAATAAATAAGGGCCTTTCCAAAAAGGAGATTTTAAAAAGCAAAAAAAGCAGCCTGCCGACACGACTGCAGTGATAAATTGAAAACATCTGTTCGTTATGCAAAAAATAATTGCAACTCTGTAAGGTGTGAATCACTACTTTCAGCTGTTGAGTTGGCCTGAATAAAGAATATCTCGGCATGTATTTATGGCATATATTTATCTATATTCTTTCGACTTATTCCTGATAGAACTAAGTCGCCAAAAGGAAGTGTAATAGATATTATAATTTCTTGCTTTCAAAAGCAAAGATTAAAATCTTTGTTCAAAAGATTTTATCGTACGTGTCCTGTGTAGATTCAAAATTTTAGGGAACTGGTACTTAATTCTAAAATGGAACTTCCAGATGGAGACAATTTGAGCCTGGAAGAAATCGCTTCTACGCTATAAGGCCGCTCATTGTACCTTTCTACTTTTTGGCCTATTTAATGTTTATGTTTTTTATTTAATTTTGTGGTGTAGATAAAATACATGATTATGTAATGTATTGATTATGTAATGTGTGGGTCAATCATTTTTGGCTCAAGTACATAAAACCAGAGTTAGAAACATGCAAACTAAACTACCACAGGATTTTGAAATCACTTTCATATATGGTTTGCCCAACAGGGTCTACAGAGATCTTAAACTCGCTAGATAAACACCTTTGATACATTTTAAAATGCAATAAATGTTTGACTTTTGACTGTGTAACATTTTCGTGAGTTACCTTAGGTTTGAACTGATAAAAAGCAAACAGGGTCTTTTTCTGCGAGACTTAGACAGAGGTAGAAAGATTCAGGCAGATGTTGTACTTAACTTATCTACCTAAAGACGAGAGGTGAATGGTTGTCCCAATTCGGAAAATAGGCTGTTTTGTCATCATGTTTACGAGTGCTATCATTATACGAGTAATTGAGAATCTCAACAAAATATTCCCTTCGTCGATTTTATGAGATCATCAAATTGGTAACGTGAATTCGATCACGCAAAAAAATTGGTGCGGGAACAGGGGCCAATTTCAAGTTTGCTTTTGATACTTACGAAGCTATAAAAAACTTGTACCTACACATTACAATTTTACAATTAACATGTAAGACGGTTGTATATTTTTTGTCGTGCGATAATCTAATTTGAATGACGGCTTCTTCGGCCCAGTGGGTTAATGTTGATAGTCAGGTATAGTGGGTTTGATTCTAGGGTGACGGGAAACAGTAAGTAATGTGGTACGTAGATAAGATACCTGTAATTGTAAATATAAGCTCTAATTTATTTCTATTATTTATGTTACTTTGTGATTTTCACATTAAAATTAAAATTATTTTATTGTAATTTTCTTTGTGAATAAAGGCTTCTGCCACAAAAAAAAAGATACATAAGAGGTGTAAACTTGGGTTTACGTTTTTTGATCTTCTCTCTTTGATGGTGCCTTGTGTTGTCTGTCGACTGCATATCGTCAAAGAACTAGCTTAGTAAAACAATATAAAGAAGTGATTATGACAGCACATGAAAATTAATATTAAATAAGTTATTTTTGTTCCTTACTAATAATGTTAATGCGATACATATACAAAGAGGCTAAATATGTTTACGAGATCTTTATAGATAGAATCTAATGTTAACCTGCTTTGTGAGAGACTGTATTAATATATTTTTCTTTTTGAAAAAACTAATATCCGACTACGAATCCCTTAATGTTACATTATTTAGCTGGATAAATAGTAATCCCTCGGCCTATAGCCTCCTCCTTTTTTGAAGTCGGTTAAAAATTATCACGTGGTAAATTAATAATGTTCGACCAAACACGCAACGATAAACGATTTGACTGGGCAATCGCTCTGTATTCTAAAAGGGACTGGATCAAACCATGATATCACGCAAGTCTAAAATAACTTCGGCCCTTCATCCCACTAACAACACCTTTGTTTATGTTTAACATGTTAAATGCGTACAACGTTGGAATTTTTCGTCTGTTTCTACACATTATTGTCGCTATAAATTTAGCTACGAGATTTAAATTTCTCATCAACGCTAATTCTTTACAAAACATACTAAATTCCAACATTATTTAGGTAAATTAATCGTAACTAAGATTTGTGAGATTTTTTGATTAGAAAATAATGATTGGGAACTCAAGATTATTCGTAACAGTCTGCATTTAGCTGAACCATTTCAATTAAAGTAAAGTAAAATGTTATTTATTGAGAAAATAACAATTGTAACAGACAATAAGAGTCCAAAGGCTCCTGAACTAGTTTAAAAACTGTGTTTCAGGAGCCAATTGTAAATTATTAAGTATTTCTTTTATGGTATTTTTCTTTGTCTATACAAATAGTTTTTTCTTGACAAAAAAAAAAGGAAATTCTCAATTCGTCTGCACGGTTTTTTTCATAAACTAAATCTTAATCCTTATACTGCAGTAGCTTCCGTAGCTGGTAATAAATATTACCTTTCACATTTTATGCGAAAGAACGATTTTATGGCGCACTTTGTTTACCATCCCATAAAACTGGCAAATGGGGTTTAAAAGGAAATGAACGCGAATAAATAGATACTTAATTATAATTATAAAGCATACCCACACTACACAGACGAAATATTTCCCAAGCCGTCTCTTCATTCAGTCTTTAACTTTGTTCCCACCCTTCACACGAATGGATGGATGTATGTTTGTTACTTCGACATGCTAAGTTAAAGTAAAACTAAAAATGTGTTTATTTTGTTAACAATTTGGAGGAAAAACGTCCATCGGTCGATATCCATGGCAAGATGTATCCTGCCATAGCGCTGGTCTTCCGTGGAAGTACGGAACGGATCGTGCTGAAATTTTGCATAGATAGATCTTAGTCCTGGAATAACGCAGTCTGCTATTTATCCTTTATCAGTTTCCTTGACATAGAAATAATCTTAAAACGCGAGCGAAGCCGCGGGCAGAAACTATTAATTATTATCAGATTACTTTTAGATCTTTAGTATTATTGAACGGGTATTTATCGCGTTTATTTACCTATTTTTTCCCGACGTTTCGACACTGTCGTGGTCACGGGAGTACTGAATAAACGCGATAAATACCCGTTAAATAATCATCATCATCATCAACCTAAATTAGTCCACTGCTGGACATAGGCCTCCCCTAATGAGCGCCATAGCGCCCTGTCTTCAGCTTGCCGCATCCAGCATCTGCCTGCAGTCTTTCGCAGATCGTCATCCCACCTGGCCGGAGGGCGTCCTACACTACGTTTGCCGAGTCGTGGTCTCCACTCAAGAACACGTTTGCCCCAGCGGTTGTCGGTTCTTCGCGAGATATGGCCGGCCCACTGCCACTTCAACTTGCTAATTCTTTGAGCTATGTCGATAACTTTGGTTCTCTGTCGGATGTATTCGTTACGAATTCTGTCCTTCAGAGAGACTCCGAGCATAGCTCTTTCCATAGCTCGCTGAGCGACTTTGAACTGGTGGACCAGCCCTACCGTGAGTGTCCACGTCTCAGCTCCGTAGGTCATGACGGGTAGGACGCACTGATTGAAAACTTTAGTTTTCAAGCATTGCGGTATGGATGACGAGAAGACTCGACGTAGTTTCCCAAACGCTGCCCAGCCTAGCTGGATCCTCCTCTTGGCCTCCTTCTCAAAATTATTTTTACCCAACTGCAGAATTTGCCCAAGGTAAGTATACTCGGAAACAATTTCGAGAAGGTGGCCATGTACGACGACCGGTCCCGGATCAATGAGCTAAAAATACGTTAAATAATACTTATAATAATGTGTCAGATCGCGTAAGATTGAAAATATTTATTACATTTAGATTATCAGATAACATGCACAAAGACAAATGCAGTACGTAGTAGCAAACAGTCATGTGCCTCAAATGTCTTGAGCTAATGAAGGAATCGTTCCCGATCCCGAGCTTGGTTAATTGCCGGTCATTACAGTTACATATTTCAGCTGGGATGGACCCGCGTGATATGAACTGGTTAGTAGAACCTGACACCCGGGCTCTAATGGCCCGGTTAGACTACGCAAGCGGGTAATCGCAGCGACCACAACACAATCATGCAAGATTTGAGAGTTTTAATGATGGAAAGAACTTCGAACTCTTACCATGTCTATGTTGCGACTTGCCTGTTACTTTACGTTTTTTATTTTTAGTCGAAAGCTGGACACTGTACTCGAATTACCAAAAGTCGTAGCGTCGATTCTCATCTTCATGTGCGTTGCACGTCATTGCTTTTGTTTATCGATCGTGCGTTTTCCCTAAAATCGAGCAAAAATGTCTGAAAGAGACATTTTTGCTCCAATAGCTACTAGGAAACCACTATAGTGGTTTCCTAATCGCTATTGGTGCTATTGTAGCGACCTACTCCTGGATAAACAAGTATCCCTGGAGCTGGAGGAGGAGTTCTTGATAACAGGAATTCCACTTGCAATCGCTTTTCTCAATACCAATCACTTAATAAAAGCACGCATAAAGAAAAAGGCGCTGCATTTCTAGCAGCATAACTAGACACTACACTTATAGCTAGCCAGACAGTGGCTCGCATTGTGTAACCAAACCTTTAGAGTCCCATAGTCCTGAGGTCAGATAAAGCTGGTCGTTCACGTTAATTGTTCCGTTTATAACCCGCTTAGGGCAGCTGTCTCTAACAAGCGCGTCATTTAATTCTTCTTAATAGACAAAGATATTTTTATAACTGGTGAGATCTTCATGGAGAACAGATTAGCCATAAGTTTGTGAACCTACTCTAAATCCCTCGTAGTCCCTCGCAAGTGGAAAGTATTAATGGTATGCTTATTAGATATTAAATATTTATTAGAAAGCTAAGTCTTCTGTGGAATCTGCAATTGGGATTCCTCGGTAATGCGAATGAAAATTATTATAGCAGAAAGTTGAATATAGATTAACTTGATTGGGTTTGAATTGGCAATTTAGACGTTCGCTATCTCGTCCCATTAAAAACCCCCGCGGGACGAGTTTCGAATCGGGAAATGGGTCGAGTTTTAATTTGATTCTTTCTTGTGTAACTAAACGAAGTTTTCGTTTCCGTGAGTAGATTTCCTGGCGGAGTTGCTGAAGTTACGGTCCGTTGTCATTGTTATGTCTAAGTTAGCGATTGTGCTGTTAATGTTGATAGTTAGTGGCTTGTGAGGAAGTTTTCGGAATTTCGTTAAGTGTGGAATTGTTTTAGGAAAGTCAGTTTAGTTGCACAATTATCATAATAATAGTCTCGTTGCTCCGGTAAATAAAGGGGGTCAATAATAGATCAGAGAGGAAGTAAAGTAGCGTACAGAAATTGCAAGAACTATAATTGCCACTTGTACTGTTGAATGAACGTTGGTTGGTACTGGATCTTGCATGGATCTTTCCAAAATACAGAACGATCACTAAACGTACTTGTCATTCCTGAATGATGGGACTCAAAGTCATACCTAAGGAGACCTCCTCGTGTTTCAGCCATGTGTCGTATCGGACATAGTGGCGTAAGAATCGTCCCATCCAACTTAGCCCCTGCGGTGGTTCTTATCTCGTAAGAGACGACTAAAAAAACCTAACAGGAGAAAGGCAGTTTCGTTCTGTAAATTTTTAATATTATATTTATGGTAAAACCCCTCTTGTTTGGAAGGCGCGTTTTGCAATGGACGTGTGTGTTCTGAAGAGAAGCCATGAGGCGAAATGATGGTGCTTACTCATGATCTGTTCTCCTGCAGGGTGTTATCTGACGGGGTGGACATCGTGCTGGACTGTCTCTGCGGAGAGGAGTGCAACCGCGGGTACCAGCTGCTGAAGCCTATGGGCCGGTACATCCTCTATGGTGAGTTGGAAGAAGTTCTCTTTTTGCTGTCGTTTCATAAGAAACGACAGATACAGGACATAAGTCCTGTAATGAAGCTGTGTACTCCGACAAAAGTTTTTATGCAATAAGTGTCAAAGATAACAGATGAAGCTGTTAATTGTCCGATTATCTTTCAAAGAACACTGCCTATAAAAAGACAGCCTACGCCTTATAATCTTTAACGTGTTGACATATTTTAGTACATATTAAAAATTGCCTTCATCTGGGACTACACGACTGATTCAGAAGATTCTCAGCAACTTTATGCCATTACAAACGTTCATAGTGCAAAAACATAAGGGTCGGCTCGGGTAAATCATCCATCATAGTAATTTACGAGCAGCATTTCTTAAACTTGGCTTCAAATGTGATGTCAACTCTTAACACACTTTCGCATTTTATCAACTCGTACCAAAGCGAATGGCACGAGTTGACAAATAACCATTCTACGAAAGTCTGCTTTGGTATTCCATCAAAGTGAAATGCATTGATAGTCTTTACAAAGAGTTTACTCGAGTTGTTTTGATTGTGCTTCCGTGAGCTCGTGCATTGCACCGCACATACCAACACTTACAAGTACATTTCTAGTAAACAACCTGCAACCGGCCAGGGACGGAATAAGGACTACATACCTACGGGGACGTCGAGATATCGTTTGTAAAAATAACGAGTGAGTTCAACTTGTTATTTTTACGAACGAGTAAACAATTGTACTGTACTTCCTGACTGCGTTCATGCAAAATTTTGTCAATATGGCTCTACTATACACGACTTAGCTCTAAGAATTAGCGAGCTGAAGCGGCAGTGGGCTGGCCATATCTTGCGAAGAACCGACAACCGCTGGGGTAAACGTGTTGAGTGGTCACCATGACTCGGTAAACGTAGTATAGGACGCCCACTGGCAAGGTGGGATGACGACCTACGAATGACTGCAGTCAGATGCTGGATGGAAAGGTGAAGACCAAGCGCGGATCCAGGGGGGGGGGTCATGGGGGTCATGACCCCCCCCTTTGGCTGAGGGAGCTAGGGACTTACTGTGTATGGTGGTAAAGGCAAACTGGGTATAGTTAGAACAAGGTGCAGGGTTCGTATTACGAAAACAAAGTAACTACCTAGGTAGGCCCAAAAACCCGATATTTTATTATTTCAACCAACACAAGTCAAAGCCACACCTCGGGCACGATGAGAAAAGTTGTAGCATTTGCCAATGCATCCGCTAAGAGGCATCAAATATTTGAAAATGAACTTGGAGCTACAGTGCAAGGTATCTGTGAGACGCGTTGGGTCGAGAGGCATGATGGGCATCTACAATTCCAAGGAGAAAACTTAGTTAAAATTTGTAGTGCTCTGGAAAATAATTCTTAAATTCTTAAATTCTTTATTGCACACATAGATAATTAATACATAAAATTTTACACATAATGGACATGTACAAAGGCGAGCTTAACCCTAATAGTAGTTTATGCAACTTTCATATAATGAAGGGTATTAAAACACGAGTGTGAGTTTATGAAACGAGCGCAGCGAGTTTCATAGGTAATAGTAACGAGTGTTTTAATACCCGTGTTATATGCAGTTGCATACACTACTTTATCTTCACTAATGCAATTAATCAAACAACAAGAGTAAAAGCTGACAATAGTTTATTTATAATAATTGTTCAAATTTTTGATGGTACAATTTTGAAAGTTAATGTTAATTATTGATCCAGCAGCTGTAGCGGCCGCGGGGCAAGCAGTACCTAGAGCTCGTAGACGGAGTCGGAATATTTATAATTACTTCATTCGTCTTGTTTTCTATACTGTTCAAGATCGTATTTGAGACTTGAATAAGATCTTACCAAAGAGTTTTGTGTATGTAAGTTTAGTAGTTTCGACGAAGTTTTCACGTATAACCCAACTGTTTTCAAAAGCCAGCCTAATATCAAAATTTTATACAACTTGTATGAGGATTTTGACATAAGGCTCGCCAGGTTAATTGGTCGCGTTTTATTGATGTTATAATGAGATTTTACGATATCGATGTGGATATTATACCATCATGTGAAATTGCTTAAATTGAGTGTTTTGTTATCTGCGCTTTAACAGTAGTAATTATAAGTCAAGTATTGGAAACATAAGTAGAATGTTATAACATTAGTGTAGATAAAAGAGTTTTCTAACAGCAAACCTATGGATATAAAGAGAATTTATGAAAAGAGTGTGGATAGAATATGTACATTACAAGACAGAAAACATTACACAGATAATAATATTATAAAACCTACATATGAGACTAACAAACTAAAAGAAAATAAAATACGTAAACTAAACTAAATATATATCTAAATACTATAATAAATACATCTATATATAATACATATAAATATCTGCTACGACTGTAGAGAGAGAAAATGCTCTTTTACTTTAGACTTAAATACGCTAAGTGAAGGACTTTCTACTTGGAAAGATCACAAAACTGCCAGTGACGGACATTGCGTAGTTCGGACTTTATCATAACATCTATCTGTTTGAGTGATGTTTTAGGTGGGTATAAAGATACTTTTACTATGTTATTGAGTTCTTTCTAATGCATGAACGCAAGACCTGAATAATATGTACAATATGGTCGCAATAAAAAAATTGAATTTGAATTTGAATATTGATGAGTAACTTTTGTGTATTTAATTAAATAAAGCCAGTTTAAATCATCGTTTGTATCACGCTAAGGCTCGTATCACGTAATAACTCGTACTGTAGATTAATTACACGTATAATTTATTATATTTTTCAGGTAGGTACTACTGTATCTTTAAGTAGAGTTTTGCAAACAAGCTCAATTGATTTAAAAAGGGCCTCAGACGCTTTATACGACACAATGAGTGTCTTACAACAAAAAAGAGAAAAGGCAGACACAGTCATCAGACAGCTTTTTGAAGCGGCAAAAGATGTTGCTGAGCAACTAGATGTTGAGATTAAATGCCCCAGAATAGTCTCAAGACAAACACACAGAGCCAATAACCAACCTGCTCAATCTGCTGAAGAGTATTTCCGCAAGGCTGTATACATCCCCCTTTTAGACTCAGTAATAAATGACCTGGAGGACCGTCTGTCTCCAGAAGTACTTAATTTATTAAAACTAGGCGTGTTCATTCCATAAGTTGATTATTTTTGCGCTAGTGAAGATGAAGACATTGAAACTGTTAAAGAACTCGCTAACAAATACAAATTGTTATTAGACAATACTCCAACTTCTGTCGTTATAAACGAGTATCGGCTGTGGAAGGTAAAATGGCAGCGTAGTTACAATATTCCACAGTCGATTCCGGATTTGATAGAAAGTTGTGATAAGGAAATGTATCCTAATGTAAGAAAATATTTAGGTATGTATTCTTGCAACACTACCAGTTAGTGAAGTGACGGCAGAAAGGTCATTTTCTACTCTCCGAAGGCTAAAAACATGGCTAAGAGCTTCCATGGCAGAAGACCGCCTAGCTGGGCTAGCGCTTCTCCATGTACACAAAGCAATACCTATGGAGGTGGAAGAAGTAATTACTCGTTTTGCAAGAAAACAAAAGAGAAAACTAGATTTTGTAATTTAATAAGAATAATTATGAATAAAAATTAAAGTGACTACTTTATTTCCCACTTTAACACTATAATCATTTGAAATATTTGACATGTTTAGGAGTCCTGTAAAGTCAAAAGGAAATGACGAATTTTAATTAAGTAGCAAAGTTTATTTTTCGTCCGTAAACTTCATATGGGCTTCTTCTTCTCTTCTACTTCAACTTCATCCCCCGCCCCCAAAATCCTTTCACGTTTTCTTTTTAATTATATTAATTATTTTAATCAAATTGGAGCCTATCTTGACTGTATGACCCCCCCCTAATCTAACAGCTGGATCCGCCCTTGGTGAAGACAGGGCGCTATGGCGCTTATTAGGGTAGGCCTTGTCAAGCATGAAGCAGTGGACTAACATAGGCTGATGATTTTTTGTTAATTATCCAAATAAACTCGGAGAATATTGGGTGAAAAAACGTTATCCTTATGATATATCAAATCAAAATTGCTTATCCCACTCTGAATTTTAGTATCATGTAAATGTGCTTTCAGCATACGATTAGGGTCAAAATGCCATCGAGCCATGGGCAAGTTAAGAGTTAAACTTTGCCTACCTGAACTTTAAAAAATAAATTTTTCGTAGTAGTAAAGGTTTAGTACGAACTTGACGACTTCTTCAAAGATTATTTTAGCGACTCTCTAATTAAATTACTAAATTAAATTATAAATTAGTAATATTCATCTTTAGTAGAAAGGCACGATACGACGATGTACCCTCTAGTACTGAATTATTCATTAACAAAATTTATAATCTTTTTGACCTATGTATTCCAAAGAAACGCCGTAACCAAAGAACTAGTAATAGACGTTACCCGGTTTGGTTTACTAGCGATATTATAACTGACATAAAGTCAAAATCTAAAATGCACTCTAGATGGAAGCGTCACAACTGCAGAGAATCATATAGGACTTTCTCTGAACTCAGAGCCTCTTTAAAGAGCCGTATATCTGCAGCTCATGATAAGTACCTAAAAGGCATAGAAGATAATATTGCTTGTAATCCCCGTAGTTTCTGGCAGCATGTGTCTGGCCTTCGGTCCAAGGGTGGCTTCGAGCCTTCAGTTATATATGAAGGAGAGACCTTTAGTGGTGTTAAGGCTTCAGAAGCCTTTGCCAAGTTTTTTTCAAGTGTTTTCCATCCTGAAGTGCCTGAGCTGGATGCGGAGGGCATTAACAAGCTTGACACAGCCTCATCCAGTAATCTGGTCAATATTTTTGAATTTACCGGAAGAGATGTGGTCCATGGTATTAGAAGTCTGAAATCTGGCGGATCCGTTGGGCCGGATAATATTCCAACGTGGTTTCTGAAGCAAGGCGTTATGTCACTTGCAAAACCACTT
The DNA here is from genome assembly GCA_949316285.1 of Eupithecia subumbrata. Taxonomy (NCBI): domain Eukaryota; kingdom Metazoa; phylum Arthropoda; class Insecta; order Lepidoptera; family Geometridae; genus Eupithecia; species Eupithecia subumbrata. Next base: position 14,467,779 of record OX438630.1, on the reverse strand, counting down.
TGTCACATTTTTAACCTTTCTTTAGCTACTGGTGTTTATCCGCCCCAATGGAAACTGACAAGGGTGATACCAATCCCCAAGAGCAGCAATAGATCCCTCGTCGAGGAGTATAGGCCTATCGCTATACTTTCATGTCCAGCCAAGGTCTTTGAGCGTGTATTACACACTGAGATTTATAGGCAAGTCGAACACTTTATCTGCAACGAGCAGCATGGATTTCGGAAGAGGAGGTCAGTCAATACTAATTTGTTGACAGCTGTTGACTACATATCTGGTAGGATGGATGGTGGAACCCAGGTAGATGTGTTGTACTTTGATTTTCGCAAAGCCTTTGACAGAGTTAACAATGACGTACTCCTCACTAAATTGAGTGCCGTAGGCTTTGCGCCTGGGCTGCTCAGACTCATTGCTGACTACCTTCGAAATCGACAGCAGTTTGTAAGGTTGGGAGTGTATGAGTCTGATCCGTACCACACGCGCTCTGGGGTCGGCCAGGGATCCATACTTGGACCTCTACTATTTATCTTGATGATCAATGACATTCCATCGGTTGTGCGGCACGCAAAATGTCTGTTGTACGCTGATGACCTGAAGTTGATCTTAGAAATTAGATCTGTGGAGGACTGCCTGAACCTTCAGAGCGATGTGGATGCGGTCTACGACTGGAGTGTAGCAAATAGGATGGAGTTCAATCCATCTAAATGCTACACCACGACTTTCAGTCGCAAGCGGCGGCCCATCAGCTTTGCCTATAAGCTCAATAATAATTTCATCTCCAGATGCACACTTGTCAAAGACCTAGGCGTCACCTTTGATCAAAAGTTAACCTTCAATCAGCACATCGCCTGCGTGGCCAAGGAATCCTACCGGAGACTAGGCTTCGTACTTCGAAACTGTCGAGATTTTCAAAGTGACCACGTAATTAAATTAATTTTCAGTGCCCTAGTCCGCAGTAAACTTGAAGCAAGCTCTTGTGTATGGCACCCGCATGAAAGCACCTATGCTCTTCTCCTCGAAAAGGTACAGAAAACTTTTCTGCGTTTTCTGTATCAGCGCCGTTTCGGCTATTACCCTTTCTTGTATCCGACGAAGTTCCTCTTGGGCTGCCTCGGTTATAACAGTCTGGAAGTCAGAAGAACAAATGACCAAATCATAACCATGCTTAAGGTTCTTCGTGGTAAGATTGACGCCCCCGATCTCAGCGAAAGGCTACTGCGGCTTTATGTCCCAGACAACTACAGTCGTAGTAGGAAGCACAGACTCTTTGATGTACCACATTGCCGAACGGTCGCTCACGCTCAATCTCCTATACCACGTACCCTCTCGTCTCTCAATGCCCTCATGGACGCTAACCCTGACTGCGATGTGTTTGCGGATGCTTGGATGAGTCTGTACGCGGAGTGCCTGACTCTGTCCGAGTTGAATGCCTGAATATGATAGGACCGACTGATTAATTGTATTATTTTTAATTGGAATTGAATTGAATTTTATTTAAACTGTAATTTCTATATTGTGCTATTATATAATATATTTCCTTAATCTAATTAAAATGTAACATATGTGACTAGCGTAATTAGAATGTGTGCTGTGCTAGCTCAATAAATAAATAAATAAAAATAAAATAAATAAATAAATAGATACCTGCCAGTCTTCTATTGCAACACCCTAAATGGGTACATACTGTGATCTTAACATAAACTCACCTAATCACTAAGACCTGATTGTATGAATGCAATAAATAAAATAATGAATACTGAATTGCCCCATTGACCCCATGAAGACCCTACCTCCAGCCCTGCACAAATATTTGTACTAAACAATAGCTCCTATCGCAGGATCATCTAACATCGTGACCGGAGAGACTAAGAGCTTCTTCAGCGCTGCGCGTGCGGTGAGTACCTCATCGTAGCTAATTATCTGATCGGCTAAACTTAGCCGACGTCGTGAGACCTTTACTTGTGGCAGATTGTGGGTAGAATGATGAAGTAAACTCAGACCTTATTTCATTTTAATGATAGGCCAGGCTATGCACATTAGTGTTAAACTAATACGGTGCTGATTGATAATAATGATATTGATACATTCTGAACTAATTGTGCAGAGTAAGAAAAGTTTAATTCAAAAGTAAAATGGTACTTTTTAAAGTACAATTATTACAGTAAGCTATGTAAGTGACACGGCACTTACATAGCTTAGTAGGTAGTAGTCATTATGTTAAGATCCTAGTTTTCAAAAATATAGAAATATATAGAGACGGCCTTTTATCATACTTCGATTTCTATGAAATCAAATAATATCGCAAAAATATTCGACTTCGACGGGACTTGAACCAGCATCCTTCCGTCAGTGGTTGGAGTGCTGGTTCAACTCCCGTCGAAGTCGAAAATTTTTGCGATATTATTTGATTTCTTAGATATTACCCCGAGTGTGGGGTTACGCACTATAATAACAAAAAAAATACTTCGATTTGAATAAAATATCTTTTATTCAAATCGAAGTATTTTTTTTACTGATAAGCTAGTAATAGAAAATTCGATAGAATTTTCTATTCGTGTAATCAGTAATGTATCGTCTCGATATTTTCATCGATAAAAAACTACGTTAAACAATTTGCTTTACCTATTTCCTCTTTTCTCCCAAACAGTGGTGGCAAGTAGACAAGGTCTCCCCCATCAAGTTGTTCGATGAGAACAAGAGCCTGGCAGGCCTGAACCTGCGACACTTGCTGTTCCAAAACGGGCGTGCTGACTACGTGCGCCGCGCTGTGGAGCGCGTCTTCGCACTCTGGGGAGAAGGCAAGGTTAAGCCTCTGGTGGACTCTACTTGGGCTCTTGAAGACGTAAGTAGTTCAAACTATTTTCTTATAATAACTTATCTATATCTACAGCCTAAACCGGTCAACTGCTGGACGCAGGCCTCCCACTGATAAACACCTTATTGGCCTTTGTGATATTCGGGTAGTGTCCATAATCCTCACGCTGGGCATGAGGTTGGGGCAAATTAAGATAAAATTGGTCTGAATCCAAACTAGTATTTTATAACGCTAGTTCGTTTTTTATTTACAAAAAAAATTACCCACTCTTATTTTTTAGCTTGAATATTTCAAAACTAGAAATTAAATCGGAAAATTCTAAAAGCACGTTGATGTTTTTGAGGGACTAGTGTATTTTAGTTCGTTTGTTTTTGGTAAAATTGTAGTTCGGATTGACTGGTGAAAATAAGTCGTCTATGAATAGTGTAGATAAGGTACTGTTTTTAGTAAGGTACTCCACACATTCCCGTCTTTATTGTCTTTGTTATTAAGTAAATGGAATAATATCTTTATGATCTGGGGTGTAAGAAATTATGCTACCCATATTTTTTTGTTGTTTTTTATTGACAGCTGATAAGTAACTGGGTTTACCGAGGTCGAAATTGATAACGAGGACCTCGTTTACACGTTCAACATTGCAATCATGCAAATGCAGTTCCGTTCCCCTTTTTGTTCAGTAGAATAACAATAAAGGAAGCGTTCAATTCACACATTGCAATCTGTATTGAAAACTACAGTGGCGCAGTGGACGAAGATTCTTCTGCGACACAGATAGTTGTGGATTCGATTCGCGGGATAAATATTTCTTAGATCCGGGTTTAGGTGTATATGTATTGTGTGTATATCAGTTATCTGATACCCATTAAGTTCTGCTTACTTTGGGGACAGAGGATGGGGTGTGAACATATTCATTATTATTTTATTTTATTCTATAGGTCGGCGAGGCTATGCAGAAGATGCATGACCGCAAGAACATTGGCAAGCTGGTCCTCGACCCATCTCTGGAGCCCAAGCCCAAACCCGCCACTCCAGCCAAGGGCAAGTCCGGCAAGGAAAAGAAACCCTCCAAAGAGAGCTCAGAGGAAAAGAAGGACAAAGAGGCCAAAGATGAAGAAAAGAAACCTGCCGAGAACGGTGAAAAGAATGGTGAAAAGAATGGTGAGCAGAATGGTGAGCAAAACGGTGAAGAACCGCTCACTAACGGTAACAGCGACGAAGGTAGGTCTCGAACCATGACCAGGCATGCGTAAGCGTAGAGGCTTCACATTATATTCATAAGTATTTATTTGTTTTGCTTATTTTTCAATAACTACGCACGCATCGATTGGCTAAACGCATTCGTTGCGGCTTCAAACGAGTTACAGCCTTTAGACTTTCAGGTTTTTATGCTTAATCTGCCCATAAAACATCTATTCATAGCGTCTTCGAATATGCCATTATGAAATGGTAAAATCTATTTCACTGGCTTTCCTGACAGTTTAGTCAAAATTAGTCCAGATTACCATTTGGAAGGTAACCGAATAAGTAACAAAAAAGCTTAGGTAGTACACGTTTTAGAATCACTTTGCTAGAAATCAGCTTTAGTTCACATTTTTACATTCACCACGCTTATATACTAAGGTGTTTTTCCCGAATACCGAAAGTCCGGTTATTTTTACCGCAAAATTTAACAACAATGTCTAGTCTAGAGGCTGTGCGGCGTTTAGCCAAGACGGCTTGGTCATGCGAAGTCGAGGAGACGACGTCGAGGGTGCATAATGCATCAAACGTATCAAATCATTTCGATATCGAGAAATATTCGACGCGTATGACTCTATCAATCATATGGTAGGTAGGCATAGGTCAACCATGAGCACGTTAGAGCTGAAAAGCACTGATTATACCAGCATGTATGTATATCAACAAGTTTTACATAAGTAACATAGAAACGATAAATCCATAATAGTGCTTAGGCAATCACCGCCTATTTAGTAACGCAGTTTCTAGAATAGTTAATAATCGTCTGACATAAAAACTGTAAAATTGATGGTTTGATTTGTTTTATTTATTTTCACTCTTACTTTTCAGAGTCGAAGGAGAAAGAGAAAGAATCAAGCTGAATTGTTTCCCCTGAGGACTGAACAGACAAACCACCGCCAATTGATTTATTTTAGAAGTTGTTGCTGCTCGTTTACCGACATACCGCGCCGGGCCTGCTAGCGCTTCCTACAACCGGCGCATCCAACTATTACTTTGTTGCCTGATGTTTATGTTTTAATGTATGATAAATAATTGTTCCGTCACAAAACATCGATATCGATAAAGCGTCATCACATCACCATCCGAACAATCGATAGAACAATATCCCAACTCGTAACTTAGTTTTAAAAATTACATTCTTTTAGTTTTCGTTAGTGGTAAAACAAAGTCCTTTAACAGCGAAATCAACAATGAAATCTATTTTTTTATATTTTTTGTTTTGGTCTAAGTTAGGAATTGTTTCAATACATACAAGTCTTTTATTATAGTTTAATTTTAAGACTTTATTTTGTAAGATGAGATATTTTAATCTGCAGTTATTTTGAATGGCTATTATATTATCTAAGGTGCAGAGATGCTTAATCTTTATGTATGTTAAGCTTTAATATTTTATTAGTAAATGTTTAAAAAATTAGGCCCAAGAAGAGACCCACACCCGCCCTCGGGCCTTGGTCCGTTCTACTCGTCACCGCATCACTCTCACAATCTCACACACTGCATCTCTCTCACTACTCCCAACGACTATTATGGATAACTGATGGAAAGACAGTGTGATATTTTGTATTAGAAATTCTAGATCCACGGTATTTTGAAGCTGCATTAACATGAACTATTTTTGTGTTTTGATCGTCCTTGAATAATATTATTTTATATTTTTATACTTGAAGTTTTGTAGATTGTTTTATAAGAAAGATTTGTCAGAAGGCACCGGTGATTGTGCGGTGAGGGAATCGCCCTCGGGCGCTTGCTCGAGGACGATGGGCGAGCTTATGATCCAAATTGTTGAGTATTTTTGTGGCTAACTGTAAGTTCATTCAATCTGTCGTTCTTCGGTGTAAGTAATATTTTTATATTCCAATGACTGTACTCTCATGTTAGAAGCTTTTGTATCTTTACACAAATATCACATATCTAATAACAAACACTCTCACTATTTAGGACTAATATTTTGATACCAATATTCACGGCATTTGTTTTTGATATGTAGCTAATATTTACTTTTCTAAGGTTGTAAGCGACAATTTACCGCCATATATTGTACTTTTATGGTTATTAAGTGTATGTACCCAGTACTATTAAATTAATCTGTGTAACACATATCATGCGGATGTAAAATGTAACTCTGAGAGGCTGAACGTAGTCCGGTCCGCCGCCGGAGTAAATCTCACTTCACGCTGCTCAAGTGCCGGGAGCGGGAGGACGCACGGCGCTCACGGATGTTAAGCTGGAAACGCCATCTGCACTGACTCATAGACAGACTCAAATTTTTATAAAAATTTTACCCTTTTTGAACTATTTTGCATTGGCCTAGTGTGCGTGAGCGCAGAGAAGCTGGTTCAGCGAGAGTACCGTCTGCCGTTGGCTGTGGGGTACCACAGGTCGTAGAAGCTTTTGTATTGTGTAATATCGTGAGTGGCAGGACTCAGCTATGTTTATCGTACGGTGGCTTGGTGCTTGTTCCGTACCATATGCGGATATCTCGCTTCAGTGTCTCGGACCAATATCTTAGCTAATTTTAGTCTTCTTATCCATTAATCTTCGCTTTGTGTGTCAAATATGTGCGAATTTTTATGTAAACATATTTAATTAATTGTATAACAACCTGTATAATGGTTTAGAATTATCTCTGAAATTTCTCCTGTAAGAATATGATAGAAATCAATAGTATTGAGGGCTGGGGTGACCGCGCCGTCGAACGTGTCCAAATTGTTGTAGGTTAGTGTCGAACAAATTGATGCCAATATTTATTGAGAAGGATTGCTCCAAGCAGCGGCTAGGTAGCGGATAGCGGATAGCGGCGCCGCGCCGTCATGCCAGCGCCAGACAGCTGGGTCGTTGATGTATTACACAGTTATTTTTGTAAGGGCGGGCCAGTGTGATATCTATACTATGAAATGGATTAATAAATATGTATGATCTGTAAAAATGCTTACTGATGCCTTTTATTTCCTACCTCAGTACTCCTCCCCTCCAGCGAAATTAGGCCAGATCCTTTGAGACGCGTATTTTTTTAGTGGTTATTAAGAATTAGACCTTAGGCTATCTAAGCCCGTCACTAAAATTTGAATTGGATGATCACTTTTATTAATTATTCAAGACGTAAAACAGGGTTTTCCCAAAAAATTACGAATATGCGAATATCTCAAAAATGGTTCACTCTTGCACTATGGGGTCAAAATAGTTGCAAATGGCCTCCTGCATCACCACTAAAAGGATCCGGCCTAATTTCTAATATTCCTGTATTACTTTACTCTACAAACCACAAAAGAAAACGCTACTTACAAGCAAATGACGATAATTGTAATTGGAAACTGACAAATGATCGTTGTCATCCTACCCTATCGAGTGAGTTCACCAGGAACCATTTATCTCCTGGGATCCTACACAACCTGCAGAACCGCCATTTTTTGTCTTGAAATAAAGGGTAGGTAGTGCCTACGAAGTTATTACGCAGGTACTAATATTTTGTAGGCGAAAGTTAGTGAAGCTATTTTTGCTATTAAGGTGAAGATAACACCAAAACTACTTGGAGTGGGCCAAAAGTTTGCATAGACGTTCTTGAATTTAATAAAATCGTGTTTATGTACAGATCTTGGAAGAACATGTACGAAGCCGCGGGTAGAAGCTAGATACTAACTAGGTGGCTATTTGTTATCTACATAACTTCTGCTCGCCGCTGGCTTCGTCTACTAGGTGGCTAGTTAGTACGTATTGTACGTGTTTTTTTTCCAAAATACATATAAATACACGCCTAACTTTATTAAATTCAAGAACTTATACGAAACACCACTGTTTCAGTAGGTATCCGTCAAGTGAGCCCCGCCATGGAATTTGGTGGTTTCAACTAGGTATGCCAATAAATAGTAGGTAGGTACCTAAATATTATGTAGTTCCTCGCGATGCCCAAAAGCAAATAAATGGGTGTACCAGAATAGCCAGATGACTGTTTGTGTTATAGTAAATGAAAACGTTGTATTTAAGCGTTATAAATAATAATTTATTTAAATTAATTTCCAGAATGAGTGACAAGACATTAGTCCACTGGAGGAATTATCCTCAGAATCCCACAAATATGAAAGGATGATAAGAAAAATGCACCGAACTAAACATATCATTAGCATTTTACGGAGTTTTTTATAGAAACTAGGTAGTCAGCATTTCCTAGAAACAGAATTACGTTCTATTGATAAAATGTGTCACGTCACGGGTCTGTTTACAGAGACGTTAAAATTTAAGTTGAAAGAGGTTTCTTTCACCATGTCTATAAACTCTCTAAACTTTGTTCTTATCTTATGCAAGGGTGCGGCCAATGGGAGGCTCATCGCACTTTCCAGTTGCTCTTTTGTATGCTTCATCGACTTTCGCAGTCCTTTTTTAATTTTTATACGACGGCGTCTCGTTGTCCTAAGGCGATTTCTGATTCCTTTGCGGCATTTTGTACTCTTCAGTCCATCTTTTATTCCTGTTAGGTCTATTGTACTCATCAGTCCATTTTTAATTCCCGTTCGGTCTATTGTACTCTTCAGTCCATTTTTTATTCCCGTGCGGTCTATTGTACTCTTCAATCCATTTCTTATTTCTCTCGATATTGTTTGCAGTTTAATGGTGAGTTCAGTGAGGAATGGTGTCGTTGAGGTTGAGGTGTCCCTTCCAGCTGATGATTTAAATAATTTAGGTACTCTCTGTCCATTTTGTCGATCCTTCGTACCTATCGTTGCGTCCATTGTTACTGACTCTATAAACCTTTCAACTATAAAATCGGGTGCGTCGGGTCCTCAAGGTGTCTCTATAAATTCATTACTCTGGTGTTTCACTTCGAATCTTGGCATTATGTTAAAATAACCGGGTCTATCAGCAGGAATCTAAGGTATGAGGTATGCCATATTTTGACAATAATTCATTCTTCAGATCAAGAGCCAATAACTGGGTGTTTTTAAGTACTGTCTAGTCATCAAATCTTGTGTGGTGCCATGTCCAGCTTAATCTAGATAGATTCCATAGACGACGACGCTGGCGAACAGATGGGGGTTCTCGTAGTTGTGTGAGGCGTAGACATCTCGCTCGTGGTCCCAGAGAAAGGAATGAAACATGTGGACGCCCTGGTTTCGCTTCTGGCCGATGCTGACTGCAACGAGGATCCTGTATCTGAAAGAAATTATGAGAAACAACTTTATATTGGACCACTTGCTTCTGCCCGCGGCAACGCACGAATTTTCCAGTACATAATGCAACTAGCTTTGGCCTGCAACTTCCGTCACGTGGTAGGTACCACGTGACCCTGGTAATATGCTGTAGAATCGAGGTACCTACCTCGATTCTAAAGCATATTACCAAGGTGCCTAGCTGAGGGCGTAGGTAGATAATAGATGCCCAAGAGCAAAAGAGAAAAAGACGTTTGCCCTGCAGCTACAGTGAAATAAAATGGGTTGTATAATTCAATTAGTTTTAATAAGTTTCAGCCGTGTTACGTGAGAATGAATGCCAAAACTTACTATTAGGTAGGTTAGGTACCCGTCCCAAATGCGATGTCAACTAGTACCTACCTACTACATTCTCGCATTTCGTCAACTCATACCAAAGTAGGTAATTGGTGCGAGTTGACAAACAAAATAGGCAGATATAAGTAAATTGTTCATACAATTACCTATCCTCAGTGACGTCACAAATCCAGGTCTCAGAAACAAAAGGGAACCGCGACAGCTTTTAAAAATGTATCTATACAGCTTAGTATAGGCAACCACGTGTGTGTGCCTAGTCTCTGAAAAAGCGTTTGTTGCATGATGCATTAATCTGATTGCTATCATGAGAGGTATAGGTATGGTATTGTTCGATTGATAGTAGACTTATTTATTACTTACTAGCGGCCCATCCCGGCTTCGCACGGGTGTACATTTATTTTTTAAACTTATAAATCTATAGCTTAAGTTACACAGGGGTAAATGTAGCATTAAAATGGTGAAAGAATTTGAAATCAGTCCAGTAGTTTTTAAATTTAATACGTTATTTATAATTATAAACACAAATCTTTCCTCTTTATAATATCACTAGCGACCCGCCCCGCCTTCGCACGGTTGCAATGCTGATATGAACTTTTTTGCAGACCTTTTTAAGGTGTACAATACTGTAGTAAGTACATTATTTTGATCTATCTCGAAGGGTTTAGCCAGCGTTTGCAATGTGAGCGCAAAAAATGTGTTCATTTATGATTATGACATCCCATTAGAAACCTCTAAAATTATCAGTGTTCCTCTACTATATTATGCATGTATTACCTATACATATAAACATACCTCTTGAATCGCTCTATCTATTAAAAAAAACGCATTAAAATCCGTCGCGTAGTTTATAAGATTAAGCATACATAGGGACAGACAGACAGCGGGAAGCGACTTTGTCATATACCTACTATGTAGAGATTAGGTATTAGTGTATGTAGATTACCTACCTAGTCTAGACTTGTAGACTAGGTACCTACACCTACCCACATAGGTCAAAAGCCACTGTGTGCGTAGGTATTAGTTAATTAGGTTTTGCTGGAATCACCCCCTTTCGACATAAAAGCACTTTAGAATTTTTCACTTCAGTATTTATAAGGTTCCGAGTTTCCCATCGTGATTCACCTAGGTTCGCAGAAATGACAGACGCACGCAACGTGGCCAGACAGAGACCCGGCGCGCATGCGCGAGGAAAATCAATGCCCGGTTGTGTGCAAGACACTTCACGGGGGAATGATGAAGCGAATATGTTTTGCATATCACACCGAGATACCAGTATATTTGAAGGCGCTGTAATAGAGATTCAAATACACTGGTATCTCCCGTAGAGACGGGAGAGAGGTCAAAAAAATGCCAGGTGTGAAAGACTAGGTTAACGCACTCACTGCCCACTGACGCATCTGAAAATTGCACGTGTGCGTCGTGGCACATGAAAGTGTCGCAATGTTCGCAGAAGGCGAAGGTCCGCATGGATGAGGTTGGCGTGGTGGTACCAGGATGTGTATAGAACGTCATATAAGTCTATTCAGTAGTATTTTTATTGCATGACAATAATATCACAGAGTTTTGTATTATTCATGCACCCTGACGACCTCCGTGGCGCAGCGGGCGAAGGTCCGCCTGCGACGCAGTAGGTTGCGGGTTCGATTCCCGCCTCGGAACAAATTTGTGTACGATCTGCAGAAATTTGTTCCGTTGGTCTGGGTGTTTTCTATGTATAATAAAAATATCTATCTATGTAGTATATTGTATTAAGTATATCAGTTATCTAGTACCCATAACACAAGCTCTGCTTAGCTTGGGGCTAGATAATGCTGTGTGAATTGTCCAGCATTATTTATTTATTTATTTATTTATTTACCCTGTCAGATAAGGTAGATAATATGGTCCTGTCAGATAGGTATCATAGGTAGCATATCTTCGGGATAACAGTAGTGTACTCCCGCAGAATAAAGCTGATTTGTCACAAAAACTAAGCACTAAACTGTAAATGCGAGCAAGATTATAGGTGAGTTCGCTGAGGTCTGCAGTACCTACCTACCCCTGCCCGGGATCCGTGATGAGACCGGCAAGCAGTGCTTGAACCACATGAGCGTACAGGAGGGCAATCACGGTGTGGTAAGGCACGGCATTACGGCTCAAACGTTAGCAGTTGAAACGTTAGGGTGCGCGTTCACAGGCCGACATCGGACAATCCGTTGACAAGTGCGTCCACTGATCGGTAATCCGAAGCACGTTATTCGCTTTAAATAGAAAAGTTGCCTTCAATAATCGTCGCCGGCATTGCCGACAGTCCGCTCCGTGCGGTACGGATTTTCTTTGTCAATCTATTGCTGGGGCTAGTGCGGATTGTCCGATGCCGGCCTGTAAACGCGCACCCGAACGTTTCAACTGCTCACGTTTGAGCCTTAATGCCGTGCCTTACCACACCGTAATCGCCCTCCTGGGCAATGAAAGTTTTAAACCTGTCCTTTCTTAATCCTCTTCCTGAAACACAAAGCTAGGTATGTGCCCAGCTGTAGAAAAAATTAACGAAGCTCTCCCTCTTAAATAACGTAAGCCAAAGTTAAGAAGAAATGAACGATATAGGTACTCGAGCAAGACATTACCAGGCCGGTAGCAGTGGAAGTATCCTTAGTCCGCGACTGTTACCTTCTGAGTCAGTCGATCTGATGTTTTGCTCCAGTATTCGTTCTTCTATCCCTGCAGCCTCTTTTCACCGCGTTTTACTCGGTACTCCACCTTAACAGGTGTGATTCCATAACACATTGGCCTAACCAATGGCATTGGCAATGTTCTTGTTTTCTGCGACGACGCAGGAGGTTGCGGGTTCGATTTCCGCCTCGGAACAAATTTGTGTACGATCTGCAGAAATTTGTTCCGTTGGTCTGGGTGTTTTCTATGTATAATAAAAAATATCTATCTATGTAGTGTATTGTATTAAGTACATATATCAGTTATCTAGTAACACAAGCTCTGCTTAGTTTGGGGCTAGATTATGCTGTGTGAATTGTGCAGCATTATTTATTTATTTATTTTATTTATTCTAGCCTACGTCATATCATGTAGGCTGGTTTTTGTTGTCATCCAGACAGATTTCGGCCGGCCACGGTGAAAGACTAAGGATTAAGAATACTTTCACTGCTACCGTCCAGGTAAAGTCTTGCTCGTGTATTTCGTTCATTTCTGTTCACCCTGGAGTCTCTATTAGTACTCACTTCTTCTACTAGTACTCACTTTTGTAATTATAGAAGTAGGTCACCATAACTATCTTCTGCAGAAACAACAATAGATGAAGGAGAAAGCCGCAGCCCCCGCTATTGCAGGAACAATGTACATCATGTTACTTTTTTGCGTTTATCTCTATTTGCCATGAATATATACCAAAATCTTTACATATCCGATAATTTTTGCCACAGTGCTGTCACCATAGAGTAACTTTTAGCTGTCACCGTAATCTCAAACAAAACTTTTTGGCGGTCTAAGTTTTACGCCGGGATGCTATGCTATTCAGCCAGTACCTAGGTATTGTATACAGTATTTTCTTAGTATTTTATTTCCGATTATTAGGTAATAATGTCATGACCGAGGCGAATGGCATAAACATAGAGAGGCCTATGACCAGCAGTGGGTCGTGAAGGGCTGATGATGATGATGAATAGGTAAGTCATGCAAAGTAAAGTATAGGTACCTACCTACAGTAGCAGTGGATCACGCACTCGTACAAGCCTATGTCGCGAGTATCTTATAAGAACGTTTACCAAACAGAAATAATTAAAACGAAATAACAAACGATGCAGCAAAACTGTCCACTGCTGCACAACCGGTGACTTTCCCAAATGAGCGTAGTATCGAGCGGTCTTCAGCTTGCCACATAGGTACAACATCTAGCAGATGTTGTGTCTTTTGTGGCATCCTACGTGGCCAGAGTGTTCTAATACTTTACCATCTAGATTCTAGATGGCGTTTCTTGAACATTAGGCAACCACGGACCTCTTTCAAAAGTTCAATAATTTCACGCACCTCTATTGAAGAATATGTTAGGGAAAGAAAATAAAGCCTAACATAAAACAAGATCCGTCAATGAAAAAATATTTCAAAAAGTATAAAACCTACAGAAATTTGAAAAACTGCTTTGAAATGTACAAACCAATACCTTTCATATCTACCAAATTCGGTGCGGTAGCACGGACGTACGGGGTTGTAAGAAGCCCAGAATTCTAGAAACAGCCCTGAGTTCGGTTTGAGGATAGGTCGAGAGAGACATCCGATTTTTGTATGGGATTTGGCCGTCTCTATCGTGCCGACATGGAACTATGCAAATCCTATACGAAAATCTGACGTTTCCATACTATCGTTAAAAAGAACTCAGGGATTAGATTTCCTATAGGGAGTTAAAGCCGCCACACACAGAAACCGTGGCCAGGCCGGAGTTGAAGGCGTGCGGGTTGTATCATACGGATTAATATGAGAGACTACACACACGCCGCCCGGCGCTGTATGTGTAGTCTCTCATATAAATTCACGCATTAGGTACAACTCGTACGCCTTCGCTTCCGGCCTGGCCACGGTTTCTGTGTGTGACGACTTTTAAGAACTGACCTGTCATATTTCTCTTCCTTCACTGCTGTGCGAATCATTTCGGCCAGTGACAAGCACAGCTCGGGGACAACCTTGTCACTGTACTCAATCTCTTCAAGCTCAGAGTTCACGATTCTCTTGAGCATTTTCTCCACTTTCTCCACATTGAACGGCTTCCTAGAGTTCAGCTGGTAGGTCGGTTGGAAGGTCCTCACCTGTTTGGGTTTTGGCTCCGTCATTACGTGCGGGTAGTTTAATCAATAGTCGGTAGCCATGCAGCCGGGTTCTTGTGAAGGTTACCCACCTACTTAACTTTTATCAGCTTTAGCTAGTCCACGGCTTGACATAGGCCCTCATGACATGACCGTCATAACACCGTCTTAATCTTGCCGCATAGGCGCATACACAGACTGTCTGAAGGAAGCATTGTAGCGCCCTAATGTAATGGGATTCATGTTAGATTTGATATCATACTTTTTAGGGTTTTGATGATCGAAGATCGGTTTCAAAACCCTTATGGTCTCGCTTTGTCTATGTCCTTTTTTCCCTCCTTAATAACTCAAAAACTACTGCAGCTATCAAATTGAAATTTAAAACAATAATACATTTCGTGCGCCTGTACAGATTTTGAGTATAATAAATGAAAATAAATGAAAAATGAAAATGAATATTTTCCATACAAATTGTGATGCCGAAATTTTAAAAGATACCTACAGAGTCATATGGGGTATCAAATGAAAGGTACCATTTTGTACATTTCAAAACATATTTTGAAATTTTTGTAGGTTTCATACTTTTTAAAATATTTCGAAAAAAGTCGAAAAAATACCCATTCCCCCCCCCTATCTCCGAAGATTGCAGAGCGATCCATGTAAAATGTATGGAGCGTTTATAGACATGGATCTATATTTTACAGGAAAAATATAGAGAAGTTTGAAAAAAGAACACTTTTTGAAAAATGGTCAAAATGGGGGGGTATAATTTTCAAAAGGGGGGGCTACCTCACCGAGTGGGGTATCAAATGAAAGGTATTAGTTTGTACGTTTCAAAGCAGTTTTTAAAATTTCTGTAGGTTTCATACTTTTTGAAATATTTTGAAAAAAGTCGAAAAAATACCCATTCCCCCCCCCCCCCTATCTCCGAAGTTTGCAGAGCGATCCGTTTAAAATGTATAGAGCGTTTGTAGATATGGATCTATATTTTACAGGAAAAATATAGAGAAGTCTGTAAAAAGAACACTTTTTGAAAAATTGTCAAAAAGGAATAATTTTCAAAAAGGGGGCTACCCCACCGAGTGGGGTATCAAATGAAAGGTATCGGTTTGGACATTTCAAACCAGTTTTTTAAATTTCTGTCACTTTCATACTTTTTGAAATATTTCGAAAAAAGTCGAAAAATTTACCAATACCCACCTTAACCGAACCACCCATTTAACCGAAGCATGCAGAGAGATCCATCTGAAATGTAACCTACTATTCTTAGGTATTCGTTAAATTGCGAAGTCTCTAACCGGTACTTTTGGTACATATTTGTTGACAAACGTTCAAAACCCTCGGCGCGCGAGTTACACTCGCACTTGACGGATCTTGTTTTCACCTTTATAACAGCATGAAACAACCGAATAAATGATTCTAAATGAAGTCTTTCGTAAATAGTCATACCTACCAATTGGCTGGAGGTCTTCCTACGGACTACGGTACACTATGTCAACGGTCTACCTAATGTGTTGTAAAATATTACCAGTTTAGCTTGAGCTTTTGCGCGACCAAAACTTAGTCTCTGAACAGAAAATAATCTGTTACTTGGATTCCTTCTAAATTGAAAACGAGACTGAGCTACAGAAGTTCGGGACTGCCGAGATTGACGTCGAGACGCAGAACCGGGGACTTTTAAATAAGACTCGGACATATTTGCCTAGAAATCAAATAAACTTCTATGATTCTTGCGATTCTGCTTGAGTATTTGAAAAAATATTTAATGGGCCATCTAGATTTAAACACGTTGCAAAAACTTAAAGCAATTTATCAAATATTTGATAAAAGTGTCATCTATTGTCGAGTAGCAAAAGCTTTCAGACGGCTGAGTTTTGAAACATTTCATACCTACTTCATTTCCGACTCAACTGTCATCCAGTCCAGGCAGTCAGTCAGTGTCAGTTCAGAGACTTTCCTTTCCATTGTTTTGTTGTTGTCTTTCTTGGTTTTGTCAATTTATGTGTTGATCGAAGCAAGGGAAAATGCTTTTTTAGTAAAGTTTTAGCTAAAATAGTGCGCGAAAAAAGTTAAGAAATTATTTAGCATTGTCGTCTACTCTTGCATGTTTCTTCGTGAAGTGTTGTTAGGTAACCTGTACAGTTTAAAGAAACCCCGTTCTTACCGCTAGGAATGCATCCAAGAAAACCTGAAAATGAGCCGGCAAATATCAATCGATACATATTTCAAGACAAAATCTAACCCACCTCCTTCAGCCACGAAGGTCATCATGAATGAAAACGGCAATGGTTCTAAAAAACGTCGTAGCCTAAGTTTGGTGAAGACTCCGACAATACTGAAATCTCCCAAGTATGCCAATCCTGAGAACAGTCAACCCAAAAACGAGTCCGAAGTGATATGCTTGAGTAGCGATGACGAAAACTCGCCTATGCCGATTCAAGAGCCGAACTTAGGCCTAAACAGCATAAAACCTGAAGGAGGAGAGCCAAATTCCTCTCAAGCCACTTTAATCTACACTTTGACACCGCAGACTCCGGTTAAAACGCCGCGAAAGACTTCTAAGAACGAAAACTCGCCTTCCCTGACTCAAGAGCCGAACTTAGGCCAAAACAACATAAAACCTGAAGAAGGAGAGCCAAATTCCTCTCAAGCCACTTTAATCTACACTTTGACAACACAGACGCCAGTTAAAACGCCGCGTAAGACTTCTAATACTCCACGAGGTTCTGGTGACAGTTTCCAAAGTCCAAATTCAAAGAAATATTACTCTCCAGCCAAGAAACGCAGTGTTGCCAAAAGAACGCCGGTGAAAAGAAACTTGGCTCGAGAGTCGTTCATCCAGCCGCGCGTCTATTCTGATGATGAGATGTTCAAGGAGGCATGTGAGGGCATGGATGATAAGAGTAAGTATCTACTATTTTTCATTGCTTAGGTTGACTAAGGAGGCTGGTGGCTGGGCCGGGGATAGTTGTAGGACAAGCCAATTCCCTCTAGCAATGTCTAGGAGCAATAAAGCTTGCATTATAACTACGGACTGCTTTGTGTAATTTGAAACACTAATTTGTACCTACTTGTAGATAGTTACATAAGTGATGATAAGGTAATAAATAATCAGTTACTTAAATCACTTTAAAATACTTATTGTATTTAGCTGATTTCTTGTCTAACAGGGTCCTTGAGTTAATACATTAACAAATTATGCATGCATAGCTGTATAATCATTAATCTATTATGAATGTCATTAAAGCAGGACCAAGCTTAGCATAAACCATGAAAAAAGGCTTATGATGAATATATGAATATAATCTATTTCTTCCAGGCATATTCCTCCTAGCAATAATCAACAAGTACCTCAAAGACCACACCCTGACCCCTCTTCTCATGGAATCCTCCCAGGAGATGCTCGGCCGCTGTTTCCAGGTCACAAAGCCTGGCATGAGACTGGTCTGCCGGCTGTACTGGAGGCAGCCAGGCTGGTACAGAAGAGACCAGGTGGTACAGATCAGTGCAGATAAAAAGGAGGCTATCAGTGATCCTGCCTTTCAGGAGATGATGAGCTCCTTGATTTTGAATAGCTTTGTTACGCCGTCCGCTGTGTCAGGTAAGGGTTATTATAAATTTGCGAAATTATAAAACATACAAATGCAATTATTTTTATTGGAAACAGAATATTGATAGATGGCCCTGCCTTTGTTTTCAAAATTCTGTTAAATCGATACATTTGAAAGAAGAAAGAAAGAGAAAGAAAATATTTTTATTTACCTTAAAAACTACTACACAGAACGAGAACATATTATGCTAACAAAATAATACTATATAGAAAAAAAAAATGTAATCTGTGCGCAGCAGGGTTTGAGGCAAATATGGCCTCCACTCAGCGTTATGCTGGATGAACACTGGTGTGTCCACCAGCGCTGGTTTTCAGTGAGGGCCATGGGAGTTACATTACGACCGTCTGGAATGGTGCGTTTAAGACGACAAAAAATACAATAAAATAAATTTTTTCATTTGATAAATGTACAATTAGAAAACACCCAGCCAGAAGAATAAGCACTGAAATGACAGATCATACAAAACTTTGTCTCGCGGCGGGAATCGAACCCACAACATTCGTCTCAGGCGGGCCTTTGGCTTTACCCACCGCGCCAGTCGTCAAACTATAGTAACTAAAATACTTCATTGTCGTCAAATATGAGAACTTTCTTGTCTGTGACCTACATAGATAAACGGTCAATTGTTTGGTATTTTGAAGTGTTATTTCCACACTAAACTAAAGTACAATGGGAGTCACTCTGCTCTGCAGTTGTATTATCAGCAACATGCTTCGATAACGCGTCTGGGCCGCGCATAACGGTGCACAACTTATGCTTGGGACTTAAGGTTGTTTGCTTCGCGTTGGCGCGAATTTTATATTGTGGTTTTTAATTTTTTCTGCGTTCTTCAAAGAATAAATCTAGCGGAAAAGTAATTTATCGGAATCATCGAAACTAACTTCAATTCGCAGATATATTCGCATTTGGGAATATAAGAAAATTTGGGCTAAAAAATCAATATTATCTCAAATGCTCCCAAAATACAATTGAAACAAAGTGGTTTTTGTGATGGGTTCATAGAAAATGGTTAACAATTTGCAGCAAATTACTTTTCTGTTAGTTTTATTCATTGTAAAACGCATAAATAATTAAAACTACAAAAAGTTTGAATCTCGCGCCAACACGAAACGATCCACCTTAAACTCAAACGGGTAAAGTAGCGTATTTGTAACACCCAGGTCCACCACTTAGCGTACACAATTTTACCACAATTATTAATTCAGCGCTATTGGCGTTGTCTTGTCTGGCCCCAACCTATCTTCATAAACTGCATTGTAAGCAATTCGGGTTTACTCGCGGCAGATCAACTACTGATGCCGGTGTAGAGTTAGTAGGTATCGCATATTTTTGATGCTTGGGAGAAGTCGCAAGACGCTTTAGTCGTTTTTTGCGACTTGTCAAAAGCGTTCGATTACGTAATAATCTTTTGCGAAACGAACCAAAACAAAATGTATTACATTTATTCTACCTAATGTTAACAAGTGAAGGCTGATGTAAACGTTAAAGGAGAAACGTTATAAATAGTAGAAAGTATCGTATTCTTAGGAATTACAGACGTGGATACATCTAGACTTGTTTATTTCAGCTACTTCCATAGTATTATGTCTTATGGTATACTGCTGTGGGGGAACGCTGCAGATATTAACACTGTATATTTTGTGCTTCAGAAGAGAGCTGTTCGTGCAATCTATAATATGGGTTCCAGAGAATCCATACGAGATAAATTCAAAGAAATAATAATAATAATAATGCTGGACAATTCACACAGCATTATCTAGACCCAAGCTAAGCAGAGCTTGTGTTATGGGTGGTAGATAACTGATATACTTAGATACACTACATAGATATATATTTTTTATTATACATAGAAAACATCCAGAACGCCCTGGACAAAAGTCTGCAGATCGTACAAACATTTGTCCCGAGGCGGGAATCGAATCCGCAACCACCTGCGTCGCAGGCGGACCTTCGCACGCTGCGCCCAGAAGTCGTCAGAAATGGAATCTAATGAATGCTCCCTCATCCAGGTATACATAGCCTATGCTTCGAGGAATACGCGAAGCTCCTCCGCGCGGATGAGATCAAGCAGATCTGCAAGGACCTCAAGCTCAAGATGCAGTCGAAGCAGGACGCCATCGAAGCCCTGAGCGCCTTCCGACGGAGGACCTCCATCAGCCAGTACTTTACGGGCGGAGCGCCGGTTAATAACGCTAAAAGGGTTATTGATATGTGAGTGATATGCTAGATCTATGTTAAACATTATTAAACATTTATGTGGTGGCCCGCATTTAAAGACCATTTTATATTAAATAAAAAAATAAACATATTGGGATGCCATGAACACACCCTGAGATTCTCAACCTTTTACATATTAGACATCGATGTCAACATAGGAGCATGGTTTGATTTTAACTTCGGTTTCTATTACTTTTTTGATAACATAAATAAAGTAAATAATAAGAACTCGTTTGAACTGAAAAGAAATTCGCGCGCGCAAGGCAAACTTTGACCACTTAAGAGGCACTCTAAAATATGCATGCACCCAGGGCTGGATTTAACAGACAACTCTAAATGACTCTAATTATAGCGATCTTGACCAGCGGAAATATTTGTAGCTGTAGACGAAACGGTCGTTTTTTTTTACTACATAGTCAACGCCGCACCACCTTCAACAAAAAACATCCCGCATCTAATATCGTAATTTTCCCTTCCAGCATGAAAGCCAAAGCCGGCACATGCTACAAGCTATCCGACATAGCTCGCAACACATTCCACCATCTCTACCTCCTCATGTTCCTCGGTATCAAATACTCCACCATCCGAGAGAAGCAGCTGGAGCTGATGCTGATCAACGACAAGATCTGCAGAGAGACGTATCCGGTCGATAAGGGACTGGAAGTGGATAGTCCCTCCGTGGTGTTCAGGACTAGAGATGAGTTCAATAAGTAAGTACCAACTACTCCACTATAAGGAACAAGCAGCTAGAGCTGGTGCTGATCAAAGACAAGATCTGCAGAGAGACATACCCGGTCGATAAGGGACTGGAGGTGGACAGTCCCTCCGTGGTGTTCCGGACTAGAGATGAGTTCAATAAGTAAGTACCAACTACTCCACTATAAGGAACAAGCAGCTAGAGCTGGTGCTGATCAAAGACAAGATCTGCAGAGAGACATATCCGGTCGATAAGGGACTGGAGGTGGACAGTCCCTCCGTGGTGTTCAGGACTAGAGATGAGTTCAATAAGTAAGTACCAACTACTCCACTATAAGGAACAAGCAGCTAGAGCTGGTGCTGATCAATGACAAGATCTGCAGAGAGACGTATCCGGTCGATAAGGGACTGGAGGTGGATAGTCCCTCCGTCGTGTTCAGGACTAGAGATGAGTTCAATAAGTAAGTACCAACTACTCCACTATAATTCAGTTCAATAAGTAAGTACCTACCACTTGACAAGTTGACACCATCCATTGCGAACAGTTGAAGCTTGCGATAAGCAAGGCGTAGTCCAACGACTGGCTAGGTTGCAGCAAGCTGATACGAATTTAGGCCTATAATACTTATGTTGCGGTGCGGGATGAATGTCCTATGTCCTTTATTATAAACTAATTTATGCCCGCGGCTTTGCACGCGTTGTTTCCATGGAAACGTTTAAAGGTGGTTTCTATCCCATGGGAACTGATTTATGGGATAAAAAGTAACAAACATCCATCCATCCATCCATCCATCCAATCTTTCACATCACATCACACTTATATTATAAATGCGAAAGTTTGGATGGATGGATGTTTGTTACCTCTTCACGCCAAAACTACTGAACAGATTGAGCTGAAATTTTGCACATAGGTAAATCTAATCCTGGAATCAAACATAGGCTACTTTTTATCCCATAAATCAGTTCCCATGGGATAGAAATCACCTTTAAACGTTTCTATAGAGGCAACGCGTGTGAAGCCGCGGGCATAAACTAGTTTATAATATTAGTGTGATAGTGTGATGTGAAGTGTGATTAAAGATTGTGAAATGTGAATGAAGGACCTTGAAACTGATAAAATGTCTTGAGTGTTGGCACAAAGTAGGTATAGAGTCGACAGTTAAACTTGAATAGCGTGTTATCTTAACAACTATTCTTCTCAGAATCTACTAGAACTATTCTTCCTAGAATCCTAGATATGGAGTTACAAAACCAAAGAAATATTGGCGTAAAATATTTACGACACCCTTACCTTTATCATATCAAATTGCAGAAGGTTGAAACTAGTATTGGCTTTGACAGATTTTCATGAGTTTATTCGTCTCTCGTTTTTGAACTTGCATTAGCTTTTTCGATGCGCGTGTGTTGAAGTTTTTTTTTTACATTTTACCTTGTTGTTTTCTGTTTTTGATATCAGTTTGAAGTAAAGTGTTCATACATAAATGTCTTTGTTTACCAAAACCTTCTTGGATTGTAGAATCGAGTAAAGTATTCCCCATTGTGAGAGGGGAATACCATACACGATCGAAATCGGTCATTCATACCGATTTCTAATATCAAAATAAATTATTAATAATGTTAAACTTTAAGAAATCAAATAATATCGCAAAAATTTTCGACTTCGACGGGACTTGAACCCGCATCAGCGTCAGTACCGGAATGTGCTAACCGTTAGCTCCACCTACAGGGGAAACATTGAAGTTTATCCAATCCTGTTCAAAGACTAAAGTTACATTTAGTTCGTTTGACGAAGGTGTCGCGTTGCTTAATTCTAAGGTAGTTGGTTAGCACATTCGGGTACTGACGGAAGGATGCGGGTTCAAGTCCTGTCGAAGTAGAAAATTTTTGCGATATATTTTTTTATTATTTGATTTCTTAGAAATTACCCTGAGTGTGGGTTACGCACTATAATAACAAAAAAATCTACAATAACAAAAAAAATTATAAAAATGTCTGAGTAAAATTAAACATAAGGTATGTTTAATTTTACTCAGACATTTTTATAAAAACAATAGCATTTTAAATTTAATTTTTGTAAATTTATGTGATTAATTTTTTGTATATAAGTAAATTATAATTAGTTATTAGTGTAATTGGCAATCCACGGTCTTATTAATAAATAAGAAATAAATAAATAAGTGACTAATATACTGTTACATATTATGTTCTATATTATTTTACTATATATAATGTATATTATTCCAGGTATCTCAAGGCTCACGCGATCTACGAGACCTTCCTAGCGGAGACAGAGACGATTCAGAGATGCAAGACAGTGGAGACGGTCTACAAAATATACAAGGAAGTCGACGAGGAAGATATGATGAGGTAAGGACGAAGTTAGTGGTCGCCCAAAGAACAACTGTTTTGTGAAAGCAAATTCCTTTGGAAAAAGCTTCAATCAAATATTCCCCGCTGATACCTAGAACCTTACAAAAATGACACTCAAAATTGTCTACGACTTGTTTCGACGCAGACAGTTTGCGCAGAGCCTGTTAAGTTTTGTGCATACGGAACAGGAGATTAGTGGAGTCGAATTTATTTTCTTTTCTTATTAAATTCTTTATTGCACACACAAGATAATTCATACATAAAAGTTTACACATAATGGACATGTACAAAGGCGAGCTTAACCCTAAAAGAGTTTTCTAACAGCAAACCTATGGAAAAAGAGAATTTATGAAAAGAGTGTGGATAGAATGTGTACATTACAAAACAGAAAACATTATGACATATGAGACTAACAAACTAACAGAAAATAAAATACTTTTCTTTTGTAAATAGGTAGACACTTACCTGAAAATACACTGTTTATTTTTATAAGGATAATTAAATCGTAATCGATAATTTAACGAATCGTTTAGTGATAAAACTATAAATTAGTCTCAACATTATTGTATAACAAAAGTTAGTGAAATAAACTTAAAACACAAATTTCAGGCAGCCTTATATTAAAATAACTAATATCTGACCGCGGCTTGGGATGAGTTGTTTCCTAGACAAAAAAGAAAAAAAGATCTTATAAAATACTTTTAAACGATCTGAACACGTTATGATTAGTACCTATTGATGCAGACGGTTTCAGGCTGCGCATTGTGTTACTATGGGGGCCGGCGAAAACCTTGATCGATGGGAAATAGTTAAAAATCGGGAACTTACTCGAACATAGAAGAAAACGTAAATCATGATCTATTTGTAAATCAATTATTATTATCATTATTATTAATTCATTTAAAAAGAACACCGGTGTTCACCAGAGGTGTTCTTCCAACACAAATAAGGTTCGTAGTTAACCCGCTTACATCCGTAATGAATTCGTCAAACTACGATAGTTTTTATATTATTATTAATGTCAATGATTAATGCGATATTTAGCGGAATGCAGGGTGGCCAGCTCGTAGAACCGATAACCGTTGGGGAGTAAAGGTTCTTGAGTGGCGACGGAGTGTCGGAAGACCTCCCATTCGATGGAGCGAAAACATTGTAGTGGTCACAGGAAGTCGATGGATGGAGGCGGGTCAGGAGCGCTATTTGTGGCGTCGTTAGGGGGAGGCCTATGTTTAGCAGTGGACGTTTACGGGCTGATGATGATGATGATGAGGGTGGCACTATTCTTCTTCCTATAGAATGGAATCTCCAAAACCGCCCTTGTTTAACCCTCTAAAAATAGAACATCCTGTAAATAACGACAACACCAACCTATATACCAGTTCACTGCAGGACTTAGGCCTCCCATAATAGGCTTCTGTTGCCCGGACTCTTAAGAGACCGGTGTCCTCAGAAGCACCTAAAACACACATTCACTACACAAACACAACTCGCATCCACTTACACTTGTACCACACAACATCATGAACTTACGATAGAATAAGGTTTACAGAAACCTACCCTCAACAAATTTCTAAAAAATAGTTATTCATGATTCTATTTACACTATATCAGAGAAATGTTATTGAAATAACATATTGTAATTCATAATGTATGATAATCTTCCTTATCGCGTTACCTCCTAATACAGGTATTTTTATACTTAAAAGGAGGTCTCGAACACTGAACAATGAATAAAGTAATTTAAGAGAACGATAATAAACATTTTGTATTTGTATTTTGTAATAGGCACTTTATCGTCTCTCACTATAATTTTAATAGGTGCAATTTCTTAATCCACATCCTGAAGATGTCCTATTTCAGATACAAAACCCTCCCCATATGGCTGCGCCGATTCACCCCCCCTTACCTGTACGTCAAGATCCTAGAATCGGGGATCCAGGAGTTGAAGAAAGTGAAGTCCGGGGTGTACTACCAGCTCGCGCTGGACATCCTGTCGCGGCTGGCCGACCAGATCGCGTTCCGCCAGCACAGGCGCGGCGAGTGGCTCGCGGAGAGGGCGCTGATATTGCACAAGTTGCTGTTTAGGCATGATGAGGTAAGGGATACCTTTTTAGAGACTTAAAATGCCTATTATAGTAAGTTTTAGAATAGAATAGAATATCATTTATTGTCCAATGTAAAGAGCTACAAAAATATCCTTATATAACCTAGTGCACGGCACAATATAATGGAGTCGTCAGATTAGTTAACACATAAGCATGGGCGCCGGCAGCAGGGTGCAAAGGGGTGCACTTGCACCCCCCCCCCCCTGTCAGGGAAGAACATACATAGAAAAATAATCGTTTTTTAAGGTTCCGTACCCTCACAAGGAACCCTTATAGGATCACTTTGTTGTCTGTCTGTCTGTTTGGCTGTCCGTCTGTCAACCCCCTTTTCTCAGGAACGCGTGGGGGTATCGAGTTGAAATTAACATCAAATACTCAAGTCCGTAACCTCTTGCGAGCCTCGACATGTATTCTAAATCAACGCAATCAAAAGTTAGCCGCTTATGTCCGAATATTTAAAAATTTCCAAGGGAATCACATGCACACGAAACCTATAGGGTAATTCCCGTTGACCTAGAATCATGAAATTTGGCAAGAAGCAAGATCTTATAGCACAAATAAAGGGAAAAATCCGAAAACCGTAAATTTATAGTTTGTCCACAAAAAAATGAGGTAAGGGATACCTTTTTAGAGAGTTAAAATACCTATTGTAGTAAATTTTTGTTCCAAGAAAAAATTCATGCAGAGATTCTAGACCGCAGTTTGACCCTCGAAGAAATCCGGCTATTTTGTCTCTGGTTTTGTTCCGTACCCAAAAAGAATGCCATAGATTATAGATAGATTTTACACATTTGATGGTAAGATGCAATTTTTACTAATTTATTAGACAAAAATCGCAGTACTTGGAAGCCAAGCTGGGTAGCGTAAGCCATGGTTATTCCTCTCATCCAAATTCAGTCTTCTGTCCTTGTTTTTTCACGCAAAAAAAGTCTAGCCTTTCATAAGTGTACTTTTGTAATATTTGTATTTTAAAAATTTTATTGTTTGTGTGTAGTACCTAAATACTTAGAATACACAGGTACATCTTATGAGGTGTATGTAACTACTGAATTCTTTCCGATACCTACCTACCTACTTCAGTGTCAAATCCACTGCCATCTATCTATCATATCTAACTATCTATCATAACTAACTATATATCTAGCCTCATGTCTTATTTTTTACATAAAAATATTTATTTAACCACGTCGAGTTTCACGTAATTCACTTCTCTTTCTTCGGGCATTCATGCATTCCGGGCTGGGCCTCAAATTCTTAACCGCGCATCACGGCGGAACTTCTTGATGAATTCGAATGCAAGTCGGCATGATTTTAGTTAATTAAGTGTACTTTTGTAATATTTGTATTTTAAAATTTTTATTGTTTGTGTGTAGTACCTAAATACTTAGAATACACAGGTACATCTTATGAGGTGTATGTAACTACTGAATTCTTTCCGATACCTACCTACCTACTTTAGTGTCAAATCCACTGCCATCTATCTATCATATCTAACTATCTATCATAACTAACTATATATCTAGCCTCATGTCTTATTTTTTACATAAAAATATTTATTTAACCACGTCGAGTTTCACGTAATTCACTTCTCTTTCTTCGGGCATTCATGCATTCCGGGCTGGGCCTCAAATTACGGGTTGGGCCTGAATTTTAAGTTTAAACAAGTATTGTTCCTTTCCAGGCGGCCCAAGTCCTCCTCGAAGGCCTAAAGGCCTCCATCCCCGAAGAGCAGAAGGACGTGATGCGACCGCGCGCCATAAAGCTGTCGAAACAACAGAACATACAGCTAGATGCCGCGGTCAGACAGGTGTTGGAGGAGGCAGCCAGCAAGAACATGATATTAGAGAACCAGTTCTCGGCGGATCATGTCAGCAAGCAGCCCATGGAGTAAGTTAACTTGCTTCCCGCGGCCTCGCTCACATTATTTCTGCATATAAATTAGCCTAGGATACAAGCTATCTGTTTGCCAAATTTCATTAAGATCGGGCCATCGTTTACTACAATGCTAAAGGAACACAGAAAGAGTTGCCGCGGCTGCGTGCTATAAAATAAAGTAGACATTGTAGATACTCTCTTCTCCCCACTGCTTCGCCTGCGTTGTTCCTGGATAAAAACTAGCCTATACCCCTCCCCAGGATACAATATATACGCCATTACCATTCAGCATAATATGCTTTGTTCAATATGATTTTTTTCAATGCACTTTTGCATTCATTTAAAAATAGTTAGTTACCAAAGTTAACTTCAACCTCTCTCCCACGATAAAGATATGAACCTTTTAATCAACAGAACAAGTCTAAAACAAGTTTTTGTTGTAGAAACTACAAGCAGAGAGGCAAGAAGAAGTTCGAGGTGCACACAGAAGATGACAAGAAGTTTCTGGACTGCGAGGAATACTGCATCATACATTACACCACCAACGGACCTTTTACACACGGTCAGTCAATTACTCATATACATAAAGTCTTGCATAGCGGAAAATGGATGGAAAACATTTCACCAAAACATTTACCTATCAAAATAATCATCTATGAAGGGAGGGTTTATGCTATAAGAGGGCTTCCATTAATTACGTGAGGTGTTTAGGGGGGAGGGGGAGGGGGTCGATTCGAACCTCACCCATTCTCGCGCGGGGGAGGGCGGTCTCGGCAAATAACATAGGTAATTTTTTTTAGCAGTTCCTGCTTACGTATTTTATCGTTCGATTTTGAGACTATGATTCTAGACTAAGTTCTTATTATATTTAATAGTGGGCAGAAGCCTTTATTAACAAAGACAATTACAATAAAATAATAGAAATAATTTAAATTTAAATAGTTGTCTTGAGGCGCTACCCCGACCCAAATCAGCGCCCCCACCTATTTAATCTTATCATTCTGTTCAACGAAGGAATTTTCAAAAATCGATTGGCCAGTTTGTGATACCTATCATAAGCTTATTTTTAATGCCTCTGTAAAAGTTTTAGTTTGTATACTTTAAGCAGAGATACGAAGTTGCTCTTTGGCCACCATGATGGCAAAAATGAGCCAATTAGCATCTCTGCCTACACTATACAAAGACTTTTAAAGAGGCATTAAAAATAAGCTTAGGAAAGGTATCACAAACTGGCCAATCGATTTTTGAAAATTCCTTCGTTGAACAGAATAATAGGATAAAATACGTGGGGGCGCTGATTTGGGTCGAGGTAGCGCCTTAAATTAAATTAAACAAATTATGTTTTTTTAATAAATTAACAAAATTAAGCTCAGTTTAAGTATTTACATAAAAAAAACGCATTTTGATCATCTCGTAAGATTTGGCTTGAACAAAATCTCACTACATCTCACCATAGGCACATATTATAATACTATATAGGGAGAGGGGCGATCCCCGCTCGAAAAATCGCCAAAATAAACTCACGTAATTATTGGATGCGCCGTAAGAAAAACCTTCCGAAACGTAACATAGTTTCTTCCCTCAGGCGAGCACTGGGAAGGCCGGATAGTAACCACAATATTCTACCTTCTCTTCTGGGACATCATCTACAGCAAGCCTGTCGGCGTCACCGGCATCTTCCTGTCGCACTACCAGCTGCACCCGCTCGATCTGTACACGGAGAGCTTCTACACGAACAGACAGACGGTCATAGACGACCGGCTGCGGCGGATCGAGAGCATGGCGGTCGACACTCTGGTGGAGACGATGCGCGGCACGTGGGAGGAACGACCGGAACGTAAGTATACGGAGAGCTCTATACGAACAGACAGACGGTCATAGACGACCGGCTGCGGCGGATCGAGAGCATGGCGGTCGACACTCTGGTGGAGACGATGCGCGGCACGTGGGAGGAACGACCGGAACGTAAGTATACGGAGAGCTCTATACGAACAGACAGACGGTCATAGACGACCGGCTGCGGCGGACCTACAGCATGGCGATCGACACGCAGTCCATAGAAAAGACAAAGAAGAAACAAAATCGTTTACTATAGGATTAGTAGAATAGGAATGAGCGGTTTTCGATTTGCATTTTTATAAAGAAAAAAATTGTCCACATATCTCGATAGGTGGCAGGCCGTCAACAAGAAATTAGGGTATGTCAATGTCAAATGAAATGATAACAACCGTAAACGTCAAATGTACCGATTTGGAAAATTCTTTCGGTGGTCTAAAATCTGCCAGTAGCCTTATTACACTGATAAAACGCGCGCAAACGCACGCGCGTGCGTTTAGGCTAATTTAAGCGCGCTTATTTATTTGGTTCATTTTCTCACTCGTGTGAATGCATAGCAGCACAACCTTATGCATGAAGCCTGAGAAGAAAAGAGATGGCGATCTGTCTCATCCATCTACGGCAACACGTCAGTGTCTATGCTACATGCATAACACAATGATGCTAATATCATTAGCATCATGGCAACAAACGGGAGATTTGGTTCGTCCATAGAATAATGTAATTTTTAACGTTTTTTGCGTATGCACGCGTGCGTTTATTAGTGTATTATGACTACTGAATTAGAAACTTGAAAGTTTGTTTCCTTTCATTTGACATTGACATACCTTAATTCCTTGTTGACGCCCTGCCACCTGTCGAGATATTTGGAACTACCTAATATTTTTTTTATTGTCAAATCGAAAACCGCTCATAATTCATATCTCAACTTGTTTCGAACAAAATGTGTCTACTTTCAGACGAGCTATCCGGTATCTCGCGTCACATAGGCTGGGACAACGTGCGCATGGTGGCGAGCTGCCTCGGCGCCGCCTGCACCAGCGCCATCTGCCGGCGGCTCGCGAGGAACTACGCACACACGCACAGCGGCTTCCCGGACCTTACACTGTGGAATGCTGCTACCAAGAAGGTAAACTAAATCATACTACAAACTATTATTATTATTACTTGGCCCGGTGGCGGGAGTCAAAATCATTTCTGTGTTACTCTAACCATAGAACCACATGTGCCACGGCGATTCTCAACTAATATTGAATTAATATTTGTATGTATTTGGGTCAAATAAACGGATTTTCTTTCTTTCTTTCTATCCAGGAAAAACTGCGAAGTCGCAGGAAAATACGAGTTTAGAAATAAATGCCTATTTTAGATAGATAGATTATTTTTATTGCACCATAAATACACAAAAAAAACTTAATACTAACTATATCTAGTGTGGCACAATCGGCGGCCTTATCGCTTACAGCGATCTCTTCCAGGCAACCTTTGAATGGATAGGATCGGTACGTATTGAAGCTGACGGTGGCGTTATTGATGATGTATTAAAATAAGTAATAATAAATAATCATGTAGTTTTACTTATGTAATTTTACTACACTATCTCTCCGCTCCCTTTCAGATAAAGTTCGTAGAAGTGAAAACGGATACAGACAAGCCTTCAATGAAGCAGCTGCAATGGATGCAATACCTCACCGAGCACGGCGTCGACACGGGCTTCTGCTACGTCGGAGTCAACACCACGCGCAGCAAGGCGAGGGCAGAGCCGGCTAGGAGCATGCGGGACTCTATTGTGTTCGAGACTTCGCCGGTAGAATAGTGCAACGTTCACACTGTAGGGAACAATTTGGTTTTGACCAACTTGCTCCCTATAGTGTGAA
The DNA here is from genome assembly GCA_949316285.1 of Eupithecia subumbrata. Lineage (NCBI taxonomy): Eukaryota > Metazoa > Arthropoda > Insecta > Lepidoptera > Geometridae > Eupithecia > Eupithecia subumbrata. Next base: position 14,436,853 of record OX438630.1, on the reverse strand, counting down.
CATGTATAAACTGTTTGTGTAGTGCAATGGATGCAGTTACACAGAGCATAGAGTGTAGACTCTATGCTCACACGCTTCTGCTACGTCGGAGTTAATACCAGGCGGAGCAAAGCAAGGGCAGAGGAGGCTAAGAGTATGAGGGACTCAATTGTGTTTGAGACTTCACCGGTAGAATAGTGCAATGTTCACACTGTAGGGAGCAATTTGGTTTTGACCAACTTGCTCCCTATAGTGTGAACATGTATAAAGTGTTTGTATAGTGCAATGGATGCAGTTACATAGAGCATGGCGTCGGTACAGGCTTGTGTTACGTCAAAAGCGGCTAAGAGGCTAAGAGCATGAGGGACTCAATTGTGTTTGAGACTTCACCGGTAGAATAGTGCAATGATCACACTGTAGGGAGCAATTTGGTTTTGACCAACTTGCTCCCTATAGTGTGAACATGTATAAACTGTTTGTACAGTGCAATGGATGCAGTTACATAGAGCATGGCGTCGATACAGGCTTGTGTTACGTCAAAAGCGGCTAAGAGGCTAAGAGCATGAGGGACTCTCTATTGTGTTTGAGACTTCACCGGTAGAATAGTATAGAACTGAATTTGAATTGAAACTGAATAGTAGCCCGATTCAAAACGAAGTGTGAAAACAAGTTTCCATGACTTTCTTAACTGCAAGAGGTTAAGAAATGGTAAAATAGTTCAAATTAATTAAATTGGTCAATATCTGTTACGTTACATCCATCGCTAGGATAGCCGTAATGTTACTAGCTATAGGGAGGAAGCTGCTAGGAGTATGAGAGACTACACTGTCCGAGACTTCACCGACAGAGCAGAACAGAGTAGAACAGACAGGTGAATAAAGGATCTATAAACTGACAATGGCTGAACCGTAAAAAAGTGTGGAAATCCATGACTTATTAGACTTATAGACGCGCACTATTGACCCGGTCAGAAACCGATTTCTTTTTACTCGAGTCAACGTCAAAAATTTTCCGTAAATACAAATGGCACTTAGAAAATGTCAAAACCTTAAAATTAAAATAGACATGAAAAATTAGTATTAAAAATAATATGATCAATAGTTTTACCGTCAAGTGATATTACGGAATCAAAATCGCGTAGCCTAAACGCGTATGGGGGTGTAGCGAGGTATACCATCGTCAAATTCGCGCGAAATGGATCGCCGGAGGGGTCGAATTCTGCTATCCAGTCGTTTACTATGACATCGTAGAATCGTCCAGAGATGAAAGAAACTCTAGATAGTGCGTGCGGTGCTACATGCACAGAGAAATTGATAGAAAGGTTTAGCCTTGACATGTACTTCGAAATGTAGATTATGTAAGCCCGTCGGAAAAGCTCTCAGTAAACGTTGCAAAAGAGAATTTATTCTTTTACTACGTTGTCACAAAATAGACTTGACCTTAAAGAGTTCCCTCGCCGCGAGCATTCACTAGTAATGTAAAGTAATATAGATTCGAGCATTACATCGAATGAGAACCGAGCATTACAGTGCACAGTCTGTAATGAAAGCCGCTTCATCTAACATTGTGAAAACAACAGGGCGGGGCAGAATTCCACAAAATGAATTTCTTTACCATAACAATGTTATAGTCTCAGAATGTCACATTTTGCAATCATTCATTTTCCACACATGTTGAAATCAATCAATCAATAGCACCGTTCGCACTATCTGACTGTAGATTCTAGAAAATTAAATAACATCGCAAAAAAATTTACGACTTCGGCGGGACCTGAACCCGCCTCCTTCCGTCAGTACCGGAATGTGCTAACCAACTACACCACGAGGTCAAGTGACGCTGGAGTCGAAAATCTTTGCGACTTTCTACGGACTGTAGCGCCGTTAATTTTTGCGATGTTATTTAATTTCTTAGAAATTTGCCAGAGTGTGAGGCTTACGCACTATAAAAACAAAACTTTCGATACTGTAGATTCTAGAGTTTCTCGTCTATGGATGATACCATGGTCATAGTAAAGCGTTTGGTTGGAAGAATACGCCCCCTGGACTACGGCAGAATGCTCAAAATCGAATCTTGTTGAATGCTCCTCAGTCATGAAGCGCTATTGTAACTTAAGGGTCCGGCGACGGATGAATTTCCCATACAAACGTAGTACCAAAATGATTTGTTATTTGAGAATATTTTCACCATGGTTTGATATTATTTGTATAAGAATAGTATTTATTTAGGTTCCTACCACAAGCTTTTTTCAAAATACTTATCTACACAAATACTAAGAAAACATTCATTCTTTAATGTAAACATGCGATTCGGTTTATTTTCATTTCAGAAAGGTATTTTGAAAAAAAAAAATGTGGCAGGAACCTAGATAAATACTATTTTAATACATATAATACCAGACCATGGTGAAAATATGCTCAAATTACAAATCATTTTGGCATTACGTTTGTATAGGAAATTCATCCGTCGCCGGACCCTTAATGCGTGCAAACGAATCTTGTAATGTTAAGGTGGATTAAAACCAAGATAGCGAATGTTCATTCTTTCCATCAAATTATTTTTGTGACAACAGAGACCATTCAACCTTGTTCTATCTCTGTTCATAGATACTAAACGGAGATAGAAGAAACTGGCCATTTGTTCGTTTAGTTTTGAGTGAGTATACCGGAGAGTGTATAGCCTGTTTTATTATGAGATTTATTGTAGTCCTGTGTCGATCTAAACGCAATTTTGAAGCATTTTGTATTTGTAAGTTTTAATATATTAAGGTTGTATTGTTTTTAGTAATAAAGCTATAGCAGTCCACTGATTATTTACCTAAATATGTGTGAACTCTAGTGAAATGCACGGCACGAGTTATCCAAAGTGACAAAAATCTAAATTAAGTGAGTTGTAATTTGAAAGTACGTAATTGTTATAGAAAAATCTGTGATATTATTAAGTTTTTGGCAATAAATATCTGGCTTCGTAATATTTTTCGGATTTTGTAGTAGGTAAGATACTATTATGGAACACTGGTATTTTTCTAAAAGATTATCGGTCATTTTAATTGTAATTGATCGAAATTGTCATGTTGTCTTATACTTTACCCTACTCACGATATGTTATAATTCCATTTCCAATGCTTTGGTCCTTATCGAAGAAGCTATGTTATTGTTTGTTAGAACAATAACATAATGTGTCTTTCAGAACACAATAACATAGTGTCTTTCAGAACATAATAACATAGTCTGTCTTTCAGAACATAATAACATAGTGTGTCTTTCAGAACATAATAACATAGTGTCTTTCAGAACATAATAACATAGTGTCTTTCAGAACATAATAACATAGTGTGTCTTTCAAAACACAATAACATAGTGTGTCTTTCAAAACACAATAACATAGTGTGTCTTTCAGAACACAATAACATAGTTTTCTTTCGGAACACATTACGGTGAGATGTTACTGATTATTGTTGTTTTTTATACAAAATCCAGTAGCCCGAGCACAGTTGAAAAGGCAAAAATGACATCGAATCGTCGTCGAAATAATTCGTGCGTGAAATAATTAAAATTCATTTCTCCAACCTCAATAAGCAATAAAACTTTTAAATCCATCATGGTCATTAACACTAAAGTAATTTACAACGGGATATTTACCATGATTTAAGTATTTACCATGTTAATATTGGAAAGCTCAAAACTCAAATCATGGTAGAAATCCCGTTGTAATAGTTGTAATACATTTTCTAGATAAAATGCCGACAAATAATGCTAGCTGGGCTGAAGACTTGAAGCTCTTCGCACACCTGAAAAGCACCCCTTCAGCACACCTCAAAAATGTGTCAATAAAACATGGGCTTAATCTCGTTATCTTTAGATACATTTTACAGTGCAAATGACTTCCCACAAGCTTCAAACGAGTGAGCTTTCTGTCATCTGATGCCGTCAATATAAAATGCATCTAAATATTACGAGTTAAAGCCCATATTTGAAAGCTTATTTTTGTGTTGTGGGGCAGCGGTGCGGCCCTGATCTGCGACAACCCTTATTCAGGACAAATGAAACAACACTTGATAGCGATCGTAATTGCAGGAATATCAGCATGTTATAGTACAAATGAGACAGATTTTGTTGGTCTCGCCTGTGCAATGAAGTACCTATTTATACACTAGCCTAACTCGATGTGGAATGTTTGTATAAAAACAAGAAGAACTAAAACTCACTTGCTTGGCGTCGAGTTTTAGATACATATAATTGTAAGCAATATTTATTGATGGATCTCAAATCGATAAGTAATGTAAATTGCGTATAAAAAGACGCGGCAACAGAGTGAATTTCAGGTTAAATATGGGCGGTTTGTTTACAAAAATTCATCATCGGGTTTGGGTAGTGTACAGGTCCTGAGTGACTTCTGTATGTCGCAGACTCCATCTATAATTATTTTGTGAATTGAGACCATGACAATATTTTTATTATGAAGCTCATATTTCGATTCTATTATTCAAGTTTAATAAATAATATTATTTAAATTAAGGATTTTAATAATTAATTAGGTTAATTTTACTAACGATTGTGTGGGTGCTAGTTGTGTAGTTGTAAGTATAAATAAATCTTATTTTATTTTTAATTATTTTTCATTTACATGAGTCCACTAAATGTATCTACCTACCTATATTTATTCATAGCATTGTCATACTCGTCGCTGACTGTAGGTACTTACTTGGAAAATGGCGGTTCAGTTTAGCTTCAGGTGGTGTGATAAATTCTTATAATTAGCTATATAGTAATTCTGTGTAAATAGGCAGTCTATAATCACACTTTAAATAAATAATGCTCGGAAATCAGCACAGCATCATCTAGCCCCCAAGCTAAGGAGGGCTTGAGGTTTAATACTTTATGAAATATTTTGAAAATGGTCGAAAAATTACCCACCCCCCCCCCCCCCCCCCTATCTCCAAAGTTTGCAGAGCGATTCAATTAAAATGTATGGAGCGTTTGTAGATATAAATATTTTACAGGAAAAATATAGAGAAGTCTGTGAGTAGAACACTTTGAAAAATGGTCAAAAAAAGACAGAGTAATTTTCAAAAAGGGGAGCTACCCCACCAAATGGAGTATCAAATGAGTATCAAAGGTATCGGTTCGCACATTTCAAAACAGTTTTTCAAATTTCTATAAGTTTCATACTTATCGCAATATTTTGAAAAAAATCTTAAATTTACCATTACCCCATCACCGAAGTACCTATGCAGAGAGATCCATCTGAAATTTAGGTTGGTACCTACTATTTGTAGGTATTAATTGAATTGCGAAGTCTCTAACTAACCGGTACCTTTAGCTAATCTTTTTTGTATAATTGACTATAGTTCGAAACCCTCGGCCCGGCGCGCGAGTTAGACTCGTACTTGACGGATCTTGTTTATATAAACAAGATCCGTCAAGTTGCATTTTTTGCGTCGGGGGTTAATAATATTTATTAACCCCCGACGCAAAAAAAGGGGTGTTAAAGTTTAACTTGTCGGTCTGTTAATCTATGTACTGTCTGTGGTATCGTCGCTCCCAAACGGATGAACCGATTTTCATGAAAATCTGTCGGGGGTTCAATTAAATTTATAATTTAGTTCTTGTAGACGACCTCCGTGGCGCAGCGGGCGAAGGTCCGCCTGCGACGCAGGAGGTTGCGGGTTCGATTCCCGCCTCGGAACAAATTTGTTTACGATCTGCAGAAAGTTGTTCCGTTGGTCTGGGTGTTTTCTATGTATAATAAAAATATCTATCTATGTAGTATCTTGTATTAAGTAGTTACCTATCTAGTACCCATAACACAAGCTCTGCTTAGCTTGGGGCTAGATAATGCTGTGTGAATTGTCCAGCATTAGGTATTTATTATTTATACATAGAACACCCTGAACAAATATCTGCTGATCGTACAAACATTTGTGATAACACTTTCATCCATGTCTGCAGAAAATTATGCATATTTAGAGACGCCCAGAAAAGGGCTTGGGAGGGCGCATGCGCGCAATTTTGTGAAAAGGATAGGCATAGAATTTCGCGTTCATAGGAGCGGGACGGAGCATAGGTACGTTTTTGGAACGGCGAAAGCGAAAAATGATGGTTTTTGTTTATTTACAAGAAAACTTATTTTTGTAGTTATTTAAACATTAAGAAAATCATTTTATCAAGTCAAACTCTGCGAATTTGTTTAGAAATAGTGTCCTTAGTTGAGTAAAAGAAAAAGTGTGATATCAGTAGTTCGCTAGTCATAGTATTGAAAAATCGTTAAAAAGGGGTAGGTAACTTTGGGGTCTTTTTCTATCGAGCGAAGTTCATTAGATCTTGTAACTGAATGCTACTTTGAGTAGACTAGATCCTTTCACACAGCGTTATTTAGCCCCAAGCTAAGCAGAGCTTGTGTTATGGGTACTAGATAACTGATATAAGTACTTAATACAGTACACTAAATAGATAGATATTTTTTATTATACCTACTTAGAAAACACCCAGACTAACGGAACAAATTTCTGCAGATTGTACACAAATTTGATCTGAGGCGGGAATCGAACCCGCAACCTCCTGCGTCGCAGGCGGACCTTCGCCCGCTGCGCCACGGAGGTCGTCTAAAAGTAATACTTATATATCTTTTTTTCAGAATTGTAAACACTATTTTCTAAGTGTCAGATGATTTTAAAAATCACAAAAATGCGGCCTCTGCTGGCCTACCAAGCCTCAAGGAAGGCTAAAGAAATAATAATCGACCTACGATAATCTAACCTACGAATCAAAACCAAAATCTTTTCGATAGATCGCAGGGTTCTTGAGTTCTCGACCAAATTAGGTGCAAAACAGTGCACTCTCATAATAATTTTTTATCGTAATTTTTTTTCGCAATCGTGTTTTTACAATTAAGGAACCGAAGAAAAAATGTTGAATTTTATGTAATTCTAGTTTTTTACCACGGGGGAACCCGTGATTACCTACTGAGATCTAGGCCTTGTTTGGTAAGCAAACCCGCTAGGTTCGACCCATTAATTTGTGCGTCCGGCACGGTCAAATACCGGGTGGCGGGACATGAATATAGAGAGAGACGCGGTAAATCGAATCTGTACCGCGCCGCACCAATCAGGAACGCTCCATAGAAATATAGGGCTTGGTAAGCTTTCGGTACTGCGTAGGTATACCGAGCGGGGTGATATCGCACCGGTGCCGGTGCTGCATCGACTGATCAGAAAACGGCCTTACCTACATTAGGTAGGTAAGTACCTACTTTATAGATAGGCTAAGTTGAGATGACCGCGCGGTCACAGGCGCGGTGGCGCGCGGATGTGGCGTTTACATGACGGCATACATGTCCCTACGCGCGGCAGCTTGGCATCAACTTTGCTTAGCAAATTAGTTGGCCGTAGAGGAGGCAATTTGCTTATGGATTTTATACCGAAGGTTGAGACGTCGCAGTCGAAGACAAAGACGATACTGGGTGCATCCTATTACGCGCTATTAAACGCTACCCCGACCCAAAACAGCGCCACCCTATTTATTCTATCTTACCTATTTACGCCCATCTATTTTATCTTACCTATTATTCTTTTAAACGAAGGAATTTTTAAAAACCGATTGGCCAGTTTGTGCATCTGATCATAAGCTTTTTTTAATGCCTGTGTAAAAGTTTTATTTAGTTCACTTTAATTAGAGATGCGAAGTTGCTCGTTTTGGCCACCATGCTGGCAACTTCGCATCTCTGCCTACACTATTACAAACTAAAACATTTATAGAGGCTTTAAAAAAAACTTATGATAGGATTATCTAACTAGCCCATGGATTTTTGAAAATTCCTCCGTTTAACAGAATAATAAGATAAAATAGGTGGTGCCGCTGTTTTGGGTCGGGCTAGCGCTTTATGTGAAAGACTTTCTTCAAGCCTGTTTATCATTTTATATCCCAACCCGACTACATGAAGAAAAAATCGATGATTCCAAATGGCATCTCTTTTTTCAACTTCGTCGATAAGCAAATCGATAGATACGGGTGTCGTCTTCGCTACTAATTTTTCCTACATCTATGCGTTGGTCCGCTCGCTTCAACCCGCGCGGATCAACTGAAGACGTCCCTATTCTAAGCAGTGTGAACGAAGCCGCGGGCGGAAAGCTAGTGCTATGCTAAAGCTATGTTGGCAAATAGTGAAAGACAGTATGTAGTTAATAAAATTAAAACGTATAACAGTTCAAAACTTATCTACAAATTACCTACAGGCAAAATATAACTTATTGCATTCCACCATCGCTTGCAATCAGGTTATGATTCTAACACCTCACTTTGATTCTTTCATTCTGTTTATCTGATTAGGGGAGGCCTATGTCCAGCTGTGGGCTAGCATAGGCTGATGTAGCGACTGATATTCAGGGATCAGCTATGGTTCTTCAACACTCGATGGCTTCTCATTCACATCCATGTACCCTTTCTTCCTATTTACTTGGTGCTTGCAGTAGAGGAAAACGACAGAAAGAGCTGATACAGACACCATTACACACAGCGGCACGTAAAGTATTAAATGAAGCGATTTCATTTAGAAAACGTAAAAATTCTTCAAAAGTTGCTTTGGTGTTATCGCGCAGAGTTTGTGACACTGACTGACAGTGTTACGGTCACTTTGGCTTTTAGGCTAGTGACTTGACTATAGCTGTGGAAAGAGGAAGGATCGAAAGAGAATTGCCTAAAGTAGGTTTGATTCTTTTAATTGTTTTGCAACAGTTTTCATTTGCCTATTTATATTATTTGATTGTAATTTTCTTTGTGAATAAAGCATCGATGTGAGTAAAATTCGGGAGATTGGGCACTAGCTTCTAGAAAGTGGAACGCTCAAATTGAGTCCAATTGGGTGGTGGGTGGACCATGGGTCCACCCATGGTCCACCCACCTCAGTCACAGTCGGACCGGGGCGCTGCCGGCGTACGTGTTTCGCGTGTATTGTTGTCTCGATAGCACTTCGGTCTAGATACGTCTTTCCATCATTGTTGTTCATTATGTAGGATATTGCAATAGATTGGAAATAGCGTGACTTTGCGTTTAGTAACACAACACAGGCCATTTGTTGAGATAGCGCTGTAGGAGAACGTACCTACCATATCTACAGAATTTTACTTATATCAATAAAGATATTAAGTTTTTTGTTATTTATAGTGGGTAACGACACTCAGTGTAATTTTTGCGATATTATTTGATTTCTTAAATAATCGTCAAACTTCTTGTCCTCTGGCGAACCATGGTGATTCTTTGTCTGTCTTATCTCTATAATATAAAAATGAGTCGCTGAATGTGTTGCTAAGCGCAAAACTCGAGAACGGTTGGACCGATTTCGCTAATTCTTTTTTTTAAATATTCCTTGAAGTACGAGGATGGTTCTTACGGAGAGAAAAATTCTAAAAAAAAAAAAATTAAAGAATCGACTGTTAGGCGATACGAAGTTCGCCGGGTCAGCTAGTTTTAAATAAAAATAATACTGCATGTCCGCATTTGCTCTGTTTCAGTGGACTAATGGAGTTCTCTCTCGCTCCGCATCAATGGACGGTCAGGTACCTACACCTTAACCGCGTTAGTGCACTGAAGTCTCGCTCAGACAGATTGCAAAATTTCCGTCAGCCCCGCCATGGAATATGGTGGTTTCAACTATGCCAATAAATGTGTCCTGAAATAGTGACCCCGATGCCCTAAGTATAATAATAAGTGTAGAAAGAGATGTCCTCTATTTCAACGCAGAAAGACATTTACCATTTGGTGTAAATAAAAGCTGAAATGAATTTTTTTGCGTTGAAGCTAGAATTTAAAAGGTATTTTTTCCTGGCTCAGACTTAGATTTATGTATTTTGCCCAACTCTTTGCCCAACGGCCATCGGTTCTGCAGGCCTAGTGCACTAATCACGGTCATTTGAGATTTGCTATTCTGGAAGCATATGATCAGACTGGCTTCTGCCCGCGGCTTCGCACGCGTATTATCGGTATAATAAGTAGCCTATTATCTAAGTTAAGCTATGTTCTAATTGTACGCCAAATTTCATCATGACCTGTATTCAGTAGTTTTGGAGATCTTAAAAATTCACATTTCACAAACTTTCGGCTTTATAATATCAGTAGGATATCCCAGCATATTTTGTGCGAAACAATAGGTACCATTAAATAAAATTAGAGTTCCTATAAAATCTTTTTGTTTGGGAGGATATGAAAAAACAACAATATTTAGGTAACATTATTTATTAAAATATATTCTACTACAAATCATAACATAGTATGTACATTTTCAACAGTACACCTTAACAATACATAAGGCACCTATTTAGGATCCATCTATGTGCTAAGGCACTATGTAAATAGCTTTCACCGTAAATTCCTAACACCAGTATATAATAATAACAATTTTATATACATTGAGCATATTCAACAGACCTTCAAAAAGTTTGGTATGACGCATTCAAAATGTTTATCTAAATAGAAGTCCTGCCAAGTGGTGGTTTCTTTGAATTGTCAAAATATCTATTCCTTTAACACAAGCTCTGCTAACTTTAGAGCTAGATATGGCCGCATGAAATGTACAGCCAGTATTATATTTATTAGTTACAATAACTAATAAATAATGCTAACTTATAAAATGCACTATTTGTTGGCTCAAGGTGCGTCAAACATGTTAAAAACATAGTTATTGAAGAGGGTGCAATGGGTGCCATTTTGTGAAAAGGATATATGATTTTGCGTTCATAGGAGCGGGACAAAGCACACGTTTTGGAACGCGCGTCGTAACCGCAAATCAAGTTGTTGTTTATTTACGAGAAAACTACGAAACTTATTAGAAAAAAATATGTGCGAAAGAGTGCACTTTCCTGTTGCACACGGTGTGCACACGAAAGAGAAAAAAATACAATTTATTATGGTATTTTTTTCTATGTCGTGTTTTCACAACCAAAGAAAAAATTTAGAATTTCATGTAATTCGAGTTTTTTTTACCACGGAGATCCGAGTACCGAGATCTAGGCCTAGTTTGACAAGCGAACCCGATAGGCCTCAACATGTTTTATAATGTCGTCCACAAACTACAATTTAACATAACGCAAGACTTCTATCTTGTTAAATATCTTCAAAACCTCAATCCATTTATTGCTAGCTTTTTTTTAACATCTCCCTCTGACACGAGAATAAATACACGAAACTCCTCCCACTCGCACGCACATGCGCGAAAAATGGCGTCGGAAAATGGCCTGATCGGGCCTCACGAGAGTCTAGGGATTAAAAAAGCGTCATGCCAAACTTTTTGTAGTGTCCTACTACTTATGTGACACACTTTCTCACAAATACTAAAAATACATCTGAATTTTAAACTTGTGTTTGAATAACTCATCGGCACTTCGACCTTACGCTAATGGGTAGAAGGTGCAAATTTAATCAAGTACCAACATCTACGCCGATAGCTGTAATATTCTAACATGGAAAGAAAATGGAGATAAAATGCTTACTATTCCATCTAAATCAGAATTAAAAACCTTCAACCAACATCTTTTAGGTAACTCGCAAATTCAAAGACTTAGTCCAATCACTAACCACCAATTCATATAAAGTTAAAACAATTATAACTACTTTTATAATATTTTTCTTATAATTATAAAATTTTTTCTGATTCCCGATATGTCATCGACAAGTTACTTCGAAAGCCACAGCCTTTTATAAACTAACTTAAATTTTACTTAAAACTAGTAAATAACTTTTATAAATAAATGATAATTGGCAAAATACCTACACCTAAGAAATATTAATATATTTCTCTATTAACAGGCACTATTTGGTTATACATGTTCTAAAATATGCAACAAGTCGAAACCTTTATTTTCATACAACTATTCATACATTTTACAGTCATTCTTCGTAGGTACATCGATTTATAGTAATTATAAGTCCAATAATTTTCACAAAATACATGATTTTAAAACATCGATTATAACATTTATAACAAAATAAATAAATAGATGTAAATATTTATAAAGGTAAAGTAAGGTAAATATTTAAATAGGTGATATTCAAAGTAGTGCACAATACTGAAGGAGGTCATTCACCTGCTACCACAGATTAATATTCAGTGAACAAACCAAGCCGTAAACGGTTCTTTTTTTTTATTACAAACATTGCCTTACTATGCGGAAGCGACAGAAATAAAAAATATCATTTTACTTCCGTGTCAGTGTTTAGTTTTATAATTTGACCTTTTTTATTGTATTTATGGAAATAAAGTTTGATTTTAATTTTACGGCGGCCATTGACTGCGGTCGCTTTCTATTGCTGTCAGGTGGGGCGGGAAGGGGACGCGTGCATCAAAGAGGCCGCCAAGTTTTGGATGGCTTTAAACACTAATAAAATAAGGCGTTGCTTGTAAGGAAAATAAAAAAATCTGTAAATATAAGAATCGTTTGCGACTTGATTTGTTTACTGAATTTTTATTTATTTATTTAGAAGGCGTATAACATCATAATATGTTAATAAATAACATATTAATCTAAGGTAGTGAATGAGCTCCAGTGTTGTGCACTAATTTGAAAAACACCCTCTATTTATAAAATTTACTTTATAACCAACCAAAGTAAAAGTACAAACGGTAATTTATAATGTTTCTTATAATAATTATAACAAAGTAATGTCAGCAGTCTTCGCCAATATAGGGTTGCGGTCTGGACTCCTACGAACAAACATACAAGTTCACTCTATTATTTAAATAAATAAATATAAATAATTCAGGACAATCCATACAGCATTACTAGCCCCAAGCTAAGCAGAGCTAGTGTTATGGGTACTAGATTACTGATATACAATACATTACATAGATATTTACTATACATAGACAATACCCAGAACACCCAAAACAAATATTTGCAGATCGTACTAAATTTGTCCCAAGGCGGGAATGGAACCCGCAAGCTCCTGCGTCGCAGTCGGACCTTCTCCCACCGCGCCACATCGGTCGTCAAATTAACATTATATTATTATTTTCATTACGGTCAACTGTCTAAAGCAAGGGTGTCTTTAGCAATGTAATACATAAGCTAAGATGCTAAATGTAACTAACTTAACATAACCAACAGGATAGGGTCCTAAAAAATTCTAATTAGTCCGTCAGTTAGATTATCAGAAGATATAGGACAGGATAGGACTTTTTTAGCAAGGTATGACATCCCTGGCCCCTTCTTCCAAACGACGCGCATTTGTTTGATGAACAAAAGAAAAAAATATGTGTCCAATTTCTTCACATTAATCTAACTGACGGACTAAATAGCATAATATTTTTTTACCCAGGACATCACCCTATTGGATACCTTAGTATATTTTATATTAGTCACGAAAATGAAACTGCAAAGAACGGAGAGGAACTTAGACTTCCATTCCACCAGAGATGTGCTACCTTGCTAAGTTTCCAGCCGACCAATAGGATGGCTTCTTTATCGCGTCATTTTTTTCAAGTATGAAAATGACGCGATAATGGAGCGATCATATTGGTCGGATCAGTTGAGCTACCTGTAGACTGTTTGTGTGCAGTTAGCTCAATTGTTTCAATTGTAAATATACTAGTTCTCATTAATTTCTATTATTTGATTATAATTTGCTTTGTAAATAGAGTTTTATCTTTGGTATTCCATTTACGTGTATATAAAGAAACACAAGTGCGCAGTAAAAGCAAACATCATCATGCACGAAAATAACAACTGATAAGCAGGCATTAACGTGTGTTTTACTATCTTATCAATTTTTGTGGCTATAGCCCACCACCAAAGGATTACGATAAAAATATATTTATCAATCATTCATCATAAATTGGATTTAATGCCTTTGTCCAGAAACCACGATAAAAAAAAGTTTGTTTTAGCTTTGGAGTTTTAATGCATCAAGTTACTGGACCTATAGTCCAGTAACTAATCTATATTTATAAAAGAGAAAACTGGGTGACTCATCAAGAGATCTCTGAGAAAATACAAGAACTACGAAGTTGAAAATATGTATGGAGGTTTTTTTTAGGACGTAGGCTAGGCACCCTTAAGAACGGATTTTTTGAAATTCGTTTTCTAAGGTAGTTAAGATGGGGTCGTAATTGAATAAGTATTTTTTTAAACAAGCATCCTTAGAAGGATGAAATAGGCTTTATAGGTTTTCTCATAAAACTTTAAAATCGTAAAGGATTGGTTGTAAAACTTTGGCGTTGGTAGTTTACATGGAAATCAACATTACTTGGGGTATTACTAAAGTCCGAGCGAATGAAATCGCGGGCGGGTCAGCTAGTTTATCTTATATAATAATATCTTTGACGTTATGGTTATAGTATGTGGCAGTGGACAACGACTATCAAATTATAATTTTTTTGCTGATGTATGAGGAATTCAATTCGATAAAAGTCACAGTTTTCTTATCAGATCATGATATGTAAAAAGCAAAATAGTTTGTCCATATATTTCGTACAAAAAGATGATATAATGTATGTTCAGTTAGTTCCTTCACCATTATTTTAAACCATATCCATTTTGCAATAGAGTTTAATATGACATACTTTCGTAAGTCATAATTTGGAAAACAGCGTCACACCATATGCTGCATAGAATAGCTACATAGCTTACAATTAGATACCATTTAAGCTTCTCTAGGAAAACAGGGTGTTAAGAACTGTCACCACAATTTCAACCTAAAGCACTACAAAATAGAGTTAACATTTTGGGTTCCTGTTTAAAAGGCGTATAAAAGCTCTGCGGAAAATTCGACTAAAACACAATTCGACTAACGACTAAAACAATTCGTTTCAACAACAAAAAAAAATTATGTAAATATTAACCCCCCCCCCCCCCCCCGGTTCGCGGGGGTGGGCCACCTACAGGTCGGGTTGCTTTAGTCGAATTGTTAATAGTCGAACTGTTTCAGTCGAATTGTATTAGACGAATTGTTTCAGTCGAATTTTCCGTAGACGATATAAACAGTCTATCACTTGGAAAATTGATGATGATAAATTCCTTCACCGCATTTTCACCTTATACAGTACAAAATAGAGCTTACATATTCGGCTCCTGTTTGAACGGTATGGGCTCTAGGAAGGCATCCGTGATCGGTAGTTGCGGCACGAGCGGGGGGGAGGAGGCGGTGGACATCGGAGACGACGTGTCGTTGGCGCCCTCGGCCGGGGCTTCGATGGCGGCTTCCGCCGATGCTCCTGAGACAAACACAAATAAGAATGAGTATTGATGGCCACAGTAGACTAGCTCTCGGCAAAACCAAGGGTCGATAAACAAGCTAGATACGCACTAAAATAATTGGACATTAGTGGAGGAAAACCGAGTCTTTATTTATTTCCTAGTTTAACTCAGGTAACTTTATATATAACTTATGCTGGACAATTTAATGATGACTCATTTCAACTGCTTCCATAGACAGACCTCTGAACTGAACCTTAGATTCCTGCTCCACAGTGCAAATCATAACTTATCGTGACGAGCGAAGCGAGCCGCGCGGTATGTATTGACATGCTGTTCCATTGCGGCAAGCGAAGTCGCACACCTCAATCAGCGTAGCGAGGGAAGCGACCCGCCATTTATGCCCAAAATAAGTCTTATATTTAATAGAATAAAAAATATATAATGAATTACCCCCTTTTCGTGGCACCCTGTATATATGTACAATCTCAAACTCTTTATCTTTTCTAAATGTACATTTATTGTATTTATGGAAATAAAGAGTTTTTGATTTTTATTTCCATACTAGTTTATGCTCGCGGCTTCGCATGCGTTGTTTCTATGGAAACGTTTAAAGGTGATTTCTATCCCATGGGAACTCATTTATGGGATAAAAAGTAGCCTATGTTTGATTCCAGGATTAGAATTACCTGGACGCAAAATCAGTTCAGACCGATCCGTTCAGTAGTTTTGGCGTGAAGAGGTAACAAACATCCATCCATCCAAACTTTCGCATTTATAATATTAGTGTGATAAATGCAATACATGTACACTTAGAACAGATCAAATTATTCATATTTATATCTATAGATACCTTCTAATAAAACACAGGTTTCTTGATAGGGGCGAACAGTTTATTGGTGATTGCGAGATATAACAGCAGAAGAAAGAATAATGGCAGCCTACACGAGCCGTGGTTTTTGCAGAAGAGACAGATTCTAATTTTAGTACAAACCTAATGTCATTCTCGATGACAGCTACCTATCATGAACCCTACAGTGACAGTTCTATACTCTGACACTGACTTAATATTGTGTTTACTTTCCAACACCTTCTCCCATGATCTTATTTGACTGACCTCCAAGCAGCATCTCCTGCAGCAAGCTGTCGACGTGCGCGACTCCGAACAGCTTGGCGAACTGTATCTGCTCGATCATCTGCCACGTGATGCTCTGCAGCGGCGGCAGACAGAGTAGCAGCTCGCCGAACCGCCCGCGCCCGTCGTACTGCCGGTCGCTGATGTAGTCCTCCAGGTTTATCTGGATCTGGTAGCGGAGCTGCTTGATCTTTTGCGGCTGGGAGAGGCCTTTTGCATCTGCGAACAAGTTAATAACTTAGTCATATCCTCTGCCTTTGACGACCTCTGTAGCGCAGTTCGATTCCCGCCTAGGGACAAATATTTGTACGATCTGATATTTGTTCAGGGTGTCCTGGATGATTTCTATGTATAATTTAATTTAATTTTAATGTATTTGGGAAACAAACAGCTTACTTAACATAATTGGTTGTAACTTATAGGTAACTTAAGCCTAGCAGTTTCCTAATAATAATAATTAAATATCTATAAATGCAGTGTATTGTATTAAGTACATCAGTTATCTAGTACCCATAACACAACCTCTGAATAGCTTGGGGCTAGATAATGCTGTGTGAATTGTCCAGCATTATTTATTCTGGTAGGAATATGACTGAGTCAATCTAGTAAAAGTAAAGTAAAAATGCGTTTATTTTTTTAACCAATACATATACGTAGAGCACATAAAAATGCTATGGCAGGCCTTATCCTGTCATAGCGCTGGTCTTCCGTGGAAGCCAGAATGAAGCGCGTGTGTACCAGCGTAACTCACACATAAACAGAGCAATATCAAAAGAAAACATCAATAGGTATTTTTTTAAACGACACCGTTGTAATGTTTGACTTTTTTGGGATATTCCGCTTTGGGTTAGTCGCATCTGGTGCAAGTAACATGTAAGTTAAAAGGCCTCTGCTACATGTTACTAAAGGTAGACCACACAACTGGCGGATCTCTGTAGAACCTTGTCACAATAAGAAAACAAACGCCAAACACAGTAACAAACGCCTCTTTTGGCGTTAGTTACTTTACATAGTTCTACAGCGATCCGCCAGTTGTGTGGTCTACCTATAGGTAGGGCTCTCTTAAATCAGAAGGCCTCTGTTATATGTTAAGTCAAAAGGCCTCTGGCGCATGTAAGTCAACAGGACTCTAGTCTATGTAAGTCAGTAGGCCTCTAGTATAATACTCACTGGGGTCAAAAAAGACGATGGCCTTGAGGCAGGCGAACTCAGTGTCGTCTATCTCTATCTCTCTCAGCGGCTTCACTATCTCGTCCATCACTCGCATCCCGATCATGCTGATGTCTATGTCCATACGCCCGTCTGCGAACAAGGTAACGTGAGAGCTATGCGTTGATGGGTAGAGTGAAAATGGTATGAGTTTGAATTTTGATTGTTAAACTTATTTCATATCGGTCAGTACGGAGAACATAATTTCATAATTTAGATATGGTTTGTGCAAATGACCCTTACTTGCACAAACCATGTGTAACGAAATATGTTATGCCAAGATCCTTTATTCCTTTGGAAGTATAGCACCTAATGCATCGATCAAGGTTTTCGCCGGCCCGTAATGGATTACTCAGCAGTTCATTGATTGATTCCAGCGGGAGTGGTCCATTCTTACAGAGCTTTAGATAACCAAAGTACGGCGAGCAAAGCGAGCCGCGCTGTGTATTATTATGATGTGCACAAGACATTTCACGTACCTACTCCACTGCAACTGGGTCCGTGCACAGCCGTCATGACTTTTGATCTGAATATTTACTTACCAATGTTATGTTTAGTGATGATGCAGTTGTTCCCCAACAGCAGTATGTCTGTGAGTTGCAGCGAGCGGCGCGCGCAGCCCAGAAGCAGGTGCTCGCCCGCGTGCGCGCGCAGCAGCGCCACCTGCGGGAAAATGGACTTTAATTACACGGGAATATGGTGTTTACTTCCCGCGGGTGTCGAGAGGCGAAGGTATCCACCTGGGAGCGGGCAGCAGCGCCTCCTGCAGGACAGATCCGGTTCACGCTGTTTTAGTCCAGTCGAAGGCACGAAGATCTGATACGGCTTTGTAGATTTTTTCGAGCGCTGTTATTTAATAATTACTCAGCAATACATTTGGGCCGGAGTAGTCGCGTTTGATAGAGCTCACGATTATCTTATTGCGGCGAGCGAAGCAAGCCGCGCTATTTGTATTAATAAGTATGCTGTCAGTGTAGTGCTCGAAGCGAGCCGCGCTGTCTCTATTGACATACTTTGCCGCGCTGTGTGCTGCTCTCTAGCACAATACTTTTCGCGTACTCCACTGCACCTGTGTCCTTGATAGATAGATTATATCTTATCTTTATTGCACCATAATTGATACAAACTACACGATTTTTTTATTACCAACGTTTATATAAACTCTGCTCTGCAGTGCCGGCTTAGAATTTGCACCACCCCAATTATTCCCACGGGTGTCGTAAGAGGCGACTAAGGGATATCTACCGAGGGCTCGCAGCAGCGCCCCCTACAGAACAATTCTACCACCGAACTGCGATCTCCAACCCGATTACGGGTAATAAGGCCAATAAGGCGCTTATCAGGGGGAGGCCTGCGTCTAGCAGTGGACCAATACAGACTGTTATTTTATTATTCTTAGACTATTATTATATAATAGAGGTGAGGTTATAAAAAGTGTAGGTTTGTAAGAAGTGTTACCTGATCGTCGAGATGCAGCTCGGTGAAGGCGGGGATGTACTTGGCCCACTCCACGAGGATCAACAGCTGTTGCTTGATGGAGTCGCACACGTCGTTGATCTTGGCCAGCTTGCGGCTGTTCAGCTCCGCATCCGTTATGTTGTTTGTCTGTTAACAAACAAACATACACTTTCACTATGATGATTGATATTCTGACGACCTCAGTGGCGCAGCGGGCGAGAGTCCGCTTGCGACGCAAGAGGTTGCGGGTTCAATTCCCGCCTCGGAACAAATTTGTGTACGATCTGCACAAATTTGTTCCGTTGGTCTGGGTGATTTCTTCCTTTTTTTTATTCCTGCGTCTGATCTCTCCCCGGTCGTGTCGGTCTGTCGTCCCATCGGATTATGAGAGTGAGTGAATAGAGAATGCACCTGTGTTTACGCAGACACTTGAGCACTATAATATGTCCTGCGCATCTGGCTAGTCTCCGATGAGACTGGCCACCGTGGTCGAAATTCGAATAGCATGAGATGACGTGATCCTCAATCCCATTCTATAATTACGCAGGTATATTCTCTGTCAGTCGTAGTTGGAGCGATGATCTGGCAAAGACTGCAGGAAAACTCTGGTCTAGGACAGCTAGAAATAGCATCGATTGGAAACTTTTGGAGGAGGCTTTCAACGCCACAGGCGGGTCCATAGACTAACAACTAGGAGTAAGATAATTTTAATTTTATTCTAACCCAACCTTTTTAAGTTCAAACATTTTTTTATTTTGTAATCAATCACAGTGTATCTATACTTATAATAAAACTGTAACAGGTCCAATTCTGTACATTGAAGATATTTTGAAAAAATTTTTTGGAGGGCACTCTATTATCGATACTGAAGCCAAAACTGTAATTTTTTTCATTCATGTCTGTCTGTCTGTCTGTCTGTCTGTCTGTCTGTCTGTCTGTCTGTCTGTTTCTTAAACGCGCATCACGCCGAAACTACTGAAGGTATTAAAATGAAATTCGGCATGATTTTAGGTCATATTACGAGGAAGGACATAGGATACTTTTTATCCCGGAATTCAGTCAGGTTCCCCTGGGAGAGGGGATGAAAGTAAAATTTCTTCACCGCGCATCACGCCGAAACTACTGAAGGTATTGAAATGAAATTCGGCATGATTTTAGGTCATATTACGAGGAAGGACATAGGATACTTTTTATCCCGGAATTCAGTCAGGTTCCCCTGGGAGAGGGGATGAAAGTAAAATTTCTTCACCGCGCATCACGCCGAAACTACTGAAGGTATTGAAATGAAATTCGGCATGATTTTAGGTCATATTACGAGGAAGGACATAGGATACTTTTTATCCCGGAATTCAGTGAAGTTCCCCTGGGAGAAGGGATGAAAGTAAAATTTCTTCACCGCGCATCACGCCGAAAGTGCTGCATGAGTTGGAATAAAACCTAGCACGATTTGATTTCATACTACAAGGAAGGACATGGGATACATTTTATCCGGTTCCCCTGGGAGAGAGGATGAAAGTAAAATTCTTTAACCGCGCATCACGACGGAACTTCTTTATAAATTCGAATGCAACTCGGCATGATATTAGGTAGTTCATACTACGTGGAAAGATAAATTTTATCCCGGAATTCAGTAAGGTTCCCCTGGGAGAGGGGATGAAAGTAAGATTCCTTCACCGCGCATCACGCCGAAACTGCGGAATGAGTTGGAATGAAACCTGGCACGATTTGAGTTCATACTACAAGGAAGGACATGGGATACATTATATCCTGGAATTCAGTAAGGTTCCCCTGGGAGAGAGGAAAAAGTGTAATTATTTAACCCCGCATCACGACGGAACTACTGAATGAATTCGAATGGAAGTCGGCACGATTTGAGTTCATACTACGGGGAAAGATACATTTTATACCGGAATTAAGTAAGGTTCCCGTGGAGGGGGATAATAGTCAAATTCTTGGATCGCGCATCACGTCAAAAGTACAGAATGAAATCAAATGATGCATTTTATCTGGGATATCAGTAGTCACGGTTCTCTTGGGAGAGGGGATAAAATTCAAAATGTGTTCTTAGTTGTAATTCATTAACGCGTCGCCGATTTCAGGCATTCTTTTTATTAGAAACAGTGTTGCAAGATCGAATTTGACTAAATCAGTAGAAAGTCGAGTAGGAAATCAGTTCATTGAAACAAAAAAATCATTAGATAAAGGGTAGGTAAGTTCCTATCCATTTATTATTCCAAGACGCACCCATTAGTTAGGGTTCTACCTTAGTAGGTAGGAACCTAATTAATGAGTGCGTCAATGCCTATTTCAGGCAAAGTAAAATGTACCAATGGTCCATGCAATATTCATGAACATGATATTTGGTGGTTTAGCTGGTCCAGTTAACTGTACCACCGAAGTTTGGTTGGAGTAAGTGGTCCAATTAAATTAACTGGACCACAGAAAAATATTTTTGACTGGTACACAATCAATTGTACCTACCTAATAACGAAAAAAAATTACGGTGGTCCAGTCAAATGGATCAGGAGCCCAATTCTGTAATACAATGGCTTCACTATGACAATGGAATCGTCGCAGAATCATTACGTAGAATCTTTAGATTAATAAAACTCCAGATAGTGCGTGCGAGATAAATTAATAGTTTCAAACTTGACGCGCGTCTCTACATCTGCATTCATCATAATTTCTTTCATCTAAGGTAGAATACCAAAACGTGTCATTCCGTGACGTCTGTGACGTCATAGTGAAGCGATTAATTTAGCAGAATAGGGCCCCAGCTGAACGGAACCATGAGTAAGAAGTGAAACGAGTATGACACTTCTTAACACTAACGCTGGCCGAGTCGTAGCTGAAAGTATTGTCGATAAAGAATGGAATTGAAGATGACAACATGCTATCCGCCGTAGACCCCACACGATTTATACACTATTTAACTAGGTACCTAAATAAAGATTCTTATATTAAAAGTGTAACAGGTCCAATTCTACGCATCGAAGTTTTTTTGCACGGCGGCGTATCATAATATGAGAGAAACTGTGGTTAAATGTGAACTTAATTAGTCGGCAGGTATGGCAATGGCGAACGAAGTCGCGGGTACAGCTAGTTGGAAAATAAAGCTATTCTTCAACACACTTGCTCATAAAGTGGCTCTATGGTCACCGCAATTAGGCACAGAATGACACCCATAATCAAACTGTGATTTTTTCATTTTTCAACTCACTAGTGAGTTATAGATTTTTTTATTAAATTTTATTGCTTGAGTTGCTTTGTTCTTAAAGAAGCTTTTATTAAAAAAAAGATCGTGTTCAATAGAAAAAATAAATTTGTGTTCCTATTGCTTGCTCATTTCATGCAACTTAATAGATATAACTAAATAGATAATTTTAACTCGTACGTGTTTAATAAATAAAACTTTCACTCAAATATAACTTTTGTTTTTTCTGTAATAAAATGAGTTTTTATTGTTATTTTATTCACAAGTGTGTTGAAAAACGTCGTATGATACGTGTGTTGATGATTACCGTCCTCGGCTCTCTTAAGACCCTCGCCTACGGCTCGAGTCGCAACGGCGCCTCGGCGGTAATCACCAATGTTACACACTAGTACCATAATGTACTATTATTGTATTTTTATTTTATTATTATCTGTCAGTACGCACCTCATCTATAACCTTCCTGCTGAGTAGTTCTGCGTTCAATAGAGAAACTACGGACAGTCCGTTGGCCAGCGCCGGCTCCTCGTACGACGGCCGGCGGCAATTGATGCGGTCTCGCTCGTTTTGGACGGCTGTGGACAAGGGAATTTGCACCTTATTATTATGAGATTCAGATGTTAGATTTTGTGTTATGTCATAAGTTTTAGCTTAAAAAAGAAAACCTCTTTGGTACACGGAAGAGCCCTAGTATGAGAATTTCTTGTTCCATGGTGAGGTCAGTCATTCATCAGAATTTCTTGTTCCATGGTGACCATGTTTTTTTTTAAAGCTGTATGGTTTAAACGGCACAAGTCCTCGGAGAAAATGGGTTTTATAATGTTTGCATTAAGTTCTCAGTATGTCAATAAACTTATTCTAAAAATAGTTTATTTGTACACACACAAAATTTATAGTTAAGGCGTATCCATAGATCTTTGTTAGAAATGTGAACAACTGTGTGGTACTACATTGTATACCTACATTTCAGTCAACCGATTGTCGATTGTATTTTTTGGTAAAAAGGTCGAAATTTGTGCACAATTTATTTTTCAGTCTAGTTACGAGATATGTTGTGGTCAGTACGTACTATTTATACAATACAGATCTAACCTTAGCATCTTATTATATCATTATCGTATGCATGTATTTAGTAAATACTCTTGTTGAAAACGAGCGTTGTCTATTCATGTTATTTCTAGGCAGTTTATTCATTAACTCTCTTTCGAATTTAGTTCAAAAAGAAAAAAAAGTATTTCGGTTTAGCTCCAAAGAAAAATGATTTCCACGTGACAGAAGCATGGATAACTTAATCACTGCAAGCTATGTCTTCTAATTATTCCAAATGAATCACCGTATCGTTCCTGATGCGACTGTTTACTCGTAATATCTGGACGTAATTACCAAGTATTGTTTATTTACTACTTCATTATAATTAAGTAAACGTTTCAAGGAAGCTACTGGAAGTTTTAGATGATAAAGGAGATTTATTGGAATGTTGTCTAGACGATGTTTTGACTGCGAGATCTCAAATATTCGAGTAATTGTTCACCTGGAGACCTCACGAAATATATATGTTGGCTTTTATACGCAGGATAAATCCTACTATCCTACTAATATTATAAAGCCTGTAGATTGTTTGCAACAGTCTGCAGTTAGCTATAATTGTTTCAATTGTAAATACTAGTTCCAATTTATTTCTTTTATTTGATTGTAATTTTCTTTGTGAATCCTACTAATCCTGCAATATTATAGATCCGAAAGTTTGTGAAATCTGAATTTTTGCCGAAAGATTGTGAAATCTGAGTTTTTGTTACCTAGGATCTCGAAAACTACTGAACAGGTCATGATGAAATTTGGCGTACATTTAGAAGATAGCTTAACTTAGATAACAGGCCACTTATAATACCGAAAATACGCGTGCGAAGCCACGGGCAGAAGCTAGTAATATTATAAATGCAAAAGTTTGTGTTAATGTTTGTTAACACGTATTTCCGTAACTACTTAACCGATTCAGAGGAAATATGGTGTACCTATAGATGGTTTAGGTTTTAGAATAACGCATAATTTTCATGGATTCACTTTTCAGGTGCTTTAACAAGAATTTAATCATCAGTCGCTACTGATTAACTTGTCGCAAAGATATATTGGTATCTATAGTATTAAAACTAATATTATTATTATTAGAAAAATAGCCACCTTCCAGAGAGCAACAGAAAGGTCTATGCTCGGCCTGAAGCTTAAGGATAAAGTTAGGAGCGAGCATATTAGAACCACTACTAAAGTCACCGATGCAGTGGGTATGCTTTGCAAACTGAAGTGGAAGTGGGCGGGCCACGTCTCGAGAGCCCAGGACGAGAGGTGGAATGAACGAATCCTGCACTGGTACCCGCGAGACGCCTCACGCTCACGAGGCAGACCAAGAAAAAGATGGCACGACGACCTGGTACAGGCTGCTACAACGACATGGACCCGTCTGGCGAAAGATCGCAACAAATGGAACAGCAGGAGGAGGCCTACACCCAATCTTGGGTGTCCAATTAAAAAGATATTATACTAGAAATTTAATATATGTACTTATAAATAAAATGTTTAAACTTTAGTGAGTGATCATACAAACTGTAAAATTATTGGAAATAAAGGCTTTATTTATTTATTTATTTATTTATAGTATTAAAACTGTCGAGCAGTGAAGGTTGATGGCTCTGGCGTAGGCGGCGCTATAAGAATCGATCCCTCCAACCCAGGCCGTGGGGGTCGTAGGAGAACCTATCAGAGGAATGGCAGCAAGCCAGCTTCCTTGTGTATTTTTAGGTGTTAAAAGACACTGCGTTCACTAATTTGCATACCAAGCGTGGTGATTATGGCATACCGTGCCCTCCCCAAAGTAGGGGGGCTTGTTGGGAGGGGAGCTGTGGACGTTGTGTGCTGATCAGTAATCTGGTTCATAGAGTAAAAGACTATGTCAATTTGACGGTCATGTCGCTCTGCAAAAGATGCTCTATGCGTCATGAAACGAAACAAAGAAGTGTCAATCATAAGTTCATAACAATTGCTTAGTAACATGTTGGTTGTGTTGGGACTTTCGTCGTCAATACAGAATGTAAACACTATGACTAACCACAAGAAGTAGAACCACTAGAGTTAGGGGCGTCCATTCATTGCGTGAGGCATTTAGTGGGGGGCGTCGAGCCAAATGTCACCCTATCTCACTTGGGGGAGAGGGGGGTCTCCACAAATAATCCCAGTCTCCAATAATAATTTCATTCCACGAAGTTTAGCAGTACCGTTTCGTAATGGCGCGAGATTCAAATTTGTAGAAGATAATCGTTTACGATTACGGCAAATTACCATTTCGTTAGTTTTATTCCTTCGAAAACGCAGAAAAAAAAAAACCGCAAATAAATTTGAATCTCGGGCCAACACGAAACGAACAATCATATATTGCGCATAATAAATTCCTGGCTAGATGACAACCTTCTCACGCTAAATTTATCAAAAACAAAGTATATTACCTTTTCTATTTATAACAATAACCAACCAAATATTGATTTCACTCTAAAAGCTCATACATGCCCCTTGAATAGTACTGTCTGCGACTGTACTCATTTAAATTCAGTTACAAGTATAAAATACCTAGGTATAATAATAGACAAAAATTTAAATTGGAAATCCCATATAGATCACCTAAAATCGAGAGTTCGTAAGCTCATACACGTATTTAAAAAAATCAGGAATCTGCGAGACGATCACACGAACAAGACTGTTTATCAAACCTTATGTCAATCCGTCATTAGTTACGGAATTACCGCATGGGGTTCCGCAGTTAAAACTAACCTCATTAAAATGGAAAGAGCACAGCGCTCTATTCTAAAAGTACTAAACTTTAAGAGCTACAGATACCCCACAGCAGAGCTCTACAGAGAGACTGGGATGTTAACTGTCAGGCAACTATATATTAAAACCACTATATTAAGACAACACTCATTACCATATCGAATGGACAATCGTTGCACCAGAAGGTCTCACGAGACATTCAGAATACCTATGTGTAAAACCCAGTTTGCCCGTCGGAGTTCTAATATTTTGGGACCTTTTCTCTACAATCGCGTATCCAAGGTCACTAAAGAAAATTTTATCGGAAAGACCAGATTTGTATGTAGCAAGATTCTGCATGCATTTCTTCAACCACTAAACTATGAAGATACTGAACAGCTTCTTGCTGTCACTCACTAATAAGCTATTTCACTTAAAACTCTTACAAAGATGACATACTTCATTCCCTCTTATACAGGGATGTTAAATGTTGAATCATAACCAAACTCTACATTTTAAGTTAAATTTTAGGCATAAAGTTGTATGTCATAGGTGTATACTTTATCATAACTAGTATAATATGTTTATGTAACAGTCTGTTATCCTTACACAAGCAGACCGTAGATTTAATACTATTTTTAGATTTAATACTATCTTAGATAGCCATAAGTTTGCACTGTCTTTATACTTTGTTTCTTTCCCTAACTTGCAGTATTTATCAATTGTCCATTTTATATAAAACGTTCTTGTATTGTACCTAAATACTCATACCAAAGCGCCATGCGAGGTACTGAGCTCTAACTTGCCGTAACACAGTAATTGTTACTAACACGGAAGTTATGACTCATGCAACAAATGGAAGCCTTAAGGTAATACGTCTTGCAAGTTCGTATGCCTACTTATACGTAATTACATTATTCTAAGATAACATAAGATTTACATAAATGGTGTACCTTTAGCTGGCTAATATTAATAGCACATAGTTACCTAAGGCTATCTTGTAAATTTTTGGAAATAAATATTCTTATTCTTATAAGTATTTTATTGTTCGAATGCAATTAAATCAAGCACAGATTAACTTTGTTAACATTAAAATAGGCGTTTTCTGATGAAGATGCAATGAAGAGGGGGTCAAGCAAAATCTCACAACATTTCACCAAGGGGAGAGGGGGCGTCGAAAAATTGCTAAAATCGCCTCTAACGTAATTTATTCTTACCTCCTTAGAATAAAATATACCTAATTTCAGGGTTAAAATGTACTTGCGCACACGCATTTTTGCTTTATCTTATGTCCTGCGCACATGACTAGCATCCGTTGAGACTGGCCGAGGTGGCCGAAATTCGGCTACAGGACGGCTAAGGCAGGACTTCATCATTGCCTAACACTTTTACAGGCCCACGAGGCACATGTCCATTTGCAGATCCTTGCAGTAAACGCGTCCATTGATTTAAACAAACCTTTTCATAAGTCAATAAAGGGCAGAAGCCTTTATTCACAAAGAAAATTGTAATAGTATTTACAATTGAGCTAACTGCAGACTGTTGCAAACAATCTACAGGTAGTTTCATAAGTTGTACTCTGTCGCCAACCAGTCTTTCGCGCCCTAGCTTTATCATTGTTAGTTCGATTAAAACGAACAGCGAAAAACTGAAATAACCTTGGTTTATGCCGATTTTCACTGATTAACAAAGAAAATTTTACACCTTTATTAATAAAGAAAACTGACTGAAAATATATTGAAAATTCATTACGGATGTAAGCGGGTTAACTACGAACCTTATATTGAAAATCATCTCAAATTCTTCTTTCCCAGTTCCATATATTATTAGTTAAAATCTTTGCCACAGAACCATGAAAATACATTAACCACCATAAATTTGAGACAATGCTAATTTCTAAATAACATAAGGTAAGGTCAAAGCGATTATGTACACAATAGACAATCTTGTAGTTACAAGACTTGAGTGAATAGGTTTTAAATAATTTTGCTGTTATTTATAGAAAAACAAAATAGGTAATTTTCCAAGGAGGATGTATAACAAATATTTCCGGTTACTAATGTTGTTGTAGTCGGCGTTGATTTAAAAACTACGTTGGTGGATGCTACTGGTCATTTTCCGGAGAAACCTCATAAGGCCATATTTCCCCGATATATTATCATAATCTATTGTTGTTTTGCCTATCTGCAGTTGAATTTCGAAGCTTTTTCTAAACTATAAGCATTATAAATTTTATTTTCTAAAGCATTAACAAATTTTCAAAACTATAGACATTTTCAGCAAAATTAAATATTTTAATTAATAAAGAAACCCGTAGTATGTTCTTAAAACATACTTTTCGTTGATGGTTGATGGCTACAGTATTTGCAGAACTTGTATCGATTACTTATTAAAATTGACACCGAAAACAAAATTCTAGATTTTTGTTGTTGTTTTGTTTACCTATTGTGTCTCGTATTTGGCTGAGGAACAGATATGACCTTCAGTCACCTTCTCAACAATTCGACGAACAGGTTCTATTCTTAGACCGAAACCACCATATATACCAGGACTTCCGACCGGTATTGATATGGATCAGTTAAGCCATCCCTAGATTACTTGCAACAGTCTCCAGTTAGCTCAATTATTTCATTAAATTTGTAAATACTAGTTCTTATTTGGTTTTATTATTTGGTTGTAAATTTCTATTTTATCCAGGTATAATATGAGAGAAGCTGCGGACAGAGCTAGTTAACATTGTAAAGATACAGATAATAGCTATAATAATATAATTGTATGAGATAAATGGTAAGATAGCGTTACCTTCTTTCTTCATGCCCGCCTTGAAGCACTTCCTCAGCCTGCAGTATCTGCATTGGTTCCTCTTGTCCTTGTCAACCACGCAATTTCTACTGAATCTGCGAACAACAAAAAACATATGAATAAACCCATCGATGTAAGTAAAATTCAGGAGATCGTCCCCTCAGTGGTAGTTGGACCGGCGGCGGCGCACGGTGGTCGTTTATAGACATTGATCTATATTTTACAGGAAAAATATAGAGAAGTTTGAAAAAAGAACACATTTTGAAAAATGGTCAAAAAGGGGGGGAATAATTTTCAAAAGGGGGAGCTACCTCACCTAGTGGGGTATCAAATGAAAGGTATTGGTTTGTAAATTTCAAAACAGTTTTTAAAATTTCTGTAGGTTTCATACTTTTTGAAATATTTTGAAAAAAGTCGAAAAAATACCCATTCCCCCCCCCCTATCTCCGAAGTTTGCAGAGCGATCCATTTAAAATATATGAAGCGTTTATAGATATGGATCTATATTTTACAGGAAAAATATAGAGAAGTCTGTAAAATGAACACTTTTTGAAAAATGGTCAAAAAGGAATAATTTTCAAAAGGGGGGCTACCCCACCGAGTGGGGTATCAAATGAAAGGTATCGGTTTGGACATTTCAAAACAGTTTTTAAAATTTCTGTATCTTTCATAGTTTTTGAAATATTTCGAAAAAAGTCGAAAAATTTACCATTACCCACCTTAACCGAAGCATGCATAGAGATCCATCTGAAATGTAGGTTGGTACCTACTATTTTTAGGTATTCGTTAAACTGCGAAGTCTCTAACCGGTACTTTTGGTACATATTTGTTGACAAACGTTCAAAACCCTCGGCGCGCGAGTTACACTCGCACTTGACGGATCTTGTTTTTTTTGACAATGCTATTGCAGTGACGAAGCTTGTAGTGTTGTTTATTTTATCTGTATACCTATTTTGAGTTTTTTTTGTGATTTGAAATGTATTGAATCTTTTCGAGTTGACTCCCTAAGTGTTCTCTTTGAATCTATAGTATGACTTAATAAATTAAATTAAATAGTATAGAAGTACAGATTGCATCGATACCACGCGAAAGAAGCCGCGGGCCGAAACTAGAACTAGCATATTCACTGTTTAGGTAACAGATGCAGTCGTCAAGGCTAGGTCATCAATCAGATAACTTGTAGGTATATCGTCCACTTGCGACGACAGTGTGACATCTCGAAATATACGATTTTTTTTTTTACTGATATTCTGAATCGCGATCTCTCGTTCTATTATCTACAAAAACGGGATATTTTTTACTACAAAAACAACAGAGTTATTGAGAGAAAGAGACAACCTATCACTTTATAGCGCTGTCTCGTTTGGTGATCTAGTTGGCTTCAACACAGTGACAGTTCAGTTGTCACCTGGTCTTTGAGGTTTGAAGTGCTCTCGGTTTTCATGAAGAACGTGACATCACGAGGATACCACGATTTAGTTGATAATGGTAAGTCTCTTTTAATAATTTTCTTTTTTCGACAATGTGGCACGTCATACTTATCACAATGTTCTTGTAAAACATAGAGCGAAGCTAACGAGACATGTTTTTAATGTCACGTTTTTCTTGTAAGAAATTCACAGTATCACTGCGTCATCTTGAATTGTAACGTTGAAGATGATACACGTTTTTTTTTACTGATATTCTGAATCGCGATCTCTCGTTCTATTATCTACAAAAACGGGATATTTTTTACTACAAAAACAACAGAGTTATTGAGAGAAAGAGACAACCTATCACTTTATAGCGCTGTCTCGTTTGGTGATCTAGTTGGCTTCAACACAGTGACAGTTCAGTTGTCACCTGGTCTTTGAGGTTTGAAGTGCTCTCGGTTTTCATGAAGAACGTGACATCACGAGGATACCACGATTTAGTTGATAATGGTAAGTCTCTTTTAATAATTTTCTTTTTTCGACAATGTGGCACGTCATACTTATCACAATGTTCTTGTAAAACATAGAGCGAAGCTAACGAGACATGTTTTTAATGTCACGTTTTTCTTGTAAGAAATTCACAGTATCACTGCGTCATCTTGAATTGTAACGTTGAAGATGATACACGTTTTTTTTTACTGATATTCTGAATCGCGATCTCTCGTTCTATTATCTACAAAAACGGGATATTTTTTACTACAAAAACAACAGAGTTATTGAGAGAAAGAGACAACCTATCACTTTATAGCGCTGTCTCGTTTGGTGATCTAGTTGGCTTCAACACAGTGACAGTTCAGTTGTCACCTGGTCTTTGAGGTTTGAAGTGCTCTCGGTTTTCATGAAGAACGTGACATCACGAGGATACCACGATTTAGTTGATAATGGTAAGTCTCTTTTAATAATTTTCTTTTTTCGACAATGTGGCACGTCATACTTATCACAATGTTCTTGTAAAACATAGAGCGAAGCTAACGAGACATGTTTTTAATGTCACGTTTTTCTTGTAAGAAATTCACAGTATCACTGCGTCATCTTGAATTGTAACGTTGAAGATGATACACGTTTTTATTATACTGGAAATATGTTGTGGGTCATTTATTGATGTCCTGTTGTTGCAGAATACCTATTGATAAAATTTAATGATTATGTATACTTGTCACGTTGTATGAACTAAGCAGCAATATGAAACTTCAGTTATCTTTACAGATGGGGACAAGGTCTAAAATAATAATGCGGCTAGCACAATCAAAAATGGACGAAGGTTTGTCTAGTGGCAACCTAGTTACTCGTGAAAACCCAAATTCAAGAACTGTTAACGAAGTTGAAATAGTTGATGACCACGAAACGACACAAGCTCATTCCAATCTCAGTGAATCGACGAGTTCATCGTTTTTAAGTACCACAGTAGCTCGTAATAAACCCGGACTTAAAAACTGTTGATGAAAATGAAACAGTAGATGATCAACAAACAACACAAACTCATTGTCATCGCAGTATTTTGAAGAGTTCTTCTTCAAGTTCCTCATGTAGCAGCTCTTCAAGTTCTTCATTTTTTTCCGAGGACAGTGATGATCCCGTACAAGACCCTAACTATAAAGAAGTTCAAGAAAAACGCCGACGCGTATTTTCACTCAATGATTTATTTGATGATGCCCCTACAGCTATGACGAGTCAGCAAACAACAAACCAAGCAGGAAGGTCAGATAACGACTCAGTAATTTTTACTTCTGATGAAATACCAATAAATGCACTTAATGCTATGAATACCGAAAATCAACCGCCTCAAATTGAAGCTCGCGTCGTCACTGATGTAAGTCATGATGTTCCTACAGCTGTGACAAGCCAGCAAAGGACAAACCAAGGAGAAAGGTCATCGAATCAGTATTTTTTACTTGCGATGAAATACTAATCGATGTACCTAATGCTATAAGGACCGAAAATCAATCGCCTTCAATCGAAGCTAGAGTCGTCACCGTGACAGAATCTGACAATCCTCCAACTATCGTTGAAACTCCCATTAAAAAAGGGAAAAAAAGGCCAAGACAAGAAACAAATTGGAAGAAATATATTGCAAAAAAATTGAGAAATAGTGGGAAATCCTATAAATCTGCAAAAACTCATAAGGATATTCCAGAACGAAGACTTAAGCCCCCCTGTAAAGAAACCTGTAAATTTAAATGCCACGCAAATATAACGGAGATTCAACGACTAGAACTTTTAAAAGAGTACTGGGATTTGGGTGAAATTGAAAGACAGTGGTCATTTATAATTCAGTCAATGGAAGAGGTAAAACCACCCCAGCGATATGTCAAAATTGATTCTGACGGAATAATAGCACCAAAGCGCGTCATTTCTTTAAGGAATTAGTCACTTAGTCTCTACTTGATAGGTTTTCCGTAATATTTTCAAGTAATAGTTTACGAAATTGTTATTTGCAGTAAAATATGTTACATTTTAACGTTTGCTTTAGTAAAAATATTTTTTTTGAATAAGTAAAAGAACTGTTAGCATAGCACAGCATGTGAAAAATACAGTATTGTCTTCATACTTAACTTTTTTTTAATTCAATATGTAATTGAAGGTTACAGAATTTATTATTAAAATAGTTACCACTATATTGAATGATTAGATTATTCGTACAATAAAAAACTAATTTTCAAGAATAATGTTTTACTTATATTATAACCTAGTTAAACGTAAACGTTTAAATCATCTTCAACGTAACAACTAAACTTACCACTCTAAAAACTTGATTTTTTTCTAGGACAACGTAATAAGTTTTCCTTTTTCTTTTCAAACTCTTAAAAAAAGTTAATTTATGTCTGAATATGTTTTTTCTTTCTGATATTTCATTTCATTATTAGTTAAACTCTATTCACTTCATACATAATAAGGCTATTTTGACAACAATTTAAGAACTATGTTCATTTAAAAGTTTAAAAGTCGTTTTCTGTAAAGTAACGATTTTTAAGATGTCACACTGTCGTCGCAAGTGGACGATATTAACTTCATTGAATTGATGTAATGATCCGAGAAATTGCATTAGTTATGGGCGTGTTGGAATAATCCACCTGCTATCATTCATTCCGACCTGGCGATGCACCGACATGTAAAGCTCTACGCACATTAATCCAACGTCCCGCCGCCGCTCGCTACCGCGCAGCTCAAAAATTTACACACCTTAAGCCCCCAATACATGTTGGCTGAGCTAAGGCCAACGCGAGCGTAGGCAAAACGTTACAAGGCAAGTCCTACCGTCTAGTCTAGAATGTAGACGGTAGCACTAAGAGGGCGGGCTTTACACGCGAATCGCATTTTGTCGTATCTTACACTGAAAAAATATAGTCCAACTAAGAAGCATTTTATCTTAGTTGGCGTCAAAATAGTTCATTCAATACAAATAAGAATGCATGGTAGCTGCAACATATCGAATTTGTTTAGAACAAAAAATAGGCACATCATTGACATATCAATGCTTTAAGTCAAAATAAATATTCACTTTGTCATATTAATCATTTATTTGCACGGGGTTAGCAAACTACTTTGTTGCATTTAATCTCTGAATTAAATTAAATAACTACACTTTATAAGCCAATTCATTACTTGGTAGAAGGAGCTATCACGATTTAACTAAGTTCTCATAGTCACAGAAGACAAGATCTTATCAGGCTCATATGGATTAATGAGCGTGATCGATCACATTAGACAAGATCTTCTTTTTTTCAGTGTATCAGAGGTTTTGCGCGGAATTGTTCCTAAATATTGTTTTATCCTAATATTATACAATGGATTTCCGCAAAGTAACGCCTGAATCTATTATTTATCTTAGTTATCTTGAGATACATTTTACAGTAACAAAATGGTTTCCCACAAGCTTCAAACGTCCGCGAGCTGTCTGTCATCTCATGCCGTCTATAAGAAACGCATCTAAATTTTACGAGTTAAAGCCCATACTTGAATGCACTTTTTGTGCTGCGCGGTAGCCATGCGGCTCTGATCTGCGATAACCTTAATGTCGTCCGATTGGCAGATTCATTGTACATAAGGTTGGAACTTTTAACACAGCGTCATCTAGCCATGGTCATTCAGAAACAATTTTGTCGTTTTTACCCGACTCCGAACGGATGA
This sequence comes from Eupithecia subumbrata, assembly GCA_949316285.1. Classification (NCBI taxonomy): domain Eukaryota; kingdom Metazoa; phylum Arthropoda; class Insecta; order Lepidoptera; family Geometridae; genus Eupithecia; species Eupithecia subumbrata. The sequence goes on along the minus strand of OX438630.1, from coordinate 14,402,486 downwards.
GAGTTATCGTATTTGAAATTAATACCTAGCTAATACATGCAATAAACAAATATTTCCCCCTCACCAAACATACCACTGCTGAACGTGCAATGCCGTCCAAAAACAAGGGGGGTTTTAAGTCACCAAGCTATAGTTTTCGGTTAAGAAGTTAAAGCCGTAAAGATATGAAACTTTGGTGGTCTTCGGTCGTTTTCGTCGGTCTTCCAACAGAAATAAAGTTCGTAGTTAATTGCCTTACATTCGTAGGTAATGCTAATGAATTTAGTGCTGATTTTATTTAGGAACTTTTTGAAAGGTAACTTGCAGGTCATACAAGTCTTTGTCCCGCGGCGGGAATCGACCCGCCACATTCAGCGTTCTCGGGCGCACCTTCGCCGTGCTTCACAGAGGTCATCATATAATACGATTGGTGGATTGGATTGCTTATCAATAAATTGTAAATCCGACTTAGTATTAAACCTGGCGATTATTTGAAATGCAGAAATAAGTAAAGATTATGATAAAATATTGCAACAACAGAAAATAAAATATGTTGCAAGGAATAAACGTTCTTTTGATAACAGAAACAAATTAGAACTATTTTACTATAAAAACTATCGTAGTTTGACGAATTTATTACGGATGTAAGCGGGTTAGCTACGAACCTTATTTGAGTTGGAAGAGCAGAAGAAACGTTGGTGTTCTTCCAACACAAATAAGGTTCGTAGTAAACCCGCTTACATCCGTTATGAAATAAGAACTAGTTTTATAATTGAAACAATTGAGCTAACAGAATGTTGCGAACAGTCTACAGGTAGCTCAACTGATCCATATCAATACCAGACGGAAGCGTCCCCAAGACGCTGCTACATAGCCCTGCTGTATGACTATGCGCCAGATGGGATGCTTTTGATTGGATATTTGGACAGCCTTCAGGTGTGCAATTTTTATTGCTAAAAAATTGGGCAAACTCATGGCTTTTGGACATTTTGAGAACAAGTCAGGATGATATAGCTATTTTATAAATATAGCATACCTTACTTAACGTTTAGCGTATAAATAGGTCACATAAAAACAGTATTTTTGTTCAACTGATAAATAATTTCGTTTATTTTCTTTTTCGGACAACTTGTGTTCAGAGGGGTGAGTCTATTTGACGTTAGTAACGAGACGGGATCGTAATGTCTCCTTTTTTCTATACAATTTGGTACAGGGCCTCTATCGTGCGTACAGGGAACTACGGAAATCCCATACTAAAAGGAGACGTCCATTCATTAATTACGTAAGACGATTTAGGGGGGGAGGGGGGTCGATCAGGTCTTATTTTTTCTTACAAGGGGGTAGGAGGGAGTCTCCATAGTTCTTAGCTAGGATCACAAAAAACCAAAGTTTATTATTACCAAAAAATAAAAACTATTAGTACTTTACTATAAAACTATCGTAGTTTGACGAATTCATTACGGATGTAAGCGGGTTAACTACGAACCTTATTTAAGATTAAGATGTCCCTCTTTAAGGGATGAAACGTTGGTGTTCTTCCAACACAAATAAGGTTCGTAGTTAACCCGCTTACATCCGTAATGAACTATTAGTACGTTTGTAAGTAGGTACAAATAAAGATTTCTAAAAATTGAACGAAAAAATTTAAAGTTATTTTGATTGATAAACATTAAAACAAACCAAACGTTTATAAATTTTTTGCTTTTTGATTCTTACGTAATAAAAATTAAACGGGGGGGAGGGGATCGGCCTATTCTTTTTTTATTATAATAGGGGTAAAAATTAAACGGGGGGGAGGGGATCGGCCTATTCTTTTTTTATTATAATAGGGGGGGGGTCAAAAATTAGCGAAAATCGTCTTACGTAATAAATGAATGGCCCCTAACGTGAAATAGACTCGCCCCACAGATTCTCAAAACTCATTTTACTAATATTATAAAGTCGAAAGGCTGTGTGATGTTTATACTCTGTCTTCTGTGTTAGTTTTTAAAAACTGTATTATTAAAGGCCGCTTCTTCCTTCCCCATTAAAAAGTACACTATTTGTTGTTGGAAAAGATGATAACATGAAAAAATCACGTGTCATAAACATTAGACAGGATATTAAAAGGATCGTATTAAATTAAATGGTTAGTGTTTACTACTAACTAAATTAATATCGACAGTAATAACATAATGGGTGTTAATATAATTGCAGTTGATGTCATGTCTACCTATTCAATGAATCGCATATCTTAATGGGGTTATATGGAAATCGTTCTTTTCCTGCCTGATTGAATTCCTTTAAGTTATTTAGTACCTATTATGTAGTTAGTTGTTGTAGTGTAATTATACTTGGTTCTAATACATTTTATGTCAACAACATTTTGTTTTTTATTTATTTATTGTTGAAAAATTGACAATAACAGAAAACAACAAGCTAACGGCAAGGCGCAATAATACTGAAGACAGACGAATGAAATGAAAGATTTTTTCACAACGAAAAGAGATAGACCCATAATTTTTGGAGGACTTGTACACCAAATCATGAAGTTTAATACAAAATTTAAAAAAGTACAGAAAAGTACCCAGTTTTATAGTTACAGATCAAAAATTAAATAAAAATCTATTCGGCTTATGTTTGGTATTCATTTTTGTAGCAAAGTATACTATGTAAACTTCCAAATGAGACTACTTTGAATAAAATACACCAAAATGATGTAGTTTTCATTTGAATTTTTTATATCGTCTTGGTTTTTGAGATAGCTAACAGTAAATTTTTTTTTTATTGATTTTTATCGATAAATATATTATTATGTCACGTATCCGCACACTTCGTTTGATCAAAGTTCGAAAATACATATTGTATATTGAAAATTCTCTTCATTTATGTGACTCGGTAAATTTCGAATAGAACTACTATCTCTATCTATAGCTTTCAATTCTGATAGAGACCCACAGCAACAGCTTTACTGTAGTGGTATACTAAATATCACTTTCTAAGTAAATAACCGAGTAATATGAAGTCCCGACAGAACTCTTTAGTGTTTAAGATTATCTTGTCTTAATCAAATTTAAAAAGAAAATATTACAATATGACGTCAAGCAACAATAAATCAAACACCAGTCAGCATTAGGCTAAAATTGGCGCCTCGCCAGAATAGATCTCAAGAAGATTGCGAGGGTTGGGCAATCCACACCAGCTCTCGGCCAATGGGAGCTCGCCAGGCGGCTGTCAGAAGGGCTCCATCGTCGAATGAAGCACGTGGAAGCACGTGTTTGATTGTGACGATAGTCGTTGACTGTTATTCCATGGTCACGATCAAAATATAGTTTGTCTGGCTTTTGCAGCGGTTTCGCACGCGTTTTTCTGAGATATAAATAGCCTATGTCCTCGGGATACATCATTGCCAAATTTTGGCATCATTTGATTTTGTTCAGATGTGAAAAGGTAACATACAGAGAATCCGTCAGTTACTTTCACATTTTACACAGTATTATTATTAACTAGGTTCTGCTAGCGGCTTCGCGTTCTTTCGGGATAAAAAGTACATTAAAAGCCTATGTTTTAATCTATGACTAGAACTGCCTCTATGTAAAATTTCAGCCTGATTGGTAACAAAAATCCATAATCCCCTGTAGGAGGAGCTAACGGCGCTACAGTCCGTAGAAAGGCGCAAAGATTTTCGACTTCTACGTCACTTGACCTCGTGGTGTAGTTGGTTAGCACATTCCGGTACTGACGGAAGGATGCGGGTTCAAGTCCCGTCGATGTCAAAAATTTTTGCGACATTATTTGATTTCTTAGAAACTACCATAAATCCAAAAAATTTAAATTATGCAATCTTTCGCATCACACTAATTATTATAAAACTTTGGTTGTTTACATGTATGTAATGTATGGATGGATGGATGGATATTTATTACCTTTTCACGCCAGAACTACTGAACGGATCGGGCTGAATTTTACATACAGGCAGTTTTAGGCCTGGAATACATATAGGCTACTACTTAAATCCCGAAAAAACGGGTGCGAAGCCGCGGGCAGAAACTAGTTATTAATATTAGTCTGTATGGGACAGAATTTATTTATTCCGTTGTGACGCGGTCGCATCTGAAGGTTCAGAAGTAGTCTGTATTCTGTGGTTGATGGCGACCCGACCTAATTCTCACGTTGTCAACATTTCGCTAGACATCGTATATTGGCTTGTTTATTTCTCACAACAATCTCAAAACATCTGCCAAAATCAAGCTCAGTGACCACAGAAAATTGTAACAAAACGGAGTAAAATTGGACCCATTCAAAACCATGTTACTAAGGCAGGCTAACCAGATTCTGACCTATCCAAACATTAACTTATTACGGCCTTGGCGACTAATGGCGAGGCTACGGTGTTACAATACACTTGCAATACCCTAACTCTTTCCGCGGGTGTAATTAGAGGCGACTAAAGAATATCCACCTTTTTTCATTCAACGAGGAAATTCGTTTACGAATAAACTGGTCTGGGGAGGACCGGAATTATGTGGGACTCGACGCCCTGAGAAGGACGTTGATACCCACTAAAAACCTCACCGGTGTCCCTCTCTCGCCATTTTCACTGAACCACGGGAACATTTAAAACCTACCGCGACCCGACTGGCGTCCCCTCTTTCTCATATGGCCGGCGCGCCCACCAATACACACTCGCCGACCCCATTCTTCCGTCCAATTTCCTCCCCCCGATTAGGACAGAAGGATATCCACCTAACACTGGCACTGGACACCAACGCCAGTTGCAGAACAGATCCACCACCGAACTGCGATCCATAATGCCTGCATGGGGATTATGGCATTACCCATGGCATCCTGAATCATCCATACAATAGAACAGCCTACATAGGTAGGCTGTTCTATTTCTATTGTCAAACGACTGTATGCATATAGATGCATACAGTCGTTTGACGAAGGAGTTTTGATAGAGCAATCGTACGGGGCCCAAGGAACGGGTCGGGGGAGGGACGCTCCCGAGTAACTAAGGCGATGATGTATTCTACTCGGGAGCGTCCCTCCCCGTCCCGTCCCTTGGCCCCCATACGATTTCTCTGTCAAAACCACGTCAAAATGCCTTCGTCGAACGACTGTGTGCATATAGGTTGGCTGTGCTAATAGTATAAATTCGAAAGTAACTGTCTGTCTGTTACGTTTCTTCGCCTATACGGCTGAACGGATCCCAATGAAATTTGGCAGAGAGGTAGATGGTATCCCGGGGACGCACACAAGCTACTTAAAAAGCGCGTGCAATGCCACGGGCAACAGCTAGTCATCTATATGTTTTTGTGCTTGAAAGAAAGATGGTCTTTTAGACTGCTTGTTGGAGTTGGAACTATTCCTGCAAGTGTATAGATGGTTCTTCCTCACAGTCCTCCTGAAGAATCCTTGACATCCATGACAGGAGAACGTTTCATAATGCTTGCCAGCGGCACGGTACAGCAGATGGCGCACTGAGTGGACACTGAGGTGGTACCGTGGAACTTGGTGCTTGCTTGACGAAAGATGATGCTTGCTGGAGTAAGACTTTACCTGCATGTGTAATAGGCACCTATTACACATTTTTTTTAAACTCCTGCAGAATCCTTTGCGGCCGTCACAAGAGGACGCTCCGTAGTACCAGCTAGTGACCATTTGACATGGTGCTTGCTTGCTGAAAAAAAAGTTCCATAGATTGTTTCTTGGAGTAAAACCTTACCTGCAAGTGTAGAGATGGTTCTTCCTAACACTCCTCCTGAAGAATCCCTTGCAGCCGTCGCAGGAGGACGCCCCGTAGTGCTTGCCGGTGGCCCGGTCACCACAGATGGCGCACTGAGTGGACACAGAGGTGGAACTAGCAGCGCTTGCTTCACTGCTGCTGGTCTCCAGTTGCATGTCACTGTCTGAAACAAGAAGATGTTCCGGTTCAGACTGGTTTTATTTTAACGAGGATTAGGGAGAATAGAAAAGGAAGGTCATCCTAAAACCTTTATGACCATGGATGCGCGCGTGCACCCAATTGTTGATAGTTTTCAATGTAACGTTTGCATTTACTTCGAGATAAATTAGAAGATTTGTTTGTAATACGAAATGAAAATATTTGACCTTTTTATCCTATTTTTCATTCTAACTTAATATTCTCTATGCAACAAGAACAAAATTAAAAAATTTAAAACCCCCGACAGAATTTCATGAAACATGGCTAAGAACACTCGGTATAAAATTATCTATGATACAAAAAAACCAAACGAAAATCGGTTCATCCGTTTGGGAGCTACGATACTACAGACAGATACACAGACAGACACGTTAAACTTATAACACCCCTCTCTTTTTGCGCCGGGGGTTAAAAAGAATCAAGACTGCTTATTCTGTTTCTACTTTCAGTCCAATAACAGTTAGTATCAGATCAACTCGCCCTACTGAAATGATTCCAGCTGAGAAAATGAAAATAAAGAAACTGAAATTATCATACATTGTGTGGTTGGTGAGAAGCAGTACTCGTATTATGCAACATGGTCAGATAATAATATTGCCTAACATTCGACTCGCTAGTTGGGCTCCTCAAAGCGAATACGTTTTTTGGGAGAACGGAGAAAAGTTTCATTCGGCTGCCATGGAGCTAGATAGTTAAGATTTGTAGCAGAAGTTTCAGGTTTATTCTTGTCTAGATTTATACATTTTCTTGAGTGAAAAGCAATTGAAGAGACGATTTTTTCTTCTCAGAAGATTAGAACCGAACAATTTTTAGAAGAAAAACTTAGAGGCGGTTTCTAAGCTTGATCCAAAAATAAATCTTTGTCGCAAATAAAATGTAGCCTACATTAAAAGGTCAAACGGACAATGACCACAAAATCTAATAATGTTTTTAAAAATAACATGCAAAATCATGTCAGCATTCTACAATTATACCTAAACAAGAATTTATACGTTCAAGTTTTGCCGCAGACGTCAGCGAAACCGGAAAAATAATACCTTCTGAAGTTGTGGCAACAAATACTGAAGTAAAAACGAATATAAAATCCCCCGTAATGTCCTGAAAAACATATGACGCAGATGTTGGTTTTTGCAAAGAGGAAAACGGTCAATATTGAAGTATGGGCTTTTCACCCTATTTTCCAGAGTTAGTCCAAAAAGCCCAAGAAGACAGGGAATTTCTTCTGCTTTTATCCCGTACTACATTAAATTATTTCTTTCTCTATCTTAATGTCGATGGTGTGAATACAGTTGGCACAAAAACGAAATTTAAGTAATTTTTAAGCACTAAAAATGATGCCATCTCTCCTTTTATTTCAGTCGATACGAGAGGGACACCAAACGATGCAAGACTAGGTATTTTAGACGCTGGCTATATATTTGGTAAGTGGACGTTCTGACAGTGAAAGTGTAGAGGCACTGATCATTGAGGAACTGAACGGAAGAGGTTCTCAGTTCTCTTCAGCATACCAGACGTTGTAAGAAACCAAACATTTCACTATAAAAACCATCGTAGTTAGTCGAATTCAATTGAAACCTTGTTTGCTTGGAAGAACACCAACGTTTCATCCTTTAACGTGGGATTTCTTCATCAGGGCGGGTGCGGTTCCAGGCGCACGCGTTCCGCGCAAACATTGTCAGTTAAAGTTTATGAGGCAACTTCTCTTGTTATGCGAGTATTAATAACTTATCACATGTTATTCGCGTGATAATCCGTTCGTTGCTATCCAATAACGATACATACGTATTAACCTAAGTCTAGGCAAAAAATTTAAACCAATCACAAACAAACACCTACCAAAAATGACATCATTTACTTATTTGCCGCGTATCGCGCATGATAGAGATTTTTTTATCTTAGTAAGTAGTAAGGTAAGTACTTACCGAAATCGAAGATATAATTTTAGAATATTCCGGAAACGCAACACACCTTCATTGTAAGCAGCACTCCTTGAGGACTCCGCAGGGCTCCTCTGAGTGTACCCATAAGGGCTCGCAGGGTTCTTCTGCCAGAGCGTCGGAGGCGCCATATAGGGCTGCAGCGGCGCCCCATACCCCACGCAATAGTCTTGTGCCATCCCCTCGTACCCCAACACCGGCATCTTCCAACACTCCCCAACACCAACTGTATAACGACCCGACGTTAACAGATAACAGCCGATAAACTCAGCCAACAGGTGATTTGGTCCAATTAAATATTGTCACTATTTTGTAAACAGAGTGATTTAATATTCGGTCAATATTATCGGCGTGTTTTTGTTTTTATCGCGCTGATGCGTTCGTTGCCTATTATATCACGAGGGTGTCGCGTGACACGACCTTCCTCGCCCGCGTTATTCACTATACTGATAGATGTTCGATGTGCCGTCATAGGTGTGGTGTGGACAGGACACACATGTGCGGTTTTTGCATGGATAAGTATGTGTTTGGATCAGCGAAGCGCCTGTCGCTGACTCACTTTTATCGGAAATGCAACGGATGTTACCACAGCTGATATTCAGAAGCTTTTACCATAGTAAGTCAACATCGTCATGACTAATTTGTTTGTGTCCGTTTTGTGGCACAATCGCTTTGTTCCTTTGTTGCCATGTGATGCGATAGTGCTATCGAATCGACCAGGACTCAGATAACATGGGATATTATCAGAGGGCTTGACAGAATATAATGTACCTAGATTATTTTATCTATCGATAAGTAAACAAAGCCAGATAATGCTGGTAGGTTTTTGGCGTGATTAGTTAATTAGTAAGAAATTATTTATTTGATTTTAGGGGCCTCTTTGCATGAACCTTTCTATGAAGAAAGTAAGAAAATAAATGTTCTTTTTGCTACAGTCAATCTGTGTTTGAAGTATTCTGTGATCCAGCACGGAAAACATTAAGATTGCTATCATGAGATAACAAAAATTTCGCGATTTCTTACTCTCTCGTTTTATGTATTTCATATATGTACTAAGGGTAATAAATAAATGAATTGAAACTGATTGTGATTTGTGTAACCATCACTGCACAGCTCAGATTTTCATGAGTTAGTTATCTTTAACACAATATTTTTCAGATAGTCCCTATAGATGTAAGTATGAGTCTATACTCGAGTCATACTCAAGAGATAATGTTTGTAAACAACTCGGAACATAAAAATTCAAAATTTAGTTTTTGCGTTCACTTTAAAATTCAACTGTCAGCACTTGGCAGTTAGCTCTAAGCATTGTAGAAAAGATCTAAAATGACAAGTAGTAGGTACAATTTAAGTCATAAAATTGACAAAAAAAGTGATTTTTAGGTTAGGTATGGGGGCCACGTTTATAAACATTGTATCTTGAGTTTGCCCAGAGTAAAGGTAAAGATTATTCCGCGGACAATGATATCAAGACACTGCTGCTCAGCTAACTCGCATTTGCGAATTTAATAAAAATTATAATTATAATTTATAATAAATAATTAGCAGTGGAATCATGCAGGCTCTTAATAAACTCTTAAAAACTAAAACTAAGAAAACTTAGAATCAAACAAATTCCTAAATATGTTATATTATACCAACTAGCCTAAATATTGTTGACAAATCGCCTGAAGTTTTTGATAAGTAATTGTATTTAAATTTTAATGTTATTTTTGTTCTTTTTATGTGTTTGATGCCACCCCACGCACCAAGGTCTCCATGGAAGACCAGCAGCGCTATGGCACGATCTGCTCTACCATAGCACATGCTGAGTTGAGACCGATTTTCCTCTAAGGTTTATTTTCTGCCTTTTGCGTCTCTACGTTCTGGCAAAATAAATATCTTTTTACATGACTATACATAACCATGCCTTACAGTAGATATTGTAGACTGCATGTGGGTTCACATACATATCTTGTTTGTTTACTGCGCTATCGGCGAGGGCAGGCCGGGTCGCGTCTATCTGGTGCGTCGCCATTTCACACTGCCCGATATGCTTTCCATACAACTTTATCTAAGTAAAATACCTCACTACTACTCGGTTACATCGCCCTGTGGCGCAGCAGGCGAAGGTCCGCTGCAATCACAGGCTGCAACGCAGGAGGGTTCGATTCCCGCGTAAACAACTGAACGTATGTATATCAATGAAATTTGGCAAGGTAAAGGTATCCCGGGGACATAGGCTATTTAAAATCCGCGTGCAAAGTCATAAATCATAAAAATCATATATATTGGACACAATTACAGTGTTTTTCAGTATAATTTTGAATCCGTAGGGTCCTGAACTAGCCTAGGCTGTATTTCAGGATCCAGGGCTTCTCCTTTTAAAGTTTTACACATGTGCCTTTATGTAAAAAATAAGAAAACAATAACTAAAAATTTAAATAGAAGGGAGAATAAAAAAGAAAATGAAAAACCTACTATTCAGTTAGGTAAATGTACAAAACAAAATTTTAATATGTACAATAAAGTAAATTTAATAATTTGTATTCTATCTCAGAAAGACAATTATTAAATAAGATATACTTAAATAATATCGAAAAAAAGCCATAGAAATATTACTCAGTTATCAGAATCACTAAGGTAAATCTATAATATATCTATCTATAATCTAAAATATTAAGAGGAAAGATTTGATTGTTTGTTTGTATTGAATAGGCTCCGAAACTACTGCACCGATTTGAAAAACTATTTTACCATTAGAAGCCCACATTATTCCTCATGAACATAGGCTACTTTTTACCGCGGGAAAATACTTCATTCCTACGGGAAAACGGGTAATAGGACAACGGGTAGTAAGAATGCAGCTATAAACGCAATAAAGCAAAAATATAATAAAAATCTAAGTCATTCAGCCTACATAGATATTTTTGTAAACCTAATTGAGCACTATTTTACTGAATCATTACATTTGAATCGGTTACTCACGTAAAATATTTTGCTGTGTGCAGTTTTTATGATGAAATTAGTCACACGCACACGTGCCCAGAACAAATACCTATTAAATGTAATCTGAGTACACAAATTAACTAGGTAACTTTAATACTACATAGACATAGTGACTTTCTTTTGAAATTTCTTATATTTTTCCTTCTATTTCTTAATCTCATCTATGTATCTTCTGGAAGCTGTCTGACCATGAAATTTTCTCACTATCTATACAACACTATGAATATAAGATAAGGTAAAATTTTATAGTTTGTAATGGATAATATCAGCACTTGGTTTAGGTCTAATTATAAAAAAAAAATATAGGTAGCCACAGACCCCCAAAAAGGTGTACCGATGACCTGGGCCAAGGTCGTGGCCTCGCGGGTAACGCAGGACCGGTCATTGTGGGGAATCCTATGTCCAGCTGTGGACATCCAACGGCTGAGTTGATGAGGTAGCTGAGGTAGCTATAGTATCCCTAAGCTTGCATGAAGGCCTCGAATGGCCATGAAGCCTCTAGCAAAAACTAGTGACAAACAATATCATAATCCTGTTTGTAATTATTGATAACCCGAGGATGATGAGGTAGCTATAGTAGTCCTAAAGCTTGGATGAAGGCCTCGCTTGAACAAAGCCACTAAGCAAAAACTAGTGACAAAAAATATAATCCTGTTTGTAGTTATTGATAAACCGAGGATGAGGATGATGAGTAGCTATAGTAGCCCTAAAGCTTGGTTGAAGGCCTCGCTTGAACAAAGCCACTAGCAAAAACTAGTGACAAAAAATATAATCCTGTTTGTAGTTATTGATAAACCGAGGATGAGGATGATGAGGTAGCTATAGTAGCCCTAAAGCTTGGTTGAAGGCCTCGCTTGAATAAAGCTACTAGCAAAAACTAGTGACAAACAATATCATAATTCTGTTTTTAATTATTGATAACCCGAGGCTGAGACTGATAGGTAATTATAGAGATGCAGAACCGACAATCAACACGGAACTAGTCATAATTGAGGTGCACAACCACGAGTCAAGGCAACGCTAATACATGAGTACGTGTAGACATTTTGAGTTTGTGTGAAAAACACATTCAGAGGTGGGTTGAGTTTTTTGTGGTTGAATCTGTGTAACTGAGGCCCAACACGAAGTTATGATAAATGAGTTAAAATAATTTGTATGTTTTGAAAAAACTAAATAACGACTTCTACTTTTAAACTGTGTTCTAAGTCATAAATACTACTTAATCCCTGGGGATTTTTTTTATGGTGGATCCACCACAGGAACATTCTCTACACAACTGCCAAAGAACCATCCAAATATGTCCACAAATGACGCAGAAATCGACGAACATACTTTACATGAAAAAACATACATACAGCCGAATTCAGAAACTCCCTCTTTTTTCGAAACCGGTTAAAAATACTTTTCTGGACTCGTAAATGGTTCATAGCTTACATTGAACGGGCTTTTTAATGTGCGAAAAAGAGAGAAAAGGCTAAAATTATCCGAATCGGACTTTTTGTATTATTTTATTCTTTTAGAATATTGCTGCTGCCCGCGCTTTTTAGTAGCTATGTCTGTCTACGTCTATATATTATGTCCCGGGGATATCATTTAAGTCCCTACCAAATTTTATTGAGATCCGTTCAGCCGTTTAGGCGTGCAAAGGTAACAGAGACACACAGACGGGGTTACTTTCGAATTTATAATATTAGTATGGATATTATTAACTCTATTGAGCTCTTTTAAGTCGTAAGTTATTTTAAATATTTTTTTTTCATTGTTTTCTTTTAATCACTTGCTCAAAATGATGACTCAATCCTCGAGAACCAAAACTCCTATGGGGTTAGTGAGGTATTGTCTTTTGTTGTGTGGTAGGTTACACGCACGCACTTATTCACAATTCACGTATGAGTTTTGGCCAAACCAATCAATTGCGCACGCGCAGTAGGTAAATAACTGTAAAGGGTGAAGTTCACCAACTACCCACACCGCATTGTGCGTTACACTTACACACTTCATTGTTCATCGGAGTTTACTGTACCTACCTCTTTACCTACTGCAGGAAAAATTGGTAATATGACCGCATCAAAATCACACTAATATTTTAAATGCGAAAGTTTGGATGGATGGATGTTGGTTACTGCTTCGCGCTTAGAGCCAGGTTTCTAACTATTAAAGGTATTCCGGGTTTGAAGCTACAGCCGTGAAAATTTCAACTCAATCTGTTCAGTAATTTCAGTTCATTGTTCATTAGATTTCCCAGCCTGGACCAACTGCAGGAAAAGTTGGTAATATGACCGCATCAAAATCACACCACACCAATACACCAATATTATATTGGTGTGGTGTGATTTTGATGTGATTCGTGGCGACTCTGTGACTGAAAGGGTGTGTATATGTATAATTGCACCCAGAGCCATATATGTTGACACAAAATTATTATACGACTTCCCATTTTGTATTTTAAGTAACTAAAATTAATATTTCTTTATTTAAGTCGTTCACCTTAGTAATACTATAACATAAATTAATTATTTTTGTCACTTAAAACTTTAATTTACAGTAACTCGTTTAAATACTACCCATATTATAAATGCGAAAGTTAGGATGGACAGATGGATGTTTGCGCCGAAAAATGCGAAAGTTTGGATGGATGGATAGATGGATGTTTGCGCCGAAACTACTGAACAGATTGAGTCGAAATTTAATTCAATCTTACCATAAGTCAGGTTAAACAAAGGTTAATGTTTAATGCGAGATTATTTCCTGATGAATACAAGCCTTAATCGATGTAATTTAAATTTGCTATTGGTAATAGAAAATTAACAGTCAATTAAATCGTATGAAGGTCAACACTATAAATGCCCAAGACACACATTTAGTTTTGTGCATCAAATCAAGCAACTGGTGAATTTTATATTAGTCAAGTTTATAATCCATGGTGGTAAGAATCTCACCTGATGAAAAGTGAAGATGTGACCGATGATGTATCACGAAGGTGTAGAAGACTCCTATTCACTCTAGTCTTGAAGAGACCCAGGTCTGGCCGAAAGAACAGACGCAGGACGCGAGTTCTATTCCTAAGCGGTGCGAATGATGAAGGTGGAGGAAACCGCTTAGTGCAAGTGGAGGGTACCCACCAAGTAGGGGTGTGGTATTGCGCTGTGCGTCTGCTTGGCCTGGAGTGGAAGGGGGATACCTTTTATCCCATAAATCAGTTCCCATGGGATATAAATCACCTTTAAACGTTTCCATAGAAACAACGCGTGCGAAGCCGCGGGCATAAACTAGTAATATTATAAAGCGAGAGTTTGAGTAATGTTTATTACCACGTATCTCCGTAGCTAGTTAACTGATTTAGATGAAATTTGGTGTGTAGATAGTTTAGATTCAATAACACATATGTTAGGTATCTAATTTTCGAAAATTTACGTCTCGGTGGGATCAACAGGGTGGTAAAGATGCTATGGAAAAATATTATTCACTCAAAACTCGGTATAAATAAACCACAAAGTAAATAATGAATCACGTTTTTTATTTTGACAACACTTCCTCTTGTGCATTAATTAACAAAAAAATTCTTGCACAGTGTGCAATAAATTTTTTGATAATTGACTATAAAAAATATAATAATAGCCTCCCCTTGTCTGGGGGAGCCACATTCACCATTGGACCAGTTCAAGTTCTTTATTCGTAAGAATAATTAGGTTACATGTCAATTTTTTATCAATAATTCATTGTATTTTACAATAAAGTACAATTTTTAAATAAATTAGATAAAATAATATAAGTAAGAAAAATATAAAACATAAAATTGTCACTTGAAAATTGAAAATTAAAATGTCTCGAATGAATTATGTCAAATAAATTATATGTATAAGTTTACGCACGTTTACGTGCTAAGAATTCATCCAACGTATAAAAGCATTGTTTTATCAACCATTTCTTAAGTCTAAACTTACAGGATTGCGTCGATACTGCGGACGTACGATAGGTAAATATTAGGTCCTTACATATGAAATTGGCGTTTTTCGTACTGGCCACTTTAATCACAAATTTCTCCTTGAAGGCTATTGTGGAAGCGGATCCATCGCAAACCACGTCCGAGTTAGCTGCAGGCTGCGGTGTTAGTGATAAAACTGTTTTAATTCACTTGAAGCAAATTGGGAAGATTAAAAAGCTTAAAAGGTGGGTACCTCACGAATTGACTGAAGCAAACCGGCAAACGCGCGTCGACTGCTGCGTTACATTACTAAACCGGCACAATAATGAAGGTATTTTAAACCGAATCATTACCTGTGATGAAAAATGGGTTCTTTACGATAATCGGAAGCGCTCAGCGCAATGGTTGGATCCTGGCCAGCCAGCCAAATCCTGCCCCAAGCGAAAATTAACCCCAAAAAAGTTACATGTAAGCGTTTGGTGGACTAGTGCCGGTATTGTTCATTACAGTTTTCTCAAATCTGGCCAGACTATTACGGCTGATGTCTATTGTCAGCAATTGCAAACCATGATGGAAAAGCTAGCGGCTAAACAACCTAGGCTGGTCAATCGCTCCACGCCACTGCTGCTTCACGACAACGCTAGACCACACACTGCGCAACAGACGGCTACTAAATTAGAAGAGCTTCAATTGGAAAGTCTAAGACATCCTCCGTACTCCCCGGACCTTGCTCCAACAGATTACCATTTTTTTCGAAATTTGGATAACTTCTTGCAAGGGAAAAAATTCAACTCCGATGGGGCAGTCCAAATCGCCTTCAAAGATTTTATTGATTCCCGTCCGACTGGTTTTTTTAGTAAAGGGATCAATGAACTACCTATAAGATGGCAAAAGTGCATAGAAAATAATGGTTCATACTTTGATTAATTAAATATATTATATTAAAAAATATTCGACTTTTTGTTCCTCCCATACAAAACGCCAATTTCATATGTAAGGACCTAATATAAGTCTACAGTAGAAGTTGAACAGTTTGTGTGCGATTTTTAGACGAGAAGCCCGTATGACGTCAAGCTTTAATAACCAGTCGGCTTGCGTACATGCGATTAAATTATGTTTTTAATGGGAAGGTATACGTAGTATAAAATTAGCGGTGGTTTACACTAAAAACTATGTTATTTATACCAGTTCTATAAAAACATAGGCATCATGATTATACACCAGCCAAACTCGGTGAAGAATGAATCTAAACAAACCGCCCATACTTAACCTTTAAGATAGATTGTTAGATTTAAGGTATTATATTGATATGGACCGTAGAATAAGTTAATAAGATCTATCCTTGTTCTAATGTTGTCTGAAATAAATGTATTATTATTATTATTTTTAACCTAAAAATCATTCCGTCGCCGCGTCTTTTTATACGCATTACTTATCGATTTGAGATCCTTCCTTCAATAAGCAATATAGTGAAACTCGACACCAAGCAAGTGAATTTTAGTCATTTGTGTCGTTGTTTGTTTACAAACATTTTACATCGCGTTTGGCTAGTGTATAGGTACGCGTACGAGTCGTGCGAAATGGTGACTGAAATTGAGACAAGAAAGTTTTTTTTGCTTTTTTTTGGATGGTGCAAAGATTTTTAGGAAAATGTTTATTATAATAATTTGAATGTTTTGTAAGAACAGAAAAGGAAAGATGGAAACAAACTGGAAAGACTCGTGGTCACCGGTAAGGTCGACGGAAAAATCCCAAGTACGTACTCCTATGCGTTGATGTGACCAAATCCGCTCAACGCTAGAAACCAGCATGAGCGACGCTATCAAAAAATACAACGGTGGTTACTCACCTTAGACTACGACAAAACAGAAAATCTACTGGTAATTCAAGCCTAAACAGCAATTTAGCCGCCTTTATATATATTATCTATATTTATACATATATAACTCAAGTGTAAGGTGGAAGAGCCCTACATCCCTTCCTCATCTCACCTCAGCCTATATTACTGTGACTGTGTGAATTGTCCAGCATTATTTATTATTTACATCAATGCAGAATTTCAGCCCGATCCGTTCAGTAGTTTCGGCGTGAAGAAGTAACAAACATCCATCCATCCATCTAAACATCCAAACTTTCCCATTTATAATTTCAGGGTGATTTTACAGCACCTCCACCGACCATTATTCCGTATTCCGTAATTCATAAAGTGTTGACAATTTCCGTAGCGACTGTACGCCCTTACAAACGGACCCAGTTCTCGCGTCCAAAGTCCAATTCACTCTTAATCATTGAACTACATATCGTAGGCATATAACACTCTATCGTACGTAGGTCATTGTATGCGTGTTACGCGAATTGCTAGCGTGGACACATACTTAATAATGTCTCGACAAAACCGACACACTAGCCAAAATGTAGAATGTTGTAAACAAGCCACAACATAAATAACCAAAACTCACTTGCTTGGCGTCGAGTTTCAGATTGTAAGAAATATTTATTGAGGATCTCAAATCGACAAGTAATGAAAATCAAACTAATATTATAAATGCGAAAGTTTGGATGGATGGATGTTTGTTAGGTACCTCTTCACGCCAAAACTACCGAACGGATCGGGCTGAAATTTTGCATACAGGTAATTCTAATCCATCAAACATACTTTTTATCCCATAAAAAGTTCCCATGGGATAGAAATACCCTTTACACGTACCCCATAGAAACAACGCGTGCGAAGCAGCGGGCAGAAACTAGTTGTGTATAATAATTTGGCGAGTTTTAAAGAACGATAAACCGACTTCAAATTCTTCTAGTGACGACATCGAGTTAAAATTCGAGTCTAATTTAGTTTGATGACACATCCAATAAAAAAAGAATTATCGAAATCGGACTTCTCTGTAAAAAGTTATTTGTTGAAAAGTGAGTTTTAGGTTAAGTATGGGTGGTTTGTTAACAAACATTCTACATCGAGTTTAGTTAGTGTATAGCTACGTAGCAAGCGTTAAAATTTGTACTTTGAACCCCGCCATTATAAAATACAAAGTATAAATCATAAATTGCCAGTTACGACCAAAAAATATGATGCAATGAATAAAACCTTGCATAAAAACTCCACGATGACTGGCAAAGCTAATTTAAAAAAAGTTGTGTAATTCGTACTTTGGACCCGAGGAACAACTTTCGGTCCAAAGTGCGAAATCATTCGAGATAAACACAGCTTGCAGAATGGTAAAACCGTTGACGTAAGAGCTTGGAACTTGTTTCTCCACTTTTTGCGTCTCGAGGATAGTTATTATGTGGACTATTTATTTTGTAAGCCACTCCTCTGACATTGTATTTCTTAAAGATTTTTTCTAAAATACATATTCTCACCTCAACTGTATTGGTCCACTGCTGGACGCAGGCCTCCCCCTGATATTCGCTTTATTGGCTTTTATCGCATGGGGGTCTCATGGGCATGCAGGTTGGTGATCGCAGTTCGGTGGTAGAATTATTCTGCAGGGGGCGCTGCTGCCCGCCCCCGGTGGAAATCCCTTAGTCGCCTCTTACGACACCCGCGGGAAGAGTTGGGATGGTGAAAATTCTAAGCACATAGCTATATTTATTATTAATTATTATATTATTATTTATTGATTAAATTATATCTGAAACTCGACGCCAAGCCAGTTATATTTGTGTCGTGGTTTGTTTACAAACATTCTACATCGAGTTTGGCTACTATAAAGGTTCGTATTTGACCCACAGTGAGTACCTACCTACAGTCTAGCCAGGTCTTAGTCTGTGCCCGAATTCGCAAAACAATTAAATTATCATGTACATCCTTATAAAAAACAAGATCCGTCAAGTGCGAGTGTAACTCGCGCGCCGAGGGTTTTGAACGTTTGTCAACAAATATGTACCAAAAGTACCGGTTAGAGACTTAGCAATTTAACGAATACCTAAGAATAGTAGGTTACATTTCAGATGGATCTCTCTGCATGCTTCGGTTAAATGGGTGGTTCGGTTAAGGTGGGTATTGGTAAATTTTTCGACTTTTTTCGAAATATTTCAAAAAGTATGAAAGTTACAGAAATTTGAAAAACTGGTTTGAAACTGGTTTGAAATGTCCAAACCAATACCTTTCATTTGATACCCCACTCGGTGGGGTAGCCCCCCTTTTGAAAATTATTCCTTTTTGACCATTTTTCAAAAAGTGTTCTTTTTACAAACTTCTCTATATTTTTCCTGTAAAATATAGATTCATATCTACAAACGCTCCATACATTTTAAACGGATCGCTCTGCAAACTTCGGGATAGGGGGGGGGAATGGGTATTTTTTCGACTTTTTTCAAAATATTTCAAAAAGTATGAAACCTACAGAAATTTGAAAAACTGTTTTGAAACGTACAAACAAATACCTTTCATTTGATACCCCACTCGGTGAGGTAGCCCCCCCCTTTGAAAATTATTCCCCCCCATTTTGACCATTTTTCAAAAAGTGTTCTTTTTTCAAACTTTTCTATATTTTTCCTGTAAAATATAGATCCATGTCTATAAACGCTCCATACATTTTACATGGATCGCTCTGCAATCTTCGGAGATAGGGGGGGGGGAATGGGTCTTTTTTCGACTTTTTTCGAAATATTTTAAAAAGTATGAAACCTACAAAAATTTCAAAATATATTTTGAAATGTACAAAATGGTACGTTTCATTTGATACCCCATATGACTCTGTAGGTATCTTTTAAAATTTCGGCATCACAATTTGTATGGAAATTATTTATTTTCATTTTTCATTTATTTTCATTTATTTTTCTCTAAATCTGTACAGGCGCACGAAATGTATTATTGTTTTAAATTTCAAGTTGATAGCTGCAGTAGTTTTTGAGTTATTAAGGAGGGAAAAAAGGACAGACAAAGCGAGACCATAAGGGTTTTGAAACCGATCTTCGATCATCAAAACCCTAAAAAACCATGGCATTAACATAACTATCTGATTAGTTCCACCGAGTCATGATGAGACAGCAGATAGTCTGTATAAAAGACTAGTTTCTGCCCGCGACTTCGCACGCGTCGTTTCTATGAACACGTTTTATGGATATTTATATCCCATGGGAACTGATTTATGGGATAAAAAGTAGCCTATGTTTTATTCCAGGGCTAAAAAACCGGTAGGCAGTAAATTTCAGCCCGATCAGTAAGGCAGTTTTTGCGTGAAGAGGTAACAAACATCCATCCATACATCTAAATATCAATAATTTCACATTTATAATACCACATGCGCCCCGCGGCTTGGACCGCGTGGAAATTTTAGAAATTTCAGAAATTTACTGCACGCCCCTAGGGTACGTATTTTTTATTTTTACAAAACTTAAAAATAAAAAATACGTGACTAATTATTTACTTTATAGTTTATTTATACCGAGTTTTGAGTGAATCGAACCAAGGAATAATTATTTTTCATAGAAACTTTACCGCTCTTTTTAACCCCCTCAGAGGTCAATTTTTGAAAATAGATTAGCCTATGTGTTATTCTAGAACTTAAACTATCAACATACTCAATTTCATTACGGATGTAAGCGGGTTAACTACGAACCTTATTTGTGTTGGAAGAACACCAACGTTTCATCCCTTAACGAGGGACATCTTCAGGGTGAGTGCGGTTCTAGACGCGAGCGTTCCAATTTCATCTAAATCGGTAAAGTAGTTACGGAGATACGTGATAAACTGTTAACAAACATTCACACATACTTTCGCATTTATATGATTAGTGTGCTGTGATGTGATAACTAACCTACAACACCAACAAGCTTGCAAGATAGAGGCATTTCTAAGAATTTTCCTGTTATTTTTAAAGTCGATTTGTAAGTTTTTTACACATTTTGAAATGGAAAAAAGTTAGGGTTTTTGTTTTTGATTAGAAAACGTAGCTATTTTAAGATAGGTGTATGCCATTCTGTTCTACATGAATGGCATACACCTGGCATGGGTACTAGATAACTGATATACATAATACAATACACTACCTAGAGTCTAGGTACCCATAACACAAGCTCTGCTTAGCTTGGGGCTAGATAATGCTGTGTGAATTGTCCAACATTATTTATATATTTATTTACTTAACCTATGGTTCACTCTATTGCCGCGACTTTTTATACGCATTTTAAATTACTTGTCGATTTGAGGTCCTGCAATAAATATTCTGGGTACCTCTAGATTGTTTGCAACAGACTGCAGTTAGCTCAATTGTTTCAATTGTAAATACCTACTAGTTCTAATTTGATCATATTCTTTGTAAATAAAGTACATCAATGGTATCTCGAAAATATGTTGATATCATAATGACAACCTCCGTGGCGCGGCGGGCGAAGGTCCGCCTGCGACGCAAGAGGTTGCGGGTTCGATTCCCGCCTCGGAACAAATTTGTGTACGATCTGCAGAAATTTGTTCCGTTGGTCTGGGTGTTTTCTATGTATAATAAAAATATCTATCTATGTATAGAATGTATTAAATATATCAGTTATCTAGTACCCATAACACAAGCTTTGATTAGCTTACTTTGGGGCTAGATGGTGCTGTGTGGATTGTCCAGCATTATTATTATTATATTATTATACACTCATTTATTCTTTAATCTCGTTTATAAAATACATTTTTTACTATAGAAAATAAAATGTTATAAAACTATTCTACAGTAAAAAATATATCAAAACGGTGAATCACCGGCCGCGAAGCTAGGCTCAAGCGGCCGGTGACTAGGGCTGCAAAGAGAGGAACTTCCTGACGATGCGCGCCGAGTCCAGGAGTACCGCCTTTTGAATCTGGCCTTTGATCCAACTTCCTAGCGAGAGTTTCTTGAGATGTTGATCGAGACTCTTCGCTATTACGCCGTTAACCGAAACGACTATCGGGACGATAGTCGCTGAATCAACATCCCACATGCTGACAACCTCGTTAGCCAAATCAAGGTATTTGCTAATTTTATCTTTTTCAGCTTTAACGAGGTTAACATCATGTGGTATGGTGACATCAGCGAGCACCGCCCTCCGTTCTAACCGATCTATCAGTACAATATCAGGTTTATTCGCCAGAATAGTCCTGTCTGTAATGATAGATCGGTCCCAATAGAGCGTGGCACGGCCGTTTTCGAGAACTGGCGCCGGTGTGTACTTATAGTACGGAACTTCAGGTCCAGTAAGGCCATATCGGAGAGCAAGTTGTTGGTGTATAATTTTGGCTACTTGGTTGTGTCTGTGCAAGTACTGAGAGTTAGCAAGGTGCGAACAACCCGAAAGTATATGACGAAGGGTCTCTCCAGGAAGATGACACGCTCGACAGATATCGATCGTGCCATCTTTCATGATATACTTTCGGTAGTTGTTCGTCTTCACCACCTCATCCATAATTGCACAGACAAAACCTTCGGTTTCCCCGAAGAGGTCACCGAAACGTAGCCAGTTTACTGAGCTTGGGAGATCTACATCAGGTCCTGTGAGGACCTTGTAGAATCTCCCATGCAGCTCTTTGCTCTCCCATATAGCCTTCCGATCCTGGATGCTCATCACCGTAGGTTTGCGCCAGTTCTCGTTAGCTAAGGAGAGAGGGGTAAGGTTCTTATCAACTGTAACCACATCGCGATGCATCTGGTATTCGGCTTGATGGAAGTAATTTCTGAGATTGCATACCTCACGGTTGTGTAGGGTCTTGGCGTTTAAAAAGCCTCGACCACCACATTTCCGCGGGATATACAATCTCATTACCGAAGCTCGTGGGTGTCGCATGCGATGTGTGGTTAAAAGTTGCCGAACCTTACAGTCCAAGGCGTCTAGTTCAGTCTGAGTCCATCTCAGTATGCCAAAAGTATAAGTGAGCAGTGGCATAACCCAGCCGTTGAAGGCACGCACCTTGTTGCCACCTGACAAAAGGCTATTTAGCACTTTTGTAAGGCGACAAAAGAAGCGCTCCTTCACCGACTGCTTTATGTCCCCGTCCAATATACCCAACGCTTCTGGCATACCAAGATATTTGTAGGTTTCACCCTCTGAGAGAGATTTGAGAGACATTATCTCTGAAAGTTGTAAATTACTAGAATTTACAACTTTCCCTCGATGTATTTGTATGACCGCACACTTATCAACACCGAACTCCATGTTAATAGCACTACTGAATATCTGTGTAATATTCAGAAGGGCCATTAACTGGGTTTTATTCGGTGCGAATAGTTTGAGATCATCCATATACAACAAGTGAGAAATGACCCCACCATCTCTCCGAAGGCGATAGCCTATTTCTGAATCTTTCAGTAGAGTACTGAGTGGATTCAGAGCTAGGCAAAACCATAAGGGACTCAGACTGTCGCCCTGAAATATACCCCTCTCTATTCTTATCAAATCATTGGTGGCAGGTGGATCCATTCGGCTCCCTGGATGACGAAGAACAGTGATCCACTGCCTCATACATGATCCCAAGAACGATCTTAGAGTAGTATCTACTTTATACAACTCTAAGACCCTCTCAAGCCAAGTATGAGGCACCGAATCATAAGCCTTCTTATAGTCTATCCATGCAGCCGACAAGTTCCCTCTGCCACGTTTGACCTGTTGGCTAATGGCCATGTCAATGAGGAGGAGCTCCTTAGTACCACGGGACCCAACCCTACATCCATTCTGATTATATGCCAAAATATTGTTTGTAACAATATGCGTGTTAATTTTTGTGGTCAGAATGGATGTAAGTAGCTTGTAGATGGTGGGTAAGCATGTTATAGGTCTATAATTCTTCGGTTCCGCAGTACTACCAGACTTATGGAGCAGGAAAGTTACACCCGTCGTCATAAAATGTGGGAGTGACCCGATCTCAATTGCTTCTTGGAATTGTGTGGCTAGAACTGAGTGTGAGCACCGAAACCATTTTAGCCAAAAGTTATGCAATCCATCCGGGCCAGGACTTTTCCAGTTTTGGGCCGAGCAGATTGCATTACTTACGTCTAGCGGAGAGATGGTGATAGAGTCCATGGTTTCGATGTTTTCACATTCAGAATTTACCACATTCATCCAGTCCGCTTCCGTGTGTTCGACCGGTATTGACCAGATGCCTCGCCAAAAATTATTTCCGGTTTCGGCATCCGGTACCTGATCGTCAGATACACGTAGATCGGGTTTCTCCCAATCGCGGTAAACTTTCCTTTGGTCACTTTGAAAGATGCGATTCTGCCAAAATCTGTCAACTCGCTTTTTGTATCTTCTAATTCGGCTTGCCCACGCATAGACTTTTTGCTTTAGATAGTCTATGCGCTCTGTGGCACAGGCTAAATAGTTCTGAGGTTGAACTTCAGTTCCGTCAAAAGCCTGTGTCACAAAGCGCATAACCCGAGGTCTATGGTTGCCCTCCCTAAAGCAAATTAACTTAGCTATGAGAGTCCTGAACCTACTGATACGCCTCTCTATTCGCTGCTGCCAAGTAGGGGTACTGCTAGCCTGGCGCGGAGCACGGTCACAGTCCGGAAACTTTACCTGCGCAACGCGACAGGCCGCAATAGCCCCACAGTAGAGAATAGAGTGCGTATCAGTAAGATCACTACTAGTCAGTAGATATGGGACTAGTAGTGGGTTCAAGGCCCCCACTATAGCTAAATTACGTCTATGGGTGGGGAAGCGAGGCAGACGCGGTCTTAAATTTGAATTTTTATAACTTAGAATCGCATCTTCCAAAGCCCTCCTCAATTGCTCATCATTTTGGGTACTTACCTCAATGCTCTCGTGACTGACCTCTTCCACAGCGTAATCAGGCTGGGATATCACTGGTGTTGATGTGATGTGTCGCGGTGGCAATGTAACAGCCTGGTTACACTGTGGATGGTTCACCACTTGAGCACTGAGCACCTCACGTCGAAGTTGATCAAGTACAATGTCATCCAACAGCTTTGAACGTTGAATGACCCGTACCTGATCAGATAGTCGCTGCACGTTAATGTTGACAGTCGGTTCAAGGGCCTGAAACAACGGCATTATCCTAGAACGGTACGCAGTCAAATTAGTTCCTCCCTCTGTAGCCCTATAGTACGCGCGCATGACATTTTCGTTAATTCTTTGTGTCCACTTCATGCGCCGCACTCTTCCGTCAGCGGCGGGGGCCGGTCGCGGGGCTGTGTGCCCTACAGGTCCCAAGCCAGCTGACAGCGTAGGTCGTCCTCGCCGCACAGGTGTTCGCGGCGGTCGAGGCAACGGTGGCAGCTCGTCTTCACTGCTCAACACATCACTCGTCTCAGGCGGCGTTTGAAATTCCTCTTCATCTGAGGACGAAGATGTGGATGTGGAGCTAGTCGAGACGGGCTGCGGTGGTGGTGGTCGGAGTGCCTTTGTAGCCGCCCTCGTACGTGCTCTTGTGATCATTTTCTTACATGTTTATTCAATTGAGTTCTTGGTAAATGGCTTTGCGTATTACATGATTATTTTGCCATCAAATTGTAAATAAAATAAAAATTTGCAAAAACAGACGTCTGACACGGGCGGTGACTTTTTTTTTTTTTTTTTTTTTTTTTTTTTTTTTTTTTTTTTTTTTTTTTCATATTATTATTATTATTATAATTTTGATATCCTGCTACTTTTTATCAAGGAACGAGTGCAAAGCCAGGGGCAAGAGCTAGTGAAGATAATCTATTGTTGGCATTAATTCGAAACAACAAAGTGTATTGGAAACTTTTGTGTTTGCTTTGTTTTATTTGATTGATAATGTTGCAGTGTGTAAATAGATGTAAATTCAATTCAAGTGCTTCTGGCAAAGTAGTTTTACACTGAGTCAAAAAAAATTATACAACTGACTGAAAACATAATTTGTTTTAAAATTACCGAATAGACATCCAAAATCAACATTTTTATGGGTATTTCTAACGTCTATTAAGCTTTGAATTTTCCGACGTTTCAACAGGTTTAGGTACGTGGTTTTGTTGTAACGGGATGAGCGGAGGACAATGTCTTTGGATAAGCGTTAATATAATACTCATAATTCATAATTCTTTATTGCACAACATAGGTAATAAAAGTAAAACATATCGCAAGAAAAATAATGGCAAAGGCGAGCTTAACCCTAAAAAGAGTTCTCTTCCAGCAAACCTTATTGGGAGAGAGAGACAAATTTGCAGAAGTGGGTACATGTGCTAAAACAAAGGATATGTATAAGATTTAATTTTAACCTACTTATTAAATAGACTAATACATAATATAATACAATACATAAACTAATATATCCTAACAAATACTATAATTATATACACATATAAATTGAGTAAATACATAAATACAACAGAGTCATAAAGATAGGTAATGCTCTTTGACTTTACGCTTGAAAATGAAGAGTGAGGGGCTAGCACGAATATCGTGTGGTAGAGAATTCCATAACCTAACCGAGTCGACAGTAAATGAGCCACCGTAGCGGCTGGATGAGTGAACAGGAAATTTAAGGTTGAGGGACAAAGTTAATCTAATACTTAGATAAATAATTGTGCATCCTAAATTTAATATATTTAAAGCTAAAAATGTACTCCCGAATGCACGCAACTCACAATAAAGCAGAGCCCCGAGTCTATTTGACGAAAGATTTGACGTTAGTAACGACACAAAATCTTGACGTCACCTTTTTCCATACAATTTGGAGCAGCGCCTCTAGCGTGCGGACGAGGAACTACGCACTCGATAGATTACGTTTTAACGTATAGTAGTATACAAACTCTGCGAATTTGTATAGAACTTTTTAGTATCTTTAGTTAAGTACAAAAATAAATGTAAAATATCAGTAGTTCAGTCATAATTATGAAAAAAACATTACATTAAGGGGTAACTTTGGGATTTCTTTTTATAGAGTGAAGTTCATTAGATTTTGTAACTGAATATGACTTTGAATAGACTAGATCCTTATGTAATATACATTCTTTTTTCAGAATACTTAGAGACACGTGAGAGACAGTTTTCAGTGAAAATCTGTCAATAATTAATCATCTGAGTTGCAGGGAGATGGATGAAGCAAGCTGAAGAGAGCTATGGCGGTCATTAGGGGAGGGCTATGAGCAGCAGGGGATGATTATAGGCAGATAATTATGATGACACTTGAAAATATTCCAGCAAGTCATTTAATTATTTACAATAGTTATAATAATAATGCTGGAAAATCCACACAGAATCATCTAGCCCCAATGTAAGTAGATAATTGACATTTATATATAGATAGATATTTTTACTATAAATAGTACACACTATACATAACACTTAGAACACTAAGAGAAAAAATGTCTGCAGATCATACATATGTCAACCAGCAACATAATCAAACCAGCAACCTGTTAGTCATCATTTTAAAAACATATTAAATAGTCAAGGCAACTAATAAATATATAACCCATTGCCTTATGGGCAGAATCATAATTACTCACTCCGATACAAAGGAAATTTCATACCTATTGCACTTGGAACTCCAGGCAAATGCATTATTTGTGTGTTAACAACCAATTGGTGTACAGTTGCTTTCAGAATTTAATCATTATATTTGTCTACAACTAGCTTTCTGCCAGCCACTTCCCATGAAGATTTTCCTGGATAAAAAGTAGTGTCTTTTTCCAGGTTCAAAACTATCTCCTTGCCAGTAAGTATTCATTAGGATTTGTTCAGCAGTTTAGTCATGACATAGAGTTACCTTCCCATTTATAAATTAGTCAGTAGAGATACTCAAAAAAAGCATCTATTAAAATAAGAATTGAGATAAAAATTTATAAAACATTTCACTTTTTTATGAAAAGTATCCTTTTTTGTTTTGTTTTACAATATGTTAAACCAACTTTTGTAGCCAACAGTCCTAGATAGTGTGCAATTGAAACTAATTTGTGACTCTGAGTACAAGTACAATGAATGCACTATTGTGATGTGATCTATAGCTTACTTGCAGGCAGGCCTAGTTGAGAAGCCTTTTTACAAATAGCACTTTTAAACTTTAGCAAGTTGGATAGATAGATACCACTGATTGTAGTTTATATATACATCTATAATAACAAACAAAATTACAATCAAATAATAGAAACAAATTAGAACTAGTATTAACATTTGAGCTAACTGCAGACTGTCGCAAGAAATCTACAGGTAGCTTAACTGTCTGTAATCCATATCGAAACCAGTTGGAAGAATACCCAAGAGGGTCTTGGCTGCATTGTCCAGAATAAAAACAAATTACAACTAGTATTTAAGTACATTTATATAAATTTCCTAAAATTTAAGCCCAGAATGCTGGCCGCATGGCCACGTTAATGACAATGCTTATTTGTTGGCCGGAAAAGATGTTTTGCTTGAAAATCATATCCATTCACCAATTCATGTTTAATTAATATTTTGAATATGCATCGTACTAATATTATAAAGGCTAAAGTTTGTGCATTTGTGATACCTATGTTTGGGAAAAGCTACTGAATTTATCAGGCTGACATTTTCCACACATGTTTTAGACCTGGCAAAACATAAAACTTTTAAATCCATCATGGTTATTAACACTAAAGTCATTTATAACGGGATATTTACCATGATTTGAGTTTTGAGCTTACCAATATTTCAGCACAGTTTCAAAACTCAAATCATGGTAAATATCCCGTTATAAATGACTTTACTGGCAAAACATATAAGTTGACTTTTTATCCCGGAAAAAGGAGTGCAAAACCGCAGGCAGAAGCTAGTAGAAACATGAAGCTCATCAAGTCATCATAATGAAATAATCCAAATAAACAATAGTATGTTTATGATATGACCCACATATACCTAGATAACCCTTCACATAAACATTGAGTAATGTGTTTAGAGGTCAAACCTGTTGTCTAGTTCCGCAATTGAATTTGCCTTTAGCGACTAAGTGACTGAACAAACATTCAAGCAGTTAAAACGTAATTCAGAAGTAACTCTATGTAAAGCCTGACTTGATTTACAAACTTACTGAGATTGTAAGTTATGCGTTAGTAGTCTAGTTGACACTTATTGCTATGTATAGATGTGCAAGATGCGATCTAGAATGGAATTTTAATCGAGTAATACTTCTACCAGTCTCTGGTGGGCCGTTAATTAACTTGTTTACTACAAACTTTAGAACAAGATTTTAGAGCACTTACCATCGTCGCAGAGCCCCATCCTCGATCCACAACTATTCCTTCACAAGTTTTTTTATAGTTTCATTAGTTTTTTCGACTCGTACCGACTAAAAAACATTTATTTTTACGAAAAACTATTTACATACATGACAAGACACTCCAGCACTTCTAAGTTTTGACAGCTGTCACATTCAATTGACAGAACAAAGAAGACCATGCGGAAGTGAGAAACGAATGAAATGAGTGATTTCTTGGAAAACCTTGCCATTACAAAAATACTCCTTTGAGAAATAACGCCATCTAGGGACGAGTAGCACAAATCATAATTTTGTTTACTTCGTAAATTGTAGGTGGCGTTGTTCTTAGAGAAGTGGCGTTACTTCCGATACTTAAAATCGACATTAACAAAATATTATATTGGCGAATATTGAAGAAATAAAGCTATCCACCCGTATACGATCCGAGTCCATGGGCGCGATTCCTCTCATTCAGCCTATAACTCAGTCAGTCCACAACCCAGCACGCAACGCAAGGGGTTTTAATTAAAGTTAGTTATACTTTTATTGTACAAGTGACAACAACCCGGTGGCCTTTAAAACGACAGAGGTATGAATGGAGTCATGTCATTGATCGACGCCGGTGCCAAACCACCACGCGGGCGATGCCAAACGGTCACGCTGCACATCAGTGCATCCGTAATTAGACGATTGCATACACAGTTGCATAAGGCCTTTTACATCTCATGAACCTTTATGATTTATTACGTAAAATAAACTCTTGTTTTTTTCTCTTTAGTTTTATATCTATAGTTCTATACTACCTACTGGCTGTTTATTCACAGGAATTTCCTACACGTGGTCTTGTTATAATATTCAGTTGACAATCCAAACAAGAGTTTTGAGTTAGATAAAATTTAAAAAAAGTACGTACCTACCTAATTGGTAGGATAGGTAGGTACCTCAGAATCACTCAGAATCGAAATTCACTTGCCAAAAGCTATTCCTCCAGCAGGTACGTAGGTACCACTGCGTAGTTCGAGCCCATCCCTCATTTATCTCACCAATCAGACCAACAAATCAATTCCGAGGTGTACTTGACACACATTTCTATAAATATATTGTTTTCCTCCGGCGCCGCCCGTTTTATTTGTTTGTTATTTATCAAGCGATGTTAAAAACACGATGGAGGTGAAAATTCCTATTATCAGTCCTAACTACAACACTTTGGCCCGTACTGAGAAAGCTGCCTCAGTCATCCATCTGCTTGAGTAACGCTTTTCGAAGGCATACCTAAACGTTACTCAAGCATATACTATGACCACAGTAGATACTATTTATCTACTGTGCTATGACTGAGCAAGCGTTCATAATTTGTAGGTACTTATGCCTTAAGTGTGATCGATGAGTACCTAGGTCCCAAACGTAAACTAATCTTTGAATTTATAGGCAATCCTTCTATAATATTTTTATTAGAGTCATCATCATAAATCAAGATCACTTTCACTTGATGTTTTTTCGATTTTAGGTTCTAGTACCTAATTATTCGCGCTATTATGTCGCTCAGCGAGCTATGGAAAGAGCTATGCTCGGAGTCTCTCTGAAGGATAGGATTCGTAACGAAAACATACGACAGAGAACCAAAGTTATCGACATAGCCTAAAGAATTAGCAAGCTGAAGTGGCAGTGGGCCGGCCATATCTCGCGAAGAACCGACAACCGCTGGGGCAAACGTGTTCTTGAGTGGAGACCACGACTCGGCAAACGTAGTGTAGGACGCCCTCCGGCCAGGTTGAATGAAGATCTGCGAAAGACTGCAGGCAGATGTTGGATGCGGCAAGCTGAAGACAGGGCGCTATGGCGTTCATTACGGGAGGCCTATGTCCAGCAGTGACATAGGCCTGATGACCTAATTATTGATTTTGTCGGGTAGGTACTTATCTCGTACCATTTGTTATTATTTTCCCTAAGTTTCTACCGCGTTACAGTGATCTTGGTCACGATAAATACCCGATAACATCCTTACCTAATTATGTTAACAAATCGCGAAAGTTTAAAAAGTTTTACCTAGTACCTATTTAGTAATTTAGAAGTAGGAGTAAATCGTACTTTCCAAATCTCAATTCTGTCATTAACGCAACGGGCTGGGCAGTGGGCAGCCTCCGCCGCCGCCAGGTGGTGGCGCTGACCGACACGTGCGTCTTGGGAAACCATGAAAGTCCACTTTCGCTGCCCCCGCCGCCGATGCACATGGACATCTTCGTTCAGTTCCTCCTACTGCAGCAGCGGCTGGGCGGCGCCTCCATGAGAGTCGCACCGCTGAGGCAGTGAATGCATTAAGGCCTATTTTATACGCTTTATATGAGCACTTAAAATCACTGTATTTTTAACCCAAGCGCAAACTCGGGGGATGTCCAGTGTTGGGAGTTTGAGTCTTGACAAAATATGAATGAAAACATAACTAGATGACAATAACAGGTAGGTACCTACTCACAAACACTTGCGAGTCATTATTCATTAACATCATAGTTGTGGCAAGTCATGGCGTTGTGCGCAGCGCACACTATAATTTTGCATCAATTAAAAAATACCACGTCAATCTCAATTGTTTTGTATTGGTTTTGTAAGGATAAGTATGTCGAAGGGCGTTTCCATGCAGTCTTCAGCTTTGTTAATAGATGGCACCACTGTTTAACAAGACTTAAGAAACTGAAGAAAATATTTAATTTTCTGTTAATATAAGGTATTACATAAAACGCCTTCACACTGAAATTATAAACGCGAAAGTTTGGATGAATTTATATCCGATATGTACGTATCGGGCTCAAAATTTTGCATCGATGTAGTACAAGACCATAGGCGATCTGGATTGACATACCTAGGCTACTTTTTATCTGGAAAAACGGGTGCAAAGCCAGTAATTCTCAAAGATATAAATCTTTGGTAATTATAATATAATTGGTATTTACAATTGAAACAATTGAGCTAACTGCAGACCGTTGCAAACAATCTACAGGTAGCTCAACTGATCCATATCAATACCAGTCGGAAGCGTCCCCAAGACGCTGGCTGCATTGCCCCGCTGTATGGCAATGCTGATGCGCTGCGCCAGTGATACTGACCAGCTCTCGGGTCACGCGTCGCTTCGACCAGACGCTCAGATAATTTTCTTAAAACCCGAAGAGCCTCGGTACCCCACGGACCTAGGGTCTCGACTCCAAGAGGAGCAAATGTGTAGGCTCTGTCGAGACCTGCATATTTGCGCCTCTTGAGATCTTCGGCCAAATCTCCCGCCACGCCTGCCCTCACGGATGTCTTCGGAAGGTGGGAAGGCGCAAGTGTGTCGACGCATGTAGCGTCCCACACAATGGGCCTCCCCAACTCCCATGGGACTAGTGTCATACCGTCGGGCCTTTTACCATCGTCACGTAACAGACCATTCGGTTCGAGAATATTGTATTTGGTAATTATATTAAGTCTCAATCTCCTATGGTAGGTATCTTCTATTTTATACCTTCGTGATACATCGTCGACCACATAGTCACTTTCCATCAGATCAGATTGCGGTCAAACCGAAGGTCAAAGGTCAAAGGTCAAAAATCTGCTAATAAGCCGACCCATCTAGGTATTTGCAATACTTACTAAAATATTCGCAAAACTTACCTACTGCAAAAATCAAGCTTATTAATATAGTTGCGACCAAAATCTTCTACTCTATTTTAGAAATTTTTAATAAAGCTATTTGTTTTTAGAATTGAAAATAGTTGGCGTTACATCAAACATGCTACATCGAAAGTATCATCATCAATGATATTATATATAAACTGATCATCATTCATCTTATCATACGCTCATCCCGTGATATCCCAATGCGAGTGTATTGGCATAGGTTATGAGCTGGCAACCGAGCGAATGCCTGCCTCAGCCACAACCATGTCGCTACTAAAAGGTCTTGTCATCAAATATTTAAAATAAATACCAAAAAAATTACTCCCAAAGGTCTTCTCTATCATTTTACAAATTTTAACTATGATAAGGTGTAGAATAGGTTCTGAGAAGAACTGCTGTCTGGCTATCAGAAGGCGTTCTTTTTTTTTTTTGCGGGTTTTCTGGTAGTTTCTATGTATAATTAAAAATATCTATCTATGTAATGTATAATATTATGTATATCAGTTATCTAGTACCCATAACACAAGCTCTGCTTGGCTTGGGGCTAGATGCTGTGTAGATTGTCCATCATTATTTATTTATGGTGGATGTTTGGGCGTTCTTTGAGGTGGATGAATTCTTTAAGTTGGACCTATGTTATTAATATGAAATGATATAGGTACCTATTAATTTAAAAATATGGATCAGTTGAGCTACCTGTAGATTGTTTGCTGCTCAATTGTTTCAACTGTAATACTAGTTCTAATTTGTTTGTATTATTGATTGATTGTAATTTGCTTTGTTAATAAATTCATTATATTTTACGGGTTTCAAGACAAATTGCTTTCTTGAAGTAAATTTTCCGAGGAGTTTCAATCACATCATAACAGAACTCACATCTATAATAGTAGTTTATGCAACTGTCATATAATGAAGGGTATTAAAACACGAGTGTGAGTTCATAATAGTAACGAGTGTTTTAATACCCGTGTTATATACAGTTGCATACACTACTTTATCTTCACTAATGCAATTAATCAAACAACAAGAGTAAAAGCTGACAATAGTTTATTTATAACTAGCTGTACCCGCGACTTCGTTCGCGATTGCCTCACCTGCCGACTAATTAAGTTCACATTTAACCAGTCTCTCATATTATGAAACGCCGCCGTGCAAAAAATCGTGTAGTGTCTACGGGGGATAGCATGTTGTCATCTTCAATCCCATTCTTTATCCACACGACTTTTAGCTACGACTCGGCCAGCGTCAGTGTTAAGAAGTGTCATACTCGTTTCACTTCTTACTGATGGTTCCGTTCAGCTGGGGCCCTATTCTGCTATACTAATCGCTTCACTATGACAGGGGTATCGACACAGAATGACACGTTTGGGTATTCCACCTCAGATGAAAGAAATTATGATGAATGCAGATGGAGAGACGTGCGTCAAGTTTGAAACTATTAATTTATCTCGCACGCACTATCTGGAGTTTTATAAATCTAAGGATTCTACGTGATGATTCTGCGACGATTACTCAGTCATACTGAAGCAATTGTATTTCAGAATTGGGCTCCTGATCCATTTGACTGGACCACCGTAATTTTTTTTTCGTTAGTAGGTAGGTACAGTTGGCTATGTACCACAGTAAAAATTATTTTTCTGTGGTCTAGTTAGTTTAATTGGACCACTTACTGCAACCAAACTTCGGTAGTACAGTTAACTGGACCAGCTAAACCACCATATATCATGTAAGGTAGGAACCTAACTTATTTTTCCAAGACGCCTTAGTAGGTAGGAACCTAACTAATGGGTGCGTCTTGAAAAAATACATAGATAGGAACTTACCTACCCTCTATCTACTAATTTTTTTCTTCTAACTCCAGATTATTTCATCAATCTACTGATTTTCTACTCGACTTTCTACTGATTTAGTCAAATTCGATCTTGCAACACTGTTTCTAACAAAAATAATGCATGAAATCGGAAGACGCGTAGACCCGTCGTGATGCGCGGTTAAAGAATTCTACTTTTTCCTCTCTCCCAGGGGAACCTTACTGAATTCCAGGATAAAATGTATTCCATGTCCTTCCTTGTAGTATGAACTCAAAACGTGCCAAGTTTAATTCCAACTCATTACCTATGTAGTTTCGGCGTGATGCGCGGTGAAGGAATTTGACTTTCATCCCCTCTGCCAGGCGAACCTTACTGAATTCAAGGATAAAATGTATCTTTCCTCATAGTATGAACTAAAATCATGGCGAGTTGCATTCGAATTCATTAAGTAGTTCCGTCGTGATGCGCG
This sequence comes from Eupithecia subumbrata, assembly GCA_949316285.1. Taxonomy (NCBI): domain Eukaryota; kingdom Metazoa; phylum Arthropoda; class Insecta; order Lepidoptera; family Geometridae; genus Eupithecia; species Eupithecia subumbrata. Next base: position 14,367,699 of record OX438630.1, on the reverse strand, counting down.
GTTAAAGAATTTTACTTTCATCCTCTCTCCCAGGGGAACTTTACTGAATTCCAGGATAAAATGTATCCAATGTCCTTCCTTGAACTCAAATAGTACCAATTCAGTCCAACTCATTCAGTAGTTTCGGCGTGATGCGCGGTGAAGGAATTTTACTTTCATCCCTTCTCCCAGGGGAACCTTACTAAATTCTGGGATAAAATGTATCTTTCCTCGTAGTATGAAATCAAATTATGCCGAGTTCCATTCGAATTCATTCAGTTGTTCCATCGTGATGCGCAGTTAAAGAATTTTACTTTCATCCTCTCTCCCAGGGGAACATGACTGAATTCCGGGATAAAATGTATCCCATGTCCTTCCTCGTAGTATGAAATCAAATCGTGCAAGGTTTCATTCCAACTCATTCAGCACTTTTGGTGTCATGCGCGGTGAAGAAATTTTACTTTCATCCCCTCTCCCAGGGAAACCTGACTGAATTCCGGGATAAAAAGTATCCTATGTCCTTCCTCGTAGTATGACCTAAAATCGTGCCGAGTTTCATTTCAATACCTTCGGTAGTTTCGACGTGATGCGCGTTTAAGAAACAGACAGACAGACAGACAGACAGACAGACAGACAGACAGACATGAATGAAAAAAATTACAGTTTTGGCTTCAGTATCGATAATAGAGTGCCCTCCAAAAAAATTTTTCAAAATATCTTCAATGTTCAGAATTGGACCTGTTACAGTTTTATTATAAGTATAGATAATTGTTCAAATTTTGGATGGTACAATACGGTTTTACGATATCGATGTGGATATTATACCATCATGTGAAATTGCTTAAATTGAGTGTTTTGTTATCTGCGCTATAACAGTATTAATTATAAGTCAAGTATTGGAATCATAAGTAGAATGTTATAACATTAGTGTAGATAAAATTATTAAATGTGCATGCTAGGTTATTTTAAATGTAGGTACCTAGTACCTACACCTACCTAATAGTCTTCAAGATCAATTAATGCGGGTCTATTATAGGCAATCTTTCATATTGGACGCTGACAATTTAATGTAGAGTGATACCCTACATTTTATTGTGTGCTTGGTAGAGATGCAATAGCATACCTACCTACGTTTTTTTAATATCTTAATTTAACATAATAGAGTTTTGTTTTGTGACACAGTGACTATGCCACTATCGTTACAGATCAATTCTTTTTAATAATAACAAGGCAAAACATACAAACTCAACAATACAGAAATAACATTAACGTTTACCACATGCCCATGAGCCACCTCCATAGTTTTTTTTTCATAGATATTTTTTTTATAAATAGTTTTTTTTTCCAAATCTGTTTTTCGTTGTTGTGAAACATCCCTTTTTAGGGTTTCGAGATTGAACATCGGTTTCGAAACCCTTATGGTCTCGCTTTGTCTGTCCTATTTTCCCTCCGCAACAACAACAGAAAAAAAAAGTTAAATACGTATATTACATGTCATATGAAAATTAACATTTTCTATACAAATTGTGATTTCGTAATTTTAAAAGATACCTACAGGGTCATGTGGGATATTAAATAAAAGGTATCATATTTCGGATCATACTTTTCGAAATATTTTGAAAAAAGTCGAAAAAATACCCTTTCCATCCACAGGTACACATTTCAAAACAGTTTTCGAAATTTCTGTAGGTCATACTCTTTCAAATATTTCGAAAAGAGTCGAAATTTTACCTATTCCCAATTCCCACCCCCTATCTCCAAAGATTGCAGAGCGATCTATCTGAAATGGATGTAACGTTTGTAGATATGGATCTAAATTTTACAGGAAAAATAATAGATAAGTTTGTAAAACGAACACTTTTTGAAAAATTAAAAAAGGGGAATTTGGTTTTAAAAAGGGGGGATACCTCACCGAGTGGGTTATCAAATGAAAGGCATTGGTTTGCACGTTTTAAAACAGTTTTTCAAATTTCTGTAGAGTACACACTTTTGATATATTTTGAATAAAGTCAATAAATTGACTTAATCTCCAAAGTATCTATCATGAGATTGTATTGTTTGCTGACGATACTTCATTAATTTTTAAAACGGAACGACAAAACATAAAATTTGACGATGTGAATAATGCAATCTCAAAAGTAGTGAAAAGTAGTAGTGTCAATAATCATTTGCTTAATGAAACTAAAACTAAATGTATAAAATTTGCTCTACCAAATGTAAAACACGTTAAGATTGATGTAAACGTAAAAGGAGAAACGTTAGAAATTGTAAACAGTGCAGTATTCTTAGGAATAACCTTAGATAGTAAACTTCAATGGGGCCCACACATAGATAAGCTATCGAAGAGACTTAGTTCTGCAGCGTATGCAGTCAAAAAAATCCGTCATCTTACAGACGTTGATACTTCTAGACTAGTCTATTTCAGCTACTTCCATAGTGTTATGTCTTATGTTATACTGCTGTGGGGGAACGCTGCAGATATTAACACCGCATTTGTGCTGCAGAAGAGAGCTGTTCGTGCAATCTATAACATGGGTCCCAGAGAATCCCTGCGTGATAAATTCAAAGAAATAAACATAATGACAGTACCATGTCAATATATTTATGAAAACTTGTTGTACACTCATAGAAATATCAATGTACTTATTCCCTAAAAATAGCGACACACATAATATAAATACTAGAAATAAGGATAAACTCGCTGTGCCCACAACTAGGCTACACAAGATAAATGTATCTTTTAAAGGGCAATGTATACGCTTCTACAACAAAACTCCAAGTGAGTTGCAAAAATTATCAATAAATAAATTCAAACAAATTGTCAAACATATCCTTTGTAAAAAGGCTTACTACAAAATATCAGATTATCTAGAGGATAAAAAGCTAGGGAAGAGTTTTGCTCCAGCTCGAAAAATAACAACTAACAGGCTAAAGGTTTCTTCGTCGCTTCTTTACTTTAGTCTAGTATAGTATTATTATATACATTCGTATCTTATCATTCCAATTCAAATTTAAAAAATATACACACATATTATATATTACTTACATATTATACATACATCATTATATATAGGTAGGAACAATGTAATATGCTAGGTGCTGTGTTTAAAAGAAAATTTTATAATAATATGAATTTTTTTGTTCATTAACTGTGTAAGTAATTATTTTAGACTTAAATGTAGATTTAGTGAAAGTTAATTTATGTTAAACTTATAAAATGTAAATCCGTTATTGGCTGTAGGTTAAACTATAAGTTAGTTATAAGTATTCTCTAAGGGCTGTGGATTTTGTAAAGTAATAAAAATAAAAATAAAAAATAAAAATATCTGTGCTTTAGTCTACATACCGAAGAGACAGAAATCAAAAATATCACTTTATTTCCGTGTCAGTGTTTAGTTTTATGATTTGACCTTTTCTAAGTGTACATTTATTGTATTTATGGAAATAAAGAGTTTTTGGTTTTGATTTTTGATTTTAGAGCGATCCATTTAAAATGTAGTTTGGTAAGTACCTACTACTTTTAGGTATTAATCAAATAGCGATGTCTCTAACCGGTACCTCTAGTACATAGAGATGCAGGGACAGCGGTTGCGGCGGCGCGGCGGCGGCGCGTGGCGGTGGTGGTACCGGGGTCGGGGGGCCGATTCTGTAGTATATTTAGTATCAGCATTGCACCCGTGCGAAGCCGCCGCCGGGGCGCGGCGGGGCGCTAGTGTATGTATAATCGACAAACGTTCGAAACCCTCGGCGCGCGAGTTATACTCGCACTTGACGTTCTTGTTTTATTTTAGCTGAGCAGGGGAATGATACTACATGTTTAAAATAAATCTTGATTAAGATCTCTTTGTACTTAACTACATAGTACTCGTAATAAACCGGATTAAAAAAAATGGTAATTATATTCTAATTCTGATTCAAAAGAAGAAAGCATAACAAAATATGATTGAAAATGCACGTGTTTGTGCCAACTAACAATAACGTAGGTAACTAGCGACACACCCAATAATATTAAATTGCAATTTAATTTGATAACCTCACGTGTCAAATATTTGAAATCTACAGTTTTTATCAACAACCGAATTACCTATCAGTAACAGCAACAAGTGGCCCCACATACAAATGTTATCTTATCCTATAGGTAGGAGCATACTTACACACCAACTTAGGTAGGTACCAAATTATTTTGATAAGTAGGTACTTTACTTTTTATCTAATCGGTTAGAATTCAGGAGTGTAAGTAGGTAAAGAGCTCTCGAACATAAGAATCAGTTATGTAACGCTAAAAACAATATAAACGTAAGGGTAGGTATAATATGTTGTTATATTATAGTGTGTAACATCCATCAAAGTTTACCATATCATACACCACCATACCATATCCATAGTGCGTAAACCCTCGTACTCGGAGTACCTAGGTACTAAATTTCTAAGATATCAAATAATATCCCAAAAAAATTTGACTAAAACGGGACTTCCCTCTGTAGCGGCGCGGCGTTAGGGTAGGGCGCCGCAGGCGCCCCTTGTATTTTGTGTGATGAACTCATAAGTCGGAAATCTTTTTTGCCTGATCAGAATGTGGCTACCCCTGTTTTTGTTTAAATTTTAACAAAGATCGCAACTTACACGAACTGCATCCAAATGTATGGATAGCAATGCTATAACTACCTACCTATACCTGTAACGGTTGCTAGTGTGGAGAGGAGTTTTTCTAAGCTTAAGCTGATAAAAACCTATCTGCGATTGACAATATCGCAATCCCGATTGACAAACTTGGCAACTTTGTCAATCGAGAATGAAATTGCTGAAAACCTCGATTTTGATAAATTAATAAAAGAGTTCAATGACAGAAAGGCTAGAAAAGTCAAATTTAATTTTTTTTTTGTAAATGGTTATTTCTTTTAATAAATGGTAATTTCATTATATTTGTTTCCTTTTTATGGATAGTTAGGAATACAAAAAGACACCGAAAATGATATAACGGCGAGCCGCCGAAATTTGCATTAGGACCCCCTGCCCCCCACCTCCGCGGCCCTTGAAGACGAGTGACGTATTTCTATCTCTAATTATGTACCTCTCCAGAACCTTATCAATAATATCTTGTTCTTGTGCCAACAACAATGCACAATTACTTACATCATGTTTAAGTTTGTTGTGGTGGTGGCAGATAAGAGGCACAACGACCCGGATTCGTACAGAGATATACATTATAAATACTTCAGTTCGCAATTTTTTACTTAAAATAAGTAGGTATATACCTACTTACCTAAAACCCGCAGAGTAGCGTTAGGGCCGATCGATCCACACCCATACTATTAATATTAAAGGAAAAGTAACTCTGTCTGTGTGACTGTCTCCTTTTCACGCCTTATCGGATCTTAATAATAATATAATTTAATAATACCTATTAGCAACTCAATAGCCACCCAGAGTGAAACAGCTCGCCTAAACAAAATTCTATACAAGGATTCGACAACAAAACTGGGCTCACTAAAAAAGCCAGATGGTTCATACACAAAAACCGAGCGGGAACAGCTCGAGTTACTGCTGAAAACACATTTTCCGGACTGCAACCTGGAGGAGAACACTGATTGGGAAACCAGAAATCATCAGAAACCCCAAAATAACGACTGGGAACTTGCAAACCTTATAGTAACAGAAGAAGCACTGGTCTGGGCGGTTAGAAGTTTTAAACCGTACAAAGCCGCTGGCACTGACGGCATCTTCCCAGCACTCCTTCAGTGGAACCTCACAAGAATCACACCAGCGTTAGCCTCTATATTCAGAAGCTGTATCGCTTGGAAATACATCCCTCGGACTTGGAGGGAGGTCAAAGTAATCTTCTTACCGAAACCCGGCAAAACAGACTACACCCAGCCAAAGTCATTCAGACCAATTAGCTTAAGCTCGTTCCTACTGAAGACACTAGAAAGACTATGCGACAAGTACATCAGAAGTGGGCCGCTACTTACAAACCCAGTGAATAGAAATCAGCACGCCTATCAATCAGGTAAATCTACTGAAACAGCTCTGCACCAGGTAGTCCACAAGATTGAAGGTGCGCTCGAAAGTAAGCAATCATGCTTGGTCACCTTCATAGATATAGAAGGTGCCTTCGACAAAACAAGCTTTCCATCAATAGAAAACGCCTTGCGGAAGCAAGGAGTTGATGATAACCTGAATCAATGGATAACTGAAATGTTATCCAGCAGAGCAACCAAAATTGAGAATTCAGAATCCCTGGGGCAGGCAGCCCAATGCAGGGTGACACGGGGGTGTCCGCAGGGCGGGGTTCTTTCACCGCTCCTGTGGATACTGGTTGCGGACGAACTCCTCGACCCGCTGAACAAAGAAGGTATTCTTACGATCGCATATGCTGACGACCTGGCAATCATGATATCAGGGCTTTTCGAAGCAACCCTGTGCGAAAAGATGCAGAAGGCACTGCGGATTGTGGAGACATGGTGCACCAAACACAGTCTGTCAGTGAACCCGAGTAAAACAGAACTTGTACTCTTTACTCGTAAAACCAAACTACCCAGACTTGAACTACCGACATTGCTAGGTACAACACTGACGCTGAGCAAGGAGGTCAAATATCTTGGCATATGGCTAGACAGTAAGCTACTGTGGGGCAAACAACTAGATCATGTTATGACAAAGGCAACTAACGTCTTATGGCAATGCACGCGAGCGGTAGGCAAGGACTGAGGCCTAAAGCCTAAGCTGTGCTTATGGCTGTACACAGTCATGGTCCGCCCAGTGCTAACCTACGGTGCCATAGTATGGTGGCCTAGAACAAACTTAATCACCACCATAAACAAACTACAGCAAGTCCAAAGACTGGCGTGCACACTTATCTGCGGATGCAGGAAATCAACTCCATCAGCAGCACTGGACATAATACTAGGACTAACGCCTTTGCACGTTCACATACAGCATGAAGCAATGGCAGCGGCCCTAAGAATAAAATCAACAAACCAGTGGAAAGGTGAGTCAGGCCTCACAAACCACTGTAGAATATTAAGCAAAGCAATTGCTGCAATTCCGGAGGCAGCGAATGGCACTGACCGAATAGCGTCTACCTACTTAACAGGTAAGACCTACGAAATAGCGCATGAAGAGAACGCAGTGGCCATCACCTCACATGACGTTATCACACACCACATCTACACTGATGGGGCCAAGAACAAAACAGGAGCTGGCTGCAGCTATTCCTGTCCCGAAACCGGACTCTCAAGAGCCCAACCACTAAACTCAGCCACCACGGCCTTTCAGGCGGAAACACTGGGACTCCAACTAGCGGCAAATGATATGCTTCTAGAAACAACCATCAAAGAGCCAACCACACGGATGCAGCTGGTCTTCAAAACAGACAGTGCTGCACTTATAAACGCACTCAAAAGGACAGACACAAGATCAAAAGCAATTGTAGAATGCCACAATGCTCTACAAGATCTTTCTCAACATAGCAAAGTCTGCATAGAATGGACAGAGAGTCGATCCTGCCCAGGCAACATAAATGCTGACAGACTAGCAAAGGAAGCGGCGAAACAAACTCCAACACAAAAAGATATAGGTCTTTCTAACCCGCCCACAGCAGAAGTCAAAAACAGACTAAAACTCAACTCAGAAAAAGAACACCAAAAACTATGGGAGCGTCGTACAGACTGCAAGCATACTAAATCAATATTCCCCTCAATAGACAGGAAAACCACAAACACGATGCTCAAGATGAGCCGCGAGGACCTAAGAACGATGGTGGGTATCATCACAGGCCACTGTGAGCTGAACCACCATCTTTTTAAGACTGGAGCCACAGACAGCAGCTTGTGTCGTGGCTGCTTCCAAGAAGAAGAGACTGTGGAACACGTTGTATTACACTGCACGGCCACAGAGGAAGTCAGACACAAGACGGGGCTGAAGAGTCTCATTGAGGAATCAACCCCGTCCACACCCGCGGAAAAACTGAAACGTAGCTGTCAGTCACCAAAAGTACTGCTCCGGTACTTCAAGGAGCTGGTCTGGTTAGGGCCTGTTTAGGCAGGGGGATAATGCACAATACACTCTCATGCGAGATGTCCGTGCAGATCTCAGTTCCCCCAATCAGAATTAGAATTAGAATACCTATTATGCTTTTATTTCAGACAGAATATGATCCAGACGGAGGATCCAGCTAGGCTGGGCAGCGTTTGGCAAACTTCGTCGAGTCTTCTCGTCATCCATACCGCAATGATTGGAAACCAAAGGTTTCAATCAGTGCGATCCTACCCGTCATGACCTACGGAGCTGAGACGTGGACACTCACGGTAGGGCTGGTCCACCAGTTCAAAGTCGCTCAGCGAACTATGGAAAGAGCTATGCTCGGAGTCTCTCTGAAGGATAGGATTCGTAACCAATACATCCGACAGAGAACCAAAGTTATCGACGTAGCCTAAAGAATTAGCAAGCTGAAGTGGCAGTGGGCCAGTCATATCTCGCGAAGAACCGACAACCGCTGGGGTGAACGTGTTCTTGAGTGGAGACCGCGACTCGGCAAATGTAGCGTAGGTCGACCTCCGGCCAGGTGGGAGTGGGATGACGATCTGAGAAAGACTGCAGGCAGATGCTGGATGCGGCAAACAGAAGACGCTATGGCGCTATGGCGCTCATCAGGAAGGTCTATGTCCAGCAGTGGACTAGTACCTATAGGCTGATGATGATGATCCATATACATACAATTATATTTGAAGAATAAAATACACAAATACACTTAAAAATACTTAATGTTCCTTTCCTACCTATGAACTCTTTTTTGTTGCTTTTGGGTTTCTGATAACCTAAGGTGCAGACAAGACAACACACCTTTTTAGAATATTTTACTGCCAAAATGGCCATATTTCAGTTTTTTACATCACACCTGTAGGTAAGGTAGGACTTACAATTAACCCTTGCGTGGTTATCTTATTCTGGTTTTAGTATACCAAATACAACTAATTTGTAACATTCACAAACATATTATAACCCGAGTGTAATACGAGTACTAAATGAAATGAAATTATTCATTTCCGTCGAATTTGGTTCCCCTATGCATGTCAACCAACACCTCTACCGTCCTAATTTTATTAGGGCCCTAGAACTGAAGGTACGTACCTACTATTTCAACAATAGGCGTCCATTCCATACGAATAGTTTAAAAGGAAGGTGACTGAACTATTGACAAAAAATTACATTACTCCTTTAATGAATTTATGACCGATAAATTGTAGGTATATAACATTGACACTGTATTATTATTTCTTTATTTGTCTGTGAATTTTATGTATTAGTATTTTCTTTGGAATTGTTTATAACTTTATAAGACATGGCACGCCCAAGGCAGAATACATTGTGACATTCCATCACATTATTATAACAACTCTTATAACAAGTATTTCATACAATAAATGAATTTGATTTGATTTGAAAAGAAAAGTAGGTATTATTTATTTATATTTTTTGATAATGGTCAAGCGCTTGGCCACCATCTCACTTATGAAAGTGTAGATTTAAGAAAGAAATAAATAAAATCAATTTATTAACTCACAAAATATTTTAAACAATAGTACCTACAAAAAACCTTTGGCATTACAAGGCTAGAAATTTATTATTATTAACACATTTATACTCAGAAAAAAAAACCATAAACACGTACAAATTAAAAATGACACTTTCATTATCAATATAACTATTATATAACCAATTTAATAAAACACGGAAGTAGCTAAAATACGTGGTTCCAAAATAAATCAAAAAATATTTTTAAATTGATTCCCACTGACTTTAGGCGATGTAAAATTAAAGATTATAATGTAAAAAAGATTATATTTTTGCGTCCTCTCGTTTGAACTTGGGTTTGTTTTATTCTTTGTAAAGTTTTAGTGAATCCTGTTAACATTTCAGAGAGTCATGCACCGTAGCGCAGTCTGTTTAATGGCGTAAGTTCACTCACATTTGCTTTTGCTTTACATAAATAATGTAGATACTGGTATTAATGTTAATTTAATGTCGGTGACCGCACCGGGCCGATACTGGAGGAAATTACAAAGAATTACCTATCTTTTAACATGGCGTGTGTCTGGATTTTGAATTCCTGACTAACAATTTTCATTTTTTTTTTCATAAACTTGAACTATTTATTAACGGGATTTACTTTATAACGACATTAAAAAAAAAAGGGTTTTTACTATTTTCCAGGTTATGATTGAGGAAGGAAGAAAACCTATTCAAACCGGTGTGAAAATTAAACGTAACATACCTCATGTACTTAAGTGCCTTGGGTAGACAAATTACGTCCATTATTCTCGTATTTCCACTGAGTACTTCAACTGAGTACTGCTATGTGCAGAAAAACAATATTATATATTTTCAAGGTTTTTCAGATCCTACGTAACAAAAGCAACATAAAAGCAAGGACAGGGCTTGTTCTTGTTTTTTTTAATTGTTTAAACTCATCAGGTGAAGTTTACTCAGATATGTTAGCTCAGATTGCTTAGCTTAGTTAGCTTAGCTCGTGGTATGAAGGTGAATATTAGATACCAATAGAAGCTAAACCAATAGAAAGCTAAATCAATAGAAGCTAAACCAATAGAAGTTGGAAAACAATGTCATTGTTTTGAGAAAACTAAAAACCCGACTGCGAATCTCTTTGTAAACTGTATGTTTTGCAGGACACTTATAACTTAGGTAGGTACATTTTTATAGGACCATCTCGATGAAATAGCTAAAAAAACAAAAACGGTCCCTAATTGACAGAGAAATCGACGAAAACAGGATACATTAAAAAAACCATATATGTATACAGCCAAAGCCGCCATAGATAATAATGAAACAGCAGGGGTATTTTTATTCGTTCGATTCGTTTCCGAATTGAAAACGTTGGATTCGAATTCGATTACGACGGATCTATAAAACGCTATATTGATTTCGCCTCGGGTTGATGATCGAAAATCCGAAGCGAATCTGTTTACTTGTTGGCCATGTCAATAAGGAGGAGCTCCTTATTTCGATCCATCCGAGGCGAAATCAAAATAGTTTTTTATAGATCCGTCGGAATCGAATTCGAATCCGACGTTTTCAATTTGAAAACGGATCGAATAAATTAAAATACCCCTCCCTGCAGGTGAAAACTCTGTGTCTATTTAAACCTAACATAGACTTTATGGCACTTTTAATCGAAATATAATGTTTTTTTTCCTGAATAAATAATTCTATACAATTTGTATATTGTAAGATAAGAACCTCCTCTTTTTTTCTAAGTCTGTTAAAATTACAAAAAAATACAAAATATTGACAGGAGTAATTAGTGTCTTCTGAAGTTGTAATTGTGACGACCTTCATGCAGACATTGTTTCCAATCTGATAAAATAAAACTCTTTATACACGGTACACGAACGTTACCTAAATTACGATTGCATGTTTCGTTTATAGATGAAAGAAAGAAGAAGAAAGAAAATCAATTTATTGGCTCACACAAAAATAATAATAAATACTAAAAAAAGACGGGTTGCACTCCGGGAGTGCCGGCAGAAGTGAAAACTTGATTATTAACGTTGAGCATGTTTGATATTTTGGAATGGTTAGGGAATAATTTTGCACCAATTGCTTTATCAGTATAAAAGTACTATCATTTATGTGGTAGAATACAATATTCATTTATTGCGCTATCGTACACAAACATGACAATTTATATTACATTAAAAATTTAACACTTTAAAACTATTACAATTATTTTACAATATTAAATAATATTACAATTATTTACAGCCGGTTGCGCGCAAACCATTACCCGCTACAAAAATCTGATTATTTTTAAAGTCCAAAAATAAATTCCGTTTCCCAGCAATTATTTTTGCGCAGTGTTACTTAGTTTCATGTACAGAATGCTTGGTTGACGGCTTCGTGAAGGGTCTGTTTACACCCGTTAAGCAGTACGATAGACTCGATCGAAACCTAACCTTAATTATAAAATTATATTAATGAATAAATGAAAATTTTTGTCCTTGTCTTTCTTTTCGATTCGTTCGAGAAATTAATTATCTATAGATACATAAGTAGGTAGGTATAAGCGAGCCGGACGCTAGCAACTATTACCTACGTAAGCTAGGGCCTATTGTTGTTGTCGGAAACTAGTACTATCAAGCGCGGATCCAGGGGGGGGGTCATGGGGGTCATGACCCCCCCCTTTGGCTGAGTCTAGCCAGTCTAGTCAGTAAGTACCTAGGTACTTACTGTGTATGGTGGTAAAGGCAAACTGGGTATAGTTAGAACAAGGTGCAGGGTTTGTATTATGAAAACAATGTAACTACCTAGGTAGGCCCAAAAACCCGATATTTTATTATTTCAACCAACACAAGTCAAAGCCACACCTCGGGCACGATGAGAAAAGTTGTAGCATTTGCCAATGCATCCGCTAAGAGGCATCAAATATTTGAAAATGAACTTGGAGCTACAGTGCAAGGTATCTGTGAGACGCGTTGGGTCGAGAGGCATGATGGGCATCTACAATTCCAAGGAGAAAACTTAGTTAAAATTTGTAGTGCTCTGGAAAATATTTCTACTTGGAAAGATCACAAAACTGCCAGTGACGCGCATTGCTTACCTACTTCAGACATTGCGCAGTTCGGACTTTATCATAACATCTATCTGTTTGAGTGATGTTTTAGGTGGGTATAGGTAAAGATACTTTTACTATGTTATTGAGTTCTTAATAATGCATGAACGCCAGACCTGAAAAATATTGATGAGTAACTTTTGTGTATTTAATTAAATAAAGCCAATTTAAATCATCGTTTGTATCACGCTAAGGCTCGTATCACGTAATAACTCGTACTGTAGGTAGATTAATTACACGTATAATTTATTATATTTTTCAGGTACTACTGTATCTTTAAGTAGAGTTTTGCAAACAAGCTTGATTTAAAAAGGGCCACAGACGCTATAAACGAGACAATGAGTGTCTTACAACAAAAAAGAGAAAAGGCAGGCAAAGTCTTCAGACAGCTTTTTGAAGAGGCAAAAGATGTTGCTGAGCAACTAGATGTTGAGATTAAGTGCCCCAGAATAGTCTCAAAACAAACACACAGAGCCAATAACCAACCTGCTCAATCTGCTGAAGAGTATTTCCGCAGGGCTGTATACATCCCCATTTTAGACTCAGTAATAAATGACCTGGAGGACCGTCTGTCTCCAGAAGTACTTAATTTATTTAAACTAGGCGTGTTCATTCCAAAAGTTGATTATATTTGCGCTAGTGAAGATGAAGACATTGAAACTGTTAAAGAACTCGCTAACAAATACAAATTGTTATTAGACAATAAATACTCCAACTTCTGTCGTTATAAACGAATATCGCTTGTGGAAGGTAAAATGGCAGAGTAATTACAATATTCCACAGTCGATTCCGGATTTGATAGAAAATTGTGATAAGGAAATGTATCCTAATGTAAGAAAATATTTATGTATTCTAGAAAAACACTACCAGTTAGTGTAGCGACGGCAGAAAGGTCATTTTCTACTCTCCGAAGGCTAAAAACATGGCTAAGAGCTTCCATGGCAGAAGACCGCCTAGCTGGGCTAGCGCTTCTCCATGTGCACAAAGCAATACCTATTGAGGTGGAAGAAGTAATTACTCGTTTTGCAAGAAAACAAAAGAGAAAACTAGATTTTGTAATTTAATAAGAATAATTATGAATAAAATAAAAGTGACTACTTTATTTCCCACTTTAACACTATAATCATTTGAAATATTTGACATGTTTAGGAGTCCTGTAAAGTTAAAAGGAAATGACGAATTTTAATTAAGTAGCAAAGTTTATTTTTCGTCCGTAAACTTCATACGGGGTTCTTCTTCTCTTCTACTTCAACTTCATCCCCCGCCCCCAGAATCCTTTCACGTTTTCTTTTTAATTATATTAATTATTTTAATCAAATTGGAGCCCATCTTGACTGTATGACCCCCCCCCTAATCTAACAGCTGGATCCGCCCTTGAGTACTATTATCTATTCTGTTTACCTAAAAATAATGTTCGATTTTGAACTCTATCTCAAAACAAAACTTCAAGAAATTTCCTAGCTATAATGAAGATCCTGCACAATTTTGAGCTTTATTCCTTCGGCATAATGTCGTCGTTGCTCCATCCGTCTTACGCTTTTTCGATCAGGTCACGTGTCCTGACGCGAGTTTAAGATTTTATACCCATTACAGAAAAAGTGCTCAACGCCGCTAAAGAAGTTTTCACTTCAAAAAAAAATCCTTAATTTTAAGGATTTTTTTTTTAGTATTTATTATTATCACACCGGAATAATACTCTTTTTTTATATTTATAAAAAAAGAGTATTATTCCACCTTTTAGATCTATATGAATCATTTGGCCCCAAAACAGAGCTCAAAGTAAGAGCAGATCTTGTGCTACGAGTATAAGTGGTATGAGTCAGTGATAAACAAAACCATTCCGCTATTTTCACCAACTGCAAAGGTTGTACAATAAATAAAACACGAAAAACAAATTATAAATCTAGTTTAGTAAGTTACGATTCCATCTAGGGTACAACAGTTACCCCACATCTGAGCGAATCTAATCGTATTGACGTCCTCACTAGATAGAACCCTACATTTTCCCTAAATCACACCGGAATAATACTCTTTTTTTATATTTATAAAAAAAGAGTATTATTCCGGTGTGAACCAAAAAGGTCCTGCCTCAGCTTCATGTTGCTCAACAGATCGTATTATTTATGAATTTATGAGCTTCTATCCGCGGCTTCGCACACAATTTCCCGGGATAAAAAGTAACTTATTGTTATTCCAGGTTTAGGACTATGCACATCGATGCAAATTCCAGTCCGATTTGTTTGTTTGGTGAATCGGGCTTTAACCATCTTGAATTTGGGCGGTGGGAAAAAACACATCCCTCGCCACACATCCTTCGCACGCATCTTTCCCTTGTTTTGTATGTACAAAAACCTCGCTCCGCGAAGCCGTTTGCACAAGAGCTGCGTTGAGCAAGGCTAGGTAAATGAAGTGATTCTATTGGTTGTTAAAAACACATCCCTCGCAACACAGCCTTCGCACACACCTTTCCCTTAATTTGTATGTACAAAAACCACGGTCCGCGGTGCCGTTACCACCAGAGCTGGGCTGAGCGAAGCTAGGTAAATGACGTGATCCTATTGGTTGTTAAAAACACATTCCTCGCTACGCATCTCTGGTGGAAACGCAGCCTAAATATGACTTGGAAAATTAAAAGTTAGGTATGTACGTATTCTAGACATTCTGTTGTTTATTTTGAACTTAGTGCTAAAACAAAATCTATAAGTAAGTTAGATTGGTCGCTTCTGTTTGCAATTCACTTATAATATAACATAGTAAGATTGCAATAATCTTGATCAACCATTGTAGTATATCAATATCTTCAGCAACTACAGTTGAAAAATATTAGGGTGAAAATAAAGTTGTCTGATGTTAATATACATTTGACACAGTTTATTTAGCTAGCCAAAGTAAGCAGGGGCCTATATTAATTCTTCAACTCGAAATTTCGTGTTTTGTTTCGGCCAATTGGTGTACTACATACTACACAACACATGTTTCGCTGTGTATTGCCGGCTTTGAATTTGCACCACCCCAATTCTTCCCGCGGGTGTCGTAACGTAAGAGGCGACCAAGGGATATCCACCGGAGGCGGGCAGCAGCGCCCCCTGCAGAACAATTCTACCACCGAACTGCGATCCCCAACCCGCACGCCCAGCGTGGGGATTATGGGTATTACCCCCTCCCCCCCAAGGGATAAAAGTCAATAAGGCGGTTATCAGGGGGAGGCCTGCGTCCAGCAGTGGACCAATACAGGCTGTTGAGGTTGAGTTGAGATCCTACACACACGGAATTAGAGTACCTACCAATCTTGACAAAAAAGACGAATCGAAACAATCGATTGCACATTCAGAATGAAAATAGGCCTTCAGAGCTTATATTATGAATTATTATAATTATGTCACTAACATTACGTAGCGTAGGTACCCACCTACCTATTTACCCATACTCAGCTCAAAAACAATGGTTTGTTAGTGAGATGCTTTTCAACCATAGATAAGTACGTCGAACATAGTTAAACCCAAATAAAAAAAATTGAAGCACCATGTATTAATTTATTTTACTATTCATTTTTGTTTTCATACTACATTTAGCGTCAGCACTGGTCAGTTTCCTCACTCGTCAAGTTCACTAATAATTCACCAGTTTACTCATTATACAGTTTCGGTTGGTTGACAATTTCCCTAGTGCTAGTAACTAGGGACTGAGTTAAATGTACCTAGAGAAGAAATTTCAAACAAAAAACGTCTCATTCTCATGACAGCGGTGGTCTGGGCGCGGCAAGCGCTGCAGCGCCAAAATATTAACTAAGTCGGCTAACCAAACAATTAAAACATTCAGCGCTAGATCGCTTAAAGAGTATTGTTTTCTCAACGTATTCTGACAACATGTCGCCCCTATAGATTTTACACCGCGCAGAGGTGACACAGATTTTGTACCTACATAACTTAGTAAGAATTTATTCTCTATTTCAAAAATTTTTGTTTGCAAAAATAGTAGCAAATTAAAAAAAAATGGATTGTTATGCGTTTATTCAAACATTAATATAAATACATAGTTAATAGCAATAGTTTAAAATCAACTAAAATAAGCAGACAAATAAATTAGTACATTTTGCCCTGAGATATTTTTTAATACACTAATTTAACACTTCCATTGCCTATGACGCGAATCTCCACCGCCATGTTGCAAGCTATGGTGGCAGCGACGGCGCGCGCGGGGCGCGGGCGCAGTTAATGAGTTAATTATTGTGTTCAAGTACCTACATACTTTTCATTGAATTAAGAGTGCACATTAGCATTTATTACTATTTTTTTTATTAATTGGTGTGTTTTTGCAGTATCGAAATGCGCACGTCGTCATATTTTGTGAACTTTGTTCATAACTTGATATGTTCTGAAAGGAAAAAAATTAATAAAATTTTCAATAATTTGATTTCTTTGAAAATGTAATAATTAAATAGTTTTGAAAAAACTTAAAACCGACTTCGAATCCCTTAGTTTTAAACTGTTTTTTTAAGTTTTTCTGGATAAATAGAAATCCCTGGGGAATAAAATATTGGGACCACCTTGGGAGCACCTTTAAACAACTGAAAAGATCACCAAATTGGTCCGGAATCAGTCAATCAAATGACGGAGAAATCGACGAACATACTTATAAACATACTACATACAGCCGAACATAGAACCTCCTCCTTGTTTCGAAGTCGGTTAAAAATATGAAACTGGTTAAAAATCAATAATAAAAAATTCAATCATTTAAAAAAAAACACCGCGTCAAGTCTGTCACCCTATCTGTCTTCCATCAATCACATTATTTTTACCTACAACCGGTTTTGAAATGGAACATCTGCATGTTTTAGTGTATGATTACAATGGCGTGCATATTTATGAAAAATTATTTCTATCTGTTGAGGTATTACGATATTATTACCTATTTATTCACATAATACAACAAATAATTTTACTAACTTGACTACTGGGTTGTTATTTTTCATTATTTACGTCCAGGGTCACACTTAGATTTGTATTTTCGTATTATTAGCGCGGCTCCATATGCGTCCAAGCTGCATGCATGTCGAAGCCACACTAATGTCAGGTGTACGGATTGCAGTACAGTTCAGTCGAACAGAGTGAGTGTTCTGATCGCGAAATCTAGTGCGTAGTACATATATATCGATGGTTACTAGGCATTTTTCTGATTCTTCAGTTCCCTCCTTCGCTAGTTTTGCTAGGATTTCAGTTTCGTGAAATTGCCAGTATGCATTTATCCCGCGGCGGGATTTAAACCTCAACTCTCAGGCGGTCCTCCCACTGTGCCACAGAAGCCGTACCTATCTAATTTAATACTCGTAGTTTTTTTTCGAATTCTTTGAAATTGAGAAAAAAAACTAGCGCTATAATCAAGGTTCAAAAACAACCCGTCGGTATGTTAGTCAAATGACCTATGTGACTACTCAAACAATTTCTAGCAAACCGGAATATTAAGCAGCGTGTAGAGGTAAATATATAAATCTTTGCCGGCTAGCAACGGTAAGTTCGCGCAAAAACCTTCGGATACTATATTCAATGGCATGTTAAATGAAATTAAAGACCTCGTATTTTTTTACTTAATCATCTAAGTGTCTATAAGATAGACTTAGATTTAGCTTAGACTTGTGCAGTATATAATTTATTTTATTATTTTCAATACCAAAATAACAGGTGAATAATCAAACTGGGTCGTAGACGATTGATAGTTGGGAAAAAGACATAAATTTGTACGAAGTATTGTTTTCTTTGAGGAATATTTTAAAAAATCTATGAGAATTATGTTGTAGATGTACTTAAAATTATCTACGTTTCTTTAGATATCCAACAAGGTATAAAAACCTAGAGTATTAAGAAAATATCTTTATACTTAAACAAATCTCATATTAATGGACCTATTTATTTATTAAGATCTGGTAAGATTTACGTAGCACCTACAATAAACATATAAAAGTCAATATGTAGGATACGAATGTAATGCAACATGCAAAATGTATTTTTATAAGCGTTTTTCCGCCAATCCGTCCAGTTGTTTTGACGCGATGAGATAACAAGTCACAAACATCCAAGCTTTCACATAAGTATACATAGGTAGGTACATATCAGTTCAAACAAATTGTCAAACATATCCTTTGTAAAAAGGCTTACTACAAAATATCAGATTATCTAGAGGATAAAAAGCTTGGGACGAGTTTTGCTCCAGCTCGAAAAATAACAACTAACAGGCTAAAGGTTTTTTCGTCGCTTCTTTACTTTAGTACATACCGAAGCGACAGAATTTAAAAATATCACTTTATTTCCGTGTCAGTGTTTAGTTTTATGATTTGATCTTTTCTAAGTGTACATTTATTGTATTGATGGAAATAAAGAGTTTTTGATTTGATTTGAATAATATTCATAGGTACGTAACAGACAAATGTGTTTTTTTTTCCAAGTAAGTACTTAAATAAATTCTAGGCATACTGCATTGTTAAAATCCTTCACCCGGCAGTCGTTCATTGCATTGTGCATAGGTACATTAAGTAACTACGTATTTATGAAAATTATAGATAATAAAATAAATGATACCTTGAACTCACCTTGTTCGTACAAGGCACTGTTAACTGAGAAGAAAACACACTAGCTTCTGCCCGCGGCTTCGCACGAGCTATCCGAGCTAGTTATAAGCCTGTCCGTCCATTCTCAGAATCAAATCTATATCCTACCTAATCTCATCACGATTAGTTCAGCCATTTAGGCGTAAAAGGGACGGACAAAGTTACTTTCGCATTTTTAAATGTACGGGTTACGTGGTAGGTTTAGGACAAGGACCTATTTCAACAAGTATAATGTCTCAGTTATAAACTAACCTAGTTTGGTGATTCCAAATCACTTACAAAATATAAAGAGTCATAACATCAACAAAAAATAAAACGTTAAGTGCGAGTCGGACTCGCGACCTAGGGGTTCCGTTTACTTGGAAGACTTGTTTCTTGCCAAATATCATGATTTTAGGTCATCATGAAGTACCCGGTATATTTTGGTCGAGGGAGAGAATCAAAAATTATATTTTTATTGTGAATAAACTACAAATTTACGGTTTTAGGAATGTTTCCTTTACTTGTGCTATAAGACCTTGCTTCTTGCCAAATTTTATGATTCTGCGTCAAAGGGAACCTATAGGTTTTGGTCCATGGCATTAAAAGTATTATTTTTTTTGTGAATGAACTACAGATTTACTGTTTTCGGATTTTTCCTTCATTTGTGCCATAAGGCCTTGCTTCTTGCCAAATGATTCTTGGTCTACGGGAAGTACTCTATAGGTTTTGGTCCATGGCGAGCATTAAAAGTATTTTTTTTTTGTTTTGTGAATAAATTACAAATTTAGGGTTTTCGGATTTTTCCCTTTACTTGTGATATAAGACCTTGCTGCTCACCAAATTTCATGATTCTAGGTCTTCGGGAAGTACCTTATAGGTTTTGTGTGCATGTGATTCCCTTGAAAATTTCAAAATATTCGGACATAAACGGCTGTAACTTTTGAGTGAGTTAACTTAGAAGTTTTATTTATATCGCGGCTCCAAGAGGTTACGGACAAGAGTATTTGACGTTAAGTAATTTTAACTCGATAAGTCCACGCATTCCTGAGAAAAGAGGGTTGACTGACGGACAGACAGACAGACGGACAACAAAGTGATCCTATAAGGGTTCCTTTTTTCCTATTGAGGTACGGAACCCTAAAAAACAACATTGTCGCTAGGCGATAAAGTCCCTTTGTATATTGTTGTGATAAAAAAAAAACAATAAGAATCTCGGGCTAGTATTCCCAGGCATACAGGGGGCCTACACGGACAAAAATCGATTCTGCTTCGTTTTGAAGCAAAACCTACTCTTATGTCACCTACATAAGATAGAGTTTGCGCAAAAACAAACCAGTTACTTCGATTTCCGTTTTTACGAGTAATCCCCATATTATAGCTACGAAATTGTGACTTAACAAGTAGGAAATAAGACTCACCAAGTATTTGCAGAAAGCTATCCTCGAGCCTCATGGTCGAGGAGAGGAGGTAATCTGTCCCCTCCAGCTCGCTGGGCGCCAGCACGTCGCTCCGCATTCTGAACCCTTCCACCACTAGATACGGTCTATTTTACAACACCATCACTTATCACTGCAGTTTCACTATGAGCTGGAGTAGAAGACCGCCAAACTTGAATTTAGAATCAAAAACTTTGAAGATTCGAGTTTAAAAATTCAAATTAGTTGAGTTGTTTTTTTTTTTTCTTACATTAGAATGCAGATAGGTTGGTAAACGTCAGGTAAGGCAGGTTTTTTTTGCTGTTTTTTTTTATTTATTCGTAGGGGTCACCTTTTAATATTACCTTTAAAACGTTCTCTTGAAAAATTTATAAAACCAATGCAAAACGTATTAACAAATCGCGTAAGTTTGCTTAATTATTTAGTGTTGTTGACGGTAAACAACTTCAAAACCGGTTCCCACGTTTATTTTCGACTACTTTGTAGAGATAACCGGTTATTTTACAATGTTCCGTGCGTGACCACGCGAGCGACGCGCGACGTTTGTACTGGCAAGCGCTCTCAGCTGATCAAACTATAAATAATTATGGAATCGCTATGCAGTTGAGGCGCCGCCGGCCTTTAGATATGTATTATCTAATACGAAGCATCTAAAAACGAAGAGACGGCACTATTAAATCATCACTAATAAATATTTTCATATTTAAAATGAATAAGTCTTTGTAAACTTCTTTGAGACCTATAGGGAGCTTTTAAATAATCCTATGATAGTTATATAACTTACTATCTGATGCCCGCGGCTTCGCAAGCGCTTTTTAAGTAGCCTATGTCCCTGCCAAATTTCATTGAGATCCGTTCAGCCGTTTAGGCGTGAACAGATAGACAGAGTTACTTAAGAATTTATATTAGTATGGAAACGTAAATTAATCT
The DNA here is from genome assembly GCA_949316285.1 of Eupithecia subumbrata. Lineage (NCBI taxonomy): Eukaryota > Metazoa > Arthropoda > Insecta > Lepidoptera > Geometridae > Eupithecia > Eupithecia subumbrata. Next base: position 14,346,140 of record OX438630.1, on the reverse strand, counting down.
GGGAACACGGGAGTAGGGTTGCCATACGTCCGGAATTTTCCGGACATGTCCGGTAATACAGGTCTTTGTCCGGAATGCGGGGGGAATTCTAAACCGTCCGGAATTATAATACTTCAGGGAGCATTATATCAAAAGTAATTACTTCTGATATTTTATGCACCCTGAAATCTTGTATAACTCTTTTGAATCCTTCATAATCGTTTTATAGAAAACTTCGCAACTCATGTTTTTCAAATTATATCGAGTTATAAGAATCCATCGCATCGGCTCTACAGAAAGCCTGTTCCTTTCTTTTGACCATTTAGTTCAAAGCAAAGCACTAGCGCGCGCGGCATGCACTGACATGTCAGCGAGCGCGGGTGGGTGGAGTAGAGACGCTTCCCATTGCCAATTCCCCCCGCTTTCGATCACAGTCTAATGTCCACGCGCGGGCGCGGGGATACATTTGAAAACTTGCTTCGTTTATTCATAAACACGATGTTTATCAACATTAATATTAAATTTATAAGAAAGTCCGGAAATCTCAAGAATATCCGGCATTTTGTCCGGAATTTTGATTTTTTGATCTGGGAACCCTACACGGGAGAAGCATGTGTGTATAACAATGTAATGTGTGATGTGATGAACTTTTGTAAACCAAAACTTCAAGCGCGTCGGATTAAAAATAAGGATGTTTACTCAATCAGGGAAAAGGGACATTTTTAGTTAATTGCGCCATTCGCGACTAGTAACTATAGGATATCACCGCTAGGTACACTAATAAATAGGTACCTATGCTTTAATTTTTGCGAATGACGTCAAATGTTACTGTGCTTTGAATTCTATGTTGTGGACAGATAGAGGTTTTGCACGACAACGGAAATAAAACTTCGATTTTCCTTTTCCGAGTAGGCGAGTCGAGAATTGGTTTTCAATAAACGATGGAGCAATATACATCTGAAGAAGTACCTTTGGGGCTTTTTGAAATCTCGTGTTTTCCACATCAATGCACGAACTTTAAAAATCATTTCGCTCTAAATTGGCGATTTCGATAGACTTGCAAGGTTTCTTTGGGACTTTTTGAAATCTCGCGTTTTCCACAGTAAACCACGAAGTTTGAAAATCATTTCGCTCTAAATTGGCGATTTCGATACACTAGCAAGGTTTCTTTGGGGCTTTTTGAAATCTCGTGTTTTCCACATCAATGCACGAACTTTAAAAATCATTTCGCTCTAAATTGGCGATTTCGATAGACTTGCAAGGTTTCTTTGGGACTTTTTGAAATCTCGCGTTTTCCACAGTAAACCACGAAGTTTAAAAATCATTTCGCTCAAAATTGGCGATTTCGATAGACTTGCAAGGTTTGTGGTTTGATGTGGTAAATGCGAAATTTTAAAACGAACCAAAGGAAAAGTCTGTCGCCGTTAGATCTGGCGATCTGGACTGCCAGTTCAAATCTCCAAAACAGGAAATCACTCGACATGGAAATAGGTTACTTCGTAAATTAATGGTTCTTCAGGTGTGTATCGCTCCATGTTTTGTTGAAAACCAATTCTCTATCAGATGCCTACTCGGAAAAGAAAAATCGAAGGTTTGTTTCCATTTTCGTGAAAAACCAACTGATAAGTCGCTTGCATAAGATTAGCGTTTGCACGTAAACGAATCAGAAACTTGAATTTCATTTTTAAGAGAGCATTTCGACGCTTTTTGCAAAAATTAACGCACATTCAGATTATGACACTACTTTTGCACCACCCGTTAAAGCGACCTCTTTGCCGCAGATGGCGATGGCAGACCTAACCCGCTTTGATTGCGGGTACGAATCTTGCCGCAGGGCAGATATATTTTTTTTACTCTAGCTTCATTATGGTTCGTAAAATAATAATAATGACACGTTTTTAGTAAACCTTGAAAAATAAAATAGGTGCAATAAAGATACGACAAAATAATCTACAAAAGCGTTCGCGACACTTGTTTATCTGAAGATTGCGAAGAACGGATTATGGTATTTACTATTTAAAACATTTATCAATTTCGTTCTAAAAGTGTATCTACAGATAAGTTTGTCCATAGATACAGTTGTATTTTGTATTTTTTCGTAGTAAAGTATTTATACTAGCCAAACTCGATGTAAAATGTTTGTAAACAAACCGCCCGTACTGAAACTAAAATTCACTCCGTTGCCGCGTCTTTTTATAAGCAATTGACAGTAGCTACTTGTCGATTTGAGATCCTTCGATTTTTCGAGATTTATTTAAATAGGTAAGTGTTTCGGTAGGCATATGTGTAAGCAGGTAGATGAGACGTGGATACTCACGGTAGGGCTGGTCCACCAGTTCAAAGTCGCTCAGCGAGCTATGGAAAGAGCTTTGCTCGGAGTCTCTCTAAAGGATAGAATTCGTAACGAATACATCCGACAGAGAACCAAAGTTATCGACATAGTTCAAAGAGTTGGCAAGCTGAAGTGGCAGTGGGCCGGCCATATCTCGCGAAGAACCGACAACCGCTGGGGTAAACGTGTTCTTGAGTGGAGACCACGACTCGGCAAACGTAGTGTTGGTCGCTCTCCGGCCAGGTGGGATGACGATCTGTGAAAGACTGCAGGTAGATGCTGGATGCGGCAAGCTGAAGACGGCGCTATGGCGCTCATTAGATGAGGCCTATGTCCAGCAGTGAACTAACATAGGCTGATGATGATGGGTAAGTAATACCTTGAACTTTACCTAAACATGTTTGAACTTTTAAATTAAACACATTTGAATATTGAAATCGTACATCCGTTGCTTTGGAAATAAATGTTTTAATAAATATGTAGTAAGTAACAAGTAATGTTAAAAGACATGAGTACATTTCAATTAACAATGAATATACAAAAACTGAATTTGCACCACACCAACTCTTCCCGCGGGTGTCGTAAGAGGCGACTAAGGGATATACACCGGGGGCGGGCAGCAGCGCCCCCTGCAAAACAATTCTACCACCGAAATGCGATCCCCAACCCGCATGCCCAGCACGGGGATTATGGGCACTACCCCCATATGATGAAAGCCAATAAGGCTATCAGTGGGGGTCTGCGTCCATCAGTGGACTGGTATAGGCTGTAAAAAAAATATAAAATGTGCAAAATTCAAAAAATCGTAGAAAAAACATTGACTCCCTAGATTTCCAGAATCACTCCTTTCGGCTTACTACAGTACTACACTACCCTTTTCGTGGGACCCTGTATACAAAAAATAAAAAACCCCGACAGTTTACTTTGAATCTGGATAACTTAAGAACGGCTGCATAGTTATGAACCACCATAGACAAACTATCTAATTAAATAGTGGATACCTAATTATTTATTATTTTATTTATTTTATTATTTTTTTTGATTTTAGTGAATATTTTACGGAAACAATTCCTAGAAAGAAACTAGAAAATTAAAACAAGACATCAATATAAATTACATTTATTAAATTCACAATACGACAAATACTATAAAACTGTAAAAGTAAAAAATAAAATACTTCTAAAAAGGCACTTTTCTTATTATTTCTAAGACACATAGGCCTACGGTATGGCAAGGGAAAGTAATATACACAATTAGAATTGCATATTCGAACAGCTTTGCTATTTTGCCAGTCAATATAGGTACATATTCACTAGCCAAACTCGATGTAGGATGTTTGTAAACAAACCGCCCATACTTAACTTAAAATTCACTCTGTTGCCGTGCCTTTTATACGCAATTTGCATTATACGCAATTTACATTACGTATCGATTTGAGATTCCTTCATTCGATAAATATTGCTCACAATTATATCTGAAACTCGACGCCAAGCAATTGAGTTTTAAATATTTTCAAACTTACGCGATCTGAACACATTATTATAAGTATTATTTAACGGGTATTTATCGCATATTTACCTATTTTCCCCCGACACAAACGCGATAAATACCCGTAAAATAATACTAATAATAGGTGAGTTTAAGTTTTTTGTTTCGTGGTTTGTTTACAAACATCCCACATCGAGTTTGGCTAGTGTTAAGTATGTAATATACCATGAATACTATTAACAAACTGATTCAATAAAGACTCGCTTTTCCTCAATGCTGCTAAAAGCTAAAATTCCATCACGAACGGGCCCTCAGCCTTACCACCACTTTAAAACTATTATGGTTATTAACACTAAAGTCATTAATAACGGGTTATTTACCATGAATTATGTTATTCTGAGTTTTCCAATATATATCGTCGTTATAAAAAATTTTTTTACTAAAGAAAATGAAATATAATAAAACTATTATAAAGTAAAAATATATCGGCACGGTGAATCACCGGCCGCGAAGCTAGGCTCAAGCGGCCGGTGACTAGGGTTGCCAATTATTACTATTATTATTAAAAGAAATCGATATGGTTCCCTACCGATGAATGTTACCGTACATATTTTGCTAATAAAAACTCTTGCTAATATAAATAAATGGTACTAAAGCGCTGAGAGCCCGTTTATACTGTGGGTCATCTTTAATAACCATAACTTATGTTGTTATGTGATAAACTAAGCAAAGGGACTTAAAACTAAAACCAATGGCATCTATTTTGTACAAGTAATTTGAGACATCGAGATTCCAATTCATATATACCAACTTAATTCTACGCAATAAAACTAAGATAAAGCAAATGGAAAATAAGATTTATTTCCACCACTTTTCGAAAGATCTGGTTTATTTCATACATTTGTTTTAAAAAGTACTTACACATATTCTAGCTTTCCAAATAGTGGTGTCAAAAATCTAAGTAAAATATCTCAAAAATAATTAAAAATTGTAAAAGGACGGACACAATTAAAAAAGTAGAAACAATTTTAAAGCCAATCATTGAGAATTTTTGTCACTGGAAGAATCTATTATTTCATAAAATTACGAATAGCGCCATCTATTGCCGAGTAGCGAATGATTTACCCTAACTTGTTATTGATTTATATTATTGATATGAGCCGTGAATTCGGTTTTACGACAGTATTGAGACGTAATTATGACGTCTCATTTATCTATGGGATTTCATACAGCGCCTCTAGCGTGTGATCATGGAACTACGCAAATCCCATGCAAAAATGAGACATCACAGCAGATCTAACAATGAGAAAATTCATGGTGACCTGGTTAGAATGACCATGCATAGTTTGTTTCTTTATTCGGCATTTTATACAATATCGTTTTCTTTTCTCATTGATTTAACTACTTAAGGGTCCGGCGACGGATGAATTTCCCATACAAACGTAGTACCAAAATGATTTGTAATTTGAGAATGTTTTCATCATAGTTTGCTACTATTTGTGTTAGAATAGTATTTATACAGGTTCCTGCCATATTTTTTTTTTCAAAATACTTATCTACACAATTACTAAGACAACATTCATTCTTTCATAGAAAAATGCGATTAGGTTTAATTTCATTTCAGAAAGGTATTTTGAAAAAAAATTGTGGCAGGAACCTAGATAAATACTATTTTAATACAAATAATAGCAGACCATAATGAAAATATGCTCAAATTAAAAATAATTTTGGTATTACGTTTGTATGGGAAATTCATCCGTCGCCGGACCCTTAACTAAATAAACAAGTTCTTGAAACTAGTTTTCGTGACTCAGAATTAATGTTAGCTACACATACAGCTTGTAAGTTAATCTCAGAATAACTAGATAAATATTGATTTTGTTCATACGTTGATTGCACTTAAGTACATGTTGGTACCTTGTCGCTTTAAATTTTACGTATGCGACGACTGTGTTCGGTCTATCTACAAGCGATCTTTAGTACGAGAAGGTACTGAAGTGTGGATCTTGGTGTTATCGTACTTAAGACTTCTAATGCGTGATATGTTTGTGCACTTCCAATAATTATTTACTAAGAGCTATGCAGTTGTCTGTTGTTAAAATGATTAAAATTAACAAAAGGTTTTTGTAAATATTTTGTAAGTAATCGTTTTCAGACATGACTTTTGACCTCTTTTACAAATTACTAAATATTTTCTAAAGTTGTATGTTTAACTCGAGGGCAAATAAATATCGTTTCGTGTCTTTCAAATCCTTCGCTAGATCAGCAGTCTAGTTTAGAGCCGCTCGCTGCGCTCGTGACACTATTCCAGACTGCTTCGCTAGCTCCGGATTTTAAATCGGCACGCTCAACAAAAAATCGTTTTGCCCAAGTGTTGAACAAATAACTATTAAAGTGTATTTATACATGAAATAATGGCGACATATATTTTACGACGTAAATCTTCTGAGGTGGTATAGAGTCAATAATGTTCACTTAACTTAATTTGTATCTTGTAAGTGTTAGAACTAACCTCTACACTGACTGCGCGTCCACGTCGTCTTCTCCGTAGTCTAGGTCGTCGTAACTGAGGTCTTCTTCCAACACGCTCACTGCGGACTCTTTGCTGCCCGGGCAGGCGAGGCATCTGGAATTAAATCATTAAAAAAAATTAATAAAAAATAATTAAACCCTAGGTCCGTGGGGTACCGAGGCTCTTCGGGTTTTTAAAAAATATTCTGTTCTGGTCGAAGTGATGCGTGACCCGAGAGCTGGTGAGTATCTGGCACAGCACATCAGCATTGCCATACAGCGGCATGCATTACAAAAAATCGCAACCTCCTGCGTCGCAGGCGGACCTTCGCCCGCTGCGCAAAAGAGGTCTTCAACTAACCCTAATTATAAGTTTTCTCTGCCTATATTTAATAAAAAATTACGGATCCAAGGTAAAATTATTTATTTTAGTCACTTAAATCAAAATCGACTAATGAAAAACCTCCCCCTCCCCATAACTTTTACCCCCTTAGGGTACAAACGAATTTGTTGGTACAATCCGGTACAAATCCGATACAATCAAATAGGACCATTGAATATATTAAATTTAAGGTGCGTATGTGTTGTGTTTGGTTAATTTATTTTGTTATTTTATTTTATTTTATTTGGTATTAACAAGGTGTCTGTGACCTAAATGCGGCTTTTAGCAGAATACCAGCGCTACAGCATGGTGACATGCTGGAGCACTAAGCTGAGCTATGGGCCATTTCTCTGACTCAATAATATATTTATTACTCATGCACGTCATTGCACGTATATTTAAGCAACTTATTGTAATTTCATTTTTTATTCATAACCTCTTAGATTCTTTAATTTTAAGTGGTTTTAATTTTCAAGGTTTGGCTTTATTGTGGTTAATGAGAAATAAATAAATTTCATTTCAATATCTCAAAGTCGGTTGCCAGGTTCACACAGCTTCCATTTAGTGTCAGAAATAAAAGATTTAGATTTTTTTAATAGCGCATAATCGGCTATGGGTATTTATATGGCAATATTCTTAGAAATAATAAAGTTGTAGGAAACATATCGCACTTGAGTCGAGGTCATAAATTACCATATTGATTTGCGCATCTGTCCGCGGTGTCGAGTTACACACACCTGTGGCACATTCATTAAACTACAAATTAATATTTTATTGTAAATAATATAATATCATGACATGACATTTTGATTAATACTTTATCAGATTAGTCATAACATCTTTTATTCCTTGCGGTTTTACTACTTGTAACTAGTACTAAATTTTGTGTGATATTCATGGTTTGTTGCATATTTTTTTTATATTGCTTACTACTAATTAGCGAAACAAGCAGATGCCCACCTCTGGATAAAAAATCAATTGCGTTACAATTATTTTACTTACAATTACGTTACTTTATTTCTTTTTTTGATAGTAATTTATCGTTAAACTTTGGTCTAAGTGCTTATTATGTAAGCCTAAATAAATAAAAGTTATTGAGAGATAGATAGATAATATCTTTATTTGAAAAATTATAAGTGATCAAAAAATACAAAAAATTATTCGATCGGAGGAATGCTGGCTTAGATTTTAACGCAACTGATATAAGTGTAAATACTTCTTGTAATTTGTCGTTTTGTTATTTATGTCTTTGTTGAAATTATTTCAAGGCCTGTCGTCGAGTAGCCAAGATGAACACCGAATCTAAGCGGCCAAGAAATATTCTTGTGTCCCTCTCATCGCAGCGCCAACGTGACATCCTACTTTCTGCGGTTACTCGTTTTAACAAGGCCCAGTCAGGCAGCAAACTTTGTCTAACTCATCTTGGTTTCAAGGACGCTACATCAAGAGTATATTTGTCTGAACATTTATCACCTGAGACTAAAGAACTCCATAGCTTAGCACGTAAATTTTGCAAAGAAAAACACTATAAATTTGTGTGGGTGCGGTTCGGTCAAGTGTCTATACGTAAGGACGAGAAGAGTCCTGCAATATTAATAAAAAATATTGAAATACTTAATAAGTTACGTTCTGAGTAGTTGTCATCGGTTACCTTGTACCTACCTTTATTTATCATTACAAAACATCTTTTTTTATTGTTTGATTATCTTTTCGTATTATCTTTTTTAAATACTGTGTTTAAACTTTTTTAATGGTTACAATATTTTACCAAAATGTTAACAGGATTCGCAGTAAGCTATCAACTTTTTATTTAAATGTCTTGAACTCTAACTTTGATATCATATGTTTGACGGAGACAAACCTTAATAGAAGCGTTTTTGATGGTGAAGTAGTTGACGAACGTTACAACATTTTTAGAAGGGACCGTATTGATTCATGCTCTCAAAAACGGGAAGGCGGTGGAGTTTTACTAGCTACCTTAAAAAAGTATGAAGTCATCCGTCAATCATCGTGTGATAGTGAAATGGAGGATCTCTGGGTTACTGTCATACCTGAGTGCCGTGATTTACCTCGATTGAATATTTGTGTCTGCTATTTGCCGCCTGACATTAGCTTTATCAGAAGGGAGAAATTTTATTTAAACTGTCAAAAAATTATACTAAATGACTATCCTAATGATAATTTTTTATTAATCGGTGATTTTAACACCCCGGATTTTTATAATATTGTACACAAAGCTAATAACTCTCACGATTTAGCGTTACCCTCTAAAACATGTCATTTACTAACTGAACTAATGTCGTTATGTAGCTTAAATCAGTTTAATCAAATTTTAAATGTTAATAATAGATTATTAGACTTAGTTCTGTGCAACCTAGACAATATTTCCGTTAATGAAACTCTTTCTCTAAGCCGTCTCGATGAGTTACATCCAGCGTTGACTATTAACATACCTTTATTCAAAGTTTCTAAACATCTTAAACGTATGAACAAAAAACGCCTAAATTTTGATAAATGTAATTATAATTTAATCAATTATGAACTGAATTCAGTGGATTGGAAGGATAGGCTGTCTTCAACGGATGTTAACTGTTGTACTAATTTATTCTATGACATTCTTTTTGATATTATCAAAAGGCACACGCCTTTGAAATCTTTAAAGCATTCGTCTTACCCTGTTTGGTTTAGCAAACCGTTGATCAATTGCAACTTAGAAAAGAATAAATTTCACAAATTATATAAAAAGTTTGGAAACCCTCGAGATTATGACACGTTCTCCATGCTTCGCAACAGATGCAAGGTTCTAGCCGAGGAGTGTTATAATAGGTATCTCGTGGCGACAGAAGAATCTATTGAGACGGATATTAAGTCTTTTTGGAGGTTCGTGAACAATAGAAAGGGCCGCGTTTCTATACCTCAGACCATGAAGTATAATAATATATCGTCTAGTGACGGAAACGGTGTATGCGAGCTCTTCTCTCAGTACTTTGGTTCTGTTTTCGAAAGGGATGTTAGTGCAGAAGAAGAAACTATTAATAACGACCTGTTGACCCCAATTGATCACTGCATCTCGCACTCTCTGGCACAAGTTTATATTAATGAAAACGACATTCTTCTAAAAATTAAGCAATTAAATAAAAACAAAGGACCTGGTCCAGATATGATTCCAACATCTTTTGTAAAGGCTTGCGGCACTGAATTAGCTATTCCACTCAATATAATTTTTAATAAATCTCTTAAAAGCGGTGTTTTTCCTATAACTTGGAAGACAGCGCATATCATTCCAATTTATAAAGGCGGCGACAAATCTCGGTGCGATAACTATCGCCCTATAAGCTTATTATCGTGTTTTGCGAAATTGTTCGAATCTTTAGTATATACACAACTTTTTAACCACATAAAACCTATCTTGTCTGATAAACAACATGGTTTTGTCAAAAACAGGTCGACAATTAGCAATTTACTTGAATATAAACATTTTCTTTGTCAGGCTTTTGCCAAGGGCGGTCAAGTCGATTCAGTGTATACTGATTTTTCAAAAGCCTTTGATAAGGTTAGTCATCATTTACTTAGTATTAAACTGCATCGTTACGGCTTTCATGGAAATCTATATCGATGGCTTTGTTCGTACCTGAGTAATAGAAGTCAGCTGGTCGCCTTGCACAGTGTTTCATGGGACCTAAAAAATTTCCCTATGGTTTTTACAGCATTAATCGATTAACGAATGCATTTTAAATGCAAGAGTAGAACACCCACATCTCTATATCAAATACTTTTTTTTAATAAAAATTAATGAACTTTGGGTGACCTTGACCTAGAAAAACATTTAAAAAATTCTGTAAAAGTAACTGGCCAAGATATTTTTTTTTAATAAATTTCATCTGACAAAGGATTCTTAGACGCATTTTTGTCAGTTTTTATTTTTGGATTATCACCTCTGGATACCGAGTAATTTAATATTTTTCAGATTTTCGTTTTTATTTTTTTTCTCCATAAAAACTCAAAAGTGCGATTTGTGACTAGCACAGAAAGATTGCTCTTAACAATGCCTATCAGTGGTAAAAATGCCAAGTTGCACTTCCGCGGTCTTTGGGAAAAATAGATTTTCAAAATATAGTGTTAGGGTTGTCACTCAACATGACCTTTGATTTTATTCAGATTTGAAATAAATTATTCCGTAAATTTCAATAATTTATCTTATTAAGACACTAGCTGACCCGTCGCGATTTCATTTTCGTGGACTTAATAATACTAATAATATTAATACTAATACCCCAAGTAATGTTGGTTTCCATGTAAACTATCAACGCCAAAGTTTTACAACCAATCCTTTACAAGTTAAAGTTATTATGAGAAAACCTATAAATCCCATTTCATCCTTCTAAGAATGCTTGCATAAAAAATTACTTATTCGATTACGACCCCATTTTAACTACCTTAGAATACGAATTTCCATAATCCGTTCTTAGCGAGTGCCTACTTGCTAAAAAAGAGTTTTTATAAAAATGACCTTTGACCCCGTTAAATACGAATTTCCAAAAATCCAGTTCCTGAGATTTCGTGATATCGATACCTCTGGGCTCTAAAGGACAAAAGGCGACTTTACAGGAGCAAACATAAAAATAAAGTTTATTTTTGATGTAGTTTTTTTGTTTTTGGTGCTAGTTAGACATAACCCATGATGAAAATGCTTACAATTTGTCGTACTTTCAAATCTGTGTTGATAAACTGTCCAAGTGTTATATTTACTGAAATAAATTTCCCATACGACCATAAAATTAGAAAAAAATGACCTTTACGCCCCAAAAAAATCAGTGTATGCGAGCACCTTAGGGCGTAAAGCTACTTATTTTGTTCAAAACTACGCTCAGATAGGGAACGTCACTACCGCAAAATAGACAGGAAACAAACTATGATCGATCTCTTGCACCGTGCACTAGAATCATCGGATCCATTCATTTCTATGGCGCACCATTGAACGTCAAGCGTTCATTGAACGTCGTAGATCCAAGCGGCTCTGTCTGCCAAAAGCTGTACGAGAACATTTAAGACCAATCCAAGAATAAAACTTGCAGATGTAGATGATGAAGATCTATCATTGGATGATAATGAAGAATCCATCCAACTAAGATGACACGTTAATACTAAGTAACGAAAGCGATTTGATTGAGTAGGTAAACTAAAGTCTCTTCTGCGTCTTCGTTGCCGATTTTACGATTTCATGATTTCACTTGTATGGGAGGTGGTACCAAAATTATAATTTTTTCGACCTACCTAGCTTACGTGAAAGTACCTCTTTTTAAAATTGTAATAAAATTTTCCCAAAAACAATTTTCACCTACCATGTTTCTATATTACATCATTCACCTAATCTCCAGCTTGCTTGGTGTTCGCAAATTACCAGCCGCCCTATAGTAACGGGTGTGCGATATAAAAACATGCTTGTTGTTTATAAGCAACAAGAGTGAGTAATAATCACAACAAACGTTTGACCTTTTCGTGGCAACCCTATGTTGTAAAATTTGACCTTAGAATGAAATTGCATATTTTTCCCAAAGACCGCGGAAGTGCAACTTGGCATTTTTACCACTGATAGGCCTTGTTAAGAGCAATCTTTCTGTGCTAGTCACAAATCGCACTTTTGAGTTTTAATGGAGAAAAAAAAATAAAACGAAAATCTGAAAAATATTAATTACTCGGTATCCAGAAGTGATACACCAAAAATAAAAACTGAAAAAAATGCGCCTAAGAATCCTTTGTCAGATTATATTAATTTAAAAAAAATATCTTGGCCAGTTACTTTTATAGAATTTTTTGAATTTTTTTCTTGGTCAAGGTCACCTAAAGTTCATTAATTTTTATTTAAAAAATTATTTGATATAGAGATGTGGGTGTTCTACTCTTGCATTTAAAATGCATTCGTTAATCGATTAATGCTGTAAACAGCATAGGGAAATTTTTTAGGTCCCATGAAACACTGTGCCTTGCAGGGATATTTATCCACACCAGTGGCGGTTACCTCAGGCGTCCCCCAAGGTTCGCATTTAGGACCCCTTTTTTTTATAATATTTATCAATGACCTTGTTTCTCGCTTATCCTGCAACTGCCTTTTGTACGCTGACGATTTAAAAATATTAGGTCCTTACATATGAAATTGGCGTTTTGTATGGGAGGAACAAAAAGTCGAATATTTTTTAATATAATATATTTAATTAATCAAAGTATGAACCATTATTTTCTATGCACTTTTGCCATCTTATAGGTAGTTCATTGATCCCTTTACTAAAAAAACCAGTCGGACGGGAATCAATAAAATCTTTGAAGGCGATTTGGACTGCCCCATCGGAGTTGAATTTTTTCCCTTGCAAGAAGTTATCCAAATTTCGAAAAAAATGGTAATCTGTTGGAGCAAGGTCCGGGGAGTACGGAGGATGTCTTAGACTTTCCAATTGAAGCTCTTCTAATTTAGTAGCCGTCTGTTGCGCAGTGTGTGGTCTAGCGTTGTCGTGAAGTACCCACCTTTCAAGCTTTTTAATCTTCCCAATTTGCTTCAAGTGAATTAAAACAGTTTTATCACTAACACCGCAGCCTGCAGCTAACTCGGACGTGGTTTGCGATGGATCCGCTTCCACAATAGCCTTCAACTCTTCATTATCAACTTGAGTCTCAGGCCGTCCACGGGGCTTGTTCTGCAAGTCGAAATTTCCAGAACGAAAACGTTGGAACCAAAAACGAACTGTGTTTTCTTTTGCAACACGACCGCCATACACATCATTCACCCTTCGAGTTGTTTCCGCAGCACTAGTGCCACGGCGGAACTCGTACTCGTAAATAATGCGATATTTTAAGTTTTCCATTTTGTAAAATGAGTGACGCAAACAGAAAAAAACAGAAGAAAAAAAACAAATGAATGACGATCATCGAAGCACAAATACACGAGTCTATAGCTGTACAAATTTGAATTTGGAATTCCTTACCAAAGAGGAGAAATTTGTGATTAAAGTGGCCAGTACGAAAAACGCCAATTTCATATGTAAGGACCTAATATTTAATTTAATAAATGACCGTAGTGATTGCATATCTCTGCAAAATGATTTAAACACTATTTCGTATTGGTGTAAACATAACAAAATGAACCTTAATGTTGACAAATGTTTTTTCATCTCTTTCACCAATAAACGAAACAAAATAACTTTTGATTACACTATTGGCAGACATAAACTCAACCGCTCCCTTATTGCAAAAGATCTTGGTATAATTTTCGATGATAAGCTTACTTTTCGGGCACATTATCAGTATATCATAGATCGAGCCAACCAATTATTGGGTTTTGTCTTAAGATCTACTAAGGGCTTTAAAAACTATCGCAGCTTAATTTACCTTTTTAACTCCATAGTGCGTAGCGTATTGGAATACGGAAGTCCTATTTGGTCTCCTAACTACAAAGTTCATAGTTACAACATCGAACGGATTCAAAGAAAATTCCTGAGGCTCCTATGTTATCGTCTTAAACCCGGGCGCCTATATCTGAATTACGAAGAGAGGCTCTATAAATTCAGCGTCACTTCTTTAGAAACTCGTCGTATTTATTATGACTTTATTTATTTCTACAAATTACTTCACTCCCTAATAGATTCCCCAAAACTCTTATCCGAAATATCATTTAATATTAATTACAGATCTCGTAACTCTAATAAGAAGAACGTTTTTGCATTACACACTTTTAGAAATAATATTTCCCATTTCAATCCCCTCACACGAATGGCACGTCAATATAATGAGCTACATAGGGATAACGGCAGACTCGACATATTTGTTCCGAGATTAGGTCAGTTTATTAAAATTTTAAAAGAGATCCTCCACATCAATATCAAAGAAATGAAAGAGAGTTCAAGTACATAGTACAACATACATAGTTTAAAAAATTATATAGCATATTGTAATCTAATTTTTGTCACCGTAATCTTATTTATTTAATACCTTTTTTATTAATGTAACTGTATTAGATAGTATTAACTCTTCCTACTCGATATACGAGTATATGTATATTATAGCAGCACGTACATATGTTTATGTTGCAATCAAGTTTACATCTAACACTTTAAGTAACCTCATAATATTAATGTGATTGCGATGTGTTTTGTACGTTAAATAAATAAATAAATAAATAAATTCACCTGCGCCAAAAAAAAAAAAAAAAAAAAAAAAAAAAAAAAAAAAATAAAGTACGAGTATACTTTTTAAAGCTAAATAAAAAAATATTAAGGCGGCTATAAAATTTACTAGCGCCATCTAGTTAGGTGAGGGTAGTTACCTGCTCTCGTTGATGCCGTAGTACAGGCACTTGTCTCCGACACACTCGCAGCATCCGTCGTGGAACCACCTGGAAAGACAATATTCTGGATTTATTCATTTTTGGTTTGAAATCACATGTGTTACTAAGCTTTTGACTGTTTATATTTATAGGTTTATAAGCTTTCCTATTTTTAAAGACATAGATATTTTTTCATTATACATAGAAAACACCCAGAAAAAATATCTGCAGATCGTACAAATATTTATGCCGATGCGGGAATCGAACTCGCAACCTCCTGCGTCGCAGACGGACTTTCGCCTCTGCCCTACACAGGTCGTCAAAACGAGAAGAGATAATAGATCCAAAGGTCTTATCATAAAACCTTAATTTCCTGTTTGTTAGGAAGAATCTTTATTTTATAATTTTATTTTACAATTTTAGGGAAACTAATAGCTAGGTAACTAGGTGGGTAACTAACGAATAATTGACGACCTCCGTGGCGCAGCGGGCGAAGGTCCGCCTGCGACGCAGGAGGTTGCGGGTTCGATTCCCGCCTCGGAACAAATTTGTGTAAGATCTGCAGAAATTTGTTCCGTTGGTCTGGGTGTTTTCTATGTATAATAAAAAATATCTATCTTTGTAGTGTATTGTATTAAGTATATCAGTTATCTAGTACCATAGCACAAGCTCTGCTTAGCTTCGGACTAGATAATACTGTGTGAATTGTCCAGCATTATTTATTTATTTATATTTAAAAGTTTCCACAAAAAATAACTGAATTGTGTCAGTAGAAAAATTTTAGTAAATAGACGGCGCGTTTGGTTCCTAATACAAAAAAATAAGTTACAATTTATACCTGATAAAAAATAAATTACTCAACAAGCGTTTAAGACGCTTGGTTGAGGTATTAAAGAAATCACACTAATATTATAAATGCGAAAGTAAAAAGTGGATGGATGGATGTTTTTTACTGAACGGATCTGGCTGAAATTTTGCATACAGGTAAGTCTAATCCTGGAATCAAACATAGGCTACTTTTTATCCCATAAATCAGTTCCCATGGGATAGAAATAACCTTAAAACGTGTCCATAGAAACATCGCGTGCGAAGCCGCGGGCAAAAACTAGTATTTCCATATACAGTACAGGAAGCGTCAAATCAAATGTTGAAATAAAATAATTAAAGGAATTTAGTCAAAAAATATAATGAACAAATCTGACCGTAAGCTGTTGGCGCCCATGCTGCGACAGGAGGCGCGGCATTTGTCGCACGACATGCACTGCGACATGTAGGCGACGGTACAATTGAGCGTGACGACATCGCGGCTCACCACCGGCTCCGAGTCTTGTTCCACGCTCTCTGGATAACGACATCGTCAATTATGAACACTGAAGAGGTAAGGCTGAGGAGATTGTTACAAAACCGTTACTCTAGTTTTTGTGGAGCAACATTATGCTTAGACGGGACCTTTTGGTTGGCTGCGTAGAGACACTTGCTGCTATTTTAATTTTAACTATGTAATTTTTATTCGTAATGTTCTCATTTATATTATAAGCTGTACTTCATAGTGAACTAATAATATTTCTTCTTTATAATAATAATAATATAATAATACATACATAACAACAGACCGGATATAACACTAATTGATAAATCCAATAAAACAACATATTTAATAGATATTGCAATACCAAATACACATATTATTCGAAAAACTATAACTGAAAAAATACATAAATATACTGAACTTAACCCTTAATTTAGATTTGTGAAGTATACCGTACATCAACTTTCAAAAAATATTTACCAAAAACTGAACGGTTCCCGCCTCAAATAATAGTTTGGGTGCTTTTGGCACATATTTGATATTCCCGCCAAAAATCACCAAGGTCATGCGAACGCGGGTTTCTCGTCAGTGGCCGTCAACATGAATCGGAGGGAGGACGTGTCGCGCGGGCTCTCGGTAAGTGATGTTTTTCTTATTGTTTTTGTAAGATGTTAATGTCTGATAATTAGGTATACTAATTTCATTGAATATAAGCGATGGTACAAATAATTGTAAGGTCCATAAAATGATTGTTTTTTGTGTTATTGTTATCTAAATATTGATGTCCAGTATTCTTCCCATTTCTAAATATGTAGTGAAATGATGTTGTTATCGATGTGTATTATGCTGGACATTTGCTCGGTTTACCGTAAACAAGATAAATTCAGAAAAGTACTAGATTTTACTATTTTTATTTACTATTTTTTTATTTTTAACCATTTTTTTTACTAAAAATGTTAGAAAATAACATGAAAATCAAGATAACATTATAAGTTACAAGTACCTACTGAAATATGTTTTGGTCACATGATTATTTTTGTGCTTGTTTTCTTTTTTTATAATTATCAAATATGTAAATTTTGATTGTCATTATTTTTTATTACTTTCAGAACATCTACAAGTTCTCAAGAGGAAGAAAACTTGTTGGACTTGTTCCCATCAATAATGCGTCATCGGATGGCGATGGTACCGAATCGGACGAGGAAGAGTTAGAGAAGTATAGATCCTCTTCAGAAGCTCCTTCTCTAGATTCATCCTTTGAACGGCTGGATTTGCTCAATGAAAACTCTCCAGACAGTCCGGATTTCATTGAAAATAGTGACTATGAAGCTCCGCTCACCCCTATTATGAGAAAAGTTTTTCCAACTCCAAATCGGATCGAATATGAAAATATCCCGAGCTTGTCCTCTTTACCATCATTGGCGTCTCCCTCTTGTGAATCTCCTTCCACTTCCGCAATTGCAACTGCTTCTCCCGTCGTGTCTTTTACTGAACCAGCTGCACCCGCTCCAGGAAAGGAACCGACAAAGCCGATTACAAGGGCCAAAAGGAAAATAGTCGCAAAAGTGAACTCATTGAGAAAAAAGCGAAAGAAGGTAATTCCTACTCAGTACTCATGGAAAAAGCAACAGTTTAGACATAAAGCTACGATTGAAGACGATGAATTCGTATTCATAATAGATAATGAGTCACCATCAGAATACTTCAGAAAATATTTCTCTGATGATATCGTAGTTGACATAGTTCTAAACACCAATTTATACTCAGTTCAAAACACAGGAAAGTCTATCAATATCACAGAAGGCGAACTAAAAGACTTCATAGGAATTATGCTCATCATGGGAATTGTTAAGATGCCCTCCTATTTAGACTATTGGTCGCCAGAATATAGATTCCCAAGAATCTCGGAGACGATGTCGATAAAGAGATATCAACAAATCCGAAGGTATCTCCACTTTGTCGATAACTCAGACCAAGATTCTGACAAATATTATAAAGTTCGGCCGTTTGTAGAGAAAGTTAGACAGAACTGCTTGACTACTGAAGAAGAGACGAGATATAGCGTGGATGAAATGACAGTACCCTACAAAGGAAGTAAAGCTGGAAGTCGTAAGCAGTATAACCCGATGAAACCCGACAAATGGGGTTTTAAAAACTTTGTAAGGGCTGGGATGTCGGGAATTGTATATGACTTCATCTTATACGCAGGAGAAGATACATTTCGATTCGTGAATTTTACAGAAGAAGAAGAGAATTTAACCTTAGGAGCAAAAGTGGTTGTAGCTCTGTGTAAATCTATCCAGACACCTGCATGTGTTGTATACTTCGACAACTATTTCTCAACATTGGATCTGGTGAGACATTTGAGAGAAAGCTATGGAATTTTCAGTCTCGGCACTATCAGACAAAATCGACTCAGAGGTTGCGAAAAACAGTTAATGAGCGACAAGGAAATGAAAAAAAAAGGACGAGGTACTTTCTGTCAAATGGTTGACAATAAGAACAGGCTGGCCGTGGTCAAATGGTACGATAACAAGGTGGTGACGCTTGTAAGCTCTTACCAAGATGCTTATCCGGTTGAGAAGATCAAGCGATACAGCAAAACAGAGAAGAAGAAAGTTGATGTCAGCTGCCCACAGCTAGTCAAACATTACAACGCGCACATGGGCGGCGTTGACTTGTGCGACATGATGGTGGCTTTGTATAGGAGCAAGTACAAAAGTCGACGTTGGTATACCGCTATATTCGCGCAAATGTTGGATATATGCGTTAATAACGCATGGCTACTGTATCGTAGGAATTGTACACGCAGATCTACGAAGTACCTGAGCCTTAAAAAGTTCCGTAACCAACTTGCACAAGAGCTTATTTTAAGCTCTAGAAATGGATGTTTTTCACAAGAAAACGAGCTTGAGAAGCACACCAATGTGCGTTCGATTCCTCGCCCAACGGATGCCGTGCGATATGACGGTGTAGGCCACTGGCAGGACTTTACCACCTCCGGACGCTGCAAGAATTGTACGAAAAACAAAACGGAAGTTTATTGCACAAAGTGCAATCAAAGGCTTTGCTTTGTCCGAAAAAGAAATTGTTTTGCCGAGTTTCACAAGAAATAAGTAACTTTGTGTAATTATACTGCAAGCTATCGATACTGCTAAATGTATCAATGTGTCATAAGCTGACTGATTTTTGTAAGAATTTTTAATAAGGAGGCTTATAAAGTCATTCTAAAACATTGTTTTCTGATAAGAAATTAAGATACTATGTTTTAATCACTTTGATCTCATTATGTGCACACATGTGCACTTTATTTTAAATGTTGTTTACATTGTGTTGAGTATGTTAGAACATTAGGTAAAACTCATGATGATACCTATCCATGTGCCAATTTTTTGTAAGGGGTTTTTTTTAGTAATACGTAATATATGAAAATATTTTTTATAGTATTGTTATGTCTGATGACAGATACAAGATAGAATTTATGATACCTATTTGTAATTATTTTGATCTCTATAATTTGTGTGCATGCTATTTTTAATGTTTTTTAAGACTCAAATAATATGCTGGGTAAAACTCAACAAAGACTTCGATTAGTGTTCCTATTTCAGACTGAGTACAACAATTAAGTAATAATTACTGTAGCAGTTCATGTTTTTTTAGTAAATTTAATATTTTTAGTAAAAAAAGTAGTTTTTTTATTCAAACACATCCATTGAAACCATTTTTCAACAGTTTTAGAAAATGTGTAGTATACTGTACATGTAACAAACACTTACTTCTTAGGGGATTTAGAAATGTCCAGCATACTACCCACCCCTTATCTCAAAAACTACTGATAAGAGATTTTTTTTAGTACTATTTTCATCTTTAGCTATCCCTTAGCACCCCCCAAATCGATAACAAACACATAAATTCAAAAAAAAGTGGTTCGGTCCAATTAAGGGTTAAAGAAGAAATAATTAGAACGTGGAAAATGAACAAAGTTTATATAGTGCCGCTGGTGCTCTCCAGTACTGGCGTTATTCCTAAAAACCTCGCTCACTACCTGAATGTTCTTGGACTTCAACAAAACATTTTCATAACGATGCAGAAAGCTGCAATACTTAATACCTGTAGAACAGTCTAAAAGTGAAAACTCTTGCAGGACGACCAAAATACAATACAATAATAAAGTGATACTCACTTGGCTTAGGCCCGTGAGCTTCATTAATCACCGGAATATTCCGAGAAAAACAGACTTGTAAAAAACAATAATAATAATAATCAATTTATAGATCCAATTAATATTATAAAGCTGTAAAGTTTGTGAATTCGGATGTTCAAAACTACTGAACATATCAAGATGAAATTTGGCTTAAGTATAGAGCAAAGACTAACTTAGATACTTAACCGTTACTCTACACTTGGCTTAGGCCCGTGAGCTTCATTAATCACCGGAATATTCCGAGAAAACAGACTTGTAAAAAACAATAATAATAATAATCAATTTATAGATCCAATTAATATTATAAAGCTGTAAAGTTTGTGAATTCGGATGTTCAAAACTACTGAACATATCAAGATGAAATTTGGCTTAAGTATAGAGCAAAGACTAACTTAGATACTTAATAGGCTACTTATTATACCGAAAATAAACGTGCGAAGCTGCGGGCACAAGCTGAAGTACTACATGAAACTATTTTACGTTATCTTTTATAATTATAACTGACAAGTGATCTATTCAATAGTTTGTTGTATATTTTTCTATTAAAAATTATTAAAATAACTTACAAACACTACTAATGAAATCTAGTATGGCACAACCGGAGGCCCTATCGATGAAAGCGATCTCTTTCAGGCGGAGTTGTCTAGGGCGTTAGTTCTCACTACATATTGTAATAGATCTAAGTCCCCCGCCGCGTCTGTCTGTCTGCTGAACAGATTTTCATACAGTTTTCACCAATAAACAGAATATGGTTGATATGATTTAAATCATTTGGTTCCTCAACCAGGTTTAAGTACATTGGCGGTGTGCCTAATTTGGGCACTCCCAAATACATTTTGAGTGCTGTCTGTTTTCGTTGCAGTGGAGAAATGAAGAATTTATTTAATCATGATTTTTAGGAACCCTGGGACGGAGTGATTCATACATGAGGAAGGTTTATGTGTATAATTTATATTTTTTTTGTAAATTCGCTGTATAATGAGCTTTGTTTACGTGCGCCGCGTAAATCAATAGAGTTACCTACACAAAAACAATTTATTCCGCAATTATTCTTCTTAAGAAGATCTAATAGACTCTTAAAACTATAGTTGTTTGACGAATTCATTACGGATGTAAACGGGTTTACTACGAACCTTTTGTGTTGATACATTGGTGTTCTTTCAACACAAATAAGGTTCATAGTTAACCCGCTTACATCCGTAATTAATCTAATAGACTCCTTTGCTACCCCTGCGAAGTCGGGCCGGGATGCAACCTCCGGAACAAATGGTCCGATTAGCGAAATTGTTTCACTATTCCGTAGTTAGATTGTGTCCGTCAAGTTAGCAGCCTCGCCATGGAATTTGTTGATTTCAACTATGCCAATAATTGTCTCCTGAAATAGTGACCCCGATGAGTAATGCGGCCAACTTAGCACTGGGACCGGAAACAGAATTTTGCGGCAAAAACTTTGAACACCTTTTCGGTAAAACAGAAAAATTTACTCACTATCCTACCTATTAATTATTTAAATACTTTTTTAAAAGGGCAGAAGCCTTTATTCACAAAATAACAATCAAATCATAGAAATAAATTAGAACTAGTATTTACAATTGAAACAATTAAGCTAACTGCAGACTATTTCAAACAATCTACAGGTAGATCAACTGATCCATATCAATACCAGTCGGAAGCGTCCCCAAGACGCTGGCTGCATTGTCCCGCTATAATAATAATAATAATAAGACCGCCCGTGTCAGACGTCTGTTCTTGCAAATTTTTATTTTATTTACAATTTAATGGCAAAATAATCATGTAATACGCAAAGCCATTAACAAAGAATTGAATTGAATAAACATGTAAGAAAATGATCACAAGAGCACGTACGAGGGCGGCTACAAAAGCACTCCGACCACCACCACCGCAGCCCGTCTCGACTAGCTCCACATCCACATCTTCGTCCTCAGATGAAGAGGAATTTCAAACGCCGCCTGAGACGAGTGATGTGTTGAGCAGTGAAGACGAGCTGCCACCGTTGCCTCGACCGCCGCGAACACCTGTGCGGCGAGGACGACCTACGCTGTCAGCTGGCTTGGGACCTGTAGGGCACACAGCCCCGCGACCGGTCCCCGCCGCTGACGGAAGAGTGCGGCGCATGAAGTGGACACAAAGAATTAACGAAAATGTCATGCTCGCGTACTATAGGGCTACAGAGGGAGGAACTAATTTGACTGCGTACCGTTCTAGGATAATGCCGTTGTTTCAGGCCCTTGAACCGACTGTCAACATTAACGTGCAGCGACTATCTGATCAGGTACGGGTCATTCAACGTTCAAAGCTGTTGGATGACATTGTACTTGATCAACTTCGACGTGAGGTGCTCAGTGCTCAAGTGGTGAACCATCCACAGTGTAACCAGGCTGTTACATTGCCACCGCGACACATCACATCAACACCAGTGATATCCCAGCCTGATTACGCTGTGGAAGAGGTCAGTCACGAGAGCATTGAGGTAAGTACCCAAAATGATGAGCAATTGAGGAGGGCTTTGGAAGATGCGATTCTAAGTTATAAAAATTCAAATTTAAGACCGCGTCTGCCTCGCTTCCCCACCCATAGACGTAATTTAGCTATAGTGGGGGCCTTGAACCCACTACTAGTCCCATATCTACTGACTAGTAGTGATCTTACTGATACGCACTCTATTCTCTACTGTGGGGCTATTGCGGCCTGCCGCATTGCGCAGGTAAAGTTTCCGGACTGTGACCGTGCTCCGCGCCAGGCTAGCAGTACCCCTACTTGGCAGCAGCGAATAGAGAGGCGTATCAGTAGGTTCAGGACTCTCATAGCTAAGTTAATTTGCTTTAGGGAGGGCAACCATAGACCTCGGGTTATGCGCTTTGTGACACAGGCTTTTGACGGAACTGAAGTTCAACCTCAGAACTATTTAGCCTGTGCCACAGAGCGCATAGACTATCTAAAGCAAAAAGTCTATGCGTGGGCAAGCCGAATTAGAAGATACAAAAAGCGAGTTGACAGATTTTGGCAGAATCGCATCTTTCAAAGTGACCAAAGGAAAGTTTACCGCGATTGGGAGAAACCCGATCTACGTGTGTCTGACGATCAGGTACCGGATGCCGAAACCGGAAATAATTTTTGGCGAGGCATCTGGTCAATACCGGTCGAACACACGGAAGCGGACTGGATGAATGTGGTAAATTCTGAATGTGAAAACATCGAAACCATGGACTCTATCACCATCTCTCCGCTAGACGTAAGTAATGCAATCTGCTCGGCCCAAAACTGGAAAAGTCCTGGCCCGGATGGATTGCATAACTTTTGGCTAAAATGGTTTCGGTGCTCACACTCAGTTCTAGCCACACAATTCCAAGAAGCAATTGAGATCGGGTCACTCCCACATTTTATGACGACGGGTGTAACTTTCCTGCTCCATAAGTCTGGTAGTACTGCGGAACCGAAGAATTATAGACCTATAACATGCTTACCCACCATCTACAAGCTACTTACATCCATTCTGACCACAAAAATTAACACGCATATTGTTACAAACAATATTTTGGCATATAATCAGAATGGATGTAGGGTTGGGTCCCGTGGTACTAAGGAGCTCCTCCTCATTGACATGGCCATTAGCCAACAGGTCAAACGTGGCAGAGGGAACTTGTCGGCTGCATGGATAGACTATAAGAAGGCTTATGATTCGGTGCCTCATACTTGGCTTGAGAGGGTCTTAGAGTTGTATAAAGTAGATACTACTCTAAGATCGTTCTTGGGATCATGTATGAGGCAGTGGATCACTGTTCTTCGTCATCCAGGGAGCCGAATGGATCCACCTGCCACCAATGATTTGATAAGAATAGAGAGGGGTATATTTCAGGGCGACAGTCTGAGTCCCTTATGGTTTTGCCTAGCTCTGAATCCACTCAGTACTCTACTGAAAGATTCAGAAATAGGCTATCGCCTTCGGAGAGATGGTGGGGTCATTTCTCACTTGTTGTATATGGATGATCTCAAACTATTCGCACCGAATAAAACCCAGTTAATGGCCCTTCTGAATATCACACAGATATTCAGTAGTGCTATTAACATGGAGTTCGGTGTTGATAAGTGTGCGGTCATACAAATACAACGAGGGAAAGTTGTAAATTCTAGTAATTTACAACTTTCAGAGATAATGTCTCTCAAATCTCTCTCAGAGGGTGAAACCTACAAATATCTTGGTATGCCAGAAGCGTTGGGTATATTGGACGGGGACATAAAGCAGTCGGTGAAGGAGCGCTTCTTTTGTCGCCTTACAAAAGTGCTAAATAGCCTTTTGTCAGGTGGCAACAAGGTGCGTGCCTTCAACGGCTGGGTTATGCCACTGCTCACTTATACTTTTGGCATACTGAGATGGACTCAGACTGAACTAGACGCCTTGGACTGTAAGGTTCGTCAACTTTTAACCACACATCGCATGCGACACCCACGAGCTTCGGTAATGAGATTGTATATCCCGCGGAAATGTGGTGGTCGAGGCTTTTTAAACGCCAAGACCCTACACAACCGTGAGGTATGCAATCTCAGAAATTACTTCCATCAAGCCGAATACCAGATGCATCGCGATGTGGTTACAGTTGATAAGAACCTTACCCCTCTCTCCTTAGCTAACGAGAACTGGCGCAAACCTACGGTGATGAGCATCCAGGATCGGAAGGCTATATGGGAGAGCAAAGAGCTGCATGGGAGATTCTACAAGGTCCTCACAGGACCTGATGTAGATCTCCCAAGCTCAGTAAACTGGCTACGTTTCGGTGACCTCTTCGGGGAAACCGAAGGTTTTGTCTGTGCAATTATGGATGAGGTGGTGAAGACGAACAACTACCGAAAGTATATCATGAAAGATGGCACGATCGATATCTGTCGAGCGTGTCATCTTCCTGGAGAGACCCTTCGTCATATACTTTCGGGTTGTTCGCACCTTGCTAACTCTCAGTACTTGCACAGACACAACCAAGTAGCCAAAATTATACACCAACAACTTGCTCTCCGATATGGCCTTACTGGACCTGAAGTTCCGTACTATAAGTACACACCGGCGCCAGTTCTCGAAAACGGCCGTGCCACGCTCTATTGGGACCGATCTATCATTACAGACAGGACTATTCTGGCGAATAAACCTGATATTGTACTGATAGACCGGTTAGAACGGAGGGCGGTGCTCGCTGATGTCACCATACCACATGATGTTAACCTCGTTAAAGCTGAAAAAGATAAAATTAGCAAATACCTTGATTTGGCTAACGAGGTTGTCAGCATGTGGGATGTTGATTCAGCGACTATCGTCCCGATAGTCGTTTCGGTTAACGGCGTAATAGCGAAGAGTCTCGATCAACATCTCAAGAAACTCTCGCTAGGAAGTTGGATCAAAGGCCAGATTCAAAAGGCGGTACTCCTGGACTCGGCGCGCATCGTCAGGAAGTTCCTCTCTTTGCAGCCCTAGTCACCGGCCGCTTGAGCCTAGCTTCGCGGCCGGTGATTCACCGTTTTGATATATTTTTTACTGTAGAATAGTTTTATAACATTTTATTTTCTATAGTAAAAAATGTATTTTATAAACGAGATTAAAGAATAAATGAGTGTATAATAATAATAATCATTTATTTCAGACAGCACATTTTTACATACACAAGTCCATATAGGTAGAATCACAACAAGTAGGTACACAGAAACAAATAACAATAAATTAAATTAAAATAGATTGAATTAAAATAAAATTGATTAAGTTAGATTAAATTAGATTAAGTTAGATTAAATAAAATTAAAAAATTAAAATAATTTAAAGCTATATATGGCAATGCTGATGCGCTGTGCCAGATATTCAAATAGGTACTTAGAACAACTTTCTCACAAAAAACATTTTATTTTCCTTTTCGTACCTACTCTAAGAAATTCTAAGCATGAAGTAACTGTAAAGATTAAAGTATTAGACAATAATTCGCGTCCATTGTTTGACCGGAGTGAGATGTAACGGGCAGGTACTCACATTCCCCGGTAATGACTCACTCATCTCCATGGGAGGCCTGCCATTTATTTTTAGGGTCTCACCGCATTTACCGACTCGGAATCTTGGAACTTGATTTTCAAAGCATCACACTGGTTACTATCTTAACGCATTTATCACAGCTTAATCATGTTATCGCTAAGAAAAAGCTTAGGTTCAATTCACACCGGAATGGTAGCGAGCGGCCGAAAGCGACGCGGCGGCGCGGCGAGCCCTTTCAGTGTTCAATAATTTTAAACTTTACCTACGTTGTAAATTAGATTTAGTTGTTCATACTATACTTACTTAGATAAATAGATAAATAATGCTGGACAATTCACACAGCATTATCTAGCCCCAAGCTAAGCAGAGCTTGTGTTATGGGTACTAGATAACTGATATACTTAATACAATACACTGCATAGATAGATATTTTTTATTATACATAGAAAACACCCAGACCATCGGAACAAATTTCTGCAGATCGTACACAAATTTGTTCCGAGGCGGGAATCGAACCCGCAACCTCCTGCGTCGCAGGCGGACTTTCGCCCGCTGCGCCACAGAGGTCGTCAATGTTAATGATGTCGCTCACATTGATCGGCTTTATGGCGTCGTCGTAGACATAAAGCTTTTTCTGTTTGACCCGGCCTAACGCATTCACTGCCC
This sequence comes from Eupithecia subumbrata, assembly GCA_949316285.1. Taxonomy (NCBI): domain Eukaryota; kingdom Metazoa; phylum Arthropoda; class Insecta; order Lepidoptera; family Geometridae; genus Eupithecia; species Eupithecia subumbrata. The sequence goes on along the minus strand of OX438630.1, from coordinate 14,318,930 downwards.
AGCCTCAGCCATGCGACCCGCAAGGGCGCACAGCCGCCGCCGCCCCGTCACTACTTTATGAGCCTTCAACTTCAGAATGTACATCATAGGCACTATACTCTGGTCACCTCTCCCCGGTCGTGTCGGTCCAAGGAACATTATACTCTATGGGAGTGGGTGTGTCGGTCCCATCGGATTATGAGAGTGAGGTAATAAAGAGTGCATCTGTGTTTGCGCACACACTTGTGCACTATAATATGTCTTGCACGTCTGGCTAGTCTCCGATGAGCTGGCCGCCGTGGTTGAAATTCGGCTAGGAGGACATTATTATATTCTCTGGGAAAGTATTTAGCCGTATGGATAAGTCAAAATGTTTTTTTGTTCACGTTAAGCCGATTCCGTGTCCGTAAATGTGGTCAGACCCTACAACAATGCCCAGTGAGGTCCAGGAATCAAGTAATGGAGTCGTAAAAGAGTCGTCAAAACAGAATTAAAAGAGATAATTGATATAAGTAGGGAATATAATTGAATTTTATTACGATGAGTAATCTTTGCTTGCTGAATTTTTAGGTCTTTTAGCTTGTGCCTTAGAGAACATGTAATAAGGTAAACTGGATTTTGCCTGTGGCATTATTCATCATACACGTTTTATCTAGATATCACATAGCATTCAACCTAGCACTCAGCAGTAATTTAGCGGTGTAGACAACCATACATTGGCTACTCCGCTCTCGGAGGAAGCTTAAGATGTTAAAATATGTTTAGTTAAGAATAAAGCGTAGATGCTAAGATAATTAGGTATTATTTCGAGGGAGGCATAATAATGTTGATTTAACCCTCTATAACTCAATCAAGATTAAAAAAAAAACTTTAGTAGATTAATTTAATCTATATCTATTGAATATTGAGCCTATGGTATTGAATCTACCGAAAGTACTGGACCGATTTGAAAAATTCTTTTACCATTAGAAGCCCACATTATTCCTGATGAACATAGGCTACTTTTTACCGCGGGAAAATGCTTCATTCCTACGGGAAAACGGGTAATAGGACAACAAACTTTTAAGTTATATGTGGTTCGATAAACATAATCTCGAGGATTAGTTTAGATTAGTAATTTATCATTGATTTTATTAAGCAGCTGTGTATGAGTAATGAAATTTGATACCTTTTGCACAGCTGAGGCTTATATGTTTTACATGTATTTAATAATATTATAAATACGAAAGTTTGGATGTTTAGATGGATGTCTGTTACTTCTTCCCGCCAAAACTACTGATAAGATCGGCTGAAAATTTGCGTATATGTAGTTTCTAGGCCTGGAATAACACATAGGCTATATTTTATCCCGGAATTTTCACGGGAACTACGCGGGTGAAACCTTGAGGCGCTGCTACGCAAAAACTACTGAGCGGATCTGGATGAAATTTGGCACAGAGATAGATTATAGTCTGGAATAGCACATATGCTATATTTCATTCCGGAATTCTCACGGGAACGGGAATTACGCGGGTGAAACCGCGAGGCGCTGCTAGTGTTTCCATATAAACAACGCTGTGCACAGAAACTAGTTTCAGATACTTAATACTGAACAAAGCTTTTAAAACTATCATGGTTATAGTAATTCAAGGTTACAGAATTAAAGTCATTAATAATAGGATATTTACGTGATATTTACCATGAGTTGGGAATTGGGTTATAATATCAAAATAACCACAGTACAAATTCACACAAGTAATGACCGGAACACACCATTTGCGTACTAGTGCACTAGCTGAGTCTAGTAGTAGTCACTGCTAGAGCTGTGTGTGCCGGCTTAGAATTTAAACCACCCTAATTCTGTGTCATAAGAAGCGATTAAGGGATATCAGCCAGGAGCGGGCAGCAGTGCCCCTGCAGAACAATTCTACCACCAAACTGCATGCCCAGCATGGGGATTTCTTGTTGAACAGACTGCTGAGGTAGCCAGGGATTAATAGGCACGAAACGAAAAATATTTGCCATCAAGTTAAACATACAACTTTTTGCTACGACTAGCGAGAAAATATTTTGTAATTTATGAAAGAGGTCAAATGTCAGAAACTCATATAAGTTAGTTATCGATTTATGTAGTTGGTCTACAACCTTGGAGGGTAAAAATACTATCCTCTGTCAAACCACAAATGGATAATATTTTTTCTACAAAGGTTACATTGTCCGGAATTCAAATCAAATGAATGAATTTTTTCAACAAGTTGAATAATATTCTTTATTCCACATGTGAGTAAAACCCATTTTTGTTCACTATTTTTGAACATCAAAGTCACTGTTTTTGAGCAAGAGTGGTGAAAAGTATTTTTCCTGGCCCAGAAAGATAGGCTAGAAAGAATGTATTTTGGCTGTTAGCTTGTAGGAATAAACATTTGAAACTAACTATGTTTATTTCTAGGAATCTAAACTATGTTGTGAACTGTTTATCAGACTGTTTAGTAGCCTACATTAAATTAGATAAACTAATTTTAGAATCCCCAATTTCAACAAAATGGAGCAGCAGTATGTTTGTTGAATGAATATTTTGGTTTGCATTGATTCGATTTTTTTATACAGAATTGCAAACATTTATTCTGGATTATAGATCTTTTCTAGTTAAAATTGTGTTAAAAAAACTAGTGTATATAATGCTAGGTTAATTAGTACCCATAACACAAGCTCAGATTACTTAAGGAATTGGTTGTTGCTGTAAAAATTTAAATGTCCATCATTGAAATAAAGACTAGATAATTGTACTGACAAGGACTAAGATTTATAAGTAAGAGGTGCCTGTGCATTACAAATTATAATAAAACATATATTTATTCAAATGCTATGTGTTTTGACTAGCTGCACATCTATTTCAGAGCACTCACGTAAACGATAAATCAGCTGGTTCTCCGGAAGAGGCCTGAATGCAGACAGGTCTATATCCACAGGGTAGGTAATGGACAGCCATCTCTGCTGAGGATCAACATCGCTGGTGAGGGCTGCAAACAGTCCAGGGACACCGTCTGCTAGTTCTTCCACATAGGAAGACTTGGAAAGCTCGGTCTGAGTGTCATTAGGCTTTGGACACATATCTGCGAAGGAGGACAATGTAAATTGAGAATTATATCTTGTTGTGGAGTACAAAATTGACACAATTGCATGTCTTTTTTATAAATTTTGTGTCATAAGATAGTTACACAAACCCTTTGAATTTAGATCAATAAAGTTATGACAATATGATCATTGTAGTAAAGAATATAATATTACTAAACTAGCTACAATACAAGTTTATAAACAAGTTTATAATGTAATCATGACTCAAGGTGAACTGTAAATCTAACTATTCCACGCATATCGGGGTGTGTACTGAATGTACTGATTGATGGCTTACCGACACAGCTGCAACATTCACTGTACAGGAAGCTGAGGCAGTTGAAGCAATCTTTACAACAGGAACAATCTTTCAGGTCGCATTTACACGACTGAGTCAACATACACTTGGACACGACACTCGCGCAGATAGCCTCGTTGCACGCGTAAATAATAGGCACTACGCATATTAGCGCTAGGACAAAATACATTCTGCCAGCCATCGTCGGAACTTGTAAACAGAGGTATTTACGTAGACGAAATATAAACAAATTTGATTGATCACAGGGTACGTTAGAAAAGATGGAACGGATTATTTATTTGTTGCAAATCGTAATGCGTCAGGTATAATTACAGTACAAATTGAAAAATTAAGATGTTTAGCCAATAACAAAATAATAAAATCCAAAACTTCGTCCACAATGCAACAAGTTGTACAACTTTTTGATGAAACTTTTTGTTTGACTATTCAATTCGTTTTGAGTGAATGGCGACTGAAGTAAAGATTGATAAGATGATACAGATAACACAAACCGGAAGCAAGAATTGTTTTGTAAAATATGTTGCCAGCTAATGAACCGAAGTTTCTTCACGGAGCGAAAGCTGATAAAAGTCCGACTATCGACAAATGAAACTGAAAAAGCGCGGCAAATTATAAAAATATGAGTTTGGCAGCCCCAAATATACAGGGCAAAAACCGCTGGATGGTCTAATTCTATTTGTTGAGGTTTTTGTGTGATATTCAGAGTTTCTGCAGGCCTACTGGTTAGTGTGATAACATTGTTCATTGAGTTGCTTCGAGCGTATAAAAAATGCTTCTGTGGAATGTTTGTTGTACCTACTAGTTTTGGTTCCGTTGTGTGGGTACGTTCAGTTCAGTAGCTTCCATTTGAGGCTAAACTTTTCCTAAGTTTACAAGGCTGTATCTCTTGAACCGTGGTAGGTTGTTAGAGTTTTGTCAGGGTATGAAGGTATTGCTATAACAACAAATAATAAGAACCAAAATAAATTTGATAACAAAGGGGGCCAACGTCCATACCATGTTGAGTACCGATCACCGATAAGCAATTGGGCGCGGTCAGTAAGTACTTGGTTGGACGACCGCGTCATATTGGCTTGTCGCTTTTTTTTATTCATCACAAACATCTGTTTTTTAGGTGTCTTTAGTGAACTAGTTTTGTACGGTTGTACGGAACCCTCCGTGTGCGAGTTGAATTGAACTTGGCTAGTTTTATTCAATCTACCTACCTACTAGTTTTATACAAACGCAGAATTTCACAAAAATAAAACCCATTTCCAACACGCGATGACTGCGACCGATGCAAAGACGCGAAGTAAATTATTTAAGAAAATAATGAGAAAATACCATGAAAATATCTAGAAAATTACTACCGAACCAAGCACGGATGATTATCATGTCTTAGGTAGGTAAGTACTAAAATTTTATCAAAGATTATCAAGCTATGAAATTATAGTTCCTTAACTAAAATAACAAGATAGCATGTTGGTTGATGTTACTTTATCAGGCAGGATTAACTAATTAATTATCGGCAAACAGATTATTTGAATTAATCAATAGTATCAGGACCTCCCACTGCTAATGTTACTTTCGAAATGGTGAGTGTCACTAAATATTAATTTGAAAAATATATACGCAAATTCGACAAGTTGTTTTGCAAAAATAATTACTTTCAAATAAACACGAATAATAATCAGATCAGGTTTCTGAGATATTCAATTCATTGATGAAAATAACTCTATTTTTTCTTCAAATGTGAATATCTCAGTAACCTGACACCTTAGGACATTATTTTTTTTAATAATGTTTTATTTGTTTAAGTATATTCTACCCAAATATTTAAATTTTAATGTGTAGGTACTGCGTTTTCCGAAAAAAAATGGTGCGATGTTAGGGACACCCTCCGTGCAAAAATCACAATTAAAGTTTTATATTTGGATAGAAAACACTAAAACAAGTAAAAAATATTTAAACATATTATCCTAAAGCGTCAGGTTTCTCATATTAACATTGTCAGTCTAATTTCTGATTTATTTATTTATATTATGAAATAAATAAATAAATAATTTGATTGTAATTTTCTTTGTGAATTATGATATGTATGTATATTCACATTTTATGAAGAATAAAGTTAATTTTTAATTCTTGCGTTTAATTTTTTTTTTAAGTTAAAGATATTTTCATAATTATTTGTAAGAATATGTGTATGAATATCTCAGAACAGAATCTATAAACAAATAAATAATGTCCTCAAACGACCTGACGTTTTAGGACATTATTTATATGTTTATATCGGAATATAATAACTTTTATGGTGCGTGGCAAAAATAAAAATAAAGTTATTTTCATCTATGAATATCTCAGAAACCCCTTTGATTTTGTTTCAGATAAAGCCTAAATTATTGTGCTTATGTATAGCGGCACTCGGTGTCACTTCAGTAGTAGTACGGGCGTATAAAAATCCTTACTATGCCGAAGGCAGGTCCGTTAATGTCCACCTTTTTGAATGGAAATGGGATGATATTGCTGATGAATGCGAACGCTTCCTTGGACCAAAAGGATTTGGCGGTATTCAGGTAGGAATGTTTTAAATAAAAGTAAAGATTACACCTCGTCTTACATAATTATGAGTCTCAAGGCCATAACGCATCTCATCCACTTCTATACATTTAAAAATAACATGTATAAAAATAAATAAATGTGGGTTTGTATATAAATGCAATAATAGGCAAAAAATAACCATTAAATAGCATTGGATTCTTTTTAGATTTCTCCTCCAAACGAGAATGTAGTACTATGGTCATACAACCGACCATGGTGGGAGCGATACCAGCCGCTGTCATACGTACTGCATACGCGGTCTGGAGACGAGCGCCAGTTTGCTGACATGGTGAAGAGGTGTAATGCAGCAGGAGTCAGGTAAACCTCATTTGTTTCACCATTTGAAGACAGGATAATTTAGTAGCTTAAGTACTCAAACTGTGGATGTCGTAAAAGTTTACTAAGGAAATACATGGCTCCCAGCTCCCTTCTGTGCATTTTATCATCCCGGTCGCGATCACCGGTCCTGGAGGGTTTTGCCGTAATCACCACGCTTGGCAGCGCTTGTCCGATCGTGGTGATCAAAATCCCTTGTTATGTACCTTCTGAGGAGTAGCTTAAGAAGGTACTTCCTAGTCACTGACCAATTTTTAACCCTAGGATCTACGTAGACGCCGTTATAAACCACATGACTGGCGAGCCTCCAGAGAACGTGGGGACAGCTGGAAACACTGGCGTGTTCCAAAACTGGGACTACCCTGCAGTGCCCTTCACAAGGGACCACTTCAACTGGCCACACTGCGTCATTGACGGCATCGATTACGCTAACAATGCCTGGAGGGTAAATAAAATACAAATTAAAAATTAAAATGTCCCCCCCCCCCCTTAATATTCTGATTGCTGAGAATCTGAGCTCTTGCCGTTGAAACGGTTTGCAATTCAAAACAATAAAAGTGCTTTTATGATTTTATAATTTATTTTTAGGTCCGTAACTGCGAACTCGTTGGATTAAAGGACTTGGACCAAAGCATTGAGCACGTAAGAAACATGATCGTTGACTTCATGAACACACTGATAGACTATGGCGTAGCTGGATTCAGGCAAGCAATTTATAAAATTGATCTTTAGAGGTCAAACTACATAATTTTCTGCCGTTGCGTTGTGATCCCTGATCCTCTTACATAATCATGATAAATCTCCACAGAATCGACGCAGCAAAGCACATGTGGCCAGAAGACCTTCGCATCATCTACGATCGTCTCCACAACCTGAACACAGAGCACGGGTTCCCTCCCAACGCTCGTCCGTACATCTACCAGGAGGTTATCGACTACGGAACCGAAGCTATTAGCCGAGACGAGTATACGCCTATTGGAGCCGTCACTGAGTTTAAGGCGGGCATGGAATTAAGCAATGCTTTTAGAGGGAATAACAATCTTAGGTAAGTAAGTTGGCCCAGTACAAACCACCACAGACTCTACAAGATTCTGAAAAACTGGTCAACGACACGTCTTTTCCTTTCCTAGATGGTTATCCAGCTGGGGTCCCAACTGGGGCCTCCTCGCCCACAGCGATGCTCTCACCTTCATTGACAACCACGACAACGAGCGAGGCCATGGTGGCGGCGGTGGCATCCTCACTTACAAAGAGGCACGGCCGTACAAGGGGGCCATAGCGTTCCTATTGGCCCATCCGTACGGGGAACCGCAGATCATGAGCAGTTTTGACTTCTGGGACTCTGAAGTGGGACCGCCGATGGATAGGGATGGGAATATTATCTCGCCTTCTATTAATTCTGTAAGTTCTATTTCCATTATTTATACTTTCCCCAAATCTTGAGGTGTGCTTAGGGTTCTCCGATTAGTATTGCCCGTGGACGTCGAAAAATCCAAGGTAAATAAGCAGCTCGTCATTTGTATTTTGCCCAGCATGCTTCAAAATACAAATGGCTAGGATTGAAATCTGTGATCGTGGCACAACTTTCTATTCGGAAGAATCATTTTAATAGCTGACGGTTTCGTGATATTGATGATATTGAATTTTGTTAAATATTTTAAATTGTGTAGGATGACACATGCGGCAACGGTTGGGTATGCCAACACCGCTGGAGGCAGATCTACGGAATGGTTGCCTTCAGGAACGCCGCCAACAACACTCCCCTTAACGACTGGTGGGACAACGGCAGCAACCAGATCGCCTTCTGTAGAGGCAACCGGGCTTTCATAGCGTTTAACATTGACCTTTGGGATCTCAACCAGAACTTGCAGGTAAATCTGAGTGGTTCAATGATCATCGCTGTGGTTTTAAGTGTGACCAATTCCTTAATATATTTTCTCTGAATATAGCCTTGTACTATCCAATTATCATATCAATTCAAGGTTGTCTGGTAGAAATCGCTTTGAGCGATAAGACCGCCAATTCTCGCTTAGTCTTTAAGTTGTTATGTTGCTGATAGTTTCCATTTCATTTAAGCGTGCAATAAAGTATTTTCTATTCTATAAGTTTTATTAGCTCTACTTAGGTACTTGATTGTAAGTAATGTAGTATAATGGTTTTCTTTTATAGACGTGCCTGCCCGCTGGTACTTATTGCGACGTGATCTCCGGCCTCAAAGTAGGCAACAGCTGCCAGGGCAAGTCCGTGACAGTGGACGGCAACGGACGCGCACAGATCTACGTCGGAGCAAACGAGTTTGACGTCATGCTGGCCATACATGTCGGACCTGAGGTAACTAGGAACTGTCAATGACGACCACTCAGCCTTTCTCCTATTATTGCCTTCTCCCATGACGATACGCACAGGCGACTGCCAATGACGACCACTCTAACTCAAGAGTAAAATATGTCATGAATCCACGATGTGACTAATCTTAAGTAGATAATATTCGTAATTAATCGTTTATGTCTTTTTTACAGAGTCGCCTGTAAACAGCCTCAAGACATCCAAGATTAAATAAAGCAAATTTTCAATAATGGTGCATAGATTTTTTTATTTTCATGCCTTAGCCATTTCACAGAGACAGACAAAAAAATAAAATTGGTGTTTAGCGTAGGTATACTTTCATATGAATTTAGTCAAAAAAATTTTTACTCATTCACAAATCAGATAATAATCGAATTATAAATAAACTTATAGTACCTACTTTTTTCCGTCCATAGAAAAATTATATTTATTTACAGAAACTAACAGTAACAGAATAAAACAATTACAACTAATATATACACTTATATCTATTTCTTAAAAATCTAAGCCGTCACCAGAAGGCAGAGTGCCCAGAATGCTGGCAGCATTGTCACGTTGAATGGCAATGCTAATTCGTTGACCGAAATAGAAGCCAGCATTCTGATCAAAAAATTATATTTTACAAACTTTTTAATTTTATATGTTTGTAGTAAGTATAGATAAATAATTAAGGTAGGTAGGTAGGTACCTACGGCGATAAGCAACTAGCGTTGATAACAACAACAGGAGTTTTTAATCACACGATGTCGTCGGATACAGAACAAAAGATTTAGCTCTAGCTGCAGAAAATATCACAAGAGCATGATTATTGGCAGCTGCAGGGCTATTCAGACTCCGCTACCGAGTCATCGACACGGAATGTGTAAACGCGCGAAATCCAATTTTTTTAGTGGTAGGTATTTAATATTTTCTGCGTTCTGCAAAAGAATTAAACTACCAGAAAAGAGTCTTATTCTTCCTCGGAACAGATCAACCTCTCCGAAATTTGACGATGCATTGTTATGGATGGAAATGGGTCTGGAGAGAGCGTATCCTAGTGAGGCCTTTTTGAGGGTTTCGAAACCATTATTTGTCCATCCTTTTTCCCCCCTTTATATAAATCAGCAACTTCCGCAGCTTTAAGTGGAAATTAATACCTACATTACGTGCGCCTTTAGCACTAAAACAAATAAAAAGTGTGCGCCACGATTTAAAAAAAAAACAAAATGGTGACCAAAGCTAGGGCCCCTCCCTCCGTGCCAAAATCTTAATAAAAGAAATATATTTGGATACAAGATACAAGATAAAACAAATAAAAAAATCTCTAGGTCATAATGTCCTAAAGATCATAATGCCCGCTAGGTTTCTGACATATTCATTATTCATTACCTACATAAGAAGAAAAAATAACGTTAAATATATTCATCTTCGAGTATCTCAGAAACCTGTTGCTCTATGACATTATTTTAAAGATTTTTATAGTTGTTTGAGTGTCTGTCTGCTCTCAAAATGTTATACATTTCACTGTGCGCGGTGATTTTGAAAAAAAAAGGTGACCGATATTATGGCCAAACTCTTCAAACCCTTTCAAAATCAAAATCAAAAACTCTTTATTTCCATAAATACAATAAACGTAAGTACAGTTAGAAAAGGTCAAATTGTAAAACTAAACACTGACACGGAAATAAAGTGATATTTTTCATATTAATATGTTCAGCCGTTATGTAGTTGTGAACATAGGAACATAACACATATATTGTACAACAAACTACATTTACAGTACGAACAAACTGCATTTATTCTAAGATTTTATATTTTCCAAAAAATTACAACTATTTAGCCTTACTAGTAATTAATGTTATAGGACCTAATTAAAAACCGCGATAAGTGGACGTACGTATACGGTTCCTACTTACCTATTTTTTGAAATCATCCTAAGTTTGTGAGCCCATTACAATGTTTGGGTTTTCATTTCAGGGGATTATTATGGGTTAATAGTACTAGGATAATCCCGGCAGACAGGAATACCCTTGTCGTAGAGGGACTACATATGACCCTCGTACAGGTGAGTTGTAAGTACAGCGCGTTGATTCGTAGGATTGGATTTTCATTTTAAAGCCGCCACACACAGAAACCGTGGCCGAGCCGGAGGCGAAGGCGTGCGGGTTGTATCATACGAATTTATATGAGAGACTACACGCCTTCCGGCGGTGTAGTCTCTCATATAAATTCACAAATTACAACTCGCACGCCTTCTCGCCTCCGATTCATAATTCTTATTGGCCGGATGTGAAAACCGAATCAAAGACAAGAAAACCCAAACCTTAGGGTTCCAAGCTCAAAGTCAAAATTGACAGAAGACAGCTGATGTCAGCTGCACGTCAAAATTGACAAGATATGATTTAATTTTGAGTTCTATTTTCCTCTGTATTTTTCATTGGCATTTTTAATTTTCCGCATTGGGAAAACACTTGAAATAAAACTTAAAAAAATTAACTCAGATAGATGAAAGACGTGTGCGTGATATGTGTATAAATTGTAACAAGTGGCCAAATGGAAAGTGAACTAAATTTGGCAAAATCTGAAACCAGGTAGCTACCGAATCTTTATATGTTTTACGCATTTCTCTGCAGCGTATTGCGCAATTTTTCTGGCAATTATTCTATGCGGCTTTTTTCTGAAGCTATTACAAACCCGATTTAAGAACAAAGGCATTTCTATCATAGTTTTTCTTGTTGTAGGTTCATCAGCTAGAAAAAGCAGGTCATTATTGTTATGCCCAGGTTGCATCCACCGTGTTTCATTTGGAAGCAGTATCTTATGCCATTCATATATCATATCATAACATCCTGTTTGAGGTAAACACAGCCTACTTATTTTAAAATGTATCATTTTGTGTACTTGCCTACTAAAGTTCAAAGTTCCAAAGTCCTAATGCCTGATCATCTACCTTTATAAATTTTGCTTAGCAGTCTTGGCTTATTTACCTTACTAATATTTATTCTGATTATTTTCTATCCTTATCTGTTCAGCTTTTTATTAGGTCTCCATAATTCTTTCAGATAATTCAACAAAAAACAATCTTCAATGGTTTTCAATAAGCAAGTCCTAGTTTACTTGCATGGTCTTATAATGTTTTTTTACTGGTTTCTTTGCAAGTGTGATTGTTAATTTTTGCATGAGTGGGCATGAAAATAAAAATCCAAAAACCTTAACACTTAATCTTGAGAACCTTATGTTTTATTGTTGTTTTGTTTTTTTAATATCATTTCTATCTTTCATCTGAATACTGCATACCATTTTCGAAGTTTAATTTACTATTAGTTTAGTTTAAACACACTATTTTGTTTGTTTACTTGCAAGAAAGTTTCAATTCAGTTCAAAGATCTTTCTCACATACAACAAAATACTAAAAAAATCACTTATAGGCAGATCTGGGACCCTATTCTGCTAAAGTCATCAGTTCACTATGACTATGGTATTGTCATAGAAAAACATATTTAGTATTCTACCTTAGATTAAAGAAACTACAGATCGAGGGACGCACATAAAAAATATAAAAGTTGAAACCATTCTATCTCTCCATGCAAAGACAGTCTACCTATATGCATGCAGTCGTTTGACGGCGAAGGCGTTTTGACGGGGCAATTGTGCGGGGCCAAGGGACTGGTCGGGGGGAGGATGCTCCTGAGTTACTAAGGCGGTGATGTATGTTACTCGGGTCCGTCCCTTCCCCTTATTGCTCTGGCAAAACCATGTCAATATGCCTTCGTCGAACGACTGTATGCATATATAATATAGGTAGGCTGTGATGCAAATAGCACCACGTGCACTATCTAGAGCATCTTTTATCTAAGGGTTTTACATGACGATTCTGATACAATGTAAATATATTGGTTAGCAAAAAAAATATCTTTCTGTGGGTTAATTTAGTCCTTAGTCTTTTAAGGTTTGGTTATTATTAGATTGTTTAATTATTGTTTGTTAAACTGAGATAATAATTTGTTTATTGATATTTTGTGGTTGTTTTAACTTGCAGCAGCTTAATAAGCGGGACATGGGTTGGATATATATTATCCTATATGTGGAAGTAAGAATAAATACTTTATCAGAAATCAATCATACAAGCTTCTTTCATTAAAATTCAGTTATTTATAATAATGATTTTATTAATTGAAAATATCTATCTATGTATGTTATGTAATCAGTATTCTATCTGGTACCCATAACACAAGCTCTGCTTTGTTTGTATGGGGGTATCCTCTAGCCCTGTGCTCTAGCTGTGTGAATTGTTCAGCATTATTTATATATTAAAAACTCAATGTGCCAGCTCAGTGCCATCATAAAGCTTCTGTTTATCAGTGACTGTAGATGTTACACATATTTTATGACTGAATGTTTTAATTTAGTTTTTTATTTTGAAATATTGTTGCACAATGTTATGCAATACTCAATATCTATGTTATGTATGCAACATGCAGGTACTTGTCCATCTTATTTTTATAATAAGATCGACTAAGTGAGGGTAGTTGTGTATTTCATGTGTCAACTCATTGTGAATTGCTACAAAGCTCAATACACGTAATTTACCGAAATATGGTGTTTTATTGGACATAACAGTGGCGACTTGGATTAAAAGTGAATTATGGCGACTAAATTAGTGAGATTTAGTGAATTCAACATAAAAGTGGACAATTGGGACAACTACATAGTGAGACTCAAATACTGCTTCGAAGCCAATGGAATCGACGCCGATTCCGTGAAAAGGGCGAATTTTTGTACAGTTTGCGGCCCTCAGACATTTGAAACACTTCTTGCTTTAATAACTCCGAAAAAATCGAGCGATGTATCTTTCGATGAGATTGTAGACATTCTAACGAAGCATTTCAGCCCGAGACCCAATGAGATATCGACATCATATAAATTTTACAAGCGCGATCAGGGGAAGGATGAAACATCTTCAGAGTACATCGCTCAGCTGAGGAAGATTAGTACCGACTGTAACTTCCCGAACCTGGAGCGCATGCTGCGGGACAGGCTGGTGTGCGGCATGAGCGACCGCTCGTTGCAGTACGAGCTGTTGAAGCGGGACCGCCTGCAGTACGCCGACGTTGTGGACGCCATGCTATCCGCTGAGAGCGCGAGCCGGGACGCGCGCATGATGCACGTCGCGCCGTCCGCCCCTGCGACGCTCGCGCACGCCCCGCCGCCACGTGACGACGCCGCGCCCGCCATTGAGCCGATGGAAGTGAACGCACTACGAGCAAAAACAAACTTACGACTTTGCTACCGCTGCGGAGACCGTCACGGTGGGGAATGCCGTTTCATCAATGCAATATGCCATTACTGCAAGAAGAAGGGACACATCGAGAAGATCTGCACCGCTAAGAAGAAAAATGCTTCTGGAAAAGTGAACTACGCTGACAACGCCGACGACGAGAGCATGAACGGGATCTACAGCGTGGCCGGAGCGCGTACGCGCGTGCCCGCCTACGAGGTGCGCGTGGCGCTGGACGGCGTGCCGGTCGTCATGGAGGTAGACTCGGGCGCCGCCTTCTCGCTGCTCAACGAGCGCACGTGGGCGTGCCTGCCGCGGCGCGCCGCACCGCGCCCGCTCAGGTCCAAGCTGCGCACGTGGAACGACTCGCAAGTTACGGTTCTCGGACAGGCCACGGTTTCGGTGACGTATAAGGACATTAAGCGTGAGCTAAAGGCAGTGATAGCTAAGGGCGCAGGCCCGAACCTGATAGGACGAGATTGGTTTGAGGCGCTGAACATATCTGCGACGGAAGCTGTTGTATCTAAGTATGGAGAAGTTTTCAAAGACGAACTCGGTACCTACCGGGGGGACCCAGTCTCGATTCAGTTAAAACCGAACGCGACACCAAAATTTCTAAAAGCGCGACCTGTACCTTACGCGATCAAAGATAGGGTCGAAAAGGAGATAGATCGGTTGGTAGGAGAGAACGTTCTCAGGCCGGTATCTTTTTCGGAATGGGCGACTCCTGTCGTGCCAATCATCAAAAAAAATGGCGAGGTCCGCCTGTGCGGAGATTATAGAAGCACGGTGAATCAGGCTACCGAATCGGATACGTATCCGATGCCCACCGCTAGCGAAGTTTTCGCAACCATCTCTGGGGGGAAATTTTACACGACATTAGATCTTGACTCACTCAGGTGGTAGTCACGGACACAACGGCGCGACTTCTAACCTTGAACACATGCAAGGGCCTTTACACTGTACACAGATTAGCATTCGGCGTAAAGGCGTGTCCAGGTATCTTCCAGAGACTGATGACGGCGCTGCTGGCGGGCGTGCCCGGCGTCGCGGTGCTCATCGATGACGTCATCATCAGCGGCCGCACCGTGCCCGAGATGACACAGCGCCTAGACGTGGTGCTCGCGCGGATCAAAAAGGCAGGTTTGCGGCTCAACGGGAACAAATGTAAGTTCGCTAAGGAGCGTGTGGAATTTTTAGGTTTCATTATCGACGCCGACGGTATACACCCAGCAGTGAGTAAGGTCGAGTCGATACTGAGCACACCGGAACCTAAAAATGTCCAACAGCTGCAGGCATTCCTAGGCTTATATAATTTTTACGAGAGGTTTGTACCTCACAAAGCCACAATCCTTGAGCCTCTACACAGATTGCTCGACAAGTCTCAGGCGTGGACGTGGACTGACCGCGAACAGAGCAGTTTCGATACTGCCAAGCGCCTGTTGTCCTCTGACCTGACACTCGTACATTACGACCTAAACAGGCCGCTGGTACTCACCTGTGATAGTTCCGACTACGGAGTCGGGGCTGTCTTGTCTCACGTCATGGACGACGGCCAGGAACGCCCCGTGGCGATGGGCTCGAGGACTCTACACACGCACGAGCGACGGTACAGTCAGCTGGACAAAGAGGCTACAGCTATCATGTTTGGAGTGAGTAAATTTCACAATTACTTGATGGGCAGGTTTTTCATGATTGTTACAGATCATAAACCGTTGTTGGGCATTTTCGATCCGAAAAGACCCATACCGAATGTTTTGTCACCTCGACTCATGAGAATGGCTTTAGTACTTACTTCGTACAGCTATGACATCTCCTACAAACCTGGGCCACAGATAGGTAACGCTGATGGTTTGAGCCGTTGGCCGCAGCCAGTTCCGGAACAATTGGAACCACAACTGTGCGACATACTGCTCATGGCAGAGGCTCCCGAGGACTTTCCAGTTGATGTAGATAAAATTGCATCAGCTACTAAGCGAGACAAAGTTTTGAATCGGGTAAGTCATCACATACTATGCGGTTGGCCGGCCAGGGAAACAGACAGTGAGCTACGGCCGTACTGGTTGCATCGTGCTGAGCTGTCGATGCACGAGGACTGCATCCTGCTAGGTTGTCGCGTGGTGGTGCCTCCATCGCTGCGTGACGCTGTTCTGCGCGCGTTACATAAAGCACACAGTGGTATCGTATATACAAAGTCACTGGCCAGAAGTTACGTTTGGTGGCCACAGTTAAACGATGACATTGAGGCTTTAGTACGAAACTGCAACAAATGTTTGGAATATCGTCATATGCCCCCTAAGACATCTTATGAGTGGGTTATGCCGGCTAAACCTTGGTCTAGGTTGAACATCGATTTCGCTGGGCCATTTCAGAATAAAACATTTTTGATAGTTGTCGATGCATATTCCAAATGGCCTGAGGTTTTCATCGTCAATAACATGACCTCCACTACAGTGATACGGCATTTGCGGACGATATTCGCCACCCACGGACTGTGCGAAACTCTTGTGTCCGATAATGGCACACAATTCGTGTCTGAGGAAATGAAGCAGTTCCTGGAAGCGAACAAAATCAAACATATCAGGTCTGCTCCGTTCCACCCATCCACAAACGGATTGGCAGAACGTATGGTACAAACAGTGAAAGACAAGCTGCGTAAAATGGATGGCATGTCTTGGGATGTAAAAATCCCGGCTATGTTGTTAGGACTTCGTGCTACACCTTGTACATCTACAAACAAGAGTCCTGCAGAGTTACTGTTCAACAGACGTGTACGCACACTGCTTGATACGATCAATCCACACGAGCGACAGCGTAAAATAAGGGAAGAACAAGTTTTAAGAAACAATACGAAAAAGAACAGACAGACAGACTTAGGGCAAAATGTCATGTACAGAAATTTTAGCAGTGGACCACGTTGGTTGCCGGGAACCGTTGTGAGCAAAGAAGGTCCAGCTAGCTACAGAGTAGAGACAGGAGAAGGGAACATTGTCAGTAGGCACATTGATCAGATATTTAGACATCAAACACCAGACACAGAAACACCACAGAATGAACAAGTCAATCTCGACCAAGATGGTGATCTGATTATGGATGATTTAGAACAGGGGGAAGAGGAAAGGCAGGAGCAGGACATAGTAGATACTCCTAGTAGTTGGGATAGCGAACAAATTATAGAGATACCGAGCTCAGACAAATGGGCAGAAATGTTAGGTATACCGGAAGAGTCACAACCAGGTTATTCGGGTGGAAAGTTAAAAAATAAGCTTCCTATTCATGGCAAGTCTCCTTATACACGACCTACTCGTGATTACAACTTTATGTTGTAAGCAGTACAGTAGCTATCGGTTAAATGTAAGCTTCCTGATTGTGTTACATTTTCTTTACTACCGTGTTAATTATATTTATGTTAAGTCTTAGCTTTATTCAATAACTATTGATGTAAAGGTGTGTAGTTGACAAAGAAGTGTTATTTTGGTTATATTTTATTTTTGTGTTTATTGACATACTTGGGGGAAAGGTATGTTATGTATGCAACATGCAGGTACTTGTCCATCTTATTTTTATAATAAGATCGACTAAGTGAGGGTAGTTGTGTATTTCATGTGTCAACTCATTGTGAATTGCTACAAAGCTCAATACACGTAATTTACCGAAATATGGTGTTTTATTGGACATAACAATCTACCAAGGTTAAGTTGCCAGCGAAAAATATACTCTGTTTTGCACAGTACTGTCCTACTAATATTATAAAGCCGAAAGTTTGTGAAAGGTGAAATTTTTGTTACCTAGGATCTCCAAAACTACTGAACAGATCAAGATGAAATTGCGCGTACATTTAGAACATAGCCTAACTTAGATAGGCTTACTTAATATTATACCGAAAATACGCATGCGAAGCCGCGGGCAGTATCTATTTATTTATAAACCCACTGACTGTGCCTATATATAAATAAAATAATAGTCCAGTCAGCAAGTTAAGGTTCAAAATAAAAAAAAATCTTTTTTTTTAAATCCAACTGTACCAACTGAGCATAGAACCTGGGTATTCATCATCATCATCATAATTCTTCTAGACCTAGCATATAATTGTCGACTACTCAACTTAGGTCTCCGCTAATGAGACCCATAGCACCTTATCTTCAATTTCACACATCCAGCATCTGCCTGCAGTCTTTCATAGGTCATCATTCAAAATCTGGTATTGTCGAGGTAAAACTTGATTCATCCTTTGTGTATAATAATAATAACAGAAATAGTATCACAAAAAACTAGCTACTTAATAATATGACTCATTTATCCTTGGTTTTGTTTTAGTTTTTTTGTGCTGTTTTTGCTATTAGGTGTTGTTTTTGTGTTTTTACGCGTGTCTGGATTCTGTACATAATTGTTGCTTCATTCACTGAACAGAGGCACTTTCATTCGATCTAACTTGGTCATGGTATATTTTGTATCTACACATATAGTACCTATGCCAAAACTGCTTTATGACCTCTAAATATCAGTTTTTTTTGGTGATGGTAAAGCGTTTGGCCACCAACTCCCTTAAGTAAGTGAAGATGTGGACCATGTGAAAACCGACGCAGGAAGCTCATTCCACTCTTTGGCCGTGTTTATTTTGAGGCCAGTCTGATAATTAGATTGGCGTAGTTAGTAAATCTCTTCCATTCGTGAAGCAGAATACCAATATAAGATTTCCTTGTTCACTCTTCCTATTCTGGACTATCCCACACTAGGTGAGCCCACCTAGTGGCACCATTTTCAACATTTTTTCCACACTCCTCTTGCAACCATCATCTCCGTACACACTACACCTTTCTTACCCATGTCACAGAATAACTATATTATACTATGTCCTCATTCACACAATCAAAAACACTTGTTGACTACGGAACCCTAAAAATTTAAAGGATCTCCTACCACCAAAACTTAAGGGTTAAGCCTCCACAGGCAATAGAAATATCGTCTTTGCTGTGTAGGATCAATGAATTATGATGTATAATAGTTACTAAACTCATTGTGAAGAACCAAAGAAGTATTAAAGTTACTGACACTCGGTCCAAGAAGTAAAAGTGACGACGAAACTGAATAAAACCGGCCAAGTGCGAGTCTGATTTGCACATAAAGGGTTCCGTGCCAACGTCCATTTCATTCAAATCCTTTCAGCCGCTTGAGCGTGAATTAGTAACAAACACACATGCATACTTTCGGCTATATAATATTAGTGTGATGTGAAGTGTGGTTCCCTTTTCAGTTGGACTGGTGGTTGGCTCAGCTGGACCCGGCAGTCTGATGAAATGTTACGAAATGTTGAGAAGAGGATATTATCATGTAAGTGCATATCTTTATCTCTATTAGTCGCTAAAACGATAAATGGCTAGTCATGATAAATCTATACTTATAATAAAACTGTAACAGGTCCAATTCTGTACATTGAAGATATTTTGAAAAAAATTTTTGGAGGGCATTCTATTATCGATACTGAAGCCAAAACTGTAATTTTTTTCATTCATGTCTGTCTGTCTGTCTGTCTGTCTGTTTCTTAAACGCGCATCACGCCGAAACTACTGAAGGTATTGAAATGAAATTCGGCATGATTTTAGGTCATATTACGAGGAAGGACATAGGATACTTTTTATCCCGGAATTCAGTCAGGTTCCCCTGGGAGAGGGGATGAAAGTAAAATTTCTTCACCGCGCATCACGCCGAAACTACTGAAGGTATTGAAATGAAATTCGGCATGATTTTAGGTCATATTACGAGGAAGGACATAGGATACTTTTTATCCCGGAATTCAGTCAGGTTCCCCTGGGAGAAGGGATGAAAGTAAAATTTCTTCACCGCGCATCACGCCGAAAATGCTGCATGAGTTGGAATGAAACCTAGCACGATTTGATTTCATACTACAAGGAAGGACATGGGATACATTTGATCCCGCAATTCAGTAAGGTTCCCCTGGGAGAGAGGATGAAAGTAAAATTCTTTAACCGCGCATCACGACGGAACTACTGAATGAATTCGAATGAAACTCGGCATAATTTGAGTTCTACTCTTTGAGTACGAGGAAAGATACATTTATCCTGGAATTAAGTAAGGTTCCCCTGGGAGAAGGTATGAAAGTAAAATTCTTCACCGTACATCACGCTGAACTGCTGAATGAGTTGGACTGAATTGGTATGATTTGAGTTCAAACTACAAGGAAGGACATTGGATACATTTTATCCGGTTCCCCTGGGAGAGGGGATGAAAGTAAGATTCCTTCACCGCGCATCACGCCGAAATTGCGGAATGAGTTGGAATGAAACCTGGCACGATTTGAGTTCATACTACAAGGAAGGACATGGGATACATTATATCCTGGAATTCAGTAAGGTTCCCCTGGGAGAGAGGAAAAAGTATAATTATTTAACCCCGCATCACGACGGAACTACTGAATGAATTCGAATGGAAGTCGGCACGATTTGAGTTCATACTACGGGGAAAGATACATTTTATACCGGAATTCAGTAAGGTTCCCGTGGAGGGGGATAATAGTCAAATTCCTGGGTCGCGCATCACGCCAAAAGTACAGAATGAAATCAAATGATGCATTTTATCTGGGATATTAGTAGGCACGGTTGTCTTGGGAGAGGGGATAAAAGTCAAAATGTGTTCTTAGTTGTAATTCATTAACGCGTCGCCGATTTCATGCATTCTTTTTATTAGAAACAGTGTTGCAAGATCGAATTTGACTAAATCAGTAGAAAGTCGAGTAGAAAATCAGCTCATTGAAACAAAAAAATCAGTAGATAAAGGGTAGGTAAGTTCCTATCCATTTATTATTCCAAGACGCACCCATTAGTTAGGGTTCCCTTAGTAGGTAGGAACCTAACTAATGAGTGCGTCAATGCCTATTTCAGGCAAAGTAAAATGTACTAATGGTCCATGCAATATTCATGAACATGATATTTGGTGGTTTAGCTGGTCCAGTTAACTGTACCACCGAAGTTTGGTTGGAGTAAGTGGTCCAATTAAACTAACTGGACCACAGAAAAATATTTTTGACTGTGGTACACAATCAACTGTGCCTACCTAATAACGAAAAAAATTACGGTGGTCCAGTCAAATGGATCAGGAGCCCAATTCTGTAATACAATGGCTTCACTATGACAATGGAATCGTCGCAGAATCATTACGTAGAATCTTTAGATTAATAAAACTCCAGATAGTGCTTGCGAGATAAATTATTAGTTTCAAACTTGACGCGCGTCTCTACATCTGCATTCATCATAATTTCTTTCATCTAAGGTAGAATACCAAAACGTGTCATTCCGTGACGTCTGTGACGTTCCAGTCATAGTGAAGCGATTAATTTAGCAGAATAGGGCCCCAGCTGAACGGAACCATGAGTAAGAAGTGAAACGAGTATTATACTTCTTAACACTAACGCTGGCCGAGTCGTAGCTGAAAGTATTGTCGATAAAGAATGGGATTGAAGATGACAACATGCTATCCGCCGTAGACCCCACACGATTTATACACTATTTAACTAGGTACCTAAATAAAGATTCTTATATTAAAAGTGTAACAGGTCCAATTCTGCGCATCGAAGTTTTTTTGCACGGCGGCGTATCATAATATGAGAGAAACTGTGGTTAAATGTGAACTTAATTAGTCGGCAGGTATGGCAATCGCGAACGAAGTCGCGGTGACAGCTAGTGCCAAATAAAAATAATAGTGCTAAACTACTAGACTATAGTCTTCGCGTGCTACTTCGCACGCGTTGTTCAAACATTTGAAGTTGATCGTTACTAGTTGGCGCGAGAACCATTTTCGGTTAACTTATGAAGGAACTAACTTCGATTCACTGGTATTTTGGAGCATTTGGGAAAATAAGAGATTTTGGGCTAAAAATCAACATTTTTCCCAAAATACAATTGAACGGAAGTTGGTTTTATCATGGGGTCTTATATAATGGTTTACGGTTTGCTGCAAATTACTTTTCCGGTAGTTTTATTCCTTGTAGAAAGCAGAAAAAAAAACAGAAAAAATAATTACGCGCTAACGCGAAACGATCGACCTTAAGGGTCCGGCGACGGATGAATTTCCCATACAAACGTAGTACCAAAATGATTTGTTATTTGAGAATTTTTTCACCATGGTTTGCTATTATTTGTATTAGAATAATAATTATTTAGGTTCCTGCCACAAGTTATTTTCAAAATACTTATCTACACAAATACTAAGAAAACATTCATTCTTTAATGTAAAATGCGATTCGGTTTAATTTCATTTCAGAAAGGTATTTTGAAAAAAAATTGTGGTAGGAACTTAGATAAATAAAATTCTAATACAAATAATAGCAAACCAAGGTGAAAAAATTCTGAAATTACAAATCATTTTGGTACTACGTTTGTATGGGAATCCATCCGTCGCCGGACCCTTAAAGGTTATGTATATCCAATGGAACTGGTTTAAACTAACACATGGCCCAAAATGCAATTAGTCTGCTCACCCGTGTCGCGGCGGTACGACCCGCCGAGGCTGTGAATGCGTTAACACATTCATGGCCCAAGACGCATATGCTAGTCTGCATCCCCGTGTCGCACCGCCGAGGCTGGACAGTGATTGCGTTAAGGTTTACGAGATAAAATAAAACCTTAAAGTTATTCCAGATCTAGACCTATGCAAAATTTCAGCCCAATCCGTTCAGAACCTAGTTCTAGCGCGAAGTAGTTACAAACATCCATCGATTTCAATTTAATCTGAACCTGCCTAACTAGTTGCCTCACTCAATTTGATACAAGAATCTAAAACTTAACGTTTTTATTCAAAGCTATAAAAATACGTCAAGTCATGATGATTTATAAAACCTAACACAAGTCATTAAGTTTTGTATGTGTGTGTGAATAGTCAAATTCATGGCGGGCTGCGCTGTGGTATCACAAATTACATTCGAAAATTACCTTCTGTAATTTGTGTATACAACCGTCGTAGCTATAGCTATTAGAATTTATGTAGGAATCATATTGATCCAATCCAAGGTTAAGTTATCCAAGGTTGGTCAAAAATATAAAAATCAATAGCATACCTTAATTGTTATTAGTGACGATTCTG
Source organism: Eupithecia subumbrata (assembly GCA_949316285.1). Classification (NCBI taxonomy): domain Eukaryota; kingdom Metazoa; phylum Arthropoda; class Insecta; order Lepidoptera; family Geometridae; genus Eupithecia; species Eupithecia subumbrata. Next base: position 14,295,927 of record OX438630.1, on the reverse strand, counting down.
GCTGAATCTTGACAGACGGCGTTTAGAATGTAGCGTTTTGAACCGACTTCGAAGAAAGGAAGAGGTTTAATGTTCGTCTGTAGTAATTTTTCTTTTTATGTATGTTCGTCGATTGTTCCGTCAATAATTGACCGATATGGAAAATTCTTTCGCTATTGTATGGAGAATGGTCCCGAGGTGGTCACATAGAAAATGAATTCCCGAGGGATTAGTCTTTGTCCCACAAAACTTAAGAAAACAGTGCAAATACTAAGGAATTTGAAGTCGCTTCTTAGTCATCACACAGCTATGATATGCTTAGAAATTGCAAAACCCCAACTCTCCCGCGGGTGTCGTAAGAGGTGACTAAGGGATATCCACCGGGGGCGGGCAGCAGCGCCCCCTGCAGAACAATTCTAGCACCGAACTGCGATCCCCAACTCGCATGCCCAGCGTGGTGATTATGGGTACTACCCCAATGTGATAAAAACTAATAAGGCGCTTATCAGAGGGAGGCCTGCGTCCAGTAGTGGACCAATACAGGCTGTTGAAAATGAGGTTGTTAGTCATCTAGTACCTACCCATAACATAAGCTCTGCTTAGCTCGGGACTAGAATCTAGTCCCAAGCTGAGCAGATCTACATCCAGTCACTAGATGCTGTGTGAATTGTCCAGCATTATTTAATTATTTTTTCAAAATATCATCGATGGGCGATGCTCCGACCGTTTTGTTGTCACTTCTTTGTCTCTTATTTATTTAAAAAATGTCCCAATAATTTTGCACATAGGTAATTCTAATCCTGGAATCAAACATAGGCTACTTTTTATCCCATAAATCAGTTCCCATGGGATGGAAATCGCCTTTAAACGTTTCCATAGAAACAACGCGTGTGAAACCGCAAGCATTGACTAGTTATAACTAATCTCAATTGTAGGTACAGATGAAACAAGTTAAAAATAAAAATATGTAGAGCTAATGAAAACAGTAAAAAAACCATAGTAGAGGCTGTGTTTGTGAGTAGGGTTGCCAGATTTGTTGAAATAAAAATCCGGACAATTTAATTTTTTTTTATTAACTAACAGATAAATTTACTGAAAACCAACCTAAAAACTACCAAAATAATTACATTTTTTCGATATTTAGAGTAGGTATCTACTGTTTCATATATTTAGTACTCGATGTCACTGCTTATAATAAGGTTTTATTTTGCCTGAGATGGTATCTTTGAATTCAGTGCAACTAGTAATTATATTAAAGAAAACGCACAATTCACTTTTTACAGTGTTTACAGTGAGACGATTTCTTTCGTCTGTCCATACATTTCCCATGACGCTAAAGATTCTTTCCACAAAAGCATTTGATATGGGAATACCTACTACAAACATACTGCACGATTTTCAATAAATTTGGGGCTGCTTCATTGTTAAAAAATCTGCACCACATGTTAAGAGAGTTTCCTTCAAGTGAAGAGAAAACACTTTGAAGTGCAGCCAGTTCTTCATAAATGTTTTCAGGGGGAGATTGCTGCTTCCAAGGAGATAAGGACCATAACTCAATCAATTGATCCAGCGTAGGCAATTTTCCACTTTCAAGATCTAAACAACTAAAAGCCTTATAATTATAATTGTTATTTTCAAAGTTGCCACTTCTCTATTATAAGCTAGTGCTCTTTGGTAACCATTTAGAGCGTTTTCAGTCAATTCTTTTGATTGATTATCTGACAGATAGCCTTTTCTCAATGCCATATGGACTTTCATTCCGAAATGCTTGTCTGTTATTTTCAAACGGACAATGCTTTGTCCGGTTTACCAAGATTTTCTAGACCGGACAAGCTTATAGAAAACTGGACTGTCCGGTCGAAAACCGGACATCTGGCAACTCTATTTGTGAGGCAAAAGTTACCAGTAACTTCTCGTATGACGCTGGCTGCACCGATTAGCGAGAGCGTGGGTGCTAAGTGCCTATTCCCCCTTCTGTGATAAATTGCTGACTTCCTAATATTTTGCTGACGTTTAAATTAACAGGAAAACCAGTTGCATAAACTGAGTAGAAATATATTCTCTGTTTTTTTTAATACTCTTTTTAACCCCCCGACGCAAAAGACCCTTCTGTTTATATCTATTTATATCTTGTTATAAGTTTAACGTGTCTGTCTGTGTATCGGTGTATCTGTCTGTGGACTAAACGAAAATCGTATAGATTTTCGTTTTTTTGTGTCATAGATAATTTAATCCCGAGTGTTCTTAGCCATGTTTCATGAAAATCTGTCGCGGGGATTTTAAAATTTTTATTTGTTCTTGTTTAAAATCACCGCGCACGAGAAAATTTATGTATTTGGATAGAGGACACTAAAACAAATAAAAAATGTCATAAAGCATCAGGTTTCTGAGATATTCACGTAAGAAGACAAAATGTAGTTATTTTTATCTGTGAACAGCACAGAAACCTGACGCTTAAGGACATTTTTATGGGACGTTTTTTATTTGTTCTAGTGTCTTCTATCTGAATATGTATATAAACACGTGCACGGCGATTTTGAAAAAAAAAGGTGACCGATGTTAGGGCCAAAATCTTCAAACCACTTTGTGAAGATGTCGATTTGTCACTGGACGGGGTTGTCTCGTAAGATATAGACATCTTCCAAAACTAATGAACGGATCGGGTTGAAACTGTGCACACATTAAGTTCTGGACCTGGAATAACATAAGCCTACTTTTGAATCCGGAATATCACGTGTGAAGCCATTATGAAAACAAAGCATTTCTTTTTTTTTGATATAACTAAAGTAAATTAATAGCATAAATGATGTCATCGTTCCTTCCGTATCCGGGATGCAGCCCGATAAAATGATTTAAGCAATAATGGAAACCTTATCTACACATTTACAGCTGTTATCTTATCTTTGTATATATACGTACACCTAGCAAAAAGATATAGACTCTGTTTCGTAATTCTTCTTTGTTCTGGCACTACGTAACCTCTGAAGGTTACTCAGTTCATGAACAAAGAAGACTGAAGAAGTAACCGTCAGTAGGCCAAGCATGGGGATTGTTCTCTAGCGTAGAATAGACATCGCATCGTCATACATTACTTAAGTTGAAAGAAATGAATTTTTACGCATTCGATGATAATAATAGTGAATATTGTTGATTAAGATCTTGTCTAATGGTATCCGCATCATGAATCCATATGAGCCTGATAAGATCTTGTCTTCTGTGACTATGAGAACTTAGTTAAATCGTTATAGCTCCATCTACCAAGTAATGAATTGGCCTTTTATAGTGTAGTTATTTCATTTAATTCAGAGATTAAATGCAACCAAGTTGTTTGCTAACCCCGTGCATATAAATGTTTAATATGACAAAGTGAATATTTATTTTGACTAAGAGCATTGATATGTCAATGATTTGCCTATTTTTTGTTTTAAACAAATTCGATATGTTGCAGCTACCTGCATTCTTGTTTGTATTGAATGAGATATTTGTCATTACAACTATTTTGAAGATGAAATGCGTCTTAGTTGGACTATATTTTTTTCAGTGTAGTCTTTATTCAGTAATAATTATTACATGTCAAAAATTGTATAAATATGTATACCTAATCTATTGCTATGAAATAAATGTTGAGTTGAAATGTATGTAAGCTTAATAAATTGATAAGAATTAACAATAATATAACATTCAATAAAATAAATTGAAAAGCGTAATATTGATTGAAATAGTAATAATAATGTGACATAATTTTTAATGACAAAGTTACGTATTTTTTCTCTGTTCTACCCTAGAAAACAAACCCCATGCTTGCCTTACGGAGGTTACTTATTTCCAGAACTACGTGTCCGATTCTGAAAATTCTATCATTAAAGCTGCCGATGCTGTCGCCGCGTAAGAATCGTCGCCTCTAACTCTGCCTGTGGGTGTAGTAAGACTCGGCTAGGAGACCTAACATCGGAGGAACGGCAGCTTCTTTCTGTGTATTATTCAACACCTTCATTGCGATCACCAAACCGGCCGCCAAGCGTGGTGATTGTGGCCAAACCCGTTCGTTTGGCGAAGGCTTGTCCAGCAATGATAATATGTATTTGCTGATGAGGTAGGAATAGGTAGCTAGATTATCCCTTACTGTTACGATTTGTGTGTAGCTGTGTGGTGCCAGCTCAGAATTTACACCATCCCAACTCTTCCCGCGAGTGTCGTAAAAGGCATTTAGAAGCTTGTTTTTTTTAATTAATTCTTTTTTTACTGTTTCGGGTGGATACAGACATAGATAATGACGAGATAAATTGACATTATCCTTAGTTATGGATGGTCAACATCAAACAGCGTAGTAGTTACCCTTCCACCTTTGTATGGAAAGATGAGCGACTCGTTCAGCCTTAAGGCTTCACAAGTTGTCCGGGCGAACTCAACAGTGGGTGCGGCCTAAATATATGCCATCTCACCTGACATAATAGACATACCCGAGCCAGGATGAAATGCACAGCGATTTTTTCGTAAAACGGCCAAAGAATGGGAATAGACTTTTAGCACAAGAGTTATACAGAAAAACTATTGAGAGCTTATTTTCAAAATAAATTTATTTCAACTTTTGAATAAGTAAGCTATGTCGCTACGGGCTTTAGTTTAGAGGTTTCTTTCTCCGTCTATTATTTATTTTCGCCCAAAGTTGGGCTAAAATCAGTGTTGAAATACGAAAGTTTGTATTTTTCGAATGTATATTTTTTTTACGGTTTTGGGTGTGTATACAAAGTTACAAACATAGATAATGACGAGATAAACTGTTATTAATGCATAAGATTAGCATTTGCACGAAAACGGAACCGAAACTTTGATTTAGTTTTTAAGAGTACAGGCCCAGTTCCCGTGGGATAGAAAACGTTTCCTTAGAAACAACACGTGCGAAGCTGCGGGCAAAAACTAGTATAGATAAAATTACATTACAATACAAAATGAAGTCATACTTCTAAACTCCGGCGTAGATTTGGCACGAGGGTATTGATAGATGATGTCAGCTACAAACAAGACCTTGAAAACTCAATTTAGTTCACATTCGGCAGAAATCCAAATTTTTCTATTTAATTTAGCGCTCGCACAACCGACGAATATTCGCTTGCGATTTTATTTGCGTATATTTTTCTCAATCGATTTTTCACTTACAAAGAACCAAAGAAAAATTAATTTATTTTGATTTGGGTTGCCATCAGCTTAACTAATTATTATAGAATTTAAAATTGACACAGAAAGCTAATAAAATCTAATAAAATAAATGTTAAATTTTATGTAAATCGAGTTTTACCTTGGGATCCCGCAAGTACCTACTGAGATCTATGCCTAGTTTGACAAGCAAATCCGTTAGGTTCGCTACTTTTAACTTGTAAACGGCAAAAATCACAAAAAACGAAAAACAATAGCCAGCGTCACGTTCCTAACTAGTTCCCCACTCTAGATAAAACAAAGAAAAAAATTCTCTGACACATTTTATGAATCACGTCAAAAATGTAGGTCGATGATAAAACCACTTACTTAAAGCCAGATAGTTACACTCATGAAAGTGAAACGTTTAAACGTTATACGGACTAAGGTTTAAAGAAAATTAAGTAAATCAACATGAATTATATTTCACAGCTTCATTCGACGCGATCTCTTCTTTCACATATTGTAGCCGAGTCCTAGACATTGGCTTCGAACACATTTTTAAAGACAAGGATAGGTAAAACTCATACACCGATGTGGCAACATTAGGGTACTTTGCCTCCTATTTCTCACTCGGCGGAATGTCATTCTGTGTTCTGTGTGCAAAGGCTTCGCACATCCCTAGTGTTCCTTTCCTATTTTGAACAAACATGAGCAAGAGAAAAGGAGAAACGCTTCAAGCAGTTCGTCGAAAGATACGGATTTTATCTTCATCGTCGTCCGAGGATGAATTATCCAACCGTGAGTTCTAAAATTTTATGGCTAACCTACAACAACGTGCTAAGATTTACACGAATCTGGTGATGCGAGATACCATCGGGGTTACCTCTGTCACGTATTCACGTTAGGTACATACATGCCATTAAAAGAACAAAACATGTGATGCGATTCAACCAGCGGGGTTGTTTTCGTCACGCTTTATTGCGCACAGTTCAGCGGGAACTCTGTCTACCCTCATCATTATAAAATAACGAATATCTAGATTTTTACGGAAGTAATGCGAACAACTAGCAGGGTTGATTCCGTTACGATTTATTGCGCACAATTCATCGGGAATTGTGTTTACCTACCTTCAATTTATGCCGTTTTTATTATTCTGGGTAATGTAACTTTTCAGGTCCCAATGACCTTGAATACTTGTCCGGCTCCCAAATGCCGATGATGAATGTGGACGTTCCACCTACCTCTTCCTCAAGGAATGAAGAAGAGGAATCCTGTTTGGATGACGACGTCCTAGCCTTGCTAGGCGATGCACCCAAGAGTGATGCTATTCTAGGAAAACCTGTTCATAAAGATATTTCAGAAAGGTGGCGAGAGATTTTATCCAAAGGTTTGGAGAAAGAAACAAAAGAAAATCTTCTCAGAGAATATCTCATACCTTCCAACTGTGAAATGTTATTGGCGCCAAAATTGAACGCCGAGACGAAAGCGGCTGTGGCTGAAAATATCGTGAAACGTGATTATGCATTGGAGGCTAAGCAACACCAAATTGGTATCGCGCTAGCGGCGCTTTCCACGGCTATTGACAGTGTTGTCAAGAAAGATTTTACCCCCCAAAAATTGCTAAAGCCCATCAGCGATGCGTGCCGCATCTTATGTGATAGCCACTTCAACGAGACAAAAACACGAAGACACTTCATACTTTCATCAATAAACTCCGAGATGAAAGACACTCTGTTAGAAACCGTCAGAGATAAATACTTGTTTGGTGAAAATATCGCCGATAAACTAAGATCGGCAAAAATCATTAAGAAATCTGGAATCGATTTAAAGCCGACCACGACAGCCTCGTACAACCGCCAGAAATTCAACAAAAATAATTTCATTAAAAATCGCTATCAAGGCCAGTCAAACTGGAGGCCCCTGCAACGGAGAACGGGCAAAGCCGATGCAGGGTCACGTGCAGCCCAGAACCAGCCGCGGTCGTACAACACGAGGAGTGGCCCTCAACATCGGGAAGCAGCCCGGTCGCCGCCGCCGCCGCCGCCGCCGCGCCACCAGCAACGCGTTCGCCGGCGTCAGTAGAGGTATGCTTTGCGGGTCGTTTACAACACTTCTTACACAAGTGGCGAGAAATTACCAAAGACTCTGTTGTTTTGTCTTGGATTCAAGGATACAAAATTCCTTTTGGTTCAGACCCTGTTGATTACATTAAACCAAGATTTAATACAAGAACTCATCAAGAACGTTTAGATTTTGACCATGAAATCAATTTACTTTTGAAAATTAATTCAATATCTATATGTGAGCCTCATGAACAACAGTTTTTGTCATCTTTTTTCTTGGTACCTAAATCAAACGGGACCAATCGCTTCATTTTGAATCTAAGTCGTCTAAATAAGTTTGTAAATTCCCAGCATTTTAAAATGGAGGATTATAGAACTGTCACAAAAATCATAACAAAAGATTGTTACATGGCCACCATCGACATGAAAGACGCATATTTTTTAATACCAGTGGATGATTTACATAGAAAATACCTAAGATTCATGTATAATGACAATTTATTTGAATTTAATTGTGTTCCTTTCGGATTGACTACCTCCCCATACGTGTTCACAAAGATCCTTAAACCCGTAATGGAATACCTGAGGGCACGAAATTTTATTTCAGTTATATACTTAGACGATATATGCTGCATAGGCAGTACTTATGAAGAATGCGCCAATAATGTTAAAATAACATCACAGCTGTTACAAGATCTCGGTTTTATAATTAATTACGACAAAAGCTGTCTTATTCCTAATCAAAGATGCAAATATCTTGGATTCTTATTTGATTCTGCAAAAATGTGCCTAGAGTTACCTGAAATTAAAAAATCAAAAATTAAAGACCAAATAAAAATATTTTTAAATAAAAGATCTTGTAAACTAAGAGACTTTGCGCGTCTCATTGGTCTGTTAGTGTCTGCAGCCCCGGCTGTTCAGTATTCATGGGGCTACACTAAACAACTTGAACGACATAAATACCTAAGCCTACTTCATAATCCTAGTTATAGCAGTATTATAGATATTCCCTATTCTGTAAAAAATGACTTAAATTGGTGGACACAAAATATTGATACCCGTACCCAGACTTTAACATTTAATGACTATGCACTAGAAATCTTTTCCGATTCTTCCAAAAGTGGCTGGGGCGCTTATTGTAATAAGAACGAAGCCTATGGTTTCTGGAAAATGGATGAATCATTGCTACACATAAATATTTTAGAGCTTAAAGCCAGTTTCTTGGCATTAAAAACATTTGCAGATCATCTCAGAGATTGTAGGATTTTGTTACGCATTGATAACGTAACTGCCATTTCTAGTGTAAATAGGATGGGTTCTATACAGTATCCTCACTTCAACAAGATTGCACGAGATATGTGGGAATGGTGTGAAAAGCGTGGCATAGTAATTTTTGCATCCTACATTAATAGCATTGACAACTTCGAAGCTGATAGTTTATCTCGAAAAAGATTTGAAGATACAGAGTGGGAATTGTGCAACTCAGCATTTAACCGAATCGTTAAACGGTTTGGTGATCCCAAAGTAGACCTATTTGCCAGCCGTTGCAATGCTAAATGTTCTGCCTATGTGTCCTGGAAAAGCGACCCTGACTCGTACGCAATAGATGCCTTCACGATCTCGTGGTCAAACTTATATTTTTACGCTTTTCCTCCCTTCGCGTTAATTCTTAAAATGTTACAAAAAATAATTCGTGATAAGTCGCAAGGTATAGTTGTTGTGCCAGATTGGCCTACACAACCTTGGTTCCCAATTTTAACAAGGCTCATGGATTCGAAACCTTTATATTTTGAGCCAGATGTTAACCTACTAAAATCTCCTTTCAGAGCCCGACACAACCTTCACCGATCGCTCAGATTGATTGCCGTCAGATTGTCCGGCAAGCGCTACAATTAAAATCTTTTTCACAAAACGCTATTGATATCCTGTTATCATCTTTATCAAAAAATACTTATAAACAGTACGATTCTTCTATAAAATTATGGCTTAAATATTGTAAGAAAAATAATATTAATTATTTGAACGATTCTGTATCCGGTATTCTTAATTTTTTAGCTGATTGTTACAAAAAAGGTGCAAAGTATGGGACAATTAATTCTCACAAATCAGCACTACTCTTTCTTTTTCCAAAAACCGCGGATGATCCTGACATAAAAAGATTCATGAAAGGCATATTCAGACTGAGGCCTCCTGCTCCTAGGTATAACGTTACTTGGGATCCCAGCACTGTTCTAGGATACCTAGGTCAACAATGGCCTAATGATCACCTTAGTTTAGAGATTTTAACAAAGAAAACTCTAACATTGTTAGCCCTTGTAACTGCCCATCGCGTACAAACATTTTCTTTAATCAAATTAGACAACATTAACATTCGAAATACTTACATAGTTATTGCGATTCCGGACTTAATAAAGACCTCACGTCTAAATTCCTTACAACCTTTATTAAAATTACCGTTTTATACCGAAAAACCCGAAATATGTCCGGCTAAATGTTTAATTGAATACATAAACAAAACACAATTAATACGTAATAGTAATACTAACCAATTATTTATTTCATTTAGAAAACCACATAAAAAAGTTACATCTCAAACTCTTAGTAATTGGATCAAAGATACACTGTCAAAGAGTGGAGTGGACACGTCGATGTTCACTGCTCACAGTACGCGGCACTCTTCCACCTCGTCCGCGCGCAGGCTTGGCGTCAGTCTGGATGTCATCCGAAAAACTGCTGGCTGGTCACAATCTTCCAAGGTTTTTGCTAAGTTTTACAATAAGGAACTGATTGACGATGATTGTAGTCAGTATGCAAATGCCATTTTAGGTAATAGTCATTAATTATGATACCTTTCTAGTGGTCTTACCTATAATATGGAGAAGCAATTATAGTTAGACTACTAAATATGCCTACATTGTTAGTAATTAATTCTCTTCTACCCCTGTAGAATAGATTATAATTATTATATTTTTTGTTTTAATATTATAATGAATAAATCTACCTAAGGTCTATTATTATTATCTTGCTCTGAACATCCTACAATATGTGAAAGAAGAGATCGCGTCGAATGAAGCTGTGAAATATAATTAATGATCAAAGGAACTTACCCTGTACGTGACGTTCGATCATAATTATATGAACAGCTTCATTCGACGCGATAATAATAACAACCCACCCAAAAATTCCCAAACCCTTGCTAAAAATAGCAATTTTAGGTAGATTAGGAACATTAACAATGCAGGCCGACAGGGATTGCTTTTAACTAGAATGACATTCCGCCGAGTGAGAAATAGGAGGCAAAGTACCCTAATGTTGCCACATCGGTGTATGAGTTTTACCTATCCTTGTCTTTAAAAATGTGTTCGAAGCCAATGTCTAGGACTCGGCTACAATATGTGAAAGAAGAGATCGCGTCGAATGAAGCTGTTCATATAATTATGATCGAACGTCACGTACAGGGTAAGTTCCTTTGATCATTAATTATCATGTATTAGCATTGTTTGTAGACTTGCTCGTCTTCTATTCTACTAGAAATAATGAGTGAGAAGCCGATGCACTCATTATTTCTGAATAAAAATATTAATAAGTAGCTTTAAACTCCTAGTGAGTTGCAAAAATTATCAGTAAATAAATTCAAACAAATTGTCAAAACCTTGCTGTGCAAAAAGGCTTGCTATAAAATATCAGATTATCTCTTGAGGATAAAAAAGCTTAGGACGGGTTTTGCTCCAACTCAAAAAATAACAACTAACAGGCTAAAGGTTTCTTTGTCGCTTCTTTACTTTAGTATACATACCGAAGCGACAGAAATCAAAAATATCACTTTATTTCCGTGTCAGTGTTTAGTTTTATAATTTGACCTTTTCTAAGTGTACATTTATTGTATTTATGGAAATAAAGAGTTTTTGCTTTAGTTTTTTTAGAGCTAAATATCAATACTTTTAGATTTTTTCAGATATAGATTTATTAGGGTATTTTATTCCAGATCTACATCTGGAATAACATATACCCTACTTTTTATCCATGGAAAACGTGTGCAAAACCGTGAGTAGATGCTAGTTTCTAATATAGTGCGATCTTTCCAGGTTTAAAAACAGCGTACAAGCGTTTCTACGTGGACATAGGCTCGGTGGTGGGACAATGCGACAAGATATGGACAATATCGCTCAACGAAGACTCTTCGAAGACGCCCATCGTGCTTCTTCATGGCATGGGCGCGGGGCTGGCGCTCTGGTGCCCCAACCTTGACGCCTTCGCTGCGACCAGGCCCGTCTATGCTATAGATTTGTTAGGTGAGTTGCAAAGTTGCTAGAAATAAAAATAATGATGGACAATTCACACAGCATCATGTAGCCCCACGCTAAGCTGAGCTTGTGTTATGGGTTCTAGATATGATAACTGATATACTCAATACATTACATAGATAGACATATTTTTGACGACCGACTAACCTTCACACGTCTGTCACACTGGTGTAAAGGTTAGTAATAAAAAATTCTAACCGTAATTTGAACTCACATAGGTTTTTATACTCGCATAGAAACACCCAGAACATTTGTTAGGTAAGTTGCTTTTAATCCGTATATCGTCCAAGCATTTTGACTCTGTTAAACCACACAAATCGGCTGAATTAGTAACTTTCTACAACGAACTTATGTTTTTTTATTTGTAATGCGGGACAATTCACACCGCATTATCTAGCCCCAAGCAAAGCAGAGATTGTGTTATCTATTCAGAAAATACGTTTAATCATGAACATGTAAAATATTTCTGGTTTTATCTGGCTCAACTCGAATCATCATCATCACCATCAATCTATATTAGTCCACAGCTGGACATACGCCAATTCGAATATTATGGTCAAATTGGTATAATGGTGTAACATCCGAAATGCCCAACTAAAATATGATCCAGTGTATTCGCATAATGGTCCAACACGCTAATATTCACATTAATTTATTAATTGCAAATATGTAGGTACATAGATAGATAGTTTAGGTTCTAATTATAGCTAAAGATAGTACAAACACCCTGTTGGGTATAGCAATTTATTATTTTGTCTATACAGGGTTATTGGTAATTCACTGACACTGCATAAACTGCAGGTCATGCCCATAATTAGAAACACGCTCGTGAAGACGCCAAGTCTTAAGTTATGATTTTTTTTGTACATTACTTCTAATCAAAATGAAAAAAACATGTTTGTCGGGAATCCAATTATTGACTAAAGATCGATCTGCCCCTCCCACACTCACTGTTCATTCAAGGCAGAGTTAATTTTAATGAAAGTTTAATTTCAAATAAAGCCTCCACGAAGAACGATTATTGAATGGAGGAGAGTACCTTACTATCAATACCAAATCTTTACATAGTATAAAACAAAACCGCTCCCGCTGTCTGTCTGTCCCTAATCCCTATGTATGCTTAAATTTTTAAAACTACGCAACGGATTTTGATGCGGTTTTTATAAATAGATAGACTGATTCAAGAGGAAGGTTTATATGTATAATACCTACATGCATAATATAGTAGAGAAACACTGATAATTTAAAATTAGGTTTCTAATGTGATGTCTTAATTAAATAAACACATTTTTTGCGCTTATATTGCAAACGCTGGCTAAACCCTACGAGATAGATCAAAATAATGTACTACAGTATTGTACACCTTAAAAAGGTCTACAAAAAATCTCTTGGGCATAACCCACAATAACCATTTTTTATCCTTTACTTTTTACGAGAAATAATGGCTTATTTACGAAGCGATTATAAGCAATACAGCATTAATCCTTATCCAATTAAGTACCTTATATTATATACAATGTGCATTTAATATAGATCAATATGGCCCTGTTTAGCATGTAATTTAAATGAATATTTTCGAAGATATCACAGATTTAAAATGCAGGGACATAGCGGTTGCAGCGGTACCGGCCGGGGGGCCGATTCTGTAGTATATTTAGTATCAGCATTGCACCCGTGCGAAGCCGCCGGGGCGGGTCGCTAGTTTAAGAATAAACACCTGGCGCCTTCACAAAAGTGTTCGTGATGATGGGCAGAACCTGCAGTTCTCACAGTGTCAGTGAATTACTAATAACCCTGTATACTGGTCCTATTAGCACGATATAATCGTGATTTTTGTTATAGGATTCGGTCGCAGCTCCCGTCCAAAGTTCTCATCAGACGCCCTCAAAGCGGAGGCACAATGGGTGGAGTCAGTAGAAGAATGGCGACGTGAAGTGAACCTCTCCCAGTTCATACTCTTGGGACACAGTCTGGGAGGATACATAGCTACTGCGTACGCGATTAGATACCCTGAGAGGTGAGTGCAAGGTTCAAAGTAGATTGGACAATTTGTAATGTAAAGTCCGACTACCGCCTCTACCACCTTAAAAAAATGGTAGGTACCGACGAGCGGAGCGAGCCACGAAAATTTTGTGTTTTCGTTAGATTTTTGTGAAGTTTTTTTGCGAATTTGGCAAAGTGACTTTCAAGCATGGCTCAATAAGAATCTCTTGATCTAGAGAAAGATTTTCATGAGATTGACCAATTTCGCTGTGCACCTAATTAATATAAACTTACTTATTCCCTTGCAGGGTCCGTCATCTAGTCTTAGCAGATCCATGGGGCTTCCCAGAACGCCCTAACAACGCTTACGAAAAGTACCAGGTAAATACTCGGTTCAATGCACAGAACTATATCTAATGATACTTTTGAGATGAATATGAGACTGGCCGTCGTTGTCGAAATTCGGCTAAGAAGAAATTAATAATTTTGTATTCTTGCAAATAGATGATTGATTATGATCATTGTAAATGCTAATGTTATTTGTAATTCACAGATGCCACTCTGGGTCCGTGCAGTAGCCACCGCAGTTCAGCCGCTAAACCCTCTGTGGGCGGTCCGAGCGGCCGGACCCGCGGGCAAGTGGCTGGTCTCCAAGACCCGGCCCGACATCTCGAGGAAATACGTCAAGTACATCTCGGACGCAGAGACCGTCATACCTGAGTATATCTACCAGTGCAACTCGCAGACTCCTAGGTGAGTAGTCACTATGTGTTCGGTCTGAGTGCTCGATGGGTCTGAGAGACCGGTCTCGGACGCAGAGACGGTCATACCCGAGTATATGTATATGACTGTCTCCTAGGTGAGTTGTAAATATAACTGGTATAAATATAACTGCAAATTTATATAACTATATAACTCAATATAATTGCGGTTGTTCTTCAGAGATCGGTTTTAACACTTTCAATGCTCATGCATGGCGCATATTGCCTTGACCTGTTTGTAGCAGTTACGTATGCATCCTTTCAGGCCGCACCGACACTTGGCAGTGAACGGGGTGTTTAATGGTAGTACTAAGTAAGACGATAAGGGTTAACGTTGGTTTCCTTTGTAATCAGAACCTTTGACTTGGCAACGTTCTAAAAATATTTATATTTGGAAGCTGGTTTACAAAATACAAACTAGCAGTTTTGAAACCTGACCAACGGGTCAGAGAGACCTATCCGAGACTAATAACTTTGACGACCTCTCTGCCTGCGACGCAGGAGGTTGCGCGTTCGATTCCCGCCTCGGGACAAATGTTTGTACGATCTGCAGACATTTGTCCAGGGCGTTCTGGATGTTTTCTATGTATAATAAAAAATATGTATCTATGTAGTGTATTGTATTAAGTATATCAGTTATCTAGTACCCATAACACAAGCTCTGCTTAGCTTGGGGCTAGATAATGCTGTGTGAATTGTCCAAATTTATTTAATAATACCTTTTAACGAACGAAACGTTGACTTTATAATGTGCGAATCTTTAATCTTCACAACTATCTTCTATTTGTTCCAGCGGCGAAGCAGCTTTCCACTCCCTAATGACAGGCTACGGCTGGTCCAAGAACCCGATGGTGAAACGTCTGGACCGGCTGGACTCGACGCTGCCCGTGACCGTGCTGTACGGCTCGCGCTCCTGGGTCGACAACTGCACGGGGCAGGTGCTGGCCGACCAGCGCCCGCACTCCACCACCTATGTACAGGTTAGTGCTTCTAGCGGACACACTAAACAGCTCATCGGTAGGCTGTATGTATCAGGGACGCAGCCGAAGTGGAGTACGTGACACATCTAGTGCGGGCTACAGAGCAGTGAGAAACTGTAGATTATACATCACAATTGTTTTAACATAATACAATCACACTAATATTATAAATGCGAAAGTTTGGATGGATGGATGAATGTATGTTTGTTACGTCTTCACGCCAAAACTACTGAACGGATCGGGTTGAAATTTTGCATGCAGGTAGTTTTAGGCCTGGAATAAAACATAGGTTTTTTATTCCATAAATCAGTTTCTATAGAATAGAAATAACCATAAAACGTTTCCATAGAAACAACGCGTGCAAAGCCGCGAGCAGAAACTAGTAATATAATAAAAATAAAATTAATTTAAATTTATTAAAATTAACTAGCAAATTATTCAGAATTAAACAAATTAAAAAAAAGAAATTCGTCGTAGGTATAACAAGTCTTCTCTACGAGCCAGATTTTTATTTTGTTTTAAAATTTTCGAGAGTCGGTGCGTCCTTAACCTTATCTGGGAGCTTGTTGTAGGTAGCCGGTCCCAGGACGTGCGTCAACTTGTCCGATTTGGCCGGTCGTCTTGCCGCAGGCATCAGCCAACCACCGCACCGGCTGCATTGCGAGTGTTGTAGCAATGCATCTCCGCTTGTTTGAAAACATATTTCACATCAAAATTTAATCCTTACAGGTGATCAACGGAGCGGGCCACCACGTGTACCTCGACAAGCCAGAACTCTTCAACAAGTTCGTCCTCGAGGCCTGCACCAAAGCAGACGAGCACAAACGCAGCGACGCTGCCAAAGACCCCGCGGAGAGCATGGCCATCGACGCGCCCGAGACGAAGGACGCAGCCCCGGTCTCATGATAGGACTGTCTCGC
Organism: Eupithecia subumbrata; assembly: GCA_949316285.1. Taxonomy (NCBI): domain Eukaryota; kingdom Metazoa; phylum Arthropoda; class Insecta; order Lepidoptera; family Geometridae; genus Eupithecia; species Eupithecia subumbrata. Next base: position 14,279,801 of record OX438630.1, on the reverse strand, counting down.
GGAGATTAGTAGAATAGGGGATGGAGGTCGAAGTGAGGGGAACGATTCTAAAGCTTCTGTAACGCAAACACTGTGCACTCTTGCTGTCGCATTAAGGACCTACAGATGGACCATGTACATGGGTCATATGCCAAGAAAACACTTTCAAAAAATCCCACTGCGGGGCAAAGGCCTCCCCTAAATCTTTGAAAGCGAAAAATAAATCAATTATTTAAAAAAATATTTTGTGAACACGGCAAGTTGAAACCTTCTGAAATGCAGGAAACTAGGTACCTAAATCCGTGTAATGTAAAAAGTTTTGTTACATCTAATAGTCCATGTCGCATCGGAACCGTTCCAGAAAAGTTCGCCTTTGCTTGATTTTACGTTAAATTAATTGACTAAGATGGAAATCAAATCTTCCATCTTCTAATCTCGGGACCTCGGGACAAATGTTTGTACGATCTGCAGATATTTGTTCAGGGTGTTCTGGATGTTTTAAAAAATATCTATCTACGTAGTGTATTGTATTAAGTATATCAGTTATCTAGTACTCATAAATAACACAAGCTCTGCTTAGCTTGGGGTTAGATAATGCTGTGTGAATTTTCTAGCATTATTATTAATGTTTTTCCTTGAAACAAAGAAAAAGCGACCCTTCAGGGAACGATTCCTATGCGAAATTGACTATAAAAATATCTGGCATTATAGTAGGGAAAAATTGGTTATTAAATTCGATAAAAACTTACCCTTTAAATAATAATAATAACATCTTTATTGAAAAAGAAAATTACAATCAAATAATAGAAATAAATTAGAACTAGTATTAACAATTGAAACAATTGAGCTAACTGCAGACTGTTGCGAACAAACTACAATCAGCTCAACTAATAATAACATCGTAGTGTCAAAATGAACCAAGTTTTGAAAAAACGGGCGCCGCACTAGCAAATTTTATATTTATAATAAACTTGGCATAAACGACTCAGAGAAGGCCTTGTCTCAGGTAGATGAGACAAAAATGGCATCGAGTCGTCATCGACTTCAATAATTTATGTAATTTATGACTATACATTTTCTCGATTCTAGCCTAGAGAAAGCTTGACTAGGCTAGAATCAGAGCTGTATCTCAGAGTTATTGAACAGAATTTCGAAATATTCAATTTCGATCTTTAAGAACAGCACGTTTCGACGGCCAGGGAACTTCACAGATCTCTATTCGCTATTTTTAAAACCAATAACGCAACTTAAAGCTATCAGTTTTAGGCCCGAATTCACCAAACAATACTAAATTGATCACCTGATCGAGCTTAAGGCCAGGTGTTCCAGCAGAGGCCGCGCTTTTGTGAAGGATCTAGTCTAGTCAAAGTCACATTCACTTACAAGATCTAACGAACTTCACTCGATAGAAAAAATCCCAAAGTTACCCCTTTTTGTAATGTTTTTTTCAATATAACAACTGAACTACATATATTTTACATTTTTATTACTAAAGATACTAAATATTTCTAAACAAATTCGCAGAGTTTGACTTGATAAAATGATTTTCTTAATCATGTTTAAATACCTACAAGAAGCTGTAAGCGCCAGCTTCTTGCAAAAATACCTGGTCTTAAAGTACCAGAACAATTTCACACTCGCAGCTGTCTGTTGCATGTTTTAACTGGGCTCTGGAGTTTCGCACCAGAGCAGAGTTGAAGCATAAAAACTGAGTCCTTGATCGCGTTTAAGATGGATAAGGAAGCTTGAAAAAAATCGGATTTTTACTATTTTCTAGATTCTACAAGTAATTTAGATAAGTAGCAGGTAAGATGTTTTGCGCACATGGTAAGCCATTTGCTATAAGTCTCTGCTGAAATAAACTTTGAATCAATTGTAATTTTGGTGTCATTTGTCAAATTGGCGATTATAAAATAATTTCTAAGAAATCAAATAATACCCCAAAAGCTTTTGAGATTTTATTTGATTTCTTATAAATTACCCTGATCGTGAGGGCTTACGTACTATACTAACAAAAACGTTAAAACTTATGTCAATACCTACTTCAAAACGACAATTGATTCGTAGATTGTTTTAGCAAAGATTCATAGCAAATGGCTTACAATTTGTGCAAAATTTCTTATCTGTTATCTAAATTACTTGTAGACCCTAGAAAATAGTAAAACCCGAGCTTTTTAGAGCGAGCGTCATAACCACCCTCTACTCTTATAATTTTCCGGCCATTTTCCGTCGCAATTTTCCGCGCATGCGCCTGTGAGTGGGAGGAGTTTCGCCTATTTATTCTCAGGTGTCGGGGGTTAGTGTTTGGTGAATACGGTTTTTATGCCTATTTTACCAGTTGTAAAAAGTTGCAAAGATTCGTAATCGTCGAGAGTGCAAGGATGACATGAATAAAAGTTGAAATCAACAGTAAGTGAAATTTGAAGTGCATCATGTCTTTAACAACGTTTCTTGTAAGAAAACAGTGAATTTATTTCACCTTAGATTTAACAATCCCTTAATAGTTCTAAAAATCTGTTAAAAATTCATAATTTAAAAACATTAACTTAATTTATATCATCCTTGCATCTCAAACTGTCAGTGCAAAGCACAATTCACGCCACTGCCTTTTGGGGTCTTATCTATGTTTCATGTATTTAAAATGGGAAATACTAGCACAAACGAATATACTAACAACTAAAGCCGAAATAATACTATTTAAATTTGTCTAGCTGGTGCTGGTAAGTTCACCCAGCGACATCTAGGCCAAAAGACACTCACTCTAACTTTGAGGTCCTTTTTGAACCTTTGAGGTCTTGCTCTACTGTTACATCCAGCCAGACACCATAATAGGCCATAGTATATCTCTTATGAGATTTGACGACCTCCGTGGCGCAGCGGGCAAAGGTCCGCCTGCGACGCAGGAGGTTGCGGGTTCGATTATTGCCTCGAAACAAACTTGTGTACGATCTGCAAAAATTTGTTCCGTTGGTCTGGGTGTTTTCTATGTATAATAAAAAAATATATATATTATGTAGTGTATTGTATTAAGTATATCAGTTATCTAGTACCCATAACACAAGCTCTGCTTAGCTTGGGGCTAGATAATGCTGTGTGAATTGTCCAGCATTATTTATTTATTTTTTTAAAAGATTATACCTTTCTTCAAATATTTGAACGATTAATTAATGACGACCGATGTGGCCTGCGATGCAGATGGTTGTGGGTTCGATTCCCGCCTTGGGACAAATGTTTGCAAATATTTGTTCCGGGTATTATGGGTATTTTCTATGAATATATTCTCAACTACGCCATTAACCTCCATCAATGGGGTGGTTGTTTAATAAAAATATCTATCTATGTAATGTATTAAGTATATCAGTTATCTAGTACCCATAACACAAGCTCTGCTTAGCTTGGGTCTAGGATCATGCTGTGTGAATTGTACAGCATTATTTATTTATTTAATTAAAATAGAAAATTACTAGAGAATAAATTACTAAATACATAGTACCTTCTCCCATTTTGAATACGCAGAAACATAGCAATCCAACGTTTTCTACAGATGTACAGTATGGTACCATCCATTCCGTTGATTTATCTTGTTTATATCAGAGTTGCTTTATAATTTATTGACTTACACTTCATTTTAGTGAAACTAGATATAATTTGTAGCATAGTTTTTGTAATTTCATGTCCTTTGTTTCGGAACAAAGTATTAAATATTTTGTTCTACTAATCTCTTGAAAAAAAATTAAGGGACAGTCTATTTTGTTTTGATAACAGTTTCATAGAAATCATGTCATATAGATCCTCCTGTTTATTCCGAGACCGACCCAAGTTCTAAATCCAAGCCAGTGGTAACGAGTACAGCTGATTAAGCCTCCACCCCAAAGCCGCGATTTTGAAGCGCACCTTGTGTCGCGCAATTTATTGCGATATTTATTTGCAGTACATTTTTTACCGAGACGCATAAGATCTTTCACACTAAATCAAATAAAAACGCAAAAATTTTTGTTTCAATGTTTCCCTTGTAGGTGACGTTAACGGAGCTAGAATCCGTAGGAAGTCGTAGAGATTTACGACTCCCACGTCACTTGACCTCGTGGTGTAGTTGGTTAGCACATTCCGGTACTGACGGAAGGATGCGGGTTCAAGTCCCGTCGAAGTCGAAAAATTTTTGCGATATTATTTGATTTAGAAATTACGCACTTTAATAACAAAAAGACTTACACACTGCTGCGATTTCGCATTTGGCGCGCGGCGTTTAGAAATCGCGCTTACAAAAACGCAGCGGAATCGCGCTACAAAATCGCAACAAATCGCGCGTCGCAAGACGCGCTTCAAAATTGCGGCTGTGGGGTGGAGGCTTTATATCTACCACAAGTAAAATTACCCGTGGTCTCTCTGGTTGTACGTTGTACTGTACCACAGCAGGTCGGAGAAAGGGGTTTGAAGATTTTTTATAAGGAGGGAGGTAATTTAGATACATGTTATATCACAATGCCCTAAAGCTGTTTCTGAGTTATTTACAGATGAAAATAACTTTTGGTCTAATGAATTTTTTTCATACTGTGTGGTAGCCGATGTTAGAACCGAAATCTGCGAACCCCTTTACCCGTGATCTAGTTCGTTCGGGAGTTTGAGAATAGATACTTGAAATATCTAATAAATAGATATGATAGTACTATGATAGTACTAACCTCTTGACTGGTAGCCCACATAATTTCGTCAAAGACACTACTAGGTATTACAGTATTATCTCGATAAATGTAGCCAAAACTCTCAGTACCTGCGATCGACTTGATAAAAGATGGTTATTTAAGTTCTGTTTCACGTTTTTTACTACTTAAGATAAGGAAAAGAACACTTTTATCTTTCTCTACTAAATTAATGTGTGATTAGAATAGCTAGATTTTCGGCCATGGCTTCGAATTTTGATCACCTGTTTGAAAATTTGTATGTAAATTTAAAACTACAAAATTTGACCTCGAAATATTTTACAACTATTCGTGTTCATTTTAGTAGCTACTGCAGACCAAAATTATAAACTGCCTAAAATGCTACAAAATTTACAATTTAGCTCGAAACATGCTAATAAGTAAACCATTATATTCTAAGTAATAATTAATGTGTTTCGCACACTAAATTTATGTTTAAGTGACTCTTCTTGTTGAGCGCCGAGAATTTTAAATTGTGCCTGACATATGTATACTTAACTTATTGTTTCAGTGTTCAAATTAAAGGCTTCACTAACTCTCCTTTAACCCTTTCTAACTCCTCTGTAAAGTAATATCGCCTATACGTACGTTTAACTGTATAGAATGCAAAGTTTAAAGTTGTTATTTATTACAGGCTTTTTGATACATGAAATGAGAAATATTATGTAAATAAAGGTTATTTATAAAATCCGTCTTTCATTTAGAATCACCAACTTACTTGTGGATCAGCGACGAAATATCTTACCTCAAGTGAGCCACGAGGGCCCATCGACAAAAAATCTAACTTTGAAATTATTATTATTCACTCATTTATTCTTAAATCTCGATATAAAATACATTTTTCACGATAGAAAATAAAATATTATAAAACTATTCCAGTAAAAATATACCGGCACGGTGAATCACCAGCCGCGAAGCTAGGCTGAAGAGGCTGCAGAGAGAGGAACTTCCTGACGATGCGCGCCGAGTTCAGGAGTACCGCCTTTGAATCTGGCCCTTGATCCAATGTAAAACAAGATCCGTCAAGTGCGAGTGTAACTCGCGCGCCGAGGGTTTTGAACGTTTGTCAACAAATATGTAACAAAAGTACCGGTTAGAGACTTCGCAATTTAACGAATACCTAAGAATAGTAGGTACCAACCTACATTTCAGATGGATCTCTCTGCATGCTTCGGTTAAATGGGTGGTTCGGTTAAGGTGGGTAATGGTAAAATTTTCGACTTTTTTCAAAATATTTCAAAAATTATGAAACCTACAAAAATTTCAAAAAAGATTTTGAAATGTACAAAATGATACCTTTCATTTGATACCCCAATGACTCTGTAGGTATCTTTTAAAATTTCGGCATCACAATTTGTATGGAAAATATTCATTTTCATTTTTCATTTATTTTACTCTACATCTGTACAGGCGCACGAAATGTATTATTATTTTAAATTTCAAGTTGATAGCTGTAGTAGTTTTTGAGTTACTAAGGAGGGAAAAAAGGACAGACAAAGCGAGACCATAAGGGTTTTGAAACCGATCTTCGATCATCAAAACCCTAAAAGTGAAATGAATAAAATGTGGTGTTGTAATGAAGAAGAAATACGTAATACAAATTATGTAGAAGGTTTGCATTCTCGATTATACCGGTATGTAGGTATTAAAAATCCATCTATCGAGAAAGTGCTTCACATTTTAAAAAAAGAAATTAAGATAAAAATTCTGCGGGGAAGGCTAAAACCCGAAAACGGAGCAAGTATGAAGAAATCGATAAAAAAATAAATTCCGCCACTGAAGACTTGAAAAAAAGAATTAGTGTTGGCCATTGCGTAAAGATTATTGCCCCTTTTATTTTTCATTTCAAGTAAATATTAAAAAGAATGTTTTTTATTAGCACTATCTAGTATTACAAAGTTTTGCAGCGGCCCATACAATAGGTAAATGTGGGCGTGGGCGGCCTAAATGTAATTTAGAAAAAAGGTTTTAATCACTGGTTACTTAACAGAGAACAAAAAGTATTTTTTCATAACTGGTTATAAAATTTATAACGAAAACGGAAAATACAGAGTAATTTTTTTAAATGGGACAGTATGGGGAAATCCGAATCTAAAGGAGATAGAGGAAAAGTGTCTAAGGAGACATTAGGTGTTTTTTTATGTAAACAAATTTGGCTCGTTCAAATTTGTGGTCAAGCGTGAGTTTTTCTTAAAAAATTATAAAGTTGGTCAATTTTTTTTTTGACGCGGATCGACTCTGTTTCATGCAAGGATTATTTCATTGTTTGGAAAGAAAAAAATCTGAACAGCAGAAGTTGGTCAAATTTAATGAAAACTAATCTTCATACAGTTGGTTTATTACTTGAGTAAATGTTCGATGTGGCCGCCGTCTTGTCTTATGCAGGTACGAGCACGCTTCAAGACACTTCTAGTTGCATTTAACAGAGACTTATGGTGAATTGTGTTTAAAGTGTTGTAAACAGCATCTTTTAATTCTTGTACGGAGTTGTATCGGGATACATAAATTCGACCCTTAAGGTAACCCCATAAGAAAAAATCTAATGGCGTTAAGTCGGGCGATCGTGGGGGCCACTTTATCGGCCCATATGTACCCATCCAACGGTTTGGAAACTGCTCGTCCAAACATAGTTTACTTGCCCTACTGTTGTGGGCTGGTGCACCATCTTGTTGGTAGATTATCTTACCAAAGTTCCTTAAGCTAATAGTCTCATCCACTAAATCTGCAGCCATGTTCAATATTTCCTGATATTTTTCACTATTTAGCGTTCCTTGGTAAATTTTGATAGCAAAAATTCTGTTATGTAATATCGCACACCAACAATTAAAAGAAAATCGGATTTGGTTGTGGGTTTCTGTAGTTCTTAGCGGATTTATTTTTGACCAGTAATGGTTATTTCTCCTGTTGTAGATTAGATGCCATTGTTCGAAAAGTTGCGTTCATCAGTCCAAATAATAAAATTAGGAAAACATCTATTTCTAATAGTCTGAGCCACATACCAATTACAGAAATGTAACCTGCGGTCTTTATCTCCAGGTAGTAACGCTTGTACAAGTCGACCTTCGATGTAACACTTGTATTTATGAGCCTTCAATATCTTCCTTACAGTTGATTTATGAATACCGATAGTTTCAGCTGCTTCCCGTAACGAAGCTTTTGGGTATGCTTCAAAATATCCCAATACGGCAATAGTTATAAACTCACTATTGACTATTGTCGGCCTTTTACGCTTAGGCTTGAAACAGCCTTCCTGTCTTAGGTTCTTTATTAAACTATCAAATATCTTGCGATTCGGTACTACACGGTCAGGATAGCGTTCTTCTACTGCGATAATTAAGAAAATACGCCTCAATCAAATCAACTTTATGTGAATTAGTTAACGCCATGATGAATAAAATTACAAGCATGAACTGATTGTAAACAAAATCACAGCTGCAGAAATAACTTACGTTCCAAATTTTAATTCTTTTTTTTATAATTTCAAGACTATCGGTTGCCATGATGTTTACGAAGATTAAAAAAAATGTTCTTCTCTTGAATCATCTAAAGCTCTTATCGATTATCAAAATTTAAAAATGGAATAATTTTAAATATTTTTTTACACGCCTAGGCACTTGTAACAATATTAAAAGGCGAATACTGCAACTGTATGAAGATTAGTTTTCAGTAAATTTGACCAACTTCTGCTGTTCAGATTTTTTTCTTTCCAAACAATGAAATAATCCTTACATGAAACAGAGTCGATCCGCGTCAAAAAAAAAATTGACCAACTTTATCATTTTTTAAGAACAACTCACGCTTGACCACAAATTTGAACGACCCAAATTTGTTTACATAAAAAAACACCTAATGTCTCCTTAGACACTTTTCCTCTATCTCCTTTAGATTCGGATTTCCCCATACTGTCCCATTTAAAAAAATCACTCTGTATAAGGGTATATTAGTAACTGATTACAAAACAGTGAAAATTGTAGCTGGTTACGAATCAGTTAGTTACCAAAGTGGCTGAAGGGTCCTAACGAGAGTCTCTCTCTTGAGATGTCTCTTAATAATAATTATTATTATTAATAATTATTATTAAGAGCCTGCATGATTCCACTGCATAGCAAAGACCAGCCTTTGATTGGGCCCACCTGTGGCCTAGTTGCGGAAACGAGTCTAGAAACAAGTAACAAGTAAGGCCACCCTTTGAACATTGAAATCACTAACTTTTAATCCTAATATCGGAAAGATGGTTAAAAGATGGAAAAACTAAGATAAATTTATATTCGAAATAAAACTAGTTAATTTCTTACAAAAAATATTAATCAACATACACAACGAACATGATCAGTAGCTTACAAACGAAAACTTAATAGAATAGGCACTTGGATACATAGGTAGTGATCCTGTTAGCACAAAACCTAACCTAAAACGGACTAAAAATACTCCCGTTTATTACCGCCGAAAAAAAGACAACAATTTCATACTCCCCCAAATTAAAAGTGAAAAGTTTCTATATAAACCATCATCATCATCATCAGCCCATATTAGTCCACTGTTGGACATAGGCCTCCCAATATAAACCACAGTAGGACTAAAATTCTAAAATTAAAATTTATGTTAAGCGTCCGAGGTTCAAGAATGCAATATTTATAGATCTCTAATCTTTTACACAGACATTAAAAATAAGCAAGCTTACTACTACTTTATCACAAACTGCAAGTTACATTTTCGAAAATTCCTTCGTTTAACATAATAATAAGATACAAGAACAAAATTAAAAATTAAATCCCGACAGATTTTCATGAAACATGGCTAAGAACACTCGGGATAAAATTATCTATGTCACAAAATATACTAAACAAAAATCGGTTCATCCGTTTGGAAGCTACGATACCACAGACAGACACGTTAAACTTATTACCCCTCTCTTTTTGCGTCAGGTGTTAAAAATAGGTGGTGGCGCTGATTTGGTTCGGGATAGTATTATAATATCTGTGGTGTGGTGTGCGCCTTAAGTATGGGCAGTTTGTTTAAAAACTATCCAGATAGAATTTGTATAGGTTACGTTTATGTAGGTGCCAACAGAAGCACTACCATTGTTTACATTCTAGTTCAGCATAGTCTGAGGTGGGTGTGACTGACGATGACGACTTTGCCTTCGTCTTGCAAGTCTCGCAGAGCCTCGTCCAACTGCTCTCGGGATACCGTCTGAAATAAACAACAAAACACTTGATTAAGAACTTGACAAGAACAAAATTAAAATTTTTAAAAAACCCCCGACAGATTTTCTTGAAACATGTCTAAGAACACGCGGGATAAAATTATCTATACTAAACTAACTAAACGAAAATCGGCTCATCCGTATGGGAGCAACGATACCATATATAGATATACATATACACAGATACACAAACCGACACGTTAAACTTATAACACCCCTCTCTTTTTGCGTCGGGGGATAGTAAATGGTGGTAGTTTTCGACCACAGTCTGCCACTTCAGTGCCTTGGTTTGGACGTCCCGTTGGATACCTTTAAATCCTGGTTATTGTTTTTCCGGAACGTAGTCATAGGATCTTTGATTGTTTCCAAAACTAAAGTAAGGCCCAATCATACTGAGATTTATTGAAGCATAGTTCGAAATCATTACAGGTTAGTCTATAGCCGCGTTCTAGATTTTCGGTGTATGTGACGAACATAAAGCAAGTACTTGTTACAGAGGCGCGTCGGTCCGGGTCGCACAGCTGTTTCTGGGCAGTGAATGAGTTAACATGTTCACTGCCAGGCTTTGACGATGTTACCCGCACGAGCCGCGTCTGTATATCCTATCTCAGAACGTGTTTATGGCTGTCGATGTATAAGTTGTCAATCTAACATGAGCGAACCCAAAATAATTATAGCGCCCTGACAGGGTTTTTATGCATTGTGTACCTACTAAGAACCATACCTGTATGCATAAAATCACAATAAATGATATGAATATTATTACGCTTCGCAATCCGATATCGTCACTGAGGATAGTCTCTGAGGTGTCTGAATATTTTAGAGCGCGCTGTGTTTGTAATAACAAATTTTTCTATTTACAAATTTTTTAGCTATTGACCCGAACACGGCGCTTAATAAAATGGACTATACCTAAAAATTGATAGAGCTAATCCAACCACATCGTTGTTTATACGATTGCCGTATAAAAGATTATAAAAGGACATCTTTACAATAGTGCGAGACGAGACGTGACCTACACACACAAGGCTCCAAAACGTCTCCGCGTCGCCACAGCTCTCGCCTGCAGTGTGAAGACATCCGCACCGCGAACGCCACGCCTGGCTCGGCTACCGTCCGCCACCGCTCCGGCTTCAGTGTGTGGCGGCTTTACATGTCGTAGTCGTATCTTTACGAGCGTGAGTTACTTACAATCTGCGAGTTAGCGTTGACCTCCTGCAGTATCTTGGAATGCGTGATGGTGTGCGGCTTGTTGTACGGCTGTATGAGGTCCTTGAGAGCCGCCACCAGGTCGGCGCGCCGCCGCCGGGCCGCGGCGCCGAGCCCCGTGGTTAGGATGCCGACGTCGATGCGGCCCGACACCGGGTCCGTCGCAGATTGTTTCAGGGCTTCGCGGTGTAACCTGAGAATGAAATAGGTTCAAAGTAAGTCAGTATTTGTTATCGGTCTACGAAGAGCGAGAGAAGTCCGCTTAAGACGAAGATTTGATTCAACAGTTTATTTATAAACTTCATAGGGCATTGGAAGAGCAGCGGGTGGTCCGTCTAACGCAAATTCGCGGGTTCGATTACCGCCACGGGACATATGCTTGTTTGCGTAAGGCTGCAGCAGATGCTCTGTGTTAATTTATCAATTTATTTTAGCTGTGACATCTTAGTTTTTGTATTTTGAATTCAGTGATTTTGTAGAAAAACACACAAATCTATTTGTTTGCGAATAAATAGAATTCAGTGATTTTGTAGAAAAACACACAAATCTATTTGTTTGCGAATAAATAGAATTCAGTGATTTTGTAGAAAAACACACAAATCTATTTGTTTGCGAATAAATAAACTGTAACTGGTGCAGTCTTTCTGCGGAAAGCTGAAGACAGGACGCTATAGCGCTCATTAGAAGAGGCGTTTGTCGAACGCCCAGCAGTGGACTGGTATAGGCAGCTGATGTTCCGTGGCAGCCTCATCGGCGTTCAGCTACTCGAGGATTTATACTGAATCCTCGACTTGTTCTCTGATGGTTCTTTAGTCAGCGGTACGTGACCAGGCCGTAGCGGTTGCAGCGTAAGAATCCACCCCCCCAAATCAGCACGTGGATGTCGCAAGCACCGACTAACGGAACCTACCAGAGGAAGCACAGCTGCCTCCTATATATTCTGTGTATTGACGACCTCTGTGGCGCGGCGGGCGAGGGTCCGCCTGCGACGCAGGAGGTTGCGGGTTCATTTCCCGCCTCGGAACAAATGTTTCTATGATCTGCAGGTATTCGTTCTGGATGTTTTCTATGTATAATAGAAAAAATATCTATCCACGTAGTGTATTGTACGTATTAAGTATATCAGTCATCTAGTACACATAACACAAGCTCTGCTTAGCTTGGGGCTAGATAACCGTGTGAATTGTCCAGAATTATTTATTTAGCCTTAGCAGGTAGCCTTAGATAAAGGAAATTGGGTTTAATTATGGTCACCTGGAAGAAATCTCTGCAAGGGATAAGACCGCCAATTGCAGGATACGATACTTAGTATTTAAGAATTTCCTGTACCTACCTTATAGTAATCTTTCCTGCAATAAAGCTTTATTATTATTATTATTTATTTTAACACCCCTGCTATAACCAATCAGCACGGCATGGTGATTATGATAAAACCCCCTTGCATGGCATGTTCAGCAGTGGACTTATATTACCTGGCAGCCTCGTCCACGTCCAGTACCTCGACGACGGGCGACAGGCGCACTCTCGCATGTGCTTCGGCCAGGCGGATCAGAGACTCGAGCTGGCGCGGGTACGCTGAGATTTGGCCCCTGCCGCTGCCTACGCGTCTGAAAATATATTTTATAACGCTGTAGAAAATAATAATAAATAAAAAATTATGTAAGACTTTTTATCCAGACAAATAGTATCTGGCGCAGCGCATCAGCATTGCCATACAGCGGGGCAATGCAGCCAGCGTCTTGAGGACGCGACGACTGGTATTGATATGGATCAGTTGAGCTACCTGTAGATTGTTTGCAACAGTTTGCAGTAAGCTAAATCGTTTCAACTGTTAATACTAGTTCTAATTAGTTTCTAATATTTGATTGTAATTTTCTTTGTGAATAAATATTATATTCAGTACTTAATATTTATTATGCGAATAAAAAAAGAAATACCTGTTATTATAATTTTTGTTTTTTGTAAATTTGTATTCTGTTTCTATAAGTGAGAACTTTGTTAATAGCCAGCTCTTCACACTTTGCTATTATGCATTGTGCTGGAAGATCCCCTAATATAAATAATTAAAAATCTGTTTGTTGGGGTTATCTCCTCGTTGAGGGCACTCCAGTCATAGTTAAGTTTGTAGGTAGGTAAGTAAAGAGACACACCGGCGGCGCGTGGCAAAGGTTTCGTTACGACTGTTTTTATTGTTTAGGTACTAGTTATTATGTAAATCTGCTGTATGCGATATTGGCTCGTACACTGTTCAAATGTTTTTGGCGATGAATGTACCTGATATACTAACCTCATATCCACATAGGCGTCTATCAGCCTCTGCTGCGCCGCCTCGCTGAGCGTGGGCTGCACGTGCTCCTTCGCAAACACGATGTAGTCCCGCATTAGACTCATGTCCTGGGGAAATGTTAAAACAATGTAGTATTATGAAATACGAGTGTATATATTAGTTGTAATTGTTTTATTATTTTAATGTATCTTTCTATGATTTCTGATAATAGAGCTTCATTGCTAAAATTCAACGTATTACCTTAAGCTACATTATATCATACTTTATTGTAACATGTGTTCATAGAAAATGGTCTAACATACAGATGTTTTATGAGCGCTAGATCCTGGTCATCCTGTACTCACCACAACATCCTGGTCATCTTGTATAGTTGTAATTGTTTTATTCTGTTAATGTAACTTTCTATGATTTTGATAATAAAAGAGCTTCCTTGCTAAAAATCAACGTATTACCTTAAGCTACATTATATCATACTTTATTGTAACATGGGTTCATAGAAAATGTTCTAACATACAGATGTTTTATGAGCGCTAGATCCTGGTCATCCTGTACTCACCACAAGATCCTGGTCATCTTGTACGTCTGCGGGGTCCTTGTAGTACAGGGAGACCAGATGCGTCGCCAGTCTCCTGTCGAACACCTCGTCTTGAGGATCCAGTATGAGGAATATTAGGTCGAATCTGGAATTAAACAACTGATTCAATAATGCTTACTGCTAACCTTTGTCCACAAATTAATCTAGATTTATGTGACTTGTACAAAGTACCTTAACAACTTTTTGTTAACGAGCAGGCAAACCTCTTTTAACCGAGTGTGCTCATTCAATTAATTACTTGTACCAACCTTATTAGATTAAATATTAGTTTAAACATATTTAAGTTTTTTAGGTGAAAACTGTTAAGCTGTAGTTATACCACCAATGTCTCTACTCAATTAAGATATATAAGCTGTTTGTTTTCCATCGAAAATAAAATAAAATAAAAAATTTACTTGGTACGGGGGCTATTAATCACGTGAAGTTTTTAGCAACTTTTTTTAACCACTTCTCCCCTATGGTGATACGTTGTGAGGTTTTAGACTACCCACACACGTGATATTTCTCAACATCCGCCTGCCCCTGTGATATTTCGTGATTTTTTCCTACCTATTACTAGTAAGAAACCTGTAAAAATAAATAATGCTGGATAATTCACACAGCATTATCTAGCCCCAAGCTAAGCAGAGCTTGTGTTATGGGTACTAGATAACTGATATACTTAATAGCACTACATAGATGGATATTTTAATATACATAGAAAAACATCCAGAACACTCTGAAAAAATATCTGCAGATCGAGAAAACATTTGTCCCGAGGCGGTAATCGAACCCGCAACCTCCTGCGTCGCAGGCGGGCCTTCGCCCGCTGCGACACTGAGGTCGTCTGTAGTGCGATTCCGACTCGCGCTTGGCCTGTTCTCTACTTTACCTAGACATGAGCGTATGCGGCAGCTGCACGTTCTCGACGATGGTCTTGTTCTTGTTCCACTGAGACTCCGCGGGGTTGGCGGCCGCTAGGATGGAGGTGCGCGCGTTCAGCTGGCAGATGATACCGGCCTTCGCGATCGACAGGGTTTGTTGCTCCATTACCTGTCAAATTGAGGATTTTGAAGCTAGATTTCATGAGAATTCAACTTTCTTTCCATGACAATAGATTTTGAATTCAAGTCTCGTCAGAATTATTTAATAACTACCCACTTTTCTTTTTCTTTCTTTGTCCTAAACATTTTTAGCATTTTGTTGTTTGGATAAAGTGCATGTATGTATAGTTAGTTTTTGTTACCAAAGTACCTATCAATTTGGACTTACCTATTTTTTTTTTTATGTAGCACGCTCGTCACCCAAATGTAATTTAAAAAATAGCAATAACTAGCCCTAAGTTCTCATTTTAAGTAAATATTTATAATTCTTATGAGAATAAGTTTATTAAAACACAAACCACAAGTCTAAACTTTTGACGAACCTTTTGAGTGCCACGCCACAAACGCATTCCCGTGACCTCTACGGCAAGGCACAAAGTGAACAAAAATACCTTTGCGCTAAGGACCCGCATGCTTGTCATGTATAGGTGACTGTAGCGTTCAAAAGGGGTGAGTGGGAACTTTTCTACGACGTATCTGGGGTATGCCAAACTAATCGCTTCATTATGACAAAAATAAATAAAGAATGCTGGACAATTCACACAGCATTATCTAGCCCCAAGCTAAGCAGAGCTTGTGTTATGGGTACTAGATAACTGATATACTTAACACTACATAGATAGATATTTATATTAAGCATAGAAAATCATCCAGAACATCCTGAACAAAAACAAATGTTTGTACGATCTGCAGATCGTACAAACATTTGTGGCGCAGCGGGCGAAGGTCTGACTGCGACGCAGGAGGTTGCGGGTTCGAATCCCGCCTCGGAACAAATTTGTGTACGATCTGCAGAAATTTGTTCCGTTGGTCTAGGTGTTTTCTATGTATAATAAAAAATATCTATCTATGTAGTGTATTGTATTATGTATATCAGTTATCTAGTATCCATAACACAAGCTCTGCTTAGCTTGGGGCTAGATAATGCTGTGCGAATTGTCCAGCATTATTTATTATCAAGGTCAATTGTTACACGCGCCTACCATGATGGGGTGAAAACTGATGATGCAATAAAGTAAGTGGATGTGATGTGGGTGTTTAAACAGAATATTAGTGATCGCAGCTTCATTAAGCTTTCTAGCAACTCGCTGTTTGTTGGTAGTGAGCATTCTGGGTAGTGCAAGCTCTTGCTAATTAGTAATATGTCTGGTTACCTCGTGTAGGACGCTGCGAGTAGAATCGTTCATCTTGTCGAATTCATCGATGCAACAAATACCGTTGTCTGCGAGAACCAACGCTCCTCTGTAATATAAGTACAAATTTATGTGAGCTTTATACTTACGAAAACTTAGTTGAATATACGTCAATTAAATGGAGAAGATCAAGATGTCAATAAGGCTTTATATACTACTAGCTTATGCCCGCGGCTTCGCACGCGTATTTTTGGCAAAAAAAGTAGCCTATTGTTTAAGTGTATGCCAAATTTCATTTTGATCAGTACAGTAGTTTTGGAGATAGGTAACAAAAATTTCACATTTCACAAACTTTCGCATTTATATTATTAGTAGGACGTTCTGCGCACTACGTACCGAGTCGCTTTCAAATAACCCAAGTAGCACAGATAAGAGATAAGTCTTTCACTTTTGATACATAAGTGAAATACAAGCATTTGTAAATACTTATTAAGTTTCGGTCGTGATCCGCCAGCTGCATTATTGCAGTTTAAAAGTAGAGACTAAAAAATTAAATAACTTCGCAAAAACTTACGACTTCGGCGGGACTTGAACCCGCATCCTTCCGTCAGTACCGGAATGTGCTAACCAACTACACCACGAGGTCAAGTGACGCTGGAGTCGAAAATCTTTGCGACTTTCTACGGACTGTATCCGATGCGGGTTCAAGTCCCGCCGAAGTCGTAAATTTTTGCGATGTTATTTAATTTCTTAGAAATTTGCTAGAGTGTGAGGCTTACGCACTATAAAAACAAAAACTTTAGTAGAGACTAAAGTTTACAGAAACGGCTGTCGTTTCTTCGGGAGATATGGCTGACCCACTGCCTTCAGTTTGCTAATATTTTGATTTATGTCGAAAACTTAGTTCTCTGTAGGGTAGTTTCGTCCCTGGTCTCTATTTTTTATTTATTTGGGAAACAAAAAGCTTATGTTTAGGTAATAATAAATTCTTAAAATAGAGCAAATGAAGTTAAAGACAGTTTCCACTCATAGTCTGTAAAAATAATCTGAACTAGTTTTAATGTTAAAACAGTAAATAATAAAAAAGAAAAATACAATGTATGTAATAACAATGAGGATCTGTAACGTTTTTAGTTGAGAATGCAGATTTATAGAGCTAAAAAATCCGAAACTTGACGAAGTTATGACAAAATTACTAGCGAAGATCGCTGAAAAAACATTTTTTTTAATCTTTTTTTTTTCATTTGATGGGTCTCTCAAACAAAACTGAGTCTAATCTGGTTTTGTTATTTTTTTTTCCTAAACTTATAGTTTCGGAGTAAATCACTAAAAACTGATATCTGCCTACGGTTAACGGGCAGCGGCCGAGCGAGTGACGTCACACGCACTCGCATAATTTGATTTAACCAGCAGTAACGGCGTAATGTTTATTACTTAATATCTTCTCTTTATGGTCCGATTTAGATAATTCAAAAAGATATATCATTCCTATGTCACAAAGAATAACATGGATACTAGTTCTATTGAAATTGCTAAAACTTTAATCATCATCATCATCATCATCATCATCATCAGCCTATATTAGTCCACTGTTGAACACAGGCCTCCCCTAATGAGCGCCATAGCATAACTTTAATGATGCTCAAAAATTAAAAAAAAATTCATTCAAGCCTGTAGAATGGAGACCTTTGCCCTGCAGTGGGAACTGCAGGGCAAAGGTCTCCATTCTACAGGCTAATAAATCATTTATATATTTAACAAGTGGACTTATATGGCAAGTACTCACGTCTGTAGCACCAGCTGCCTAGTATCGGGGTCCTTAGTGACGTAAGCCGTGAGTCCCACCGCTGAGGAGCCCCGGCCCGAGGTGTACTGCGCGCGCGGGACCAGGCCGTGCACCCAGCGCAGCAGCTGCGACTTGCTGGTCCCCGGGTCGCCGCATAGGAGGATGTTTATCTCGGATCTGGAAAAACATGGATTTGAATTCAAAAATAAATGAATGTATTTTGTAATTTATGATTGCTTCTAGGTAGCCACGAAACTGGGACTGAAGTCACACTAATATAATAAATGCGAAAGTTTGAATGGATGTTTGTTACCTCTTCACGCCAAAACTACTGAATGGATCAGGTTGAAATTTTTCATACAGGTAATTCTAATCCTGGAATCAAACATGGCAAACAAGGCTACTTTTTATCCCATAAATCAGTTCCCATGGAATATAAATCACCTTTAAACGTTTCCACAGAAACAACGCGTGCGAAGCCGCGGGCATCCGCGGGCATTATGCCTACACATATTATGTGTGTTATTGTTATTACTTATATATAAAACTTACTTATAAATAGAATGTAACGACATCAAGTGTATCTACGATGGAATAAGTAAATACAAATACAAAGTATTCTCACCTGAAATGCGTCCTCCCAGAAATACAAATACAAAGTATTCTCACCTGAAATGCGTCCTTCCGGCTGCATTAAAGTTCTTCTTAGTCCCTCCTAAGAGCTGCAGCAGCACTCCCTTCTTGATGTCCAGGTTCTCGTAGATGGAGGGAGCTATCGCGCGCGCGAGGCGCTCGTACGAGTCCGGCTGCTGGGACAGAGCTTTGAATAGCTCCACGCGCTCGGGGGGGAAGCGGTGCTCTTTGCTGAAAGCGAGAGGCAAAGTTAGGCTTTGTTGGGTTAAAATTCTGTGGAAAGATTTAAGAGTTATCTCTTGGAGATTTTATTGTTGCAAGATGTTATTTCGTTATTTTTATAGCAATTTTAATGTTAAGTTTCTGTATTGTGTATTTGTGTTCTGTAGTTTGAGAATTTATTATTGCCTAAACAGAAGCTTTTTGTTTCCCAAATAAATAAAATAACATTAATATATTGCTACTGTGGGTACACAATACAAACGCATATTTGATATAAACCTTGTCAGAGCGCCATAATCTATATATATAAAAGAAAGTCGTGTTAGTTACACTATTTATAACTCAAGAACGGCTGAACCGATTTGGCTGAAAATTGGTGGGGAGGCAGCTTAGAACCAGGAGACGGACATAGGCTATGTTTTATCCCGGAATTACAACGGGAACGGGAACTACGCAAGCGAAGCCGCGGGCAGCAGCTAGTCTATATATAAAAGAAAGTCGTTTTAGTTACACTATTTATAACTCAAGAACGGCTGAACCGATTTGGCTGAAAATTGGTGGGGAGGCAGCTTAGAACCAGGAGACGGAAATAGGCTATGTTTTATCCCGGAATTACCACGGGAACGGGAACTACGCAGGCGAAGCCGCGGGCAGCAGCTAGTATTCTATAAAGTAACTCAGATTTCGACATTTGCTTCGGTAACAAGCACAGCTTAGTCAGTGTTCCTTTCTAAAGACATAATAAAGAAGGACAGACATATCGTGTGCCTCAATGTCAATGTGTCTAGTTAAACCTAACATAGGCTTTAAGGCACTTCTAACCTAAATGTCATTTGTTTTTTATCTAAATAAAAAATTATATATGTCGAAAATATCATGATACTAGGGTTTTTAAAATAAGCAGAACCGACGGCCTAATGATTCGGCCATCGATCCTGCCTTTCAAATTCCAAAATCTACTCAGCCTATTCAAACCTACGAGCTCGCTTACTAATTATAATGTTTTCAAAAGCAAGGGAATATCTGTGCTAAAGCTCTTAATTTAAACTAACCAAATGAAATGAGAATCGTTCACAAAGGTTACAAAATTATTTTTATTCAAAGTTCACAATGGCTTCAACTTACACGTGTTGTCTGCTTCACACCTCAAACCAGAATGTCGTTCCTTGAATATTCTAGACGTTTCCCGCGCTATTTCCCCCTCCACTTCAAGCAAACTCGTTGCGAGCGTTCGAGAATGGCGGGAAAATCAAGAATACTTCAAGTTCACAATAATCAATTAAAATAACACATTGATTCCGACACAATAACTCTATCTAAATTAAATAATAATTATTTGAACATTTTTGAAGGCGATTAAAACAAAATAAATTAAACTGCTAACAAATTCAGACATTCACGACTTCCTCTAATGGAGTTATATGCGTTTCGTCAAAACTGCTTTTCGTCATAACCCAATTTTTGCCAAAGGTGCGTTTTGTCAAATACCTTTTAATCAAAACTGCTTTTCGTCAAAATACCATTTTTGCCAAAGATGCCTGCAGTCAAATGTTATTGGTTAAAATTGCTTTTCGTCAAAATAGGTAGGTATACCTGGGTGAACTACGGCATCTCGACGGACGCTATCCCGACAAAAAATCAAAAAGTGAATGCAATCCCCACGCACGGAATCTCGACAAAAACACATAACATGAACGTTATCGCGACGCACGGAATTCCGAGAAATGTTAATGGTTCTCTAGAAATAAGATATTTTATGTAATAAATTATATTTCCGATGCAAACAACAAATGTCTAAAATGACAGCTATTGTCAAATGTTGCGGGAAAAATGCTAGACTATGTCAAAAGGTAGATTATGTCAAAAGGTAGATTATGTCAAAAAGGACAGCTGATGTCAAAAAGGACAGCTGATGTCAAAAATGACAGCTTGAGTTATTTATTAATTTGGTCTTGTAAGATTCTAAACAGTGTTTTTAATCTATGCATGTTAAACTTTTATGACAATTATAACATTTTTGACATAAGCTGTCATTTTAGACGCCTGCTATAGATTTTGACAAAATCTGTAATTTTTCAACTGACCCATCAAGGATCTAGTCGATCAATCTAACGAGATTCATCCGATAGCTTCGTTATAAAATAACCACAGAAATAAAGCTAATTCCGTGATAATGATTAATGACAGTCGTATTCATTGTCAAGTATGAACGTCAATCTACAAGATAATAGAAAAGTAAGTGGCCAGCCACTTATGTCAGTAAAGAGGTTTTATATTCGACCTGACAAAAAGTATCACTTTTGTCTGTAAAGAGATTTTAATACATGAGTCTGTTTACATTCAGACGAAACGCAAGCATGGCAAATCACTGTCTTTGACCAAAAGCTACTTTGACGAAAAAGTTTTGACCATACATAACTTTGGCAAAACGAACCTTTGACGAAACGCACCTTTGGCAAAAATTGGGTAATGACGAAAAGCAGTTTTGACGAAACGCATATAACTCCTCTAATGTTACGCAACAACCAAGGATGAATCCCATAATGACTTCTAAATTTATTAATAATTCTCTAAAGATTTAAGAAAGCCATTTAAACTAGATAGCTTAACATTTACTTCACAATTCTTTTAGACAAGGTTCTGACGTAATGACAGTTGGTCACAAAACCTTTTAATATTACAAAATCGTTCAGATTAAATCTTAGAACTATTTCCAAATCCATTATTTATTGTTTTACGATTTTCTGGATTATTAATAAGTCTCTAAAGATTTAAGAAAACCATTTAAACTAGATAGCTTAACATTTACTTCACAATTCTTTTAAACAAGGTTCTGACGTAATGACAGATGGTCACAAAACCTTTTAATATTACAAAATCGTTCAAATTAAATCTTAGAACTATTTCCAAATCCATTACTTATTGTTTTACGATTTTCTGGAAGAAATACAGCTACCTAAATCTAGGTTTTTACAAATTCACCCGCGAACTCATTATTTATTTGAAATTGAAATCTCAATGCTTACATTCAATCTCTTACCTATTTCTAAATTCCTTATTAATTATTTAAGGAATTTTATTAGGAGAGAAATCTAACCAATTCACCTTTTTCAAAAATAAGTAGATGTAAGTACTTGGTATCAAAACATTATTGATTTATAGAAAAGTTACCTAACCAAAAATTTATGACTTAACTCGTAGTTTAAATATTATTTTATGATTTAAGATGGCAATTTGCAGATATCACTAAGGTTATCATAAAAGCGTTGTTGTTTTTCAAACTGGTCAGCTGGAGGTTCGCTGCGGCGACATATATATTCTATTCTATCGGCCTCCATTTGCTGATAAAGCTCAGGTCGACAAATAAAACCTATTGTACACAAAAAATTGTGTGGTGCCGGCTTAGAATTTGCACCACACCAAATTCTTCCCACGGGCACAGATATAATAATATGTACTATACTAGCCGCGGGGGCAGGCAGCAGCGCCTCCTGCAGAACAATTGTACCACTGAACTGCGATCCCCAACCCGCATGCCCAGAGTGGGGATTATGGGCATTACCCCCCCCCCCCCCTTCCAAGGGATTAAAGCCAATAAGGCGCTTATCAGAGGGAGGCCTGCGTCCAGCAGTGATCAAATATAGGCTGTTGAGGTGAGTTACACAAAAGGCAATAAAAATATACCTCTCGAGAAGAGAACCTTGTATTGTAACTTTGCTCATTCATCATTTGTCCTTCTTCTGTCTCCAATAGACGATCGCTGTGCACCTTCGGAACACGCCCGTGACGCTGACTCTTTCTAACTCTCTGTTAGTTCGTATCTTACCCTTCCTCTGTCTCCAGCAGTCGATCGCTATGCACCTTCCTATAATGCAGCGCGTCGATGTGCGTCTTGTGCAGCGCGCGCAGGGTCGCTTTCCGCGGGTGCACCGTCGCGGGCGCCGCGCGAAACACGCCCGTGACGCTGACTCTCTCCCCCGCGCCCACCGCTTCCACCAACGCGCCGTGCGCCATTATGTTTACTGTGGCGGGGGTTCGCCCGGCCGGCATGTCGTCTATGGAAGAGAAAAAATGGTTTAACATTATTGCACTATAAACTTCATTGAACCGTCTTTGTGCGTGACAGTGATGTCCTGCTTTCTGCGAGCGACCAGAAGGGGGTACGTGAAACAAAATACTATAGTAGAATAGTGGAAATTATTTATAGATTAGGGTTTTTCACTGATAATCCCTAGATAATGTCTAAAAATCTCTTGAAAATGAAGGACAAGAGTTTATAGTGAAAATTTTTGGCGTACAAATCTTGTCGAAGACGCATGCAATGTGCGAATATTCATCAAGTTGATGAACGTAAGCAACAATCCGGGTTTAGAACAAGGCGTTCTATTTTCATTCACCAGAACTCTTGTAGTTTTCCGCGTAAAACATAAGATGGTTGAAAAAGAGGCTGAAGAAAGATTGCCCCGAAGAGATCGCTTTTAATGAGGCCACCCATTGTACTTGTCTTATGTAATGTAATGTCTCCTTGTGTTTCCGCGCCTACCTCTCGACAACTTCAGGGTGTAGACTGCACCTAACCTCACATCGTACTTGTCTTATGTAATGTAATGTCTCCTTGTGTTTCCGCGCCTACCTCTCGACAACTTCAGGGACTGCACCTAACCTCACATCGGATTGTCATTGAGCCAGAACAAAATGGCAGATATACATTAAGCTCCTGTAAACTTTAAATATATTTTCTATAAGTACAAAGTCAAAGTTTTATTGCTATTCTGAAAATTCACTCAGTTGAACTCGAAGATTCAACACCTTGTAATGTTATTTTTATGGTGTACAATAAAGTATTTTTGTATTGTTAAAAGATAATCTAATGATCTTTTTCACTTACCTGGTGGTTCCTACAGCTTGACTAACTGTTTATCGCTAAAGTACAACCTATTAAATATCAGCTGGAAGCCATGCGCCGGCTCAATTCCCCCTTCTAACTTCACCTCTAATAAGACGAAAATAAAGTTCTTTTTCTCTCACCAGGTGATACCTGCAGCTTCACCAGCTGTTTATCGCTAAAGTGCGATCTTTTATGTATCACCTGGAAGCAATGCGCCGGCTCAACTAGCCCCTCTAACTTCACCTCTAATATGACGAAAATAAAGTCCTTTTTCACTTACCAGGAGATTCTTGCAGCTTCACCAACTGTTTATCGCTAAAGTACAACCTATTATGAATCAGCGGGAAGCAATGCGCCCGCTCAACTCCCCCTTCTAACTTCACCTCTAATGAGACAACAATAAAGTCCTTTTTCACTTACCAGGAGATTCTTGCAGCTTCACCAGCTGTTTATCGCTAAAGTGCGATCTATTATGTATCAGCTGGAAGCAATGCGCCGGCTCAACTCCCCCTTCTAACTTCACCTCTAATGAGACGACAATTAAGTCCTTTTTCACTTTCCAGGAGATTCTTGGAGCTTCACCAGCTGTTTGTCGCTAAAGTGCGATCTGTTATGTATCAGCTGGAAGCAGTGCGCCGGCTCAACTCCCCCTTCTAACTTCACCTCTAATAAGACGAAAATAAAGTCCTTTTTCACTTACCAGGAGATTCTTGGAGCTTCACCAGCTGTTTGTCGCTAAAGTGCGATCTGTTATGTATCAGCTGGAAGCAGTGCGCCGGCTCAACTCCCCCTTCTAACTTCACCTCTAATGAGACAACAATAAAGTCCTTTTTCACTTACCAGGAGATTCTTGCAGCTTCACCAGCTGTTTATCGCTAAAGTGCGATCTATTATGTATCAGCTGGAAGCAATGCGCCGGCTCAACTCCCCCTTCTAACTTCACCTCTAATGAGACGACAATAAAGTCCTTTTTCACTTTCCAGGAGATTCTTGGAGCTTCACCAGCTGTTTGTCGCTAAAGTGCGATCTGTTATGTATCAGCTGGAAGCAGTGCGCCGGCTCAACTCCCCCTTCTAACTTCACCTCTAATAAAACCAAAATAAAGTCCTTTTTCTCTCACCAGGTGATACCTGCAGCTTCACCAGCTGTTTGTCGGTAAAGTGCGAACTGTTATGTATCAGCTGGAAGCCATGCGCCGGCTCAACTCCCCCTTCTAACTTCACCTCTAATAAGACGAAAATAAAGTCCTTTTTCACTTACCAGGAGATTCTTGGAGCTTCACCAGCTGTTTGTCGCTAAAGTGCGATCTGTTATGTATCAGCTGGAAGCAGTGCGCCGGCTCAACTCCCCCTTCTAACTTCACCTCTAATAAGACGAAAATAAAGTCCTTTTTCACTCACCAGGTGATTTCTGCAGCTTCACCAGCTGTTTATCGCTAAAGTGCGATCTATTATGTATCAGCTGGAAGGAGTGCGCCGGTTCAACTCCCCCTTCTAACTTCACCTCTATTGAGACGAGAATAAAGTCCTTTTTCACTTACCAGGAGATTCCTGCAGGTTCACCAGCTGTTTATCGCTAAAGTGCGATCTATTATGATCGCTAAAGTGCGATCTATTATCAAATGGAAGCAATGCGTCGGCTCAACTAGCCTTTCTAACTTCACCTCTAATAAGACGACAATAAAGTCACTTCACTTACCAGGAGATTCCTGCAGCTTCACGAGCTGTTTGTCGCTAAAGTGCGATCTGTTATGTATCAGCTGGAAGCAGTGCGCCGTGCTGCAGTGCGAGCAGTGCGCCGGCTCGGGCACCCGGCCGCGCTCCAGCTCGGCCACGGCGGGGGCGCCGCAGACCGCGCATCTGAAGTAGGCCTCCCGCATCTCGGGGACTATGGTCGAGGTGCGGGTAACCATGCCGGAGAGGGTTACCAGTTGGTCGATGTCTGTGGACGATGAAACATGCTTTATTTTGAATCTTAGTGGTTTAGTGGATGATTCTTATGGTGAACGCGCACCTGTCCGTGCCGCACTCGCCGCAGTTATAGCATTTTATAAACCTTTATATGAAATATAAAGATATATATATGCATATGCAACTCGCGCACCCTTCATTTCATTTCATTTATTCTCAAACAATAATTACATTGTGTCGGATTTTTTCTTATTATTAGGTGCACATTGTTATATTTTATACCACTAGAGTTCATTTAAACGACTAAAAAACATTAAAATAGTAGGATACTATAAATAAAAAGGGAAATTACAAATTTTATACAAAAAAATAACAGTAAGTAATGAATACATATTCAGATACTTGGATGTAAAACATGAAATTAGATTATTGTACAATACGCAAAATGTCAAAAATATGGAAATGTAAAATGTGAAAAATACGCGCCTCGTGTTATTTGTGCTCTGTATTCCGAACAGTAAGATTGTGGTTGTTGGTGGTCGGTGCGATTTGCAGTACGTTCGTTTATTTTAATCATTTAGTGGTGATATAAATTGTGTCTTTGTTGATAACAGCTCTGTGCAAATCGCAATTTTTGAGGTTAATCAAAGAATATACCAAACATTTTCGAATTCGACGGGAATTGAACCCGCATCCTTCCCTCAGTACGGGAATGTGCTAACTATACCACTAGGTCAAGTGACGTAGGACTCAAAAATCTCTGGGATTTCCTACAGAATCTAGCGCGTTCTTAGAAATTATATACCCTAAAGGCTTACGCACTATAATATATATATTTTGAGGTATTTGATTGTTTTGGAAGTAAATCCTTATCAGTTCGTAAAATCGTTCTTTTCTTTATTTCAATATATCTTCTGATCCTAATATTATTTTATTTATTTTTATTCCTGACACTTGACTCAATAGTTTCTGTAGTCAAGAAAGGTGCTGTCCCAGGGCCCTATTCTGCTAAACAATCTCAGTTTACATCTCTACAGGGTCTCCACCCAAGAACACGTTTACCCCAGCGGTTGTCGATTCTGCTAAATACCTTCCGGATTGAGATCTCTCATGTGCCGTTGCGGCGCGTTGTAAGGACGCACTTGGATCTGGTGCCCGAGCACCGCTGCCGGGTACTTCTCGAAGAATAAATCGTAAGGGGAGGCCTATGTGCAGCAGTGGGCTAGCAGGCTGACGATGAGGTGGTAAATACCTTCCGGATTGAGATCTCTCATGTGCCGTTGCGGCGCGTTGTAAGGCCGCACTTGGATCTGGTGCTCGAGCACCGCTGCCGGGTACTTCTCGAAGAATAGCTCGTTCACTGCCGCGTCGAACGCTGGGACCACCTGAAGCAGAAGACGTGGTACATTTTGGTTATTTGTCTAACAGTAGGTCAGAACGTTTGCGTTTTCAAATGGATAATGCAAAGTAGTATTATAGTTACTAAGGGGATCATCCAAAACGCCTGTTTCTAAAGACGACCTCAGTGGCGCAGCGGGCGAGAGTCCGCCTGAGACGCAAGGGGTTGCGGGTTCGATTCCCGCCTCGGAACAAATTTGTATACGATCTGCAGAAATTTGTTCCGTTGGTCTCGCACAACTTATAAAGAAACTGTATTAAGGAACCAAAGAATTAGTAATAACCTACCAATCAAAACAAAAATCTTTTGTATAGACCGCAGGATTCCAGGGGTGCAAAATAGTGCAATTTCATGATTGTTTATATCGTTATTTTTTTGTGCAATCGTGTTTCCAATTAAGGAACCTGTTTTGTATTCAACTGGGGAGCGGATAGCGGGACATGCGTAAGGAAAGACGGCTTACTGCACACTGGTTTATTGAACTACCGCGAGGTGCGGCGTAGTCGCACCTACGCCTAAAATTAGCGACATACATAATATAAATACTAGATATAAGGATAAACTCGCTTTGCTCACAACTAGGCTACACTAGATAAATGTCTCTTTTAAAGAGCAATGTATACGCTTCTACAACAAAACTCCAAGTGAGTTGCAAAAATTATCAATAAATAAATTCAAACAAATTGTCAAACATATCCTTTGTAAAAAGGCTTACTACAAAATATCAGATTATCTAGAGGATAAAAAAGCTTGGGACGAGTTTTGATCCAGCTCGAAAAATAACAACTAACAGGCTAAAGGTTTCTTCGTCGCTTCTTTACTTTAGTCTACATACCGAAGCGACAGAAATCAAAAATATCACTTTATTTCCGTGTCAGTGTTTAGTTTTATGATTTGACCTTTTCTAAGAGTACATTATTGTATTTATGGAAATAAAGAGTTTTTGATTTGATTTGATTTGACTTATACTTACATATCTAACAGAACCGTAGAAAAAATTCTAGTTAATTGTAATTCTAGTTTTCTAGGTTGTCTAGGATGATGGCTAACATCATCACCATCTTAGTCAGACGAGCACAGAGTGGTTCACTTACTTCTTGCGGGTAGCAGACCAGCTGCCGGTGTAGTTTGGGATCGAAGATCTTCACTTGGTCGCAGTCCACGTCTAAAAACGGCTCTTCTAGAGTGTTTATCTGAAAAGAATCACAGAGTTAGTCATAATAGAGACTAGTGCCTTCCTGCCAATACGAAGGTCAGGTCGAGAGAAGCCGAGAGCCTATTACTGATAGGGCGCAAATCACGGCAAGTTCCAAGAAGCGAACGGAGTGGGGGGCGAAGATATGTGAAAATATTTGAGGTCTGTGGCGCAGCGGGCGAAGGTCTACCTGCGACGCAGGAGCTTGCGGGTTCGATTCCCGCCTCGGGACAAATGTTTGTACGATCTGCAGATATTTGTCCAGGGCGTTCTGGATGTTTTCTATGTATAATAAAAAGTATCTATCTCTTCTAAAGGCATTAAAAAAACAACTTATGTTAGGTATCACAAACTGACCAATCGATTTTTGAAAATTCCTCTGTTGAATAGAATAATATAAAATAGATGGTGGCGCTGATTTGGGTCGCGGTAGCGACTTAATATGCGTATTGTGTTAATATTAATGTTCACTTGTGTTTTTTTGCACGTGATACTAAGTAATTAGTCATTTAATTTTATTTGTAGTGTAGTGTTTAATAATAATTTTCGTTTTCTTTCTTTTACAATAAATTATAATAAATATTAGATGTAATATAAGATCTAAGACACTAATGAGAAACATATAATCTTTTAAATTATTTCATCCAATCTTGAAGTGTTCCTAGCATCATACCTAACGAACTCTGTGGAGGGGGCACTGGTGACTAGTAACACAGGTTTTAAACCTATCACTCGCACCAGTCTCTCACAAACGGGTATCCATACGCTATACTCTACACTAGGGTTTGGGTCCCGGGACGTCTCGTATCTCGAAGTCCCGGGACTTTTAGTAATTTTAGTTGTCTCGAGTCCCGGGACTTTCAGGTCGAGACTCGAGATGAGACAAGATTGTCGAAATTGTTATTTGTATTGTATTCTTTTATTTCAGATCAATAAATAATCCATATTACACACACAAAATTAAATGAAATTAAAAAAATTATACATGTCAATAGATTAATAAATAAGAATAGGTAAATTACACTTCAAATTATCACAATCACAATTTCAAATTATTAGAAAAATTAGATTAGATTAAATATAAATATAAAATTACATACTTACAGCTAACATCGAGTCAGACATCATACCCACAGACAGGTGCAACACATTTTGCGAAATGTGTCCACATGGGAGACAGACAATGTTCCGCCACGGTTTTTAGGATGCTGTTGTGACTGGCCTTCGTCCTGCTCATCAAAGATGCTGTTTTCTTCCGAATGATGGCGTGGAAACCATCAGTTCGATATTGAGCAAACATCTCTGAGGCGCTACAAAAACGGGGGAGTCTCAGCAGCATCCTAAAAGTATTATACTGGACACGTACGGCCTCGAACGATTTTTTGGTATAGCTAACCCATAGATTACCCGTGTACAGGCTCTGACAGTAAGCTTTAAATAGAGTAACTTTCACTTCGTCAGAGCAACGGGCAAATCTACGGGTCAACATGTTGCCTCGAACCGCCAAAGCCCTACGTTCCCTTTCCGTTATGTAATCATTTTTATTTTCAAATAATCGAAGGAGCCTAGCTCTATCTGTTAGTTTAATGAATAATTACTTGGTCTACTAAGTAACTTGAGTACACAACACAATAAATGCGTTTGCCGCGCCGCCATATTGGTTGTTCTGTGACGTATGGATTATGATTATGTCTGTGTTAGTCGAGTCAGTCAATCATCAATTTCATTTATGATGTGAGTGTCGTGTGGTGTTTTTTTGCAACGGCGCTTTTGTAAAATTGACAACGCCCATAATTCTCATGTAAGTTTTATAGGTCATGTTTATAAATGTTATTTTCAAAGAACACCTTAAATTCTTTTAATTTGGTCGGGTTAAACTCGCAAACAATTGCGTTTGCGTTTTTTTTGTAAAAACTCGGTAATAGGCAGTATCAGCCCTCTGCTATCGTGTATTATTTAATGTTATTTTATAAAAAAAGATAATAAAGTGATACTCACTCACCGAATAAACATATAAAATAAATTTTTTAAAGTCTCGAAGTCCCGGGAATTCCCGGGACTTAGAAATTGTCGGGAATTCCCAAACCCCACTCTACACCTAACCTTAATAATAAACTGTTAAAAAGCCTATTGTGAAGAGAAAATAAATGAATTTATTATTATTAATCCTACCTCATCCAGCTTCTGTTCATAAAGCGGCTCATTCGTGAGCGCGTCGCTCTCCACGAACCGCTGTATGAACCTGATGAACTTCTCCCGGCACTCGGCGATGGCCACGTCCGTGCCCCACACCACCAGCTGCGGCTCACTTGACGGGGCTTCTGTTTCTTCCACCTGGAATTATAGTCAACTTTATTGCCAAACTTCAGCCCGATTCCTTCAGTTGTTTCGAGAGGTAACAAACATCAATTAACGCTTTCACTGCCCAGCCTCTAATAGATAATAGACCTCAGCGGTGCGACCCGCAGCGCTGAGACTGGGCAGTGGCCAGCGGCCCCGCTGCTACACAGAGCTCCAGATGAGCGAGTACGTCGAGGCCCGTGAAAGTGTTAGTATATTCCAAACTTTCGCATTTCCAATATTTGTGGTGACACAATAATAAATACAAAAGTTTCCCGTTTCCGAGGGTATTTTCTGCATGGCTCTATTTACAATAAACTGCCAACATCACTTCGAGAACTACCAGTCACACTTTCGGCAAAAGTTAAAAACAACTCTGGAAGGTAAATGCTACTATTGACGGACAAACATTCTTTAGATACCTATAAGTAAATGACAAATCTCTAGTTTTTTAAATTTTCAATATATTTTAATAACTGGAAAGCAGGAGAGAAGTCGCAGACTTAACACAACACTTTTGTTGAAAATGAGCAGATTAAAGGATATGACATCTGTCACTATAGGAAACCGGCCGGTGGCATTCAATTTTTACTAGAGGGACTCGCTGCGAAACTAAAAGACTTTTCTATGCAGGATTTCTGTGTAGTATTCTTGGGAGAAGACGATTTTCATAACACAAATAATAACCTAGAGTTGGTTATGTATATAAGAGAAGAGTTACAGAAAGTCCAGTTCACTAACATTATAATATGCCTACCAACTTTTAAATGCCATAAATACGCATCGATGTTCAATTGGCGAGTGGAAAACTTCAATAATCTACTTTACATCGACAATGAATCAAAACAATACGCCTACCTACTAGACTCCAATTTAAACCTTACATACGACTACAAAATGTTTTCAAAATTTAATGGAAAGGTGAATATTCCTGGTTTTCGAGTCATTCTACACGACCTGGGAAAATTAACCAAACGTATAAAAGATGAGCAGAACCAACCCTGTAATACAACATCCTTGAATGACGGAGCCAGAAAGCAACAAGAACACGACGAAACTCAGTTTTTTCTCGAATAATTTTATAAACATAATGCATCAAAATATTGCAGGATTACTCCATAAATCCGACCTATTGACTCTATACATAAATGAAATATATGAAAAACAATGCATCGACATAGATGTACTCTGTATCACAGAGCATTTTATTACAGCAGGACAAGAAGACCCACTTTGTATACCTAATTATAGCCTGGCAGCATGCTATTCTAGACCTAAAAATCGAGGAGGTGCGTGCATTTTAGTCCGAAATGGTATTACTTATAACGCAATAAATGAAGTAGCTAAATTATGCGTGGAAAGTACATTTGAGTGCTGCGCTATCGAACTAAAATCTTATAATATAACCTTAGTATGCCTGTACAGGGTGCCTCATCCCAAAAGGCTAAATGCATTTTATGACATATTAGAAGAATTATTAAGGAAAATTTGTAATACAAAAAGTAATGTTATTTTATGCGGCGACTTTAATATAGATATTTTAAAAAATAGTCGTTTATCTTTAGAGTTCGAAAATTTATTACTCTCTTATAATCTTAAATTAAAAATCAGAGTACCTACTCGGCTATCGAGTGGAAGCTGCATTGATAACTTTGCTATAAACAATAAACGTAATTGTAAATGCCAGGTATTAGATATCGGTCTATCAGACCATACAGCTCAGCTTCTTACGTACCCGGTTTGTAGAGTCTGCAAGATCAATAGTTGGACCATATTTAGAAGAGATCTTAGCTGTGAAAACAAGACAAAATTCAAACAATGCATAGAAAGTCTTTCTTTCTCTGAACTATATCAAGTTGAAAATACGAACGATGCATATAACTTGTTTTTTGATACATTTAAGCTTTTCTACGACCTGTGTTTTCCAATTATAAAAACCACTATAACAATCAAAAGAAAACCAAAATGGCTATCTAAAGGAATTAAGCTCTGTAGTAAAAAACAAAGATCACTGCTATGGGCGTATCGCCGACAATCAAGTATATCAAACAAATCAAACCTAAAAAAATACTCAACGAGACTAAAAAAAATCATTAAACTGACGCAACTGTCACAGAATAACCACAATGTCGAAAAATCCCAGAATAAATCTAAAACAATATGGCAAATAATAAATAGTACCAAACAAAACCTACCTCGCGAAAATATAACAAGTATCACACTAAACAATAATGATTATAACGACCCAAATGACATAGCCACAGTGTTTAACGACTTCTTCATAGACCAAATAAAGACATGTAAAAATAAATCCTTAGAACATACTAATAATATAAATTCAATTCCTAATTCAATCTTTATCTCTCCCACTATCCCTCTTGAAGTAGAGAAGATCATAAAATCGCTTAAGAATAAAAAAAGCACTGGGTATGATGACATTTCTATTCCGGTACTTAAACTAGTTAGCAAATCTATATCTCCGCAACTTAGTTACATTTTCAACCTTGGCATATCAGACGGCGTTTTCCCTGAAGCCCTGAAACCTGTAGTTATAAAGCCTCTTTATAAGAATAAAGGCTCCAAGAATGATATAAAAAACTACCGCCCAATTGCACTCACTTCCGCATTCTCAAAAATATACGAGAAAATTATATATAACGCATTGAACTCTTTTATGGAAAAGAATAATATATTAGTTAATGAACAAAACGGCTTCAGAAAAGGCAAATCTATAAATATAGCAATATACAATCTGTTAAGTGAAATCATTAGAGGGGTGGATAAACGGACACCTATATGTGCCCTATATATGGACATGACAAAGGCATTCGACCATGTAAACCATACAATACTCCTAGAGAAACTATACCGCTACGGAATCAGAGGGAATGCTTATAATCTCCTTAAATCTTACCTTGAAAATAGAACGCAATTCACAGAGATAAGAAGAATAAGTACAAAAACCAAAGAAGAAATCAAATATATGTCTCAGGGTAGAACAATCAAATGCGGTGTACCACAGGGAAGCGTCTTAGGACCATTGCTATTCTTAAGTTATATTAACGACCTACCCGCAGTCACCAAACATCCCATGGTACTTTTCGCAGATGACAGCACCGTAATAATTAAATGTTCATCACCTAAGACTTATGAAACGGAAATAAATGACACCCTAAACAATATAATCGATTGGCTAGATAGCAATAATTTAAATGTTAACCTTGAAAAAACCAAAATAATGCATTTTGCACAACGCACTCCGCTACCTAATATTAAAGTCATATACCAGAACCAAACAGTAGAAGATACATCCAGTACAAAATTTCTAGGTCTTACAATTGACAAACAATTAACCTGGAACTTGCAAGCTATAGAAGTTTGTAACGTACTCAGTAAATATGCATACATGCTCTACAAACTTCGAAAAGTTGTTGGTATAGAAACACTAAAAACGGTCTATCATAGCTACGTTTCCTCTAAATTACGGTACGGCATTATGTTTTGGGGAAATTGCACTGAAAGGGAAATAATCTTTAAGTCACAAAAACGATGTATAAGAGCGATGTATGGCCTGAAGACCACAGATAGTTGTAGGCCCTACTTTTTGTCATCAAATGTATTAACACTTCCGGCTCTCTACATTTATGAAATGGCGGTTTTTGTTAAATTAAACAGTAATCTGTTTGACAAACCAATCAACACACGCAGTAGACGTGACCAGCTTCGCCTGTGTTCAGCTACAGCTAATACAGCATTGCTAAAAAAAAGTTTTTGTGGTATGGCGCCAAAAATCTTCAATAAATTGCCAAACAATATAAAGTTGCTTCCATTGGCCGTGTTTAAAAACAAACTTCATAAATTTCTAACGACAAAATGCTATTATCATGTAAACGAATTTTTATTAGAAAAGGACATTAAAATTAATTAATTAGTAAAACAAAAATTTTTTTTATTCTCTCGTGACTAATTTTAAATGATTGTATTATGTAATATAATTAGATGCTCACATGATGTTTGATTATTAATTTTTTTATGTAGTATTAATGTTTTTTTGAAAATGTATGATCCTAGGAAAACTAATTTTGCATGCCTAGACTAAGGCAATACATGTACGGTACTTACCTATTCTATAACCAAGACCATTGTGACCCATGTATGCAAATAAATGATTTGTATTTGTATTTGATTTGTAACACTATTGCATAACATTTTATTAAACGTAGTTGACGCCCCCTCGCTCTTATCTGATATCCAATTATCGATACCCTCTCGTCGCTCCTCTCGTAGAACCAATCTTTAGCTATACTTTCCTACGTGCTCGACTAACTACCGTAAGAACTCCTACCTGCCCCGCACAACGCATACATATAATACACGCTATTCACAAATTGATCTTTTCCACGCCAAGCAAAACATATTTAAACACACAGTAACCAAACAATTTTTTAACTCTCAGCAGTAGATAAGTAACAACATAATCATTAGGTACATAAACAGCTATTTATTTAGATTTTATTCTTATTTATCGTCAGGGTAGTATAATATTGTTATTTTGTTATTTATAATATAAGGCATGTATATGACTCTTCAGACCAATATTTTCCTTCCTAACTATTATTTGTTCGTCGAACAGGCAACCCACTTCAAACTAGGTTTACTCACTCATTTAATTATATACTTGTTTTAACTTTTTATGATTATTTAAATTTAGTTTAAGCATATTTTTCGTTCTATAAGTGAAAACTCTGAGGCTTAAATTGTACCATTGTTTCTACTCATTTAAGTTTAAAAGCTGTTTGTTTTCCACATAAATAAATAAATAAATAATTCTTCAGTTTTCTTTCAATCAATATATACATATATAATTATTATATATAATTAATCTATAACAATGAAATAGGTATTATTGTATCCAGATTTTGCACGCTGCAACGGCAGAAATACATTGTGTCATATTTAAACATATACCACCTATGTACCTTATTTACATGTATTTGATGCAATAAATTTTACTTTACTTTACTTCCCACCAAAGCAATAGAAGACGTGTAAGAACAATCTAAAAAAATCGCGAAGAGATCAGTCAGGTCGCGATATATTTACACATTTCTCGCTTTCGCCCTACCGATACCGCCGCGAGTTCCCTGTTGCTGAACTCAAGCAAACTACGTTTTCCAAACTTCGGTTGTGCTGCGAGACCAGCCATAAACTTAAGAGTAGATAATACCACCTACTTCCCAGATTGCTTTTGACGTGCTGAGTCTGCCAATTCTGCCAACGAGCTGCCAATGCCAGTACCGTCATACGTCATGTCTTACCAATCAACAAAACCCCGCAAAACTCCGCGCCGAGGAGTCAATTTTCTTTTCCACTAAACCACGACTAAATCACAAAATTTTCTACACTGAACACACTGGAACTATGTAGTTCAATCTAAATTAGTACCACATGTTTGAATATACACTAAATGGAA
The DNA here is from genome assembly GCA_949316285.1 of Eupithecia subumbrata. Lineage (NCBI taxonomy): Eukaryota > Metazoa > Arthropoda > Insecta > Lepidoptera > Geometridae > Eupithecia > Eupithecia subumbrata. The sequence goes on along the minus strand of OX438630.1, from coordinate 14,243,764 downwards.
GAGTCCCAGTACGAATTGGCGATAGACACATCTCGACCCGAAATCTCGAGAACAGAAAGTCACGGCCATGAGTTATCGAGAACCAGTATGCACGGCCGCGAGGCTTCGAGAACCAGTACGCACAGCCGTGAGTTCCCGAGGACCAGTACGCACAGCCGTGAGTTCTCGAGGACCAGCGTGCACAGTCGGAACTCCTCGATTCGGAGCAGCTGCAGGATTTGTTTGTCGTCTATTCACGACCCGGCGTCGTTGGTCTGCTGCGGGCATAAGTAGGTATTCTCTTCTCTTTAGAATGGATCACTAGCATATATCTGAGGCTTCGAAAGCGTTTTTCCGGGATAAAAAGTGCATGTTACTCCAGGCGTAGTACTACATCTATACAAAATTTGAGCTCCTTTCAGTAGTTTTAGCGTGAAGAACATCTAAATACGTATACATTCTTTTGCATTTCTTAAATTATTCGGTGCCCGTGGAAAACACAGGGGTGCTAAAGGTATATAGTGGAAATCGCTGTCTGCTTCTGTTTTTCGGCCAACTACAACCTGGGTTTCTTTAAGACTGACCAAGACACCGTCTACTAGACCTTTGTGATACATCGTCAGCCACATAACATGCGAGATTGTGGTCAAACGGATAGTATCTATTATAGATAATAAACAAAAATGTGTCTGTGATGCCGTGTGGTGCCGGCATAGAATTTACACTAACTCTTCCCGCGGGTGTCGTAAGAGGCGACTAAGAGATATTCACCGGGGGCAGCGGCCTCTGCAGCACAATTCTACCGAACTGCGATCCCTAACCCGCATGCCCAGCGTGGGGTTTATAGGCATTACCCCCATGAGATAAAAGTCAATAAGGCGCTTATCAGGGGGAGGCCTGCGTCCAGCAGTGGACCAATATAGGCTGATGAGGTGAGGTGTCTGTGTTTCCGTGTCTGTCAGTGGCATCTCTCAAACGTATGAACAAATCTTCATTTCGTTTTTAACTGACTTCAAAAAATGATGCGGTTTTATGTACCTATGTAGGCTTTTTATAAGGTATGTTCGTCGAACCCTCGGGGCGCGAATAACACTCACACTTGACGGATCTTGATATTTAAATGAATGTTATCATATCTTATTTTAGGTTCTGCGAAGGATGCTTGGAGAAATACTGGGATGTAAAAGATCGACCGGATTTCATTGTTTGCCCTCTCTGCAGAGCACAAGCTTTCAACGTGGATTTTATAGAGGTAAGTTGTTGATTAGTATTACTTGGCAGATGCGATGCTTGGCAAACTCTATGTACCTATATAATGTTTATAAACAAACCACCCATACTTAACCTAAAATTCACTCTGTGGCCGCGTCTATTTATACGCAATTTACATTACTTGTCGATTTGAGATCCTTCAATAAATATTGCTTACAATTATATCTGAAACTCGACGCAAAGCGAGTGAGTTTTTGTTTTTTGTGTTGTGGTTTGTTTACACACATTCGACATCGAGTTTGACTAGTGTATAGTCGCCGCGTGATATCGCTGTGTGTGGGAGTTGAGATGTGAAGACCTTGTTTGTACGCGCTACGGTTTCGTACGCGTTTTTATTGGATAAAAAGTTGATATATGTATAGGTGCCCGGTTCTAGAATCCTACATACTTTTTGTAAACGAAGGAATTACAAAATCAAACAATAGTTCGTAAAAATATTTTATGACACTGGCATCATTGGAACAATCGCAGAAGTTCTAAACAATTTTTGGTCTTGACAACTTTCATCCATAATTTTTATCACAAATTAATTTGATTTAATTTGTTTTAGTACTTGATTTAGAATATGTTTCCGCTGCTCTTGTACAACGCGTTGAAGGTGTTGTTTTGTTGTTCAGTGATAATGATAACCTAGCTGTTACTTAGTTGTTTTTTGTTATCAGTTTTTGTGAAGTTTTCATTCTTAAAGGCTTTTGAATTATTACATAAATAAAATCTCGTGGATTCCAGAACCGAGTATAAGTGGGAAACAATGGATCTACTTGCCTATACAGACATCTAAGTGTAAAAAGATGACATACAGTGGTGTCAATTCATATGTCGCCAGAACTAAACTAATTCAACAGCACCAAAATTAGTTTAGTTTTGGAGACATCTGAATCGACACCAGTGACTTTCGCATTTATAAAACGCTCTATTATCGTGCCTTACATACATACATCGTGTAAAAAAGACGCGATAAAGCGATCCTATTGTCGGCTGGATACTTAGCAACGTAGCACATCTCTGGTGCAATGGCAGTCTTATTGATTTATCCCTATAAATATAGTTTGTCATTTTACATAATATATTTTTCTACCAGAAAGAGGCGCTACCAGCAACAGAAGACTTCCGCAGAACTTTCAAGGTGTTAGCGAACATTCCCGAAACAGAAGAGAACAGAACTTCTCTGCAATGTCTTAAGGTCAGCCTCTTGATGCCGGCCGTGTACTACGCGCTGAAGTGGCTCAAAATACCTTTGACAGATATTTTCGCGTTCCTACACCGAAGGCTGAGGAGATTGTAAAACGTTATGTTGTGTTTCAATGATCTTTATTATTTCGTGGCAATAAAAACAGTAAAATTTATTATAATATCTGTTTGGTATTTGTTAGATTTTTTTGTGGTGTCGGCTTAGAATTTGCACCACCCCAACTCTTCCCGCGGGTGTCGTAAGAGGCGACTAAGGGATATCCACCGGGGGCGGGCAGCAGCGCCGCCTGCAGAACAATTCCACCACCGAACTGCGATTCCCAACCCTATGCCCAGCGTGGAGATTATGGCCATTACCCTCCATGAGATAAAAGCCAATAAGGTGGTTATCAGGGGGAGGCTTGCGTCCAGCAGTGGACCAATATAGGCTGTTGAGGTTGATGATGATTTGAGACGAGACCATGAAGTACACGTATATGGAAATGCAGATAGCAAATTTCATAGCGTTAAATATGCTAGTGTCCTAATAAAATCTAATTTTTAGATTATCTGAAGATATTGGACAAGTAAATAAATAAATATATAGTTTATTTCTGTTACAGTTCTACAATAATTATTAATTACCGTAGTGGAGACCTTCATAAATTTATTTAAATTTTTAAATAAGTAAACTATGTTGGTACGGGCTTTATTAAAGTTTTCTTTCTCCGTATATTATTTACTTTCGCACAAAGTTGAGCTAAAATCAGTGTTGGAATACGAAAGTTCAGAAGCTTTTTTTTTAAAATATATACTTTTTTACAGTTTTGGGTGCACACAAACATAGATAACTAGCTGCTGCCCGCGGCTTCGCCTGCGTAGTTCCCGTTCCCGTGGTAATTCCGGGATAAAACATAGCCTATGTCCGTCTCCTGGTTCTAAGCTGCCTCCCCACCAATTTTCAGCCAAATCGGTTCAGCCGTTCTTGAGTTATAAATAGTGTAACTAACACGACTTTCTTTTATATATATAGATGACGAGATAAATTGATATTGTCCTTAGTTTTGGATGGTCAACATCAAACAGCGTTAGTAGTTACCCTTCCACGTTTGTGTGGACATGAGCGACTCGTTCAGCCTTATGTAAAATACTTATGTTAGAAGGTCTCGCTCTTAACAAGTATTTTTTTTTGCCGATTAAAAAAAAATTATGAAGATAGTTAAAGATCCGCGTGACGCGACACTTTTTAGCAAGGTGTGACGTGACTAGACCCCCACTCCCTGTGACGCGCTTTATTTTTGTAATTTTTTGTTTGATTGACAAAAAAATAAATTGTCCAATATCTTCTGATAATCTATAGATATCTATAGATATATATATATATATATATATATATAGATATCTTCCGAGGTCATCCGTGAGGGCAGGCGCGGCGGCAGATTTGGCCGAAGATCTCAAGAGGCGCAAATATGCAGGTCTCGACAGACCCTACACATTTGCTCCTCTTGGAGTCGAGACCCTTGGTCCGTGGGGTACCGAGGCTCTTCGGGTTTTAAGAAAATTATATGAGCGTCTGGTCGAAGCGATGCGTGACACGAGAGCTGGTCAGTACCTGGCACAGCGCATCAGCATTGCCATACAGCGCGGGGCAATGCAGCCAGCGTTTTGGGGACGCTTCCGACTGGTATTGATATGGATCAGTTGAGCTACCTGTTTGCAACAATCTGCAGTTAGCTCAATTGTTTCAATTATAAATATATTATAAATAGTTCTTATTTATTTTTGAAGTGAAAACTTCTTTAGCGGCGTTGAGCACTTTTTCTGTAATGGGTATAAAATCTTAAACTCGCGTCAGGACACGTGACCTGATCGAAAAAGCGTAAGACGGATGGAGCAACGACGACATTATGCCGAAGGAATAAAGCTCAAAATTGTGCAGGATCTTCATTATAGCTAGGAAATTTCTTGAAGTTTTGTTTTGAGATAGAGTTCAAAATCGAACATTATTTTTAGGTAAACAGAATAGATAATAGTACTAGTTTCCGACAACAACAATAGGCCCTAGCTTACGTAATAGTTGCTAGCGTCCGGCTCGCTTATACCTACCTACTTATGTATCTATAGATAATTAATTTCTCGAACGAATCGAAAAGAAAGACAAGGACAAAAATTTTCATTTATTCATTAATATAATTTTATAATTAAGGTTAGGTTTCGATCGAGTCTATCGTACTGCTTAACGGGTGTAAACAGACCCTTCACGAAGCCGTCAACCAAGCATTCTGTACATGAAACTAAGTAACACTGCGCAAAAATAATTGCTGGGAAACGGAATTTATTTTTGGACTTTAAAAATAATCAGATTTTTGTAGCGGGTAATGGTTTGCGCGCAACCGGCTGTAAATAATTGTAATATTATTTAATATTGTAAAATAATTGTAATAGTTTTAAAGTGTTAAATTTTTAATGTAATATAAATTGTCATGTTTGTGTATGATAGCGCAATAAATGAATATTGTATTCTACCACATAAATGATAGTACTTTTATACTGATAAAGCAATTGGTGCAAAATTATTCCCTAACCATTCCAAAATATCAAACATGCTCAACGTTAATAATCAAGTTTTCACTTCTGCCGGCACTCCCGGAGTGCAACCCGTCTTTTTTTATTATTTTATTGTAATTTTCTTTGTGAATAATCTGATAATCTAACTGACGGACTAATAATAATGTTGTACCCAGGAAACTACCCTGCTGTTACTTGATGCCATACAGTGGTAGATAACTGTTAAAGATATAACTTACCCGCCTCGTAGGAGTGGGAGCAGGCACGCTGGGGGCCGCATGATGAGATCTCAGATCTGCTCGCTGCCTTGCTGGAGTCATGGCCCCTCGGAGCAGCGACCGAGGGGTGCTGAGAGAACTCGGTGTGCCATAGTTTAGTGGAGAGCTCATGTCTATATCAGTTCCTGCAAAAGAAATGTGTTTGGTGGTTATTACTTTTGCCAAATATTTTCTGTTACTGTTCCCCTAACTTCTCATCTCATCTTGATTATTGTCTTGTTTTGCATGAAAATTTGTGTAGTAACGACCTCCGTGGCGCAGCGGGCGAAGGTCCGCCTGTGACGCAGGAGGTTGCGGGTTCGATTCCCGCCTCGGAACAAATTTGTGTACGATCTGCAGAAATTTCTACCATTGGTCTAGGTGTTTTCTATGTATAATAAAAAATATATATCTATGTAGTGTATTGTATTAAATATATCAGTTATCTAGTACCCATAACACAAGCTTGGGGCTAGATAATGCTGTGTGAATTGTCCAGCATTATTTATTTATTTATTATTAATCTTGAAATGAAAGACTTATCAACAATGTATAATTTAGAGTGGAGATTTCTCAGGGCCGCGATCACAGTGTAAAAAGTGTAGTAACCTATTGGCATTGCAGCTCAAGCTTTAGCAGTTGAAACGTTAGAGTGCACGTTTACAGGCGGACATCGGACAGTTCGCACTGGGGCCTCATTAATGGTTTGCCATAAAAGACCCGCACCGCACGGAGCGGACTGTCGGCAATGACGGTGCGGATTCTTGAAGGAAACTTTTCCTTATAGTGCGAATGACGTCATTCGGATTGCCGATCAGTGGACGCACTTGTCAGTGGATTGTCCCATGCCCGCCTGTGAACGACTAACGTTTCAGCCGTTCTAATGCCAATAAATAACTACTCTTACCACACCATGACCGCGGCCCAAGTTATGAAATTAACAAAATTAAGGAGTAAATGAAAGATTGAACAACATAAGTGTATTAGTGTACGTTCACACAGCTGTTATCCGATTTTACTGGATCTCATACAACTCCAACATTGCGGAATAAAAATGGGATACGAAAAAACGCTCCTGTAAAACGGACTGCTGTGTAAAAGTTCCCTAACAACAGAGACATTAATATATCAATAATTTACTAACCTATTAAGGAAGAAGACATTATTGATTGGATCCTATTCATTATAACACAAAAGAACAACTGAACATGACGACTGTGATTTATGATTTTCTTGCAAATAATTAAAAGTCAATAAACTGAAAATGCAAGGTAAGCTGAAATTGTGTTTTGTACCAATGTTTGCACAATAACTTAATGGAAGAATACTCAGCAGAATAACATGCATATCAGCACTACTGGATCCAATGTCATATTCGTCTTGGTTTTTGATTATCATGGTTGTGATTAAAAGGTGGAATACTTGATGATAGGTATCCTCCTAGGCAAATCTTCGGCCACGGCGGACAGTCTCAACGTAGGTGAGCCAGGTGCGCAGGTATTATAGTGCCCAAGTGTGTGCACAAACACAGGTGCACTCTATATTCCTTCACTCTCATAATCCGATGCACATGAACACAATTATGGAGAGGTCGGGCGAAGGACCAACGTCTTAATCTGCTTTCTGTGCACAGGTGTGTAACATCGCCAACTTCCGGACTCTGGGCTGATACTGTGAATTGCATACCAGTAACAACTTTCGCCCAACCCGGGATTTGAACCTGGGACCTCATTATTAGCAGTTGAACACATGACTCCACTAGACCAACGAGGCAGTGGCTAAGATTAATGATTGTATTGTACTTATTGATTGTATCTTTGTCTCCATAATTGTCTATGTTGTAAGGACTATAGGTAAGTATTTTGTATTACAGCCAACCAATATACATTTTTAATACAAATATTTTATAGTTAATGCTTTAATTGGGTATTTATCGCGAACGTTTTGTTATTGTTATTTGTTATTGACGACCTCCGTGGCGCAGCGGGCGAAGGTCCGCCTGCGACGCTGGAGGTTGTGGGTTCGATTCCCGCCTCGGAACAAATTTGTGTACGATCTGCAGAAATTTGTTCCGTTGGTCTGGGTGTTTTCTATCTATAATAAAAAAATATCTATCTATGTAGTGTATTGTATTAAGTATATCAGTTATCTAGTACCCATAACACAAGCTCTGCTTAGCTTGGGGCTAGATAATGCTGTGTGAATTGTCCAGCATTATTTATTTATTTATTGTATCCCCTACGTTCCTACCGCGTTACAGCGATCATGGTCATGGGGCGACTGACCTGATAAATACCCGATTAAACCATTAACTATGTGCGTGAAAGTTTAAAAACTTTTATAACAAATATTTTATTTAGAAGAACTAGCATATCCATCAGCTTTTATTCCTACCATGGACACTCAATTCTTATCCAAAGGATAGCTAGCACTTAGCTCGGGCTTAGGACAGATTAGAGTATTTCCGTAGCTATATTTAAGAAGTTTTAAAGGAATACCAAGAGGACTGGAGGCCAAGGCTCTGGCGGGCGATGTGCCAGGCTCCCGAGGGGTACGAGGTGTGCCGCGCGGGGTGCGGGGAGTGCCGCGCGGAGTGCCCGGCGTTTGAGGAGTCCCATCTGAAAACAATACATTCAAAATAAGAACATTGAAGCCTGATTTAAGTATATAGGCAGTTCATAGGGTTATGACCAAGGGCAGGAATACTTTAAATTTTCAGACTAATCGGTATCCTACAAATTCAGATACGTACCTAAGTAATTTAGATTCCTAGAGGTTATGCTGTCGGTTCTGTAATTTAACAAGTACTTGTTCTAAAACTTGTATTATTCTACAAATAGGATAAAAGGTAAGAAGGATTTGAGTACTTATCATTGAAACAAGTAGGACGTACTTTTTGAAGGAGTCCCTGTTGACCGTTGCGGAGTTTCCGGGACTACAACTTGTTGTGATGATCGAGTCGGCCGCGACGGTGTCGGCGCATCAGATGAAGCTTGAGATGACGGCCGCTTCGATGGAGTAGACATTTCTGATAACTTTTTACAGTTTTATCTAACTTTTTATATTTCTTTTACACTTGTTTACACTCAAAAACGAAAACAAACATGCAACGCTCAACGAAATGCAAGGTTCGCAATTTTGAGCGCGAGAATTTGACATTGACATTCTTAATTAATTTTGTCTATGGCGAATGGACCATTTGTTCTTTAAGCACAGAGTATTTCAAGAATACCCGGGTTTTTATTTTTGTTCTTGCTCAATCGACCCGTTCGGCAAGATCCGGATAAGGTACATCACTAACGTGTCATCGACTTTTCATCCAACTAAAGACAAGAAAACAATTTTCCTTCCTTCAATCAATTGCCTCGTTCATTCACCGCTGTGTTTTTATGGTGTATTTTGTGGTAAATAAATGAAAATAAACGACAATTGCGGGCTAAAAAGCAATCGAAACACCAGAGTCATTATGAAATAGTGCAATACAATAATTGAATACGTCGCTCAAAGCGAAAAAAACCTAAAGACTAATAAAGCATCTCAGTGCAATCTACCTGCAAAAGGTCAAAAAAATATTTATTTTCGTGAATAATTATCGGTGACTGGACTTTATAATTTATACGTTGAATGGACAAAAGGAAAGTGTTTACGCTTTGATGCGTAGTACGTATGCTCGGACGTGATAACGCCGATCTCGCACAAAGCTTGGAGATATTTTGGTAAGTGTCGGTCTGTCTGTCGGTGCGGTAGGAGTGTAAAAATGATGAATCATTAGGTGATTGCCTTCTCGAACGAGATTCTGCTGCGTTATCTTGGCTGCATAAACAAAAATAATGATGTTGATACACAATATACCATTCGGCGCATGTTCGGCGATTCTTGACAAGTAAATAATCCCATGAGACAAACACCACAAACAGAACGATCAATAAAAATCGGCATTAATATTAATTCACCCAATTCTAAACGCTAATTCAGACATCTCTCAACTAGATTTCATTATTACCAGCCCAGCTAACATAGTAGAGAAAGGAGCATCAACTTGATTATTGATTGGTTGGTTTGTTGTTAGCTTGGTCATCCCTCGGTGTATACTTCTTACATTCTAGCTTACTACCCTCAAAAATAATTAATATTTCAACAATCTGTCACACAGTTAAATAATTTATAGAAGTAGAAAATTATTTATCGTACCAGAACACAAAAACAACAACATTATATAAATAATGCTGGACCATAAACAAAGCACTATGTAGCCCTAAGCTAAGCAGAGCTTGTGTTATGGGTACTAGATGACTGATACCTATACATAAACAAGAGATAGAAATAGAAATAGATTTAAGTGTGTGTATTTAATAGTTGTAATTGTTTTATTATGTTACTGTAATTTTCTTTGTTTTCTTATAAATAAATTCCAGAGATAGATATTTTAAATTAAGTAAACATATAAAATACCCAGAACACCTGGAAGAAATATTATTGCTTTTTGATTTCTTTGTTCTCTCAGTTGAGTAATATGTTCATACCTTGAGTATCAGCCCTGACAAGTTGCTGTTCCTGATACAATCTTTATTTCTTAATGCCCACTTTGACATACTGCTGGCACAACCCGGACACTTGCCTATTCCTCCATATAAAAGCCGCATTTCAAAAAAATGCGAAACTGCGTGTTTGATGTCTAGGGTCATGTCATGAATATATTGTTAGAGTGAGACTTAGAGAATTTATTTTCCTCTCACTAAAGGTGAAATTAAACCTCAAAACAGAATAAAAACCTAAGTCCAATTCCATGCCCAAACAAACAAAACGTCAACAGCCTCACATCAGCAGTGAGGACGTTTACCTTAGCTCTATGGTTAAGGCCTCACTGAGGTCTTCGAAAGTTCGACTCTTCTTCGAAAGTGATGATGAAATGCAGATAGAATCAATGCAAAATATATTTTTTCCAGCATCAGTGTCGTGAGGAACTTTATTCAAGTAGTTGTCTACCAAAATGTTGCGAGCCGTGCTTGCGCTGAAGGTACATATGAAACGCACATAGGGGCTGGGTGAGGAAACTTGGTCAGGTGGAGGGCAATGAGTGTCCATTCTATACTTTTGTATTATTATATATTCTCTGCTGGGTACTGGGTGAAGGCCTTGCTAGACCAGGCTGTTCCATATAGCCCTGTGGCAATTGCATCCGTTGAAAATCCCTTGGTCGAATTGTGTGTAACCTTTGTGGTTTCCGTCAATGCTAATAATAGCATCCATAAAATCAGGTTGTCATAATTCATCATCTACAGCCTATACTGACCCACTGCTATACACAGGCCTCCCCCTGATAAGCGGTTTAATAAAAATGATAGTAATAATAATATTTTTTTTTTTTTTTTATTTTTGTTATCGTATGGATGTAATGCCCATAATCCTCACTCTGGCCATGCTGGTTGGTCGCAGTTCGTATCCCAATATAAATTGACTAAGATGAAAATCTCATCTTACATCTAATACCTTGTTTATTTTTATTTAATGTTTTCAGTGTATACAGACAGGCTGAAAAAAAAAAAAACTAATTTAGTCCTTACATAACTAATTACAAAAAACAACGAAAAATGTACCATTCAGGGAATGGGTTCCTATGTGAAATGGACTAATATGAATGTAGAGGAATATTAAAAATTTACTTTTCTAATTTTTTTTTACTATAAAGAAATTGATAATTGGTTCCCATAATTCAAAGATCTTCACTAATAGTCATTTGGATCAATAGAAATTAGCATCAAACTTAATAGAAGGGCCTACTTGATGACTCCGTCTGTACTTTAAATTAACTCTGGCATTATGACATTTATGAAAGTTGTGAAAAAATATACCTAAAGACCAGAATATACCTAAAGTTCAGTCATCATCTACTTCCAAATAATTTGTAATAGTAGGTGAAACTGAAACCCCAAAAAAAGAAAACAATAAGAAAAATTTAAAACTTTGCCAAGAGTTTTATACAAATTCAAGCCAAGTTCTTTGTTACACAAGTAATTTACTTTTCAAGAACAAATTTTGTTTTTGTTTGTTTCAAACAACTCTAGAAAACTGTGTCGAAATTTTGTTTACGACCCTTTAATTTTTCATTACGTTTCCGACCACCCTGTGGACTTGTGCTTTGCGTAAATTCACATCAAATGTTCCTAGAATTGTCACTGACACATTTAAAAATCAAGACCAACAACTAATATCGTCGACAATATTGCCTGTTTGCGTGAGTACTGTCCTTAAACTTGTTCTCGAAAATTGTAATAGTAACTCAGATGCAGAGTAAACAGGAAGGCAGAACCAGCGGGCTACCCATCCTGTCATCCACATTATTGCTAGATTCCATCTCCCATACATTCGCTTATTAAACTGAATAAATGCCTTGAGTTACAAATAATCATTATTCCACTATAACTTTATTTTAGCCTGCATTGTCTTACTGTAGGTCATATATGTACCTCCAGTTTTCTTTGTCCATTGATGTTATGGGCTAGTTTATCAAAAATGAAAGTCTAAATAAAAGCATCTCATAAAAGTCAGTTGGAAACTTTTTGTTATGGTCACAAAATCAATAGAACTCTATTTATATTTATAAAACTAACTGTTTTGCAAAATTCCGACTGCAAAAATGTAAAAATGATTCAATTAATTGCACGGTCTCATTCCTGAAACTGAAGTATTGCGTAAAATTCGTGTTGTGATATGACGATTGAAAACAGTTTGAAAAAAGCGTGAAATTTCATGATCATGCGACCAAAGTGTGTTTAGCATTCTCTAGCTTATAATCGGACATTTATTCTCGAAGTTGTTTGTATGTTAGCCGATCAGGGCTAAAAATTGTACGCTTTATTTAAAGTATTCAAAATTTGATTGATAATATTTGTTTATTTATTTATGATAGTCGATCTAGGGATCTTAAAAAGTCGTAGCGTATTTTAGCTGCAATGCAAGCCGTCATCTTATACCCCAAACTTATTCAACGCGTATTGGTTCCGTTACTACTTATTAAGTACCAAAACACGATAATGTTCCAAACTAAAACACATCTTATTTTTTTTTACGCAAAACCACATCCATAGGTAATGGCAGAGCAACCAAATGTTTTTCTGCTCATATTTAAATCATAGCAAACCTCCGATCCCACATAAAACTACAACAAAGAAAACGCGATTAAAAAAGCATCTAGAGCGCATCTGCACAACAAAGTTTTTCATCGTGACCTTAAGCGGCAGGTTAGTAACCCACTGCACCAGCCAGGTAGATAACATTCTTAAAGCTATCATCTTTCGAAACAGGTTTCCATAACCGAGTCTATAAGTCCTCGCAGGAAAACTATTGATTCCTTCAATGTATATTGTTGTAAATGGGTAATCCTGGATAAGGTTTGCTTACCCTCTGCTCGAGATCGCATGCGCCAAGGAGGCTCGATCCCCCTTCGAAGTCCCTCGTTATTAAAGCTATGTGTATAGATATAAATATACGTAGCGATAGCAACGGTTAGCGTCCGTTGATAGGATGCTTGCGTACGCTTCCCTTAATTTAAAGAACATCGCAGCAATCTTTAATAAACCTGACTTTGGCTACAGAATGAACTTAAGGCAAACTTGTGTGTAGTCCTATTTCAATCGTCAAGTTTCACACACAAAAATTAAGTCCGAGATCTTCCGGTGGTACCTTCTCTCATTAATATTTCCCCCTTGCTAAAGGGTATGCTTCGATCAAAAGGGAATTCCATGTTTTATTCGAGGGAATGTTTTTGCTTTTATCACAAACTAATATATGCCCGCGGCTTCGCACGAGTCTAAGGAAACGTTTAAGGGTTGTTTCTATCTCATGGGAACTGATTTATGGGATAAAAAGTAGCCTATGTTTTATTCGAGGCCTAGAACTACCTGTATAGAATTTCAGCCCGATCGTTTTGGCGTGAAGAGGTAACAAACATCCATCCATCCAAACTTTCGCATTTATAATATTAGTGTGACTGTAGTCTGTCGAGTGTTAGTACTCGCCTGCAACTTATATTGTATTTTAGTCTCCTTAAGAGGACGCATTGCGCGCCATTTTGTGAAGAGGATAGGCATAGGTTTTCGCGTTCATAGAAGCGGGACGGAGCATAAGTTTTTGGAACGGAGCGCAAAAAAGATGTTTTTGCTTATTTACAAGAAAACGACACAACTAATGAAGAAACTAGTTCAAACCAAATAATTAGTAAAAATAATAACCTTAACAAAAATATTTTCTACAGACCGCAGTGTTCCTGAGATCTCGACTAAATTAGGTGCAAAACAGTGCACTTTCATGATTTTTTTTACGGTAATTTTTTTCGCAATCTTGTTATCCAATTAGGGACAAAAGAAAAAAAAATTAATTTTACGTAGTTCTAGTTTTTTACCACGAGGATCTCATGAGTAGTGAGATCCAGGCCTAGTTTGACAAACAAACCCGCTAGGTTCACCACTTAGGGCCATGTAGTCCTGCAGCAGTAGGCGTAAGGGAAAACGCGCGCCTGCCAAGCCGCCGCGCTCGTGTTTTTTGTGGTTATTTAAAAATGGTGATTAAGAAAATCATTTTATCAAGTCAAACTCTGCGAATTTGTTTAGATATATTAAGTAAGTATCTTTAGTTGAGTACAAAAAAGTGTGATATCAGTAGTTCGCTAGTCATAGTATTGAAAAAACGTTAAAAAAAGGGGTAACTTTGGGATTTGTTTCTATCGAATCTCATTAGATCTTGTAACTGAATGCTGATATATCTGCTGCAGATATATCTTTTTTCAGAATTTTAAACACTATTTTCTAAGTCTCAGATGATTTTAATAACCATAAAAATGCGGCCTCTGCCGACCTACCAAGCCTTAAGGCTAATGATTCGCACGAAAAAACCTTCCTTGATTTATTCTCGAAAATGTTTCACATTCGTCATTATTATTAACATTACATTAAGGCTAGGGTATCATAATGATTGCTGTTGATTGCACTGGTCCATTTTTCACATGAAAGACTGGACCACCTATGATGGGTAGTTTTTATGGTATGAGCTACTGCATTACTTGCAGTACAAGAACAAAATTAAAAATTTTAAACTGCCCCGACATATTTTCCTGAAGCATGGCTCAGGATAAAATTAAATATGACACAAAAAAACTAAACGAAAATTGGTTTATCCGTTTGGGAGCTACGATACCACAGACAGATACACAGATAGACATGTTAAACTTATAACACCCCTCTCTTTTTTTCGTCGGGGTTAATAAAAGACGTTCAGTATATTGCAGTATACAGGGTGGTACAAACTAACGTTACCTGAGGACTCTACCGATCATCGGTGTCATAAAAATACAGAATCTTATTTTTAGATTTTCGTAAGTTCGATTACCGGATAGTGCCAATATTTTTTGAAAGATCTGTGAATGTAGTTTTACTTATTTTTAAAAATAAAGGAATGTTTCCTTTCACAAAAATTTGCTATCTTGAATATTTCGGATACTTACCTTCCAGACATATTTATTTTATAATTTAGGGTCCCGTAAAAAGTTAATCACACTGTTGCCTATAAAGTAGGTAGCGGATATTATGAAATTATTAAATCCGGAACCGACTTACGCTGGATTTTTACCTTAGCGGAAACAAGAAATGTGTAACAAAAATCAATAACATCTCGAATGTGATTATTGTCTTTGGTGATCATACTCTGATACCAAGCTATTATCACAGCTTACCTATATGCATACAGTCGTTCGACGAAGGCGTTTTGACAGGGCAATCGTGCGGGGGCCAAGGAACGGGTCGGGGGGAGGGACGCTCCCGAGTAACTAAGGCAGTGATGTATTCTACTCGGGAGCGTCCCTCCCCGTCCCGTCCCTTGCCCCCCGTACGATTGCCCTGTCAAAACCACGTCAAAATGCCTTCGTCGAACGACTGTGTGCATTTAGGTAGGCTGTGCTATTATCGTATATCAGGGGGCCTACTCAGAAAAGGAAAATCAAAGTTTCGTATTCGTGGTCGTGCAAAACCAACTCTTATGTCACTTGCACAATATTAGCGTTTGCACGAAAACCAATCAGAAACTTCGATTTATTTTTAAGGCGCTACCCTGACTCAAATAAGCGCCTCCACCTATTTTATCTTATTATTATGTTAAACAAAGGAATTTTCAAAAATCCGACTTACAGTTTGTGATAAATCACCAAAAAGAGCAACTTCGCATCTCTGCCTGCCTACACTATACAAAACAAAACTTTTACAGGTGCATTAATAATAAATAGCTATTCGATTTTTGAAAATTCCTTAGTTTAACATAATAATAAGATACAATAGATGTCGCTGATTTGGGTCGGGTATGCGCCTTAAAAGTGCGGGTCCTAAACTTCCATGAATACCAGCCCTTATGAACCTCTTCACAAGCATGTCCGAAACGCAGTTACAGCTCAATTTATTTAACTGTACAATAATAAAACACATCGCAAAACGCAATTAACATGTTCCACATTAGAATTCAACAGACACACGCCCTTTTCTTTGTTCGTAACCTTCGCTTCTGCCCGAATTGGCACTGCAACGTGTTTGGGTCAACGCGGCTATGCCTCATTACTTTAAATAACTTCAGGAAAATCATTTGTTTATAAGAATTTTGCTCTTATTGTGGCTGATGTTTTGTACCCGTCTAGATAGCTTGTTTTAACTACCTGAATAGCACAACATCCTTATGTTTTAACTACCTGAATAGCAAAACATCCTTATAAAAATAAATCAAGCTGGACCATCGATGTTAGTAAAATTCGGGAGATTGGGTAGTAGTTTCTCGAAAGTGGAAGGTTCAAATTAGGTCCACCCATCTCAGTCATAATTGGACCGGCGCGGTGGCGCCGCCGGCGTTCGTGTTTCGCGTGCGTATTGTTGCCTCGGTCGCACTTCGGTCTAGGTACGTCTTTCCATCTTTGTTATTCATTAGGTAGGTATATTGTACAAGATTGGAAATACTTTGTCTTTGCGTTTAGTTGTAAAACAACACAGGCTAACCTAACCCCAAGCTAAGCACAGCTGGTGTTATGGATAACTGATATACATACTTACTTAATACAATATACTACATACTTATATAGATATTTTTATTGTACATAAAAAAACATCCAGAATAGCCGGAACAAATATCTGCAGATCGTACAACTTATGCTTTCTTATACGGAAAAACACTATACGGAAGAAAAGAGATTACAGTATAAAATATTTTTTATAATATCATTTATTTAATTTATCTTTATTTAATTATGAAAAACGCCTGCAAGAACTTCACGCGAAAATTTCCAAAGTCAATTCCTCTTTTCTTCTAAAGGTAAGTAGCTGCTAGTGTTATTCCTGGATAAATGTAAAATGATGTTTTCCTATGTAACAGGTAGAAAACTATGTGGAATGGTGTTTTGAGTTGTGTTTCGCGGCACTTGTCTACATATTTACCAATTGTCAGCGCCATCTGTTTACATCCGTTCGCTAGTTTCAGGCAACAAACATCCCTTCCACAATGTTTAGCAATCAATCATAGTATGTTTGTCTCTTGTGCAATACTAATACTAATAATCGCTTCGATTAGGTACGAATTTTCAAAGTCATTCCAACCTCTTTGTTTATCAAACTGCGCAAAATGTGACGCAAAAGCATCATTTGTTGTTTTGTTCGGAAACAAAACAACAAATGATACCTTTATCCACTTATTCCACGCTAAATGGTCTAAAAAAATGTCTGACTTACTACCTTACACTCCCTGGAGTCTAAGGTAGTAGACGCACAGCGCAATACCACCCCTACTTAGTGGGTATACCCTCCACTCGCACTAAGCGGTTTTCCTCCACCTTCATCATTCCGGAAACATCCTTCAGGAACTTGCGTCCTGCGTCTGTTCTTCCGGCCATTAGACCTTGGTCTCTTCAAGACAAGAGTGAATAAGGGTTTTCTAGACCTTCGTGATACACCGTCGACCACATTTTCACTTTCCATCAGGTGAGATTGTCGTCAAAGAAAGGTCTATTAATTAGAAAAGCAAAACTTCGTTCTTCTCTATCATCAACAGCCTTGACTAGTCCTTAGTTGAACATAGGCCTGCCTGGATAAGGTTATTATTGGCTCTGATCATGTCATAATCCCCAAGCTTGGCATGCGGGTTTGGGATCGTAGTAGAGATTGTAAAATATTAACGCAGAAGGAAGCTGTTGTCCTTAGTCGCCTTTTAAGACATTCACGCGTTAAGTTGGAGGCGTCTATTCTCACGCCCCGATCGCCACGGCGGCAATGATTCTCCTTGATTTTCCTCTACCACTTGTCGTTCAAATTAATAATTTTTTATATGTAATTATCTATTCCTAAAATACTTGGATAATAAGAACGTGTCCATTAACACTTTTCTTAATGTCTCTACTTAAGGCGAAAACACTTTGTTTATGTGTTCTTTGTTATAGCACTCACTATTTTTCACTTGTACTTACATCACTAGACCAACTTAAAAGGTTTTGTCCATTTCAGTCGTCTTAATAAGTCTGTCTTGTCGTTTATTGTTGTTATTATTTTCCATTAAGGTTTTTTTTTTTTTTTATTCTTTATTAAGGGCTTTGTCGTTCCATTAAGGTTGTATGTGGGTTAGCTACGAACCTTTTTGTGTTGGAAGAACACCAACATTTCATCCCTACATGGGACTTCTTCAGGCTGAGTGCAGTTCTAGACGCGCGCGTTCCGTATCTCAGGTTCAGGTTCGTAGTTGACCCGATTACATTCGTAATGAATTCCTCAAACTTTACTTAAAATCGATAGTTTTTAAGTTATTATTATTTACCTGTTAGTGTCCCCCCTGTTGGGCAAAGGCTTCTCTTATCACCTTCCACTCCTCGCGATTCAACTTAGCAACATGGTGTCGTTTATTTTTAACCCCCGGCGCAAAAATAGAGGGGTGGGGGGGGGGTGTTATGAGTTTAACGTGTCTGTGTACCTGTCTGTGGTATCGTAGCTCCCAAACGAATGAACCGATTTTCGTTTAGTTTTTTTGTGCCATAGATAATTTTATCCCAAGTGTTCTTAGCCATGTTTCAAGAAAATTTGTCGCGTTAAAATTTTAATTTTGTTCTTGTATTAAAATTATTGGACGATCAAAACTCCCTTACTAAGTTTATCATACTAATCCATCCATCCGACTAAGTCGACCGACACCGCGACACCCAAAACATCTCGAAACGTTTTAATATAATAAAGATTAATCTCACTTTCGAATTCCCAAATTCCCTAAAAGCATAGCCTCCTCTGTTAGCCCGATTGTTGCTATAAAGTTTATTCCGAGCAACAATTTGCCACTTTGGAAATAAGAGGGAATTCCTTCAGCAACTTTCAGTTTGGCATTCGGTCTAAAATGTTAATAATGGATATGGATACGTTGAGCTACCTGTAGATTGTTTGCAACCGTCTGCAGTTAGCTCAATTGTTTCAGTTGTAAATACTAGTTCTAATATGTATCTATTCTCTAGATATATTATAGTTAGTATTAAGTTCTTGTTTTACTGTCTCATGTATTGATGGTGGAATAAAGTAATAATCCATCTATCTATTATTTTATTGTAATTTTCTAAAACGCTATATTAGTTATTCAAGGAATTCATGCTGTGCTTCTACCATTAGGCACGAGGTTGTGGGTTCGATTCGCGCCTTGGGACAAATGCTTGTATTTGTGCGATCTGCAAATATTTGTTTCGGGTGTTCTGGATATTTTCTATATATTATGATAAAAATTAAAAAATTATCTATCTATGTAATGTGTTGTATTATGTAAATCAGTCGTCTAACACAAGCTTTGCTTTTATCATGGGGCTAGATGATGTTGTGTGCATTGTCCAGCATTAATCTCTTAAGAGACTGGTGCCTCTGGAGACCACACACACACACACACACACATATACACCAACACTCACAAACCATACAATGTTTTTATGTGAATTTGTAATAGCCAGTAGTAAAAAACCATAAATAGATTAATCAATAGATAAGTAGCTTGTAATTTTGTTTAGTAATTAAGGTTTTAAATTTAATTATTCATAAATCTAGGAGACGGGCGTTAACACTACCACACAGTTTGTAAAGCTTCGGTAGTGTTAACGTTTCAATATGTATTTAAGATCCTGTAAAATGTTCTTAATAAAGATTTTTATTATTTATTTATTATTTAATCATTTAATTTAAATAACAATAACCATCAACCCATGTTAGTCCAGTGCTGGACATAGGCCTCCCCTAATGAGCGCCATAACCTAATTGAACTTTAATTCTGCAATAGAATAAATAAAATATTTTATTCGTATTTTTCTGCTTTCATTCTTCTCAATTTAACGATTTTGATATCAATTTACGCGATTTCTTAAGTATCTTTACTTCTTGCGAACCCGCAACTTCCAGCATCATTCG
Source organism: Eupithecia subumbrata (assembly GCA_949316285.1). NCBI lineage: Eukaryota > Metazoa > Arthropoda > Insecta > Lepidoptera > Geometridae > Eupithecia > Eupithecia subumbrata. The sequence goes on along the minus strand of OX438630.1, from coordinate 14,224,077 downwards.
TAGTTTACCCACTACGCCATAGAATCTTCTAACAAGCAGATGATCCGTTTCTCCCGGATCTCGCTTGAGCTGCATCATAAAAACGCGTCGGCAATAATGCTATTTCCGGCCTATATTCTCATTTTTTTGGTCGTCGCTTCCTTACGTTTAATTTATCTATGCACCAATGGAGGGCAAGAAACGACAGAAATTGGAGATAACGATGGCAAAATCCAAGGATATCGATATGAAATTCCCGCACCACATATCACACAAATATTATAAATGCGAAAGTTTGTATAAATATTGGGTATATAGATATTGGGATGTTTGAATGTTTGTTACCTCTTCACGCTAAAACTACTACTTAACGGATCGGGCTGAAATTTTGCATACAGGTAGTTTTAGGCCTGGAATAAAACACATAGGCTACTTTTTATCCCATAAATCAGTTTCCACGAGATAGAAAAAACCTTTCCATAGAAACAACGCGTGCGAAACCGGGGGTAGAAACTAGTTACAAAATAAAATATCCTACTATCGTCAATCGATTCTAGAATCCTAAAACAATTTTGTAAACAAAGGGGTTATAAAATAAATAAATAATGCTGGACAATACACACAACATCGTCCCAAGCTAAGCATTACTTAATACAATACAATACATTACATAGATAGATTTTTTTTTTATTAAACATAGAAAACACCCAGACCAACGGAACAAATTTCTGCATATCGTACACAAATTTGTTCCGAGGCGGGAATCGAACCCACAACCTCCTGCGTCGCAAGCGGACCTTCGCCCGCTGCGCCACGGAGGTCGTCAAATGTATGTATGAGATCTAGGCCTAGTTTGACCACCAAACCCATTAAGTTCGCCCCTTAAATAGCATGGACGCGTGATATGATATTTTTTAAAATGGCAATGTTTTAATTTTTATCGTAGAACATTAAAGGTTGATTCAAGAAGGATCCTGTAGCTAGGGCTCTACCCTATAGTAAATAACTTTGTCTCCTCCATTGTTTTCTTAGCCCGATGACAAACTTAAAGACAAAGCGAACTCAATCGATGGTAACTCTCATTGGCAACACCGTGCCGCTATGCCCATTCAGGTACATGTTTCTTTAGCTTATCAGGGCTGCTCAACATTTGTTTCCTTGTAGTACAAGGCTTTGCTGGCATGATAGTGAAGCTCTTTGTGTAATATACGAGGGTTTGTAGAGGGGTGTGTAACACGTAGGTATACCTGTGATAAATCATTGGACTATTGACTCGTTCGTTAATTTACTAGTTTACGAAAATTTTTTACTGTTATTTCGTAAGCTTTATTATTATTAAGTAATGTGGTGCTTAGCTAACCTTGAAGCATAATGTGAGTTTTTTTGCTTCAAATTCGGAGATAAATAACTAAATAATGCTGGACAATTCATATCGCGTCGTACGTATCTGTTCTTTCGTAAGCTTTAATAAGTTAGGTGGTGCTTAGCCAAACTTGAAGCGAATTTGTAAGTGTTTTGCTTTAGAATCGGAGAAAACTTAATAAATAATGCTGGACAATTCAGACAGCATCATCTAGCCCCAAGCAAAGCTTGTGTGATGGGTACTAAATAAACATAGATACTGCATATTTTCTGAGTCACCAATTTTCATCTGCAGTTTGGCAGTGGGATAGTAAAAACTCCTTAAATTACCCAGGCATGCGGGAAGGTTGAGCACCTCTACCCCCGAGTATATTCGACCGAGGGTGCAGGCGTGCTGTCAATACAAGAACGACCTGTGCAAATCCATTGTTCGTATTTCCATAGAAAAAATACCTTTTCATCTGATCTTTACTATTTCCAATACTGTTACCTGCCGTGATCATAGTGTAAGTAAGCTATTGTTCGATCAAATTTCATACTTTTAGAAATTTTGTTACATTTAATTGTAGTATTATGTACTTGGATATTTATATTTCTTTACTTGTAGAAAATAACAGTTACAGAGTAAAACAATTACAGCTAATATATACACATAATATATTTCTTAAAAATCTAAGCCGTCACCAGAAGGCCGAGTGCCCGCCCAGAATGCTGGCAGCATTGCCACGTTGATGGCAATGCTAATTCGTTGACCGAAATAGATATTTCACTTTGTTAGTTGAAATGTTAAAAACTTTTTTGATTGGAATAACATGTCGCATTTTGTAATAGTATTTGTACGACACGACACATGTATGATTTTTACTGGTAAACGGAAGCCTTAACTCCAGTTAATGGTTTAACTTGAAGTAATACAATACTATAGCCACCGTTATTGATCCCTGCCTTTGCTAGGCAGTGGTTCTGTGACTGCCTTTGATAGTGAAATGAACCCTCTGCACTTGTCAGAAGATTCCTTTTGAAGAATCAGCACCGACTGTTTTAAAGCTCGGTGTTTTTGACAAATTCATATATAATCTTTTGGGATCTACCTATCTACTTTTCTGGTATATTATTGTGTTATTGCTTTGAGTATGGTTATTCTTTGACGGTTGAGTCAGCTAAAATAGGAATTTACTTATCTGTTCAACTTAGCAGGTATGTAGCGGCTTTAAGGCCCATAGAAAAGCGTAACTTGTTTATGCTTTATGAAAGCGTTACTCAAGTAAAGATCGATAACTGAGCAAGGTTTCTTAAACGAGCATAAATAAAGGTTTACTATCATTGGTGGTCGAGTCATTCTATGGGACATGAAGATCAGGCGCTGTCTTATTATCGTGAAAAACTGGTGTAACTGGTGGGCTAGATATAGCCCAGGTAGAGGCATGTTGAATTATGTTGTTCCAAGAAGGTAAAAAATAGTAATGGTGGAAATGGCTTAGGTGTATGAAGCCTTGCCTTTAGAAGTTTTCAAGCATGACGTATTATTTCTATGAACAACAATTTAGGCTAGATAAACGAATATTTTAGTTTTGAGCTTTCCAATATTTCGGCTTAGTTTCGTCATGATTATGGAATAACTGAAGCTCAAAACTCAAATCATGGTAAATATCCTATTGTTGATGACTTTAGTGTGATGGTTTTACAAGATTTATAGATAAACGAAGTCTTATGTTGAGAATTTTGAGTAAAAGAGATCTGTAGATTGCGAACAAATATAGCTTCCCTTTCGGGGTCCAACTTCAAAAATCGCTAGCTATACGTATTATGTCGTTTATTCGTTACCCGCGGAGGGGTTTTACGGTAACCAGAAGGGAAAGGCATCGATTTTTGGCACCCTCGGGATATAGGTAGCGGGGGCGAAGTTGCTAAGCAAGATGGCGTCCCCCGGACCTACCTCAAGCTCCACCGTAGAGCCAAGGTCGCGCTCCGCATGTGGCCACTGCGCCTCCCAAAATACAAAATCTCGGTAACACTTCCTCTCTTTCTAATGTTGCTACAACATTTGCCGTCTCTATCACACATCCGCCCGTGAAATGTTGAATTATGCTACTCGATGGTAATGTTGGAAGCGGCTAGGGTTGTCGACCTTGTTGTGAGGGTTCAATTCGCTGATGGGGATAGCATCCCCTTTCTACCACTAAGCGACGATCGATAGAAAGTTGGAATCATTTTCGGCTTTCTCTACCTTTCGTTGATTTTGTATTTAATCATTTAATTCTGAGTTATCTAGTGTTGTTTCCACTTAAATCAAGTTTTCTATGACTCTAATGATTTTTATTTCTTTTGTGGTTAAAATATTGCCCAATATTTAGATTTTGGTATTTTAGCCATTCAGCTCGTGTTATTTTTTTTTTGTTATCCAGTCCTTCTAAAACTCAACGCATCTAACTGCATAACTATTATATTGGGCATCCCTGATCATAGCAAACCTTCTTATCTAAATTATGGAATTTTTTGGAATGCGACAGAGATATCTTACCTAGTCGCACCCTTGTCTATTTGTTATGTTCTGTCCTTTTCTATCTAGCTACCTACATTCTATGGGGTTGTGGTAGGGAGCGTCACAAAAGATTTTGGGATGATTTTTTTCGCAAACTGCACCATTTGAGTGGGCTCAGTGCAACCGTACCCTCCGAAACTGTAGTCACTTCTCCGTCATATTTAGTTTTAGGTTTTTTACCATATGTTTATTAGTGAAAAGTGATAGTTTGTTGATAAGTGACTGGCGATGTTATTAGTTTAGGTGTATTTAATGTAAGTAACTAAGCGACCAATGCTGTTGATCATTTTATAAATAGAATTAACGCGTATGATTTAAATAATTAATTGCACCATTGAAATTAATAAATGTATTTAACTAGGTATCGAACTATAATTAAATACAAATAGCAATAACAATTTAATTACGTACTACATAAAGGTTAAAGATTATGCATTGCGGTCATTTATAAACAATAAAATAATAGAAGGAATAGACTGACTTAAAATTTTCAATAATTTGTCTATACTAATATTTAATAATAGTATAAAGAGGAAAGATTTGCATTTTGTATGTTTGTAACGAATAAACTCAAAAACTACTGGACCGATTTCAAAAATTCTTCCACCATTAAAATGCTACGTTATCTCTGAGTAACATAGGCTATATTTATATATTTAATAAATAAATGTCCACCCGTGCGAAGCTGGGACGGGCCGCTACTTGGCGGTTACTTGTGTTGAACCAAGTCTAGACTTTAAAGCCAGCCGCTTTAAAGTCTAGACAACCTAAAAGTACATGACAGACGCATAACAGACCAATCCGCTGTAAATCGATGCATTTGTTTATTATTTTCATTCTAGTTAGTTATACCTTAAGGTATGTATATTTACCATCTACTGTACACCTAAGCAGCCGTATTTTATATTAATTTTAACGCGAGAAAACATTAACTTGTAAGTAATTGCTCACTGACAGATGGTCAGAGTGCACCCTTTTCCAAAACACAACAGCACCTAGGACATGTTATGCTTAATGCGTAATTGTCCATCGTTCATTCACCCGGCATGCACTGGCATGAATACAGGCCGGGACACAGTAAGCGATGCTTGATTGCCGTCATACAACATGAAAGAGCTGATTTGCATTGTGTTGTTCGAAGTCCACTGAAATGCCACGATATCACCGTCGAAGGAATTAGGACAGAAAAAACTTTACCTGCTTGACAGACACAAATTGACACAATAGTCAAACTGGTTAGCTTAATTTTTTGCGCCAATGTAGTTAATGCATATGTTTTATGTTTGCTTTTCTTTTTTTCCAGTTCTGATGACTTAGACTGCGACTGCGAGAATGACGTCGTTCGCGAATCTAACCCAGTCGCTGGCGTCGAGTCTGCCATCCACGTCGACGGTGACCGCCAGTGGCTCCTCCAGCCACAGCTCCACCGAGCCCGAGGACCCTCTCGGGATCAACAGCCTCATATGCAACCTCCTGGAGACCATGAACAAGCCGGCGCCATCCGCGCCCTCGCTTGCCTCATCTTCGGCTATGCCCTACGACATCTGGTCGACCGCTTCCTCGGCCTTACCCAACCCCATCGGAACCAGCCGTGAGTATGGCATCTCCAATAACAATCACCAGCACAAAGAGGACAACTCCAGCGGTTCGCCCGGAACGTCCTCCTCGGTATCGATCACCTGCTTCCGCTGCGAGGAGCGCACGCCCACCACGCGTTGCCTCGAGTGCAACGACATCTTCTGTCACGAGTGCTGCCACAAGGTCACCTCCGACTGCCAGATGAGCGACCACACCCTCCTTCCCATCCACCAGATCTCTCCGATCGGCGCGCGTCCCAACTCGGTCCACAGCACCGAGAAGGTATCCTCCATGTACTGCGAGATCCACGGCGAACCCATCAGGTTCTACTGCGACGCCTGCATCGTCTTCATCTGCCAGGAGTGCACGCTCTGGATCCACAAGGACCACCACTACGCCCCCATGAAGGGAGCTCTCGACGTCTGTCGCATCGGCGTCTTCAAAGCCATAGAGGACACCAAAACCGGCACCAAAGCGATCAAGACAGCGATCGATCGCGCCGTCGCTATATCCAAAGCGTACGAGAAGGAGACTGCAGAGGCTAATATGAAGATAAGGAAGGCGATGCGCTGCTACGCGCAAGCTGTCGAAGACCGGGAGAAGTATCTCCTGGAGAAGGTAGAGAAAATGCGTCAGTCCAAAATGAACGAGCTCTCCGATCACATGAACACACTTAGAGGGATCCTGGCGGGCCTCGCGCACACCAACGAGACGCTCGTCCGGTGTATGGACTCCGAGGGAATCGAGCTGTTCTCGGCCAAAGAGAAATGCAGAGCGCAAGTTGACTACTTTTCCTGCATGTTCAAAAATATGTACATGGCAGAAGAGAGAATAATGTTCATTCCGCCTAACTACGACCTTGTGGATCAGCTGAAGCGACAATGTGACGTATCGCCGGCACCGCCGGGCGCCATGATGGCCGCCGCTGCTACCGCGCTGCCTTCGCGCCAGTCCATGATGACCATGCAATCTGGGATGCCATCTTTCCCCAACATGGGGTACAATATGCCCAGCGGCAGAAGCCTTTCCGATTATCCGGGCAGTTCCCGATCTAACTACTACGACCACGGCGGCATGCCATCCGGTTCTCCGCCCAACACGTCACGCGGAATCGGTCAGGCGATCCCTGGCTACTGGCAAGCGGTGTCCGTGAGACCGGCGCGAAGCCCCGTGCCCGGGGTACCGATGTTCTCCTTCGGCAGAGAAGGACAGGAAGAGGGACACGTCTCGAGACCCTGGGGCCTATGCGTCGACAGAGAAGGCAACATCATCATAGCGGACAGACGAAATAACAGAATACAGATATTCACCTGCCGCGGAGAGTTCAAGACCATGTTCGGCTCGAAAGGCACTGGACCGGGAGAGTTCGACTTACCCGCTGGAATAACAACGGATACTTACGGACGTATCATAGTTATCGACAAGGACAACCACCGAGTGCAGATATTCACCTCGTCCGGAAACTTCATTCTCAAATTCGGTTCGTTCGGCAAAGAATGCGGCCAGTTCCAATACCCGTGGGACGTAGCCGTCAACACTCTCGGCAATATCGTGGTGACCGACACTCGTAACCACCGCATACAACTCTTCACCAGTGACGGAACTTACATCACCAAGTTCGTATTCGAGGGCGCTAACCCCGCGAAACTGTTGAAAGGACCGACGACGCCCCGAGGCGTTTGCTTCACTACATCGGGCAACATTATCGTATCTGACTTCGAGAACCATCGTCTCCTAATGGTGGACCCGACTCTGTCTAAAGTGCTTCATGTCGTCGGGCGCGAGGGGGCGGGGATCGGGGAATTGAATAGACCATCTGGCATAGTGACGGATGATGAAGGACGCATCATAGTGGCGGATTCTAAGAACCACCGCGTACTGGTGTTTACTAGCGAGCTCCGCATTCTCTGGGCCGTGGACCTCAAGAGTCCAGGGTTGGACGACAAGGACCGGCCCAGCGACGTGGCCTTGTCCACCGACGGCTATCTCGTGGTCCTCTTCGAGACTCTGCCCGACACCGCCCGGGACATCTCCTCGCACGGCAAGCAATACATCAAAGTCTACTAATTACGAGCCTTTATTAATATCATTAGAACACTCTGTTCGTGGGCCCGAGGCCTGTCGTATTTTTATTTTATTTCGTTTAAGTTGTGATTTGTTTGACGACGTGCCAATTTTATTATTAACATTTGGAAAGATCCAAATCGAGCATAGCTTGCGAGGGGCGCGCGGCGACGGCCCCCGGGCGACGCCGCGCGCTCGTCGACTCCATTTGAAGAGTTTTCGTTACCAATAGTATTTGGAGTTTTGTTTCCGTGTAGCCTAGTCTGTAAGGACCAAACTTTTATTTTGTGTGTGTTACAGCAATATTTAGTAACCTCGATTTAATGAAAGCAGCCAGTAATAAATTACTCTAGCTTTAATAATAATTGAGCTACAGCTTGGAACGAACACCAAAATATAACCGTAGAATATGACGATTGTACTCTGTCCGATACTTACTCTTACAGTTAATTAAAACTAGCAAAGGTCATAAAAATATACTATTTTAGTAAATCACAATGTGATGTAAAATAACGTTTTATGTGAGATAAAATTAATGGTAACTAACGTTCAAAATGTTATTTTTTTACTTGATTGGAAGACACGGTGGTTATGTTATTGCATGATTAGAAGTTGCGCACTGTCGGTGCATGCATTTTATTATATTTTATTTTAAAGTTTGGCACAATTGACGCTGTTGATTGGCTGAATGTTATCAGTGATGAATTCGACTTATTTCGCTAGACTGCTTTTTCATAATATTTATGTTTAATTCACTACTTAGTTGGGCGAGGGATGTTATTGTAATTGAGCAAAGAAATCAATGCAATTCAACTTTAAGACTGACTTCTGAAGACTTTCTTAAAGTTATTGTCGGAGGGCGTGCGAGGCAGCGGACGGAGGCGGCAAGGCGCGGGCGGCGCGCGTGACGTCATCGGCGCGCGCGCCGCTGGACTGACGCGAATCGATGCGATTTTATTACCAAATTTAGATTTAATGATACTTCGACTTCAGACAAAATTCTGTCGAATTTAAAAAACCAAGTTGTATTTTTTGTACGTGATATTATATTTGTTTTTATCCTTGATGCTTTATCCTTTGTGGAATTGTTTGCTCTCACTTTTCTCAAAACAATTGAAAATGATTTGCATTTATTTTAAGTTGACACTACTGTCCTTCGAGTAGTATTTCGTTAGTTGTGAGAGTATGCATAAATTCTTATGTTGTAGCTTTTATAAATTATTTATGAATTTTGCATAATTATGAATTAACCCGCTTTTACAACTTTATTAGCAAAATTTTTATAGTGAAATTCCTGATGTTTCCTGAAATAAAAGGATCATCATCTTTTAGAGTTTGTAATACCCAAAGAACTAATTTCCTGGTCCAGAAAACTGCTGGTCCCACCCTGCGTCTGCCAAGGAGCTTGGTCGGTGACGCGAATGCTCGAAATTATTTTGAGCATTTGTATAATGAACCCTTTCCTTGTAGCGGCTTGGATGATACACCTTGTATGTGTTCATTTAATATAAGATAATGTATGTAGGTTTTTTTTATGTGTTCATTTAGCTGTAATTTATAAAATTAGATACCGGCTGGTGTATTTAGGTAAAGTTTGGTCTTAGATGTGTAGTGTAGTTTTCTTCCCGTCGTGGTTTTCATGTACTAATTACAAATTGCATGTTTTCCCTTTAGTATTAGTTTCAATGTTAATGAAAACCATGAGTTAATACGGGACGATGCATAGCCAACAGATAAGGTGAAGAACAGAGCAGACGATATACTTTTTGCAATTCATCACTTTATATCATTGTGGCCTCTTCATCTTCACCTTCATAATATTAAATGTTTGGTATTTGATATTAAAATATTGTATTAAAAACTATTTCATCCGCTCTGATCTCATATTTTACAATATTGCTTGTTAGACAACAATATGCCTTCGAATAATATCATACTCTCTTAGCTTAAATAGTATAACTAATAATCACAGCAACTTATCGACTATAAAATATCTAGTTTAATAACGTAAAAGCAATTTATCTCACAATGTCAAGGAAAAAATGCATAATGCTTTAAAGTATAAGTTACGTTACGTCTAGAAATAATATTTTTCACCTTTGTACTTAGGGTTACACTAGGATAGGTTTCATAATATTTAATTTATCGTAATATTACTTGCCCCGCTTCAAACAAAACTTCTAGCATGTAAACGTATGGGAATTTTAGTCGTATATAGTGATAGATTAGCTATAAAAATTGACTGGTAAATGAGTCTGAAATTAATTAAGAGGGAAAATATTGTTTTAGCTGAATGTTGCGATTGATTGGAAACATGTGAATCGTTCACTGTGTTTTTATTCGGTGGTAAAGCTCGCGGGGGCTGCGTGCTTTGCTCGTACTCGCTAGCACTCATATTGCTTGAATTCGTATCGCGTAGACAATATTTACTACATTATCAATCACTGCATATTATTTCAGTATAAGATAACATTTATCATGTATTCGTAGTTCATAACGTAGCAGCGTTATCGTACATTTTACGATGTTGGCGAGTACGGGTAGGAGCGCGCCGTGGCGTCGCGGGCGCCTAAAATTGTGAATGTGCAGTGTGGTGCGTCTTGGCGACAAATCGACGAATTCCGAGGTTTTGTTTATTTCCAGTAGCTCTTTAATTTTATTTCCATTTATGAAGTAACGGAAGCAACCTTTACTTTTTGTTCAGTGCCATTATTGAAGTATTACGTTATTTTTAAAATAATGTGTTGCATTAAATGCATTTTTTTTATAAATTAACAGAATTTATTTTTCTGATAATCAAATTGAACGTACAATTTTATAGCTGACAACGAATCTCGTATGTAATGAATTCGGTGACTTCTTATGTTTTTTTTTTATTTGACACGTAGCGGATTTGCAAAGCAATGTCCTATCCAGATGCCATGAATGTGGCTATGAACTGACCGATTTGTTCTAAGAATTCTATCGGTTTTTCTTATTGTTTAACGTATCCAAATATTTGAGTAAAGTCGCAATCGGCGTTGGGCGGTTGGATCGGCTTTGATGAGTTTTGGAGCGAAGCAGAGCGCCTTCGCGCGTTCGAGACCCCGGTACCACAATATTTGTCCACTTTATAGAATCGAGTCAACAAGGCTGGTGCGCCGGCCGAATGTCAGTCATTGTTTTTTGAAAATAATTAGCTGAAAGCTGCTGAAACATTACTTACTTAATATTGCTGCATTTAATTTGCGTATAGTTTATGTTTATTTAATTATTTTTGTTATATTCTGTGATTTTGTGGATATGTCAAGAGTGTAGACGCTTTTTGTACTGACGCAAACACGCACTTTGTAAAGGTGGGGTATCTATCCATTAGTACACTTTTGATATAATCATGAATATCAAAGATTTATGTAATCGTGAATTGTAACGTGTGAGAGCTGCTAGCTGCTAGCAGTAAAATTGAGGTTTTGTGATAGGTACAATAAAATTGGTAACTAAATAATATTCGAGAAAGATCATAATTTTTGTACAAGTTTTTAATGTTTACAAAATTCAGTAAAACGTCGATTGTAAATCACCTAATGTTCGGATTTCACAGTTTCAAGGTTGTACCAGTAGTAAGACGCAAACACGAAAACTGCATAATAAATATGCAATTATGAGATTCTAGTTAAATGTATTGAGCCATTTTCGTGCTATTTTTGTAAATGTAATGCTTGTAGTGTTAGAGACGAGCTGAGTCGTAGCTGTGGGCACACAAACTCGACGCCTTCAGGGTATGCACAATTGCACATGCATAAACCTAGGAGTTGTGTGTCGGATCAAATAAATCTATATGCAGGTATATCATTCCTAAACGAACACAGAGTCCAATTCAATTCAACGGAACGCCGCAAAGAATTTATTACAATTTCGTTCAATTGAATTTACGAACGAAATCTTATTTCGAGTTTTGATCAATTTTATTGAGTAATGCAATAGTGATAACTCTATTTGGCCCACAGCTCCGATCTCATACCTCTCGAGTATTTTATCGTGTTAGTGATAGCGTAATTATTGTGCATTTGTTTACTACTTACTTCACTTGCGAGTAGGCGAGAGGCTGCTCTGGGAAATTCGTCGTACTTCCATAACTATAACTATCAATTTCGTATGACCAAGTATTGAACGCAAGCAGGTACTCGATGACTTTTCTCAGTGCAACTTCAACCAAAACCAAACTCTGTAGCATTATTTTTGGGCGTGTCCGCCCAATTTCCATGTGATGTAAAGATTTCCTCTGGACCCGACTGTATTTCTTCAACATAGTTAGGGTTAATGCAATTTGGATGCATCAAAACAAATGTGGATGCTCCAATGTTAAAGTATTACGTAAGATGTAATTATTACATTTAAAAATTAAATTACGTATACCTTTGCATGACAGCTGGCCCTTCGTTGCTCTCGTTGCTCTCGTTGCTCTCGTTGAAAGTAAGAGGTAAACAAAAGTTTGATATCAGTTTGATAATAAGTAAGTGAAGTATGCTACATCGTCCCGCCGAGGTGGGCTTGGGGCTTGGGTTGGCGGCCGGTGGTGTAGCAGAATCTACCTCAAATCTCTTGTGTGGCCGTGGTGGGTATTTGTAATTTAATTTATTTTTAAGAGACTGAAAAGGTGGTATGATCACCGCTAAGTCAGTTAAATTAGACATACATATAACGTGTGTATGCTTCGTAATATAGTTATTGTACTCAACCAATAGCCTTCTAGCTAATGTAAATGACGTTTTCTCAATAGAATTCACATTTCGCGGTTTGTAACTTAACATACTCGTATTCTTAGCTTCTACAGTTTGTACTCTGTACATACATCTAGTGGACAACAGTCTCTTTATTTTTCCTTTTAAATTGATTAGTATTTGCTTTTTTTCTGTAAAATTTCGGAAGACTGATTGTTTTATAAAAATGTTCCTATATTTTAATTTAGACTAATTTACTGTCACCATATTTTTTGTTTACATTATTATTTAACCTCTCGGTAATCAAATACTTACTTTGATTCTTGTAATCTTATCAATTTGTGTATGACGCTATATAATGTCAAATTTTTGAAATTTTTAATGGAATTTTGTATGAAAATAATCAAGTGATTGATAGTAATATGCGTATTTTTATTTCTCAAACCCCCCTCCCACCTGTCCAAACAGTAGGTAGGAAATAACTGAATTAAAACAAGTTTTAGAATAGGCATAAACTCGAGCACTAATTAATAGGCAGGGGTAGGTAGTGTAGGTACGGGTTCGAGTCCTGTCGTCGGCAGCAAAACTTTTAATGAATACTTGTGTAGAAGGGTCAGTACTCCGGTTGTATTTCGTTTAGTTTTACAGGAAATGATCTGACCTTTTTGATTTTTTTTTTAAATATTAGTGTCATTTTTGACCAATTTGATTTTTGACTGTCACTTAAATCATAACAAAACAAAGCGAGCTGCGTTTTATGTTGATTTCAAGCTCTGCTTAGCTTGGGGCTAGATAATGCTGTGTGAATTGTCCAGCATTACATTATTTATTTATTTCTCTAATACTTCACTAAACTACAGAAAGTGTACAAAGGGTTTAAAAATATCCTTAGAATTGTTTAATCTTATCAGGCTTATAAAGGAAAAGATGGGGGTTCAGCTCAGCACTCTATTCTCCGGACTGGGAAGATTCTTCGAATATCCAGTGAAGAGGAAACCCATATGCTTCCATAGGCAAGAGGATTTCACCGCCACTGGTAATGTCTTGCATCTGTATCTAGGCATCACCTCCTACACAGATAGGCACCTCACCTCACCAGCCTATTTTTGTCCACTGCCTCCCCCTGATAAGCGCCTCATTGGCTTTTATCTCATGGGGGGTAGTGCCCATACTCCCCACGCTGGGAATACGGTTTGGGGATCGCAGTTTGGTGGTTAAATTGATCTGCTGCCCGCCCCCGGTGGATATCCCTTAGTCGCCTCATACGACACCCGCAGGAAGAGGTATCACTGTGGCGATTTGCGAGCGATTTCAAAACGAGGCGAATGCACAGTGAGCACGCAGGGACGACGCCGCGGGCACGCAGAGACGACGCCGCGGGCACGCAGCGACCTCGTCCCGATTATTGAAATAGAAAATTAATTTATTCCGACATACCTACCTTATATCATCCATTTTGTTAGTAACTAAATATAATTAAAATTGAGAATGGTACCTAAGTACAATTACAAAACAAATAAATTAAGATTAGCTATCGCGAGCTCTGTGCACTCGCATTGAAATCGCTCGCAAATCACCAGCCTGTTGAGGCTCAAGGAGTAAGTAATAGAGTTAAGTAGGTGATATGATAACTTACAGGTGTCTTAGAAGCCGGCGCGTCACAAGATTTTATAGAAAATAATAAATTCACACTATTGTTAGGTTCACGACATCCGAAAGGCCGTGGGTTCCACGTCTGCACAGATTTGCTACTAATATAGGTAGTATTATAATATCTGTTTTCGAAGGCCCGAGGCAAATGGCATGCTAAATGTCCAGCAGCAGGTTCTATAAGTAGGTACCTCAAATATTTATGAATTGTTAAGTATACTTAACTTAGGTTAACCTAGTCACACAATTTTATAAAAAGAAAAGTAGGTATTTTCTTGTAAGAAGTGTTATATACTTAAGTCTTGATATCAACAAAGGATCAGGACCGGATGGGATACCTCCCTCGTTTTTAAAACAGTGTCACGAGTCTCTGTGCTATCCAATTTTCTTGTTGTTTCAACTGTCTCTTCGCTCTGGTTGCTTACCCAAGTTATGGAAGCAGTCTTTTGTGATACCTGTTCATAAGTCTGGTAACAAACATGATGTTCTCAACTACAGGCCTATCTCTAAGTTGTGTACGCTAGCTAAAATGTTTGAAAAGATCGTTTACGATACCTTGTTCCCTGTTATTAGACCTCTTATCATCAGTGAGCAGCATGGGTTCATGAGTAGACGCTCTACCGAAACCAACCTATGTGAGTTTACTCACCTGGTCTCGGATTCCATGGACCAAGGCTTCCAGATGGACGTAATCTATACAGACTACTCCAAAGCCTTTGATAAAATTTCTCACTCACTCCTGATTAAAAAGCTGTCGGAGAATGGGATTCACGGAGATCTTTTGAGGTGGCTAGAATCATATCTTCGATTTCGAAGTCAAGCAGTCACTATAAAGGGTTATTGTTCTTCGTTTGTGCCCATTTCCTCTGGAGTACCGCAAGGTTCCCACCTGGGCCCTTTATTATTTTTGATCTTTATTAATGATGTTTTTAAGAACTTTATTCACTCTAAATGTCTGATCTATGCAGACGATACGAAAATATTCATGAAAATATCATCTATGTCTGATTGCCTTTTGTTACAAAGTGATCTGTCTAGGCTTTTTGACTACTGTGTCAATAATTCTTTATTTCTCAATACTAAAAAATGTCACGTTATCTCTTTTTGTCGTAAACCTACACCTATTATTTTTGATTATAAATTTAATGATATCGATATTTCTAGGGTTTCGGTTATTAGAGACCTAGGAGTTTACTTAGATAGTAAACTCACGTTTAATGCTCACTTTGAGAGTATCACTACTAGAGCCTATCGGATGTTAGGATTTATTTTGAGAGTTGGTAGAGTGTTCGAACACCAAAGTACCTTGCTTCTCTTGTACAACAGCTATGTCAGGTCCGTGCTTGAATATGCATCCTCTGTTTGGAACCCTCAATATAAAGTTCATATTGATGATATTGAATGGATACAAAATAAATTTTTAAAGCACTGTAGGTATCGCTTTCCTTCTTACTCTATCGACACCATTTTAAGTCTTGAGGACCGTCGTAGCGTAAGAGATCAAATTTTATTATTTAAAATATTGACCAACAGCATTGAGTCCCCTTTCTTGCTCCAAAATATATTTTTCTATTGTCCTCGCATATCTTCTCGTAAAAAGAAAACGTTTTGGACGTCCACGTCTAAAACAAATTATAGAAAAAATATGTTCCTCTCAAGAGCCTGTCATCAATTCAATGACACCTTTTGTGACATTGATGTTTTCAATACTTCATTGTTTAAATTCCGTAAAGATGTTATGTCTAGCATTGCCAACCGTTGAAGTTACTGAGTATTTGTTTTTGTCCTTTATTGTTATGTTCATAAGTAATTTTAATATATTTTTTTTGCCCCTTTAAGTTACTTAGTTTAGTTCTTCTTCTTATATTTGAGATAGCTTTTTTGTTTGTTAGTTGCACATTGATCTCTGAACTGTCTGTTTTTTGTTATTGTTCATTTAATGGTGGAAACTTTGCTGGTTTATGTGTTAGTTAAGTATATATTTTTTAGTCTATAATAACTGTATGTTTCCCAAATAAATTAAAATAAATAAAATAAAAAAATTAAGTAAATTTATATTATTTTAAACTACACAAATATTATGCGTAAAGATCTCTGTAATTTTCTATATATACAAATACTTAATTTAGTCAGTCTCAGTCAGTTAAGATATATTACCATACCCGACCTGACAGTGTACATGAATACTTACAAAACTTTGTAAGTAATATTTTCGTTTTGCAATATAAATACCTACTGAAAAAAAATATAGCTTTTGATACTACAGTAACACTTAGGTATACTATCTTGCCTACCAACCTGTTTAAGCGAGTCTGGTTCTGCAAGCGTAAACCCTAAATGCAAGCATGCATGCATAATAACGAACTAAAAGCTAGTCTGATAAGAATGTTAAAACAGGGGAATCCCGCCGAAGAACCTCAGATGTCACAAACCTCGCCGGCATGACTGACTACGACAAGTTGGTGAATATGTTCTACAAGCGACTCGCAGAGCAGCGGCAGTACAATCAAGTGAGGGTAGCTCATTATCAGGGTCTTACACAGACCTGCCATCAATATGGATACACTAGCCAAACTCCGATGTAGATTGTTCGTAAACAAACCGATCATACTTTACCTAAAATTGGGGGGCTTGGTAGAAAACCGCCCCGGGTACGAACCCACGCCACGCCGTTATATCAAAAACTCTACGCCAAGCAAGTGTTGAACTAATTTATGAGATACAAAGCATACCCTCAACCTCAACCTGAACGCGGGAGGCCTGCGTCCAGCCGTAGACCAATACAGCCTATATTGGTGGAAGGGAGGCCTGCGTCCAGCTGTGGACCAATACAGCCTATATTGGTGGAAGGTAGGCCTGCGTCCAGCTGTGGACCAATACAAGCTGTATTGGTCTACTGCTGGACGCAGGCCTTCCCCTGATAAGCCCTCATTGGCTTTTATCTATAAGATAGTATAGGTAGTACCTACCTACCGGTGTACCTACATTAAATCGAGTAACAGACTGCTCATCCATTCCTTTTACCTGTAAGGAAATAGTTTTGTGGTGAGTAGGTAGGTACCCATCATCAGCCGTGGCTTCGCAACTGTTTTTCCTGCGCATATTATTCTATGTACTACCTATGTTTGGTTATTATTCTAGGTGACATTTATTCAACGATTCAGTCCTATTCATTCGGTAGTCGGCCCTAGAGAAGTAACAAACATCCAAACGGATTAGGTGGGAACGGGAGCTTGCTCTATCTCCCTACCTTACGACTTTTAAGTTATAAAAAATATTATGTGTTTTGTGAACCAATAAAAAGACTAAGATATATTTTTAAACAAACATATTAAATTAGTAATTTATTTAATACGTTCACAAAATAGAGCAAAATCTACAAAGAAAAATACAGTTGCTACATTATTCTTACAAACTAGGTACCAGATTTTGTTGTTATTTATTTCCAATATCTCGGGCTGTCCAGGATATGAAGGAGAAGGACCGCCGCTGGAGCATGCAGAAGGTGGTTGACCGGTTCCCGGGCTGGACCGAGGTCACCATCGCCAACCTTCACAGTCTGTTTCTACTCTTCGACAACCAATCTAATGGGATGCTGGGATTTGATGATTTGTTAGTTACACCAACCTCTAGGTGGATTAGATTTATTTTTTAACCAATTTCAGCCCTCACGTACCTAAGTAATACCTATCTGAAGCCTAGCCTAGAGATAATTATGTAGGTAGGCATTGATAATTTTAATTTTAAATTAAACTTTAGGAACGGAACTCAACGCTGCGCTCCCAAACAAAGGTTTATGGCAATGAAATCAGCCCAGCTGAAATGGGACTAGGCCGGCCACGTCTGTCGCATGCGGGACGCGCTCTGGCCCAAAATCACCACTTATTGGGTCTCAGGCGCACGGCGTCCGCGCGGCTGACGTGACAAGCCTATGGCATCTAGGGACAGTGAAATCTGGACTAAAAGGAGGGAGGCCTATACTGCCCTGCCCTGTAGTGGCGCAATGCAGACTGAAAATAATAATATTTTGTGCAAGTCTGAAGATCAAAGCACATACGAACGCGAATCGAGGCGATTTTTAAATTATTTGATCTTTAGCTCCGCGATAACGCTAGGCACACATTTCATTGAAAAGTTCAAGTGTTCTTCTTTCAGTGTATTTTGACCCTAGTACTTTGTCAGTAGTAGTAATACTTAGCATAATCATTACTACTGTATTCCGGCGCAGTACGGCTGTGCTGGAGAGCCTGGGCGACGACACGTCCATGGACCTGCGCAAGGACAAGTTCACGGACGCGGACGCAGACCACGACGGCTGGATCACATACGATGAGTTCTTATCGGTACTTGCTTTAGTTTAGTATATTATGTTGTCAGTATATTATATCGCATTCACTGCCCAACCTCGGCAGTGCGACCCGCAAAGGCGCGCCGTCGGACCACTAAGTCACAGGAGGACGTCTGCGTCATGGGCCATGAAAGTGTTAATACATTACAAAAAACATACGATACGTATATTTTGTACATAAGGCGTAGGTAGAAGAATCGGAAAACGTACATTATCCTTCGTAGCTGCATCATAGCTACGCCGTAGCAGGGCTGAAGCTATCTCTAAGCTACCGTAGCTATGTCGTAGCAGAGCCGTAGCAATCTCGACGCTACGACTCGTCGTAGACGTAGTTCCATAGCTACATCGTAGCTACGTCATTGCAGATATGTAGTACTAACTTAGCAATCTCGAAGCTACGCCGTAGCTCCGTAGCTGCGTTATAGCTACGATGTAGCAGAGCCATATATAAGCATTTCCGTAGCTTCGTACTATGTCGTAGCTGCGTTATAGCTACGTCGTAGCAGAGTCGTAGCATTTTCGTAGTAATCTTAAAAATAATCTTGAAGCTACGCAGTAACTTCGTAACTATGTCGTAGCAGATCCGTAGCATTCTCATAGGTACGTCGCTCGTTGCAATCTCGCTTCGTAGCTACATCATATTACGTCGACGTAGCTACGGGAATGCTACGGCTCTGCTACGAGATAGCTATGGCTCTGCGTCGACGATGATCGTAGCAATCACGAAGCTTCGTAGCTGCATCATAGCTACGTCGTAGCGGAGTCGTAGCAATCTCGTAGCAATTTCGTAGCTGCCTCTTAGCTACATCGTAGCAGAGCCGTAGCAATATCGTACTATTCCTTCGCGTAATTGTTCCATGGACGCCGGACGGTATTTTTTACCATTACCGTACGTATATTAAAATAAACATAAGTTGAATTGGGACCATTTTGTATCTAAACTTAAGTTTAATAATAATATATTATATCTTATTTTTTTTAAGTTAAGTAACGGTTTATTTAATTGTACACATTTATGTTTTAGTTACAAATTGACTCCTTCAATGTAAAATAAAAAGAACAGAAAAGCAAACAGTTTGCTTGAGTAACAAAAAGATCGCTGTCTCTGCTCGAGTTGGTTTTTGAGTTGGTTGGAATGGCGCACGTTTCGCGGGTTTGTTTCGTGCGACCTGGCAAAATCGGTTAGGTTAACATTTTGATTGATTGATTAATTATTAGATTTAATACTATCTTTAGTCATCATGGCTATAAGTTTACACTGCCTTTATACTTTGTTTCTTTCCTTAACTTGCAGAATTTATCAATTGTCCATTGTATAGTAATAAAACGTTCTTGTATTGTACCCAAATATTCATACCAAAGCGCCATGCGAGGTACTGAGCTCTAACTTGCCGTATGTAACACAGTAATTGTTACTAACACGGAAGTTATGACTCATGCAACAAATGGAAGCCATAAGGTAATACGTCTTGCAAGTTCGTATGCCTACTTATACTTATTTACATTGTATTTGTATTTATTTATTCCTTAATAACAATATACATTGTGTGCGGTAACTTAAATTAAATCAAACTAAAGAAAAATTCTCATTTTAAATTACATATTGAATAATTGTCACATAAAATAGATACAATTTAGATTAGATTAAATTTTAAAATAATTAAAGTAAATGGTCAAATTACAGATTAAAAAGTACAAATAGATCAGACACTATCTTCATGTTGACAAAAAATACCCTCGGCGCGCGAGTTACACTCGCACTTGACGGATCTTGTTTTTAAGTTATATTTCCTTTATATTTCCTCAATGGAGTAGATACACTATTTTGTACTAAGATAACATAAGATTTACTTGTATGGTGTACGTTTAGCTAGCTTATATTAACAGCACATAGTTACCTAAGGCTATCTTGTAAATTTTGGAAAAAAAAAAATTTATTCTTATCTTTTTCCCCAGTTGATATACAACTTCGACCCGCAAGAGATGGGCAAGCTGAACGGGCTGGCGTACCTCTGTAACGAGGTCGCAGAGAACATTCAATTCGTGAGCAACCTCACCGTGGGGGAGCAACTGGAGTATGGGCTATTCTAGTAATAAACGAGGTTTAAGCTTCAGGTGTCTATTTTATCTAGCTTCAGCCCGCGTATAAAAGTAGCTTAAATGTCATTCTAGGCTCAGAACCACACGCGTGCGAAATTTCAGCCTTGCATTGTCCTCGCCTAAACATTCCACAACGGCAAAAACTTTCGCCCCTATAGAATACCTTATAGGATCTCTTGTTTACACCTGTAGAAACCATTAGTTACCAGTGATTGTGAAAATTATTATTGTGATGATGTTTTACGGTGGACTGTATGAATTAGGTACCATCTCAATATGTCCGAATATTTTGAAATTTCCAAGGGAATGCACACAATACCAAAAGATTATTGCTGCCAACGTCGTCAATACAAGTCAGGGAAAAAAAGGCAAGACCTGATGGGACTCCATCAGGATTCTATGGGTTTTTGGGTTACCATCTGTTAGCCAGTAGCTCCCCAGGAAAAAATAATATATTTTTGTTAATTTTTATTTCTAATAATTTTAGGTTCACCATGTATGTAAATCCAAATTTTGTTTATATTTATATCTTGTTGTTACCTGTGTACTCTTATTTCTTGTCTTGTTATGTCACCATTATCATCATCAGCTTAACCAGCGCCGCTACTAGACTCGACTTGAAGCGGCATAATGCTGAGACAGGGACCTTTTTGGACCCCTCTGTAACTAAGAAATTAAATAACATCGCAAAAATTAACGACTTCGGCGGGACTTGAACCCGCATCCTTCCGTAACGCATCCCCTCTGTAACGTTATGCTTACTGTTTCTGTTTCTGTATACATATAGTTAGTAGGTATTTTTATGCACTTTTATATGTTTTTTGTGACTAGGTATCTATTTTTGTAATGTCTATCTACAGTGCGACTAAATGAGGGCGCTGCTGTCGTTTAGATGGCAACACGAATACTATGACGCAAACGGTCTGGAATAGTCTGGATCCTTGCGTTTAGTAATTAAATTTTGTTGAAAACGTGGATGTCAATAGGTACAAATCTGACCAAAAATAGTAGAAATTAATTATCAAGCAACGAAAATTTACTGTAAACTGGCAATTCTTTATGAATGTTGTTTGTAGACTAAATTAATTTACGATTACAAAAGTAATCTCATATTCTTATTAGTATCGTAATCATTTATTCTTAAAAATAATGGATATAGGTACCTACTTTAGCATAACTAGTTTACTAAACCACTTTTGAAAAATAATCTAATAAAATATCATAATCAACAAAGTAGGTACTCAGTACGTGTTTTCTGATTGCGCACAAATTAAATCGTCCAATTGTCATAAGGTCTTCCGTTTCTTTTTTCTACAGGAGTTTTGAATATTCTTTTTTTATGCTTGTAGAACCTTGCATCTTCAATTCCTGATACATAGTAGATGTACCTACCTACCTAAAAACAAATTTAAAATATACTGAAATGTAACGCAGGACCGTTAAGAGTGGCAGATTGGTTTTGAGATCAACAAATGGTAAATCGGATGATGATGATGATTTTGTTTTAAAGGCTCAAAATATGGAAGTGGACTATACTTTTTCCAATACAAACGGAAATAAACATTAACAATACCATGGACGCAATTTGCAAAAAACAACAAATATTACTCAGACAATCAAATTCACAAGTTTAATCGTTTGAGAGAGGCAGATTTTACTACTTAAATACCATAGAAACAAGTATTTATCAGTGATCTCAGAGGTTCTTTGATAATTGTCCGTTACATCGGGCCATAACTTTCCCACTTGAAATTCGGCTAAACAACGTATGTAAACTTTATCAATCACTTGTCTTGTTCCACTGCGATTAGTTTTTTCCATGTTGGATTACACTAAACACCTTATTGCACATTAAAACAGTTATTTTAATACAAATTTCGTTGAGGTACCCAATGTTTATTTAGATGTGCGTGACATTTTGAAAAGATTTGACATTAGTTTCGTGTTGCCAGGGCAAAGGTTTAGTGTAGTTCCATTTTAATTAATTTTTACTCATTTTCGGTCCAGCTGTACTTATCGTTTTTGGGTTCAATTTATTTAATTTTTTTTCTTTCTTTTATCTCAACGTAGACGAAAACATCAGCCCATAATCATGTGAACACTTTCCAGAACAAACATGTTAGTACGAACGAAAGCAATTTATTGTTCGTGGTTCGGTTCGAAGGCATATCTGTCGGTCTATAACTACTATATACTGGAGCAATTCTCGAGAAATAATGTTTGTTAATAACGTAATATATTTAATAACTTACATATTTTATATACTAAAACAAGGACATTAAAAACTAACTAGCTAGGGTTGTCTCTCTCAGTACGCCGGCCGTTCATCTTCAGTGGAGTCGATATCGCTCATCTCCATTAGGGTCGGGTCACACGCGAGGCAATTACTCCCCACCTCGAGCCAGCACTCCGCGCAGTAGATGAACGGACATTTCGGCGCACAGCAGGTGTGCCACATGTTCTGTTTCTTTTCTGGAAAAGATGCCATGGATAGGACTCAGTGATAAAAAAAAAATTGTACCTGGATTGTTTCGCTATTAATTTTAATTTGCTGGTGAAATTACAGACGCAACAATGCCTCAGGTTGACAGGTGCGGGGCTGCGTCTCTGCCCTGCGAGATATTTTGAGCGAGATATCACACTAATTGTAATAATAAGTAATGTGTACCTATTATAAATGCGAAAGTTTGGATGGATAGCTTTTTATTTTATTTTCTCAACGTGGTTTTCGTATCAGTACGGCCATGGTAGGCCTATTGTGATCGCCACTTTGTGTTCACCCTTGAAGCTTCAGCGGTCATAATTGAATTATGACACAGCCGCTAAGAACTGTAGGATTTTCTTCGAGGTGATATTTCGTAGCTCGTTTGGGCTGAGCAGCCCAGAGGAGTTCTGATGCATGAACTTATTTTAGCTTCAGTGCTCCGCACTCTGCTAGCAGATGGTCAGGCGTGTCCTCCGCCTCCTCACAGAATCTGCAGGATTTTGTGTCGCATAGCCCTAATTTGAACATGTGCTTGTTAAGGCGACAGTATCCAGTTATGGCTCATATCCATCTATCCAGATGGGTGGATGTTTGTTACTTCTTCACACAAAAACTATAGAAAGGATCGTGGTGAATTTTGCATAGATCTAGTTATGGAACTGATTTTAAACATAGGCTACTTTTTACCTCATAAATCTGTTCCCATGGGATAGAAATAACCTTTGAAAGTTTCCGTAGAAGAAAGATATCAGGGGTCTGGCCCGTCGTTCTAAAACTGATCTTAAATACTTACTAGCTTCAGTCCTCGGCTCCACCACATCACAGATAAAGCAGGTCTTCCTAGCAGCTGGCAGGATCCGCAGCCAGCCGAGGATCTGTGGGAACTTCATCCGCATACTCAGCAGGCTTTCACTGGTCAAGTAGTAAGTGCGGACAGATTGTACTGCTTTCCTGGTGAATACAATAAATGTGGAGAGAGCGGAGCGAGTTGCGAAATTTTTAGTTTTTGTGAAGTTACTAGGGTTCTTTTTTTGCGGTAAAAGTAAAATGACCTGAGGTGTGAACGTTAAAGGCGAGCAGAGCAAGCCATGGAAAAATCAGTTTTTGTTATATTTTTGTCTTAATTCATAGCGGAGGTGGGCGAAGTGACATTATACGGTAATCAAGCCCTGGGTGGACCATGAAACAAATCTTATGGGAAAGCGGAGCGACCTGCGAAAAATGTACCTATTTGTTATCGTTAGATTAGAGTACATTTTTATTTTTTGGCGCAGGTGATCAAAGTTACCGCGAGAATTAACAAATTTTATCAGCGAGCAGAGCAAGCCCTGAAATTTTTGGTTCCTGTCTAAATTTCCTGAAACACGAGTTTAATTAAATTATATTGCCCTATTTCTTAGTCAGATTTAGTACAGTTAGAATCAATTATTACAACGTCATAACATACAGCACTTAGTGTAATGTACTTATTTCTTACCGTATGAAACCAAATGTTTCTAACGCGTCGCGCAACCCGACACAATAGTGTGGTTCTTAACTCAATGATCTTTACCTGCGTAAAGTTTTGTTCATTTTCATCCGTTTCTTGAGAATGTCGTTGTAGAGATGCAGTATTCTCTGCTTCTCTCGACGCGGATAGAAGTAACTGCAGACGGACCTATTTTTACAACGAAAAGATTACATTAAAGATACACTTATATTAGGGCGCTACCCCGACCCAAATCAGCGCCCCCACCTATTTTATCTTATTATTCTGTTCAACGAAGGAATTTTTAAAAATCGATTGGCCAGTTTGTGTTACCTTTCCTAAGCTTATTTTTAATGCCTCTTTAAAAGTTTTAGTTTGTATAGTGTAGACAGAGATGCGAAGTTGCTCTTTTTTGCCACCATGGTGGCCAAAAAGAGCCTTAAAGTATACAAAATAAAACTTTTTCAGAGGCATAAAATATAAGCCTATGATAGGCATCACAAACTAGCCAATCGCTTTTTGAAAATTCCTTCGTTGAACAGAATAATATGATAAAATAGGTGGGGGCGCTGATTTGGATCGGGTTAGTGCCTGTCAATGAGTAATCAAAAGAGGATTACAGAAATATCTAAAAGTCGGAAGCAGGAAATTTTACTTCTGAACTGAATTAATCTTCTATATATATAAAACAAAGTAGTGTTAGTTACACCATTTATAAGTCAAGAACGGCTGGATAGCAGAATAACCATCAAACAATTAGGGTACCGCGCAAAAATTGAAATTCTACGCGGGCGAAGCCGTGGGCACAGCTAGTAAGAGATAAATTAGAAAAAGTATTTACAATTGAAACAATTGAACTAACTGCAGACTGTTGCAAACAATCAAAAAGCTCTACTGATCCATATCAATAGCAGTCGCCGCGTCCCCAAGACGCTGGCTGCATTACCCCGCTGTATGGCAATGCTGATGCGTTGCGCCAGATACTCACCAGCTCTCAGGTCACGCGTCGTCGCGTACATCAGACGCTCAGATAATTTTTAAAAAACCCGAAGAGCAAAGGAGACAGACAAGCAAGAGTTAGGAGACAAACGTACTAAAAGTCCCCACTCCTGTGAGGTGAGCCCTAGGAGTAAGGGCACAAAGAAGGCCCCGTTTTTAGTACCTATTTTTTAGTTAGAAAGATAATATGGTACTATCTTCCTAACAATATGTATAAGGTAATCTGCTGAAACTTGTGATTAGCCGTCAACAAACTGCACTGGTCTGTCCAGACATCTTCTATAATGTTCATCTGAAATTTGTAAACCTATACTCTGTCCATCGAGCCTGTAGATTTTTAGTAAACAAATGTAATCAGCTGATTTTTAGGGTTATCACCATGGAATGACTCAGGCCTTACGTAATTCCAATGATTTCACCCATAAATTCTGTTAGATTTGTTACTTTTTTCAATCTTTACTTCATATCTATGCAATATCTAGTTGTAGCCATTTACAAATCGTCATTATTTGGTCAAAAACGAAGATTCAAATGACCAGATATTTTTATCTTTTGTTAAAGTGCCAACCCTAACGAATCTTAGTTTTGACGTCATGGGTTGCAAACAATTGGTATCATTTGAACTACGCTTCCCAATTTAGGATAGCACTATGACCATACTTATTTCTTACAGAGCAGTATTTTATTTTTAGCCGGAATATTGAAGAACGAATGGAACGTAAACTCAACACTGAGCGAGTGCTGCCAGCTGGTCTTAGCTACTTAGGGCGCTTTAGGGTGTGTTCCCATTTTTTTTAGTGACGGTATATAGTTGTGCAGTTTAAAGCATCGTGGCTAGTAAACACGACGTCCCAAAACTCGACGTCAAGATGGAAACGAGTGACAGGCCAAGTCAGGGTATTTATCACAAGAAATTAAAAAAAAATCTAAGTGACCTATTTGTAAAGGAAAGGTAAATATAAAAAAAAATCGAGATCGTCTACAACCTGTGATGGTCTTTAACCTCATTTACTGCAATTTTTTTTCTTCAATTTTATTTTTAATCTGAATCCTGAGTAAATTGTTCTTCAGTAAATTGTTGCAATGAGAGAAAAAATATGAAGTACTTTTAGTTTTTTATTATTAAATAAAAAATAATATAATATATAATTAAAATCTGAGACCAATTTCCCTTTGTTCTGTAAAAATGTTTTTTACCACTGCATCAGCTGATTGAACTGTCAGTGGCTTTGTTATTGAAAATTCTACAAGCTCGATGGACAGAGTATAGCTGTGAGTTTCCCAAAATTGTAAAATAAAAAATATAGCAATAAAATAACCTCTTCATCCTAGCGGTATAGGGGCTCACGAAGAGCAGCAGCAGTATCAACAGGTAGCCGCCGTAGATGTGGAAGAAGTGCTTGTACAGCATGAGCCGGGGCCGCGGGAGGCAGCGTGCGTTGGAGACGGAGAGAGAGTGCTTTCTAGACTCGAGGTTGTTTAAGAGGATTCGGTATGCGGTCGCCAGGAGGCCTGTGCCTTCCACCTGGAAATTTAAATTATTCTACAATTAAAGCGCTTCTAGAATTAGCTATGTGGTGCCGGCTTAGAATTTTGCACCACTCCAACTCGCGCGGTGTCGTAAGAGGCGACTAAGGGATTTCCACCGGGGGTGGGCAGCAGCGCCTCTACAGAACAATTCTACCACCAAACTGCGATCCCCAACCCGCATGCCCCGCGTGGGGATTATGGGCATTACCCCCATGTGATAAAAGCCGATAAGGCGCTTATCAGGGGGAGGCCTGCGTCCAGCAGTGGACCAATACAGGCTGTTGAGGTGAAGTGAGGAAGGCGCTTGTATGCCTCAAACTAGCGCCGCTGCCTTTTTTTTCTTTTAATTACGTTAATCAAAGGAATTTTTAAGTCTATTGTACAGTTTATGAAACCTTTCAAGCTTTATTTTAATGTCCATAAAATAGTTTTTTTTAATTTACTTTATGCAGAATAGCGAAGTTGCTCTTGGTGGTCACCGAACTCGGTTTTCGCTTCTCTGTCTAAAATATACGAAACTAAACTATTTTACAGGGATTAAAAAAAGCTTAGGATAGGTATCACAAACTGTACATTGGATATTTGAAAATTCTTGTGTTTAACGGAACTGTAAGTAAAAATAGGGGGCGGCGATAGTGTGCAGTATACATCCGCCTTAAAGTCATTTACAACTGTATATTTACCATGATTTGAGTTTTGAGCTTTCGAATATTACGGCACAGTTTCATGCGCCAAGATCACGGAATAACTGAAGTAACTACGAGTGAGTTTTAAGTGGATAATAACCATGATGGTTTTAAAAGATTTAGTCTTAGAACTTTTGTTAATTGGCAACTAACAAGTTGTCAATTAACGAAAATTTGCAGAAAAGGATATTTCCAAAACCCAAAAGCGTTTTAGGTTTGTAGAAGGTGTATTGTGGTTTTTGGAAATTATCAAAATTATGCATATCTGCTGAAACAGAGATAGGTTTCCGCTGTGAAACAGAAAGAGTTTTCCTGAAATACGATTGCCTACTGCTATTACAAAACTACAGCTAAACTTCAACTACCTTTTTACATGTAAATTTAATTTAGATTATTTTATTACTGACATTATTTCATTATTATTTTCTCAGTTTATTGTGAATTTATGATTGTAATCTTGTACATATTTTTATTACATTTTTAGTATAGTTTGACGATGCCGTTTTAAATGCGCATACTTTGCAATACCTTTTAATGAATTTTTTTATTATTAACTTGACTCTGACTCATTATTTTTATTTAATTATTGTCTAAATTCGTTGATGTCTGTCTGTTTTTTTACCTTTGTACCTTATGGTGTTTCCTATAATGAAATACCATAGGTACCATAGGTACTTCATTATTTAATTTAAACTAGCGGCCACATTTTGATAGGCAACCTAGTAGATATATATTCTCCTTATCACAAATATGCGTAAAAATGTGGTTCTTAGCTCTTACTCGATGGGTGCACTGATTCTGCAGCCGGATCTCGTACTATTGCTGTCGACAGTGTCGGATGCGGAGAATTGTAATAGATGCCCTAAAACCTATACCTACTGTTTATAACGAATGTAAGCGGGTTAACTACGAACCTAGTTTGAGTTAGAAGAACACCAACGCTTGATACCTTAACGAGGGACTTCATCAGGGTGAGTGAAAAAACGACATATACTGTAGAAGGAATGTCACCTTTATCTCCAAGTCCCTGGTGGGAATCGACTCCACACTCTTCTCTGCGTGTTGGCGCACCACGTCCAATGCTTCGTAAAATAGCCTGATAAGTTCATACTAATATCAGCCTAACTATATGCATACAGTCGTTCGACGAAGGCATTTTGACGTGGTTTTGACAGGGCAATCGTGCGGGGGGCAAGCTACGGGACGGGGGAGGGACACTCCCGAGTTGCATACATCACCGCCTCCGCCTTAGTAGCTCGGGAGCGTCCTCTCCCCCGACCCGTCCCTTAGCCCCCGCACGATTGTCTTGTCAAAACGCCTTCATCGAACGACTGTATGCATATGGGTAGGCTGTGCTAATATTAAAAATGCGAAAGTTTGGATGTATAGATCTTTGTCACCCCCTTACGCGAAAAGTACTGAGCGGATCGGGCTGAAATTTAGGTTCTAGGCCTCGAATAATACATAGGCTACATTATACCCCATAACTCAGTTCCTCTACCTGCCTTAATTGTTTTTTTACATCCGATCTAAAATGCAGAATAGGCACATCCGCACTTAAGCGCGGCTAAGAAAAAACACATCTGTGTGACTCAGCATAGCCGTAACTAGTATAGTATTATAATATCTGTGGCCGTAACATGTTTTTTCGAACGAAACTCCTGTGCGGCGCACATAGCAGCTGTGTGGAGCAGTTATTACGAATGGCTTTAAAAAAAAAGTTCGCAGGCTACGTTTCCATAGTAACAACGCGTGCAGAAACTTGTTATAAATAAGATGAGGTTTCAGGTCAATTACACTTCTATACGTACCTATACGTATAGAAGTGTAATTCACTTCTATACGTACCTATACGTATAGAAGTGTAATTAAATAATATTTAACTAAGATCCTAAGAATATTTTGGCTTAAAAACCACAAGAAACCAAAACCAGGGTTTCATCAAATGCCTATAAGGCGCTTATCAGGGGGAGGCCTGCATCCAGCAGTGGACCAATGTAGGTTGTAGAAGATTATCAAATCAAGTCTAAATTAGGTACCTACCTCACTTTATTTGAACCGTAAGAAAATTATCCTTCGAATCCCATAGTGTTTTTAGCATAGAAACCTCTGGGAAGGCTTCCCAACTCACCGGTCCAGCATCACGAAGGTAGTGGTAGTGACCACCTCCAGCAAAAGCTTCAGGATCTGAGAGACCAGCTTGCGCTGAGTGGCCTGGTACGACAACGAGTGGATTTCCACGTATTTGCTCCTTTCCATCTAAAATACATAGAAAGATGAACAAAGATAAAAAGTAAAGCAGACTCAAGAAATTCTCACCCGAGGTCAATTCAAGAAGCCGGTGAATATACCAGTGAGGTTATATCCGTTTGGTAGTAAAAGACGACCTCAGTGGCGCAGCGGGCGAAGGTCCGCCTGCGACGCAGGAGGTTGCGGTTGAGGGTTCGATTCCCGCCTAGGGACAAATGTTTGTACGATTTGCAGATACTTGTTCAGGGTGTTCTGGATGTTCTCTATGTATAATAAAAAAATATCTATCTATGTAGTGTATTGTATTAAGTATACCTAGGTATCAGTTATCTAGCACCCATAACACAAGCTCTGCTTAGCTTGGGGCTAGATAATGCTGTGTGAATTGTCCAGCATTATTTATTTATTTACATATATGCACACTATCTGTGCTGAGCGGTAGCGGTGTTTCGTTCAGAGCTTTAGGCTTGTTTCATTTTGAGGCATGTTCTTGGCATTTTGCCGCAACTTTTCTACCAATACACGTGCTGCGTTTTTTTCCATTTTTCGAGTTACATCGAAAAACAAAAAATAAAAATTGTCTTAATTTTATTTTGCGATTCGATAACGTTATCAAAACTTAGCAAATATTATTCCGTTGCTATTTGAAATCGCACTTATAGTCTAGGAGTTAATGGCATAAATTAAATTTTATTGTCCATGAAGCAACCTTCAAACATGAATTAGAGGACGTATTTTGACTTGTTTCGTCTGAGGGTTCGAATAGCATAATTCTTTAAACACTATACTATGTAGAGACCCGAATAGATTGTTCCAAAAGAAACTCCACATTCTGCCAAATATATTAAGAGCTGCTTGTCAATGTGTATAAATAAATATCATATATAATAATGTGTTTAAATTAATGAACAACTACTTAATTAAAATAAAATTATTTAAATGTCTTAGTAATAGGAATTTGTATGACTTGAATGATTTTTTAATATTAAATTATAATTGTATTTGAATATTTCTTAATCTTAATTTTTTATTGTATCTTTGCATGCTAGACCATAGCGAGACATGAGCACATAAAACACAGCTAATAAATCTTTGAATCTTGAATTTTTGCATATTATCATATGCAACTATGCGAAATAATATTTGTTTACTTTTGATAAAGCTATCGAATCGCAAAATAAAATTGAGTAAGATTTAATTTGTTTAGTTTTTGATTTATTTAAAAAAAGCAGCATGTGTCTTTGAAGAAAA
The DNA here is from genome assembly GCA_949316285.1 of Eupithecia subumbrata. Taxonomy (NCBI): domain Eukaryota; kingdom Metazoa; phylum Arthropoda; class Insecta; order Lepidoptera; family Geometridae; genus Eupithecia; species Eupithecia subumbrata. Next base: position 14,193,085 of record OX438630.1, on the reverse strand, counting down.
GTTGCGGCACACTGCTAAAAACATGCTTCAAAAACCCTTAAAACGTCAAAGTCAAAGAAGTAAAAATACGCCTCTATTCTTGTTTGAAGGTTGCTTCACGGACAATAAAATTCGTTAACTCCTGAACTATAGATGCAATCTTAAATAGTAATTGCACTTTATGCAATAGAATATTAATTGCTTAAATATTTTCAAACTTACGCTATCTGAACACATTATTATTAGTATTTTTATTTATTTCATATTTAGTCATCCCCTGACCACGACAGTGTGTAAACCTGTTGCAACGTCGGGAAAAATAGGTAAATAAACGCGATAAATACACGTTTAAAAATACTAATAATAATTGCTTAGATTTAAAAAAGTTAATAATTTGCAATTATATTTTCTAATTTATGAAATTACTTTTTTTACAATGGCAGAAGCCTTTATTCACAAAGAATATTACAATAAAATAATAGAAATAAATTAGAAGTCGTATTTACAATTGAAACAGTTGAGCTAACTGCAGACTGTTGCAAACAATCTACAGGTAGCTGAACTGATCCATATTTATATTAATCCATAAATGAATTTACTTATTAATTTTCTACGTCCAGCCAAAAAGGCGTGTCTGTTTGACGTTAGTGACGACGTTAGGATATATTGTTTGTGTGACGAGAAGTGATCGTCTCCGTTTTGTATGGGATTTGCGTCGTGCGGAGTTTCCTGTCTGCACGATAGAGGCGCTGATGTACCAAATTGAGACACACAATAAAGATGCGGGACTGCGAATGATCTGGCTAGTCGAATGATCTACAACTAATAACTTACTCATTCGACTTGAATATTAGTAATATACTAATTTTCAAAATCTCATGACTAGGTACTACTAATTAGTAATTACTAATGCCTCTACGAATTGATCGAATAAGGAATTGAGTTCGACTACCTAACTCGAGCAGTTGCCATTACTAACCATATTAGTGTTACTAATTTGGTTAGTAATGGCGAGTTGGGCAGTCGACGCGAAAACGCCACTCGCCATTACTAATTTGCCCTAGTCATTCGAATGGTTCGAATGATTTGTGAAGTCGAATAATTCGAATGAAATCATTCACAGTCGCGCTTCTTTAACATACAAACAAATTGAAAAAGGAGTCACGCCCACGTACGTTCCATAGGTTCGATCTTCTGTGCAATTATGCAGCTTACGGTTTTGCTTACTCACTACAGCAAACTTAAAAGTGTTGTTTAAATTGTTTAAAACATACCCTCTTCAAAGGCAACAGTACGCACTGACTGTCCGGGTTCCGCCTGCTATCCAGAATTCTGAAATACCTCGTCAGATATACGTTATCAAAGTCTATGTCCTGCAGATAGAGGTCATGGTACGTGGTCGCAGCGTTGAAGATACGTAGCATGAAGAGCGCTGTGCAGATGTTGAGGATCGTGTTGAAACCGCGGAGGATGGCGGCTTTTTCAGAGAACTCGTGGAGGACGTGCTCGGAGGTTTCTTTTGCACCCTGGCGAAAATATATATCGATTACATAAAATGTAGAGATTTCTATGTATCTTCCTAATTTACATAAAGATATTTGTTTTAATGTCTGTTTAGAAATTTAACTACCATTGCCCTGCATGTACATAAGAGATATGTGCCTGTTTGTGAAACAATATCCACATTACTTTAAGACACACGCCGATGTGATGGAGAGACGGACGAGACATAGAGACAGGCTCTATGTGCCGGAACACAGAGTAAAACTTGTAACAAAGAATGCTTTTCACCAGGCAATAAAAATTTACAACAAATTGCTCAATGAACAAGCTATGGCATTTAATTTATTAATAGTGTGGTTATTGGAGAGATGTTTTAATGACATAAAGGAATATTTTGACTATAAAACTGACAATGCCACAAGATTTGGTGTAAGAGCGTGTCTAACGATTTAAATCTTTGGTCATACTTCATATTTTTGACAATGTTCAAAGCAACCTCGTTCTACATTGTACAAGCTTACCTGAATGTTCTTTGGTTCGTCCTCTACCTCTATTTTGTATTGTAAATATATATCGTTAGTCTTCTCAACGAACTCCTTTCGTATTCTCTGCAGGGCTAAGAACACTTTTTCTAAACATGACGGTACCTGAAAAGTGTGCACTTTACTTATACAATACAATTACACTTTATTGTACACCAAGAAAATACAAAAATAAAAATACAGGAAAAGAGAGATACAGAGTTGCACAATGGGCGGCCTTATCGCTAAGAGCTATCTCTTTCAGACAACCAACATTTATCTATAGATTTCCACATTAAAACCCTATCGCCGCAGTTTGCTTCGCTTACGTAGAAAGCGAAGCAAACTACGGCGTTTGGGTGCTGGCTTGGGAATAATAAATGGCAAAATTTAGAGGCTACAGTGAGTATTTTTTAAAACCCCTGGCAGACCAATGGCTTGAATGGTAAAGGAAAGGCGTGGCTTAGCTTATTTAAGTCCACGCAATAGTGAGCCTGGATAAAACTTTAAATCAATCATGATTATTAAAACTTAAGTCATTTACAACGGAATATTTACCATGATTTGAGTTTTGAGCTATCTAATATTTCGGCACAGTTTCATGCGCCATGGTCACGGAATAACTGAAAGCAGTAAGCACTGCGAGCGAGTTTTTATTGGCAGACATAATCTGACTTTTAAGTTTTATTACATAGACTAAAACTGTGCCGAAATATTGAATAGCTCAAAACTTAAACCATGGAAAATGCCCCGTTGTAAATGACTTCCGTGAGCCTGGATGCGTCAAGCTGAAGACAGAGCGCTATGGTACTTATTAGGGTAGGCCTATGTCCAGCGGTGGACTAACGTGGGGTGATAATGAACAGTGAGGTAATGTTTTTTTTTTACTTTCGTTGAACCGCAATCTCACCTGATGGAGTGACGATGTGGCCAACGATGTATCACGAAGGTATTGAAGGTAAACCCCTGTAGGGTAAGATATAGCTGGTAGATCTAAATAACTTAACCTAGAAGACGCAACATTGTGTCTGACATCAAATAAATACTACAATTGATTGGGCCAGACCCCACCAAAGCGGAGATGTGCGGAGATGTCCATAGCGGAGAAGAGCCTGTGTCACCACCGAAGCTGTGCGGAGATGCGTACTGGCTAAAGTAGTTTGTTAAGAAGTATCACTTGAAAATTCTTTGTTCCCCGCAAGATACGCGAGGCGATAGATATAGAACGAGGGCCCAACTTCAACAGAGACAGAGGTTGGAACCTACCACCCGCCTGGAAGCCGTGTCTTCATGAGAAGTCGAATAGCAGTATGGAGCCGGGTGTGGATACTGTAAGTTCCATATGTACCCAGGGAATACCGACACCCGACACAGTAGGATCTTTACGAGGAGATGACTCTAACGCACTACAGCATCAACTAGCAGCGCACCCCCCACCACCCCCACCCCCGGCGCTCACGTCGCGGGCTCAACGCGCGCTCGTGCGTAGTGCTTGGAGAGATGCGGAACGCGCGCGTCTAGAACAGCACTCACCCTGAAGATGTCCCTCGTTAAGGGATGAAACGTTGGTGTTCTTCCAACAGAAATAGTAGTTAACCCGTTTATTTTTATTTTTTTATTTTTATTTCTTCAGGAAAAGCTAACGGCTACAAAATGTATAGTTATTTATCTAAAATTAGGTTTACATAAAAATATGAAAATCTTAAATAATAATGCAGCCCACGACGCAATTCACAGATTGCTGTATGAGGTGTTACTATAAAAGTTCCGCTAAAGTTAAGTTTTAAGTTTTTAAACAAACAGAACAAACGTTGGAATATTAGGATGTTAGATAATATTATAAAATTAGAAAATACAATAAATTACTTGGTTGGTTGGGTGAAAATTAGAAAAACAAAAAGACTTTAGTATAACTACCGTAAATTACAACAAATTTAAACTGCTACAATATAGTTTGTGTAAAATAAGTTTTTTAAATTGACTCTCACTGCATAAAAATATATCAATGTCCAGGAAATATTTGTTATATGACTCTACCATTCTTCTAATTGGTGTACGCAATCCTGAGTTAGTGCGGCACGTATTGAGTGCAAATAAGCAACCGGCACGTACTTTCCTAGTATGTACTGTTCACATCCATAATGAATTCGTCAAACTACGATAGTTTTTAGTTTTTAGTAAAAAAGTATCACTTGGTAAAGTAGTATCATTCATAAATTCCTGTGTGACTAGTGTGTTTCGAATAGTATTTCTGTACTAAGTCAATAAATAAATAAAGCAGAGATGTGTGCTGACTAGAGCGGAACTGAACACAACTCTTCTCCGCCCGTCTCGTCTCCGCTTTAGCGGAGTCCGGTCTATTATTCAAAACACCCCTTACCTGACTTCCACTATCACACATACCGTCCCCTTCCAGCTTGCTCCCCAAGTCGCACATCTCCGTGAGTTTCAGAGGCCAGCAGAGCGCGAACTGCACACTACGCGGTACAGACTCTGAACACCGCACGTACGCTTTGGAGAACTCCACGATGCAGAGGGAGACAGCGCGAGAGACCTGGTTCTCACAGATGTAGCTCAGCTTCTTTTTGTAGAAGTTTACTATTTCTGATAAAGTGGGTTTTGGTCCTGTGCTGCAGAAAAGAGTGAAATCGTAAGCCTTCTGGGACTTGAGAGATGAAAGAGCTTCAGAGATGTTTGCTATGCCTACCAAGTGGGAGATGGGCCTGTGCTGCGAGAAACCAAATAAGTTTAGACATTATGTAAGTTCCAGAATCCTTCTTTTTAAAAATAATACCTACTGGACGGAGTTGGCCAGTGATCGTGATGTCTGGAGTGGGGGGAGGCCTTTGCCCAGCAGTGGCATGAACGCGGCTAGTAATAATAATAATATAATAGGTAGCTAAATTGTCCTCGAGTATAATAGTGGGCGAAGCCGTGGTCGTTATTAATATTTTTCAGTTGACACCACTTTCAATCTAATGGCAGACAATCAACAGAAACAGACTATTGTTTACTTCTTTAGGCTTACAAAATAAGCACATTGTTCAAACTGTGACTTGTCTAAAGTCACAATTTTAACAAGTAACCAACAACTAACAAATAAAATGTTATAATTGATTCTATTCACTTCAATTTATGTCTATGTATACTTCGGGAAGAAGTGAACTAGAAACCACACACAAAGCAACTCGCAGCAGTTCGAGAAGCGCTACTATTTCATAGATAAAAATATATTTACCTAAACTTCTCATCAATAGTCAAGGATCTACGTGTATGATGCAGCAAATCATCTACAAAGTCGTTCTCATGTTTACAGATCTCAACTTCGTCAGCATCGACCAACTCCATTTCAAGCGCCTCTAGAATTTCCTCATAGGACCTGAAAATAAGGGTCGAAGCTTCGTACTTGGGAAACGGATCACCGAAACAACTGGAGCTGTTCTTCGTAGGGAACTCACCCAAGGGTATCTCTTTTTTCATTGGGAACTCCCTATTACAATAAAACACACACTTATTATTAATTAGGTACCTATGTATTTTAATACTGTTATTAGAATACTTAAGTACCATCTTTGTGCCTTCACACTTAGCGTAGCGTTACATTCTCTTTGTTCACACTAGGTCCTGTCTGAAAATCAGCGCCGCTACTCGCTGTGGCTTGTAGCGGCAAAATGCTGAGACAGGGACCTTTTTGGTCCCTTTTATGTATTTTTTTTGTTCCTTTTAATAATTGTATGTATTAGGGTCAAATAAATGTATTTTCTTTCTTCTTTCTTTCTTCTTATTACTAACCAACTCATCCTGGTTCATAACTGGAAACTGGAACAAGATATCAAATCACTAAGCAGTCGGTCGATACTGTGACCGCCTGAAGCACCACTCCAATCCTCTAGCAAGAGCTCTCTTAGATAACCCGATCAAAACAAAGCGGTGGAAAAGCAGCCATGATCTGGACTACCTATTACTGGAAGGAAGAAGGTCTACAGAGAGTCCTAATCCGAAATGACAGCAGTGCACTCCAAAAATTCGCATATAAACCATGACTGGTCGCTGTTGCAAAAATATATAGGTATATTGTACGTCACGTCCTTAATCAATGGCAGTAAACGTTGTTTCTAGCTAGTTTAATAGGATGTTTTAGCTTTCTTTTGTACAGTTTCAACAATAAATAAAATCGTATTCTATCGCCTCGCCTTCCTCCTATTATTTTACCAAAAGTAAATTTGCCTCTCTCTGTGTAAGGCAATGGTATATTATTTTAGGATTCGATTCCTAATGTTTTAGCAACGAGGTAAGTAGGTACATTTTACCCTGGATAGGACGTATGCATACCAAGTTAGTTGGTCTACCTATCAAGTCACACAGCTTAGTGCAACCGACCATACAATTATTGTCTCATCCCTAATTTTATACATTCACTGCCCAGCTCAAAATGTTTTTCTATGATTTTTCTACGTGCATGGATAAATACCGAATAGGTTTTATTCAAAGATTCTATGACGACGTTCCGTAGGGTTTTCCGATCTTTGGTTTTGTTCCTTTCCTATGCAGGTGGTTGTGATAGATTAAGTAGTTTTATTTTCTACCATTGTTTTTTTATTTTGTTTTTACTAAGTAGATAAGTACATTATGTTAATAGGTAGGTCTATTTTAGCACGAGTGTGCGTATTAAAATAGAAATCTAAGTAGATTAAATAAATAATGCTGGACAATTCACACAGCATTATCTAGCCCCAAGCTAAGCAGAGCTTGTGTACTACTACTACTTGTACTACTTACTTGTGGTACTAGATAACTGATATACATAATACAATACACTACATAGATATATATTTTTTTATTATACATAGAAAACACCCAGACCAACGGAACAAATTTCTGCAGATCGTACACAAATTTGTTCCGAGGCGGGATTCGAACCCGCAACCTCCTGCGTCGCAGGCGGACCTTCGCCCGCTGCGCCACGGAGGTCGTCAAAGAAAAAAGATTCTACTTAGATTTCTATTTTAATACGCACACTAAAATAGACCTACCTATTAACATTCTTTAGAATACATTTATAATATACTAGCTTCTGGCCGCGGTTTCGCACGCGTATTTTCGGTATAATAAGCCTATTATTAGGGCTTTGCTCTAAATGTACGCCAAATTTCATCTGGATCTGTTCTGTAGTTTTGGAGATCCTAGGTAACAAAAATTCAGATTTCACAAACTATCAGCCTTATAATATTAGTAGGATAATACTATAAGTACAAGTAGGTACATGTTGTTTTTCTCATGTAGGTAAGTGAACTGTTTTTATAATAAATAAATAATGCTGGACAATTCACATAGCGTTATCTAGCCCCAAGCTAAGCAGAGCTTGTGTTAATGGGTACTAGATAACGCTGTGTGAATTGTCCAGCATTATTTATTTATTATAAATACAGTTCACTTACATGAGAAAAACAACATGTACCTACTTGTAACTGATATATTGATAACTGATATACTTAATACGACCTCCGTGGCGCAGCGGGCGAAGGTCCGCCTGCGACGCAGGAGGTTGCGGGTTCGATTCCCGCCTCGGAACAAATTTGTGTACGATCTGCAGAATTTTTTTCCGTTAGTCTGGGTGTTTTCTATGTATAATAAAAATATCTATCTATGTAGTGTATTGTATTATGTATATCAGTTAACTAGTACCCATAACACAAGCTCTGCTTAGCTTGGGGCTAGATAATGCTGTGTGAATTGTCCAGCATTATTTATTTATTTAATACAATACACTACATAGATGTATATATTTTATATTAGAAAACAATCAGAACACTGAACATCTGCAGATCGTACAAACATTTGTCCAGAGGCGGGAATCGAACCCGCAACCTCCTGCGTCGCAGGCAGGCCCTCGCCCGCTGCGCCACAGAGGTCATCGCGTTATGTTTTTTGTGCTGTAAACCGAAATGTTCTTTAATCACAGCAGTTTCGCCATGGCCAAATTAAAGGAGAAATATACCTACCTAATAAAGAACTAAAATTCAGTTGAAATACTTGCCTGAACAGCTTTTTAACTTCCTCCACCTGATCGTTCACCCCAAGAGCTGCAGACTTCAAGGGACCCATCATGAGAGCGTGCTTCTCTCTCGACAGGTTCTGCGCCAGCTGAGTGGTGCACGCAAACACCCTGACCACCTCGCCCGCGTTAGAGCACATATTGGATATTGGACCTTAAATATAATAGTTGCAGTTTATAGAGATAGAAATAACCTTTGAGGCTTTGACCCCCCCCAAGAATACGAATTTCCAAAAATCCGTAAAAAGATCCATACAACACTGACGACCATGCTTTCCACGGCGAATTAACCGTACCTTTTCACGGCGAAAAAAACGTGTGTGTACAAGAGCCCTACAGCGAAGCGTGGCTGATGCTGCACTGAAAAAAAAAATACCTAGTCCAACTAAGACGCATTTTATCTTAGTTGGCGTCAAAATAGTTGGAATGATAAATATCTCATTCAATACAAACAAGAATGCATGGTAGCTGCATGCAACATATCGAATTTGTTTCAAACAAAAAATACCTAGGCAAATCATTGACATATTAATGCTTTAGATCAAAATAAATATTCACTTTGTCATATTAAACATTTATTTGCACGGGGTAAGCAAACAACTTTGTTGCATTTAATCTCTGAATTAAATTAAATAACTACACTTTATAAGGCCAATTAATTACTTGGTAGGAGCTATTACGATTTAACTAAGTTCTCATAGTCACAGAAGACAAGATCTTATCAGGCTCATATGGATTCATGTGCGTGATCACATTAGACAAGATCATAATCAATGTAAACAATTTTTTTTTCAGTGTGTGGTAAGATGTTCAGCATTATATTTGTGTTACCTGCAACGATGTATGTCAGTAGCACCGCCTTCAAAACCCCGCGGCCGGGCTTGCCGCAGCACATGGGTAGAATCAGCCCGCATATGCAGCGCAATTGTATCGAGAGTGCGTTGCCTACACCTGAAATTAATACCTTTTCTGTCATTCTCAGGTAAAGAACGGCTTTTACGTTTAGGTTACTTGTAGAATTTAATTTACTTTTGTGTACCCACCAACACGAAAAGAACAACCCTAAGTAGGAACTGCTAAAATTCGTGGAAAAAGACTACGTGATATTTGCCGAGACCCCCCCCTCTCGCCCGCGTGAGATTGGTCCACTCCTTCCCTCCTAAACGCCTCACGTAATTAATGGAAAGAAAGAAAGAAAATTATTTAGTAACTTTTCGTTGCCTACCCGCCCGATCCCCACCCGCCCGATCCTTGAGGGAACCATTTTGTTATTTTTCGTAATCTTTTAAGAGTTAAACACTACACTACTTTTAAAACTGATTGACTGCCTCGTTGGTCTAGCGGTCAGCTTGATCAACCGCTGATTATGAGGTCCTGGGTTCGAATCCCGGGTCGGGCCAATAGTTGTTATTGGGGTTATTCTAGCAAGAAAAATTCACAGTAGCAGCCCGGAGTCAGGATGTTGGCGGTGTTACACCCCCGTGCCTCGAAAAGTACGTTAAGACGTTGGTCCTGGGCCTACGCGACGCTAGGTTTTTGTGAAAGAGCGCTGGTTTCCAGTCAGGATGGACGCCCCTAAACTATTATTCTACAAGTCTTACATCTAAAAAGTTACCAAAAAAGTAAATGACTCACCTAAAATCGCACTTATCAATATAGACAGAGTACTTCCAATATTCCCCGGGAACGGAATCTGCTTCAACATGAAGAAGTAATAGATTTGTCCCAGGGCGACGCCGCCTGCAATCGCTAGCATCTTCTTCATGAGCCTACAAAGTTTATAGCTATGGCGACCCATTCTTACGGTTTCGGATGAATTTTTGTTGAACTTTTATAGTTTTCACCATAGTAGTTCAATGGTTTTCACACAAAATTTGTGTGTAATTATGAGACGATGTTGTTGTTATTGTGTTCTTCATTTTGTCAAACTGGTTTAGTCCATTTCATCGAGAAAAAAGTCTTGTCTATAAAGGAGATATACAAATGCTGCAGTCCGTATAAAAAAAATCGATTTGAGCGCTCACAAAGTGGTCAGTTTATCCGTTGGCGCGTCTACAGTTGATAGCGAAACGTCATAGATGACGTCATAACCAGCGCCAATTTTACGATCACAACGCCCATACTACCGAGCATGGTCGCTGTGATCGATCTGTCAAATTGTCATTAAAACAAATTGACATTAGAAATTTTCAAAATCACCTTCAACTTGAATTATGTTTACGTGAGCGATGTGAGTGCGTCTATAGCCGTTCCGTAGAACATAGCCCGATCCTTCGTTATCGCGCTAAAAGAATTCGGAACGACTTTGACCGCTTTTAGCGCTGATAGTCTTGTGAACTATAAACGGACCGCAGCAATAGTGTGCTGATTACATTGTGGAGGCCATAGATTTATATCGTTAGATAGGCCCCGACACCAAAAACTGTGGCATTGTTTTTGAATGTGTGGGTTAACAAAATGCCGACGCACGCACACTAACGGTTAACGCACACATTCAAAAAAGTAGTTAAAAAATCGTGTTTCTGCCATTTTAATTATCTGTTGTTATTACCATTTCGTGTGCAATCGTATTGCACACACTTTCCTGAAAAAAGTATACCCTTAGATGCCCTGAAATCGAAAATGTTTGAATGTGTGCGTCAACATAGTGTCAAAAACCTGTGCAATTTGTGTAGAACAAAAATACTTAGAAATAGTGTTTTTGCCAATAAACCTAATCATTATTATTATTATTTCGTGTGCAATCGTATTGCACATACTTCTATGAAAAAAAAACGGCCTAATAAGCCCTGAAATCGAAAATGTGACTATCTAAACAAACCTGTGCAATTTGTAAAACGGTGCAGTCTACGCTGAAGCGTAGGTACCGAGAAAATAGTGTCATCTCCTTTTCTCCCAGATTAGTTGCCAACACGACTTTCTCTTTCGTGCACTCGCCATTTAAATTTGTTATTTTCGGACAGTGCGGAAGAAAAATAAAAGTTTTTCAATGAAATCGCAATACTTACGAGTGAAATGTTACACCTCTGGCTTTATTTGTGTTTCTTTAATTTTTGTTAATTTTTGTTGCACTTTAGAAAGGCACACGATGGAATTTTGTGACAGTAAACTGCTCGCAAAGTTCGCAAACGTCCTTTACAACACGTCCGGCTCACACTGTGTTTGGATGTGCACTAACTCCAGGTTAGTGAGCCTCACTCACTTCGTCTGTGGATTAACACGGCGCGGTCTCACTGCGGTAAGGGCCTATCTAACGATTTATATCTATGGTGGAGGCGTAACCAATATTTGACGTAAATTTGCCAATGATGTAGTCAGTCTAGGAACCTATTTGAATTTTATCGATAGCATCAAAATACTTTTTTTAATTAAATTTAACTTGGGGTATCTTCTATAATAATTAATAAGGCTATTTTGTTCATTTAATTTGCAAAATTGTATTTATTGGCTTACAATTTGCACCACCCCAACTCTTCCCGCGGGTGTCGTAAGAGGCGACTAAGGGATATTCACCGGGGCAGCTGTAACTCTACCACCGAACTGAAATCTCCAACCCGCATGCCCAACGTGGGGATTTTGGCCATTAACATTACAATCAAATAATAGAAACATATTCGAACTTAGTATTTCCTATTGAAACGATTGAGTTAACTGCAGACTGTTACAGTGCTAAACAGTGTCTAAACAGTTAGACAAGGGTTTAACAAAAGTTTAACTCTCGTTCAAACTATGTCTAAGCCGTGTCTAACTGTAAACCGTCCTAAAACGCAGTTTTGTGGCAACGCTTTTGTTACACACGCGCTCAACAGATGTCTAACTTTTTAGTAGTAAAGCTGTTACAATCAACAGATAGCTCAACTGATCCATATCAATACGAGTTATAGGTAAAGGTGAGAAAAAGTTTAGTCTTGATGAATTTCGCGTATTATTAATTACAAATATAATAGTTTTCTGTTGTTAATTTTAATGTGCCATTTGTTTCGAAACAAATGATTTTTATTGCCTTCATAAAATTCTTCAAAACATGATATACCCAGCAGTTCAAAAGCCTTTCGCTATTCATAAACAAATAAATGAAACATATCAATATTTGCGACATTTATTTACGATCATATTAAAAGTATTATTAGTCTTATAAAATTGAATAAGTACAACTTGTGTAAAGAACTTAACGGATAGTTACGAGACATTTAACAAAAGTGCCTTTAGCAAATAAACTGCATTTAAAATGCTTCAAACAATAAATTACTAATCCCGCTTCTAGCTCGTTCACAACAAGGTTCATAATCGAGAAGTCTTTAACATGCCTAAAAGCCCTAAGATGTAAAAAGTGTTACACAGAAGCTGAATAAAATAACATTATTACTAATAAACAGATTTAATAACTAAATTGTACAAATTTTGAAATACACAAGAGTAGTAAGTAAATAGTCTTATTTCTCATAGTTATCGCAATAAAAATATTTTGTTATAGAATGAAAGCGGGACACATGGCAGTCCCACCCAGGTATACTAAAATAATATTATTACAACTTGCATTCAGTTGACGGTTTTCTATGCAACTCCAATTCACTGTCATATTCTGTCGTTTATAAGCCCAGCAGACATTCAAGCATGGATGAATCGATCGAGAAAACTAATTCAGCGAGAGAAATTATGCCGTGGTCACGTGAAGACTGATTATGGGAGTTGGGTAAACAAATACGTTGGATTAAAACTCTTCCGTTTGGTGACTCAAGCGAATTTATTTATTTTCTATATTATTTCAATAGCTTCTGCCCGCGGCTTCGCACGCGTATTTTCGGTAAAATAAGTAGCCTATTATCTAAGTTAGGCTTCGCTCTAAGTGTATTTTCATCCTGATATGTTCAGTAGTTTTGGATATCATAGGTAACAAAAATTCCGATTACACAAACTTTCGACTTTATAATATTAGTAGGATTTAGTACCCATAACACACTCTACTTAACTTGGGGCTAGATGACGCTATGTGAATTATCCAGCATTATTATACGCCTCTAGGGTAAAACGCAGTGAATCTAATACCTACTTAGCGATATGACCTGACATTGTATACCTTTGACATCTTTATGAATAAATAAATTTTAATTTGAATATTAATTATTTATTCTGTTCATTTTGCTTTTATGTAGTAGGTGTCTGTTACAAATAAACGTTTCAATGTTTTTATGTAAAATCTGTAAATAAATTCATCCATACTTGGCATCACAACCAGTGGTAGGAGGCCTACGCCTGCGCGGTGGGGGGAGCGCCGCCCGGCTCGTCGAGAGACAGCTCGGTTTCCATGGGCTCGGGCTTCGGCTCAGGCAGTTCCAGGACTTTGGGCCCGTAGAGGAGCAGGTACGCGCAGTGCCAATCGCCTGGGGGGTGAGAAGGGAACTGTTAGAAATCAATCCATCTACAAATTCAAAAGCATGCGCATTCGCTCGGGAATTTACTCTGGGCTGCTTCTTTACGCATAGAATAAAGTCACTCTGCACTGATCTACCTCGGTATTTAATATTGGCACGTTCACAAAAAACACAATTGAAAATTCACATATGAGAGCAAAAGTTGATTTTGCTCACTGAATTCGATTATCCAGGATAATGTGGTGGGTGTTGTGCCAAGCGAACGAAGCGAGGCGCTTAGTATAATAATCGTCATACTTCTTGTCCTTCAGCGAACCACGTGGCAAACATGCACAGAACGCAAATCTTAGGCCAAATTAGTGCCCCTGCGAAGGGTTCCCGCCCTGGCGGCGCGGGGGGCTTAGTAATCCCGGCCTGGTCACCCGCGATGAAGCTAAGAGGAACCCATGGGGCTGTGGCAACGCAGACGGCGACACGGCAGGCCCCAGGACAGACTGATCCTCTGGGTTTTGCCCTATAAGCCCAGTTGGAGCGGTGGTAGATTGCGGTGTCGTATGGGAGGCACCGCAACTGAGGCGGGCGGCTGTGCTGTACGGGCAGCATGGCCGCAGAGAGATGGAGGCCGCGGCGGGAGAAGAGTGCCGGTATTGAGGAACACCGCTCAGCCTGCCATCCGCGGCCTTGGTGGAGTCGCCACCGTTTGATGGTGGACGCGGTGGGGTCGCAGGGGTGGAGTGTCGGTATGTCGAGGGCCGCTCTCCCTATCCTCTGTGACCGTGTGGCACGCGGCGGGGCCACTCGACTGACCCGTCGCAGGGGGACCTAGAGCGTTCGAACACGGGGTCGTCCGACGACCAATTAGCGGGAAAGGTCCTCGAGGTGGTCGCGGCGCGTCATGTGTTTCTGGCGCGTTGCGAAGAGGGGTGCTCCACACCACCCAGTAAGAGGCCCGATATCGGGCAGCCGCGGTGGTTTCGTGGAAGAAACCGAAGCATCCCCACCACGTTCTTACTACAAGCGGCATAGGCGGAAGCAATCTGAGGGTTTTAGTGGTGTTAAAGTACCACATCATCGTACTGTCTCCCCGTGGCAGTACGATATGCGTGTGCGCATTTCCCTCAGGTTACTAAAAACCCAAATTGGTGGGCGGTTATCTTTTGGACAGTCGCGTCGATTATTCACTATGAGTTTTTATTTCAAACTAGCAGCGCCTCGCGGTTTCACCCGCGTAATTCCCGTTCCCGTGGGAATTCCGGGATAAAATATAGCCTATGTGCTATTCCATATTATTATCTCTGTGCCAAATTTCATCCAGATCCGTTCAGTAGTTTTTACGTGAAAGAGTAACAAACATCCATCCATCCATACTTACAAACTTTCGCGTTTATAATATTAGTAGGACAATGAAAGAGCGAGATGAATCTATACGATCTGTACCCATCTCTTTCGCCTGCTGCGTTGTCGGCAGCTTATCTATACTAATATTATAAAGAGGAAATATTCGATTGTTTATTTGTTTGTATTGAATAGGATCCGAAACTACTGGACCAATTTGAAAAATTCTTTTACCATTAGAAGCCACACACATTATTCACGATGAACATAGGCTATTTTTACCGCGGTAAAATGCTTCATTCCTACGGGAAAACAGGTAATAGGACAACGGGTAGTAAGAATGCAGATAGTGTTTAATATGCGTGTACCTGTGCAAACTTCCCACTCTCGCTACCTATCACCGGACAAGATGTTTGGCGGTTAATATACAGTGGCATATGCTGTGTCAGTGGGCCGCGCTGTGTGCTGCTCTGCAAGACGTTGCAAGAACTCTGCCACGTCTACATCCTACTGCCTGCGGTGGCTCACCTCCTCCGCTCAGCTTGAGCACATCCTCCTCCAGCACCGGAGTGACGGTGTCGTCGTCGCAGCGCAGCCAGCCGTCGGCGCGCGACACCCACGCCACGTAGTGACCGGATGAGGAGGACCGTCCGCGGTGCGTGAGGACCGCTTGCAGGCGGTAGAAGCCGCTGTTATTGCTGCCGATGTCTGTAAATGTTAAATATTATTGTGGTGACATTGCATTTATTTAAACTTTTTGTATTTTGATTTATGTGATTACTAGTAAATGCCCGCGGCTTCGCACGCGTTGTTTCGATGGGAACGTTTAAAGGTGATTTCTATCCCATGGGAACTGATTTATGAGATAAAAAGTAGCCTATGTTTGCTTCCAGGATTAGACATACCTGTATGCACATATATTTTTTAAATTTAATTTAAACTAGCGGCCACATTTTGATAGGCAACCTAGTAGATATACCTCTATATTCTCCTTAACACAAATACGCGTAAAAATGTGTTTCTTAGCTCTTACTCGATGGGTGTACTGTTTGCAGCCGGATCTCGTACTATTGCTGTCGACAGTGTCTTATGCGGAGAATTGTAATAGAAGCCCAGGGCCGAGAGGATGACAGACAATGTCATCTTGTTATTGTTCTTTGACTTGCACACAAGTGAAAAACTGTTATTTGAATAGTTTGTTTCAGAGGTTGCTATTGGTATTCAAAAGCTGCTATCGTTTTGGTATTTGAAAATCCTGCTGCACAGATTCCTTTCAGCAAAATTTTCTGCCTTCAATATTTATAGTATGAGCTTGGGTGTTTGGTACATGGACCGACATGATTTTTGGAGGGGTTTGGTGTCATGCGCTACCCCCAAACCCACAAAATAAAACGTCAGGTGCGAGGCGGACTCGCGCACTAAGGGTTCCGTTTAATTGAAAGACCTTGTTTCTTGCTAAATATCATATTCTAGGTCAACGGGAAGTAGGTACCCTGTATATTTAGGGAGAGAATCAAAAATTATGTCCTGATTAATAAAACTACAAATGTTCTTGCTAAATATCATATTCTAGGTCAACGGGAAGTAGGTACCCTGTATATTTAGGGAGAGAATCAAAAATTATGTCCTGATTAATAAAACTACAAATGTTCTTGCTAAATATCATATTCTAGGTCAACGGGAAGTAGGTACCCTGTATATTTAGGGAGAGAATCAAAAATTATGTCCTGATTAATAAAACTACAAATGTTCTTGCTAAATATCATATTCTAGGTCAACGGGAAGTAGGTACCCTGTATATTTAGGGAGAGAATCAAAAATTATGTTCTGATTAATAAAACTACAAATGTACAGTTTAAGGATTTTTTCCTTAACTTGTGCTATAAGACCTTGCTTCTTGCCAAATTTTATGATCCTACGTCAACGGGAAGTACCCAGTAGGTTTTGGTCCATGGCAGTATCAAAAGTATTTTTTTTGTAAATAAACTACAAATTTACTGTTTTCGGATTTTTTCCTTTACTTGTGCTATAAGGCCTTACTTCTTGCCAAATTTCATGATTCTAGGTCTACGGGAAGTACCCTATAGGTTTTGTGTGCATGTGATTCCCTTGGAAATTTCAAAATATTCGGGATGTAACTTTTTAGAATTGTTCTGCAGGGGGCGCTGCTGCCCGCTCCCGGTGGATATCCCTTAGTCGCCTCTTACGACACCCGCGGGAAGAGTTGGGGTGGTGCAAATTCTAGGTACCATACAGCTTAGAATATAGCTTTATGTAATCAACAAGGTAGAATAGATTGCATTGATGATGACATTACAATCTTACCATCTTCAAACCAGTACGGCAAGACTGTTTTCTTGCCGGCCGCTTCCTTAACCTTTTTACTGTCTCCGTGGTTTTTGTTCTTTGAGTTCAGGGGGTTCTCTGCCGCGGCGTCGTCCAATTCCTGCAATATTGCACCTTGTTTCAAACCGAATTAATTTACCATGAACTTACTTTGTGGCATTTTAGTACTATGTCACGGTAAGTACGCTGACGCCTAAAACGGTTGTCTATGAAACTATCTCGGACATCTTGCTTGGATCAATATAATGAAAATATATTTATTGCTGCTTGACTTGAACAATAAATTAAACTTAGTACAAACTTTAAATTTAACTTGGTACGTACTATAAATTATTACTGAGTACGTAGAGAGGATTTTTGGACTCAAGTTTTGACGACCTCTGTGGCGCAGCAGGCGAAGGTGCGACGCAGGAGGTTGCAGGTTCGATTCCCGCCTCGAGACAAATATTTACACGATCTGCAGATATTTGTTAAGGGTGTTCTGGATGTTTTCTATTTATAATAAATAAATATCTATCTATGTAGTGTATTTATTATATTATGTATATCTGTTAACTAGTAACCATACAAGCTCTACTTAGCTTGGGGCTAGATAATGCTGTGTGAATTGTCCAGCATTATTTATTTATTCAAGTGACAACGATTCTCACAAGGCTGGGCCTATATTGTAGAAAAAAAATTTGAGTGATACGGTTCTAATCTAAATTGTTACTATATAAATATTACTAGCTTCCGCATGCAGCTTTGCTTTCCCTCAATGAGATTTGTGTCTAATTATTAGGAAGATAAGGTATATTTTACCTTGAATTTGCTCCTCATAGGCGCCAATCGCTCTTGCAGTTCCGGTGAGCAAAGATCGTAGACATCGAGCTCGAGGGGGAACTTCACGTCTTTCAGAATCTTAGCGTTGATTGATTCCTTCTCTTTGAAGTAGAAACGCACGAATTGCACCGTTAGGTACCCGGGCAGGCGACTGATTTTGCTCTGGCAAAGAAATTAACGTAGGGATCAAATTAGTTCAAAAATTTTCAACTGATGCCTGTTTAAAAAAATCTGTAATTAAATGTATACTTACGGTTTTCGTGTAAATCGCGTCTCGTCCCAGCGTTGGTGACATTTTTGTGATATGTTCTGACATTTTCTGCAACAAATATTTTTTTATAATTTTTTTTAATTACTCTGGACAATCCACCCAGCGACATCTAGCCCCTCTAGCCCCCTAGCTAAGCAGAGCTTGTGTTATGGGTACTAGAAGACTAATATACATAATACAATACATAGCATAGATATACATTTTTTCTTGCACATAGAAAATACCCAGAACGCCCGGTGCAAAAATTTGCAGATCGTACAATCATTTGCCCCAAGACGGGAATCGAACCCGCAACCTCCTGCGTCGCAGACGGACCATCGCCCTCCGAGCCACATCGGTTGTCAAAATGGTCGTCAGAAGAATCATTTGTTATTTATCTATGCTCTACAGATAACAAGTTTATAAATAATTAAAAAGTTTTTGTAAGTTTTATAAGTAATAAAAACATATAACAATTCTAGTTTGACTTTGAACTATCGTAACGTTAGAACGGCTGCACTGTAAGTATATCATCAACGTAGCTAAGAGCTCTTGCGACCGATCAAACAACTAAATCAAAATCAGTTCATCCATTTCCAGACGACCTCCGTGGCGCAGCGGGCGAAGGTCCGCCTGCGACGCAGGAGGTTCCGGGTTCGATTCCCGCCTCGGAACAAATTCGTGTACGATCTGCAGAAATTTGTTCCGTTGGTCTGGGTGTTTTCTGTGTATAATAAAAAAATATATCTATCTATGTATATAATGTATTAAATATATCAGTTATCTAGTACCCATAACACAAGCTTTGAGTAGCTTACTTTGGGGCTAGATGGTGCTGTGTGGATTGTCCAGCATTATTATATTATATTATTATTAATATCTCTGTCGGATTTCTGCCTGTTACCTTTCCACGCCCAAACAGCTGAACGAATCCTAATGCACTTTGGCCTTCGTAAAGAAAAAGACAGAGATATTTAGCCGTCGTCTTACCGACTTGAGCCCAGACTGCAGATACTTGACGTCCTGCGAGATGAAGCAGGACAGCTGCAGGAAGGTCTCGGTGCTCTTCGAGGGAGGCTCTTCCGCCTCGTCGCACACGAGGGACACCTCCAGTGTGCCGCCGAAGTATTGCTCTATTACTGAACCTCTGGAATTAAATTAAATATAATTAAAATAATAATATCCTCCTAGGCGAATTTCAATCACGGCGGCCAGTCTTATCGGAGACTAGCCAGATACGCAGGACATATTATAGTGAACAAGTGTGTGCGCAAACACAGCTGCACTCTCTATTCCCTTACTCTCATAATCCGATGGGACGGCAGACCGACACGACCGGGGAGAGGTCAAGCGCAGCACCAACGGCTTAGCGTGCTTTCTGAGGCACGAGGGTGTAACACCGCCAATTTCCTGACTCCGGGCTGCTACTGTGAAATTTTCTTACTAGAAAAATCCCAATAACAACTATTGGCCCGACCCGGGATTTGAACCCAGGACCACATAGTCAACGGTTGAACAAGCTGCTCCGCTTGCTAGACCAACGAGGCAGTCAATTTAATTATAAAATTGTCATAAGACTACAGAAATGTTATGGTAGTTTGGCTTATGGACTCATTCTTCTGTTTATTTTTTAACACCTTTACTGCGATCAACAATCCTCCTGGCTAGCGTGGTGATCATGGCCAAATCCTCAATGCCTGGGGAAGACATGTTCGGCAGTGAAAGTGCTGATGAAGAGGACTCATTCTTGAGGAGAGGACTCATTCCGTTTAAGGAATTTGCCACAACTCTATGCTAGAACAACCTTTTATTATCAAATGGTGGGTAGACGGCAATGCAATGGTGCTGGTTGCCGTGGGCTATTCACATAGTAATTCGCACAAAGGACGCTTCGAAAAAAATCACGAAATATCACAAGGGGGAGGGGGTGAGTGTAATGAGATATCACATGTATTCATTTTTGTGATGAATGTGCGATTTTTTGATTTGATAAAAATTATTAAGCGCACTGCGAACGCGCGATTTCTAACTGAAAAGCGGCGCGTGACTTTCAGGGCTTTTCAGAAACTGGAAGGCTTTTCAGGAAACGGTTCCTTATATTCAACACGAAATCACCCTATTATAATACAGCCCCCTGGTAAATTAAAACCGCTAGAATATTTACGTGGGTTAAAAAAATGCTAAAAAAGCTTCACGTGATTAATGACTGACACGCCTAACGTAAATACAAAACTTTAGTAATGTTGAAAAAACACTGTGATAGTATTATGTGATTACCTGTCAGAGGCGACGGGTGTAGGCAGCCTCAGGCGGGCTTGCAGCGAGCGGACTATCTCCGACCAGCACTCCGACGCGTCTTGCTGCGCCAGGCCACCGCCTGAAGATACGATTATGAGAAATTAGTTAAAAGTCATAAATCACGTTCAGTACAACATTTTCAGGCTGCTGATGCGGCTGCCTCGCTTTTGCAGCGCATCTGGTATGTTCGCGGAGGCGCGAACGGACGACTTTTACGCGATTATTCGCAAAAAAATCGCTTCTCTATCTCAGCGAGCGCGAGCCAGCAGCAACAGCATCCTGCAAATGATGTGTCCCGTCTGGACTGTCCCATCCAAAATAAGTGGATGAGGATAATGATGGGGGGTAACTCCATTTGAAATTTAATTTAGGTTAGTAAGTAGGTAATTACGTTATGCCATTTTTATGTAATTGTAATGTAATCATAAACTATTTATTGTTTTATATCTAATTTAATCATTATTATTATTTAAGTTAAGATTTTATATAATTTGATTTTATTGTGAATTTTTATATGTTGTGTAATGGATGGTATTACATATCTGAAATAAAGAGTTAATAATAATATAATAATAATAAAGGTTAATGACACACAAAGTATCTTTCATGCAATGACATCGTGTCGCTTAGTGCAGACATCAGCTATCCTTTACACAGTGTATGGATATCGTAATTTAAAATGGTTTTTATTATCTGATTTTATTTATAATTTACTAGATTATTAAGGACTAGTTTCTGCCCACGGCTTCGCACGCGTAGTTTCTATGGAAACGTTTTAAGGTTATTTCTATCCCATGGGAACTGATTTATGGGATAAAAAGTAGCCTATGTTTGATTCCAGGATAAGACTTACCTGTAAACAACATTTCAGCCAGATCCATTCAGTAGTTTTGGCGTGAAGAAGTAGAACAAACATACATCCATACATCCATCCAAACTTTCGCATTTATAATATTATTGTGATTTTATACTTAATTTAAAACATGATTTGGTTTTAAAAAAAAAAAAATCCGGTATCCTTTTATAAAGGATAAGTATCTTTATTAAACTCTGTTGATTTCTGATTTTTATAAATTAGTTTATCCTGTATTTATACGATAGTATTATTTGCAATTTTAACGCCGAGGAACACAATAAACTGATTGTGAACAGCACTAAGTGGCTTTTGGTCTGGTTTGAAACCTTAAAACAATGTGCAGTAGTTACCGGGTCCCCGCTCCGCGAAGCGCGGCGCGGCGGTGTGCAGCGCGCCCAGCAGTCGCGCCGCCGCGCCCGCGCAGGCCCCCGCGCCGCCGCCGTCCAGTGCTGACATCGTATCGCTTAGTGCTGACGTCAGCTCGCCGGATGTGCCACCTCCTGATCCTATAAAAAGATAAAAACATTAGTTCATGTACCTACAGCACCATCATCATCAACCTATATTAGTCCACTGCTGGACATAGGCCTCTCCTAAAGAGTGCCATATCGCCCTGTCTTCAGCTTGCCGTATCCAGCATCTGCCTGCAGTCTTTCGCAGATCGTCAGATTACCTACAGCATTGATCTGAGTAAAAAAGGGGAGGTAGGTACTAGCTTCTCGAAAGTGGCAGGTTCAAATTAGGTACAATTACCACCCAGCCCACCTCAGTCATAGTCGGACCGTCGCGGCGTTTGTGTTACGCTACGCGTGCTTGCTACGAAGTACTTTAGCGTGATTTATTCACTCTTAAAAGACTACAAAAATGGTCTCGTGTTTGTTCATTATAATTATTTCACAAGATTAGAAATGTAACTGTGAGCGTATTTTTGCGTGTAGTTGTAACACAGGCCAGTTGTGGAGTAAGCACTGGGAGAACGTACCATACCTATCTACAGATTTGATTTAGATCTATGACCAACAGGCTTTTATTTCCAAACCTTATTCCCTTTCTTAGTTCTTAGTCTTTAGTTTCATGTTATCACTGATGAATGTTTTAATGCATGCCCTGAATGACGACGCCTCGCGAAAGCTAAATTCGCAACGCACAAATAAGTACTCAACAAATTTGAGGAATGTGTGTGTGAACAGGTGGACAAGGACTGCCTGCATATTCAAATGCTCGGAAATGCTCGTGTATTTGATATTTACATTCATAATCTAAAAACACCTTCATAATAAACTTGTACCAGTGAACTTACTCTTATCATAGCCGATGAGTGCATTTTTGAGCTCCGGCACAGTTTTGAGGCACTGAACAGTTGCATTCATATAGCAGGTATTGCCAAGGTTGATGAGCCCTTCAGGAATATCCAGCTGGAAACAAGAAAGCATTTTTCCAATTGGAATGATTGAATCATAGAGAACAGATAGCAGAAATTTAAATTATAGAATGGGGACAACAATTCAGTAACAGAGTGGAAGAGGAAACCCAGCCTTGGCCCTGCAGAGGGACTTAAATAATTATTACAAAGCCCTCTAATATCAGTAAAGTTATAGCAATTTCAATATAACTAGTATCCACATTATTCTTTAAGATATAAAAATGATATATCTTTTTAAATTATCCAAATCGGACCATTATGTACAAAGATATTCAATAATAAACATTACGCTGGTAAAATCAAATTACGCGGGTGCGTGTGACGTCACTCGCTAGGTCGCCGCCCGTTAACCGTAGGCAGATATCAGTTTTTAGTGATTTACTCCGAAACTATAAGTTTAGGAAAAAAATAACACAACCAGATAGACTCAGTTTTGAGAGACCAATCGAATGAAAAACATAAAAAAAATTTTTTTTCATAAATAACTGTCACTCAGTGAACTTTGCTAGTAATTTGGTCATAACTTCGACAATTTTTGTCATAAAACAAAAATTTTCGCACTGTGTTTTATGGATTTTTTAGCTCTATAAATCTGTATTTGCAACTAAAAACGTTACGGATCCTGATTTGGGGGCAAAAGCTAAAGAAATCCTATTAAATGTTATTGTGAAACTTACAGCACTTGCAAGCTCTGCTTCGTTCATGTCCTCAACGAAGCGGACGGGCTCTACGGGAGCTGCGGGAACATCCTCCTCCTTGCTGCCCATCACCAGGACTAGGGCATTCTGGAAGAATCGTATAGTTATTAAAAATAAAGCAATGAAATATAAAACTTTAAAACATCTAAAATATCTTTAGCAAAAGTTGACCGCACAGAGTCCAGTATCACCCCTTTAATACAAAATATTTAGTGGCACCTCTTCAAATCACCAAGTTATAGGATTTTTATAAGACAGGAGTTAAACTTGTAGGTAAATATTTTGTCCTTTAGTGACCTGACTATGATGTGAAGTGTGTAGGTGTTAATCATAAGACAATGTGTCTCTTTTGACCTTTGCTGGTTTGTTTCTTTGGGACAATAATAGAATATAAAAATTATGATTCTTTCCATCAAATTCAGGAGAGAGCCCAACCCAAACAGCTTAATCTGATTAATTTATTATTTTTGCTGCCTTTCGGATAACTTTCTGGTTATATTTGCATCTTCTTTCATTTGTTTAATGATTTTTTGCAATACTCAATTCACACATTTCACCACTTTGTAAAGCGCCAGCATGGGCACTTTTTGGTATACAATATTAGGGTTGTTATATTATGCATTGTTAAGATACAAGAAATTAAGCACTTTGTTAAACTTTTAGACCTGGAGGTTTTTCATTGGTAACGAGAAAGATGTAGGTACTTACATTAGTTAATTTGAAGTTAGCCCAATCATCATCTTTGAGAGTGACTCCTTTGCACACAACCTTCTGTCTCTCGGGTTGCACCCCAGTCAGCGCAAATATCTGAGCTTTGAACAACACAGGCTCTTCATCTGTGTTTACCTCCACCCCCGAGAATGTCTCCTTGCCCCATTTTACTTTTACTGCAAAAGTAAACCATGTTTAGGTGACCAGATGGCCTCTTCTACGTTATCAAGACGCATTAGGCGTTAAAAAAGAGCATTATTAGAGTTGGTAGTATGTACGCATGTAGTTTGCCTTGAAATGGACGAAGCTGACTTTGCAAATAGAGGTCAACGCACTTTGAGAGTGGGTATATTTTTTATCATGAAATTGAAATTTAGCTATCGCTTTTTTAGATGTACGAAAGAAAACAAGCTCGACTGGAAGACGATGCCAATCCGATACGAAAAAAATAGAAAATTAAATAGCACCAATAAGAATGAGGCGTTGTCAATGTTCTCTGAGCTGGTACGACATTACAGCTTGCGTTTGAAGGTAGTATTCGCTGTAATATTTCAAGAAATACTAATAGGAACTTGTTTTCAGAATTATTTGTTCGTTCCTTCCTACTAACCTCAATTTACAACAAAGCGGTAACTTGTGTTTTATGAGTTTTTTGGGGTGTGAAACTTACCAGAAACTTTAGGCATGATTATGCAGTGTGATCTGAAGAATTATGCACTGAATAATAACAGAAATTCACATTAAATTCGTAAGAAACTGAAAGTCACGGTCTACTTTCGTAAAGGTCGATGACAGGCAGATGTTTGTTTGACAGTTGACATAATTGACATTTGTTTGATTTTGGCTTGTCATTTGTTTGTCACCGCACAGATTATATATATTCCGTTCGGATATTTGGGATACAACCGCAGGAAAGCTGGTCACAAAAAAAACGTGAATACTTAAAAAAATTATAATTCGAAAACATCTCGAAAACTACGAAAAATCGGGGAACATAAGGTATTTTTGGGTACCCCGGGGGCCAGGCATTTTTTTTTTTAATGTTTGGTCACTGTTTGCTCCAACCTGTTTTCTTTATCACGATGGGGCTTAGCGGACAGAAGATTAATTTCAGACGTTTTAAAAATGACGCTACCCCGACCCAAATCAGCGCCCCCACCTATTTTATCTTAATATTCTGTTCAACGAAGGAATTTTCAAAAATCGGATTGTCCAGCTTGTGGTACCTTTCCTAAGCTTATTTTTAATGTCTTTTTAAAAGTCTTAGTTTGTATCTCTGCTTGAAGTATACAAAATAAAACTTCTACAGAGGCATTTAGCTTATGATAGCAATAAGCTTATGATAGGGATCACAAACTGGCGAATCGCTTCTAAAAAATTCCTTCGGTGAACAGAATAATAATGCTAAAATAGGTATGGGCGCTGATTTGGCCTTAAGTTGGTTAAGGTAAGCTCCTTTTATACATAGGTGTTGCTGGTTAGCAAAGTAAAGGCTACGTCACGATAGAACCCTGGATAGAACCAGCCGAACCAAATATGCAGATTTTAAAATACTTATCAAACTTTTAGGCTGTTTTAACAGTTTTTAAATAATGTAGGTAGATAGGTAGATGTCAACACTAAACGCAGCACTTAAAAAGATTACCTATGTACTAGGTACTTACTTACTTTAGTAATGTACTTTTAGCAAGAGCATAAGGTTGGGAGAGCTAACGTTATTAGATATGCATACCTTCCTACAACCAACAAAAATGCTCTTAGCTAGGAGTAAATCAGCCGCAAGTTTTCCATCTCGAGGGTTCTTACCCACCACAGCACACGTCTGAGTCGCTCGTTCGATGAACTTTCCTCAAAGGCTGCGCGGACGCAAGGCGCTGTACACCCACCGCGCCAGTCTCTACATCAGCTTTACCTGAGACGCATGTCTTTACGCGAATGGTCGTCGATGCCGACTAGTGAATTATCCAAAAAAACCTAGTAAAACAGTGTTGTGGTGCGTGCGTTTTTAACAGTGTTAGTGCTAATTCGTACGTTTTTGTACCCTTTTCCTGACAATGGAAATGAATCAAGCTTACTGATTGTTCCTACCGCAGCTTACAGTAAGTTTGCAAGCTTTTGTTATATTCAACACCTGTAATTTTCTCAAAGAATTTGTCTTGAATCGAACGGTCCTTCGGAACGGTGTGTTCAATCCAAAGTTATCATGGTAGAATGCCGGATTGTAGTCTTCAATTACTTAAGTACCATCTACAACACGGAAGAGCTTTGAAGAGGTAATGTCATTAACACATTTACCTACCTTATTGCGAGAAAGCTTGCTTTTCCAATTTATTTCTCATTGTTAGTGCTTAGTTAGTTAGAAGAGAAGGTGCGATAAAATTAAGCTTATTTTGTTTTCGATTGATTAAAAACCTTGTACCTAATAAGTTCTACGTTTGGCGCCATAAATAAAACATTAGGTTGGTAGGTGCATAAGTCTTTAAGCTTCTTACATAAAGTTAAGTTAAGCAACCAAAATAAAACTTTCCCACGGCTATTCATTGAAGTAAGTCAACCTACGCCCAAAAATTCAATTTAGATATACCTACTCGCGCCAAAATCTATTTAAATTCCGAGCACGCTAGAATTACAAAAAAACCTTGAATGTTTGCGAAGATGATGAGAGGTTTTTGCCTCGCAGCGTGAGGAATTTATAATAGGTAGGACGAAGCTCATCTACTACCTGCAGATGTAGACAAGTGGTCACTCAAACTCGTTAAGTTGCCCGTTCACTGACGAATCGTTTGATATATTGGAATAGGTCTATTATTTATTATAGGTAGGTAGTAGTAGGTACCTACTACATGAATATTTTACCATTCTAACACTCTTTGTTAGTAGATCTTATAATTATGTCCCCAGTCAGGGTGTATAGTAACTTGAGAAGATGGGTACTAAATTAAATATTAAATTATTTAGGCATCTAACAGAAATAGCGGAAAAATATCAATTTTCAAAATAACGGGGGTTATCTACTGGTGGCACTGGTGCCCAAATAGAAAGAAGAGAAGAAAGAAACAGAATACTTATTTATTTGGACCCATAATACATGACGCGACATTATACAGTGTGTTACATAATAAGAGGCCAAAAAGGTCCCTGTCTCAGCATTATGCCGCTACAAGCCGAAGCTAGTAACAGCGCTGATTTTCAGACAGGTCCTGGTGCGGTGGCACAAAACTGATTACCTATATTTTCACTAAGTACAAGAAGAAACAAGAGTAAAAATTAAATTATAATAAGAAGGTAGGTAGTTACTTTACTTAATTAGGTAAGTGTCCTCGTCCAAAGACTCGCGGTTTTAGATTCTTAACTATAATAAAAATAATTAGATAATATAATAATTATACATATAATAATATAATATAATTAATTATCACCGTTTTGATATATTTTTTACTGTAGAATAGTTTTATAACATTTTAGTTTAGTAGTAGTTAGTAAAAAAAAATATTTTATAAACGAGATTGAAGAATAAATGAGTGTATAATAATAAAATTTATTTCAGACTTTATATGTACATAGGACCATAGAATACATAAAATTAATAGGTACATATGTAATAATCAAATCAAATAGTCACCTTAATTTACAGAAAACATCAGTCAAATTGAAACACAACACAATAATCAAAACAAGAAATAAAAAATAAAAATAAGAAAATTATAGAATAACTATGTAAGTCTAACATACCTTAAAATATAGTTCGATCTTCATTATAAACTAATCAGGTACCTACCTACTTTTTAAAATCTTACCCAAATTATACTTAAATAGGTACTTACAGAAATAAAGGTGTATCTATTACCTACTTACTAGCTACCTACGTACTTTGTTTGTATAATGTGTGGTGTGATTTATTTTATTGGACTACCCATTATAGTAAAACTTACAAACGCAGATCAGAATCGGACAAATCAGTACTTCTCCGGAACTAAAATAAAACTAAGGATCTCGAAGAATGAAAGAAATTCACACGAAGAAAAAGCCATAACTTTCCCGTAGTCGCCTTGTCCTTTTCAAGTTAATGTGCCTTTGTTTAATTTATGACTTGCTTATTCTCTGCAGACAATTTTGAACCTTCTGCTCATCACACATGTATTCACAATTTAGTATCCCAAGTGATTTTAAGTTACCCAAGTGACCTTTGCGGCACCGCGGGTTAAGGTCCGCCTGCGATGCAGGAGGTTGCGGGTTCTATTCTTGCCACAAATATTTGTTCGAACTGCAGATATTTTTTCTGGATTTTTTCTACGTAGGTATAACAATTAATTAATGTCCGTGTAATGTATTAAGTATATCAGTTAAGTAGCCTTATCTATCACACTCTTCACTATCCCTACCGCCGACAACGCAGCAGGCCACAAAGATGTACAATTTTGTTTAAAACTACAACTCTATCTCGCTCTTTCATTGTTTGAAACAAAAACTAACAGTGAATAATCGACGCAACTGTCCAGAAAGTCCGCCCACCCATTTGGGAAGAACTGCGTTCTGCGCACCTTTGTCCCGTCGCCAGAGGACAAGAAGTCTGAAGATATGTACATGCCAACATAAGGCAAGATAAGCCCATCGTAACTTTTTTGAATAGCTATTTAGTTATGTCAACAAAGCAAGTGCTCATCTATGTATAAAAAGCACAATCATCAAGTTACGAAATAGAAAGGTCACTCGAACTTTCCACATGAAGTAATCGAGCATCAAATATAGCATAAGAAATCGTCTAAGATTATTGCTTCGAATACTTTCACTTAGTTTCCAATTACTGTTCTCTATTGTGTATTTGTCTTTATCGTCGCATCAAGGGAAATATTTTTGTGATTTATAGCAGCAAAAAGTTATGAGGTGTTGTTGTTTCATCATTATTATCGGAAACCAGCATTTATTGAACCTATAATGGTGTGTTTGATTATTAGTGTGGATTATCCTGTGGGGTTAGCGTATTACGTTTTCATTTTCTTTTTTTTTTTGTTTTTTTCGTTCTCTTCATCTTTTTCGTTTATTTACTAGCAAGAACAAAATTTAAAATTTATAAAACCCCCCGGCAGATTTTCATACAATACAATACAATACCTATGAAATAATATCCTAAATTTTTTCGCGGGTTCATGTCCCGTCGAAGTCGAAAAAAAATTGGGATATTATTTGATTTCTTTGAAATTACCCCGAGTGCGAGGGATCTTACGCACTATAATAACTAAAACCTTAGTACCTAAGTACTACCTTAAATGCAATTTTTTCAAGAGCACCGATCGAATCTCAAAAATTTTTTAATTTTGCTATTTATGGGGTCTTGATATATCATACACAAATAAAAAAATACAGTTCTGGCTTCACCTTGAGCAGGTGCATATATAACCGGAGCACAATACTAGGTCATATTCCCTTCACACCGAAGGATTAATTTACCTTGACAATCATTTCTTTCCGACCCACGTACAACGGTAGAGCTTAACGGATAAATAATCATTTCGAATCAATTTGTGCCATATCTTGAACTGATTAAGGTCTTGTTTACAACGTCATTATTACCGTCAGGTTTCCTTCCGTTCCGTAGCATGTTTGAAACCGTCTTAAAGCGGTAATTGCCGTAGATACGTTATACTTTCTCACTTATTAAACCGAAACGTCTTCGTCTGTGTATCGCTTGTTTTTATGATCCATGATTCGTTGACACTAGGCGAGTAATCGGGCTAGCGCACATTAAAGGCCTGTTTAAAGCTACGTAGTATTCTCTATCCAGAGGTAGTGGTAGCGCTAGTGTAAGCCGAGTGGGTATGCGATAATCTTACTGTCCACTAAAATTCCCTTTAAAGTAAATTAAAGTAAATTGGGCTAGCACGCATTAAAGGCCTGTTTAACGCTACTTAGTATTCACTATCCAGAGATAGTGGTAGCGTAACCCGAGTATGCGACAATCTTACTGTCTACTAAAATTCCCGAAACCAAGCGAAGTCCTAGCAAAATTTATCGCTGCCACTATTAATGCGAAACATGGAAATATCATAATAGGGAAATATAAATACTAATAAAAAATTGCACAAGTTCTACTGATAAAGAACTCCACCGGTCATCATGAGAAAGGAAATGTAGAGCAAAAACTTTTCCAAATGAAAGGAGTTTGTAGTTTTAATGCAAAGAGGGTTGGATCCACTTGTGCGCACAGTTTTATCGTCAACGAGTGTAATAAATAACTATAAAACTTCATTGTGATGCTGTGTGGATTGTCCAGCATTATTTATTTATTTTATTTACTCTCTTACTGAAACATTTTTTGATAGCGCGAACTAACTTTTACACGAGCGACATCTATGACATACCTTGTCAAACTGTAGCGCCCATTGAAAAGATTTCAACGCGCTACTCTAGTAAAGTCTCGTTTAAACAAACCACAAACATTCAAAACTATTCAGAGTTGTAAATCCAAGAATAAACAGTGCGCTTGATGTATTGCAGTGTATTGTTCATTTACGAAGAAAGATTCCTCTAATTAATTTAATTAACAGAAAACCATCCTGCCTATTTACTCAGATCTATGTACCTAGGTACTGCTTGTTTTCAATACGTGTCGGTATCTATGTTACACTGTAAAAGTGTACATAGAGATTGTAAGAATTATGTGGAATTATCTTAATAAATACAGACTAAGTGGCTTTTTTTATATTTTTATATTTTATGATTATGCTAGATTTTTCTCTTGCGAAATGTCGACAAAACGAAGGGAAAATATTCACTTTGTAAGCGTAGGTACTAGGTAGTAATCACTTTATCCAGTATTACCTATATAATTTAACCTATAATATTATTTAATACTCTCGCTTTACGATTAAGTAAGTCTAAATCGATAATTGCTCAACAAACGAATGAGGAGTATTTCGTACTTCTAGGTAGACCAAAACTAGGAAGTGGGTGTAGGACCTACGTGTTATTAATAGAAAAGGATCTTAAAAAACGGCTTTACGGGTTTTTTTAAAATTATCAATATATATAATCGAAGCGATGCGTGACACGAGAGCTGGTGAGTATCTGGCGCAGCGCATCAGCATTGCCATACAGCGGGGCAATGCAGCCAGCGTCTTGAGGACGCGACGACTGGTATTGTTATGGATCAGTTTAGTTACCTGTAGATTATTTGCAGTTAGCTCAATTGTTTCTATTGTTAATACTAGTTCTAGTTTGTTTCTAGTCAATGGAATTAATATGAAAAGATAGTTCGTATTTTGACCACACGCAAAGTTTCATGGCGCGTACTAGTAGAATAAATTCGGCTATTTTATTTCCCAGTGGGTCGTTGTCCACTGCGTCACGGTTCACGCTCCGGTTCCGACACCTCAGGTTGGTTGGGGTTCCTTGGTCTGTTATGTTATAAGGGTGGCAAGATCTTAGCAATCCCATATTACATCATCTAGCCGCCTAACGAATGATTTTGTTTGTCCTACATGCCAAATAATCAAAACGAAACAGGCCTGTAAGTTAGCTGAGCTGTAAGCACTTTTGCCATAAGCAATTTGATTTTCCGCATTCGTACTACTTTGGTTCGGAATGCGGAATAACTCAGCAAATCATAAGAGCAAGTATTCTTCTACAATAATATTATATCTAAATATTTGTATTTTTGTATGTTTCTAACGAATAAACTCAAAAATACAAGACAGATTTTAAAAATTCTTTCACCATTAGAATGCTACATTATCCCTGAGTAACTTATGCTATATTTATTAATAAAAAAATGACCACCCGTGCGAAGCCGGGACGGGCCGCTAGTCTTTTATAAGTATCAAATTGAAATGAAAAGATAGTAAAGGCCCAAAAGAAAGTGTTCTGAGTTTCAAACTCTACATTTTTGAGTGAAAATAAACCGAAATAGAAAGAGCACGCACGACGACCAACATTCGCTCACTTTTCCGATTCCGCCGCCGCCATACTGTCGGACGGAACCATAGTGCAATACGCCGTCTCGCGCTTAGTCAATATAATATTTATTCATCAGTCTTGTTTCTTGTATGGTTACATCGTACAGTTACTATGTACTGGTGTGTATGGACATTAAGGACTGCCTGCGAAGTAATTAAATTTGCAAGTTCTTGTCTGTGTTCTTGTGTAAAGACTTCTGGAATTACGTAATAGATTAAGTAATAGGGTGGTTTCTTTTTCGTTTGAATTACGCAGTTCTTTTATCACCCTACTAATAATATTTTAGAGGCGAGAGTTGGTGCCGTGCATTGCTAAGATGTTTGGGAGAAGACAACAATAAAACTACTGAATGGATTGAGCTGCAATCATTTGTAGTTCTGGACCTGACTGAACTATTAACTACTATTATCTGGAAAAAGCTCGTGCGAAGCCGCGGGCAGAAGCAAGTATTCTATAAGTTATTCTATTTTATATGGATCTTATTATACTACCAGGTACCACACAAACAAGATTGATTACATAATGTCATGCGTAAGTAATTCGTTCAAATTTTTTTATGTATTTATTAGTTTTTAAATTATTGAACTTTATTTTCGACGAATATGTAAAACTGAATATGTGGAATAATTTTTGAGTTTATTCGTTACAAACATACCTACAAAAATAGAAATCTTTCCTCTGTATAATATTATAGTATAGATTTCACAAATCATGTTCTTAGCAATAAGCAATAAGGAAAAGAGTTCCAAAGGAATTCAAAGCCCCCCTCCCCCCCAAAGTCATACGTTTTGACGATCGACAGCACAGAATGATAATTTGATGCCGAGAATGCGATGCGACGAGCTTCGACGAGATGTCCCGACGAGTCGATCTAATGAGTTTCGCACGTGGAACCGTCTGTACCTAACCTAACCACATAAAGGACAAGCTCCATAGCCGAGGCAATGCAAATTATCAACAAAGTGGAGTGCAAAATACCTATACCTAGATAGAATACAAAAAGCACGCACTTATGTAGCATAAATAACTAGATGTCGCTAGCAAAACATGCACTAACGATTTGCATGACACGCGACGATCGATATCCTATGTTTTGGGTGTGATGGGGTCTATCGGGTCCGCCACTGTCTAGTTATTTATTTTAACTTGATGAATACGGAGCGCGTAATGGGGTGAAGGTTAAAAATCCAATTAAATCTTGAGAAGAAATCCCTTTTTTCTACTGGCAGAAGCCTTTATTCATAATGAATTTTCTACTATAAAATAATAGAAATAAATTAGAACTAGTATTTACAATTGAAACTGCAGACTGTTGCAAACAATCTATTGGTAGCTCAACTCATCATCATCATCATCAGCCTATATTAGTCCACTGTTGGACATACGCCTCCCTTAATGAGCGCCATAGCGCCCTGTCTTCAGCTTGCCGCATCCAGCATCTGCCTGCAGTCTTTCGCAGATCGTCATCCCACCTGGCCGCAGGGCGTCCTACACTACGTTTGCCGAGTCGTGGTCTCCACTCAAGAACAAGTTTACCCCAGCGGTTGTCGGTTCTTCGCGAGATATGGTATATGGCGAGGTAGCTCAACTGATCCATATCAATACCAGTCGTCGCGTCCCCGCTACGCTGGCTGCAATACCCCGCTGTATGGCAATGCTGATGCGCTGCGCCAGATACTGACCAGCTCTCGGGTCACGCAGAAATCGTTTAAGTTTTAATGTACGAAAAATTCATCCATACTTACTTACTTATATTATAAATTTTAAAGACACAATATTAAAAATTCTAAAAACTCTGTCTGTCTTACCTCTTCACGCCTAAACGGCTGGACGGATCTCAGTGAAATTTGGCAGGGCGGTAGATAATATCCAGGGGAAGAAAAAAGTACATATGTACTTTTTGTCCCGGAAAAAAAGCTTGCAACAGCTTGTTATTAATATTTTTGAAAACTTATCTAAACTTCCTTACCTACTGGATTTAGGAATCCCTTCAAAATAGTCCAATGACATAACTAGCGCTGACGACATGACACTCGCTTGTGGAGGTGGTCCCTAAGTATATGTAAGTGGTTGTATGCAATGTGTACCAGTGCATTCCTGAGATAAAATCTAGTCAAGTAATATGGCGGTTACAGTGACGCAAGTTGAAAAACATCAGCAGATCTAGGTATCTTTAGAGTCATGCCGGCTTTTCACTATGGGATATAATATAATATATATTACATCTTGAGATATAATATTTTATCGCTCTTCATTTTTTTAAAAAGGGTAGAAACCTTTATTCACAAAGAAAATTATAATATAATTAGTATTTACAATTGAAACAATTGAGCTAACTGCAGACTGTTGTAAACAATGTACAGGTAGCTCAACTGATCCATATCAATACCAGTCGGAAGCGTCCCCAAGACGCTGGCTGCATTGCCCCGCTGTATGACAATGCTGATGCGCTGTGCCAGATACTGACCAGCTCTCGGGTCACGCGTCGCTCATCATACATTTTGTTTATATACGTGTGCTATAATATATATTACATCCCAAACTATAAATATTTAGAGGTAATTTGAAGGTGTATATTTTACCTCACGTCGTCGTCCCCGGTCACCGCGTCTCCCCCTGCCACGCCCTCAGTTTGAATGTTGGCGTTCGTGTGCAGACGTATTATCAACTGATCATTGTGTATTCCAATATATATATCTTACAGTGTGAACAGCAATCGCGGGATGTAATATATAGCTCAACATGTAATTTATATTAAATCCCATAGTGAAAAGCCGGCTTCAAGCAGAGATGCAGTTCGTTCAATTTTTAGAAACACTGCTGCATTTGCGTGCTAATATCGGGGTAACTAGGTAGATACGCTTCGTAGATAGCTTTATACTGACTTATGCTCAGTTTGTATTTAAAACCTGCCTATTTGAATATCATCTGTCGATACGAAATTGAAACAGACAACAAGCATGCATGAAGACGTAAATTGATGAATTTATTGGTGCATGATTCCGAGATTCTGAAAGTATGTTTTAACAAACAAATATAAGATATTAGTTTATTTTTATTTATCAGCATTGCCATACAGCGGGGCAATGCATGCAGCCAGCGTCTTGGGGACGCGACGACTGGTATTGATATGGATCAGTTGAGCTACCTGTTACGTGTACCAGATTGTTTGCAACAGTCT
The DNA here is from genome assembly GCA_949316285.1 of Eupithecia subumbrata. Taxonomy (NCBI): domain Eukaryota; kingdom Metazoa; phylum Arthropoda; class Insecta; order Lepidoptera; family Geometridae; genus Eupithecia; species Eupithecia subumbrata. Next base: position 14,157,782 of record OX438630.1, on the reverse strand, counting down.
GCAGTTTTTTAATTTTTGACGCCCATTTAAGAATGAAAAGATTGCTGGTTTTTGCTGGTAGAAGGCTACCTTTTCATTAATTAATCTAAGACACTACCTTACAGAGGACAAGAGCTCTTTACAGACAAAAGATGGAGAATGAAACTCTACTTTCACATGGACAGTTTGTCTAAACAACTTCAACTCTTGTTTGTTACGAGGTGCGTGCCGCTTGGTAGATTTTACGAGATTCTGTAAAAGCGAAAGTGATTTCTAATTCGAAAATGGTTCCGATTTCGATGAAACAGTGTCATCCAATTTTTAGACAGCGATCCTTTCTATCATTCACGTCAATAAAGATTGCCGTAATCTCTACTAATATTATAACATTCTCACCTCACCTCAACAGCCTGTAATGGTCCACTACTGGACGCAGGCCTCCACCTGATAAGCGCCTTATTGGCTTTTATCACATGGAGGGTAATGCCCATAATCCCCACGCTAGGCATGCGGGTTGGGGATCGCTGTTCGGCGGTAGAATTGTTCTTCAGGGGGCGCTGCTGCCTGCCCCCGGTGGATATCCCTTAGTCGCCTCTTACGACACCCGCGGGAAGAGTTGGGGTGGTGCAAAATTCTAAGTCGGCACCACACAGCTAATATTATAAACGCGAACGTAATTCTGTCTGATATCTTTTCTCACGTATACGACTAAGCGGATTTTAATGAAAATTGGGAAGGAAATAGATGGTATCGAGTCGAAGAACGTACCTACTAATTTTTAACTCGGAAAAAAGGGTGCGAAGCCATGGGCAGAAGCAAATTGATCTACAAAGAAAATATCCTTTATGTTCTTTTATTAAATAAATAATAAGAATAGGTACTCATCAAAACCAAACCATGAGTGCATTATTTCCCTACATAAATAAATAATGTTGGACAATTCACACGGTATTATCTAGCCCCAAGCTAAGCAGAGCTTGTGTTATGGGTACTAGATAACTGATATATGTACTTAATACAATACTAGATAGATAGATATTTTTCATTAAACATCCAGAACACCCGGAACAAACATCTGTAGATCTTACCAACATTAGTCTCGAGGCCGGAATCGAACCCGCAACCTCCTGCGTCGCCCGCCGCGCCACGGAGGTCGTCATAGAGCGAGTTTATACATACTTGTCATAATACGAATTTATCGCGATGATGAAGATAATGATAAGAGTACCTACGAGCAGAACTATTCCAGCAGCAAGCACAATTTTACACGAAAACAACGACAGACTAAACATGGCGTTTCCAATTTGGAATTAAGACGCTGTCCAAACAGCGACACCGTAGAAAGTACACTTTTTCGTCGCACTGTTAGCCGTTCTCCGACATATTACAAGCCCAAAAAAAAAACAGTGTATAGTCAAATGTATGGAAAAAAGACTTATACAAAAATATTTTATAAAACGGTCTAGGATCTTGACAAAAAAAACACCCAAAAAAGAACAAGAAAAAAATTTTTCGTCTCGAAATGCTCAATATTTTGAGTGACAACCATTAATTATTTAAATACTATATGAAAGGAAATTTTATCAAGAAAAGAAATATGTAAAAAGTTTTAAATAAATAAATCCATTAACATAATAAAACCCAAAAAACACATTTTTGTAAGGCGTTTAGCGAAGTAATTGCAAAAATGATAATATTTTGCCAATAGAATTTCAACCTTATTACTCAAACATCCCTTTCAATATATGCTCAAAATAGCTTCCACTAGCTTCATTCGGAGGCTGGATGCCTCCTCGGTCGGACGTGAGGTTATGTAACTTTTTTCGCGATGACAGCTGGGTTCGACGGACGAATTACGATTTTCGACAACTTTTGTTTTGCGGGTTAAATGGTTCATTCGTCATTGAAATAAAGTCTATATTTGATTGAAGCTAAGCCAAAAGAAATTTGCAGGAATTTTATTCATTGACAGACCTACCAATTAAGTAGAATAGGTTTATAGTGGTTTTATCTCTGGTAGCTAGATAGGTAGGTACTACTCAACATGTTTACAGCACGAAAAGTATTGGTCGAGTTAAAATATGTTAAATAGGTAGGGCGATTTTGATGACCTTTGGGCCTGCGACGCAGGAGGTTGCGGGTTCGATCCCCGCCTCGGAACAAATTTGTGTACGGTCTGCAGAAATTTGTTCCGTTGGTCTGGGTGTTTTCTATGTATAATAAAAATATCTATCTATATAATATATTGTATTAAGTATATCAGTTATCTAGTACCCATAACACAAGCTCTGCTTAACTTGGGGCTAGATAATGTTGTGTGAATTGTCCAGCATTATTTATTATTTATTATAATATAAATAAACAATGCTGAAAAATTAAAATAGGAGCCTACGTCCAGCAGTGGACTTATATAGGCTGATGATGATGAATTCACACATCATCACCAAGGCCGAAGCTAAGCAGAGCTTTGTTATGGGTACTTACTAGATAACTGATTTACTTAGGACCAACCATTTGCATTTTTTTTCTCGTAGTTCTACCAGTAGAACTACAGGCAAATTTAAATTACTCGTAGTTCTATCGGTTTGTTCTCTTAGAGAAGAGAGATTCTCAAAAGGACAGATACTCAAAAATAATAATTTACTTTAAATTTTTAATAACTCATAGAAAAACCTCAACGGAGCGGTTTGTCATAACTTTTTTGTTATTGGCAATATAAGTACATTGACATCAATATAATATTTTTTTTTTAGCGTAACAAAGAAGTCAAGTAAAGGAGATGTTTAAAGACGCTAAAACGTAATAAACATGCAAAACAATTGTATTTCCAATGACAGTTGTCAAAATTATTGTTAATCACTCATGTTAATCATAATCACTCATGAGTTCTTGGAAGGCAGCAAAATAATAAAGAATACTTTATATCGGTATGAATATCAATTTGGATAGCAAGGCATGGTCTGTTGTGGTTTTTATGATTATTTTGTAGAATTACAATCTAAACTAAAACTATCTTCATGATTGTTGCGTTTTATTTCCGGAAAATAAAATTAATTATGGAAGCGAGTAGTACTGAGATTGTGTACAAAATTATATCCGTGAAATTCATCATTCAGCATTCCAACATTCACGTATTTTATTTTACGAATATTTTTATAGAAATATATTTATATATTTTTATAGTATCGATTTATAGATTATCTTTTAAAGGGAAATGTATACGATTCTACAACAAAACTCCAAAAGAGTTAAAAGTTATCAAAAAATAATTTCAAACAATTTGTAAAACATATCCTTGACACTTACTTTTGTAATCCATTTAGACCTCAGTTGTTTTGACTAAATTAGTATATTTTTTTAATGTATAAAGTATTATCATAATGGTCGGTGATATTGTCGGCATTTTAACATGCATGAAGATGATATAATTTTTTTAAGTGTTTCTGATTTCTATGAATAACTATCGATGAATGTAATTTTTATTATAATTGAGAAGCTACAATGAGCGACATAGGTTTTATTAAGGTATTTTACATGCAACGATAGCAAAGCCGCGGGCAAATGTTAGTTAACATTACATTATTACCTTGTGATTGTGCTATCAACCAAAATAAAACAAAAGTTTGACTCTTCTACAACAGATAAATTTTGCATAAGTCTATGTTAAAAATAAGCGCCTCTGCCGACCACATTTGGTAATATTGACATGCAATCTGACAGTCTTAGTTTTCCACGGCAGCGCCTTAAGGTTTTGTCAGAATTTACTTCAATGAAAGTCAAGGTTAGGGCTCTACATTCGTGCTGATTCTTACCTTCTGCGCTCGTTAAAGCAATAATTTCTAATTTCCTCCAGGCAGTACCGCCTCCTCAAATATAATAGCTTTGCTTTCCATCTTAACTCAAGCCTTGTGTTTACGAAGAAAGTGTGTCAATAGATGACAAACGGAAAACGGACTAATGTTTACCGACCGACCTCTTTGTGGTGGTGTTTAGGGGCAGAATAATTTGCGCATAGGTTCTATTTACGTTGTAGTTATGCTAAAATAAGATATATATAGTTATGATAAAATGACGAACTCAGTGGCGCAGCGGGCGAGAGTCCGCAAGCGGTTGCGGGTTCGATTCCCGCCTCGGAACAAATTCGTGTACGATCTGCTGAAATTTGTTCCGTTGGTCTGGGTGTTTTCTATGTATGTATAATAAAAAAATCTATATATGTAGTGTATTGTATTAAATATCAGTTATCTGGTACCCATAACACAAGCTTTGAGTAGCTTACTTTGGGGCTAGATGGTGCTGTGTGGATTGTCCAGCATTATTTATTTATTTAATGATGTATTTAAGATAAAATAAGATGTATTCAATAGATTTGTATTAACATGTACGTTCCTACATAGTTTGAGTTTTTAAAGTTAAAGTTTGCAAGATCTACAGAAGGAATGCAGGTACTGCTCCGAGCAAGCTCCGAGTGGTCCAATTCTAAATAAAACGTTAAGTGCGAGTCGGACTCGCGCACCAAGCGTTCCGTATAATTAAAAGACGTTTCATAATATGATTCTAGGTCAACGGGAAGTAGTCTATATGTCCATGGTGTCACTCAAAAACATTTATTTTGTGAATGAATTACAAATTCGAGATTAGATTTTTTATTTTGATTTTTCCCTTTACTCGTGCTGTAAGATCTTGCTTCTTTGCTCAATTTCATGCTTCTAGGTCTACGGGAAGTACCCTATAGGTTTTGTGTGTATATGATTCCCTTGAAAATTACAAAATATTCGGACATACGGCTGTAACTTTTGATTGCGTTGACTTAGAAGTTTTACTTATGTACATCACGGCTCCAAGAAGTTACGGACTTTAGGAGTTATTTACAGTGACAGACGAACAACAAATTGATCCCATAAGTGTTACTTTTTTCCTTTTGAGGTTCGGAACCCGAAAAACTAATTTAAGGGTCCGGCGACGGATGAATTTCCGATACAAACGTAGTACCAAAATGATTTGTAATTTGAGACTGTTTTCATCATGGTTTGCTATTATTTGTGTTAGAATAGTATTTATACAGGTTCCTGCCATAAGATTTTTTCAAAATACTTATCTACACAATTACTAAGACAACATTCATTCTTTGATGTAAAAATGCGATTAGGTTTAATTTCATTTCAGAAAGGTATTTTGAAAAAAAAAATGTGGCAGGAACCTAGATAAATACTATTTTAATACAAATAATAGCAGACCATAGTGAAAATATGCTCAAATTAAAAATCATTTTGGTATTACGTTTGTATGGGAAATTCATCCGTCGCCGGACCCTTAAGTAGGTAATTCTTTTAACGTTTATGTGCCGGTCGAGATAAGCAGTGATCGGACGCTGGTCTCCCATAAAATAAAGAAAGGTTCAGTTATTTTTGATCCGGAAGCTGCTCAGCACTGTGTGGTTTTGGTTTACATAAATCACCAAGCAGTGTTATATAAGCCGTGTCTAGCGGTTGCATGAAATTCGATCGGAATCGCTTGTACAGTTACGGATTGAATGTCTGAGACGTCGCGACGACATCCAGGTTTTATGTGTCGAGCTACCACTAGCTTTTGCTTGCGAATTTACTTTCAAAATTAAGTGTACTGAACGGAAATTGGAACTTTAGGAAGGTACCTACAGCCATAACTTCCCTATCGCTATAAAATTTGCTTAGACCCACGCGACCATGGGCTTCGTACTGAAAAAATCATAAGTACCTATATGAACCAGACAAAAAATCTATAGGCCCCGTCCGACACATAAGTTAGGTTCGCTAGACACTGGGGGCCAATACTATCGAACTACTAGCCAAAATCCTCCCCTATTTCACGACTCATCTTTTCTTGTGTGGGACGTGGTTAATACGCTTTGTAATAATTGGCATGATTTCCCTGCGCAACTGGTTTCAAAGAGCGGTCAAAAATGCAGTGTCCTCTTTCACTCACTACATGTACGCCACTTGATTTTAATTAAGGTAGGCACCTCTATACGGTTTAAACTGTAAAAATATGTTCACATTAGCCTACATAAACTTGTGCAATAAACCAACACACACTATACATAGCTAAGTATATATTTTATAGCTCGTTGCTCTGCAACCATAAAATAAATGTCGGGATATAATTTGCTCTTCAACAGACAGCATCGATTACTTTCTAGTGGAGACCGGTTGTAAGCATTCTAACACCTGCCGAGCTGTAATCGCAAGTTCCTGGCTAACCACTTTGAAGAGGTAATGCTAATAACTTTGAAGTAGTAATGGTTAACGTCTAGGTTGCACTTCCAGCGGACAAAAGGAGTGGGAGATGGTGGAAGTGGATCCGCAAGTGAGTTATCAATGGAGTGGACTAGTCCACTGTGGATTGGAAATCACTTTGGATTAAGACAGATTTCGAAGGAAATCTCGTACGTTAGCTTTACGGAAAACTGTAAAATCTCTCTCCAATGCGTTTTACGAGACTTGAGAACGAAACGGATAAAAGAAAATTAATTCCTGGCTAATTCGATTTTGCGTCATTATAGGTACCTTACCTACCTACCTACCCTCCTTTATAAGTATTTGCCCTATTCCACTTTGATAATATGACCGATTGACGACCTCTGTGGCGCAGCAGGCGATGGTTCGCCTGCGACGCAGAAGGTTGCGGGTTCGTATCCCGTTTCGGGAAAATGTTTGTTAGATCTGCAGATATTGTTCACGGTGTTCTGGATGTTTTTCTATGTATAATAAAAAATATATACGTAGTGTATTGTATTATGTATATCAGTTATCTAGCACCCATAACACAAGCTCTGCTTAGCTTGGGGCTAGATAATGCTGTGTGAATTATCCAGCATTATTTATTTATTTATTCATATTTAATAAATTAATAGATCAGTAGGTTAAAATACAAACCTAAAAATATGATAAGGAGGTCATTTTGCTGTGCGTTAAAATCGTTGTGTTTCCAAAACGGACGGTGGCTTGCCTTGCTTAATATATTTCAGTTAGTTTAATATAATAAATAATAAATAAATAAATAATGCTGGACCATTCACACAGCATTATCTAGCCCCAAGCTAAGCAGAGCTTGTGTTATGGGTACTAGATAACTGATATACTTAATACAATACACTACATAGATAGATATTTTTTACCATACATAGAAAACTCCCAGACCAACCGAACAAATTTCTGCAGATCGTACACAAATTTGTTCTATGGCGGGAATCGAACCCGCAACCTCCTGCGTCGCAGGCGGACCTTCGCCCGCTGCGCCACGGAGGTCGTCAATATGTATCTAGTTTATATTTTCATAACACAACAGCTATGCTTAAGCGTTCCCCATGTCCATATTTTGTATGTATATGAGGAAACAAAAAAATGCCTATACATAAATGTATAAAATTAGATTAAAACACAATAATTTGATTGTCTTGAAGAAAATTAAAAACCTACTTCGAATCCCTTAATTTTTGTTTAAGTTTAGCGGAAGAAATACTAATCCCTAGTGAACAAAATTTTATGGGAACACCGCGGGATAATATTCTATAAGATTGCGAAAAAAAATAGATCCTTATTTGATCAACATAAAAAACATACATACAGCCGAACATAAAAGGTTCTTACCTCCTTTTTTCGATGTCGATTAAAAAATGGTTGAAAGTACAAAATAAAAAGAGAAATAAAAACTCCTTATACAAAAGAAACAACATTCAACAACATCAGCTGCAAGACGCTCGCGTACAGGGGTAGAATAAAATAGAAGTCGTATGTTCTACAACTGTTCTACACTCAAGAAACTGCATTCAACTTTCGAAATGCATTATTAATCTGTTTGCATAACGGAATAATGCATTGATGAGCCACGACTGTATTGTCTTCTACTAGGAAGTCTTCCATCCACATTTCTCATGATAATGGGTATTGTGCGGTATTGAATGGGATTATTTTAGCGCCTTAAGGCAAACATTGTCAAGGCATGCAAATCCTGCTTAAGGGTCCGGCGACGGATGAATTTCCTATACAAACGTAATACCAAAATGATTTGTAATTTGAGCATATTTTCACCATGGTCTGCTATTATATGTATTAAAATAGTATTTATCTAGGTTCCTGCCACAATTTTTATTCAAAATACCTTTCTGAAATGAAATTAAACCGAATCGCATTTTTACATTAAAGAATGAATGTTTTCTTAGTATTTGTGTAGATAAGTATTTTGAAAAAAGCTTGTGGCAGGAACCTAAAGAAATAATATTCTAATACAAATAATATCAAACCATGGTGAAAATATTCTCAAATAACAATTCATTTTGGTACTACGTTTGTATGCGAAATTCATCCGTCGCCGGACCCTTAAGTAGAGAGAAAAGTTTGTGAAGATGTTTGGGTGAAAACAAAGCCAAAATTTATGAACGCTTCGGGCTGAAATCACTTCACATTAATATACGAAAGTTTGATAATAATAATAACTAAACGGATAGGGCTGAAATTTCACTTAGAGATAGTTCTTTCTAGGTCTGGATTAACAATTCAAACAGTATTTACAATTGAAACAATTGAGCTAACTGCAGACAGGGTGCTTAAATACTTAGAAAGCTCTGTAATATTTTTGTCTTGCAATAAGATTACTGAATAGGTACTGTTGCAAAAATGTACAGGATAATTTCAATTTAAAATTAGTTACTAACAGTGGTTGGTTAATACTAGGTAAATAAATTCTTACCTACTACATACATACTTCTAAGAGGTATTTTATTTTATAGCTAAGTAGAGTCATGCTGATGTCCGTTTGTTGGCTCGGCCAAATAACCAATCCGAAATTAATATAATATCTATATATTATTATAAATATTTTGCACATAATTGAATAAATAATAAGGCTGACTTGTCTCGCCATCTTCTCATTTTCATAAAAATACGATCACTTACAATAATTTAATTATTAATAAAATAATTACATTATTTAAATTACAGTAATTAAATACTTACTCGTCTCGTTTTCGCTAGAGCGAAAGCAGATCGTTTTGTTAATCTGTTTAAATACATAACCCGGTAAAAATTAGTTAATTCTTCCAGTGAATAAACGCATAATGCTGAAATTTATCAAACTAGATGCTGCCCGCGGTTTCGCACGCTCTTTTCCGAGATAAAAAGTAGCCTACTTCCGTCCCTGAGATACCGTCTACCTCCCTGCCAAATTTCAATAGATAAAGTTTCTTTCGAATTTATAATATTAGTATGGATTTAAGATGACATACAAGACAATGCCTCGTGGTCTCGACAACAACCGACTTCCTTTGCATTATTCTTAGCTTCGCATCGATTGAATATAGGTAACCTGAGAATATAACACAAGCTACTTGCATCTCGACACCTTTTTAGCTTAGTAATTGAAATTCAAGGTCCGGTCGGTACCGACCGAATAAACAGAGGCCGACAAATTATCATTTTATTATAGCATTTATTTTACGACTCTGGGTTCAAAAATCTGTGATGTTTGCGTCCTTGAAGAGAATCTCGGAATATGAAAAGCTTAGGAATTTAAATTGTAAATATTCTGGTTTTGAGATAGGATTTACTGAGTCAAATGCTGCCTACCTTTATGCTATCAACCTAACTAAGTAGGTACTTACCCAGTAGGTTTGGTATATTTCTTTTATAGACATCTTTTACGGACATTCTGAAAACTAATCAAATAATGTAACAAAAAAAAAATACAAAAGTATTTATTTAGCAACAAAAATTACATATCAGCATAGGTACATTAGAAATAGAAAACTACATAATAATCTTTGGAGCTTTATAATCTTTCACTTATAGGAAGCTAAAGCTATATAGGTACGTACATACATTTTGTGCTGCGCGGTTTTTTACAGAACAAAGTCCATAGCCGTAGGCATAGGGATTATCTAGTAAATTCTTTCACAACCACGTGAGTGAAGACACGGACGGACGCTATTATTAAGGAAATTTCCTTCACGCGAAGCCGTAGCCTAATCTTTAAAATTACTTCCTAATACGACTGTAATCCACCCAATCCACATAAACTAGCTATCAAGCGCTGAAAGCTGGCAACACAGAGGCAATAACTGGCAATAAGATCAGGATCTTGAATCAATCTTGGATAGTAATCGTTAAGTTACTGCTAAGCGGTGGTCGAGTGGTTAACAACCTACACACTGTCCATGCGGTGGCGATGGCGTATCTAGAAATCGCGGTAAAAAAAACACATTAGCAGCTTTATGTGTTTTTTCTACTGGGTTCATGTGTTTTATAGAAAACAAGATTATTTGTGTTAAGGTGTAGTTTATTGAACACCAAATTTCCAAAAACGTTAAATCTGTGTTTCTAAGGATCCAACAACAAGACCGAAAAAGAGTCGCTCTAGACATAAAAGGCACTACTTAAAGATAGTAAAGTCAAAAAGTCAATAAAGTATATCAGTCATCTAGTACCGATAACACAAGCTCTGCTTTGTTTGCTTAGCTTAGACGATGCTGTGTGGATTGTCCAGCATTTTTCATTATTTATCTATTATTAATATTAATTAGTGAAACTAGAGCCCTTACATCTGCTATCTTAAAGCAAAATAGGTAAGTACCCATTCTACGATAAATAACCTAGAAAGGGATCTATTCTGAATGCTTTTATTATTTATACGTCTAAATAGACTGTCAACGCCGTAAAAGCGTACAAAAAATAGAGGCCATAAGTTGGCATCTTCAATCCTCAACCCACGCTTGCTTACTTTATTCTTGGAGTATATTTTTGTAGACACTCCACGCTATGGTAATTTCTAATAAGATTTTCTTTACAACTAGCACAGATATTATAATACTATACTAGTACAACTGGTATCATTATGCCTAAGAATAATGCGTAACGCAAGTTTAAAATATAGCTGTCGCGCCCACAGCACAAAAAAAATTGTCCTGTTTGTTTCAGTTTATTTTCAGCGCAAATAATCGAAGTCTAAGTGATAGTTTCACTATTTTTTACTAAGATTTTTTTCAATAATGTATGAGTACATAGTTTTGTAAGGATTTCAAAACTGTGCTCTCAGTCCACGCACATGGTGAATTCTGTGAGACACAATAGAATGAGCAGCTCATAATATCTTCAGGAATGCGACGATTGTTCCTCCTGATCTTATTGTCATTTTATAATGCAGTCAGCTAATCTTGATGTTGCTGTGCGCTGTACTGACCACATCATACGCACTTATATCATCTTTTGAGAATTTTATGGAAGAACAAATGTGACTTGCAAATTCTTGGAACTCGAAACTTGTTGAGACCATTCGGGGATTTCGCGTTTTTATTTTGTGTCACTGTTTAACACCATTACGTTTTCGCAAAGCTTTTTAGAATAATGTAGAGTACCTACCTATCCTTAATTTGCACAGTTCTCAATAGCTTCTCTTTTTTTCATACTTAGAGAGAATATTAGTAGGTGTCAGGTAGGTGTACCCGGTGGTCTGTCTTGTTCTAAAAACGTGGATCAACGATAAAACTTTTAAATCCATCATACACTAAAGTCATTTACAACGGGATATTTACCATGATTTGAGTTTTGGGCTTTCCAATGTTACGGCACAGTTTCAAGCGCCATGATCACGGAATAACTAATATTAATGTGGATCAACATTTTCAAAAGCACTACACCTGTACCTACTGATCTGAACTTTAATGTCCAGGCAAGATACAGAACGATAATAGTGGCTCCTGAAATAACGAGAAATATTCTACGTAAATGAGATATTTCAGCTTTAAGTCCTGAGCACATAACAACCAACACTGCTACCGCATAACAACTAGTTTAGTAGCTCATCTTTAGGTACTTACCTCACAAAATGGCTTACCACAAGCTTCAAACGAGTTGCCCGCGAGTTATCTGTTATCTGATGCCTTCAATATAAAATGCATCTTAATATCTTAATATTACGAGTTAAACCCCATATTTGAATGCATATTTTAGTGTTGTGCGGCATCGTTGCTGTCCACAACCTTTGTAAGTACCTACTCCGAGAAATCACTAGCAATTGTTCTGACCTCTGGTTCGCCTATCATTATTAAACTAAGTACCTATAGGTCTGTGTTTTTGTAACGACGCCTTTCGACCGTCAGCCATAGCTGTTATTTGAAGAGTTCAACGGAACCTACCATCTCGGTTATACAAATAAAAAAGTATGATTGCTCTCGGACATAGCTCATTAACTTCATTAGTTTGTGTTTTATTGTAATTGACAATCAATCACCGTTCGTTTAGAAGTAGGACTTACCTATTGCTTTCAATACTTAAAAGATAAAAGGTAAGCTTACTCACGAAGCATTGCCAAAAAGGTGCTCCGTTTTTCCTTTTTAAAAGCAAGCTTTTCAAAAGCAAAAAAGGAACCCATATAGGATCACTTTGTTGTCTGTCTATCTGTATGTCAATATATCTGTCTGTTCGTCTATCAATCATCTTTTCTCAGGAACCTTCAGGAACGCGTGGAGTTATCGAGTTTAAATTAACATCAAATACTCAAGTTTGTAACCTCTTGAAGCCTCGACATAAATAAAACTTTTATGTCAACGTAATCAAAAGTTACAGCTGTTTATGTCCGAATATTTTGAAATTTCCAAGGGAATCACATGCACACAAAACCTATAGGGTACTTCCCGTTGACCTAGAATCATGATATTTTTGCAAGAAACAAGGTCTTCAAATTAAACGGAACCCTTAGTGCGCGAGTCTGACTCGCACTTAACGTTTTATTTAATAATAGCTTGTGAAATTGTAATAGTCCTATTTAAATTTAGAAAATAATGACATCAAGTGAATTTGTAATACCTACTACGGTGGAAATAAATAAAAACCTGAAATACTGAGAAAGTCCTTGTCTATGTCGTCTCATGCTCATACTCTTGGTTACTTAAATTATAGTTCAGTTTATGACACCAATGTGTCTCTAGTTTTTCTTCCAAGTCTTTCTGATTACAAAACTTACAAGCTTTCTTTTTGGCTCTATAAAAATAACTTTAGAGAATTAATTTTGCTTAATAGTGCCGAAATCAGATCAAATCTCGAGAAAGTTTCTTAAAAAACCCCTCTGGCAGAGACAGCTTTAAAACTTCGTTAGATCAGTTTGAAGTACGTAGGTACCTACACCTACTCACTCACCTACACAGGAAATGGAAATATCCATACATAACAAAGTAATTATAAATTAAAGAAGAAACAAAGAAGGACTAGAATTAGAAAAAAATTACAGACCTTGGTATATATTTACTACTATATTATACTATTTATAATATATATTATTTTTACTATTCCATATTTACCTACGAGTATAGTATGTAGGCATTTTAGTTTTACAGAAACCAATTTTCTTACTTGAAAACAAAGTTAAACAAACATTCTTAAATGCCAAAATTTGGCATCCTCATGGTTGTGGCTGTGTTTCGTCAACCCAGCATCCTATTTACCAAGTAACACAGAAGTAAAAATAGGGCTCGGCGCAAAAGGAAACAGGCCATGAATGGAATGGCGCCGTCCTTGAGGGTGAACGGCCTTCACCGCTCATTACGGAGATATCTGTGGCACCTACGTTCTAAACTGAGCTTTTATTTCGACGTACCTACCTACTCTAACCTTAAAAACAAAAGTAGTTTGACGAATTTATTAATTCGCGATTATTATTGCGATTTATTACTTCTAAAGAAGTCCGTCGTTAAGGGATGAAACGTTGGTTTCATGATTCTAGGATTTCTAGGTCTACGGGAGGCACCCTATAGCAGGGCTTGAATAACCGGAAAATACCGGTATGAAAAGGTTAACGGTATGACGTCATACCTTTATATTACGATATCCTTATATAACGGTACCGTTATGTTCCGATACCGAAAAATAGCGATAGCTTTATTTTTAGCAGTAGCGTAATTTTAAAATAAGAGTACCGAAATGAGAAAACTATAAATAGCTCTCGGCTCAGCTGCAGATTCTATCGAGCCAGTTCCGTTCTAGTCGAGCGAGTGAGACCGGACAGTCGTGTGACTCGTGCGTTTCGAAGTTTTATTTCGTATAACCGTTTGCTTAGCTGAGCCAAGTTGCAATTATATTTAATAACTAGCGGCCCGACCCGGCTTCGCACGGATGGACATTTATTTTTAAACATTTTGGAATAAACGTAGAGTAAATGTAGGTATCTATTATTTCTGTGGCAGGACATTTACTTTTATCAGACTGCCTCGTTGGTCTAGTGGTCGCTTGTTCAACCGCTGAAAATGAGGTACCGTGTTCAAATCCCAGGTCGGGCCAAGATTTGTATTATTGGGTCTTTTCTAGCAAGTTGGCGGTGTTAGACGGCTTAAGCCGTTGGTCTATCGCATGACCTCTCCCCGGCCGTGTCGGTCTGCCGTCCTATCGGATTATGAGAGTGAGGGCATAGAGAGTGCACCTATGTTTGCGCACACACTTGTGCACTATAATATGTCCTGCGCATCTTGGTCGATGAGACTGGCCGCCGAGGTCGAAATATCCACATCCCTCACTGGGGCTTTTCGAAACAACTCTTTGCGAAAAGATGCAAAAGGCGCTACGGACTGTGGAAACATGGTGCACCAAACACAGTCTGTCAGTAAACCCGAACAAAACAGAACTAGTACTCTTCACTCGCAAAACTAAACTACCAAAACTAGAACTCCCCTCACTACTAGGTATAACACTGACACTAAGCAAGGAGGTGAAATACCTCGGCATATGGCTAGACAGTAAACTACTGTGGGGCAAGCAACTAGACCATATCACAACAAAAGCCACAAACGTTTTATGGCAATGCACCCGAGCGGTAGGCAAGGACTGGGGCCTAAAGCCCAAGCTATGCCTGTGGCTGTATACAGTCATGGTACGCCCGGTGCTAACGTATGGTGCAATAGTTTGGTGGCCTGGAACAAACTTAGTCACCACTATTAACAAACTGCAGCAAGTTCAAAGACTGGCCTGCGCACTCATTTGCGGATGTAGGAAATCGACCCCATCTGCTGCACTGGACATAATTTTAGGACTAACGCCCTTGCACGTCCACATACAGCAAGAAGCAATGGCAGCGTCTCTAAGAATTAAATCAACAGACCAATGGAAAGGCGATTTAGGCCTAACAAACCACTGCAGAATATTAAGTAAAGCTTTAGCTGCAATTCCAGAAGCGGCGAATGGTACTGACAGAATAGCGTCTACCTACTTAACCGGTAAGACCTACGCAACAACGCACGAAGAGAACGCAGTTGCGAACACCTCACATGATGTTACCACATATAACATCTACACTGATGGAGCCAAGAACAAAACAGGAGCTGGCTGCGGCTACTTCTGTCCCGAAACTGGACTCTCGAGAGCTCAACCACTAAACTCAGCCACCACGGCCTTTCAGGCGGAAACACTGGGACTACAACTGGCGGCAAAACACATGCTGCTGGAAACAACTATCAAAGAATCGACCTGCCAGATGCAGCTGGTCTTCAAGACAGACAGCGCGGCACTATTAAACGCGCTCAAAAGGACAGACTCAAGATCAAAATCAATTGTAGAATGTCACAGCGCTCTACAAAGTCTCTCTGACCAAACGAAAGTCAGCATAGTATGGACGGAGAGCCGATCCGATCCAGGCAACATAAATGCAGACAGACTTGCAAAGGAAGGAGCGAGACAGACCCCAACAAAACAGGACATCAGTCTGTCAAACCCACCCACCCACAACAGAAGTAAGAAACAGACTAAAACTATACTCTGAAAAAGAACACCAAAAACTATGGGAGCGCCGAACAGACTGCAAACATACAAAACTAATATTCCCCTCCAAAGATAGGAAAACCACAAACACATTGCTCAAGATGAGCCGCGAGGACCTCAGAACAATGGTGGACATCATCACAGGTCACTGTGAACTGAACCATCATCTTCTTAAAACTGGAGCCACAGACAGTAGTCTGTGTCGTGGCTGCTTCCAGGAAGAAGAGACTGTGGAACATGTAGTGGTACACTGCACAGCCACAGAGGACGTCAGACGGGAAACGGGACTGAAGACTCTTATAGAGGAATCAGACCCGTCCACGCCTACAGAAAAGCTGAAACGAAGCTGTCAATCGCCAAGGGTCCTGCTCCGATATTTTAAGGAGCTGGGCTGGTTAGGGCCTGGTTAGGCAGGGGGACAATGCACAATACACTCCTATGCGAGATGTCAGTGCAAATCCCGGTACCCCCATTCAGAATTAGAATTAGAATTAGAATCCCTCACTGCGTTGCACGCACAGGGCCACACCGCGCACTGGCCACGCCGGCGCGGCGGCGGCGGCGGCGGGCTGCGTTTATTTACTACTAGTTTATGCCCGCGGCTTTGCACGCGTTGTTTCTATGGAAACGTTTCAAGGTGATTTTTATCCCATGTGAACTGATTTATGGGGGTATGTATTGCGATAATGGTATGAATACCGGTATACATACCGGCACCGGTACAAATACCGGTATACATATCGGTACCGGTATAAATACCGGAATACATACCGGTACCGGTATACATACCGCTATTTATACTGGTACCGGTATGTATATCGGTATTTATACGGGTACCGGTATATATACCGGTATTTATACCGGTATGTATTGCAGTAATAATACCGGTATGTATACCGGTATGTATTGCGATAATAATACCGGTATTTATAAAACATACCGGTATAAATACCGGTATACATACCGGTACCGGTACACATATCGGTATCGGTATAAATACTGGAATACATACCGGTACCAGTAGAAATGCCGGTATGCATACCGGTACCGGTATTTATAATACATTTATAAAACATACCGGTATAAATACCGGTATACATACCGGTACCAGTATATATACCGCTATTTATACCGGTACCGGTATGTAATCTGGTATTTATACCGATAACAGTATGTATACCGGTATTTATACCGGTACCGGTATGTATACCAGTATTTATACCGGTATGCTTTCCAGATATAATACCGGTATTACCGGTATGTTTTATAAATACCGGTATTCTTATCGCAAAACATACCGGTGTAAATACCGGTATACATACCGGTACCAGTATAAATAGCGGTATGTATACCGTATTTTTATAAGTACCGGTATTTACACCGGTATGTATTGCGGTAATAATACCGTTATTTATAAAAGATACCGGTATAAATACCGGTATACATATCGGTACCGGTATAAATACCAGTATACATAACGGTACCGGTATACATACCGCTATTTATACTGGTACCGGTATCATTACCAGTATACATACCGGTATTATTACCTACTGATTATATTATTATTATATTATTATATACCGGTATTTATACCGGTACCGGTATGTATACCGGTACAGAAATGTATAACAGTATTATTACCGCAATACATACCGGTGTAAATACTGGTACTTATAAAACATACGGTATACATACCGGCAACGGTATAAATACCGGTATACATACCGGTACCAGTATACATACCGCTATTTATACTGGTACCGGTATGTATACCGGTACCGGTATGTATACTGGTATTTATACCGGTAACAGTATGTATACCGGTATTTAGACCGGTATCTATACCGATATCGATATTTATAAGTTTTCCAGTAATACTACCGATATTTATACCGGTATGTATTGCGGTAATAATACCGGTATGTATACCTTTATTTATACTGGTACCGGTATGTATACCGGTATTTATACCGGTACCAGTATTTATACTTGTATTTATATCGGTACCAGTATGTATACCGGTATTTATACCGCTACCGGTATGTATACCGGTATAGAATATGTTTTTCATGTGTGAAAAAAAATGTTTTTCTTGTGTGAAAATGCCTATTGTCACAGTCAGGGACCAGACAGCTATAGATAGATAGATAGATATTTATACCGGTATGTTTTCCAGTAATCATATCGGTATGTTTACCGGTATTTATACCGGTACCCGTATGTATACCGGTATTTATACCGGTGTCGTTATGTATGTTTAACAGTAATAATACCGGTATTTATACCGGTATGTATTGCGGTAATAATACCGGTTTGTATACCGGTATTTATACCAGTTTACCGGTATGTATACCGGTATTTATACCGGAACCAGTATTTATACCGGTCGGTATGTATTGCGGTAATAATACCGGTATTTATACCGGTACGGGATGTATACCGGTATTTATATCGGTACCAGTATGTATACTGGTATTTAAACCGGTACCAGTATGTATACCGGTATGTATACCGGTAACAGTATGTATACCGGTATTTATACCGGTATCTATACCGATATCGATATTTATAAGTTTTCCAGTAATAATACCGGTATTTATACCGGTATGTATTGCGGTAATAATACCGGTATGTATACCTTTATTTATACCGGTACCGGTATGTATACCGGTATGTATACCGGTATTTATACCGGTACCAGTATTTATACTGGTACCAGTATTTATACTGGTATTTATATCGGTATTTATACCGCTACCGGTATGTATACCAGTATAAAATATGTTTTTCATGTGTGAAAATGCCTATTGTCACAGTCAGGGACCAGACAGCTATAGATAGATAGATAGATATTTATACCGGTATGTTTTCCAGTAATCATATCGGTATGTTTACCGGTATTTATACCGGTACCGGTATGTATACCGGTATTTATACCGGTATCTTTATGTATGTTTAACAGTAATAATACCGGTATTTATACCGGTATGTATTGCGGTAATAATACCGGTTTGTATACCGGTATTTATACCAGTACCGGTATGTATACCGGTGCTGTTTGTGTATGTACCCAATAAAAAGTCTATCTATCTATCTATCTATTTATACCGGAACCAGTATTTATACCGGTCGGTGTGTATTGCGGTAATAATACCGGTATGTATACCGGTATTTATATCGGTACCAGTATGTATACTGGTATTTAAACCGGTACCAGTATGTATACTGGTATTTAAACCGGTACCAGTATGTATACCAGTATTTATACAGGTACCGGTATGTATACCGATATCGGTATTTATGTGTTTTCCAGTAATAATCACGGTATTTATACCGGTATGTATTGCGGTAATAATATCGGTATGTATACCGGTATTTATACCGGTACCGGTACGTATACCGGTATTTATACCGGTACCAGTATGTATACTGGTATTTATATCGGTACCAGTATGTATACCGGTACCGGTATGTACCGGCATTTATACCGGTACCGGTATGTATACCGGTTTAAAATAATGTTTTTCTTGTGTGAAAAAAAAAATGTTTTTCTTGTGTGAAAATGCCTTGTTACAGTCAGGGACCAAACAGTTATAAGAAAACCAGATGCCAGATATCTTGGCAATACAGGTCGTTGACCTTCATGAAATAAAAAAAAGGCACTGTTTAAAATTTTTGAAAATTATTATTAGTACGTATTAAATTAGAATAGAATAGAATAGAAAATCATTTATTGCCTTAATTTAGAAAATTTTCAAAACAAAAATATACGTACTACTTAATTAAAACTAATAAACTTAGACAAAAGGAGTAAATTCAGCATTTAGCTGTAATGCAAAAATGCAAATGCAAGGCACTTATTACGCTAATATTTGGCACTTAGTGTAGACAATCTAGTCTCCGCGCTGAATGAAAAGAAACAATAAAAAACATATTTTCGCATTCTCCCCATGCTTCCCTTTTACAAGGAAAGAAGCCGAATCGACGAATATAAGAACGACCGCGACGTCATAGCTGTGTATTAAGAAGTGTGTGTGAGTGAAATCTCGTTCGACAAGGCAAGTGGCATTCCTATCGAGCGAACTATAAACAGAGCACTAGCGTCGTTTACTCACGCGTTTTTCGGTACCGAAATGAATTACGTTACGGTACCAGAAAAATACAGGTAGCTACCGGTACCCTTAAAATAATGGTACCGTTATTTTATACCTGTACCAATACCGTTATTGTATACCGGTATAGGTCTACCTTTAAATCAAAACGGTACCGTAATTTTTTACCGGTAGCTTAACCCTATACCTATACCGCTTTCAAGCCCTGCCCTATAGGTCTTGTATACATGTGATTCCCTTGGAAATTTCAAAATATTCGGACATAAACGGCTGAAACTTTTGAATGCCTTGACTTAGAAGATTTATTTATATCGCGGGTCCAAGAGGTTTCGGGCTTGAGTATTTGATGTTAAGTTCAACTCGATACCTCCACGCTTTCCTGAGAAAAGGGGATTGACAGACAGACAGACGGAAAACGAAGTGATTCTTTAAGGGTTCCTTTTTTCCTCTTGATGTACGGAACCCTAAAAATAAAATTTTGTAGGTGAATGTTAACTAACAAGATTCATAATAAGTATGAATCTAATAAATAAGTATTTATTTAATTTGTTACATGCACATTTTATTTTGCCAAGACATCGAGTAGGTGCGCGTTGAACTCTTTTGTACTGAAAATGAGTTTCTAGTCAAACATTTTTAGGTACCTCACCTACCTTAGAAGAGTTTGAATTGTCTCTTCACACATCGCTATTAATATTTGCGAAAGATATTGTGCTGAAAGATCTAATATAAATAAATAAAATAAAATCAATAAATTGCCTGAGACGTTTTCTTCAAAGCAAAACCAACTAGGTATACATAAAGTTTTTTTGTTTTTATAGTGCGTAAGCCTCACACTCTGGCTCATTTCTAAGAAATCAAATAATATCGCAAAAATTTTGGACTTCAACGGGACTTGAACCCGCATCCTTCCGCCAGTACCGGAATGTGCTAGTCCCGTCGCGTCAAAGTCAAAATTTTTTGCGATATTATTTGATTTCTTAGGTACACATATCTACACCTAGTAAAGATAATTAATTATTTGCCTTTTTGATTAACATGTAAAAATCATCAATAACATGAACATCGTTTAACTATTATTGATTCATTGACCCCACTTAATTGCTTCCATAAATAATCACCACATTTACCTACAAATTAAATTTATTTAAAATTTAGCGACATCAGAAATGAACTAATTCGTTGCATAATTTACATTTTAAACTAACAATAATCTGTGATTAACAGGTTCACAGTCCCAGGGTAAAGTTGTTATGGCTTTATGATGTAAAATACGGAAATATGACAGAGATTATATTTAATTACACGGTTTTATTCACAGACTAGGCGTTAGCGTTTTTAAGGTTCCATACCCAAAAGGAGTAAACGGGACCCTATTACCACTATTATTTATTATTTCCTAAGCCACAGCTTCCGTCATTCCGTTCAGTCCGTCCGTCACCGGCTCACCGTCAATTAAAAAATACATTAATTAGGGTGTTTTTGCGAAAGTTTTGGACGATAATATGGGACCCTCCGTGTGCGAGGCGACTCGCACTTGCCGGTTTTATTGCTTTGACTTAGATACCTCTTACGGTAATTTACGGTCAAAAATACAAAATAGATACATTTATTCCGGCAAAGATGGTGTAAGTCAAAAAAACTACAGTTTTTATAGCTAGGTAGCCTTACCTACGCCCCTAAGGCTGGGACCGGAGCATAGAAATCTAAATAACAAGTGTTATTTAGATTTCTATGGACCGGAGTAACCGCGGTCACTCATACTCCGCAGAGTGCGAGTGAAGATTGTCGCTCACCTGAAAAACGCCGCTGCAGCACAGCCCAAACATGTGCATTCAAATAAAGGCTTTAACTTGTAACATTTAGATGAATTTTAAATCTGTCATCACAGACAGCTCGCGGACCACACGTTTGAAGCTTGTGGGAAGCCATTATGTCAACGTAAAATACAAATACCAAATCATTTATTTCAAAATTAAATATACAATACAAGTGGCAGTGTCCCTGGTTTCTGTTTTAGTTTAGTTTAAACTGTATTACAGATAACCAGTCTTCCCTCCAACACATGGTTTCTTAATTAAGTTATGAAATAAGCACGAAATAATATACTAAAAACAATACTATCTAAAATAAAAGGTTAAACTACAGTTAAATTATTTAATGTGGTTGAGACCATGACTAAATACAAAATATGTTTACCGAACAATATAATAATTATAAGAATATATTATATAGTAATGTATTATTATAATTATTAACTAAGGATAGGTTAAGCTAACTAAGAATCAGAAACTACGAGTATTTAATAGTTTTTCAAAAAGTTTTTCTACTTCGTCATAGTAACAAAATGTATCTAAAGAAAATATTTCAATACCGTTTAGCGGCGTTGGATCAGCATTGGATCAATGAACGCAGAGCTCTTACGCTCCGCTTATGAAAAGGCAGAGCCTTTACATAATGAATCTACGGAAGTGGTGAGAAATCGCGAACACTTGTCTATAATAAGATTAAGTAAAAGTAGAGCACTAACGACCAAAATTTAAATTTATACGTACCTATAGCTTCTGATAACATGTTATTTTTAATGGCTTCGCGTCTTGATGTGATTGGTTGGTTTTTAATTAGAAGTGATGGATAGCTGTTCTCTTTTGTAAGTAATTATTAATTTATTACTTTGTGCCGGTTAAGTATAGCCCAGTAGCGATAACCTAGGTAGGTAGGTACATGAACATATGAGTCAGTTTCTCGTTTCATCGCTTTTAACATAGTCACACTAATATTATAAATGCAAATACTTAATAATAATTATAGCTGATTATGAGGTCCTGGGTTCAAATCCCGGATTGGGACACAAGTTGTTATCGGGATTTTTTTTGGTTTAAATTAATAAATTTTCTGTCTTTTCTTTATTTTATTAGTATGCGTAAGTCCCATGCTAGTAGGTACTGGGTTTTGGTTTGCACCTGGCCTAATATTATACAGGATCATTGGTCGCTGACAGTGCGTAAACTGTCCGATTATTGAATGGAGGGGGGGAACCTACTACCAATAATAATGTCCTCCTAGCCAAATTTCGACCACGGGCGGCCAGTCTCTCGGAGACTAGTCAGACACGCAGGACATATTATAGTGCATAAGTATGTGCGCAAACACAGGTGCACTCTCTTTTCCCTCACTCTCATAATCCGATGGGACGACAGATCGACACGACCACCGGGGAGAGGTTAGACGCAGGACCAACGGCTTAACGTGCTTTCCGAGGCACGGTGGTGTAACACCGCCAACTTCCTGGCTCCGGGCTGCTACTATGAATTTTTCTTGCTAGAAAAACCCCAATAACAGCTATTGACCCGGGATTCGAACCCAGGACCTCATAATCAGCGGTTGAACAAGCTGACCGCTAGACCAACGAGAGCTTAAGGACCTTGCGTCTTCACGACCGTGTTCGTTATCGTGGGCCGAACCTGCAATAGAATGCATATCTGCACTGCATATGTAATGCATAGAATTTTTTATTTTTTTATCCTTTAATACATTCCCGAAAACAAATACACAAAATAATAAATTATTAAGAAAAAAACAAAAAGTAAAACTACACTCTGTTTCGAGTGATAAAAACGCTGCCATATTGGACTTTGTTCTGTGATATCACACTTCACATTTTCAACGCAAAGAGCTTCTGTATCTTCGTTGATTTTTCAATCAAAATAAAATTAGAAAACAACAAACGATAAAAAACTAAAATTTTACTTTACAGAAAACACCAAACAACCGCGAAATAATACAAAAAGGTATCCCGCCAAAGCCTCATTTCATGACAGTACAAAATGTGACGTGTGATGTCACGTCCGCTCTTGCCAACGGCGCCGTTGCGTTTAGAAATATTGTGATTGAGATTTAAAATATCTACTTTACAATCATTAAATTTCACTATAAAAACATCAAAAAATACAAAAAAATATATATATTACAGATAAATTTTCATATCAAAGATAACGTAAGAAATAATACGCTTTTTTGAAGTCACATGCATACATATTCCCTATTGACGCAGTGTCAGTAAATTACCAGTAGCCCTGTATAGGTAATTAGTTCCATTTAGTGAAATTGATCAACATAATATTTATAAACATCTGATGTTTAGGCGTCATGACACTCGTAAAAGAGAAATCTGGGTATTAAATTTATGCAAAATCAAATCAAATCGAAACGTCTTTATTTCCTTAGATCATGTGATCTATGGAAATAAAGACAGGTGACACGACTAAATTAAATTTCAGCTATTTAAATGTTTTAGAAAGTCTAATATTATTGCTTTACTAGCTTATGCCTGCGGCTTTTTATTACCTGGATAAAATATATAAATAAATAAATAAATAAATAATGCTGGACAATTCACACAACATTATCTAGCCCCAATCTAAGCAGAGCTTGTGTTATGGGTACTAGATAATACTTAATACAATATATTACATAGATAGATATTTTTATTATACATAGAAAACACCCAGACCAACGGAACAAATTTCTGCAGATCGTACACAAATTTGTTCCGAGGCGGGGATCGAACCCGCAACCTCCTGCGTCGCAGGCGCACCTTCGCCCGCTATGAAAAGGTTTAATTTAAAGGTGATTTCTATGAAAAGGTTTAAAGGTGATTTCTATCCCACGGGATCTGATCTATGGGATAAAAAGTAGGTAGCCTATTTTTGATTCCAGGATTAGAGAATCTGTAACAAAATTTCAGCCCGATCCGTTCTGTAGTTTTGGCGTGAAGAGGTAACAAAGATCCACCCATCCATCCATCCATCCATCAAAACTTTCGCATTTATAATATTAGTGTGATTACTAATATGTAGGATAAATGTGATCGTGAACTGAATAAGTTGTAGGAAACAGGTTGTGTCGATGTAACGTGCGGAAGGCGTGTCGCAGGTGGTCGCCACCTGTCGCCTCCAAGAACCCGGTTGCCGGCCGGACCAGGGTTTCCGACTATAACTAGGTATACAACATCATTGTTAAGATTATTGTTATAGCTAGCTTGCCGTCCGAGGTTGCGCACGAGTTGCTCACAAAGGTGTAAACTCCCTATTTAATGCCGTCTGGTTGGGAAATAAATTCACAAAAACTCCCCCCACTGGTACTAGCGGAAAATGAAAATGGATTTTCACCAATTCCAGTAGGTTAAAAAATATTGAATTTATCAAGATTGGATTCCTCATAAATTTTCCTATTGTAAATAATTATTTGTTTTCCGTATGGACTATCATGAATTTTTATAGGGAAAATCTAAAGTAATAAAAACTCCCTGCTCCCATATTTTAGGTGTTTATTACAAAATACGTGAGTTTTTAAGGAAATAATAAATTCTGATAGATTTAGGAACTAATAAATGCTTTAAATCGCCACGAATCTTAATGACAGTGATTTTTGCAAAAAGTTTTGAAAAATTACGAATTCCATTACCAATCGACCAGGGAGAACTTTCATCAATTGAACTCTTTAGCTTTTACTTTTACTTTTCTAATTTATTGGAAGACTAACAAAAGTCGTGTAATAGGTACCTAATCGTGTTTATTTTTATTATAATATCAAAGAAGAGGTCTTCACATGGCATAAAAAATACTTGCAGTCGAACGATGTATTCACTCTACTTTTTTAAAGCCTGATGAGGCCATTTTCCGTCGCCACTTTCCGCGCATGTGCTTGCGAGTGAGAGGAGTTTCGCCTATTTATTATCAGGTGTCAAGGATAAAGGTGGTACGAAACCCTCTCAATGTGACCCCGATGCACACTTCACCAGGGTAATAAATAGAGCTACAAAATCTAATGTCATTTAGGACTCCACAAAAACATAAAAGCAGTGTAACCGGTTTTGTCGCCCTTTTCTGTTTTGCATGAAACGCTGAGGAAACATGTGTGTCTAAATGTTTAGGTCGAAATGTTTTTTTATTGAACGATATAGGTGGGTATAGTTACACCAAGGTTTCTGTGAATTGGAGCTCTACTCGCTTTACTCTACAATAACCTGTGGCGGTGGATAAGACAACAGCAATTTACATATAGAAATCGGAACGTAGGTTACTATGTCTATGATGGAAAGAGGGCATCCATAAATTACGTGACGTGATTTTGGCGAGTTTTTGACCAAAATAAAACATGTATTTTTTCAAAACATATATCTTTTTTATGTACTACGGTTATCTGTGCTGCATTGCATTTACGACTTCTGAGAAGGAAAGTAGTGTTAAATTTTAATCACAGTGAGTGACAAAATCGAACAATGAAATACTTATTTCATATTGTTCATTTCGTATAGGCGCAAGCTTCAAATTTTTTTGTGGTTTTTAAGTTTTCTGCGTTCTACAAGGAATAAAACTAATGAAACGTAATTTGCCGCAAACCGTAAGCGGTTTTCTATATCACAAATTTGAATCACGCATCAACGAAACAAACTTCGACCTCAATTACCAACGTAGTACAAAAAAATTACCAACGTGATATTTGCCTAGGATTGAATTTGAGTCATGTGACTCAAATTCTTCAAATTCGAAGCTACATTTTTGTAAATTTCACAATTTTCACAGACATCTTGGTGGAACTCCAAGTACTACCTTACACTGGTACTGCATGACATCGCGGTATTTGAAGCACAAATACCTTAGCGGCACAAAGAGAAAACGTCGAAAGCAAAATCATTCATCAAGATGTGAGACGTTTCTTGTATGCTTCCATCATTTACTGCTCTTGATGAACTGTGGTGGCTGTAGATAAGTAGTCGATTGATCTTTATTAATGGAGTGTGTTTTAAATTAAAGTGAAAGCTAACTTTAAATAAAATATTACTAACATACCTTGTACTGACTAAATAGATATGGTGCGATTGGCCAAAAATGATGCATTGGCGTTCGATCGTTTCGTGTGAGCGCAAGATTGAATTTTTTTGTCGTTTAAATTTTTTCTGATCTAGTAGCAATAAAACTAACTTGAAAGTAATTTTCAGCATACCGCAAATTATGCACCCATGATAGAACTAACTTGTAATCAATTGTATTTTGGAAGCATTTGGGAATACCTAGGTACCTAGGTATTCCCAAATGCAAAGTACGTTATGTTGATTTTTAGCCCAAATCTGTTATTTTTCAAATCCTCCAAAAATACCAGTGAATCGAAGTTAGTTTTTTCATAAGGAAAATGGTTTACGATTTGCGGCAAATTACTTTTCCGTTAGTTTTATTCCTTGTAGAAAGCAGAAAAAATCAAAAACCTCAAAAAATCATCTCGCGCCAACACCGAACGATGAATCTTATGCGTTTATTAACACTATATCATGGCCTAAGACGCAAATGCCAGTCTCAGCCCCTAGTGTCGAAAAACGTCGGTTTCGAAAACGACCTATGCGTCGGTCAATCAATGTACCTACCCTGTCCGATTCCATCCTCGCGTAGGCGTTGCGTGTTGGTTAGATTAAGCTACCGAAGGCGATTTTTGGCAAAAGGACTTGGTCACTTCCCAAGGCTTCTAGCGAAAAGGCCTCGGCCGGCTCCACACTTTGCCCAACGTGTCGTTCCAAAATACACGTACCCAACGGCCAACCGCCAACGCTATTACCGATCTAACCTCTGCAACATTATAGAATACAAATGTTATGTTATTGACTAACTTTCCTTATGGTATTTGCACCGACCACTCTTGGCCAACGTGTTGCTTGCTGGGGTTATATTCAGGGAAATCATACCTTATCTTATTTATTGCTAATCTGTTTACATTTTACTATTATGATACAATTTCACGTAATAATCGTAATAATTGTAAAAGAATTTTTTCGGGATAAGTAATTAAAGAAGGAGAAGGATAGAAAATTGGTTTATTAGTTCACTAATAGACAAGAACAAAATTTAAAATTAAAAAAACCCCCCCCACAGATTTTCATGAAACATGGCTAAAAACACTCGGGATAAAATTATCTATGACACAAAAAAAACTAAACGAAAATCGGTTCATCCGTTTGGGAGCTACGATACCACAGACAGATACACAGACTGACACGTTAAACTAATAACACCCCTCTCTTTTTGCGTCGGGGGTTAAAAATGTCAACAGCTAGCAACTATAAAAAATTTAAAATGCTTTAATTTCCCGAAATATTTATTTGAAAAATACGAGAGAAATAAAGAAAAATCATAAGTCCAAATCACGAAAAGTCTGTATTTGAACGTTTTACACTTTACTGAAAAATTAACTTAACAAACTTTTTCCTCTTTCCAGGAATTAACCCTAAATCCCTGATGTACCGGACACAGATGCGAGGATGCGCGAGGAGGAGCTGGAGGTGGCGCTCAAGGTGGTGATCGTCGGTGACGGCGGCGTCGGCAAGTCCAGCATGATACAGCGGTACTGCCGGGGGACCTTCACCAGGGACTATAAAAAGACGATAGGCGTGGACTTCTTGGAACGACAGATAGAGTGAGTTTTTATAAAACACAATAAAGGTTGGAGATTTTGCCGGGGGATCTTCACTAGGGATTATAAGAAGACGATAGGCGTGGACTTCTTGGAGAGGCAGATAGAGAGTATCATTATAAAATAAAAGAGTTGCATTGAGCTGGACGTGACTAGCACAGCACTGCCACATAGGACTTCGTGATGCTTAAAGCGAAGATTTGTAGGATTTTTCAAGCGCTAGTAGGAACGGAATCAGATTTCAAATTACTCCAAAATCAGATACAAACCCTAACCCTTAATGCCTTGATTCCAGGATCGACGGTGAAGAGGTCCGTCTTATGCTCTGGGACACGGCAGGGCAGGAAGAGTTCGATGCCATCACGAAGGCATACTACAGAGGGGCACACGCGTGTGTACTGGCCTTCTCTACCACGGACAGAGATTCCTTTCTGGCACTGCATTCCTGGAAACTTAAGGTAACTTGTAACTCTATTGTGGGGTGCTTAAGCTCGAAGTACCATTTCTAAATTATGAACTTGCTAAGAGGAAGTTCGTCGCCTACGATTGATGCGATAGTCAAAACATTAGGTACATTTAAAGTGCGAAGAAATCTCATAACCACGCAAGCTCAGGAAGCAAATGTCCTTCTTAATATTTTTCTTAATAGAGACAGTTATTAATAAAAATATTTGCAACGCTACCTCCACACTCCGTCCGACGTGCAAAAACTAGTCTCTGGTCTGAATCTCAATATCCTTGTCCAATAACTACAAATCAGTAGGTATACAAGATAATATGCGAGACAGTACCCAAAAATACCCAAAAGTCCCAGTTAGTGTATCTGGGCAATCGAACTCAACTGACCAACAAACGCACTTGCATGCGTTGTTTAAATTAGCATCGTGAGATAAGAAGGGTCGCGACTCTCTCAGTACATGCCGATACACAAGTAGGTATTTTAACAACGAAACATAACAGGATGGCATGATTATCTAAACAACCCAGTCAAACAAATATTAGCTCGTTCGTGTACACGTCTCTACTTAGTCACAACTCATCTGCGAAGATGCACACCCGAATTTGCGCGCTGATAAGTTTTCTCTGCATTGGTTTTGCTTTTGCAAGTAAAAATGCAAATACGGTACAGCAACGCGAGGAGCAGTGTCTGTGGTACTATCAGAGAGGAGACGCTTTCGATCTAACCACTCTACATGGAGAAATGAACGCGGTATACTTCTGGCCGATGCCATCACGCATCCGAGACAGTTGCGAGGTGATCACGTTCGAAGAGTTATCGACAAATGCCTTGCAGAATATCACATCAGAATGTAAATCCAAGAATATCTCATTAGTTGAGACAGCAGTAAAGGCGACGTATAAAAACACCGCCGGGAAGCGAGTAAGCGTCATATACTTGGGAAATGGAGTTACTAAGACCATGTTCAGATCCTGTGATAGAGAACTGTCTAACTACGTGTTTGTGAAGGTTGATAAGAACTTTGTTCTTGGGATCAACTGTTCGGCGGGCGGCAGAGGGGTTCTCTTGGCGAGGTTCAAGCCTTCGAAAAAGGAAGTGAAAGACATTGTAGATTCTATAGATATTATGAACGGGCGTACCGGGGGCCCTGATTGTCCATAGTTGGTTTTTTGTACAGTGATGTGATGACTGATGGATGACTTAGATTATTTAATTTTTTATTAAGAGCGGAGACAATTTTGACTGTTTTTTACTTATATATAAAAGATAATGACAAACTTACATACTTTTGTTATTTGGTGATTAGGTACCTACTTACATATTGACGGTAATTTTATCATCGTTGCATTAAGTTGATGCGTGTTATAAAGGTAATGATAGCCTGTGTTTGAACTTCCGAATATGCCAAAAATGCTATACATTAAAGGGATTTTTTTATTATTTCCAGGTTGAAAATGAATGCGGTGAGATCCCAACTATCATAGTTCAAAATAAAATAGACTTGATGGACCAGTGTGTCGTTGGGCCGTGAGTATTTTTTAACATTCTTGTTTTTAAACTTTTTAATCCTGTTTTGTACTATTATTATCATAGTCGCATTTGGCACTTGTTATTTTTAATTATTCAGGCTTTGCTCTAAACGTACGCCAAATTTCATCTCGATCTGTTCAGTAGTTATGAAGATCCTAGGTAACAAAAATTCAGATTTCACAAACTCTCGCATTTATAATAGTAGTTGGAAGCAGGATGGTATAATAAAAGTCGGGCGACCCGCGGATCTTTGTGGAGCGGGTTTTCTATGTGATTGCTTTAAAAATCAGTAGTTAAGAATGAATCAAGTCATCGCACGAAATCAAGTTCAATTGTGATAATAACTAGTACCCAATCATGGTTACTTACGAAAGTATCGCCGAAACCGCCGGCACCGTTGATCTTCTGAATGGGCACCGTGGTATTCAGAGTGATGGAGGTAGGTATTTTAAAGACCTTCAATTTTTTTTTACTTCAGTGATGAAGCGGAGCTGGTGGCGCGAGCGCTCGGCTGCCGGCTGATGCGGGCGTCAGTGAAGGAAGACGTTAACGTGGGCGCAGTGTTCCGCGCGCTCGCCGCCAGGTGTCTCTCCGACATGCGGCGCGAGGAGAGCGCGGAGAATGGACGCGCGCCGCCCGCTACACCCGTCATAGGTACACTTCATACTCTTACACTGTAGTTAGCTAGGCTGATGCGGGCTTCAGTGAAAGAGGATGTCAATGTAGGTGCAGTAACCCGCGCGTTCGCCGCCAGGCATCTTTTAGACATGCGGCGCGCAGAGAGAAGAAAAAGCGAAACCTACCTATTTCAGTTTTAGCATTGTGATCTTAGGCAGTCTTAGTCTATTTGACTTTAGTAATGAGATATTGTGAGCGTGACGTCTTCTTTTCCCAATACAATTTGGTACAGCGCATCTATCGTGTGGACTGGGAACTACGCAAATCCCAATACGAAAAGGAGACGTCACAGTCAGGTCTCGTTACTATCGTCAAATAGACTCACCCCGCTGAACTTCATTTTCGTAAGCATTTGCTGGAGGCTGATTAGGATCTTTTTAACCCCCCACGCAAAAAGAGAGGGGTGTTATAAGTTTAACGTGTCTGCCCGTGTTTCTGTCTGTGGTATCGTAGCTCCCTAACGGATGAACCGATTTTCGTTTAGTTTTTTTTGTGCGTAGATAATTTTATCCCGAGTGTTCTTAGCATGTTTTAAGAAAATCTCTCGAGGGGTTTTTAAAAATTTTAATTTTGTTTTTGTTCTATTGACATCTTGCAAGGTAGCCCAACAGCAAATCGCAGAATTGTCACTGTACAGCGGGGTTGGGAGCGGATTTTTGACAGTTTTCTAAGAAATATTTTCGCGTAGAGTATACTATAGGGACTAATGTTCCTTTGATAATTCTGGTGTACCTAATAAAGCTCCGTCGAAAATCCGTCATCGCTGTCTACCTGAAAAGCACTTATAAAATTACGTGTAGCTATTGTGTTTTGTCTTGGCACAAAATAGATCCTATCTTAAGTTGTAAAACTAAAACGCACCTTATGTGTTTCCAGGATCATTCACGAACCACAACAGCAACGGGACGATTCTGCTGCGGCCGACGAAGCACCGACCTGGAGGGAAGAAGAAGAATATCTTCAGAAATGCTTGCAGAATATGAAACTTATAAAAACATATTATTACTTACCTACATAGTTTTTTTGAGTCTCCATCTCCGCGGTGAGTTTGAAACAGGGTGAATAAACTTTCGTTATAAAACTTGCAAGAACGGATTTATTTTATCGCAGAACATTGGACAAATCGGAATTCTTGCATATAAGTCGTCTGTGCAGCGTAAATTAGAATTATCAGCCCAACAACGCAACGGTGCCAATACCCCTTGCTCAACGCAGGTAGTTATGGATCGAGAAAATGCCATTGGCGCTGACATTTGGCCGTTGGGGTGTTGGGACCAACGTGTGGAGCCGGCCTAAGGCTTCGAATCGTGAAATAGACCAAAAACGGTCATTCGGTAGTTTGTTTTAGCGAGTTTTATGAACCCTTTATAGAAATACATTAATGTAAATAATATGAATTATTTTCGTAGGTTTAGGTTTGCTGTGTGCAATGTTTGAATTTAATTGTAATTTGTAAGAATAACTTAGTGAATATATTTCCAATCTGAGAAAACATAGAAAATAGTTTTTTAAACATGTTAGGTATAACAAATTCTGATTTTTTTTAGTAACTTCAACAGTGTACATAATGTTTATTTCCATAAAATAAATTATTGTTTAAACTTGAGCCGTTTCATTTTTATTTTAAAGCCATACTTTAAAATTCCTTCCTACAATTACCTACTTAGCGTTACCTTATACAAGCGTATTATATTTAAAGTATTTTAGGGAACTTAAAATTAATGATTCGCTATATAAAATGAAACAAATTAATAATATTAGGCAGTTATATTTAAAGAATAATGATAAATTACAATTTGGAACCTAATCACATACCTACATCAAACATCCTTCCAAGGGAAAGCTCTCAAAAGATGCTATACATTCAAAAGACACAGTATAAGTATGTGTGAAATTGAACATAGGAGCGAGTCTATTTGACCTTAGTATCGAGAAATGATCGTGACGTCTCCTTTGAGGCCATTCATTTATAACGTCAGACGATTTTCGCTAGTTTTGGACCCCCTCGCCCCCTATAATAAGAATAAGCCGACCCCCTCCCCCTGTTTAATATTGTAACGTAAGAATCTATAGGAAAAAATTAATACACGTTTGGTTTGTTTTAATGTTTATTTTTCAAAGTAACAATTTTTAGAACTGTTTATTGGTACCTAATTACGAAGGTACTATAAAAAAAAATATGTATTTATTTTTTTAATAATAATTTTTATTATTTGGTAGGTACTAATAAACTTTGGTTTTTTGTGATCTTACATAAGAATTATCGAGACTCCCTCCCACCCCCTTGTAAGAAAAAATAAGACATGGTCGACCCCCCTATCCCCCAAAATCGTCTTACGTAATAAATGAATGGCCCCTTTTTGTATGGGGATTTGCGTAGTTCCCTGTTCACACTAAAGAGGCGCTGTACCAAATTGTATGGAAAAAGGTGACGTCACGATCACGTCTCGTTAATAACGTCAAATAGACTCACCCCTCAGGTTATGTACAATTTGTACAATAAATACCTTTGTAGGTAGGTACTATAAATAATGTAGTAAGAAGATATTTTTAACACGACTGTCCAAAAACGGAGAGTAAGGTTTTAAGGGATCATGTATGTATGCGAGATTTTTTTTCACCTTTATCTTTAAAGTCCTCAACAGATTTAGATGTGTGGGATATCGTTAGAATTCTTACATTTTAAGCCTCTACCCCACAGCCGCGGTTTTAAAGCGCGTCTTGTGTCTCACGATTTGTTGCGATATCTAATTTTGTTTGCAGTAAATTTTGTACTAAGACGCATACGATCGTACACACTGCTACGATTTCGCATTTGGCGCGCCGCGTCTACAAATCGCGCTTACAAAAACGCAGCGGTACAAAACCGCTTCAAATTCGCGGCTGTGGGGTGGAGGCTTTATATGAGATTAGCTTTAAAATTTTGAGGAAAAAAGTTGGACAGTCGTGTTTGTTTTGTAACATAGTTTGTCCACGAGCGTTGCCTTCGTGACACATACGCGCCTATGAGGTTCCCTAATTGTCGACAGGCGAGTGAATGAAGACTGAATCACAGAATTAAATATTACATAAATAAGTAATAATAAATAAATAGTGCTGGACAACTCACACAGCATTATCTAGCCCCAAGCTAAGCAGAGCTTGTGTTATCGGTACTAGATAACTGTTATACTTAATACAATACACTACATAGATAGATATTTTTTATTACACATAGTGAACACCCAGACCAACGGACACAGGATTCTAAAAATAAAGTCAAGTATTTAGACGCCTGAGTATGTCTATATTACAAAATGTTGAGTAAAAGTACCAAAATCGATAACAACTGCTTCATAAAAAAAATTATAAGAAATGGAAACGGTAAAGCATTAGGACCCTACGAAAAAATAATAGTCTTTAATATTATTATTTATTCGTAGTTAGGACCTGAATATTTGGTTGTCAGTCGAATTGACGAGAAAGTAACAAGCGTGGACAAACTATAACAAAAACAACTATAGGATAAAAACATTTAGTAACAATTCCGCGCAAAACCTGCTCTGATAAGATTCAACAAAATGAAATTCGCGTGCACCGCCCGCGGTGACTAAGATGAAAATTGCATTTTGTTGAATCTTATCTGAGTTTTTGCGCGGAATTGTTACTAAATATTTTTAATCCTAATATTTTACAATGAATTTACGCAAACGTTTAACGCATGAATCTATTATTATATACCTTGTTTAAATCAATATTTTTAATTCGCTTGACTTATTGATTTTGACTAAATTATAATGCCTTGGTGAGTTGTGAAAAGGTCCACCATATTCCAAGATATAGGCCGACCGACAAAACTTTTAAAGAAATTAGAAATATCGTAATAAAAATTCTAAATAGTTTACATTAATGTCTTTCGCCTTGGTGTTTCCGAGAATAAATTAAGAGTAAAAAAATATAGTTAAGGTATCATAAGAACTAAGATTTACGTAAATTAATAAATTGTAAGAATAAGGTACCTACGACTAGTGGTGAGTTTTCCATCATTTTGATAAAGGTTGTCGCAGATCGCCGCACCGTTACCGCACACTACAAAAATGTGCATTCAAATAAGGATTTTAACTCGTTACATTTAGATGCAATTTATATTGACGGCATCAGAAGACAGCTCGCGTTTGAAGCTATTGTTAAATGTATCTAAAGATGACGAGTTTAATCCCATATTTGAATCCAGATTTTTGTGTTGTGCGGTAGCGATGTTGCATAACAGAGTTTAACACTTTCATGGCCTAAGACGAAGATGATCACCTCCAGCCCTGGGTAGCGGCGGCGCGCTGCGGGTATTGAATGCGTTAAATCTGATTCAATCTCTAAATCACCATTTTAAAGAATTTCTAGAAGCGTTCCTTTGATATAAACTTGCTTGCTTTTCACAAGTTCTTTAGGCACATGAAGGGGTTAAGACCAGAGTTTTCAAAAAAACATTTAAATGCTCAACTACCAAGAAAAAACATAAATTTTCTAATGGTACAGTATAGCTCCACGGGCAAGTATTTAGCACCGATAACAGAAAAAACTTAATATTTTTTTTTCTTTTTAACTTTTCTAAATCTAAAATTAGAAAATACTTTTAAGTTGCTGAGCACACAACAAAAAGATTTGTTGTTTGTTAGCGTGAATAATAACTTATACTATTGAGATAAAAAACATTTTACAATGAAATTGTGTTTCAAAATGCTACGAGCTAAATACAGAGGATAATATTAGACAAGGGAATAAAAATAATGGTCCACTGCTGGACGCAAGCCTCCCCTTGAAAAGCGCCTTATTGATTTTTATCTTATGGGGGTAATGCCCATAATATAATAGCAGTGGACCATTATAGGCTGTCGAGGAGGAGGAGGAGGAATAAAAATAAACGCACATTGTATTTATCTTTAACATTTCCAAAGTTTATATCAATCCACGAAGACACTTCGGTGATGTTC
This sequence comes from Eupithecia subumbrata, assembly GCA_949316285.1. Lineage (NCBI taxonomy): Eukaryota > Metazoa > Arthropoda > Insecta > Lepidoptera > Geometridae > Eupithecia > Eupithecia subumbrata. Next base: position 14,121,817 of record OX438630.1, on the reverse strand, counting down.
GGAATTTTGAGCCATGAAAGGCAGAGCACCGAGTCCGGTTGACTTTGGTGTCGAGGCGTGATCACGCGTCTCCTTTCTCTATGGTATTTGCTACAGCGCCTCTATCGTGCAGACAGGGAACTACGCAAATCCCATACTAAAACGGGATACCTCGATCACGTCTTGAAACCAGTGTCAACCAGACTCAGGGCATCTATTAAAATTCTCCGCATCCGACACAATAGTACGAGATCCGGCTGCAGAAACAGTGCACCCATCGAGTAAGAGCTAAGAACCACATTTTTACGCATATTTGTGTTAAGGAGAATATATATCTACTAGGTTGCCTATCAAAATGTGGCCGCTAGTATTTTTAATAAAATTATTGAAATTAGATTTTTGGAAAATAAATGTTTATTTTTTTATTTACATAATTTAAACTAGCGGCCACATTTTGATAGGCAACCTAGTAGATATATATTCTCCTTAACACAAATATGCGTAAAAATGTGATTCTTAGCTCTTACTCGATGGGTGCACTGTTTCTGCAGCCGGATCTTAGACCACAATGACATACAACCGACGCACGCAATTGTCGATTTCGTAGAATTGTTATAGAGCCCCAGGGCCTTTTGTTTCTAATTAAACAATACATTTTATTTATGTTATGTTAAATTTGAATTTTGTTTAATTAATTTGAGTTAACTTTAGTCTAGTACGTAAAGTAAATTGGGTGGGCTCTATGAGGTATTTCGGAAACTAAAGTGTAGCCTCTTAAACTGCTAAATTGTGCTGAGTGTAATAAAAAAAACATTCGATATGTGTATGATAAGTACTAGCCGTAATAAAATGCTCTCACAATGGAGCTATCGTTTTTACTGAGTGATACTCAGAAGGACTCGAATTGTTTCCTTCCCTACAATACTGTATCAGTTAAGGCGATCCTATCCCCGATACTAGCGCCACTACATATTTTATTTTATCATTACGTTATACAAAGGAACTATCAAAAAATCGGGCCGCGCGTAGACGATACCTATCACAAGCTTTTTTTTTAATGTATCAGTAAGTTTTGTATTGTATTATTCAGGCAGATGCTTGTTTTAAGAGTTTAGTTCCTATTGGTGGCCACCAAGCTCTCCAAACAAGGTATCTGACTGAATAATACAAAACAAAACTATTACAGATACATTGAAAAAAAGTTTGTAGTAGGTATCGTCTATTATATCCCGATTGTTTGATAATTCCTTTGTTTAACCTAATGATAGAATAAAATATGTAGTGGCGCTAGTATCGGGGTATAGAATCGCCTTAAAGCTGCGTTAACACGATCATAGACTGCGCGGCCCGAGTAGACTCGGATATTTACTCGGACGCACCTCGTATTATGGCTAGGGCATCGGAACCGGTTTTTCCCGGTTCCGCAAGAACCGGGAATTCCCGGTTCTTGGGGCTGTGAAAAGAACCGGTTCTCAAAATATTAGGAACCGGGTTTTCGGTTCTTTCGATTCTTTTATAAAATTATGAATATCGCAGATTGTGACAATCACAAGTCACGCATCAAGGTGTTGCGGAGTGGTCTCGGCACAACGATATCACAAACAATTAATTCACGATAAAAACAACACTTTGAAAACTAGAAATTTGGCGAACCGTAACTTCGGGTGCAAAAAATCAAATATTCCATGTGTGCTATTGCGATTTTTTACCTAAGGGTAATTTTATCCTGTGACTGCACAACATGAGGCTCTGGGGAGTCACAGGTAGCCCACAGATCAGATCATGGACAGGGCCATATTACACGAACCTCTCATAGCCGCCCCCTGTGAAAAAATGCCCAGCAAACCAATACCAGATAAACACTACCAGATTCAGCTTTATGAGGACCAAAATGAAAAGATGAATCAGGCGCCCACGATGTCAGAATATACACAGACGTACTGGGGTTCACTCAATGGACCTCAACATAAATATATCAATAGCACTCGGCAAACACAGACCCATATTCCAATATGAATGCGTAGCAATAACCCAGGCAGTCACAGCCTGCATAAGATAATGTGCATAAGAGAGAAATGAGCGACCAATGTGTACGTATTCTCTCAGACAGCGCTGCCATACTCAGGGCTCTGGAAGGAAACAGCTGTAATTCCAAGCTCGTGTACGAATGTCACTTGGCATTAGAGAGGATATCCACCAAGAACAGGATCATTCTTCAATGGATCAAGGGACATGGCGGATCGCTAGGTAACGACACCGCGGATGAATTGGCACGGAGGGGATCGGATACTACCACAGAGGGTCCATCACCTTTCCTCCCGCTACCATTCTCGATACTCCAGACATGGACCAGGCTCAAAACCAAAGAGATGCATAACGAACGATGGACACGCCTTCCAGAATGCAGACAAGCCAGAACGGCGCTTCCATCAACATCACCGAGGCTGACAAAACGCCTATTCAACCTAAACAGAATGGACCTGCGTATCCTGGTAGGAACACTAATAGGACACTGCCCACTAAACAAACACCTTTTTACCATTGGAGCGACGGATAGCCATCTTTGCAGAGGATGCATCAGCGACGACGAATCAGCTGCAAACGTAGTCCTGGAATGCGGAGGAGTAACAGCACAACGAACAGAAATCCTCAACTTGCCGAGGTCACTCCAGGAAGCGAAGAAGACGCCAGGAAGATTCTGCGCTTCTGGACGGAGTTAGGCTGGCTATGCTAGCTAATTTTAATATTTTGGACCAACTACGAGTACCTCAACCTAAGGGCTAATGTTTTATTTATTTTATTTATTTTCTGTTTGCTATATCTTGAGTTAGAGTTCAATAGCTGTAGCTTAAAATACTACTGTAAGTATAACATATAAAAAAAATTATTGTTACAAGACTGATTGTTTAAGAAATAAAAATTATTGCTGTGATAAAAATTCCCTGTTAGATTTTTGACCCTATTGTAGAATATTGAAGATTTTACAAACAAAATTCTAATAAATTAATAAAAGCTCCGGAAGAACCGAAAGAACCGAAAGAACCGGGTACCCGGTTCTGTGTTGGAACTGGAATCGAAAGAACCGGTTCTTAAAATATGGCCGATTCTCGATGCCCTAATTATGGCTACCCCATCCGAGCGCACGCGGACGACGGCGTCCGACTAAGTAGACTCGGACCGCGTTCAACTATTCCGAGCTAGCTCGTATAGGAGTAGGAGAACAAGAGAGTCTGTAACAACAACCAAGCGTCTCGATATTGCGAGAGTCCTCCTATCCAAGTACACTCGTATGAGGCACTCCTAAGAGTCCACTCGATTCGAGCGTGTCAACACAGTTTAAGCCTGAAGGATCAGGCAAAGTTTCAATAAGACAAAACGTAAAAACGTTTTTTTTACTATTAATTTTATACAATGGAAATATACTTATGCACCTTAACTTAAAAGGAAATTCAGTCTGACAGTTATGCTTCGAGGGAGCCTAGAGGGAGAGGGAAATAGAGTAAGAAGTTATCACAATTTGCCATAAATTTTCCTTCTGAGTAACGTTAAGCCCATTGCAGCATCTGTGTTGCTCCATAAAATCACAGAAACGGAAAAATTTACGCCATAATATGTTTTACACATAGTGAACCGCTAGTGACATCAATATACAATTTATAATGTGACAAACTTAGTTTTCACTTTGAAAACTTTTCAAGCCAACACAGCGACATCATTTCTTATAATAAAATTATAAATAATTATGAATAAGCACGAGAATACAACAATTATAAAATGCAATGTGTAAGTAGGCGTCGGTTTACCGCGATCGAACATTCTAACGTTTTATAAAATTTTATAGCTGAGTGTACTTTTGAAAAATGTTATGAATATAGAAAAAAAACTACGTATTCAATTAGTTATCAATACAAAACCATTAGCATTTATAGCAATTAAACAAGTATGTGTAATTAAATGTACAAAATATTAAAAAAGAAAAACGTTTTTGAAAAGTACCTACTCTCAGCGATACCACAGCCTACCTATATGCATACAGTCGTTCGACGAAGGAGTTTTGACAGGGCAATCGTGCGGGGCCAAAGGAACAGGTCGGGGGGCGGGACGCTCCCGAGTAACTAAGGCGGTGATGTATTCTACTCGGGAGCGTCCCTCCCCGTCCCGTCCCTTGCCCCCCGTACGATTTCTCTGTCAAATTCACGTCAAAATGCCTTCGTCGAACGACTGTGTGCATATAGGTAGACTGTGGCGATACGCTTCAACCATACTGCGAGACCAGGGTGGGCGCGGTGGCTAAGGCGGGCGCGAAGTATCAAACATATGAAACATCGGTTTCCGTTCATACTAAGTGAATAAAGCGGGCGCCTAGCGCGACGCGCTTGAGAGAATTAACACGCGTCATTTTCAACGCGCCCGCGTTTGGCTCGCAGGATGAATTAAGGTTGAGGGGCATAACCGACCCAAATCAGCGCCAACACCTATTTTATCTTATTATTATCATAAACGAAGGAATTTTCATAAATCGATTGGCGAGTTTGAGATGCCTATCATAAGCTTTTTTTAATGCCTCTATAAATATTTTAGTTTGTATAGTGTAGGCAGAGATTAGAAGTTGCTGTTTTTTGCCACCATGGTGGCCAAAAAGAGAAACTTCGTATCTCTGCTTAAAGTATACATAAAATATATATAAAATAAAACTTTTACAGAGGTATTAAAAAAAGCTTACGATAGGCATCACAAACTGGCTAATCGATTTTTGAAATCCTTCGTCTAACATAATAATAAGATAAAATAGGTGGTGGCGCTTGAGTCGGGGTAGCGCTTTAAGATAAATGTTATAATGTGCGAGCGAGATCGCTGCAAAGTTGGTATAGGACGCCTTCTAAAGGCTACGGCCTCGACGACAAGGGCAGGCGATTTTATAACCTACTATTTGTAATGTCTTTACTATAAAGAAGTAAAATAAGCTTGAAAAATCACAAAACCGGCCATATTCCTTTAGATTTTCACCGAAACAAAAAAAATCGGTCCGTTTCGCGCGTCATCCTGTCGATCAGTTTGTATGTACCGTACATACAAAATGCTCGGTTTTCGCTATCACTATGGGTAACCTACTTGGTTTGAACCGGCCAACTTGTGCGTAACATCCCAAAGGTAACACACACACCCCGCCGTCGAAGCCGCCGCCTGTTACAATAGATAACCTATCTATACTAAAAGTGCGTGGGTAGTAGATCACGTGCAGGAGGTGACGTTGAGCTTGGCGAAGTAATCGAGCAGGCCTTGGAGGCGTTTCTTGACGCGCTTCTGGTCGTCGAGAGTGCAGCCTAGGATGGCGGTCTCGAAGTTCTTGTCGGTGCCTGAAATAATAATAATTATAATGCTGGACAATTCACACAGCATTATCTAGCCCCAAGTTAAGCAGAGCTTGTGTTATGGGTACTAGAAAATGAAAAGAAAATGAAAGAGGTTTGTTATTAAAACGGCCAAAGGGTCGTTCGGGTCGGGCGAAGGTCTGCTTGAGACGCAGGAGGTTGCGGATTCGATTCCCACTTCGGGACAGATGTTTGTACGATCTGCAGATATTTGTTCAGGGTGTCCTGGATGTTTTATATGTATAGTCTGGTCTACCCTAGTATGTTCTATAATGTTCATCTGTAATTTGTAAACCTAGCTGTAAGTTTCTCCAAAATTGTATAAATAAATAAAATAAATAAATTGCTACATGGACGTTGGTTGAGGATACTGTAAATATTTACCGGTGTTAGGATCTGGCTGGCTGGTGCATGCGTTCATATATGTGAGGCAGCGCGCGTGCGCCGTGCAGCCGTCCTCTTGTACCGACATGACCAGCTGGTCGATGTACATGTTCACCTGGAACAATTTTCAACAAAGTTAACATTTATCCTTGAAGACCTCTGTGGCGCAGCGGGCAAAGGTCCGCCTGCGACGCAGGAGGTTGGTTCCCGCCTCGGGACAAATGTTTGTACGATCTGCAGATATTTGTTCAGGGTGTTCTGGATGTTTTTCTATGTATAATAAAAAATAGCTATCTATGTGTATTGTATTATGTATATCAGTTATCTAGTACCCATAACACAAACTCTGCTTAAGCTTTGGGCTAGATAATGCTGTCTGAATTTTCCAGCATTATTTATTTACTTATTATTTATTTAGCCTCTTTGGTTCTGATGGTGACAGCCGAAAATGCAAAACGAATTTTAAATTTTGTTATGGTTGCTATAGAAAGTATTAGAAAGTCATAGACAAATAACTTGCATTTGCGACTAATAAAAAGAGTTTAAACCTCTCTTTTTTAATCAAAAAATAAAAAATACGATCATAAATGAGAGGGCAGGACCGACGACAAAAAAATTAAAGGGCGTTCGAAAAATTTGTTCTTGATGCGCAAATATTAGGTCCTTACATATGAAATTGGCGTTTTGTATGGGAGGAACAAAAAGTCGAATATTTTTTAATATAATATATTTAATTAATCAAAGTATGAACCATTATTTTCTATGCACTTTTGCCATCTTATAGGTAGTTCATTGATCCCTTTACTAAAAAAACCAGTCGGACGGGAATCAATAAAATCTTTGAAGGCGATTTGGACTGCCCCATCGGAGTTGAATTTTTTCCCTTGCAAGAAGTTATCCAAATTTCGAAAAAAATGGTAATCTGTTGGAGCAAGGTCCGGGGAGTACGGAGGATGTCTTAGACTTTCCAATTGAAGCTCTTCTAATTTAGTAGCCGTCTGTTGCGCAGTGTGTGGTCTAGCGTTGTCGTGAAGCAGCAGTGGCGTGGAGCGATTGACCAGCCTAGGTTGTTTAGCCGCTAGCTTTTCCATCATGGTTTGCAATTGCTGACAATAGACATCAGCCGTAATAGTCTGGCCAGATTTGAGAAAACTGTAATGAACAATACCGGCACTAGTCCACCAAACGCTTACAAGTAACTTTTTTGGGGTTAATTTTCGCTTGGGGCAGGATTTGGCTGGCTGGCCAGGATCCAACCATTGCGCTGAGCGCTTCCGATTATCGTAAAGAACCCATTTTTCATCACAGGTAATGATTCGGTTTAAAATACCTTCATTATTGTGCCGGTTTAGTAATGTAACGCAGCAGTCGACGCGCGTTTGCCGGTTTGCTTCAGTCAATTCGTGAGGTACCCACCTTTCAAGCTTTTTAATCTTCCCAATTTGCTTCAAGTGAATTAAAACAGTTTTATCACTAACACCGCAGCCTGCAGCTAACTCGGACGTGGTTTGCGATGGATCCGCTTCCACAATAGCCTTCAACTCTTCATTATCAACTTGAGTCTCAGGCCGTCCACGGGGCTTGTTCTGCAAGTCGAAATTTCCAGAACGAAAACGTTGGAACCAAAAACGAACTGTGTTTTCTTTTGCAACACGACCGCCATACACATCATTCACCCTTCGAGTTGTTTCCGCAGCACTAGTGCCACGGCGGAACTCGTACTCGTAAATAATGCGATATTTTAAGTTTTCCATTTTGTAAAATGAGTGACGCAAACAGAAAAAAACAGAAGAAAAAAAACAAATGAATGACGATCATCGAAGCACAAATACACGAGTCTATAGCTGTACAAATTTGAATTTGGAATTCCTTACCAAAGAGGAGAAATTTGTGATTAAAGTGGCCAGTACGAAAAACGCCAATTTCATATGTAAGGACCTAATACTTCTGCGTCCGATTACTAAGGGTTGTTATGACGACGATATTAAAAAAAAACAAGATCCGTCAAGTGCGAGTGTAACTCGCGCGCCGAGGGTTTTGAACGTTTGTCAACAAATATGTACCAAAAGTACCGGTTAGAAACTTCGCAATTTAACGAATACCTAAGAATAGTAGGTACCAACCTACATTTCAGATGGATCTCTCTGCATGCTTCGGTTAAATGGGTGGTTCGGTTAAGGTAATGGTAAATTTTTCGACTTTTTTCGAAATATTTCAAAAAGTATTAAAGTTACAGAAATTTGAAAAACTGGTTTCAAATGTCCAAACCGATACCTTTCATTTGATATCCCACTCGGTGGGGTGGCCCCCCTTTTGAAAATTATTAGTTTTTGACCATTTTTCAAAAAGTGTTCTTTTTACAGACTTCTCTATATTTTTCCTGTAAAATATAGATCCACGTCTATAAACGCTCCATACATTTTACATGGATCGCTCTGCAATCTTCGGAGATAGGGGGGGGGGGGAATGGGTATTTTTTCGACATTTTTCAATATATTTTAAAAAGTATGAAACCTACAAAAATTTCAAAAAATGTTTTGAAATGTACAAAATGATACCTTTCATTTGATACCCCATATGACTCTGTAGGTATCTTTTAAAATTTCGGCATTACAATTTGTATGGAAAATATTCATTTTCATTTTTCATTTATTTTAATTTATTTTTGTCTAAATCTGTACAGGCGCACGAAATGTATTATTATTTTAAATTTCAAGTTGATAGCTGCAGTAGTTTTTGAGTTATTTAGGAGGGAAAAAAGGACAGACAAAGCGAGACCATAAGGGTTTTGAAACCGATCTTCGATCATCAAAACCCTAAAAACATTCGTATATATTACCTAACAATTTAATGAACGTGTAGTATTTATTTATCTCAATTTGTTATGATTGTAACATTGTACATGATTTTTAGTATAGTTTGACAATGCCTTTATAAAGCAGCATACTTTGAAATACCCTATAGTTAATTGAGTTTTTTCAGTTGAGCTACCTGTAGATTGTTTGCAACGGTCTGCAGTTAGCTCAATTGTTTCAATTGTAAATACCAATTATATTATAATTTTCTTTGTGAATAAAGGCTTCTGCCATAATCAATAGTTAATTAATTTATTATTTACATATTTGATTGCGACTAATTATTTATATTTAATTTCTCAGTCATGTCTGTTTGTTTTTTTAACCTTTGTACCTTATGGTGTATCCTAAAACGAAATGCAATATGTGTGTTATACTTAAAATAGTACTAAATATAGAATGTAACGACATCAAGTATAACAAGTGTACCTACGATGGAATAAATAAATACAAAAAAAAACAAAGTAACTTTCCGCACGGTTAAAAATATACAGAAACTTTTTGAAGGTTTCATCAAACCAAAAGATGAAGATATATACATTTATTTTTAAAAGCAATCCTTATGACTCAGCTGCATGAGAGCAATCTGTGGTATTAAAAAAAGGGAAAGCTGTCGACCACATTTCAAAAAACTTAATCTTCTGACATTGACATCACTATATACATATTTATGAAATTGCACTATTTATTCGATGAAACCCGGGACTATTTTCTTTTAACACTAACAAGCGGCGACAAGACTGTTTACAGCTTAGGAATAACGTGAAAACAGCTCTATTTAATAACAGTATTTTTGTAATGGCACCCAAAATTTATAATCATTTACCAACTGACATTAGGAAGTGTAATGACATTATAATATTTAAATCTAACCTTTTTAATTATTTAATAAGTAAGACATTTTACAATTTGCATGAATTTTTTGACGCAGTTTAGTATTAAGTAGATGTAGAATTCAGAGCAATTTAGTAAACGCATTATTTTTTAATTCTTTAAACTTTTCCTTGTAAGCTTCACTATTATAAATATTATTTTTGGTATTGATGAATTATTAATATGTAAAATTTGTACGCCAAATGGCAGATCACAGTGCTCTTAATTATATGTCTGAACATCCCTGTAATACCTGTGTATCACAAATGAATAAATGAATTTGAATTTGAATTTGACTCCGTTTTCCTTTCTTGTCTAAAAACAAACAAGTTAACTAACAAAGCAAACAGTCCTCTACAATAAACATTCTCATCAATCAACTGGCCAGACAATAATGTATATGCATGCAACATATACATAGCATTATGCACATGGCCGTGACGCCAAGTAGGTACATAATAAAACGGGCGATGACATTGTATGTACCACTACTGTATGTATCACTTGCTTTATCACAAGTGCCTTCCCATAGCTATTGATAATAGCTGTTTACTATAAACTTGTTTGTTTTCCTTGCATTGGAAAATTAAGCTCTATTTTGTATGCAACTAGATTCTGCCTGCGGTTTCATACGCTATGTTTCCGTGGAAAAGTTTACAGGTTATTTATATCCCATGAGAATTGATTTATAGGATAAAACTTAGCATAAAATACATCAATGCAAAATTTCACCCCGATCCGTTTATTAGTTTTAGCGTGAAGAAGTAACAAGCATCCATCCATTCATACATCCAAACTTTTACATTTGTAATATTGATGATAAACAGATAAACATTTTATTTATAATTTGTCAAATTATAGGTCAAAATTGTGTAAACATGATAAAGTGATATACAAATAATAAATGTATGTAAATTTATTAACTTTAACCAGCAAATTATTCAGAATTTAAAAATTCGTCGTAGGTATAGAACGTCTTCTCTACGAGCCAGTTTTTTAGTTTAGTTTTAAAATTTTCGAGACTCGGTGCGTCCTGGTCTGGTGATGTCCTCCTAGCCGAATTTCGACTACGGCGGCCAGTCTCATCGGAGACTAGCCAGATGCGCAGGACATATTATAGTGCACAAGTGTGTGCGCAAACATAGGCGCACTTTCTTTTCCCTCAGTGTCGGACTGCCGATTATAATATCAGTGTGATTCATTCGCGAATACAGTATTCTCATATAATAAATAATAATAATGCTGGACAATCCACACAGCACCATCTAGCCCCAAAGTAAGCTACTCAAAGCTTGTGTTGTGGGTACTAGATAACTGATATATTTAATACATAGATATATATTTTTTTATTATACCTAGAAAACACCCAGACCAACGGAACAAATTTCTGCAGATCGTGCACAAATTTGTTCCAAGGCGGGAATCGAACCCGCAACATCTTGCGTCGCAGGCGGACTCTCGCCCGCTGCGCCACTGAGGTCGTCTTATCAACGAACATGTTACCTACATAACTTTAGTTTACATCGTAAGGCATCAATGGAATCGTCTAGCGAAGGACAGTGGGTGGCATAACTTCAAGAGGCCTTTACCCGGTAAGCAAATCCGGTATTCTTAACACGTTCCCTGTGCAGCCATGATTATTCATATTCATTAATTTATTGTGATTTTATGCATACAGGTATTGTTCTGAGGTGTAGGTAGTCTTAGTGGGTACACAATGCACCAAAACCCTGTCAGGGATCTACAATTATTTTGGGTTCGCTCATGTTAGATTGACAACTTTGATAGTCATAGAGTGTTTATTGTATATATTTGATGAACTTTTATGAACGATAAATTAGTATGTATTGATTTATTTAACATTTTTTTTATTAGCACACGGCTTTACGTTTTATGCTCGCTGCGAATGGTACATTAAGCCTCGTAACACCGGCTAATATCCGGCACTATGGCTCGAATCGAACCTACAACCACTACTGTCTCATCAGGCCATTCGTCTAATGCGTTATGAAAGCCGAATATGATTATTTGTGATCGATGGGCGCTCTCTGGGTGCTTGTATTTCAAAATATTCCAATACAGTTTTAATAATGTAAGAATTGCTTTGTTATCATAATATTTAATTTGCGGAAATGTAGATACAGTGGGTCTTAGTTTTTTGTAATTTTCTCAGTAAATTCCTCAAAGAGCGTGCAAAATTAACTTTGTTTCATGAATAATGATAGTGGATGTTATTTTTAACCCCCGACGCAAAAAGAGAGGGGTGTTATAAGTTTAACGTGTCTGTCTGTGTCTCTGTGTATCTGTCTGTGGGATCGTAGCTTCCAAACGGATGAACCGATTTTCGTTTAGTTTTTTTTGTGTCATAGATAATTTTATCCCGAGTGTTCTTAGTATATCTCTTCCATGTAAATCTGTAGGAGGGTTTTTTAAATTTTTAATTTTGTTCTTGTTATATCCAGGATTTTATGTTTTTGTTTTGGTCAGCTTATCTCAATGCAAGGAAATATCAGTAGATAAGATATTAACCAATAATACCGTAACACGTCACGGGCCACCCACGAAATTCAAGATTTTCTGGGGGTCTACTAGAAAAAGGATAATCTAAGTTTCATTTTCGTTGTCGTGCAAAACCAACTCTTAAGTCGCTTGCATATGATTAGCGTTTGCACGAAAACCAATCAGAAACTTCAATTTCGTTTTTAAGAGTACGAGCCCTGGTTTTTTTGTATTTTTCGCGTTCTACAAGGAATTTATCGATGTAGTCAGTAGGTAGTTTTGCGACGGTTCTCAGCCATTTGCTATGAACCCATAGGTACTTTAACCACAGATTTCAAAATATCGAAATCTGTGGCATAAAAACCAGAAAATATAAGAAATTGCCGCGCGACCGGTGAGCGGTTTAACAGCCTAATAATTTAGGTAGATTGCAGCTAGCAGAATCTGATTTAGAAATAAATTGACTTTTCACTGATAACGATAAGCATAGAGCGTGTATGCCATTATAGTGGTGTTCTTTGAAAGATATATCAGACAGCTTCGTTGGTTAACTTTGACGTAAAGTGTAGAAAGCTCGTGTCATAATTTAATGGCTTTGAAAAACTAACAACCAACTTCGTACGCATCCCAGATCCCTGTTTTATAAGTTTTGCGGGATAAAATACTAATCACTCGTGACTAAAATTTTCATGGAACGACCTATCCTTTATACAACTGCAAAAGAATCATCCAAATCGCTCCATCAATCTGTCCTCCATCTCCATCTCCATCATTCTGTCCACATGGATGGTAATAGGAAATACATAACGTAGGTACCTATGTTAGTTTTAATATTTTACCATATTTTACCTTTTTATATTGTGTGCACTGTATTTTTATTTTTATGTGATATGGGTCTTTTTGTGCCTGCAATAAACTGATTTTATTTTATTTATTTATTTTATTATTATCAATGACGAAAAAATCGACGGACTTAGGTACATAAAAAACATGCATAAAGTTGAATATAGAACCTTCTTTTTTTGAAGACGGTTAATAAACATCATTGCATTAATAGACTTCTCTACATAGTATAAAACAAAGTCGCTTCCCGCTGTCTGTCTGTCCCTATGTATGCTTTGATCTTTAAAACTACGCAACGGATTTTGGTGCGGTTTTTTTAATAGATAGAGTGATTCAAGAGGAAGGTTTATATGTATAAAACATGCATAATATAGCAGAGAAACACTGATAATCTTAGAGGTTTCTAATGTGATGTCGTAAATAAACACAATTTTTTGCGCTTACATTGCAAACGCTGGCTGAACCCTACGTGAAAGATCAAAATAATGTACCTACTACAGTATTGTACACCTTAAAAAGTTGTACAAAAAAGTCCGTATCAACATTGCACCCGTGCAAAGCCGGGGCGGGCCGATAGTTTTTTAATAAACTTTAAATAAACATGTATAATTATCCGATTATCTTTTCGAAGAACACATGCGTTAGTAAGGTACTCACAATTTTACTGAACGTTTATCTCAGCTGTTAGATTTTTCAATCCGATTGGCAGTTTCCGGTTACCAAACTTTCTGACTCCGAGCTACTACTGTGTATAATGTCCTCCTAGCCAAATTTCGACCACGGCGGCCAGTGTCATCGGAGACTAGCCAGATGCGCAGGACATATCATAGTACATAAGTGTGTGCGTAAAGACAGGTGCACTCTCATAATCCAATAGGACGACAGATCGACACGACGGGGAAGAGGTCAGGCGCACGACCAACCAAAGGCTTAACGTGCTTTCCGAGGGACGGGGGTGTAACACCGCCCACTTCCTGACTACGGGCTGCTACTGAGAATTTTTCTTGCTAGAAAAACCCAATAACAACTATTGGCCCGACTCGGGATTCGCACCCAGGACCTCAAACTAGCGATTGAACAAGCTGACCGCTAGACCAACGAGGCAGTACTGTGTAATGTGTGTACTATGTATAGAATATGCTTTGTACCTGATGCAGAGCCTCTTCCTGCGATGGATCCCGGTCAGTTCTGACGGCTACCTCGACTGTCATGGCGCGCGCGAGGATGCGTTCCGCGTATCGTTGGATGTCGTCCTTATCGCCTGCAACAACGTTTAAATAAAAAAAAAATGCTGGACAATTTACACAGCTACCCCCAAGCTAAGCACATAAATAATGTTGGACGATTCACACAGCATCATCTATCCCTAAACGAAGCACAGCTGTTTTTTCGTGTTTACTGATTTATAGTTTCAGTGGACTCTGACCTCATTTTGCTGTGGATAAATTTAATACAGAACGTAGAAATTAATTAAGAATGAGACACTACCATACAGTTAAAAGCTAAGTGGATACTACAGTTTGACCCAGTAAAGACCTAAGCTCGTACTGTACCACTATTTTTACAGACAACAACCGTGCTTTTGTCTTCTATCCAGGCCCAGAAAAAAATCTCGTTGCAACGTATAACAAACCCGCTCATTCAAGAAACTAGTCGAAAACATACAAGCAACTATAAATATGTCTACGATTTTTAATTAAACAGTGGTTAGTATCAACACTAAGGGAGACATCTCATCAACCTCAACAGCCTGTGTTGGTCCACTACTGGATTCAGGCCTCCCCCTGATAAGCGCCTTATTGGCTTTTAGTACATGAGGGGTAATGCCCATAATCCCCACTCTGGGCATGCGGGTTGGGGATCGCAGTTTGGTGGTGGAATTGCTTTGCAGGGGGCGCTGCTGCCCGCTACCGGTGGATATCCTTTAGTCGCCTTCTTTATCTTTAGATCTTTAGATATATCTTTAGACACCCGCGGGAAGAATTGGGGTGGTGCAAATTCTAAGCCGGCACCACACATCAAGAGGACGCAGCAAGGCAGACATCTAATGATGTTCGAATTACAGGTATTTATGGTCATTTTTAGAACTATAAGTCTAGTTGCCACTTGACTATTATAGAGATTGCGAGATAAACGAATACATTTTTTGTTATTATAGTGCCCCTTACACTTAGGGAAATTTCTAAGAAAATTTTGAGATAATATTAAATATCTTCGATAAACGAAATGTTCGCAAGGCCTGCCGTCGTCGGCCGAAAACCCGTTGGAGGCCCGTAAAAATATGACTTGGAAGCACACCTACAAGAGTTGCTGTTGAAAAGCATAAGACTGGCCGGAAACTGTACAAGATAGATCAATGTAGATCAATGTAGATCAATGGCAGAAGACACGTTTTGGGTCGGCATGCAATAGAACTAATGGTCACTAGACGTCTGAGGAAGCTGCTAGATGTTGACCTTACATTCAGATATATCGGAAAGCAGCTCGGAATGCTTCACGCTGTCCAGAGTGGAAAGCAGAGAGTCCCGCTCCTCCACAATCCTGACTGTGTCTCTTCGGAGCCGTTCCACCCGCATCTCAACTTGGTCCAGCACTGATATCAATCTGGAGACAAAAATAACACTTTTATTTTGATGACGACCTCAGTGGCGCAGCGGGCGAGAGTCTGCCTGCGACGTAAGAGGTTGCGGGTTCGATTCGTGCCTCGGAACAAATATGTGTACGATCTGCAGAAATTTGTTACGTTGGTCTGGGTGTTTCTATGTATGATAAAAAAAAATCTATCTATGTATATAATGTATTACATATATCAGTTATCTAGTACCCAAGCTTTGTGTAGCTTACTTTGGGGCTAGATGGTGCTGTGTGGATTGTCCAGCATTATTATCATTATTATTATTATTTTATGTATTTTTCGCATTTGCTCTCGTTATTTTGACGATAAGGCTCATTCAGGTTTATGATAACCCCCGACGCAAAAAGAGGGGTGTTATAAGTTTAACGTGTCTGTCTGTGTATCTGTCTGTGGTATCGTAGCTCCCAAACGGATGAACCGATTTTCGTTTACTTTTTTTTGTGTCATCGATAATTTTATCCGGAGTGTTCTTAGCCATGTTTCATGAAAATCTTTCAAGGGTTTTTTAAATTTTAAATTTTGTTCTTGTACTCCATTCACTTACAGAAAAATCTTATTTAAATTTGTTAATAGTTTTGTTGGGCGTGCACAATTTTAACAAAAAACATGGTGTATTAATATACTTCGACCATAATTAAAGTAAAAACGAAGTGCCGGTAGTTTTATATAACTTTGCGCCAAACATGTAAACAAATCGAAAATCGGAGCAATTGATGGTTTGGCCTTGGCACGTTACAAGGATAATGCTTATCTAGAAGTAGCAAGGTCGATTTATATAATTTTACGTTTTTACGGTTTTAAGACATTTTAATGATCGAAATTACATTATGTTAATATTTATGTATTACCAAAGTAATTTTAAATTCCAAGTTAGGTACCTACCGATGTTTCTCTTTCACATTGATTACTTATTGCTTGAGCAATCGGTAGTAGGTATCCGAGATAGAACGCATGCGAGACAAAGTTAGTTAATCAAAGCTGAGTTTCTTGCTGCTGTTGTTTTTTATATTTTGATTTTACTCACCTATTATATGTCTCTGTACTCATATTAAAATGCGAAAATAACTATTAAGTAGGTACTGTTTGTGTAATAAGTTTAACTTAAAAAGATAAAGAGAACGTACCGGTACTGTGTGCCAAATCAACATACACACCAATGTTGCCTAGTCGAATTCGGTCAAAGTTACTAAAAATTAAAAAAAAATAGTTAGACCGCCAACACCGTTCCGATATAGCTAAATCGGCAATAAATAGCCTGAGTTGGTATCACTATGCAATGCACAGTGTCAAATGAACCTAAATGTTTCATCTCAGTGTTATCACGAAAACCAACCGTTTTTATCATTTTTAGCTCTAGCTAGAGTAAAACTCTGCCATCGATAGATCATGTAATTTTTTTATTGAATATTATCAAAGTTACCCTATAATTGGATCATGAAATATACATAAATAAATAATAAAAAACTGGGTTATTTATTAGTAGTTATATCTGTATTTTCTCCTCTTTAATGGCTTATTTATTTTATTAGACAGAATATGTCTAAACTTAACAAATTGTTTATAGACAACCAAATCTAACTCGGCATTATTAATAGTTTGATATTGAAGAGAAAAATAAGTATTTTTTTGTTATTATAGTGCGTAACCCTACACTCAGGGTAATTTCTAAGAAATCAAATAATATCGCAAAAAATATCGACTTCGACGGGACTTGAACCCGAAAATCTCTGCGCGATTTTCGACTCCCACGTCACTTGACCTCGTGGTGTAGTTGGTTAGCACATTCCGGAAGGTACCGACGGACGGATGCGGGTTGAAGTCCCGTCGAAGTCGAAAATTTTTGCGATATAATTTGATTTCTTAAAAATTAAGTAATGCAAAGCCACAGACAGAAGCTAGTATTCCATCATTTTATGTAATACTAGCTTCTGTCTGTGGCTTTGCTAATGTCTTTATGTTACACTGTAACATAAAGACCTTCCTAAATAAAAGGTAAGATCAAACTTAGATTTTCATCAGATCATAACAAATTAGTTATAGATAGAGAAAACAATTCAGCATTATTTAGCTAAGTTTTCACAGATTTCTATTTAAATATTTTACTTATAATGTTTTTGAAATAAATAAATGTTTATGTAATGTTTTTGATGAATTGAACAGATCTTTAATATGACTAGGACTACTTAAAGCAGGGTTACATTAGTGCATGCCCCCCCCCCCCCCCCGGATTATGGAATAATATTTTCATGCCCCCTATATTTTTCTTCATTGTTTCAATAAAAAACACTAATTATTTGAAATTTATTTCACACGAAAATTACATCACACATTTATTTGGTGTTACTAGTATAGTATTATAATATCTGTGGTGTTACTAACCAATATGTAAAATAATCATAATTATTTTAATATGTGCGATGTTTTGATTAAATTTTATGTGATGTTTGCGCCTGCTTTTTTTGAACCAGTTGGTCGCTATCAGGTTCAGTTTTTAACAGAGTTATCCTGACTTCTCCTTAATCCATATAGTCATATAAAGATTAAGGAGAAAGCATTTTCTCCAAATGTTCTGGTGGAGGTGAGAGACATCTTTCATAGTCGAATCTGCCTTCATATCCAGAAATTCTTCTTGGACATGTTCTGGTAATTGCAGAACATTGACCACAAATGGATTTTTAGTCATGTGCCATATTGGTGATTCTGAATTTACTAAAATAATTAACTAAATCCATGTGCGAGTTAAATTATAAAAAATGATAAGAAATTACATCAAAATATCCAAATACTTCATGCCCCTTTAAGATCTTTCTAAAGGTTCCCCACCGGTTGGGATGTCCTGACCTAGATAGATATTAAAAATATTAATCAGTACAAACTACAGTACCCAAAACTATGGCATATTAGTACTTATGCTAAAGTTTTGGGTACTGTAGTTAGTAAGTAGTTTGTAATCTGTAGAAACATAACCATCCTACTTGCGCAGTTTGGTAAATAGATAGGTACTTCATCATCAATAAATACTATGACTAAAATATTGTGCATTTTTGAATACAGAATGTTCAGCAGCATTAATAATGTGGAATTGCTTAGCACATGACCTTGTGAGGCCCATGTTCTTATATTGGTTGCCATGGAGATGTGATTTTGAATTATTTATGAACTGTTTGCATTGCAAATAGAACTTGAGTGTGAATGAATACAATGGTAAAGTACAAAAACATAGGCTGGAAAATAAAATTATTGAATAACCTAAAAACATATTGTAATTGCAAATTGATATTAATTGCTTGATAGAAGGCCATGTTGCCTTTTATCAAACAATTAAAATCAATTTGCTAAGTGCAAATCATGATAACCACTTGTAAATAACAAGCTTAGAGCACAGGTCTATAATTAATGTTTTATCTCTAGTCCGTAAAAGGTCAGTTCAAGCATGACTAATAGGAAAGAATTGGCAGTCAAAAAACTTACGAAAACCATTAGTTATGTTCCGGAACGGTTGCGTGGGTGACTACATAGAACTTTTTAGAAATACCGGCCGCGACCAAATTCGGAAGACAGGCGTGGAGAAAGCTTGTAACAATGAGTAGAACTGAAGCCAAAAGCGGCAATATGATGTATTCAGTGGGTAAACAAAGGGTGCTTACTTATCCTTGGGGGCTTGCAGGCCGAGTGTGGAGGACTCGTCGATCAGCGGCAGCCTGGAGACTTCGCCGCTGTACGCCACCTCCAGAGCGAAGGGATCCACATCCATCTGTGTATCGTTTCCTTTTCTCAGAGCCACCGTGAAAAGCTATTTATTATACACTTGCAATTGCTTTTCAATAAATAAATCACGCCGAATACGGTGACAAAATAAAATCGAGAGAATCGAACTACCTATCAATCAAAACAAAATTGACTACCTACATTTGTGAATTTGAGTGATCGATCAACTGACGTCTGCATTTGCATTTTCATCTGACTTTGACAATGACAGAAGTTGACTTTTCGCAAAAGAAACAAAACAACACAGCAAAACAACGTCAAGTCAAAACTGAGTTGTGTTGAGTGATGCCAGAATTTTTTATTGGATATTTTTACTGGCAGCACTTGGGAGTTGTTTTCTCTTTGGCCGAGATTATTGAGTTGCTGCATCCAATTCATTTTAAGCTACCTGATGTAGGTTTTATGTTAGATACTTTATACCTTCTTAGTTATATTATAAACTATAGACCATGGACAGAGAATGTCATCGTGATGTCTCGATATGTCACGTCATGTGGAATAAACCCTATACTCTGTAAACAGGGCTGTTTTATTACAACAATTTATTCCACATGTAATCGTATATAATCAGACTCTAGAAACATGGAAAAGTATCTCCGGCCAGAGCGGTTCGACGGAGACCCCGCGTTGACGGGGCAAGCTAACGATATTTCGTCACAGTGGATACATTGGAAGAAAACATTTGAAAATTTTCTCGGAGCAAACGAGCAAAAGCTTTCAGAATCATCGAAACTACAACTGTTGGTTAATTTTATCTCATCGGGTTTGTATAAGTACATAGAACACTGCGAGGACTACACAGAGGCCATAAAAACATTAGAAGCATTATTTGTAAAGCCAAAAAGTGTAATTTTTGCAAGATATAAGTTAGCAACAAGGAAACAGCAGGCAAGCGAATCTATCGACCAGTATATACAGGCTCTACATTTATTAAGCAAAGACTGTCAATTCAAGGACACTAAAGCCATTGAGAACGAGAAGGCGTTTATTAGGGATGCATTCATTGCCGGATTAACATCCCCGGACATACGACAACGATTACTGGAAAATCAGATGCTGAGTTTGGAGGAAGCAGGTAATCAAGCGAGAGCCTTAGAGTCAGCTAAAATTCAAACAGCGGGTTATGCATCTCGATCTGTAGAAACACCCTTTGCCGCTGCAAGTAACTTGAACCGAAGCTTAAACCAGAGCGCATGCTATTTTTGTGGCAAATCAAGACATCCTCGCCGTTTTTGTCCTGCCGCAAATGCTAGCTGCTTAAAATGTGGCAAAACCGGCCATTTTGCAAAAGTTTGCAAAAGCCCAATTACCTCAACAACGACTCAAAAGGGTGATGACACCGCTTCATGTATCCAATTGGCATCAACAGCTGGTTTTCAGAAATGTATCATTTCAATTCACGTCAATGGAGTACCAGTAAAAGCCTTAATAGACACTGGAAGTACTGCCAGTTTTATTGATAAGGACGTGATACGACAGTATGGACTGGAAACAAAACCATGGAACCAAAAAGTTTTGATGGCCTCCTCGACCTTACAAGAAGATATTAAAGAAATATGTTATGCATCTGTTCAGATAAACGACCATGAAATTCCAAATACTCCGTTGCGAGTGATGAGGGATCTATGCACTCAAGTAATATTGGGTCATGACATTCTAAAACATCATGCCGAGCTGACCATAGAGTTTGGTGGAACCCAGCCTAAGCTCAGACTGTGTGTATTAGGACCAGCAAACATAGAACCTGTCAATTTATTTGAGAACTTAACAACTGACTGTAAGCCAATCGCTATCAAATCTCGCAGATATACGCCTGGTGACCAAGCATTTATAGAAACAGAAATAAAGAAACTGTTGTTAGACGGAATAATAGAAAAGAGTACTTCTCCATGGCGTTCGCAGGTACTTGTAACGTCTGGCTCTCACCACAAGAAACGAATGTGCATTGACTACTCACAAACTGTCAATAAATTCACCTATTTAGACGCCTACCCTCTTCCAAATATTGAAGATTTGGTTTCCAAGGTATCCAAGTTCAAGGTTTTCAGCAAAGTTGATTTAAAATCAGCTTATCATCAAATACCAATAATTGCAACGAATAAGCCAATGACAGCTTTTGAAGCAGCAGGAAATTTGTATCAATGGTGTCGTATACCTTTTGGAGTTACAAACGGCGTAGCTTGCTTCCAAAGAACGATTGATTCGATTCTGCAACTGTCAAATCTGGATAGTGTTTACTCGTACTTAGATGATATTACAATTTGTGGAGTAAATCAGGAAGACCATGATCAAAAACTGACCAAATTCATGGAGATTGCTGAAAAATATAACCTTACCATCAACAAAGACAAGAGCGAATTTTCAGTGAGGAACCTCAACATACTAGGATATAACATTAACGATGGAGTGGTTAAACCGGACAAAGAACGTTTAGCTCCCTTATTAGAAATGCCGGTGCCACATGATTCAGCTGCTTTAAGACGTACCATTGGTCTTTTCTCACATTATTCAAAATGGGTACCAGATTTTTCGAACAAACTACGAGCATTAATTGATGTAGAAGTATATCCACTAAACGATAAACAAATTGCAGCTTTTCAGAACATGAAGCAAATCATATCAAAAGCTTCTCTTTCTGCAATTGATCCAAAGGAGCCATTCACAATCGAAACTGATGCATCAGCACACTCAATAGCTGCATCATTAACTCAAAACGAAAGACCTGTAGCATTTTTCTCACGAACATTAAGTGAAAGTGAACAAAAATATCCTTCTATTGAGAAAGAAGCATGTGCAATCATCGAAAGCCTAAAGAAATGGAAACACTACGTACTCGGACGGCAATGCTATCTTATAACTGATCAAAAATCAGTGGCGTTTATGATGAATGGACATGCAAGTAAGATAAAGAATGAGAAAATTCAGAGATGGCGTATGGAACTTGCCAACTATAAGATAGACATTAAATATCGATGCGGAAAAGAAAACATTGTAGCCGATGCTCTGTCACGTACAAAAGCAGTATGTGCTAATACAAATAGTAATGATGTTATGAGATTACACGAATCTTTGTGCCATCCAGGAGTAACAAGAATGATACATTGGGTAAGATGCAAAAATCTTCCATATTCAGCGGAAGAGGTAAAACGCGTTGTTCTGTCTTGCAAAGTATGTGCCGAAGAAAAACCAAGATTCAATAGAAATTTAATCGGCAATTTGATAAAAGCAACAACACCCTTCGAACGTTTATCTCTAGATTTTAAAGGACCAATACCATCTTCCACCGCAAACAAATATATACTTACAATAATTGATGAATATTCAAGATTCCCGTTTGCATACCCCTGCAAAGACACAAGCTCAGACAGTATTATCAAAAGTTTAACGGAATTATTCTCAATGTTTGGAATGCCAAGTATGATACATACAGATCAAGGAGCTGCGTTTATGTCCAGAGAATTAAAAGACTTCTTAAACGAAAAAGGAATTGCCACTAGCCGGTCAGCACCGTACAATCCTCAATGTAATGGACAAGTAGAACGCTTAAATGGAACGCTATGGCAAACAATACGTCTTGCACTGAAAACCAAGAACATGGCTGTAGAAATGTGGGAGAATGTTTTAACGCAGTCTTTACACAGCATTCGATCACTTCTTTGCACCGCAACCAACATGACTCCACACGAACGGATGTTTGTCCATCAAAGACGATCATCCTCGGGACAATCACTGCCATCATGGTTCAAAGACGACAAAGTGCTTCTGAAGAAACATGTACGCGGCAAGTACGACCCACTGGTGGAAGAGGTTGAGATGATCGAACCGGCACCAATGAGCAGCAGAGTGCGATTTGCTAGTGGACGAGAAATAATGGTATCTAACAGACACTTGGCGCCAAGAGGCGAAGGCGCAGATGTTAGCGAAACTTCAGACTCTGAAGATGCGGAATTTCATGACACAGAAGAATCTCCTTCACTTCCTCCACCTGACCTTCGACGTTCCGAAAGAAGCCGACGTCCGCCACCTCATCTGCAAGACTATGAAACAAATCTAAGTAGGGGAGAATGATGTAGGTTTTATGTTAGATACTTTATACCTTCTTAGTTATATTATAAACTATAGACCATGGACAGAGAATGTCATCGTGATGTCTCGATATGTCACGTCATGTGGAATAAACCCTATACTCTGTAAACAGGGCTGTTTTATTACAACACTACCTACACACTGCTTCAGGCAAAACTAACATTGCAAGGCATGTTATAAATTAAATACCGATGCTGCGTAGGTAGGTACGCTCCGATTTCGACCCGGTGGACGCACAGTCTATGAGCTCTCGGTAGAGAGTATTATGTTCCTTGGTCTATGAGTAATTGCGTCGATCGTTAGTTTTGCCTGAAGCAGTGCGTATTGTAATCCCTATGTGTATGGTAATAGGTATGTTTATTATCTGACCTGTAACTTGTTATGTTATGAATAAATAGTATGAACTATAACGATCCAGTGGACGCCACTGTGGACGCTGTATGTACAATATAAATAAAAAAAAAAAATCCTTACGCCTGGCTGCATATGGTCCAATTCCAATCCGGTGGAGCTTTACACTTTGTGCCACCTTAGTGGCGCAGCGGGCGAGTCTGCCTGCGACGCAAGAGGTTGCGGGTTCGATTCCCGCCTCGGAACAAATTTGTGTACGATCTGCAGAAATTTGTTCCGTTGGTCTGGGTGTTTTCTATGTACAATAAAAAAACTATCTATGTATACAATATATCTGTTATCTAGTACCCATAACACAAGCTTTGAGTAGCTTACTTTGGGGCTAGATGGTGCTGTGTGGATTGTCCAGAATTATTTATTTATTTACTTTGTATTGATATCAACTTCTACTTTATCAGGCTTGCAAGTTAGTTCAGACTACAAAAAAACACAGGTTCATCATTTCATTATTTTATTTACAAATATATTCATATCTTATATTACAATATTTATTAATAGGTGCTACTTTATAAGAATAAAAGGAATGAAAAATAATCTCAAATCATTGTAGACCCAATCTAAATTAGTATTATAATTGGGGATGGCAGAACTCCAACAAACATGTGTAGATATCCTCGCATTCAGCCTGATAACAAAAGTTAAGGACAAACTCCATCAAAGCAGAATGGACAATACAGGAAATTTAATATTACATGGAATACATCTCATTTTATAGTGTGTAGGTAAAATATCTCTGTACAGGGAAGCCCAAGGTTTTTAAAATACAGCCCTTTTGTAGTACTTTAATATTTTCATTGCCCGCACACGACACATCTAGTTCTTGGAGCCAGAGTAGCTGCGGCGCGCCTCTTAGGATGACACCGCATATGCTGGGCAGTGAATGCGTTAAAATCCGTTTTTTTTTTATTTAGATCTAAAATAATGATGTCAAGTGTTTAAAATCGTAGCTTGTCTTTTTTGACAAGAGTCATAAACAGGGTGCCACGGAAAGGGCGTACTAAGCCAAAACGGGGTGATTCCCGACCCCGAGGGGATCAAGTTGTGAATTTTTACAGATAAAGTTTTTTTTTTCATATTCGTGTTATTTTACAGCATTAAAAATATTTTACAAATGTTTTTAGCCTGTTTTTTCAGCAAAATCGTTTAGTCATGAAATTATTACAAAAAAATTATGTAAATTCTCGTAAGATGTATCTCATGTAACAATACACGCAAAAGAACACGAATATGTAGAAACAAGACTATATTTTTTTTCAAAAAAAGGCTAACAAAATCGTATTTCATACAATCGTAGAACAAACATTGACCCCCTCGATGTCCAGAATCACCCCCTTTTTGCTTAGTACACCCTTTCTATGGCACTATGTATAATCAAATCATTAAGCATAATTTTATAGTTTACTAACACAGATCACTGGAATCATATTTAAAAGTCTATGACACAAAGTTTACTCGACTAATTTATCATAATATAAAAAAAAAAGTATAATCATCAACAAAAATTAAACATTATATAAGATATGCCCAGATACACATTTTCCTATGCAAAACGCTATACCCGGACAAACAAACAAACAACAAAATTGGTTATATTAAATACTGACGATATAGGTAATTTCGTAAATTTTATGCAACAATCGTAAATAAAAATCCGTCATTGGTAGTAAAATTTTCAAAGAAATAGAGGTTAAATCAACCTTGCCCTTTTTACTTTAACGTACTACGTGTACGTGACTGATCAGTGGGCATCTTCCTTTACATAACAATAACAATTCGCGTCTACTTTCTAAAAATTCACAGTAAGTAATTGAATTGGGTTTAGTTTTAGGCTCGGTTTTAGAATCCTTGGTATTTTATGAAAAGTAGGTTTCAAATTCAGAAAAATAATTATTGGAAAATATTTTACGACAATGGTAACCGGAAGAAATCGTAGTAGTTCGAAATAATTCTTGATTTTGTCAGCTTTCATTACACATTCGCTAGGTTTTCATTTTTTATACAGTTTCATGTTAATTGTTTTGGGGTTTATAATCCGACCCTCCTATTTTTTCTATTTTTTTTATAATAATACAGGGTAATAAGGAAAGGAAAAATTTAAGAGTATGGACATCAGCATACTATAAAATTCTTAAAACAAGGTTTTTTTACTTTTTCAATTCCAGAATAGAAGTAACAATGCAAACATTTACTGTTTTTGTTACTGTTGATCCTATATTGACTTAACTTTAATCTTTTGATCTTTGGGTTTTAGCAGATATAACAGACAATTTTAAACCCAACTATTCAGAATTGGCTTACAGCAGTCCGATTATGCAAGGGGCGTCGCTAATGTATGCACGTTATCAGCGTTATTTCCGCTAATATTAGCGTGAATAATGCGTTAGGAGCGTTAATTAAGAAAGTGTGAGAAAATAACCCCAAGAAATTAAATAAATAAATGATGCTGGACAATTCACACAGCATCATCTAGCCCCAAGCAGAGCTTGTGTCAGGGGTAATAGAAAACTGATATACATAATACAATACACTATATAGATAGATATATTTTATTATACATAGAAAAACATCCAGACACCCTGAACAACTATCTGCAGATCGTACAAACATTTGTCCCGAGGCGGGAAACGAACCCGCAACCTCCTGCGTCGCAGGCGGACCTTCGCCCGCTGTGCCACTGAGGTCGTCAATTAACAACTTTAACGCTTTATTCGAGCTAATATTAGCTCAAATAATGCGGATAACGTGCGTGCGTTCCCGACGCTCTTGCATAATCAAGCTGCTAATAGCCAATTCTGAACACAAAGTAAAGTGCCATCACCTAGGGACATGGGTTCAAAAAGCTTCCGATTAGTCAACTGAATGGCTTTTTTTTTAAATTTCCAGTGATTAGCTTACGCTAATTCTATATGGCAGACATTTATCGCGTATTAAACAAAACAAATTTATTAACAGTTATATAAAGTAAAAAACAAACGAAATAACTCAACGCGAACTAGCATTTTCTAACGAAGCTCGCAACATACACCTATCTCTTTCTATCGCTACGGGCTAAAGGCGGGTAGGAGTAGGACGGCACTACTTGCCAATCCACTCTGTTATCCTTCCGTTTTCGAACGCTAGGTTTTTCCTCGGCAGGGGAACTAGAGTGCCACGTTTCACTATGCCCATATCTTCACCGGGGTAGTACTGAAAAATTACAAATGAATATAAAACAAAGTATTGGATTAGATGTCTTTTTAAAGGAACCTTAGAATCGATACGAATATTTAAATTAAGGCGCTGCCTCCCCTCACACTAGCGCTGCCACCTATTACGTTTAAGAAAGGAATTTCCAAAAATTACGTTAGCCAGTTTGTGATACCTAACATAAGCTTTTTTAATACCTCTTTAATAGTTTTATTTTTATAGTTTAGGCAGAGATACGAAGTTGCTCTTGGTGGCCACTAAACTCTATTTTCGCATCTCTGCCTTAACTATACAAAGTAATACTAGTACAGATAGTTTTACTTTGTATAGTTATAAAATAGGTGGCGGCGCTAGTGTGAGGGGAGGCAGCGCCTTAAAGGGTTAAGTAGGTAAGACTCCGAAATTTGTACATCAAGACTTAATATTTCGCAAACGGAACCTTAAGTCGAAAAATTATTTAGCAACCACATCAGATGAGAATAAAACATTTTTCCCTACTTTCGGTCCCCATTTTTTAAGTATTTTGTTTAACCACTTTATCAGCGTAATTAATATATATACCCAGAAGCCCATTATGTGGGACGCTACATGCGTCACACACTTGCCCCTTCCTTTCTTCCGAGGACATCCGTGAGGGCAGGCGCGGCGGCAGATTTTGCAGAGGATCTCAAGCGGCGCAAATATGCAGGTCTCGACAGAGCCTACACATTTGCTCCTCTTGGAGTCGAGACCATAGTTCGTGGGGTACCGAGACTACCAGCTTTCTAGTACTAATAGTTTCCGAGTTAAGCCGCGGACGGACAGACAGACAGACGGGCGGACGGACATGGCGCAACTATAAAAGTTCTTGTTTACTACTGGCGAAAGTAAAAAGGTTCTTTGTTGACTCTCAACCTCAACCGCCTGTATTGGTCCACTGCTGGACGCCGGCCTCCCCCTGATAAACGCCTTATTGGCTTTTATCTCATGGGGTAATGCCCATAATCCCCACGCTGTGCATGCGGATGGGGGATCGCAGTTCGGTGGTAGAATTGTTCTGCAGGTGCTGCTGCCCGCCCCCGGCGGAAATCCCTTAGTCGCCTCTTACGACACCCGCGGGAAGAGTTGGAGTGGTGCAAATTCTAAGCCGGCACCACATAGCTTTGTTAACTACGGAACCCTAAGACAGGCTCAAATAGGCTGGCCAGTAATGCATGTAGCATTTATAACGTCATAATCAGTAGCTTTATTTTTATAGCTTTATAAACATTTATATAATCACT
Source organism: Eupithecia subumbrata (assembly GCA_949316285.1). Lineage (NCBI taxonomy): Eukaryota > Metazoa > Arthropoda > Insecta > Lepidoptera > Geometridae > Eupithecia > Eupithecia subumbrata. Next base: position 14,093,664 of record OX438630.1, on the reverse strand, counting down.
GCGAGACAATACCGAAAAGACACGTATAAATAACTAGAGACTTACTTGACATTGTGAAACAAACTTCAATACATCGGCACATACAAATTCATTGTCCTCTTTCACTTTGTCCAATCTGGAACAAGTCAACATAAATAACACTGAAAATTCGAGACGCTAAGGTTGGTTTTCAATCAAACATGATAAATCTGAATGACGTTATAACGAGTCGCGATTATGACGTCTCCTTTTAGTATGGGATTTACGTAGTTACGTTAATAACGTCAAATAGACTCACACCCCTCAAATATTAACCCCCGTAAAACCCGCAGACATTTAGCTAATGTCGTCATGTTGAACATGCCAAGACCATGACGAGGGGGGTTTTTCCATAATCTTCAAATCAAATCAAATCAATCCTTTATTTGCCAGAACACAATATTGAGATACATAAAATATATCAGACCTTATAGCTATTTTAGTAATTTGTATTGTGCCTGCACGCAGGCGTGCAAATATTATGCGAGTGATATTATTACAATTATATTAAATTATATTGGTCATGTGATAATCATATGACTAATATAGGCTGATGATGATGATATTGGTCATGTAAGTTATAATTCAAATTTCCAAATATTCGTTCACCGTATAAAAACATTTTTCAAGTAGCCATCCTCTTAACTTTTTCCTGAATATATTTCCATTTAGTTCTTTTAATTCTTCCGGTAATTTATTGTAAATAGTGATGCACATGTTTGTATGTATTCACGCTTGGAAGGTAGATAAAATAGATAAATAAATAATGCTGGACAATCCACATAGCATCATCTAGCCCCACGCTAAGCAGAGCTTGTGTTATCGGTACTAGATTTGTGGCAATCACAGTAGGCCTATCATGGCTACAGTATAGTATTATAATATCTGTGCTACAGTGACACGAAAGCGACATAAAAAGAAAAATAAAATGGGTACTAGATAACTGATATTACAGATATGTTTTTCTACATAGAAAACATCCAGAGAAAATATTTGCTAGGGACAAATGTTGATCGTACAAACATTCGTCCCGAGGCGGGAATCGAACCCGCAACCTTCTGCGTCGCAGGCGGACCTTCGCCCGCCGCGCCACATCGGTCGTCAGGTCGATCGGCCAGATTGCTGATCGCAGTCCAGGTGTTAGAATACACAGAAGGACACCGCACCATTCTTCAGTTAGTCTACTCTTACTGACATCTACGGGATGAGTTAAATAGGAAGATTCTTACGCCACTACCGCCACGATAAACGCACCGTGTGTCGACTTAAATGAGTTCTAGTGTAAAGTAATAAGGTCGATTTCAGAATACTTACAAATCAGGCTTAGCTATCCTTTCAACGATGCAGTTGCAAATACTTTCGCACATCGCCTCGTCGAACAGAGGTATCCCGAATTGAAGGTCTAGGACTGTCCATTTCTGAAACAAACGCAAGGAAAATTGAACCTTATGTCCAGGTCAAAGAATTCTGGATATAAATAGTTTGACTTGACTATTTTCTGTCATATCAAATAACTAGTTTATGCCCGTGGCTTCGCACGCGTTGTTTCTATGGAAACGTTTAAAGGTTATTTCTATCCCATGGGAACTGTTTTATTGGATAAAACGTCTAAAAAGCAAAATGTCAATAAAAAGCCTATGTTTTATTCCTGGCCAAAACAACCTGTTTACAAAATTTTAGCCCGTTCCGTTTAGTAGTTTTGTTTGCATGAAGCGGTAACAAACATCCATCCATACATTTAAACATCCAAACTTTCGCATTTATTACAATACAATACAATACAAAAATACTTTATTGTACACCATAAAATAACATAACAAGGAGACATTGCATAAGACAAGTACAATGGGCGGCCTTATCGCTTAGAAGCGATCTCTTCCAGGCAACCTTTGGATGGAAAGAATTATGTTTTTTAAGAAAGGCAGGGGGTGTACCAAAGACTATGTAAATAGATATATGAACATACCATTTTGAATACATATAAAAACAAATAATAGATAAATATAAAGAATACCTAACAAAACATAAGAATACAAATACATAAATATTATTTAAATATATTATTTATGGGATCATCTCAGGGCCATACTCTATGCAAAAATAAAAGTCTCATCTTTGATAACAATCGGAAATAATTTTGGACAATTCACACAGCAAACAAGCAACACAGGAAAGATAACGAGGTAGGTAGGTAGGTAGGTAGGTGTAAGTACTCCTATTTCGGACTCGTAGTTGGTCCATTATGCGTTAAAAATTAGCTAGCATAGCCAGCCTAACTCCGTCCAGAAGCACAGAATCTTCCTGGGGTCTTCATAGGCTTTGCGGAGTGACCTCGGCAAGTTGAGGATTTCTGTTCGTTGCGCTGTTACTCCCTCGCATTCCAGGACTACGTGGACAGCTGATTCGTCGTAGGAAAGATAACAAACAAAATTAAAAGACATGCAGCCGAATTTCAGAATCTCTTCCTTTCTTGAAGTCGATTGAATTTTTTTCCCTAAGACACTTCTCAAAGCATAATGCTGCTAAAAATTTCAGTTGTTACTTCCAATGGATACATAATAATGTCCTCATAAGTGGTCACTGTAGGCTTAAGTTATCCAATAAGTTTAACAATTCAGGTTTAATAAGCTGTTAGTTTTTCTAAAATAAAAAATAAAATTAATAATCTACACTGGGTCTAAATCAACTAGTAATAGAGTTCAAAACACCCACCTCCGGCCGACAAGCCTCATCATCGGAAGCATTATGCGCCGTATCGACTCCGCTATCTTCAGTCGACATCTCCGCCAACTTGTCCGACAACTGAGTGAACATCGAGATGGACTCGTCCGCCGGACTCAACAAGTCGCTCAACTGGTTAAAAGACTTGTCTCCAAACTCTTTATTACTATGCAGAGGAGTGATTTCGTTCAAGCTGGTATTCGATATAGGTAGGAGGTCGTCGAAGGAAATGCGGGATTTCTCGTCGCTTTTATCATCGATGCTGGTCGAAGATGAGTGGATGGGAACGAGCTCGTCGATTATGGACTCTTTGCTGTGTACGATAGAGTTGGTTTCGTTAAGTGCTAGGTTGTCTAGTTCTTCGCACATGAGCTGTGTGGATTCGACGCTGGTGAACCCGTTTGCTGGTGAGCTGTTCTTGCTGTCCGTGGTGGGGGTGACCGCGAAGTGCGACTCTATGGGCGACTGGAGGCGAGCTTTGTCATCTGGTGACACGGATTTTGCGATGCCGCATGTTTCTTTTCGCTTTCTTGGTGCCACTGGAAAGAAGTTGATTGATTAAATTACTAGTCGCAGGCGGACTTGGGCCACAGAGGTATGTCAATTATAATCAACAAGTTTTTGTTTTTATAGTGCGTAAGCATCACACTCTGGCAAATTTCTAAGAAATTAAAAAACATCGCAAAAATTTACGACTTCGGCGGGACTTGAACCCGCATCCTTCCGTCAGTACCGGAATGTGCTAACCAACTACACCACGAGGTCAAGTGACGCTGGAGTCGAAAATCTTTGCGACTTTCTACGGATTGTGGCGCCGTTAGCTCCACCTACAGGGGAAACATTAAAGGAAGGATGCGGGTGCATTTTTGCGATGTTATTTAATTTCTTATAATCAACAATATTGCAAAACCGACGTAGCCAACAAACACTACGCAAAAACCGCAGTTTTTTGGGAGTTTCAATTCGAACATACATGGGCAGTAGAAACAGAGTTAGACCAACTGCTCGGTGGGCAGATGACTTAATTCAAGTGGCTGCCAGCCACTTGAATTATGTCACCATCAACACCGGATAAACACAGCTAAAGATAGAGACACCTGGAAATCTCTTGGAGGCCTTCATCTTCAATCAGAGGGATTTTTGAGAAAAGGACTTTATACCTACCAAAGTGGTACACTACGCGACAAACGCATCTATAGGTACACGTCTCACTAAGACTATTGATACATACATACCTAACTGCACATTAGCGGGCAGTTTAAGCACAGCCGAGGTCCGGTACGTCGATGTCTGCGAGAGGGACGTAATGGCACTACGCAACAAATGCATCTATACACGTCCAACTAAGTATGAATACAGTATACATACCTAACTGCACATTAGCCGGCGGTTTAGCACAGCCGAGGTCCGGTACGCCGATGTCTGCGAGCGTGACGTAGCCGGCACTACGCGACAAACGCAGCCGTTTGAGGAGCCTTCGTAACCCCGCGTGTCGTGTCCAGAATACTTGGTTCTCTGTAAACATAATTTAAAACGTCAAGTTGCAAAACTTTAGGTCACGAAATTATGTTGACGACAATTTGTGAATGAATAATAATTAATCCACAAAATAATGACAATTTATTTGTCTCGGCTCGGCTACTCTCGGGCCGATCCGAACGAATACCGAAGACACTCGACTGCCGACTTTCTAAGCGCATTCGAATTTTCTTCACATATATGTTGCGGTCTGTTGACCGTCCGCAAGAATATCAGCACTAACAGCGCTCAAAGTCGTTCCGAATTCTTTGAGCGCGATAACGACAGATATCGGAATGTTCAACGGAACGGTTATAGACGTGCTCACATCGCTCACGTAAACATAACCTCAAGTTTATGGTGACTTTGAAAATTTCTCATGTATATTTGTATAATCATATGACAATTTGACAGATCGTTCACAGCGACCATGCTCGGTAGTATGGGTGTTGTGAGCGTAAAGATGGCGTCGGTTATGACGTCATCTATGAAGTTTCGCTATCAACTGTAGACGCGATATCGGAATAACGGACCACTTTTGTGAGCGCTCAAATCGATTTCTTTGATATAAGGACATCAGCAAAAGTGAGTAGGCGCGTGAGTACCCGAACAAACTACGAAGATACCCGAGCGTGTAATGACACGCTCGGGAAAAATGCTAGAGATAGAATGCTATGTCTAGCATTTTTGTTCTTCTAACCTGTATCGGCGGCTTGTGGAGGGAACGGCACATGTCTGACGTCGAGCGCCTGGCGCACGCCCGCCGCCTGCACCAGCACGGGCCCGCGCCGCAGCGCCGTGTTGGCGGCCGCCAGGGCTGCGGCGGCGGGCAGCGCTCCGCCCCCCTCGCCGCTCGCCTCCGCCCCCCACCACCAGACGGAGAGGCGCGAGTAGCCGAGGAGCAGGCGGGGTACGCCGCGGAGGTAGCTTCCTGGGAGAGACAATGTTTTGGTATTAAAATGCTTTGGAACGAGCAGTCTGTAAACAAAATTAAAGTTGCTATATCTAAGTGCAGGTCCCGATTGACGGCGCGTCGAAAAAGCCACATAGGTACGCCAAGTATGCGGATTGCACAGCGTAGAAATACGACAGTGACTGTTTTTAGAGCGCTCGCTCTGAAGGTCCGTAAAAACGAAAATCTAAGTTTCCAATTCGTTTTCGTGTAAACGCTAACTAAAAGTTTCCGATTCGTTTTCGTATAAACGCTATCTTATGCAAACGACATAAGAGTTACTTTTGCTCGCAAAGGAAACACAGACTTCAATTTTGGTTTTCCGAGTAGACAAGTTCAAACCGTTGTATATTTTTTACCTTGCCAGGCCCCGCCTGAGGTATTACTTTCCGAGCTATAGATGGTGATATACCTTTAGTCAGCAGTAAGGTAGGTGGTCCGTATCCCGCCACGTGGTACAGATAGAGCCGCATCCAGGGCGTGGCTGCCTCGCCGGGCGCTGGGCCGATGTGTGGTAACGCCGACGCTGCTAAACCAGCGCGCGCCTCGCGGCATAGCGGGGCTGTTGATATTGCTAGTCTGAAACAGACAAACAGACGTAAAAAACTAAAGGCCTTAGTTTGGGTCTCGGAGACCGCAGCGCAATTCTACCAATAGGAAAATCTCACCTGTACTTAGTAGTGAGTAGTCTCGTTCTGGCAGGCGCTCCCAAGGCATGTAACGCCTCACATCGCAGTAGGTCTAGAGGCCTTAGTTTAGGTCTCAGAGACCGTAACGCTATTCGAAGGCAGGCGGCTGCTGCTAGGTACCTTCTCGCTTCGCCCTCTATTTCTGGGTCAGCTACGACCTAAAATTATTGAATGAATGAACACTTTGTTTTACTTGATATTAAAAAAAAGAATCTTAAATAAATAATAAATAAATAAATAAATAATTCTGGACAAACCACACAGTACCATCTAGCCCCAAAGTAAGCTACTCAAAGCTTGTGTTATGGATACTAGATAACTGATATATTTAATACATTATTAAATGACACCTTGCATGCACTTTATTTGTATTTATTCATTTGTATTCATTTATAATTATAACATAGGTACATACAAGGCAATTCAAAAATTGTGAAAAGACGAAACATAATTTACGAAACAAAATTTAAAAGGTCCTAAATAAAATAAATTTCTATTTAATTACAGATCTTTAAATTCAATGTTCTTTATATGCTTTGAAAAAATAGCGTTTCAGCAATTTCATCGTATCGTACGTTATTCCAATAGTGCTAACCCTGGACGAATAAATCAAACTAATTTTGATATTAACCGACCTGGCATTTACTGTGGACAATATTCAGACATTTGTGGAGCAAATAAATCCCACTATAACCTGCCTAGGTATAGAATGGGATTGAGAATGACGTTATCTGCCATACTATTCTGCTCAGTACGATCCAATCATTCTTTCAGGCGTTATCCAAATCAGCGCCACTAGCTATTTTATCTTATTATTATGTTTAACGAAGGACTTGTGCTCTCCATCGTGGCCAAAAAGAGCAACTTCGCCTCTCTGCCTACTCTAAACAAAATAAAACTTTTACAGAGGCATAAAAAATAAGCTTGTGATAGGTATAAGCAAAATCAAGTACTATAAGTTTTATGTGCCAACGATGGATAAATTATGGGATACCAAAATTTCGTGAGGAGAAAATCATTAAACCTTACTTCTTTTAAAAGCTAATAATAATATAATAATAATGCTGGACAATTCACACAGCATTATCTAGACCCAAGCTAAGCAGAGCTTGTGTTATGGGTACTAGATAACTGATATACTTAATACAATCACTACATAGATTGATATTTTTATGGTACATAGAAAACACCCAGACCAACGGAACAAATTTCTGCAGATCCTACACAAATTTGTTCCGAGGCGGGAATCGAATCCGCAACCTCCTGCGTCGCAGGCGGACCTTCGCCTGCTGCGCCACGGAGGTCGTCTTATTTGTTAATAATTTATAGCATAAAATTCTACTTATTTAAATGCATAAAGTTATTGAAATCTGAAATCTATCATAGATTTCAGTTTTCAATAATTTGATTTCTTTTTTCGTTACCTTATCTAGCTCCATAAGCAGGCTGTCCAAGCTCTCGTCACACAGCTTTCCGACTTCGAACAAAGTCACTGCGTGGCTTTTGAGATCCTAGTTGCAAGATAAACATTATTAGCTTAGTTTCAATTGTAATCAGTGTTTCACTAATACAGTTTTAGCAACCCATCCCGGCTTTCCGCGGGTAGCAGAGCAGTTTAAGGCGCTACCCCGACCCAAATCAGCGCTCCCACCTATTTTATCTTATTATTCTGTTCAACGAAGGAATTTTCAAAAATCGATTGGCCAGTTTGTGGTACCTATCATAAGCTTATTTTTAATGCTTCTTTAAAAGTCTCAGTTTGTATAGTGTAGGCATAGATGCGAAGTTGCTCTTTTTTGAGACCATGGTGGTCAAAAAGAGCAACTTCGCATCTATGCTTAAAGTAAACAAAATAAAACTTTTACAGAGGCATTAAAAATAAGCTTATGATAGGTATCACAAACTGGCCAATCGATTTTTGAATATTCCTTCGTTGAACAGATTTTAACAGAACTAAGACAACACAGTAACAAAAATGGCGAATGAGGACCTAACCTTCCTTATGTAGACCTCCAAAGAATTGTGTCCGAGTCTGCTTCTAGAGCGGGACTTCGTATGAATGCATCCAAGACGAAATGCATGGTCGTCTCTAAAACAGCGGACCTACAGTGTAACATCCAAGTAGAAGGTGTCAATCTTGAAAGAGTTCCGAAGTATCGATACCTAGGATCCTGGTTAACGGACCTTCGCAAACGAATAGAGGCGTTTGAGATGTGGGTTTACCGTCGCTTGCTGCGTATAAGTTGGACTCAAAAAGTCACGAACATCGACGTCCTCAAACGAATAGGAGTCAAAAGACCTAACCTGGTAAGAACCATCAAACAGAGAAAAGTTGCCTATCTCGGACATGTCTTACGACTTGATCGATACCAACTGCTGCAAGTGATCATGATGGGGAAGATACAGGGTAAAAGAGCAGTTGGTCGGAGGAAGACTTCCTGGCTACGCAACATAAGGCAATGGACTGGCATTAAGAAGGCAGAAGACCTATTCAGGCTAGCCCTGGATAAGGAAAAATTCAAGAGGATGACCGCTGACCTTCAGTAATGGAGAGGCACTATAAGAAGAAGAAGATGTATCACTCTGTCCATTGGTGAAAACCGTATGAAAATGCTCACGTTAGTTGTGGAGAACTTGCAGATATACAGACAGACAGAAAGCGACTTTATGTACTATGTAATAAAGAAGAAAACTCACTGGTGAAAGATTGCCCATCATCAAATAAGCGGCCAGCGTTGAGTCGAATAGAACAGCAACTCTTTGTCCACCATTGTTTGATGAATTTTCAAGCGGTTCGTGGTAACTCTGCAAGCAATATACAATTTTATTTTGATTAGATATAGGGGTCATATTTGACCATACTTCTCCATAAATGGGCTTGGGAATATAAATTCTTAAATGTTTATTACTGAAACCGATATATTCTAGAAGTCGAACCATCATAACTTTTATTAGAAATAAATTAGAATGTTGTGTTATTAATAATAACACAGAATCATCATCATCATCATGATGATAATGTTGTGTTATTAATAGGCATTCATGTTCATTATTAAAAATGACTCTTTTTGATGACTCTTTATGTAAAATTTATCTTACAGTTTCATTTCAAAGTTTCCAAACATTTCACAGTATGATTTTGAGAAGCAATTAAGTCAAAGTTGTTGAGAGCTAGAAACTTGTGTAATAATAATTGCTGGACAATTCACACATCGTTATCTAGCCCCAAGCTAAGCAGAGCTTGTGTTATGGGTACTAGATAACTGATATACATAATACAATACACTACATAGATAGATATTGTTTATTGTACATAGAAAACATCCAGAACCCCGTGAAAAAATATCTGCAGATAGTACAAACATTTGTCCCGAGGCGGGATTCGAACCCGCCACCTTCTGCGACGCATGCGGACCTTCGCCCGCTGCGCCACAGAGGTCATAATGGAAAATGGATACTGTTAGTTCCGTTGGTAATGTTGGTATAGAGCAAGCTAGTTTCTGTTTATTTTACCGACATTATTCTTCTAAGTATTAAATAATATACCAAAAAAATTCACTTCGACGGGGCTTGAACCCGCGCACCCTTCCTTCAGTACGAAAATGTGCTTACCGACTACACCACGAGGTCAAGTGACCTAAGCGTCGAAAAACCTCACGACTTCCTTCAGATTTTAACTGATCTGTTTTCTTAGAAATTACCCTGAGTATGAAAGCTTATTATGCACTTTAACAAAAACATTATCATATTTCTTATTTCATAGAAGTATAATCTTTAAAACTAGCGAGATATGGTCGATATTCCCTCACCTGCCTGGACGTGGACGGCGTCTGCGTGAGAAGGACAGGCTCCATTTGTATCGCGTCTTCATCCAAGCTCTGCTCGAATGTAGGCGTTGTTAGAGGTGATATTTGACTGTAACTGAAATAAACAAAAACAAACTGAATATAGGTTAGAAATAAGGTATAATTTTGATTGTATTGGCTTTCGCGGGGAATGACCTTGAATAAGTTGAAAACTAAAACGAATAAAAAAAAAACGAAATAAAATAAACGAAATAAAACATTAGATACACGAAAGCCTGTCTGATCGGACGAGTTTTTATAAAAATGTTAATTCGTCACATTGGTGTTGTAACGAGTTTTGTTATGTTTTTCTCAGAGTTGGGCTGTCGCTTCTATATTTTCAGTATTTACAGTAATTTGAAAACACTCTGTATAGCCTCTTCTGGCTTCTATAGCATCAGAAGCATTGCTTGATCTTGCGATTCTATTGTTTGGGGGGTACATTTCACATTTCTGACATGCAGCTATTCATTTATAAAAACACTTCAAAATGCGCCATAATTTTTTAAACAACACGCTATAAGTAGACCGCAGTACAAAGACACTGCTTGTTTGACTAGCTCGCATTATAGAACCTAGCTCGCATGACTTTATACTAACGGTTGGTGTGTGTGCGTAGTGACGGCCTCCCGCCACGACGCGTGCTGCGGCGCCACCGGCGGCGGTTGTAGATTGTTGGCGAACCCGAGCCGGCAGTACAACGACACTGCTTGTTTCACTACCTCGCATTATAGAACCTAGCTCGCATGACTTTATACTAACGGTTGGTGTGTGTGCGTAGTGACGGCCTCCCGCCACGACGCGTGCTGCGGCGCCACCGGCGGCGGTTGTAGATTGTTGGCGAACCCGAGCCGGCAGTACAACGACACTGCTTGTTTCACTAGCTCGCATTATAGAACCTAGCTCGCATTACTTTATACTAACGGTTGGTGTGTGTGCGTAGTGACGGCCTCCCGCCACGACGCGTGCTGCGGCGCCACCGGCGGCGGTTGTAGATTGTTGGCGAACCCGAGCCGGCAGTACAACGACACTGCTTGTTTCACTACCTCGCATTATAGAACCTAGCTCGCATGACTTTATACTAACGGTTGGTGTGTGTGCGTAGTGACGGCCTCCCGCCACGACGCGTGCTGCGGCGCCACCGGCGGCGGTTGTAGATTGTTGGCGAACCCGAGCCGGCAGTACAACGACACTGCTTGTTTCACTAGCTCGCATTATAGAACCTAGCTCGCATTACTTTATACTAACGGTTGGTGTGTGTGCGTAGTGACGGCCTCCCGCCACGACGCGTGCTGCGGCGCCACCGGCGGCGGTTGTAGATTGTTGGCGAACCCGAGCCGGCAGTACAACGACACTGCTTGCTTCACTAGCTCGCATTCCACCTGGGAACAAAATTGTACCTGTAACCTTTTGTTGACAAGAGTAGAAGACAAATCGAGTAGACTGTCTCAAAGAGGCAGCCGCAGTGGATTGCGTGAAACGTCTTGTGCGTGCTAGGTGCGTGACGCGAAGGCGTGCGGCTCACTTTGCTCGCTTCATATCAAATCAAAGCGCGGCTCGCTTCGCTCTGCACGCGCTGTGTGATGTCATTTACCTGTAAAACCACCTGTAAGCCAACCGTATGTACATCTTGATTTTTTTTTTATTTAGACGCACAAAATCATAGAATATACAAAGCTTTAATAAAATGGGCTGAGAACTTAATCATTTCACAAATTATGTGCATACAGAGAATCATACGAGCAAAACATGTAGAGCAAAAAATTCACAATATTTAAAAAAATATATAAAACAGAATAACTAAACCTTATGCTAATTATAAGTATGTGTTGGAGCACACCTACCAACAATTACACCATTGTATGCTTAGTATTAGGACTTTAATTTAATTTAAATGATTTTAAAGTTCGGGTAAATTGACTCAATTTGGGAATAAAAACGTCAAGTACAATGTTATCCTGAGCTAAATTATTGTATTGGCGCGCCATTCGGGTATCGATACAAACACTGTGTAAAAGAGACTCGAAGAATCTCACGCTATTTTGTGTCTTAGTATCCTTCGTAAAACACTGTAATTTAAGTCTTATTTCCACAGCAGTAAGCTACAAACCTGTAAGACCGCAGCCAGGTCACTGACACTGGTATGCTCGTCTATAGACACGAACACTTTGTAGAGAAGCGTCTCGAAGTAATCTCCAGCTATCCTGTTCATGACGAATCCTTTCAGCGGCGGTACGGACACCTTGTCCGCTGCTGTGATTGGTACGTCTAGGTAGATGAGACCGCGTCTGGAATTTGAAGCTTATCGTTAGTATGTTTAAGGCTGACATGGAGTTGGGCTGGACACGTTGCAAGGCGAGGTGATGATAGGTGAAGCAAAACAACAACTGATTGGTGGTCAATAATGAGCAAAAGAAACGTCGGACGCCCGGTTGTAAAGTGGGTCGACGACATACATATATGTCGTCGGTTTAGTAGGCGTCGGAGGACGTCAATGGGTCAAGTGGTTAGCACAGGACCGTGGTGGATGGCACAATCATTATTTATTTATTTATTTATAAAAGTTTTTAGTATCTAATGCTAATTTATGCTCAGATTGTTTCCATTGTTTTTTCTATATTTTTTACACTATTGCATTAGGAACCTAGCCCTGTAAAAATAGCGTAATTACTTTTTATAAATAAATAAATAAATTATCTTAAGTTACCAGAATCTATTAAAGAACTCAACGGTAATTTATTTAAACAAAAATTTAATAAGTGGTTGCCTGACAAATGTTTCTATAGTGTTAATGAATATATTAATTTTAAATAGAATAATTTATTATGTTTTGACCACGACTGTTAATTAATTTTCTGATTGTTATCTATTTATCTTCGATTGTATACTTGATTATTTTCAATATTGATTATTATAACGATTTGAATCACTGTGATTTAATATTTGCACACCTGCTTGCGGGTTGAATACATTTGACATCACTCTAGTCATAAGATCTGACATGTAATAATGTATTCTGCAAATAAATGATTTGATTTGATTTGAAACTTCGGGAGGCCTATACCCAGCAGTGGGTAAAACCGGCTGTGGATGATGATGATGATGTTTAAGGGTGAATTTGGCTTGTATTGTTTTACTAGCGCGTTTCAATTGACGCGGAGAGGAGCGGAATGATCCAATCATATTATTTGAAATAAACATATCGGTATCTCTGGCTCCTGGGCCCATTCTTAAAAACGAAATCGAAGTTTCTGATTCGTTTTCGTACAAACGCCAATCTTTCGCAAGCGACATAAGAGTTGGTTTTGACGACAACGAAAACGAAACTTCGATTTTCCTTTTCAGAGTAGGCCCCCTGAATGGTCGACTTCGTTTCGTATGGGAACGCATTCTTAATAGGGTAGTGTCCTGGGTAATAAAATATTATTATATTTAGTCCGTCAGTGAGATCAGTAAATATTGGACACATATTTTACCTTTTGCCAAACAAACAGAAAATGACAAAAAAAAGTTTGGGCGTGGGGCTAGTGACGTCACACCTTCCTACAAAGTGTCGCAAGGTGTGACGTCACGCGAAACTTTAACTGGCTATATCTTCATAATTTTTTGTTTTATCAACAAAAGAGAAAATATGTGTCCTATATTTTCTGATAATCTAACTGACGGGCTCATTAGAATTTCTTAGGACACTATTCTTCTGTCAAGCTTTTTAACGATTTGGTCATTCGTTTGTTTTTCAAATACGTGCGACAAACCTAGCAAAATGCTTTGATCATTTTGAATTTTAATGTTAGTCAACTAAGTCTGAATTTGGCCTATTTTGTTTTGTATGTCACCTTCTCTATCATCCTTCGTCTTTCATTCGATTTGTTCTTTATTTCGTTAGTTAGAGTCTACTTGCCTAGTTTCAGTGAAAATTTAGACTTATTTATAATGTCTAGCCTTTTATTAGTTTCAGTGAAAATGATCTTAGGTCCATTATTCAAAAAACTCAAGCAAAATCTCACCTGTACAAAGTCTTCACAGTACTATAGTCAAGCGTACCAGCAGTTTGAGAACCACGGTCGATGAGTAGATCGATTAGTGCCCTCTCGCTCTCGCTCAGCGGCTGTCGTGGGAGGGAGCGAGACATGCGTTAGTTCAACACTTCAACTTCAACACAAGTAGATAAAGATGAATGGAAATTCGACAATAGCAGGTGTTATTTGTTATCTTAACAGTGTCGTGTTTCTAACTTTGATGATAGCGTAGATATTATTTATTATGAGCTCTATCTACAATCCAAAAAGGTTCTAATTACCGTGTTAATATATTCCTCTAGCAATTATCCATTATGACGATTCAGGTTTCTTTAATGATTTTGAAGAGGAATTTCATCATGAACAAAAAGTCTATATAGGTAACCCTAGGAGTTGTATAATATGAATTGAAAACTGTGTCGCGTCTTTAAGGCTACACAAGTCGTCCGGGCGAACTCATCAGTGGGGGCGTCCTAAATGTATGCTATCTCACCTGACATAATAGACATACCCGCGTGCTAGGATGAAATGCACAACGACTTTTAGCACAAGGGTTATTGACGTTATCTTTTCAAATAAATTTATTTTAACTTTTGAATTATTAAACTATGTCAGTACGGGCTTTATTTTAGAGTTTTCTTTCTCCGTATATTATTTATTTTCTCCCAAAGTTGGGCTAAAATTAGCGTTAAAATACGAAAGTTTAGAAGCTTGTAATTTTACAAAATACCAGAGATGACGAGATAAATTGATATTATCCTTAGTTTTAGATAGTCAACATCAAACAGCATAGTAGTATGGAAAGATGAGATACTCGTTTAGCCTTAAGCGCCTAAAAACCTTATGATTTTGGGAATTTGAACAAAATTATTAATCTTGAACTCTATCTACAATTCAAAAAGGTTCAAAGCGACTTAATTTCCTTAACACATATCCATTACGACAGTAAAATCCTTATTATATCGCACCATGAGATGACAACAAAACCGTCTAACTAAAAATATAACTTTTTTCCTAACTACATTTTTTTTCCTAATCAGTTTGAGTCTCAAGGTGCAGTTTATTATAAACTCTATCTATATTAACAAAAGCGTTCAAATCACCTTAACATCTTCCTCCAGCACATATCCAAGTTCCACTCTCCACCACGGCTGCATCGGAATGTTGAGAGGTACCCGCGGCAGCAGCGAGCGTATCGCCTTGTACCGCCCGCGTCGGCCGAGCGAGCGGGACCTGGCGACCAGCTCCAGGTATTCGTTTCTACCTATGCCTAGGAGGCGGAGACCTGAGAAAGATATTGCAGATTTAGTAAGTAGCAAGGAATATTAACTTACTATAAAACTTTTAAATCGATCATGGTTATTAACACTGAAGTCATAAATAACGGGATATACAGGGTGTTTGGAAATCGCGTACAGTATCTGTGCTGCACGTGTATTTCCATCGCATCGACCGTACGCATAAATAATTTCAGCGTATTCTTCAATGCTGAATTCCGCTATTGTGACAAAAACAACGATAACAAAACAGAACAACAAACAGTTTATCAAAACATAAAAAATAACCAAAATAAGAACGAAATTTAACGATTACAAATATTGATTCGAATTCGAAATTCTGATTTCGAATTTCGAATCTTCGAATTCGTCAGATACGTAGGTATGATAAAAATTGTTTTTTTTTAATTAATTAAGCGTTCCTACCTTTGTATCAGAAATAGGGAAGTGATATTTGAACCAAAATTGTTTTAATACAATGTTTTATTCTTAGCGTTTTGACTCCCATTTTACCTATAAGTGCTAATTTTTGACAAGTTTATAGACTTTTCGGCTACATGTGGTATACCGTTGTAATAAGCGATGATTAGAGAAGTTTTTAAAAATATTTCAACTTCTCGATCGCTATTAATTTTTTTTTTAAAACGATGCAAAGTTGTCCTTCTTGATTTTTTTTTTACTTTTTTAACTTTGAGAGCTTATAACTAATTATTTACACGTTCTTTCAAATAAATAATGCCTTCAAAAGACGAGAGATACATCTGAGACCAAAAGCAAGTAAAAAATTTACTAGAAAACACGTTCCAAAAAAAAGTTCTAGGGGTAGAGAGGTAAAATTTCGGAAAATCTTAAAAAAATACAAAAAACAGGGTTAAAAAAAATTGAAAACCGTTAGGGTCTTTTCCTTCAATTTGTATTTCACAAATAGGTCCACCTACACACCCACCGAGTTTGTCTAACCCTCCACCAAACACCTTGTATATAAAGTTATTCCGTGATCATGGCGCATGAAACTGTGCCGAAATATTGGAAAGCTCAAAACTCAAATCATGGTAAATATCCCGTTATTTATGACTTTAGTATTAACTTACTAGCTGCAGATCCGCCGCGATTTCATTCGCGTGGACTTCAGTAATTCCCCAAGAAATGTTGGTTTCCATGTAAACTATCAACGACAAAGTTTTACAACCAATCCTTTAAAATTTTAAAGTTATTATGAGAAAAACCTCGTACAAAATCAAAGATCAAATATAGATTGTAGCAGCCTACGCTCCGTACAGATGGAAGAAATTAGAGAAATGTTTCGTAAACTTCAAACGGATGTCAACGAAACTAAAACGTCACTCAAAGATATGGAAACCAACATAACCAAAAATATTACTACGAACTTGCAAGAAATTTTTGGAAATATACAAATGAAGCTCCAAGATCTGGAAGAAAAAAACAAAGCACAAGAACGAAGGCTGGATGTTATTGAAAGAACCCAGAGACAGCGAAATGTTGTCATTTTTGGACTGGAAGAAGAAGAACGGTCGTACAATGATCTATCCAATAAAATAATCTACGTAATTAATGAAATCATGGAAATAAAATGTGAAATATTTGAAATACAAGCTTTAAGACGAATTGGTAAGAGAGGAGAGAAAACTAGACCAGTGGTACTAACTCTAACAACCTTAGGAAGAAAAATTGAAATACAAAAGAAATGGAAAGCACTGCAAAATACGCAATATTCAATTTCAGAGGATTTTCCTCCAAAGATACTGGAAATAAGAAAAGTTCTTTATGAACAAGCTAAAAAGGAAAAAGAGAACGGAAATAGAGTCATCATTAAGTACGATAAGCTGGTGGTATTGCCTCCCTATGCAAATGACCCAAAAATACCAAATGTTCAAACATTTACTCGAAAGAGGACTCTACCTCCAACACCGCCACAAGAATACCACCCACAGAAAAATAAAGAAAATAATAACGCTAACACTCAAAAACACAAGAAAAATAAGATATCATCTTATTATACCCCCTCTTCACGCTACATTTCGTTAGCGTCGGCCGCAGGTGAAAATCAAAACAATAAAAATCAAAAGAAACTGATTAATGAGGACACATTCTGTCCCTCTCAACCTCTCCCACAACGGGTGGTCGCCGAGGGAGAAAATGACCAAAACCCTTCATCTCAAATCGACTAAAACTAGGAAGGTACTCAATTACTAAACAAAATATTTTAAGAACAAAGTCATTATGTCATCACAAGACCAAACGTGTTTCTTATTTATCATATAATTTATAGAAACAAAGCACAAGAACGACTTTCACGTTTTGTTTGATAAGACACCTCACAATAAATGAATGAACAAGCCTACCTAATCAAATCACGGCCAAGGAACATGAAATAGAAAGAAAGATCTACAAAACCCCGTGGAAAACACTAGCAAGAGATGGAGGAGGCCTTTATCCAGCAAATGGATAAACCCCTCAAAAATGAATACCTATTATTATTTCTATCTTATTAAGTTACTTCATTATTTTAATAAATTTTATTTGTAATTAATCTCAAATATGAATATTCACAAAAATCCAATTAGTTTCTGATAGATACTTACTAATTTATAAATTATTCTTGTTAAATTGTTATTTAAGGGGAATAAAGGCTATTTTTATTTTATTTTATTTTATTTATTTATTTTATTTATGAGAAAAACCTATAAATCCGTTTCAATTTTTACCCCCCTTAAAATACGAATTTCCAAAAATCTGTTTTCCGTGTTAACGGGTGCCTACGTCTTAATAGAAACCTCTATGCAAAATTTCAGCTTCGTAGCTCTTAAACCAGGAACATACCGATTCAGAAACACATTAAAAGTTTTAATTGGCTGCGTTTCAGATACATTAAAATTAAATTACATATATCCTAAAAATAAAATATAACGATGTGTCACCAACCTGCCTGATTAACATTAACATTAATAAACTTTCAAGATCTTATTTTAGTTCAAGGATGGCCATTTCAATCTGGTTATGCAGGCTTTTAATCACCCGAGGACAGTTTCAAACTTCTTTACATAGTATAAAACAAAGTCGCTTCCCGCTGTCTGTCTGTCTGTCTGTCCCTATGTATGTATGCTTAGATCTTTAAAACTACGCAACGGATTTTGATGCGGTTTTTTAATAGATAGACTGATTCAAGAGAAATTGTCCAGCATTATTTATTTATTTATTTATCCTTTAGTTTTTACGAGAAATAATGGCTTATTTATGAAGCGATTTCAAGCACTACAGCATTAATCCTTATCAAATTAAGTACCTTAATAATACTGTACTGTTAATATAGATCAATATGGCCCTTTAAAGCATGCAATTTAAAATAATATTTTCGAAGATATTACAGATTTAAAATGCAGGGACATAGCGTTTGCGGCGGTACCGGCCGGGGCCGATTCTGTAGTATATTTAGTAACAGCATTGCACCCGTCGAAGCCGGGGCGGGTCGCTAGTATAATGATAAAATCTACTTTAGACAAGTGTCTACCCGCAGCTTCGTTCACGTTTAACCTGGTAAGCTTGGGGCTAGATGATGCTGTGTGGATTGTCCAGCATTTTTTTTTTACAATAAACTTACAGTCAGCGGCAGTGAAGTTCGGCATCGTATCGTAGCTCTTCTCAAGCTCAATCAGGAGAGCCACCACTTCCACGTAGTAGATGAACGGGGTGATTCTTAAACCTGCAATATTAATGAAGTTTGAAACTTATACTTATGTGGTTACAGTTCTTATTAGATTATTGACGTAAGCTACCGCACATTAGCTAGGTATCTACTGTTGGGTGAGTTTCAAGCTACCGTTTTGGTAAGAGGGCGCATTGCGCGCCATTTTGTGAAAAGAATAGGCAACATAGAATTTCGGGTTCATAGGAGCGCGGGACAAACCTTCTTGGAAGAGAGAGACAATGTTATAATAGTACATTTTGGCCCGAGCCGTAGGCGAGGGTCTTAAGAGAGCCGAGGACGGTAATCATCAACACACGTGTAGCATACGACGTTTTTCAACACACTTGTCAATAAAATAACAATAAAAACTCATTTTATTTAGCAGATAAAAAGTTTATTTATAGAAACAATTAGTAAACTTAAAGGGATGGCGTCTTTTTTTATTTTCCGCGCATAGTGTTTGCGCCTTTTCTGCCACGTACAAAATGGGGAATTTAAATTTTTCTTTTATTACAGAGAAAACAGAAGTTATATTTGAGTGAAAGTTTTATTTATTAAACACGTACGAGTTAAAATTATCTATTTAAATAAGAAGTTGCATGAAATGAGCAAGCAATAGGAACATTAATTTATTTGTTCTATTGAACACGATCTTTTTTTTTAATAAAAACTTTTTGAGAACAAAGCAAGTCAACCAATAAAATTTAAAAAAAAATCTATAGCTCACTAGTGAGTTATAGCAATGACAAAGTCACAGTTTGATTATGGGTGTCATTCTGTGCCTAATTCTGCCTAATTGCGGTGACCATAGAGCCACTTTATGAGCAGCTGTGTTGAAAAAGTAGTTTTTTGTGTCGTGGTTTGTTTATAAACATTCTAAATCGAGTTTGGCTAGTGTATACTTTACAATATTGACATTAGCTATAAATGACATGTTTGTGGTTTACCTCAAACTAGATTATCTAGGAAACTGCAGACGCATCAAGGACAAGAATTGAATTACTAGACTGTTCTCAATAATACATATTAAATATTAAATAAATAATAAAATTCAGGTTCTGCAATGATGAGGATGTTTGTCGCACGCAGTCTGTGCAATTGGTAAAACATGTTGATACCTCCATACCTGTTTGTAAAATCTTGAAATGAAATGAAATTGAAATGAAATGAAATGAAATTTGAAATGAAATGAAATGAAATTTATTTATTGTAGAAACTGTGTACAAAAAAGATCTTAAAAGCTAGGTGGAACAACAGTTTATCCATTAATTATGGACGTACAATATTTAACTTATATAACTAGGTAATTTATTGATTATAAAATTCTTTAATATCATAAAAACATTTATCTAAGAGCCACCTACGGAGTTTTGTCTTAAATTTACTAGTAGGCAGTTCTCTTATGTCTCTAGGAATTTTGTTAAATACTTTAACAGTCATGGTAGAGCAATTTTTCCCACTCAGTGCAGTTTTGTGAAGGGGCAATATAAGCCTAGTGGGATCTCTATTTTTTATAACAGAGTTGTTTTTATCTTTATATTGGTTAAAAAATGAAGCGTGCTCTTTTACAAAACAGCCAATTTGAAAAATGTATAAACCAGTGAGCGTTAAGAGTTTATGTTTCTTAAAGAGAGGCTTGCATGACTCTAATGGGCCTATTCCAAAAACGGCTCTTACACACTTTTTTTGAATAATGAAAGCTCTTTTGATGTGCGTAGAGTTACCGAAAAGCAAAAGACCATACCCTAGTACTGAGGTGACGTAGCCAAAATATGCGGTTAATGCTGTTTGCTGGCCTGATGTTCTTCTTAATTTTCTCAATGCAAAAACGAAACGATTAAGTTTTTTGCTTATTTGCTCTATATGCGATTTCCAATTTATATTTTTGTCCAATATTATACCAAGAAATCTTATTTCGTCAGTCTTTTCTATTATTTCATTTCTACATGTCAGAGTGCTATTAAATATATTATTATTATAATTCGAATTAATGTTATTATTATAATTTTTAAAATGTACATATTTAGTTTTTGAAATATTAGCTTGTAAATTATTAGACTCCAGCCAATTTACAACTGATTCAGCCTCCGAGGTAAGACAGTCAGTTAAAGTTCCATCCTTCTTCTCATCGGCAACTACGATCGAGACATCGTCAGCAAAAAGAACACATTGATTCTTTGTGATATTCGGCAAATCATTGATGTAAATAAGAAATAGCAGCGGGCCTAGAATACTGCCTTGTGGCACACCAAAATTATTGGGCTTAGCGTTCGATTTAAAGGTAGTTAGTAACCCTTTATTATAATTTAAGTTTTTAACTTCTACGTACTGTTTCCGGCCAGTCAGGTAGCTTTTCAGCCAATCTAGAGCAAGGCCTCTTATTCCATACGATTCACATTTTTTCAATAGTATATTATGGTCTACAAAGTCAAAAGCTTTGCTCATGTCAAAAAATATAACCGAAACTGGTATACGTCTGTCAACAAAATCGACGACCTTGCGCACAAGGGCAAATGCTGCTAGTGTAGTCGACTTGTTCTTCTGAAATCCGTTCTGTTCCTCCGCTATTATGTTATATTTATCAAGAAATTCGGTCAATCGACGATGAATAGCTTTCTCGAAGATCTTAGCAAAAGTAGGAATAAGAGTTATGGGTCTGTAGTTATTTAACTCTTTGTAGCTTCCTTTTTTATGTAAAGGTTTTACGACTGATAGTTTTAGCCTTTCAGGAAAAGTGCCCTGAGAGATAGATAGGTTTAGGAGATACTTTAGAACAGGACAGATTATGAAAACACATTGTTTTAGTATGTTAGTAGAAATATTATCAAAACCTACTGATTTTGTATTATTTAACGAAAGTGTAATCTTTCTAACTTCAGCGTCGGTTATTGGCTGTAGAAAGATACTGTGAGAGTTCGTTTTAATTCTAGGAAGAACATTGGTGTTTTTTTTGTTTTTTCCTTCATGATCTTTGTTTGTTATATTAATAAAATAATCATTAAAACCCTCGGCTATAAGTTGAGGTTCGGTCAGTAATTCCCCCTTATAATTTATAGAATTAATATTGTCTGGAGATCGTTCACAATCTACTTTATCTTTAATAATGTGCCACGTAGCTCTACATTTGTTTTTCGATTTTTTAAGGAAGTTATTATTAATTTTTTTCCTTGACATATTTATACATTTTCTTAAAGTTACACTATATTTCTTATAAGTTAATTTCGCGTTAGAAGTCTTTTCTCTATAGCAGAGGTATCTTAATTCTCTTTTACGTTTAGTAGATACTCTCAGTCCTTTTGTTATCCACTTTGCAGAGGAAGAGTTAGGCTTGACCTGGTGTTTTTCTAATGGGAAGCATAAATTGTATATTAGACAAAATAGATCATGAAAGTTGTTAAATGCTCTATTTAGATCGTCTTCCTGCAGTATGTCTATCCACGAGAGCCTAGTTAAATGCTTCAAAAAACACTCTACATTTTCCTGAGAGTAGTTTCGTGATTCAATATACCAATAGTCTATATATTGAGGTTTATGACTCACAGAAAATGACAATGTCTGGCTTGTGTTATGGTCAGAGAGACATGTTGGATGGGTACTGCCTACAGCACCATCTATGTTACTTATGAAGTGATCTATGCAGCTAGCTTGCCTAGTAGGCTGCTTAATATGTATGCTAAGATTATAGTTTAAGGCAAGATCTTCTAGGCGTGAGGCTGCTGGGCTCTGTCGTAACATATCAATATTAAGATCTCCGGCTAGGATAACTTTTTTAGAAAGCTTAACCACATACTTGTCCAACAAAAGCTCCAGTTTGCTAAAGAAGACGTTAATGTCACTCGCGGGTGTTCTATAAATGCAAAAAATAATATAATTTATATGTAATAAAGTTATTCCACATATTTCGAATGATTTTTCTATAGGTACTATGTTTTTACTGAGATCAATTTTTTTATAATGAATGGGATTTCGTACCAATATGCAGACGCCCCCTCGCTTTTCATTAGCCCTCGAAAAAAAGCTGGCTAACTTAAATTGTTTTAGGTTAGTGTTCAATTCGCTTCCAGACCTTATAAATGTTTCCGTGAGACAGACAACATCAATATCACTCCCTTTTCTTGAAAATTCATCTACACATATTTCGAGCGACTCTAGCTTATTTAAAAAGCCAGCTATATTTTGGTGAAAAACAGTAAAACTTGATAACGAAGGATTATTCACGAAAAAACTGACTGGAATTGTCTTCGCGAGCAGCCTCCGACACAACTTTTTTTAAAGTCGTAAAGTAGTATGGTATCGTCCCCTTTCTCGGCGCTTCCGTACACGGCTCTAACTGTATTTTAGCGCAGGCAAAAGAGCTTTCATTTTTCTGTTTTTTGAAATAATATGGAATTGTGCCCTTTTTTAAAATATTAGTCTTATTATAGTATTTTACGTTGTCTCCAGCATTTCTGTGTAAAACTTGTCTTAAGTTTTTTAAATATTTTTCATGATAATATCTAGAGTCAAGTATGTAATTAATTTTTCTACATAGGTAATTTATATATTCTGAATGATTTTTTAATCCATTAATGTCAATTGATATAAAACTGCAGGTTTTTGTTTGTGTACATAGGTTCTTCAGATAATTATTTAATTCCTTTTCATTAAAACATTTACTATGGTTAACACTCACAACAATTAAATTACATGTATTTAGTGCCTTAACTGCTCCCGAGAGCTCGAAGAGTAATTTAGTGAGGTTTTTGTCATTTTCACCAACGCACAGCACAACTTGGTCTTGTTCGGTCAATTTAAGTGAGTAGCATGCACTAACAATATCCTCGGTCATTGCAAATGGCTTTATAATGGATGAGATATCGTATTTTTCATAACATGTCACCAAGTTTCGCATTTCTATTAAGGTAGTAGAAAGTCCACAAAGTTGTTGGCTGCCTAGTATGAGAAGGCGCGGTTTTTTATTTGTAGTACTAGGTTGGCGTTCCCTTGACGCATTTTCTGGTTGTTCCTGGTTTATACCTTGTTTTGTCGCATGCCCTGGCTTAGTCGGGTCAAAATGTGGTGCACTCATTTTATTTTTCAGAAACGATATTTCCCTCTCAGCCTTTTGGAGTTTTTGACTCAATTCTGTTATCCTTAATTGTAGAGACTGGAATACAGCATGCTCGTCTGATTTTAGGTCAGTTTTCGTCAAAGATTGAGGCCTAGGAGAGGCAAACAGTGCTCTTTTGATGTCTGGAAAATGTGCTGAGCATCTTCTTTTGTTCTTCGTCGTAGTAGAGTCAATTTTTAGTTCCGGTAGAGGTTTTTGGCATAATGTCTTTAAGAGTTCGTTCTCTTTGGTCAGTTTGTTTATTTTTCGGTGTAGGTCATTATTTTCAAGTATGGTATTCTCAAGCTCTATCTGTGTGCCAGCCAGTTGTGACGTTAGCATAGCAATAGTCTCCTTAAGTTCCTGTACAGAGTAGGTATCTGATATGGTATTGTCTACGCTTCTTGAGAGTGTGAATGGTGAATCGCAAGACGTATTTAGTACCGTCAGAATGTGTGAATCATCCATCTGAGAAATTTCACTTGCAGGAGTAGAAAAACGAACTGACTCAGTACTGTCGTTCAATTTGGGGGAGGTAAGTTTTTTCCTCATCGTAATATTAGTGGCATCCCTACTAGGAATCACAACTTTAGGTTTTTGGATACAGAACTTACATCTCCACCTTTCCCTCGATTCAGGTTCCATTAAACGGTACACTTTTTCAGGTAATCCACCGCATTCAAATTCAAATTTATAATTGCATTCAGAGCAAAGAATCGTGCTTCTAGCACTAACCGATTTTTTACATTTATGGCAAGTGACAAGTGCTGCCATCTTGCGGCCACTAGTGGTAGCTTTAGCAGATCCCTTTGGCATCTTGGGTTGTAGTACGGCGCGGGCGCCGCCGCTGTGTTGTGTCAAGCGCAGGTCAATGTTGTGTGGCTGTTTGTCGTGTTAGTTCGCAGCGGTTTTGCTAGATGGCGTAACAGAGCAGCTGCAGTAAGTCAGCTGATTGGTCAGCTCAAGTCAGCTGATGTTTATTGTGGTGCGTTTGAAGTGTTGGTATGAGTCACTGTGATGTGCAATGTAACGGATTACTTTTGCTTTGGTTTGTTATTATGATGATATGAGGTCGTAATATCTTCTGAATTTAGTTTATTAGAGCCTTTGTCTGGTGTGTAGTGTAATGTTGATAGTCTACTACTCACATTCATTCAGCCAGTATTCGATTTTCTTTCTAATTTCACCAAACACTAGGGGAACATTCTCTTGCGATTTTTGATCACAGTTGTTAATGGATCGCCGGGATAACGTTTGCACCGGATATATATTATATCTTATATCTACATATTCACCTCGTGTGTTTAACGACACACTCGGTAGGAATGGATCACTTTCTCGCCTTGGTGTAAAATGCACTATTATCTTTATCTGGAGGTCGTAATTCCTTCTTCAAGATACAACCTCTACATGCAGGGCAATGGTAGTATATAAAAATGTCGGGTCCGCAAACCCTATCCGTATTCCAGGCGCCACAGATGGCTCGTACGCATTTTTTCTGAATTATAAAGGCCTTTTCTGCATTTGTACAATTTCCCTAGGTTCTCATCGCCGCTGTGGGCAAGCCCGTTTCGCAGAGAGTTCCCGGCAAACGTCTGTTTACTATGATGATCACTCTGGGAATGGGGCATGCTTATACAATTAGGCATTCTGTATTTTTAAGGTACTAACGCTCTTTCTATTTTTTTTTAATATTTTTGTGTCCTTACTAACCCCGTATGGATCCATGGATCTCCGAAATAAAGATATTTTATATTATATTTTATTTTATCTATATGAGCCCACTGCTGGACGCAGGCCTCCCCCTGACAAGCGCCTTATTGGATTTTATATCATGGGGTAGTGCCCATAAACCCCACGCTGGGCATGCGGGTTGGGGATCGCAGTTAGGTGGAAGAATTGTTGCAGGAGGCGCTGCTGCCCGCCCCCGGTGGATATCCCTTAGTCGCCTCTTACGACACCCGCGGGAAGAGTTGGGGTTGTGCAAATTCTAAGCCGGCACACGGCGATGCTTTAAACTTGATTGTAAATTGGATTAATTAATTTACCTTTGACAATCATATCAGCCAAGTGGTACGGGTACAGCATGAGCCGCTGGATGCTGGTCTGAATGAGAGCCTCGTAGTATTTCCGCTCATCTTTACGCACTGTCCTCACTGTAAGAGAGTTTTTATATCAATCACATTCATATTATAAACTATTTTCTGCCCACGGCTTCGCACGCGTTGTTTCTATGGAAACGATTAACGCATTCATTCTGGTCTTCTCTAAAAATCAGCACTGGGTGGACACACCAGTGTGCATCCAGCACAACGCTGAGAGAAGGGCCATATTTGCCATAAACGCTGCTACGCACAAAACAAATCTATTTTGTAACTGTTTGGTAGCATTTATTATGCATCACACACGCACACACAGAACACAGACATACACTATAGGTACACTACACACTTGACACACAATTTCACAATCTCACTGGCTTGATGATCTAATTAATTAAATTATTTTATAAATTCTGCATGTTATTTTTAATCATACAAGGTTTTATTTAATTAAAATTTAATGTATTTATTTGCACATCATCTAATGTTCTGAACCCATACTGTTAATCGCACTCATGGACCTCAAGATACAAGCATTCTTGCTTAGTTTGAGTTCCGCTGGCACTGTGCTGTATTGTTATTGCATGTGTTTTTGGTAAATAAATGTTTATTATTATTATTATTACTTTAGTCCTAAGGCTAATAATTGTGTATAGTAGTTTTTAAGGTAAATAAAAATATTCTCTCTCTCTCTCTCTCATTATCTGCCCAGCCTCCGCGGTGAAACGCGGCGCCGCGCCACTGAGCCGCAGGAGGACATGTGCATCTTGGGCCATGAAAATGTTAGTTTAATTTAGTATATAGGTTATTTCTATTCCATGGGAACTGATTTATAGGATAAAAAGTAGCCATAAGTAAAGTAGTTTTATTCCAGGCCTATATCTACCTGTACGCAAAATTTCAGTCCGATCCGTTCAGTCGTTTTGCGTGAAGAGGTAACAAATGTAGAAAACTTTCGCATTTATAGTATAAGTGTGATGCGAAAGTTCGGATGGATATGTTTTTTACCTCTTCACGACAAAACTACTGACCGGAACAGGCTGAAATTTGGCATGGACGTACTTTTAGACCAGACGAGGATGAACATAATAGGCTACTTTTTATACATGAATAACGCGTGCGAGGTCGAGGCCACGAGCTAGTGCTCCATATTTTTGTTGATGGGTCAGATAACAATTAGGAACCACACTGCAGGGGGACTGGTACAAAAGGTTTGTTAATAAGAAGGCCTACATGATGATGATAAGATGATAACTGTTAGGGCTCGTTCCCACTATGTCGCAAGGTCGAGATCGTAACGAGTATTTTATCGTGGGTCGACTATTGTCTCTAGCTTTTCCCATTATATCGACAATCTATCGTCACAACAAACAAAAAGTTGTGACAATACCTCTAGCCCTTTCCCACGGCACAATCCCGTTCTTTTCAGGTATATACGGTTTTTTGCAGGATCCTGTTTAGTAGTACACATACGTGTTTAAATACTAGCTCCTGCAAAAACGGATCGATTCGAATTTTTCATTCGGTTTTTTGATTTGGATGCAAACTAATGTGTGTGAACACACCAGTGATTTTGTGGGATCCAGTAAAAACCGTCCCTAGAGAACAGGACAGCTGTTTGAAAGTGCCGTATCTGTCGTCACAACAAAATGAGAAGGCGCCCTTAAAGGTGTGCACAGATTTAGAACAAAATTTTTACAAAAAAAAAGAGGATTTTCCAGAATGTAACTTTTATAAAAAAAATGTATTTAATAAAATAAAACATAATAGAAAAGATAGAAGATAAGAATAAACCAAAAGCAGCAATACTTAATTTTTTAGACAAATATTTTTGAATAACACAAATTCTTTTGATGATTGTGGCAGCAAGAGCGTAATGGGAACACTGGGCACTCAATGTATGAGTAAAAGGTTCCAGCAGTCAGACAATGAATTTCACAAACAATAGATTCTACAAATGAATATAATAGAAAATAATTAGGAGTGGGAAATATGCCGATCATTTTCATGGCATTGTTATGCTGGAGTTGATACACCATCTTGAAATGCATGATGTAAAACATGTCTGCATGCACAATAACATTTTGGTGCAGAGGGTTAAAGGACCGCCTGAAATGCAGGAGGATGTAGGCTTGATTTCCACCTCGGGACAAATGTTTGTACGATCTGCAGATATTTGTTCAGGGTGTTCTGGATGTTTTCTACGTATAATAAAAAATATCTATCTATGTAGTGTATTGTATTAAGTATATCAGTTATCTAGTACCCATGACACAACCTCTGCTTAGCTTGGGGCTAGATGATGATATGTGAATTTTCCAGCTTTATTTATTTTATTTATTTAATAATGTAATGTACCCGCATTATTTAATACCCATAACACAAGCTCTGGTTACTTTGGGGCTAAATGATGCTGTAGGAGTTGTTTAGTATTATATTTTTAATAGTAGATGTAATTATTTTTACAGCTGACTGTTCCTAACAAATTGTAAGTAATTAGAGTACTTGATTATTAGAGACATGTACCAGGTTATCATTGACATTATCAGACATACTCTATGGTGCAGCAGGTGAAGGTCTGCCTGCGACGCAGGAGGCTGCGGGTTTGATTCCCGCCTCGGGAAAAATATTTGTATGATCTGCAGAGATTTGTCCAGGGCGTTCTGGATATTTTCTATGTATAATAAAAAATCTATCTATTTAGTGTATTGTATTAAGTATATCAGTTATGTAGTACATACCCATAACACAAGCTCTTCATAGCTTGGGGCTAGATAATGCTGTGTGAATTGTCCAGAATTATTTATTTATTATTGTTTATTTATCATAGTACTATAGCAGTGCCCTACCCGGGCTTATGTTGGTGCTGTAACCCAATCTTATGACCTCAGTACATTGAATGTAAGGTAGTAGGATATGGAGCTCAAGTTTACATTACTGCAGGGGGTGAGATGCAAAAGGTGTCAAAGGGATAGGTGTCTGATAGAAGGTAGGTACACTTACCAAGGCTGCCTCTGTACCTAAGCTGGTTTTTGATGCTGAACTCAAATATGTATCTCTCATATTCCTTAGCAGAGTCACCTAGCAACTGAAGAGAAATAAATAAAGTTAGTACGTTTCGTTACAGCCTCTAGAACTGAAACATTTTCATTTTGTTTACCTTTTTTACAGTGCTGGGCAGCTGAACCCATTGTATCTTTTTCCTGATGCATTCTTCGATTTCATCCTCCATGGTGATGGACTAGACTTCTCTATACCTATACTACATTACATGTATGATTTCATTGTATCTAATTTATGGCCTTGATAGGAGCTACAGCTAGGTAAATTAAAATACTTGTCGCTTGGTTTTGATAATAATATTGAATGAAATCCAATCGTCTCGCCTGCCTCAGCCGTCCGCCTGCTGTCTGATTGACTGACTGACATTTTAATGTTATCAATTTGTCAATGTCAGTGCCACTGACTGACTGTTAATAGGGCTGCCAGAAAATAATGTGGTAGCCGTGGTAGGTTAAATGGTAAGAAATCATGTTATTGCACAGTTACAAACAAACGCCTTTGCAATGATGCCCCACACGAGCATAATAACTAACAATAATTTTTTTTAACCTTACTTAGACCCCGCTATCTCGTTAGACCCCCAATGTGGTCTGACGTCACATAGCCTATGCGGGGTATTGAGATGAATCAATCGATTTCATTTGTTGAAATCGGACTAGTAATTTGAGCGCTACTTGGGATTATAAAAATCAACTACATACATACATACATAGGGTGCCAAACTGTTAACCCCTCTCTGTTGGTAGTTGGGTAAAAAAATATAATGATGTACAAGCTGAAACTTTTTTGCTTGCCCTACGTGGGATTATATAAATCAACTACATTCATACATACAAGGTGCCAAACTGTTAACCCCTCTCTGTTGGTAGTTGGGTAAAAAAATATAATGATGTACAATACAAGCTGAAACTTTTTTGCTTACCTGAATCAAAATGTCAATTATGAATTTTAACAACAAATTAACGGTTTT
Source organism: Eupithecia subumbrata (assembly GCA_949316285.1). Classification (NCBI taxonomy): domain Eukaryota; kingdom Metazoa; phylum Arthropoda; class Insecta; order Lepidoptera; family Geometridae; genus Eupithecia; species Eupithecia subumbrata. The sequence goes on along the minus strand of OX438630.1, from coordinate 14,063,695 downwards.
CGGATTTCCTCTTTACTTGTACTACCTTGCATCTTGCCAAATTTCATGAGTACAAAAAGGTCAAAGGGACTCAATAATAGGTTCAATGTGCATGTGATTGTGAGAAGTAAGAATTCCGACAATGGATAAGAAACAGGAATAGACCAGGCCGATGCATTACCCTGAAGGTGGTGTTCTTCGGACCATTAACAGCTATTTTTGGTACCCAGGTACCTACTAGCTAGGAAGGAACACAGTGTAGGTAATTGGACTGTTTTGGAAAAACTAAGAAACGACTTGAAATGCCATTGTATTTTTAAGTTTTAGATAAATTAGGTATAGGTACGAATCCCTCGGGAATCATTTTAGTGAAGCATCTCTGATCTCAACGGTGATTCTAAAATAAGTACAATATATATAGGTAATTCTCAAATTTTAAAAAAATACACGATTGTGGTTTAAAAAAAAACAAGAACCTTTGTTCGTAGGGAAAGTTTGGATGTTTAGATGTATGGATTGATGATGACCTTTTAACGCCAGAACTACTGAAGGGGTCTAAATATTTTTTTTTGCAGCTTTAGGCCTGGAATAAAACATAGGCTACATTTTATCCCATGGGAAGCAAGAAAAACGTGCAAAGCCGCTGGCAGTAACTAGTATATTATATATTTCTACCTACTTACATGTTAGAGCTGAAACTAGAATGAAAGAAGGCCCGTCAAGTGCGAGTGTGACAAGCACGCCGAGAGTTTTAAACATTTATCAATTGATGCTAATGTGGTAAATTACACACATAAGGTATTTAATACTACACCTGCAGGGAAACTGGGTTATTCCTTTCTACACTGCATAAAATACAGCGTTATTGTCGAACTAAACTGCGGGTAAACTCTATGCAAAACAATTTCTAAAGTTTTTTTACAAGTTAGTCGGTAGCTATTCAAATAGGCTTTACTCCAAGTCCGCCAAATAATATTGGCTTTTCCCGTTTTTGGAACAAGCATTTAAAAAAGAACCAAGAAAAAGCGCATTCGCGTCTATTGCCACATATTACTAGATAGAATACACATTTCACACGAGACACTTTTCCTCTACTATTTTATACTTGGTACCAAACCGGGGTATTTTTTCCCCATGCACAGCAACATTTTCACGAAAACTTTTGATGGCTGTTTTACGCAATATTATAAGTTTAATATTAGTATAAACTTACCCGTGAAATGACACTTTTGCAATTTTAGTTTTCTTATTAGTGGTGTTTGCACGCACACCCTTGCACCGCAAAAAACACCATTTTTGTATTTTTTGTCGGAGCTGCTTTCCGCGCCATTTGAAGTATTGTACTAGGGGTTCGAAATTGAAAATGCGAAGATTAGACGATTTTGGAGGTTTTTAACGAGATGAAATAAAAAACCACTATTTTATGGTATACCAATTATTTTATTATAGGTTAGTATGTATGTAGGCATTACCAAATAAAATATCGAAGCGCGGCTACAAAAAATGCGAGAGTAGAAACCTATACTATTGAGCAAAAACTTCATCAAATGAACTATGAATTTGATGAATCATATCGGAAGCCAACATGCTGCGTCCATGTATAGCAAAACTAAAGGAATTGCACGTTCGTGTTAGTTTAGCAGCTGCAAACGCTGCTAAACTTTGAGCTAGTTGTATCTGGTGGTCAGTTTCACATAATTTTTGTTTTAAAGCCCAGTTGTAAAAAGTGCCTAAAGAACCTGACAAAATATCTCCCTGCCCAGCTACTCGGCGTCCAGACCCCGCCAGTGAATTAGACCAATCATAACCTGGTTTGCTTGAGTAAAATTTGTCTGTTTCACCCTTTATTAGGACAGATACAAATTCACCCCAATAACAATGCCAGGTGCTTCTCATGTCTTCAGGAGTAGATTCCATCAGCCTACGAGCCTCATGATGATTTGGCGTTAAAATTACTCCAGGTCTTGGATAATCTTTAATAAGTACCGGATTTTTTGATATGACGTAAAGTCCATCTGCGTCTATGACTAAGGGCTTTGTCTGTTCTCTACAGGCTTTGATTATATTACCAATCAAATCGAGGGTTTCATCTTCCCTCCCTAGTCCTGGTCCTATGACTATGACGTCCATCTTTTTTATTAAATCTGTTATTTTGGTTAACGATGCAATTTTAAGATAGGGATAAACAATAAGGTCCGGGCTATAGCTCTTGATTACTGGTGCTGCACTTTCAGTGGTGATGACGTATACGAGGTCTGCTCCAGCCTGCAATTAAAATTACGTTAAGTTAACACAAATTTTGATTAAACGGACTAAGGTAAAGATTTATTTATTTAGGTAATCTAACAAATAAAATCTTGACAAATCTGTTCTAAGTGTTCTCTCCATGTTTGTTGTGTTAAAGGATTACCAGCAGCAATTTGCTATGGTATCTAGGAAAGAAAAGATAAAAATTATACCTATGTACCTACCTACAGTGGATTAGCCTAAAAGCAAACTAAGCAATGAGGATCATAGCGATTTCAATAGAACTAGAGTATCCACGTTATTCTTTTTGATAATAAGAATGAAATATCTTTTAAAATTATCCAAATCGGACCATAACGTACGAAGATAATAAGTAATAAACATTACGCTGGTAAAATCAAATTACGCGGGTGCGTGTGACGTCACTCGCTCGGTCGCCGCCCGTTAACCGTAGGCAGATATCAGTTTTTAGTGATTTACTCCGAAACTATAAGTTTAGGGGATAAAAACACAACCAGATAGACTCAGTCTTGAGAGACCCATCGAATGAAAAAAAAATTTGATGCGTCTCTCAAAACTGACTTATGACCAGGATTAAGGTACATATTTATCAGGCATACAACAAATTCAAATTTTAATTGCGACCATATTGTACATAAGTAATTAAGTAAAGACATTCAGTCTCAAGTATGGACCCGGTTAGGGCACAGCAAGATAGTACTAGGTACTAAATAATAACGCTGTTTAGCTTTGTAAGCCAAATACAAAATCTTAAAGATTTTTTGACCCCTGAATTCTTCTAATTCACGCAATATCCACAAATAAACGCTGAAGGGATGAGCTTCGTGACAAATTAAGACACTTTTTAAAAATAATTTGAAATAATTTGGTTAAAAATGCCATTTTAGCAGACTTTAAGGGACTTTAAGACCTGGGAAGACTTTAAAGACTTTAATTTCTTATCATAAAAAACCTACAATTTACATATAGAAATAAAGTTTAAATAGGTAGCACACTTAAAATTACCGTTTTATTACCAACAATTCTTAAAAGTGTATCCTATATACAGTGCGTGTGTGATGGATAATGCAAAAAAATCGTTTGCAATAGTACCTACTCAGGTAGAGTTTATGTGAAATCATGTCTTATAAAGACCTTCAGAATAGAACCTACCTATCTAGGTATATGTATCTTCTCAATTGTAAATTCTAGGTACCTAGTTCTAATTTATTTCTATTACATATTTGATTGTAATTTTCAATTATTAAAGTTTGTCTACTCTGTACATACCTACCTATAGATAGGTAGGTACCTAGAACATACTCTGTCTTACATATTATGTAGTACCTACCTACTCTGTCTTACCTATGCAGGTAAATAAAGGTTCAATAAAAAATCTCGAATACCTAGGTAGGTATTATCCGCTGCCAACGTCATCGTTGAAAGGTCAAAATTTAATAAAGGTTACTTACCTAGGTACCTACGGCACAGTACATAAATAGTACCTACTATGTACTGTGCCTACGGCGTCATAATGTTCTTTGTGCAACACAAGAAGGCATGTTATGTTGACCTTTTACGTACCAGCTACCTATCTACTTAAGCTATCTACTATTATAAAACAAAACAATGCAGGTAGGTATTTAATACCACATAAGTACCTACCAATGTGGTATTAAATACCTAGTTATTCTGTTTAGGTCCCCACAATAAGGAAAATCATATCACCACCTCACTATAAATTTTATGGTATGTTTTGCATTTAGGTAGGTACTTGTATATTTGATGGTTGCTTACCTTGAGGGCTGATATTGCTGCAAAGTATGGTGCCCCTGTATATTCAATGGATCCTCCTATGACACATATTTTGCCAGCATCTCCTTTTGTATATGTTTTATCTTCTAAAGCAGGAACTATTTTATTGAGTCTTATTTTTGATTCATCAAGTAGGTTTTCAGGACATTTGTCAACCTCTGACATAACTCCTAAGCATGAAATTAATAGTGTTATCGCAACACGGATAGGACCCATTTCAGAAATGATTATTTATATAAATACCTTATATTTTCAAATCCTGCAAATAATGTAAACAAAGAAATGTCACTATCCAAGTGACAAGACAGTAGTACAAATTATACAAAACCTTTTTTGAATAAGGATCATTAATATTAGTTCTTGCCCGTGGCTTTACTTCAGCAGAAAATGTTCATAAAAATAGCCGCTATTCAATGGACACACTGGTTTTATTATTCGTAAGGACGTATTCATAATAGGTATCAAATGATGATAGCAGTTGGACCACATTACATACATAGAACACCCCAGGCCTAATAAATAAATCACATAATTTCCACTTGAATCTGTGATTACAACAAAGCTAAATAATTGATTGAATGGGATACTACCAAATTTTTAAATATTATTATGTTTTTCGTATATTTTAAGGTTTCGTACCCGAAGGGAGCAGAAGAAACCAAATCCTAACAACAACACAAACACTAAGATAACCTCAACAAAAAATGTGCAGTACCCATGCACCTCGAGGGGGGCGGTGTCCAGCTTTCCCCAGAATGTGACCAGTGTCGCAAAATAATTACCCATAAAATATTTTAATATCTATGTGAAAAACCAAAGTATTAGTCTAAAAATATGCCAGAATCATATTTTATTTACACTTTAACAATTAATCTCGACTAAAATAAAAACGATAATTTTTTTATTACGAAACGTAGTTACGTCTTATGTAACTACTACAATAGTCTGGTGGTAAGTTTTTACTGTTACTATACTGTACACTGTACTATCTTCTGTGTTGACATTATATGCAGCAAATAAAGGATGTCGAATACATGAACCTAATCGAGTATAGATTGAGTTACTACCTACTTGTAAACTTTTCGAAAACACGAAAATGGACGCAAAACTTTTAACGGAACCTCAGCGATAAAAGTTGTAGAATACGATTCACGTATCTACGCGGTGGCCTGATAAAATAAGGGATTCACACATAGAGGTATTCAGTATATTTCTTGCAAAACAAAAATTTTACAATGTTTTGTAATTATGCATTTGTTCCATCAAAAAACTATTAAGTTTCTGTGTTATGTTGTATCTGTGCTGCAGTGTCGAATAAATCTTTATCTATAAAGCATTCTATCTCTGTCAGGTAGGGTATGGCAATTATATCATAAAATCTTAAATTTAAGGATTAAATTAAGTAAATAATAAATAAACTAATAAATAATGCTGGACAATTCACACAGCATTATCTAGCCCCAAGCTAAGCAGAGCTTGTGTTATGGGTACTAGATAACTGATATACTTAATACAATACACTACATAGATATATATTTTTTATTAATAGAAAACACCCAGACCAACGGAACAAATTTCTGCAGATCGTACACAAATTTGTTCCGAGGCGGGAATCGTACCCGCAACCTCCTGCGTCGCAGGCGGACCTTCGCCCGCTGCGCCACGGAGGTCGTCAAAGTATACAAATTTAAGGTATAATGTAAGAAAGTGCAGGTTTCACACAACACAACCAAGCTCTTGGTGAGTTCGTTCCCCGTTCCCCTAGAAAAAGTCACGTTTTGGTAGGTAAGTAGGCAACACATTCGGACTACAATTTTTTTGCCATAGATAATTAAAGTTTTTTGCTAATTTCGTTTCACTACACGGTGAAATAGCACGTAACTCCCTGTGTAGAAAAACGACCGGTCGCGGACGGCTGAGGACGTAGAAAGAGTATGCTATAGAACACGCGCAAATGCTATCGCATTCACACATAAAGAGAGAACGAGTTATGCCTAAAACCTAAGAAGAAATGAGATAGAGCGATTGGCTTGCTATCACGTTCTCGCGTGCCGGTTTTTTCATTGTTTAGCAACTCTAGTTGCTAAACAAATTTCCTACACATCGACGGAGCTCGACACGAGAATCATCGAAATTGTTGTAAATTTTGATTTCTAAGTATAAATGTGAATAAAGTGTTCCTGTGGACATTCCCGCACCTAAAAACAATAAAAACTAAAGGCAACAATGGTGCGGTGCTGTGTTTTCGAATGTACAAGTGACAGTGAAGAAAAAGTGCCGAATTTATCATTCCACTCGTAAGTACAAGTTCTTTTGACTACAAAAAGGTTCAAAATTTACAGATTCATAGATTTACATGAACAATTAAGAGGTACAAGGCTCAAAAGTTATGGTTTATGAAAATTTTAATTCATATAACCTAACATTGCGAAAATTTAGGGTTGCCTGCACTCGACAATAAAATTCCCCAAATGGCGCGTTGAAATATTTTTGAATACGTACATAACGAGAAACATTATCTTAAAACTAGTTTATGCCCGCGGCTTTGCACGCATTGTTTATATGGAAACGTTTAAGGGTGTGATTTCTATCCCATAGGAACTGATTTATGGAATAAAAAGTATTTTAGAATTAGATACCTGTATGCAAAATTTCAGCCGATCCTTTCAGTAGTAAGTAGCGTGAAGAGGTAAACATCCATTCATCCATCCATCCAAACTTTCGCATTTATTATTTAAGTGTCATGTTTTTATTTGTTACAGATTTCCTGCAGATAAACATCTACGTTTGCGTTGGAAAGAAGCAACGGGTTGCAAAGATTGGGGACCCAAAATATAGTCCAAAATTTGTAGTAAACATTTCTATGAAAATTTATTAATAATTTATATAAAAAGAATGAAAGTCTGTTTAAGACTCCGAGAAAGTTTGTCATACCTACTTTGTATTATAATCTACCTTCCAAACAAATATAGAAATAACCAATCAAAATATTTAAATATTGGGTAGTATTACTTTTATATAGGGTGTAACAAAGAGTAAGGACCAAACTTTAGCTTCGATCAAAGAACACAGGAAAATATGAAAATTTAAAACAAATAAATAAAAACGAAATTATCACTAGACTGGGTAATGAATGAATGACTGTTGTCATTTGCTTATTATCATAGAACCGAGGAAAAATGCATTTGTAAGACCTACCTATCACATCTAAGAGGCGTTGTCCGCTGCGATGACGTCGCGGGTCGTTGAACTCCACGGTCAACGACCCACGACGAAGGTGTTTTGTGTTTTAAAGGAGTTGTAAAGAGGTACGTAGGCCTTTTTAGTTTATTTTACCTGAAAACAAGCACAACATTTAGTTTACTTTTTTTTCGAAACTATTCGGGAATTTTTCTTCGGTTCTATAATCAAGTCGGAACCCACCCATGAAAGTTTAGTGCTTACTTTTTGTTACAACCTGTATATTATTCATAATTAATAATTTTGATTCAATATTCTTACATACCATAATATAGATTTAATTTGAGAAAATTAAATCTGAGAATGTAAAAGAAATGCAATCCAGAATAACAATTAAAAAAATTTATATAACTAAAGATTATGTGATTTGATTAAGAACATATTGAAATAATCGTCTTAAATACTGATCAATGATCAGTATTTAAGACGATTATTTCAATATGTATGATCAGTGATCATACATACTTATTAATTATAACAGAATATAAATATTTGGATTAGTAGGCAGGAATGTTGGTAATATTATTGTGGTGTAAAAGTGTCATTTAATTTTGTTGTATTTGCACTTTTTTCTTTTTAGCTGCATAATTATTTTAAAAGTGCCATTAAATTTCGTATTAAAGGTTACCTTAGCAATATCTAAACCGTAAGATTTAATTTATTAGGAGAAATGTGATTTCGAAGTCTGTTGGCTAAGCCTGGTTAACGTGTAAGAATTAAATTCCCTAATAAAAATTTTGTTTAATTACTATTAACATTTTATGTTATTATTTTTCTATATTCTAGTGTTTAAAATTATTTCTACTCGTATCGTAATAAGTGCCTATACCTATATAACAAAACAAAATTGATAGGTACCTAACTAAACGTTGTTTCCTTTCTAGGCTTAGTTAAATTAAATGTTTACCTATTCCCACATTCGTACCTAATTTAAGTACCTACTTATATATTTATTTACTAGAAAACTAATAACTTTACTGGAACTGGAACGATTAAACTTAACCAAATACACAAAAAAGTTAAAAGTTTGCTTTAAATCCTAACAGAACAGGATCAATAGGTTGTAAGTGCGCAAGTAATAAAATAAGACCTACCGGACCGAGGAATACCTGCAGGCTGTAACAAAAAGTAAGGACCTAAACACACCAGTACTTAAAACATTCAATACAAAGGTCAACCAAGGTTTGGTGGAATTTCCTGTTCTGAATTTGAACACCCAAATTTCGGAACTGGAAAATCGCAAATCCAATCCACCAACAGAGACATGAAATAAGAAACCTAAAATCGGGGTAATAAAATTGCATGGCAACACTTTCCCCCCACCACCTTGCAATCTTTGGTCTTGCTCATCGGCACGCTTGCCATACATCTGCAAGCTTATTACACTAATAAACGCACGTGCCTAAACGCACGTAAACGCACGTACGTGCGTTTGCGTGCGTTTGCGCGCGTTTGCGCGCGTTAGTGCGCGTTATTTAGGCTATATAAGCACGCTTATTTATTTGGTTCATTTTCTCACTCATTGAATGATTGAATGAATGAATAAGAGATCAATGTGTCAATTGTCAAATTAAGATGCTGTCAAAGTACTTGCAGTATGTATTGTCAACTTCAATGAGGTATATTGTCATGAGTGACTTATGACGGGGTAGTGATTTCCTTCGTCCGAGGTGAGAATAAACAAGACATTGTCTAGGTTACAGAATCTAGCCAATCTAATGAAAAATGCTACGGGCCATGGACCGTCGCGTCGGTAGTAATGTCTAATGATCTTTTACATCTTGCCCAATTCGTATACGCTTACGCACGGTACACATTTTACAAGACCCCAAAACGACAAGCTTAGAATAGACTAGAAAATCTGCACAAGCCATACCTTTCACACGAGTGAGAAAACAACCTTACGCATATAGCTTGAGAAGAAAAGAGATGGCGATCTGTCTCACCATACTCTTTCTACGGTCTCGCCCCTCACACGTCTGTGTCTATGCTACATGCATGACACATTGGCATCATGGCAACAAACGGGTGATTTTGTTCGCCCAACGAATAATGTAATTTTCAGGGTTACCCAAGGGGTGAAAACGGGACCTTATAAATAATAGAGATTTAACACTTGTAGTGCGTTATCTATCTATGTGGGTCTGATGTCAGGCTCCATTTGCATAGTGTAGAAAGAGATGCCCTTTATTTCAATGCAGAAATTAGACAAACAGCGCTCTGTCGGAGAAGTATAAGCTGAAATCAACTTTCTTGCGTTGCTATTAGAATCAAATATGTATATTTTCTAGACCTAGATAAAAAGGCCAGAAAACGTAATGCATAACGGCCTAAAGCCTCCGCTGTCAGTCCGTCTGTCCACCCGTCAGCAAGCCGTATCGCATGAACCGTAATAGGCAGACAGATTAAATTTTCACAGAATGTGTATTATTCTTGCCAATGAACAATTAAATAATAATCAATAATATATGTATAGGTATATTATAAAATAAACACCGGGTGTTTGATATTTTCAAAGATTTGCTTAAATTTGCCACCTTCTCACCCCATGCAAACACAGCACGATTTTCTTATGTAGGCGGTGGTGGTAACTTTTTTTTTTTAATTTAATTTTTATTTATTTTTAAACAGTGGTGTTTTGAATGCATTAGATGAAAAGGCGGTCAATTTGAGCAAATTTTGTGAGAAGAACAAAACATAAAAAAATGTTTACATAATCGTGACCGACGAGCAGTCAAGTATCCGTAGTACTTTGATAGATTTAATTACGATTTTTAATGTAGCATATCGTTGAAATGGGTAGTATAATAAATGAAGAACTTATTGAAAAAAAAACTTAACTCAATTTAACTTGTAGTTTTTTTAATATTTTTTTATATATAATCTAAAATCAAATATGTACACTTAAGAACAATACCTGTGTGCATAAAATCACAATAAATGATATGAATATGAATAAAAAAAAATATCACAGCAACCGTGACAACACTTAGGACATTGATTGAATCGGATAAAAGTAACCCATGACTCCACGACTTCTAAAAAAATTATTCTGGTCGTAACGCAATACCAATACTTAACTCTTTGGAGGAGTGACCAACGTCCGTCACGTTGAGTACCGAATACCGATCACCGAAGGTAATCAACGTCCAGTGCGGTCAGTACTTAGATGGGTGACCGCGTACTGTTGGCTTTTGTTTGTTTATTAGGGTTTCTTTTGCGAAATTTTTATACTATAGTAGGGAACCCGCCGTGTATGAGTTGACTCACACTTGCCAGTTTAATTGACTGTTGACATTGACAAATAAAGCAACATGTCATTTTCCATCAATTGGTACATATGTCAGTCAATAAGGCAAGCAATGTATTTCCACCTTAGCGCTTTTTGTGTTCAACGTAGCGCTTTTCCGCCAAATATTGAATCATGCAACCTACCCCGTTATTAATATTAAATAAGGTGCAAACAGGAATAACATAATTTATCAGTATTATTGCTATAAAAGAGAAACACTGACTAACATTATGTCAATGGATATCAAAACCAGCAAAATCCTTGCCAAAAATAAATAGGTATGGTTTATGAGATTTATCAGTAGGTAGCTAGCTGTTGCCTGCAACTTCGTCCGCGCGGAATTAATTTTTCTAAATAATAGGCTTTGTTTATTTGTTTTATTAGAGAAACCATAAGTAAAATTGGAAGCACCAACATAAGTGATTCACCAAATCGGTGTCGTGCCTGTTTTCAGGAAGATTTCAGATAACACTGAAACACACGCTTGTTCATTAAGTTTGGAGAACCTAAATCTAAAATGTAGTCGGTCTACTACTAACAAAGGTATCATAATATACAGAGCATTGAGGGGTTGGACACAGAGCGCCTTTTTTCCCTTAGGTAATGACTGCACGAACGCTCGCTGTGTAATACGTTTCATTACGCCCCGTATCGCAAGTCAGTACCCAGCTTAAGATTTTATACACTATAGCACGAATTTCCTTAGTGCATGCATCATTTCCGTAAATTTCTTATCGCAAAATTGTTCGTGTGTTTGCTGGCAACATATTATTATTATATCTAACATAACCAAAAGCAACCAAAAAGAAAAAAGTGTTTTTGAAATATTTTAGCAGAAAAACCAAGTAAATAATCATAAAAAAGTATTGAAAATATTAATCAAGTTTACTATTGATAAAGACCCCGTAAACCCGGCAACCGGAGAGTGATTTGTTACCATCCACAAATCTGTGCACAAAAGTAAAGTCGAATAACGAGTGCTAAGAAAGCTTCAACGCAGACTAGGAACGAAATAAAACAGTGCAAATAACTTGTGCATCGATGTAACATGTACCTATGGCTAAACAAAACAGTGCATCTGAATATATTTGGGTGCTGAAATTTACTATCAAACTAACCTTTTTCAACAAAATGAGAAACTGCACACTGTACAGGTTATCACAGAAATAAAGCAGAACTGTTGGATTAATAACATTGCAAACACCACTACCATCTACATGACGTGTAAACATATCTTCAGATATTTATCAAACTTGGAAAAACTCAAATAACATAACATTTTGAGATGCATAACCTGGGGTCTTATTATTGTGTCTACAGTCATGGTGTTGATAACTTGCTAGGTATTATAATGTGTTACAGCTTTTGAATACATTTTTTAAAGGAAATGTTCTTTTTTTTGATAAAACTTCCTACTAAAGTTTGGTGCAATTTTCATCAATGTAAGGTATAATGCAACATAGTTTCACCAATGTAAGGGATAATGTATGGTTTCCGCATGTCTTACCTACCTTAAACATCCTCAAATATCTATCCTGTGCCCGTCCATTCCATTATGATGTAAACAATAATTCCATTATAACAACAGGCAAGTGAAGGTATAGGACTCTACTCTCATTCCTTTATCTATACAAAATATTTACCTACCTCCTATAATCTTCATAATATAACTTATCAATGGTCTTTAAATATGTATTACCTTAATGTCCCTATGGAAACTAGGGTATCACCATGCATAAAATAGGTTTTTTAGCTGTGAGATGATTGATATGACAAGTAAAGTAAAGTAAAATTTATTGATCAAATACATGTAAATAAGGTACATAGATATATTATGTATATGTTTAGATATCACACAATGTATTTCTACTGTTGCGGCGTGCAAAATCTGGATACAATAATACCTATTTCATAATATTATAGAAATTTGCCAAAGTGTGAGGCTTACGCTTTATAAAAACAAAAACTTTTTCTGAATCAGTGTGACTGGTAGTTCTCAAAGTGATTTTGGCAGACCTGAAACAAATTAATTCGCTGTAAATAGAATATTGATAGGTATTGACTTAAAACCAGGGACTGATTTGGTTACCCGTTGAAGGGGTTTTCGATAGGGTTTTTCGAAGCGGTTGTTTTAAAACCCTGTCCATAAGTTACCCTTTCAATGAATAATCCGCTTTTAGGGGTAACCCCTTCAAAACCCAGTTGAATGGGTTACGCTTTGAAAGGGTTTTGAGTACTCCATAGTTTTGATAACCCGGTTGTTTGGGGTTACCCTTTCCAACACTGTAACACAGTAACCCTTTGCATTTTAAGTATTGTAATATAATCTCTATTTCATTAGCGTAAGGTTGAAAATAAGATTTTTCATCTTCTAGAACCAAAGTAGGTTAGTAGGAACCTAACCTACCTACTTGTGAAGACAAACAAATCCCGTTGGATTTGTCAACCCAAACTTAACGGGCCTAAGTAAGTACTACGTTGTTCCGTGCCTCAGAAAGCACGTTAAGCTGTTGGTCCTGCGCTTTAATAGGTAGGTAGGTGGATAAGTTGAGCAAACAATCTAGAGGCAGCTCAACTAATCCATATAGGTAAGTTGAGTAAACAATCTAGAGGCGGCTCAACTAATCCATATAGGTAAGTTGAGTAAACAATCTAGAGGCAGCTCAACTAATCCATGTAGATATGTTGAGCAAACAATCTAGAGGCAGCTCAACTAATCCATGTAGATAAGTTGAGTAAACAATCTAGAGGTAGCTCAACTAATCCATATAGATAAGTTGAGCAACCAATCTAGAGGCAGCTCAACTAATCCATATAGCTAAGTTGAGCAAACAATCTAGAAGCAGCTCAACAAATCCATATAGCTAAGTTGAGTAAACAATCTAGAGGCAGCTCAACTAATCCATATAGGTAAATTGAGTAAACAATCTAGAGGCAGCTCAACTAATCCATATAGATAAGTTGAGCTAACAATCTAGAGGCAGCTCAACTAATCCATATAGATAAGATGAGCTAACAATCTAGAGGCAGCTCAACTAGTCCATATAGATAAGTTGAGCAAACAATCTAGAAGCAGCTCAACTAATCCATATAGCTAAGTTGAGCAAACAATCTAGAGGCAGCTCAACAAATCCATATAGCTAAGTTGAGCTAACAATCTAGAGGCAGCTCAACTAGTCCATATAGCTAAGTTGAGCAAACAATCTAGAGGCGGCTCAACTAATCCATATAGGTAAGTTGAGTAAACAATCTAGAGGCGGCTCAACTAATCCATATAGGTAAGTTGAGTAAACAATCTAGAGGCAGCTCAACTAATCCATATAGATAAGTTGAGCAACCAATCTAGAGGCAGCTCAACTAATCCATATAGCTAAGTTGAGCAAACAATCTAGAAGCAGCTCAACAAATCCATATAGCTAAGTTGAGTAAACAATCTAGAGGCAGCTCAACTAATCCATATAGGTAAATTGAGTAAACAATCTAGAGGCAGCTCAACTAATCCATATAGATAAGTTGAGCTAACAATCTGTATGCTGTATGGATTAGTTGAGCTGCCTCTAGATTGTTTGCTCAACTTATCTATATGGATTAGTTGAGCTGCCTCTAGATTGTTTACTCAATTTACCTACATGGATTAGTTGAGCTGCCTCTAGATTGTTTACTCAACTTAGCTATTTGGATTTGTTGAGCTGCCTCTAGATTGTTTGCTCAACTTAGTTATATGGATTAGTTGAACTGCCTCTAGATTGTTTGCTCAACTTAGCTATATGGATTAGTTGAGCTGCCTCTAGATTGTTTGCTCAACTTAGCTATATGGATTAGTTGAGCTGCCTCTAGATTGTTTGCTCGACTAATGTATGTGTATTAAATAAGCTGCCTCTAGATCGTTTGCTCAACTAATCTATACGGATTACTTGAGCTGCCTCTAGATTGTTTGCTCAACTAATGTATGTGTATTAAATAAGCTGCCTCTAGATTGGTTGCTCAACTAATCTATACGGATTAGTTGATCTGCCTCTAGATTGTTTGCTCGACTAATGTATGTGTATTAAATGAGCTGCCTCTAGATTGTTTGCTCAAGTGCCTCTAGATTGTTTGCTCAACTAATCTTTATGGATTAAATAAGCTGCCTCTAGATTACACATACCCAATAGAGAGGAAATAATATATGGTCATTCGAATTCCGAAACTTCAGTGATTTGTAAATGTATATCATACTAGTGGTGTGTGGATATAATAATCTATGTATTACCTGTCTAAAGGTACTCCCGATCTAACAAGAAGTACCTAATTAAAATGTATCAATTTGATTGATTTCTTTTTGATCAGTGTAAGTTTTACAAAGGGGTAGTTCCACTGCGCTCCAAAACCCATTGTCCTCAATAATTTAAAGTTCATACTCATTGATTCCACAACACTCCTATAATTTTTAAGCAATAAAATAACTGAATATTTGAGTTCCACCGCGCTCCAAGAAACATTGTGTAAATATAAAAATTAAAGATGTACCTATTTCAAATATGTCTATTCAGTCATAATCACAACGGCAAATGTAAAAAAAATATTTCTTAAATTCAACAACAATAAAATCACAGCTTCAGATTAAAATAGTTTTTTTAAAACTACAATAAGTACAATTTATACTCTACAATAAAATAACAGTTACCAAAACATAATCAGTCTCTCTTATAATTAAGGTAAATAGACATAAAATCTCACAGCTTCAGATTAGAAAGTTTTTAAGACTAAGAATACACAATAAATCACAACACAACATAATAAAATTTGTAAATACTGTTCTAAATATTTTATCGAAATCATATAGTTTGATTTAATTGCATTTACCTGTTCGATAATTGAGTATAGTACTTTTGAATTCTGTATCTCTCTTGATTGATTGCAGCTTTCAATTGTTTGGATGACGATACTTTTGCTGATACAAAGCTTCTTCTTTAAGTTTAAATAATAATAATAATCGCAGTTTCTTTGGCAACTCTTTATTGAGCCCATGATTCTACTATGATTCTACTTACTCCCACAAAAAAAAATCGATTGCTATAATCACCAACTTTCTGATACATTTATTTAAAAAAATACCGGTTTGGTAATGGTTTTTGGTTAAAGTTCTCGATGTCACTTTTAAGCAATATCCTTTATTGCAGCCTATTGGATGTGGAATTACCCCACTCAACCTTACTTTAACCCTTTCTCTTTTTATATTCACAGTCTCATATGTGCAGTCTATAGCCGAGCACCGAGCACATTACAACAATTACATGCTTCTTTGCCTCGAAACATAATCCACTTGGGCTGAAAACATCCATCTGAAAACATAAGATGAAGGAAATTTATTCTCTGTAGGTGTCCTAATTCAAAGAACCACTTATTCATCTCTGTTATTTATTCATCCTTCACTGAGTGCTATTACTATTCTACTGTATACTATTCTGGCCTGTTCCTCGCTGGACCTGTGAGGTATCATAATAAGGCATCATTATAATTGTAAGGTACTTTAATGTTTTTAGGATTAGGTAAATAAGCAGTGATATATTTCTGAATGAGACCTTTAGACTAGACCGAAGGTTTGTTATTTTATTGTAGTAGTCTGCCGAAACCTGTTATTGGACCACACCATAGGTTCATGCGCTGGTCTGTGACAGCATGTTTAGTAGGTATGTAAATAACTTCCTATTCAAATAACACCTAGCTGTAAAATAGCTGTGAAATTTTGAAAATAAAATAATCCCTACATAGTAAACCATAGTAAACTCACATATAAATTGTGTTGGCACTCCTCCTGCGCGGTTACGATTTAGGTCATTTTCAAGCTTTTCGGTAAGATAATATTACCATCACTTTGTTGGCTCTAAGGAGCAAAACAAATTCCGGAGCTCAAAAGGGTAGCTATGATCTCTCGATATGAAGCTCGACGTTCCAAACGCCTTTGTTCGGTTGCTCTGGCCCTACGCCGCATCGCCGCATTTCAATGAGGACGTAATCCATACTGTAAAAAGAACGAAAATGATAATCTTGAGGGTAGGTACCCATGGTTAACTACCCTTAGTTACTTATGTACCCCATGTGTGTGTTATGTGTGAATTGGAGTCGTTATTAGTCACTTAGCGGACGCCATGGGCATCATATCCCATGGGACCTTTCTTGACTAGCAAGTAGACCTTTATAGATTAATTTATATATCATCATAAGCAGAAGGTTTTGCGGCAGACAAAGGTGGGTATTTAACTATTGGATGGATTGATTGGACTGATTGGAAAGTTTACTGGGGAAACTCACTTTTAAATGTACTGGCACCCCTCCTGCGCGGCGAGGCTCGAGGTCATTTTTAAGCTGCTCGGTAATATACAGTACCATCGCTTTGTTGGCTCTAAAGAGCGAAATAAATTCAACCTCTGGGATCTCAAAAGGGTTGGTTTGATCTCGTATAGTTCTAAGTTCCAAACGCCTTTGGTCGCTTCTGGCCCTACGCCGCCGTCGCCACATTTCAATGAGGGCGTAATCCATACTCTGAAACGAACAATAATTGAAAAATATAGTACCTACCCATGTGTGTGTACCTACTGTCTTGAATCCTTTAGAAAAAAGGTAATTATCTACCTACATAAAGAGTTTTATGGACATCATCACTTCAACACAAGTAAATAACGATGAGTAACAACTTGTTTCGTTGATTTTACAAATAATTATGTATCTTACCTTATAAAATACCATAAGACAAGATGATAACTCAGTAATTATAAGAATCGTATGCACAAAGAAGCTATGCACAAAGGAAATACGAACAGAATAAATAAATGAACAAACAAATAACATAAAAATAAACGAATTGAATTGAAAGCACAAGGAAATTTATGACTTTGTCACACACGTGTGTACCTATCTACCTATATCGATAGCTCATGCGATGAATTGCGATGCGGCCATATTTGTTTGAGCGTTAATTTTATCCGCCTACAAATCGACCCCGATAAATTTTTGCACCAATTTCCACTGCCGGAGTACTTTTAGGCAGCAAATAAACGCACACGGCAACTACTCGCGTGAAATTTGCTAACTACACGCGCTAGGCAGGTTTTTGACAGTTTTTACACGCGATTTGACATAAGAGAGTGATTTATTTAGGGTTCATTCAGTTATTTAGCCAATCAGCTTAATGAAATAAACGCGCACGTGCTTATGTGGCGCGCCACATAAGCACGCAAAATGGCCGCTAGCCAGCGTGTATTTCCACTTAACGCTATGTAATTAGGCTACTGGTTATATTTAATCTGTGGCTGAGGAGGTGTAAAGACGGGAGAATAGTTCTAGCCAGAATAAAAGTAGAAACAGAAAAATAAACAAGCAAGATTCGTCAAATTATTGTTGTTTTTACTGAAAATCACCCCAAAAATGGATGATAATTATGAAACTATTAGACTTGATTACACGATACATAAATTTTCAAGCTATTCAATGAATTACATGCCACAGTACGTTTTTAACACGCAGATCGAAACCAGCACATTTGATTCGTAATACGAATAATAGAAGCTCCTACATGAATAATAAATAGCTAATATTGTTATTTTCGCTAGCCAATATCTTCTTTTCGTGTGATATGGAAAGTATACCATTTCAGGTGCATTCTAAAAAACTCCCCGGCCGATGGTTTTTCGCGATGGTTTACCGACAATCCGGCACCAAATCAGTACCTTATCTTGAAGCTAAAATCACCAGCTATTGTGGAAACTATAAAGTTCGGAAAATACATCAAATCTCATGTCAGTAATCTCAGGAAGTTTCAAGTATTTGGTGGGACAGAGGAAGGAAACTTGTCAGAAATTTTGCAAGCGTGAGTAGAGTATAGTTTTATTTATACCTACACGAGACTACGAATCAAATTTATAAAAAAATACGAATACTTATAAAAAAATCACAGAACATCCACTGGGGGTCCAACCTCACCCCCTAATGGCTTAATACACATGTTTCATGGTACTGTGTAAATGTAACTCATTACCTCTTGGAAGAAACCAACTCACGGAGAAAGGAACCCATTATATTTTGAGGTTAAGTATGAAAAATTTCATGTTGCCAGAAAGATAATGTATGCCTGTTTCTTAGGCATAAGAAATGATTGGCACTGCAGAACTGAACCTGCGACCCCCTAGCTGATGCAACTGACACCTGACAATCTTATATCTTGAAGTGGATATTGAACCCTTATCGTCTTCTGGCACCATCCAAAGAGTCTAAAAGACAGTATTCTATGGTATTGTTAAAGTACTCCTGTCTCCATATCTTGACTCTGAATTCTTGGCCTATCAGTTTTAGTCACACCTACAAAATAAGCGGTCAGATAAGACAATTTTATAAAGTACTAGCTTCTGCCTGTGGCTTCGCACATGTATTTTCGGTATAATAACTAGCCTATTATACTACTACTATATCTACGTTAGGCTCTGTTCTAAACATTTGGCGAATTTCATCTTGATCTGTTCTGTAGTTTTGGAGATTGAGAGAAAATTTAGAATTGACAAACTTTCTGCTTTATAATATTGGTAGGATATAAATTACTATCTTCAGCTTTGCATGATAGATAGATAGATGAAAATACTTTTATTGCACACTTAAAACTAAGAAACAATTTAAAAAGAAATAATTATAACCTAAGTGACAATTGGCGGTCTTATCGCTCAAGAGCGATCTCTGCCAGACAATCTGGTGTGCATGTCACTTCAGTAGCCCATGTCCATCCCCAGGATTTATATTTTTACCTCCCTGCCAAATTACAATAAGATCTGTTTACAAAAATATTTTTTTTTTTTTAAATCATTTATTTGGTGCATGAGGGTTTTGCCGAGCATGGCATGTCACCCCCGTAATTCTTAATTTACAAAAATTACAAATTAGAAAAAGGTAGTAGACTGACAGAGTTACTTTCAAATTTATAATATTTGTATGAATATGTATAAGTATGGGATTATCAAATAAGAAATGAGAAAGAGGCATCACAGAGGCTATAAGAGGAAATTTAATTACAGAGGACTAAAAAACGATGCTGAAGCTGAAACATTCAAGCTACGTCACAAGACACAAGACGGCTTATACTTACCTGTAACCTTCTTAAAGATAGAGCCCCTGCAATCGTGGGGTCCAGCCTTCAACTATTCCATCTGGTTCGTGGAATTAATGGGAAGAAACCAGGAGAATTTGATTGATCAAGCCCTGGAGACTATCAATTTAGTAAGCTTCTTTATCTGTGCTAAAATCAAGATGTGAATCACTAGTTGCTGCCCACCTGCTTCACAATAAGTAGCCTCATCAAGCATCAGCCAAGTAGTCACATCACATTAATAGCCTATACCAGTCCACTGCTGGACATAGCTCCCTTGACAACAAGCATTTGGTAATGCCATAGTTTCAATTTAGTTTTTGCGACTCTGGGAATGTGAGTGGGGATCAAGGCACAAGTTAAAAATATGTTGTAAATACGTCGACCACTTTTTACACACGCAATTCTGAAAGAAATATTTGCAGATAATTCAAACATTTGTCTCGCGTTGGGAATCAAACCGACACAGAGGCTTATTGATACTCTATAGTATAGAATAGAGTATCAATAAGCCTGTCTATACCATCATCATTATTTGATTTTTTTTTATTAATTAGTACAAGTATAATACTTATACAGACTATGAATAGATACTGTCTTTAGCTTCATTTAAAAATTGGGTAAATATTATTACCTAAACATAAGCTTTTTGTTTCCCTAATAAATAAAATTAAAACCTTTCAACAAGCTTCTCATCAGCTTATACAGTCCACTGCTGGACATAGACCCCCTCAATTGGTTAACCCAACTTAATTCCCCAGCGTAAAGAAGAAGAGGCAGTCCGTATACTGCTGAAGCACCTACGGCGGCGCCGCTACAAGGACGCCTTCGAGGCGCTCTCACGAGAAAGCGGAATACAACTGGAAGGCCCTGTACAGTCTCGACTATGGAATGCACTGGTGGAGAAGGGAGACTTTGAACTAACGGAGCAGATATTTGCAGAGGCTGCGGCAGGTTTGTATTTGTATTGCTTCTAAGTGCACGAAGAGAATGCATGGGGATTTACCTAAAACGATTCAAAGCTATTGTGCAGCGAGTTCGAAACGAGCGCGTCGTATTTGCGACGCGAAGACGCTGCGGGCGCGCAGCGAGCTCGCCGCTATACGGCAGGAAGCTTGGGAAAAGGCTTGTCGCTGCACGCCAGCGGTGTCTTCGCGGCGAACTCGCTGTGCACTCGAACATGCACCGATTACAAGCGGCCTCTCCAATTTTCAACGGGTAAGGTGTTTAGTTTACCTTACCCGTTGAAAATTGGAATGCCGTGACGTGTGACGTGCACGCACACAGGCATAAATAGGCGGGATTGCGCTTAATCGCCCTATAATATAACTTAATCGCCCTATAATATAACTTAATCGCCCTATAATATAACTTAATCGCCCTATATTAGCCCTAGCACACAGAGGCATACAAAGGCGGGAAAAAATTGTGTTCCTACGTAACAATCACGCACGCTTCTGTGCATAGCGTTTGTATGTATTTGTTAAAGGGAAGCGAGTATAGCATTACCTTCCCTTTATGTTCGAAATTTACATATTCATCCTGTTTTCCCGCAGACGGTGAACTAGACTGGTACCTATCCTGGCAGCCGTACACCCCCGTCTGGCGACAGATAACCCCGTGCTCCTCGCAAGTGGAGGCCAAGCTCGCAGCCCCCGCGATACGGTCCCCGGCGGGGGCGAGGCTGGCCCCGCTTGACATGCACTCCGTGGATAGAGACGTGCCGGCTGTAAGTATAGTATTGTCCACTCTAAATGATTTTCATATTAACAAATTTTGGTTATACCTATTAGAATTTATAATTAATTTTAAGTTTATCTGATATTTTTTTTGTAATAATGATTGATTGTAAACTTTCGACATATCACATTATGACAAATCTGCAGCGTGCCCATTCCTATTTGCACGCCAGAATTGGCAAAACATGTAGGTCATCCATTTATATTTTAACATAATTGCATGCTCGCACCATGAAAAAAATATCTATCTATGTAGTGTATTGTATTAATTATATCAGTTATCTAGTACCCATAACACAAGCTCTGCTTAGCTTGGGGCTAGATAATGCTGTGTGAATTGTCCAGAATTATTTATTTATTTATTATTATATGATATATTATGACCATTGAAATGGCTTTTAAGGCCATTGAAAGGTTTCAAATGTCAATTTTAGGATGGGTAATTTTTGCGTAATTGCACAGCCGTTCAGTAGTTTTGGCGTGAAGAGGTAACAAACATCCATCCATCCAAACTTTCGCACTTATAATATTAGTGTGATGTGATGTGATTTGTCGCGTACCTACTACGTTACTATCACGTTTCTTCATATATGTACGTTATTCCAGGAAGGTGCAGTAGAAAGCTGCAGCGGCGATGTTGAAATGTCTGAATGTGGACCGGACGGGTGCTGCGGGAAGCCGGGCCCGCGCGGCGGACATCAGCTCGTGCTGGACGGTACCACTGGTAAGGAGGATCTTACATGAAAGCCATAAATTGACATTGATAATCTGACGACTTCAGTGGCGCAGCGGGCGATTCCCGCCTCAGGACAAATGTTTGTACGATCTGCAGATATTTGTTCAGGGTGTTTTGGATGTTTTCTATGTATAATAAAAAATATCTATCTATGTAGTGTATTGTATTAAGTATAAAACTTTTAAATCCATCATGGTTATTAACACTAAAGTCATTTATGGGGGTTTTATTTACATTTTTTTTAATTATTTTTAGTTTTGAGCTTTCCAATATTTCGGCACAGTTTCATGCGCCATGATCATCACGGAATAACTCATTTATTCCGTGATCATGGCATTATACTACACCTTCGAAAATCATCGTTAAATTCAAATTGTAAACTCAAATATAACAATATAAATACGCGCACGTTAGAACCAGCAGACGAAGTTTAAAGGGGTTTAAATATTTTGGTCCTAACATCGGTCACCATTTTGTTTTTTTATCCAGGTGCCGTGGGTTTCTTTCTACCCACGGCTTTGTTGACACAATAAAAAGATGTAAAATTTAACTATTGGGCTCATTCCATTCATCATCAATCAGTACGACCGTTGGTGATAATAAAAACCTGAAAATCCGTTCGGTCGTGGAGACAGACGGACGCGGCGGAGGATTTTGTTTTATGATATGCAGCGAAATCTTGTAACATGAGTTCTACCTGTAAAAAAAATCTCGCTGTCAAGCCTAAAAGTCCATTACCAAAATACTTAATTCATTTAATGCCTCTATACGCACATTAAGTTGTTAGTAAGTACCTATATCAATACCTCAACCTCAACAGCCTGTATTGGTCCACTGCTGGACGCAGGCCTCCCCCTGATAAGCGCCTTATTGGCTTTTATCACATGGGGGTAGTGCCCATAATCCCCACGCTGTGCATGCGGGTTGGGGATCGCAGTCCGGTGGTAGAATTGTTCTGCAGGGGGCGCTGCTGCCCCCCTATCACTATATATCCCTAGTCGACTCTTACGACAACCGCGGGAAGAGCTGTGTGGTGTCTTCTTAGAATTTGCACCACATCAATACCATTTACCTTTAATAAAGTAATACTTACTATCTCAATGTTCCAGGTACTCTCTACCTCTTCGGCGGCTGGAACGGAAGCGAGGATCTAGACGATCTCTGGTCATTCAGCACCACCGAGGAACAATGGCGGCTGCTGTGCCCGCACAGCGAAGAGGCAGGCGGCCCCGGCCCTCGCTCCTGCCATAAGATGGTGTTCGATCCTATAAATCGGCGGTTATACGTGTTGGGACGGTACTTGGACAACGCTCAAAGGATACCCGAGCTTATGAAGGTAGCTATAGAGTCCGTTATATCTTCAAAATAAGGTTTCCACACAGCGAAGAGGCAGACGACCCCGGTCCTATCATAAGATGGTATTTGATCCTATAAATCGGCGGCTATTCGTGTTGGGACGGTACTTGGACAACGCTCAGAGGTAACTGACCCTAAGAAGGTATCTATAGAGTCTAGTCGAACAAGCCTAGTGCGGGGATCATAGAAAATCAATGCTTTAACATATCACATAATCTTCTTTAAAAAATAAATAAAAATAAATAAATAATGCTGGACAATTCACACAGCATTATCTAGCCCCAAGCTAAGCAGAGCTTGTGTTATGCGTACTATTTAACTGATATAGTTAATACAATACACTACATAGATAGATATTTTTTTATTTTACTTAGAAAACATCCAGAACATCCTGAACAAATATCTGCAGATCATACAAACATTGAACCTGCAACCTCCTATGGTCCGCGTCGCAGGCGGACCTTCGCCCGCCGCGCCACAGAGGTAGCACGTAAATAAATAAATAACAACTATAACTCGCTGTACACTTCCGTGTCAGTGTTTAGTTTTACAATTTGACCTTTTCTAAGTGTACATTTATTGTATTTATGGAAATAAAGAGTTTTTGATTTTGATTTTTTGATTTATTTTAGACGCGGGCACCAGCTAGTATTTAAATAGAATACCCCCTGAGAACATTACGGGAGCTTCAAGTAATCTCGTTACGTTACACAAGCAAATAAATTACACATTTCTTGTATTTTTAAAGTTCTAAATATCTCATCGTCCTTTACAGAGCGCACTGTACACATACGACGTGACCACCAACGAGTGGTCCCAGATCTGCGCCGACACGGCGGCCGTGGGCGGGCCGCGGCTCGTGTTCGACCACCAGATGTGCATCGACGCGGACACGCAGACCGTCTACGTGTTCGGAGGGCGGATCCTGCCTGCTAACACGTCAGTGGCTGTTATGACTCTAAAGACATTTATAACGGGATATTTACCATGATTTGAGTTTTGAGCTTTCCAATATTTCGGCACTGTTTTATGCGCCACGATCACGGAATAACTCAAAACTCATATCATGGTAAATATCCCGTTATGACTTTAGTGTTAATAACCATGATGGATTTAAAAATGTTACGACTCTGTCTCACTCGTCTCTATGGCTTTCGTTTACTGATATAAATAAATAATGCTGACAATTCACAGCATTATCTAGCCCCAAGCTAACAGAGCTAGTGTTATGGGTACTAGATAACTGATATACATATGTACTTAATACAATATCTACTAGATAGATATTTTATATCAAACATCCAGAACACCCGGAACAAATATCTGCAGATCGAACAAACATTAGTCCTGAGGCGGGAATCGAGCCCGCAAACTCCAGGCGGACTTCGCCCGCTACGCCAAAGAGGTCGTCAACAATATAAAAACCACTGTATGTGTTCTTCCAGGGAAGAAGCAGCCAATCCCCAGTACTCGGGTCTCTACGCGTACTACGTAGCCACCGGGACGTGGGAGCTCCTGCTACCGGACCAACACTCGCTGCCGGCGCCGCAGTCGCGCGTCTCGCATTCTATGCTCTTCCATCCGGTAAGAGAACGGACACATTTCTCACAATTTTTTATCCCCACCCTTGGTGACAGCCCGTAGAATATTAGAAGACCCCCCTCTAGTTTTCACGTGAGTTTTAAAAGCGCTAAACGGATCGCGCCATCTATACTTATAATAAAACTGTAACAGGTCCAATTCTGTACATTGAAGATATTTAGAAAAATTTTTTTGGAGGACACTCTACTATCGATACTGAAGCCAAAACTGTAATTTTTTTCATTCATGTCTGTCTGTCTGTCTGTCTGTCTGTCTGTTTCTTAAACGCGCATCACGTCGAAACTACTGAAGGTATCGAAATGAAACTCGGCACGATTTTAGGTCATACTACGAGGAAGGACATAGGATACTTTTTATCCCGGATTTCAGTCAGGTTCCCCTGGGAGAGGGGATGAAAGAAAAATTTCTTTACCGCGCATGACGCCGAAAGTGCTGAATGAGTGGGAATGAAACCCAGCACGATTTGATTTCATACTACAAGGAAGGTCATGGGATACATTTCATCCCGGAATTCAGTAATGTTCCCCTGGGAGAGAGGATTAAAGTAAAATTCTTTAACCGCGCATCACGACGGAACAACTGAATGAGTTGGACTGAATTGGTACGATTTGAGTTCAAGGAAGGACATGGGATACATTGTATCCTGGAATTCAGTAAGGTTCCCCTGGGAAAGAGGATGAAAATAAAATTCTTTAACCACGCATCACGACGGAACTACTTAACGAATTCGAATGCAACTCGGCATGATTTTAGTTCGTACTATGAGGAAAGATACATTTTATCCCGGAATTCAGTAAGGTTCCTCTGGCAGAGGGGATGATAGTCAAATTCCTTCACCGCGCATCACGCCGAAACTACATAGGTAATGAGTTGGAATGAAACTTGGCATGTTTTGAGTTCATACTACAAGGAAGGACATGGAAATACATTTTATCCTGGAATTCAGTAAGGTTCCCCTGGGAGAGAGGAAAAATTAGAATTCTTAAACCGCGCAACCCGAGGGGTCTACGCGTCGTCCGAAATCATGCATTCTTTTTGTTAGAAACAGTGTTGCAAAATCGAATTTGACTAAATCAGTAGAAAGTCGAGTAGAAAATCAGTAGACTGATGAAATAATCTGTAGATTGAAGAAAAAAAATTGTAGATAAAGGGTAGGTAAGTTCCTATCTAATTTTTCCAAGACGCACCCATTAGTTAGGTTCCTACAATACAATACAATACAATACAATACAAAATTTCCTACCTACTAAGGTGGTGCGTCTTGGAAAAATAAGTTAGGTTCCTACCTTACATGACATATGGTGGTTTAGCTGGTCCGGTTATCTGTACTACCGATGTTTGGTTGGAGTAAGTGGTCCAATTAAACTAACTGGACCACAGAAAAATATTTTTTACTGTGGTACACAGCCAACTGTACCTACCTACTAACGAAAAAAAAAATTACGGTGGTCCAGTCAAATGGATCAGGAGCCCAATTCTGCAATACAATTGCTTCAGTATGACAGTGCAATCGTCGCAGAATCATCACGTATAATCCTTAGATTATTAAAACTCCAGATAGTGCGTGCGAGATAAATTAATAGTTTCAAACTTGACGCGCGTCTCTCCATCTGCATTCATCATAATTTCTTTCATCTGAGGTGGAATACCAAAACGTGTCATTCTGTGTCGATACCCCTGTCATAGTGAAGCGATTAGTATAGCAGAATAGGGCCCCAGCTGAACGGAACCATGAGTAAGAATTGAAAAGAGTATGACACTTCTTAACACTGACGCTGGCCGAGTCGTAGCTAAAAGTCGTGTAGATAAAGAATGGGATTGAAGATGACAACATGCTATCCCCCGTAGAACCTACACGATTTTTTTCACGGCGGCGTTTCATAATATGAGAGACTATGGTTAAATGTGAACTTAATTAGTCGGCCGGTAAGGCAATCGCGAACGAAGTCGCGGGTACAGCTAGTTTTTGAATATAGCTGCAGCGAAAAGACGCAAGATTTCCCTTGAGGTTATTGACGTGCCGAAAACTTAATTGCATAAGTACATGCAGTAGGTACATTTCAAGCAGAACATTTTATGTAAATTAGCTTAGCTTGCATTGACCGCAATTAGCAACTACTGCGAAAGCAATTTCACATTTTCAACTCAGTGTTCAATCATCACTCAACGGAATCGGTTATTTTAATCTTTTCGGAGTTTTTACTACCCTCACCTAGCAACCCTTAGCGTTTTGCTAGCAACCTTTAGCTTATTGATTGGAACCCAATCACACCCTTTATTAAATCCAAGCCCCCCTTCCGATTATGAGCCCCCCGGTTGGTTAAACAAAGAATCATAGGAGCATAAAAACCTGTAAACCTACAAATCGATGGCAATGGTTGTTTATCTCTCTGTTCCAGGTCCAGCGTCGTCTGTACATCCTGGCGGGCCAGCGTCACAAGCAGCACCTGGCCGAGCTGTGGGCGTGGGACGCGGGCTCGGGCGTGGCGCGCGCGCTGTGTGCCGCGCCGGCGCACCACCCGCCCGCCGGCTTCACGCAGCGCGCCACGCTCGACCCCTCGCTCGACGAGATACACGTGCTGGCGGTAATACTGCCGCCGTCTAATATACGCGCCCCCCCCCCACTGACTGCATCTGAGCCCCCCTATCGCTAATGTGAGGTCCCGCTCTCTCCAGTTTGAGCCTCCCTCGGACTATTTGCGACACTTTCCCCCCTCCAATTTGAGCCTTCCGCCGACTATTAATTTTTAATTCTGTCTTCAATTCGACCTTCCCAATGACTATTTGAGATACTCTTTCTGCAATTTGAGCCGCCACTGACTATTTGAGAAATTCTCATTTAAATTTGAGCCTACCACCGACTATTTGAGTAATTCTCTCTTCAATTTCTCCCTCCCACAGACTATTTAAGATATTCTTCCTCCAATATGAGCCCCCCTCTAAGTGATTCAGCCCTCTCCTATGCGAGCGCCCCACCTCGTATCCCCTGCAGTCCCCACTGATGTGATATTTTTTATCCGACAGGGTATGAGCAAAGAGAAAGAGCGTCAAGTCTACAACACTCTATGGGTGTTCTCACTCCGCGGCCGAGCCTGGAGCTGTGTGTGGAGCAGTGTGAACAGCGCGGGGGTGCCGGGTGGGCCGGGTGGGGGCGACGCGCCCCGGCCCCGCTTCGCGCACCAGCTGGTCTATGACAGCCAAAACAAGGTAAGGAGTCAGTAACCTGTCACTACACCCCTTATAAAGTTACCCTTTTTTATTTCATGTATCAGAAAAAATTAAGACAAGACTAGACAAGGTATAAAATTTTTTGTTATTCTATTCGATAAGTTTAAAAAATTCTACACCGAACTGCGATCCCCAACCCGCATGCCACGCGTGGGAATTATGTGCATGACCCCCATGAGATAAAAGCCACTAAGGCGCTTATCAGGAGGAGGCCTGCGTCCAGCAGTGGACCAATACAGGCTGTTGAGGTTGATGTATGTTATTTATTTGTCTTAAAATCTCCCCCCAGATCCACTACCTATTCGGCGGTAACCCCGGCACGCAGTCCCACCCGCGCGTCCGGCTCGACGACCTCTGGTCACTGCGCCTCCTCCGCCCCTCGCCAGACGACGTGCTAAAGCGAGCTACGGTCGCCATCCGCGAGGCGTGCTACAAGGAGATGTGTGCTACGGATCCCAAGGCGGCGCTGCTGTATCTGCGGACCAAGATCAACGAGGCGGTCGATCATACGGACCAGACGCAAGTAAGATATTGAGAGGTGTGTTCCTTTCCTTTGTAGCACGCCTCTCTTTGTAGCACAAAGAGAGGCGTGCTAAGAAAATGTGTGCTACTGACCACAAGGCAGCTCTGCGGTATCTGCGGGTTTGGATCAAGGAGGCGGTCGATCATACGGACTAGACGCAAGTATAGATATCGAGAGATGTGCTATATGGAAAAGATTAAAATTATGAGTGAATAGAATAGGCTAGTGTGCAATTCTAATCAGTCCGTCAGTTAGATTATCAGAAGACATTGGTCATGTATTTTTCTTTTGTCGATAAGACAAAAAATGATGAAGATATAGCCAGTTAAAGTTCGGCGTGACGTCACACCGTGCAACACTTTAGTAAGTCGTGACGTCACTGCCCCCACTCCCAAACTTTGACGCGCTTTATTTTTGTAATTTTTTGTTTGATGGAAAAAAAATGTGTGTTCAATATCTTCTGATAATCTAACTAACGGACTAAATATAATAATTATTTTTTTACCCAGGACACTACCCTATTATAACTGCGAAGGTCCGCCTGCGACGCAAGAGGTTGCGGGTTCGATTCTCGCCTCGGAACAAATTTGTGTACGATGTGCAGTAATTTGTTCTGTTGGTTTGGGTACTAGTATAGTATTATAATATCTGTGGTCTGGGTGTTTTCTATGTATAATAAAAAAATATCTATCTATGTATATAATGTATTAAATATATCAGTTATCTAGTACCCAAGCTTTGAGTAGCTTACTTTGGGGCTAGTGTGGATTGTCCAGCATTATTTATTTATTTATTTAGATTTTCGTTGTGTTTGAAATAGACTTAAATTTCAATTTTGAGCTCATTAACTCACTTGTTGGTCTTTTTCGTATAAAATATGGGGATTTGACATAAATATTTTGTTGTAGGTGAGCAATTTCCACCTGCTGCCATCGTCTCTGTTCGCTCTGGGGGGCGGCGCGCGCGCGGCCTGCGCGCTGTCCCCGCGCCGCGCGCGCGCGCTGGCGAGGCGCCGCGCGGACATGCGCGCGCACACCGACTACTCGCATCATATCAAACAGGTGATGTGTCTGTCTGAGAGATCTTACAGTCAATTCCGTTAGACTATCACAGACGCAGTGGAAATAAATGAACATGGGCATGCTACAAGAGCAGTGGGAGATTGTGCGGCACTGCCACAGCATTCGATACTACAGTACAGCTCGCAACACTCGCCGCGCGGGTTAAACAAAAATATAATAATTTAAGCAATTTATGCTTCATTAGGGGATGCCTATGCCCAGCTGTGGACTAATATAGGCTGATGGTGATGCATCGGATCTCCATTAAACATGTTCCTAATTCTAGTCGGTAGGTCAGATAGTCATTTTATTGGTAAAATCATTCACAAGTAAAATCTAATTAAAATTGGTACGTAAAAATTTTACATACTAAAATAATGATTCAGACAATAATTTCAGTGTACCTAAAATGGTTGTCTGGCAGAGATCGCTCTTGAGCGATAAGACCGCCACTTGTCACTTGGATTTTAAGCTGTTTTATTGTATTGTTTCTAACGATAAGCGTGCAATAAATAATTTTCTATCTATCTATCTAAAATTAAAAAAAAATATATTAAATTCATTACAGAGTAAAATAATGATAATACAATAAGTAAATTAATTACGAATAGATAAAATAAAAAATTTCTGTCATATAACAATTTTTTTTCAAGGAAATCGAATAGGCCGTCTGTTCCGTCTAAAGTTTAAAATTTGACTTGTCTAAATGCTGATTTTGTAAGCCTAAAGAAATAAACTTATTGATACCTGATTTCGTAAATTAGTACTCGTTATAAAGTCCTAGCATTACATTCTACCACAAACAAGGCCATCATGCCTTGAACCTTATCTCCTCACCTCAACAGCCTATTTTGGTCCACTGCTGGACGCTGGTCTCCGCCTGATAAGCGCCTTATTCGCTTTTATCTCACGGGGCCTTAATCCCCATTCTGAGCATGCGGGTTGGGGATCGCAGTTCCGTGGTAGAATGGTTCTGCAGGAAGCGCTGCTGCCTGACCCCGGTGGATGCCTATAGGCGCCTCTTGCGACACCCGCGGGAAGAGTTGGGGTGGTGCGAATTCTAAGCCAGCATCACCTTATTTAACAATTAATAATACATTCCAGGTCCTAGGCTGCGCCGACGAAACGATCCCCGAACCGTTCCGTCCCTTCGAGGAAATCCCCACACCGGAACCGGAAACCTGGGACGTGGGACATGATGAGGAGGCTTCCTGCCCCGAAGACTGGAGCGCGCGCAACGAGCGTATAGCGCTTTATGACGAACTGTGTACCTACTTCCGACCCTCCACGGTCCCGCCTGAGAGTAACGTTACTGAACTTGTGAAGCTATAAAGTGACGACACATAAGTCAAAACGTGACATCAGAAGCAGGTCACACAGATTGTTAAAAAGTGACGTCTCAAAATGAGTCACACAACTTGTCAAGCTGTAGTGTCATGACAGGTTCTAATTCTAAGTGGCGGTACTGAGATCTGCACGGACATCTCGTATGGGAGTGTATTGTGCATTATCCCCCTGGTTAACCAGGCCCTGAACAGCCCAGCTCTAAAGCAGGACTTTCGTGACTGACAGCTTCGTTTTAGCTTTTCTTTGGGTGTGGATGGGGTTGATGCCTCAAAGAGACTCTTCAGCCCCGTCTTGTGTCTGGCCTCCTCTGTGGCCGTGCAGTGTACTACAATGTGTTCCACAGTCTCTTCTCGGAAACAGCCGCGATACATGCTGCTGTCTGTGGCTCCTGCAGTCTTGAAAAGATGCTGGCTCAGTTCGCACTGATGATACCCACCATCGTTCTTAGGTGAAGACCTAAGAACGATGGTGGGTATCATCAGTGCGAACTGAGCCAGCATCTTTTCAAGACCGCGGGAAGAGTTGGGTGGTACAAAGGTTGCTTGACAAGCTATGTATCCACGAAGGTGGATACACAGCTTGTCAAGCAATATTATAACGTCGCCCAACTTGCCAGACTGGTCAGAATGACGTCAAGCAGCTTTTTACAAAGTAGGTACTACATGATATGGGAGTAGGGTCTCCCGCTGACAAGCGCCTTATTGGATTTTATCATAGTGCCCATAATCCCCACGCGGGGCATGCAGGTGTGTTTGCAGTTCGGTGGTAGAATTGTTCTGCAGGGGGCGCTGCCCGTCCCCGGTGGATATCCCTTAGTCGCCTCTTACGACTACCGCGGGAAGAATTGGGTGGTGCAAATTCTAAGATGGCATCACATGGCATAGAGATCAAAAAGAGTTTAAAAAAATAACAAGTTATCCTTTTCTGTGGTGCTGTACATATTACCTACCGCTAAAGTCGGCATCTGTCCCGTAGATATCTTTTTGATTTTCTGTAAAGAATTATTGACGTATTGAAAGAAGTATTGACTCGTAATTTTTACCATGACTTGAACCTTTAAGTACAATTTTCCACTTTCAATGCACATACTGTTGTTTCTCAATACGTAAGAGTTGTATGTCTATGTCATTTGCAGTAATTATGTTTTGCGTTTCTCGATTTCTGTGCGTTTTTATTTTGTTTAAAAGCCGCCACACATAGAAACGAAAGCGAAAACCTGCGGGTTGTATCATACGAATTTATATGAAAGACTACACATTCACCGCCGGCGTGTAGGTATGTGTAGTTTTTCATATAAATTCGCCCAATACTACCCGCATGCCTTCGCCTCCCCGGCCCGGCCACGGTTTCTGTGTATGGCGGCTTTAACCATTAAATTAGTATTTTGTTTTTTCGTTTTAATCTTTGTAATTTAACTAGATCGCAAAATTATCCCCGTAAATAAAATGTTAGGTTATTAACGTAACGTTTTGGTGTTTGTTGATAGTATATATTATTATTTTGTTTTATTAAAAATTTAATTCTGAATTACGTCGTAATTGTTACGTTTAAGAATTCATGTAAATTAGATTAGTGACTTTTGACCTGTTATAAATACAGACTGTGATATGATCGCTTGTAGTCAATACTATTTATTTTATTACTATTTATCTTTCAGTTATTATAGTTCTCGTCATGTAAAAAGAACGCTGGCGGTCAAGCTGCGCAGTAGGCGATTTATAGGTCGGTTTGGTGGTATGCAGTGGGGCGCGGGGCGGGCGGGTCACGCGCCGCATGCCTGCCGGTGCGCTATTGGTTCGTCGGTTGACATTTGCTTTCCGCGTTGTGTCCACGTCACTTTTCTTGTCAAAATACCATCGCACACAAAAGTTTACGAAATGGTTTTACACAGAAAAGTGAGAAAAATTAATTATGACGTAAGTACCTATATTGTTTTATGAAGAGAGAGATAATAATGCTGTTGATAATTTAAAACAGTGTATGAAACGTTTTCACGTCACCCAAGACGACTTAATGGATGGAGATTCTACAATACATAATTTTTTTGTAATAACGCTTTGATATTTATTAGGTACCTACTTAATTATAGAAAATAACAGTAACAGAATAAAACTTTTTTGTAATTATAATAAACATTCTAAACTGAATCGAACATTTTTTTAATTTTACCTAATATTATTTTACAATAACCTGTACCAAGACGCGAGCGAAATATTAGTTAAAAATAGGCTTAGCAAATTGGCATAGTACTATCGTGCGTGAGTGTACCCATGCGCGAACACACCCCTTCCACTTTCTTCCAGCGTTCTTTTTACGTGACGCGACCTATACGTAACTTGAAAACGTACAGTGCTATTTGAGTCTTTTACCTATTTATTATTTGTGACCAATTTGTGAAAAATGGGTGTAGAAGTTATGCCAAAATGGGTAATTTTGTATTATAGAAAATAAGAAGTCAATAACCAAAGTGTTTAGTTTTATCTATCTTTAGTAGGGCTGCAGGATGCAATCAAAATACTCGTCTAAATAAATAAGCACTACACATACGTTCTTCCTAATTACGAATAATTTAGATTTTGTAAGTATTTTGCATTTCTATGTAAGATTAAATTATTGTTTATGTTGTTCTGATTATATCGGTCTGTATTTAAATACCAAAATTAAATAAAAAATTTGACATAATAGTTCTGTGTTTATTTTTAATCAAAGGCTTCATGAATCGATCTAGGACGTGTTGTGTTCTTAACAAACATGGGACAAGTAAAATAAAATTTATACAATACACAAGTTTAGCTTGCGGTTAGATGATGTGTGGATTGTCCACCATAAAAAAAAAATAGTTTATTTATCAGAAATCATAGAAAATCACAGTAACAGAATAAAACAATTACACCTAATATATACACTTATCTATTTCTTAAAAATCTAGCCGTCAGAGTGCCCAGAATGCTGGCAGCATTGCCACGTTGAATGGCAATGCTAAACCGAAATAGAAGCCAGCATTCCGATCACCTGTGGACTCTACGTGTGTCCACCATTATTAATTTTTCACCATATTAAAGTTTACAAATTTTGAAGCGCCTAGCTAAGCTACGTATATAACAATACTCCAGAACGGGCGAGCTTCGACATAATTAAATGTGACCAGCATGCCTAGCGTCCTGTCTAACCGGGCTCTCAAGAGGCTATGAAGTAGGTATTCATTACCGAGGTGAGAGCCGCCTAGCTGTGAACTGATCCGTTGAGGCCGTGTTTCGCTTTACATCTGTAGCGGAGCCACAGATTTAATATAGTTAGTAAGCTGGTACCCGCGGCTCGGAGAGTGCCGCCAAAACCATAAATTTAAGTAAAATCTGTAGATATGGTACATACTCCCACATCTGACCTGTGTTATGATTATAATTACACGCAAATACTCGCTCAGTTACATTTCCAATATTGCGCAATAATTATAATGAACAAACACGAGGGCATTGCTGTAGTCTTTTAGTCAACAAATCTCACTAGAGTAGGTACGTCGTAGCAAGCACGCCTACCTAACAGAACGCCGGCGGCCGGTCCGACTATGACTGAGGTGGGTGGACCTAATTGCAACTAATTTGAGCCTTCCACTTTCGAGAAGCTAATTACCTCATCTCCCCTTTTTACTTAGATCGATGGCCGAGACGGTATGCTGGCTTAAACAGTAGGTATAGTGACAGGATGGCTTTTTAGAGATGGCAGTGTACCTATTGTTACGAATTTGGCAATACACTTCTATCTCAAAAAAACCACCCTGTCACTAAGCTGTGGGTAACAAGAACTCATGGACCCAATTTGATCATTTTGAGAAAATAAAAACTGTAATACTTTTTTAGGGTGAAAAAGTGTGAAAATGGATCCCTATTACTAAGCCTCCGCCTGCTGTCTGTCCGCCGGTCTACGGGCTTTATCTCGTGAACCCTAATAGGAACGTTTTGATTTGATTGAGCTAACCACAGACTGTTGCAAACAATCTACAGGTAGCTCAACTGATCCATAACAATACCAGTCGTCGCGTCCCCGCTACGCTGGCTGCATTGCCCCGCTGTATGGCAATGCTGATGCGCTGCGCCAGATACTCACCAGCTCTCGGGTCACGCGTCGCTTCGACCAGACGCTCAGATTATTTTTTAAAAACCTGAAGAGCCTCAGTACCCCAAGGACGTAGGGTCTCGACTCCAAGAGGAGCAAATGTGTAGGCTCTGTCGAGACCTGCATATTTGCACCTCTTGAGATCTTCGGCCAAACAATATTAGTCTCCAAATCAAGAG
The DNA here is from genome assembly GCA_949316285.1 of Eupithecia subumbrata. Classification (NCBI taxonomy): domain Eukaryota; kingdom Metazoa; phylum Arthropoda; class Insecta; order Lepidoptera; family Geometridae; genus Eupithecia; species Eupithecia subumbrata. Next base: position 14,028,126 of record OX438630.1, on the reverse strand, counting down.
ACTGCCAAAAATAATTTTTCCGGGTATTTATGTGCCTCTACAGGTCGGTATTATTTGCCTAAATGCAGTTAACCTTGAGTTAACGTTTCTATAGAAACAACGCGTGCGAAGCCGCGGGCAGAAACTAGTTTGTCATAATTCCTGATTTGGCCATACACTCCCATCTCAAACAAACACCCTGTAAAGGTTTATTAAACAAAAACACAAACATTTTAAATATATAATTTATTATTCTCATACATGATTGCTATCAGTCATAAGACCACACGGTGTGACATACAGTTCGAAAATAAACCCCTTGTCATGATATGTTCCCGATGGTACGCTTCACTCCACCCGCATAACTTTATACATTCGTTTACTCGAAGCTCATTAGTTAAGTTGCAAAGACAGTGTAACCTGGTGATTACAAACAAAATAAGAACCATCTTGTTTTAAACCAAAAATAATGCAACTGCGACATTGGTGATAGCATGTGCACTTGTGCACTCGCCATAGAATGTGCTTACAAGCCCGAGTCACTACTAACGATGTAAATGGGAACATTCATGCGGTAAACACCTAATCATGTGTAGCAATTTTTAACAATCAAATAATAAACTCATAATCAATAGTGATCTAAATAATAAATTTCTTAAATATGCCTAAGCAAAAAATAAGTGATCTAAATAATTTGTTATTGTAAAGAAAATATTTGGTTAATCGCTCCTAAGACCGCCACCGGGGCAGCAGACATCGAGCGATCACGAAGTAAATATCAAATACTCAATTCATAACGTAAATACTAAATACTCATAATACTCGAAAACAGCTGTATACGAACTGTATAAATAATAAACAAACATTGCTAATCATTGCGAGTAGGATAGAACCAATTCGCGGATAATATCCACTATACATAATAAATCTAACAATAACTATAAATCTGAAATAAATAACTGAAATGTTTTATATCTCAAAAACATGTCAAAATACAACGTAACAAGATTTGATAAGTCGATACGAATACAATGGACATTTGGACAGAATTTCGGGCAGCAGTCCACGACGGACCGCCTCCCCCCCCCCCACAACCGAGTCACAGAATGCAGCCCCTGGAGGACCCTGACTAGACATACTACATAAACGATGTCTGCTGCTAAGCTAAAAATAATACTTAGTAAAGAAAAGAATACTACAGCTAATATTGGTAAGTCCATCGTTTAAGTACATAAATGATCTACTATAAAAGCTAGTCAAATATATTATTCTAAAAACAATAAATGCAAGGCTATGGTCCTAGGGCGGAGTCGCCTCCGCCGCTTTGAGCGATGCAAATCAACATTATGCTAGGATTATGAATCGCCTAGGAGGGCGCCAGTGCGCCCCCACACGAAAGGTAATCTAATAAATACGCTAGGTTAATAAATATCTAGGTCTACACCTAAACCAGTAAAAATACCTACCGGGGCGAGCGCCCCCTACATGGAACGGTCGAACTAGCCTAAGTAAGTGAAATAGAAAAGACGAACGACTACGTCATCGCGCGGCCGAACGCGACCGCACGCGGCCGTATGCGGCCGTAACGGGAGCTGCCATATCACATCCAACATCGTAAACAATAACCGTAACACTTTCAATAAATCTTAAATTTGTCTTATTCATTAGTTCGCCGGCCGGCGCCGCTGAGCAACGATTGAGCAAAGACGCCGAGAGGATTCTTGTGAGGCTGGGAGGGTAGGTACTGGAGCGAGAGTTTGTCAGTTAGATATATTGGAGCGGAGGTAACGGGCCGGCCGGCGCGGACGTGAGGCGCACACACACACAAGAGGACGGCAGGGCGCGGGCGCGGCCGCGACACAAACACTGAAACACTACGATACGTAACAACTACAACAAGATGGACGAAAGTACGGCAGAGGGCCGCAACGCAAAACGTATCTCACTACGACAGATTACATAGTCTTTTTGCGCACAATGGATGGAAATCGACGAATATTTTTAGAAATTTTTCAAATGGACGTACTGAACGTTCGCATCGATAAGAGGATTCTATCGTAATATGCGATCGAACGTTAAAATATAATTATGTATATCGTAAAAAATAACGGAGCGCGGTGTCGGCTTCTCGACCGCTAAATACAATATTAAAATCTGCCTCGGCTGGAACAACAACGAGACGTAACGATAAACCATTCGCGTAATAAAATACACAGATGCTAATACAAAAATACTCGTTAAACGTTAATCCGAAACGTGCAGGAGATACTAAAGGTACAAGGAAATTCGAATTTTCATTAGAAACGCGGTCGGTGCGCGGCTAACGGACACGCTACGGGGAACTAACGTAGGAGCCCGCCCCCCGACCAGTCGCCAGGGGGCTCAGCCCCCACACGGAGGGCCCAACCCCCTTCACTGCCGGTGCGGGCCCCTCCCGCTACTCGTACTATCATTACATTTTATAAAATGTATAAATAATCAATCCCGAGAGATCGTACGAATATAAAAATTTAAGTAGACGACGGTCGTCCGTACGCCACTCACGTTACTACACGTTACTTACAGAGAACAACAGAGCCCGCGTGGCGTACAGACTCACTAAACACTATAAATTCGTGGCGGCTCCGGAACGGGCCCGGACGCCGGAGAGTTCACGCAAGTCACAGTTCACACATCACTGTTAACGTTAAGGTACACATATAACAGCACAGTTTAATAGCACTAGCGTAGTCAACGAAGCTTCGCACGGCTTGAAATGTCTCGCCGCAAGTGGTCACTAGGATGTTCCACCACGAAGACCAGGGGACGAACGTAAGAGCATATTGAAGTGTTTTTTGAACGCATTGAATAATTTCCCTTGATACTTAGCAATACACTTTATGGGAGTTCGTTTTAGAAGACAGATATTTCTAGACTTTACAATGTCGCGTCTGATGTATGAGACAGCAGGCACTGACATGAGTAAGGCATCCGTTTCAATACAGCTATCTGAACTTTCTTGTAAGTCTTAGAAACCTCTCAACCCTATATTAACTGTAGATCGCGGGCTAACTTCACTTTGTTTTCTGTTATTGTTAATCACTTTAACACGCGCGATTTCCTTGTATTTTTAACAGCATTGTAGTGTCCTGTGTAAAAAACATTCTTATTAGTCTGTCAGTTAGATTATCAGAAGATATTGGACACATTTTTTAAGTCAATCAAACAAAAAACGACAAAAATAAAGAGCGTCAAAGTTCAGGAGTGGGGCTAGTGACGTCACACCTAGCTAAAAGGTGTGACGTCACGCGTAACTTTAACTGGCTATATCTTCATCATTTTTTGTTTAATTGACAAAAGGAAAAATACGTGTCCAATATCTACTTATAATCTAACTGACGGACCAATTAGAATTTTTTAGGACACTACCCTGTTCTCAATTTTTAAGGTCACGTGTTGTGATAGAAGTGTTCGATAGCACATCAAGAGAACTAAGCTATGGTCCGTATCCACTTCAAGAGCTCTAGGAACAGTCCCCCGTGTCGCTGGAACAGTCCCCGTTCCCGGTGGTTCAGTGCGGCGCTCGCAGCAAGGCCCGCAGCGCGTTGGCGGCCTGCTTGAGCGCCGACACCAGTCGCTAGAAGTCCCGCGGCCGCCCGCGCGCGCCGCTCGCTGCTTTCGGAACCCGGCGGGTACGCATCTCGCGGTCCACCTACGGAATTCAATATTATTACAAAAATTTCTAAAAACCATGGTTAAAGATAGTAAAAATCTGTAGATATGGTATGTTCTCCCAGCGCTAACTCAACAAATGGCCTGTGTTGTGTTACAACTAAACGGAAAGACACGCTATTTCCAATCTTCTAATACCTCGTCTTACAAATTTTATTTACTTACATCGATGCTAGCAACAAAGAAAATAACAGTCAAATAATAAATACAAATTAGAACAAGTATTCAAGCCCAGCGTGGGGATTATAGGCTTTACCCCCATAAGATAAAAGCCAATAAGGCGCTTATCAAATAATGTCTTCTCTCAGTAAAATGTTCCATCTAAAATATTCAAGGTACTTTCCCTCCATGTGGCATATCCGTGGGACGCCCTATATATGACGAATCAGTTGCCAAAGTGGAAGAATTTCAGCAAACTAATTGGAAATAGCTTTAATTTGATTTATCCTGTCCATTCAAAGGCTGCCTGGAAGGGATCGCTTTCAGCGATAAGGCCGCCGATTGTGTTTACTAGATTGTTATGTTATGTTATTTATTTATTCGCAGACAAATACATTTGTGTCGGAATATTTTACAGTTAAAAAATAATATAAAATTAAATAATCACATACATCAAAATACTAAAATTTTAAATAAAAGCAATGTCACCACAAAAATAAATTGGTAATAAATATATAAATAATAAAATAAAATAAATAAATAATGCTGGACAATCCACACAGCATTATCTAGCCCCAAGCTAAGCAGAGCTTGTGTTATGGGTACTAGATAACTGATATACATAATACAATACACTACAAAGATAGATTTTTTATTATACAGGGTGTAACAAAAATAAGTAACCAAACTTTCAGGTGGGGTGTAGAATCGAACACTGAATTCAGGAAAAATATTGAAAAAAAATCCCGCCCTTTAGTTTTCGAAAAATTTAATAAATAGGTACGAAATTTTCACAACATTAGGCAATAGACTATAATACATGTGTCTATTTGGAATTAAAAAAAAATATCGTTGACTACCTAAGTAGGTACCTACCTTCACATTGACCTTTAAAAACACGTTGAGTAACTAACAATGAACCCCATAAAAGGTTGTTACAATTTGCATTTCCGAAGCACCAGATTGAGACAAGAAAAGGCACAAACTTTTAGCGCGCGAGAGCGAGATAGGTATACAAACTTAGTTCATGCGAATGTTCACCCAATGCTAGGCTTATTGTTAGTTTTGTCAAACTGTCACACCACAGAAATGTTATCATAGGGTCAATGGCCGTTTAGTTGCATCATTGCAAGCGCAAGGTGAAGGTCGCGGCGGCGCTTATCGGTTTTTTGTGCGTAAAAATGGCTCGTATGCGTTATTCAGATATTGAATACCACGAGATGAAAATTGAAATGGGAAAATTGGAATGAATTGGCTAGCTTCCTACGTAACTACAACACGTGCAGCCCGCCACCCGCCGCGCGCGCTGCTGCGATATCGCGTGTCCGGTCGTGGGTGCCCCCCGTAAAAAGATATTTATCTGCTAAAAAGGTGTACACAAGGTACGTAGACCTTTTAATCATATTTTAATGTCAAATAAACACGTGCATCAGTCGTTTGCGTAATGTAGTGAAAATTCCGTATTTATTTTATTTTTCGAAAAGTAAAGGGCGGGAATTTTTTTTAATATTTTTCCTGAATTCAGTGTTCGATTCTACACCCCACCTGAAAGTTTGGTTACTTATTTTTGTTACACCCTGTATATAGAAAAACATCGAAGGGATCGCTTTCAGCGATAAGGCCGCCGATTGTGTTTACTAGATTGTTATGTTATGTTAGTTATTTATTCGCAGACAAATACATTTGTATCGGAATATTTTACAGTTAAAAAATAATATAAAATTAAATAATCACATACATCAAAATACTAAAATTTTAAATAAAAGCAATGTCACCACAAAAATAAATTGGTAATAAATATATAAATAATAAAATAAAATAAATAAATAATGCTGGACAATCCACACAGCATTATCTAGCCCCAAGCTAAGCAGAGCTTGGGTTATGGGTACTAGATAACTGATATACATAATACAATACACTACAAAGATAGATTTTTTATTATATATAGAAAAACATCCAGAACACCCTGAACAAATATCTGCAGATTGTACAAACATTTGTCCTGAGGCGGGAATCGAACCCGCAACATCCTGCGTCCTTCGCGACCTTCGTCCGCTGCGCCACAGAGGTCGTATTTGATTAGTAGTTACTGTTTGTAAGGTATTTTATAAGTTTTGGATGGTATTATCTATCCTCTATCATACCTCCAGCTCCTCGAGCCTCTGCGTGAGCGCCAGTTTCTGCTGCACAGCCAGCCGCAGCAGCTGGTTGAGCGTCTTCTTCTCCTCGTCCGCGGAGCCCAGCGCCGCCGTCAGCTCGTCTACTTGTGTCACGTACTCTTCGCAGCGAGCCGCGAACATTGCGCGAAGACCTGTTCACGAACACGGTGCATTTCAGTACGGTAGAGACCCACAAACGGGATTCTAAATCTATGGTCCTTAGTATTTAGTATTTAGCTGTGTGGTGCCAGCTTAGAATTTGCACCACCCCAACTCTTCCCGCGGGTGTCGTAAGAGGCGACTAAGGGATATCCAACGGGGGCGGGCAGCAGCGCCCCCTGCAGAACAATTCTGCCACCGAACTATGATACCCAACCCGCATGCCCAGCGTCGGGATTACCCCCATGAGATAAAAGCCAACAAAGCGCTTATCAGGGGAGGCCTGCGTCCAGCAGTGGACCAATACAGGCTGTTGATGTTGAGGAGTATTTAATTTATTGCATTCATACAATCAGTAGGCCGGGGGATTGCTGTCTAAGGTAGAATGGAGAAAAATTACATCGCACTGTCATACGAGTACAATGCGTAAATTGTTAAAGTTGTAGGAATGAATTTCAAATATTTTACGCATTCGATGATAATGTGACGTAATTTTTTTATATTCTTCCCTAGACATCAATCCCTGTGTTAAGCCTCTAGATCTAGGTGAGTATAAGTTAAGATCATGGTTTGTACTCATTTAGAGTGTAGCAATGGAAACTGGCAGGTATCGTGCCTTTCTACTAAAGATGAACTTACTATTTGGTACCTATACTAATTTACAATTTAATTTGTCAATTGACTAAGATTAAGGGTCCGGCGACGGATGAATTTTCTATACAAACGTAATACCAAAATGATTTGTAATTTGAGCATATTTTCGCCATGGTCTGCTATTATTTGTATTAAAATAGTATTTATCTAGGTTCCTGACACATTTTTTTTTCAAAATACCTTTCTGAAATGAAATTAAACCGAATCGCAATTTTACATTAAAGAATGAATGTATTCTTAGTTTTTGTGTAGATAAGTATTTTGAAATAAGATTGTGGCAGGAACCTAAATAAATACTATTCTAATACAAATAAAAGCAAACCGTGGTGAAAATATTCTCAAACAACAAATCATTTTGGTACTACGTTTGTATGGGAAATTCATCCGTCGCCGGACCCTTAAGTTGTCAATTTTATTGAAAACTTAATCTAAATATTTCTATATTATTCCCTTAGCTAAAGTGTATCGATGAAATGGGCCCAAGAGCCACATATTGGCTGTGGTCCGAGTGTAGACAGAAGGCAGCCTCCTACCACCAAGCTTGTGTATAATAAATATAGTACATTGTATAACCTAGTCGATAAACTTTCTCGCCTAGGTTATACATTTATTATTATTTTTCGGAGAAAGTGCCAAATGTGCCATTTCTTTTCGAGTGTGTCATTTTGCCTTAAAACGCACGAGGTTTTCGCTTTTCGAAATTCTCCCAAGTGATACATAGTGCTTTATACTACACCTTCGAGGAAAATCATCGTTTTAGAATCTTGAAAATCGCTCGAGTAAATTCAAATTGTAAACTCAAATGTAGAAATAAATACGCGCACGTGCTTTTTTCACATGGTTCTTTTTTTTAAATTGTTATTCCGAATACGGAAGAGGCAATGTCATGACAGATTCGGAGTAAAAACTTTTTGTAGTTAGACCTATTATAAAATAACCATAGCACGGCTGATATTTCAGAGTATTAAAAAAAATAACACTTTAGAAATTGATTTCCATACTTTCCATATTACTTTTCTCTCCCGCTAAACGTGTGAGGAAGTAAATTCCATAGAGGTTTCCCTCCTGCATTTCAGTACGCCTGCAATGACGTACTTTCTACCTTATGTTTGGAAAAGGAATAAGCAAAGGATGGATGTTCGGATTATGTTTGGATGTTTGAAAAAATGTGTAAATGTTCTTTTAGCTAAAGGGGACCAGTCCTTTGTACGACTTATATATTATGAAGACCAATAATGTGTGATACAACAAATTTAATCTAAAGTAGAAATTTTCTGAGCAGGTGTGCAAGTGTAGTATAAAATTATGATCTGATGTGACTTACTAGAGAAGGTAGCGGCGTCTTCCTTCAGCAGCCTCAACTCGTTCCTCAGCTTGAGCATCGTCTCTGTCACGATGGTCTTCTCAGTCTCGTACTTCGACTTGAGGTTCGCCAGCGCAACTTCAGCCGTATTCTTATTGGACTTGAGTACAGTTCGCAGTGTCGCGATCTGTTCGCGCTTCGTGGACAGTAGGGACTTCAGTTTGATCACTTGCTCTTGGAGCTCCGCCATTTCTGCGCCGCGGTCTTCTGTTTCCATCACTGTGGGTATTAAATTCAAATTAAATAATTGGACACGGTTGTTACAAACTGAGCTTTATTCCTTTGGTGTTAAAGTTGCGTTTAAATGTTTGTATAACCACACTCAATATTCCAATTTTTATGTATAGTAAATAAATCTATCTATGTAATGTATTGTATTAAGTATATCAGTTAACTAGTACCCATAACACAAGCTCTGCTTAGCTTGGGGCTAGATAATGCTGTGTGAATTGTCCAGCATTATTTATTATTATTATTAAATTCACTTTTGTTATGGACATAAATAACTAAAGACGTCATGAACATTACTTTTTACGGTGTCATTTAAATTAGAATCAGCATGCTCCACTACTTTTTGGTCTCAGCAGCACTGGGTCTCCTAGTGTGGACATCATCAGTTGAGCTACCCGTAGATTGTTTGCAACAGTCTGCAGTTATATAGTTCAATTGTTTCAATCGTAAATACTAGTTCTAGTTTGTGTCTATAATTTGATTGTAATTTTCTTTGTTTATAAAGATTCTTAAAAGTAATAGTGATCTCTATTAAAATTAAATAAAATTACATTTTGCAATATTAAGAATAACGTTTATATTTATAAAGGTGGTTGTTGTTTGTAGTATGCATGTTTTTGTGATTTATTTTATTACTAGCTGCTGCCCGCGGCTTCGCTTGCGTAGTTCCCGTTCCCGTGGTAATTCCGGGATAAAACATAGCCTATGTCCGTCTCCTGGTTCTAAGCTGCCTCCCCACCAATTTTCAGCCAAATCGGTTCAGCCGTTCTTGAGTTATAAATAGTGTAACTAACACGACTTTCTTTTATATATATAGATTATTTTTATAAAATAAACGCAACAATAAACTAGGCAAGCCAAGCTCGTTTGTTTGAAATGGAAAGCCTGGTTTCCATAATCTAAAAGAAAGATTTCTGAAGAAAAAAATACAGCTCATCAGAAAAATCGAATTCAAATGTAGCTTACATTTGAATTCGGGTTAATTTTTATTCGGGTTAATATATTTTCTCTTGAGTAAGATTAATAAACGAAAGATTTATTTATTTTTCCCACACAAGAGGACATTTAAATTTTTCTACAATACTCTAAATACTTAGCTACACTACATTATCACTAAAGCTTACTCAAATTGAAACAACTACATAATTTTAACTAAAAAGGTAACCTTTAAATTCACCCAAACTTCTGGTATCATATTATGTACTGCATCATCAGTACGCAGTTCCAAACACTACTCTTCAAGGAATGCTTAATGCTTTCCATAATGTTTGGTCTTGAGATCTCAGTCTTGTAAGAACCCTGGCTATACAACTTCGAGTCTTTCCACACAGAGTGAAGGTTCAAATCATTTTGAGTTTGTTTCTTCAGTATGGGCGTGTTAGTAAGGATGTTTGCATTTCGGATGATGGGAATTAGGCTCTGGTTAATTGGAAGCGCTTTCATGATTCTAGGTTCTAGGTTTTCTATTTTCTTGATTGGTTTTGACATATTTTCGAAGTAGTCTGTCATCTCTTTGACAGTTCTTCCGACGGAAGAATTGTGTTTTACTGGAGAAATGCTATTGAAAGCCTGGATTTGTGCGATGAAATTGTATAGTTTTTTTCTTGTGTCTGCCATTTTGACTTTCGTGTTCGTTTGGTCTTTCATTCTCTTCATGGTGTTAGTGTGGTATTTGGTTTTCAAGGGAAGGAAGGGACCTGGTTAAATAATATAAAATAAAATAAAAGAAGCAAATAAATGGGTTAATTAGATGCGATTAACTTTGGACAAGGGATTAAGGATTCTGTTTCTCTCATTTCTACGATCTCGGGTCTTGAGACACTGTCCTTTGAAAGACATTAGTGGAGCCGAAGCCAACAGCACAGAGGCCCCATAAGAGAGTTATTGTGAAGGTTATCATAATTATAGAAATGTCAAAAAACAAAATATAAATAATATAAAGGTAATCATTATTATAGACCCACAGATTAAGCTTTAACTATAATATTCCTAAGAAATCAAATAATATCGCAAAAACTTTCGACTTCCCGTACTGATCGAAACGCGGGTTCATGTCCCGTCGAAGTCGAAAATTTTGGGATATTATTTGATTCCTTAGAAATTAACCTTAGTGTGGGGTTACACACTATAATAACAAAAAACCTTATATTATTCCTCTTTATTCATCAGGGGTTAAAAATATGATTGATAAAAAAGAACTGAAAAATAGACGGGAAACTGCACAGGACAAATCATTTAGCAACTCTCTTCTAGTGAGCTTATTTTAGACCACTCTTTAGTAGACCAATGTTTTGACAAGCACTTAGAAATAGAAAAATGCATTCGAAAATGCATATTAGCGATTGATTTGACAATCAATGACAATGGTCAACTAATCAATGTTCAAAATCAGCTCAATAAGCTCTATCAAGAGATTGTATGCAGGTCACAGACAGGAGGGGGACCATTGATTAGTATTATTTTCACTCCAGAAAATAGCTGTAAAGGCGTAGATACACGGGCACCTCGAAGCAGTCAGGATCGACTGCTTCGAGCCCGTGTATCTAGGCCCTAAGAGATATTGCGTGTCGCTGAGCCATAGGTGTAAGTATGATAATAAAACAAGGTTTGTTCTCACCAGGTTGGTGCCTGTTCCTGGAATCCAGCGCGGTGTCGAGTGCTGCGCGGAGATGCGTCAGTTGGTCCAGCAACGTGTCGGCGGAGCGCGCCACGCCGCCCGCCGCGCGCAAGCCTGACAAATAAACAATAAGGTGAATAAATAATGGTAAAAATCGTCACACATCATCATGTAAATCCACTTTAACCAAATCTTGTGTTTTTAAGTTTACAAGACGAAACGAAAATAATGGAAAATTATAATTAACCTAACCTAACCAAATAGGTACCTACAAAGAGTAAGCAAAAAATATTATAAAAAAATATCAAGACATTTTTATGGTTCTTAATTAATATGAGGCTATCATAGACAAAATTGACGCCCATTGGTGGAATCTCTTGTGATCGTAAAACAATTTTTTTAAGAAATTTTTAAATTAATAAATTGATTTAGAATTTCTTATAGGAGGAGGGGTAAATTGTTCCAGCATTTCGTGGCAGCATACCGGAAGCTCACACGAAAGGCAGACGTTCTGTGGCGTAGGTATATTATAGGTACCAGATGAGTAAATAAGTCATCTGATATCTTTAACACGTGTTTCGTTTCATCATCAGCCCGTTTACGTCCACTGCTGAACGTAGACCAAACGATGCCACGAATAGCGTTCCTGAGCCGCCGCCATCCATCGACTTTCTGCGACCCCTACAATGTCGTCGGTCTATCGAGTGGGAGGTCTTCCCACACTCCGTTCCGCATTGCATCGCGGTCGCCACTCGAGAACGTTTACTCCCCAACGGTTATCGGTTCTGCGAGCTATATGGCCTGCCCACCGCCTCTTCACTAATTCTGAGGACTGTCAGTTACTTTGATTCTTCTGCAGATTTACACAGAACTCGCACTTACAAGCAGTACTTTCCGCCATAAGGCATATTAAGCATATTAAGCATGATTAGTTATTTTTTTTCAACATTTCGGGACAGTTGCATGTGGTATAGCTGTTTTTGTTTAATTTGTTAGTATGTACCAATAATAATTAGTTTTGACTTGTAAATGATTTTACCAATAAAATGAATATCTGATTAACTGACTATAGCTAGCCTATCAGTTGTAGTTTTTTTTATAATCAATAAGCCTTCGTTTGTCACCTGCTGGAAAGTGATGATGTGGCCGTCGGTGTGTCAAAGGTCTAGCTAGAAGATAAATATAATTTCAATGAATAATGCGCAACGCTCAATTAATATCGAGTTACCTTCTAATTCTCCCGCAGCAAGAGCCAGCGCCTCCGCATCGGCCTCCGCGATACCGCCGGCCGCGCTCGCAGCGCCCGCCGCGCCACCTACAAACATTATAAACAAATTAAATTGCATACATATTTAAAAATCAAAATGTCCACTACTGATTTTTGTGCAGCGATGGGATTTAATTTAGTTCACATTCTAACCGCGTGCTCAAGTTATTATATTGGCATGTTGGCAGCGAGACTAAGCATATTGCCAAAGACAGTATGAAAACGAGAAAACGAGTACTGTTATGGCAGCGGTTGGAAAAACACATTATATTTGCAAATGCATCTATCAATTCATTATTATATGTAGTGTAAGTATTTGTTTTCTTTTGTCTTCAAGTATCTAAATAAATTTATTCAAGCGCCATCTTATTGTTATTTCATGTCCAGTCCATCCTAAGGTTGCCTGGAAAAGATAGTTCTCACACTTCTCACTCAGCGACGAGGCCTCCCTTTATACTTCCTCTGTTCTAAGCATTTCTGTCGATTGTTTCCTGTCTTTGTGTATAATAAAGTGTTGTCTTTTTAACACCCGACGCAAAAAGAGAGGGGTGTTATAAGTTTAACGTGTCTGTCTGTGTATCTGTTTATCTGTCTGGGTATCGTAGCTCCCAAACGGATGAACCGATATTCGTTTAGTTTTTTTTGTGACATAGATAATTTTATCCCAGGTGTTCTTAGCCATGTTTCATGAAAATCTGTCAGGGGGTATTTTAAATTTTAATTTTTTTTCTTGTTATCCATCTATTTCGGCCTTGGTGCTGGCGGCGTAAGACTCAGCCCGTGAACGTCGTAAGAATCGACAAAGACAAAAATACACAGAAGTCTACTTCCTTCCCTTATGGCAATAGCCTTTTGTGTATTTTTAACACACGTACTGCGATCAGTTATCCGCCTTTCAAGCGTAACTTTAAATAATTGATATCCTACTAATATTATAAAGCCGAAAGCTTGTGAAATCTGAATTTTTCTTACCGATCTAGGATCTCCAAAACTACTGAACAAATCAAGATGAAATTTGGCGTAAGTTTAGATAATAGGCTACTTATTAAACCGATAATACGCATGCAAGGCCGCCGGCAGAAGCTAGTTACTTATATTTTTAAATACTTTATTTTACAATTTATGAGTTTTAAGCGTAAGACTAATATGCTGCTAAACTAGTCAAATAATGCGTGCCGTTCTTTTGTTGTTCAGCCTTTTATACACTTCGACAAGAATCCCGAAGAATGCGTTATGTTTGTTATCGTTATTTAAACTACCTTTTGTCTATCGACCCAGGAGCCCCATAGCTGGTGTTTGGGTTTACGGTGATAGGGGTCAGGTGATGTTGACTCATGGATCACCCCATGCCATCACTGTTCGATAAATCGATCACGTAGGTATATGAGCATCATCAGTAGTTTGACCTGAGTAGGTTACTCGTGTCCCGAGCGCGGACCACCGTCAACGGAGGTCAGTGCATCACCAGCAATCAAATCAAATAGCTTTTGTATTATAAACTCGGCTTTTACATTAGCATCCAGGGAAGAGCTAGCCGCGATTCCTACAATGTCAACATGGATAGCACCCCTCCCCCCCGTTCCCCGTTTGGAGAGGCATATTCAGTGGTGAAAGTGTGTGTTGATAAAGGATTATGGTCATGGCAGCAGCGGTAGGATCACCGCTGCTATCGCCATGGCAGCTGACAGTGGCAACGGTGGGATCTGTTCACATTGTGCTTGTCTTTGGTCATGGTGGCAGCGGTGGGATATAGTCCGCACGGTACCTGCATGCTCCAGCAGTAGTCGCTCCGGCGTGGTCCCGTTGACGGCGCACACGTGGTGGTAGATCTGCGCGAGCGTGTCTGCGCACGAAGTAAGCGCGGGTGCAGCGGCACACAGCGCGCGCCCGGCGCCTCCTGCGAGGGTTCGGAGCAGCTCCGCCTCCGCTTCTAGGGCTGCGCAGCGGACCTGGGGAATTCAAGTGATTAGCATATAATATTTATAAACATTATAGAAAGCAATCGCGACGAGACATTGTCGGCTGTTATTCCGGTCTTTCTTGTGCGAATATGTTGTCGTGGCGTGGCAATATTTTGTCGTGGCGCGCATGTTGTTACTTTGTTTTACCTCAACTAGCTGAACTGAAGAAATCTTCAATATTCTTTATCACGTCTAGAAACCTAACTGTTAACTATCAGGCGTCTTGTAAAGCTTTTTGCACACCTGGAAACACCGCTGCAGCACGAAACAAAAATGTGCATTCAAATATGGGCTTTAGTTCGTAATATTTAGATGAATTTTATATTGAACGCATCAGATGAGGGACAGCTCGGGGACCACTCGTATGAAGCATATGGGAAGCCTTTTTGTCACTGTAAAATGTATTCAAACATAACGAGTTAAAGCCCATATTTGAATGCACGCGGCGCGTCGCTACAACGCAGCACAAAAACGGCGTTAGATTAATGCGTGCAGAGCCTTAAGCGCAATCTGCACGTTGCCGACACGTTGTACAACACGCAGAGGTTAACTAGGCACCTCGCTGTAATGACGTCATAGTGATGTACTAACTGCATAAAAAATTCAAGTACTCCTGCCCCTCGACACTCGTGATTGTGACTTTGCGAATGTGGATTTTCGAAAACAAGTTCGCTTGACAGATTGATCGACAGGAATGACGAAACGTTTATTCTTTTTTTCATTTTCAAAAAAACTGCTTCTCTTTCAAGATAACGTTTCTTTCCCTACTGTGAATAGTTTTCCCCATAATCACTCAAAAATCTGGCCAATTACAACGAAAAAAAAAACACAAAGGACGCGCGCGCGTAACGGTAGTATTAAATTTACTGACCTTACTGACGCGTCGAGGGCGAGAGCTGTTGGCGGTATGGGGTGGTGGGAGGGGAACATTCCAAGCAGGTGCCAAGTTGATTTCTGCGTGTTGTATCTCGGCGAGACATGCAGTTGTATAGTGAACCTTCAGTGTATAAGGATAGGGCTCACCTCGCTCTCAGCCACGCGGTCGCTAAGCTCCGCCAGCTGACTCCTGTTGACCGCTTGCGCGCCGTCGCCCGCCGCCGCCGACTGTATCTCGGCGAGGGCGGCGGCGAGCGCCGTTAGCTCGCCGCCGGATACGCGCCACCAGGTTAACCATTTAGCGGCGCGGGAGGATATGGAACCGTTTTCGACCTTTTCGTCTTCCTATAAACATAGACAAATATTTTATTAGTAGATCAACGCACGATATATATTATATTATTGCTAGACTAGCGACCCGCCCCGGCTTCGCACGGGTGCAATGCTGATACTAAATATACTA
Source organism: Eupithecia subumbrata (assembly GCA_949316285.1). Taxonomy (NCBI): domain Eukaryota; kingdom Metazoa; phylum Arthropoda; class Insecta; order Lepidoptera; family Geometridae; genus Eupithecia; species Eupithecia subumbrata. Next base: position 14,012,524 of record OX438630.1, on the reverse strand, counting down.
CAGAATCGGCCCCCGGCCGGTACCGCCGCAACCGCTGTGTCCCTGCTTTTTAAATCTAAGATACAATCTTCGAAAATATTCATTTAAATTACATGCTGTAAAGGGCCGTATTGATTTATATTAAATGCACAGTGTATCTAAGGTGATTAATTGGATAAGGATTAATGCTGTAGCTTAAAACCGCTTCGTATATAAGCCATTATTACTCGTAAAAAGTAAAGAATAAAAAAATTGTTATTGTGGGTTATCCCTAAGAGATAGACATATACCACCCCGGAACTTTTTTGTAGACCTTTTTAAGGTGTACAATACTGTAGTACATTATTTTGATCTATCTCATAGGGTTCAGCCAGCGTTTGCAATGTAAGCGCAAAAAAATGTGTTTATTTTCATCATATTAGAAACCTCTAAAACTATCCGTGTTTCTCTACTATATTATGCATGTATTATACACATAACCCATCCTCTTCAAATCACTCTTTCTAATTAAAAAAAGATTGTATCCAAATCCGTTGCGTAGTTAAAAAGATCTAAGCATACATAGGGACAGACAGACAGACAGGAAGCGACTTTGTTTTATACTATGTAGAGATTAACTTGGAATATCGTGCCACCTCAATAATCGCCACGCCATCATCCGCAAGAAAACCGCCTCGCAGTTGCGCGTAGGACCGCTTTTATAGCGACACTTGAGGATAGTAATAAATAATAGTAGATAGAAATAAATAAATAATGCTGGACAATCCACACAGCACCATCTAGCCCCAAAGTAAGCTACTCAAAGCTTGTGTTATGGGTACTAGATAACCGATATATTTAATACATTGTACACATAGATAGATGTTTTTTTATTATACATAGAAAACACCCAGACCAACGGAACAAATTTCTGCAGATCGTACACAGATTTTGTTCCGAGGCGGGAATCGAACCCGCAACCTCTTGCGTCGCAGGCGGACCTTCGCCCGCCGCGCCACGGAGGTCGTCAAATAGTGTAATAGCTTAGTAATATCTACTTGCAATACGTTATGTTTGTTGTTATGGGGGACTCTTTTGTTCCGCATAAAGCCTTCATGTTAACCTAAATCGAATGAATAAATCAGTTGTGATCATTCCACCGTTAGTTATCATTTATCGGTACCTCTAAAAGATAGCCTTTGTCCAGCAGTATCTTTCCGTTGAGGTGATGATGCAGGTTTCGTAGACATTGCACTCCCTTCTAAACAAATACTGACCAGTGGCTTGCACTCCGTGTGCAGCGAGTGCAGCGCGCTGACCCGCGAGTGCGCGCGCGTGAGGCCGGCGCGCAGCAGCGCCGCGCATGCGCTCTCGCTCTCCATAGCGCTCTGCGCACTGCGCATGGACGCTGATAATTGACTCTGGAATAGATAAAAATCAAACTTATTTTATAAATGCGAGACGTTGGATGGATAAATAAATAAATAAATAAATAAATAATGCTGGACAATTCACATAGCATTATCTAGTCCCAAGTTAAGCAGAGCTTGTGTTAAGGGTACTAGATAACTGATATACTTAATACAATACACTACATAGATAGATATTTTTTATAATACATATAAAACACCCAGACCAACGGAACAAATTTCTGCAGATCGTACACAAATTTGTTCCGAGGCGGGGATCGAAACCGCAACCTCCTGCGTCGCAGGAGAACCTTCGCCCGCTGCGGCACGGAGGTGGAGGAGGATGTATAGATGGATGGATGTTTGTTACCTCTTCACGCCAAACCTATTGAACTGAAATTTTGCATACTACTTCTAATCCTGGAATCAAGCATAGGCTACTTTTTATCCCATAAATCAGTTCCCATGGGATAGAAATCACCTTTAAACGTTTATAGAAACATACACGTGCGAAGCCGCAGGCATAAACTAGTAAATAAATAATACTGGACATTTTCATTATCTAGCCCTAAAGTTAGCAGAACTTGTGTTATTGGTACCAGATGATTAATATACATAACACATACACCTAGCAGCAAGGAAAAAATACCTGCATACTAATAGAGAGAGAGAGAGAGAGAGAGAGAGAGAGGGTTATGTTGAAAATCGATCATTAGCATTGAAAATCAGCATCGATCAATCTGGATGCTGATGCTGATGTCTAAACTAATGCTGATTATCAGCGGATGCTGATGCTGATATTCGCAACAACCCTGATACAGACGTACCTTCGGAGCCATTGCAACATTAACAGCCGGTTTCTCAACGCAGACCATTTTACAAATTAACTATCAAAGGTCAAATCACGACGGATGAATTAAATTTGAACGGATATTAGTTGAAAAGTTAAAATCTTTAGTAAATTAAGATTGGTTTCCACTGATGTTTACTAGGAATTTCTCGATATCCAAGCGAAATCATCGGTCCATTAATTGCTCGAGAAACTGACTGTACCACACCGATACCATATAAGGTATGCCCTACTGCGAAGAAACATGGGGTGTATGTACACATGTAAGAAGCAAATCATAATTGTTTTAACAGCTCCTAATAGATACCGGACTGTTAGTATTTTGTGCGACAGAGACAACGCTCTACGAAGCCGAAATTAGCCGATTGTCTCTTCCCATAGATCGATGTGCAAAATTTGTCGCCGGGTACTTTGAGTATATATGTCACTGTAAGGGGGACGTCCATTGACAGGTCCGAGAACATCAGGGGTATTTTAATTCACTTATTCGTTTCCGAATCGAATCCGACGAATCTTTAAAACGCTATTTTGTTTTCGCCTCGGGTTGATGATCGAAAATTCGAAGCGAAATTGTTGACTAATGGCCATGTCAATGAGGAGGAGCTCTTAATTTTGATCATCAACCCGAGGCGAAAACAATATAGCGTTTTAAAGATCCGTCGGATTCGATTCGGAAACGAATCGGTGAATTAAAATACCCCTGCAGGTCTACATGATGGTCTCCTTAGCTCCTATCTACATAGCAATAAGGTTGTGTTTCGACTCACGTTTTCATTATGCGCTTGCTCCAGTTGTTTCTCGAGGCGGGATATCTCGTGCAGATGTACTTCCGAGAACAGGTCCGCGTGGTGGTCTCCCATGGCGGTGGCCAGCTCTGCTGATGAGGAGCCGCCTGGCTCGCCGTCTTCTTCCGTGCCGTCTTCTGGCATACCTGTAGTAGAAAAAAACCGTCTTTTTACACTATACCATCTTTTCACACTTGTTACTCACGCCCGGTCTTTGGCTTCGAGAGAAGAGGAGATCCTCTTTTCTCGAAGAGGTGCAGAAAAAAATAAATAAATTACATATATGAGATGGGCATGTGAAGCTATAATCACATTATTTATGGTCGTTTTCGCAAATAAATTTTCCATTTGGTGGAAATCGGTCCGTGATATAGTAACGTAAAAATAGCAATCTGATACGTAAGAAGTTAGCCCGGTGAAAAAACTTGACAAGCTCTCAGCTGGTCGTTCATTGAATACGTCATAGAGGCCCTATCTACATTAGCGCCTTTGTTTATAAAAACCGCCTATCATATTTATTTACCTTTATTATGTCCATCCCGTACCCAATTCCTTCTGGAGTACCGCAGGGATCAATTCGAGGTCCACTTTTGTTTTTTCTATTTATTAATGACATTAATGCATATTTTGTAAATTCTAATTTCTTGTTATTTGCCGACGATATGAAAATTTATAAAAATATCAATAACACTCGTGACTCGGATCTCCAACAAGATCTCAATGCATTCCATGAGTACTGTGTATCTAATAAATTAGACCTCGTACTCAAATGCTCTTGCATAACATTCAGTAGATCCCCTAATCCTGTTGACTATGTCTACAAAATTAGCGATCAAGCTCTAGATAAAACCAGTAGTGTCCAAAACCCAGGTATAACCATTGACTCTAAACCTTATTTTAATGAGCACATTGAGAATAATGTTGAAAAGGCTTTGAAAATGGCTTCATTTTCCGTGTTAAGATGGTGAATAAGATGTCCCCCTTACCTCGTATACTGTACGCCAAGTTAGTGATATTGTAAGCGGCCTCTCTACTCAGATGCGCATCCAGCTCTTTCTTCGCTGCGAACTTGGCTTCCCTCTCCGCTTGAAGCGCTTCAAGCGCCTCCGCCAGCTGTCGTTCAGCGATGCGCCGCAATGCAGCGGTTTCTTCCGCTGTGGCGCGCGCGTTTTCTGCCTCTTCTCGGAGTTGGCGGACCTCATGTTTTAGACCTTCAAATTCAACCTGAAGAGAGAAACCGAGTTGATTATTGTTATTTTGTGGGCCCAACAGTGGGACAGAGTAGGCTAATAATAATAATTGTGTATGCAATAGACCTTTTAGGGATCTCTCTAATTCAGCTTTTAAGGGGTGATTGTTCAGATGACAGGAAGAGGCAACAGAAAAATGTTCTTAGAAGACAAACTTGTAACTTTTCGACATTTTGACCAGCATTTAGATAAGGTACAGTCAGGAACAAATATTTTTTGCTGTACCTTATAGATGAGTATATTGCCAAGGCAATTTATAAAAGTCAATCAAATCTTTTAATGAGTCTAATCAGCCCTGTATACATGAGTTGTTAAGTCTCTATTGGATTACCCAAGATTTCTAGAAAAAACACCATCATATCAGCCTGGGATCACCCACTGTTAAATTTATATTAAGCTTCCTTTCACTTTTCCCAGTCACCTATGTCTTGTGCTTCACGCATCCAAAACGACTTAGACTAAGCACGAAAAAACTTTTCACTTTTTTAAAATTTTAGGAGTAAAATTCTCAGCTGTTGAGACAAGGTCTTACCTGTGAAGATCTAAGCGCCGAAACTTGCTTCTGCAGCGAGATATTCTCGTCTTCCAAGTCACTTATATCCACCAACTGTCTCTGTTCTCTCTGTCTCGCTTCCCTGAGCTCGGCTCTTAGAGCAGCGCGTTCGGATTCCCTCGTCTGCTTGTGCGCTCCGAGTTCGGAGCTCTCGGCGAGCAGTCTGTCTCGCTCGCTCACCACGCGGTCTAGCTCGTGGCGTAACTGAAATGAGAACAGATAGTTAGTTTAAAAAAATTGGATTCTTTACATAATAGATTTTCTTTTGTGTAGTGACCCGAACAACTGGACACACCTTTGATAGATCGTGGGTTTAACTGAAGACGTGCATGGAGGGACTTTTCCCAATAGTGGGACTCGTCGGGCTGGTTTTGTTATAACGAAATAGACGGGTTAGCTCACTGGGGCAAATTGACACCTTCAATGAATGCTTATAACAGACTCAAGACGACGCATGTAAAGATCAGGGGAATGCCTTGGTTCAGCAGTGGTAAAAGTGGGACTTAGGACGTGATAAAACTATTTCCGTACCCTATTGATAGTGATACCTACTGGCTCCTTATGGAGCAAGATTTGTGCTTCGTAAGGAGCCAGTAGGTATCAATATGAATAGAGTACGGGATACAGGGATACAGTGATGGGTAGTGTATAACAAACTACCAGACTCTGTCACATCTGATGGCAGTACCTTACCTATATCTTGTTTTAAATTAAGACTGAAACGTTGGCTTGTCGAGCAGAAATTTTATTCTGTGAACGAATTATTACAACTGTAAACCTTATATTCCCATTTATGACTTTATTTTAATTTATTGTTTCCATGTGATTTATTTTATTAATTTATGATTTCAATACAATTGTATATGCTCTACAGAAATTCGACATGTAAATTGGTTTGATCAATAAATTATATTTCTGTATTTCTGTACGGAAAAATTTTCACAACACTCAGAAAATACTGTCTTTTCACACTTGTAATATTCATTTATTTATTGCATTCATGTCCATTACAAGGTGTTGACATTTTTAGGAAGAATCTACATGAACCCTGTAAGGGGGTTGCAACATTCTGAGTTAGAGTTCTGAGGTATAAAATAAATGGTTTATATATAATAAGATGGTCATCGAAAGAAGTTGCTGAAAATAGATATTAAAAAACATATAGGATAGGTGTGGCAGATTGACCCTCTGGGGGCCTACTCGGCCTCAGAAATATTTTCTTCTAGAATATTTAGGTTTCGTCATGAAATGCGTAGAGTAAACATTTCATAAACATGAATGCTATCGGAAAGTAAGCATTTTATCCTAATGATGTCAGCGTACCGGCAGGTTCTCTTCAGGCCAAGGTTAAGGGACGTTGTCATGTCAATAAAGGGCGGAATCACTCTCATTATACCAAGTCACGGAACTTGGAAAAAAGACTTGTATTTACAGGATTATGGATGTTTATGACAGTAATTTGGAACAAGAATAATAATTCTGCGGAAGAAAAGGAAATTTTCAAAAATGGTATATTTTACCAGCGGGCACGTAAATAAATAAATAAATAAATAATGCTGGACGATGCACGCAGCACCATCTAGCCCCAAAGTAAGCTACTCAAAGCTTATTTTATCGGTATTTGATAACTGATATATTTAATACATAATATACATAGATAGATATTTTATTTTTTTATTATACCTGAACAGGCGAGAAGGCGACGCGGTAGACCTAGACGGAGATGGCGGGACGAATTAGACAAATTTCGGACCGACTGGACGGAGCTGGCCAGTGATCGTGATGTCTGGAGAGAGTGGGGGGAGGCCTTTGCCCAGCAGTGGGATGAACTTGGCTGATAATAATAATAATAATAATAATAATAATAATATATTATACATAGAGAAAACACCCGGACCAAACAAATTTCTGCAGATCGTACACAATTTTTTTCCGAGGCGGGAATCGAACCCGCAACCTCTTGCGTCGCAGGCGTAACTTATCCTTCAAAGGATAATAAGTAGGTAATATTATAAATGCGAAAGTCTGGATGAATGTTTGTTACCTCTTCACGCCAAACCTACTGATCGGCTCGGTGCTAACAGGCTGAGTATGCTGAGACTAAAGCTAGATAGAACAGTTTTTGCATTCAGCGAGGCTTATGTTATCGCGCCGACGACGTATGTATTGTGTAGATTTATGATGTGTTCTTTCAGAGGAAAATATCACTGATATTATAAGTGGAATCCTTCTACATATTTGTACTTCCAGAGGTCGCTAGTCGCTATGTTATCTAGAGACATTTAAAAGACACTGGCATCACGGTAAACTTTTACCACGAAATAAAGATATTTCTCGAAGCATACCATGTCCCTTGTGTAAAAGACATGAGTGGACACGTCAAATCAATATTGGTGATTCTTATTTTACCTTGAACTTAGGCCTGATTGGATTGGATGGAATGGAACCGTCTGACTAACAGAATTCAGAAGGGTCAAATCGGAACGTAGGCTACGATCTTTGGGTCAAATAGAGAAGCGATTGGAGGTGTAACGCTGAATAGCAAGAAATAATGATAATAATAAATCTTTATTTCAGACACAAGATCCAGTTTACATAGGTACACAGAGTAATAATTACAAGTAATTAAATAAACAAATACAAAAAAGCAAAATTAGAGCGAGGACCACCAGTCCGATGCTGGAGCGATCATCGTGCTGTATAATATTTGATTCGTTACTCAGTACTGATCGATGAGATTTATGAAAATAATTCACCGAAATAAGGCTTTGCGAGGCAATGAGGCAATATTCGATTTTACACTGTTAAGTTTTGCGGGCCAAGGAAATATATTTTTTGTGGAGCCACCTAGTAATCATCATCAGTAATCAACAACGAAAGAGTTTTCAAAATCGGTCCAAACCCGGAACGGAACACGGAAAAAACGGAGAAATCGACGAACATACATAAAAAAATGTAAGTACATACAGCCGAACCGATCATAGAACCTCTTTTTTCGATGTCGGTTAAAAAGACATCGAACGAATTCAAATAACTGCGGACATAATGACTCTGCGTGACAATACACCGTTTTAACCGCGAGTATTAGCACCCGTTAATCTGTGTTCATCAAGAAAAACTGATGTTTATCGACAGTTTTTTTTATGGATACACCTTCGTTTTACCTCACATGATATTTGACAATGTATTTATATGTGACTCTAATAAATTAAATATATCAAAAATGTACGATCTAGATACTTAAAGATATTGTTTTATAAGCTAGCACGATTTTTTTTCGTACAATTATTCAAACTGACGTCAAAAATCTAGGCCTCCAGGCTCCAGTATACGAAAAACAAAAGGGGATCGGACCAGCTTTTAAATATTTACCTAGAACCTAATATCATTCAAATTCTTAGAATTTTCCCTTGATTCCTTTTGTGTGTCCTTCCTTTTGTACCTTGATTCGAGCGTGGAAATTATCAAATCTACCTATCGGTTACCTAACTGGCTGGCTTCCACCATAGAGAAGCAGAGAAAAAGGAAATGTGTATTAATAACCAATAGCATGCCCTCAAAATAACGTCATTCCATTCACGTCATGAATTCGAGATCCTATTGGTTGCTTTATCATTTAACTTATCTCTGACGGTAAGTGAGTGTTATCGTCCATAAAGCCATGAATGAAGCCATACAAGACAATTGCCGTGGAAGCGGTATCGATCGTGACGCTAATAATATAATTCACGACACAGCACTTTGTTGATTGCGCCCTACCTATTTGAGTTTTAGAGGCGCGGTGGCCGTAAGCTCGTGTTGGTTTAGCGGCCGCAAACTGGGGGCAGACGTTCCGGCATCAATTTCAGTACAGTACAGCGAGAATCCACTGTAATTTTCATTGAGAAAAACCTTTCAAATGAACCAGTACAATGGCGTATGGTATGGTTTGTGTCTAAAAGGTGCTATAAGTATACTAACACTTTCACTTTCGGGATGTTTTCTATGTATAATAAATTTATTTTATTTATTTGTATTAAGGGTCCGGCGACGGATGAATTTCCCATACAAACGTAGTACCAAAATGATTTATGATTAGAGCATATTTTCACCATGGTTTGCTATTATTTGTATTAGAATAGTATTTATTTAGGTTCCTGCCACAAGTTTTTTTCAAAATACTGATCTACACAAATACTAAGAAAATATTCATTCTATAATGTAAAAATTGTGCCTGGAACCCAGATATATACTATTTTAATACAAATAATAGCAGACCATGCAGAAAATATGCTCAAATTACAAATCATTTTGGTATTACGTTTGTATAGGAAATGCATCCGTCGCCGGACCCTCTAGTACCCATAACACAAGCTCTGCTTAGCTTGGGGCTAGATAATGCTGTGTGAATTGTCCAGCATTATTATTAAATTCACTTTTGTTGTGGATGTGATAACTAAAGACGTTCTGAACATTACTTTATTATGGTGTCATTTCAATTAGAATCAACATGCAAATTATATAAAATAAAATGAAAATGATTGTAGGCTACATTTATACCTACACGCATATATACATATGCATAAATAAATAAAATAAATGAATTGAATTAAGAAGGTAACACCATTTTCACAATTTACAAAATGATATAAACAAAGCAGGCATCCTTTCATTTATCACTTTCGCAAAACCGCAGGCATACTAACATTAGGTTTATTCTTCCATTAGAAATGAGACTGACTGGAAGAGATCGCTTCGAAGCTATAAGACCGGCCATTGCATTTTTCTTGGTGTACTTACAATAAAGTATTTTTGCATTGTATTGTAATAGCTATGGCGAACAAGACAGGGCAGACGGAAATAACTAGTGTTTTGTTTATTCGACACCGGAAGCTAATGTTGTTAGGAAGTTCTCACAGGATCGAGGGAAAAAGTTTCGGTAGCACAAAGACATATATAAAACCAATTCGAGAGTAGTAACGTTCAGAATTATAACCGTCACCACAAGTTGAAACGATACGTGAAGATTGAAATGAGCAACGTTACTCTTGACAACACGCTGAGGAAAAATGCAGATCCGATAGATTTAAAACGATAATTGCAATCAGAGGGGTGAATCTATTTGACGTTTGTAACGAGACGTGATCGTGAGAGGTCTAAAGAAAATAATGAAAGAAATTAAGTCTGAGGAGGTAAAAAGGATAAAATTAGGTACAGCGCCTCTATAGTAGCGGACAGGAAACTACGAAAATCCCATACTAAAAAAATTGGTTGTCCGTAAAGTCGGTTTACTGACGATAGTTGAACGTGACAACGTTTTAAGAAAATAATGATGGAATGGTGGCATTTTTCAAAAGAAAATTGTAATTTCATTTGTTTAATAGATTTGTATGTATATAGAGAAGGAGGTAATTGGAAATCACAATGAAATTGATCAAGTTAGATTTATTTGTACGCATAAATTACAATTATGTCACTTTTTTTACAATTTAATAGTTTTTACAAGTATAAATGTGCGTAGAGCAATTGTTTTCGATTTTGTAGCAGTGATTATTGGCTGCGCAAATGGCGTTGCTAAAGTAGATGCTACAGCATCTTGAACCTCCGTGGGTTCACTCATCAGGCTTTTTTTCCATGGTGGGATTGTAAGCGGTTCTGCAAAATAAATCGTCGTTCGAAACAATTTAAAAAAAAAAAATCATAAAATTCCTCATTCAGAAAATCATTTTAAATTTAAAAAATAAAAATACAACAAAATACTTGAATAAAATTTATTGTTTAAATTTCTACTCAATTGTTAAAATTTAAATTTTGATTTTATTATTTTAATAATATTATTAATTTTTTTCAATTAGTTACTTAATTATTTTTGCTAATTTAATTGTAATTTGTTATAAAATGTAATAATTTTAAATAATACATAATAAGAATAAACAATGATTAAATTATTGTTTATAAATCTTACATTTAAAATTTAAAATTTGGAAACATTAAAATTTTCGTAAATCTAGTTTTTAAAAAGCCCGCCTCAATGTGTTTGATATAGGAGAAAATGTTCCCTTTGACGGATGGCTGGTCCAACCTGTCATTTCAGACACGTTGTTGTGATATGTGGAAGATTTAATATTTATGTTTTAATTTTTTTTAATCATAGCTACGCTCGATAATTATTTCGATTGAATAGTAAAGCCATCGATTTTTTACTCATCGTGAAATAGTTCTGTTAACTTATTGTTTTAATTTTGTCAATTATAGCATAACCTACAATCGCTGCACTAGCGGACCGATGCTATTCATTTTAATGATGAAAGCACGAATATTCGACAATATATCACTGAATATATAATTAATATCGAAAGAATCATTACCTTTATCGCTGTAATTATCGTTGCTATAAACAATTGACACCACATTCACTTTTCACTGCACTTGATACTCGATCAAAACATGTAAATGTACTATAGTATAGCAGCTGTCCACGCAGACGCATCGCTCACTCAAGTAGGAGAGAGACGGATGTCGAACGCTGCCGAACGCAAAGGCCGATTGTGCTTCTTTGTCGCTCGTTCCGCGCTCTCGCTTGCACTTCAAGCCTTACATGGAACGCCCCAGAGCGAGGTAACGCCGCATGAGTCATGTTTTTTCGTGCGTGCAGCCGGCTCTATCGAATTATAAGACGTTGTCACGTCAAAAATATCTTAGTGTCAATAGGCTCTAAAACGAGAATTGATTCGTAAATTGTTCTAACCTTGAAAATTGTAAAAGACGTTTTTTTTTACTAAAGACGCTACTTTAGTGGGAATGACGAGTGCGATGTCGCGAGCAGAATATATCTCATTAAAAAGGGAGGAAGATTCAATATTTTACGTTTATAAATAAAAATAATGATACCTATTAATAAATATTACCTTTTTCCAGCCCTTCATTGTGTAAATCGTCCAAAACTAAATATATTTAAAACTTAACACCATCACGCGGAGAAAACACCAACGACACTTTGAAATGTCGAGAGTACCAACTACCCTCAATAAGTAATTATTTGAAAAGATGCGTTCATGAATTTTTATATGATCAACATCATATTATGAATTCCTGCGATTTGGTGGATTGATTTAAGTTGGGTTATAATTTTTTTACGGTTTTTAATTTTTATTGTGCGATCTACTAGCAATAAATTACGGTTTGGGGCAAATAACTTTTCTGTTAGTTTTATTTCTTGTAGTACGTGGAAAAAACTAAAAAAACGCAAAAAAAAACATTATACGCTCTATGCAAATCGAACTGATGACCCGCGAGTTTGTATGCATACAAAAATAGCTATGTCCCCCCCAGTACATAGGTTTTGTTGTACCTTACTTGTACTTTACTAGGAAGGTATGGAAGTACAGGTTAATTAATTAAAACTGACCTTTTCTCGTTCTATAAATGGCTCAGCGTGACCTATACTAAAGGTTGAATTATATTTGAACTGTAGGTACACTAGGTATTATAAGGACATGGGCTGGGTCGATAAAACTTTTACCGAATGGAGTTGTAATGGAGTTGTATGCCTCGATATGTAGAACAAATCCGACTTTCGAATGTATGAGTTTTGTTTCATCTTTTCATCTTTTCGAAACGTCATTCTTTGAAACGGAACATCCAAATGATCTGATGATTCAAATAATAATTCGTACTTCCGCGATTCTCTGTATTTTTGTATGTATAGTTTTATTTCTATCTATATGAACTAGTTATAAATAAATAATGCTGGACAATTCACACAGCATTATCTAACCCCAAGCTAAGCAGAGCTTGTGTTATGGGTACTAGATAACTGATATACTTAATACAATACACGACATAGATAGATATTTTTTATTATACATAGAAAACACCCAGACCAACGGAACAAATTTCTGCAGATCATAAACAAATTTGTTCTGAGGCGGGAATCGAACCCGCAACCTCCTGCGTCGCAGGCGGTCTCTCGCCCGCTGCGCCACTGAGGTCGTCATATGTACTTACAATTTGCAAATAAACAAAATTAGAGGGGTTCGAAGATTTTTCTATAGCGGGGGCCCTAACATCGGCTTTTTATTTAATTTAGACATAAGTTATTTTAATAATTTTGTACAATAAAGTGTTCACATTCATTTATTCATTCATTCATCGGTCACTATTTTATTATTATTATTTTATTTATTAAGAGCCCGTATGATCCCACTGCAGGGCAAAGGCCTCCCTTTCCACCTTCCATTCTTCTCTATTGCCAGCCAATTGTGGCCATTTTTTTTTCGGTCTTTTTCGGTTTTTCGGTCACTATTTAGTTTTATTTTTTTCAAAAAAAGCCCACAATAAGACTTGTATTATAATAGAGGATACTAAAACAATTAAAAAATGTTCCACAATATAATGTCCTTCAGCGTATTTTTTTTAAGATATTCACATTTTATTGATCGACGCGGTATTGAAAAAAAAATGGCGGTTGATGGCTAAATTCTTAAAACCCCTTATCTGAACTGAACTTGCGGAAGAAACGACAGCGTAACTGTCTCGTACAAGCCAGCGCATGGGGTTTTCTAATTAATTGAAGAGGCAAAAGCATAATAAACAGCAAAAAATTCTAATTCGAGGCCCTCTTTTCACAGAATATTGTGCGCAAATTCACGTTGCATTTCGGAATATCATGCCAATGGAAAATAAAACTCGGAATTTCAGTCAAGAGTTGTTATCTACAACGAGCTCGAGCTAAATTAAAATATTCCCTTTGTTAGTTGCTTTAGAGTCGTAAAAACCAGAGAGTACTTATTCCGCGAGTTCTAGTACTTTATAGAGGCAAAGTTATTTTCACAATTGTAACAGAATTTAAATAATATTATACACCGTTTACGGCAAATACTGAAAATGTGGAATCACTTAGTTTTCCAGCATGCAATGGCGTTGGTTCAGTGGCACAAATAATTAATTTTACGACTACATAAAATTTCTTGCTAGAAATTTCTATGAATGTAAAATAGAGTTATGGCTTATATGATCATTATCAGCAGCATTTGTTGCCCAGCTGCTGGGCGTGGGCGTCATTTAAATGTATAGACAATTGGAAATGTTAAAACTACAGACATTAAATAAAAATGAATAATGCTGGACTATTCACACAGCGTTATCTAGCCCCAAGCTAAGCAGAGCTTGTGTTATGGGTACTAGAAGATAACTGATATATACTTAATACATACACTACATAGATAGATATATAGACAGGAAAGTGATACAAGTTTACATAACTTTATGTTTATACAACCGGCTTCACGTTTTTATCATGCATCCCGTAATGAGATCTCTACCAAATTTATATAGGACCAAACCCTGAGGTACCCCTTTATAACTGAGAAAGAATTATTGATATCAGAAAACTTGGTGAAGAGTTATCGCTGAAAATAATAGATGGAAAAAGTAACTTATAGAAAACCGACTTCTTTTTTAACTGACTTCTAAAAAAAGGTGTTTCTATGTTCGGCTGTATGTAAGTATATAATTGTTTTTTTGTACGTTCGTCTATATATCCGTCAATAATGGACCGATTTTGAAAATTCTTTCGCTATTGTATAGAGTGATCCCGAGGTAGACTCATAAAATATTATCATTTATCATTATCATTATCATTATTCCCGAGGGAATGGTATTTGTCTCGCAACACTTAAAAATAGTGTCAAGTTCAGGGATTCGAAGGCGGCTTTTAGTTTTTCATTGTTTTAGATAGATAGATAGAATATACTTTAATGCTAGATAGCATTCTCTAACTGCTAACCTTTGGGTAGTGTGGACATGAATTTAGTAGGTAGTGCTAGATTACAAAATTTACAGAAAAACAAGAAAAATAATAGTAATGAGTACAATTAATAATTCATGTCTCTACCATTAAAATAAATAAATACACATACAAACATAATAAAATATAAATACTAGTCACAGTAATTAGTGTTTTGATGGTCTGTAATAACTAAACCACATTCTTAAACTACACCGGTGTAGGTGAGAAGCTAGGATACCGATCGCGTTCAGATTGAGTCAACAAACACCAATTAGGCACACTGATAACTGATAAGAGACGTGACCTGCCTAGCAGCAGCGCCAACACGCACGGAACACAACCTCACCGTAGCTTAAATCACCTTAAACCAACGGTAACATACTCCCAAGCGAAAAATCATTCAGTAATCTAGCTTAGTAAGGTTCACTTTTGGTTAACGATAGCAGGAATCTAGAATCTTTCGTGAGTAAAGTTCGTTATTCCGTGACTAACATTACCATTGTGCGCTAAATCTGTCTTTTCGCGGAGTGGAAATAGCTTCAGACTTTTTTCCATATTACTAAGGCTATGGAATGTCTGACGCAAACGTTATTTGAGGTGCCTAACCTACGGGAATTACCGACGGTCGTTTCAGTGGTTGGTAAATTAATGCGGATTTCGTGATGTTAATAAGGTCACGATCAAGACGCGTGTATATTTTTTTGGATAATTAGTAGCCTGTTTTGAGCCCAACTCTTCCCGCTTGTATCTACGGCCGAATACTCAAACGCAACTTACCTTTGAGTACGTCTCAGGTCGCGATTTTTTGACAGTATTCGATGTAATTCTGTCAAAAATTGGTAACTTGAGACGTGCTTAAATCTGAGTAGCGTTTGAGTATTCGGCGGTAAGAGTATAAGGCAGCTAAGAGGTGACTAAGATATATGCACCGGGGGGCGGGCAGCAGCGCCTCCTGCAGAACAATTCTACCATCGAATCTATCTAAGAGCCAATAAGGCGCTTATCAGAGGGAGGCCTGCGTCCAGCAGTGGGCCAATATAGGCTGCTGAGGAAGTAGCCTTTAAGTTATCCAGGTTTAGAAATGCTATTCCATAAATCAGCTGAATAAGTTCAGTGGTTTTAAACATCCATCCAAAATTTGGTATTTATAAGTAGGTACTTAATGGGTACCTATAGGGTAAGATAGACTGAATAATTTGAGACGAAAGAAAATTGAAGAGAAAGTTAGTGAATTATTTTCGAAAAGATCTAGCCAAGCCCATATTTCTGCAAAACCGCCCATAATTTTGATAAATCGCTTTCCGATAGCATTAACTTTGTATCGCTTTTGGACAATCTCCAAAGCGGGACAAAAAGCTCAGTAGCACCTCAAAAGATAACAAATGATTCGAACTCCATTAACCTATAAATCCACATTAATAGCATATAAGCAACTCTGTCTGTCTGTCTGTTATCTTTTTACTGTCTATTGCTTTTTCAGGACCAAATAGCTGAACGGATCTTAAAGAATTTGGCAACATGAAAAAGTGAAGCTTGAACCTCGGGTAAGGTAATTTAGGCTAGATTTTGTAAGAAATATCTTAAATGGGTGAAATATAGAATGGACTAGGTCGGGCAAAGCCGCGGGCAGAAGCCAGAGAACCATAATTTGAGCCGTAGGTACACCCTTGGCAAGCTGCCAGGGACTAACAAGTGTCAACAATGCCCCATTACCGGGGTAAACACACCACATGAAATACGACCAACTCTCCCCGCCCGTGATGAATAAACATACGCGATAAATATTAAAATACTTCAAACGACTGAGGTGTACCGCAAAATTTAAGAGCAAAAAATATTAAATACTCTTTGTAAGTCAAATTTTGACTGCGGTTTCAATCAAGTGACAGACAGCCAGGCCAGGATTTATTTGCTGCCACGCAAATAACAGTTATGTGGCTGGATACAGCGTGCTACAGGCTTTCATATAGGGATAATGTAGCTTTATATGTACCTAATCAAATGTAGGTATGCGTAAATGTAGTTATTGTTGCTAAATGAATAATTTCGTATTAAATTTGTATTTTCATCATTCTCTTGCCCTTTTCTCACTCAGGTGCGGTCGGCACTACAGGTTTTCTACTTCTATATTCGCTTCGTCGTCTCAGAACTGAATTCTTTCTTACTCATGTCATCTTTCACACAGTCCATCCATCTTTTTTGTATATTAGTAATAGTAATTCAAAATATAAAAGGCATTTATTTACTAAAAGAAAACATGAATAATACAGGTTACTTCTGGTCCCCTTACTAGGTTCAGAACCTGTATCCCAAAGTCTAAGGCCGGTTTACAGTTGAGATTTAATTAATGATGGAAAGTCCTGAACAGAGCACCAGTCAACTCGTGGCAAGGCAATCACAAAAATGTAGGTACCAAGCTATTATAGGAATACAAAAAAAAAAAAAACTTTACTTTAATTCGGATTAACTCTTCCAAAACCTGGCCTCGTTATATTGATATTAATTTAGTACACTAGCTTGTGCTTACGGCTTCGTTTACTTGGTACCGGATAAAAGTACAGAACTCTTTCTTTTCCCATACTAAAATTGCGAGAACAGCGTGGAAAAATTTGTAAACTTTATACGATGTAGCCTCCTTCGATTATAAAAATTCTTTCAGTAACAGGAATCTACATAATCTCGCCTTCTTTACAAACGTAGCTGTCATTATTCCAGAACTAATAAATATTAACATCCAATATTTTGCCTCGAGATTTTGGAGTTGATCGCGCACAAACACACATGTCTCCACAAACTTTCGCTTTAGAATATTCTTAAGATGAAATATTCGTACCTTCTCCCCTCCATTCATTTTCGTCGCGAAAACTCAGCACATTATTTCACACTTGGCACTATCACCCGCGGAATCACTGCACATACGAAACGTGCACTTCGAAAACTACACACCATTGAGTAAAGTCTCTAGTGAATCAAGGCCGACCAAATAAATGAGTATTTCTGGATCAGTGTTATAGATCCCGGCGCTTACGCCATACGGATTACATCACTCGTTGTAAGGTCTTTTTGATTCGCGCTTCAGGGTGATAGAAAGCGT
Organism: Eupithecia subumbrata; assembly: GCA_949316285.1. NCBI lineage: Eukaryota > Metazoa > Arthropoda > Insecta > Lepidoptera > Geometridae > Eupithecia > Eupithecia subumbrata. Next base: position 13,994,856 of record OX438630.1, on the reverse strand, counting down.
AACAAGCTACATTTCGCACACAACTTTACACTTTTAACAGTATCTTCGACATATCTGTGGTTTAATATGTAATATTATCAGTGTGTTATACACAGGCGACTCAGGCGCAGTGGTCGGAGGGTCCTGGACTGAGTCAACGGAACGTCAATTGCTCCCATTTCATTAAGCGCGTAGGCACGATTCGTCAGTGCGTCTGGGATGTTTAATCAGATAATGCGACGCCTCTCGTACCTAACTCATGTTTTAAAATGTCAAAGAGATCAAAAGGATTTATGGTCGGTTTGGCTTTATCAGAGCAGGGTATATTGATTGCAGGTAATTGGTTGATGATCAACATCCTAATATAGACGTGTAGTGTAAACACATATGCCTCTAGAAAGAACGTGTCTTTGAATGCCCCTCTAGTAGAATCGTCTAAATAAAAATCTTGGAAATCTTAGTTTCCAGTCACAATGTTATATGCACTTGACGACCTCAGTAACGCAGCGGGTGAAGGTCCGCCTGCGACGCATGAGGCTGCGGGTTCAATTCCCGCCTCGGAACAATATTTATAAGATCTGCAGATATTTGTTCCGTGCGTTTTCTGTGTAAGATAAAAATATCTATCTACATATAATCTGATGCATTTAGTATATCAGTTATCTAGTACCCATAGCATAGAATCATCTATCTACGAGTAGATGAGATGACGCTATGCGGTATATCCAGCCAATAATTAATATTATTTTACATTTTTATTTTCAAGACTGGTCCATATCTTCAAAAGACAGGGAAAACTGAAATGAAGGGATGCTTTGCCCTGCAGTGGGACATTGCAGGCTAAAAATAAATAAATAGTAATATGCTACACACATATCCTCTGGGTATCGTAAACGCCCGTCGTCAACTATTCGTTTATTCTGTTTCACAAACCGCTACATAATTAAACGAGTTTCATCTCGACAGAATGACATTTGAATAATTTTCACACTCCAGAGACCAGCTACATTTGATCTTAACTTAAGCGAAATCAAAATCGCGTCGTCGCCAAATCAGCGTAAAGTTTCACTTCCAAAAAATTTAAACACTTCCGTCGTAAGTCATCTTGGTTTTACGAAGAGAGTGGGAGGCAAGCATGTTGATGACTCAAACAATCTCGTTTCTACAACTTTGCCGGGCCTTTTCTAGTTTTAGTTGTTCTGTTGTTCAATAAAGAAGAATTAAACGTAATCTGTCTAATAGCTCCTAGATATTCCTCACGTAAATCAATACAGCTGAAATTGGAGGGTTTGTCGTAAAACTTCCTATTGGCAGGTAGCATGACTACTCCTGCCAAGTGTAAGCAATGTTTTACAGTCTACATGCTGAAGTACATTTTTAACGCGATTAAGATCCAAATTCCATAGATAGTTATCGGTAATCAATTCACTTCTTGGTAAGGTATTGACACTCTTGAATTTTTGGACTTTGCTACATTATTTTATAATTTTGTTGGTAATTTTGTGAGTCATAAATATTTTTTACTTTACTTCACAATGTCCTCAGCTCATGTCTTAGGGTGCGTCCAGATTAAGTAACATGTTTAACACTATAATATAGTGGACGCGGTATAAAACATAATTGAAATAAAAACACGTTCACATTAAAAAGCATGTGAAATAACTATGTTTTATAGCATATATTTTGTTTACACCTTTATGAATCATGATGCTGTAAAATTAAACTTGAGACTTCTGGAATACCTACATCCTTAATGATATCTCTCACCTGTTTAGTCTCACTCTCCAGCTCTATGATCTGCAGAGTGAGGGAGCTCTCCATGGCCGCAGACTCGTTGAGGAGCGCATTTTCCTGCTCTATGCCGCTGCGCGTCGTCACTTTCTGACTTGTGTCTAGTTTCATCAGGGCCTGCAATGGATTGTTTATTAACGACATATTTTGACATAGAGCAATCTATAAATAAATAAATAAATAATGCTGGACAATTCACACAGCATTATCTAGCCCCAAGCTAAGCAGAGCTTGTGTTATGGGTACTAGATAACTAATATACTTAATACAATACACTACATGGATAGATATTTTTTATTATACACAGAAAACACCCAGACCAACAGAACAAATTTCTGCAGATCGTACACAAATTTGTTCCGAGGCGGGGATCGAACCCGCAACCTCCTGCGTCGCAGGTGGACCTTCGCCCGCTGCGCCACGGAGGTCGTCTATACACAAGCCAAACTGCACATATTTACACAATTTACATTACTTGTTGATTTGAGATCCTTCCTTCTATAAATATTGCTTACAATTATATCTGAAACTCGACGCCAAGCAGGTAAGTTTAAGTTTTTTGTGTCGTGGTTTGTCTACAAACATTCTACATCGAGTTTGGCTAGTGCATAGCGCGAAATTTCTTTTTATTTAAAACTAGCTGTACCCGCGACTTCGTTCGCGATTGCCTCACCTGCCGACTAATTAAGTTCACATTTAACCATAGTCTCTCATATTATGACACGCCGCCGTGCAAAAAATCGTGTAGTGTCTACGGGGGATAGCATGTTGTCATCTTCAATCCCATTCTTTATCCACACGACTTTTAGCTACGACTCGGCCAGCGTCAGTTTTAAGAAGTGTCATACTCGTTTCACTTCTTACTCATGGTTCCATTCAGCTGGGGCCCTATTCTGCTATACTAATCGCTTCACTATGACAGGGGTATCGACACAGAATGACACGTTTGGGTATTCCACCTCAGATGAAAGAAATTATGATGAATGCAGATGGAGAGACGTGCGTCAAGTTTGAAACTATTAATTTATCTCGCACGCACTATCTGGAGTTTTATAAATCTAAGGATTCTACGTGATGATTCTGCGACAATTCCATTGTCATACTGAAGCAATTGTATTGCAGAATTGGGCTCCTGATCCATTTGACTGGACCAACGTAATTTTTTTTTCGTTAGTAGGTAGGTACAGTTGGCTGTGTACCACAGTAAAAATATTTTTCTGTGGTCTAGTTAGTTTAATTGGACCACTTACTGCAACCAAACTTCGGTAGTACAGTTAACTGGACCAGCTAAACCACCATATATCATGTAAGGTAGGAACCTAACTTATTTTTCCAAGACGCCTTAGTAGGTAGAAACCTAACTAATGGGTGCGTCTTGGAAAAATACATAGATAGGAACTTACCTACCCTCTATCTACAAATTTTTTTCTTCTAACTACAGATTATTTCATCAATCTACTGATTTTCTACTCGACTTTCTACTGATTTAGTCAAATTCGATCTAACAAACAGAATGCATGAAATCGGACGACGCGTAGACCCGTCGTGATGCGCGGTTAAAGAATTCTACTTTTACCTCTCTCCCAGGGGAACCTTACTGAATTCCAGGATAAAATGTATCCCATGTCTTTCCTTGAACTCAAATAGTACCAATTCAGTCCAACTCATTCAGTAGGTAGTTTCGGCGTGATGCGCGGTGAAGGAATTTTACTTTCATCCCTTCTCCCAGGGGAACCTTACTAAATTCTGGGATAAAATGTATCTTTCCTCGTAGAATGAAATCAAATTATGCCGAGTTCCATTCGAATTCATTCAGTTGTTCCATCGTGATGCGCAGTTAAAGAATTTTACTTTCATCCTCTCTCCCAGGGGAACATGACTGAATTCCGGGATGAAATGTATCCCATGTCCTTCCTTGTAGTATGAAATCAAATCGTGCAAGGTTTCATTCCAACTCATTCAGCACTTTCGGCGTCATGAGCGGTGAAGAAATTTTACTTTCATCCCCTCTCCCAGGGAAACCTGACTGAATTCCGGGATAAAAAGTATCCTATGTCCTTCCTCGTAGTATGACCTAAAATCGTGCCGAGTTTCATTTCAATACCTTCAGTAGTTTCGACGTGATGCGCGTTTAAGAAACAGACAGACAGACAGACAGACAGACAGACAGACAGACAGACAGACAGACAGACATGAATGAAAAAAATTACAGTTTTGGCTTCAGTATCGATAATAGAGTGCCCTCCAAAAAAATTTTTCAAAATATCTTCAATGTACAGAATTGGACCTGTTACAGTTTTATTATAAGTATAGATGTGATATTTATAGCGCCAGGATAATTTTAATTACGCAAATGTAACTCAACAAGCAACTTTTTGATGTGATAGAACTGAGCACAAAGTGGTTATATTTTTGATGATTGCAAATGCAAAAGGAGGCAGTGGATGATACCCACACTGGAATGAGGAGCATGCTGATCTGAACTGCTCCTAAAAACAGATAACTTGAACTGATGAACCTAGGCATGTATACTTTAAGAAGTAATGGAATTCCATTAAGTCACGAGTTTCTTGTTTTTGTCACATACATTGAAAACTTTCAAGGCAGGTTCCATTACAATTACAAAGTCTTCAACAGCTTAAAGCAAAAAAGTTAACAATGGTAGAATACTTGGTTGTGACAAAAAACGAAATTCTACAATGGTCATGTTTTTCATCACATGTTTATGGAATTTATAAATGTAATTTCTATAAGTCTGCAGTTTTCAGAAGTATTAGTCAAATTTAATTGACACAGCTGCTTTTAGAAATTCACTGACCTGTCATTATTTTGGCCTTTGTATCACAAATTATTTCACAGAAGAATGGAGTAATGATATTTTAACTCAGCATGGAGAAGTTTCAACTGCCAGAGACCAGAGAATGAATTCTTTCTCTTCATCATCAGCATACATAGTGTATGTCCACAGCTGAACAACCATGCCTCCCCCAAACATGGGATGTTTTGCCATACTCACCATGCTAGGCAGGGGGATTGGTGATCATGATCACAGAGGAAGTGTTTTAAATACACGGACGGAAGAACCTAGCTTTCTCCCCCTTCCCCTCTACTGTTTAATCATATAATAATATGCCTTTAGTCGTACAAGACAGTATTTCTATGTTTTTGATATACAGAGTTATTGATAATTCACTGACACTATGTTAACTGCAGGTTCTGCCCACCATCATGAACAAGTCCGTGAAGACGCCAGGTCTTATTTCTTAAAACTGGAGGAAAGGGAATGATTTTAGTATGTAGGTACCCCCTCCATTCAAAAATGATTCATTATAGGTGTTTTCTTTGAAACTAAGCTTAGAAACGGTTCTGCCCTGAATTATCAGTAGGTGTGTATGTGTTTTGCTGTCTCCCGGCTGGAACCCTTAGTCGCCTCTTCCGGCACCCGCGGGAAGAGTTGGGGTGGTGCAAATTCTTAGCCAGCACCACACAGCTATGGAGGCAAAGGCCTCCTCCAATCTTCTCCATTCTGGTCTTTCTACGGCCACTCTACATGTAATTCCAGCGACTTGTCTTATGTCATCATTCCACCTTCTCTGTGGTCTGCCTCTCTTTTTTTCCACCCCTTCGGTACCATCCTCTACTGTTTAGAGAATATTTATTTCTTGATAATATGTTATCTGACAGGTTTATACACTTCGATTGGATAACATCTTCTTTGCCATCAAACTATAAGCACATTACTAGAAATTTAATTTTGTTTGTATTAAAATGCACATATTATGGTGAAAGGAATCCACTTAATGTGCAATAGAATATGTAACATCCATTAAAATATGAGGTAACTCACTAATTTATGATAATGATAGAAAGTGTAAGAAGTATTGCAAAGAGATTTGTATTAAATGTTATTATTTTGTTTTATCAATGATAATAACATATACAAAGCTCTGAAAGCCCCTCTTAGAATGGAGGGAAGATAAATATCATTCTTTTTCTACCAATTATATGAATTAAGATTGGCTTCCAAATGAACATTTTCATTAAGTACCAGTGAATTTCCCTGTTTCCTACTTGATTTGGACCACCCAAATATTATGAAAAAGCACAGGGATTGCGATGTAATTTTTGTCTCTTCTACCCTAGAGAACAATGCCCGCTTTGCCTACTAGAAGAGTTAAAGCAGTGAGGTTATTCAGCAGATATTTGTATGGATGACCATTTAGGACACTTCCTGCTGCAATTTTTGAAAGTAGCTCACAAAAACATGAACATGAAATCTATGAATTCTTTCACCGTTTCAGCGGTGTAAAGTAGCCGTGCATGAAGAGCGAAAATAATTAAAATAAAATGTAGGCCACTAACCTCTTGTGTGATTTCTAGATCGTGCCTTGTGTTCTCGTAGAGGGCTTCTAGTTCGTCGCATCTTTGCTGGAGGGTGGACTTTTCCTCGAGCAGCACCAGACCCAGCTGGGCTGACTGTATCTTCTCACTGCTGGCCTGATCAAGCTCTCGACCGAGCCTCTCGATCTCGGCTCGTAACTCCACCACCGACAGCTCGTGCTGAGCCGTGCCTGCCATCGTGTGACAGTTAAACGGCGTCCCAGTTAATTCTCATAAACAAAGTAAATAATCTCAGAAAAACAACTGTAAAAACGTGTAAAATCAATTGTTTCTACATTCTCTCGAGGAACGTCTTGGCATGACACTTCACTTGACTGACAGCTACCTCAACATCATCAATGTTTCCGGATTCCAACTCAGTAGTATAAGCTTTCCCCTTATCTGGGGCATGATTCTCTATGACCTAAGAGATAACATGCCCAAAACGTGTGACGTCACAACGTGTTCTAAACATTAACACGATTCAAACGAGCCTAGGTGTGGAATCGAAAAAGAGAATTCTGCATGCCACAAGACTGGTTGTCTATGCCCCGTGTTTTGTTTTTCGATTATTTCACACGGTTCGTTCAAAATCTTACATTCGGACTACTCGGAAAATTTACGGTTGTATTATAAAATATTTTTTGTTTCCAAATAATAAATATTTTGAATTTTAAGCTTGCTCAACCATCAATAATTGTTGAGCTTACAATATTTTAGTGTGATTTGAAAATTAAAAGCCCAAAAATAATGATTTGTAAATACATTCAACTTCATTCAAGTCAGTCATGACTAGTTTCGGAACGTTTGTTTTGATTATCATAACCTAAAATTTTATCATTCCTAAGGATTGTGTTATTGTTATTGTGTTCTTTGATAAACACAATCAACAAAAGATATCTTACGGGTTGCATTTTATGAAATGATTTTATTAAAACCTCAAAATACGAACGACGAAACGATCCATACTAACTATTGCAGGAACACGCTAATCTGTGCCTTAACACGCTATGAACGAGCTCGTTTATTTGACAGTTCAAATCGTGCCGTGCCGCGGTAAGAAATGACAACTAGGGCATGCGGAATACGGTTTTGTCCGATTCCACGCCGTTGTCTTGTCGTAGGTGTGTAACACGCTTGCATTGGTCATAGTGAATCACCCCCCTGTTTAACTTAATGTTTCTAACTTTGTTGTCCCACAGCTGGTCGAAGGTCTCCCCCAAACTCTTCCAGGAATTGCGTTAGTTTGCCAGGCTTAGCTTCTAATGAGTCAAAAACTATTTCCCAAACTTAATTTACCTCATACATTAACCTAAGTATCTTTTATTTCTGTTATTATTACCTAACCTATCTTTCTGCGCCTGTATAAATATATTATTGATTCTAATATTTCTAATTCAACGCAATAAAGTTCATTTCAGCTTGTACTTTTCTGTCAGAGCGCTAAATGGCTAACAGCAGTCTCTGTGCGTTGAAATCGTCTCTTTCTACACTGTGCAAACTAAAGATGCTTCTAAACGGGCTACACTTTTCTGCAATATGTGGCTGCAATACAATGGCCGGCAACATTGCTCGCAATACCAGCCATCAATGCAAGATTGCAGTAATGGCCCGGCAATAATTGCCAAACATTTTAGGTGTGGCCAGTATGGCCGGTATGGCCGGGTGATCGCTGACCGATAGATTTTAACTGCAATATTGCCCAGCCAGTTCTATTGTTGTTCAGTCTCTCTCTATTGTATGTAATGGCACAGTGCATCTTTTTCTACCGACATGAAGTTTGTTATGAGTGATGCTTTGACTAATTGCTATATTCTGTGCATTGTTTGTTTTTGAACACAACACATGGCCCGGCCATAGATTGCTCGGACATCAGTATCCGAGCAAATATTTTAATTTCAATATTTTTGTAATGGCCGGGCAATTAGTTGCCAATAGTGCAGCCGCTAATTGCAGAAAAGTATAGCCCGTTTAGATGCACCTTAAGTGAGACTTCAGACCTAAAAAGATAACTAACGCTCTGCATGCAAGTGTAAAACCAAGCCACCATTATAGTCAGATGACATATTTATGAATTGACGATGGCATTTCGACGTCCATAAAAACATAGACAAAGTAGGTAAATGACTTTCGAGACAAGTTGAAAATAAGTTAGACAATTTCGTCAAATTTGTGTATTAGAAAGAGTTTCTGGAGTTTTTCCCGAAAATCAACACAAAACCGTGCATGGGTTAGCAGCGAACAGATTTTTACTTGATAGAAGAGTTTTTAAATTGATTTACCTTACATTGATGATGAATAATATCTCCTTTCTGTAGGTAAATACATTAGAGATAGAAACACTTAAAAGAGGTCCAATAAATAAAATCTTGTAGTGCTGCCATCTTGTAGCCAGTAGCAAAATTAACTGACATTACATTTACGTTACGTTTCAAAATGCACTAGCTAGATGTCGCTACTGTCCAATTTTATGATACATCTATGAACGAAATGATTAAATATTATTTGATAACAGAAATACACACACATAAAATAACAAATATAGCAATAAACATCAAATAAAAATCTATGCACACAAGCTTTTCACTTAATTCCAGTCAGATGGATCCTCGCTCGGACGCAGGCCTGCCCTGCAGGGCAGAAACTTTCCTGAAAGGTAAACTCTACGACTCTCCATTTTCGTTGGTGTCGGTAGGTAAGCAAAATAATAAAAACACATTTTTATTCGATTTAATTTATTAGGATTTTTATTTGACAACAAATTGACCAAATATCTACTTACAAAAATTACAAAATAGATTTCATTGTTTTATTTCATTAACACACGTTTTTGCAAACAATTTATATTTTAAGATATTTATAGAACCAACAAACCATGGTGTGAGATAAAAAGTGATAAAGTGAAACATATCAACTTAGTTAGGTATGTAATTAAGGTTGTCGCACACACATAATCTGAAACGAATTAGGATCATCTCACCGCGCATTCAAAGTATATTAAAAAAATTGGATGCACTTGTACTCTTCTAAATAAAATAATAATAAATAATTTTTCCCTCGGCGGGAATCGAACCCGCTACCTCCTGCGCTACTGAGGTCGTCAAAGAATAGAATTCTCTCTCGCCATTCAGGCAAACGAACGGTTCGTCACCGTCACAATTCGAGCTCGATTTTCGGCGGTGATGAACCGTTCGTTTTCGAGTTGATATTGTGTGCGACAACCTTCCTATATGACACAATGTATAATACACACAGTTGTTAATAATACAGAGCATAACTTTATAGGATTTATTAGAAGCAGAATGAGGTAGCGAATACGCACCTTATTTAATGGAGTTAGAATTACTATTTTCTAGAAATTACTAACTTTATTAGCACCTGCTTAAACATCTCGAGACTCAAAAGTTATAAAACTATTTACAAATTTACGTTAAGGTACTTAAATCTATACTAACATGGATTAATTGACCTACAACTGTGGCATTTTAAAAGACTGCCTGTTATTGCAGTTAAATTCACTATTCACTTAATTTGGAATGCTACGAAAATTCTTACATTTCCTACAATTAGAATAACTCAGAAAACAATTTACCTATTAGGTACAATAATAATAAAATTTAACTAGATACCAATTCAAATATCAAAATAATATCATAATTTGAATCATAAATATTTTAAGGCGACATAATAATATCTACTTAAATAACGACTAATATGGGTATGGTCACATTAATAAAATAATTTAATTTGTACTGATTGGCTAGATAAATTTTAAACAATACAAGAATTTTCCTAATTTTTAGATGAATTGAATGGGTGGTTATCTGACTATTTTCTATTGAAACTGTGGCACTAAGATGGCTTACAATAAAATATGTAAAATTATTCAATGTAGAAAGTAATTTAATATGCAACAACTTTTTTAAGTAAATTAAAACTTTCGATATGTTTTTCTCAATATGAAGCTCTTTTATCAACTACATCACAATTAGTATTTTAATTGTCGGTAATATGGAGTCTACACAACAAAGTCGGTAACAAACCGGGCTTTTTTGTCGACTGTGGCGTGGAAAGATAAAAATGAAAAAAGATGTAGGGTGCGTAGTGTGCCCCCAACAATCCTATAAGTTGTTGGTAGAGTTGTAAGTTAAAAGAGTTTGTTAAGTTTCACGGTTTAATCGTACGTAAGTTTAAAGTAAAGTTAATGGTCGCGAGTGTACGCCGTGACGTGTTGCCCTAAGGACAGTTGTTTGCGACTGTTTGCGACTGGCGCTAATTAACCGTTGCGCTGTATGGTGTGCAAACCGTAAAGACTCCATAGGGTTGGTGCGACATTTCAGTGTGAATACCTGTTGTAGGCAGCCGACAGTGTTTGTCAACTTGTCGGCGGTGTTGCCGACTTTGATGTGTAAACTCTATTAAGGAGTATGTCGGCGGCGTTGCCGAGATTGGTGTGTAAACTCTATTAAGGAGTATGTCGGCGGCGTTGCCGAGATTGGTGTGTAAACTCTATTAAGGAGTATGTCGGCGGCGTTGCCGAGATTGGTGTGTAAACTCGAGTAAGGAGTATGTCGGCGGCGTTGCCGAGATTGGTGTGTAAACTCTATTAAGGAATATGTCGGCGGCGTTGCCGAGATTGGTGTGTAAACTCGAGTAAGGAGTATGTCGGCGGCGTTGCCGAGATTGGTGTGTAAACTCTATTAAGGAGTATGTCGGCGGCGTTGCCGATTTTGGTGCGTAAACTCGAGTAAGAAGTATGTCGGCGGCGTTGCCGACTTTGGTGTGTAAACTCTATTAGCATCAGCATCATCACCAACTGTTAGATTTGTAAAAGTTGATTGAAAATTTTTGAATGTCACATAATACACATAGACCTAAAATGGGATTGAGCATTATTGATAACTTTAAAGTATTTATAATGAAACAAAAATTGCACCCTCATTGTTTCATAAGTTGTTTTTCAATTAATTTAAACCAGCTTAGGTACCAAAATCACACAATATTGTTGGTACCTACTGGTAAAAACATAAAATTACTTTTAAAAATAAATCTAAAGTTTTTGTTTTTATAGTGCGTAAGCCTCACACTCTGGCTAATTTCTAAGAAATTAAATAATATCGCAAAAATGTTTGACTTCGGCGGGACTTGACGGAAGGATGCGGGTTCAAGTCCCGCCGAAGTCAATCATTTTCGCGATATTATTTAATTTCTTAAAATTAAATCTGTTACAGCTTCCTAAATTTGGTATAATAATACCTAACAAATAAAATATAAATATGTTAATACCCACGCGGATCCGACTTTTAAGAGGCGCTATCCACAAAAGATTTAATAACCTGAGGGAAGAGTCTATTTGACGTTAGTAACGGGACGTGATCGTGTCGTCTCCTTTTCCCATACAATTTGGTACAGCGCCTCTATCGTACGAACAGGGAACTACGCAAATCCCCATACAAAAATGCTAAAGCTGCCTGAGTTAAAAAATTACATTCCTACTACCCAGTTATTATTACAATTGTTTTGATTTTTGAAGCTGACATTGCCTATATTTTTACGATTCTATGTTTCTAGCACTAAAAAGATTATGTACCTATCTATTATAAAATACCTTAAGGCTGAACGAGTCGCTCATCTTTCCATACAAACGTGGAAGGGTAACTACAAAGCTGTTTGATGTTGACCATCCAAAACTAAGGATAATATCAATTTATCTCGTCATTATCTATATCTGTATGCACGATTTTAGCCCAACTTTGGGCGAAAATAAATAACATACGGAGAAAGTAAACTGTAAAATAAATCCCCTACAGATATAGTTTAGTTATTCAAAATTTGAAATAAATTTATTTTGAAATGTTTTCTGAATCTCAATAGTTTTTCTATAATAACTCTTGTCCTAAAAGTCTTTCCGCATTTTTTGTCGCTCATCTTTCCATACAAACGTGGAAGGGTAACTACAAAGCTGTTTGATGTTGACCATCCAAAACTAAGGATAATATCAATTTATCTCGTCATTATCTATATCTGTATGCACGATTTTAGCCCAACTTTGGGCGAAAATAAATAACATACGGAGAAAGTAAACTGTAAAATAAATCCCCTACAGATATAGTTTAGTTATTCAAAATTTGAAATAAATTTATTTTGAAATGTTTTCTGAATCTCAATAGTTTTTCTATAATAACTCTTGTCCTAAAAGTCTTTCCGCATTTTTTTACGCGGCCTTTTTACGAATAAATTTATTTGCCTTTCATCAAGCGCGCGAGAATGTCTATTATGTCAGATGAGATGGCATACATTTAGGCCCCGCCCACTGATGAGTTGGACCGGACGACTCGTGCAGCCTTAAGATCAATTGCTGCGCCCTTACAGGCTTCATGTACACCTTTTAAGCTAATTATCATGGAAGCTACAACTCTGTAATAATTTATATGTATGCAATAAATAAATAAATAACAAAAAGCATCACGTCTCGATACTAACGTGAAATAAACTCGCCCCGTAGATTAATTTTATTCATATTTTTTACACAATTTTGAGGATACCTGCTCAAAAGTACGATCAAATGTGTATTTTCTTCATAGATATGCGATCATATCTGTTTCATAGCAATGATTCTGCTATCGATCATTATTTATAGGTATTTTAACATGTCACACCTTGAAACGGCCTATGATGATAAAATTAAATTAGTCATAGCTAAGTATTCTGTTTTGTAAGGAAATATACAGTACCAATTGCATTATCTCAAGAATAGCTGATTTATGAATACCGGAAGACAATTATGTCATTTACCTGCCTATTTCTATTTTTAATAACTAGGTTCGGTCCGCAGCTTCGCAGGCGGTTTCCAGGATGAAGTTGCAAATATGTGACTCCAGATCTAAAACTATCTATGCTAAATATAAGGCTTATCCGTTAAGCCGAATAATTCAGATATATTCGTAGGTGTATCACTCATACTGTTTTCGCTACTCATTGGCTGCATTTATATTAGATACAAATACAAGACCATAATTAAAAATTTTAAAAACCCCCCGTGAGATTTTCATGAAACATGTGCTTTTTAGAATCTAAGATAAAACTGAAGTAAGTCGGCTGACGACCGGCTGCGTGACTGTAGTTCCGTCGGACAGATAAGGCAAGTTTTTTTTTGGTGACTGTAATCACCGTGGACTGCTGAGTGGCTAAGAACACTCGGGATAAAATTATCTATGACACAAAAAAAACTAAACGAAAATCGGTTCATCCGTTTGGGAGCTACGATACCACAGACAGACACGTTAAACTTATAACACCCCTCTCTTTTTGCATCGGGGGGGTTAAAAACAAAGGTAAATAGATTTTTTTAATCCCGATCAGTTTTTCACTGTTTTTCAATTTGACGAGAAAAAAACTAATCCCTCAAAAATAACATTTTTATGGGGACGCCTCGGGATAGTTCTCTATACAATAGAAGAAGAACTTTCAAAATCTGACCATAACTGGCGGAGAAATCGAACATACATAAAATAATACAAAGAACAACCTTTTTTTCGAAATTGGTTAAAAAAATAAAGAAATTGAAGCTGTGTGCGGCCAAAATAGTATGAATCATCTCAGGAATACACCTGAAAGACCAGCTGAAGTTTAGGCGTGGTTTCCGAACAAATATTCCAAACTTTTCCTTTTATAATATTAGTAGGAATAATCTAAATTTATACTAGCGTGTCTTCTACCAAAATCACCTTAATACTAAATTCTTTGCTACCTTTAATTTTAAAGTAATTACCTAAATTATGTAGGTACAGCCTATACTAGATTAATTTATAAATTACGTAAATTCATAAGATTATAACAAGTTTAAGTAACAATCACCCGATTATCGTTGAGATTCGGTGAACCGAACTACATAATACATAAAATTATTTCTAATACGTAATAGTACGTACGTAATAAATGTATGATGGTTTACAGTGACGATTATAGTCAAGTAACCCCGTGTTAAGTTTGAAGTCAATTTCTATGTTATCAAACTGGACTAACACTTAAATACACCGCACTAATAATTGAAATAAATTAATTTATATAAGCTATCTAATCTAAACACTAAAAACATAACATCAAACTTTAAAGAAATTGACCAACGCTAGATTGAAGCATCGCTTGTACACCAACAGATCTACCATAATGTAAAGTCGCCGAAAACATTTGCCTCTCAGAAGTTATTGGTACGGTTGCTATCATGTCCACCACATAAAGGTTAGTGAAGAATTAGTACAAAAAATTTGTACAGCTCTTTTCATCGCTGAGCGACTTTGAACAAGTGGACCAGCCCTACCGTGATGGCAAATTAAATCTCGATTTTGTAGATTTTGCCCTACTTGTATGCTGCCCTAGCGCATGATTGGGATCGGCTTACTACACACATTACATGATATTGCCCCAGAAACTGAATAAAACCAATCACCAAATAGTCTTGGACAGTCCTGAGCCGCTCCGGCTCGTAACGAAGCTTGGCAGAGAACGCGGTAACACTTTCATGGCCCTCGTCGCACATGTCCATCTCCGGGTCCAGCAGGGCAGTGAACGCGTTAAGTTCTGGTTACAAGTTGTGTAGTTTCAGTTTTATACTTACTCTTTCCGAGGCCTTTGGCTCATAATAATAACTATTTACATAACAGCGCAGCCCGAGGAGGCATCTTCCTTCACAGGCGCTGCGATTCTCTGCTCCACAGTCGGCTGCGGCTCGGGCATCACGTTAGGAGACTCCTTCCTCACCACTTGCTTCTTCTGAACCTCAGCTTGCGGTAGCTTCGAGTCTAAGCTGTGCATGTGCATGATCTGGGGCTTTGGTTCTTGGTTGAGGGATCCGGTGCTTGATGTTCGGATGCGCGTTTTGGTGACCATGGATATTCGACGCTCGCGCGTGTTGATTACCGACGTTAGGAATGGTATTTGGTTGCTGATTGCGAGCATGAAGGGTTTGTAACCGTAGCTGGAAAGAAAAAACGTTGTTGATTTCCAAACGGAACAACTGTTGTTTGACGACCTCCGTGGCGCAGCGGGCGAAGTTGCTTCATGAAGAATCAACATGCTTGACCGTTATGTTAGTCGGTATGCAAAAAGAACGACGTGCAATAACTTAACATTTACTAACGTTTTTCAGTTAAGATATCGTCAATATAACATTTACAAATTAATAACATTTTCAATTTTTGTCTAAAGAGTTTCAACATTTAATTGTGTTCTAATAGCATGATGGGACTCACAATACGAACTACGCGTACTGAATATTTCAGGGAAACCACAACGAGTTATGTACTTCTTCGCTCATTGGGCTTCCATTCAAATAAATAACAACATTCAATAGAATTAATAATAAAAAATTATATTTTTTTCATATTATGTTGTTATTTATTTATTTATTATTTCTGTTAATTGCCTTTAGTAAGTATTCTAAAGTTAAGTAATTTTTATTTTTTGTATGTAAAGTTAAGTAATTTTTATGTTGTGTACGTACAATTAGAATAGAATAGAAAAGAATTTAAGGCCTTAATTTAGAAAATACACAAAATAAAAATATACATACTACTTAATTAAAACTAATAAACTAAGACAAAAGGAGTAAATTCAGCATTTAGCTGTAATGCATTAATATGCAAGCAGCGCTGATTTTCAATTTACTCTTCTCGGATAGCTGGTCACCGAGAGGTTAATTGTAGAATTGTATAACATACTTAGATAATGAATACCCTGACATGTAACATTTTCTGTTATTAATAAAGAATTTTGAACTATGGGTAATTCCGTTCATCGAGTTTCAGGTACTTTTAGCCGCAATGCGCCCGCGACTACGTACATTCGTCAGTGTCTGCCTGTCTGTACATACCACTCGGCATCGGTCCAGGCGCATATATCCTGCAGCACTCTGCGCAATCGCCGCACTGCGTCCAGGCTGACGTCGGCGCCGCGCGCCGCGTTCGTGGTTCTGAGGACGGCGAGCGCGTCGCGCAGGACAATGGCGATGATGGCCGCCCACTCCACGCAGCTGGCTTCCGTCATTAGCTGGAGGAAGTATCTGTGGAAGGGGTTGATTAGTAGGATTGTTATGAGTTTCAGCTCGCGTTAGTCAGAACAGCTGACGTAAGTCCGTGCCTTGAGTGACGGCGTATGCGAAAAGACGCGTCGATGCGGATTTCACCGCGCGCTCTGGACAAGACAGGCACGTGAAGTGACCTAAGGTTTTACTATAAAAATTTTGTAGTTTGACGAATTCAGTATGAAAGTAAGCTGGTTAACTCAGAACCTAGTTTGTAGAATAGAAAAAATATATATTTGGAGACAGGTCCAAAAAAAAAAAAGAAATAAACAATCTGAAAACAAAATATTATTTGTTAACGAGCAGGCAAACCACTTTAAACTGAGTGTGCTCATTTATTCAATTACTTGTGACTTATTAGATCAACTAAAAAGTTCAGTTTAAACATATTTAAGTTTTATAAGTGAAAACTGTTTAGCTTCAGTTATAGCACCAATGTTTCTACTCATTAAAATGTACAAGTTGTTTGTTTTCCATGTAAGTGACACGAAAGGGTTTGTGATGGTAGAAAACCAACATGGAGTTCATGTCGATGAGCCTAAGATCTAAGGTTGTTTTTAGTGGTCAGTTTTTTTTTGGAATATCCCAAAATAAAGCTCCCGCAAGCTTTGCCGAGAAAACTGATAGTAACACTCTCAAAAATTTGGTCAATGAAGAATGAATCAGAGCGAGACATATGTTTTTTGGGAGTTTTTCCGTGGGTAAAGTTGAGTGCCTCGTAGTTTAAGTTACCTCAGTCTGACATGTGCCGTGTTGTCTCCTCTCTCCGCCTGGTGATGGTGCAGTCTCTCCATGAGAGCCGCGTACCGTCTCTCTTCCCCCGACTCTCCTACCCAGGCCACTCCGCCTTCCGCTACGCTGCCTTCGCCTACAGAACTGAAATAAAACTAGACTTTATTACGATGAACTGAACGGACTTTGTTAAGGGCGAAGAAAGCGACTAAAGGATCTATGTATGCAATGCACGGCTTTATTTTCTAATCTGAACTTTTATCAGATCCAAGCCATCTTATCGTCATAAAGGGTGGGGCTTTGACGATAACCCACCCCGCCAGTCAAACGTCGGTTAGTCGGCAGGGGTCACCACTGGCCAATGAGATTGGCTTGGACCGTCCAAGTTTCAACATCTTTCTTCCAAGTTGGACGAAAGAAGTTGAAACGTTTACTTGTGAGAATCTACTGCTGATTATAGGCCTCCTAGCTTTTATCAACCTTACAAGAATAAAATGGGTCTATGGTTTTAGTTACCTGACAGGTCCCGGCGACATCGGTACTCCAGACAGTGGTAATGCGGCGCGTAACGGCAGACTCATATACCCGCTGTCTCCGCATAGGCTGTCCGACTCAGCAGAGGGAGTGTATGAACCTGAGAATTAGAATAAATGTGCTTTATAACTTGTGGATACGGCACACATTGGCTTGTCGAGAATAGATGATAAAAATATCCTAACCAATCCATGCCCTTGCCGTAGTTAAATAGTTAAATTAGGTTGAAATTGAACTGTAAGTCTTCCGCCATCTTGGAAAATGGGTATGATTTTAATAATTATACCAAACTACTTAAAATTTCCAAACGTATGATTTACCTACATTGGATGCGATTTTAGAAATGATTGGGGCATGTTTCCGCCATCTTGAAACCAAAAACACTTGATCTAAATACTCACTAGCCACAGTGCTAGTCTTCCTCTGCATATAATAGTCCGCGTCCTGGTTCAGCACGGGATACGGCCACGCGAAGTCCTCGTGCAGTCTCCTCAGACACAACACCGCACTATCCACCTTAGCCGACGAGTCTCTCTCTCTCGCCAGCCACGCGACCAGGTGGAGGTCTAGCGCGGCGGCCATCTTGCCTAGCGCTAGTAAACGCGCGGAGGAGAGTAGAATTCGCGCGTATCGATGAATCATTACGTCTATGAAGAATTCTTCGTCGGTACCGTAGGTTGTATCTCTGTGAAAAATTATTTAAAATTTTAGTTTCAGCAGATATTTCAGAACATGTCGTCATCGTCATCGTATAATAGTCCACTTAAATAAATAAATAAATAATGCTGGACAATTCACACAGCATTATCTAGCCCCAAGCTAAGCAGAGCTTGTGTTATGGGTACTAGATAACTGATATACTTAATACAATACATTACATAGATAGATATTTTTTTATTATACATAGAAAACACCCAGACCAACGGAACACATTTCTGCAGATCGTACACAAATTTGTTCCGAGGCGGGAATCGAACCCGCAACCTCCAGCGTCGCAGGCGGACCTTCGCCCGCAGCGCCACGGAGGTCGTCACTTGGACATAGGCCTCCCCTAATGAGCGCCACAGCTGTCTTCAGCTTGCTGCATCCAGCACCATCATCATCATTATCCGCAAGCCAACTTCACCCACTGCTGGGTGAAGTTGGCCTGACTCCAAACTTTTGTGCAACCCCATAAGGTCCTGCGCCAATCTCATCCAGGTTCGCCCTGCGATGGTAGATATCGTCTTCCCATCTCGTCGCTGCATCTAGCAACTACCTGCATTGCCATGATCCCCAACTTAATTTAACTGCTTATTAGCACGTTTCGTTGTTAAAGAAAAAAAGAAAGAAAATAATTTTGTTATTAAATTTTTAGGTACTATTTACAGACTAGTTGTAATGCCGGACAATGTTGTACTAAAGCTGACACCGCGATATCGTCAGCAACCCATGCTACTGCTGGAAAGCGGCTTCCCATAATAAACGCCATACCGCACTGTCTTCAGTTTGCCAGTTCCAGCATCTACCCTCAGTTTTTGGGAGATTGTATCCCAACTGGCTACCAGGCATCCTACGCTACATTTACCTCCAACCATGATCCTTAGTATCTACAGTACAGTACCTGTCAGCTCTAGCGGGCACAGACTTCTTTCTCTTGACGGTGGCGGTGGCGCGCGCGGGGGGCGGCGCTGGGGGCGCGGGCGGGGGCGCCGCGTGCGGGGGGGACGGCTCGCGGGGGGAGACGGTGGTGCTGAAGCTGCGGCCACGACCTCCTGTTAGCTGGAAGGATAAAGCTTAGATGACATTGGAAGCCGATCTTTGTGACTAGATATCCACATTAATATTATAAATTAGAAATTAGCTCTGTCTGTCTGTTAGCTCCTTACGACTAAGCGGCTGAACGGATTCCAATGAAATTTTACAGGGAGGTTGTTGTGTATTTACAAGTACCTACACAATAATTAAGAATATGGTGGAGGGTAGCTCGGCGCGTTGGCGCCAACAGTCGGAATAAACTCACGTAAGGGAATGGCTGCCTATTATTTTTGCATCGGCTCCTTTAACTAATTAGATACCTCTCAGAGGTAAAGGGTATCCCGGGGACGAACATAGGCGCGATTTAAAAAGCGCGTCCAGAGCAGAGGGTAGCAGCTAGTACTCGATATAAACTGATAGCTGATACATTTTAGAAGGCAAAATGCTCAAGCAGGCATTTTGGCCGGGAAAATCTTGTGTCATGATTAACTTTGGGTCGCCGCCGTAATAAAAGATGAAAACCAATGTTATCGTACACACATTTAAGCGTTTTCTCCAATGTCGGACTCGTAAAATTATATGTTTCCAGTCTCAACACTCGATAGCCAGACTCTGTGAAACATTTAATGCACGTTTCATCGTTGTCCATCATTATCATTATTAGCCTATATTAGTCCACGGCTAGACATAGGCCTTCCCTAATGAGCGCCATAGCACTCTGTCTTCAACTTGCCGCATCCAGCACCTGCCTGCAGTCTTTCATAGGTCATCATCCCGCCTGGCCGGAGGGCGTCCTACGCTACGTTATCCGAATCGCTGTCTCCACTCAAGAACACGTTGACCCCGTTGTCGTTTGGGCGAGATATGGCCGGCCCACTGCCACTTCAGATCTCCCATATCTTCTTTATTATCTTATCAATTCGCGCTGCCTTTAGAGTTCTAAGCGGATTAAACAGTTCCTTAAAGTACCTGCATACTACCAAGAATAACGGACAGGTCCTCAGCGTTTGGACTAACAGTCTG
Source organism: Eupithecia subumbrata (assembly GCA_949316285.1). Lineage (NCBI taxonomy): Eukaryota > Metazoa > Arthropoda > Insecta > Lepidoptera > Geometridae > Eupithecia > Eupithecia subumbrata. The sequence continues at coordinate 13,974,599 of OX438630.1, read as the reverse complement.
TTGTACAATTTGCCCGTACTTAGCTTGCACGTTCACAGAGTTTCTAGGCGAGTCCACGTCGTTTGGATCTGTAAAATAAGGTATAAAATATATAGTTTCATCACCATATTAGAACGGGATCTAGAATTGTATTGACTATTTTGCTCTGGTTTGAAAAGATAGAACTGAAGAACTTCATTTCAGCTTTATGGAGGGTTATTTTAATTCATTCGATTCGTTTCCGAATCGAATCCGACGGATCTATAAAACGCTATTTTGATTTCGCCTCGGGTTGATGATCATGCCGGACTAATGGGTGTCGGACTCACCTCACCTCAACTGCCTATATTTGTCCACTGCTGGATACAGACCTACCCCTATTATGCGCCTTATTGACTTTTATCCCATGGGGGTAATACCCATAATCTCCACGCTGGGCATGCGGGTTGGGGATCGCAGTTCGGTGGTAGAATTGTTCCGCAGGGGGCGCGGCTGCCTGCCCCCGGTGGATATCCCTTAGTCCCGTAAGAGGCGACTTACGATACCCGCGGGAAGAATTGGGGTGGGGTAATTTCTAAGCCGGCACCAAACAGCTTCGAGTTTCGGCACTTAGTGGTATATGACGGTATATGAAAATGTATTCTAATTCTGATCATCAACTGCTTGGTGGTTTTTGGGGTGGCCTCCTCTGCCCTGGGTTTCTGGGTACTTGCGACTGTGGCGTAAACATTAGTCGTCTGCCAGATGGATTCTTGCAATCTCTGATTTTCTACTGGCAAGTGACCCAACTGCAATCAACACTTAATGATTTGCATCAGCTATGTCACTCACCTATAGCTCTGAGGAATCTGACGAGATCTCTGGCTAGATCCCACCTCTCTTGTTGCAGCGCCGTGTCTAGTAGCTGTGTCGCTAGCTGTCGACTTACTGCGGAACTTTCTAGATTCTGTTTTTAACAAGGATGAAGTAAGTTAGATTCGAATTGAAAAAACAACTGCAAGGTAATATTCATAAAAACCATATAGTAATTTCATGACAAAAAGCATACAAAACACATAAAAAGAGACAATGATGTACCTTTGTGAGCTGCAAAAATCACACATTGGTTAGCACGGTGAAAACAATGATAAAAAGCTATAAGCGCAAACTGTTTTAGCTTTATTTGTTCTGGTTTAATGTATTGTTATATAAGAAGTTTAAACATTTTGTTTCCCAAATAAATAAAATAAAAAGTCCCGCCGATATGTGAAATTGAATTAAAGTTGATTGAATTAGTGAAATTAAGTTTCGCTTTATTCATAATCATAACATAAGCTTTGCTTAGCTTGGGGCTAGATGATTCTGTTTTAATTGTCCAGAATCATTTATTTATTTTTCTAACTGTTGGGTTGCATAAAGCGGTTGGTATGACGACCGAACAACCAATGATTATATTAGATTGAGTTCCATTTTCATTATAACCATTAACAGAAACAATAACAGCCTGGTCTTTTCAAGACAAGAGTGAAAAGGCATCTTCTAGACCTTACTGATTTATTGGTGACCACATCTTCACTGAGTAGTGAAATTAATTTTGAAAGCTGGCGTGATATTCTTTTGCTTTTTCATTAATTATCCACGGTGACGTCACAAATCCAGACAGGTAGAATAGACAAAAATGACATAAAAATGACATCGCATCGTCATAGAATGCGTAAATAATTGAAATTCATTTCTTCAAGTGCAATAATTTACGCAATGTACATCATTTTCTCTATTCTAGGCTAGACAACAAAACGCTATGCTACGGGGGCCTTCAGTATACGAAAAACCAAAGGGGTTCGCGACAGCTTTTAGAAATGTATATTTACCATCAGATATGGGTGGGAAGGTCTATTAAGGATGAATAGAAATGTATAAAACATGCAGGAAATATGTAATAAAGTACCTGTAATATAATAAGATACGAAGCGGCTGTGTCCAGCATTTTCCTTTGCAGACATTCTTGGAATAACTCCTTTGGTTTCCCGGCGGCCGAGAAGAGATACGCCCATAGCGCGATCTCTGTCTTTCTCGCGCATTGGACCACTGTCTGAAAGAGAAAGCATGATTGTATTAAAACTATAGTTTGGTTTTGCGTTTTTTCAGTGTGTTCATATACCAACTTAAAAAAACAGAATTGATTTGGTTACATAACTGATGTTTTTGCGAAAGCGGTGTATACCAAAATAGATCATAATCTAGATTTGGTATTTTTGCCGTAACTTGTCAACGAGTTTTTTTTTGTTTTGCCTACCTCTTCCCACTGCTGGCCTTTCCATAGATCTAACTTGTAAACGAGAATTCACAAATGAAGTTAAAATTTTAATCTGATTTGCTCCAGTCGCCTGGTTTACTTTACTAATCAAGAAACAGACAAAAAATTATAATTCATACATTTACAATAGCAATGTTTAATTCAGTATGTTTTGCCATTAAAATGCAAGAGATATGGAACAGATTTGTAATGACCACGCCTTTGGAAACGTATTTCTACGAATGGTCATCATTTCGTGATAGTTTCGATGTGCAAGCAGACCTAAATTGGTTATTGCAACAAATGAGTTTGTAATATTTTGGTAAGTTTTTTTACAAATTTGCTAGTTTTATTAATTTAGCAAGAGTGACCGACCACGACCACCCGTATTGAAATATAGAGATACGAATATATTTTGAATAAATCCATATTTATATGCAAAAATTGTTTTCAGAGAGCTAACATAATTGTCCAGCATTATTAATAATAATAATAATAATAATGCTGGACAATCCACACAGCACCATCTAGCCCCAAAGTAAGCTACTCAAAGCTTGTGTTATGGGTACTAGATAATTGATATATTTAATACATTATATAATACAGATAGATATTTTTATATGATACATAGAAAACACCCAGACCAACGGAACAAATTTCTGCAGATCGTACACAAATTGATTCCGAGGCGGGAATCGAACCCGCAACCTCTTGCGTCCCAGGCGGACTCTCGCCCGCTGCGCCACTGAGGTCGTCAAATTATTATTATTATTATTATTATTTTTTTAATTGCAGACCTTGACCCACACTAAGCTATTAATTCTTTATAAAAAAGAAATTTACAATCAAATAATATAACACGAACAAAATTAAAAATTTTAAACCCTGGAGACAGTTGCAAGCAATCTACTCAACTAAATTGTTTAGACTTGGACGGCACGTATCCCTTCCAAGAATTAAAATAAGTGGTGCTAATTAAAAGGTAATTGTTATAATATACGATACGAGCCAGTTTTGCACCGTAAACCCGGATTTACACCGCGAACGGAGCTGACCCATTCGTGACTCCGTTTAACTCGCAAGAGTAAAACTGCAGACAGAAAAGGGCCAAGTTTAAGAACTTGATCTACAAACCTCAATGTTGTAAGGATGAAGATAAATGTTTTTAACATGTTCATAATTATTTATAACAAGCTACCAGAAAATTTTAAGGATATGAGTGGAAACCTTTTTAAGAACAAGTTAGATATTTCGTTGCTCTCAAATTGTTTTTATAGTGTATACGAATACTTAATTTTAAATTTTAAGAGCATTAATCTATATATATAAAAGAAAGTCGTGTTAGTTACACTATTTATAACTCAAGAACGGCTGAACCGATTTGGTTGAAAATTGGTGGGGAGGCAGCTTAGAACCAGGAGACGGACATAGGCTATGTTTTATCCCGGAATTACCACGGGAACGGGAACTACGCAAGCGAAGCCGCGGGCAGCAGCTAGTTAGTTATATTTTATACCTAAAAATAATAACATAATTTAATATGCACATCAGTTTCGACGAAAAGACCCGATCATTTCAATGTTCGGTCGGGTCATTGTGAAATGACCGAGACGCGCGCGTCATGACGCGAAGATCGGCTGACGCAGCGTCTAATTGCTCTCGCAAGGCCGTGAGTGGCGCGTGCGAGTAGGACACATTCGGTGGACTCTCTCATCTACGCATAGCCTGAATGAGTAGGTCCCTATCTCTATTCAGGTCAAATATCTGCCATAAATGATCATGAATGATATAAACCGAGAATTCGAATAGTTTTTGCGAGAACCAAATCAGTCAGTAACGAACGACGGGACGCAAAAAACCGATCTCGCACGCAATCAATCATAAAATCGAAAAGATCGAAATGAAACGAAAAATCGAAGAGAGACGATGATAGGCTGCCGGTAAAAACAATCATTCAAATGATCGGGTCATATGACCCGATGATCGGGTCATTTTCATAACGGGTCATGATTGTATCGATCTATTTGAATGATCGAACGACACAATGCCTAGATTGTATGTGTGCATTACACTCACCTGCAGATAAACCGGGAACTCGTGCACAAACTCTATGATGCTCGGCAGCTGCGCGTCAGGTATCGGTTCCTTGCTGGTGGCTTCTTCTTCCAGCACCTGTAATGTAATAATTAATAATTAACTTTAAATTAGCAATGGTTTTCATTTTCATCGCAGCGAAAAGACGTCAACTACTAGACAAAAGGTTCAATTAAGGATCGCTACAATAACGGCATATATCGGTGAGCGAAGCGAGTCGCACACTGTCATATCGTATATTCTGGCGAGCGCAGCTATGTAACGACTTGCCGACTCAGCGCTGTGTGTTGCTCTCTAGAACGGGTGTTTCACATACTCCATTGTGGGTGTTTGCTCTACTACGTTACTCGTATAATAAAAAAAAATATCTTAATAATATATCTAATTGTTTGAAATTTCAAAGGATTTCAATATTGATTTTGTAATAATTTTATGACAAACACCCTTTCCGTGGCACCCTGTATACTATAATGTATTAAATATATCAGTTATTTATGAAATCGGTCCAGTAGTTTTTGAGTTTATTCGTTACAAACATACAAAAATACAAATCTTTCCTCTTTATAATTTTAGTGCAGATGTAGTACCCATACTTAGTCTGCTTAGCTCGGAACTAGATGATGCTGAGTGGATTTACCAGAATTTTTTATATATATTTATGCGACCAGACGCAGATTTGTATGGAGAAATGGTAGAGTGGTATAGAGGAGTATTTACCTCGTGTAAGAGCAACTCTAAGGAGTGCGGGAAGTAAGCGAGCTGGGAGCAGGAGCGCGCGATCTCCCACGCGTGGTAGCCGAGGTTGCGCCGGAGGAGTTGCCGCAGGATTTGATGCAGGTATACTTGACTCTGTAACAATCAATACAGCCTATAGTACAAACAAGGAACGGTTTATTTAAAAACGGCGTGACGTGATCTCTAAATGGAACATCAAAGGAGAAGCGGGCGCAGGTATTTTGGACTCGTGTCATGATAGATCAATCATTTCATAACATACACTACACAACAAAATTACGGCACGGAACAGCTTTTTGCTTCTTTATCAATGTTTTTTTTTTAAATAATGAAGTTTCTTTGTCTATTTTGCTAATATTTTGTACGATGGTACGGAACCTCCGTTTCCGAGTCGACTCGCACTTGGCCGGTTTCCTATTTACTACATCATCATTTATCAGTATGTATTAGTTAGATACGTACCGTTCTATTGACCACGCAGAATGGTAGAGAGAACACAGAGTTAGAATCAGAGGCATAGAGTGTAGTGTCGTTTTCAGCGCCCAGGAGAATGGCGTCGTCGAATAGAATAGCTGCAGACAATAAGAACAATAAATTTATATTATACCCTAAAAAATCAAATAATATCGCAAAAAAATTAAAAAAAAATCAAAAACTGCTTCCGTCAGTACCGGAATTTATTTTATTCCGGTACTGACGGAAGGATGCGGGTTCAAGTCCCGTCGAAGTCGAAATTTTTTGCGTAACTATTTGATTTCTTAGAAATTACCCTGAGTGTGGGGTTACGCACTATAATAACAAAAAATATTATACTCTGCTGTGCGATTACGCAAAAACCACCAATCCCTTATCGACATGTGAAAGCCCTTTCAATGTCCTTGAAAGCCATTTCAATGGCCTTCGCCATCCATTTGGAAATTAGGACCGCCATATAGTTGCGCCGTTTCGCCATGAACGTATGCCTCCCCGAGTCGGGATGTCTACTCATCCGCTAGCCAAAATCGAAATAATTATATAGCTTCAAGCCAAATAAGCCCTTAATTCGTACTCAAAGGGTAGATTTTGACATGGAACGGCAACATGATCCGTTTGGCCATGAACGTATGCCGCCCCGAGTCGGGATGTGTCATCCGCTAGCCAAAATCGAAATAATTATATAGCTTCAAGCCAAGTTAGTCCTTAATACGTACTCAAAGGGTAGATATTGAGATGGAACGGCAGCATGATCCGTTTCGCCATGAACGTATGCCTCCCTGAGTCGGGATGTCTGGTCGCGTCACGCGGTAGTAAAGGCAGCCACACACGGGCGCCAAGAGATCCGCACCAGAGCCATAACGCCCGGGACAGTTGGGTCTGCGACGCCCCGCCGCAGGCCCATACGCTTTCCACGCATGATGCCAGGACTGTTGCTGGTAGGCAGCTGTAGGCCTGCGAAAAAAGTTTTTTGTTATTCGCTGTAGTCTGCTCTGAAAATCTATAGAGGTCGTAAGAGGTCACTAAGAGATGGTTAAACCCTCTTTTAGTGACCTCTTACGACTTTACAGATTTCTGATTTCAATAACTTTATTTATAAGCTTACTAAATAAGCACTCAGAGAAGTCCACTGAGGTCGTCTTTAACATTAAACATCTCTGTTCCATGAGATCGTTTTTCGGTTTCCACGAAAGGGGAAGCCTTTCGTGGAAACCGAAAAAGGATCTCAAGGATATATCAATAAGGCCTGACTAGGGCAACAAATGCATCACCAATTCGCCAACAAATCGTTGCATAATTCTCAAATTTTAGAGAACAGGAAACTAGAAGATTATTGTACCTTTAATCGAAGGTACAATAATCTTACTAATAACCTACACTTAAACTATCGCTTCTAGTGTCAAAGTTTCCCTGCAATTTGATATTTTAAAAGGATTTCCAACACGACAAGGAATTTCCTGTATTTTTCCATAAATCGGTTTTAACAACGTAGTTTCAATGCAGTAAAATCGCAAATTCACACATAATTGATGGTTATTAAGACAATTACACCAAAATCGGATTTCTAAGCTCCTAAGTTGATTGGGTTAAATATTTAGGAAGGATGTTATTTATATGGACTGATTATGCGAGTTATACAACGAAGCAAAACATAGGCCGATCGATTCCAAGTTCAAGCCAATTCAAGTTCACGCTGATCGTATCAGAAGTTGGATTATACAACTTTTGCTGACTCAGTGAGCATAGAGGTGCAACATCAAGCGTGTATGCACTCGCGAGCTGCGCAACTGGAGCAAAACGTCGCTTAAATTATTCGCCTAGATTGCGTCAAGGCGCGACACGCATGGGAGACCATTCTTGGCCTGCTGTCGTTCACCTATCACCGATAGTCACTCAAGGGCGAAACCTGACAACATAGAGATTTACACATTTCCCAAAAGGTGTAAAACTTTGAAATGCGAAGCCTAATGCTGCAAATTAAGAACTTTGTATAGCCTGTTTTTTAAAAACCTTTAAGTTTTTAGGGTTTCGTACCCGAAGGGTGCAAACGAAACCCTATTACTAAGCCTCCGCTGTCTGTCCGTCTGTCAGAGGGCTCTATCACATGAACCGTAAGAGCTGAATCTTTCACAGAATGAAAAATTTCTCTTGCCACTATAACAACAAATACTCAAAATAAATATATGTATATTAAAATTAAAGGGGACTCTCATACAGAAACACGATTTTTTGCCAATTTTTGCTCTAAGTTTGTCGAGGCTTGAATCGAGAGTTATCTCTTGAACCATAATAGGTAGACACATTAAACTTTCTTTATGTGTAAGAATTCAACTTTAATACCAACAAATACTCAAAATAAAATATAGTGGAAAATTTAAGGGGATCTCCAAACAGTTGGTGTTTTTAGAGTTTCGTTTGAGAAATAGGTTTGAACGATGGGACGAAACCCTCCGTGTACTCCCACTTGGCCGGTTTATTTTTAAGTACCTAGTGGTAAAACGTATAAATCAATAATTATTTACATCTTAAAATCTTCTAAACAAATGACTTAAACGCATCATCGTCCTAGATGCAGCGTTTTCACCTTCCGAAGGCTGTTCTATGAAAACGACGATAGCTGATGCAACTCCCCACGAGTAACGCCGTGCATGTGTGTAACGTTCCACATCCGGTAGACGTCAGGAACCGAAGGTCTGCGAAGATTGCCTATAAAATACACGTAACCACTCCTGCATATCCAGTGCTTATCTAGCTAGTGTCTTACAATGAATACCTACGTGGCGGTCAGTGGCAATCTAGCTCTTAATAACTGTTACAAATGAAAACAAAGTGACGAGTTTTGACTGTTGCAGATATGCTGCATTTTGGCGCTGGCGCCGTCTATCCTAGCAGATGGCTTGGGCCTGGGACCTCTAGTATATGCGCCGAAACACGCATCAGTCGACTATTATGTAAGTTACCTCAAATTTTTACTTTGCATCAACGTAATAGGGATGAAAGTCTAATAAGTTTTTTGTTTACAGGCTTACCCAAGATATGCTTTTGAATATTCGGTTAAAGACCCTCACACTGGAGACAATAAAGCTCAATGGGAAAAACGCGATGGTGATGTTGTAAAAGGTAATTAAAATTACACCCGTGAAATTGTTTTTACACTCCGTCGCAGTACCGGATATAGGGGGGTCTCTTGACCCGCCTGTTTTGAAAGGGAGCCAATATCCTGCTTTGAATAAAAATTTCTTTCACTGCCTGACTGTTGTTCTGACTTGTGACGCTAGTGATACTAAAATCTTCTTTCAGGAGCCTATTCGCTTGTGGAACCGGACGGCAGTCTACGGATAGTCGAGTACTGGGCAGATGACAAATCAGGGTTCAACGCTGTGGTCAAGAAGCTCGGCCCGTCCCTGCACCCGCCGGGACCCGTTCCTATCTACAAAGCTCCGATCCCACTCCTTGGAGGACACGGATTAGGACCGATATCCGTCGGATCCGTGGCTAAGTACGGAGGACTGGCTGGAGCTCCTCTCTTGACTGGCCCAGTAGGCGTCGGCCACGGCTACGGCCCTGCCGTCTCAACAGCATCGCTCATCAAATCGGCCCCGATAGTAACACCGATCATCAAGCCCGTGGTACCAATAGCCCCTGCCTATTCGCTTCCTCTGGTCAAATCGCCAATCCTGCCTGTCATTAAAAGCCCGATCGTGGGACCTTATGGCTACTCTGACGTAATTGGTGGTGGTCTCGGATGGAAGGGCCCGATTGGACCGTCTCTTGCACCGATTCCGGTGGTTAGCAACTATGGGCTCGGGAGTTTGAAGGGGCCTATTGGACTACCTCTTGGACCAATCGGACTCGGAGGTTTGAAAGGCAATATTGGACTACCCCTTGGACCGATTGGTCTTGAAGGATGGAAGGGACCTATTGGACTACCAGTTGGACCTATTGGTCTAGGGGGTTTGAAGGGCCCTATTGGTCCAATTGGCCTTGGCGCGCCGTGGGATGGCTCTCTCCTTGATGGATGGAAACACTGAGCGACGAAAATTACTCTTATTGACCTGCCATGACTTTCTTATTGTGTTAATTACCCCCGAAAATGTGATTGTTGACTAGTTAATTAAATATTTATATTGGTAACAATAAGTCAGACTAATAGTTTACGAGCACCAATAAAGCATTACGCCACTGTGTGGTATACTTTCTGTCGTTTAATTGGTCCTATCAACAGTTTTGCAAACTTAATCTGCTTCTTGCAGAGGAAACCAAGCGTGAAACATTCACGACTGTACTATCGACGGCAAAACGTGTTGACACAGTCGTGCGTCACACGTTGCATGTTGCTTGGATGAATTGAGGTTTCAGTTCCAATACATCGCCTAATATTTTAAAGCATATTTGGCCTATGCATATACAAGACCCGTGTACCGGGTCGCAGGAATAACTGCCACAACGAGTTACGCAGGTCTATTAATACTTCATGTAAACGCTTATAAAAGGATGCTTTAGTGATTGCCAATCATTCTGTTTTTAAACGGCTCGACAACCGACATAATGAAATTAATTTTACTGGTAATGACAGCAATTTATTTAATTTCATTAAGATCAGTATCCTTTAAAAGCTAGATGGTTATCGAGCTACAAGATCTTGTAATCATTTGAGTTGTTTCATGTGTACATCGAATTCTTAAGATTAAGTGAGAATATAACCGCTGTGAAACTATGTAGATTCTGTCTATCTACTCAACCCAATAAATATATTGAGACTCAACAACAATAAATATATTGAGTATTGAGTATAACCCGTAAGCAACCACAGCTGGGTATAGGCCTCCTTTCTATTACGCCATTCTGTCCGGTTCTGTGTCACCCTCATCCACTCCCTCCCGGCTATCCTAACAATGTCATCTCACCATCGGGCTGGTGGTCTGAATAGCGTCTCTGGGCCACCACTCCGCAATGGGTGTAGTCCATCTTCCGTCTTTCCTAGCCAAGAGTTTATTTTACATAATTTGAAGTGTCTCACAGACTGGCGCGGACTACCGTTGGCCACTCGTAAGGTGGCCAGTCTGAGACCACAGTCTAATAAGGGATATATAAGATATATGTATTGAACTTGCTCATAATTTGAATGCTTTCAGAGTATTTGTTGTCTGGTTATGACAGCTGCAGCTGTTAGTGGTGCTCCCGTGTCTGATGCAAAACCAGCCGCTACTGGGATCGTTGTAAGTTATCTTTATATGACACATCATCTCTTTTCATCAGGTGAGATTGTGGTCAAACAAAGGACTATTGACTATAAAAAAGATATCTACAACATTTGCAGGTATCAAGGAAAATTAATAAATTACGTAGCTTTTATGGAGTGGAACGAATGCTCATCAAAAGTTTCGCTTCCGACGGGACTTAAAACCGCACCTCTAGTTATATCCGGCAGTGATCTAACCAATTAGTGTGATCACTGATCTAAGCATGTTTATTTTGGTTCGAAACTTAGCAATGTACAATTTTCATTACATAATCGAGCACTTGCTGTGTGATGCCGGCTTAGAATTTGCACCACCACAACTCTTCCCGCGGGTGTCGTAAGAGGCGACTAAGGGATATCTATCGGGGGCGGGCAGCAGCGCCTCCTACAATTCTACCAGTGACCCCGAACCCGCATGCCCAGGTTGGGGATTATGGGCACTACCCCCTATAAGATAAAAGCCAATAAGGCGCTTATCAGGGGTAGGCCTGCGTCCAGCAGTGGACCAATATTGACTGTTAAGGTTGAGGAATCGATCACTTCAAAATTAAACATGAGATTTTTTCAGGACCATCCGCGGTACGCCTTCAAATACTCAGTAAACGACCCAAAAACTGCCGACCAGAAGTCCCAATGGGAGCTGCGAGACGGCGGCAACGTAAAGGGATCCTACTCGCTCCTAGAACCTGACGGAAGCGTCCGCACAGTCGACTATACCGCCAACGACTTGACTGGCTTCAACGCTGTGGTCAAGAATATCGGACCTAACTTGCATCCGACGCCTTTGATCGCGAAGACCATCGCGCCTCTGGCTCCTATAGTAGGACCTTTGAACTACGGCTTCGGAGGACTGAAAAGGATCAATGCGCCTTTGCCTTTAGCTCCGATCCTGCCTATACACGCGCCTATAGCTCCGTTTGTCCCCTTACTAGCGCCTCTAGGCCCTATAACACCCATCTTGCCCTCAGCAGCGCTAGGCAAGTGGAGTCTACCCTGGGATCCCCTCACTCACTCTTATGGAGGATGGGTACCTTTAGGGGGGCTGCTGCCTCCAGGACCGTACGCAACGATCTACAGCAAGAAAATACTCAACGGGAAAGTACTCAAATGGAAGACAGGACCTATTTCACTACACGGGCAGACTCTGGTTATAAGAAAGAAGAAACATTAAACGAGGTCTATATTTATACTTCTGTATGTATGTAGAAGTAAATAATAATTATTGTAATGTATTGTATAATCGTGATAGACATATACGATGCAATCTTGGGGCATTGAATAGTACCCTAGTCCGTTTTCATGAGCCGTTCAATTATGGACCAATAAAGTATTTAAACGATATCCGTAAATCATTTTATTTACCTGTTGGATAGCTAATAATATAACAGAGTAGAAAAATATTTCAGGATTCTATAAGTAGATTACAAAATATAAAAAAAGTTTAACTTTGAATAAGCAATGTTAGTATTTTAAATGAGAATGTTAGACCATCTCTAGTTTAAATTTATCTAGGCTTTTTGCACAGAACTTGTGAATTTGGGTAAAAATAGTTGCCAAACCTACAATTTATATGTAGCCTAGGCATATATTTATCTTATGGGCTGATATAAAAAGTATAGGTACTTTATAGGAACATTTCGCTCATAATGCAAGATGCCATTGTGAGCGAGATATAATAAGACGAAGAATTATCTAATGCTTGCAGAAGCAATGCAGAATCATTCCTGCTCTCATTCCCCACTTAGTAGGATTGGCACATGTTATTTCAATGAATTCAATGACAAATTACCCAAACAAAGACTAAATCCAATCTAACGAATGGAAATGGGACAGAAACACTTACGAAAGGCAACCTCTGAAGACAGAAGTCACTAACATTATACGCAAAATTTCAAGGGTAGCCCTGCCAGCGTTCTTGTCTTCTGTCTACAGCACTAGTTCTTTAGTTGACAAAATTTTAAAGCCTTCTCGTTTGGTCCCGCCTGGAATGTCATTAAAAATTTCATTTTTAGACGAAGCTCGAACGGCTTGGCATAATGCTTGCCCCGATGCTGGTCCCCCAAAATCACTTTTGTCCCAACGGCAATGGGACGGGCCTATGTGTGAGACACGGAATTGTTTGTTACAAACGTGCTCCAGCTCTGCGGATCGTGCCCGCCTCCTGGCCGTTTCTAAATGGGAGTCAGGACATTGGTTGCAAGCATTTCCTTCATATTACACTGGTACTTTATTGGATCCCGTAACTTTCCGTATCGCAACATGTCTTCGGTTGGGTGCAAGGTGTTGCGCGCCTCATCAATGCCAGTGCGGTACTGCTGTCGAACAGCTTGGTCATCACGGATTATCGTGTACTAGGGCAGCCGGTCGGATATCTCGCCACGCCAGCCTTAACGACATCATCCGGCGGGCCTTTGTCACCGCTAACGTACCAGCTATTCTCGAACCGAATGGTCTGTTACGTGACGATGGTAAAAGGCCCGACGGTATGACACTAGTCACATGGGAGTTGGGGAGGCCCATTGTGTGGGACGCTACATGCGTCGACACACTTGCGCCTTCCCATCTTCCGAGGACATCCGTGAGGGCAGGCGCGACGGCAGATTTGGCCGAAGACCTCAAGAGGCGCAAATATGCAGGTCTCGACAGAGCCTACACATTTGCTCCTCTTGGAGTCGAGACCCTAGGTCCGTGGGGTACCGAGGCTCTTCGGGTTTTCAAAAAATTATCTGAGCGTCTGGTCGAAGCGACGCGTGACCCGAGAGCTGGTCAGTATCTGGCACAGCGCATCAGCATTGCCATACAGCGGGGCAATGCAGCCAGCGTCTTGGGGACGCTTCCGACTGGTATTGATATGGATCAGTTGAGCTACCTGTAGATTGTTTGCAACAGTCTGCAGTTAGCTCAATTGTTTCAATTGTAAATACTAATTATATTATAATTTTCTTTGTGAATAAAGGCTTCTGCCATTTAAAACAAGATCCGTCAAGTGCGAGTGTAACTCGCGCGCCGAGGGTTTTGAACGTTTGTCAACAAATATGTATCAAAAGTACCGGTTAGAGACTTCGCAATTTAGCGAATACCTAAGAATAGTAGGTACCAACCTACATTTCAGATAAATCTCTCTGCATGCTTCGGTTAAATGGGTGGTTCGGTTAAGGTGGGTTATGGTAAATTTTTCGACTTTTTTTGAAATATTTCAAAAAGTATGAAAGTTACAGAAATTTGAAAAACTGGTTTGAAATGTCCAAACCGATACCTTTCATTTGATACCCCACTCGGTGGGGTATCAAATGGAAAAAGGAATAATTTTCAAAAGGGGGGCTCCCTTTTGAAAATTATTCCTTTTTGACCATTTTTAAAAAAGTATTCATTTTACAGACTTCTCTATATTTTTCCTGTAAAATATAAATTCATATCTACAAACGCTCCATACATTTTAAATGGATCGCTCGGCAAACTTCGGAGATAGGGGGGGGGGAATGGGTTTTTTTTCGACTTTTTTCAAAATATTTCAAAAACTATGAAACCTACAGAAATTTGAAAAACTGTTTTGAAACGTACAAACCGATACCTTTTATTTGATACCCCACTCGGTGAGGTAGCTCCCCCTTTTGAAAATTATTCCCCCCCTTTTTGACCATTTTTCAAAAACTGTTAATTTTTCAAACTTCTCTATATTTTTCCTGTAAAATATAGATTCATGTCTCTAAACGCTCCATACATTTTACATGGATCGCTCTGCAATCTTCGGAGATAGGGGGGGGGAACGGGTATGTTTTCGACTTTTTTCGAAATATTTTAAAAAGTATGAAACCTACAAAAATTTCAAAAACTATTTTGAAATGTACAAAATGATACCTTTCATTTGATACCCCATATGACTCTGTAGGTATCTTTTAAAATTTCGGCATCACAATTTGTATGGAAAATATTCATTTTCATTTTTCATTTATTTTCATTTATTTTTCTCTAAATCTGTACAGGCGCACGAAATGTATGATTATTTTAAATTTCAAGTTGATAGCTGCAGTAGTTTTTGAGTTATTAAGGAGGGAAAAAAGGACAGACAAAGCGAGACCATAAGGGTTTTGAAACCGATCTTCGATCTTCAAAACCCTAAAAAAACTAACATTATTTATTTAAGCTTACAAATTAAGCAAGTCTGGGCTTAGTCTATTTGACGTTATTAACGAGACGTAATAATAAATAATAAATAAATAAATATTAATAAACAATGCTGGACAATTCACACAGCATTATCTAGCCCCAAGCTAAGCAGAGCTTGTGTTATGGGTACTAAATAACTGATATACTTAATACAATACACTACATAGATAGCTATTTTTTATTATAAATAGAAAACACCCAGACCAACGGAACAAATTTCTGCAGATCGTACACAAATTTGTTCCGAGGCGGGAATTGAACCCGCAACCTCCTGCGTCGCAGGCGGACCTTCGCCCGCTGCGCCACGGAGGTCGTCATCGTCACAATACTCGGTGCAAGCATCTAGCATTAAGAAGCTAGCTTCCAATAAATGCTGCTTTGAGCACTTAATGCCCTGAAGACTGACACCATTGATGACGATCAAATAGCAAGTCGACATAGCGACTCGCAAATTAAATTATAAATTAGTTATATTCATCTTTAGTAGAAAGGAACGATACCTGCCAGTCTTCTATAGCAACACCCTAAATGGGTACATACAGTGATCTTAACATAAACTCACCTAATCACTAAGACCTAATTGTATGAATGCAATAAATAAAATACTGGTTAATAAAATACATTGCTGGGTCGAGACGGGAGTTTTGCTGCTTCAGCTCACATGCTTCTCTAGTCGGCTGCATCAAGATTGATGAACGCACAGTTCATCACTGTCTACCATGTCGCTTTGAATTAAGCCCCAACCACACTGCCGCGATTTTGAAGCTGCGTCTTGCGTTTTGCGATTTTACGGGGGCGGCCGGAGACAGTGTATTAGAGCGGGGGGAGGAGGGGCTGGACACAGTCACGCTTCAAAATCGCGCTGTGGCTTTAGGACGACCGCGACCAATCTAGTCCAGTAATTGAACATATAAAAGGGGCTTTCACTACAAAAGGTGAAGGAGAATTCTAATTTCGCAGAGTGTTATAATTTGGTGTCCTAATTAATATTCCGAATTTGCGATCGACCACCGGTCGGTTTATCAAATTTACTTTTTCGAGAATATCTACTCTCCAACGCCACCGAGATTAAAAATAGCCACAACAAAAATTATGGAGCATAAAATTTCCTGCGACTTTTGTGGGCAACATATTTCAATCAGATAAATAGTTCACGAGTTACAGCGAAGTCGAGAAGGGATAGGAAAGAAGCAAGTTTGAGCTTACACCAGTGAAAACGACAAAAGTTACGCGCTACACATGCCACGATCAAATACAGCGGACTGTACAGTGTACCCAGACACCTCAAAGCCTCCAAGATGTGGTGTTACCGGAAAATGTTACACTGGATGTTTAGGAGGGATGCCTGGGGCCAGAAGACGCAGCGCATGCCCAGCGTGTTAAGAAAACGCATTACGATAATATTATCAATCAAGAAAAGATATGTACAGGTCTATGCTATTATGTAAACGTAAAACATTTAAACGACGTATAAGATCAGGTTTTTTTCGCAAGATCGAGTAAAACACAGAATCGGAATTCAGCTAAACGTTGTGTCAATGGAGAAGACAAACGTTTTTTTAAATGCCAAAGTAAAGTACGAGAATAACAGTGTTTTTACTTTTATCTATCTTTTAAAATGGCTCAGAAAATTAAGATCAAAGTTTGCATAAAAATCTATCTACCAAATTCACCTGTGAGCACACACTGCAGGCCTCTCTATTACGCTTCTGTCTGGTCCTGTTCCACCGTCATCCACTGTTTTTGCATGACTTTAATGAATGAATGAATGAACACTTTATTGTACTCGTAAATACCATTAATAAAAATATTTTATCTAAACAATTAAAAAAAAACATAGTACAAAAGGCGGCCTTATCGCTGAGATCGATTTCTCCCAGGCTTTATATTTATAACGCTTACTTTCTGCTACACGATAACTCGATGGCAGTTCCTAAGCCACTATACAAACAAACCAATAGAACATCAAAACCATCCAAACGCATAATCACCCACAAATAACGGTATTAGTTCATAATTGTCCGCATACCTGATTACTCATACAACGGAACTGGTTGTATGCAAAAATTAAAATACAAAAAATATCGCTGACACAAATCGGCGCGAAGATGCTCGACAAACCAGGGCGGGCCAGGTCGAATAATTAGTGTAGTATAAATAAGCAGGTAGGTGGTGATAAAGCATCAGTACACTTTGTCGGCTCACTGGAGTACCTTCGTCAGGAAATATGAATACATTTTTCGCGGTAATGGAACACCCTTGTTTTACTTCCCCGTTAACTTCCCTTGGGGTTCCGAAATGAGGTACCTCAAATTCCTTATTTCGGAAGTCTGAGTTAAAAGGGGAGAAGTCGTTAAGATGTTGATGACATCCGAAGCGCAGTGCACTGTACTGTGACCAAATAATAATAATAATGTTCTCCTAGCCGAATTTCGACCACGGCGGCCAGTCTCATCGGAGACTTGCCAGATGCGCGGGATATATTACAGTGCACAAGTGTGTACGCAAACACAGTGTGACCAAAGTTGCGGGTTCGAATCCTGTATGGGAAAATATTTGCATGATCTACAGATTTATTGTATTTGAGTAAGAGTTATACTAACATAAGTACTACGCAGGCCAGTTGCTCATTATTCGGTTCCATATAAGGTTTGCTTATTTCGGAACTAGGTGGCGCTGCAAAAAAATACCAACTGTTTATATCTGTTTTGATTTTGTCACTACGATTTTCAAGTGCTATTATGACGTAATAAATAACTGTTTTACTTCCAGCTGTCATGCCTTTTGGCAACCATCGCAGTCGCATCGGCGAACCCCATCGGGGGACCCCTCTACGCCGTCGATAGTATTGTAAGTTAGCTACTTGAATTCGCTTAAAATTTGGCAAAAATAACTTTATAGAACTTTACATAAGACATATTTTCCCGTGTGTAAGTCTATTCCTTACCACTTTAATATTACGCTAAAGAGAACTTTATAGCTCTTAACATAAGACATCTTTTCCAGCCGAATTCCGATTACGGATTCAACTACGCAGTGAACGACCCATCAACAGGTGACAACAAAGCTCAATGGGAGTCCCGCCAAGGCGATGTCGTCCGAGGCGCCTATTCGCTGGTCGAACCGGACGGCAACATCCGATTGGTCGAATACACCGCCGATCCAATCAGAGGGTTCAACGCGGTCGTGAAACGGACAGGCCCGAACATTCACTCCATAACACCGGTGGCTGTCGCAGAGCCGGCTCCGATCGTGGAAGTAGCTCATGAAGCCATTCCTTTCGGACCGATCCTAGACCACGGACCAATCATAGACCAAGTTCCTATTTTAGAACAAGCCCCGATTATAGACCAACATATCGTCCCACAGTTGGAACTCCTACCCTGGCTGGATCTCCCGCAATCCGGGCCGTGGGTGCATCTATCAGGGTCGTCCTGGGGCGGTAAGGGCAAAGTCCGCCGCTGGGCAACCGGGCCCATCAATCTCGCTGACAAAACTGTCACTATTAGAACCAAGCACTGATGTTTACTCTTTGTTCGATGTATCCAGACCGGTTTAAGACAGCGCTACATAACTTGTCCTTTTCATAAAAACACACACGTTTCAGAATCTTGAATACGTCGAAACGGACCGGCTTTGTCTAGCCTCATCAACTCGTCAAAGCAAAGTGAAAAACAAAAGAGGCGCGGCGATTACGTTGGTTAGTTTGCGTTGTAATATGGAGTTTCATACATACTAAGCGACTCTAAAAAGACGTTTTCTTATAAAAATATTGATCAAAAATAGTTCGACAAAACTGAAAAAAGGGCTTTGGGTTCGTCAAATTTCAATGACATAGACAGTACAAATGCCCATGACATCCCAATGATAACCTCTATTCTTCCGCGAAAGATCCGCGCCATCTATTGAGTTCTAAGGTAAATAGGGTTTTATCTTTTTATAGAAAACGCCTAATTGAACGATATTTCCGAGCTGATATGTTGTGTGAGACCTTCCTAAAAGGACACCTTATTTCAGTGGCCAGCCTAACACCGATCTAGACACATAGTGGCAAGTGTATATATAAGTTATATTTAACTTCTCCGTGTATAGGTAACCTCTTTAGTTACTCGCGGCGCTAGTGTCTTCTTGCACGTTATTCGCGTGCAAAAATACACATAGGTCTGTTTAGAAGTTAAGTACGGTATTCAAAGCGACGAAGTGTACCTGAGCGAAATAAATATTTCATAAAATTTACTTGTTTTTAAAATATCTACCCTCACTATCTTTCTCAAATCTAAGAGCCGCTTTCCACCAAAGCAGAGATATGTTATAATAACACATCTCTGCTTTGGTGGAAAGCGCAGACATGTCGTGATGGTCAGCAACGACATGTCTGCGATTCCATTGGTTATTTATATCTATCTATGTATTAAGTATATCAGTTATCTAGTAACCGTAACACAAGCTCTGCCCTGCTACTCTTGGCTTGGGACTAGATGATGAAGTGTGAATTGTCCAGCATTATTAATTTATTTATTTATTTATACACACAAATCATCTCATTTTTCCGCTTTAGTAGAACCTGATATTTGTTAAATTTTTCGCAACATTTCACGTACAAAAATCCATACAATTAGTTTCGCCCGACTGACATTCACTGACACGTAACAATCAATAAACCCTATTACATAAATGTAATCAGGTGCCAGCAAATTACCATCATTAATGTTGCAAACATGAGGAAGTTATGAGTACTGTCAGTGACAAAAACTGCTGTTAATTTACAATTTGCAAAAACGCCATTTTGTCGTTCTACTATTAGTAGAGCCATTCATTACTAATATTTGTTAAGGTGTGTTACCCCGACCCAGAACAGCGCCACCACCTATTTTATCTTAATATACTTATATACGAGGGAATTTTCAAAAATCGATTGGCCAGTTTGTGAATCGTATCATAAGTTTTTTTAAAGCCGCTATAAATGTTTTAGTTTGTATAGTGTAGGCAGAGACGCGAAGTTGCTCTTTTTTGCCACCATGGTGGTCAAAACGAGCAACTTCGCATCTCTGCTTAAAGCATACTAAATAAAACTTTTACAGAGACATTAAAAAAAAGCTTATGATACGATTCACAAACTGGCCGTTCCATTTTTGAAAATTCCTTCGTATATAAGAATAATAAGATAAAATAGGTGGTGGCGCTGTTTTGGGTCGAGGTACCGCCTTAATACTATTTAAATTCAGTTAGCGCAATGTATGTCTATATTTTATAGAAACAACTCAATGCCATTAAAACGCCATTTTGTCGTTCGACTATAAGTACAGCCATTACTAATACGTGTTAACACTATTTAAATTCAGTGAGAGCATGTCTATCTTTTTCATTTTACTTCGCAGATTCTTTATGTAGACTCAATTGTTTTTCAATATAGAGACGGACAAAGGCAAGCTTTAAAAATCACCACCCAACGAAAACTTGTGACAGTGGTGTCGATTCAGATGTTTCCAAAACTAAATTAAACTAATTTGACATCATTAAAAATGATGCTATCCTTTTTAGTAATGTCAAATTAGTTTAGTGTAGTTTTGGCGAGATCTTAATCGACACCACTTTCACAAATTTTCGTTAGGTGGGTGATTTTTAAAGCTAAGCAGTGTTGGCAAAGTGATGTCATGAAAAATAACTAACTAAACCGTTAGACCGATTAAATTAGTTGATTGTTTCCAACAGTCTGCAGATAACTCATTTGTACCTACAATTGTAAATATGAGTATTAAGGTATTTCTTACCGGATTATTGTCTTCGTCAACGTCGTACTCTTCTCTTTGCACCATCATCAGCCTGCCGCTTGCGTTGATCACCTGGAAATAACTTGTTTGTTACCGAACCTTAATGGTATCAATCCAGGTGTCGTCAGAACTAAAATATAGGTGTTTGAAGATTTATGGTGGACCTAACATTTGAATTTTTTTTTAAATCGCCGCGCAGAATAAAATTTATATATTAGGAATTAAGACACTAAAACAAATAAATAATGTCTCAGGCAGCCGACGTCCGCCGCACGGCTGATGCTCCCGTTCCGCGTCCTGCGTGTTTGACGCGCAGATTTGTCCAAAGCTTTATATCGCAAGCGGGGTGAAATATCGACTGTATATCTCACCAATGATAAACTACATCTCACCAATGAGTCCGGCTGTCGTTGTGTGTGTATGAGCGGCTGCGAGGCGCGGTGTCTGTGCGGCGGGTCCTGTAGACGGCATAGCGCGGCTGAGACGACGCACGCGGGGTGAGATAATGCGGATATGTCGACGGCTTGCACGCATCTCATCTCTATCATGCCAGCTGGAATAGGAACCTTTTTAACCACCGACGCAAAAAGAGATGAAAAATGAGAGGTGTTATAAGTTTAACGTGTCTGTCGTCTGTCTGTGGTATCGTAGCTCCCAAACGGATGAACCGATTTTCGTTTAGTTATTTTTGTGTTATACCTAGACAATTTTATCCCGAGTGTTCTTAGCCATGCTTCATGAAAATCTGTCGGAGGGTTTTTAAATTTGAAATTTTATACTTGTTTAATTCAAGGAACTGGGAAAACTCACATATATTTAGCTTCCACATATACGTGTTTCCTCACCTCACCTCAACAGACTATATTTGTCCACTGCTGGACGCATGCCTACCCCTGATAAGAGCCTCATTCGCTTTTTTATCATGGGAGTAATTCCAATAATCCTCACGCTGTGCATGCGGGTTGGGGATCGCAGTTAGGTGGTAGAATTGTTCTGCAGGGGGCGCTGCTACCCGCCCCCGGTGGATATCACTTAGTCGCCTCTTACGATACCCGCGGGAAGAGTTGGGTGGTGCTAATTTCAAAACTAATTTCAAGCGCGAAACTTGACACCACACAGAAAGTGTTTCGTGGAATTATTCGGCATTTAACATGTCCAATTTGCAAAAACCGCGTTAAAATAACACTGACTTTATCATTTCAAGAAAAGACATGGACAACCAAATAGGTTAAATCTGATGAAAGTTTGCTGAAAATAGCGATAAAATATGTGTCTCTTTTAATTCAGTACAAAAGAAAGGGACGGCGGCATCTTTCAATACATCTTTCGTTCTCATTTCAATCAATTAGAAATGGGCGGTATTCTCGGCTTTCTTGTCTCTTATTGATTCAACAACTGCGTACTAAGATACCTGAAATACAAAATCAGCCTTAAGAACATCACAATAGAAGTTACCATTATCCACGCTCAGCTCATAAATGGTAACAAGCGCGTCAGCTCCAAACACCACCAGCTGATCGTCCAGGATATCCACCACGAACACTTGCGACTGCACCCGGACTATCTTCGCGAACTTGTTGTCAAGTTTCGCGTCGCGCGGGTAGAAGCGAATCTCGTCGTGACCGTCGAGAATGCTGTAGCAACCTGTAGGAAGACATAAATGAATGTTTGGTATGAAGTTAAGATACATTATTGGTTATTATGTTATCGAAAAAAGTCTTTGGCTCGATAATTGGAAAAGCGATAGTATTTGTTAGGTATTTTATGTATTGTATTATATTATGTATTAGTCTATTTAATAACTAGGTTAAAATTAAATCTTATATCCTTTGTTTTAGCACATGTACCCAGTTTTCCAAATTTGTCTCTGTCTCCCAATAAGGTTTGCTGGAAGAGAACTCTTTTTAGGGTTAAGCTCGCCTTTGCCTTTATTTTTCTTGCGATATCTTTTACTTGTACTACCTATGTTGTGCAATAAAGAATTATGAAATTATGAAGCGATTTATATGCTAAATAAGATAGACATGTGAAAAGAATTAGTTTTCCTATCGATAGTTTTATTTTCGGGACCATTGGGAAACTTTCGCGCAGCAGTGGGACACACTGGATTTTATACTAAGAAATGGTTGAGTATATTGATCAACAGCATAACAGTTTGGTCAAAGTGTTATGTTGTTGATATCAATCGATCAAGTCGTTCCTTCAATAGGTACTATTTTTATATTTCACGGCGAACTAGATTTTTTTAATACACCTTATAATAAACATAGTGGAGATAAACCATTCTAAAAATGAACGTGATGCCGTTTCGTGGAGGGGGCGTGCATTTTAAGAATGGTTTATTTCCACTTAACTCTCATAATCTCTCATAATTTGTTCCGTTGGTCTGGGTGTTTTCTATGTATAATAAAAAAAATCTATCTATGTATATAATGTATTAAATATATCAGCTATCTAGTACCCGTAACACAAGCTTTGAGTAGCTTACTTTGGGGCTAGATAGTGCTGTGTGGATTCTCCAGCATTTATTATTTATTATTATTATATTATAATCGTCTATGTACCTAAGTAGGTACCTAGTAGGTAGAGATAAACCATTCTAAAAATGCATGACTCCACTAAACGACATACAATCGGCGTACATTTTTACGATGGTTTATCTCTACCTAAGTATATACGTAAGTTGATGATTTCTGAGAAATCTTACCAATGAGACCCTGAGAAAGTAGGCTTTGATTAAGTTTTCTTTAGTAAGATGCCAGCAACAAACAAACATACCAATCACAATATACTCTCGCCACCACAGCATCCCACCAGTGACCACAAAGTCCTTCTCCTGAGCCTCGTTGCCGAAGAGCTTCCACCGCCTGGACATGCAGTTGTAGTGGGCGAGCCCGGTGCGGCCCGCTACACATACGTTCACTCCGTCCTCGTCTATTGCACTGTACTGTGGGGAAATTGTGAATGTAAGATTGTGACTTTTTAACGCATACCTCAAAAAAAAAAAAAATACACAACAAAGCATCTCTCTCTGCTTTGTTGTGTCTTTTTTTGAGGCTGTCACGACCATAAAATCTAGTAAGCTGAGTCCGAAAGTTACGGGTTTAATTTCAGCTGTGTGGTGCCGGCTTAGAATTTGCACCACCCCAACTCTTCCCACGGGTGTCGTAAGAGGCGACTAAGAGATATACACCGGTGGGCGAGTTGTGAATAAAATAACAATAAAACTCATTTTATTACAGAGAAAACAAAAGTAATATTTGAGTGAAAGTTTTATTTAATAAATAAAACTTTCACTCAAATATTACTTTTACACGTACGAGTTAAAATTATCTATTTAAATAAGAAGTTTCATGAAATGAGCAAGCAATAGGAACATTAATTTATTTGTTCTATTGAACACGGTCTTTTTTTGATAAAACCTTATTTAAGAACAAAGCAACTCAACCAATAAAATGTTAAAAAAAATCTATAACTTACTAGTGAGTTATAGCAATGAAAAAGTCACAGTTTGATTATGGGTGTCATTCTGTGCCTAATTGCGGTGACCATAGAGGCACTTTATGAGCAAGTGTGTTGAAAAATAATTTATATTAAATTCACATGTAATAAAAATATCTATCTATGTAGTATAATGTATTAAGTATATCAGTTATCTAGTACCCATAACACAAGCTCTGCTTAGCTTGGGGCTAGATAATGCTGTGTGAATTGTCCAACATTATTTATTTATTTATTTTATTTATTTATGTCAATAAAGCTGCTGTATAAGGGCATTCGGTTAGAGTAGTGTAGTAACTATCTAGAGGGTTGTGACGTGACACGAGTATTATGGTTTCCGCTGAAAACCAGCGTGTACCCAGCAAAAAATACATCAGTGTGTACCCAGCACAATGCTGAACGAAAACCATGTTTGCCTTGAGCTCTGCTACGCACAACATTTAAATTACGTAGCAATAACCATTATTATAGTTCAATATATTGTGTAGTAGTTCGTAAGGTAAATAAAATATTTAATTTCATTTTATCCTATACCTACCCTCAAAGGCCAATTAGTAGCGATGTAAGTAGCCGGCAGCGGCAAAACAATCCACTGTTTCCTGCACTCGTTGTCATCAACAAACTCCCTGTAGTTAGCACTGCTCTCATATTCCAGGTTAGGCTGGTCCATCCCGTTGTCGTAGCCATCGCCGGACGAGTCTATTATTGAGATCTTGGTACGTTTCGTCAGGTTGTCTTCTAGGTTCACGTAGAGTTTGTCGTCTGCTTGCAGGTAGAGGTGTCTTTGGTTGCTCTGTAAAGGGAAATGGACTTTATGTTGATGGTTTTAAAGTTAAAATTACATGAACTGGTTGGTTTTAAGCTCTATGAATAACTTTAGTTATGCGCTACGATTCGATTTTATTTATTTGGCGTTTTATTCTATAGGGAATTCTTTGATCGACGCGGCGGTTTAGTGATAAGAGCCGGTTCTTAAAAACGACAAAATAATTGACGACCAATGTGGCGCAGCGGGCGAAGGTCCGCCTGCGATGCAGGAAGTTGCGGGTTTGATTCCCGCCTCGGGAGAAATATTTGTACAATCTGTTGATATTTGTTCAGGATGTTCTGGGTGTTTTCAATGTAAGTTATCACACTAATAAAAATTAATTATAAAAATTATCACACTAATATTATAAATGCGAAAGTTTGAATGTTTAGATGCATGGATGGATGGATGTTTGTTCTCTTGACGCCAAAACTACTGAACGGATCGGGCTGAAATTTTACATACAGATAATTCTAATCTTAGAATCAAACATAGGCTCTTTACCTCATAAATCAGTTCCGATGGCATAGAAAACGTTTCCATATAAACAACGCGTGCGAAGCCTCGGGCAGAAACTAGTCTATAATATGTATGTAATGTATCAGTTATCCATATAATTCAAATATATCACTTTATTTCCGTGTCAGTGTTTGATTTTATAATTTGATCTTTTCTAAGTGTACATTTATTGTATTTATGGAAATAAAGATTATTTGATTTGATTTATGGTACCCATAAATCAAAACACATGTTTTGCATAACCTAAGGGCTTATTGACCTGCATAAAAAAATTATTTATAGCTAAAGATATAAAATGTATTTGTGAGTCCACAGGTGATCGGAATGCTGGCTTCTATTTCGGTCAACGAATTAGCATTGCCTATCAATGTGGCAATGCTGCCAGCATGGGCACTCTGCCTGGTGACGGCTTA
This sequence comes from Eupithecia subumbrata, assembly GCA_949316285.1. Taxonomy (NCBI): domain Eukaryota; kingdom Metazoa; phylum Arthropoda; class Insecta; order Lepidoptera; family Geometridae; genus Eupithecia; species Eupithecia subumbrata. The sequence continues at coordinate 13,948,621 of OX438630.1, read as the reverse complement.
GATTTTTAAGAAATAGATATAAGTGTATATAGTAGATAGATAGATAGATAGATAGATATTTATTTATTGTTTCAAAGTTGTTACAATTTAACGTTAATAGCGTCTTAAATCCTAACAAAGGTTTATCTAGACACTAGAGTTCTCTTAATAATACTTTATTATAAATATGTATAAGCTAGCATCGGAGATTAATGGGGTAGGCAGCCACGCACACGCCAGTATTTGTAATTGTTTGATTCTGTTAATGTAATTTTCTATGATTTCTTATAATAAAAGTATCCAGTGAATATTTTTTGAGGTAAAAATCACGTACCATACAAGGATTGACGCTCAGTGGACTCTTCATGAAATCAAGTTGAATAAGATTAGTGTTAGAATCGCCTTCGACTTTCACCATCCATAGTTGGTAGCCCTCTGTCGCCCATTCCTGAAAACAATAGTAGAAGTTAAACGGTTAAATTTGGACCATATTCCTGTCGACTAAGATTCAATTTGAAATACAGGAGTGCAAGCAGTTTTATCCAAGGTTTGTTGCTTATAAAATTGTAGAATAATATGAAAACCGATGGTTGAATGCTTTGCCCATTGTCCCATTGCCCTCAAGCAATTGTTCAATTGTTCTGCGACCCAGGAGGTTGGGGGTTCGATTCCTGCCTCGGGACAAATGAGTGTACGATCTGTTCAGGGTGTTCTGGATGTTTTCTATGTATAATAAAAAATCTATGTAGTGTATTTGTATTATGTATATCAGTTATCTAGTACCCATAACACAAGCTCTGTTAGCTTGGTGCTAGATAACGCTGTGTGAATTGTCCAGCATTATTTATTTATTATTTATTCACACGTGATGAACTAAATATCAACTTAATATAGTTGACCTAAGAGGAATAATTCCGTAATACATTATTCTAATATAACTCTTTTGGTTTACGCGTTGCAGGCCAGTAAAGCTTTCAGTCGGCGTGATTTTTTCTAACATCTTCAACAAACATGGTCATATTTCAGCAAATTTACCTACACAAAACCCTTATGATTTTAATAGACACCTAAACCTTTTAAAGTATCACTCAGTCCCTTGGTGCAATTCTTATGAAGTTCCGTTCGGTAATTTTTGAGTTGATCGCGTCCAGACTGAAAGGCGCGATGGGAGACTTTTTCAACAGTGTATAAACATGCTATTTTTACCATCATATAAATAATACAATGTAGAATAACGTAAGGTAATAAAAAATTTAGAAAAAGTAGTGATTTTTGAGATATTTTAAAATTAGTACTTATTACTGATGAAAAATGGCTTATTCTGCAAAAAACAATTATAACTTTTAATTGAGGGTTGTTTTTTCCACAATTTTAGTTTTATGAGTAGCTCTTGTTATTTCTAATCATTGCTGAGTTTGTGTAGTAATTGATTGTTTACTTTAAAAGTTAAACCGTTTTGTTTAGATGGGGATCGTCGTATGGAAACCAATGTTTATAAACGCTATAAAATAATCATAAAAATAGTACATAGATTATTTTTTACACATTTTCCGTCCATAAAATAGGGGGGTACTTTCCCTCATTTAAGTTTGTGCATCGCATGCAGACTCACACTGTATAATATGTAGGTACTGATTCAGTACATTACAAAGCGCATTACATACCAGACTAGAAACAACAAGCGGGTTATGATTGAGCAGGTCCTGGCTGAGTCCGTAGTCCCAAGCCAGCGAGCACATGAGCAGGGCTCCGAACGTGCTCCAAACGGAGACCCCGCCGCGCTCCCAGCTCACCGCTACGCAGCGACCGTCCGCTGTCCATCTGGAAGGAATTATGTAATTTCTCCTTGTAATCTTGTCTTTTAGGTGTCAAAGAACAAAATCAAAAATTTTATCGGGATAACATTATCTATGACACAAAAAAAACTAAATGAAAATCGGTTCATCCGTTTGGGAGCTACGAGACCACAGACAGATGCGTTAAACTTATATCACCCCACTTTTCTTGCGTCGGGTGTTAAAAATAAAGTATTTTTGTATTGTATTGAATTTAATACTGCTGTGTGAACCTAGAAATGTGGATATCAGCCAGGCCTATTGAGCGGATACTGTATATATACTATACAGTAACCGAACTGTCAAAAATCAAGCAACCGCGAACATTAAAGCTAGTATGACACTATTGTAGTGTGGTGTGGTGTGTTGTGGCGCGTCAGAAGCATATCGATTTCATACATTGAGTATGCCTAGAAACACAATATTATTACTATGTGTTGTTGTATGTTGTGTCGCTTATATTATAATGTAGTTAGTTACTAAGTATACCCGTGATGATGATGATGATCCCGTAATAAATGTATGAAACCAAATAGTTTATGCCCTAGTCTTCGCACGCGTTGTTCATATGGAAACGTTTAAAGGTGATTTCTATCCCATGGGAACTGATTTATGGGGTAAAAAGTATGCCTATATTTGGTTCCAGGATTAGAATTACTTGTATGCAAAATTTCAGCCTGAGCCGTTCAGTAGTTTTGGCGTGAAGAGGTAACAAACATCCATCCATACATCTATCCAAACTTTCGCATTTATAATATTAGTGTGATGTGATATGCTTCTGACGCGCCACAACACACCACAACGCTCATGGGACAGACAACATATTAAAATATTTAGTGTACTTACTTCCAAGGATTTAAATCGTTAAATACGCCCTGACACCAAAAATTTCATGGTCTCCGAATGCGTGCGTAAACAAAATGACGACGCACGCACATTATGAGTAGTTAAAAATAGTGTTTTTTTTTTTTTAATAAACCTAACTTTTATTAGTACCATTTATTGTGCAATCACATTGCACGAACTATGTGAAAAAACAGCACAAAAACACAAAATACACTGATTCCAAATGAGCGAGCTATCTCATTTCGCTTGGCAGCAATTTACATCTTTGCTTATTTCTGTATTTTGTGTATGAAACGGCAAGTTCAAGTATTTAGCAAAGCGAACAAAAGCCAACTATAAAACTTACCGCATACATTTGATAGGCCCCGGATCGCCCGGGAAGTCCTTAGAACTGAGTCCCATTGTGTGGGACAGCTCGAGCCCGCCCGTCGCTTCGTCTATCGTGAACACATCCACTTGTGAACTGGAGAAAAAGCAAAAAAAATATGGTTTATCAAGATTGGACAACAAAAAGTCAAAAAACATAGTGTTGAATAAAATCACAGTATCATGTGTGGTTGTAGAACAATGGTTTTAAAGTTAGTTTTGTTGTAGAGCTATGGTTTTAAGGTAGGGTAAGGTTTTAGGTCAGGCGGATTTGTGACCATAGTGCAGGTTCAATGTGTACAGGCAGTTTATAACATGTGTATCACCATTTACAATAATTTACCAGAAGACTTAAAAGAAGTAAATGGAAATATCTGAAAAAAATTAAATGGATGGTTACTTGAGAAGTGTTTCTATAGTGTAAAAGAATATTTGGAAGATTAATTTGTTACATAATTATTATTTTACCAATTATATAAAACCTTTTATTAATATGACTCACACATATATTTTGCACGCCTGCGTGCAGGCTGAATACAATTGCATACATAGTTATAAGATCTGACTTTGTGAGATGATTATATATTCTTGCAAATAAATGATTTGATTTGATTTGAAAAAAAAAACAGACAGAAGCTGCTGCTCTCTTCCTCTGGAAGAGGAATTCCCTTTGTCGGCTTTTATGATGACCACGGGCTAAATTGAGGGAGGGGGGGGACCCCCCGGTCGGCAATTTGATTTCGAGGTTTATTATGCTACGGCTCCACCTGCGTCCTAACGCGTTGATTAACGCGCTAATTTGGGCGTCACGCAGATGTGACCAACGTTTTAACATGTTCATTTATTGACGACGCTTGTACCTGGGCTACTAGTAGCCAAGGTGCATTTTTAGTGCCTTAATTAACGCGTTAATAGACATTAACACTAACATCAACGCTAACGCCGGTGGAGCCGTAGGATTAGACTCAATTCAAAAACAAACCAGTCGACTGGTAGGCCTTATAATAATCGTCAAACTTCTTGCCCTCTGGCGAACCACGTGACAAAGTTACGCAGAACTCAATCCTTAGTCCGAATTGGCGGTTACCTTCAGTCACAGGACAGTCGTCATGTCGATTATTCACTGTGAGTTTTTTAGAGCCATACGAAGCTGTACCTATCTGTTTCGCCTGCTGCGTTTTCGGCGGCATATGAATTATACGCGTGAGTGTATCTACCTCCGCAAGCTTTCAATTTTATCGCTACCCGTCACCAGATAAGTCGTTTGGCGGCTATTATTCCTCATGGTGACTTGAGTCAGGGATTGTGTACGTGTGTATGAGTGTGTATACTTACTTTTTCCGTCCGATAGCTATTAGCCTAAACTTATGGTTGACTCTCGTACAAGTTGCGTCGTCAATACCCGTTGCCCATATACCTTGTACCGCCTGGAATAAAAAAAAAACATTACTTTACGTTACTCGTTTTAAGGTTTGACTTTGTGTAAAGGGGTTAGAAGATTTTTTAATGGCCCTAACATTTGAATTTTTTTTCAAAATCGCCGCGCACAATATTAGTTATAGATTTGGACATTCAAAAAATAAAAACGTCGTATAATGTCCTAAAGCGTCAGGTTTCTGAGATATTTACAAATGAAAATAACGCTATTTTTTCGTCATAGGTACGTGAATTTCTCAGAAACCTGACGTTTTAGGCCATTACGTTAGAGAACATTTTTTAATTGTTTTAAAGTCCTCTATCCAAATATAAAAATTTCGAAAAAAAATACAAAATGGTGAGCTATGTTAGGCCTCCATGCAAAGATACAATCACAGTAAAAGTTATATGTTTAGATCAGGGATCCCCAAACTATTTTGGACAAGTGACCCCTTTTCCAAAATGAACTGTTACCTCAGACCCCCATGACCAAATTACCTACTTTTAAGATCAACCCGCTTATTCATAATGGTCCGTCCGCTAACTTAAAACAGCTGCTACAGAGTGTTATTTTTCATTCTGACTCAGGACAATAGAAAAAGACAGCGTGAGAATTAGCAATGCTTTAAGTAAGCAGACTATTATGAATAAGGGGGCTTATCTTTAGGTTTTTCCTATTGATACAAAATACCTAGCTACTAAGGTACCAATAATTATAAAACTTTGCACTTGGTTAAGTGAGTAAAGTTGACTTCATTTTCTCATCAAAATTTACCAAAATAAAAAGACATACGATTCAGTAAATATCAAGTTTAATTTATAATGATTATTACAAATTAGGTACTTAAGGAATCTTAAGTAGGTAGGAAATTATATTTAAAAAAGTATTAATTTGCAAAGAGAAAATAAAACATTCAGTGTGATGGATGAACCTGGTGACTATCTACCAATCTAGCTACATCCGGTTCAATATTGGTGAGTTGCAGCCTTAAATCTCCAACGTTCATTGATTTTCAAACGGTTTCTTTGTTTCGTCAAAATGTTTGTTACCACACTGAAGCTCTTTTCAACAAGGTATGATGATGGAAAAGCGATAAGGTATTTTTCAGCAATGTTCCACAATGTAGGATACTGTGTTTCAATGTTGCGTTGCAACCAGAACTTCTGATAGCCTTGGTTGAACTTCTGCTTAAGCTCTTCGTCTGTGCTGATGGTAACCAACTCTTCTTGCATTATCACATTGGCTTCTTCTATGGCTGTGGCATTGTACGGATTTATTATCCATTGAGGAATTTCTAAATTTAAAAGATCCTCAAACCTCTTCGTAAAATCCTTGTGTAATGCGTCCAAAAACAATCTTTTTCAGTCACTTTTAGCTAAGTAATAACTTTGTAATCTCTTGAAATAAATGAGTACTTATATGAGTTATTATCGTTGAAGCTCCGACGAATTTCAAAACGCAAATGAACTTTCAACCTAAGTGCAAGCCGTTAAATAGTAAAATATCAGGAACATGTTTGGACTTCAACTTGATCATGAATTCGTTATTGTTAAATCGCGTAAGCGTCAAATAGAGAGCAAGTCAAAACGCGCCTGAAAGAAGTACGCTCGAACTCATTATCTTGCGCAAACTTGTCCTCACTGACTTGCCGAGTTTATCATCTTGTACGATCTTGAGACTATACATTACTACAACAATGCTATTTCCTACAAAAATATTAATTATTCTTAGTACACGTAGGTAACAACAACATAAACAATACAGTAACTACCTAATCTTGAAAGTTTTAAATAAGAACTTGTGTTAATTTAACAGGGGTCGATTTTTAGACCTGGTCGACCCCCAAAATCAATTTTCGTTTATGTCGACCCCTAGGAAACCAATATCGACCCCAAGGGGTCGATATCGACCACTTTGGGAATCCCTGGTTTAGATAGAAGACGTTAAAATAAATAAAAAATGTTCCATAACATAATATCCTAAAGCGTATCCGAGATATTCACACTTAAAGATAAAAATAAATATAGTTATTTTCATCTGTGAATATCTCAGAAACCTGACACTTTAGGACATAATTTTATACATTTATTATTTGTTTCAGTGACTTCTATCCAAATGTAGAACTTATCGTGCGCGGCGATTTTGAAAACAAAACAAAATAGTGGCGAATGTTAGGGCCAAAATCTTCGAACCCCTTTCTGGGTACACACTTGGGGGTCACTCATTGAGCTTATTTAGGAATTGCAATACAGGGTTTTTTATTGGTGGTTTTCAAGTCACTGCGGCCATGACAGGCCTATTGTGATATGATAGGAATTTCAATACAGGGTTATTTGGGGTCTAGCTTGCAGTAACTTCGATTTGTTGTGTACTAAGATCTAGCAACAACAAGAAAGGGAAACGCTGATTTAGTAATCGCAACCCTCTTACCCCCAATTCTGTGTCCAAACCAATCTGGTCATGAAAAATATTAATTTAATTATTTCTTCAATGGCGTCACAAATTGCTCAAATAAAGACATTGGAAAAGATACTTACTATTTCTAAGGTACTTTTATAAAAAAAATTATGGCATCAGAAATGACACTAATAAAGAAATTGGACAAAATAGTCTCTCAAGGATACTTCTCCGTTATCTATCCTTCGGCAGTATATGCCCCAACTATGAGTAACTAATTTAAAGCTCTATTACCACTTACATTAGGATCAAACTTGAGATTTGGAGCCGTGAGGTATGCAGCCCGGCCGTCGTTTAATGTTATGCCAAAACCGCACACCAGAGGAGAGTATTCAATGTCATTTACATGCACATTGTCTTCTTGTATAGGCTCAGCTGAAACGGAAAATGTATGAGGTTTTAATGAACGATTTAAAGAATTCGGCTTGTATAATAAGTGGACTTATGCCACTTTTTGGTTTATAGTTTCAAGTTTTAATCATTTATTGCGTACATGTTGTTACATAGATGTTTTAAATTAGTTAATGATATAATGAACTCTATCGCTTCTGGAGAAGTGGAAAGGCCGTCCTCTGTTTCCCCTCCTCTCTATTTAACGTCACTATTCAGTTCAGTTTTGCAGGAGCGCGTCTACTTTGTCTCTCCACGGACGACGCTTTCGCTGCGAGGTAGTTTCTTGTATTTTGGGATCGTCGTTCATGTGGCATTTCGGCCGCTACTCATATATGCGGTATACGTAACCCCCTGTGGGTCATATGCCCCTAAATCTATTGATAACCCTGTATATGAAGAACTAACCTTTAGAAACCTGTTGATTAATAGAGAATGGTATCCGGCCCAGGTCCAGACAGTAATCTCTATTCTGCGTACCATCCCAGCGGTACCTCAGGAGGTGGGAGCGAGTGGTGCACACCAAGATCTCCGTGCCTGATATACAGCACATGCGGGTGATCTGACCGTCCCATATTAGGACTTCTTTGAACTGAAATAAGGTTGGTTTTTCAGTTATTATTATATCTACTTACTTACACTGCGTATTACGTGGGTGAAGTTGACGCGATCGCTTAGCGGTGGCCCATCTATTTTCGAATTCTTAATTTAAAAAATGTATGGCTGCCGAACTTGACGCGTTTGTTAGTGAGGGGTGAGTTTATTTGACATTAGTAACGAGACGTGATCGTCACGCGCCTCCTTTAATTATGGGATTTGCATAGTTCACTGTCCGCTCGATAGAGGCGCGTTACCAAATTGCATGAGAAAAGGAAACGTCACGATAACGTTACTAACGTCAGACTGGGTGACTCTGGACAAATAACATATTCCACGCCTGACATTAGCCAATGTAAAAAGAAAAAAATAATGTCAAAACCCGTTTTCATGCCCGGCCTGGACTAATGCTTGACACTGATAATTGATTAACAGGGTGATTTTAATAACGTTAACGACAAAATGAAATTCGTACAATTAACGTCAGTAATAGAAAATAAAACCATTTTCTAAGAACCCATGCTACACTAAACTATACTATGCTATAGTTCGCGTCATGTAAAAAGAACGCTGGCGGTAAGGTGCGCAGTAGGCGATTTATAGGTCTATTTGGTGGTATGCAGTGGGGCGCGGGGCGGGCGGGTCACGCGCCGCATGCTTGCCGGTGCGCTATTGGTTTAAATTGGCATAGTACTATCGTGCGCGAGTGTACCCATGCGCGAACACACCCCTTCCACTTTTTTCCAGCGTTCTTTTTACGTGACGCGACCTATACTAAGATAAATATCGATTATAATGTCCTTTGGAGTTCGTCGCATGGACAGAATATTCTGATTTCCAGCCGCCTGGCCATGACATATACCTAATCTTATTGACAAACTTTTTGCTTATCTACCTACATAATTATGTTTGTATGTATTAGTTAACGATAAAATAGCAATACATACATTGCTCAAGTAAGTATCGAAAGTAAGTTTATTAATATGTAGTAAAATGGCAATATTATAATATAACGAATTATATCACTAAAACTTATTTAACTTACAATAATTAAGTTAAGCAAGTTTTTTATTCATAACATGATTCTCTCTAGGTATTGTTACCCATGGTCGAGTGATTTGCATACTAGTTAATACTGTGTTGTATGTTGTACCGAAATGCACTACTTTCGATCATTATTATTTTTTAACAAGCTTATAAAATGTAATCGCTATATCTAAAGCTTACATAGGATTTGTAAAACAATACCTATTGCCAACGCAATTACCGTGTTTAGAATTCGCCTTGTTTACTGACATTAACATCATTGCTATAAGTTTTTTTGATCAAGTAAAATGCTTGCTAAACGACATAATTAACATTGTTTGTAGAGCTAGGATTATAAAAAAAAATGTACACTAGCTTTTATGTTCATACTGTAACCAGATGTTTTAATAAAGAAATTTTAAATTGAAATTGTAATACTGTGTTACGAAATGTAGTAAACTATTGGAAGTTGATATTTTACGCATTCAATAGTTTGATTTGACGATATAGTGTAATTTTATGCTTGAACCTAGTCGGGTTCAAGCATAAAATTACACTACCCGAGTCAAAACTAAAAATGCAAAGTTCCGGGCCAAACGCAATGGCATCTAAAATCTATAACAAAATACCGGATATACTAAAAGACGAGGAAAAATACCTAAAACTTACGAATTTAATTGCATTATGAATACATTGCTACCTATACAATATTTTATAAAAACGTAACAACAAAAGTTATTGAATTACATATATTTTTCCGCTAAAACCTAAAACCTAAATAGAGATTCTTATAGAAACCCGGTCCACCTCCACTCTCAAGTACCTATTGCCACGCCCTGCTAGGGTACCATTGTGTCTCTTATACATTACTTAAATACTAAGACCTAAAAATGTACACAATGATTGCAATAAATATATATGAATATGAATATGATATAATTTTGTCTATTCTACTCTAGATAAAAACTCTGTGCTTGGCCTATGGCCGGGAATTAGTACGCGCCGCGATAAAACTTTGCCTTCCGTTTTATCGTGCATTTGTTTCATAAACGCACGAAAAAGAGCTATACACTAGCCAAACTCGATGTTTGTAAACAAACCGCCCATACTTAACATGTAATTCACTCTGTTGCCGCGTCTTTTTATACGCAATTTACAAGACTTGTCGATTTGAGATCCTTTCTTCAATAAATATTGCTTACAATTATATCTGAAACTCGACGCCAAGCAAGTGATTTTCAGTTATTTGTGTCGTGTTTTGTTTACAAACATTCTAATTTATTTCTAATTTTCTTTGACAATAAAGAGTTTAATTCTTTTTTTAATTAAATTAATACATTTAGCATTCTAAATTGTGTTTGGCTAGTGTAAACACAGTGCAATCAGCAAATTTTGTCACGGCCTGCAGGTGAATAAATCTTGTGTATTATTACCAAAGTGATTTTCAAGGATGGAATGACTTCCTTCACAAACAGCTCCGCTGAGTCCCGCCGTAGGCTGGCCGTGGGCGGGTCGTACTGTTGGTACGCTGTGTTCTCACTGTGAGACTCCACACTGTACAGTATGAGGTGTCCTTCTGTGGTCTGAAATACAAATTGGTAAGTACAATCAGTAAGTAAGTAAGTAAGTAAGTAAGTAAAAGTAAAAAGTATTTATTCTGTGTCACAAAATTACAAATAAAGTTGGTCTATACAAATAAAAGTTACAACTGAGACATCAAAAAAGGTCACTCAGCATGATGCACAGTGACGATGGCGCTCCTGTGCGCTGGTTGTATGCGACACCTAGAGGGCGCAGCAGCAGCAGCTGTGACGCGCGCGTAACACAACAAACAAGGACAAAGAAGGTATACAAAATTGTAATATTTACAAGATGAAACGAAAGTAAAGGAAAATTATAATTACCATAACCAAATAGGCACAAAAAGTAAAAACAAAATAAAACAATCACAATCGAAATGTAGAAACCAATTTTGATATACAGGGTGCCACGTAACAATTAAACTAAGCTGAAAGGGCGTGATTCTGGAACCGGAGGGGATAACTTGATGTTTTTTTTATTTAGATTTTGTTTTTCTTTTTGGCATGTTTTTTTACACACACTCAAGCACTATTAACACTATAAATATTTAATGTATATTTTTTGCTTGATTTCTTGTGTACAAAAAAGATCTTAAAAGCTAGGTGGAACAACAGTTTATCCATTAATTATGGACGAACAATATTTAACTTATATATCTCGATAATTTGTTGATTATAAATTCTTTAATGTCATTAAAACATTTATCTAAGAGCCACCTACGGAGTTTTATCTTAAATGTCTCTAGGAATTTTGTTAAACAGTCATAGAGCAATTTTTCCCACTCAGTGCAGTTTTTTATGGGGGCAATGTAAGCATAGTGGGATTTCTATTTTTTTTAACAGAGTTGTTTTTATCTTTATATTAGTTAAAGAATGAAGCGTACTCTTTTACAAAACAGCCAATTTGAAAAATGTATAAACTAGTGAGCGTTAAGAGTTTATGTTTCTTAAAGAGAGGCTTGCATCACTCTAATGGGCCTATTCTAAAATCGGCTCTTACACTTTTTTTTATAATATATAATTATATCATATTTATAAATACTTATAAAAAAATATGTTTGAAATTCAAGAAATCCTTAAACAAAAGTTGATCTCTTCGGGGTCCAGAATCACCCCCTTTCTGCTTAGTATTTGAACTTGTATTTTTTTATTCCTATCATAGGTACACTTGATGTCATTACATTCCATATTTAAGTGTACTATTATAAATAATAATAACACACATAGGTACTTCATTATAGGAAACACCATAAGGCACAAAGGTAAAAAAACAAAACAGACAGACACAACTGAAAAATTAAATAAAATAATTAGTTTGAGTCAAATAAATAATAAATTAAAAACTTAAAAGGTATGCCAAAGTATGCTGCTGTACAAGGGCATTGTCAAAATATACCTACTAAAAATAATGTACAAGATTACAATCATATTAAACTGAGAAAATAATAATGATATGTATTGAATTGTATCAACTTATGATTTATATATTAGTTTACATTGCAAAATACAAATACAACACATTATTTTCCGGCATTACAACCACAAACAAATAAGACAAAAAAGAGGTAAGATATAAAAAATACTTTTAATAATAATATCTCAGCCACAAATAGAATTATGTGTAAATACTAGTTGTTATTGTTTTATATGTAATTTTCTTTGTTAATAAACTACGAGATATCACAGCAACCACAACATTTAAGACATTGGGTCCACCTTGGAAAGGTAGCCATTGACCCCCCCAATCCCCCAAAAAATGATGTTGGTCCCAATAAACACCCTGTATAATGCTAAATGGTCCTGTAACATTTTCTAGCATTTCAATGTTCATAACAGCTCTCAGCACTATATACTATGAACCTTGTTAGAAGAACATGAAGAACGATATATAGATAGATGGTTTATATGGTTCACAAATGGACAGCACAAAATACAATCAAACATAGACAAGTAGGAAGGTATATAAATATGGTAACCATTTAAATGTAGGTACTATCATATAGTAAAAATACTTACTGAAATGCATAACATTGATGAATCTGGCTTCCATTCCACTCCAACATTGAGACCGAGTCTCTGCAAGGATTCTTCATTGCGTCTATGATATACTATAGGTACAGTTGGCTGAAAACACAAAATTATATTAATGTATCTATTGTGCGACTTCGATTTTTAGGAAATTGATTTAAGTGTAGATACTAGGTATACACTAATCAAACTCAATGTTGAATTCTTGTAAAGAAACCAACCATACTTAAAATAAAATTCACTCAGTTTCCGCATCTTGTTATATGCAATTTGCATTTCTTGTCAATTTGAAATCCTTCCTTCATTAAATATTGTTTACAATAACATCTGAAACTCGAGTTTTAGATAATTGTGTCATGGTTTGTTTACAAACATTCTACGTCGAGTTTGATTGGTGTATAGTTATAATTTGTTGTGTTATTGTCTAAATACCATTATCATCATACAGGTAGAATGGATTATATTAATCATCGATCAAAGTAAATTTTTCTCCCTTCTACAGGACACTTATCAAACTGGCCACTTCAAATTAAATATAGCATTTTATGTACTTATTTAGGTAAATTTGCAGGTAATCTGGCAGAGGTATGCACTAAGAATTGAAGTAAAAAGTTATTGTAATGGAGTGCACAACAAAGTCATCAAAACATCTGATGGGTTGGAGCGATAACATTAAGTATCAAAATTGTAGGCAGCCAACAGCGTTTTGTTAACTTGTCGACGGCCAGCCGAGTTTGCTATGTAGACTACGTAAGAGGTACCTCAATGTTGTCAGAGATACAATTTATCAATTTGTTTCATACCATATACCATGCACTTACCTTACAAAACCAGACCGTAAGAGAATCGTCAGTGAGTGACGCAAATAATATTTTATCCCGATTAGACACTATTTGCATTATAATTTGATTATCAGCACCAACAGGTTTTAGAACTTTTGGCCATCCTATGGGAAAATACATGGTGATCAAGCATTGGATGTTTCTGATAAATGTATTATTATTTTCCAACGTAACGTCTGATGCACTCGCAAATAACTTATATATTTGTAGAATAAATACACAAAACAGAAAACAAGCAGAAAACTTTTTAATTTAATGTATTGTGTGTGTACAATACAATCTGTCTTAACGTTAACTTCCTTCGTTCGTTTCGTACTCGTAGCAAAGGCTGAAGTTATTTCAACGTGTTTCTGCATCAATTATGCTGCGTACACACCGGCCAAACAAATGCTAACGAAGGATATTCATTCAGCGTTGGCTCGTTCGCACGCTCGTTGGCCTTCGACACGGTAATATTATATACAGTACTCCAACTTCATATAAACGGACGAAGCGCGAGCTATGCCTACGCGCCTCGATCTCGGCACGCGCTCGGCATGCAGACAGTCGCGAACTCGCGACTGGGCCACAATGACGAACGGACGGTGTGTGGTTTTTTTAACAATAACCACACAATGTTTTCAATAAAAATAAGTTCAAGCACATGAAGCACATATTTAATATGACGAGTAGGATATATGGTGCTGTTTTTGGTTGCATGAATTCGTCAATAACGCATCTAGAGATAACTTTTTTTAGATTACCTGGAAACTCTGCAAGGTAAGACTATAATTAATTTTATTATTAATAATAGTTGTTTATTGTACTGTGTGCAAATTTATAATACCGATTTGTTATTCAAACTTAAACTTTTATAATTAAATCTACCAATCAAAAAACAACACGCATCTTTATTGAACACTTCCTACTCAATTCACAAAGTATTTTATTTGTTTATATAAGAAAAGTATTTATTTACAATCACAAAATTAAATGGAAACACAAAGTAGGCAAATGTAATTAAAATGCTGGATGCGGGCAGCCCTATCACATGTTTACGTACCGCGCGGCTGTAGACATTAATTTTAAAGATACGGCCGAGTTGCAATACTGTATATAATATTACCGTGCCTTCGATGATGTGTGTGTTGACTCTGTGTCCGATCCGAGTTGTCGAGCAAACGCTCGTTGGCTAGGGAATGGGGGAAGGGATGATCGATATTCCAGCTAAACATCGATGTTTATACACCATCGATGTGTTGACTTCAATATTATCGAATCGATGACATCAACACATCGATGTTATAAGAATAAATATCAAAACGTCAATTATTCTTTAGAGCGCTATCTAGCGTGCATTGGATATCCTAAGTTCAACTATCAAGTTAGATAGTCATTAGATGACTATCAAGTTTAACGATTTTCCACTAGGTGATATCAACATAACCGGAGTGAGCCGTACGAATAGTTATTTCTTTCCATTTCTCAATGGATATGCTTACGGAATTACACTTTTACTTAAAAAGCCCGGTAGCTGATTTCAAACAAGACCCATTACTTTTAGAAAAAGTGCTAGAATCCACCTACCCAAATTTAAATAAAATGGCTCATAAGTATTTGAGTTGCATAGTGACATCCGCAGCTTCAGAAAGGCTTTTTTCCAAAGCTGTTCAACTCCTGTACCCCAATACCAGCAACGGAACAGACTAAAGGGAAAATACCTGTCAAAGTATTTTTTTTTACAGAGTGTGCCCAAAAATACTGAAAATGTAATTTTTTTTCCTTAACATTTGTATTTTCGATAACAATAAACACATTTTATAATAGAAAATTTTATTTGTTTCCGAAAACATCGATGTTTTTAGTCATATTGATATTTTTCAATCGATATTTTTCGTACATCGATAGTTTTGATTTGATGTGAACATCGATGTCAGCATCGATGTTTTTCTAATATCGATCATCCCTATCGTTGGCATCTTATTCCGGTTCGCATTCAAAATTTGATTGGACGATCTAAAAATATTTAATACCTATAATAATTGCTTTCTAGTTTTGTCTTGGAAACCAATTATAAGAAAAATAAAACGAAAGCGGATATGGTGGACAACCACATATACATTTTACACAGAATAGCAATAATGTATAGGTACCTCGTGGCAATAAAATCTCGTTTCAACTGAGCGTTCCTTTGTTGGCCTTTGGTGACCATCCACAGTGAGATCGATCTAAAATTCTAAATGTTCAATTACTTTGATGTTACCGCAACGCTTCGGATCGCCAGCACACGCAAACGAACGATCGTTGGCGTTCGCCAAGCCCCGTCCAAACAGGACCAACAAAGGCCAGCGAGACCGATTCATTGGCGTTCGTTTTAGATTCTCCACACTCGCTGCGAACAACCCGCGAACCAAGAGCGTGGACCCCATTCGCGGAGCGCGAACACGACAAGGTTCCTCATTCGCGGGCGGCTCATTTACCTTTTAGCAAGCTACGCGGATAGTTGTGTTTTTATTTCGGATTTTACGCGCTAACTCAGTGCCAAATGAAAAAAAAAAATTTGATTGCTCTTTTATTTAAATTAAATGCTTTTGTATGTTTTATGTACCGTAAGTGTAATTGTAAATTGCCAAAGCGCTAAGTATCTTAGCTCCGCAGTAACAGATTCGACGTCTATACTCATCTAGCGCCCGAGGGATACTGAGAGAGAAATTGAGAATCGGGCGCAAACTTAGCGAGTGTGGAACAGTTAAGGGCGATCCACATTCACGCGAGAATCTCGAGAAAACGCTAGAAAACCTTGAGAAGCCAAGAGTGTGGAGCTGATTCTCATATTCTTCACGTATTCTCGTCTTGTTCTCCGATTGTTGTCGGTTTTTTTGCGCGAGACAAAGGAGCGCGAGAACGTGAGAACAGGCGAGAACGTGTATTGACACCACACTCGCATGTTTCTCAGTAACGAGCGAGCCGCCGATTGAAATGGTGGTTAGACAACGTGTTTTTTTTTCATTTAATCATTACGTATAAAAATGATAAGATAACAACCTACTTAGCCTTTTAAAAAGTACTTACCTTGTTCTATGACGATGAATTCTTGTCATCCATCATCTTCTTTTTCGCCACTTCTTTTTAATTATTTTTTTCTCTAATATACGCATAATTATAATATACGAAAGCACATAACAATAAACTTGCCGCAGCGGTCACTTCAGCGTCCATCGTCATCGAGCATGAGAACTATTTGAGAACTTTTTGAGTGTGTAGGTTCCCAAAAAAAAGAAGTTCTCACTACAGTTGTCGAGAGAATCTCCTGAGATTCTCGCGTGAATATCTCGCGAGAATGTGGAGCGCCCTTTAGCAGTTTTGCCTTTGTTCACGCCGCGATCACAACATTCCATCGGTCGGTCTATCTGTCAGACGGCTCGAGGTGTCCTTGGTAGTAAGTATGGTCCGATCATACGAACCTAATCCGATCCGATGGATTTGCTCATATTGCTAATGTAATGTAATGGCCATAAACTAGTTATTATACTTCGTAAATGACTGACAAATCTCGCACGGGCGAGCTAATATTTTCGCTGTTGGTTTTGTTTGTACACCAGCGTGTTTTTCTCTTTCTACGGTTTTTTACTCGTTTATTAACTAGTCTATATTTTACTCTATGGTTGGTACTTTGTTTTGTCATGCCACAGAACTTGTAGGTAAGAAGGTGCATCATCCGGTCACGAACTAGTTCGCGTAGTTCATGTGTGGGAGCGCTCTTACGAACTAGGTCGTTCGCGAACTACACAAGACTAGGTAAAACTCCACACGCTGCTGCTGAGTGGTGTGATAAATAATATTAATTGAGTATTTGAAAATGGAACCTATTGTTTGTGCCAATATTCATACTGAAAATTATAAGACTGAAGCGTCCCATATCCCTGGATCAGTTATTTTAAATTTTACTCAGAATATTGGAAAATGACAATGTACATGGTGGTACAACCCTAGTTCAATACCAGCGTACTTGATGCACAGCGCCACTTGCGGCCAGCGGCAAGAAAAGTAACCCAACTGACTTTTCGTTTTCGGTGGCTTTTCTTTTCTTTTCGTCGCGTGTGACGCTAAAATTGCAAATATATTTGTGATTTTTAAAGAATTTTCATTGTGTTTTCCTCAAAAAGTGTGAAAGAATATAAGTGTGTGCGGTAATATAATAATGTTTAGTTGTATTTGTGAGACAGTGGCAAAGCAAAAGAACCATCATGTCGGAAAATAATTTGGACGCGAACCATTTGACTGCAAGTGTGGATGCTTTTGATAAGTTTCAAGCCGAATCCTTGCTCGAAGAAGAGGATTTTATTACACTTTCTGATATTGAAAATGCACCTCAACAAAACATCGTTCCCGACCTCAACGATGAGCTGAACGAAATTCCATACGATAATGAAGTGGTATTGGGTACGAATGACGATCAAGCCCAAGTAAACAATCATAATGGTACCGGCCTGCAACTCCTAGACATTTCTGAGAATAATGTTTTTGAAAATCTTCCAGTAACAACAGACAATGAGTCCAATACTATTGGTAATTCAAATACACAAAACTTTAAAAGTTCTAGTGATGGTCTAGGAGACCAAAACTATGTGGTCGAAGATAGTACTTCTATGATTCAGGACTCTTTTCTTAGCACCACCTTAGATCAAAACGATGATGTATTGGAAACAGCAGCTCAAGATCCTGAACCTGTCTATCCTCGAAGAACTAAACGTGGAAGAATTCCAAATACCATCAAATATCCCATGACTGCAGCATCTAACTCTGAAGCAGAAACAGTAACACCTGCTAAACGTCGCCCCGGACGACCAAAAAAAAATCTTCCCGTTCAGACTTTATCGGAACCTGACTCCACAAATGCGGACTCAAGTTTGCTTCATGGAACAGAAGGTACCAGTGAACCAGTACGTAGTTCTCGTGGCTATGGAACCAATGAGTTAACTCCTGTTCAACAACAAGGTAAGCGAGGCAGACCTCGAAAACCGAAAGCTGAAACACCTCTGGCTAATAAACAGCTAAACAGTTTTCAAAATAGTGAAAACACAATTGTGGATTCCACTAAACCTGAAGATGACAATCAAATGGAACAGGATTCAACACTATCTAATAATAATATAAAAGCGGTGACACCAAACACTTCTAAAAGAAAAAAAACGAAAGGCAAAAAGGGTAGTAAAACTATTCCAATTCAAATGACCAACGAAGAAGAAAGTTGTGATGGTGATGATGTTTGTCTGAGCAAATTAAAAAAAGACCTAGAACATAGTGAGATCACATCAGCACCAGTGAGCGAGCAGAGCGAGATCACATCAGCACCCGCAAGTGAGCAAAGTGAGAAGACATTAGCACTGAATTCTGCGGAACCAATTCTAGATGATTCAATAGGATCAATGGCAATTGATGACATAGAAAAAGATCTAGCCCTAATATTAGGTGAACCTAACATTATTGCTAATACTATATCTGAAGTTGCTGGTGCCAGCTCAACGCGAAGAAACTTGAAAATACCAACTTTGCCAGATTTTGAGTATAATATAGATAAAGTAGTAAAAGATGCTTCCATTAATAATGAAACTGATCAAACAGCTGATAGTGAGTGTCTGTTAGTTGAAGACACTTCTAAAAGGAGAAGGGTAGCAAAGAAAAGCTTTGTGTATGATGAAGGTTCTGAGGAGGAAGAAGATCCTTTTGCTGATGTGGCATCATCTGATGATGAACCTAAACGAAGGAAAAAGGGAACTAAATATTATTCTGATGATGAATATGTCCCACAAAGTGACAGTAAAAGAAAGGGTGGAGGAAAAATTAAATCATCCTCATCAGAAGACAGCGAAGATGATGATATTGATGATGAATTTGGGAAAAAGAGAAAGACACCATTGGGTATGTCACCATTTAAAAAAGGAAGAAAACCAAACAACTCTCTAATCACTGGAAGTGCATCAGTAAGTAGTGCTGCACCCAAATCATTGGATAAATCTCTTGTAAGTGTCATAAAACCAAAAGGTGATGATGCTGATATAGAAGGATGTCTTGAAAGTACAATAATTAAGATAGATGAGACTTTAAGACCACCAGCTGAAGCATGGGCTAAATCAAATGAATTCCAAAACTTCATTGCATCAAATAAAAATAGTGGTTTACAAATAAAAAAGGTTTCAACCAAAGAAAGGATTGAAACTGTAGTTCCACTAGAAATACCTGTCATTGATCAAACAAAACCTAAAAAAACTATTGAAATATCTACTCAAACAAAAAAACCCAGTACGTCAACCATGGGTGTACAAACAAGTGCTCCCTATGATATTCCAATGAAAATGAATGTTGATTTGACTCCTAGACAGGCGGAAAAAGCATGCGAATTTTTATCTAGCGTGGTCAGAACTACTGTTGAATTGGGACAACTGATGTCACAAAAATCTCAGGATTTTATGAAGAAAAAAATTAACCCTCAAAATGTGACAGATACACTCAAGATGGACTATTGTGTGAGGAAATCATTCTTGCTGTTCAAACTCGCAAAGCACAATTTGTTACAAATGGAAGAAGACTTATCTAATCAGTATGAAGCCTTCCTAAATGAGCACAAACTATCATTATGTAGAGAAGTTCCTAAAAAAATTGTTCCAAAACCAAAAGATGATAGTGACAGCGACTGTGAAATTGTTGAAGTAGTTGGTGCTAATGGATCAGGGTCTAAACCACAGAAAGCAACACCTAAAGTGAATCCAAAGACTGTCTTCCTGAACAAAGAACTATCTATAAAAATTGCCAAGAAGTCAAGCACTCCAGAGAAGCCTGTTCCAGGAAAAAAGAAACTGGAAATCAAAGGAAGACATGCAGTTTGGATAAACAAAAACGTCATGGTTAAAAAAGTCACTCCTACTCAGTCTTTTTTAGCCCAGGACAGCCGAAATAAGAAACCACCTGATGTTATAACCGAAAAAATGGTAAGTGACTTTTTTGAAAGATACAATCGAAAAAAAGCCCTACTTACATGTGCCCCATTCATAAACAACGATTGGACATGTATCCAAAGACACTTCGTATGCCATTACTTTGTGAATGAGTTTGATGCTGCTAACACTGTGATTGCAACTGATAACAATATTGAAATACCTGAAGAAAATTGTGTCATTAATGAAACAAATTTTTATGAAAGTCCAACAACACTCTTCAGCCTATGCACTAAAGCTATACTCAAATGCTTGCATAACAAGAACATGGAAATTGAGAAATATACATGTAATGTTGCAGATGGGGGTGACACAAAAGGGCCTATAACTTTATTTCGGCTGTGCTTGGATGTTTTAAGAACTAATCTCCATAATAAACATAGTTCAGATAATGTACATAAAAGTAATCATAAAGAAGAAACTATTGAAGAAGAAAATAAATGTCATGTCAATAACACTGATAGTACAGAAGAAGCTAATAATTGGACTGATGATTATGACATCATTGATGGCGACAATGAAAACAATGAACAAGAACTAGAAGATCATCCAATATACAAGGCAGTTTCACCTCTCACTAAGATATGTTACAAAGAAATTGTGAAAATATATTACACATCAGAAATTCACCAAGAAAACCAAATCACACTGATACTAAATGATGTTACTTTAGACAGTGAAAATTCAATGGATAGCTATAGCAATATTGATGATGGAATTTATCTAGATGATATGCACACAAGCAAGAAAAAATTATATTTGTCTGATAAAAGTGTTATTGCCAATAGTCCAAAATCATTACTCAGGCTATGTGTAGAACTTATACAAAACCTCCAAGGAATTACAAAAATACTTTATGATGAAGCCATTACATCACATACTGATGAAAGTGTTGTCAAATCATTAAAGAGTATTGCTTTCGAAATCATCAAACATAACCTGTATCCAGGCTACATCGAGGAAATTACTGATTCTGCTATTGATACAATAACAAACAATGAAAGTGAAGCAAACGAAAATTTCACAATTAACTGTGTAAACACAATGTCAGAAGAAGCATTTGGTTGTCTTCAAGAACCTGTAAGAATAAGAAAGCAATCTCAAGATAGTTCAAATTTCTCAGATGAATTTGATAATAATGACTATGTTGGTCATGATGAAATTGATTACAATGCAGTTAATGAGCCAGATGATAATGGATGGGCATCTCAACTACAGGTGCAGGAGTTTCGTTCCTGCTTTATTCCACATGTCGATACTACCGAGAGTATGGAACAAACTCATGGAACACCTCATGAACCTGATGAAATCACACCACACATCAAAAGAGAACCTATAGACGATTTTGCTGAAGAGAACATAGTTGATACATCAATTGTTAAATCTGAACCAATTCACTCTATGGCATTAACTGATCCTGATGAAGGATTACATGCATTAAACGAAATGACTCATATACCTGATGAAATAATCACGAAGAGGGAACTGATGGATCCATCAATAAGAGCAGATGGATCTCCTCTGATTCATAGTAGTTCTAGCTATAATGTTGAGACATTTGAGAAATTCGTTAATAAAAACAAGATGATACAATCAATGGATGAATCAATGAATGAGCCTTATGATGATAATGAGATATTTAGCCAGAGTGGTCTAAGAATACACAGGCAACATGAACCAGACTTAGACCCAGGACATGACCCGAATATGAGCTTGTTAGTGCCTCACACTTCTGAGCCATTACATCTTGTAGAAGCTAAAGGCAGCCTCATGGAATCCAGTTCCGATGATGGCACTAACTCTAAAAAAGCTGGTAAAAAGAAAGAAAAGAGGAAGAAAAAAATTAAAAAAGATGTAAAAAACATTAATAAAGAAGCCCCCCCGGTGGTACCAAAAGAAGTGCCTCCTGTAAATGACAAAATAATACCCGAAAATGAAGTTGCTGTGTTGACGAGGAGGATGAGAGAAAAAATAAGACAAGAAGAGAAAAAGATTGAATCATCTGATTCCGATTCTGAATCTTATTACTCATTAGCTTCAAGGAAAGATAAAAGCAAAAAAGATAAAGAAGAAGAAAAAGAATCTAATTCAGATTCTGATACCCTTTATATGCTCAATACAATGGATGAAGATGTCCAAGATAAAACGACAAAAAGCGAGGATATCAAAGATAAAACAAAGACCACGAAAAATAAACAATCTAGTGCAGACATTACTAAAACAAAGAAAAAACAAGACTTAGTTCAATGCAACAATGTGGATTCTACTGAAACATTAGGTGGCACAGAAGTAACAGAAAAAGAAAAGTTTTCTGGATTCAGTGTTATTGATCGGAATGAAACAACAAACTATCAAAAGTTATTGCATTTTGTTTATAATAGAATTTTGCCTGATGTTGAAGAAGATCATGGCAAAAATAAAGAACAAAACACTGCTGAAGAAGCTACCACTGAAATGATTTCCGAAGCTGTTACTGGTCCAATTATAAACCCGGATGAACCTGTGGAACTCTTAGAATGTGAACCAACCATGCCAATGTTTTACGATGAACCGAAAAAACGTCCAGGACCTAAAAAACATAAGAATAAAAAGAACATAGAAACTGACCAAGATAAACCTAAAGATGATTTCTTAGAGTGTCATGGCTGGCACTGTTATAATGTTAATCCGAATGACCCTAAACTCTATGCAAATGCTCAGATAATATTAGAAAAACTTCCGGAATCATTTGTTGAGATATATAAAGAATATCAAGATGTTATGGACAAAGATTTAGATGACCAAGAAGTTGACAGGTAAAGTATTCAAAAAATAAATTTAATTATATTATTAAAAACTCATTAACAAAATTTTATTAATAATGCTTAACTTTCAGACTCATAAACTTGCAGTCATTGAACAGAAGTGGAAAAGATTTCAAGGATATCAAAGATGGGAAAACGAAGAGTAAATCGAAAACAAACAAAGAAGGTTCGAGTGAACTGAACTCTGGGAATATTTCAAGAGCTTCAAGCCCCACTTACTCTGACCACTTCGATGAACTTGTGCCTTCGGATGATGACGAAGGTGCTAATCCAGAAGATGAGACTCCACCTCCCGTAAGTATTTCCGAGTGGTTTTGCTTAAGAAAAGTATTAACCATTACAAATAAATCAACGTTATCTTTAACTGGCAATGAAAAAATTAATAATAATAATAATAATAATAATAATAAACATTTATTTACCAAAAACACATGCAATAACAATACAGTACAGTGCCAGCGGAACTCAAACTAAGCAAGAATGCTTGTATCTTGAGGTCCATGAGTGCGATTAACAGTATGGGTTCAGAACATTGGATGATGTGCAAATAAATACATTAAATTTTAATTAAATAAAACCTTGTAAAATTAAAAATAACATGCAGAATTTATAAAATAATTTAATTAATTAGATCATCAAGCCAGTGAGATTGTGAAATTGTGTGTCAAGTGTGTAGTGTACCTATAGTGTATGTCTGTGTTCTGTGTGTGCGTGTGTGATGCATGTGTGTACCGGCCTTTTGAGGCGCCATCGCCAGAGCCTCCCAGAGGTTGGGCAACAGGGGCGGGTGTGTGAGTCATGTGTGCATGTGTAGTGAAGGTTAGTGTGAGTGGGGTGTCTGCGAATACTGAGTCAAATGAGGTCTTCTGTTTCGGAATAGGTAAGTTCTAAGAGCTTGTTTTTTACTAGTGATTTACATGAGAATAGGGATGTATCTTTTAAGTCGCAAAGCTTACATAATTTATTATATGTGTAGGGCAGGGAAAAGGCTGGGCTGCGTCTAGCCAACAATGAATGCATCTGTGGTGTAGGGATTCTGTATACGCGTTTTGCAATAATGTCATCGTAGTTTGGGAGGGCTTTGATGCTTCTATGCGTCTTAATAGCTGCACTTAGGACGAAGAGCTGTCGTACCCGAAGTACTTTAAATTCTCTGTACAGGTCGTCTGTTGGGAAACGGAAGGGCTTTTTCAGAGTGACCTTGATAAGTGCCCTTTGGGCTCTCTCTAATTTCATGAAGATAGTTTTACTAGCACTGCCCCACACTGAGATACAGTACTGTGTTATCGACTGACACAATGATACATAGACAGTTTTCAGAATATCTCTAGGGGTGCAGTCGCGTAGCCGTTTCATAACAAATATTAGTTTTCTAACTCTGGCAGCCATTTCTGCGATGTGAGTTTTGTATGTGAGGTTTTCATCGAGTACAACTCCTAAATATTTTATGTTAGTGGTGCGGGCAATTGCAGTGTTGTTATAATTATTGCTTATCCCTATGGATCCATCTGGGACACTGATAGTTAGTGAGGCAGGGGGATTAGCTACTACAGTTTTCGAAAAGGCTAAGTATTTAGTTTTTTTGACGTTTATTGTAAGTAGGTTTCTATCAAGAGCCATCACTGTCGTCAAAAGCCCTTCTTCCGCAGCTGAGTAAGCGTTCTGCCGCTATCACCGTGAAACAAAATCGCCGTATCGTCAGCGTATGCCACAAATTCGGCGTTTTTTAGTTTTAGTTGCAGAATATCGTTTAAGTAAAGATTAAAAAGAGTAGGTCCCAAGACGCTACCCTGGGGTACACCGTAGTTAATTGGGAGCTCCGAGCCTAGTTGATTTGATATTTTTACGCATTGCCTACGATTTGACAAGTAACTCTTGAACCAGTTGTGCGCGACTCCCCGTATTCCGGCTGATTCTAGCTTCTTTAAAAGCAATCCTATCGACACGGTATCGAATGCCTTCGCCAGGTCGATAAAAACACCTACGCAACACATTCCACTATCGACGTGGGAAGACACTAAGTTAGTGAAGAGCGCTACAGCATCTTCGGTCGATTTACCTCTTCTGAAACCAAATTGCCTTTCAGATAAGAAATTCTGCGATTCTAAGAATGGCAACAAGCGCTTACTAACAATTTTCTCCAGGACCTTTGATAGGATACTCAAGAGAGCTATTGGCCTATAGTTGTCGGGAGAACTCTTCAAGCCGCATTTATAAATAGGCGATATAGCTGCAGTCTTCCAGACGTCTGGGAATACACCACTCTCTAAGCTAAGGTTAAAGATATGAGCTAGTGGAGCAGCTATTGCGGACAGAGACCCTCTCAATAGTGGAACGGTTATATTATCTAAGCCAGGAGCGCTTTCTTGATTGAATTTTAGTATTGTTGCAGATACTTCAAACGGGTCGGTTGGGTTCATAAACAAAGAGTGAGTGCTAGACATACGTGGCCTATAAGCTTCCGTTAGAGATTGTTCTGTCTCATGTAGCCTAATCAAGATAGATTCGGCATACTTACTTCAGACTGTGACAAAGTGACTATTGGAGTTATTAAGTGACGCCTTCGCGTCGTGATTAGATTTAAGCAACTCTTCAGCATCATTAGTGCGAGTTGATGGTTGGCAGATACTCTTAATTGATTTCCAAAGTTTCTTTGGATTGTCTTTGCTGTCGGTTATAAGTCGACTGTTAAAGTCCGCTTTTATCTTCCGTAGCAGATTATAACAGAAGTTTCTGTACCTAGTGTAGGTCTTTCGACAGACAGAGTCTTTTGGTGATGCCTTGCAGTCCTGATGAAGTTTATCGCGATGTCGCATACACCTGATAAGGCCAGACGTTATCCAGGGCTTTAAATTTACCTTTTCCGGCTTATCTTAACCAGTTTAGTGTGAGCTGTAAGACTGTTATTTATTATTCTATAGAAAGATGAAATAGATCTATAAATATCTAAGTCACTAGTAACCTCCGACCAGTCTGCTTTAGTTAACTCAGAAGCTGCGGCGTTAATATCGGTTTTAAGTCGCCAACGAGAAGTGAATTTACTACCATGTTTTGAGAGCAGAAGACCTGCTAGAACAGGGTAGTGATCCGTGACAGATGCTGCGCAAACTATGCCTACCGACTTAAAATAGGATTTTATGAAGATATGGTCCAGACAAGCGAAGCCTCTTGTCGGCTTAGAGATGGCGGGAAGAAGACAATGGGATGCCATAAGGCACGTATAATCAGGCAGTTGAATGTTTGAGGGGTCGCAGAGGTCAATGTTCATATCGCCAGCAACTACTAGATTGGAGGTATGTTTCAGCTCCAGTAATAATATGTCTAGGGAATTTAAGAATCTATCCAGAGAAGGTACAGAAGGAGATCGGTAAATTCCCACCACCGTCACTATGTTATTTATGGTAACAATTAGGCAGTCTGCGTCATCAAGTTTTAAATCTAACGTTGTGCATGGATATGAATCTTTTACGTAAATGACGACTCCACCGCTTTTGTTTAGCTGTGACGAAGAGCGGTAAGAATTGTAGCCGGGTAGTACATCCAAATAGAGGCCTCAGCCAACCAGCATTCCGTGAAAATAACAACATCAATATCTGTGTCTAGGCGTTTTAGTGCGACAGTAAAATCATTAAAGTTACGTTGA
This sequence comes from Eupithecia subumbrata, assembly GCA_949316285.1. Taxonomy (NCBI): domain Eukaryota; kingdom Metazoa; phylum Arthropoda; class Insecta; order Lepidoptera; family Geometridae; genus Eupithecia; species Eupithecia subumbrata. The sequence goes on along the minus strand of OX438630.1, from coordinate 13,921,837 downwards.
AGACTTCTAATGTTCATACATAAGAGTTTAAAGTTATATGAAGCAGACATCCAGAATTGCTTGCATAGTTCCAAACTACAATGTGAATGACAATCAATAGATATGGTTTCGTCAATTTCTTCAGCTACGTTAGATAAAATCATATTGAAAAACTAAAAGTTGATAAAAATAATTATTTTGGATAGTATTTGTCATTTTTCCATTAAGTAGTCGCATAGTTATGCATAGTGTGGTGTGTTTGTTTGTGGTTGTGGTAGTGTTTGTGTGTTTTGATTTATTTTGCAAAATTAAATTAAATTCAAACTCCTGGTAGTGAATGTTACAATGTAAAGGTCCTCTATTAATTATAAAACGCGCGATTTGAATGAAATATATATAAACTGATTCAGTTCTGTGAAGATTATTTCTAGTAAAGTTGGTATAACTGTAACACAGTAAAAATTATCCTATGTAATTGATTTGGCGCAATAAAATATAAAATAGATTTTAACTCATTCTGATCATGATAACTGTTACTATAAACAGTAGTTAATAAAATTAAAATACGAACTTAATTTAAATTGATTGGTTCAGTTCTATACAAATAATTTCTACTGAGGTAGCTGTAGGCATAGCTCGCCGTGTTATTTGCTGAAATTTTCCAAAAAACCTTAGTGAAGCTCATCAAAGTAGCGCAGTAAGCTTTCCATAGATTTGATTGAAATAGCTGGGCTGCCTTCTTGTTTCCGGATGTGTACGGTACCGTTTTTCGTCCAGCAATACTTGTGGCCGGTTCCTTTGCAGTGAAGACGGGCTGTGCGAAATAACTGCCGGTTTTCTTGAGATAGACGCTCGTTGAAATAGATAACACGTTGAGCGCCGGCTACCTCGATGTCGGTACAGTTTAGGTTGCGTTTGGTTTTAGCGACTTTTAGGAAGTTGTCGCGTTGATGACGGCGCAGGAATCGCACGACTAACGGCCGCGGCTGGTTTGATGTACCATCGTCTGACGAGGCGGGCTCCTTGTTTCGACGGTAAGGCCCGACGCGAGTCACGTAGTCTAAGTCCTTGTCGTCAAGAGGGACGCCGATTTTTCTGAGCTATGACTAGTGCTATGTGTATTGGATTTTCATTGCTGTTCTCGTTGATACCTGAGATCTCGATTTCGTTCTTCAAAGATGCTTGTGCCAAAGATCGCTGCTGTTCACGTAGTATGCATACGGTATTTTCTAAGGACATAATGACAGTAGATCTATCTTCGAGAGAATGCAATCGGTCTTCTGTCGAAATCAGCTTTTTCTCACACTCGTCGAGTCGGAAGTTACATTTAGTAATGTGTTCGGTTAGCGACGTCATTTGTGTTTTTATTTTATAAACATCTGCCCGAAGCAGTCTGATCTCTTGTGCCAGGGCGCTGAACGAGTCTGTGTCTGTGGCGATCATAGGGGAGCACTCGTTGACCTTACGGGACACGTCACGCTGTGTAATGTTACTCGCACCCTCGTCAGGGCAGGGGCAAGACGACGCCGCCAATGTCGCCGCCCGCACCGGCGTATTTGTGTTATCTCGACGAGGCACTTTGGTTTGACATATTGGGCAAATAAAGCTAAGTCTGGTCTCTTCTGTTACCTTTTTAGCTTCAGGTAGGTTTACGCATATAAGATGATAAGCACTCGTACATGCCGTGCATTTTATTTGTTGGTTGGGTCTTAAAACCTTCGTACAGCCTGCGCAGTTAACCATTGTTGTAGGTAACTAGTTTATTTTAGTACCCTCAACGTAGTGGCCGTAGACCAACAATTTGTAGTCGAATCTTCGTAAACAAGGTGCTATTGCGCTCGCGCTGCATACGCATCCACCGCCCAGTTCCTGGCAAATGTTAGAGAGCGACGAATTATGATCCCCTCTTGCTCACACAAGAAGTATGCGGGGGACGTTACAGCGCGCGCGCAGCGGCAAACTGGTGTCTGTGAGTCACTTTTAATAGTTATTGCAGATTTTAGTTGCACTCCACTTTCCGCCTAACACTTAAGACAATAAAGGTGATAGTTCCGTACTATTTGACTGGGATTTTTCGGAGCGAAACGATACGTGTTCTCCTCAGTAGCTCAAAGCGCGCACTCCCTTCCATAGAGATTAGATTTCCCCAAATTAACTTAGTGCTTAAGTTTAGGGCATAAAGATCTAGAACAAAAACTGATTTTTTGTAATAATATGTATGTATTTTAGGTAGCAGTACGTTCTTCAGAAAACAACTTCGCAAAGAATCTTCTAATGAACGATCATGAAAGTGATTCAGACGGAGGCGGAAAGAAAATAAAGGAAGAGCCGAAAGACCCTGACGCGCAGAAAACTAAGAAAACCGGGCCCAAATCGAAGACCAAAGTTAACAACCAAGATACAGAGTCTCTTATGCTGACCGCTGACAAAATGATGAATAAAGAGTTGAACTTGTTACATGCACCCATCGTTTTACAGGATAATATTAAAACTGAAGTGAAGGAAACAAGTCCGAAAGATGAGGCTAAACATAGCAAGGTATTTTATCGTTGAAATGTTTTTTTTTTTCTTATCTTTTAACCATAAAATTATCAATTACTAGCTGAGCCCCGCTGCTTCGCCCGTGTGAAAAGTTTAGAAATTTATTACACAAGCTCTAGGGGTAGTTTTGTAAAAATATAAAATACATGATTCATTATTTACTTTATAGTTTATTGATACCAAGTTTTGAGTGAACCTAGGAATAATAATTTTCCATAGAAACTTTACCACCCTTTTTAATCTCATCATCAAAACCAAAATGAGCATGTATTATACATACACTCATTTTACTATAAAAACTTTCGTAGTTTGACGAATTCTTTATAAATAAAATAAATAAATAAATAATGCTGGACAATTCACGCAGCACCATCTAGCCCTAAAGTAAGCTACTCAAGGCTTGTGTTATGGGTACTAGATAACTGATATATTTAATACATTATTATAGATAGATTTTTTTTTATGATACATAGAAAACACCCAGACCAACGGATCAAATTTCTGTAGATCGTACACAAATTTGTTGCGAGGCGGGAATCGAACCCGCAACCTGTCGCGTCGCAGGCGTACTCTCGCCCGCTGCACCACTGAGGTCGTCATTATGAATGTAAGCGGGTTAACTACGAACCTAGTTTCCAACACAAACTAGGTTCGTAGCTAACCCGCTTACATTCATAATGACTTACACTCATTTTGGTTTTGATGATATAATTGATGACTTAAGATGACTTTAGTTCACATTTACCTACTGGGGTTAATAATTTAGTGTGTTAAATACTGTTTATTTTCCTTACAGAAATACTCAAAAAGACAGACCAAGGACCGCGTCAAGAACGACGACGATTCCTCTTCAGAGGAAGAGAAGCAATGGGTGTCTACAAAAGAGAAACTTCTCAAGCGGATGGGGAAGAAAGAAGATGTTGTGTACGTATAATACATTCTGTTCATAACCTACAGAAAACATTTTACAGGAATCTGTCCTACTTAGGAATATGTACAGTCAAGTAGCAAACTTGAACAACGTCGATTCAAATCGGTTTTGGCAAAAAATAACTAGCATCTCTCGGTATAATGAAGATGAAAAGTAAAGTAAAATGAGCTTTTCGAAATCTAAACAATTAATATCCGCCCTCTGGCAAGACCGCGGCTCCCGCCAATTTTATATTTCACGCGTCCACTTCCGCCCACAGAACAATTTATCCTAACGGAGTCCAACCAATGAGGTGTTTTCTAAAAAGAACAAACCCTATTTGCCTTCAAACACAATAGAGGGAAGGGATATTTCGCGGAAGAATAGAGGTTGTTTGGCGGGGTGGGGGGGAGGCGTAGCATGGGTTCCCGGGCGGTTTCCTGCTGGGGACGGAGGGCGGAGCGATTTTTTTAACAGCTAGCTAGGCCAATGAGGATCCGTAACGTTTTTAGTTGAGAATGCAGATTTATAGACCTAAAAAATCCATAACACACAGCCCAAAAATGTTTGTGCTACGACAAAAATTGACGAAGTTATGACCAAATTACTGGCGAAGTTCACGCCGCAGGTGCGTGTGACGTCACTCGCTCGGAGGCCGCCCGTTAACCATAGGCATATATCAGTTTTTAGTGATTTACTCCGAAACTATAAGTTTAGGGAAAAAATTACAGAACCAGATAGACTCAGTTTTGAGAGACCCATCGAATGAAAAAATAAATAAAAAATCATTCGATGTGTCTCTCAAAACGAAAACGAATTTCACTGAGTGACGACCACCGCACTCAGTGAATTTCGCTTTCGTTTCGCTAGTAATTTGGTCATAACTTCGTACGTAATGGACCTGGATAATTTAAAAAGATATATCCTTATGTCAGAATAACGTGGATACTAGTTGTATTGAAATTGCTATAACTTTACTTATCCTCATTGCGTTTTTGAGCAGAAGCTTCTCAATAGTAACAGGATGGCATCGATCGAGACAGCGCTCATTATATGCGCTTTGTTAAAAAGCTCGTTTGTACAAGCGCAAACAAACTGCTATGTGGAATGAAAATCTTGCGGCGCGACGACGACGGCGCTTTTAAAAAACTCAGTGTGCATATGCCCTTACAAGAACCAAAGAAATAGTGTTGAATAGTGTTTATGTAATTTGAGTTTTTTACCACGGGATCTCAGATCTAGGCCTAGTTTGACAAACCAAACTTGTTTGTTTCACCTCTTAAATAGGCCACGTGTCTTATCGACACATGTGGAAATTCTTCCTACTAATATTATAAATGCGAAAGTTTATGTGAATCTTTGTTACCTCGTATCTCCGTAAATAATTAACCGATTTAGATGAAATTTAGTATGTCGATAGTTTGGGTTCTAGAATAACACATATTATGCTTCGCAATCTAATTTAAAAAATGAAGCTTTGAGGTGGTCAAAAAGGGTGGTAAAGTTTCTATGGAAAATTATTATTCCTTGGTGCGATTCACTAAAAACTCGGTATAAATAAACTATAAACTAAATAATGAATCACGTATTTTTTATTTTTACTTAACTACCGCTAAGGGTTGTGCAATAAATTTCTGAAATGTGTATGATATCCACGCGAGCGAAGCAGCGGGGCGCAGCTAGTCATAAATAATCTCGGATGGTGATACGGAGATCTTCACATCTGGCCGCTAGGGTTGCCTTTAACGAACCTTTTTTGTGATGGTTTTTCTAGTAATTGCACCCGTGTTTGCGCACACACTTGTGCACTATAATATGTCCTGCGCATCTGGCTAGTCTCCGAGAGACTGGCCGCCGTAGTCGAAATTCGGCTAGGAGGGACATTTCTAGTAATAACTGTAATAAGCTTTTTTTTGAATTTAAAAGTTCATATGGTGTATAGATTTGTAAATTTATTTGCATTGAAACCCATCTTATTTTTAAGATTTAGGGGCTTTCGCACAGAAAGCGGTAGGTAATCAATCAGCTTAATCCATCTTTGACTTTGAGTCGCGAAGTGTAGGTACATTTGTAAACAAGTGATAATTTTATCATTTATTATTAATAACTCATTTATTTCAGATAGATAATACAATCCATAGACACAACATATAAAAATTCACATTAAATCAAATTACATAAAATCTTAGCTTAAATAATAATAATGATTAAATTAGATATACAAAACAATAATTATTTCATGATTACATTTAAATTACATAATAGATAACATAACATAATTACCTACTTACTAACCTAAATTAAATTTCAAACGGAGTTGCTCCCCATCATTATCCTCATCCACTTATTTTGAATGGGACAGTCCAAACGGGACACAATCATTATTGTTTAATTAGTAACAATAATATTTCTAGCTGATTTCACGAAGAACTGGGTATAAATTATTATTTTTGGTCTTCAGATTATCGGGGCCCTACTGTATAACTAGGTGCTGCCCGCGGCTTCGCACGCACTTTTTAAATAGCCTATGTCCGTCCCCGGGATACCATTTACCTCCCTGCCAAATTTCATTGAGATCCGTTCAGCCGCTTAGGCGTAAAAAGGTTACAGACAAGGCAGACAGAGTTATTTTCCAATTTATAATACCTATTTGTATGGAAGTATGGATAGTACATAAATACAATAGTAAAATAGAAGACAATTATCAATCACTAGCAGCGCCTCGCGGTTTCACCCGCGTAATTTCCGTTCCCGTGGGAATTCCGGGATAAAATATAGCCTAATGTGCTATTCCAGCCAGACTATAATCTATGTTTGTGCTCATCCAGATCCGTTCAGTAGTTTTTGCGTAGCAGTGTCTCGGGATTTCACCCGCGTAGTTCCCGTTCCCGTGGGAAGTCCGGGATAAAATATAGCCTATGTGTTATTCCAGACTATAACCTATCTCTGTGCCAAATTTCACCCAGATCCGTTGAGTAGTTTTTACGTAAAAGAGTAACAAACATCCATCCATCCATACTAACAAAGTTTCGCCTTTATAATATTAGTAGGATTTACTGCGTGACGCGCTCGCGCCGCCACCCACGAAGGCCCAGACCTAATGAACTGACGTTTTAGGAAAATCTCAACCTCAACAGCATATATTGGTCCACTGCTGGACGCAGGCCGCCCCCTTATTAGTGCCCTATTGGCTTTTATCTCATGGGGGTAGTACCCATAATCCCCACGCTGGGCATGCGGGTTGGGGATCGCAGTCGGTGGTAGAATTGTTCTGCAGGGGGCGCAGCTGCCGGCTCCTGGTTGATATCCCTTAGTCGCCTCTTACGACACCCGCAGGAAGAATTGGGGAGGTGTAAATTCTAAGCCTAAATTCTAAATATACCTACTAATGAATTTACGGAACTTGGAACCTGTCAGGGGGATTACATAACGATCCGCCTACCTGTGCCTTTACCTATTCCACCTATCTAAACCATCCCTTTTGTTTTCAGCGCGGACGACGCGAAACGTGCTAAGCTAGTCAACGAATTCATAGAGAGACGTAATGAAGCAGAACGGAAGAATAAGCGGGAGAATAACCAAGGTCGGAACAGGCGAAACAGAAAGAAGCGGCTCGAAAGACAAAAACAACTGAGGTAACTACATGATTGATTATCATGTGTTCAACTACGGTAACTGCATGGCAACAGAAAAAAGCGGCTTGAACGGCAAAAACAACTGAGGTAACTACATGATTCATTATCATTATCGTGTGTTCAACTACGGTAACTGCATGGCAACAGAAAGAAGCGGCTCGAACGGCAAAAACAACTGAGGTAACTACATGATTGATTATCATGTGTTCAACTACGGTAACTGCATGGCAACAGAACAAAGCGGCTTGAACGGCAAAAACAACTGAGGTAACTACATGATTCATTATCATCATCAGTGATCAACTACGGTAACTGCACGGCAACATAAAGAAGCGGCTCGAACGGCAAAAACAATCGAGGTAACTACATGATTCATTATCATCATCATGTGTTCATTTACGGTAACTACATGACTACAGAAAGAAGCGGCTCGAACGGCAAAAACAACTGCGGTAACTACATGATTAATTATTATCATCATCATGTGTTCAACTATGATAACTGCATGACTACAAAAAGAAGCGGCGCGAACGGTAAAAACAACTGAGGCGATAATGATAAATCATGTAGTTATGATTCATTATCATCAGATTTAAGGTCTTCCGAATGTCGGCGACCAATCAAGTCGGTCGACGTACTCCTCTATCCGTCTCTCAGATACCATGACACCACTCGACCATTACTAACTTGTATGAATGTTAACTTCGGTCAAGACCGTCAATTTATGTTTAAACCTCAAAATATATTTCAGAACTCAACATAAGTGTACCAATTTATGTGTCGCGATCTACGATACTCTGACTTTTTATCATATTGCTGTACAGGGTGGTTTTTTGAGAAGGGTGCTAATTGCCAAGTCCGAAACCACGCGAGTTAAAGAAAAGTCGTGAAAGGAGTCATGCCCTCGATTTATAAGACAACAATAACTGCAGATTTCGTTTTTTTTTTCAATCTTTTACTATTGAAGGAAATCGAGATGAGTATCAAAAGTAATTTGTAATTTTTTTTATTTTTACTTATATATTTTGATTTCAGATTTCTATCAAATGAGCTTTACAATGAGGGCGTGGATGGAATCGTCACGGGTAAACGAGGCGCGGCCGCCGGCCTCTTCAAAGGACGACGTAATATTAGAAAGGTAAGTTCTACAATAGCCAATACTTCTACGATGGCCATGTAGCTTGTACTGGGCCAGTATTCATTGCAGAAATAAACTGATATTGAAGTGCGTGGCCCTAATTCTTCTAAATTTATCGATGTGTAGCGGTTCCCGCTTTACAAAATTGCCCCGAACACCCCCTGTGTTTGACATTTGATTTTCAAACGGGGAGGTGAGGTAAACATAAACACGTACGCACACAGAGACGTGATTATGATTACGCTCGAATTCGAAAATAAATTGAGTTCCTACGTAACAGTTCACAGCACTGCGCAGAACATTTATTAACTTTTACTGAGGGAAAGCGAGTTATTATAGCATTTCCTGCCCTTTATTTTCGAAGAGAAACTGATGGTTTATGGATTCAAACAAATTATTCTTTGCAGGTTATAGATAAGAAATCGCTGGCGCGAAGCACTGTCATGGCGAATATGGAAGAGTTCGAGAGAAAGAGAAGACTCAACATGAGACAGAATAAATTGGTAAGTCTTTATATGTAAGTCAGTTATATAATGAGTCGCATTTCTATTGATATAACTTTGAACAGTCGTAAACAAAAAACGCACCGGCCAATGCTGCGCTACTAAACAAGAGTTGTTTTCAATACGGAAAGAGACTAGTCTCTTTCTCTCTTTCTACATGAGTTTCTCTTTCCGTACTTGAAATAATAAAATTAATGCTTTTCGAGTGAATTTTAACTCTAAAAGAATTAAATTTTTCCCCAAAACGTTTTATTTTTACAAGCTTTTATTTAACTTGTAAGGTATGTAAACGTAGTTACGTAACGTGTACGTTTGGAATCTTGCAAATCAATTTTGAAGCAGAAATCTTCAACCGATTAAGCTGAAATTTAGTACCTATACGCGTTTAGTTTGGATGACAATGCATTAAAAGCTTGTTTTTAAAATATTAAAACTTATTATAAAACTTTTAAATCCATCATGGTTATTAACACTCAAGGTAATTCTAACGGGATATTTAATTTACCATGATTTGAGGTTTGAGCTTTCCAATATTTCGGCACTGTTTCTAAAACTCAAATCATGGTAAATATCTCGTTAGAAATGACTTTAAAACTTATTATTCTACATACCACTTTAATTTTATCTGTCAATAACTCTTTGATCGTTGCTTTCAATTTAAGACGATGATGATCCGTTTCTATGTCGGTTTCTATGTTGCATCTCCTACTGATGCAACTACACCACACGTACTGCTGAACTTGCTTCCCCAAGTAATTTTCAGTAATTCAGTAACATTTATTCACACAAGACATGGTACAAAAAAATTGGTGGAATAATACAGTAGAGCTGCATATCTCGCCCGAGTACAGGCACGTGAATATTTTAGGAGTAGATAGTACTTAACTAGTTATATAAATTATAAACATTAAAATTAGATGTCATTGAATTAATTGGATTAAATAAACGCAAATATTATTAAATTGTCTGCTGAACTCATTAGGTCAAAACTTAAAATTAAGGTAATCTTACACAGAATAAAAACAGTGTTCAATAAATAAATTAAACAACTTTCTGTTGAATAAGGGACCCTTCAGTTCTTTTATATTGTTTGGCAATTTGTTGTAAATTTTGACAGCCATGTTGTAACAGTTACGACTATACAATTGCGTTTTTTTTTGCGGGTATTGCTAATCGATCTTTATGCCTAGAACTAAATTTATATACCTGTTCAAAAGTTTCAAATAATTCTTTATGTGATTTGACAAATTTACACATCTCTAAAATATACAAGCACGGCAAAGTCAGGATTTTATGTTTTTTAAATATTGGTGTGCAAGGTTCCCACGGGGGTCTGTGGAATATTGCACGTAGGCATTTTTTTTTTTGCGCTATAAATAAAGCCTTGACATTAACTGCGTTACCCCATATAATAACATTGTATCTAAGAAGGGATGCTACATAACCGTGGTACGCTAGTAGGGCAGTTTTGTGATCAGTTATGTTTGCAATATTCCATAAAGCGTAAATGAAACCGCAACCTCCTGCGTCGCAGGCGGACCTTCGCCTGCTGCGGCCCGTGGATGTCGTAAGGACATCCACGGGCTGGGTTGCTCCAACTCGAAAAACAACAACTAACAGGCTAAAGTTCTCTTCTTTACTTTAGTCTACCGAAGCGACAGAGATCAAAAATATCACTATAATTTCGCGTCAGTGTTTAATTTACTAATTTGACCTTTTCTATGTGTCCTCCTCGACCTATATTGGTCCACTGCTGGACGCAGGACCCCCCCCCCCCCTGAAAAGCGCCTTAATGACTTTTATCTCAAGAGGGGTAATGCCCATAATCCTCGCGCTAGGCGGGTTGGCGATCGCAGTTCGGTGGTATAATTGATCTGCAGGGGGCGCTGCTGCCCGCCTCCGGTTCATATCCCTTAGTCGCCTCTTACGGCACTCGCTGGATGAATTGGGGCGGTGTAAATTCTAAGCCGGCACCACACAGCGATGTTTGATTTTATGTGTACATTTATTGTATTTATGGACATATTTTATTTGTTGGTGGGTCGATTCTCGCCGTGACCACCACTGACCTCCACCTTCTATAGCCAAATGGTATTTTCAGAGAGAAGTCCTCGGTTGTGAAGAAGGCGTGAACGTGTTGGTGATCAACGATGAAGTCTGCTTGGAGTACGACTTTGAGGAGCAGCGGCCGGTGGTTTCCGTTCATCCTTTCTTCACTAAGGTCATGAAGGCGCATCAGGTTAGTCTGCAAAATTATACATTTTCTTTAAATTTTAGTTTTTGCTGTGCCGTGTACTTAGATAGAAAAAGGGTATGCTAATTTAATTTTATTTTTCTATCACATACTTTATCTTTAAGATGTATACAGCAGTGGTAACTTGCATTAGGAGTCTTTGACGACGTCCTTGGCGCAGCGGGCGAAGGTCCGCCTGCGACGCAGGAGGTTGCGGTTTCAATTCCCGCCTCGGAACAAATTTGTGTACGATCTGCAGAAATGTGTTCCGTTGGTCTGGGTGTTTTCTATGTATAATAAAAAATATCTATCTATGTAGTGTATTCTATTAAGTATATCAGTTTTCTAGCACCCATAACACAAGCTCTGCTTATCTTGGGGCTAGATAATGCTGTGTTAATTATCCAGCGTTATACTTTATACTTATACCTACTTCTTTTATCTGGCTGTGACAACAATTTTGAATGTCAAGAAACGCAAGAAATTTATTTCTGGGTTCTGCGTATGAGTGATTTTTCAAAGTAAAATTATTGTATCTATCTAAACATGACTTGTAAGCGTAAGATTGTGTGGCAGGTAGGAAACCTCTTTTTTGTCTTTAGGAGTCACGGAACGCAGACTTATGTGTCGTAAGTCCTCGTCCAGACTGGGCGAGCATCCTTGCGAGGCAGCCTAAAAAATATTTATGTGTATATAATATAATATATATATAATATTTATTTTTTATTTAATATATAAATAAAAAAATAAACAATAAAAATACGTAGCTCGGCGTTGCCTCGCGCGGTACTCGCCCAATCTAGACTCGGCCTTAAACGAACGTCATGTGTTCAATAAATAAACAACTGGAACACTAAACAGTAATAGGTACCTTAGTTTCTGCCACACTATTCTAACGTCACGTCACGTCGCGGGCTCAACGCGCGCTCGTGCGTAGTGCTCGGAGAGAGGCGGAACGCGCGCGTCTAGAACCGCATTCACCCTGCAGTTGTCCCTCGTTAAGGGATGAAACGTTGGTGTTCTTCCAACACAAATAAGTTTCGTAGTTAACCCGCTTACATCCGTAATGAATACTATTCTTACCTCTATTTCCACAGTACGAAGGCGTAAAGTTCATGTGGGACGCGTGTTTCGAGAGCCTGCACAACATCAACATGGGCCAATCCGGCGGCGGCTGCATCCTCGCGCACTGCATGGGGCTCGGCAAGACGCTGCAAGTGCTGGCTCTGTTACACACGGTATGTACATAGTGCTGACTCTGTTATACACGGTATCTTATATACAGTGCTGGCTCTGTTACACGCGGTATTTACATAGTGCAGACTCTGTTATACACGGTATGTTATACACAGTGCTGGCTCTGTTACACACGGTACTTTATACACAGTGCTGGCTCTGTTACCACACGGTATGTTATGCTGGCTCTGTTACACACGGTTTGTACATAGTGCTGACTCTGTTAAACAAGGTATGTTATACACAGTGCTGGCTCTATTATACACGGTATTTTATACACAGTGCTGGCTCCGTTACACATAGTATGTACATAGTGCTGACTCTGTTATACACGGTATGTTAATGTTATACGCGATGTGGCTACATTGATTCAAAAATAAAAATAATAAACACCATATGCCAGTGGCGAAAGAATACCCTTGATAGAGTTTTCAGCCCCATAACTCGTGTAACAGTAAGAACACACCTTAATCCTCTCGGCCTACTATAATTTAATATCTCTCTACGTATAATCAACTAAAATATTTTTTGAAACTTTTCACTTGACTATCTTTTGTACATTCCTAGCTTATATTATACCTTGACATTTTGTGTAATTATTTTCTATCTGTCGTATTAAACGTAATTATATTTAATTAGCATACTTTTCATCTAATCTGAATTGTTCGCTTTTAACAGGTCCTGACGCACCCCCGCGCAAACATGCAACGCGTGCTAGTGTGCTGCCCCCTGTCGACGGTGCTCAACTGGGTCGACGAAATACACAAGTGGATCGGACCCGTCACTGATGAGATCAAGGTATGTCTGTTATTGGCGGTGCGGACAGCGGGCCATACTTGAGTTTAGGTTGCGAGGCAGAAACGAGTCTCTGTCTCGGTCTCTGGTTTCTACCAAAGCGGTAAAAATAAATGTGTAAAGAGAACCAAAAGAATCCCTGGAACTTATAGTGATGGCTATTTCATTTCACACTATATCGTATTTTAAATGATTGCATTATTTATTTTGCACAACAAAACCAATCTTAGTAATCTAAATACACTAAAAGCTTCTTATGTCCTTTTACAAGCCTCAAAAAATAAGAAGGAAACTGCAGGTAACCAAACATTATTTTTGTCCTAGTCCATTGTGTACCCTTCTTCGTCATCAGTGTATCCCACTGCTATTTAACCGTAACACAACAACCCCGAGGGTTCGGACTGGAAGTACCCACTTCCCGCTTAGTACTTTTTTTAAATATACATGTTATTTATTTCTCTTCGCAAAGGTGGTTGACAATATAACAATGGATAGACTAAGATTTAGGATTTTACCAGGTAGGTATTGACAAACCCTGTTTTGTGAAGACCGGTGCCTGAAGTAGGTTCTAAGAACCTGTGTTACAGGTCACCAGCAGGGGTATTTTAATTCATTAGATTCGTTTCCAAATCGAATCCGACGGATCTTTAAAACGCTATTTTGAATTAAAATACTCCTGCAGGTCTTCACTCCACGGACTTAGACAATGGACCTGCACAATAATAATATAATTATAAGTATTTATTTATATACCACTTATACCGTTTATTTGGCGCCTGGATTAATACGCAGGCAAGCTTGGTACTATCGCCCGCTGTCTCGCGAAGTCCTCAAAGTTAACGCATGTTATGGGCCCCGCAGTGCACAATTAACTACCAGACTCCGTCACCCGCTGATGGTAGTCTACATTGCTTCAAAATCAAGTTGAATTGTAAGCTTGTCGAGCAGAATTTCTATTCCGTGGACAAACTACTTGAGCAGTAAAATTTTTATGGATTGTTTTTACATCTTATGACTTCTGATTTTATTTATTTTGTGTATATAAAGCAATTTGAAAAATAACTATAAAACATTAGTGGGTTCGATTCCCGCTTTGGGTCAAATGTTTATACTATAAATAAATAATGCTGGACAATCCACACAGCACCAGCTAGCCCCAAAGTAAGCTACTCAAAGCTTGTGTTATGGGTACTAGATAACTGATATACTTAATACAATACACTACATAGATACATATTTTTTTTTATTATACATAGAAAACATCCAGACCAACGGAACAAATTTCTGCAGATAGTACACAAATTTGTTTCGCGGCGGGAATCGAACCCGCAACCTCTTGCGTCGCAGGCGGACTCTCGCCCGCTGCGCCACTGAGGTCGTCAAGGATACTATCTGGAAATATTTGTTCCGGGTGGTCGGGGTATTTTCTATATATAGTAAAAAATATGTATAATTATTATTTAGTACCCATAACACAAACTTCGCTTAGCTCTGGGCTAGATTGTCCAACATTATTTATTTATTTATTATTATTTACCTAGGTACCTACTTCCAAATTGTATTTCTGTAATCCAAAACTCTGTTTTCCAAAGGTGTTCGAGCTATCGAAACTCCGCAAAACCTACGAACGCGCGTACCAGCTAGAAGACTGGTACAGTGGCGGCGGAATCTTCATAATCGGATACGAACTGTTCCGAAGTCTCACCACCCTCGACCCGGAGATAGACGAGATCCGACCGACGATCATCAACAAGATCCGCACGGCATTACTGGACCCTGGTCCGGACATAATCATATGCGATGAAGGACATTTACTGAAGAATGATTGCTCCGTTTTGGCCGTGGCTATGAGTCGAGTGGTGACGAAGAGACGGATTGTGTTAACCGGGACGCCGATGCAGAATAACTTGAGAGAGTATTTCTGTATGGTGAACTTTATCAAGCCTAATCTGTTGGGAACTTACTCGGAGTATTCTAATCGGTAAGTCTTTATCCATGTCCATCCGACCTCCATTGACGACCTCCGTGGCGCAGCGGGCGAAGGAGGTTGCGGGTTCGATTCCCGCCTCGGAACAAATTTGTGTACGATCTGCAGAAATTGGTTCCGTTGGTCTGGGTGTTTTCTATGTATAATAAAAAAATATCTATCTATGTAGTGTATTGTATTAAGTATATCAGTTAACTAGTACCCATAACACAAGCTCTGCTTAGCTTGGGTCTAGATAATGCTGTGTGAATTGTCCAGCATTATTTATTTATTTTATCCATGCATGCCCAGAGATGGGCCCATGGATGAGCACTACTTCCCTCCCATATGATTAAAGCCAATCAGGTGCTTATCAGGGGGAGGCCAGCGTCCAGCAGTGGGCTATATAGGTTGTAAATGTAGTTTGTATCTAGATTATCTGCGTTTTAAGTAGTTCTTGCTATTATTCACTTAAACTCGTTAAAACGTTTTGATTAATGCATTTAAAAGTTGGAATGTAATGCCATATGGTCGCTAAGCGAAAATGTTCCTTTGTATAGTTAATTTCTTTTTTTTAAATGCTTACAATCCAGGCAACAGCCATCTGTTAAACTTTTTAATTGCGTTTCCGCCAAGAAGGGATAAAATAGACACAATATTAACGGTTTCATTGCTTAACTTATTGCATAGAGCTACAAATACATGTATGACAATATTACATTATTCATTGTTATGATGTTTTTGATTTTATTAGAATTATTTTGTATTGATTGTTCTTATGTACTTGGCATATGGGACGTTTTGGTTTTAAGTGTACACTTGTAAAATAATTAAATTAATTATGATATAGTGAAGAAATTATAATCCCCTAAATATTACAGATTTGAGAATCCTATAATGAACGGCCAGCACAGAGACTCGCTAGAAGAAGACATCAAACTGATGAAAGCCCGGACACACATTCTTCACAAAGTCTTAGAAGGCTGCCTCCAAAGACAAGAAGCCTCGGTTCTTTACCCCTACCTACCAAAGAAACATGAATACACTGTATTCATACCACTAACGAAGTGTCAGTGGGAGTTGTATAACCACTATATAGATTTTTACGCGAAAAGACAGAAACAGAAACAGATTTTGAAGGATTTCCATATACTGCAGAAGATCTGGTCTCATCCTCAAGTACTGCATAATTTTCATTTGAAGGCGAGAGATAAGAGGGACAAAATTAAAGGTAAGATGTTGTTGTTGATTATTTCTTTGTGTGTTTTTCAGTGGTTATGGTTTATACAAAGCCAAACTTGATGTAGAATGTTTCTAAACAAACCACGACACAAAAACTAAAACTCACTTGCTTGGCGTCGAGTTTAAGTTAAAATTATAAGCAATATTTATTGAAGGAAGGATCACAAATTGACAAGTTATGCTAAATTGATAAATTCCGTATAAAAAGACGCGGCAATAGAGTGAATTTTCGGTTAAGTATGGGCGGTTTCTTTACAAACATTCTACATCGAGTTTGGCTTATGAATAAAAGTAAAGTCATGTAGGTAATAGTAGTTGAATTCACAAAAGTACAATTTCATGGGATGCAAATGCACCGCAATATCGATAGTAAGAGTATGTACATGGTACCCCAGAACACCATCATCAAGTACACAAGAGTACTAGTCTCAAGTACACAGGAATAACGGTATAAAGTATACAGGAATGTCGACTTTATGGTCTACCTAATTTTTTTTTAATTGAAATTGTTCTGCTCGGTTTTCTCCCACTAAGTCCGTCATCTTTCTAGGTTGTCTGTACATGTGTATGCTTTCACGTTCCAGTAATACGAAACCATGGTCTTCGATAGCGATCAGAGCACCCTTTACGATCTTGCATTTACTCTTTATACTGATAGTGGTTTTCAATAAAGTATTATCCATCTTTAATAAAATAAATAAATAAATAAATAAAAAGCTTTATTTCCTCTTTACCTAATTTACATTTTTGTTTAAAGATTCTAGTTAATATAATCTGTTTTGTAAGGTGAACTAAAGTAGGTACTTAATAACACTAACTAATTTTTAAAAGTATTAGGACCGCCCAGGGTGAAAGCCTCCTCCAAACGAGCCCATGCGCATCTGTCTCGTTATCTATCTATACTAATATTATAAAGAGGAAGGATTTGATTGTTTGTTTGTTTGTTTGTAGTAAATAGGCTCCGAAACTCCTGGACCGATTTGAAAAATTCCTTTACCATTAGAAGCCCACATTATTCCTGATGAACATAGGCTACTTTTGACCGCGGGAAAACGGGTAATAGGACAACGGGTAGTAAGAATGCAGCTAGTCTTTAGAATAATTGAAATTGAATGCTCTTTTAGCGGAAAAGCTCGAAGACGACCTAGCCATAGCGGACCAGGAAGCGGACATCAAGCC
This sequence comes from Eupithecia subumbrata, assembly GCA_949316285.1. NCBI lineage: Eukaryota > Metazoa > Arthropoda > Insecta > Lepidoptera > Geometridae > Eupithecia > Eupithecia subumbrata. Next base: position 13,904,480 of record OX438630.1, on the reverse strand, counting down.
GGCGGAGACAGAGCTGTGGTGGCTGGACTACCTCAAGGAGGGAGACATGCTGGACTCGCTCGACAGCTCCAACAAGTTCGTGGCGGTGTTCCGGATACTGCACGAGTGCGTCGCTTTAGGAGATAAAGTGTAAGTTTCTATACCTTCGTGATACATTCACATTTACAGTTGAATGCTCACGAGTCAAACTCTGCGAATTTGTTTATTTTCTAAAAAAAATCGCAGAGTTTGAAAATGATTTCCTTAATCACCATGTTTAAATAACTACAAAAAACACGAGCGCGGCGGCTTGGCAGGCGCGCGTTTTCCCTTACGCCTACTGCTGCAGGAATACCTGGCCTTAATAGAAAGAATATTTGGTCGGTCCGCGCCGCTCAAGCGCGGTTTGACCTTAAAAGTTTCTTCCTTTTATTCCTATGTACAAAACTTCGTACGGATTACCCTAGATTATTTTTTCCAGGCTCATATTCTCAACATCGCTGTTCTGCCTCGACGCGCTCGAGTATTTCCTGAAGAAGATAAAGCAGTGGAGTCTAGGACAGGAGTACTACCGACTGGACGGGTCGGTCCCGGCCGAGGTGCGCCAGAAGTGGTGCCGCGAGTTTAACGCGGAGAACAATGTCAAGACCAAGTGAGTACGTCATACTAAAGGTTGTCGCTATGTTCAACCCCGCTGCCCCACAACAAAAAAATGAGCATTGAAATAGAGTTCAACTCGTAATCTTTACATGTATTATACTGTTATAAAGTGACCTTACGCAAGCTTCAAACGAATTTCCCGCGAGCCGTCTATTATAGCTGAGGTCGCCAATATAAAATGCATCATAATATTACGAGTTAAAGCCCATATTTGAAAGTATTTATTTGTGATGTGCTACTGTGGTGCGGTCCAGATCTGCGACAACCTTAACTTGCGTTTTTATCTAATCTCTTGGTGGTTAATGTCCATAATCCCCACGCTGAGCATGCGGGTTGGGGATCGCAGTTCGGTGTTAGAATTGTTCTGCAGGAGGCGCTGCTGCCCGCCCCCGGTGGATGTCTATAGTCGCCTCTTACGACACCCGCGGGAAGAGTTGGGGTGGTGTAAATTCTAAGCCGGCACCACACGGCACCTCGTGTGACAGGTGATAGCTTTTTATATATAAATTTTTGACTACCTGATTCTTCCCCAGACTATTCCTGATATCAACTCGAGCTGGCTGCCTCGGTCTCAACATGACAGCAGCCAACCGCGTCATAATCCTCGACACATCGTGGAACCCTGCGCACGACATACAGAGCATCTTCCGAGTGTACCGCTTCGGACAGAAGAAGGACTGCTATATCTACCGACTGGTCGCTTTGGTAAGCATTTCATCTAGCCAAAAGACTACAGTAGGGCAAGCACGCGTCTACTACGTTGTCTGGTGTAGAACAGAGAAAAATTACGTCACTTTGTCATCAAATAAATAAATAAATAAATAATGCTGGACAATTCACACAGCATTATCTAGCCCCAAGCTAAGCAGAGCTTGTGTTATGGGTACTAGATAACTGATATACTTAATACAATATACTACATAGATAGATATTTTTATTATACATAGAAAACACCCAGACCAAAATGCGTAATTATTTAAAATAAAAACTCATTTATTGCCTATAAATTACTTAAGGCTGGGTAGGCCAGCAGAGGCCGCATTTTTTTGATTTTTAAAACCATCTGAGACTTAGAAAATAGTGTTTCAAATTCTGAAAAAATATATATATTACCTAAGGATCTAGTCTAGTGAAAGTCGCATTCAGTTACAAGATGTAATGAACTTCGCTCGATAGAAAAAGATCCCAAAGTGACCCCTTTTTCTAATGTTTTTTCAATACTATGACTAGCGAACTACTGATATCACACTTTTTTTTGTACTCAACTAAGGACAGTTAATATTTCTAAACAAATTCGCAGAGTTTGAATAGATAAAATGATTTTGTTAATCACCATGTTTAAATAACTACAAAAAACACGAGCGCGGCGGCTTGACAGGTGCACGTGTTCCCTTACGCCTACTGCTGCAAGAATACCTGGCCTTAACCTAAACTAGAATTAAACACAAAAATAAAACTAACAACTAGGCAAAGCGGCACAATGCTGAATCTACTCCAGATTCAGCACTGTGTCGCATGCCAGAAACATGCGGCGCTCATTTTAAATCTACTCCCCTCGGGTAGGTGGTCACCGAGGGGTTATAGGATAGCGGGTTTAACGTAGGTTAGTGCTTGCGTATTTATTTCCAATAGTGTTTATATTCAATAGTGGAAGGTTCATACATAATTTTATAACCGGGTTTATCAGTGTGTAGTATGAATGTGTATGTGTGCTAGTATTTCAAATTCATTCCTGCAACTTCAATAATGTATGCAATGTATGACGATGTCATTATTGTCTATTCTACTCTAGAGAACAATCCGCGTGCTTGGCCTACAGCTAGGCATAGGCCTTCGCCAAACATCGCAACAATATCCGGTCCTGCGCGGCTCTCATCTAGCCACTACCAGACTCCGTCACAGCTGATGGCAGTCTACGTTGCTTCAAAATTAAGTTGGAACCTTGGCTTATCAAGCAGAATTTATATTCAGTGAACAAACTACTTGACCAGTAAATTCATCATTATGATGTTACATTTATGATTTTTACTTTATATATGTTTTCATTTTATTTAATTTGTGTATACAAAGATTAAAAAGAGAAGAGAAAAAGAAAGAGATTTTTTTTTTTTTGTGAACATTAACTAAGTACTTACAATATGACATGTTAACTAGTTTTAAGAAAATCTGACATTTAAATTGATTTTACCAATAAAAAGTATGTCTGTATTTCTGAATACTTGTAATATTTATTTCAGGGTACAATGGAACAGAAGATCTACGAGCGCTCGGTGACGAAGCAAGCGGTGGCGTGCCGCGTCGTGGACGAGCAGCAGATAGACCGGCATTACAACCTCGCGGAGTTAACCGAGTTGTACAGGTTGGTTCCTAACTGTCTTGTTCCTTTTCATTACGGACGTAAGCGGGTCAACTACGAACCTTTTCTGGGAACATGACAAGGTGTGTCTTGTTCCTTCTGAAGTACTTTTCTATAACAAAAATATCTACATATGTATGAATGTAATGTAAAAAGTTCATCAGTTTACTAGTACCCATAACAAAATTTCTGCCTTTTTGAGGCGAGATGATACGCCGTGAATAGGCCAGCATTATTTATTTATGTATTTATGTGCGATCAAATCAATATAGCCAATATAGCTGTAGATTGTTTGCAACAGTCTGCAGTTAGCTCAACTGTTTCAATTGTAAATACTAGTTCTAATTTATTTATATTATTTCATTCTTATTTTCTTTGTGAATAAAGATTTAAAGTAATTGTTATTTATTTATTTAACACACAAAACACATTACAATGCCAGTTAAAATTAACATACAAAAAGAAAATAGTTTTAATCTACATTTTAGCGTAAAAATATGTGTGTACAGCTAAGTATAATGAATAGTGTTGCCATTATATCCCTTGTCCGGCAGAGTGGTGGTGAAAGCATTAGTTATTATCTGACCCGTGTCTACAGCAGTTGATTAGTAATTTGCCGTCAGCTGTGGCTGTTTATGACCCTATCTAACGCATAATTTTGGCAGGAGTAGAGTGTGGAGGGCTCTGTTCTCCCAACCCGGCCTTGACTTGGCCTTTATAGCACCTTCCTTCCACACATTGCTGTCATAATAACATGAGTACTTATAGAATCACACTAATATTATAAATGCGAAAGTTTGGATGGATGTATTGATAGATGGATGGATGTTTGTTACGTCTTCACGCCAAAACTACTGAACAGATTGAGTTGAAATTTTGCATCGGTGTAGCTCTAAGCCTGGAATCAAACATACTTTTTATCCCATAAAACAGTTCCCATGGGATAGAAATAACCTTTGAACGTTTCCATAGAAACAACGCGTGCGAAGCCGCGGGCAGAAACTAGTAATAAATAAATAATGCTGACAATTCACACGGCATTATCTAGTCCCAAGCTAAGCAGAGCTTGTGTTATGGGTACTAAATAACTGACATCACACTATTTATATTATAAAGGCGAAAGTTTGGATGGATGGATGGATGGATGTTTGTTACCTCTTCACGCCAAAACTACTAAACGGATCAGGCTGAACTTTTGCATACAGCTAAGTCCAATCCTGGAATCAAACATAGATATAATTTTTATCCCATAAATCAGTTCCCATGAGATAGAAATAACCTTAAAACTTTTCCATAGAAACAACGCGTGCGAAGCCGCAGGCAGAATCTAGTACTTAATACAATACACTACATAGATAGATATTTTTTTTATCATAAAAGAGTCAGGACATCCTGAACAACTATCTGCAGATCGTACAAACATTCGTCCCTAGGCCGGAATTGAACCCGTAACCTCCTGCGTCGCAGGCGGACCTTCGCCCGCTGCGCCACAGATGTCGTTATATAGATCATCATCAGAATAGGATTGAGAATGACGTGATCTCTCACGCTGTTCTGCTCAGATCGGATTAAAACTGAGCAGGTCAGCATGAGAGATAACATCATTCTCAATCTTCAAGTACGCAGGTTATACTAACTAACGTTAATCTTACAGCATGGACGAGATGGGCATGTCAGTAGCCGGCGGCGTCGCGGTCGGCGTGTCCGACGTGGCGCTGCTCCGCGTGGCGCGCGACGCGGCCGTGCACGCCGTGCACGAGCACGACTCCTTACTGCGCGGCGAGCACGAGCAGGGGCTGCCCGAGCACGAGCGCGCCGCCGCCTGGAGCCAGTTCCAGCTGGAGCACGAGAACAAGCGTATGTACAAAATATATATAGCAGTGTGAATATGTGGAGCAGGTGGTCGCATGTGCCTCGTGACACATTCCGCGGGAGAATCGCTCACGGTATCTTAACAGTAGATTTCTCTTGTTGCAGAAAAACAAAACGAACTCCACGTGAAACAAGCCGCTCGAGTAGCCATGAAGCGACTGGAGATGGATCATCTCAAGCAACAGCAGCTACAAGAAGCGGCTCAAATCCATCCGCCACCGCTCGTCCAAACAACGTCGAAGCTCGAACCGGGATACCACCTCATACAACCCAAGGAAGAACCCGGGGTCAAGCAGAAAGGGGGGAGGAAGTACAAAAAGGTCGTCCAATGTCGGATACCCATCGTCACCGGCCCGCAGCCCGGCCCTAGCAACCCAGACGAGGGCCACAAGTACCAACAACAGATGGTCCAGAAAATTACCTCCCTCCTTATCAAACACAAGTTCGTTAATGATAAATGTGAACCCATTAAAGTAGACAAGCTAGTCGCCAAAGTGAAACGCATGGTCGCAACCGGACAGCCCATGGCGCTGGGCCCTGCTTATGACGAGCTATCGAGCAGCATAGCTAACGTACTTCTAAACCCGGATGCTCCCGAGCCGCCACCGCTTACGGATATCGAAGCGGCACCAGCACCAACAGTAACACCAACTGTTCCAGAAGTAAAAGCAAAACGCGGCAGGAAAAAGAAACAAATCTTACCTGAAAAACCACCAACTCCAACTCCTGAACCGGAACCAGAACCGGAGCCAGAAACGGACGGTAGGCGGCGAAGGAAAGCGGCCATAGCAGCAGAAAAACAATTCGACTCGCAGCAAGACGTCATTGACCTCGACGACGACGCCGACGAGTGGCAAGCCGACCTAGACGAGGCCGTCGCTGTCGACGACTGGCTCACCGACACCGATATCAACGACGAACCGACACAAATCGAACCCATACCAGTACAAAAAGAAACCCCAACCCAAGAGAAAACTAGAAAGATAGTACCAAAACAGAAACCGATTCCAAAACAGAAGGAATCTGTAGATGATATTTTCTCTAGTATCTTACTCAGCGATGATGAAGTTGATATAGAGGTCAATGCCCCCGCGCCTACCCCAAGCCAAAGCTCAGCAAAACACGAGGAGGTCATCGAACTTCTACCGTCTTTGCTTACCAACGCTCACTTTATAAAGATAGTCGCGTGCGCGTACGCTAAGAATAACCCTATGATGGACAAAGCGGCCGCTCGGCTGGCGGCGCAGTATAGTACGCTGAAAACGCTGCAGGAGGCTCAGAGTGAAGGGAGGCCGATCACTAGCGGACCCGTCTATGATATCGCCGTTCAGGTATGTTGGAATTTAAGCTTTGTGTTGTCTGCATTAGAACTTATTTTAATTAGAATAGTTCTACTTGCTGAGATTTTACTGGGCCCGTAATTGACTGAAGTAAAGGTTAATTTGAAACATATTTCCACACAAATAAGGTCGTTTATGATAGCACTTTTGACTATACCTTTTCACCATATCGTGCTTATCAGAGGAGGCCTTTGTCCGGCAGTGAACAGGCTTACAACTTTTGATGTGATGATTGTTATTTTTTATTTCGGCATACACAGCTTCCAAATATTATTATTATTATTAGCCCTGTCATTCCACTGCTGGGCAAAAGCCTTCCACATTCCCTCCAGACATCACGATCTTGAGTTACCTCCGTCCAATTGACCAAGAATTTGTCGAGTTAAGTGGAAATCACAATAATTAAACTATATATTTTCAACAGTCCCTAGGTAAAGATATCCTCAGAAAGCTACAAAAAGCGAATCCAAGATCGGACAAGGACAGCACAGCGGCCTCCGATAAATTACGGTTACTACTGGGGGGTAACCCTGAGCCAGCACCACCGCCGCCTGATGCCAAGAAGCCGAGGATAGGGCCCAAGTCTAAAGTAATGAAGGAGGTCAAACAAGAGAAGAGTGATACGCCAACCAAGCCAGTGAATACACCAACCCAGCTTGTTGATAGGAAGCCCGTGATAAAGGCAGTGTAAGTTAAAAATAGTTTTGATTATAGGTTCTAGAAGTAAATTGGTCAGTGTGGGTGAATTACATGGCTGTGTGGTGCCGGATTAGAATTTGCACCACTCCAACTCTTCCCGCGGGTCTAGAGAGGCGACTAAGGGATATCCACCGGGGGCGGGCAGCAGCGCCTCCTGCAGTACAATTCTACCACCGAACGTGATTTCCAAACCAGCATGCCTAGTGTGGGGGTTATGGACATTGCCCCCCATGAGATAAAAGCCAATAAGGCGCTTATCAGCGAGAGGCCTGCGTCCAGCAGTGGACTAATAATAGGCGGTTGGGGTGAGGTGAGGAGTGAAGTATACTATAAGGGCTGGCAGAACATACAATGAGAATGGGAGATTCTTTCTTAGCCAACCCAAACCGATCCTAGAGGACATATGATTCTATGAAATTGTGTTTGGGTGGTAATCTTCAAAAGATAATTGGACAATTAGCAGCTTCGGTTAACTTTGGAGGAAATCGCCTATTTGAGGCCTGGATCCAGGACCTTTTTATTTGTGAAATTTCAGAGCCAACTAGACAACACTTACCTTCGTACTATAATGTGACAGTAACATGAATTCCTTTCCACAGTTCAAACGCCACGCTGTTCGCCCCGTCCAAGTGCAAGACTAAGCTCACCACGACCGCCGCGCGAGAGGAAAGCATCCTTCCAGACGACGAGGACGTCATCACCGTGCCCACAGACCCTCACGTGGACAGGAAGCCGATCGTTCTCAGGAAGATCAAGCTGAGCGCTCCGACCGTGCCCGCCGCTACGCCGGTAGCGATGGGCCGGGGGCCAGCCCCACCGGCCACCCCTCAGGCTCAGCCCCAGCAAGCCCAACCGTCTGATGGAACGATTTGCCTCGACAGCGATGAGGAGGACCGACCTCCCGCGGTCGCGCCCGGCCCGCTGCGGCGAAGACTCACGAAGATCGGAACGGGACCCGCGCCCGTCCCTGTCGCTCTGACGGGACCCAACGCTCAGACTATACCGCTCGCACCGACGCCTCAGAACAAGCCGACGTACTACCAGTTGTCTCCGTGCGGAATGCGCGCGATCCCAGTGCCAGGACCGGCGCCTATGCCTCTGCTTTCACTCGGTCCCGCTTCCCAGCCTGCGCCGGTATCTCAGGCCATGCCTTTGCGCGGACTCCCCATGCCCGGTTATTTTACTGACTCTAATCCACAACAGGGCCGCGCCGCGCCGCCCGTTCCCATCTCGCTATCGGGTCCCAGTTCACAACCCGTTCCGATCTCCCTCGTCGGTCCTGATTCCAAAGCGGGAACGTTACCGCCCGCGCCCGTCCCGATGTCACTGGTCGATGCTAGTGGGCGGCCGGTCGGACTCGCGGGCATGCCTATGTTCGGAAACGGACAAGCGATGGTGTTCTCGAGCCACCAGCCGACGATGACTGCACCGACACCAGCCACCGCCCGCGCGCCTGTACAACAGCAACCGGCGACGGTCAAACCGGCCGATCTACTCCGCATCACGCAATCAGGTCTCGTTGAGATACTAGTGAGGAAGCGAGAAGCTCTGAACAAGCTGACTACGGAACTGCCGACAACTATCATCGATGATGAGGAGCCGGCGCCGGAAGCTCCGAAAGCGCTGCCGAAGCTCGCGCCGAAACCTACGCCCCAGATAGCGCCGAAACCTACGCCCCAGATAGCGCCGAAACCTACGCCCCAGATAACGCCGAAACCTACGCCCCAGATTGCGCCGAAACCTACGCCGAGGCCGCCACCAAAAGTAGCTCCAAAGCCTCCCGAACCGCCGAAGGTTCCGACCCCGCCGCCTCCTAAACCCGCTGAAAAACCTGCCAAAAGAAAGTCCCGTCGAAGTTGGTCGTCGAGCAGCAGCAGTAGCGGCCGATCTCGCTCCTCGAGCCCCGAAGACCCGCTCGCCATCCTCAAAGACGTGGTCCACATACAAGCGCCGGACAAGCCCGCCCAACCCGAAAAGAAGAGGGCTGACTCGTCCCCGAAACCGACTAACATTGGCTCGTATAAAATAAAACACGGGGGCCAGAAAACTGAATCTCCTCGCTCGGATCCGAAAATGGATAAAAACACCGTTGATCTCACGAATGTCTTCGTTGGGCCTGGTTACACGAAGATTACGAGCAATAAAAAGCCTACAGACACCTCTAAGCCCACTTCGCGATCCAATGACGTACGAAAGGATGCTTCTAAAATGAATCCCTTGAAACTAGACGTTTCTAAACTCAGTAAGAAGCCTAGCTCGAGTACGATCTCTGCAAATTCGTCTAAGTCTAGTTCATCTAAACTGAGTTTGTCTATGCCGAGTTCGTCTAAGAATAGTTTGATTAAGCCAAGTTCATCTATGCCGAGTTCGTCTAAAAATAGTTTGATTAAGCCAAGTTCTTCTAAGCCGAGTTCCTCTAAGTCAACACCATCAAAACTGGTCGGAACTTCGAAGAGTATTATACTGGATGGGAAATCAAAGTCGTTGAAAGTGGAATCCAAGAGCAGGTATGTAAATCTTTCAAAGTTTGATAAAATTATGTGCGCAAGCTATATTATAGTGAACAAGTGTCTACGCAAGCACAGGAGATGTACCTGTGCTCCGTCATAATCGGATGGGATGGTGGCCGACACGACCGGTGCGAGGTCAGGCGCAATACCAACGGCTTAGCGTTCTTTCCGAGGCACAGGGTATAAGACCGCCAACTTCCTGACTACGGTTATCCTATTGTGATTTTTTCTTGAATTTTTTGACCAATTGAATAGATTCTGATGACATTATAAATTCAGGTCACTCTTGAAGTTTTTTAATTTAGTAGTGTAATATGCAGAGTTTATATTTAACCATTATACTTACAGCAGCCTGCCAATGACGAGCAGTAAGAAGCAAGCAGACAAGCGACCTGCGCCTTCGACATCCGCGGGAGCGCCTCAGAAGAAGTCTAAAGGTGAGTGCCTACTGGATCGTTATTACCATCTCATCATCAGCCTATATTAGTCCACTGCTGGACATAGGCCTCCCGTAATGAGCGCCATAGCGCCCTGTCCTCAGCTTGCCGCATCCAGCATCTGCCTGCAGTCTTTCGCAGATCGTCATCCCACCTGGCCGGTGGGCGTCCTACTACGTTTGCCGAGTCGTGGTCTCCGCTCAAGAACACGTTTGTCCCAGCGGTTGACGGTTCTTCGCGAGATATGGCCGGCCCACTGCCACTTCAGCATGCTAATACTTTGACACACATTACCATCTATAGACAGGTTATTAACTCCCGGATAGAAATAGTGTTAAAGTAAAGACGAGCTCGCGCCGAAATCTTCTATATCGGTGGTAGGATAAACCTGTGTCTTGGGGACCTCCTATGAGTTCTTTACATAAAACAACGTAAAATTATATTATAGTAAAACAATATGTAGCGTGAAAAGTGTAAGATTTGATGTGGTCTCCTGAGGACATCAGTCTCATAAGAGTCAAATCAGATTACAGCAGGTCAAAAGGTTTTGGGTTAGATTTTCACTAAAAACTGTCAACAAATCGCGAATTGAGATCTCAAAGCTTGTCATTTAAGTAGTTTACTGTAAGCTACCACTAGACAGATGGTCGGTCGATATCATCGGGGTGGCTAGTCGAGTGGATGAGGCTCGCATGGGACCGACTGAGCTAGCGTGTACCTTTACCCAGCAGTGTGTCAACAGTTGTATATGATGATGAATAAATTCAAACAAATTGTCAAACGTATGTAAAACGGGCAAGAAAAGGCTTACTATAGAATATCAGATTAACTAGAGGATATAAAAGCTTGGGACGAGTTTTGCTCCAGCTCGAAAAATAACAACTAACAGGCTAAAGGTTTCTTCGTCGCTTCTTTACTTTAGTCTACATACCGAAGCGACTGAAATCAAAAATATCACTTTATTTCCGTGTCAGTGTTTAGTTTTATAATTTGACCTTTTCTATCTGTACATTTATTATATTTATGGAAATATAGAGTTTTTGATTTTATTTGAATTGATTTGATGACTTGGTGACTATTAACCTATAACCTTTGGAGTTATAATGCACTGCAGTGTTTTGAGATGTTCGATGAAGCTTCAACATCTTTTCGACATATTTAATCAAACGAATGCACGTATCTTCATTATCATGTAGGCTCGTTAAAGATCGCCATTGGCAGTGAGGTTGTCGCTCATACGTCCAACCCCACAGCCGCACAACGCAAAAATGAGCATTCAAATATGAGCTTAAACTCGTAATCCTTAGCTTCAATTTAGAGTGACAAAATGACTTACCGCAAGCTTCAAGCGAGTTGTCTCTCATCTAAATGTTAAAGCCTATATTTGAATGCTAGTACATGTTTGTGCTGTGCGGCAGTGGTACGGTTCAGACTTGCGACAACTTTTAGTTTCAAAAGCAACTGTTTATAAAGAAATATACATAAAGTACTTCATGTTATATTTCTTGAAATATACATAAAGTACTTCATGATAGATTTTTTGAAATATACATGAAGTAATTCATGTTATATTCCTTGATAACAGTTGCGTTTTGATCAAAATAATACTTTTGTTTGTGAATCATGTTGGTTGTTCTTTTGTTCCAGTTATGACGCTGAAGGACTTCGATATCGATGACATTGATGACATCATAGAATTAGACTAAATGACACGCTAAAAATATCTTTAGAGCGATTATTCAAGCAGGAACTGACTTGTCGAGACACTTTTGGAGTTATAGATAACTTCAAAACAGGTTTTCTATAGGTTATTAGTGTAGCATGATTGTATTGTGTCTTAAGAGTAAAGTTGACTGACCGCATATTAGCTACTATCGCTTGAGCAGGTGGTAATGGACGTGCGAGTGGTACCACCGCTCGGGAGCTTTCAAGTTATGGTGGAACGTGCGTGAACAACACGAAATTCAATATATTCTGATTTCTTGTATTTTCTAGAGTAATATAGCTAGCGAATTTGTGTTTTTGCGCACATTGTAAACCATTTGCTATGGACCCGTGCAACAAACGTCTATTTATTAAATAATTATAAATATTTCTGGACAATCCACACAACATCATAGCCCTAAGCTAAGTAGAGCTTGTCTTATGGGTACCGATGACTGATAAACAGAAAACAATACATTACATAGATAGATACATTATTGACTACATACTTTATGTCCTGGAGTCGAACGATATCCTGTTTAGTTTAGAAAGAAATCTCTTACATGTCTCTTCGTCTATAATAGTATGCGTTCATAAAAAAATGTGCGCAATGTGCATTTATCAGCTAGCTATATTACTTGCAGAAAGCAGTAAATACGAACGACGAGACATAAAATTCATTTGCCGCGAAAACGTCACGTTTTACCTTGGCAACAATCGCTCACGCGATAGTAACTAATGTGTGGTCACCTAATGGTCTCTATGTTATGGTAGGAATAGTGTTTGGTAAAAATGTTTATTTCAGACAGTTTTTTCTTGGTAAAGATAATTTTTACCTTATTACTACTTACTACCTTCACCACTAAGGCTGGTGTTCACCAAAAGATAACCGGACAATTAAGCAGTTTCGTCGTTTAACGTTAACTTCGACGTTTAATGTATGATAACTTATGTCAAAAACGTCAAAACAACTGAAAAATTTAACCATCTGTTGGTGAACTCTGATCTAAATAAAGTATCGTAAAGTCATGTGATCATCAAGTGATCGGTGAAACTATGCTTTATTCGTGTCAACGAAGTCATGGTAATGAGTTTATTAGGGTTTTTTAGTGGTCAGTGAAAATATACTATATTCATTCGTGTCCTGCTTGTTTGACAATTCATTAGCATCTACAACTGATTAAAATTAGGTGATTTCTTTCTTTTTTTATTTAACTGTCTTGCAAGATGGTGAGTACAGCCTTGTGATAAAACCATTTATTTTAGAACTAAACTATTTAATTTCGTTATTCTAGTAAAATATCTGAATAAAACATTATTTAGAAATATGTTATGGTAACTGTAAAGTCATTTTTTTAGAATAAAATATGCTTCAAGATAAGAATTAAAAATTAATAATAAAAATTCAAACTATAGGGTTCATATTGTGCGAGAATGTGGGTTTAGAAAATTATTCACAATTAAGGCAGATTTGTTTTAAAGATAAATGTTTAATGATAATAATTTGTATTGTGTACCCAAAGCACGTTTTATCGTTCGAGAGTCACTCACGCTCGAAATAATACAGTGATTGTTTAAGTTACGAGTTTGTATGTTTAGTTGTAAGTTTTTAAATAAAATTTCTGCTATGTAACTAAACACATACCCATTTTATTTCATTGACGAAACCTGAAAATCAAACTTACCTAAAAAGTAGTAAAATAAAACATGTTATGTTCAAATATATCATTATAATTATTTTCTCAACTTACACTAATAACAAAATATATTAAACATTTAATCTACGTTTGTATTATATCCTCCGTAATTAAAGCTGATTATACAATAAAATAAAAATATAGTTATATAATTTTCTTCATCAAATAAGTAATGCCTGACCAGTTTTATCACTTTCAAACTTAAATAAATATATTTTAGATCTCTTCTCTTATTTTACTATAAAAACTTTCGTAGTTCGACGAATTCTTTATGAATGTATTCGGGTTATCTAATCTAGTTTGTGTTTAAAGAACACCAACGTTTCATGCCTTAACGAGGGACTTCATCAGGGTGAGTGCGGTTCAAGTCTGCGCATACTGCGGGCGAGAACGTGGGTGTTCTTCCATCACAAACCAAGTTCGTAGTTAACCCGCTTATATTTACAATGAACTCTTCTCTTAAGTCTATAAAAGTAAATTAGCACACAGTCGTATAATATTTTGTTCGCATCAGTTTATTATTATTGCATTGGTTTCTTAACATCAAATGTAAAATAAGGGTGGTTTTTATTGAAAGATAACCGAACAATTAGCAGCTTCGATGGTTAACTTTGACGTAGTGTATGACAATTATGTCAAAAACGTCCAAACTAAAATGCAAATCCGATTTTATTATACGAAGAACACTAAAAGTATTATAGTTGGATACTTATACACACTCCTATAGTACTATATATAACACATAGGTACGTTTTTATTTAGTTCGTTAGCACTTGGTGTTACTCAAAAAAATCAAATTCAAGTAAATACAAATAAATTCAGAGATCCATATGCACTGGATGCACCATATAACAGTCAATAATCTCTAATATTTTTAACAATTTACAAATATTAATAAAAGCTTATGTTTGAAAAATCAATACCCATTTAGATTTTGAATAAAATAAACAATCCTTTCATACAAAAATGCATAAGATATCTTACAAGGAATTTAACCATTGAAGCAGCTTTAATACTGGCATTCTTTAGACCTTTAATTAATCCTACAAAAGGGGTCGTCCATTAATATCGTGAGACTCAAAAGGAGGGTTCAGAAAAAATCACGAAACCACAAGTTGGACAATTTTATTTTGTTTATGTAAGTTCAGTATATTGTTTGTAGGCTATAATGTAGGTATTATAGTAGTTAAGTAGTGTAAGTATTGCTTTTTTTTCGAGTGCCACCGTCTATTTTGTTCTGTAAGAACAAAATGTCCAGTCCATCCCAAGGTTGCCTGGAAGAGATCGCTCATAGCGATAAGGCAGCCTTTGTACTTCGTCTACTCTTAGCATTTATTTCTGTATTGTTTTTAGTCTTTGTGTGGTAAAGTATTATCTATCTATCTATCACAAGGGAGTGTGTAGTCAGATTATCACTATTTTTAAACAGGACAGACATCATTTTCAACACGGTGCTAAATTTTCCAGAATGAAATTTAATTATACCTGTATTTAAACCTCTGCTTAGCTTGGGGCTAGATAATGCTGTGTGAATTGTCCAGCATTATTTATTTTTTAGAGAATATTCTGAATTCTGTCGATTACTTTGTTGTAAGTATTAAAAAATACGTGATTTTGGGTAAGGAGGGTAGTCTAAAGCCCCACCACGTAGCACCAGAGGGGATGGGCCCCTCCAATCCCCGGAGGGGGGTTGTTAAAGAGTTGCTAAAAACAACACGTCATTACTCAACAATCAAACACGAAAGCGATAGCCTACATTTAGTTATTTTCGTTTTATTTCATTATCTTTGTTGTTATTGTATGCTGTCTGTAATTCTGTGTTTTCTATGGACTTTAGTTGTACTTTTGGTTTCTATGGTCTGTAAATAAAGGTTTTGATTGATAGATTAATGGACGACCCCTAAGACCAAATTCACTGGTCGTTCAGCAATGGCGTGTCGTGTCTCGTATTTTCAATGTTATCCAAATGCAGTCGAGGTGTTCCTCACCGCGAGACTCGCGAGAGCTTGGATTTGTCGAAAGAGCATATCGCCCCGAGTAGCGCCGAGCGGCCGTCGCCGTTGGGACAAGGGCTGATAGGGGAAGAGCTGGCCGGAGCACTGGTTTCTGCAGCTGTGGAAGGGATAAAATTTGGTTTATGATCTAGAATAACACATAGGCAATCTAATTTTCAAAAAATATCATCAGAGTGGGTCAACAAGGGTGGTTAAGGCCAGGTAGTCCTGCAGCAGTAGGCGTAAGGGAAAACACGCGCCTGGCAAGCCGCCGCGCTCGTGTTTTTTGTACTTATTTAAACATCATTCATAAGAAAATCATTTTATCAAGTCAAACTCTGCGAATTTGTTTAGAAATATTAAGTGTCCTTAGTTGAGTACAAAAAAAAGTGTGATATCAGTAGTTCGCTAGTCATAGTATTGAAAAAACGTTAGAAAAAGGGGTAACTTTGGGATTTTTTTCTATCGAGTGAAGTTCATTAGATCTTGCAACTGAATGCTACTTTGACTAGATTAGATCCTATCTTTTATTCAGAATTTCAAACACAATTTTCGAAGTCTCAGATAATTTTAAAAATCAAAAAAATGCGGCCTTCGTTGGCCTACCAAGCCTTAAGTTTCTGTGAGAAATTATTATTCCTTGGTGCGTATCACCAAGGTCTCTCAAAACTCGGTATAAATAAACTAGTAAATAATGAATCACGTATTTCTTATTGTTACAAAACTACCCCTATGTGTGCACTATTTCTGAAACTTCCACGCGGCGAAGCCGAGCGAAGCCGCGGGCGGGGAGAAGCCGCGGGGCGCAACTAGTAAATAATCCATAAAGAATGCTGTACAATTCACAGCGTCATCTAGCTTCAAGCTAAGCAGCTTGTCTTATGGGTACTAGATAACTTTTATACAGGGTAAAGGGCGTGCGGGTGGCGGGGAATTGTGCGTCACTTCATGCAATTTTAGTCACAATGGAGCGCTTCGCGGGACAACAGCGTGCTTTTTGTGAAACAATTTTACAAAAACAACGCTCCTACGTTACTCTACGACGCCTGTTTAGAGCTGAATACGGATTACGCCGTGTAAGTGAGTGTCCAAGTGTTCATTTAAAGCTTGGGTCAAGAAGTTCAAGCAAACGGGATCGACAACGAATATTAAACAAACGTAGCGTATTGTATTAAGTATATTAGTTATCTAGTACCCAGAACAAAAGCTCTGCTTAGCTTGGGACTAGATAATGCTGTGACTTGTCCACCATTATTATTTATTTACTAGCCTTTTCAAAGACATCACAAATCCACGCCTCAATTATACGAAGAATAGAGGATCGCGCCAGCATTTAAAAATGTATCTATAGGTGGGATTTCGAATACTCACGCATGGCCGGCGGCGTCGGCGACGAAGCAGTGCTGACGCTCTGCGATCGAACCGTCTCTGCTAATGATGACGAAGATTTCCATACGCTATCGCGTTTCCTCTGCAAGAACAAACTCTTATCAATCTCAGGTTTTTGTTATTGCGTAAGCCCTCGCAGTACCACTCTGGGTAATTTCTAAGAACTCAAATATTATCGCAAAAATTTTCGACTTCGACGGGACTTGAACCCGCATCCTTCCCTCAGTACGGGAATGTGCTAGTGCCAATAATCCCCACGCTGGGCATGCGGGTTGGGGTTCTGTGGTAGAATTGTTCTGCATGAGTCGCTGCTGTCGCCCCCGGTGATTATCTCTTAGTCGCCTCTTACGAAACCTGCGGTTGTAAGCCGGCACGGCCACTACTGGTATCAAGAAAATACTGATGGTTTTTATTTTGCTTACCGCTTTTCGCCGCTGCTTCTTCATTTCTTCTTCAGAGCCCAATATTTCCTGTATCCTGACTTCTCGCCTCGCAATCCGCTCCTGCAAAATAATATAAATTATGTAGTATTATTATTATAAATTAAAGAGCCTAGCTCTTTTTTACTATAAAAACTATCGTAGTTTGACGAATTCATTACGGATGTGAGCGGGTTAGCTACGAAAGGAACTAGGAAGCTAAGTGAACTAGGAAGCCTAGCTCTTGTTGGTGTAATATTCATTATTTTCTATGTATAACAAAAAATATTTATCTATGTAATGTATTGTAATGTGTATCAATCATATAATACCCATAACACAAGCTCTGCTTAGCTTGGGGCTAGATGATACTGTGTGGATTGTCCAGCATAATTTAATTGTTCCTAATAATAATAATAATATAATAATAATGCTGGACAATTCACACAGCATTATCTAGCCCCAAGGTATAGTATTATAATATCTGTGCCCCAAGCTAAGCAGAGTTTATGTTATGCGAATGCTTTTCAGTTTTTTCAGCGGTTTAATTTTTTTGTTAAAAATATTTATTTTATAATTTTTTGTGGCTATAATCTATAGCCTTATGCATATTTGGATGCACATTTTGGTCCAGAAGCCGCGACAACTTTTAGTCCTAACTAATATGCAAACAGGATTCATTCTTCACATACCATTTTCTGATCAGTCCTAAGTCTCTGCTCAATGCAGTCCACAGCCCGTTGCAATTCACCCTTCAACGCGAGAGGGAACTTGAGCGAACATCTCGCCTCGCTCATACTCATGAGTCCGTTCCTAGGTGCGACGGAGAAGAACGGATGGTAGAGCAGGTCGTCCAGTGTTGTGGTGCCGAGCTTTGACGAGCTTGAGAGGCAGATACGGAAGACTGATTCTGGAAGTAGAAATTAAACATACTTTTATGTAAAGAAAAATAGTGGTCATGATAAACAGTACGTATGTATAAAAAGTAAATCCGTTTTTGGCCGTAAGTTTTGATGTGTAACATATTATTAATTAGGGGTTGTGGATTTTGTTTTACCAATAAATATTGATATTCATATTCATATCATTTTGATTTTATTTTTCATTGTGATTTTATGCTTACAGGTATTGTTCTTAAGTGTAGGTGGTCTTAGTGGGTACACAATGCATAAAAACCCTGACAGGGCGCTACAATTATTTTGGGTTTGCTCATGTTAGATTGACAACTTTGATACCTACTTCAGAAGAATTTTACCTTTAAGGTTTAAAGTGACGATATTTTTAAAATAGGACATTGTACATCTAGGAGAGAAAGTGCCCAATTCCTATCGAATGTGTAATTTGAGACACACGACCTACTACGGCCTTAAACACGAGATAGGAATCGCACTTTTTTCCGAGTCACTTTTATCTCCCGCTGAACGCGTGAGAAATGAAATTCCAGAGTTTTCCGTCCCGCATTTCAGATCGCCTGCAATGACGTACTTTCTACCTTCTGTTTGGAACAGAAGCAACTTTCTGAGCAGGTGTAGTATAAAAATGTTACCTAGCCCCTCATGCAGTCCCTCCGGATACTCATAGTAGGTCTCCTCGAGCGGC
Organism: Eupithecia subumbrata; assembly: GCA_949316285.1. Lineage (NCBI taxonomy): Eukaryota > Metazoa > Arthropoda > Insecta > Lepidoptera > Geometridae > Eupithecia > Eupithecia subumbrata. Next base: position 13,885,825 of record OX438630.1, on the reverse strand, counting down.
GCCGCGAACGCCATCTCGTACAGCGTCCGTCCGAAGCAGTACGCATCCACGTTCTCAGAAAAGGATCGCCTGCGCAGCGCCAGGAACGGACGGTGCAGGGAGGACCCTCCGAGGAGAGAGTTCTCGATGTCGAGCAGTTGGACGGTGGAGTTGACGATTGCTATGTTGCCGGGGTGGATGTGGCCTGAAAATCACACTAGGATTACAAAGAAGTATCTACAATTTGTTTGTCTATGAGTTCAAATACAAATTACAAATAACAACATTTGTATTTTGTATTTGAACTCATGAATATTTCGTTCACAAAGTACACAATTATGTTTTACAATATATTGAGGGGGCTCCTTTTCAGTATAGAATACTTGTACTAGAAGGCTTCGCTCTTCCTTAGTAACATTAGCCAGATTTAACAAACTTTTTACGTAAAACATTTTGGTCAACATAGAAAAAATAAATATAATGAATAAGAAATTAAAGGTTGAGGTTAGATAACAGCACTATTGAATGAAATGCTTGAGTCGTATTAAGTTATTTTTCCTTATCCTTCACTCACACTTTAGAGATTATCTCCCACTCACAAGAGTAGGAGATAATCTCTGGAACAGTAGGTAATCCCAGAGATTATCTCCCACTCACAAGAGAAGGAGATAATCTCTGGAACAGTAGGTAATCCCAGAGATTATCTCCCACTCACAAGAGAAGGAGATAATCTCTGGAACAGTAGGTAATCCCAGAGATTATCTCTCACTCACAAGAGTAGGAGATAATCTCTGGAACAGTAGGTAATCCCAGAGATTATCTCCCACTCACAAGAGTAGGAGATAATCTCTGGAACAGTAGGTAATCCCAGAGATTATCTCCCACTCACATGAGTAGGAGATAATCTCTGGAACAGTAGGTAATCCCAGAGATTATCTCCCACTCACAAGAGTAGGAGATAATCTCTGGAACAGTAGGTAATCCCAGAGATTATCTCCCACTCACAAGAGTAGGAGATAGTCTCTGGAACAGTAGGTAATCCCAGAGATTATCTCCCACTCACAAGAGAAGGAGATAATCTCTGGAACAGTAGGTAATCCCAGAGATTATCTCTCACTCACAAGAGTAGGAGATAATCTCTGGAACAGTAGGTAATCCCAGAGATTATCTCCTATTCCCAAGAGTAGGAGATAATCTCTGGAACAGTAGGTAGTCCCAGAGTTTATCTCCCACTCACAAGAGTAGGAGATAATCTCTGGAACAGTAGGTAGTCCCAGAGATTATCTCCCACTCACAAGAGTAGGAGATAATCTCTGGAACAGTAGGTAATCCCAGAGATTATCTCCCACTCACAAGAGTAGGAGATAATCTCTGGAACAGTAGGTAGTCCCAGAGATTATCTCCCACTCACAAGAGTAGGAGATAATCTCTGAAACAGAGGAAGATAAAATAGCGAACATACCATGAGGTATTCCTTTATCTTCCAAAAACTTCAACGCCTGCAATATCTGGTATCCGTAGTGCGACAACTGGCCCGTTGTAAACGGTTTCCTAACTTTAGGGTTCCCGTATTTGGACAGATAGCTCTTGGCGTACTCTGTTCCGTACAATACGTCTCTGAGTGTCCCGTTTTCGTGTATTCTTCTAACTACGTAGGCACCGGTCTCCAGGTTGTGAATAGCTAATATCTGGTCTATGTATGGGTGCTGGAACAAAAAATTACCATTAGTCCTCAACCTCACCTTTAACAGCCTGTATTGGTCCACTGCTGGACGCCGGCCACCCCCTGATAAGCGCTTTATTGGCTATTATCTTATGGGGGGTAGTGCCTATAGTACCCGCGCTGGGCATGCGGGTTGGGGATCGCAGTTCGGTGGTAGAATTGTTCCGCAGGGGGCGCTGCCCGCCCCCGGTGGATATCCCTTAGTCGCCTCTTACGACACCCGCGGTATGAGTTGAGGTGGTGCAAATTCTAAGCCGACACTACACAACTAGTAGTCAGTGTCATAGAAACATCCAGACTTACTTAATTATGAATTATGAGCGAGGTAATCCGCTCATAATTTATTCATAATGAAGTAGGTCTGGATCGAACCTTGTTTGTGTTAGAAGAACACCAACGTTTTTTTTCACGTCAATATTTATTTATATCATGATGCGAAAGCAACTCTGTTCTGCTGTTTGTACCAAAACATCACAATCATATTTTAAATGCGAAAGTTTAGCTTGATGTTGTTTACCCTTTGACGCCCAAACTTGTGAACTGGATTGTAATTTTGCAAAGATGTAATTCTAGATTTAGAACAGCAATTCACGCCGCAAAAAATGCGTGTGAGGCTGTGGGCAATAGGAATATAAAGGCGTTAAACAAAGCAGTAATCACATAACTGCTAGAATTTAGCCGTCGCCGTAATACATGGGCAGTCCTAGAACATCAGCTGCGTTAATGGTTCTCAATGTGTTAACTCACAGACAAATTAAATTAGCTGAGATAATTCGCACAAACACCGATCCGGTCCGTAGCTCTGCCAGGAGAGCATACAGTCCATTTCCTCTCTGTATCTGTCATCTAAAGCAATGTGTATCTCTACAAACTCACAGATAAAATGACGCAAGCTCTTAAAGGCGGTCTATAGATCCTTGTCGCACAAACAGCGGTCCGGTCCATAGCTCTGCCAGGAGAGCATACAGTCCATTTGCTCTCTGTATCTCTCACCTAAATCGATGTGTATCTAAACAAACTCACAGATAAATGACGTAAGCTCTTAAAGGCGGTCTGCAGATCCTTGTCGCACAAACAGCGGTCAGGTCCGTAGTTTTGCCAGGAGAGCATACAGTCGGACTTGCTTTCTGTATCTGTCACCTGAAACGATAAATAAACGGGCTTATTCAACAGACATCCAGACGCGCGATACAAGTCAGCTACGTTCGGAAAGACGGGCGACGCAATAGCAGTGTGCATCTTATCTGTACCATTGGGCACGCTTTGGTCCTTTCTGTATCTCTTGGTGTCAATTCAGATTTCGCCAAAACACAACTGAATGTCAAATTAGTTTAGATTTGACGACATCTGAACTAAAACCACTATCGAACCAATTTTGCTTGTGTAAAGTCACCTCGCTAGCCTAATCTCCTGTGGTATAAGAGAGGTGAGAGCGTTAACAACGGTACTGGCAGAGGAGGGGTTTGTAAGCTTTATTGTGGAGGTGGAGGTACAACGGTATATTGATAAAAATTTGCCCTTGGCAGAGGCACCACGTTACACCTAGAGATGCATCCAAAATCAACAATGTTGCGTCAAATGAAACACAAATCGACGTGCGCTGGATGAATTATAAAAGTTGCTTTGTGAGTCAAGTGTTTTTTTGGGCCCTCCTAAATAGCAATAGCATCCTGAGCAAAGGAACATTTTGAATTTTTATACGTTATTTTTAACGACCTGAATTATTTTAAATTTAACTTTAAATGTTATTTTATATGGAATAGTGTCTGAAATAATTTAGCAACTTGATAATTTTAATTTTTATTATTTTGAAGCGCGGGGGACCCCGCGCTGGGCTCATAGCATTTGCTTCTGCTATATGGATAATCCGCCACTGCTGGCAGCTAAGAAAATGGATTTCTTCGAGCGTGCATTTATTTTTCGAAATAAAGCAAAAGCTACCACTATGTTTTTATACACTCACCTTCTCGCCGCTCGCATACCCTTTGCGCATAGAAGCCTTGTATACAAATAAAATAAATAAATAGTGAGTCACATCACAGACAGTCTATGTAACTTCCGATCCCTGTTTATCGCTCTATTGTGTGATACTGATAGGCACTTGAAGCTTCCGAGAATTGTATTTTTGAAGTAGGTATATATACCTAGTTCCACTTTATAAACAAAGGGTATTAATGTGGTTAAGGACATTTATTTCTCAATTAATATAATATTCATTCCTTATAGAGAAATGTGTTATTCTTAGTATCTTATGTATGTACTTTATAAACCTATATACAAGCTCGATGGATAAAGTATATGTTTGACGTTCACAACTGCTTATTTGTTATTTTATAATGTTAGGCTATTAGGAATATTCTTTAATACATATTTCGTGAAAATAGTTGTGCGATCGGATTTTTTAATAGTGTTTGGCAAGTTATTATGTGGTTTCGCTCCTTCAAATGTTATGTTTTTATTCCCATGGTCAGTTAAAGGATGGGATGCTGAAAAGATTTTTAAAACATAAGATTATGTATGTGCGTTTCGTTAATGCCAGATCATATCAATTTGACGTTGGTAGGTATTCATAAATTGCGCAGTTTAGTAGCAATTTAAAGTAAGAAGATAATTTTATCTTCGTGATAAAATTAGATACATCAATGTCTTGAGGTTCGATGAATCATAACAATTCTTAACCGATATAAGGTGAACTTCAGTAGCTAGCTGCATGCAATTTCTTTTCTTAATTTACAGCCAGATTTTACTTTAAACTGGGTGTAGGTACATATAGGTCTTACGAAGTTCATGGCATCTACAACGGTTGGTACTAGTTGTATATGATTATACCTCGATCCACAACGGCTGGTACTATAAGTTACTATAGTTGTACTTATATGATTATATCGACGGCTTCAGCGGCACAGCGGGCGAGAGTCCGCCTGCGACGCAAGAGGTTGCGGGTTCGATTCCCGCCTCGGAACAAATTTGTGTACGATGCATAATTTGTTCCGTTGGTCTGGGTGTTTTCTATGTACCTATAATAAAAATATCTATCTACGTATATAATGTATAAAATATATCAGTTATCTAGTACCCATAACACAAGTTTTGAGTAGCTTACTTTGGGGCTAGATGGTGCTGTGTGGATTGTCCAGTATTATTATTATTACTATACCTGTATTTCCCTATAACCTACATATTTCATTGACATCTCCGACGAAAAATACAGAAGCAGATTTTGGGCAGTTCCAGTAACGCCCTTGACCGGAAAGTAGAGGAGAGGAGGACCCAGCCCAGCCGTGGGTAGTGCTGGGCTTGGCCGTTCATTTTACCGGGCTGCTGGTATGATAGTAAAATGGTAAATTTTTATTATTGGACGCCAAGTCGAAATTTTCGTCGCATCATGTCGTTAACGAAGATCAAACTAATCAATAGTCAAAAATCTTGTTGAGTACAAATTAAATAAAAGAGTAATTATCATTGGGTTGATTTCGAACAAAAATTAATTGATTAATGAAAAAAATAACAATGTCAAATCATTGATTATTTTTACTGCTGCGCTGTGTCTCTCTTTTTGAAGAAATATTTTGTGTATTTACCCTCGTTATATTCTTTACCAATGTTTCAATACTCAATATCCCATCATTTATTGTATTCTATAGGTGTTTATAATTTATATAATTAAGTAACTATCATTATAGTAAGAGGAGGACGTCATTGGTTAGAAAGTTTGCATATTTCTTATTTTTCATTTACATAAATATTCGTCATGTTTGTTTAATATTTCAAAATGTTTTGTTAACTTGTTATATTATGTCTTTTAATTTGGACTGTGTAAGCACCGAATAAATGCAAGTGTGTTGTGTACACAAACTTCAAAAAACATTCGACAAGAGGTATGTCCATTGATCAAGCTTCTGTAGGCGTTGGGTATTGCACCTGTTTTATACCACCTATAAAAACTCTCGTTGTTTGACGAATTATGAATGTCAGCGAGTTATCTACGAACGAAGCGACAAGGTGCTTGGACCAAACGAACAAAGAGCTAGAACAAGTTCTTTCTTGATCTTTTACTGCTTTGACGACCCCTGTGGCGCGGGCGAAGGTCCGCCTGCGACGCAGGAGGTAGAGGTTGGGTTCGATTCCGCCTCAGGACAAATGTTTGTATGATCTGCAGATATTTGTTTAGGGAGTTCTGGATCTACGTATAATAAAATGTATGTAAAGCGGCCGTTAGAAGGACACCACGTTTCATCCCCACACAGAAACCGTGGCCATGACCGGAGACCGGGACCATGGCCGGAGGCGAAGGCGTGCTAGTTGTATCATACGAATTTATATGAGAGACTACACACACGCCGCCTGGCGGTGTATGTGTAGTCTCTCATATAAATTCACACGCATTACAACCCGCATGCCTTCGCCTCCGGCCCGGCCACGGCTTCTGTGTGTGGCTTTTAACGAGGGACTTATTCAGGGTGAGTGCGGTTCCAGTCGCTCGTGTTCCGCGTCCCAGCGTGCACTAGGTAATGAACTCACCAAAAAGTAGTGCTTCCGTATCCGCCAACCGATGGCGGGCAGCGGCCCCCGCAGCTCGTAGCGCCCCTCCCCGCGGAGCGCTATCGACACCGTCTGAAGCGCTTGATCTGGAAAGAATCAAGGATCAAAAACTTTTTATTTCCATAAATTTATATAGAAATAAAGAGTTATATAAATGTATACCTAATTAATAATAACCTAGCGCCCAGCGGATTTGCCCGCGTGGAAATTAATGTTTCCAATCAACTTTCATAAGAACCTTATCCTGACAATACCTACCAAACACAACAAAAAAGAATTAGCGAAATTGGTACAGGCATTCACGCGTGATGCCGTGACCAAGGGAAATAGAGATACACTGTACCTATATAAACATATTGTACACTTATGAAACCTAAAATTTTTGATATTTCTAGTGCGTAAGCCCTCACACTCAGGGTAATTTCAAAGAAATCAAATAGGTAATATCACAAAAATGCGGGTTCAAGTCCCGTCAAAGTACAATTTGTTTTGAGATATGATTAGATTTCTTAAAGCCAAATTCTTAAAATTAAACACTGACACGGAAATAAAGTGATATTTTTGATTTCTGTCGCTTCGGTATCTCTACATAGTATAAAACAAAGTCGCTTCCTGTCTGTATGTCCCTATGTATGCTTAGATCTTTAAAATACGCATTTTGATGCGGTTTTTTTTATTAGATATAGTGATTAAAGAGGAAGGTTTATTTGTATAATATATGCATAACGTAGTAGAGAAACACTGAATATTTTAGAGGTTTCTAGTGCGATGTCGTAAATAAACACTTTTTTGCGCTTACATTGCAAACGCGCTGACTGAACCCTACGACATAGATCAAAATAATGTATTACAATATTATTAGCATCACAAAATTACTCTCATCCTGTAGAGTTTATAATTATATTTGCCTGCAAAATAGATTCAGCCGATCCAAAATGTCAATGTCATTTATAGGGACAGGGCGACTCTCGAAAAAGAAGTTGAAGAATTAATAATGGGAGGTTATTGGGAATTATTATAACAGAAGAATTAGAAATGTAAAACTTAGAAAAATAGGGAAAAAGGCAAAGTTCTAAGGTCAACTGATTATAATTAAAGTAATGTATTACTTGAGATTTGTGTTTGAACTGATTTGCTTACAAATCAGAAGTAGAAAAAACTTACGCTCACTGGATCTTTGGTATGTAGACTTTTACTATGATACCTGTTGAATAATGGTCCCGCACACATTATATACAACAAGGTTAGGTACTTTTCAGTAAGTAGGTACCTAATTCAAGTAAAACAGCCACACAGCTCGGATCACAAGTAAATTCGGCGTCAAGGTTAATTGTCGATTCCCTTGGAAACCTTTTGAATAAGTAACAAACATACCTAGGAAGTTTTGTGTTCTGTGTAAACAGTCACGAGATCACTCCTTCATTTCCAACATGATTGGATATAGCAAGATGCAACGCCAGAGTATGAATCAAGCAATGAATCCATACCTATGTATATTCATGGAGTAAAACTTATGTACTTACAGAGTACCTAGACGCAAAGCTCATCACATACTGTACAGGAATATGAAAATGTTATGGTAATAAATAGGTAATAATACCAGCATCAATATAGCATAACCAATAAATCTAATAATACCAGCAACTTCAAAACTTATCAGCAAGTAACCCGTCCGGGGTCCGCTCACTACGGACATACAAACTTTGTACTTTGACTATTTTTCTATCAAAAAAAAAAAAATAGTCAGGATACCTATTAATATTTATCCTACTGCTGATCAGATTAGATACTTAATGGTGAAAAGAAAAATTTTTGGTTATGATAAAAGTTTCCAAAGACTCGGACAACACATTAATATTATTACCTACATAATTTAAATACTATTTAGTCTACCACTTTGGGCAGGTATCTCAAGATCAGTTATCAACTCATACAATAAACTGAGTGAGGACAATTACATTATGGACTTCAGAAAATATTCAATTTATTGACCATTACCTACATTACCACTAATATTGGTATGTCAAGGAATAAGTACTGTATAAAGAATAATCTTAAACAAAACCCTAGTTATTATAATTAATATATATAATATGATTATAAGTAATGTATAGCAATAAGCAACCTTCTCCCGTTCTCAAGTGTGTCAACTCAAAACCAACTTTGGTTTAACTCGGTCAGTGACAAAACAACTTTATAGTTATCCTACAGATCATGAATCGAAAATCTATAAATTATGAATATTGTTTAGTCAACTACCTGCCTAAATAAACTTGCATTACCTACACATTCAAACAAATCACTTGAGTTAATTTACAACATTATTAACACTGTTACCTCAGCGCTTATTACCATTGTAGTTGTTATGTTACCATGCACATGATCATCAATGGTTTTCAAACTGCTATCCTTATCCTGAAAGGCGGTTTGGTTCCTACTATGTATTTACTATGTATTCAATAATAATTTCAAAGAAATAAAAGAAACTAAATTTATTAAAGATTTAAAAGTTTATTATGCTAATTAAAAATCTGTCTATATTTACTAGCCTTGGGCATTATGATGAAGAGCATGGAGGTATGTATATACCTACTTTTTCCAAATAACTCTATTCATAACATTACTAAAGTACTAACTATGATTTTTATAATTATTATTTAACCAAGAAGAAAAAAAGACATTTCAGGAACCCTAACCTCCTTAAATTATCTATTATCATTCTCCTCTATGTTGAACAAAATTTATGCGAAAAATTATTTAGTATAACTACTTATGTTTCAAAAATATTATTTTAACCCCTACTAATGCACATTATTTTTATTAACCCTAAATCACGAATATTTAAATCCTCAATTAGTATCATAATTTTAACCCTGATTATACACAGCACTTAACCTTAATATGCTGCACATTATTTTATTAACCCTTAATGATGAATAATTTAATTTTTCAATAATGCACATAAAATGTCACTCACACACAATGTCTACACACAAGTTTATACTTAGTTAGAGCAAGGAGTTAATGTATCACTACACATAGGTTTTAATTTGAAGTAGGCAAATCTTACTTGTTATTTAAAACACACATAGTAGAGCACTATGTACGTAGTTACTCTACAACTCTTTTATCTCCTTATTTACTTTGTTTGTATAAATTAGTACCCTTTCATTAGTCTCAAGTAGCTTCATAGTTTTACCATAGTAATTATAAGATAGGTAAAACTCCTACTTTGTAAAAACCACTCAAAATTAAATAAAGTTTTATTATTATTATTATTATAATGAAGCGTTATATTAGATCCTAATCAAGCACATTTAATATGCAGACATAAAACATGGTAATAATTATTTTTTTTTAAAAAATACTCGGTTTTATTTCTGCAAACATTATGCAACATTATAATATACAGATTACTGATATTTTGATACTTTACATTGTTTATATTTATACTTGCTACACCAAGTATACAAACAAAATAAAAATCATACAAGTATAGAGATAGTTCACTACACACAGGTTGTACGAGTGTACTACCTGTTCAGCTAAACTCTACTAAATTGTTTCTACACTAGAGCACTCTCTAAAAGAGATGTGCATTTATTTCTCTCTGATAAGGTCCTCAACATAATAGAGATGATATTTTGCCCAACGATTAACTAAAACCACTAAAAGTTAAAAAAGAATTTGTACATACATAATATAATTATGTACATATTTGATTTATTTATTTATTGAGGTATTTATTCATGAACAAAACACCAGCCCTTAAAAATATATTTTTTCTTATAAATCACCAACAGCCAATAAAAGGATTTACATTATTATAGTGAAAAAAAAGAACGATCTGTCAATATGTACCTAGGTCATCCAGTTACCCTTACTAATTCACACCACATTATGGTTAGAAATTTAGATGGACTAAAATGCAAAATCTACATTTTTAGTCCAAAAGTAAACTTTATCTTATGCATAATATACCTACAAATTAATTATATAAATAAAAACTAATACTGAGTTAGTAAAAGTAAAGTAAATAATTTTTTTTATTGTTTAAGTAAACATACTTTGTCTATTTACATGGACTATAATACCACTATCTATACATGAAACATGACACAGACAGAAAAACATAAAAAAAATAACAGATAAAATAATACACTGACATACGGAATTAATTTTAGTGTCAGAAATAAAAATTAAAAAGAAATAAAATAGGTGTAGCTTAATAATAAAATAAGAATATTAATTTAAATCAACTGGTTATTTGTCAAGAATCTTGTCATTTGTAAAATACTACTTTATATAGGTAGTTACATAATAACTTCAATAAATAATAGTAAAAGTATAAATAAAAATAATAAAAAAAATCTTTCGTTACAAATACTTAAAAAGATAAATAATTTATGTAGCGCTATACATAAATCTGATAATAATTGAAAATATCAGGCATAAAAGTTTAAGTGTAAAAAAAAAAAAAAAAAAAAAAAACATTATCTAATGTTAAAGCTTTTACCAAACCAAATGTCAGGTGAGTATTCACCATGTGCATAATATTTAGTATTGTTGACATGAAGGCATAAAGTTTTGTTGCTGCATATCCAGTCCTGGTCCGCAGTGTATTCAGGCAGCAATTTGGATGACAAATTTTTACAGTTAACTATACCCGTTGCATAATTATACAATCATATACCAAAGACAATGTCTGCCATAACTCTTCGGTCTTCGAGAGTTGTTTAGAAATGGTAAACACATGCTTCTTGCATTGGTGTTGTAATTATTAATTAAAAACTTATTCTATTTTTGTTAATACGACAGTTTAAAAGTTTCAAACATAGAAGGTTTGTCTAGTGTAGTCATTTTCAGCGTGTTGCCACACATTTGGCATGAAGTTATAGATAAACATTATTATTCTAAGTCACAGTCACACACGTAATTCACTAAGTCTAAGTGTGTACCTAACATTATCAGTAATTGAAACAAATATTACCTACAACCCTCCTTACCTTGATTGTCATCAAAACCTATGTAACATCTACAGTTAAGATGTGAATCGAACTAAAGCTAGTCCTAGATCTCAGTATCCCTATGAGAAAACAAGATCTGTTCATAATGTTGTGTAGTTTTAGTGTAAAGAAGCTAACACCTGATTTTCACGCTTACAACGTTCCAAAAACGTGTGCTCCGTCCCGTTCCCGTAAACGTGGAATCCTATGCTTATCCGTTTCATAAAGTGGCACGCAATCGAAGTAACGATGCAATACTCTAAAATTTTCCTTACATAGGACTAGTTTAGAATTTTTACACAAGCTACATCAGAGAATGGACAGCTTACCTTTTAGATAAACCTAAGACTTTTATATGGTTTATTAATGGTGGCATCTCTGTGTTCAGAGAACAGTCCTTTTGAGTCAATAATCACGCCAAGGTTCCTTACCGAGGGTACTTAATTTAGTATAAAAGAATTAATTTGATAGTTAGACTAAATAAGACAAACTTTTCTAATAAAATAAATAATAAGAACATTAATGGGTGTACCTAGTTTTTATTATTTTCAATTTGATACCTATCTAATTATATGCATGTACTTGTGCTTTGACTAAGTAATTTTGACTTGCGTAATCTATTTATTGAATGTTATCACCTGATCATTCTATTAATTTATTTGACTAATTTAAAGGTGTAACAATGATTTTGATATTTTATTTAATTTTTAATTTTATGTAACTAATGTAATTGGTTAACTTATTCGTATTATATGCCCAATCAAATAAATAAATAAATAATGGCTTATAATAGATAGTTAATTACCTGCTTGAACATCACTGTTTTATCTGCAAACGTTTAAGTTTAAACAGACTGCAATGTGGTCTAATTGCTAGATGGTGGTTGCTACTCTACAAGAATACAGTTTTTCTATTGAGTATTGGCTCAGCGTTGAGTATCTACCGGTTTTAATAACTTCCTGGTTTTATAAATCACAGGGGTAACTGAGCTATGATTAGATCGAAAAAAATAAAGACAGTTCTTATGAGAATCGAGTACTGGTAGTCCAGGTCCAAAAGAGACAGCTCTTAAGAAGTCAGGCGGGTAAAGAAGTTTGCTAGAAGCATGGAACGCGCGTTAAAGCATTACTATATATATAAAAATAATATATAATTAGCTAATTTATAAACCTGTGATATACAGGTATCACAGAGATTTTCAAATTCAAATTTAATAACACTATGATCTACCATTAGATGTTTAAATTTTACATTAAATTAAAATTTTAAAATTAATTTAATAAAAGTAAACCTGAAAATAAAGGATAAGGTTAATGAATTGAAAAAATTGTTTTTATCAATTCAACGTTAAGTAACATGCAGATCACTACATAATAATTTAAATTCCATAATCATTTATTTATTTGAAAAAAAAATGTGGTTCTGTTCTTACTACATAATAGATTTTCACACATTTTCTATTCCATAAATATAAACTGCGTCAAAATATTAATGCAAGCCGTAAAATATGTTATATATGCAATCATAAGAAGTTTGTATTTAAATATAACAATGTTTATCACATTGTTTAGTGCTAGTTGCTAGATGCTTTAATATACATTTAAACAACTAAAACACAAGAGTTGTCTCCATGTTAGTCCAGAGTTGCAAATAGTATTGTCGTCACCTGTTGTCTTCAAAGTATGGTGAGCTCTCACGGCAGCACAAGAAGCAAAAGCATTAAATGTTCACGATGCCGTCGAAGTCACAATAAGAACGTGAGATAAATTACAAAATTTGCACCACACCATTCATTAAGGGATTTGCAAATGATTATTATAGCCTAAAAAAAAAAAAAAAATCAGTACACTTGCACCTTTAAGAGGTTTATTATAATTTACAAAGAACAATAACAATATTGGTGCCTAGTTACTTTAGATTTAAATAAAAACAAAGATTTAAATAAAGATGTCGGTAGCGACAAATCAAAATGGTGTCTGTCGATCTCCTGCTCAGATGTCAGACCGTCAGACTAGCTAGAACCATAGACATTGCATTTTGAGTATGCTATGTGTAGTGTAGTAGCGACTGGTTACCGAATTTATCCATGCTTCAACATCATAAATTACAGTCAGTACCTACACATACAGCTAAGTTGAATCATCTACTCATCGACTTGAAAAGTAGTAGAACTACATTACATTATCGACATGGTTATCAAATACATGAAGATGCTACTAATAGAAACCCGATCTCGAGTACTAACTTGTACAGTGTGGAGGATGTATGCTGATTTGAAATAATAAATATAACAGCAATAATTATAGCCAAGCTCTTAATAAAAAGGTCTTGCACGACGATACCAATTACAATTATTTTATTCAATAAGTGAACGATCACACAAACGACCACCTACAATAATTAATTTGAATTAAATAATAAAATAAAAATAACTACACACAACCAATCTTTAACACTGGGGATCCTATTATGATCTCTAACCACAACACTGTCCTTGTGATGGTAAAGTAAGAAGCTGTATTAAAGAACCTTGCAAAGTCACATCAATTCTCAAAACAAAATATCGAAATAGCGAATAAAAAAAAAAAAAAACAGACTACTTCGAAGTACAAAAAAAAAAGAGAAAACCTATAATTTGAAAAGCGAAAGTTAAAATGATAATTCAATCATTGGGGGATGACCGAACGAAATGATAATATCTGATCCCAAATACACTATTAAAATATTATTATACTTCTCTAGTATTTGTAAAGAACTAGCTCCAATAAAAAATTGCCTAAGTGAGCTTACATATACATCAAATTTCATTATATTGGAGTATACAGTGTTGATATACATGTGATTATCATTATGAGCACAATGTGATATCAATTATTGACAATTTTACCGCATTAAAATAAAATAATAAGTAAAGTTCACTGAATACGAATATATTCCACTCTCAAAATACAGAGACACTGATATCTTATGTATTCGTATGAATAGATCCTATTCCCACAATTTGTTGCAGAGGGAAAGAGAACAGATGCATTTAATAGTTATAAATAGAGCAAAATCTAAGGCCACCTTGAATAACTTGAAATAAGGAAATGTGGGTCTATATATAATATTTTTATCATATTTACAGATTCAAGTATTGTGAGTTTGCCCGATTACGAGGACTCAAATACGCATAAATGAGTTTGCCCGATTACGAGGACTCAAATACCTGTTTGTGAGTTTGCCCGATTACGAGGACTCAAAACAAAATAATGAGTTTGCCCGATTACGAGGACTCAAATACCTGTTTGTGAGTTTGCCCGATTACGAGGACTCAAAACACAATAAATGAGTTTGCCCGATTACGAGGACTCAAATACCTGTTTGTGAGTTTGCCCGATTACGAGGACTCAAATACCTGTTTGTGAGTTTGCCCGATTACGAGGACTCAAAACACAATAATGAGTTTGCCCGATTACGAGGACTCAAATGGTGGTAACATTTACAGTTTATAATTTTGCTATTTAATCACTCCGAAAAGAATTATCTCAATAATGAGAAATTACAATTTGGATTCTTCAAATAATTTGAAATTATAATAATACATCAAATAATTATTTCACTTGTATACTATCTTTAATATATCATATATATATAAAAATATGTTAGATATTGTTATTATTATTTACAACTCTACTAACGTTTTCTTGTTTTTTTTCACGCAGACCCTGTATCATTTTGAAGTCTGATCGCCTGCTGAGCTCTCCATTGCCATTGCGTTACCCACTGCCATTGCGTTACTCGCACGATGATGAAGATATGCATAATATTCTTTCGGCCTATTAGTAATAACTTGTGTCGCTAAAGATAATTATCTACTTTAGTTATATTTCAACCATACGGTATTGTTTTGTATTCGTTGAGTAGGAGTAAGAAATTGTATAATTGTAATGAGGACATACAACATAAATATCTAATGGCCGGATCGGACTGAGGACATTCCGGATCGGACTGCGTTCATTCCGGATCGGACTGAGGACATTCCGTACTTAGGATAGCCGACTATTAGCATCACAAAATTACTCTCATCCTGTAGAGTTTATAATTATATTTGCCTGCAAAATAGATTCAGCCGATCCAAAATGTCAATGTCATTTATAGGGACAGGGCGACTCTCGAAAAAGAAGTTGAAGAATTAATAATGGGAGGTTATTGGGAATTATTATAACAGAAGAATTAGAAATGTAAAACTTAGAAAAATAGGGAAAAAGGCAAAGTTCTAAGGTCAACTGATTATAATTAAAGTAATGTATTACTTGAGATTTGTGTTTGAACTGATTTGCTTACAGTATTGTACACCTTAAAAAGGTCTACAAAAAAGTCCGCGATGGATAATGTCTACCTCTTAGGGTTAGCCCACAAAAACCATTTTTATTCCTTTACTTTTTACGAGAAATAAAGGCTTATTTACGAATCGATTTTAAGCAATACAGCATTAATCCTTATCCAATTAAGTACCTTAAATACATTGTGCATTTAATATCTATTATTATTAATATCTCTATTATTTAATATCTGCGCGTCCAATATAATAATATATTCAGGATGATGTTGAGTCTGCCTCGCTTCTGTAGTGCATCAGGGATGTTTGCTGAATATCAAACTGATGACTTCGCTGCCATCATTCGCAAAAAATCTGCATCCCTGATCCGCAGAATGCGCGACAGTCACAACAGCATCCTGAAAACCATAGCAGATCGATACTCTTCGCCGCTGTGGGCAGGCCTAGTTCGCAGAGTGATCCCGGAAAAAGTCCCGCTACTCTGGTGAGATCACTCTTAGAATTGGTCCTGCGTAAATTTTAAATTTTAATTTTAATTTTTATATGTCTCGATGTGTGCTTACTAATCATTTACTGTATTTTACTGTGTTACTAACCCCATATGGATCTATGTTATCCGAAATAAAAGGATTTTATTTTTATTTTATTTTTTTATTTTATTTTAATATCAATACGCGACCCGCCCCGGCTTCGCACGGGTGCAATGCTGCAAAATGCGAAAATTCGAAGCGAATATGTTGACTAATGGCCATGTCAATGAGGAGAAGCTCTTTATTTCGATCATCAACCCGAGGCGAAAACAAAATAGCGTTTTAAAGATCCGTCGGATTCGATTCGGAAACGAATCGGTGAATTAAAATACCCCTGCTGTAGTCTAGCAGATTGTACCTACTCTGGTGAAGGATTACAGAGATTCAGAGAGAAAAAAATTATGATTGATGTAGGTAGACTCTACCTACCTACTTGCCATTTTATTTCATTTGTTGCTTCTGCCCGCGGTTTTGCGCACGTTTTCCTTGATTATCTTCTTGCCTTTCATTACATATTCATTAGATAGGTAGGTACTTAGATTTACTTAATTTTACAATAAAAAAAATCTTATTTTGTATTGATTGTCATTCGTTCACCAATTTATTCCTGAAAATGTACTAATAGACACGTACTTGCAGAGATGAGTTACTTTCGCATTATTAATATTATGTACCTACCTATTTGTCTTGAGATAAAAATATTTGAACACAGTTTAACCGCATTCTGTTCCGCGCGCGTGTAATGTAACACGCCTACCTAACATATCAAATTGCATGAGATTGGTGTTATTGTCTCCGCTCCATTAAGCTTGTAGGTAACCTTGAAATCAATATGCAAGGGTCCATTTCACGAATCCACAATTAATTTACGATTGAACCGATCGTTATTGTGTCTGCAGACATCGTAAATTCATAATAACATAAACAGTTTAATCAGTAACCTAATAACATCCGTTCAGGGCTCATGTGAACTACATATATACCTCTTTATATAAAGATGGCAAATAAGGGTAATTCTCACAAGGCTCAAAAATACGTGTCCGGCTCGAAAAAAAATACAAAAAGTATCCCTAGCACGTTGATGTTTTTTTATATGTTAGGTAAGACAAAAGTAATGGGGGAGGCCTTTTTTAGTTTTTTAATTTTCTTATTCTAAATAAGAAAAAATAAATAAAAACCTTGGAAATATTGACTTTCGTGGTGCGTCCGGACCTCATGTTCGAGTGTTAATAAATTTTTATATTATCTCCTATTAGTAATAGCACAATTTCACACAGGTTCACAAATAACCAGGTAGTTACTAGCTTAACTGACACTATTACTTTGCAAAAATACGCTTTAGTTGATAAGTTACAACTAGATAACTTTGCGTCCGACGTTTGGCGTTGATACCCCTGGCGCGCACTAATTTATTCATTTAAACTGTACTTTAGTAATTGCGTGAATAGTTGTTAGACCGAGACAAACTATCAGTCGCGCTCCATCAGTAGTGAGGACAACACATCTCTATGTCTCCGCGTCCTTTTGTTATTAAGGTAAGTAATCACTTTCCGTGGCTTGGTATACCACAAGTGTTGATTACCATGCAGAATTTTAATTCGTTCATACTAATCTTATTGTTATAATGATTGTAATAACAGATGCTTTTTGGGTTCCTAATTTCGACTGCAGATACCAAAGTAATATATACCAGCAATTTAGGAAATTATGTAAAATTTTGTACTTATTTTTGATTTTCGTGGTATTGATTTTCGTGTTTTCCGTGGACAAAAAGTAGACGAAATGTCATTTAAATAAACGAAAATCAAATCTGCAGGTCGATTAACATTTTTATATTGTTAATTTTAAAAATGTTTTTTCAGTGAGTACGCTGGGAATATGATCTACTCACGAAAAGATCGCTTAGTTGCAAAAATATTGGCTGAAAGACGGAAGAGAGCCCGAATCAAGCTTAATCTAGAGAAATATTAGGTTTCGTTTTTCGCGAACGGTTATCGTAAAGAATCCACTTTACATCACATGTCACAATTCAATCCGATATTTCTTCATTTCTGTATGGATTCAACAAGGCAAAACAAGTTTCAACACGCGTTTCTTTCTGCAGATCAATCAAATCATGAGGCACCCGTTTTTATTTTTTTATTTTATTGATTTGACGCAAATGAGTCAATATTGTTGGTAAGTTAACGTTAAACCATGCCGCTAATTCCTGAGTAGTTTGGCTCGGATCGGCTTCAACCATCTCTTTCAATTTATTTTTATTCACCTGTGTGGGCAGTCTTTCACGTGATTCGTTCTTTAAATCAAAGTTTCCATCACGAAACCGTTTAAACCAAAATCGCACGATGCGTTAATTAGCAGTCCCCTCTCCAAACGCAACATTGTTATTGCGAGCTGTTTCTGCCGCGTTAGTTCCGCGTCGGAACTCATATTCAAAAATCACTCGAATTTTCGCCGTATCGATCTTTCTTGTCTAAGCTGAATGAAAAAAAACAACCAATAGTCGATAATCGAATGTTGTACATTTTTTAAAAGAAGAACCTCATAGGTACCATGTGAAAAGATATTCGCTCAAAAATCTCAAAAGATGAAGGTTCTATGTCAATTCGAAGTACCTATGACAATAAAACTGCAATTTCATACTTTTCACCCTATTTTCCGTGCAGAAAGAAAAATATAGGCAGCGGTATTATCGAAAGAAGAAAGAAGGGAAGATACAATCAGTTAGTGAATTAGATCTTCATCAACAACGAACTGCTAGAGAGAAGCAGATTTTCCTCTAATAATTAAAATTAAACACAAAAAAAATTATAAAAAAGTAAATGTTTACAGTATTGACTTAGGATTGTGTAACTGTTTGTCATACTTTCTAAGAAAAAAACTACAAACATAAAATAATTGCTCCTTAATTTTAAGAAATTTTCCATCTACTTCCTACTGAAAAAACATTATTTTATTAATAAACCAACCCGAAATTCCTTCTTACATTGATTTTTTTATGCTAATTCACATAAAATGTATGTTTCAGCGTATAAATGTTCAATATTTTTATATATTTGATTTCGGTGATATGAATACTGATTTCCGTGGATGCCATATTTTTAAAATTGAATTACTTCGTAACCATTAAGTCAATTAAGTTCCCTCCACTACCAATAAATTTTAAATTCTATCTTTATTCAGAATATTTCATCATTATGTGCTATTTCGACAAAAAAAAATGTGCCACGAAAGTCAACCAAAAATGTGTTTCCGAAGAATGACCCATAAGAAGAATTTATGACCCACTAGTTTCTGGCCGCGGCTTCGCACGCGCTTAGCCTTAATTAAAAGAAGGAACCTATTATAAAAAAAATATATTATTAATATTTATATTTGCCAAATTATCTAAATTAAACAGGCAGTAGGTAATATTAGGATAAAACATTATTTAGTCAGTAACAATTCCGCGCAAAACCTCTAAGATCCAAAAAAATGCAATTCCGTGCAAGCATACTAAATATCGCACATCCTCTGAAAAACTGTCAGAACATAAAAAAAACAGTTTTGAGAAAAAAGCATTTTTGTTTTTTTTTTACCTTACGTCAACTACTGTCTTGTAATAATAATGAATAATAAGCGTTTATTGATATTATTGTATGTAAAATTTATTAATCTTTTCGTGGATTATCAAATATTACATTTGATGATAGGAATATCTTACTTTTTAAAAAAAAAACCGAAAAAAGTCCGATATTATGACCCTTTTTCACATTCAATCTGAATTTAATTTCTATGTAGTAAAACAAAATTGAAGGAATAATCAACTCTTTTATTATTTTTTTACAAAACTCTTCAATGTCTTCAATCACTATTTTGTATAGGAACTATCAAAATCACTTATATTTGCCAGATCACTTATAGAATTAAACATAATCAGACTTTCAGCAGATATGCTTTCTTAATTATAATGTAATTTATAGAATTAAACATACTTATTCGGACTTTCAGCAGATAAGCTTAATTAATTATAATGTAATTTATAGAATTAAACATACTTAATCACTTTCCTGCTAATCTAAAAATAAATAAGCTTTCTTAATTAATAAAAGTTATTAAAAATAATGTCAATAACTTTTGTTTGTTTGAGAAAGCTTATTTATTTTTAGATTAGCAGGAAAGTGATTAAGTATGTTTAATTCTACAAATTACATTATAATTAATTAAGCTTATCTGCTGAAAGTCCGAATAGGTATGTTTAATTCTATAAATTACATTAAAATTAAGAAAGCATATCTGCTGATTTGCAAAGTCTGATTATGTTTAATTCTATAAGTGATCTCGCAAATATAAGTGATTTTGATAGTTCGTAGGAAAGCTTATAAAAAACTTTCGTAGGTTCTCCTTGTACTACTCTGAAGACCTTAATTTCAGAAGTCTTTAAATTTTTGGCATTGAAACCAATCTCTTCAGCCAAATTTTTCATTGAGTAAATCTTTTTGTAACTGATTTCAGGATATAAATGCAGAAAAGTGACATAACATAGCTTACAACCATTTGCGTTCTAATAAAAACAAAAAAAATAACCGTGTTGATTAGTAACATAGTGTCATAATCTGTATTAATACTGTTTTGTAGATTATGAAATGAAATAATTTAATGTAATGATCATAGAAAATAGTAGTATAATGTCTTACAACAGTTTATCAGTCACTCAATCACAGATATTGCAAACTTTCTTATCTAAATTAGGGTCATAAACACAATTTACGACGTTTTTTAGCAGCACCAACACTCGAGCCCATTACATAAGCACTGATACGACACTGTTTTGGATTGAAGTCAACGCATTGTCGCTCCGTAAAAAACTGACATCCGCGCCACCTTGTTACTTTTTTTCACACTACAGATATGGCGGTTTTTTTTAGTAGTAGGAAATAAAAATTGGAATCTTATGGCATACTTAACGCAAATGACACATT
This sequence comes from Eupithecia subumbrata, assembly GCA_949316285.1. Lineage (NCBI taxonomy): Eukaryota > Metazoa > Arthropoda > Insecta > Lepidoptera > Geometridae > Eupithecia > Eupithecia subumbrata. Next base: position 13,864,763 of record OX438630.1, on the reverse strand, counting down.
TTCTGTGTTACGACAGTTTTTTAGAGGACGTGCGATATTGTTTTATCCTAACATTATGCAATTGATATCTGCAAAGTAATGCCTGAATCTATTAAGTATTTATATTAAACAGGCAGGTATTGCAATGCCTCTTGTTAAAGTTTTATTGCAAATAATTTCGTAATATACACAATAAGCTAGGAATAACCAGTTATGCCTGCAGTTTAAAGAATCACAATTCCTACACCAGTTTTTAATTATTTTTAGCATAAAAACTTTTATTAAAATATCTCTATTTCTTGAGATGAGATGAGACTCAAATAATTTTCTTTATTAGGTACCAATCATAGCACCGATAAAAAAGCCGAAAGACAAACAAGATAGCTAACACATAGTTATAGATAGATAGATAACTCTATATTGTAGCACACAAACAAAAAATACAACAGGTACAGAAGGAAATGCAATGATACACATTGTTGACGTAAAATAAAATGCAAGACTGAGTACCTAAGATTATCAAGATTATTAGGTAGTATAGTTTTGATATGTGTCAGTATGATGTGCAGGCAAGTTGGTATGCAACAGTCTGCAGTTAGCTCAAATGTACACTAGTTCTAATTAGTTCCTAATATTTAGCTGTTTTCGTTGTGTAATTAATACAGGGTTATTGGTAATTCACTGACTCTGGGTGAACTGCAGTTTCTGCCTATCATTATAAACACATTTGTGAAGACATACCTGAAAATGATGTGGAGTAGTTGTTAGGATCCAAGAAAGCTCTAACTTGCAAGGACAGGGCTAGAATTTGATGTTTCAGTACTTCATTGATGTAGTTCTGAAAATTATTAATATTGTTACTTACTTAGTTACATTGATTTAGTTTGGTCACAAAGTTTCTAAAAGCTAAAACTAAACTGAAACTTCATCAACTTTTTTTTTCGTTTTAAGCTTGTGACTAGATATTATGGTGATGTGTGGATTGATCAGTATTATTGTTTTTTTTTTATGCCATATCACATACTTACATACATAACCCACTGCAGGGCAAAGTCATGCCTATCTTTTTTGTTATGTTAATTATTAAAGCCGGCTTTTGACTATGGGATATATATTACATCCCGAGATATAATATTTTATCGCTCACCATACATTTTGTATGGCACCGTTTACACTGTGCTATAATATATATTACATCCCAAACTATAAATATTTTTCCGACCGAGTGAGCGATATTTGAAGGTCATTTGAAGGTGTATATTTTACCTCACGTCCCCGGACACCGCGCCTCCCCCGCTTCGCCCTCCGTTTGAATGTTGGCGTTCGTGTGCAGACGTGTAAACTGATCATTGTGTGCTCCAAAATATATATCTCACAGTGTAAACAGCAACCGCGGGATGTAATATATAGCACAAGATGTAATTTATATTATATCCCATAGTCAAAAGCCGGCTTAAAGATATTTTTAAATTGGCTTAGAATAAGATAAGATAAGATATATCATGATTACAGCTGGAAAGAACAGGATGAATGTTGTAGAAGATCGAGAAAAATTGGTCAAACGGGGGGAGGCATTTACCCAAAAAGGGGTCCCTATAGACCACTAGCATACCTGCATAGAACAAAACAAAAACAACACCAAAAGCAGGGAATTTACAACAGGCTTATTATTATAATCTTGATTAAGTTAAATGCTTAATAGCTAAGTTTTAGCACCTCAACTGGGTTAATATTTGATATTTTACTTTTTTGACCTACTTTGTAAAAATATTAAATGACAATTAAATGATTCCAAATGATTCACTCTTCAATCTCATCAAATCAGTTTGTTATGGATATTTTCATATAACTAACAGTACTTCCTAGAGTGAAATTATTATCTCAGGGTATTCCCCTCTTACAAACATCATTATCAGTAAAAATAACCTTGCAAACAGGTACCTATGTACTCACTAAAATTCACATTTTTTTACTGATAAAACTATGCTACTGACCTGCAAAGCAATCTGCCTCTCCGCTATGAATGATGGATGCATGTTTCCGATTAGCTTCTTTGGTGGCATTGACAGTTCTATGTTAGACTGCTGGAGAACTGAGTGGAGTGTGGAGAAGTCTCGGTACCTCCTAGAAACAATCCAGTTGTTCTCTTTCCCAGGGCCCCTTTGAACCCGTAATGTGTACTCCTGATAAGAACAGTTTATTAGATTTATTCATTGTGTTTTATTTGCGTTTGTTCTGTTTCTAAGTGATAAATATGACTGGAAATACCTTGATGTTGATTAAAAAGGATGCTAATTCAAGGGCCATGTTATAACTTGAATCAATTTGTTTGCTAGAAAAATTCTTAGAAATGAACTCACAGTGTGTTTGTTGATGTTTTGTGCATTTTCTATGGAGCAAACTAATTTTGCGGTGTCGTCGATATTTGCTTTTGTTTGGGATGTCGAATTGAACAGAGCCATGGTAATAAGAACAGTTGGTACATTGATCGTTTCGTTTGTCTGATTCACTCACAGTATAATTTTTAAACGACACAGGAAGGAATTATACAGCGCAAGAACAATAATCCTCCCCCGAAATCCGAATAATTATAATTAATGTTGAATGACTTTGACAATGTTGACATGTCGTGTCAGCCATGTCAGCTGATTATCTGTCAAATGAAACAGCTGACAAATGCGTTTCATTTTACGCAAGGCATTCTGATGTTAATTTTTATTTTGACTTGGAAATCACCAAAATATTATTACGCAGTTTAAACGTAATGAATAAGGCATAATGCTAAGTATTATGCATAGCTCCTTACTATGACAATCATTACGATGACTTATGATTGCATACTAAATACCATTAAATGTCAGACATTCAAGAATATTTAACGATGTAAACTCTTATCAAACAGTGAATGGAACGTAAAACTCAAATGGCTGCTAATATTTTTTTTTAGAATATAATGAGGATTTATTTTGTGTCAAACATTTTATAAAATGAATCTGAAAATTAATCTATGTATTTTTGCATAAAACTATGATTTTTAACTTGAGATGGACTAAATAAGAAGTTGTTTTCTCTAGTCGCTCATTGATAAAAAACGTTCAGTAACCATTTCTTTGATGCCTTCACACAATGTTTGTTTAAATGTTTTATAATTTTCATCTTAAATTAATTTATTTGGTTACAATTGCTTCTTATTAAAAAACTTAAATGTGTTTAAAGTATTTTAGAAGCATGTTTCTTCATTTTATTATAAAGTGAAGCAAAAATGAAACTGAAAAAAAAAACGAAACTGAACCAAACCTAGATTCCGAGCGTAGTCGGAAGAATATTTTGTCGCAGTCTCATATGTCATATCCGGTTCTTCCGCAACGAGTTGCGAGCGGAGAATACCACGGGCCAGTCTGCCATTGTAAATTACATTTGTGAAATATGTCGCTGATCTCCGCTCGTATTGCCGGCTCGGTGGCCAGGCGCCTACCAAACGCCGCCAACCAGGTATACATTGTTGCAAACACGGTAAAAAGTGTCCAAGTAGCTGTAAATTGGGTAATACCCCGGTAACATGGTGTACGTGAAATAATCACCGACCACGATTTACAGTAATCCTTACACATACGAAGGTATTTGGCCCAATATACCTTGATAAGTGGTATCTTATTGGAAAATTACCTATAGATATCCATATCATTCGGTTTACTCAGGTTGTAAAATTTCGTGATCGGTGTTATGTAATAATGGGCGGTCGCGGGTAGTATCGGCTATCATCAGTTTTGTGTAAAATAGTGCTAATTTGTCGTATAGTCTTCAAGTGCTTTACGTATTGGACGTTGTGGTGAGTTAAAAGTGTGTTAAGTTATGGTGATGTGAAGTTGAGTTGGTTATGTTATGTCGGCAGGTCGCCAAGGTCGCTGTGCCCGCCGTGTCGGTGGCTGCCCGCAAGCTCCATGTCTCCACCACCCACAGGGCTGCCGAAATCTCCACTATCTTGGAGGAGAGGATCCTGGGAGCTGCACCCAAGGTAACCATTGTCACTGTCATGTTACATAAACTATTCAAACATGTAGAGGTTATTTATATGAGAACAAGAACTAGGTTATTGGTTGAAATGGTGCCACTTGGGGCATTTCTCAGTAAATAGGACAGACTTATGACCTATATTTTGAGTAAGTTCATTGCCCTTCCTGCAGTGTTGCAGTATTGCAAGTATGTAGGTAAAAGTCTTCAACAGAGTCAATATTTATTACAAAACTTACACTTATTCTGAAGAGAGAGAAGAGAATAACTGATAGAAAGTATTCCTTTACAATTTCTGCTCTTTTATAATAACTGCTATTAAGCCTTCTGCAGGATCCAACAGGCAAATATTACACAACCAACACCTACATCTAACTGTATTTTCCAGTAGAAACTGGAGTCCAGAACTAAAGGTCCTCCCTAACTTTTTCTAGCACTGTAACTGGAGTCGTGAATTAAAGGTCTCTACTCTTGTAAGGCCTGATTAGGACCATTTCCGACGCCAATTCCATGCCTGCGAGTGAGTTTCGCCTATTTATTTCAGGTATCAGGGAAAAATAAAGATACATTTACAGTTCATGGGAAACATTCAGTTAAATTCTAATATTTTTTTTCTCACACAGGCTGATTTGGAAGAGACTGGCCGTGTATTGAGCATTGGAGATGGTATTGCTCGTGTGTATGGTCTCAAGAACATCCAGGCCGAGGAGATGGTGGAATTCTCCTCCGGACTCAAGGTTGGTATTCCTAAACATACTTTAGTACATAAGATGATGTGTGTGATGATTGTGTCTGGGAAATAGAAGAAATGCCAGATAAAATGATGATGCTTTCTTTTAGAGAATAATTCCTAGTGCATCTGGACTTAGACCTCTCTGAAAAAATATTATTTTATTATAGTACCCCACACTCAGGGTAATTTCTAAGCAATCAGTTTTTTCATCTTCCACGGGACTTGATTTTTTTTTATTTGGATTGGATTAACTTCAATGTTTTCCCTGTAGGTGGAGCTAACTGTGCTAGAGACCATATCAAGTCTCAAAGATTTTCAAGTCCCGTCACAGTTGAAAATTTTTGTGATATTATTTGATTTCTTATAAATATTGTTTTTTATTAATATTTAATATTCAGTAAAGCGAACTGAATAATTTTCTAAAAATCATTCAGTTGCTGATAAGAATCAAGCAAAGAAATGACAGGAAATGGCTTTTTTTTACAACTTTAGTTTGAATACTTCACCATATAAGCATCAATGAAAATAGAATAGAATATCAAAAGAAATATCATTACTGTATAATGTAAAATTTGAAATAATCTTTTCAAACAACTGCTGTGATTGCATTTAGTCAGGATACTTGGCCTATGTTTTAATTGAGTTTATCCTCGATCAAACATCTATTCATAATGAATTTTGTAAACTGAAAAGAAAACAATCATTTATTTTTAAATAAGTATGTCCCAGTTCCGGGCAAAGGCCTCCCCCAAGTTACTAAATATATTTACAAAATGGTAAAACAAAATGATGATATCAAACCATTCACAGACCATGGATGATTGCATTTGTGTTTGGGATTACTCTAAAGGTTTTCTTTGGGAAGGCTTGGGCACTTTTGCTAGTCCATGCCCTGGTTAAAAAATTGGCTCTGATTGTTTTACCTGTAATCAAGAAAATTTCTTATCTACCAGATTATGATAAGGCATCACTTCAAAAAATAATTTTAAATATTTTATGTAGAGTCTCAGAAAATAACACAAGATTTTATTAATACATATGTAGGTAAATTGTGCCATCTTACGATAAAAATAGCAACTGCACAACAATCGTAGATCTCTTGTTTTATGGCCGCACACATCACTATGGCCTGGAGTTTCGCTCTATCGCGATAGGATAACTATTAGATGACGGCGATGCATGTCGCAAGCTACTGCTGAGTTCGCGACTCTTCGACATATCTCTTATACATATCTCGCCAAAAGTTAAAGTTTTTCTGGTTCACTGCGAAGTTTTCCCGATATGAGTAAAAAAATTCTTAGAAATAATTATACCAGCTTTTTACTTTTACCCAGCACCATTAGTCGCTAAGTCAAATCTAGCACTATCTTATTCGCAAAGAAAGATCTAGTTTTACAATTTAGATTCATACGTCCCGGTCGCCGGGTACCCGGCGGCGAATTGTATGCTAATAAAAGCCTCCACACACAGAAACCGTGGCCGGGCCGGAGGCGAAGGCGTGCGAGTTGAATCATATGAATTTATATGAGAGACTACACACACCGCCGCCCGGCGGTGTATGTGTAGTCTCTCATATAAATTCACGCAATACTACCCGTACGCCTTCGCCGACTACCAGGAAACTTGGACGCACGAAAAGCCATTACGCCAGGTCCAAAATTCTCAAAAATCATTTTTAATGTCAACATAACAACAAAGACAGATGTAGCTTTACAAAATTCGACTCCCCCTAACTCTCAGAATTAAATCTCTCCAGGGAATGGCCCTTAACTTGGAGCCCGACAATGTGGGTGTTGTAGTCTTCGGTAACGACAAGCTCATCAAGGAAGGAGACATCGTCAAGCGTACCGGAGCCATCGTGGATGTGCCAGTCGGTGAACAACTGCTTGGCCGTGTAGTAGACGCTCTGGGTAAGAATCTGAATGAATAACTCTTATTTTCTTGTATTTCACATAAAGGTTTATACTTTTAAAGCATCTACTTCCGCTATAGTTAAGTTTTCATCATCATCAGCCCATAGTTCACCGCTGGACATAGGTCTCTAATGAGCACCATAGCGTCCTTTAGCTTGCCCCATCCAGCATTTTACTTCACAAATACTTAATTTTGTTTAGCAATACATGCACGGTACAGATAAAGATTAAACAGATAGGTAAAAATTACGGTAAAAAATTCTGATTCTCTCAGAACGCTTTCCGGCCAGGTGGGATAACAACCTGCGAAAGACTGCAGGGGAGGCCTAGGTATGTCCAGTTGTGGACTAATATAGGTTGATGATGATGATGTTCAAAGGCCGTCTCTCACTGCAACACCCTAAATAACTACAAATTGTGTGTATTCTCTAATGTAGTCAATTAATTCTGACAAATTGATTAATCAGCCGTGTGGTGCCGGCTTAGAATTTGCACCACCCCAACTCTTTCCGCGGGTATCGTAAGAGGCGACTAAGTGCTATGCACCGGGGGCGGGCAGCAGCGCCCCCTGCAGAACAATTCTACCACCGAACTGCGATCCCCAAGCCGCATGCTCAGCGTGGGATTATGGGCACTGCCCCCCATGTGATAGAAGCCAATAAGGCGCTTATCAGGGGGAGGCCTGCGTCCAGTCCAATACAGGCTGTTGAGGTTTAGGTATGTACCATAATACATATAATGCAATAAAATAAATGAATTATGTTTGTTTTGTTTAGGTAACGCCATCGACGGCAAGGGAGACCTGGGCACCAAGACCCGCATGCGTGTCGGTATCAAGGCGCCGGGCATCATCCCCCGCGTGTCTGTGCGCGAGCCTATGCAGACTGGTAAGAAACACTCATAAATATGCACATTTGTATCAGAACTTCCTCTTTATTCATTACGGATGTAAGCGGGAACTACTAACGACTATACGATACTACGAACCTTATTTGTGTTGGAAGAACACCAACGTTTCATCCCTTAACGAGGGACATCTTCAGGGTGAGTGCGGTTCTAGACGCGCGCGTTCCGCATCTCTCCGAGTACTACGCGCGAGCGCGCGTTGATCCCGCGACGTGAGCGCCGGCGGTGGTTGCTCGTTATTTTGTCTTTCAATTTTATCAATTATAAGATTATCAACAAAAATTACAAATAAAAATAATAAAAGTGTAATTCTTAAGAATTGTTCAATATCTAAGAAATCAAATAATATCGCAATTATTTTTGACTTCGACGGGACTTGACCTCGCATCCTTATCTCAGTACGGGAATGTGCTAACCAACTACACCACGAGGTCAAGCGACGCAGGAGTCGAAAATCTTTGCGACTTTCTACGGACTGTAGCGCCGTTAGCTCCACCTACAGGGGAAACATTGAAGTTTAGCCATTCCTGTTCAAAAGACTAAATTTACGTTTAGTTCGTTTGACGAGGGGTGAAGTCAAAATTTTTTGCGATATTATTTGATTACTTAGTAATTAGCCAGAGTGTGAGGCTTACGCACTATAATTACAAAAACCTTAAATTGTTCAGTATGGTACGTAATTTTAGTCCTGAATAGTGAGAACGGGAGATACAAGAGTGATGGTGTTCTCCTAGCCGAATTTTGACCACAGTGACCAGTCTCATCGGAGATTAGCCAGATTCGCAGGACATAGTGCACAAGTATAGATACAAGAGTCTCGAAGGCTTCAATACAATACTAATAACAATCTACAAATCTATCAATTTTCTTTTGTCTATCTTGAAATTAAACTGAAACTCACCTAATCCCAACTCGTCCAAATACCGCAGCGTCATTGACGGGCTCAACGCGCAACTTAAAGAAAGAGATATCTTTAATCAGTGGTACGCTTGAATTTCCACCTTTCAGGTATCAAGGCTGTAGACTCACTGGTACCCATCGGCCGTGGCCAGCGAGAGCTGATCATTGGAGACCGTCAGACTGGCAAGACTGCCCTGGCCATCGACACCATCATCAACCAGCAGCGGTTCAACAAGGGACAAGATGAGAAGAAGAAGCTGTACTGCATCTACGTTGCCATCGGACAGAAGAGGTCCACAGTGGCACAGATTGTGAAGAGGCTGACTGATGCTGGTATGGATAATGGATTTTAGGTTTTTGTTGTTAGAATTGAGCAGATAAATAGTTTTTATACTACACCTGCTCAGAAAGTTGATTATTCCTTGTCCAAATATAAGGTAGAAGGCAGACGTACTAAAATGCGGGACGGAAAACTCTCTGGAATTTCATTTCTCTCGCGTCTAGCGGGTTGTTATTTTTTAATTATTGTTTAAATATCAGCCGGTAGCTATGGTTATTTTCATAATAGGTCAAACATAAATAGTACAGACAGAACTAAGTAGGTAGCTACATTGGCTCGTTACGTCATCAGTAGCGGGGTGAGCACGTCCGCTCCCGCCCGCGGCTAGCGTATGACTGAGCTTCCTCGCAACACGTGAACCCGAGACAACGCTATACCTGGACCGCGATCACGGTGTGTTAAGTGTAGTCACCTACGACTCAAACGTTAGCAGTTGAAACGTTAGGGTGAGCGTTCACTGATCGGCAATCCGAATGACGTCATAAGCCCTAAACGGAAAACTTGCCTTCAAGAATCCTCGCCGTCAATCTTTTATGTCAAACCATTGATGAGGCCCTAGTGCGGATTGTCCGATGGCGGCCTGTGATCGCGCCACACAACGCACCAGCGTCTGCAACGTATAGACGTCTCAGCTTTTGAAATAAGGCTAAATTTAGCTCAATCGCGGCACTAACGTTAGCTCGAATGCTAAAACACTACAGTTCCACATGATTGTTCCAGGTGCCATCAACTACACCATCATCGTGTCGGCCACGGCGTCTGACGCGGCGCCGCTGCAGTACCTGGCGCCCTACTCGGGCTGCGCCATGGGAGAGTTCTTCCGCGACAGCGGCAAGCACGCGCTCATCATCTACGACGATCTGTCCAAGCAGGCCGTGGCTTACCGCCAGGTGGGGACTTGACTACGTCTTGTGTTTCACTATCAAACTGTCTAACAAGTATCTTTCTTGTTGATAGTGCTAAGAAGATTTGTCAGGGTTAGTGCCTGTTCTGAGTTTGAGTGCATTGTAGTAAACATCTACTCGTGCAAGTTTTCCGCACTAACTTAAACGCTAAAGACACTCATCCGGAGAGTCTAATAATACTATGTAATTTATAGAGGTTTAGCTATGCCTAACGGATCAGTCTGTGATTCCTAATATGGTTATACAAGCACCCAAAACCTATAAATGCCAACGAAAAAGGTTCACCAGTGAATTAAACTCGTCAAACTAGCCAGCTGGAATTCCTGAAATCAAAAATATCACTTTATTTCCATATCTATTTTACCTTTTCTTAGTGTACAGTGTAGTGTAGTAGGTACAGTTACGGAAATAAAGCATTTTTATTTGATTGATTGATCGTCGTTTATCGTACGTTGATCGTTCTGACGTTCCGCGTCATTAAATGGTTAGCCATAATACCGTCGCGGGACGTGAACCCATGTTGAGAATGAGAGCACTGAAATTAAATTGTTTGTTCTCCAGATGTCCCTGCTGCTGCGCCGTCCCCCGGGTCGCGAGGCCTACCCCGGAGACGTGTTCTACCTCCACTCGCGATTGCTCGAGCGTGCCGCTAAGATGTGAGTACCAATATGGAGTTTGGAAATTTTCGGAAAAAAATCATTGCCTAAAGCTTAACAGATGGCTACTTCATCATTCATAATTCTTTATTGCACAACATAGGTAGTATAAGTAAAACATATCGCAAGAAAAATAAAGGCAAAGGCGAGCTTAACCCTAAAGAGTTCTCTTCCAGCAAACCTTATTTATTTATTTATTTATTTATTAAGGGCAACCAACTAGAAGTAACACAATAGATCACAAAATTAATACGACAAAACTTAAAAACTAGTGCACTCTAAATTACAGGTAGCCACAACATGCATATATAACAAGGCAACTCAACTAAACACTTAATCGTAACATGTATGTAATAAATTAATAATATTATGGTTAAATCAATGTAATTTATATAAATTTATATAGGCACAAGTACCTATGATACCTGGATATGTGGATCGCAGGTTGTACAAGCTAAGTCAATTATAATAAAAAAAAAAATGAGAGATAGTGAAGGATGGAAGGGAAGGGAAGGATAAGTATAGGTTGAATGTACGTTATTATGTGTTATGTATCAAGATCATGGTTAATTAGTATAGTCTTAAGAGATTTATCAAATTTGTATAGAGGGTCGGATATATCAAGAGGACTGTTTTTAGCTAAGGTGTTATAGTTTTCACAGATCCTGGGAATGACAGCGTTTTTACTCATCTTAGTCCTGCAGTAGGGAACTGAGAAGAGATTATAAACTTTACTTCTAGGTAGCCTGAAAGGAGCGTTTATTTGTAGCCTATTATTCAAGTTAATGCAGTCTATACTGCCATTGAATAATTTGTGTAAAAAGAGCAGATCAGCTTTTTTTCTACGCAAAAATAAAGGAGTTATTTTATAATGATTAATACGCTTACGATAACTGTTATACTTTCTCGCCAATTTGTCACTGTATGACAGATGGTATAGAAATCGTTTTTGAATTGATTCGAGACGTTTGCTGTAGATGTCATAGTGAGGGTTCCAGATAACTGAACAGTACTCCAGAATTGGACGGACAAGGGTTTCGTATAGTTTGATTTTAGTATAGGAGGATTTAAAAGCTTTGCTGTTACGAGTGATGAACCCTAGCGTTTTAAAGCCCTTAGAAACTGTATTGAGGATATGAGCATTGAAGGTAAGTTTGGAATCTATAAGGACACCGAGATCTCGTATTTGGTTGACTGTGTTGAGCATTTGGCTATTGAGGTAATATTTGTTAACTTGAGGTGTTTTGGTAGGATTAAATTGGATATAAAAACATTTATCTGTGTTGAGCGACATTTTATTGTCAATGCTTCTTATTGGGAGAGAGAGACAAATTTGCAGAAGTGGGAACATGTGCTAAAACAAAGGATATAAGATTCTTCTTTTTGAAGTATTCTGTTAACTGCCTAACGCGTGCTAGATTATCCATTGTCCATTTCTTACTGAAATTTATCGCCCCTTATTCGCAAAAATTAAGTCGCAATATTGTCCGCTTAGTCTTGATTTTTGCAGTATATCAATATGCCGCTGACAACGGTATCTTGAAAGGAACCCTGCCAGACTTATGTCAACACATCCACAGAGCAATCACAATGGGTCGATGTAAAGATAGCGGAGCATGGCGCGGCGTTAAAATATCTATGCACTGAAATAACAAAGTTTTGAAGACTGCATGCTTCTGCGTCTATCGGCTAAAGCTAAAGAAATTATGACTTATTCCCTGCTACTTACGTCCTACAACTTTTATAAATTTTTACTTAATAATATATTTTATCCCAGGTCCGACAAAATGGGCGGTGGCTCCCTAACCGCCCTGCCCGTCATCGAGACCCAGGCCGGAGACGTATCTGCCTACATTCCCACCAACGTGATCTCCATCACAGACGGACAAATCTTCTTGGAGACTGAGCTCTTCTACAAGGGTATCCGACCAGCCATCAACGTCGGTCTGTCTGTGTCCCGTGTAGGGTCTGCTGCCCAGACCAAGGCCATGAAGCAGGTAACTTGTTCATATTATTTTCCAAAATATTTAGCGAAGTAAGCGTTGTCGTAAGTACAATCTGCCGCGGCCAAAGACTCACCGATAAGGCATAGTATAAAAAATAATACGATTTTAATAGGAAAAACCAAGATTTTCGATACCGATAGTATCTGGTGTTGCTCAACCATAAGCAGCAGACAAGTGTAAAATGGGCAATTCTTTGTCTAGAAAAAATAGACGCACGGTCGATCATTCACTCTTGTTTGAGTTTATGACTCGTGCAGTTTTCAAAACCGAATTTCTGATATGACGACGACAACAGTGTTGAATTTCAATTTATGTCTAGTGTAACTTCAATTCTTCATATCTTACCTCCAGGTGGCCGGTTCCATGAAGCTGGAGTTGGCCCAGTACCGTGAGGTCGCCGCTTTCGCCCAGTTCGGTTCCGACTTGGACGCCGCCACCCAGCAGCTGCTGAACCGCGGCATGCGTCTCACGGAGCTGCTGAAGCAGGGCCAGTACGTGCCCATGGCTATCGAGGAGCAGGTGAGTTGTCTTAATGCTTCAGCCAACTTAGATGTGTAATGTTTGTAAACAAACAAACCGTCCATACTTAATTCACTCTGTGCCCGTGTATTTTCTCACGTAATTTATGTCCCTTGACGATTTGATATCATTCCTTCAATAAATATTGCCAACAATTATGTCTGAAACCTGAAGTTGGCTTCAAGCTAGTTTTAGTTTTTTTGTAATGGTTTGTTTACAAACAACCTTCACATCATCGACTTGGCTGGAGTACCCTCCACTCGCACTAAGCGGTTTTCCTCCACCTTCATCATTGTACCGCTGGGGTTAGGAAAATGCTCCCTGCTGCTGGTGTTTCCAGACAATTACAACCTCGGGTCTCTTCAAAACAAGAGTGAATAGGTAACTATGTATATCTTCTAGACATTTGTGTTACATCGTCGGCCACATCGTCACTTTCCATTAGAAAGCCTAGCACTGGGATAGTTGTCTAGGGTAGAATAGAGAAGAATGACATTGAATTGTCATACATGGTATGGTATGGTGGTATGGTGTGTGTACTCTTGTGTCCGCACTTAGACTCGAGTTGGTCCATTGTGCGTGTCTAGTTTGCTAGTACAACCAGCCTAACTCCGACCAGAAGCGCAGAATCTTCCTGGGATCTTCACAGGCTTCGCGGAGTGACCTCGGGTGGTCGAGGATTTCGTGTCGTTGCGCTGTTACTCCCGCGCATTCCAGGACTACGTGGGCAGCTGATTCTTCGTTAGTGAGACACCCCCTGCAGAGAGGGCTGTCTGTTGCTCCGATGGTGAAGAGATGTTTGTTCAGTGGACAGTGTCCTGTGAGTGTCCCCACTAGGACGCGTAGGTCCATTCTGGTCAGTTTCAGTAGGCGCTTGGTTAGCCTTGGTGATGCAACTGGAAGTGCTGCTCTTGCCTGACGGCACTCTTGTAGGTGTGTCCATCGTTCAGTATGCGTTTCTGTGGTTTTTAGTTTTATCCATGTTCGGAATTGGGAGAATGGCAGGGGAAGGAGCGGAGGTGGGCCTATTATCGGCGTCTCCGAACCTTTCCGTGCCAATTCGTCGGCAGCGTCGTTTCCAAGTGAACCGCTATGTCCCTTGATCCATTGAAGAGTTATCCTGTTCCTACAGGAGATCCTCTCGAGTGCCAAGTGACATTCGTACACGACTTTGGAGTTGCAGCTGTTTCCTGCCAAGGCTCTGAGTGTCGCAGCACTATCAGACAGGATTCGCACGCACTGGTTATTTATATCTCTTCTTTGCACAGCTGTGGCTGCCTCGGTTATAGCTGCGCATTCACATTGAAATATGGAGCTGTGTTTGCCTAAGGTTATTGATACATTGATGTTGAGATCCATTGAGTGAATCCCTGCTCCCGTGCCCATATTAGTCTTGGAGCCGTCTGTGTATATTCTTACTTCATAGGGGCCTGATTCATCTCTTTGATCTTCCTGTAGTTGTATCTGGTAGTGTTTGTTGTGTATTGGTTTGCTGGGCATTCTGTCACAGGGGGCCGCTAGAAGAGGTTCATAGGCTAAGGCCCTGTCCAGGATCTGAGCGTGCGGACTATCTGTGGTCCCCCCCCAGCATCCCATGTTTTGTAGTCGTAAAGCCGACATAGTGGCTTCTTGTTGTATGTATAGGTCTAGCGGCGCTAGGTCCAGTATCACTTCTAGGGCAGCGCCCGGTGTGGTTCTCATGCAGCCTGTTATTGCCGAGCACACCAATCTTTGGAAGCGTTGCAGTTTGGTTATTACCGTGTTCAGCTCGGTTCTGGTCCACCATACGATGGCTCCATATGTTAGTATCGGTCTAATGACAGCAGTGTACAACCACATGGTGATCTTTGGAGACAGACCCCATGTTTTCCCCAGCATTCTGCTACATTGGTAGAAGGCAGCTGTGACTCTCTGTAGTTTGTAGTCAAGGTGTTTGTTCCACAAGAGTTTGCTGTCTAGTATAACCCCTAGGTACTTGACTTCGTTTGTCAGAGGTATTTCGGTACTGAATAGTCTTGGTAGTTTCAGGTTTCCCAAGTTTCGTTTGTTGGTGAACATTATTAGTTCTGTTTTTGTTGGGTTGACTGATAGTTCATGGTCATTACACCATGCTTCAATGGTTTTAAAGGCGATTTTCATTAGGTCGCATAGTGTGTTCTCGAAACATCCGGTTGCTAGGATCGCGAGGTCATCCGCATATCCCACCGTCACCAGTCCGCGGCCGTTTAGCCTACGGATGAGCTCGTCAACGACTATGTTCCATAGTAGGGGCGAAAGGACCCCGCCTTGGGGGCAGCCTCTGGCTACTACACCTCTTGTGGTTTCATTAATAGTGACTTGTATTGCTCTATACTTGAGCATGTTGTTTATCCACTCTGCCAGAGTCGGCGCGACACCATATTTAGTAAGTGCTCTGTAGATACTGGTATATTTGGTCTTGTCAAAGGCTCCTTCGATGTCAATGAAGGCCGCCAGGGTCGGTTGTTTTAACGTTAGTCCATTTCCTATACGTGATACTACGTTATGTAGAGCGGATTCTGTTGATTTGCCTTTGCTGTAGGCATGTTGTTGCGGGTGTAGTGGGTTGTGTGATAGGGTGTTGTCTCTTATCTCTCTATCACATAGTCTTTCTAGTGTTTTAAGAAGAAATGATGTTAGACTTATGGGCCTAAAAGATTTAGGTAGGGTGTAATCACTTCTTCCAGGTTTGGGTATGAATACCACCTTCACCTCCCTCCATTGGTGCGGTATGTACTTGTGAGCAATACACGCTCTGAAGATTTTAACAAGTTGGTCAACAAGTAAGCTGCTGCACCATATGAGCATACCTGGGAATATCCCATCCAGACCAGGTGATTTGAAGGGAAGGAAGCTGTTGATTGCCCAGAGTACCTTATCGCGGTTTATCATATTGTGGGCTATGGTCCAGTCTAGATCGGTGGGCGTTTGTGCTGAAATTTCTTCCCACTTGTGGGTGTCTGTTACCCGACAGCCTGGGAAGTGTGTGTTCAGAAGCACTTCACTGGTTTCAGCATCCGTTTTGGTGTAGGTGTTGTCAGGTTTGATAAGGTATCCAAGAGTGTTTTCCGGCACGCTAGTTAGGATGTTCTTGATACGGGCGGCCTGGCTGTTGCTTTCTATGTTGGTGCAGAATTTTTCCCAACATTCCGATTTCCTTGTGCGAATATGTTTTTTGTAGTTTCTTTTCGCATCATGGTAAGACTCCCAGTCTTCGTCTAGTCTGGTGTTTATAGCTCTGTTGAACAGTTTCCTTACTTTGCGTCGGAGTCTCTGCAGTTCGGGACTCCACCATTGTCCTTTCGTCCCTTGTTTGGGCGAAACAAGCGGACAGGCTTGTTCAAAGCTGTTGGTAAGAATGTGTGTTAGTTGGTTTGTGTAGAGATCTATATCCTCAATAGTTATATGATTAGGTGGGTTAGACGTTCCGTTCAATTCGGATTTAACTAATTTAAAGAATTTAGTTTTGTCTGTCTTGCGTGGGACACGCCTAGGTTGCAGGTTAGGTAGTGACATTTCCACGTTAAATCTTATCCATCTGTGGTCTGAACATGAGGCTTCGTTAGAAACATGCCAGTCCTTGATGAAGTTTGAGGCCTGTGCAGTAGATAGTGTTAAGTCAATTATTGTTTGGGCTCTAGATGTTACGAAAGTTGGTTCCGAGCCTCTGTTTAGTAGGAGGAGATTAGTTGATATAAGATAATTTACCAGTTCATCTCCTCGGTCGTTACACCTGGCGCTGTTCCACAGCGTGTGATGTGCGTTAGAGTCGGTCCCGATGATGAGCTCGAGTTTCTCCCTCTCGCAGTACTCGATCAGGGCCATCAGATCGGGTGTGGGTGTTGCTTCGTCGCTTGGTAGGTAGGCAGATGCTAAGACTATTTGCGATACAGAGCTGTTGTGGTTGGGAGATAGGTACAGTCTAGCAGCAGTTAGGTCTCTGGAACAGAGTTCAGTTATTAGAAGTGTTTGAGCGGTGCGCGGAACAACTATGCAGGTTCTAAGGTTGCTTACAGTTGTGTTCGCGAGAAGCTTGCTCCCTGGTATTTTGAGGCCACAGATTTGGCCTTTTCTGATCCACGGTTCTTGGATGAGGGCCACGGATTCGGGATGTTCCTCCAGCATTCTGCGTAGAGACGCGGTAGCCGTGAGGCTATGCTGGAGGTTGGCCTGGATGTAGGGTGTGGCGGAGGGTTGTGGATCAGATGGTGTGGTCGGTTTAGGAAGAGTGCTTGATTGGAGAGGATCCGAGGTCGCATTCGCTACTGTCGCTCCTCTCCGAATCGAGAAAGCACTCCTCGGATACGGGGTTGGGTGGATCCTGGATATCCATTGGGTCCGGCCCTTGGGGTGGTGGTGGGGCCGGAGAAGGGCACGCCGCGTGTCCCGAGCTGGGACCGGGCTGTGGGCCTGGGTCAGCCGTGTGTCCCGAAGAGGGATTAGGCTTTGGACCAGGACAGGGGTTGGGTCCAGGGTTGGGGTTAGTGTTGGAAGCCTCAGTAGCGCGTCTGCCCTCGCTATTCGGAGTATCCTTCTCCAGAATATGGAGATAGATATTTCCGAACAGCCAGTACAGCCGACGCTCCTGGCGCTTTGCGGTTTCGATGTCAGACTCGGGAATGCGGAGAAGCAGGTGGGTTCCGGGGCTCTCCCCTTCCTCCCGCCTCTCAACGCGAATTACCTTCCACGAGTTGACCTTGTAAGTCGAGTTTTGTGCCGCCAGAATCTTGCGTATACCGTCGGCCTCCATCGTCAGGTTGGGGACCAGCAGTCCGCACAAGATCCTTCGCTCGATCTCCGCTTGTCGTTTTAGGACCAGCTTTGACCCAGCGATTGGTGACTCCTCTTTATCGACCATCTGGCGAAGCCACGCTAGCGTAAAGTCGTCCTCACACCAGAATTTGAGGACGCCTTCACTGTAGTGTGCTTTACCCCGGAAGCGGATTTTCGAGGCCTGGAGCGCGGTACTTGGTTCGAAGAGTTCACTTACGAATCGCGCTTCCATTCTCTCACGCACTTCCAGGGCTTGCTCCTCCGTCAGGTCTTGATAGGGTTCGAGCATTATAGCTACGCAGAGGTCATGCGACCTGAAGGCCGCCGCGTAGCTGACTGGCTCTGTGCTCTGGTTGACCTCCGACCTTAGACGCTTACTGTCACCAGTAGGCGTAATGCTGTCTTCAGGTCGGCTTCGTTTGGAGCTTTCAGGTCGTGCTGGTGGGGTGAACCGGGCTTGCGCTGCCAGCCTTCCCGCGCGTTTCCCTCTAGGCTTTGACGATCGACGTGGAGTCTGGCCGCTTTCGCTAGACGTTGGCGCAGCCGTGGCCGCAACCGGTGTCAGGGCTTTTTCGGTGGGACGAGTCCCTCCTACTGGAGCCATGGACTTAGCTCTGGGTCCGAGCTGCTGTCCACCGTCAGTAGCCGTCTTCCTGGTCTCTGCCTCCGCCTGTTGGGTCCTGCTAGGGGGTTGTTGCGCCTGGTGGGGTTTCTTGCCCTTCTTCTTGTTCTTCTTCTTAGAAGTAACAAGGTTCCAGTTTGGCCCGGGGGGTGGTATGGCTGCAGATAGTGCTTTTAGGTCGATTACAGTCTCTTTCGAAGAAGCCCCGAAGGGCGCTCCGACTGTCGAGACGTTACGGGAGGAGGATTGTCTTGCCGCGTCCGAGGACGCAGCCATAGACGTCGATGGGTGGTTTTGCGCGTCTATTGACGCAGCAGTCGAGGTTGAGGTGGACGCATTCGTTGACGCAGTCCTACCCTGTGGTTTGGGTTTTTTGGTGGTTTGTTGTTTTGGTTTTGATTTTAGCAATTCATTGCCCCCCCCAGAGTACGAGGGGCGGCCCGAGCTAGGCTCGGGAAAGGATTCTCCGAAGGGTTTTCCTCCGGTACCTTCCTGGGGTAGTTCTCTCTTTTGATTTGCTTCCATCTTTGTTTGGATTTGGAGGGTTTCCTTCCCTTTGTCGGATTATCGGCCATCGCTAACAATATCCCTTGAGGGGGAAATCATTAACGGTGGGAACCGGGGTGCACCGCATTGTCATACATTGCGTAAATTATTGAAGTTGAAGGAATGAGTTTCAAACATAATACGCATTCGATGAGGATGTGACGCAATTTTTCTCTGTTCTACCCTATACAACAATCCCCGTGCTAGGCCCCCAGGTGAAATTGTGGTGAAACAAAGGTCTAACGACGATAAAAAAAAATCTAAGACAGAAGCAAAACTGGATGATGTTGCATTCACCATGCTTCTTTTTGGAATATCTCTTGTACAAAAATAAACCTCTGTTTCCGAAGAAACAATTACTCGAAAATCCAGTCATTGTTGCCAACTGCTAACTCTGTTCCCTAGGTCGCCATCATCTACTGCGGTGTCCGCGGTCACCTCGACAAGCTGGACCCCGCCAAGATCACAGCGTTCGAGAAGGACTTCACCCAGCACATCAAGACCAGCCACCAGGCCCTCCTCGCGACCATCGCTAAGGAAGGTCAAATCTCCCCGTCGTCCGATGAGGCCCTCAAGAAACTCGTCACCGAATTCCTTACCGCCTTCATGGCCAAGTAAACGAATAGGAGTAGCATATAAATCAATCAATCAATCACGGGATTGAGTCGCATTGTCTTATCTAGGTAATCAAGCGACTTAATCTCGATTTTAGGTCAACCGTTGTTGTCAGTGTTGTTTCTTGGAATAATAGTTACAGCAATGGTTGTGTAGCGTCTGTATCATTCGTATGGACTGTATTGGATGTTGATACAATCATGGAATGTATTTATCTTTGTCGTGAGTCAGGTTCTGTACAATAAAATATTAAAAAATTCTCTGGTTTTTATTTTTTATCAATTTTGTCCCTGCATGTATGTACTTGCTACAGTTCTGCATCGGAACCATGGAACGTATGCAATGAGGTAAAGTTATAGCAATTTCAATAGAACTAGTATCCACGTTATTCTTTACGACAAGAATGATATATCTTTTTAAATTATCCAAATCAGACCATTACGTACGAAGATATTAAATAATAAACATTACGCCGTTACTGCTGGTAAAATCAAATTACGCGGGTGGGTGTGACGTCACTCGGTCGCCGCCAGTTAACCGTAGGCAGATATCAGGTTTTAGTGATTTAGTAGTGAAAATAGTTCTTTAACTATAATAATTGCTATAACTTTACTGATCCTCATAACATTCATACGGGTATTCATAAGTCGTCGTCAACCTCTTGTGTTGAGGTTTATTCACATTGAGAGAGAGGAATAATGGAAGCCAAAGTTGGTAACATCCTACGTTCCCAATCTGACACGAGACCACACGACCTTTGATGGAAGCTTAGAACTTTTAAAAATTCTTGGTTGAGTAATATTAGGTAGGTAATTACCTTGCGCAGATTCTGTAGTTGGGAAAAAACAATTTCGAGAAGGAAGCCTAGAAGTCCAGCTAGGCTGGGCAGCGTTTGGGAAACAACGTCGAGTCTTCTTGTCATCCATAGCGCCAATGCTGGAAAATGAAAAATGATTTCAATCAGTGTATCCTACTCGCCACTATACTCACGGTAGCTCAGGTCCACCTGTTCAAAGTCGCTCAGCGAGCTATGGAAACAGCTATGCTCTGAGTTTTTGACGACCTCCGTGGCAAAGCGGGCGAAGGTCCGCCTGCGACGCAGGAGGTTGCGGGTTCGAATCCCGCCTCGGAACAAATTTGTGTACGATCTGCAGAAATTTGTTCCGTTGGTCTGGGTGTTTTCTATGTATTAATTAAAATATCTATCTATGTAGTATATTGTATTAAGTATATCAGTTATCTAGTACCCTTATCACAAGCTCTGCTTAGCTTGGGGCTAGATAATGCTGTGTGAATTGTCCAGCATTATTTATTATTTATTTCTCTGAAGAATAGGATAACGTAACGAATGCATCCGACAGAGAACCAAAATTATTGTTACAGCTCTAAGAATTAGCAAGCTGAAATGGCAGTGGGCCGGCCATATCTCGCGAAGAACCAAAAACCGCTGGGGTAAACGAATTCTTGAGCGGAGACAGCGACTCGATAAACGTATTGTAGGACGCCATCCTGCCAGGTGGGATGACTATCTGCGAATGTCTGCAGGCGCATGCTGAATGCGGCAAGCTGAAGACAGGGCGCTATGGCGCTCATTATGGGAGGCCTATGTCCAGCAGTGGACTAGTATATAGATTAATGATGATGATGAAAGGTGAAGATTTTAAGCTGTTTTCATTATCTATGGTCGGTAACCAGTAGATTAATCAATGAAGCGCCAGATGACTGCTCCGACGCGACGCGCATAAATTGCAAGATGTAAGCGGTTGCTAGAATCTGTTCATGAATCGGAAAGATATTTTCATGAGGAGTTATTTATTGGAACTCGGGGCCCCAAAACTGTAGAATTCGATTCTGAAGATGAAGTAGCATGATGGGCTGATTTTGTACTGAAGTAATATCACTAAGTCCCCTATTTATCACTTTAATATCGCTAAGTCCGGCGATTAGAAATAAGTCCCAATTTTTTGATATTTTGTAGTGAGACTCCTGTTACTCATACTTTTCGTTTTGATTCTTCAAATAAAGAAAACTACCATAGTTTCACTTATAATGTATTTATAAATAGATTTTTTTAACCATTGCATGTTATTTCAGCTGATCTCCAAAGTCACTTTCAGGACTTAGTGATTTCTTGAATTGGACCACCCAATTAGAATCATCCATGATCCATGAGACAGCGAGTCAAGCCGGCTTTTCACTATGGGATATATAATACATCCCGAGATATAATATATTATCGCTCACCATACATTTTGTATGGCACCGTTTACACTGTGCTATAATATATATTACATCCCAAACTATAAATATTTTTTCGACCGAGTGAGCGATATTTGAAGGTCATTTGAAGGTGTATATTTTACCTCACGTCCCCGGACACCGCGCCTCCCCCGCTTCGCCCTCCGTTTGAATGTTGGCGTTCGTGTGCAGACGTGTAAACTGATCATTGTGTGCTCCAAAATATATATCTCGCAGTGTAAACAGCAATCGCGGGATGTAATATATAGCTCAAGATGTAATTTATATTATATCCCATAGTCAAAAGCCGGCTTAATAATAAGGGTTTATGCGAGCTAAATTTCCTCGAGGAAATTCCCTTGTGGAGCGCCCCGCCTCGACGCCTCCGCGCCGCCCGCCACGCGCCGTTCCGACCTGCCACATGTAGGAATGGGTCGTCGACATCTTTTCAGTCGACGAAACGAGACCGTTTACCGTCCACGATGAACTAGTTCATAAAACAGTTTACTGTTAGTTTATGCCGTTCAGTTCAGGACATGTTCGATCGTTGAACGTTGATGCACAGATTGGTAAACGACGACGACGAGAATCAAAACGATCATAAACGCTTGCCAATCGACGACGCGACGTATGAACTATTTTGACGACCGATGGGGTGCAGCCAGCAAAGGTCCGCCTGCGACGCCTTGGTGGCGGGTTCGATTCCCGCCTTAGGACAAATGTTTGTACGATATGCAAATATTTGTTCCGGGTGTTCTGGGTATTTTTATATAACTAGTAGTTCTACGAACAGTAGACCTCGCGATCACTACTTTTTTTTCAACAATGAATTTACCTATGTACCTACCTACCTATACCTACCTAGGTACCATGTCTTTCGGCGTTAACTCGCTTGCAAATCGCCATGCCAGTAGCCAGTGTGAAATAGCACGGAGCAATAGTGTTATGTTATCGTATCACTTATCAGAATACCTAAGCACCAGTTTATTATAGGTAGGCCTACCTTTAATAGTGGTGCTAAACTTGTCATAAGTAGGTAGGTATTAAAATGTAAGTATCGGTGCCTCTTGCTTTTTGACGCGTCAAAAGAAAAATCCCATAGGTCAGTAGGTAGGTACCTAGGGAACCTACACTACCTACCTACCTTCGGGATAGGTACCTAGGTAGGTAGAGATAAAGCATTCTAAAAATGCACGCCAAGTAAGTAGGTACCTATGACGTTTTATGTAGAGGGCCTGCATTTTTAGAATGGTTTGTCTCTACCTGGATAGGTATGCCCGAAAATCAGAAATAAATAACCCTCCTAGGTACCGAACCTACGCTTGTGTGCATAGTGCAACTATATACCATATGAAGATAATTGACATGCATATTGCATTGCAATAGAGTTTACTTTTACAAAACACCACTTACGCCGCCGCCGATATAGTCTGGCCTGGCGCATGGCGAAAGAGAGATAGTCATATTAGCGAAACAAGCAAGTGTGAAGAGAGCAGAATGCTTGATAGACGGGTGGCTAGAGAGCGAGAAACAAACAGTTTCGTCAACGCTCGACTTTGGACTGGGCGATGCAAATGTCGTTCACGAGTAAACTGGTTCATCAGTGGACTGTAAACCGGTCTAGCAGTCGACGGCAAACAAACAGTCTACAAAAACAGTTCGTTCATTCAACGACCACTCCTAGCCACATGTGCGCGCGCTCGGTGCTTAGCACAAAAATCGTTTTGATGTTGATGTGTCAAACCAACAGAGTCCAGTCCAGCCAAAGTCTTGCAAGACAAATCAGAAAAGAATCCAAGCCCAACAACACATCGCTCTCAGAGTCTGTACAGGCGCCGGGCGTTATGTGCGAAACAGCGTCATCGCACGTGACCTGCAGCTAAACACAGTCAAGGAGTTTGTGGTAAAGCTGGCGCGCAGAATGTACGATCGTGCGGACAACTCTCGCCACGTACACCTCAACGGACTCGCTCCTCTGCACACAAGACCGCCGGATGCAAAAACTACGTGGCGACCCCTTCCCCGGGTGCTCCTGGAGCCCCCCGAAGTCATCTCCCAAGAAGACCAGAACAGCCAACAGGCAAACGAACAGCTCTTGAGAAGCCAACAAGGCTCTCTGAGCGACAACCCATGACTCGAGAAAAGCTTTTCTCGACGTAGATACCGGAAAAAAGAACTCTAGTTCGTTTCCTGCCTGCATTTGACAACGTAGAGTCGAATGTTGAAGACCACTGATGGGTCTTGCAAGAAGAAGACAAAAGTTAATGTTTATATGTTTATGACCTTTTATGACTCATTTGACATGGACATTGGCAGAGTTGTAGTACTCAAATCAAATCAAATCAAAAACTCTTTATTTCCATAAATACAATAAATGTACACTTAGAAAAGGTCAAACTGGTAGCGCACGTACAGCCGAGTTATAAAATAAGAAGTTGAAGAACTTTTTTTATATGAAAAATAATCAACAAAGCAAGCATGAAAAAAATAACGTGGTTTTCTAGAGTTTTGTGATTGTAATGTGCTATTATATTGTAACTTCAATGTAGATCTGTATTGAAATTTATGTGTGTAGCATGTTATCATCATAAACTACCGTTTTTATTCAACAGTATCTATTCTAGTCTGCGTAAAAATGGATTCCTTTGAACGGGCCCATCTACCACGAAAAACAGATAAATTGCAAAATAAAACCAAAACTGTGAAAGCACAATACAAGCAAATGCTTCATGCTTTCAAAAAAGGCGATAATGAAGGAATCCGCTCCAGCTCTGACATAAAACCCGATTGTATCTTCGATGAATCGTTTAATTCTTCGTATGCAACCAGCGACAGCCCCGAGCTCGACACAACAGCAGTAACCGAAGAAGCTGAAAATGTACCAGTCCCAGAATCCTGGGAAGATATTGGTGAAGATGTTTCCTTGATATGTATTCCATCGGGACCATCATCAGTAGATATTTTAACACCTTCAAACTTCCTCAGTAACCTATCCACCGACTTAGAAGGATCGAACTCCAGTGACAGTAAACTTGTATCAGAAAGTATTAGTTTTGAGGAATCTAATGAAAATGATTCCGAGAATGAGCAATTTGATGCTGAAGGAATTCTAGCTTCCAAAATAAAGGAAAAGTTGAATTTAAATCTTTTAAATATCTCTGAAGATGAGCTATTACAAGATGATAAACTAAAACATAAACTTACCAAGCAAGAAACCTTTATTAAAAAGTTAGGCAAACCAAAGGAAAAAAAGAAGGATTATTTTCTTTCAGAGGAATATTATGGTGATGATGGCTCCTGGAAAGAAGTTATAAAAGGTCTGAATGAATCAAAAAAGGAGACCTGTCCGAAAAAGAGTAAGAAATCAAACAAAAATAAAGTTCCATTGAACTTCAGTGATGGCAACAGTGCAACAAAAATAATAAGAAAAAGTGGAAAAAATCCTTCACCACCATTTGTCTCAGTTTGTGCACAAGAGGCAGCAAGTGTCAATACTCAACTGAATGAACTTGTTGGACAATACATCCATCCTACCACTAAGAACATATATTCGGAGGAATTACGCCTGGTTTCCTACTCATCACTCTCAGACATATTCCCTGCAAACATGCACAATAACGACCTTGATAATGTGACCGTGACCCTTGATGTGGGATCTGACGAAGAAATGAACAGCTTACAACCAGAAGTAGACGAAGATTTAACCGTAGAAGACTTGAATATTGAGGAAGACTCACGAGAGCTCACAGAAAATAGTCAGCAAACCATTGTCTTCAACGATACAGTAAGTACTGAAATAGATCACTCTATTTTATCTGATGAAACACCTGCAGCAGCTGAATACGTGCAAATGAAGTTGTACAACGGCAATGATGATTTCATTCTAGTCGTGAGACATCCTTCCGAGCTATTCATTCATGGAAAAGTTCAGATTTCTGATTTCAACAGCTCGTCTGAAATACTAGGGTACAAATTGACCCCTGATCCTGTAAAGGTGTTCACACCGTACTCCCACCATGCACAATGCCTTAAGACTAATAACAACCACTCTCCGATTAACTCTAAGCTTTGCCACATGCTGACGGCAGCGGGATTAACTGCAGAGGAGGCTGATGAGATATTCAACAATTATGTGGATGAGGATACAGCTGTTGTTCAGCTAAGTAAAGTCAACAGCCCAACATTGGACTTTGTCAGTTCTAACTTTAGTCCTACGGACTTGTTTTCGAAGAGGGGTGTACACATTCCTCAGTTCTTGAAGAAGGCAGCTGAAGCTCTAGGATGTTCATTATATTTGTCACCGCCAAAGAAGACATTTGAGGAGAAGAAAATATGGGAAGAAGTCTATTCCAGCATTATTTGCAGAAGTAAGTCAAGCCTTTATCTTCATCCTTCTTTAGGTAACTATGTAAATAAATTATTATGTTTTATATATTTATGCCATTTCAGTGTCAATACACTACAAAGTTTATATACTTGCTTCAGATCGCAGATTCACACGCGTCTTTCTGAAATAAAAAGTAGCCTATATGGAAATGCTCTCTAGATATGCAAAATTACAGCCCAATACGTTCAGTTGTTTTGGTACTAGTCAAGAAGTAAGAATAATAAAATACATTTAATCAACAACATACATACCAAACTTTCGCATATGAAACTAGGATGAGATGTTTCCTGAGCAATTGGGTTTCAAAGGTCTTCTACACACAAAAGCAGCTGGCCTGTCAACATTTAAAAAAAACATGTCTTTTGAGCCCCCTTTAATTTTAATATTTATTTTTATTATTAGAGTGGCAAATGAAATACACAGTGAAAATTGTAACTGTCTACATTTTAGGAATCTTAGCTTCTTGGTTTATTTATTTTAAACTAGTTTCTGCCCCCAGCTTCGCACGGATTTGTTTCTATGGAAACATTTCAAGATTATTTCCATCCCATAAATCAGTTGCCAAATGATTTATGGGTAGGGTAGAAATAATCTTGAAATTAGCCTGTTTGCAAAATTTTAGCCCGATCCGTTCAGTAGTTTTGGCGTGAAGAGGTAACAAACATACATCCTAACTTTCACATTTATAAAATTAGCGCGACTATCTTCTGCTTGCGACTTTGCATGCGTTGTCCCTGAAAGTGTGGGCTCGATCCGTTCGGTAGTTTCGGCGTGAAGAGCTGGTAAGAAATGCGAAAGTTAGGAAGGACTTTTTTTCTGTTGTTAAACCTTCGTTTGACCATAATCTCACCTGATGAAAAATGACGATGTGACACGAAGGTCTAGAAGATAATAATAATGCTGGACAATTCACACAACATCATCTAGTCCCAAGTTAAGCAGAGCTTATGTTATGGGTACTAGATAACTGATATACTTAATACTACAATACACTACATAGATACATATTTTTTTATTGTACATAGTAAACATCCAGAATACCCCGAACAAATATCTGCAGATCGTACAAACATTTGTCCTGAGGCGGGAATCGAACCCGCAACCTCTTGCGTCGCAGGCGGACCTTCGCCCGCTGCGCCACAGAGGTCGTCATATAATCTCATATATCAAGATACCTATTCACTCTTGTCTATTCTCTCTATGGATACTTACATCCATCTTAACTTTCGGTATCACAATATCAGTGTCAAAACGTCGTTTTTAATTAGAGCGTGCACGGAACTGAATAAAGTTTGTAAAGATAATGATAACATTGACCTTTATTGCACAAGTGTGCATTCGGCAAGGCGGCTGCTTAGCAGCAAATTCTTTAATGATAATTTGTAGTAGTTATGTATTTGTTGTCAATTTATGTACATAGGTTTTCCCTTATAGGAATCTCTCAACATAGCTGAGCAGTGCTTTTTTCTCACTCAGTCAACAAAGTGGAAAGAAATGACTTGTAGCTATTGCTTAGTATTGAGTGTTGAGAGAAGTCTAGAAGTGGGTTTATTCTTCTTTTTTGTTAATTAGGTAGGTACATTGTTTTCATTGTTTTATAGGTAAACTTATATTTTGTCTCCATAGCGAATTACGACCATTTTTAACTTAACTTGTTTTCAAAATTATACGATTGCATAGCGTATTTTATATCCACACTGTCATTTAGCCGTGAAGGCCATTCATTAGCTTTTATGTTGATAATTCTTGTAACTTATTTTGATAATACATAAGCTGAAAGCCTTCCTTAAAATAAGTAAATAAAAAAAAAATTCTTTATTTCCAGAGGAGAAGAGCCGTGGCATCATCTGTGGCGGCAAAAACATGGGCAAGTCCACTTTCCTCCGTCACTATGTGAACACCATGCTGGCTGATGGACCCATTCTGGTCCTAGACCTGGACCCGGGCCAGGCTGAGTTCACAGTTCCTGGGAATATTTCTGCCACTGTGGTGGAGAAACCACTGATCGGACCCAGTTTCACGCATTTGAGGACTCCCAATTTGTAAGTATAGGTTTTTAAACTCTCACCAAAACACATAGGTACCTATTGTATGGAAAGACGCAAAATTATGTCACGTCCCTGTTTTTTTTTTGCCGTTTTGTACCGGGTTAGAAACGGCTCAAGCAAAGGACACGCTAAATCCCAGCCAGACTAATCTAAATTCTAGTCTAAGCCCAAAATCAGCCTATGCCTGGAGGTCTACTCTGAAAAACGAACGAAGTTGACGGATGACGTCGGATCGCACGAAACGAACAACCTTACCACCAAGTTGCTTCGGGCGCGTCCCTAACTGATTGACACCTTTCGTTTCCGATCTCTAGGAAATAAATCTCGGAATCAGTTTCATACTAAGGTCATCGAAAGAACGTATCGGTAGTCCTTCGTTTGTGCAATCTGACGTCATCCGTCAACTTCGTTCGTTTTTCAGATTAGACCTCCAGGGATAGGCTGATATCGGGCTTAAACTAAGAATAGGCTGATATTGGGTTATTAGATTAGGCTGGCTGGGATTTAGTGTGTCCTCTGCTTGAGCCGTATCTAACCCGGTGCGTGACGGCAAAAAAAAAAACAGTGACGTGACAACATTCTGCGTCGTTCCATACAATACCTATGAACAAAAGTTCAGTTAGATTTCGCTTTTCGTGAAGCTTCTAGCTTAATTGTTTCGTTTTCAAAGTCCATCCAGTGCATTTTTTCCAAAAATCTACCATACCAGTCTATTTCTTAATTAAAAACTTGGGGCGCGGGCAGCAGCCCGCGGCTTCACACGCGCTTTTTAAGTAGTCCCGTCCTCGGGATACAATTTACTTCCCTGCCAAATTTCATTGAGATCCGTTCAGCCGTTTCTGCGTGAAAAGGTAAACGACAGACAGATAGAAAGACAGTTTTTCTTTCGAATTTATAATATTAGTATGGATGTATAACTACATATACAGGGTTATTGGTAATTCACTGACACTATAGTTGATGCATGTTTTACCCACCATTATGAACACGTCCGTGAAGACGCCAGGTCTCAATTCTCAAAATTGGTGGAAAGGGAATGATATTAGTATGTACAATTTACCATTCCAAAATCGTTCATTATGGGGTTTTTTTATTTTTTTTTTTATAATATTAGTATGGATGTATAACTACATATACAGGGTTATTGGTAATTCACTGACACTATAGTTGCTGCATGTTTTACCCACCATTATGAACACGTCCGTGAAGACGCCAGGTCTCAATTCTCAAAATTGGTGGAAAGGGAATGATATTAGTATGTACCATTTACTATTCAAAAATCGTTAATTATGGGGTTTTCTTTGAAACTAGACTTAAAAACGGCTCTGCCCTAAATTATCGGTGTGTGTGTGTTCGGCTGACTCCCAGTCAGGCTAATGCCACTTAAATCATCTTGCGTAGATATAAAATTAGCCAATGATGATGGAGTGGGAGATTGGTATTTAGTAATTAATTAGGTTTCGGATATTATTTTGTATGTAAGGCGATTTACAAAAAAAAATTAAGAATGAAGACCTAGCGTCTTCACAAACGTGTTCGTGATAATGGGCAGAACCTGCAATTTACGCAGTGTCAATGAATTACCAATAACCCTGTATATATGTATAGTATTTACAATTGAGACAATAGAGCTAACTGCAGACTGTCTATTTCTTTAGTTACAGAAAACATGAGCGACATTTTACAATTCACAACGATTTCTTTCAGTATGCTGAACATCGGGATCATAAACACAATGGACAACGCAAAACGTTACCTATCAGCGATATCGGAGCTGATAGCCCACTGCAGAACCAACCTAATGTTCCGCGAACTGCCCTGGGTCGTGAACACCATGGGGCTATGCAACAGCATGGGGCTTAAGTTCATGACGTACATCATTCTGCTGGTGCAACCAACGTTTCTGTTCCAAATCGACTCGAGAGTGCCCAAGAAGTCGTTTGGTTTTGAACTGGATCCTATAACAGTGACGCAGCTGTACGAGAAAAATGCTTCTAATCCTTTATTTGAGTAAGTGTATTGTGCAATTATTAACAAAAACAAAATTAAAAATTGTTAACCCCCAGACAGATTTTCATGAAACATGGCTAAGAACACTCGCGATAAAAATATCTATGACACAAAAAAAGCTAAACGAAAATCGGTTCATCCGTTTGGGAGCTACGATACCAGAAACAGACATGTTAAACTTATAACACCCATCTCTTTTTGCGTCGGGGGTAATTTAAAATAAGCAGCTTAATGGTGAAACGAACAGATAAAACTTAAAATTATCATGGTTATTAATACTTAAGTAATTTAACCCTTGACACCTGACAATAAATAGGCGAAACTCCTCGCAGGTGCATGCCCCGAAAATGGCCTGATCAGGCCTTACCAGGGTAGAGAGATAGAAGCACCATATTGGCGAAACCAACAGATAAAACTTCTAAAATTATCATGGTTACTAAAGTGATTTAAAACTGGTAACATTCGTAGCAAAAGACAAATAATCAGTTTTAATTACTACCTATTGAAAATATTTTTTCATTATTTTAAAAACAAGCTTTTATATCATCTAGTTCCAAACTGCTTGGGAAGACAAATCAAACGAACCCAAACTCGACGGGGTTAAGTCGTTTCGTTTATGAGTTCCTATGGCCTCCTTCTGTCTACATCAACAGACCAGCTCGATGGTACCATGACATTACAATATCTATCACCGAACTCACATAAATGTAAAATTATCAAAATAAAAATTCAAACAAATTGTCAAAACCTTCCTGTGCTAAAAGGCTTAACTATAACATATCAGATTATCTAAAGAATCTTTATTCACAAAGAAAATTACAAAAAAAGAATAGAAATAAATTAGAACTAGTATTTACAATTGAAACAATAGAGTTAACTGCAGATTGTTGCAAACAATCTACAGGTAGCTCAACTGATCCATAACAGATTATCTAGCTAGAGGATATAAAAGCTTGGGACGGGTTTTGATCCAACTCGAAAAATAACAACTAACAGGCTCAAGGTTACATACCGAAGCGACAAAAATCAAAAATATCACTTTATTTGCGTGTCTAATGTTAATTTTATTATTTCACCTTTTCTAAGTGTGCATTTATTGTATTTATGGACGATAAAGAATATTTGATTTGATTTGTATGCCAAATTTCAGCTTACCCGACCCAAATCAGCGCCACCACTTTATCTTATTTATTATTATGTTAAACGAAGGAATTTAAAAAAATCGAGTTTGCAGATTGATATCACGAACTGGGGACTGTTGTCTAGGGTAGAATAGAGAAAAATTACGTCAAATCGTCACCGAATGCGTAATATGTTTGAAACTCGTTACTTCAACTTCAATAATTTACGCAATGTATGATAATGCGATGTCATTCTTCTCTATTCTACCCTAGACAACTATCCCCGTGCTAGGCCTACAGAGGCATTAAAATAAGTCTATGATAGGTATCCCTATCATAAGATTAATTTTAATGCCTCTGTATAAGTTTTATTTCGTATAGTGTAGGCAGCTGCCTTTCAGGGGTATAAGGGCTGTATAAGCGCTTATACAGCCTTTATGCGGCCAAGAAATACAGCATTAAGAGTATAAACGAACTTTAATAGAGCTGTTATACAGCTTGTGATGCTGCTTGGGAGAGATGCGAAGTTGCTCTTTTTAGCCACGGTAAGCAAAAGAGCAGCACTGGGTCAGGTTAGCGCCTTAAATAAAAGCTTGTAAAAAGAGTTCTCTTCCAGCAAACCTTACAGGGAGAGAGAGGGACAACTCCACTTTTATTTATAGCACAAACATTTTCAGGAAGATCCAGAACCCCTACTGCCTACACTACTCCTTCATAATCTCCCGTCCGGACTCCACCTCACAAACGGGCAACGGATCGGCGCCAAACCTGCTGCCCAGAGATGAGAGATACCTGAACATCCTGGCCTATTTCGGAGAGCTGTTCCAGCAGTACGCTGTGGAAAGCCTGCTGGATATTATACCTTTTGAGTAAGTGTTAGTTTGAAGGAAGTTTGTTTAAATTATATGAGACTGCCTGACTGCCTCGTTGGTCTAGCGGTCAGCTTGTTTAACCGCTGATTATGAGGTCCTGGGTTCAAATATAATAGTTTAAAAAGTTTCAATACGATTTTACGATTTTTATTACCTACTTGGTGTCAAATTCAGAGGTAGCCAAAACTAAATGAAACTAATTTGACAGGACTAAAAATGTTGCCGGATGGTATCATTTTTAGTCCTGCTAAATAAATTTTGTTTAGTTTTGGCGACATCTGAATTGACACCATGTCAATAAACTTAAATAATGGTAGGTAGAACATTTATTATTAATCGCATATCGGCTCGCTTATATATATCATATCGCTCTCTCTCGCACAATCCGGGTCGGGCCAATAGTTGTTATCGGGTTTTTCTAGCAAGAAACATTCACAGTAGCAGCCCGGAGTCGGAAAGTTGGCGGTGTTACACCCCCGTGCCTCGGCAAGCACGTTAAGCCGTTGGTCCTGCGCTTGACATCCCGGTCGTGTTGGTCTGCCATCCCATCTGATTACTTGAGTGAGGGAAAATAAAGAGTGCACCTGTGTATGCGCACACAATTGTGCACTATAATAATGTCCTGCGCATCTGGCTATGAGACTGGCCGCCGTGGTCGAAATTCGGCTAGGAGAACATCATCATATGGGGCTGGTATGCCTCAGATTGAAAGCAGATTGAAGGCTTTCAAGGCCATTCACAGGGCATACAAATGTCAATTTTAGGATGGGGAATTTTTGCGTAATTGCACAGCAGAGTTAGACATAAAAATCGAGAAAACCTAACGTTTGGATTTGAAACATTCCAAAACAGTCGTTTTGTAAAAACTGATTTTTTATGGATCGCAAAACGTTGCTTAACTTAGGTGATCGTTGTTCAACTTGGAATGGACGTTGGCCCTCTATATGTATATTTAAATATATTTTATTTTTAATATTTGTTGTTATAGCGGCAATAGTCATACCTCACCTCAATAGCCTATATTTGTCCACTGCTGGACGCAGGCCTCTTCCTGATAAGCGCCTTATTGGCTTTTATGGGGAATGCCCATAATCCCCACGCCGATGGGGAATATGGACCACCTCGGGATCATCTATACTAATATTATAAAGAGGAAAGATTTGTTTGTTTGTTTGTATTGAATAGGCTCTGAAACTACTGGACTGATTTGAAAAATTCTTTTACCATTAGAAGTCCATATTATTCCTGATGAACATAGGCTACTTTTTACCGCGGGTAAATGTTTCATTGCTACGGGAAAACGCTTCATTCCTACGGGAAAACGGATAATAGGACAACGGGTAGTAAAAATGCAGCTAGTTCTATATACAAAAACGAAAGAATCATCAAAAACGGATATCAATTGGCGAAGCTACCGAGTCACAAACATCATCATCATGACCAACATAGGCCTATGTGAGTCCATTGCTGTGATTGCTGGTCAGCTCCATAGCCCCTGTCTTCAGCTTGCCGCATCCAGCATCTGCCTGCAGTCACAAACATAGCTACACTTAAAACATACGACCACCGCGAATTAAGAACCCTTCCCCCTTTTGTACGTCGTCGATTGAAAACGAGCATATGCCTTTCGACAGGACACTTTCTACTTATGTCCAACCTTTCATTTCATTAAGATTCGTGCAGACATATAGCAGATAACGCATTTACTGTCCAGCCTCGGCGGCGGTGCGACCCGTAGTCGCCGCTATAAACAGGACTGGAAAAGGTCATCTGCGTGTTGGGCCATGAAAGTGTTAATATTCGCATTTAAAATTGTAAGTTAGTAAGGGTGATAGTTTAGAAAAAACTATATGCAAAATAAACTAAAGGATTACTAAGTAGATATTAAATTTAAAAGAGAAACTACTATTTAGTTTCTTTGCGTCTCACTAACAGAGTTATCCGACAAAGAACCAAAGTTATCGACATAGCTCAACGAATTAGCAAGCTGAAGTTGCAGTGGCCCGCCATATCTCGCGAAGAACAGAAAGATATAACTTTTACAGATTAAAAAAAGCTTATAATAGATTGCACAAACAGCCCAATCGATTTTTTAAATTCCTTTTAACATAATAATATGATAAAATAGGTGGTGACGCTAATTTGGGTCGGGGTAGCGCCTTAAGCAAATAAATAAATAAATAAATAATAAATAATGCTGGACAATTCACACAGCATTATCTAGCCCCAAGCTAAGCAGTGCTTGTGTTATGGGTACTAGATAACTGATATACTTATTACAATACACTACATAGATAGATATTTTTTATTATAAATAGAAAACATCCAGAACGCCCTGGACAAATGTCTGCAGATCGTACAAACATTTGTCCCGAGGCGGGAATCGAACCCGCAACCTCCTGCGTCGCAGGCAGACCTTCGCCCGCTGCGCCAAAGAGGTCGTCAATACTGTTTCATTTCATTTCAAATTACATAATTTCTTGTATGTGTCAGTCCCCTATCGCCATAGCCGATGATGGTCTACAACTGTTTATCATTTCATTAGAAGCAATTGTAGCGCGGTCTATTTCCGGACGCTTTGTATGGGGCTTTTAAAGACGGTTTACACTAGCCAAGTACCAGTGCGGACTGGCAAGTATAGTGGTAAGTAGAGTCCAGTAATGCATTCACTGCGCTTAGTGGTTGCGACCAGCAGTGGCAAGCCGATGCACAACGAAAGCCTGAAGTTTTATGCGTCATTCATGGGCACTCTATGCGGTAATTCGACGATGTGAATAATGCAATCTCAAAAGTAGTCCATTGGTTTAGTATCAATAATCTTTTGCTAAACGAAACCAAAATAAAATGTATTAGATTTATTCTACCCAATGTTAAACAAGTGAAGGCCGATGTAAACGTTAAAGGAGAAACGTTAGAACGTAGAAAGTACCGTGTTCTTAGGAATTACCTAAGATCATAAACTTCAATGGGGCCCACACATAGGTAAGCTATCGAAGAGACTTAGTTCTGCAGCGTATGCAGTCACAAAAATCCGTCATCTTACAGACGTGGATACATCTAGACTTGTTTATTTCGGCTACTTCCATAGTATTATGTCTTATGGCATACTGCTGTGGGGGAACGCTGCAGATATTAACACCGTATTTGTGCTAATAGAAGAGGGCTGTTCGTGCAATCTATAATATGGGTCATAGAGAATCCCTACGTGGTAAATTCAAAGAAATAAACACAATGACCATGTCAATATATTTATGAAAATTTATTGTACACTCATAGAAATATAAATCGGTTCCCTAAAAATAGTAATGAACATAATTTTAATATACAGAAATAAACAAATGCATCATACAACAAAACTCCTAGTGAGTTGCAAAAATTATCAGTAAATATATTCAAACAAATTGTCAAAACCTTGCTGTGCAAAAAGGCCTACTATAAAATATCCGATTATCTAGAGGATAAAAAAGCTCGGGACGGGTTTTGCTCCAACTAGAAAAATAACAACTAACAGGCGAAAAACTAGATTATAGCACTGGTATGAGGTGCCTCTACTTTCTGTTATTACTTTTAATTTTTATATTTATGTTAAATTTTGCCAATTTGTTATAAGTAAACAAACTGTATGTGTGTGTTTTATGTGACAAATAAATGATTTACTTACTTACTTACTTACTTACTTACTTAGATGGCGCTGTGTGTATTCATCGAGCCTATAATTTTCAAATCCTACGATCCGTAGTATCCACCAAATTAATTTACTACAACTCGACGAGTTATGAATCATTTACTATCACTTGACTAGTGTAAATCGCCACCGGTGGTTCAATGATGACGCGTCGATGAGTCACTGTTGACTCGGCCGTGAGTGCAGCCTGACCGGTTATAGTTCCCATGTCATGTCCCATACCTACCTACCTAATGTGTACCTAGTACCTACCCGGCATGGTTCTTGAGAGAATATAAGAATTTATTCATAGCCACACACACAACTTATATACAAATAATTACAAGAACAAAATTATAAATTTTAAAAACCCCCCGACAGATTTTCATGAAACATATGGCTAAGAACACTCGGGATAAAATTATCTATGAATTACTAATTATCTACACAAAATCAAACTAAATTAAAATCGGTTCATCCGTTTGGGAGCTACGATACCACAACAGATACACAGATAGACACGTTAAACTTATAACACCTCTCTCTTTTTGCGTCGGGGGTGTTAAAAAAGGGAAATACAAAAATATACGTAGGTAATGATGGAAAACATAAACCTTTGGATTTAAGTTTAAAACATATTGTAAGCAGCAGCGTGTATTACCCCCGAATACTCAAACGCATCTCAGATATAAGCACGTCTCAAGTGACGAATTTTTGACACATTTTCATTGAAAATTGTCAAAAATCGTCATTTGAGACGTGCTTAAATCTGAGATGCGTTTGAGTATTCGGCGGTTAGAGTCCCAAGAGTAAAAATAATTGGTGTTTCCCTATCTACGTGCGTGTGCGCGGCTAGTCAGGTCCAGCCTCAGCTTGTTGTCGAGCGAGAGGTATACCTTGGTAGATCACACAACTGGCGAATCGCTGTAGAACCATGTCATTGGCGTTTGTTTTCTTATTGTGACAAGGTTCTACAGAGATCCGCCAGTTGTGTGGTCTAATAGAGCACTGACTTTAAATTGCATGTTTTGGATCCGGAACCTACTTGGAAAAGGAAAATCGAATTTTCTGATTCGTTTTGAACACTAGTCAAACTCGACGTATATTGTTTGTAAGCAAACCGCATATAGGTACCTAACCTAAAATTCTAAAACAATCACTTTGTTCCTGCGCCTTCATGTAATGCAAATTTAGTGTAAAAACTAAATTTTCATTACTTGTCGAGATCCTTTCCATAATAAATATTTCTTACGTATCTGATATTCAAAGCAAGTGAGTTTTAGTTATTAGTGTCGTGGTCTGTCAACAAACGTTCTACATCGAGTTTGGCTAGTGTATAGGTATGTTTAAGTAGTGATATCAAGCGAAAAGCTTGGCCCATGATGTCATCAATGACAAACTGTTGACCCCTTACCGACCGTAAAAAGTTAACTCGGTGTTTCTGTGATAATGTAGATATACAGATGACGCAACGTTAAAATGACGTCACTTTGTTTTAAGAACCCATGAAGTTCAATTCCAGCTATTTTAAACAACTTCAAAAAAGGAGGAGTTTTATACCGCCTTGGCCAAAAGTATTCAGCACCCCTGACATTTTAACTTTTTAAAGAAATATCAAACATAAATAAAATAAAACGATTTTGTAGATTTATACAGTTGTATTTATGCTAAGTATTATTAGATTTATACAGTTGTTGTTGTTTTTTATTAATAAATAGTTATTTATTAATAAAAAAAAGTATTTGGTGGGACCACCCTTTGCATTAATCACAGCAGAAGTTCTTTTAGGAATTGAGCGTACCAGTTTTTCGCAGTCTTCTGTAGTAATTGAATAAATAAATAAATAAATAATGCTGGACAATTCACACAGCAATATCTAGCCCCAAGCTAAGCAGAGCTTGTGTTATGGGTGTTATACATAATATTATAATACACTACATAAATAGATATATTTTTTTTATTATAGATAGAAAACACCCAGACCAACAACGGAACAAATTTCTGCAGATCGTACACAAATTTGTTCCGAGGCGGGATTCGAACCCGCAACCTCCTGCGTCGCAGGCGGACATTCGCCCGCCGCGCCACGGAGGTCGTCAATAATTGAATTGGAATTGAGTTCCATTCCAGGCGCAGGCAACGCTTTACGTGTTTTTTGTTGGTAATCGTGTGGCGCCTGACTCTTCGCTTTATTAAACCCCATAAATGCTCAATGGATTTGGTTTATTACTATACTTTCCGTACAGTTGCAAAATGTTTAGGGTGCTCAATACTTTTGGCCAAGACTGTATATTCGGCAGTATGTATGTTTCAATACTCAATACTCAATATATTTATTGTTGTCATCACATTGGTTGTAAAGTAAGTAATTTTATCTATGGGTTAGTATCACAATGTGAACCCTGTTGGGCGTTGCAACAATGTTTTAATGTTTTATGTATTTTCCTCCATTTCTCCGTCAATAATTTTTATAATCGAAGTAATAGAAATGTCTCGCTTTCATCCAGTCCCATCCAGTCATACCTACTTATGCAAATTAATCCATAAACCCATAAAATTAGTTTTGCTTTCTATGAAATTTTATTCATCCGTAATTTTCTGGGACGCCATAAAATTTGAATGTAAAGGTATGTTAAGGTATTAAATATTAACAAATAAATAATTAGGTTATACTGTCTTTAACCATGTGAAAAAAATGTGGGCCAGGCAACCTAACGCCGTCAGAATGTCTGGCCACTTTATTTTCATGTTGCTTCACTGTTGATCGAGGTACTTGATAATTTGATAAACAAAATCAAAATTAAAAATTTTAAAAAGCCAGAAACATTCCTAAGGGCATTCGGGATAAAATTATCTATGACACAAAAAAAACTAAATGAAAATCGGTTCATCCGTTTGGGAGCTACGATACCACACACAGATACACAGACACACAGATGCACAGACAGACACGTTAAACTTATAACGGGGGTTAGTAATAAATGAATTGATTGCTCTGTAACTAGGTGGTAATGTGTAGGTAATGAGTCTTATGTTAATCTATAGTATCTCTGGTCTACCATGGTCAGGTTTACAGCATTAACATGCAAAATGAGAAATTATTAGGAAAATAAAAATAAGCTAACAAAACAAAACAAATCCAAAACAAGAAATTTGTCAATATAGGTAGAGTTAATCAATAGCACAGTTTAATTAAGGTATCAAATATTATCAAAAAGGTAATATAATTTGATAGTTTGCAAACATAAAATATCGCACTTGGTTGGTCCAGGGGTTCTGACGTTAACAATTCTAGACCGATTTGGAATATTCTTTCGCTGTTGTTGAAAATCATTGCGAGGTTGCGCCATAGTAATTTTATTCCTGAAAGATTTTTCTACTTATCACTCACAGTTATCACGAAAAACTTAATAAACAGTGTTAAGGTATTCAAATTGGTTCTTAGTTTTTTCAAAACAATCAAATTATCCTAGATTTTACTCTAAATTGTAAGCTGCCCCAAGTATGTATTTTAACTTTAAGTAAGTAGATCGTTGATCCGGATTTTCAGGCCTCTCGCTCGGTTCTATGTCGTCTTACTCGCCAGCTAGTAGCGTCGAGTTCTCGCAAATTCGTTCGTTACACAAACTGCATAATACGGAAACGTTTTTCAGAAATGAACCAGTTGATTCCGAGAATATCCGTTACGAAGAAACTTATGAACCTTGCCTTTTTATAATAGTAATATGCATACAGTCGTTCGACGTTTTGACAGGGCAATCACGCGGGGGCCAAGGGACGGGTCGGGGGGGGGGGGGGGGGTAGCTATGATGATGATTATGAAACATTAACCTGCAAGCTGCAATGTAAGTGACCTCTGGTCTACCCTTCACATCACACGACCATCAATTCTCACCCTCCTGCTAATCGGAGGCTTGCGCATTGGGATGGGATATAAATAGAAACGTGTTATGCATCGCTACACATAAACAAAGCTAAGCTTGTAGACCGCAGAACTGTAATTTAAGTTCTTTGTTGTAGACGCATTGATATGTCGGATTACACTTTACTATCGGATCATTGTAGATTCCCACTTTTAGTAAAGTTGTACCTAAACCCATGTTATGGGAGATTCCGGCTCAGTTGTCTTGGATGATTCGATAGCTATTAGTCGAAATCAACAATCACAAGAGTAGGCACTAAGTACCCAAAGATTTAAATCGTTAGATACGCTCTGACACCAAAAACTGTAGCATTGTCTTTGAATGCGTGCGTCAACGCGCAAA
This sequence comes from Eupithecia subumbrata, assembly GCA_949316285.1. NCBI lineage: Eukaryota > Metazoa > Arthropoda > Insecta > Lepidoptera > Geometridae > Eupithecia > Eupithecia subumbrata. Next base: position 13,824,716 of record OX438630.1, on the reverse strand, counting down.
AGGCCAACGCGCGGACATTATGAGTACCTAGTTAAAAATTGTGTTTTTGCCAATAAACCTAACCGTTTTTATTACCATTTATAGTGCAATCATATTGCACAAACTTTTGTGGAAAAACCACAAAATTACTCAATACTCTTGATTCCAAATGAGCGAGCTATCTCGGAATAAAGGGCATATCTAACGATTTAAATCTTTGGTACTGCCTACATACCTCGGTAGATCGAACCTATAGGATAGTTTTTAAATTGTTTTCAGAAAATTTAAAACCTTCGTTTCCTTAATATTAACCGTTTTTTTTAATTTTTGCGGGATTAATATTAATCCCTCAGGAAACAAATTTTTATGGTATTATCTTGGGATTATTCTCTATACCAAAAGAATCATCGAAAGCATTCGATAATTGATGGAGTTATCCACGAACTTAAATACAGCTGAAAATATATAGTCCTCCTTTTTTTGAGGTCGGTTAAATAAGACCCTTTAGCCGTGTATTGTTGACTTGGGCTTTGGGATTAAAATAAATAATGCTCGACAATTCACACAGCATCATCGAGCTCCTAGGCCCAAGTTAAGCAGAACTGGTATAAAAGGAAGTTAATTCATGCAGATTGGCCTAATGAATGGCTGACGTGATGATTTGCCCTTTACAAAATAACTCCACTGACAAATAATTGTTACACTATGAGTAATAGATAATAGGTCGGAACATGACGAATGAATCATTAAAGGCAACAATGAAACATAAATCTTATAATCACGAACAGAACAGTAGGTAAACTTAAAATTATGAAAATCAAGTATTAAGAAGTAAAAGTCAAATCATCGAAAACTAAATTTAACTTATGAAGTTTCGAGTCATTGACAGGGTGTCCGTTTAAAACTTATAGGTACTGAGTTGAGTTTAGACTCATTAATCGCGTTTAGTTAGAGACAGCGGTGAAGTCAGGCCTTCTCTCACAGGATCCCTTGTTGGTGGCTAGGCAGCAGCATCGGAACACCCGAATATAGGTCCTTTTTTACGTTTACAGATTCGCTTTACCAAGGCGAGACCTGTACAAATTTCTTTTGTCGTCTATACTATAACATACTAGCTTCTTCCCGCGGCTTCGCACGAAAGCCAAAAATCAATAAAATCCGTAAAGCCGTTTAGGCGTGAAAAGGTAACAGACAGAAATAATTACTTTTGCTTTTAAAATATGAGGATCTATGTTTAAACTAAACTTACACTTTCATGGCCCATGACGCACCTAGTCTTTCTGCAGCTCCTTGTGTAGCGGTGGCGCGCCCCTGCGGGTCGCACCGGCTGGCTGGGCAGTGAATGCGTTAACTAACGCCCGAATACCTACTCAAATGCATCAGATTTAAGATGGCCTGTTTGAGTATTCACAGTAATTGGCATAGTTTATGATTCATATCTAGCTATAGTTTCGCCGAATTCAGCGAGGCTGCCAGCTTGACGTCAAGATAGCAGCCATAGTGAGACCTAAATATCTCCTAAAGCACTGGGGCACTATTTATTTAACTTAGAGTATCGGGATGCACTATTTCATGCACATTTATTGGCATAGTTTAATGAAACCACCAAATTCCATGGCGGGGCCGGGGCTGCTAACTTGACGGACATGGTTAAATATATAATATAACTAAAAACTTGAATAAAATCAGTGGGTTATTTCCAGAGATGTTAATCCTATTTTTCTTTCTCCAGAGTCAACATAAAAGACCTGAACTTCGGCCTGAACGTGAAAATACCAGAAAACACACTTGCACAGGTGGTCAACGGAAAAATTGTGGCTCTGTGTCAACAGAAGCAGGGAGCTAAGCAGCGGCTGTTTACTTTAGGAGCTAATGCCCTTAAATGCTATGGACACGGTAATTATATTTTATTTTTTTACTGCCACCAAGGCGGCAAATAAGCATGCGGTCCGCCAGATGTAAAGCGATTACCGCTGCTAGCAACATCAGGGACATCATTACACGCGCGCCGCAAATGTCTTAGAAGACACGTTTTGAAGAACCCATGTTGTAAGTCCTGAGATTAAACCTCGGCAGGGAGATCATTCCACGACTTGAGTGTGCGAGGGAGGAAAATTGAAAAATAATTAAATGAACATAAGTGATGTTTATGTCTTAGGAAAATGTTACTCAAGTTAGAAAACTTTCGTATATTCTAAGGCACGGGCCTTAGAGTAGCTAGACATACAGAATCCAAGATATTTTAGTAACAAACAGAAAAATTTATTAATTAAAACTTAACAAAAACTGGAAATTCCAAGGAGTAACACTGGTAACAGCAAGGTAATTGTTAAAAACGAAAACTTCAACAAAGCATAATTCCAAATGCACAGTGAAAAGGCTTCAAATTGGCGTTTGAAAATGGACGAGATCAATGAAAGATTTTAAAACCAATATTTGTTTTGATCTAAGACTTAATTATCTAAGAGTCTAGAACCAAGCATAGATCTTGAAAGTTGACTTTACAGAACAAAGATCCAATAAAAATAAGCCGAGATTCATATTGCGAACATTGCAGGGCGCACCTGGATGATATAGCAATGATTTAACTTAGGATTGGAACAAGGCCTATAACCCAGCAGGGGTAGACTGGCTATGGATGATGATGATAAAAAAATCTGCCTGCCTAGTTGTTAAAACACCTGATGTCAACAATAATGCACTTTTGAACTGAGCTTGCTCCTTGTAAACAAATTATTTATGGCTAAAACTGTGACTCACTAATGACATCAGTCCTCAAGAATAAAAAATCCTCAACACAAATGAAGGAAAATAATATCAGAAATGTTATCTATGAAGTACCTATTGTAATAAACTGCTGATTATAAGTCTGATAACTTAAAACATTGTAATTTATATTGTTACAGGGCTCATCCGAAACATAGACTACGAGAAAGGGATACTCTACATCCTTACTCCGGTTGCTATTAGGAACCTGAGCTCTGTGGATACCTTGGTGTATTCAGATTGGATGCCAGAACTGCGAGGGTTGGAAAAATCCCCACTGCCCAATGGCACCTCCATCCCATACAGGACATCAAGCACAGAATTCCATCAACGCAAGTTCATGTTTGCACCTCGGAGGAGATTCAACCCGCTACAACTAGTGAAACTATCCAGGAATACCTGAAGTGAAACTGTCAATTATTAGTTATAAACTTGTAATTGGAGTAGATCCAAAATAATAAATCTTAAAATATAAAAAGGAATCTAATCATAATGTTATTTCATTTATATTTGAAAGATAATTTTGTACTTACAATACTAATAAAACATAACATGCAATATGTGTTCTAACATAAACCCCTGTCCTATACAATTGTGTATCATAAATGCTGCATTTTATAAAAGTCAAAAAGAGTCTAGAAAAGAATTGATAAAACATGGGGTTCCTTTATTACTAATAAATTATATTAGGAAGTTAAATTTCACACAAACAATAGATTACAATAAACCGCCTACAGAATCAGATGGACGCCTCAGAGGCGCTGCTGACAGGCACTTGGCTGAGTATGTCAAATAACACATCCTACTCAATATAAACATCACTATTTTATTGAAAAATTAAAATACAAAATACCGAACTAAACGAGTCTCGGTGAGATGACACCGGTTGAGGATATTATAACTAAAGTTGAAGAAATGCTATAAGTATAAACATGATAGCACAAAAACTCAGTGAGCCTCAGGAGGAGGCCCACTCTCCCCCAACGATAATATAATGATAAGGCATTTACGCTTACTCGTAATAGATATACTATAAAATATACAAGTACCAATGGTGAAAGTGTAGCCACACAAATACTGTAGTGTGCGTGGTCCGCGGGGCGCAGGATCGGCCTCCGGGCAGCTGTCAGTATCGGAAGGAAGCACTGTGGAGGCGCCGCGCCTGCTCAGAGTCAATCCAACGTAAGTTACAGGCAGTATGCGAATGATTCAGAGTCCCCTTCACGGCACTTAGAGCAGAGAACACCTCGTCTTCTTCTTCTTCTTGACCTGCAGCGCGGCGCGCGTCGCCGTCTCGAACACCTCGCGCACGCCCTCCTTGCTCTTGGCTGAGCACTCCAGGTACGCGAACGCGTTTATCTTCTCTGCCATGGCGCGGCCTTCTTGCGGCTTTACCGGCTCCTGCTTCATCTTGCGGAGCTCATTGATGGTGGCCGGGTCGTTGCGCAGGTCCTTCTTGTTGCCTACGAGGATTATGGGCACATTAGGACAGAAGTGCTTCACTTCGGGCGTCCACTTCTCGGGGATGTTTTCGAGCGAGTCTGGCGAGTCCACCGAGAAACACATCAGGATCACGTCCGTGTCGGGGTAGGACAACGGCCGCAGCCGGTCGTAATCCTCCTGGCCTGCCGTATCCCACAGCGCCAGTTCCACCTGTTTGCCATCAACCTCTATGTCGGCGACGTAATTCTCAAACACAGTCGGCACGTACACTTCCGGAAACTGATCCTTGCTGAACACGATTAGGAGGCATGTTTTACCACAAGCGCCGTCACCGACGATCACTAATTTTTTGCGTATCGCAGCCATCGGTCCTGAGGAACAAACAACGCAAATGATTACGATGGGATAGAGCGTCAACGCCTTTCATGACATAAAAATATGGCCGCCGTATAGGAATATGGGTTGGGAGTAGTCAGACAAGCCCTCAAATGTGAATAAGCACCTGAACTAGCGGAAGAAGAACAGCACCACCACATAGTACCCTCACATGCGAGGGTGTTATTTATTAGATTTTGTAGATACCTGAAGATTCTGGCTAATTTCAGCAGTTTTATTGGCCTATCGACACTTTTCAATAATTTCAATCGTCTTTGCTCATCACAAGCACTTTCGTTCGTAAGTCAGTAATGTTGCCACTTTATAAAATGTTTACAACCCGTTTTTACAGCGAATCCAGAGATAAATTTAAGGAAAAAGCCATTTCACAGAACTCTTTTTGTTTTCCTATCAAATGTTTTAATTAAAGAGATTGTAAAATTTTATAGACAAGTAAAAACAAGATTTAGTTTTTAAATGTATCATAATTTTTAGAACAACTTGCCATCTCAAAAATCTAAATGACACATGACATGACAAATTCATTCATTCGTCATTGACAAAGACATTGATGTTTGACGTTCTTCCGACATTTGTTTTGTTCCAAAGATGTTCAAAAACTCGGTTCAAAACATCGTCAATCCATTCATCATCAAACCCACGATCAAAATCTTGATTGGGATTTAAATCTGTACTACACTATCAAGCAGCGGCAAAACAGATTTCATAATAGGGATTTTGTATAAAACTCAAAGATTTTACTTCTGCTACTTACAAAGTTATAACTTCTGGAGCTAGCACGAAGTGCCTACAAAATTTATCTATTATTCAATAACTTTCTTCACTGCAATCAACAATCCGCCTACAGGGGATCTGGGGATTATCATTCTGGCCAAGGAACATAAATAGGTACTCCAAGGAGATTCTGGCTGTTTGTCAGTAAAAGACGTAGGTAGACTGAATAGTAAATAATTTTAAGAGCATGTCTACCCTAGGTAAGCTTAGATTCTTGGTCTACGCTAAAAGAGAACAAACGATTCAATCTTATCAGTTGTACCCTGTTGTACCAGTGGAACCATAGTTATCATAGTAGAAGAACCAAGGATATTACACGAATTCCTTGATACGAAACAACAGTCTGCAGCAGACTAAAGATAATATAATACCTACATGCAACGGACCATTATGCATCCATGAGGTGTTTGGTTTATTTTTCATAAAGGTAGTAACTACTTTAGAACACAATAGATGGCGCAGTTGTCCTGGATTCGCTCAATAAAAAAAGAGAACTAGGTAGGTAGGTAGGTAGGTACTGCCGCCGACGACGACGACCCAAAGATCTAGGTACCTAGATCTTTGGGTCGTCGTCGTCGGCGGCAAGGCAAGACGCAGCACGTTGTACGTTGCACGCAAACTTATTTTGAAGTTCATCTGACCTTTTACTTCCCTATTTGATGTGACGTTGAGGGTCCGGCGACGGATGAATTTCTCATACAAACGTAATACCAAAATGATTTTTAATTTGAGCATATTTTCACTATGGTCTGCTATTGTTTGTATTAAAATAGTATTTATCTAGGTTCCTTCCACATTTTTTTTCAAAATAGGTACCTTTCTGAAATGAAAACCTAATCGCATTTTACATCAAAGAATGAATGTTGTCTTAGTAATTGTGTAGATAAGTATTTTGAAAAAATCTTATGGCAGGAACCTGTACAAATACTATTCTAACACAATTAACAGCAAACCATGATGAAAACATTCTCAAATTACAAATCATTTTGGTACTACGTTTGTATGGGAAATTCATCCGTTATCTGAGAATATTTTCACCATGGTTTGCTATTATTTGTATTAGAATAGCATTTATTAAGGTTCCTGCCACAAGCTTTTTTCAAAATATTTATCTACACAAATACTAAGAAAACATTCATTCTTTAATGTAAAAATGCGATTCGGTTTAATTTCATTTCAGAAAGGTATTTTGAAAAAAAAATGTGGCAGGAACCTAGATAAATACTATTTTAATACTTACAAACAATACCAGACCATGGTGAAAATATGCTCAAATTACAAATCATTTTGGTATTACGTTTCTGTAGGAAATTCATCCGTCGCCGGACCCTTAAGTTCCGTTTTCTTCAAATTTGGCCTTTTGCCACCATATAAGAGTGACATGCATTGCCTGCATCCTTGCTATTTCGCTAGGACCGTTTTTTGGCGCTAGTGCGCATTTTAGTTGTAGGTACTACTAGGTACATACAAGTTGTTTGCTTACTAGTATAGTATTATAATATCTGTGCTTAGACCAAAGATCCTATGACTACGTTCCGATAATATCTTTGGCCTAGACCTCAGAAAAACGATCCAGTTTTTCTGAGGCCTAGACGAAATACCAAGCATTTTATAGAATGTAATGTCAACGGAAAGTCAACTACTTTTGCAAGCAATCTTTGCCATTAGTAGGTATCCCTAGTACATGTGCCTTTTGTATTTTACTGATTCGCCACCGCGTTCACAACGGTTCCCTCTTTTTGGTCTAGTTCTTCCAAGACTCAGGGTGAAGACGTGACTTGATACTAGAGTAATAAATAAGACACAGAATAAACATTTAATAGGTTTTATTATCCCAATATTCTTATAAAACATAATGATAAATATTCCATTCCAGTTCAACCCTATCACAAGCTATAATCACAATGGTTTTATTTCGAACTTATCCTTCCATAAAATATACATAAGACAAAAGACATTCGTACAATTATTAAACACCTCGATAAAATTAAAAACAAATAAATGCAGAATATAAAATAAACTTGTGCGCGGCATGTGAGGTAGATTACTGTATTTTTACAGTGTACCTACTAGGTCTATATAAATGGTAACTTCTGCGAAGAGTTTTAACAAAAAAAATTATTTTTAATAAATACATAGGGAGCTCTTAGAGCCGAAGCTTATACATATAAAAAATATCAATCATTCTTTATTTTCATTGGTAAAACAAATACGTATGTATAATCATGGTCAAAGGTCATATTTTATAAGTCTTTGTCAGTGCACTTAAATGTTAATAGATTTAAAATTGAAAATATTTTATTGCCTATTATTGACGACTTTTAAAGGATCGCGCTAGGCAGTTCCAAAAACCGACGGTTAATGACACGTATTATATCAATAGGTACTTATCATAGAAAAAATATGTACTTTTTGTCAATAATAATAATTTAGAAAGAGAAAATCAAAATTAACAAAGCATAAATAGACTTATCTAAATCACAATTACAATAAAAAAAAAATCTGACCAAACATCTTTTCTAACTTCTTTGTTTTGTGTATTGCAGAGGCACACATTTTTCAAAAATATGTTAAACCTTTTTTTTACATTTCTTGGAGGCACGTTTGGACTAACCAAAATTTAGAAAAATATTATATTAACCTCTTGCACATCAAATGGATTATTCTTGCAATTTTTTATATTTTCTCAAAACACGGTGGGTGATCTCATAAAACTAATCGCTGCCGGACATTGTCTGAAAAGAAAAATAAACACGTTTAATTTTTTTATTGTTTTAGCGTGGAGTGTGGACTGCAGATTGAATTCAATCTGCAGTCCTCACTACACTATCAGTTTTGCTACATCATTTTCTCAATAGATGGCGCTATTCTTGTATACAATACTAGCTGCATTCTTACTACCTGTACCTATTACCCGTTTTCCCGTAGGAATAAAGCATTTTCCCGCAGTAAAAAGTAGCCTATGTTCATCAGGTATAATGTGAGCTTCTAATGGTAAAATAATTTTTCAAATCGGTCCAGTAGTTTCGGAACCTATTCAGTACAAACAAACAAACCAATCTTTCCTCTTTATAATATAAGTATGGACAAAGCACATGTTCTACGAGTGTTTATCGCGTAGATACTCTTTTCTTTCTAGGGTAGCGCCCGTGGTTCATGATGCTCTATGGCTCACTAAACCAAATTATTAACAGGTCAGAAATATGGAGTTTATTGAAAATTGAAGTGAAGTGAAAAAGATATTATAATTGCCACTTTCGCTTTGGCCCAAAGGCAAGATCAGAGAGCTGCCTATTTGACGTAAGTAACGAGATGATTGTGACATCTCCTTTTAGTATGGGGATTTGCGTAGTTAGTAAGATTGTATGGAAAAAGGCGACGTCACGATCACCTCAGCAGCCTGTATTGGTCCACTGCTGGACGCAGGCCTCCCCTGATAAATGCCTTATTGGCTGTAATCTCATGGGGGTAATGCCCATAATCCCCACGCTGGGCATGCGGCTTGTCACGATCAGGTCGGGTTAATAACGTCAAATAGACTCGCCTCACCTCTCAGAATAGCAAAACTAATGCAACACATAATGCAAAACACATTATCTACTACATGTTATTGCTTATCTAGAAGCTTGCAGTGTAATATTTAATATCGTCTCTGCAGAAACTATTTATTGTTATGTAAAGCAAGACAGGAAAAATTATGCCTATGAATAAAGGTTTAATTGCCTCTTGTACCTTAGCTAGTGAGTTGATTTTCAAATGAAATATGTAGGGTAACTAAATAAATTTTTAAAAATCTACAAAAAATCGAACTTAACATGTTTTGGTAATTAAAAATACACCTTATTTCTTAGGGAGTAAGCGCGTTGGCTTCTTGTATGATTATTCAACTATGTGTGGTTTTAAATAAAACACAGTTTTACTTTGAAAACATAATTATTGAATTCTTATTGGTTACATTTGAGCTTCAACCACTAACAAAGGCATACCGTACATACTATAGATTACACAGTAGAATGTAAAAGAACATTTTTGTCTTATCTCTATTTCTTCTACATTTTTCTATTTTTAGATCAGATCAACAACATTTTAAGAAAATAAAATATATGATTATTATTCACTGTTCGTTAGCTCTAAGAGCTACCTCAGACACGGCCGAATTTAAACTTTTAATCCATAAGTCTAATATAAACATCTACCCCCTTATTCTTAACCAATAATATAAAATAATATTTTAAAAAGGTCGTAAGCACCACGAATGGCTGCCAGACAATGTATGCAAATAATCTAGGTCACTACTTCTGACCGCCACTGTACATTTATACTTGCAAGGTTTGCAGTAAAAGTGTGCAATAAAAGTATCTTCTTTCTATCTATCTATAATACTTGTGAATTCCGCCGTGCTGGCCCCAAATACTTATCAGAAAGACTTAAGAGATTGAGCCTGCCTGCCTAAGGTAGATCGAAAACTTTTTATTGCTTGTTGTATGTGTTTTTTTCGGTTTATACGAGTTCTTGTTACTTGTTTTTTTTACTGGTAACTACAATTCGTTTACTTCTTTACCTTTTGCCAAGCGAATATCCCGTAAGAAACGCCGGCACCGAGTGCGAAAGCCAGAAGATACGGCAGGAACTTTAGAGAGGGTCCGGTGCGCTTCCTCATCAGAGCTCTGATGAGGGAGAGGTTCTTGTCTGTGTAAGGTGGGTAGCGGCCTCTGTAGGTTAAAGAAAGAACCAATTAATAAATAAATAAATAATGCTGGACAATTCAAACAGCATTATCTAGCCCCAAGCTAAGCAGAGCTTGTGTTATGGGTACTAGATAACTGATATATTTAATACATTATATACATAGATAGATATTTTTTATGATACAAAGAAAACACCCAGACCAACGGAACAAATTTCTGCAGATCGTACACAAATTTGTTCCGAGGCGATAATCGAACCCGCAACCTCTTGCGTCGCAGGCGGACTCTCGCCCGCTGCACCACTGAGGTCGTCAAATGTTATGGGTACTAGCGAAAGGGTAATAAAAGATATGAGTGGAAATGAGTGGACGGAGTTAATTTCAACGCTTTCTGCTCGCTCACTCCTTCCCGCTCGACTATTTGTTGGGTAATATGCAAGCTGGCTGAAAAATAGCAAGCTGAAGGCAGTGGGCCGGCCATATCTCGCGAAGAACCGACAACCGCTGGGGTAAACGTGTTCTTGAGTGGAGATCACGACTCGGCAAACGTAGGACGCCCTTCAGCAAGGTCGGTGGACGACTTGCGAAAGACTGCAGGCAGATGCTGTATGCGGCAAGCTGAAGACAGGGCGCTGTGGCGCTCATTAGGAGAGGCCTATGTCCAGCAGAGGACTAATTTAGGCTGATGATGATGATGATTTAGGACCTCAACCTCAACAGCCTATATTGGTCCACTGCTGGACGCAGGCCTCCGCCTGATAAGCGCCTTATTGGCTCTTATCTCATGGAGGGTAATGCCTATGATTTAGGACACCAGACCTTAATCTAGCCCAATTCCTCAAAGTTGGATGGTAAATCGTTCACTGTGATGACCTGAAGACTACAGCTACTTACGAAGCCAGTTTCTCTCCGATAGCCGCGAAGTTTTTCTTCAAGCAGCTCTTTTTATGTGTGAACGTGTCGAACGAAGCTTTTCCATGGTACGCGCCCATACCGCTGTGGCCGACGCCGCCGAATGGGAGGGTCTCAACTGTCGAATACAAAATAAAATCATTTAGAGAGTTACCCAATGGCTTCGAAATATTTAAAAGCAGGTAAACATAATCTTCTTTTTTACTTCTTCCGCAAGTGGACAAAAAATTATTCATAACCCTTTAATTTTTTTTTTCTTAATTTTTGGTCTGTTTGCTATTGTGGCATAAAAAACCATTTTTGATACTAGCTTCTGTCCGCGGCTTCGCACGCGTTCATTTATGAAATAAAAAGTAGCCTATGTTTTATTCCAGATCGAGAAGTATCTGTAAGAAAATTTTTGGCCCGATCGGTACAATAGTTTTGGCGTGAAGAGGCAAAAATCATCCATCTAAACATCCAAACTTTCGCATTTGTAATATTAGTATGATTTGATATAAATTTAGTTTAAAATTTGACTGGTCTTTATGCTTATTTTGTAAACCTATATTAAGAAACACGTTTAGATTTTTTTAAATAAAAATATCTGAGTGCTTTAGAGCTCAATTGAATCCAGTTAACACCATTATATATCACTCGTTTTAAAATGTAGATTATGGGCTCACTTTTAATCAAATTGGGCAAGCAAGCGAAGCCATGGGCAGACGTAACTATAAAGCACAGGGCCCGTACTCTTAAAAAAGAAATCGAAGTATTTGATTCGTTTTCGTGCAAACGCTAATCTTATGCAAGCGACATAAGAGTTGGTTTTGCACGTCAACGAAAATGAAACTTCGATTTTCCTTTTTCGAGTAGGCCCTCAGATCTATCTCATCTCATGAACCAAGAATATGTTCCAGAAATAATGCGACTGAAGCTGTCGTTTCCGTCTAGACTTTACAATACATCTACTTTATACTTATATAAAAGAGGAACACTTTATATATAAGAGGGCGAGTTCATGCAATAGTCAAGCATTAGTTAGTACCTAGCTATTGTCATGCGTACCTAACCACAGAGTTAAGTAATTTTAAAGATAATTAGAAATCTAGTTTTACCATAACCTATCTACCTATCTATTTATTAATTGGATATCATTTTATTAACTACTTCAAAGCCAGGAGACGCTAATGTCGTTGGAACTTACATCTCTCGTTCGCTTTTCAATCCTACCTGATTGATCCGCCATTTCGTGATAATCACCTTCACCAAAATGGCGTCGGCGTCATTGTTATTATCCGCCATTTTGTTATAACGTCGAACAAAATGGCGCCTGCGTCATTATTATTCTAGAACATACCTCCCATTTGCATCATCGTGTCGTTGACGCATATCGACCCACTGCTGGTGTTGTCCACGAAACTCGACAGGGTGCCATCGTCGGTTGTGAAGAGGTACATTGTTAGCGGCTTCTCTCTACAGTGGAATACAGGGTGAGCCACCACCGAGCTTTACTTAACCTTTCTATACAGAGATAGGGGGACAGAGAAGGAAAAGTCATTTTAAGAAGACTGGATAGGTAGAGTTATTGTAAAAAGTTTACAATAGGTACAGTAGTTATAAGTTTCGAACTAGATTTATAGAATCAGATTACATAATCATTATTATTATAATGAACAAATTATAAAGATTAAAGAGTAGGTACCTAGAGGATTGAAATTTGAGAAAGAATTTAAAGAAGAATTGAAAGACTTTTGGTTCAAAATAAATGACATGAATTTGAAGAATTAGGTATTATTTAAGAAAAATATTGAAATAGAAAGGACCAAGGGGAGGGGAGTCAGTGGATCTGATGGGCCAAAGAACTAGTGGCTCAAGGGTAGTGTGATGAAGAAAATGTGTCTACTCAGCTGTTTTACTGACTGCTAAGATGGGCAGAAGGAAAGATTTTAGGGCAGCTTTGTAAGGAGTTACACATTACATGCTCAAGGTTAAGAAACGCTTTGTATTAATAACAACATACTGTCATTATTTACTAAAAAAATACATAATTAAAATGCATTATTCACAGGCACGAAAACAGAAATTAATATGGCTGACCCTTTATATATTTCAATATTTTAAGGTTCAAATGGTTATTTACTGGGGAAATGGATATTCATAAAACAGGAGCATATTAATTTCTGGATTCGCTAATAAAGTTTGGTCTAGCTAGTTATTCCACAAGATTTAGCTAAGGGTTTTCTTATACGAGGTACTTTAGGTACTAGGTAGTAAATGTTATAAATAACGCATCTGAAATAGAAGATACCTCCACCCAACACGAATAGGTACAGTTAACGAGATTTAACACATTCTAAAAGGGAATTGAAGATTTTTGTATAGAGGGTGGCTCTAACAGCAGCGATCGATATTTTTTTTCGAAGCGCGGCGTACAATATTACTTATATATTTGGATTGAGGACACTTATATAAATAAAAAATGGCATTTAACATACTGTCTTAAAGATTCCGGTTTCTGAGATATTCAGAAATGAAAATAATTGTTGCTGTAACAATGCTTTAGAAAAAAAATTACGTGGTGTTTGATATTAGGGCCAAAATCTGCAAACCCCTTTTTAAACATTGTAAATTTTCAAAGCCTTTCGTATTCACGTAAAAAGGTTTTGAATTCTCGTTAACTGTAGGCACATGCTTCGATTGTTTCATACATTCATCTTTACAAAGATACATTCAGACTTCCATCACCAAAACGAGAACCACCACCGAAGAAGAACTTGGTCAAAAACTCTTTAGCCAGAGTTTTCGATCAAAAACCGACAAGCCGAAACCATTCTAGAACAAAAACAATCAGAAACACACGCGATCTTCAACCTTATACAATAGATGTTTCGGTGCATGAAGAGGCGAGCTAATAACCACCACCAGTTGGAGATAGCTGTTCGCAAAAACAAAATCATCATTCGTTCCTTTACTCTTGTTAATAAAGATTTTAATACTTTAGGTAGAACTATGTAGATTCAAAATTAATTTTATCTTTATGTTTCTTTGTTACAAACTAACTATGTCATCTGTGTCAGATCCTCTAACGCTAAAAATATTTATTTTAAAGGGTTTTAGATATCAAATACCTTTTCGTTAAACAGTTTTTATTTGTTAATTTATTTTAGGATTTTTAGAGTATGTAACTATTCAAATTTGAACCCTGTGTCGTCATTCACTAACAACTTTAATTAGATTTCATTTATAGAGATTCCATTATTATAGGATTTAAAGGCTTAGGTTAGGTATTTTGGGGTTCCATATCCATCAAATGGAGCTACTTAAGTTTGTTCTGTGATTTTTCTCTATTAGCTAGTAGTCTGAGTAGATGTTACTTATGTTTTTTGACAATTTCTTAAAGAACCTTGCTCTCGCATCTCTTAGTATTTTTTGTTTGTATTAAATTTTGAAAAGGCCGTGAAATTTACAGGCTTTGTCCTTCACAATGGAGAAAAAATATTCATTACTCTTTCTCCACGTACATAAGTCTCCCCTAAATTTTATTATAGTTAAGTAAAAAAAGTCTAAAATAATACTTTGAATTCGAAGACAATAAAATAATAATACTAGTTCCGATTTATTTAAAGTAATTATCCTTGTGAATAAAGGTGTTTTATCTGATAAAAAAAACAACTCTAACTTATATTTATTATTTTATTTTATTTTTATTTCAATTATTTATTTATTATTTAATTTAATTTTTATTTCAATTTGTTTTCATGACCTCAAAAAATGGATCTTGTGTCTGCAATAAAGAATTATTATTATTATTTTATAACTTTATCAGGAATTAATCTTTTGTTTGCCAAGTCCCACCGTCAAGTTTATCAAAATAACTGCATTCGCTTTCGGTCACGGGCTCGCAATTGTATACAATTAATGAATCATTATGGCTGACAGGTTAAGCTTAAGATATTGGTAGGTAAATGAATAATTTTGTTTTCGCATCCAGCCTCCTAGGCAACCGCCTTACCGGCATAGAACATGATGGTATCGTTGACACAGAGACTGCCCGAGCGCGTCTGCTCCACGAACAAGTCGTGAATGTTGCTCTGTCGGCTGAACAAGTATAGCACTAACGGAGGTTCCCTGAAATGTATGAACTTTGCTGTGTACCCCGGAATGAAATGAACACTTCTGATGAGTGAACGAAGCTGAGCCGTCACGCTCGGGTCGGTTACGCTGAATCGCGTTACTGGACTCCAGTCGTCGTCTATGTTTAGCGTAACAAGGAAGGCGTCTATTAACCGTCACAATTATCTATCGAGGCTCTAGATTGCCTCGGGCCGGGAAACGAACCTGCAATTTTCTGCGTGGACTTACGCCCATTACTTTGCCCGCCCCTGATGTAGGAGTCAAAAAGCTTTGATTTGTTAAATAAACTTTCAAAATAACATTACGGTGTATGTGTCTGAAATTTGAATGATAATAAAAAATCTAACGCATTACTGAAAATGGGATCTCTATCAATAATGAACCTTGAATAACTAGATTATGGTTTTGTGCAAAATAGCAGTGTAATGTAATGGGTGCAGTCGAGTTTTAACCCTCAATCATGGACGCGGAATGACCAGACATTTCACACCCACCTCAAACGAAAACGGACATAATCAACACACAATAGAGTTCACAGTTCAAAACACACATAATCTAGGGGTCACAGAACAGTTTTGAAGTAGGTATTTAAGGCAATAAACACTTCAATACCAAACTTGCACTATACTAATAATTATAATCTTCTCTCAGCAGTGTTTTGTCTTTTTCTTACTTTTGTCAACAGAAGAAAATAAATAATTTTAGTGATTAATTAAAGTTGAGAGAAGATTACCAGTAAAAAGTATAAAATATTAACGACTCACAACATACAGAAGGCTTCCTTAGAAAAACGGCAAAATTGATGTACTATTAGTTTAGTCTGGGGACGAATTCCACTAAATTAATCCCTTCACCATAACAATGGTTACTCAGAATGAGGATCAGTAATGTTATAGCAATTTCAATAGAACTAGTAATGTATCCACGTCATTCTTTATGGACATAAGAATGATATAGGTATCGTTTTGAATTTTCCAAATCGGACCATTACTTACGAAGATATTAAGTTATAAACATTACGCCGTTACTGCTGGTAAAATCAAATTACGCGGGTGCGTATGACGTCACTGACTCGGCCGACCGAGCGGAGCGCAGCAGCACTCTTACTTCACGATTCGGTTAAAAAGGTGAAATAGATACAATTCGGACACTTTATCTGTTTCAAAGTCACACATAACTTAACCAAATAAACGGCTACGGCTAACTGGCGGCGACCGAGGGAGTGACGTCATAGCGACCGCGGCGGTCACTCAGTGAACTTCGCTAGTAATTTGGTCATAACTTCGTAAATTTTTATCGTAAAACAAAAATTTTTGCTCTGTGTGTTAAGGATTTCTTAGTTTTATAAATCTGCATTCTCAACTAAAAACGTTACGGATCCTCATTACAAATTTTGGCATTTTATGTTTGATGAAAGAAACTGCAGATGGGAGGACGCGTGTCAAAAGTGTCAAAGTTGAAACCATTCTATCAATCTCTCCGTGCAAATAGTCTCACGCGCTATCTAGAGTTTCTTTCATCAATGGACGATTCTGCGACGATACCGTATTGTCATAGTAAAAAGATTGGTTAAGAATTCGGCCCCAGCTCTATTGCGCTCGTTTGCAATCAGCACATATTGGTTCAGATTAGACTAAAGGCCGTTTATACATGAAATTATAACTGAAATCAACTTTATCGCGTTGATATTAGAATCTAAAATTTATTTTTCCAGGCTCAGATAGATAGGCCTAGAAAACGTAAAGGCCGTTTATGCATTATGTTTTCTAGCCTATCTATCTGAGCCTGGAAAAAATACATTTTAGATTCTAAAATCAACGCGATGAAGTTGATTTCAGCTTGTATTTCTCCGACATAGCGCTAATTGTCTAACAGCGGTATTTCTGCGTTAAAATAGAGGGCATCTCTTTCTACACTACGCAAACTGAGCGAGACTTCAGACCCAGATAGATAACGCACTGTAAGTTTAAAACCACTTTGACTGTACAGTACTGACAGACTGTACAGTCAACTCGAAAATTCATGATATTCGAAAGATTTTAGCGTTGGTAAGAAGCATTCTGGATGTCGAAAGTCGTATTAAATCAATTATTTCAAAACAGTATTCCACGGTTTTACATAAAAATGCTCGTCAAAGTTTCAAACCAATGAGATATATGTTCCCTTTGATGAACATCATATTAAAAGTTCGATTACTGCATCATTATGAAACCATTTCATAACAAGAATCGTAATGATGTATTCTTTAAACAGAGAGAACTTAACCATATCCACTTTATTGCATGAAATACGGCATTATACAGTTCTTAAATATGATATTATACAGTTCTTAAACTAAACTCACCTGGCATTAATAAATTTGATCGCTTCATAAGCGTTTTCAACCGGCACTATCGGTAGAATCGGTCCAAAGATCTCATCTTCCATGATTTTGTCGTTGCCCGTTACATTAGCCACTATAGTCGGTTCTATGAATTTTTCTGATGCGTCGTAGCGACCTCCGACGGCGATCTTGTCTTTGCTTGCGTCTATTAGTGCTTGGAGGCGGCTGGAAAGGGTTAAATTAAAATATAATTGTTTCCTATAACGAATATAATAAATAACGAAGTACCTATGTGTGTTATTGTTATAGTAGTACTAAAATATAGAATGTTACAACTAGAAGTGTACCTACGATGTAAAATTAAACCACACAGAAATTTATTTGTATTTATTTACTATAAATAGAAATAAATTTCTGAAATATTTACTCGGGCACAGCTAGTGTATAAATGTTTCTACGATCTGTAGATATTTGTTCAGGGTGTTGTTGATGTTTTTCTGTGTATAATAAAAATATTTATCTTATATTGTGTATATCAGTTATCTAGTATCCATAACACAAGCTCTGCTTAGCTTGGGGGTTAGATAATGCTGTGTGAATTGTCCAGCATTATTTATTTATTTTTGTTTATTTAATATATATAATATGCCTATTACTCACCCAAAATGCCTGCTATTAACGATCCTGCAAAGATCCGGCGACTTCTGCGTGTCTTCTCCATACCACTCCTTGAGCACCTTCTTGGACATCTCCAGGAATTTGTGCTGTATCTCCTTGGTACAGAGGATATAGTCGGGTGCGATGCACGTCTGCCCAGCGTTGATGTACTTGCCCCAGAGGATGCGCTTGGCTGTTACTTCCAGGTTGGCTGTGTTGTCAATGTACACTGGGCTGTAAGGATATACATTTAATTTTAAACTAGCGTGAGTAAAAGGTAGATTATATCACAAAAATATAAATAAAAATTCTTTGTAAACAAGCTTTTATCCACAAATTTTGTTGTAGTCATCTAGGACCGAAGTGTTTGGAAAGACAATTCCAACTCGAGTCGAAACTCGACGGAGTTAAGTCGTTTCGTTTACGAGTTCCTATGGCCTTCTGTCTATGGAGACAGAAGGCCATAGACTATGTAGTCAGACCAGCTCTATGATACCATAACCGAACCGAAATTACTTATCCCAAAGTTCAGCTCAATCGGTTAAGGATAATTGGTCTTAAATTCAGTTGCAAGATTTATCCCACACATTAAATACTAACTAACTAACAGGGCAATTTAAAAGGGCGCAAAGCGCGCCATTTTTGCGTTCATAGGAGCGGGACAGAGAATGCGTTTTTGGAACCGCGTAAGCTCAAAAATGATGTTTTTGCTTATTTACAAGTAAACTACAAAACTTACGAAGAAACTGTATTATGTAATCAAAGAATAATTAATAAATAACCTACCAATCAAAACAAAAATCTTTTCTATAGACCGCAAGGTTCCTGAGATCTCAACCAAACTAGGTGCAAAACAGCGCACTTTCATGATTTTTTATCGTATTTTTTATCGATCGTGTTTTCAATTTTAAAGTCAAGCTTTCTACTTCGGGACTTTTCCACTCAATCCACTCTTTTGAGCACTCCTTGACTGGACAGTGGACGGCTATAGGCACCGAGAGGCAAACTCGATGAAGAATGTTTGTAAAAAACCGCCCACTAAACCTAAAATTCACTTTGTTGCCGCGTCTTTTTATACGCATTTTATACATTACTTGTCGGTTTGAGATCCTTCCTTCAATTAATACTTATTACAAACATTTATATTTGAAACTCGACGCCAAGCAATAAAATAGTTTGAGTTTTTTGAGTCATGGTTTGTAGCCAAGCTTGATGTAGAATAGTTTTACATCGAGTTTAGCTAGTGTAGTCTACTAATGGTTAACATTAGCTACCTACAAGGCAAAGTTGATTCTATCTTGTTGCAAAAATCTGCAGTATAGGTCTTTAACATGGGCCATAATAATAAGGAAGGGCAAACAAGTTCTTATAAGTTAACCTGTAACTAGGTTTTTATGATGGTTTCCACAAAATAAGGAAAATGAATTGCATAAATTAAGGAAAACGAGTGTCATGAAATTCCTTATTGCAATTTACAAAACCAGAGCAAAATAAAAAAATATATCTATGGATGCAATGTATTGTATCCTTTGTCACCGGTAACGTAACGTACCAGCTGTTCTTGAACCGAATGGTCCGTTGCGTGACGATGGTAAGAGGCCCGACGGTATGACACTAGTCCCATGGGAGTTGGGGAGGCCCATTGTGTGGTACGCGTCGACACACTTGCGCCTTCCCATCTTCCGAGGACATCCGTGAGGGCGGGTGCGGCGGCAGATTTGGCCGAGGATCTCAAGAGGCGCAAATATGAATGTCTCGCTGTCGAGACATTCATATTTATGTAGGCTCTGTAGCCTACACATTTGCTCCCCTTGGAGTCGAGATCGGGTTTCTAAAAAATTATCTGAGCGTCTGGTCGAAGCGCTACGCATCAGCATTGCCATACAGCGGGGCAATGCAGCCAGCGTCTTGGGGACGCTTCCGACTGGTATTGATATGGATCAGTTGAGCTACCTGTAGATTGTTTGCAATTCTTTCAATTGTAAATACTAGTTCTAATATCTACTAATTTATTTCTATTGATTGCAATTTTCTATGTACATATTGTATTAAGTATATCAGTTATCTAGTACCCATAACACAAGCTCTGCTTAGCTTGGGGCTAGATAATGCTGTGTGAAATGTCCAGCATTATTTTTATTTAAAATTGCAATTTCAATACGTGAGCGTAGAATCCTGTTTATTACGAAGTATATAATGAATCTTACACCACAACACGTTATCAAGTGATTATAAACGTACATGTTACGTTATATATGTTCGATAAGCGACTTTACTTCGACAGTGATTAATGTACATAGTGATAAATATGATAATATATCAGGATGCATTGAACTTTGTATTGTTAAAGGAATGTTTATAAAGCAAAAGTGATTGATGAGCATTATCGTGTTCAAGCGAATTTTGCAAAAAATCGAATACCCCTCACCATTTATAATGAATATGTACCTAAGTTTCAGTGTAAATTAAAGAAAAAACAGAATTAAAGAATCAAAATCGTTAGGGCGTCCAATATTATAATAAGTTAGTTTATATGTTATTAATTATCACTTATTTAATTTTTTGATGATAACACTTATTAATGTGACCCTAAATAATTTAATATTAATTTAGTACCCATCTTCTCAAGTTGCTACACCCTGACCGGATTCATAATTATAAGATCTACCAACTTATAGTGTTAGAATAGTGAAATATTCATGTCATAGCATTAATTGCATCCATAATTATAGGTAGACCTATAATTATGGATGCAATAAATGCTATATGAAATACCTTATAACTAAGGTATTCAACGTCTCTAACGATTTTAGCCATTGATCATCCATTACCATAGCATAAGAATAACTGAACCTATTTCATAAAACAGCATTATTTAATAAATAATAGAAAAATTAATTAAAAAGACTCTTCCAGACAAAACCTGCCTGTGGTGGCGGCCAGGGGGTGAATTCTGCCAACCAATCGCTTTACTATGACAATGATATCGTCACACAATCGTCCAGAGATGAAACCTTAACCTTAACAGTCTATATTGGTCCACTGCTGGACTCAGGCCTCCAACTGATAGGCGCCTTTAGCTTTATCTCATGGGGGTAATGCCCATAATCTCCTACGCTAGGCGCTAGAATTGTTCTGCAGGGGGCACTGCTGCCCGCTCCTGGTGTCGCCTCTTAAGACACCCGCGGGAAGAGTTGGGGTGGTACAAATTTTAAGCGGCAGCGTGGGGATAGTCGGTATTACTCCCCATGAGATAAAAGCCAATAAGGCGCTTATCAGGGGGCAGCCTGAGTCCAGCAGTGGACCATTATATGCTGTTGAGATTGATGTTTACGTGGGGGGGTTAAAAATATGTAAGTGTAATAAGTAATAACCACTCCATGATTTCTTGCGCCAGGCAAGCAATCGCGACGACGCGACGCACACTGTTTTTATCTCATCTACCTTATTTTAATCCACCGACCCACTTTATTTTAATCCTACTTACCTACCTTTGTTGGGTCACTTATTTTATTTGTTACCTACCTGTATGTGTAAAAATCTATCTATGTATATAATGTATTAAATATATCAGTTATCTAGTACCCATAACACAAGCTTTGAGTAGCTTACTTTGGGCATGGGGTCTCATTCCATAGAAAAGTTTTTTAGTTCAAAAAAATTACAATGGATGGCGTTAGGTGTATTACACTTAGTTATCGAGGTTTGTGTAAACTGACAAAACAATAAAGAATTTCTTTATAAAATGTCTGAACTCTTTTAGGTAAAAACCCTTGATTACAATATAATTAAATTATATGATTTTAAATCAAAACTTTCATAAATTTGAAAATTTCATTACTATCGACACACTATCGATGTTCTTCTGGCGGCATTTTTATGAACTTATCAAATCTCACGACTTTTGTAGGATAGTAAATAGTAAGTGCTACTCCTTGATAGATGGCGTATCGGTTTTCTTATTACGAATGAACAAAACGCAAACTTATTGTCAGTCAGTAAACAAACATCTTAAATATATTCAACATTAGAAGTAATCAAAAATATTTCTGAAACCAGTCGTTTATCAAAATGAATCGGAAAGTACGAAAAAATATCAAAAATGGTGAAATTCCTTCTAATTTCTGCAACCGCGTGCTCACACGCGGGGGGCGATGAGACGCAGCGGGGATGAAATTCCGAATTAGGGCGAACGACGCCGAATGGCCGACACGAGACGATGCGACGAGCCGTGTCGTAGGTACTCGTACGTAGTCGGTCGGGCGTCGTCGGCTATTCTCTGTTGGTTGTTTAATTGTGCTACACCAGGGGTGCTCAGACTTATGGTGTCCGCGATCTACCAAAAAATTTTTTGAAAGCAAGTGATCGACTAAGCTTCTATGTATGTAGGAACAATTTTTTTGTAAATATCGTTTTACTGCATTTTAAAATTGAACATGTATAAAATGCCACCATCTCGAAATTGTTTCCGAGTATACTTACCTTGGGCAAATTCTGCAGTTGGGTAAAAATAATTTTGAGAAGGAGGCCAAGAGGAGGATCCAGCTAGGCTGGGCAGCGTTTGGGAAACTACGTCGAGTCTTCTCGTCATCCATACCGCAATGCTTGAAAACTAAAGTTTTCAATCAGTGCGTCCTACCCGTCATGACCTACGGAGCTGAGACGTGGACACTCACGGTAGGGCTGGTCCACCAGTTCAAAGTCGCTCAGCGAGCTATGGAAAGAGCTATACTCGGAGTCTCTTTGTTTTCTGCACTAAATTAACACTCTTTCGCAAAAAAATAAAACCATAATCGCCTAAAGTACTTACTAGGGAACACGTAGACGAAATTTTATTGAAATATGATAAGTAACTAGCAAATGAAACTGCTTTTTCCGTAGAAGTATTTGTGCAAAAATGAAGATCAAGGATTGCGATTTTTTTGTATCGAGTCAAGGTTTTTCAATCTTGTTTCGACTCTCATAACTTACTAACTAGAATCCTAAACTTTTGATGCTTATCAAAAATTATAAAAAATTCAATGTTTTTGCCCTAAAATTGATTTTCGTTTTAGTAAAAAGGTGGGTTTTGCGACTCACTTCACCTTAACGTAACGTACGAACTACAAATTCTGTGTGATCGTCGATCGTCGCCGCGCACCGTTCAATGTTACCTGTTATTTTAGGTATGAGTAGGTACTAGGTAGGTATAATGAGTATATTGCTGGCGATCGACTCGAAAAGCTTTCGCGATCGACCAGTCGATCGCGATCGACCGTTTGAGCACCCCTGTGCTACACGCTTTGCCGTCTGCGTAGGTAATCTAACGAGATAGGTACCTCTACATATACATACCTACCTACCTATATTATTATATTATTCGGAAAACTTACGACTTGGTCTGTGTATTGGTACCTACTTACCTACCTACCTACCTACCTACTTATGTTTTAGGTAGTACATTGAGATCTTCAAAAAAAACAAGATCCGTCAAGTGCGAGTGTAACTCGCGCGCCGAGGGTTTCGAACGTTTGTTAACAAATATGTAGGTACCAAAAGTACCGGTTAGAGACTTCGCAATTTAACGGATACCTACCTAAGAATAGTAGGTATAGGTACCAACAACCTACATTTCAGATAGATCTTTCTGCATGCTTCGGTTAAAGTGGGTAATGGAAAATTGTTCAACTTTTTTCAAATAATATCAAAACTATTTTGAAATGTACAAACTGATTACTACCTTTCATTTGATACCCCACATGACCCTGTGGTATCTTTTAAAATTTCGGCATCACAATTTGTATGGAAAATATTCATTTAAATTTTTTATTTATTATCATTTATTTTTCTTTAAATCTGTACAGGCGCACTAAATGTATTATTATTTTAAATTTCAAGTCGATAGCTGCAGTAGTTGCCGAGTTATTAAGGAGGGAAAAAAGGACAGACTAAGCGAGACCATAAGGGTTTCGTAACCGATCTTTGATCTTCGAAACCCTAAAAACGATTATGGATGTCAGCGAAAAGGAAAAATAATAACAATTCTAAAAATAATAATTCTAATAATAATAATAATAAGCATCGTCAGGAAGTTCCTCTCTTTGCAGCCCTAGTCACCGGCCGCTTGAGCCTAGCTTCGCGGCCACCGAAGATATATTCATTAGATATATTTACCGTTTTGATATATTTTTTACTGTAGAATAGTTTTATAACATTTTATTTTCTATGGTATAAAATGTATTTTATAAACGAGATTAAAGAATAAATGAGTGTTTATTAATAATAATAATAATTTAAAAAACAATAATTAATTCCTTCAACTTCAATAATTTACGCAATGTATGACGATGCGATTATCGATGCATTATTGTCTATTCTACCCTAGACAACAATCCCCGTGCTAGGCCTAC
Organism: Eupithecia subumbrata; assembly: GCA_949316285.1. Classification (NCBI taxonomy): domain Eukaryota; kingdom Metazoa; phylum Arthropoda; class Insecta; order Lepidoptera; family Geometridae; genus Eupithecia; species Eupithecia subumbrata. Next base: position 13,800,274 of record OX438630.1, on the reverse strand, counting down.
AGGCATACCTAACCTACTACTTACCTATTCTGTATTACTTACCTACCTATTGTAAATTATTGCATCGACCGACTACGTACTAAATAGTTCCTATTCTGTGGCGACACCGAGCACACGCACAGGCTTCACTCCCTACACACACAGCCACAGCTTTGCATTTTGATGGTTAGACGCGCTTTCTCACTCATAACATAACGCGCCCCATTTCATTCGAAATAAAACAACAACAAATCCGCATGGGCCGGCCGCTGAGATTTGGGAGAGGTTCGTAGCCTTCTTAAGTCATCAGCACATAATACCTAGGTCATCACATCTGGGATCCATTCTATGATGCCCACCTTATGTGGGTACCTACCCTATAAAGCTAAGTGGAACTTGCTGTAGGATTATAAAATAAGTACCTATCACTAAAGTCGGTAAGGTAACACAATAATACATAGGTACCTACGAAGAAAAACTTTCATACTCAAGTCTGTTCTAAAATTAAATAAACCCTAGGTTTGACGCTTCTTAGAAAATTACAAGTAAATATACTCGCTACTAGATGGCGTCATTAAAATATCGCATGAGTCGACATCTAGTAGTGGAAGGTGGTACTTTTTCATTCGTTCTTGCGGGCCAAGACTTGCGCCATCTAGTGAACTTATAACAATAACTAGTTGGCCCGCTCAAATCTCGCCCGAAGCGTGTCCCATTTTTTACTATGAGATGAGGCATCTGTACTAGTATAGTATTATAATATCTGTGCTTTGGGGCTAGATGATGCTGTGTGGATTGTCCAGCATTATTTATTTATTTATGTAAACTTTGTTATCTAGATTGTTAAACGACGTAGACCTACCGTAACTTTACCTAGGCACAGACACAGATATTATAATACTATGGCCACAGATATTATAATACTATACTAGTACAGATGCCTCATCTCATAGTAAAAAATGGGACACGCTTCGGGCGAGATTTGAGCGGGCCAACTAGTTATTGTTATAAGTTCACTAGATGGCGCAAGTCTTGGCCCGCAAGAACGAATGAAAAAGTACCACCTTCCACTACTAGATGTCGACTCATGCGATATTTTAATGACGCCATCTAGTAGCGAGTATATTTACTTGTAATTTTCTAAGAAGCGTCAAACCTAGGGTTTATTTAATTTTAGAACAGACTTGAGTATGAAAGTTTTTCTTCGTAGGTACCTATGTATTATTGTGTTACCTTACCGACTTTAGTGATAGGTACTTATTTTATAATCCTACAGCAAGTTCCACTTAGCTTTATAGGGTAGGTACCCACATAAGGTGGGCATCATAGAATGGATCCCAGATGTGATGACCTAGGTATTATGTGCTGATGACTTAAGAAGGCTACGAACCTCTCCCAAATCTCAGCGGCCGGCCCATGCGGATTTGTTGTTGTTTTATTTCGAATGAAATGGGGCGCGTTATGTTATGAGTGAGAAAGCGCGTCTAAAGCCGGCTTTTCACTATGGGATATATATTACATCCCGAGATATAATATTTTATCGCTCACCATACATTTTGTATGGCACCGTTTACACTGTGCTATAATATATATTACATCCCAAACTATAAATATTTTTTCGACCGAGTGAGCGATATTTGAAGGTCATTTGAAGGTGTATATTTTACCTCACGTCCCCGGACACCGCGCCTCCCCCGCTTCGCCCTCCGTTTGAATGTTGGCGTTCGTGTGCAGACGTGTAAACTGATCATTGTGTGCTCCAAAATATATATCTCACAGTGTAAACAGCAACCGCGGGATGTAATATATAGCACAAGATGTAATTTATATTATATCCCATAGTCAAAAGCCGGCTCAACCATCAAAATGCAAAGCTGTGGCTGTGTGTGTAGGGAGTGAAGCCTGTGCGTGTGCTCGGTGTCGCCACAGAATAGGAACTATTTAGTACGTAGTCGGTCGATGCAATAATTTACAATAGGTAGGTAAGTAATACAGAATAGGTAAGTAGTAGGTTAGGTATGCCTGTAGGCCTAGCACGGGGATTGTTGTCTAGGGTAGAATAGACAATAATGCATCGATAATCGCATCGTCATACATTGCGTAAATTATTGAAGTTGAAGGAATTAATTATTGTTTTTTAAATTATTATTATTATTAATAAACACTCATTTATTCTTTAATCTCGTTTATAAAATACATTTTATACCATAGAAAATAAAATGTTATAAAACTATTCTACAGTAAAAAATATATCAAAACGGTAAATATATCTAATGAATATATCTTCGGTGGCCGCGAAGCTAGGCTCAAGCGGCCGGTGACTAGGGCTGCAAAGAGAGGAACTTCCTGACGATGCTTATTATTATTATTATTAGAATTATTATTTTTAGAATTGTTATTATTTTTCCTTTTCGCTGACATCCATAATCGTTTTTAGGGTTTCGAAGATCAAAGATCGGTTACGAAACCCTTATGGTCTCGCTTAGTCTGTCCTTTTTTCCCTCCTTAATAACTCGGCAACTACTGCAGCTATCGACTTGAAATTTAAAATAATAATACATTTAGTGCGCCTGTACAGATTTAAAGAAAAATAAATGATAATAAATAAAAAATTTAAATGAATATTTTCCATACAAATTGTGATGCCGAAATTTTAAAAGATACCACAGGGTCATGTGGGGTATCAAATGAAAGGTAGTAATCAGTTTGTACATTTCAAAATAGTTTTGATATTATTTGAAAAAAGTTGAACAATTTTCCATTACCCACTTTAACCGAAGCATGCAGAAAGATCTATCTGAAATGTAGGTTGTTGGTACCTATACCTACTATTCTTAGGTAGGTATCCGTTAAATTGCGAAGTCTCTAACCGGTACTTTTGGTACCTACATATTTGTTAACAAACGTTCGAAACCCTCGGCGCGCGAGTTACACTCGCACTTGACGGATCTTGTTTTTTTTGAAGATCTCAATGTACTACCTAAAACATAAGTAGGTAGGTAGGTAGGTAGGTAAGTAGGTACCAATACACAGACCAAGTCGTAAGTTTTCCGAATAATATAATAATATAGGTAGGTAGGTATGTATATGTAGAGGTACCTATCTCGTTAGATTACCTACGCAGACGGCAAAGCGTGTAGCACAATTAAACAACCAACAGAGAATAGCCGACGACGCCCGACCGACTACGTACGAGTACCTACGACACGGCTCGTCGCATCGTCTCGTGTCGGCCATTCGGCGTCGTTCGCCCTAATTCGGAATTTCATCCCCGCTGCGTCTCATCGCCCCCCGCGTGTGAGCACGCGGTTGCAGAAATTAGAAGGAATTTCACCATTTTTGATATTTTTTCGTACTTTCCGATTCATTTTGATAAACGACTGGTTTCAGAAATATTTTTGATTACTTCTAATGTTGAATATATTTAAGATGTTTGTTTACTGACTGACAATAAGTTTGCGTTTTGTTCATTCGTAATAAGAAAACCGATACGCCATCTATCAAGGAGTAGCACTTACTATTTACTATCCTACAAAAGTCGTGAGATTTGATAAGTTCATAAAAATGCCGCCAGAAGAACATCGATAGTGTGTCGATAGTAATGAAATTTTCAAATTTATGAAAGTTTTGATTTAAAATCATATAATTTAATTATATTGTAATCAAGGGTTTTTACCTAAAAGAGTTCAGACATTTTATAAAGAAATTCTTTATTGTTTTGTCAGTTTACACAAACCTCGATAACTAAGTGTAATACACCTAACGCCATCCATTGTAATTTTTTTGAACTAAAAAACTTTTCTATGGAATGAGACCCCATGCTATGGCACAGATATGTAAATATTTACTTTTTAAATACCAATGTACCTATACTCATTCTTAATGGACTTGTTTTTTCTTTTTGAGTATAAAATAAAGATCTGTAGGCAAGCTCTAGACATCGGCCGAACTACAAGATTAACGTGTCAATAGAGGCGCCAAAGAATGTAAAAAAAACCTACCTAAGTTCTTCAATATACATCCGCAAGATGTCGTTAAAACATTATCGGAAAAAGCAAAAAGAGAAGCAATCCTAGATCGCGCAAACGCTTGATTCTGTTACAACCTTAAACGACTGTCCGACATCAACTGTCGGTTGAAAGACCACCAGGCTCAGTGGACCAGACCCCCAATTAAAGTAGCGAATGGCAATGGGGAAAGCAACAATTGGGATCATTTTGTCAGCCGCATTAGCGCTGTCCAAATCTTTTGAAACTTGAAAAGAGGAATATTTAAGCCAAAAAGTTTCAGGATCGGGCCCGGTTCAGAGGAGACTTCCCTCTGTCTCTATTTGAGGGAAATTCCATCTTTACCCCCAAAGATATTTAAACCGAAGTGGAGAAATACTTAATGTCAGTGATATGGCAAGATGCTTTTTGTATTGACGGCGGCGTGGCGCGCGATCTATCGGTGTGGTAATCGCCACTATGAAGTGCAGTTAAGGGAAGCAAATATTCCCTTGGAGTCACGACCCTAGGTCCGTGGGTTACCGAGGCTCTAAGGTTTAAAAAAAAAATCTGAGCGTCTGGTCGAAGCGACGCGTGACCCGAGAGCTGGTGGGTATCTGGCACAGCGCATCAGCCTTGCCATACAGCGGGGCAATGCAGCCATCGTCTTAGGGACGTGACGACTGGTATTGGAATCAGTTGAGCTACCTGTAGATTGTTTGCAGCAGTTTGCTCAATTGTTTCAATTGTTAATACTGGTTATATTTTATTTCTTTTATTTAATTGTAATGTTCTATGCTAACAAACCTTTTTCCTCCGAGTTCCAAAGTGACAGGTGTCAGATTCTTTGTCGCGGCCTCGTACACAATCCTACCGACGTTGGTTCCGCCAGTGTAGAAGATGTAGTCGAACTTCTGCTTGAGAAGTTCTGTTGTCTCCTGTGGCCCACCTTCTACCACTATGATTGCGTCCTATGAAAGGAAATAATTGTTATTTACAGGCAGGTTCAATTTAAAGCAAGAGAACATTGGTAGATAGATACACTTCAATGTTTCCCCTGTAGGTGGAGCTAACGGCGCTAGAGTCCGAAGGAAGTCCCAGATATTTTCGACTCCTACGTCACTTGACCTCGTGGTGTAGTTGGTTAGCACATTCCGGTACTGGCGGAAGGGTGCGGGTTCAAGTCCCGTCGAAATCGAAAATTTTTGGGATATTATTTGATTTCTTAGAAAATACCCAGAGTGTAGGCTTACGCACTAAAATAACAAAAAGTCAAGAGAAAACTTTCAAAGGTTGCTTTCTGTTGAAGAAGAAATCGTTTTGGGAAGGCGTACCTATTGTTTAAGTTTGTTTCCCTTTTTAATAAGTGTTCTTTTGATAGATAAAGAATCTTTAAACCGACTTTATTTGTCTGGTTTATGTGTCAAGTTTTATCAAGATAATTAAGTGAATGGGCGAATATAGAACTGTTCTATATTCGTCGTAAAGTGAACAGCAACAACAGTCTCATTTACATAACTAGCAGCGCCTCGCGGTTTCACCCGCGTAGTTCCCGTTCCCGTGGGAATTCCGGGATAAAATAGCCTATGTGTTATTCCAGACTATAATCTCTCTCTGTGCCAAATTTCATCCAGATCCGTTTACTAGTTTTTACGTGAAAGAGTAACAAAAATCCATCGATCCATACTTACAAACTTTCGCGTTTATAATATTAGTAGGATAGTCTTAAGTAGACTCTTATCATGTAAATAAGACGACACGTACAGAGTAACCTCTGTTCACATATTTAGGCAAAGTTTTTTCAGCAGGCAGCCATTCAGATAACGCTAAAACTAAACTCAGCTAATTTTACAGCTCTAAAAATGTTGCGAAACCTGTCATTAAGATCGAAATAAAAAGCATGGCATCATTTTTAGTGCTGTATTTCTAGTTTAGCTTTGGCGACATCTGAATTGACAGAAAAGTCTCAACAATGAATTTACCGCAGGCCACTGACAGCTCGCTCGGTTTGACAACGACAGCATTGCTAGCAGCTATGGCGCCTGCCATTGGCAGCAGCAGTAGTTGAAGACTTGCGATTATAAGCCCTCAATCAATGGCATAAGTGTCTACTTACATTGTCCACGTATTTAGGCAGCGTCTCAACAATGAATTTAGCGCAGGCCACTGACAGCTCGCTTGGTTTGACAAAGACAGCATTGCCGGTAGCTATGGCGCCTGTCATTGGCAGCAGTAGCATTTCAAGACTTGCGATTATGAACCCTCAATCAATGGCATAAATGTCTACTTACATTGTCCACGTATTTAGGCAGCGTCTCAACAATGAATTTAGCGCAGGCTACTGACAGCTCGCTCGGTTTGACAATGACAGCATTGCCGGCAGCTATGGCGCCTGCCATTGGCAGCAGCAGCAGTTGGAGTGGGTAGTTCCAAGCCCCGATGATGAGGACCACTCCGAAAGGGTCGTTGTAGATTACGACGTCGTCGAGAATGTTTACGAGGCCTTTTGCTGGCTGTGGAGAAAAAACATAGTTAGTTATATGTTCAGCTGTCATTCGCAAATAGTTTTTGTCATCCATACTTCAATTCTGTACTACTTCTGGGCAAAGGCAGAGGCCTTTATAAACAGTATTAGGAGAAAAAGAATAACCGATCGGGGCGATAAAGCAGGTTCTTTGAATGGTTTACTTAGAAAATAACCGCAAAGGATATTTACGCAAAGAATCGTAAAACTCTTATATCTCTGAAACTAGAGGTTAGATAAATTCGAATCAAACCATTGTCGGAAAAAAACACAAGGTGGGAGGAATTCGTATTTAGAGACAATACTCAAATTTTTTCATACTTTGTAGGTATCTACAAAAAAAGTGCCTATAACAACCGCAGTAGGTATCTAATAGGCAAAGTGATCAAGCAACATAATTGCCCGTTAGGGAGGTCAAGTCATCTTTTTCAACAATACTTAATGATAAAATAATTGTTTCCGCGTTGCAGTTAATTACTAGCTTGCAATTTGCAAATAATAATTCTTTCAGTCAGTCGGACTTTAAAGAACATTGTATTTGAACCATACTGAGCAGAGCCGTGTGCTGCCAGCTTAGAATTTGCATCACCCCAACTCATCCCACGGGTGTCGTAAGAGGCGACTAAGGGGCCGGGCAGCAGCGCCTCTTGCAGAACAATTCCACCACCAAACTGCGATCCCCATGCCCACCGTGGGGATTATGGGGACTACCACACATGAGATAAAAGCCAATAAGGAAGAGAGAATTATCAAGGGGAGGCTTGCGTCCAGCAGTGAACCAATGACCCCACTGTTAAGTTAGTCCATTTCTACAATACATAAATACTCTTAAAAGCTTTCGGTAAAATTAAGATAGCAAGATGATCTAGATAAAAACCAGAACTTTAATATAAAACCAAAATTTATATAATTTCGAGAATTGGAAGTTATCAAGGGGCTACCTAACGATAAACGCGCGCTGTACGAACCTATCATAAATCATTGTTATTGTTAAGGACTTTTATTTTGCACAGTACCTATGTCAGTCCGATCATAACCTACACTTGTTAATAGCAAACAAAAGAAAACAAACAACAAAATTAAACTAATCAGTCAAGTAGGTAGTCAAAGGGAGTCACTGATGCCTAAAACTTTTAAAGAGTGAAATGGCCGCTAATGAATTTGGTTCCGCTAAAATGTTAATAAATGTTCCTAAAGAACAACGATCACGGTCCATACAAAATTAACCCACGTCCTACATCAAAGAAAAGTATCCCATAAAAATGGTAAAATTAAGTGTAAAAAGAAGGCATACTTCCGAACACATATAAATATGTTGGAGTGTAATTATGCCTTTTCTTATACTCATCCTAGCCTAAGCCTATCTTTTTATACTCATTTTTATAATTTTTTTGAGATACTTTTCTTTGTTGTAGGACGTGAGTGAATTTTGATCCTTGCCCTTTATATCCTTTATATTTAAATAAAGTTCAGTCGTCAGTGCATCCCTTAGATCTTTGAACTTGGTGCAGTCCATCAAGATGTGATGCACATCTATACCTAATATTAAAACTCATGGAACTCACCCTCTCAGGTTTCACCCAATCATCAAGACTATGCAGCGAACTCTTCAAGTCATTGATAAGGTAATCAGTCTCCAAGAGAACAGCTTCCATCTTGCTTCTCCTCAGATCCTTGTTCAGGGCTTCGATCATAGCTCCCTGGTTCTCTTCGTACATGCGCATGAGACTCTGCAGTTGCTTGCGACGCCATTCTATGGGCTTCGTGGTGCCTCGGTTGAAGGTTTCACGGGCGCGTTCTACGACCTAGGGTGAGAAGAATTTTACAATAGGTGATGATGGAGTGAATTCAGATACCGCCTAAACTAAATTTGATAGAACCTGAAATGTTGTCGTCACTTGGGTGTTTTCTATGTATGATAAAAAATATAGATCCATGTAATTTATCGTATTAAGTACGATTATAATAGTTAAAAACTAAAAAAAACCGGCCGCCTTTATACACTTTTTCTCTCAGAATGTGGGCGCAAAGGCCTACAAAATGTAGCCGAGAACCGTATAGGAGCCAGGAGCCCAAACGAGTATTTCGATACCTAAAGTCATTTACAAGGGGATATTTACCATGATTTGCGCCATGATCACGGAATAACTCCGTGATCATCGCGCATGAAACTGTGCTGAAATATTGGAAACCTCAAAACTAAAAACCTCAAAATATCCCCTTGTAAAACAATACCTATATAATTCTAGAACTTTTTTTTAAAAGGGCAGAAGAGTTTATTCACAAAGAAATTTACAATAAAATAATAGAAATAAATTTGAACTAGTATTTACAATTGAAACAATTGAGCTACCTGCAGACTGTTGCAAAAAATCTACAGGTAGCTCAACTGATCCATATCAATACCAGCCGGAAGCGTCCCCAAGACACTGGCTGCATTGCCCCGCTGCTGTATGGCAATGCTGATGCGCTGTGCCAGATACTGACCAGCTCTCGGGTCACGCGTCGCTTCGACCAGACGCTCAGATATTTTTTTAAAATAAATAAATAAATATATAAATAAATAAATAATGCTGGACAATTCACACAACATTATCTAGCCCCAAGCTAAGCAGAGCTTGTGTTATGGGTACTAGATAACTGATATACATAATACAATACACTACATAGATAGATATTTTTTTATTATACATAGAAAACACCCAGACCAACGGAACAAATTTCTGCAGATCGTACACAAATTTGTTCCGAGGTGGGATTCGAACCCGCAACCTCCTGCGTCGCAGGCGGACCTTTGCCCGCTGCGCCACGGAGGTCGTCGTTAAAAACCCGTAGTAAATGACTTTGAGTGTTAATTAATAATCATTGATACCACATTTATCAAAATAGATTCAACCGTTAGGATGCTTCGAGGTACCTAATAAAGAGTATCAGATAACCACATTAGGGCATGCAAAATCGGAAGAATACCCAAAACCGGTTTTTGTTCGATTTTTGATTTTTAAAATCGGTTTTTTCGGTTTTTTCGATTTTTTCGATTTTTATTGTTTCAATACAAATAAAAATACTTGATTATTTACCCCGCGCTTGCTGAAAATACGATCTCAAAAAGCTCTTGATCAGACAAATTGTCAAATCGAATATCGCGCTCCCAATCTTATCTATGATTTTTTTGCACTTATCAACCACATTTTTCCAGTCCTCTGGCGTGACATTTTCGCAGGCATTGTGCAGTAATGTGAGCTTTTTATTTGCCGTAAAAGGAGGTTTAGTATTATGTCTGGCTGCGTGACCTTTGACGTAGGCCCATATCAGTTCAATCGCGTTATATTGACAGTGATATGGTGGCAAACGGATGACTGTATGGCCTTTTTCCTTAGCGATCTCATCTAAAATGTAAGTTGGCGTACGGGGTTTGTGTATATTATTAACTAATTTCAGTAATTCATTTTTCAGCATCGTCTCGTTGGCTTCTATGCCTTTGCTTTGCAGATATGCGATTAGTTCCATTTTTCGGTTGCTGGACGTCGGCGGTTCGTTTTTTTGCACTGGGTGGTACGGAGCGTTGTCCATGATTATCACATGCGATGCGGCTCGTTTAAATTATTTAATAGTATCAAAAACCATTTCTTAAATTGTTCGAAATTCATTTCTTCATGATATTCTGTGGTCTTCATCGACTCGAATGCCAGAAGGCAATTAGGCACAAAACCTGAAGAAGTCCCAGCATGAGCAATTATGAGTCTCTGTCCTTTGCCTTCGGGTACTTGGTGGTAGATTCCGCTTTCTCATCTGTCCACGATTTTGATACTGTGTGGTTTGCGTTGAGCCATGTTTCGTCCAAAAAAACCACTTTCTCCCAGTCTGTATATATATATATAACATAATATAAACATATTATTAACAACAACTTTTTAAATAATTAAGTAACTAGTTAAATCAAATTGCTTCGATTTTCACATTTTCATAATCGATTCATTATAGTCTGTGGTTAAGATGACGCACTACTCTATGGTAAACCAACCCCTACCACCAATAAAGTATGATTATTGTCTTGCGTACATATTGAAGGAATAAAAATATGGAACTTCATGCGCGTGATCACTACGTGTATGTCAACGTCAATGTCCCGCGTATCAAGCTTTAATTAACAAATAATACATAGAATAAATTAGAGTGTGGTGTGGTGTTGCCACTGCCGGAGAATTTATAAAAATCATAAAGATCGGAAAAATCGAAAAACACCGATTTTGACTTTGAAAACCGGTTTTAACAAATCCAGGAATATTGACCGATTTTCGATTTTTTCGATTTCCGGTTTTCCGATTTTGCATGCCCTAAACCACATAATAACACTGGAAAACATAATCCTCGCCGGATAAAAACAATGAGTCTATTACTCACTAAATAAACAGCTATTATCTAAGAAATCAAATAATATCGCAAAAATTTCGACGGGACTTGAACCTACATCCTTACGTCAGTACCTCATGGTGTAGTTGGTTATCACATTCCGGTACTTACGGAAGGAAGCGGATTCAAGTCCCGTCGAAGCCGAAAATTTTTGCGATATTATGAGTGTGGGTGGGGTTACGCACTATACTAACAAAAAACCTTAGCTATTATCTATTCATTAGGTCTAAGACCTAGACCTATTTATTGATCCCTATCCGGTTTCACCCGCGTAATTCCCGTTCCCGTGGGAATTCCAGGATAAAATATAGCCTATGTGCTATTCCAGACTACAATCTATCTGTGTGCCTAATTTCATTCAGACCCGTTCAGTAGTTTTTGCGTAGCAGCGCCTCGCGATTTCACCCGCGTAGTTCCCTTTCCCGTGGAAGTCCGGGATAAAATATAGCCTATAATTATGTTATTCCAGACTATAATCTATCTCTGTGCAAAGTTCATTCAGATCCGTTAAGAAGTTTTTACGTGAAAGAGTAACAAACATACATCCATCCACACAAACTTTCGCGTTTTTATTATCTACTAGCTGTACCCGCGACTTCGTTCGCGATTGCCATACCTGCCGACTAATTAAGTTCACATTAAACCACAGTTTCTCTCATGTTATGAAACGCCGTGCAAAAAAACTTCGATGCCCAGAATTGGACCTGTTACACTTCTAACATAAGTATCTTTATTTAGGTACCTAGTTAAATTGTGTATAAATCGTGTAGAGTCTACGGGGGATAGTATGTTGTCATCTTCAATCCCATTCTTTATCCACACGACTTTTAACTACGACTCGGCCAGCGTCAGTGTTAAGAAGTGTCATACATACTCGTTTCACTTCTTACTCATGGTTCCGTTCAGCTAGGGCCCTATTCTGCTAAACTAATCGCTTCACTATCGTCAAAGAATGACACGTTTTGGTATTCTACCTTAGATGAAAGAAATTATGATGAATGCAGATGGAGAGACGCGCGTCAAAGTGTCAAGTTTGAAACTATTAATTTATCTCGCACGCACTATCTGGAGTTTTATTAATCTAAGGATTCTATGTGATGATTCTGCGACGATTCCATTGTCATAGTGAAGCCATTTTATTACAGAATTGGGCTCCTGATCCATTTGATTGGACCACCGTAATTTTTTTTTTCGTTAGTAGGTAGGCTCAGTTGGTTGTTTACCACCAAACAAAATATTTTTCTGTGGTCTAGTTAGTTTAATTGGACCACTTACTCCAACCAAACTTTGGTGGTACAGTTAACTGTACCAGATAAACCACCAAATATCATGTCCATGAATATCGCATGGACCATTTGCACATTTTACCTACTTTGCCTGAAATAGGCATTGACGCACTCATTAGTTAGGTTCCTACCTACTTAGGTACCTAGTAGGTAGGAACTTTACTAATGGCTGCGTCTTGGAAAAATATATAGATAGGAACTTACCTACCCTTTATCTACCGATATTTTTCTTCAATCTACAGATTATTTCTTCAATCTATTAATTTTCTACTTGACTGTCTACTGATTCAGTCAAATTCGATCTTGCAACACTGTTTCTAACAAAAAGAATGCATGAAATCGGACGACGTGTTAATGAATTCTAAATAAGAACACATTTTGACTTTTATCCCCTCTCCCAAGAGAACCGTGCCTACTGATATCCCAGATAAAATGCATCCTATGTTCCCTCGTAGTATGAGCTCAAATCATGCCAAGTATCATTTAAATTCATTCAGTACCTAGCATATTTTTACTTTCATCCACCCTCCCAAGGGAACAGCACTGATTCCGGGATAAATAGTATTGCTCATTTGAATACATTCTGTACTTTCGGTGTGATGCGCGACCCAGGAATTTAACTTTTATCCCCCTCCACGGGGAACCTTACTGAATTCCGGTATAAAATGTATCTTTCCCCGTAGTACAAACTCAAATCGTGCCGACTTCCATTCGAATTCATTCAGTAGTTCCGTCGTGATGCGCGGTTAAAGAATTTTACTTTTTCCTCTCTCCCAGGGGAACCTTACTGAATTCCAAAATAACATGTATTCCATGTCCTTCCTTGTAGTATGAACTCAAATCGTGCCAGGTTTCATTCCAACTCATTCTGCAGTTTCGGCGTGATGCGCGGTGAAGGAATCTTACTTTCATCCCCTCTTCCAGGGGAACCTTACTGAATTCCGGGATAAAATTTATCTTTCCTCATAGTATTAACTAAAATCATGCCGACTTGCATTCGAATTCATCAAGAAGTTCCGTCGTGATGCGCGGTTAAAGAATTTTACTTTCATCCTCTCTCCCAGGGGAACCTTACTGAATTCAAGGATTAAATGTATCCCATGTCCTTTCTTGTATTATGAACTCAAATCGTACTAATTCAGTCCCAACTCATTCAGCAGTTTCGGCGTGATGCACGGTGAAAGAATTTTACTTTCATCCCTTCTCCCAGGGGAACCTTACTAAATTTCGGGATAAAATGTATCTTTCCTATGAACTCTAATTATGCCGAGTTCTATTCGAATTCATTCAGTAGTTCCGTCGTGATGCGCAGTTAAACAATTTTACTTTCATCCCCTCTCCCAGGGGAACCTGACTGAATTCCGGGATCAAATTTATCCCATGTCCTTCCTTGTAGTATGAAATCAAATCATGCTTGGTTTCATTCCAATTCATTCAGCAGTTTCGGCGTCATGCGCGGTGAAGAAATTTTACTTTCATCCCCTCTCCCAGGGGAACCTGACTGAATTCCGGGATAAAAAGTATCCTATGTCCTTCCTCGTAGTATGACCAAAAAACATTCCGAATTTCATTTCAATACCTTCAGTAGTTTCGGCGTGATGCGCGTTTAACAAACAGACAGACAGACAGACAGACAGACAGACAGACAGACATGAATGAAAAAAATTACAGTTTTGGCTTCAGTATCTTTAATAGAGTGCCCTCCAAAAAAAATTTTCAAAATATCTTCAATGTACAGAATTGGACCTGTTACAGTTTTATTATAAGTAGTATAGATATAGATTAGTAGGATCATCATCGTGCTATTTTAGTCCACTGCTGGACATATGCCTCCCCTAATGAGCGCCATAGCGCTCTGTCTTCAGCTTGCCGCATCTGCCTGCAGTCTTTAGCAGGTCGTCATCGCACCTGTTTACTAAATGCATAAAATTTTAATGACTTAATATTACTTCTCTAGGTCTTCTCAGATTCATACAATTTATTTAATGATTTAATTGTTTTACGGCTATAGCTTTTTAATTGATTTTAATATAGTTGATATAACATGGGCCGTGGGGTCGCCACGTAAAGGTTGTCGCAGATTAGAGGCGCACGGCTACCGCACAGAATAAAAATGTGCACTCGAAAATGGGCTCTAACGCGTAATATTTCGATGCATTTCATATTGACGGCATCAGAAGACAGACAGTTCGCGGGCGTTTGAAGCTTGTGGGAAGCCATTTTATCACTGTTAAGGCCAGGTATTCCTGCAGCAGTAGGCGTAAGGCAAAACGCGCGCCTGTCTGGTAGGCCAGCAGAGGCCGCACTTTTGTGATTTTTAAAACCATCTCAGACTTAGAAAATAGTGTTGATAATTCTGAAAAAAAGATATATATTACCTAAGGATCTAGTCTAGTCAAAGTCGCATTCAGTTACAAGATCTAATGAACTTCACTCAATAGAAAATAATCCCAAAGTTACCCCTTTTTCTTACGTTTTAACAATACTATGACTAGCGAACTACTGATACCACACTTTTTTTGTACTCAACTAAGGACACTTAATATTTCTAATCAAATTCGCAAAGTTTGACTTGATAAAATTGTTTACTTAATTACCATGTTTAAATAACTACAAAAAATACGAGCGCGGCGGCTTGGCAGGCGCGCATTTTCCCTTACGCCTACTGCTGCAGGAGTGCAGGAGTTGGCCTTAAGACGCAATAAATAACTGAAATAACAGAGACCAACAAGGTCGAGGCAAAGTGATTTGCATACAGTTCGTATGAATAGGTAAGTGATACTTGCGCACGGTAGAGTCAACTTTATATTTATTGGTTAGTTTTTTTGTCTCTTCGTCCCACATGTGAGCAAAGGTGGCCCATAAAGATTCGTAATTGTTTTTGTTTAAAGGAGTCAAAGAAGAGTCAAAGGCCTTCTACATGGTTTCTCTTCTTTAGCGTCTTCTTCTTTTTGGGCTTATATTGCTACCACTTTATAAATAGCCCTCAGCCTTGGTTCAGGTATCCGGGCCGGCGCATACTTTGGTCAATGCCCTCTGCACAAGTACCTACCTACATGTAATTTTCATGTATTTAGATTAATGTATTTTGTAAGAAGCTTCTTCGGTATTATAAGTAGCCTATTATTAAAAAACTAAATTTGAAATTAAATTTGTGTACGATCTGCAGAAATTTGTTCTGTTGGTCTGGGTGTTTTCTATGTATCATAAAAAAAACTGTCTATGTATATAATGTATTAAATATATATCAGTTATCTAGTACCCATAACACAAGATTTGAGTAGGTTACTTTGGGGCTAGATGGCGCTGTGTGGATTGTCCAGCATTATTTATTTATTTATTTATCATTAACTAAGTTAGGCTTTGCTCTAAACGTACGTCAAATTTCATGTGAATAATCCAGATTTCACAAACTTACTTGGAAGTAGGATGGAAGTTTTCCCAAAATTCCAAACTAAAATTAGTTATCTTTTTTTCTTCATGGGGCATTCGTTAATTACGTGAGGCGTTCAGGGGGAGGAGGTCGAAGCAAATCTCACCCAAACTCACGTGGGGCAGAGAAGGGGTCGAAAAATCGCCAAAGTCTCCTCACGTAACTTATGGATGCCCCCTTTTTATTTTTACCTAGTTTATCAATAGCCTATAGTACGAGGGCCGCCGCAGCCGCGCCCGCCACCAGGACATAACACAATGATTCTTTGTCATCTCAACGTTCAGAGTTTGCGCAATAAGACGAAGAGACTTGAGGTGGCGCTGACCAAAGAACTTACGTGTGATATACTTGTGCTTTCAGAGCACCACCTTAAAGTTTTTGAAATAGATTCAGTTACACTATGTAACTACGACCTAATCGCATCATATTGTAGGCCTAAAATAGAGCACGGAGGAAGCTGCATCTACGTCCGGTCTGGCATTAAGGTTAGTAACCGACCAGACTTCTCTAACTTGTCACAAGAACAGATTTTTGATGTTTGTGCAGTGCATCTATTGGATGAAAATTTATTAGTCATAGGAATTTACCATTCGAACTTAACAAATCATTTGGATTATTTAAAACTATTTGATAAATTACTTACTAAAATAAATGACGAAAATCTGGAGGCAATATTGATGGGTGACATCAATATTAACACCCTTATAAGTTCATCCGTCACCAAAAAGCTGACCGATCTTTTGAGTCTGCATAACTTTACTCAACTTATAGATTTCCCAACCCGCTTCACTTCGGAGAGTAGCACGCTGATCGATCACGCCTACACGAACCTTAATCGCGAGCGTGTAGTGAACATCGCCGGCCTAGATCCGCTCCTGAGCGACCACCACGCGCAGCTCCTTACCGTCTCGCGAAGCTCCCCGCGCCCCCAGTCCTTTGTCATGAAAAGGTGTTATAATACATTGAACTCCATCAATTTCGTAAATGCCTTAGAGACGATCGACTGGCCCGTGGTAATCGCGGAATCTGGTCATAACTGTAACGTTCTATCCGAACGAATTCTGGCAGCGATAGTCAGCAACATCAACACCTGCTTTCCTCTAAAGCGCGTGCCCGAACGTCCAACCTCCAAGAACTGGGTAGACTCTGACGTCTTGAATCTTAAATACTTGCTGTATGACACATTACAACTTAGGAACAATTTCCCTGCCAATGAAAGTCTAGGGAAGTTTGTTGATGAACTTACTATAAAATACCACTCTATGTTAAAAGTGAAAAGGACCCGTTTCTATTCAGATCAGATCCGCGGCGACCCCAATAAATCCAAAAGAATGTGGAAGATAATAAATACTGAACTCGGCCGCCACGGGCGGGAAAGAACCGACTTCACGGACCACATTAAGAACGCTGATGGTCAACCGTTCGCAACTAAGGTCGAACTTGTCAACGCCCATAATAGGGAATTCGTGACGGCAGCGAGTAGGTGCGGCGCCCCGTCGGCCGACGTACCGCGCGCGGTGGCTACTCTTGCGGCGGACTCTAGCGCTAGTGACGTATCGCTGCGGATTAGCCCTTTTACAGCGTCTGAGATTTTAAAAATCATTAACACACAGATAGCCCCTAAAACTAGTTCCGATGTGTACGGCATTTCGGCTAGGATTGTGAAATTAGCCGCTAAACACATGGCGGGCCCCATTAGTGTTCTGTGTAATAGCTGTGCGCGGCAAGGGACCTATCCTGCAAGCCTGAAAAAAGTTAAAATCAGTCCCCTATATAAGGGCAAAGGCAAAAAATCCGATCCAAAATCGTATCGTCCTATTTCGTTAGTACCTGCTATTAGCAAGGTACTGGAAGTAGGCCTTAATAACAGACTCTTAAAGTTCACTGCCGAACGTAGCATCCTTTCAGAGCGGCAATTTGCGTACAGAGCGGGCCGCGCCACGACGGACCTGGTGCGAGAAATAGTTTGGCGCGTGCTGAGCGCGCGCGAGGCAGGCCAGCGAGTAGCACTGCTATGCTGCGACCTCTCGCGCGCGTTCGACACCGCCGACCACCGCCTTATAGTAACAAACTCCAGTTCCATGGCATACGTGGCCCCGCCTTATCCCTATTAACCTCTTTTATGTCTAAAAGAACGCAAGTAGTGGTAGGGGACGGGGGCCGTGTCGTCTCGTCCGACCTCGAGAATGTGATGGGCGTGCCCCAGGGATCCTGCTTGTCGAACACCTTGTTCAGCCTGCTCCTCAACGACCTACCCGGCACCATTGATAATGCAGAAATATACATGTACGCGGATGATGTAGCGGCGGTAGTAACCGCACCTACGGAAGGGGAATTGGAGCGCAGACTGAACATGGTTATCCGACAACTTGAATCGTGGTTTAGATCAAACGGCCTTGCGCTAAACAGAGAAAAAACCTGCCTCATTAGCTTCAACCTTAACGGAAGAGCACCCCCTCTTAATGTAGCAGCTGGAAACACGGCGCTGGAACAAGTCCACGCCATAAAATTACTGGGCTTCCACCTGGACAGTTCCCTCGTATGGGACAAGCATATAGAAAAACTCTGCGGTAAGCTGGGAGGGTCTTGCTTTGCACTACGAAGGCTAGCGAGCACCGCGTCGCGCGACGTAGTCCGATCCTGTTACTACGCGACCGTCCATAGCGCGCTCTCCTACGGGGTAGAGCTGTGGGCGCGGGCCGCCGACGTACAGCGGGCCTTCGTAATGCAAAAGCGAGCTCTGCGAGCGATGGCAGGTGTCCCTAACGACGTCTCATGCAGGGAGCTGTTCAAGGAGTACAATATCCTCACTCTCACTGGTGAACTTATCTACCAGGTAGCTCTTTTCACCCACAACAATGTGGACCTGTTCCAGCCCCGTGGTCGAAACGCCACCCGCGCCCTGCGTAGTAACAAATACTACTACCACCTGGTCACACCTAAACACAAGCTAAAAAAATCTGAGAGGTCGGTATATGTTATGGGTCCTTCAGTATATAATCGGCTGCCCGACTGGATCCGCAATGCAGCTTCCATATCTATTTTTAAGAGAAAATTAAGAAAGTGGCTTATAGAATTGGTTCTGTATGACATACATGAATTTTATAATTTGCCCTTATCATAGGGATAATATTATTTTTATATTTAAGTGTTGACATGTAATAATGGTATTATTAATAAAATCTGTATCTGTATCTGTATCTGAATCTGTATAAAAGATCGTATACAAGGACTTTCCCAGCTGTCTAAAATAAAAATCATACAAGGTATGTATCGATTTTATTACATTGATAAAACTATATTATCTCGATTCCATTTAGATTTTACTAATTTAAATTGTTTCCTACGTTTTTTAGTGCGGCGTTAAACTTTAAATAAATGTTTCCCGTAACTTATTTAAAATCTATTATGAAATTATAAAACTAAAAATAACATAAATTGCTATGGTTAAAAATAAAATATTTTAGTACCTACTTAAGTAACTATTTTTATTGCAAAATGCAGCAAAATTTCGTAGACTATCGAATGACATGTTAGCAAAACATGACTTCTATTTTACGCCTTGTCATAAAAGTTCTGAATAACTGCTTCTGCCCGCTGCTTCGCACACGTTTTCCAGGTAAAATTTCAGCCCGATCCGTTCACTAGTTCTGGCGGGCAGAGGTAACAAACATCCAAACACCAAAACATCCAAGCTTTCGCATTTATTGTGATGATGAGGGGCATCCCTCTTATCCCGAATTTCGGCGGAATTCACGGCAGCACAGCGCGACATTATTATAGTGCACAAGTGTACACACCTGTGTTTGACGTGTGAGTGAGGAAATTATTCCCTCAATCTCAGAATATTATGGGACGACCGGGGAGAGGTTAGACTAGGGATTGCAAAATCCGGATAATTTCCTTATCCGGATAATTCACATTCCAACATTCATATTATCCGGATAATCCGGATAATTCGAATAATTCGAATAGAACGACAAATTTAAAATAACATATCTTAACTAGCTTTTGTTTGCGGTTTCGCACGCAATTTTCCAAGATAAAATAATGCTTCGTGTTATTCCAGGTTTTAAACAACAAAAATACAATGTTTTTATAACGTATCATTATAATTGAGAATTTCGTTTTTATTTTGGCAGAATAATATAACACTGAATGTCATGAACTCCTTCACACGTCCATTAGTTTTGGTTTGATAAAAACATTGGGTGCCACGAAACATGTGTATGTGTACTAAGTCGAAAAGGGGTGATTCTGGACGGGCCGGGGATCAACATTTGCTAAACGATTTTTTAATTACGAACAAAAATTAAATTGTTTTGAATAAAACTTTAGCTTTTTTTTAATATTCATGTTAGTTTACGTGTATTCTTTCTTACATTTTTGCTATTGTTTAGAAATTTTAAAGGAGTTGCATTTTTTTTTTGTTTTCGTTTCATTTGTTTTGCAAAAAAAACTAGTTAGAACATTTGTGAAATATTTTTTTACTTTAAATAATGCAAATTAGTGCGTAGTGTAGAGTGCGTGTGAAAGAACACAAATAGGTAGATAAGTTTTAATAAAAAAACTAAATATATTCGAAATTAAAAAAATCGTAAATCACATGTTGATCCTCGGGTGATGCCTCGGGGTACAAATTAACACCCATTTGGCTTAGTATACATGCTATGTGGCACCCTGTATAAGTGGTCATCATTAGCTTAAACTAGTCTACTGCTTGATACATGCCGCTCTTTATGAGCGCCAAGGCACCTTGTCTTCAGCTGGCCTCCTCCAGCATCTGCCAACAGTCTGACAGATCGTCATCCCACTTTAAGAGAGCCTTGGTCTGCACCTAAATACACGCTTAAACCCAACGGTTATCAGTTCTTCGTCAGATATGGCCCGCCCACCCACTGCTACTCAGTTCCATGAAGTAGCGTTTGAACCGTGTCGTGTCGTTGTGAACCCACCGAAAACTCATTGAACGACTACATGAACAGATAAGTGCGCAGGAGGCATTAAGCATAAAGACAATGCGACGTATGTACGACGCCGTGCAAGCTATAAATTAGCATATAAGCTATAAGTATAAGCTATAAATTATAATAAATTTAAAATTAAAATTCATTTATGATCATGAGCCAAATTATTTTTGACTAAAAATTTATTCGAATTATCCGGATTGCGATCCAAATTATCCGGATAAATAAAATTGGAAAATTATCCGGATTATCCGGATAATTCGAATAACGGATAATCCGGATTGCAATCTCTAGGTTAGACGCAGGACCAAAAGCTTAACGGTTAAGCAGCTTTTATAATATTAGTGTGATTGATTAGATTAATGTCCATCATGATGAGTTGTCAGAAGCTACAATGCAACCTGCTTCACGCTGACTGTATCGTAAATATCAAAACAAAACCCGACCGAAGTCCAATCGGTTGGATTGTGTTTGTCATGCAGGTGACGATAAAGACGAACGATTACGACCTCCGTGGCGCAGCGGGCGAAGGTCCGCCTGCGACGCAAGAGGTTGCGGGTTCGATTCCCGCCTCGGAACAAATTTGTGTACGATCTGCAGAAATTTGTTCCGTTGGTCTGGGTGTTTTCTATGTATAATAAAAATATCTATCTATGTAATTATATAGTATTATGTATATCAGTTATCTAGTACCCATAACACAAGCTCTGCTTAGCTTGGGGCTAGATAATGTTGTGTGAATTGTCCAGCATTATTTATTTATTTATTGATTTTAGCAGCAAAGGGAAATTAATTTTGCCTGAACTATGTCGAAAACTAATTAATTATCAGTTATATAGTGTGAATTGTCCAGCATTATTTATTATTTATTCATATTTATTTATTATTAATGTCCATCATGATGAGTTGGCAGAAGCTGCAATGCAATCTGCTTCACGCAGACCTACATAATTATAACGCTGACTGTATCGTAAATATCAAAACAGAGAGCCCGACCGAAGTCCAATCGGTTGGATTGTGTTTGTCATGCAGGTGACGATAAAGACGAAACGATTTTAGCAGCAAAGGGAATTTAATTTTGCCTAAACTATGTCGAAAACTAATTAATTATTGTATTAAGCATGTCAGTTATCTAGTACCCATAACCCAAGCTCTGCTTAGCTTGGGGCTAGATGATTGTGTGTAGATTGTCCAGCATTATTTATTTATTAATTCGAACCCAAATTTTGCTAAAATCTAGAACCATCTCTACATGTACAAAAAGTAGTCTGTACCTACTACTTTTTATACAGGAAAAACGGTTAAGAACAATAATTTGTTCTTGAGAACCGGGCAACACTATTTTTGTAACTAATAACCGCGTTTGCCAATCTTTTTTTACTAATATTGCCTTCTACCAGCTCGAATGACTCTCATCCTTATAATGGGTACCTAATTTACTAATGCCGGTCTCGACAGAGCCTACACATTTGCTCCCCTTGGAGTCGAGACCCTAGGTCCGTGGGGTACAGAGACTCCTCGGTTTAAAAAAATATCTTAGCGTCTGGTCGAAGCGACGCCGTGACCCGACAGCTGGTCAGTATCTGGCACAGCGCATCAGCATTGCCATACAGCGGGGCAATGCAGCCAGCGTCTTGGGGACGCGACGACTGGTATTGATATGGATCAGTTGAGCTACCGGTAGATTGTTTGCAACGGTCTGCAGTTAGCTTAATTATTTCAATTGTAAATACTAGTTCATATTCATATTCATATTCATATATATTTATTGCAATCATTGTGTACATTTTTAGGTCTTAGTTTAAAAGTAATGTTTATGAGGCACAATGGTACCCTAGCAGGGCGTGGCAATAGGTACTGAGAGTGGAGGTTAGTTGTAATTTATTTCTATTATTTGATTGTAATTTTCTTTGTGAATAAAGAGATTTATTTATCATTTATAGGTTAGCTAACAAAAGAAACCCAATCAAACGATAAACCATAAATATTACCAACTTCCATTTTTAAAAGTGACACATTCTCAGTTTAATTGCATCGAGTTTTACAGAAGATTGCATCACCTTTCCAAGAATAGCATCGAATCTATAGGATGAAATCATCCTAAAACCAGTACCATGTTGATTACTTGTAAACCCAGAACTTCGTTTATTTTTAGCAGGAGTTTATTTCTGTTTTCAAAAAGGCACATTGCTTGCAGAAATTGCACGTTATTATAAGCTTAACCGGTATTTATATGCTTTTGTTTTGGGATTGGTTTTTACTTACGACAAAAAAATTATATTGGTTCAGTATTTTTTAAAAGCTGTGCTCTTACCTTGAGTGATGTTTATTCCATAGAAAAGCGTTACTCAAGCATAAATGGATGACTGAGCAAGCTTTCAAAATTCGGGCCAAAGTGTCGTAGGTAGTATGAAACTGATTACGAAGGATTTTGTTTTTTCAAAAGTATATTGTATTTAGGCATTATGAAAATAATTATGCCTGTGCCTAATATGAGGAATATATTATTGTAATGTGATGAATATATTTTGGGTTGAAATTGCAATTAAATCCGCTTTGATCTACCTCTTTTTATGGAAGTACCGTTGCACAAAGCTAGTTTTCCATGGGTTATTATTCATTAATTAGAAAGTGCAAGAAGGAGCGCCAAAGCTTTGTTTAGCGTAACTAATGCAATATAACGAGAGGGAAACTCACTTTCCTTAAAGATTGGCGCAGCGCAGAATTTTCTAAGTCTTGCCCGATGACGCGAACGTATCTAACGATTTTCTCCGTAGTGTTTTCGTGGCTTTCACTACGTAATTATTGTTTTTTTGAGATTTTTAACCCCCTCAAAATGAAAAAGAGGAACCCTTATCGGATCACTTTGTTGTCCGTCCGTCCGTCTGTCTGTCTGTCAACCCCCTTTTCTCAGGAACACGTGGAGGTATGTAGTTGAAATTAACATCAAATACTCAAGTCCGTAACCTCTTGAAACCGTGATATAAATAAAACTTCTAGGTCAACGCAATCATAAGTTACAGTTGTTTATGTTCGAATATTTGAAATTTCATAGTTTATTCTTAAAAACAAAATACTTTTTATTCTCGCCCTGGACCAAAACCTATAGGGTACTTCCCGTTGACCTAGAATCATAAAATTTGGCTAGCAGCAAGGTCCTCTACTTGTGCTATATGCACAAGAAAAGAAAAATTCGAAAACCGTAATAAACAAATTTTTAACTAAAAAATATATTTTTGTTTCTTTCCTTGCACCAAAATATACAGGGTACCTACTTCCCGTTGTCCTAGAATCATGATATTTGGTTAGAAACAAGGTTTTACAATTATACGGAACCCTTAGTGCGCGAGTCTGACCCGCACTTGACGTTTTATTTACTAAAGAATTTTCCAAATCGGTCCATAATAAGTTATTATGGACCGATTTGGAAAATTCTTTCGCAATTGTACGGAGACTGATCACAAGGTAGTTACATGACAACTTTATTCCCAAGGGTATTTGACCCGAAAAACTGTTTAAATACTAAGGAGTTTGAAGTCAGTTTTAGTTTAACCTGATTATCTGATCTACCATCCAACCTATCATCCTCAGTATGACCGTGGCGTAGTATGCTAGGAAGGATCTTATCTTCCGTTTAATCGTAATTTTTTATCAAGGTAGGTACTGGGACTTCTTCGTATTGTTTAATTGTTATAAAAAAAATTCATTGTCTATTGTTTCAAGCTGAACAACTGAACTGTCACAAATGTGTATGTTAAATTAACAATAAGCTAGTTGACTCTTTTTTAAAGTAGGTCTTAAATTATTAATTATTGTCCAATCAGAGGGATAAAATATTACCTTTAGAAATATCTTTTTTTATTATACTTAGTAAACACCCAGACATATCCAGATTTTAGAAAAAAATAATGTCCCACCGTGGGATTCGAACCCGCAACTTCCGGACCTGCTCCCTCTGCACCACTGAGGACGTCATAAGTTACTTTTACTTACCTCCCCTACATTTGTAGGTTTCGGCTTCAAGGCAGTTCCTGTAACAATATAAAAAATATTAAGTTAGAAGAGATAGCAAGCTGGTTACAACCAGAGTTGATTTCTGTTTAAATATTTTCTATCTCAATTTCATCTAGAAACGAGAGAGAGAGAGAGAGAGACCACTTGACTGCACTATACGTCTGAGGGTTAACAGGAACCTTATTTATATTGTAAAACAAAACAGTGTGTACATTGCTCTTTAAATATAAAGTCTTATGTAACATTTGCACAGTTCAAGGTTAGCTAGTAACCATGTAAACCACTTTTAACAATAGAAATTATAACAATATCAACTAAAATTAGGAGATTAATTTTATCCTTTATCTAATCTACATAATTATTGTTATCTGAAAGAATTAATATTTTACTAAATACCTACCTGAACAAATTTAATTTTAACAAGCTGATATTTTTTTTTCAATCAGACCAGTTGTGTTCCAGAGATTTCCAAATACAAAAACTTACTAAACTTAACTTACAAATTTCACCGCTTCATTATTATTCTCAGCCAAAATGTACCCAATGCTGTGTATAAGCCACTGGAAGTAGGGAACATAGGGTTTGTCTTGGGTTTTTCCTGATGCTGATTTAGCCCTCCTGATGTAACTGTATTGTATATTTAAAACCTTAATAGGTATTACAGAATTTTAGTTTAGAAGTACAGTACACAATTACTAGTACCCAAATTTGAAATCCTAAATGGGTACCTTCCCTTTTAACCAAAAAACCTATCAATAATCCTTCCACATGGCCTACTGGTCCTAGAAAAACATAGAAATCTCATGGAAAAAATCAACATGCCTTGTAGCCTTGATTTTGTTCCTTTGAGTTTTATTTCATTAAGTAGGTTTTATTAGGAAGGAAACTTTTGGTGCTGAAATCTAGCATACAAGTTTAGTTGATAAGTACCTACAAAATTACACATGGACACAGAGCTGGCAGACCACCGAGGGCTAGATTGGTTGATGATATTAAAAAGATTGTCGACTAAACCTGGATGCAATGGGCTGAAGACAGACATGAGTTGCACAAATTGGAGGAGGCCTATACTGAGCTATGGGTAGATATGGTCGGATGATATAATCATGACAAAATTCGGGAATAAAAGTGTTTTAGACTTACGCAGTAAGAACACAATAAACTATAATTATCAAGTGATTTCAACACATTGGGAAAAATAGGTAAATAAACCACATTAAATAGTTATTTACGATTATATTACATCATCTGCTTTTATTCCATCATCAGAAACACACATTGTAACCAGTACTTTGCTTTTGTTATGCCGATCTTGTATAACAGTTACTTTATGATGACTTTGAGTGGAGTTGATTAAATTCACTTTTACCACCGCACTCTAAAGTGAAAATAAAATTTAAAAATCTATTATATTGTGCCTCCTTAGAATAGAACTAAAGTGATTTGATTGTTCTTTATTATTTTATTTATTTTTATAAAAGGCATCCAACATGAGTTCCTACAATGCAAGTTAGTAACAATTATTATGGTTCTTAAATCAATGTGACTCTATCATAAAGGACCCCTCAGCCACAATAACATAACAATCAACAAATTACAATGTTCTTTTTATAGGTGGACGGACAAAGTAGCTACAAAAATAAAAGGAAAAGTAATCACAATAACATAACAATCAACAAATGACAATGTTTTTTTTAAGTGGACGGACAAAGTAGCTACAAAAATAAAAGGAAAAGTTCTAAGTTCTAATAAGTATGCAGTGTTACTTGCTAAAAGAAGCCAAGACTGTCCTATAATGAAAGGCTTTATTCTTGCTTAAATTGCATTGTCTAGAATTGAATAACATTTATGCTATGTTTGAGATGCTTTAGCGTGAACTGGTTACAAACATCTAACTTTAGTCATACAAACTTTCGCGTAAGTTTATCCGGACAAAAACGTTTGCGTGGTAAGCGTGTGCGTGGTAAAAGGTAAAACTTTATGTAGGTGGTACGCATTCGTACTCTTTTGTAATAACGACTCGAGAACCGAAAAGAGGCCGGGGAGAGGAGTTTCATAAATGATTGACGGGTTTTATTTCGAATTACTAGAGATCGGTGGATATTAAATGTATAGCAAGCAACTCACCTAGAGACATCGTGATTTTTAAGCTTCCAACGAGCGCAGGATTACGCAAAAAGTTAAAAAACAGGTCCTGATCGGACTTTGAATCTTGAGCTAAGATTATTGACAGTAACTGGAGAGCTCCTTCTAAAGAGTATACTTAGCAGAAAACACAACTTTATAAAACTAGGAGGAAAATGTATCTATTTGTTAAGTTTGATTTTTATTTCTTTTTAGTCAGAAATTGTTAAAAACACAAAACACGTCTCAACAGCTGTGTCGTATTGACATGAATGAATGATTGAATGAATCGATTGATCGAGTTTGATGTTCGAATGACAGCATAAATCACTGCAAAAGAATGAATGAAAACGCATGAGGTCAGTGGACTGAATTCTGCCTAACTTCATTGCTTTCCTGTTATTTCTCATAGAACATCATAGATGGCAGTTATTCAAATACTTTGTGTAAATGTTTCCACGTAGATTTTACAGATGTCGCTGTTGGATCCCTGAAATATTTTCAGGGTTTATTTTGTAACTTTATGTTTTTTTAGCCTGACTTGTTCGTAAAATATTAAAAGCAAGGTTGTTTTATAACTAACTCGGGTGTCGCAACGCATTGTGTAGAAGATACGGACGAGAAATAG
Organism: Eupithecia subumbrata; assembly: GCA_949316285.1. NCBI lineage: Eukaryota > Metazoa > Arthropoda > Insecta > Lepidoptera > Geometridae > Eupithecia > Eupithecia subumbrata. The sequence continues at coordinate 13,772,920 of OX438630.1, read as the reverse complement.
CTACCTACCTATGCTACAGATTCTAAAATTCAGTAGGTAGTCCCTAGTTTAGGTACTAGTATGATTCTTTAGAGATGCAAGAGCAAGTGTGGAATCCAGGTACAGTTAACGAGGAAAATTGCTGTACATGGTTGACCTTTCTTGAACGTTTTTAGATCCATCATATACAGTCCACTCAAGTCCACTACTGGACATACGACGCCACAAAATAGCGGTCCTAAGCTGCCTCCATTGACTTCCTGCGACCGGAACAATGTCACCATCATGTATTTTGGAGGTTTCGCCCTAATCAGCACGCTTGGCAGACGGACTTGGTGATCGCAGGACTGGCAGCATCCTTTTGAGTATTTGTAACGCCGTAGGCGTTACAAATGCTCAAAAGGATGCTGCTGCTCTTATACCGATAGGTTCCCTATGCCGGCTGTATCGACATTCATGAGCTTAGCTGGAGGGGTCTATACATGTATAACTAGCTTCAACCCGCGGCTTCGCACGCGTATTTTCGGTATTATAAGTAGCCTATTATCTAAGTTAGGCTTTGCTCTAAACGTACACCAAATTTCATCTTGATCTGTTCAGTACCTAGTTTTGGAGATAATAGGTAACAAAAATTCATATAATCACAAACTTTCGGCTATACAATATTAGTACCTAAGTTTACACCGCGACCAAGTTAATAGTAGTTTATAAAGGCCAGAATACATTACAATACAAGCTTGTTAGTGCACCAACTAGGTCCAAGGTCTCGCTCAGTTTGCTTAGTGTAGAAAGAGATGCCCTCTTTGGTCTTTTCCATCTTTGGCCTGCAATGAAAACTAGCGCTGGGTAGACACTAAACATTGGTCTACTCAGCACAATGCTGAGTGTAGGCCATATTTGCCCTAAACTCAGCTACGCAGAAAGTGAGTAGCTAAGTCTAGGATTAATTTAGTGTCTTAAGTTAGTTATCGCGCTGTGTAGTACCTACATTTCAGGGAAATTATTATATTTTCTTTCGTTCTCTACTTTAACACAGAAAGACAGCTGCTAGCCATTTAACGCTCTCAGGGAAATGAACTTTATAACGTTGCATCTAGAATCTAAAAAAGATGATCAGAAAGAGCCAGAAAAACTCGTGTAATTTGGCCATAAGGCCAATTTATGTTTTTGAAAACGCTTCAGCTATTTTCGTCGTCGACAATACACATGATGGATGACACATGTTACAGCGTATTATGTTACTCGTCGATTGACCACGGCTCGGCTTAAGGCCATTGAAAACCATGTTTACCTTTACCTAGCGGCTGTTTACTTTAGTATGGGTATTAACATTAACATTGGAGGTTTTTCCATTACAAGCCTAACTACAATACAAGTAAAGTAACTTACCATGAAGACATTGGAGGACATTTTGTAAGATCACGATTAATAGTGGACGACCTCAGTGGCGCAGCGGGCGAGAGTCCGCCTGCGACGCAGGAGGTTGCGGTTTCGATTCCCGCCTTGGAACAAATTTGTGTACGATCTGCAGAAATTTGTTCCGTTGGTCTGGGTGATTACTATGTATATTAAAAAATTAATATGTCTATCTAAGTTTATAATATATTAAATATATAAGTTATCTAGTACCCATAACACAAGCTTTGAGAAGCTTACTTTGGGGCTAGATGGTGCTGTGTGGATAGTCCAGCATTATTTATTTATTTATTTAACAGTACTTAAATACACCGTTAGAAATGCTTTAATTTATTTTGTTGTTTCAAGAGGCACCCGATATTCAACGAATTGTCTTAGTTTTTATTGTAATTATTCTAAAATTAGCTTGAAAAATTGTAATCTAAGTGTTTCAATTAATATACCTACAACTAATACCTCTTATTGAACCAGGTGAGAACTCTGTGGCTAGTTAAACCTAACTTATGTTTTATGGGACTTCGAACCGAAATGTAATGTTGAATAAATAATTCTATTCTATTTTATGAAAATCTAATTTTATAGCCCTTAATTTTAGACAGTGCAAAACTTTATGGACAACCTACAAAAAATTGGCGACACAGCATGGTGGCGGCGAATTGGTGCGACATTTCAGTGAGTGATTTTGTAGGCAGCTGACAGTAGATTTAATATTGTCAAGTTGTCATTGTAATTTTAATTTAATTTATTTGGGAAACAAAAAGCTTATGTTTAGGTAACAATAGAATTTCAAACTATAGTACATGAAGCTAAACACAGTTTCCACTCATAGTCTGTAAAAACGACTGAACACCTATAATACCTACTAATTAATAAAAATATATAAATACAATTAATGAAATAATAAATATAGCGTGCCTATAGAAGTAGTGCTTATTCACAAAAATCGAATCTTGTTTACAACAATACTTGATTTCCAGTGTAGTTTAATATAACCCTACCTTTATCCATATCCTCCGATTGATCGATATCCAGCACAACACTACCCACACCCTCTATATCGACACGCACGTCACTAAATGCGGACCGTTCGTGCTGTAACGCCGGCGCCGCCGCCGGAGGACTCATCGCGAATGATTGACTGATCAAACCGATACCCTTGGATCGTTGAGAGATCAATGACTTGATTACATAAAATAAAGTAGCGAATACACAACACTATTCAGTATTCAGTATTCAGTATTTTTATTGCGAAACAAAAATATTACATACAGTAAGTATTAATGTACCCTGTCAGGTAGGGTATGGCAATATATCTTAATCTAGGACTTAAGTTAATTACTAAATTAAGTATTTTGTATTGATATGGATCAGTTGAGCTACCTGTAGATTGTTTGCAACAGTCTGCAGTTAGCTCAATTGTTTCAATTGTAAATACTAATTATATTATAATTTTCTTTGTGAATAAAGGCTTATTTAGTATTTTGTATTTTATACAAAATTAGGAGATCTTTTATGAACAATAAATAACATTTGTGTAGTTTAGAATATTATATAAATTTACTTAGGTAGGTACTATGCAAATCGAATGCTTGTTAGCTTTTAGGAACCAATACAGCTGACTATTACATTATAGAAGCATGTTTCTTATTTCTTCAAGCCAAAACTAGCAAACGGAACTGGTCACTTGATTTTTTGCCTTTCGCGTTTACGTTATTTGCCACTTTTATTTACGTAATTACATTTATTAGCTAATTGACAAAACAATTCACTGTTTGATTATAATGTGATTAAATTGATAAAGTTTCATTGTTTATCATTAACGACCTCTGTGGCGCAGCGGGCGAAGGTGTGCCTGCGAGGATGAGGTTGCGGGTTCGATTCCCGCCTCGGGACAAATGTTTGTATCTGCAGACATTTGTTCAGGGCGTTCTGGGTGATTTCTATGTTAAATAAAAATATATCTAATATAGACAAAACGTATCCTTAAACGAGCTAGCAAATCGTTCAACTCATTGGTCAACAAAAATATTGATGTTGATTTATTTAACAAACCTGCTTGTAAGCTTAAACGCTTGCTTAGCGATGAATTCTTTTTAAGATTTACGACCTCGTTTAATTTCACTTTGTGTTGTGTATTTCCTTTTATTTTTCTTGAAGTCGTCTACACTCACTGTGCGTTATTAATATTATTAATATTCTATTTCAGTAAATATCTGCGGAAACTTTTTAATTGGCCCTCAGCACACATGCGCTGGCCTATACCAGCATGTATTATGTAAATAACTATTCTTAAGACCTAGCTGTAAGTATTCCTAAAATTTTGAAAATAAAATAAATAATATGCATTAAATAATGTAATTTCACACCACTGACATATTTCATGAGAGATGTTCTAAAAGTTCTGCAGGAGGACACTGCATAAATAATAGCGTTAGTGAATGTTTTTCTTTAAATAAATACACAACTATGTTAAGTAAAATTGAATTGCTAGGCAAGTAATTACTACCTAATAATAAATTTATTGCTGTAGGTGAAATGAATTGTATCTCATTTTTCTAATTACGTTATATTTCTGTCGGTATTTTATAAGTTCCTTTTATAAAATATAAATCTCCTATTGGCTGTAAGTTACATTATTAAGGTTAGAAATGTATAGGCATAATGGCTTGGATCTTGTTTTAACAATAAAATAAAATAAACCAGTCCATTGCTTTAGTAATTGCCCTTTTTGTTATATAATATTTATGTTCATGTGTACAATAACGTGTTTTTGTATTTCGTAGGTCGGCCCTTTGCGATGTCAAGGAGAGCAAGGCTTTTTTGAATTTTTTTATCAATTTACTTGTACTTGACGTAGCGAGTTTCGTAGAATCTCTGCGCCCTACGGCGTGTTGCCATACAAAAAACTTCAACGCGTGCACTTTCTGCACGATTGCTCAAAACTGAGAGTTTCATGTTTTTAAGGTTCATGTCTGTATGCGAGTTTCTATTTTTATTCTTTTTTAAATGCTGGACAATCCAGACAACATTAACTAGCGCCAAGACTAGCAGAGTTTGTGTACTGGTACTAAATGACTGATACACACAATACAATACTTAACATAGATTGATATATTTTATTATACATAGAAAATATCCAGAACAACCGGAACAAATTTGCAGATTTCACAAACATTTGTCCTAAGGCGGGAATCGAGACTGCAACCTCCTGCGTCGTACGTGGACCTTCACCCGCCGCGCCACATCGGTTTTTTTATTCCACTATCCACTAAAATTTTACTTTTAAGTGCAATTAAGAAAAAAAGTAAGCCAGCCGTGTTTTTTGTTAGCTTGTTGTGAGTAGGTTAATATTAGGTATTAGTGGACCGAATGATGATGTTCTCCTACTGAGGCAATTTTTTGGCAACAGTGGCCATTCTCAATAGAAATTAACTATGTGCGCAGGACATATTATAGTGCACAAGTGTGTGCGCAAACACAGGTGCACTCTCTTTTCCCCTCATATCTCATACATCACATTCACACACTCACAAACATTGCTGAACATTCTGATGGGACGGCAGACCGACACGACCGATATACCTACATAGATTTATAGGGGACAATCATACATCTACAGTCTAAACCAGTCCACAGCTGAACGCAGGCCTCCCCTTGATAAACGCCTTATTGGCCTTTGTAACATCGAGAGTAATGCCCACATAATCCCCACGCTGGCCATGCGGGTTGGGTCGCAGTTTGGTCGTAGAATTGTTCTGCAGGAGGCGCTGCTGCCCGCCCCCGGTGGATATCCCTTAGTCGCCTCTTACGACACCCGCGGGAAGAGTTGGGGTGGTGCAAATTCTAAGCCGGCACCACACGGCCAAAAGGTGACAATATTTTCTGAGTTAGTGCAATATCCACCTAGCCTTATAATATTATGGTAATAAAAACATTGACCTCTAGATATGCAGTTTAGCAAGATTCAAGATCGCATTGTTAAAACAGGAAGCTAAATCTTTCAGGGCCAGAAAATCATTGAATACTAGTATAGATTTATTTATTTCAGACAATGCCAACGTATAATAAGACATTAATAATAATTAACCCTTAGACTGTGGGGATCGATGTCGCTCGCGTCCGTAGGTAGATAACCCATAGACACCCTACACGTGATCCCTGGGTGGTGCTAAACGAATAGACAACGCCGAGGCACGGGCGGCGGTTAATTAGCCTGTATCCGAACAATCGGAATGGTTCTGGAGACCAGGAGGGTGGAAATAACCTCCGAACAATCCACCATGGAAGGACAAGGGAGCCCACCATGACGTAATTTCCCATGAAAAACCCCCATGAACACAAGGACAAAGAATAGAGCGAATCAGATGAGTGATCCGGCTATCAACCGGCGCCGTTTGGTAACCGGGACAAACGGTGTGAAATTGGCTACCGAAGACTTTGCTGGGGCGGCTCGCCGGGTCCCAAACAAAGTTCCTGCTACTGGTGATAAAAACAAGATCTCGATACAGAAACATCGACGTATTGCAACCTGGAACGTCCGTGGTCTACTTGAGCCAGGCAAATTAGACATTGTAGAGAGGGAAGCGGAAGACCATCATTTGGCTATTCTCCCCAACGCTCTACACGCCGCCAAGGACAGACGCAGCTGGCGCGATATTGTCCGTGACAAAGTTTCACGGGGGAATCACGACCCTCAGACATGAGGATATACGACGCAAGGAGGAGGAGGAACCCTTAGACTTTTGAGTTATGCCTATGAATTCATACGCATTCCGAGTCTAGAGGTTAATGGATAACCCCGCAGGTACTTTTGGGGGCACCATGGCATTCGTTGGGGTCCCTTTTAAATAAAAATAGCTTATGTTATCCGCTGTAAAATAAGCTTTTAATGAAAAAAGTACACTCTTTCCGTTGCACCCTGTATTTTCATCTTTCGACAAATTCCGACCGATGCTGACTGAACCATCAAAAATACCTAGTCTAAAAAAATTATAGCTCCTTCAATTCTGAGAATTCTTCTCCTACATAGTTTGTTACGTTATTTTTAACTCGGACGTCAGTAATTCATTTTTTGCAAAGGCAGTGCCGCAAGCAGAAGCAGGTTATCGTGACGTCATTGTAAAAAAAACTAGTTCTCTAAAAAAGTATTGTTGGCTGAGGGTCTCAAGGGGCACATTATAAAGCAGGTCTCAACTGAGTCTCCATTTGCTCCCCTTATAGTCGAGACTGTAGGGTTTCGAGGTCCTCCGGGTTTTCAAATTTGATCAGAGCGTCTCTGGTCAAAGCGATGCGCGACGCGAAAGCTGGATTTGGCTTTGCTGGTCAATCAATCATTGTGATGCCGTTGATTCTAGGCGATTATGGACGACATCAAGGGGCTTTTTCCAGGATTTTTTAAATTTCGAACATATTTTCCTTTTTTTTTAAGTGACACGTTTTTTCTTCATGTGCGTGTACGTTTTTTGTTTTCTTTTATCTACGTGTATTCTAACATTATTATTGTTTTGAAATTTCAAAGGATTTAAGTACATAATTTTTGTAATAATTTCATGACAAAACACTGGTATTGCTAAAATAAGCAAATAAAATTTGTGAAATATTTTGTAATGTTACGTAATGCAAGAGAGCGTGTAAAAGAACACGAATAGGAAGAAAAATAACTTTATAATTTGCAAAAAAAAATATTCGAAATTAAAAAAAAAATTGCTATTCATAAGTTGATCCCCTTGGGGTCCAGAATCACCCCTTTCGGCTTAGTACACCCTTTCCCTAACAACCTGTATAACTTCTCCATTCCGTCGATGGAAAAAAATTTGCTATGCTGTCATTAATGTCATTATCATTAAGCATTCTGTGTGACCTAATAAAAACAATATGACACAGTTTCTAAATGAAAAATGTCATTAGCTTATCTGCCATGCCACGAATAGTTTAGTCATTTGACAGTAGGTACCTATAATTCTTACCTACGTGTTTTTTTAGAAAAAAGTTTTGAGCTAGTTGCAGACTATCGCAAGCAATCTACAGGAACAATCTACATTCAGTTGAGGTATCTGTAGATTGTTTGCGGCTTAGAACTTGCACTACACTCTGCAACACACGTCTCACCAAAGTAACTTCACTGAGAGACTTGGGTATACAGCTTGACACTAAGGTATGTCTAAATCAGCACATAGAAGAAATTGTTAATAAGGCCTTCAAGATGTATGGATTCATTATGAGGTCTTCTACTGATTTCAAACATGAATACACGTATCTATATTTGTATAAAACACTTGTTCGTTCACAACTTGAATATGCAGTTCCTATTTGGAACCCTTACTATAAAAAGTATATTGAGGTTGTCGAGAGAGTTCAGCGTAAATTCTTGCGTGTAATGCACTATATATATACTATATGTATACTATAGGTGTCACAAAAAGTATATGCCATCGTCCCAAATTATCAGCAATTATAATATGCTCACTCTGGAGTCCAGACGGCTATATCTGGAAGCTACTACACTTTATAAGATCGTCCGTAACAAATTCGACAGTATTGAACTAGTGCAGAGTATTTGTTATGCTGTCCCCAGAACAGTACATACTAGGAAAGTACGTGCCGGTTGCTTATTTGCACTCAATACGTGCCGCACTAACTCAGGATTGCATACACCAATTAGAAGAATGGTAGAGTCATATAACAAATATTTCCTGGACATTGATATATTTTTATGCAGTGAGAGTCAATTTAAAAAGCTTATTTTACACAAACTATATTGTAGCAGTTTAAATTTGTTGTAATTTACGGTAGTTATACTAAAGTCTTTTTGTTTTTCTAATTTTCACCCAACCAACCAAGTAATTTATTTTATTTTCTAATTTTATAATATTATCTAACATCCTAATATTCCAACGTTTGTTCTGTTTGTTTACTAACTTAAAACTTAACTTTAGCGGAACTTTACAGTAACACCTCATACAGCAATCTGTGAATTGCGTCGTGGGCTGCATTATTATTTAAGATTTTCATATTATTATGTAAACCTAATTCTAGATAAATAACTATACATTTTGTAGCCGTTAGCTTTTCCTGAATAAATAAAAATAAAAAATAAAAATACACCAACTCTGCCCACGCGTGTCGTAAGAGGCGACTAAGGGATATCCACCGGGGGCGGGCAGCAGCGCCCCTGCAGAACAATTCTACCACCGAACTGCGATCCCCAACCCGCAAGCCCAGCGCCCACGCTGGGCATGCGGGTTATGCCCATAATCCCCAGATTATCTCATAAAAGCCTATAAGGCGCATATCAGAAGAATGCCTGCGTCCAGCAGTGGACCAATATAGGCTGTTGAAAAAGAGGACTTGAGGACGATTATTTTGGTTCTGAATTTAACTCTATTCTTTGTTAGTAGATAAATAATGAATCGGCTTCATAAACTCTGTTTGACCTTTACTTAAAACTAGCCCGGATATAAAATATTAATAGAGTATCATAAATATCCAGCTCTATTCAACATTGTAAACATTATTTAGTACCTAGCTATTTAAGGGGCGCTACCCCGACTCAAACCAGCGTCATCAAGATTTTATCTTATCATTATGTTATACGAAGGAATTTTCACTAATTGATTGGCCAGTTTGTGAATCCTATCATATGATTTTTTTTAATGCCTGTGTAAAAGTTTCATTTAGTATACTTTAAGCAGAGATACGAAGTTGCTCTTTTTGGCCACCATGGTGGCAAAAAAGAGCAACTTCGCATTAAAAAAAGCTTATGATAGGATTCAAAAATTGGCCAAGTATTTTTTGAATTTTTGAATTCCATCGTTTAACATAATCTATACTAATAATATTGTAAGGAGGAAAGATTTGATTGTTTAATTGTATTGAATAACCTCCGAAACTTCTGGACCGATTTGAAAAACTCTTTTACTATTAGAAGCCCACATTATTCATCATGAACATAGGCAAATTTTTACCGCGGGAAAATGCTTCATTCCTACGGGAAAACGGGTAATAGGACAACGGGTAGTAAGAATGCAGCTAGTGATAAGATAAAATAGGTTGTGATGCTGATTTGGGTGGGGTAGCACCATAAATAGGTATTTCCTCCAGCCAGGTGGGATGACCTGCGAAAGACTGCGGAACTGCTGACTGGATGCGGCAAGCTGAAGACAGGGCGCTTTGGCGCTTATAAGAGGAGGCCTATGTCCAGCAGTGGACTACTATCAAAATCAAAATCTGTTTATTTCCATAAATACAATAAATGTACACTTAGAAAAGGTCAATTTATAAAACTAAACACTGACACGGAAATAAAGTGATATTTTTGAGTTCTGTCGCTTCGGTATGTAGACTAAAGTAAAGAAGCGACGAAGATACCTTTAGCCTGTTAGTTGTTACTTTTCGAGTTGGAGCAAAACCCGTTCCAAACTTTTTTATCCTCTAGATAATCTGATATTTTATAGAAAGCCCTTTTGTACAGCAAGGTTTTGACAATTGTTTGAATTTATTTACTGATAATTTTTGCAACTCACTAGGAGTTTTGTTGTAGAAGCGTATACATTGCCCTATAAAAGATACATTAATTTTGTGTAGCATAGTTGTGGGCACAGCGAGTTAGTGTTTATTTCTGGTATTAAAATTATGTTTATAGGTTGATGATGATGATTTAAGTAGTAATGTGGTAGTAGAACATATATTTAAGTATCTAGAAGTTTCCTGGTTCAAGTATTACGGCCTTGAGAATCGCAAACTATTGTATTGTATGTATGTACTACAGTTAATGTAATGTTACAAGAATGAAACGAACAAAGTAAAGGTTGGTATTGTACTAAACGTATGTTGTTACGTTTAATATAGTAATTTTCTAAGGGTAGATTTTACCGTTAGTATCTTAAAACGCGTTCTACTAAACTCGTTTCTAGGTAGCCGAGTTCATATATTGAGTTAAATCTCGATTAAAGTTAAACCGATTTCACCGGCTTTTTGGAGCTCACTTTTGATCGCGTTTACGTAAACGAACATTTAGCACAGATTTACATAAAATCATAGACAATAACATAAAAATAAATGGAACGACATTGACAGTTCTTAAACGCGTTTATAGACGCTGAACCGCAATTATCTGGCGTTCAGGATGTTTAAACGAGTTCTGCGTTCACTGCGTTTAGTTCATGCTGGTGGAATGTAAAATGTACCAACTGACGAGTTTTAACGTCAGTTAAACGCGTTTAATTTCAACGTTGAAATTGCACCTAAGTAGATACTACCCATCTATTTATTAAACAAGTTTTACGTATGTAACATGCAATAAAACATAATGAACCTGATTTGTTGTGTCCATAACTGCGACGTTGTTTGTTATAGAGGAAAATATACCAATAAAATATACCTACATGACTCTCGCCTTGAACTATTCTTAAAAATACCTCTACAGACTGTTTTTTATTTTTTCTGGAAATCTGACTCACTATTGGTACAGGTGGATTTTTTGGACGGGTAGTAAGGAGAGATATCCTAACCAGCGCGTTGCTACTGGAAAATGATCTTAGGAGACAATCCATAAGTTTTTGAGAAATATTTATCCCCTTAACAGATTTCCGAAAATAAATATTGAGTAGACAATTTAAAAGAATTTTAATTCATATTAGAATTATCTCATAAAGAAGGCCTTCTACAGTATTAAATAAAAGGGTGCATATCAGTTAACATTACGATTATGAGTCCAGTTATGTACCAACACAAAATAAATAAATAAATATGAATAATAATGCTGGACAATTCACACAGCGCTATCTAGCCCCAAGCTAAGCACAGCTTTTGTTATGGGTACTAGATAACTGATAAACTTCATACAATATACTACATAGATAGATATTTTTTATTTATATTTAGAAAACATCCAGAACGCCCTGGACAAATGTCTGCAGATCGTAAAAACATTTGTTCCGAGGTGGAAATCGAACCCGCAAACCTCCTGCCTTCGCCCGCTGCGCCACAGAGATCGTCGAAAATATACAAACACTTCGAAAAATTATCCATTTTCATTTTCATTCCATTTTCAGAGCACAAAATTAAGTATTAACAGTTTAATTATAGGCTTAGACTCTTCAACATCCTACCTTGGCTTGTCACTTTCACAGTACAAAATTATAGCCTACAGTGACGATTTCACAGAAATCATATGTTTGTTATTCAGAGAATTTCCTTGGGGTAGTATTTTTTAAAATAAGTAGGTTACTTTTACAAATAAAAACTACAATTAAGGAATATAAACAAATTAGAACAAGTATTTCCATTTGAAGCATTTGAGCAGTTCTCTCACTGTTGCAAACGATCTTCAGCCTGTATATCTTTAGGTAGCTCAACTGATATATCAATACGTCGCGTCCCCAAAACGCTGGCTGCATTGCCACGCTGTATGGCAATGCTGATGCGCTGCGCCAGATACTCACCACTAACTTACCCTCTTTACCTTTCTTAGTTTTTATTATACTTTATTCAGGAAATCACATTTTGGTAGTCAAGACGCTGCTGCCTGCATTAGCTTTTCGCTATAAACGCGCAAATGTTTAAATTAAAACTTAAAAAAATGTTAATTACAAAATGTTATTATAGTCTTGACGAATTTTTAAATGATAAATTATAAATAGTTGTTAAATTTTTGCATGGATAGATTAAATGCATGCCATCTCTCTACCTAATTTGCATACCATAATCGGTCAAGCATGTTGTTTCACCTATATTTTTGTCATCTTTTATACACATGTTTTCTGCAAATAAATATCTTTATCTTTTATCTTTTATAAGTAGAGTGTGGCGCTAGATTGCTGCGTCAGTGTACTGTTAGGTATCTCAAATGTTTTAATTGAAAAAAAAAATTACGAACTAAGTATAAAAAATAAAGTTTTTGATTAAAATAAATAATAATATTAAAAATTCAAGAATTTGCAATTGGAAGCCGGTCTGAGAGCTTGTTGCGTTCAAGTGTATTTTGTATGGCACCAAAATATCTACAACCAAATTCCAAAAGCTATTCGCGATTTGTCCAGCAACTAATTTAGCACAAAATTTAACGATTTTTTTTGTTAAAAATGCTGACATAATGAACGATTTTTTAAATGGCCGTATTGTTTGACATTATTCATATTAAATTGACTATGTAACCTAAATTTCTCTTTTGGTTTATCATTTACCTGCAGACTTACTTTATAATTTTTTTTTTTCCTACTATAAAAAATTACTTTCAAATTATGTAATTTGAAGTAGGTACCGCATTATTGCTTTGGCATTGTTTATTTATTTGACTAACTTAAAATTCTTTGACATATTCATCACCTACATACATTATTTTATTAATTTAAATTTAAATTCATAATTTGACATTGCTCACAAGTATTTAAATTCGATAAAAATAAATAAGTATTGTTTCAGTCCATAATATAAATGCATGCATCAAAATAAAATAACTAACTCGGATTGTTAGTTCCAATGTTCTTAAATATGTATATAGAAATGTTTGTACGCCCAAGTGGCAGAATCTAGCGATCTAAAATAAGTCCCATGACTTTAATATTACCTGATTCACAAAGAATCAATGAATTTATGAATTATCAAAAATCGTAGCACAAATATAAAGAAGCTCGGGGCCCAGAATCACAATGAAAAAAAAAGACCCAATGTCCTAAGGGTCACAGTTGTGGCTATATTATAGACCCCTACTATTTCCAAAACAATCCAGTCGATCCATCTACCAAGCATACCTCTACTCTACATAAAGCCACAGCCTACCTATATGCACACAGTCGTTCGACGAAGACATTGTCGTGGTTTTGACAGAGAAATCGTACGGGGGGCAAGGGATGGGACGGGGAGGGACGCTCCCGAGTATAATACATCACCGCCTTAGTTACTCGCGAGCGTCCCGCCCCCCCGACCCGTTCCTTGGGCCCCGCACGATTGCCCTGTCAAAGTGCCTTCGTCGACCGACTGTATGCCTATAGGTAGGCTGTGCTATAGCTCTACCTAGTATAGGGAACTGTACGTAGATTGGGCACATCATCACGGAAGACCTGAGTGATGACCAAGATATTGAGCGTGAAAGACGGAACTGTTTATCAGGTGCTTGCTCGGTGATTTGCCAGATGCAGTGACGAAGTAAAGGTAACGTTGTTTAAGACATAGGTATTGCTTCTTTATGTATACATGTCAGCTCTGGTTCAAATACAAAAGAAAATCGTATAGCACCATAAGGGTGCATACAATGACGCTTTTCGCATCCTTATGAAGAAGCCACGTTTTTGTAGCGCGTCCGGTATGTTCGCTGATGCACGGGTTCCAGACTTTTTCGCTGTAATCAGATCTCGTTATCCGTCATTCTGGGCCAATCTTAAACGGTCCAACAGTAGTATTTATGGCTAACTACATCTGTAGCCCTATGTACAGGTTCTGGCTCTCTGTGCACCGAGTGGGAACCGTAAGTAGGTATTTTTTTAAAATTTTAATTGTATTTCATTTATTTATAAATAACCTATGGGTTCCTTTTTATGTTATGTTATGTATGTTACATGTTACATTACCCCAAAAACGCTGGTTACCTACCCGGCCTATGGAATTGTTGCTTTGTATTGATTTCTATGGTAGGTACAGCGCGCACGGATCGGCATCTCTGCGGATATCGATCCCAGGCATATTGTATACATATACAAAATTGTAAAAAAAAACGAACGTACCTACAGCCCTGAAGAAAATTTCGACATAGCGTTCTTTCGATTTCGTGATCTTTCGGTATAGCGTGCATTCGAGAATGTGTTCGTCCGGTCTACACTTTTCGGTGTTGTGTGCTTTCGGTATACCGTTCTCCGGTATTTCGACTGCCGGTATTCCGTAGTACAGTCGTACGATGCGTACCTACGCGCTGGTTCCGGTGGACGCACAGCTTAGTGAATGACCTAAATTCACGTTTACATAACTTGAGATTCGTGAAGGAAAGGAAAGAAAAAGGTAAAGTTAGTAGAAACGGGCGAACTAATTGATTATTTTTTTAATCAATTTGTGCTGGCCAACTTAGGTACTGATGCCTACCGGTAAATTCAAGACTTCGCAACATTTTTAAAATCTTTATCTTATCTTTGATTCGAAATCGACCAGTAGCATAGTCTGTAGTCCAATCGAACTGGTTGTACCACGGTTAAAGTAAATTTGCTAGTAAATACTTGAATGTCCATTGCATCTTTGACGACCTCTGTGGTGCAGCGGGCGAAGGAGCCTGCGACGCAGGAGGTTGCAGGTTCGATTCCCGCCTCGGGACAAATATTTGTACGATCTGCAGATATTTGTTCTGGGTACTCTGGATGTTTTTCTATATAAATAATAAAAAAATATCTATCTCTGTTGTGTATAGTATTATGTATACCTCTCAGTTGTCTTAGTACCCATAACACAAGCTCTGCTTAGCTTGGGGCTAGATATGCTGTGTGAATTGTCCAGCATTATTTATTTATTTATCTTAGCATGCTAATTGTCACAAACTAATCAAACTTAATACTTACTTACTAAGTAGAAGAAATAAAATTAACACGTAGATATTACTTTGGTTAGTTGGCACCAATAACAATACTGCAAGGCATGTGAAAAATACCTCTAGGTTTCAGGCTTAGGTAAATTTACTATTAGGTAATTTTGACACATCATTTTCTTGTACTACTGCAATAAAAATCTGCTTATTTGCATTCTTAACTAGTTTATAAGATTGTAAATCGATTAATGAATTTGTAGGTTAGGAATCTACATAATATTCATTATTAAGTTTTTAAAATAATTTTTATTCATATAAAGGCTCGTAAATTATTTATGCATAAAAAAAACTGTGTATACAATAGATGTACACTTAGGCCGGCTTTCATAATAATTATGAAATTATTATGATTATCATGTTTTCAAATCATACCACAATACGTCAAAGTTAATCAAAATTAGACATTCAAAAATCGTTGTGCAAGAATACAAATTCTTAAAATTTAAATAAACATGGAAATAAAATAATAATTTTGATTTATGTCACTTTATTAAGTAGACCAACAAATACAGTTCAATAAAAATAAATCACTCACCATTTCCATTCATGGCAACACTAACAGGGCTGTCCGGCACTTTCTCGACAACTTGCACGTCGTCTACGATGTTTATGATGTTGTCGATATCCGTCTCAATATCGATAACGTGCACGTCACTATTGCGCGCGTGTGTACCGATCGGCGAGGACATTTCAACTGTACTAGTGTGAAACGGGTATTGTATTGTGTTACTCAGTCACGGGGTAGTTAAGTTAAGGTCAATGTTTGTTTTGTTTGTAATTCGTAATACTGCAATTGTAGTAAACTAAGTTGTTACAGCTGATACAGATAAAAATGTTTTGAAGATTTTGTATCAAGGATGGTCCTAATATTTGCATCGAATATTTGTATTTTTTTCGAAATCACCGCGCATGACAAAAGTTTTAGTCCTGAAGCGTCAGATTTCTGATTTAAGTATTCAGACATGAAGAAAAATATAGTTATATTTATCTTTGAATATCTCAGAAACCGCAGACATTATTTATTTATATTTGTTTCTTCTATCAAAATATATAACTTTTATTGTGTTTAGCGATTTTGAAAAATAAAAAACCAAAATGGTCACCGATTTTAGGGCCAAAATCTTTAAACCCCATTTTAAAAGCTGCCGCGATCGATTTTGTTTTTCGTTCACGTACACCTGGATTTGTGACGTCCGCTTCGTCGCCGTCGGCGTGGATAATAAATAATTGTATGAAAAAACAAAAGACAATGCGTACTTATTTTAATTCGAATGGGCCATTTAATTTGGAGTCTCAAACGTTTTTCGGCGGCTAACTGAGCAACAAATTTAGGTTTCTGCAAATAATTTAACCAGATAATGCGATTATACCTACGTCGATTTTTCTAATTTATGTTAGTAGTGACATGACAATTAGGTACTTGATATTCAATTTGGAAATCGCATCACTGCACCGACATGAGCTAGGCTCTTTAATTTATTATAAATATTGATAATTAATTATCACCTAAAACAATTGTCCGGTTTAAATGATTTTTTAACCCCCGACGCAAAATGAGAGGGGTGTTATAAGTTTAACGTGTCTGTCTGTATATACATATATCTGTGTTATCGTAGCTCCCAAACGGATGAACCGATTTTCGTTTAGTTTTTTTGTGTCACTGATAAGTTTATCCTGAGTGTTCTTAGCCATGTTTCATGAAAATAGGTCGGGGTTTTTTAAATTTAATTTTTGTTCTTGTAGTAGGTATGTTTGTTTCTTATCTAGTCCAAACAAAGTTCCGAAGTCAAACTTTTTGCTTTCGACCTTTTCATCCACAATCTTTTGTTGACTGGATTATACCAAACCTACCTCTTTTTCTCATTTGTCGACGTGACAGACGAGTCTTAACATAAGACTCGCATGGGCTGTTATTGGTCGGTTGATAAATCCAACAATCCTATCCATCCACGGTTGTCTGGTAGAGATCGCTCTTGAGCGATAAGCCCTCCTATTGTCGCATATTTTGTAGTTATTGTTGTGCACAAAGAAAATTAAAATCAAATAATATACATAAATTAGAACTTGTATTTACAATCGACGACGAAGCGACGAAGAAATCTTTATCCTGCTATTTGTTATTTTTCAAGTTGGAGCAAAACTAGTCCTAAGCTTTTTTGTCCTCTAGAATGTGGAGGATAAAAAGGTTTAATATTTTCAAAATACCTTTTTAAAACAAGCTTTTAATGCATTGTCATCCAAACTAAACGTTTATACAAAAATGTAGCTCGGTCGGTTGAAGATATGCTTCAAAATTGAGTTGCAAGATTCCGTCCGTACATAGTTTTCATTTAGTTTTAGCAATTAAAAAGTCACAGTTTGATTATGGGTGTCATTCTGAGCCTAATTGCGGTGACCATAGAGCCACTTTATGAGCAAGTGTGTTGAAAAGGCTTTTAGATGATACACATGTGTATTGATGATTACCGTCCTCGGCTCTCTTAGGACCCTCGCCTACGGCTCAGGTCTCAATGGCGCCTCGGCGGTAATCACCAATGTTACACACAAGTACCATAATGTACCTACTATTAAAATGCTTGAGTTAAAAAGGCTTACTATAAAATATTTGATTATCTAGAGTCTAGTAGATAATCTAATATTTTATAGTAAGCCTTTTCCACGGGAGGTTTTGACAATACGTTTGAATTTATTGACAGATAATTTTTGCAACTCCTAGGAGTTTTGTTGTAGAAGCGAACATCTGAAAGACCTACCTACCACCTACCACATAATCACTTTATTCCTGCACTAGTCAACGGATACGATTTTAATTACGACATAACAACGTAACTGTTTTGCTTTTACCACCTTCCTGCGTAACCAGAGCTGAGGCTTCCGACCACCTACCTGCCTATTACTTTGTTCTGGTATTCTGGTTAGTTTTTGTAAACAAAGGGATTACAAAATCAAAGAAATATATATAAATAAATAAATAATGCTGGACAGATCAAGATCACACAACATTATCGAGCCCTAAGCTAAGCAGAGCTTGTGTTATGGGTACTAGATAACTGATATACTTAATAAAATATACTACATAGATAGATTTTTTTAATATGCATAGAAAATATCCAGACACCCCATATTTTACTATGCGGAGCAATTCGCAGAAGCTCGAAATTATCAGATTTAAAAGCTTTCATTCATAATTGCATTCGACTTTTGTCCGTTTTCGAACTCGAGATTGAACATTTTTCATTGCGCGTGTGCAATTATGCGTTGTTGAAGTTTCTGTTTTCCTGTCTAAGGATAACCTTACCTTACAGTTAGGTATAGTTAAGTTTTTTGGTATGTTTATAATAAAAAAGAAAATAACAATCAAATTGTATATAGAAAATAGAACTATTGTTTACAATTCAAACAATTGAGCTATCTGCACATTGTTTGCAACAAAACAATCTACATAAAACTTTTAAATCCATCATGGTTATTAAAACAATCTACAGGCAACGGATCCATATAAATACCAGTCGGAAGCGTCCTCAAGACGCTGGCTGCATTGCCCCGCTGTATGTCAATGCTGATGCTCTTTGTTGATATAAAATATTTTGGATTCTAGAACAGTATAAACTCTGTACGCTCCGCTACTTTAATACGTGACTGCTGTGACGTTAACGTAATGCATATCTAGATAGATAAGTATCACGTAAGGCCTAGTGCATATGAGCGAGGAAACAGTCACGGTGGCTAAGCTTCCCGGCGTTAATTGTCTCACACCTGCCAGCCTTCGCCGTGCGGTGTAGAAAAATTTGCACCACCTGTACTCTTCCCGCGGGTGTCGTAAGAGGCGACTAAGGGATATCCACCGGGGACGGGCAGCAGCGCCTCCTGCAGAACAATTCTATCACCGAACTGCGATCCTCAACCCGCATACCCAGAGTGGGGATTGTGGATTACCCCACGATAAAAACCTATAAGACGCTTATCAGGGGGAGGCCTGCGTCCAGCGGTGAACTAATATAGGCAGTTGACCCCTAAAGATTAGAGCCAATAAGGCGCTTATCAGGGGAGGCTATGTCCAGAAGTGGACTACTATAGGCAGATGATGATAATGACCAAGATTCAACCTCTCTATATCCAAATTTTTAAAATTTTTGATTACTGGTGAAACTGCTGCAATAGGAAGTTAATTGCTTAGAATAAAATAAAATTAAATGATGGCAGTTATTCAAATTATGACCATGCAATCCATCAATTTTGAAAATTGGTAATTATACATATAACTTCATATACAGGGTGCCACGGAAAGGCTGTACTAAGTCGAAAGGGGTGATTCTGGACATCGACATCGGTCAACTTGTGAATAATCATTTATTTAAAAATTTCATATAGGTACTAAACTTATAATATTTTCATGCAATAACCAAGTCTTATGTATGTGCAAATAAAATTGTTGAAAAGGGAGCATTTTAATTGTGATATAATTTTATTATAGGGAACCACAGTTAAAAAGGACCAAACACTTCGGTTCAACAACCAACAAGGTAAAAGCTAAAAAAACTAAATAAAAAAAGCCGGCTTAGGACTCGCACACGAAAGGTTCCGTATTTAGAAATGACGAAAGATACGTAAATTCAATCAACACCATTATCAAGTTTGACACTTGAAGTTAAGTACGCCAGGAGCGGCAAGATGGTTTTACCATTATTTAACGGGTATTTAACGCGTTTATTTACCTATTTTCCCGACGTTTCATCAGGTTTACACTGTCGTGGTCACGGGATGACGACAGAGTGTAAATCTGTTGAATGAAACGTCGGGAAAAATAGGTAAATAAACGCGATAAATACCCGTTAAATAATACTAATAGTAGTGTGTTTAGATTGCGTAAGTTTGAAAATATTTATAGTTTTACCAGTTACCCGCAGTTACCCACATAAATTTTTACCTTTTTATTTTTATACTTGTTTATACAGGGTTACTGGTAATTCACTGTGTGTAGGTATACTGCAGGTTCTGCCCATTATGACAAACACGTTTGTGAAGAGGCCAGGTCTTAATTCCTGGTATTGATAGTAGATACCTTCTACATTCAATAATCGTTCTTTATAGACGCCGGCCTCGTTGGTCTAGCGGTCAGCTTATTCAACCGCTGATTATGAGGTCCTAGGTTCAAATCCCAGATCGGGCCAATAGTTGTTATTGCGGTTTTTCTAATAAGAAAAATTCACAGATAGCACAAAAAATCGCGGAAAATACATGTTTGAATTTTACGTTAATTTATGATATTAATTTATTTTAAGTCTTATTAAAGCGGCTATAGAAATACACTCTCTACGAAAATTTCATTTGTCTAACTCTACGGTACATGAGATACAGGCCGCTGAGTGCTGACAGACAGGCAGACATCTAAGGCAGGGTCCCTATAGCACGTTTTGGATACGGAACCCTAAAAACCGGTCACTAACCCTACTTTACCTTTTATTTTAAAACATGTAACGCGTTTGAAAACAAGTTCCATGAAACGACAAACAAAAAATATGAATAACACAACAAGGCCTTGGTATTTGCAATAACCATAGTAAATGTGCTACTACGAGTAGATGCATACCTAATAACAACTTCGCATAACTTGAAATATTTTTACGTACTTTATACGTCGATTTAAAAACGATTGACGACCTCCGTGGCGCAGCGGGCGAAGGTCCGCCTACGACGCAGCAGGTTGCGGGTTCGATTCCCGCCTCGGAACAAATTTGTGTACGATCTGCAGAAATTTGTTTCGTTGGTCTGGGTGTATTATATGTATGATAAAAAATATCTATCTATGTAGTGTATTGTATTAAGTATATCAGCTATCTAGTACCCATAACACAAGCTCTGCTTAGCTTGGGGCTAGATAATGCTGTGTGAATTGTCCAGCATTATTTATTTATTTTATTTATTAAATCCCTATCGCACTCAGGATCATAGTAGGTAATCCCTCGCTTCGCTCGTGAGCTATTTTAGAGTACCGAGTTGCGCTTGGAATTCAATTACGCCCGTGACGTAAGACGCTGCCATAAGCTCTCGGTGCATAATCTGCGATTCAATTCAAAAGCTTTATTCAATGTTTGGATCTGGTTAGGTACTTACATAAAATGCCAGTCAATTTAAACTACCTTCTAAGTACAAATGTTATTAGACCCAAAGTAACTAAAAAATATAACTCTTAAAATACTACTGATGTAGTGTCTTAGACCGGACAATGTTGTATGGAAAAAGTTGCCATTTTGACAATCGACATTGTCGACAGTCCAATGCGTCCGCTTCGTGCGGTACGGATCAGTGGAGGCACTTGCTTATCAAACATAACATACAAAAAATACTTAAATCCGTATGATGCGGTCAGTGCGGATGGTCCGCTGCCGGCCTGTGAAATCGCAATTTACTATCTATTACTTAATGGGCAAATACCAATAAATTTACCCCCATTAAAAGTACTTATCGAAATTGTTTCGAACGATGAAATTGGAAGTTGACGAAGCGGGAATAAAGCGACAAAACGCGTGCAAAGCTGGGGGCGGGTGGGGGTTTTAGTAACTACCTTAAATTATTCTAAAAACATTTAACTGATTGAATAGGTACTATAGTAGGCTCAAACTCTACTCTTTCATTAACTAAAATCACATTATAAAAGCTCACTTGATTTGACTCCCGCAATGTGGTAGTTTACTTTACTACCCTTGTTAATGATTCATATAAATGGCTTTACAATGGTTTATTTGAAAACGTTTTGTTAGGATTGACAATCAAATCAACTCGCATTACCTATCATGTAATTTTATTTGTCTATTAAACGTGTGTGTACGTACCTACAATACTAAAATTTATATAATACTATAGGTAATAATGTTTTTACAATGACTAAAAACCTTCTAAAAACCGAGTCAAATACAAGTATGGACTATTTACTGATTTTCTCCTCTACTTCCCTAAGGAATAAAACCTTCATGAGACCATCTTACTACGTCATTCTCTATAACTTCAAAAGCGAAAAAAAATTGGACAATGGTTGTTACTTGATCTCGTCGCGATAAAGAGCGATCGATAAAGAGTAGGTAGGTAACAGTCATAACCATAAGTACCAAGTACCAACATAAAAACAATAAAAATCTTGCATACGAATGGAAAACCTCCTTTTTGAAGTCCGTTGTAAAGGTTAGCTAGGTTAGGTAGATCCTTGTCTGATGACCATGGAACTGAGGTCCATTTAACAGATAATAAGTGACCCTAGGTGTCTTGGGACGGGTTTTGCTCTAGCTCGAAAAATAACAACTAACAGGCTAAAGGTTTCTTCATCACTTCTTTACTTTAGTCTACATACCGAAGCGACAAAAATCTAAAATATCTCTTTATTTCTGTGTTAGTGTTTATAATTTGACCTTTTCTAAGTATACATTTATCTACTGTATTTATGGAAATAAAGAGTTTTGATTTAGATTTTTTGACTGGCATTTATGTGAGTTGCAGTATGAATTACTTGCAAATGTGTAAACCTTGACCAAAGTTCTCACAAAAAGTTCATAATGAATAAGGTTGTAAAAAATACGGAAACGCCAAAACTGTTAGGTACGAGGCAAACGAGATAGATTAACTTATCTACTAATCATTTTTATACTTAATATTGGGTACAATGAATATTCACATGTACGAGGAAGTCTAGACAGAGGTTGCATTCTAAAAATAATATTTTTTGTGTGATTTTTGTTGTTGTTTATTTTACCTGTAGATTGTTTGCAACAGTCTGCAGCTAGCTCAATTGTTTCAATTTTAAATACTTGTTCCAATTGGTTCCTTTTATTTTGATTGTAATTTTCTTTGGTTATAAAATAAAGTACATCCGTTTTACCATGAGTAGATTAGATGTACAGCAATTTCATTATGAATGTAAACGGGTTTACTACGAATCTACCTACCTATGTACAAGTTTGTGTTGGACGAAAACACATAATGACGATTTGTTTTTGTTTGTTTTTTTTAACACACACCATCTGAGATAAGACTGTGAAGATGTGGTCTAAGAGGCCTACCTCTACCTCTCTCTCTCTCTCTTCCAGTGTCTTCCCGGTACAGTACCTATTAGAAGAAATTGTTCAAGTCACTACGTTATTTTGTATCTTAAATGTAATTATTTTATTTCATAGCTAGAAAATGCTCTTTCCGATCCCGTCAAAATATCCCCAACCCACCTAGGTACTTCAATTTATCGGAATCTGTGATCGTAACGGACAAACAAAACCATAACTTGCTTCACAGAAATCTACCGATTTTTCGTGTCTATTTGGCACTTTTTTGTTTATGACGCGACCCAACTGTAGTACCGTATTACCGAACTTTTAAAATGTTTTCATGTCTAACTTACAAACGATTGACTAATTTGACTTTGTTGTAAAAGCCTTCAGCGTGCAACCGCGTCGGTCGGTCTCCGTCTGAACACTGAAACTGAAACCTACTTTTATACGTTAGGTACCTTTAACTTGACTCTTTACCTAGAATGGGTTCCAAGACATATTCCAATGGGCTAGCTATATGTAGGTAAAGCTACTACGATAAATAATTAGATAGGATCCACAAGCCGGAGTTAGCAAAAGATTAGGTACCTACCTATTAATTATTAATTTTAAGAAAGGGTGGATCCACACCGAAAGTTTCTTTTGTAGCCCAGTATTTTTTTAGTATCTAGGTTTTACTATAAAATATCTATGCTGGATTTTCCCAGCATTATTTTTGGGGGCTTCTGCCCGAGGCTTCGCAATAGTTTTTTGGAATATAAAGTCAAAGAAGGCCTAATGTAACTCCAAATTCAGGTCCAAATCTTTATATGTGCAAAATTGCAGCTCGATCCATTCAGTAGTTTGCACAAACTTTCGCCTTTTTATTATTAACTAGCTGACCCGACAGACTTCGTCCTGTCAAAAAGATTTGTAATGTGGCAGTTTTTGTGCCTACGTATTTTAAAAAATTCTCCTGAACAGAACCGTCACCCTGGTGATAGTGCGTTGTGAATAAAAAATAATTAAATAAAACATATATAAGGATTTAAAAGTAAGTAATCGCTTTATTGTTAATCATGTGAATCATAATTATTATTATTATCATTGTAGTGCATTTTATTTCGCGTGCCGAAACTAATACAAAAGAAAAGCGAGTTTCGGAACGCGACATTAAACTCCTCCAACTATGTATTCTGTGCTCCAACGCACACACGCACATTGTTTTGATAAATATGATCTTTGACGTTAGGAACACACCTACATTGCTTAGACAACAGTGAGTGCTTGTAATTTAATATGAACTTTATACCATAGCAATAAAGCTCAAATTGACTACGTTTTAGTTACAAATTATTTGTATGGGAAAAAGAAGGGCTATTTTTAGGGTTTTTCCAGCAATAATTCTAATTTTTCTCGCCGTAAAAACCATCCTTGAACTTCAACGAACATTTTAAAAAAAGATTTGGCCAAATTGGTCCAGGCGTTGTTGAGTTATGCGCTTACCAACACATTTTGCGATTCATTTTTATATTATAGATGGGCCTTACCCTTACCACAGCAACCTCAAAAACATACCACAAGGAAGTTTAACGCACTCTGTTGCGCGTGTCGATTGATTCGGTCATCTTGACATTGCATTGTCCCTATTCGGCTATTGCATTGGGAGTATGGCAAACAATTGAGTTTGTTTGAATACCTAACTCTGTGTGTATATCACTGGTTTGGTATGCAAACAATCTTGTTCAAGATCAAGTAAAGTCAGAAGTTTATCTTGTTGCTAGTTAATTTAAAAGTCCTTCTAGTATTTTCGTTAGGCTTTCTGGTATTTATAGGTACATTTTTGTTATGTTTATGTTTGTAATTCTAGGCATCCTCTCTATTATCATTGAAATAAAAAACAAATATAATATAGGTACTTACCTAATCAAATTTTTGGCTCGAAAATTGATTTTTATCTAGAATGACATTATTTTGGGTTTTGTTTACTAACTCCTGTCTTCTCACCGGAACTAGATAATGTGCGCTAACACAAGTGCACTAAATAATAAAGTTCATACAAAATACGTAAGTGTTTGAAGCTATAGCCGGCTACATGGAAGTAGGTTGGTACCTGTTATACGAACCAAGGTTGATGGGTAATTTTTATTTGGTAGTGTCAATTCAGATGTCGCAAAAACTAAACTAAACCAATATGGATTTATTTATGAAATCAGTAAAAATGATAATATCCTTTTTATTTTTAGTGCTGTCAAAGAGGTTTGAAGATTTAAGCACTAACATCGGTCACCGTTTACTTTTTTTTTCAAATCGCCGCGCACAATTAGGTTATATTTTTAACTAAAAGGGTATATTATTTTTTCTTCAACTGAACTGTGATTATCTCAGCAACCTAAAGCATCATTTTATAGCACATTTTTTATTTGTTTTAGTGTCTTATTTCCAAATAAATAAATCTTATTGTGCACGGCGATTTTGAAATAAAAAAAACCCTTCATACAAAATTCTTCAAACCTCTTATTTTAGTTTTTTTTTTATAATATGTGTAAAGTAGGTATCTAAGTATTCCAAAATAAGTAAATCGCGTTCTTTATGCTCTAAGCTTTATATACACGTTTTTCTAGGAACCACTACTTTCTACTAGATCTACAGGGTGTAACAAAAATAAGTAACCAAACTTTCAGGTGGGGTGTAGAATCGAACACTGAATTCAGGAAAAATATTAGAAAAAAAATCCCGCCCTTTAGTTTTCGAAAAATAAAATAAAAACGGAATTTTCACTACATTACGCAAACGACTGATGCACGTGTTTATTTGACATTAAAATATGATTAAAAGGTCTACGTACCTTGTGTACACCTTTTTAGCAGATAAACATCTTTTTACGGGGGGCACCCACGACCGGACACGCGATATCGCAGCAGCGCGCGCGGCGGCGGGCTGCACATGTTGTAGTTATGTAGGAAGCTAGCCAATGCATTCCAATTTTCCCATTTCAATTTTCATCTCGTGGTATTCAATATCTGAATAACGCATACGAGCCATTTTTACGCACAAAAAACCGATAAGCGCCGCCGCGACCTTCACCTTGCGCTTGCAATGATGCAACTAAACGGCCATTGACCCTATGATAACATTTCTGTGGTATGACAGTTTGACAAAACTAACAATAAGCCTAGCATTGGGTGAACATTCGGATGAACTAAGTTTGTATACCTATCTCGCTCTCGCGCGCTAAAAGTTTGTGCCTTTTCTTGTCTCAATCTGGTGCTTCGGAAATGCAAATTGTAACAACCTTTTATGGGGTTCATTGTAAGTTACTCACCGTGTTTTTAAAGGTCAATGTGAAGGTAAGTACTTAGGTAGTCAACGATATGAAAAAATAAAAGCTAGTAGTGAATATCTTTTAGTAGGAAGGTGCATGCTTAATGAATGTACCTACTAACTATGCATTTTCGCGATAGAAAGTGTGTAAAGACTTAAAATAATTTATTTATTTTTTAATTCCTAGAGGAAAATTGGAATGTATTTGTTGTACGTAGGCTCCATATCTAAGCACGCCGTGCAGCCTGTTCGCTTCCGCTGCAATGATGTCGCGGGTCGATGACCGCGGTGGCCGCTCATTAGGGCACCGTTTAGGTGTTATGGGCTTATAGAAGAGATGAACACAGGTACTTAGGCCATTTTTTTAAAATTCCAAATAGACACATGTATTATAGTCTATTGCCTAATGTTGTGAAAATTTCGTACCTATTTATTAAATTTTTCGAAAACTAAAGGGCGGGATTTTTTTTCAATATTTTTCCTGAATTCAGTGTTGGATTCTATACCCCACCTGAAAGTTTGGTTACTTATTTTTGTTACACCCTGTATAACAGAACTTAGAAAACTTTATCAAATAACATGGAGACTTATAAATTTTTTATATCAGAATGGGAACTGTGCCGTTGTGCATAATTTATGTGAGAAGGCGTCAGGCAAAGCAGCACTTATCGACAACTTGCATGGAAATGGAAAATCATAATTCTATATTTTAGACCTTGAGGGAAGGAATTAAAATATAAAATTATCGCGTGACAGGTTAGACCATTATCGCCGATTACGGTAGACATAAATGAAAGAAATATTAGAGTGTTCATCATTATCATCATCATATAAAAGTCCAAAGAACCACACACACAGGCCTATGGGTTCATTGTTCCCTGTCTTCAGCTTGCCACATTACATCCAGCATCGGCCTGCAGTCTTTCGTTCGTAGTCATCGCACCTGTCGGAGGGCATGCTACACTAGGTTTACCGAGCCGCGGTCTACACGTGAGAACTTGACTACCGCAGCGGTTGTCAGTTCTTCCTGAGATTGTGTAATATATGTAGCGTGTTTTCAGATAATTTATTGTTTATGGTGCTAGGGCTGGTTAGCCGTAGGTAGGTAATCAAATAGTATCGCCAAAATTTTCGACTTCGACGGGGTGGTGACCCCTGAGTGTGGGGTTACGCACTTTATTAACAAAAAACCGTAGGTAGGTTCTTATATTATATCGACTTAATAGCCTGATAAAAAATCTAAGTGGAATCCCTTAATTTTACACTGTGTTTAAGCTTTGAGGGACAAACACTAAACCCTCAGGAATCATTTTTATTCGACCACCTCGGAATCTCGGTGGTTATTTCCCCATTTTATAGAGTCTGTCGCTACGTGGTGCCGGCTTAGAATTTGCACCACCCCAACTCTTCCCGCGGGTGTCGTAAGAGGCGACTAAGGGAAATCCACCGGGGGCGGGCAGCAGCGCCTCCTGCAGCACAATTATACCACCGAACTGCGATCCCCAACCCGCATACCCAGCGTGGGGATTATGGGCATTACCCCCCCATATGATAAAAGCCAATAAGGCGCTTATCAGGGGGAGGCCTGTCCAGCAGTGGACCAATACAGGCTGTTGAGGTTGAGGTATAGAGTCTATAAAATAGCAAAATCATTTTCAAAATCGGTCCTAATTTGACGGAAAAATCGACGAACTTAATTGTAGGTACTTCAAAAAAGTAAACAAGAACAAACTAAAAACTTTAAACCCCCCCCCCACAGATTTTCATGAAAAATGCCTAAGAACACTCGGGATAAAATTATCTTTGACACATTCACATAACAAACCAAAAGAAAATCGGTTCATCCGTTTGGGAGCTACGATACCACAGACAGATACACAGACAGACACGTTAAACTTATAACACCCCTCTCTTTTTGCGTCGGGGGTAAAAAAAAACATACCTGCTGCCGAACATAAAACATCCTTTATTCGAAGTTGGTTAAAACTTCCACCTAGATCGACTCATGTACCTAAAGGTTAATTACTTAACCCAGTAAGTGTGGTTCTAAATTGCCTTGATCTCAAACCAAAGACGTAAAAACTTTTTGCCCTAAGTTTATGATTCGGTTAGCTAAAGTAGCAGACTTCGTAATATATTTTATCATTTGCTTATTGAGGCTTTTTATTTAGGCTTTTGAGTGAATGATAGGTCTGAAGATGTATAAACTACTAAGGGTGCCTTTTCGGTAGACAGCGAAGCGGGATGGATTTTTGACAGCTTTCTAAACTAATACCCATGGTTTTGTGGTTATTTTTAACCGTGCGAAATAAGGATTAGGTTTTATGTTCGGCTGTATGATTTTTTTTTGTGTGCGTCGATTTCTCTGACAATTATGGATTGATGGCCGCTGGAAAAGACCTTGAGGCTGGTGCACGTGATGGCTCCCACTGTATACAACAGACTACCAGACAATGTGACAGGTGCCACCTCCACGAAATCTTTCGAAAACAAACTTAAAAATTGGTGAATTGAACAATCACCCTACGACTTTGTCTTTGATAAATTAGGAAAAAGATAATATAATTTTAATGAATTAATTTAATTGATTAATACAATTGTATGCTTTTGGTACTAATATTAATATAATTAACTAAAGACCATGCACCTATAAGCTTACCTACAGTCTATTTAAGTTTTTATTATTTTGTGACGTGTAATATTTTATTATCTTTAAAATGAGTTATGTTATGAGTTATTGTTTAGAAAATGATCAAGAGGTGGTCCCAAAAAAAATTACGTGAAATTACTATTTCTTATTAGAATTTCGCGTATATCTGTAAACATAAATAAGACACTTATACTAAAACCTTTTTGAAAATAAAAGATATCTATCTATCTTTCTATGTCAGATTTCGTTTCCAAGACTCGGACGGAAGCGAAGTTTCTGTATAGCCGAAGGAGCACAATTTGTGGGTCGGCATGGGTGGGACCTGTCCAGCAGTGGACATTTCTGGGCTGATTATGGTGATAATGCAAGCTGTGTGGTACCGGCTTAGAATTTATACCACCCCAACTCTTCCCGCGGGTGTCGTAAGAGGCAACTAAGGGATATCAACCAGGAGCGGGCAGCAGCGCCCCTTGCAGAACAATAATTCTACCACCAAACTGCAATCCCAAACCCCCATGCGGGGCATCCAGCGTGGGGATTATGGGCATTACCCCCCGAGAGAAAAAAGTCAATAAGGCGCTTATCAGGGGGAGGCCTGCGTCCAACTGTGGACCAATAAAGGCTAGGTACTGAGGTGAGGTATGATGATAATAAAACGGTTAGTGAACCTCAATTAATTAAAAACGGTCTACCTATAAAAATAATGGAAAAAACCAGTCGAAACGTTATTAGCCGGCTAATCTAAATGATTACATAAGTCTGTTATGCACTTGGCAGATTAATTCCTAGTCTCTAGGCCGGTCCAACCGGTTCTAGTGTAGACTTGTTTACCTTCTTGTTTGTTCGCTAATAAAAAATTAGTTGAGGTAAACTGTGGCGTTTGTAGTTTGTTTTAATTTAGTTAGTAGCTTATAACTAGGTAGGTATAATATATATATTATTACGAAATCAATCAGTAAAAATAAATAATATAATTTATTTTAACACCGTTATAAATTTTAATCATATAAAAAATCATATGTAATCTATACTTAATATTTCGCTTATGCATACCGTGTAGCATACAGTAATAATGTTGAGCTGTAATTTGGAATTAGATGAAATTTACTATTTTAAATCGTAGTAACCTTCAAGCGAGTAAACTCATATAATAATATAATATTTAAAGTTTGTCTCAAATTATGACCGCAACTGTACGTACATGCAAAAGTAGTGAATAAGTTCCTTCTGGCAAAGCGTGCTCCACCAGACGACCTCCCCTCCGTGGCGCAGCGGGCGAAGGTCCGCCTGCGACGCAGGAGGTTGCGGGTTCGATCCCCGCCTCGGAGCAAATTGGTGTACGATCTGCAGAAATTTGTTCCGTTGGTCTGGGTGTTTTCTATGTAAAATAAAAATATCTATCTATGGAATGTATTGTATTAAGTATATCAGTTATCTAGTACCCATAAGTCATAACATTGTACTAATTAAGTACAATGAAAAGAAAAGAAGATTTTTTGCTTCTATGGTGCCCGCCCTTACGTAAAGAAGAAGATATACCTATCTTGAGAAAAGAAGAATTCCCAATAAACTAAAAAGCGACTTCACTTATGGATGATTAATCGATACCAAATCTACTTAATACCTAGTAATTTTACCCCCCTATTTATTTAACGTGTGTATCTGCGTGGTAGTTTGTCGCAACGTAGTAGTTTGGCTTAAGATGTTTCAGATATAATCGTCAGGGTTTTCGAATTAAAAAATTAATTTGGTGTCTGAATACTTTCGTCAAAGTGCTCCATTATGTGTTGTTCTGCCTCAACGCGCCATCTAGTGAAATAAAGCTTTATTACAATCATCTACGTTTGCTTAGCTGTCACAGGTTACGTGACAGGTTCTGTTCGAGTAAAAAGTTTCAACCTTGAACGCTAGGTGGCACTGTATTAAAATCTTTAATAATTACAGAAGGTAGGTACCTATTTTGATGCTTTTGGCAAAACAATAGGTACAAAGGAATAAGTAGCTACTAAAATCATCAAGTCTATAGATAAATTTTATACAAATCATAGTTCATCATGTTTCTCCGTCCCATTTACCACACCATCAACAACCAACACTGCATATTTCTTCAAAAAATTATCCCAAAATTCAGCGCGTTCACCAAGCGGGTTTTTATTCATCTGTAGCTTTTTGGTTATATGAAGATAGTTCAAGTCTCCGGTTTTACTCACTGGTTCCCAAGAGAAGCCTTTTAATATTTTATCCCCGGGCAGTGTCGGGTTTCTGAAAGTAAATGTTGAAGGGAGTTAATGCTGTGAGTCTTAAATTACGCGATTCCGCCGGGCTGCTGTTATTAAGTTTATTTAGTTCTAACAAGACTTGCTTGACTTTCCTTTGATTATCACTGGCTTTTTCATATCGGATTGCAGTTTTGAGGAGTTAGGTACCTATCTACTTAAACCTAATCTCAAGCATGGCTTCCCAAATATTTTTTTACTGGCATGATGGCAGCCTCTGCTTGTAAGGATCTCCATATATTTATTGCTCTATTTGAGTAAACAAAAGTATCTTTGAATATGAAAATTTCATTATAAGCTAGATAGAATGTTCGTGTATTTTATATAATTGGACTATTGCCGGGCCATCCCTAGTTTATAATTTTGAGCTAGCTTTGACTGCCCTGAATTATTCACCTTTTAGGTGAATATTCCTAACCTTCACACTGTGAAGGTTAGCCAGTCGCCAATAATTCACCTTTTTTAAACGGACAGACTGAGGTTTCAATGATAATTATTTATCACTCTTTTATGAGTTCATTTTGATTGAGTCACAATCATTTGTGTATAGGTATTCTTTAGTTTCAAACGGGCAGAAGCCTTTATTCAAAGAAAATTAAAATAACAGAAATAAATTAGAACTAGTATATACAATTGAAACAATTGAGCTAACTGCAGACTGTTGCAAACAATCTACAGTTAGCTCAACTGATCCATATCAATACCAGTCGGAAGCGTCCCCACTGGCTACATTGCCCCGCTGTATGAAAATGCTAATGCGCTCAGCCAGTTAGTTTCTTGTTCATAAAAAAAAATATGCAAAAAATCTTACCCAGTTTTAGCGAAATTTGTCCAAATTCTCACCATCCGCCTCAGAACCTTCTGCTCAGGTTGCTCGCTAGCAAGCCCCTTCATCTGATCATAATACTTCTTGATCCGGCTGCAGACATGCAAGTAGCATACCTCGTCCAGCACAGTTGCACCAAACAGCTGGCTTTTATATGAAGAGTAGCGACTTATGTACTGGCTGTTCTCATTTAACTGTCCTCTAAAGTCGAACATATAGAAGAAAACAGGGGATTCTATGCTCTTTGAAATATATCTGACAGCATCGTTTAAAGCATAGCCTGAAATGACATCACCATAGTATGTTGTGAACTCAATAGCAGTGTTGTGATCTAATATCTTGTCGCCTAAATAGAAATTGACTAACTCCTGCGTTGCTTCTTTGAAAATTTCTGTGTCATGTTCAAATCTGTATCCAGTTCTTATTGGAAACTGAAGCATGTTTTCTTGGACATTGTATGTCAGTAGCTGCGGTTGGAATAGGAAATGCGATCCATAGTCTAAGCCTTCACGTGAGTTGAATCCAATTATTACCGGGACATCATTTACAATTAAACCATTTTCAGGTAAAACTGACAGAACTGCGTCAGCTGCGTTTTTCTCCACGATTGGCGTGAATGGTTCCACACTAATTTGCTTATATTGTGCAGTTCTACTGTTTTCGTAAACGTAAACAACTTTTCTCAGTAGTGTGTCTGCGTCAACTGCCTGTAGTTCTTCAAGAAGTGTGGCGCTGTCATTAGTATCGATATTTACTTTTTCTCCGAGTAAAAATGCTTTAGCTCTTGAATCTTCATAAAACCATTGAGTTTCATGTGCGGATCCACTCTGAATAATAGCAGCTGAAAATAGTCCTTTCGCTTTTTCAGAATACAGAAGAATATTTACAAGAGCACCTCCTCCTACGCTTCCCATCAGCGTGACTTTGTCAGCATCTCCTCCAAAGTGCTTTATATTATCTCTTACCCATTCAAGACCAAAAATGAAATCCCTCAAGCCATTATTGCCAGGTATAATATCATCTTCTGTAGTAAGATATCCAAACAGACCCAAGCGATGACTGATTGTCACTACAATAACTTCTTCATCCATGAAATTGTCTGGAGAGTACGTTTTTGTTCCATTGCAGCCAGTTCTGAAGCTATCATTGTGGTCAAATATAATAACTGGAAGGTTTCCTTTGATATTAGGGCTAAATATATTGATGAAGAGACAGTCCTCAGAACCTGATATGCCAAAAGGCTCGTCCATTCGCCTCCTTGCACTGAACTGCATGCAAGTAGGTTTTTGTTCGAATGCTTCTAGGGTACCATTCCAGCCATTTTGAGAGATAGGTGGCTGCAAACACAAATTCCTATTTAGTCACTATGTTTTAAGTGTTTCTTGGTTTATATTATGTTAATAAATATAATAATAAATAATTAATCTTTGTCTAGTGTTTTGCTAAAAATAATTACTTTTAATTATTTGGTATCGATATTGCTTCACTTTTAGGAGTTCATAAACCAATAACAATGGGATTTGCAGTGTTTTTAAAATATAAATATAGGTACCTGAAATCTTAGTTCCTTGACCGGCGCAGCTGCATAAGGTATTCCTCTAAACGTATAGTAATCTTTTTCCTCCAGCCAAGTTTGTTCTACTTTACCACGAACAACACCTTGTTTTATTTTAACTTCCACTGTTTCATCACATAAACTTTCTTTTATAATTACTAAGAGTAGAATATTTGATAAAAACTTCGCTACTTTGGTCATTGTAAATAAAAACAATTAATTTCTTTAAAAGAAGAAGTTAAAGTGTGTCATTATCAAATAGCTAATGATGTGTTCAAGTATTACGTGTACTATTATTTGTTATCTGGTAATCATTGAGCGTATTATCAAACGTGGGTTTTGAGAATCGATGGATTATCTCAATTTGGTAATTCCACTTTGAAACCCACTTCCCTAAAAAAAAAAATAACTCAGATTTATTTATGGCTTCACTAGTTTCTGCCCGTGGCTTCACACGCGTTATTGCTATGGAAACGTTCAAAGGTTATTTCTATCCCGTGGGAACTGTTTTATGGGATAAAAAGTAGCCTATGTAATTAGGTAATGATTTGTTTTGCTTTTTTATTCTTTGGTAGATTTAGGTTTATGCAACTCAAAAAGAAGTTCTAAAAAATAGGTCAACGAATTAGCATTGCCATTCAACGTGGCAATGCTGCCAGCATTTTGGGCACTATGCCTTCTGGTGACGGCTTAGATTTTTAAGAAATAGATATAAGTGTAATTACTAGTTGTAATTGTTTTATTCTGTAATTGTAATTTTCTATGTGCCAAATAAATGTCTTCCTTGTACCTACTAGTATAAGTATGTACAACTTCATTTACTATACTTAATCTACACATCTATAATTCATCTTTCACGTCCTTGACCACCCCATCAACGGCCAGCTTCTGGTATTTCGTGAGGAAATCGTCCCAGAATTGAACCCTGTCTCTGTTCAAATTAGTCTTCATCTGTAACTCGTCGCTGATCACCAGGCACTCTTTGTTCTCTTTCGTCGCTGGAACCCATTCGAAGTCGTTCCCAGTTGGTGTTGGATTTCTGCAAAGAGAAGAAATATTCTAAATTTATGATTTTGCTAGAAATTGACTACTTGGTTTAACTTTATTTTTAACTATGGATATACATTTAGCAAAAATGGATACGGTGGTATACATCATCATCATCCAAAACCCGAATTCACCCACTGCTGGGTATAGTCCTCCAAACTCCTCTGTGCACTGTCTACGTGGTCCTGTGCGAGTATTACGTCAAAGGAATAACGTGTCACGTAAAACGTTTGCTGATGTACACAGACAGTAAACAAGACACGACGTAAAAGTGTCGTGTCATCACAAAACTACCATAATGAGTCATGACACGTGATGGTAGTTTTGTGTTTTATATTCTTGTTTCATCTTATCGACCAAATGAATGAATGATCACTTTATATAAGACCATCGACCTATCTATTAAAAAAATAGTCTGCTAAACTAACCCGGTTCTAGCAAAGTCTGCCCATAATTTAACCATCCTCCTCATAACCTTCATTTCATCAGAATCTGGGTCTTCCAATGCTTTGATATATTCTTTCTTGATTTGCTTGCAGACAAATAGATAGCACAGCTCATCTCCCAGTGAAGCTCCCCATGTACCTTCCATAGTTACCGCATCTTCCAAAATCTTCTTCTTCCTTAGGTTTAATTCTCCACTGAAGTCAAACGCGTAGTAATATACCGGTAGGAACGATTCATTCGTATATTTCCGTACTGTATAATCTATAGCATAGAATGACATAATATCACCCATATATTTTATATACTCTCCTGGCTTACTAACTTTTACGTACCCTTCCTCAAAGTAAAAGTCTTTGATATCTTTAATAGCGCGATTTATTGCTGGATTGTTCAATTCAAAACGATAATTAACTCTTATAGGTAGTAGTATATTGAAATCTCTGTCCGCAAAAGTGAGGTATTGTGGCTTTCTTAGCATTCTCTCACTCGATTCTATACCTTCATTGGTGTTGTACCCAATCATCACGGGTACACTTATATCAATGGGCCCTTCTTCTGGTAATTTAGTAATGACAGCGTCTGGGTGATCATTTTCTTTAACAGGACCAAACGGTAATACTATCATCTGAACTATCCTTGATTCATCAGCATGCAGGGATGGTAACTCAGCCTCAGCGATTTTTTGTGCATCAAACCTGTTTAGCTCTTTGAGCAGTAGACGGCTTGATTCGTGCAGGATTTCTAAGCTTTCTGCGAAAGATTGTATTCTTTCTTTTGGTTTTTCTTTTGAGTTAAAATATGAAGAGGCCCAGGCAGTTCCGCTTTGAAGTATTGCTCCACTGAACAATCCCTTTGCTTTTGGAGAGTGAAGAAGTAAGTCTACCATGGCAGCACCCCCGTCGTTGCCCATGAGTGTTATCCTAAAATTGTTACCGCCGAATTTGTGTATGTTCGTCTGAATCCATTTGAGAGCTAGTATAATATCCCTTAGACCATTATTTGCAGGGATCACGTCATCTTCAGTGGTTAAGAAGCCAATGGAGCCGATTCTGTGGCTTATTGTGATGATGATTACGTCTTCTTTCATGAAGAAGTCAGGCCCCCAGTCTTTGGTTCCGTTGTGTGTTATTCTGAAGTTTTCGTTGTACAGGAAGACTATGACGGGTAGGTTTGGATTTTGCTGTTCAGGAAGCTTTGGAGTGTGGATGCTGAGATGGAGACAGTCT
This sequence comes from Eupithecia subumbrata, assembly GCA_949316285.1. Taxonomy (NCBI): domain Eukaryota; kingdom Metazoa; phylum Arthropoda; class Insecta; order Lepidoptera; family Geometridae; genus Eupithecia; species Eupithecia subumbrata. The sequence continues at coordinate 13,736,598 of OX438630.1, read as the reverse complement.
TCTTGGCCGCAGTAGCCGTACTTTTTTATGCTTCTCCCTGGGAGGTTGAATTGACTGCAGTGACTTTTTTCTTTCGTAGCGTCCAAGACCTCCTCCCACTTTACACGAGGTTGTGGTGCCTGAAAGATAGATATTATTTACAATACAATATAATACAAATATTCTTTATTGCACACCAAGATAGAGAAAAATAGGAAAGAAACAAACAAACACAAAAAACAGTTGCACAATGGGCGGCCTTATCACTAAAAGCGATTTCTTCCAGGCAACCTTTGGATGGAAACGTAACTATTGTACAGGTATAGACGGTGGCGTATTACATACTACTATACTTAATAGTATAGTAGTCTTATTAGTATAGTAGTCTTACTTTATTTTTTTTTATAAAGGGCAGAAACTTTGTGAATACAAAGAAAATTACATTAAAATAATAGAAATAATATAATATTAGAACTAGTATTTATTATATCTTGTTTATGGCATGGTAGTAGGTACGGTTTAAGTACTATAAAGTTATTTCAATGAATTACAATCTTCTGTTTTATATTTCTATCATGATAAATAACTATACCTACTATAATTGCATACTTTCAAACCACTTACTTTAAACCTCAAGTCCCCAACAGGTGCTTCTCCATAAGGAATTCCCATAAACGAATAATACTTTTCATCTTTAATAATAGACTTCACTTCTACACCCGACACTTTTCCCGAAGCTGTTTCAACAATAACATTTCCTTCAACTAGTTTTATACAAAATACTAAACATAAAAGTAGACACACTTTGCCGGCCATGGCTTGATGATTGTTTATACAATAATCTACGATATGCTTCAAGTTATCGATTTAGTTTACACTGACGTGTCGTTCAGATAATTTACTAATCTGGGTTTTTACTATCGGTTTATTATCTCACCTGAATTAAATGGTGCTACTGAAAATATTAATTTTATTCCAATTCAAATTCATTTTATTTCAGTTAAAAATGATCCATAATTTGTTAGTAACAGAAAGATCTCTTATATTAAATGTTAGTATTCTTAGCCTACCTATAAAATTAATTTAATTAAAATTCTATCAAATTAAATCATAAAATTTAATGAAAACAAATTATATCATAAAAAAAATAGAACAAATAAAACAACATGAAATCAAATTATACATAAATAAATAGAAATAAATTGAATGATTTTATGTAATCCTCAAAAATAAATCTACATTTATCTACTTTCTTTATTGAATCATAAATTTTCTACGCAAACAAAGCGTTCCAAAAATGTATGTCAAAGAAAAATAATTAAACCAAATGAATACCACTCGTAAAAAAACAAAACACTAAATAATCTAAAGCACAGCGTTGACTTTTTACATCTTAGATTATATTGTAGCTTTGCACAATCGAATATATTCAAATTCTAGAGGCTTTTTTAGATTATTATTATAATCAAATCAAACATTCTCGTAGCCTTTGTTCCCTATTTCAAACATCATAAATATGTTATCCGGCAGTGTCACTAATAATCCCTTCCGTTATTCATAGTAAAACACTATTCCAAATAAAAAAAGAGTGGAGAGAAAATAAAACTCCCATTATCATAATTCATCTTTCGTATTCATTGATTCTCTGATAATGCCGCCGACGGCCCGCTTGCCCCATTTCTCGACGAACTCGTCCCAGAATTGAAATTTATTTTTGTATAATTCCTCTTTTATTTGCATACTCTTTTGGATGTGGAGATATTGTTTGGTGTCTGCGTAATTGGGCCAGCTTAAGCCGTCTAGGGTTCCATCGAGTTCTGGCGTTGGGTTGCTGCAAATAATACCAGAATTAATATTGAACATTTAAAACATTAAAGTTAGATTGGCGAACTTTTTCGGTCCCCTGTGGTTATTGCATTTCTGATGACAAATTTGAGGCTCATGCTGACGCAGGTTGCGAAGGGCACGACACGACACTTTCAGAGATTTGTGATTTGCCATCCATAAGACTTTTATTTAAATGCGAAAATTTTAATGGATGGATGTTTCTTTGTGACTTCTTCAAGCCAAAACTTACTATGTAAATGGATCAGGCGGAAATTTTGTATACATGTGCGCCTAAACCTGGCTTATCACAAGCTATTTTTATCCCATAAAATCAGTTTCCATAGGTTAGATCGAGCCTTTAATTAAAACACTTCCATAGAAAAATTATGAGATATTCTTTAACATACGACATAATCCCTTTATAAGGTATTTTACCAAGGAAAAAACTATGTGTGTGGTACACACAAGGAGTGTGAAGCCACGGGCAGAAACTTATTTGTGTAACTTATGTGTTTTAGGTTAAAATTAATAAAGCGAGGACCATAATTTGGTTGAACTGTGAAGCCTCAGAGTTAGAATAATAATGTAACTCCAAGGTACAAAAATAGTAAATTATATCTACTAAAACTTCTGCCCTGAATACACGATAAAATATTTACGTTATGCCGTGTGACATCCAGCCAACAGCGCCAATAAATTTCAAGGTTCCTAATTCCCAACTTTGTCGAGATAAAATCTTTTCCTTACCCATATTTCGCGAAGTTGGTCCACAGCTTCACTAATTTTATTTGCACGTTCCTCTCCTCCGACCCCTCTGCGTGTTTCAAATACGTGTCCTCGAGATCTGGGCATTTAAATAAGTAGCACATTTCATCTCCTGTTGCCGCGCCCAAGAAAATATTATCGACTGTCGAAAGATTCTTCAAGTTATTGCTGTTTTCGTTCAGATCACTGGTATAATCAAAATAATAGTAATACACTGGTGCTTTGGATATCTTTGCATAAGTTTTTGCTGCGTAATCTGTAGAATAAGCTGTAGTTACATCTCCAATGTAAGACGCAAAATCTTTTACGCTTTTCAGATTTATTTCCCCACCAAAATAGAAGTTCTTAATTTCTTCAATAGCGTCGTGGAAAGGTTGTCGAGTGGGATCGAACGTAAAGTTTACTCTCCTGGGCAGAAGGAAAGGGAAGTCTTTTTTTAGAAAATAAATATATCTTGGCTCCAACAAATACTGGAGAGATCCTTCTAAGCCTTCTTGGGAGTTGAAGCCTATCATTACGGGCGTTGTTATCTCTTCACTGTTTTCAGGATAGTCTACAATGAGCCCGTCTCCATCCTTTTCAACGATGGGTCCGAACGAGATTACGCTTCTTTGGTTCTCTTTAAAATAATCGTCAGGGCTTGCGTGGAACTCTCTCAGTGCTAATTTAGTAACATCGATATCATTTAGCTCTTTTATTACGTCTTTGCTTGTAACGGGATACTTATCAAATATTTTTGCTAGTGCAAAAGCTCTGGCTCTAACACCTTTTTGTAGAATTGCTGTTGTCCATGCGGTTCCACTTTGCAAGATAGCTGATTTGAATAGATTTTTCTTCTTGGAATGGATAAGTAGATCTACTGCTGCAGCACCTCCTTGCAGTCCCATCAAGGTGATTCTCTCTGGATCTCCTCCAAACTTCTCAATGTTCTTCTTCACCCATTCTAACCCAGCGACAATATCCTTCATTCCAGAGTTACCCCAGAGCATTTCATCTTCTAACGATAAGAACCCGAAAGTAGAAAGTCGGTGGCTTATAGTTACTACAACTACGTCCTCTTCTATAAAGAAATCTGGTTGGTAGTCCTTAGTTTTATTGTATGAGTTAACGAAATTCTCATTGTAGATGAACATGATGACTGCTCGTTTAGAATCTTTTAGCCCAGGAGTGAATATGTCCAGGTAGAGACAGTTCTCTGTACCATAGACTCCTAGAGGTTGAAGCTTTTTGATGTTGTGGTTGGATTGGATGCAGGCTTTCTTTTCTTTTGTTGCGTCGAGGACATCGTTCCAGGGTTCAAGCGGTTGCGGAGGCTGAAATTGAAAGAATAATGCTGTTGGATCTATCGGACTCATTAATCTATAGTTGATAACGACAATAATTGCGGAGTCAGCTTAATAAAAATTAGGGGAAAGAGTAATATTTATTTATTTTTATTTAATGTTGCAAAATTATTTAAAGATTATGCAGGCTTATGCTGACATATTTATAATGTTTCTAGTCCAAAAAAATTTATCGTAATTTGACCTGCGTTCGCTGAGAATAAATAAATAATACTGGGCATTTTCATACATCATCATCTGGCCCATTCGTACCTATGCATATTTTGTGTTATAGGTACCAAAATACTAATACAAGTAGGTACATAGTACCTTCGCTGCCCAGTCCCGGAACAATTGCCTGCTGATCATACATATACTCGTATATGCCATTTTGTAAGGATAATAATATTTCTGAGAGACATAATGCATATCCAGAAGGACGCAGAGAAAAATTGTACATACTAAAAATATAAAATATCCGGTACAATACATACCAAAAACTTTAATTCCTTAACCGGCGGAGCGGCATACGGGATGCCTATGAAGCCCAAATATTCCTCATTTTTGTATAAACTCGTGAATATCTTCCCTGCAATTTTACCATGGCTCGTCTCCACTACGTTCCTACCACAAACTACCAGACCGTTTAATATCGCAAAAATACACACGTATTTAATATCAAGCATGGTTAATAAACCTAACAATCTGTTTGAATAATAGATTGTTACTGAATCAGTCCTATCATTTATCAATTTTAATCTTTATTGCTTTATAAATTTACTTTAAACACCTGATACTTTGTGTACCGGGATCGGGGTGTTACAGTTTATCATTTTATGGGACAGAAGCTGTTGATGATGATGGAAAAATCGACACTAAGAAAAAGAGGAAAACTCTGTATGTTTGTTTGCTAAGAGTTATCACCTATTATTTTCCATATAGACACAGAATAGCGTAGCACTACTAGCTGCCCGCTGCTTCGCATGCATGTTTTTTTTCTTTAGCCTATTCCGTCCCACTGCTGCAAAGGCCTCCTCCAAATCTTTCCACTCCGTGCGATCTTGCGCGATTTCCCACCAGTCATTTAGGAAGGCGTTGAGATCGTCCCGCCAACGTTTTCGTGGCCGACCTCGACCGCCGCTTTTTTCCGGGATCCAGTGTGTAGTGATATGAGCCTATCTCTCGGAGTACATTCGGCCAATGTGGCCTGCCAATGCTATTTAAGTGTGGCAATCTTGACTCCGACATTGGCAATACCAGTCATACATGGTTACGGAATTAAATTAGCCTATTTGTTATTCAGCTGTGTGGTGCCGGCTCAGAATTTTCACCACCCCAACTCTTCCCGTAGGTGTCGTAAGAGGCCACTAAGGGATTTGTTTAACTTCACCATATTTCTATTTTTTTTTCTCTTAACTTCTCATTTTGCATGTCAATGCTGTAAACCTGAGCATGGTAGACTAGAGATACCTACTATAGATTGACCTAAGACCAATGTACTCATTACCACCTAGTTACACAGCAATAAATTCATTTATCATTTATCATTTATATCCACCGGGGAAGGCAGCACCGCCCCTTGCAGAACAATTTTACCACCGAACTGCGATCCACGATACACATGCCCAGCGTGGGGATTATAGGCATTCAGGGCGAGGCCTGCGTCCAGCGGTGGACCAATACAGGCTGTTGAGGTTGAGGCTGAGGTATATGTTATTCCAGGTTTAGATCTTTACATGTGCAAAATTTTACCTCGATCCATTATATGTATGTACTTTTCGCTTTGTTTTTGGCCAAACAACACAACAACGGCACAAACTTTCGCGTGTCTTTGTGATATTAGTATAGATAACATTATTTTTGAATGATATGTTTTATTTAGGTACCTGTAACTACAGCGTAAGCAAATCCGCGATGAGAAGCTTGTCTTATTTATTTATTATAGTAAATTAAATTAATCAAATGGGATCGAACGTTCGCAGGAGTAGAGTCTGATACGCCCCGCAAATTCATTGTTTTCAAAACATTTTCACGGATATCAATAAAACTGACGTGTTTTAATTTCCATTGAAATAAGACATAATCAAGTTATGCTATTGGCTCGATACACGTAAGCTATACAAATCAAATGAACCTAGTTGTGGATATCAAGCCGTGCAGCTTAACACATCTCTGTGGAAAAGCAGCTGTGTATTCTGATTCCGTTCACTGTTCGCGCGTTGTTTGTCGAAATGGATATAATTATGTCGCGTGAAACTTTATGTATCGTGATATTCGAGTTGCTGTTAGTTGAAACGAGTTGTAGCCCGATTGTTGGGCTGGAAACGAATGGGACTTTAATTTTAGGGAGGAAACTGTACACTGTGTTTGATAACAGACCGTTTATTGCATTTTATGACGTTCCGTATGCAGAGCCGCCGGTCGGGCAATTAAGGTTTCAGGTAAAAAAAACATTCTCATTCAGCCTTTTCACTTTGGTTTAGGTTATTTCAACAATTTCATAAGTTGAGACGCTTAAGCCGGCCCTATGTCTTATTCATTCTTATGTAAATTAAAAGCAGATTTCCATGATCATTTCAGAATTCTAAGAGAACCGTTTGTTTTGTTTTCAGCCTCCAAAACCCTGCGAGTGGCTCAACAAACAAATATACAACTACAGCAAGCCCCCATCCGATACATGTGGGCTAGAATATGAAGAAGATGTCCTTTACCTGACCATCTACATGCCTGATGATGAATGGAGGGAGGGAAACTACGCTGTGGTGGTGTGGCTTCACGAACAATCCAGTTACCATGGCCCGGACTTCCTCATTGATGAAGATGTGATAGTAGTCACTATTTCCTTCAGAACTTCTATCTTTGGCTTTCTAAACACAGAAGATTATTTTGCTAGAGGAAACATGGCAGCTAAGGATATTCTTCTTGGCCTGAAATGGATTAGAGACAATATTATTTACTTCAACGGAGATCCGAATAGAGTGACGGTGATTGGATCAGGCGTAGCTGCTGATATTGTGGCGTCCTTTCCACTGTCACCTTTAGCTGAAGATCTCTTGGCCAGGGTTGTCATACAAAGTGGAAGTGCATTAGATCCTGCGATCTACAACGCAAACAACTTTGAAATTTTAAACAAGCTGTATTGGAATTTGTGGGGATGGGGCGACAACTTTGACCGTACAAGACTCTACGATCTCCTGCAAAATGCTACAGGGAAAAAACTTGCTATTATTTCTGAAGATCTATTTGATAGCACTGAAGTAAGAGATAAACAGAGACTCATAAACGATTTTGGACCTTCAATAGAAGTTTTCAGCAAGGGAGCTTTTATAAATGAAAAGCCGATAGATTTGTACGAGGATGGAAAGATCAATGATGTTGATGTTATGATAGGCTACACCAGCTTAGAGGCTTTGTACAAGTTGGAAGGCTTCGTACACAATAGGAAGCTCTTAAAATACCTAAACCACAACTTCCAATATTTACTTCCTTTTAAGGGAAAACCAGACGAATACGGATCAAAGCAATACAAAAAGATTAAGAGGAAAATAATGGATTTCTACTTCGTTAATGGGACAATCGGGGAACACAGTTTGAGACGTTACGGCAAATACTTATCCGATCAAGTGATTTATCCCCTGCTCCGTCAGGCCAGATTACACGCGCGTAAATCACGCAATCATGTTTACTTATACAGATTCTCGTATAAGGGATCTCTAAACATCATTTGGAATTCTGTATTGGATGATTTGGAGCAGAGCGGTGCGACGGCGGGCGACGAAATCTGCTACCAATTCAAATGCAAATCCAGTAACTACAAGGAGTCGGATGAAAGACACTTCATTAAGAAAATTGCGGGGTTATTGGCGAATTTCGCTAAATGCGGGTAGGTTGATTATCTTGAGTACTAGCGGTGAGACTCCGGCTGAGAGGTGCTCAGCGAATTTAAAACAGGGGTACCATTAATCGCGGATTAACTAATTGTTTGTCGGAAATCAAGGCTTTTCAGGTAAATTAATCTTTTGTTTTTCAGGAATCCGACACCGAAAGCCGAAAATGGAATTTTGGGAGATCTGCGATGGGAATCTTTGGATTATGGGAGTTTCAGGGGAATGAATTTGGGGAAAACGTTTAAGATGGTCTCGGTGCCGGAGGTCAAAAGGTTTGAGTTTTGGGATGAATTAAGAAAGTATTATTTTGATAGAGAAGACCTAGTGAGAGACGAGTTATGAGATGAAGGAATATAAGATTTAATTTTTATTTTTAATGTAAAATATTAATTTGATTGTTTTGAATAAACTAAAAACCGAATTCAAATATCAAAATATTTACACTGTTTTTCAAGTTGTGCTAATCAGCATAACCGTTCTTTCGCCCTTTACGAAAGAATGGTATCAAAGAGTATTACACTCAAAAAAAAAAAAGGTCGTGATGCATGGAGGGATCAGGAAGAGGTCGACTGAACCGTACGGACTGAAATTTTGCATAGATGTATCTCTAAGCCTGGAATCAAACATAGGCATACTTTTTGTTTCCCTGGGATAGAAATAACCTCTAAACGTTTCCATAGAAACAACGCGTGCGAAGCCGCGGGCGGAAACTATTATGTTATAAATAAATAATGAAATCTTTTGTCAACTTAATTCCAACTCTTCTGTGCACTAGTCTTGGCTCTATGGTGTTATGTTCAGCGAATAAAACTCGTTAACGACCGAGGACTAGGCAGCCATTATAGCGTAAAATATAGGGCGCCACTGGTGTTAGGGGAGAGTCCGGCAGTACCGTCACCCTAAGGTTTATTTAGAATAAAACAAAAATCCCTTAAGGCACATGTTTAAAAGTTGATGATTTAAGTAAAGAAACTCTTAGGCTGTAAATAGAAGTAATGAAATAACGATAGTTTTGGTAATCATCAACTTTATTAATCAAATTTCAAGGTTATACAAAAATGACATTTAAAAAATTGTCCCCCAGTACCGGCCATCATAAGAATGTTGTTTAAGAGAGACAAAAATCACAAACATATTGGTTTGACAACTCTGGCATGTTCGCACAAGCCTCATGGACCCATACCCTGCAGTTTCCACATTGTATCCAATCCTCGTCGAGAGATTCAAGGCACAAAGGGCAAATTGTCTCTTTCTGATGGATACTTTGGTTTTCGTTTGGTTTTTCTTAGTTTTCTTGCTAACATCTTTTCCTGAAAGCAAACTTTTTCCTTTCTTGCTAACATTTTTAACTGACAGCAAACTCTTTCCACGCTTGACTGAGTCTACCTTATTTTTCTCTATTTTCTTCTCTTCTAGGATCTTTTTATATGGTGAACTTGTCAATATTTAATTTTTTCAGCTTTGCGACGTCGCGCAGTTGCTCTTCTTTTAGAAGCATCAGGAATCGGTGACATTTCTGAAACTATTGCTTTAAAATATAAAAATAAAATAAAATAAAATAAAATTGTTAACTGATTGGTCAATGACAGAGGCAGATTCAGACTCTGATTTCTAGGGCTGTATGCATATTATCAGGATCCCAGATGCCCTTCTTTTTCTTCGTTTCATCGTCACCTGTATCATTTGACATTATTGTGTACCTAAAAACAAATAAACTATTTTTAAAATGAACCTAAATAGTGGCCGGTACTGGAGGAAAATTTTGTGGTCGGTACTGCAGGAAACGGAATAAAATTATCATGTTAGCTCAGTGATAAAAATTGACGCATAAAGTGAATAAAAACTAATTTTATCATTGTTTTATATGTAATAAATACATACCACGTTTAATTTCTGTCGAATTACCCTCTAATCTTCACTGAGAATCTACGGAACTTTACTTGTGGATCGTTCGTGTACCGCGCGTAACACAAAAATTCGCACTGACAGCCAGCCTGTTCCGACAAGTTGCCGTCGCTTAGGTCATTGCACCTACGAGAAGAAGCTAAACAAATGGCGTTAACTGTGCAGCGACATCTGTTATAGAATTACGAAAACAGTAACTGGCCGGTACTGGATGCCGGCCGGTACTGTAGGACTTTCCCCTAATGGACGCTCATAACAATTTGCAAATATCCCATCAATGCCCTGTAGAGAGTACGGTAATTAGCACTGATGGAGCAGTGACACCATTTATACAGTTGTTTTCCATTGTAGGCTTTATTGTTACTGTTGATAATCGTCTAAAATCCAGGGGGCCTATTTTAATTGTCCAACATACGATTTCTGGTTTCGTTTCGGCCAATTGGTGTACTCTAATACATCGAATTAGAGTACCAACTTGCACAAAAAAAACTAAACTACACAATCGATTGCGTATTATGGATAGTTATAATTTGGGGTGTTTGAAAAACGATAAACCGACTTAAAATTCTTCTAGTGGCGACATCTAGTTAAACTTTGTGTCTAATTTAGTTTTATGACACATCGAGGTACACCCTATCCAATAAAAAAAGTATTATCAAAATCAGACTACTCTGTAAAAAGTTATGCGTGGTCAAACATTACAATCAGTGAGTGAACAATCAATCATCCCCCCCTGTTTTCCTAACCTTAGGATAAAATTAAATAAAATTTTAAATAAAATTTTATTTTATTATGCGTGGTCATATACAGTCTTAAAAAATATATTATACTCTTATATACGCGTCGACTTGACAAACTCCTTCGTTTTTGAAAATAGGCCCAGCCTTCAGGGAGAATGAAAATTAAACGGAGTTGTTACAAATAAAACACTACACTTACAAAATGATTTAAACACATTACAAAATTGGTGTACTGAAAATTTAATGCAGCTTTGTGTTGATAAATGTTACCATATTCATTTCTCCAAAAAATCTATAGTTAGTGCTACGACCTACAGGCTGCTTGATAAGAATTTACATACTGTGAAAAGCATTCGAGACCTAGGAGTGATAATCGACGACACCTGGATAGTATAGTCAAAAAGTCTGCTCAAATGGTTGGTTTTATCAAGCGCAATACTAAGGGATTCAAGCTCACCCGTACCGTACTAAAATCATACTCTTTAACGCCCTTGTGCGCAGTCATCTAGAGTTTGCTAGTGTTGTTTGGAACCCTTTCTATGCTGTCCACTCTCAAAGAATCGAAAACCTCTTAAGAAATTTTTCCCGACATCTTGCATTTATCACTCCAGGTATATTCCACAAATCACCTTAACTCTCTCACTCTCAACTCACTCAACGTCTGAACCACTTTAAACTAACTTCTCTTAAGAATCGTCGTACAATGAATGATCTGATTTTCCTCCATAAAATTATACACGGGAAATGTGGATACAATAACTTGATTAGTCGAATTTCTCTTTCAGTTCCGTTTAACTATCCTAGAAAGCCAATATCTAAAATTTTCAGTATCCCCTTCACTAGAACAAATCTTGGTCTTAACGCTCCTTTTATTAGAATCAGTAATGAGTACAGTTATATATCTCAGAAATTACCTGAACTTGACGCCTTTGGAGACTCTTTGCCTATCTATAAAAACAAACTTAACTCGCACTTTTCTGGTATTTTGCATGTCCCACAGACAACTGTGGGTGACACTTGTATAGTTTATACATAGTTTATTGTACATATTTAGTTTTAACGTACCTAGGTACTTATTTGAATTTTTAAGTGTAATTTGTTTTTTGTTAGTTTAATTTTTATTTCTTTTTTGACTGTATTTCTTTATTTTAGCTGTTGTTTGTGCACCTTATGCAAATGTTGTGCAAGCCTGTTATGAACACACATTGTATAGTATATTCTTTGCACTCTGTTTATATAAAAATGTTTACTATGTGTTTTGTTGGCATTGCCTTAATAAAATAAATAAAAAAACACTACCTGATGCATCGAAGACTTAGATATAGCAATGGTCTTAGGTATAACATAACAACTAATTTATTTAGCTCTTCACCGCGCAATGAAAAAAATAAACAATTAAAACAAATGCATTTATGAGTCCGGCCTATAGGTATCGTGTATTCGTTAACCATTCGTGGTGCTAATGATCGTGTATAGTAAAAAGGAGTAGAAAGGAGAAGAAAAAAAAATCTAATAAATAGAAAATTATCCTGGTTCGGTCTTTGGTCAGACAAAAACATTATGCGGTTTTTTAATAGATAGAGTGATTCAAGAGGAAGGTTTAAATGTATAATACATGCATAATATGGTAGAGAAACACTGTTAATTTTAGAGGTTTCTAATGTGATGTCGTAAATAAACAATTTTTTTCCGCTTACATTGCAAACGCTGGCTAAGCCCTACGAGATAGATTAAAATAATGTATTAATCACAGTATTGTACACCTTGAAAAGGTCTACAAAAAAGTCCAGGAGAGTATACGTCTATATGTTAGGGATAACCCACAATAACCATTTTTATCCTTTACTTTTTACGAGAAATAATGGCTTATTTACGAAGCGACTATAAGCAATACAGCATTAATCATTATCCAATTAAGTACCTTAAATACAATGTGCATTTAATATAGATCAATATGGCCCTTTACAGCATGTAATTTATATGAATATTTTCGAAGATATCACAGATTTAAAATGCAGGGACATAGCGGTTGTAGCGGTACCGACCGGGGGGCAGATTCTGTAGTATATTTAGTATCAGCATTGCACCCGTGCGAAGCCGGGGCGGGTTGTTAGTGGTATAATAATATTTCTTGGACCATGGATGTAACGATCCATCATCTGCCGACCAAGAACGAGTGAGGGACCCCCGCTTCGGCCTGTTTGATTTCAACCTCCGTACGAGTTGGACGTATTCACGTGAAATTTTGGAATGCTGGATACCAAATTACTTCTTACTATTAACTTGTACAAAATGCTAGATGTATGTAAGTCTTCAACACTACCTGACGACATCTACTTACATCAACAGTCCATACTGGTCCACAGACGGAGGCAAGCCTCCTTTTCCCCTGATAAAGTATTATTTATTCATGATAAATCGCAAGGATTTACATACATAAATAAACAAAATAAATAAATGTAAGCTGCTAGATTGTGGAAGTCCTTTAAAGTTAGAAGAGATCGGAAAGTTCACAAAGTTATATTAAAGGACTGGCAAAGAATTCTTGAATTTTAATTACAACTGGGAGATGAAGTTCCGAGTTTTAACGCGGAAGGTGGTTTCCAGAGGGTTAGTGTCGACGGGTCACTTTTCGACCACTGGCGAAGTGTGTTTTATCTCTTGTTCGAAAGAAAATCCACAATAGGTGGATTTTCTGTTATGACGGTTTGTGTTTTGTAAGCTTTTGAAAAAAAATTGGTTCTACCTTTTTGTGCTTTTATCAACTTTTCCTTGGTACAGTTGGTACTTTTAAAGGATAAGGATGGGCATTTAAATCTGATTTTACCTGAAATAGTGGTCCGTTAGGTATATGTTGATAATATACTTTTTAAACTTTCGCGATTCGTTAACATAATTAATGATTTTATCGGGCATTTATCGCGTACCTTTTGTTATTATTTCCCTTACGTTTCTACCGCGTTACAGCGATCGTGGTCACGGGGCGACGGAACTTAGGGAAATAAAAGATACGCGATAAATACCCGATTAAATCATTAATTATGTTCATGACAACATAAATAAACTGAATTAAATGAACTAAAATATTCTATATGTCTCGACAGAGCCTACACATTTGCTCCTCTTGGAGTCGAGACCCTAGGTCCGTGGGGTACCGAGGCTCTTCGGGTTTTCAAAAAATTATCTGAGCGTCTGGTCGAAGCGACGCGTGACCCGAGAGCTGGTCAGTATCTGGCACAGCGCATCAGCATTGCCATACAGCGGGGCAATGCAGCCAGCGTCTTGGGGACGCTTCCGACTGGTATTGATATGGATCAGTTGAGCTACCTGTAGATTGTTTGCAACAGTCTGCAGTTAGCTCAATTGTTTCAATTGTAAATACTAATTATATTATAATTTTCTTTGTGAATAAAGGCTTCTGCCATTTAACTAAAATATGAATTTATATAATAACAAGGGTTTTACAAACTTAAAATAAATCCCCAATTATGGGCAGTTACGTAAAAGCAATAGCAAAAGTTAGAAAACTGTTGTGTGGCTGCGTCCACGCGCCTTTGATTAAAATAAACCAGTGTGACTCAAGCTACCGAGCCTTTCACTCGTATCCCGTACACAACATTGGCGCAGGCGAGCTACCCGCCACTTGGGAAAAAATAATGGCTCATTTTGGAATATTGTCCAGTTTTGATCACAATTTACAAAATTGGAGTACGTTCAAAAGCCGGTTGACGCAATGGTTTATTGCGAATGATGTAACTGGAACTGAAGTCGGGATCAAAGTGAAGAAACGAGCAATTTTGCTGAGCACACTCTCCGACGGCACCTACAAACTCGTGGCCGATTTGTTGCTGCCAAAAGATGTTCAAGAAGTGCCCTACGAGACGATTATCGCTGCCCTCGACAATCACTTCACACCGAAACGCTGTGGATTCACCGAGCGTTACAACTTCTATTCAGCTGTGCAGCTGGCGGGTGAGACACATCACCAGTGGGCCGCGAGGTTACGCGGGCTCACTGCGCACTGCGGATTCAAGGACGTCGAGGAAGCATTACGAGATCGATTCGTGATGGGAATAGCATCCGGCCCAGAAAGGGAAAAGCTCTTCGCTCAAAATTTGACAGAGCTGACGTTGGCGAAAGCGGTCGAGTTGGCTGAGAGCGTGCGATGCGCGCGCGCCTCCAGCGCCGTTCCAGCGGCGGCCGCCGCCGTCGTCGGCGTGCCCACCCACGATCAGTTGTTCCAGATGAAGAAAGGTCCAAACGCCGCGGCCCCGAAGAAAGAAAAGTGTTGTGTGTGCGGTCGTACAAATCATAAATCTTCACAGTGCAAGTTCGCGAATTTCACGTGTAATAAGTGTAATACCAAAGGCCATCTACGCAGGATGTGTAATAAAGTGAAATACATAGCAGGCACGGATGTGGGTGAGGATGATGAAGATGATGATGGTAAGTGTCTTAATAATATTCGAACCAAGCGCGGAGAACCCATGACAGAGTCGGCTACTTTGAACGGGGTACAATTGTGTTTCGAAATTGATAGTGGAGCCCCTGTCACTGTAATTTCAGAAGCCACATATAAAAAATATTTTAGCAGTGTGCAGCTTACCGCCATTCAAAGTCCGTTGTATACATACGTAGGTAATAGTATGGAATGCCTCGGAATAGCAAGAATGCCGTTGTCTTACATGCAGCAAACTCATGTATTGAAAGTGCACGTCATACGACATGGCGGGCCACCGCTTTTAGGGCGACATTTTTTATGTTTGTTCAATTTACAGCTTACTCCGTGTAATTTTGTCACTGAAAATGGGGATACCATAGCGTTACAGCTGCAACAACAGTACCCCGAAGTGTTTTCCGACAAGTTAGGTACATTTAACAAGTACACAGTCAAGTTACAGTTCAAAGATAACTCGAAACCGGTGTTTTTCAAAGCGAGACCCATGGCATTTGCGTTACGACCGAAAGTAGATAAGGAGATCGATAGGTTGGTTGATCTAGGCATACTAAAACCGGTCGAGCATTCTGATTACGCATCACCTATTGTTCCCGTGCTCAAACGTGATGGCTCCGTGAGAATATGTGCAGATTACTCAGTATCGATTAATAAACAGCTGGTTATCGAGCAGTACCCACTGCCCACAGTACGGGAATTGTTTTCAAAACTTCATGGAGGTCAGCAATTTTCGAAACTAGATCTGTCCATGGCATATTCTCAGTTAGTTTTAGACGAAGATTCACAGAAATATACATGCGTAAATACCCATCGTGGTTTATACACTTTCACGCGCTTAATTTTTGGGATTTCCAGCGGGCCCTCTATTTTTCAACGCACCATGGAAAACTTATTAGCAGGCATGGATGGGGTTCTATGCCTAATTGATGATGTGCTGATTACCGCACCCAACCCTTCCCTACACATGAAGCGCCTTCAAGCTGTCTTGCAACGTCTACAAGATGCAGGTTTAACTCTAAAAAAGGATAAATGTGAATTTTTTAAGGATGAGATAAATTATTTAGGGTACGTTATAGATAGAAATGGTCTTAGGAAAACTTCTGACAAAGTTAAAGCCATGCTCGAGGCACCAGTACCTAAAGATATAGGTAAATTGCAATCGTTAATTTAAATTTGAGACCGTATTTTTTATGCCGAAATCAGTTATCGTATGAAAACGGATGTCTAATGAGAGGGCATAAAGTAATTATACCGGAAAGTTTGCAATCACTTATATTATTTGAATTGCACTCCTCGCACTTAGGTATTGTGAAAAGTAAGGCGGAAGCACGAACTCGGTTCTGGTTTCCACGAGTGGACGAGGCACTCGAGGCGCTGATAAGCGCATGCGACGTGTGCATGCAGGTGCGCCCCGCGCCCCCGCGCGCCCCACTGCAACCCTGGCCTTACCCCCCCAAATCATTCTATAGGATTCATATCGACTTTCTAGGCCCTATTAATGGAGGAATGTATTTAGTCGTCGTAGATGCCTATTCTAAATGGGTAGAAGTGTACGACATGACGAATAACACTACGTCGAGTGCTGTTGTTGAAAAGCTGTACGGGTACATGTCTATTTTTGGTTTACCACATACAATAGTGAGTGATAACGGCTCGGCATTCACTTCTTATGAGTTTAAGCAATTTTGTTCACTTAACGGGATATCGCATTTAACGTCGGCCGCTTACAATGCTGCAAGTAATGGACAGGCAGAAAGTTACGTTAAAATTGTAAAAAAGGGCATAAAAACAAGCATTTTATCGTCACAAACGCGTAAAGACGCTAGGCTCAAACTGCTAAAATATCTTTTCGACTACAGAAATTCGGTACACTCTGTGACTGGGTTCTCGCCGGCACAACTTGTCTTTGGACACAAATTGCGATCACGTCTTGATTTGTTACAACCAAATGAATCATCATCATCAGCCGCACCCACATCTGTGTTAACTAATGTGAAAAATAATCAGTACTTGCAGAGTAAAACCTATGGTGGTAAAAATACACAAACATTTATCGCTGGTGATAAAGTACTTTATAAAAAATTTAGAACTAAGGACAATTTCAATTGGTGTCGGGGAACTATTATTAGGAAGCTAGGGAAAGTTTTATACCTAATTAATGACTGTTTGACTTCTCAAGTTATAAAGAAGCACAAAAATCAAGTGTTCTTGTATAAAGGTAATAATGACGCAGTGCAAAGTCCTCTTCTGGACCTAGACTTAGAGCTGGAGTCTAGCGCTCCAGGCTCGCCACAGCGTAGTGGGGGGAGGAGATTATCAGTGGCGTCACCGCCTACCAACGCACTGGCGGCGCCGCCGCCGCCGTCGCCAGCTCTGCCGCAGCTGCCTTCCAGATCTACCACTCGATTGTTGCGAAATATTCCTAGGGTTGATTATAAACCATTTTGTTGATTAACATCGTATGTATTATTCTAATCTAAGGGCGATTTTGTCAAATGGGGGAGGAATGTTGTGTGGCTGCGTCCACGCGCCTTTGATTAAAATAAACCAGTGTGACTCAAGCTACCGAGCCTTTCACTCGTATCCCGTACACAACAAAAACAATACCGTGGGTAGACTAAACTAGTGTTTTTGTCGCTTGTTTCAAATATCTTGTGGATGGCCCCGTTGTGACCACAACTTGGGTCTCTATCTTAGTTACAAAGTTGCTCTGCAGATAATTAAACTTTGATAAATAGGTAGGTAGCTATAGAGAGATTTAACCGCGTGTACCTCAGAAATCAAAATAAAAAACTCTTTATTTCCAAAAATACAATAAATGTACACTTAGAAAAGGTAAAATTACAAAATTAACACTGACACGGATATATAGTGATATTTTTGATTTCTGTCGCTTCGGTTAGAACAGTGATGGGTATCATATCATCACAGGTCACTGTGAACTGAACCACTATCTTTTCAAGACAGAGATACAGTCAGCAGACTGCCGAAGCTGCTTCCAGGCAGAAGGGAATGTGGCACACACAGGTCGTGGTACACTGCACGGCTACAGAGGCGCCCAGATAAAATACGGGATTACAGAGTCTCATTGAGAAATCAACCCTGTCCACACCTACAGAAGAGCTGAATCGAAGATGTTGATCCCCAGAAGTCCTACTCTGGTACTTCAGGGGATTGGGCTGGAGAGCGTCTGGTTAGACAGGGGGACAATGCACAATCCACTCACATGATAGATAAGATGTCCGTGCAGATTCCAGTTTTCTTGTAGGTGGAGAAGTTGTTCTTCTGAAAGATCCCAAGAACAAGTCCTATGTTAATTTTGACGTATAATGTGTAATAGAAACTTCTGTTTAGCAGTTGCAAGCAAACGAATTTAAAAGTCAGTACTATTTTTGTATAAAATTCGCCAATTTCATCATCGGCCAACTAGCACCAAAAGTTTAACCAGAAAACATCCTCCACTTCGACAGTTCTTCCTAGACTTGTAACAAAGTACTGATTTCCTCGAATAAGTTCAGTCGACGTTGAGAAATTTTCGAGGAACGTCTGAAAATATGGGAGCTAGTTTAGGTAAATGGTATAAAAATAGCTCCAAAGTCCCAGTAAAACTAGTTTTTCCTTTCTTTGCGATGATAGAAATCGCTCATAAATCGTAGGAACACTGTGTAAGACTCGGTCAAGCGGGTAAATGGGATTTATGACCTTGCAGTGAATCGCTGCATCTTGGGGCAAGCTTGGAGCAGAGGGATTTCATTCGCGGAACATACGGTTTTTGCTTGCATTTTGAAAGAAAAAGAAAGAAAGAAAATCAATTTACTGGCACACATCAATACACAATTTTAGAAAACATTAACATACATAAAATGCATGAGATAAAAGCCAATAAGGCACTTATTAGGGGGAGTCCTGCGTCCAGCAATGGACGAATATAGGCGTTCGATCGAGGAAGGAAGGATGGTCTGCAAGAGTCTGTCTTTTTTTGATTTATTATTGATTGTTGCGAATACGGAAGAGGCCGATATCATGTGGCGGATTCGGAGTAAAAACTTTTTGTCGTTTGAACTATTAGGAAAATAACCATAGTTTCTCTTCTCTTCATATTTCAGAAAATAAAAAAAAACACACTGGAAATGGATTTCCATACACTATGCTCTCCCGCTAAACGCGTGAGAAATGAAATTCCATAGAGTTTTCCCTGCCGCATTTCAGTACGCCTGCAATGACATACTTTCTACCTTATGTTTTGAAAAGGAATAAGCACCTTTCTGAGTAGGTATTAGTATAAAATACATTAATTTACCACATCGTTGTGGCTGTACCGTTAACAGAAGCGAATGAAAGGACGTATGACTTTAGGTGTTCTTGTGGTCTTTCAACATTTGGGCAGTAGGTCTAATTTCGTTCATGCAGTTTTGACAGCTTTGTCGGTTAATCTACCTACGGTGAAGGTAGGTAGTCGGCAATTGTAGTGTCATAAAAATAAATGATGCTGGACAATCCACACAGTATCATCTAGTAGAAAGGCACGATACCCGCCAGTTTTCCATTGCAACACCCTAAATGGGTACATACTGTGATCTTAACTTCAACTCACCTAATCACTAAGACCTGATTGTATGAATGCAATAATTAAGATACTGAAATAGCCGCAAGCTAAGCAAAGCTTGTAGATACAGATGACTGTTAAAGTTACATAATACAATACATTACTTATATAGATATTTTTTATTATACATCGGTTTCGGTTTAAAGAATTTATTCTCATTAAAAACTTAAACAGTTTACTTACAATGAGATTACTTAAGATTACTTATTTCTAGTTTCTTTATGGCTTGCGCTCAAGCTTTATTATTACAATATTAAAATTTTATTAACGCTAAGATGACATGCAAATAAATCTTTAACTTTATAATTAAAATAGAATGCGAGCAAAGTTATTATTTTTACAAAAAACAAATCTCAAACCATAAAAGAGGGTAGGGGTAGGTTATATTTGTTGTTGGTTGTGTTTACGGTTGTGTTGTGACGTAGCTCGGCGCACTGTATTGTTCTACCTACCGTCGCGGGGCGGCGGCGGCGGCGGCGTGTGAGTATAGCGAGGAGTTGTGTTAGTTTCCGTGTTTGTGTGAGTGTTATAGACCGGGAGATAGCTGCATTTATATTATTGTGCATGTTATAGTTTTGTCATATTGATTTTACAGTGTAGTATTATTATAACATTTTTATGCTGTTTTCTAACTTTATAATTAATATAATACCTAGGTACATAAATAATACTGTAACATTTAGTATTGAAAATAAGTAAATATTACAGAACTACCTAGGAGCACGTAGGTAGGTACATAGTCCTAATGTTTTAATTAATAAGTTGTTTTTATATTTATGTATATATATATTTGTTATCTTGAATCCAGAATATGTTGTTTTAGTTTCTTTTTATAGGCGTTTAGACTTGTACATTCTTTTATTTCGTTGGGTAACCCGTTGTACATTACAACACTCTGACACAGAATGTTCCTGGAACCAAACCTTTTGGTCCGCGGCGGTCGAACATGGAGCTTATTTTTACACCTTAGGTTGTATTTATATTTTCTTACTGTCAGTTTTATATTTGTTTGTATAGTTTTATTTAGGATCTTTTTTATCAAAATGCATGTGTTATACTTAAAAATCTCTGTAACGTCTAACAATTTGGTTTTTTTATATATTAAGTCGGTTTGTTCTAAATATTTGAAATTGTATAATCGTTTAATTACTTTATTTTGTGCTGTTTGCAATTTAATTAGATTCGATTTCGCTGCAGATCCCCATAACTCAATTAGATATTCTAGATGTGGTCTGACCAGCGAGTTGTAGATTGTATTTTTTATCTTTGAGGGTACACAGTTTCCCATTTTGCAAAGGGCTCCAGAAAGCGATACTAATTTAGACCGTACACGTTCAATGTGCGGCTTCCACGATAGTGTTTCGTCTAAAAGCAGGCCCAGATATTTTTCGGTATCAGAATGACGAACATAATCGTTATTTATCTTTAGGGGAATGTGCAAAGGAACCTCTTTATTCATCGCTGTAAAGATCATGTAAGAAGTTTTAGCTACATTCACCGTAAGGAGATTGTAAGAGAACCATTCAGTAAGCAGTTTTAGATCATTTTGAGCTCTGTCAATAATTTCGTGTATAGATTTGGCGAAGTAAAAAATACATGTATCATCGGCATATAAAGTGACATTTCCAGAGAGACCGATTTGGTTTATATTGTTCACATATATGAGAAATAGTAGTGGACCAAGTATTGACCCTTGTGGTATTCCGCATGTGATTTTACGCGAGGTACTTGTGTAGTCTCCTATCTTCACGATTTGATGTCGATTTGTCAAGTATGAGGAGAGAAGGTCGTAAGCAGGTCCAGTAATGCCCAAATTGCTTATTTTTTGCAGTAGTTTTCGGTGACTGACAGTGTCGAAAGCTTTTTTTAAGTCGATAAAAACACCCAAGCATATCTTTTTTTCATCGATGCTCGTTTTTATTTTGGTAACGAGGTCTATTGTTGCTGATAATGTATTAGACTGTTGCCTGAATCCGTATTGCTGGTCTATCAGAATTTTTTTCTCAGAAAGGTATTCGTTCAACCGTAAGTATATTATTTTCTCAAAGATTTTTGATATAACCGGCAGTACGGAAATAGGTCTGTAGTTTGTAGGATCAGACTTAGACCCAGACTTGTAGATTGGTGAGACTTTTGCTAATTTTAGGTCATCGGGGAATTCTCCTTTTTCCAAGTACTTGTTTATACATTGAGCTAAAGGCTCTACTATTTTGAATTTAATACATTTTATTGCTTTAGTCGTGATTCCATCCGATCCTGTACTACTATTACTTTTAAGATTATCAATAATTTTAGTAACTTCTTTTACTGTACAGGGTTTAAGTTTGTTTAGTGTTTTGTCGTGAGTGTGCTTTTCGTTGTACATTAGTGTGTTCCCAGGTTGATTGTGATATTGAGAAGGAATCTTATTCGCTAAGTCACTACCAATCGAGGAAAAAAAGTCATTGAAGACTTCACAGATCTTAGTACCGTTTGTTATGGTTTGAGAATTTGATATTATTTTAGGAGGGAGTTGGTTGTGATTGATTTTGTTTGCAGATAAAGTATTAATGAGGCCCCACATTTTCTTTGGATCTTCTTTACATTTCATAAATTCATTATAATAATATCTATTTTTGTCTGTTCTTATCTTCTTCCTTACTTTGTTTCGTTCTACCAGGAATCCTCTTCTTAAATTTTCGTTTTGTTGGTCTTTCTTAATTTTTCGCCATAGTTCGTTTCTTCCGTTTATCATTTCGATTACTTCCTTGTTTACATAAAAAATATTAATATCATTAGGTATAACATAATTCCTATGGATAGTCCTCATTGAGACTGGCCACCGTGGTTGGAAATACGGCTAGAAATTCATACATTTTGAATTTATTGACATAAATTAATTCGAAATGTATGAATTCCTCCATAATTTACAACAAATATTCTTATTTATGATAAACGTCAATTCAAATTTTGCTGTCCGATTATTTGTCTTTCCGACGACAACGCCCTAGTAGCCTCGTTTGTAGTGTGAGCAACGTGTCAGGTGATTTGCAGCTGTTTGTTGGTAGGGTTGACCACTCCTGAAGGGCGACCCATCTTTATCATTTCATTTACAGCTTTTTATTCTACATCTCCGGCCAGGTGGGATGACGATCTGCGAAAGACTGCAGGCAGATGCTGGATGCGGCAAGCTGAAAACAGGGCGAGCAAAGGACTAATATAGGTTGATGATGATGATGATTCTACAACCACAGTAAATCTAGTTCATCGCTGCACATAGGCATCCCCTGATAAGAACCGGTATGGCGCTTATAATGTGGGTCTCACGTGAGGCAAAATCACGAAATTCACAAATCTACAAATATATCTATCTCATTATAGTTCTGTGCTCACCACGTAGGGGGTAGTTTATAATATCACCAGGGCTTAAAAACTTGCTTAAACAAACATCACGTGATTGAACCTTAAGAGGATCCATAATCTGCACTCTGGGCATGCGGGTTGGGGATCGCATCTCGGTGGTAGATTTGTTCTGCAGGAGGCGCTGCTGTCTGGCCCCATTAGATATTCCTTAGTCGCATCTTAGACACCCGCGATAAGTCCGAATTTAGAACTAAACGAAACGAACACGAGAAATTACTGTTTGTTTTTCCTACAGGCTTGTCACTGTATTCGTTCTTGTTTATACAGCCATGATTAGGATGAAAATCATTGAGGCGTACTCGAGTGCCAGCCCTAAATGTGAGCGAGGCATGCTTTGATCAATGTGTGGAAGGAAAAACAGAGCATCCCTCGCAGGTTTCGCGTTTTTCAATACATACACTGTTTATTTTGCTGGGTTCAATAAAATTGGTTACCTTTTCGCTTTTGTATTTTTTAATACAAAATAGGCTTGCGTTTGACTTCATCTCGCGTGATGGAAAACGATAATAGTAATTAATAACGGTTATGTGTAGGGCCTTCAAATTCAATCAGAAATTAATAACTTTTATGTCTTGAGGCTAACAAAATAAGATGAGGTGGTCTTCGACGAAGATTGTTTGTCGAAAAAAATTGCAGAACGCTGAAATACGTCGTCCAAATTCAATCGCGTCTTTAAAATCACAGCAGTGTGTAAGATCGTATGCGTCAAAATGTACTGCAAACAAATATCGCAACAAATCACGCGACACAAGACGCGCTTCGAAATCGCAGCGGTCGGGTAGAGATTTTGAGCCTTGTGAGAGGCTGTTCAACTTTCCACGAAGGTCTCCTGTCGGAGAATCGCTACCGTCATGGCTGGTCCCAGGCCCAATACTATTTAAAAAACTCATTCGGTTGAAAACAGACCCTTGTGTCGAAGAAGTAGATTTAATACAAAGTAATCCCAGCTACTCATATTGGAAGACGTAATGGCCAGGAGTCCACGGCATCTAACAGACACCTAGCACCACTACCTCTAATGTCTAATGATGACTAAGACTCAAACCTTGTCAGCGGAGATGTCGATGGAGACCCTGAAAATCCAGTATTACAAGAAAGACGTAATATCAGGGACATGCATGAAAAAGCAAATGAAATTGTTACAGGATGTATGTAAATTCAAAATGAAATGATGAAAAATTGCGAATCCATGATGAAGTATACCTACAGATTGATAATTACTGGATGCAGACTGATTATCATGGAATTTGGTCGGCTTATATGGCGAACGCCACCGAAAAAATATTGCAGGAGAAGGATGGTAACATAAAATAAATAACCTTGTAAAGAAAGGCCACATGAACCGATGGCAAATATTGCATATTTTACGGGACGATTATGTATTACCTTCATTTATATTATGACATTCTTCAGAGGCCTTCTACATCAAACAAACGTTCTAAAAGCAGAAAAATTTATTTATTCAATGACGATTACATTATTGATGCTCAATGCAATTAAAGTGCGTACAAATTAATTTTGGGCATTATTGAGAAAAATTGCGGTGATTAGTTAGGTACAATTAGTATTTGATTAATACATTTTTTATTATTAGTGACATATAAATCAATTTAATATCTAAATATATATCTTTCATGGAATACCTAACTACATAGGTATTATTATATTCATAGTTCCTTCTCTCTCTGCTTTTTTATAAGTAAGACAGAGAAAAATATAATTGATTATGTATAATTCATTTAAGTTACGTGCAAGATTGTTTCTGGTTAAGTTTTGTTTCATTTCATTTCATTTCAAATAATAAATTCAGGTGTTACTTTGCGGAAATCCATTTATAATAGATTCAGGCAGTTTTGCGCGAAATTGTTACTAAATATTGTTTCATCCTGATATAACTTCAACTACCAGTTGATTCAAAGTTTATTTTAGAAAAAAATCATAGTAAATGGCTTACAACGTGCACAAAACTTCATAATTGTTGTCTAAATTACTTGTAGAACCAAGAAAATAGTAAAAACCCGTTTTTTTCCAAGCTAACCACCCTCAAAATATTTGCGATAAAATATATAGAAAAAACAAAAATATTCAACAAAATAATAGGTATGCAAATTGCAGTTAAACCTTATCCCACTCTCCGCACCAAGATATTCAGCAACCCTAAAGCCACTTTCTACACCAAATTCTAAATAAATTATTTTTCTCTTCTTTCTTTTCTACCAGCTTGTAGATAATTAGCCTTTTAGTAACGATCCCTTTTATCTTATCTCGAATAGCTAAAAGATAAAAATGGCAGCAATTTGCAAGAGGCTTATCAGCGGGCCCATTTATCACGGGATTAAGTTGCTTAGGCTTGATAAGGATCCCTTGGTACATGGGGATCATCGGTATTATAGATTCTAGTGCAAAAAGGCTTACCTAAACTAACTAAATCCCCCCAAAAATATTAGAAACCGCGCAAGTCAAGTTAATTACAACCAATAAATATTTTTAATAATATATATTTTTTTTAATCTTAAGTAACTAGTGTAATTGGCTATAAAAATCGTGTTAGTTAGTAATAAAAATAAATAAATAAAAATATAGTAGATTATTTTACAAGGGACTAAACCATCCCATTATATACGAGGTTGTTATACATAGGATGACAAGACCGAGTTATAATGGGTGGTTTTGGACAGAATAAAACACTCTACTTTTCACTTCGATTGCGAGGAAAGAAAACAATTCAAAATTAAACAATTTTCAGCACCAATACCATCTTTTTTTTTAATCTCTATCTAACCCGCAACGAAATAGTTCGCATTCTACCGTGAAGGGAAGAATCAACCTTCATAAAACATCACTAAGAAGGTTCCATTTTCAAAAAAAAATATTGACGGTGCACCAAGAAGTCGAGTTTTTATGTAAGAGAACGAATGCTTTGTACGGGCTGATGATATTATACAAAAATTAAAAAGAAAAAATACTTTTAGCCCTTTGTATTAAACTCGAGTTTTAGGCCCGCTAAGCTGCACTATAATGATACAATTTTTGAGCAAGAGAAGTGAAAAAAATATTGTTTTGCAAGTACCTACATACATAAAAGTAAAGTCCATGAAACGTTCTACATATTCACGTATAACGTACTAGCTTTGCCCGCGGTTTCGCCTATTATCTAAGTTAAGCAATGTCCTAAATGTACGCCAAATTTTATCATAACCTGTTCAGTAGTTTCGGAAATCTTAAGTAACAAGTTTTCACATTTCACAAACTTTCGTCTTTATAATATTAGTAGGATAGAATGTTTGCGTATAATTTTGACGACCGATGTGGCGTAGCGGGCTAAGGTCGGACTGCGACGCAGGAGGTTGCGGGTTCAATTCCTACCTTGAGACAAATGTTTGTACGATCTAAATATTTTTTCCAGGTATTTTGGGAATTTTCTATAAAAAAATATCTATGTAACGTAGGTTTGAAGTTAATGAATTTACATGGGTACATGGTACTAGATACATGGGTCGCGGCGATCGTAAACTATACTGATTTTTTTTATTTTTTTAGGACATCGAACCCAAAAAACACAAAATAAAATATAAGTGTAAAAACAAGTTGATCTTAGATTTATGGTATACTTGCTGAACGCGATATTTCTTCTTTAAGCTGACACATAACCACTGCAGCGGTTTACCAATTGCACCCTAAACTCCCTAAAGAAAGTCCCCCTAAAATTGTTTGAATTATTTATTTGTTATGGACTCCTAACAGAAACATCACATAACAGAATAAAGTGGAACAAAGTAAAGTGGTCCTAATTCTTGTGTTTTTCTGTAATAAAGTGTGCCATAACGTGAACAAATTAAAGGTCGACTAAATCTATCATCGATTCATGTAAAAAAGGGGAGATGAGTTACTAGCTTCTCGAAAGAGGAAGGCTCAAATTAGGTGCAATTATGTGAACTGCGATCCCCAACCCGCATGCCCAGCGTGGGGATAATGGGCATACCCGCCATGAGTTAAAAGTCAATAAGGCGCTTATCTGGGAGAGGCCTGCGTCCAGCATTGGACCAATATAGGCTGTTGAGGGAGGTTAGGTGAGGTATGCTAAAAATCTAAAAAGATAAATAATAGTTTTATGTATGACCCACATAAACTAAACTAGATAATCAACTCGGATTTCCCCACACGTTCCATATTTTCGTTACAAAGCATCACGGTCACAATCATATCAAGATTCAAGCTGTGAGATATTTATGGGCACTGGGGAACAGTTCTATCTGGGAGGCTAGCACGAGTTTACACAATACCAAAACGGAACACTAAAAATAGCGACAAACATAATATAATATAATACTAGAAATAAGGATAAACTCGATGTGCCCACAACTAGGCTACACAAGATAAATGTATCTTTTAAAAGGCAATGTATACGCTTCTACAACAAAACTCCAAGTGAGTTGCAAAAATTATCAATAAATAAATTCAAACAAATTGTCAAACATATTCTTTGTAAAAAGGCTTACTACAAAATATCAGATTATCTAGAGGATAAAAAAGCTAGGGAAGAGTTTTGTTCCAGCTCGAAAAATAACAACTAACAGGCTAAAGGTTTCTTCGTCGCTTCTTTACTTTAGTCTACATACCGAAGCGACAGAAATAAAAAATATCACTTTATTTCCGTGTCAGTTTTTAGTTTTATGATTTGACCTTTTCTAAATATACATTTATTGTACAAATTTATGGAAATAAAGAGTTTTTGATTTGATTTGATTTGAACAGTTTTCTATTAACTACAGGCCTCCCATAATAAGCGCCATAGCGCCTTGTCTTCAGCTTGCCGCATCCACTATCTACCTGCAGTCGCAGATTGTCATCCCGCCAGGCTGGAGGGCGTCCTACAACTACGTTTGCCGAGTCGCGGTCTCCACTCAAGAACACATTTACCCCGGTGGCGGTGTGTGTCGGTTCTAAGTGAGATATGATCGGTCCAATGCCACTTCAGCTTGTTAATTTATTGTGTAGCCAAATTGCAACACATAACTCAAAATGATTTAAATCTTCCGACTGGTATAGGTTCTACTAGTATCCGATTGATATAAATAAATAAATAAATAATGCTGGACAATTCACACAGCGTTATCTAGCCCCAAGCTAAGTAGAGCTTGTGTTATGGGTACTATATAACTGATATACTTAATACAATACACGACATAGATAGATATTTTTTATTATGTACATAGAAAACACCCAGAACAACGGAACAAATTTCTGCAGATCGTACACAAATTTGTTCCGAGGCGGGAATCGAACCCGCAACCTCCTGCGTCGCAGGCGGACTTTCGCCCGATGCGCCACGGAGGTCGCCGATATGGATCAGTTGAGCTACCTGTAGATTGTTTGCAACAGTCTGCAGGTAGCTCGATTGTAAATTCTAATTTATTTCTATTATTTGATTGTAATTTTCTTTGTGACAAAAGATATCTTTAAAGCTATAATCGTATCGCTGTCACGCCATAACAAGTAGGTAGTTCCTTTCCTCTACGTATAGTATTATAATATCTGTGCCTCTACATATCCGCTAGGGGTTGTACTGCAAAGCGTTAAATGTATGGAAGGAAACGAAAACTTCTATAGTTTTCGTAAACTATGCGAAACTCATCGTAAATCCTCAGTCGTATCTGAAACGAGCTCAGGTTCCACTCCCCCGGGAGGTGATCAGCTGATATGCATGAATGTGGGGCGCCTGTATCTTCATAAATTAATTGCATAATGAAGACCTTTGTGACGTAGGGGGTGAAGGTCAGTAAGTGGAAAAAGGTTGTGGGTTCGTAGAGCCAGCGTCTTTTCAATTTATTTATTTCAATTAGAACGGTCTACAAAATAATCGTTTACACTGATGGATTAAAATGAAATAAAACAATAAAAATTTGCAAATATTCACATAAAAAGCAACAACTAAAATTAAAATAGGTAGTAAGTAAAATCAAAGAAAATTACATTTAAATAATAGAAACAAACAAGAACTTAATTGAAAATTTTAAGAACCCCCGACAGATTTTCTAAGGCTAAGAACACTCTATCTATGATATTTATCTATGACACAAAAAAAAAACAAAATGAACATCGGTTCATCCGTTTGGGAACTACGATACCACAGACAGATATACTGACAAACACGTTAAACACGTTGATGATCGAAATAAACAGCTCCTCCTCATTGACATGGCCATTAGTCAACAGATTCGCTTCGGATTTTCGATCACCAGAGGTGAAATCAAAATAGCGTTTTAAAGATCCGTCGGATTCGATTCAGAATGAATTAAAATACCCCTGCAGATCGGGTAAGTTTGAAAATATTTATATAGCAAATACCACTTTGAACTGAACTGGCCTTTAGGTAGTTTGGTCCATCCTACGAGTGTCGAGAGATTTTTACAAATGCTAAGCAAGTACGAATTATATGGCTTCATTACACTTAATCCAAGCTTAGTCCTTATTAATTTATCCATTACGGCGCATAATCCCAGCTATTGTCTTCGCACACAATCTGCTTGCAGACAATGGTTATAATTTGTCTAAAGAATCATTAGATTGGTACTACAGTAGGTATTTTGTATTATAGGCACGTAGCGTAGTTTTAAAGTGGAAAATCTCTTGATGGTGAATAAAGGTAATAAAATTGCGAAAATATTGGAGAAACGTGCTATTGGGAACCAGAGAGGATGGTAATGTATTTTAGGCAAGTACATCGCTGCTTATGTATCACTATTATAAAAAATTCCAGCTCTAGAACGAAATCGCAAAATAATGAAACAAAACAAAGAATGCATAATTTCAGTTCTCCACGCGAAATCCAATCTATTTCCCAATCTTTTTAGCATTTAATTTGATTGTTTTCAAAAAACTTAAAACAACATATTACCAACATTTCAGGATTCTAGGTCTACGGGAAGTACCCTATAGGTTATGTGTGCATGTCCCTTATAAATTTCAAAATATTTGGACATAAACGGTTGTAACTTTTGAATGCGTTGGTTCAGAAGTTTTATTTATATCGCGTCTCCAAGAGGTTACGGACTTGAGTATTTGAAGTTAATTTAAACTCGATAGGTACGTCCACGCGTTCCTGAGAACAGGGGGTTGACAGACGGACAGACAGACAGACAGACGGACAACAAAGTGATCCTACAAGGGTTCCTTTTTTCCTTTTGAGGTACAGAACCCTAAAAAACACAGTAATAAAACAATGAAAATATAAAATAAGAGAAAATACAACCAAGTCTGACAACTCAACCAAACCACAGGCATTAAATCTTCTCTATAGACGGAACAAGGCCGCTGATGAATTCTCGTCACCACATATCTAAAGTAGGGACGTATTCTACTAACATTATTCAAATTATAATTTGTGTTGTAGCGGCGCCTCAACGGATTTCATGATCTCAATTTATTCACATGAAACAACTGAATAGGTATATGATTACAATGATTGGTGCGACGTTTAATGTTTAATATTCATCACGTTGAATGATGAACACACGAGTAGATACCATACTAGCCGAACTCGATGTGGAATATTTGTGAAGAAACCACGAGTTTGAGATATGATAGTAAGCAATATTTATTGAAGAAAGCTTCTAATGTCGGTCAACGAATTGCCATTCAACGTTGCAATGCTGCCTGCATTCTGGGACTCTGCCTTCTGAAATAGATATAGGTGTAAATACTAGTTGTGATTGTTTTACACTGTTATTGTAATTATCTATGTACTGAATAAATTTTCGAAATACATTGAAATTTTTAATTTTAGTATTGATTTTAATTTGAATTTTTTATCGTGACTCGAATATGGACACTAACTTATTTTTGTATTATAATTTATTGTTGTCTGAAATAAACGAATTGAAGAAAGTATCTCAAGTCGTAGTATAATTAGAAATTTAAATTGTGTCTAAAAAGACGCGGCAACAGAAAGAATTTTAGGTTAAGTTTCCATTTGGTTTACAAACTTTCCACATCGAGTTTGGCTAGTGTATATCAAAGTTTGAAATACGAAAATTTTGGATAATTATGGAATCAATTGACTTATGTTCTGTTTTACAGGAACCAACCAATCAAATTGTTTCGGGTCGATAATTCGGCAGGCAACTCAATTTACCTGTTATTTATTGGTAATCAATTAGTTTTCACTGACAACAAATAATCATTCATCCATTGTTGGGATAAAACATCGCGAGTCATCGCTGATTTCGTAATAACGCATTTAGGTAATATCACAGTAAAATTAGTGTTGCAAAAATTTTATATAATATTATAAAGAGGAAAAATTTGATTGTTTGTATTGAATAGGCTCCGAAACTACTGGACCGACTTGAAAAATCCTTTTACCATTAGAAGCCTACATTATTCCTGATGAACATAAGCTACATTTTACCCCGGGGAAATCCTTCATTCCTACGGGAAAACGGGTAATAGGACAACGGGTAGTAAGAATGCAGCTAGTCAGTAAATAAATTCAAATAAATTGTCAACACCTTGCTGTGCAAAAGGGCTTACTACAAAATATCAGATTAACTAGAGGATAAAAAAGCTTGGGACGGGTTTTGCCCCAACTCGAAAAATAATAATAAACAGGCTAAAGGTTTCTTCGTCATTTCTTTACTTTAGTCTACATACCAAAGAGACAGATATAAAAAATATCACTTTATTTCCGTGTCAGTGTTTAGTTTTATAATTTTACCTTTTCTAAGTGTACATTGCATAATTGTATTTATGGAAATAAAGAGTTTTTGATTTTGAATTTTTTCATCAAAACTACGCCAAAGTTATTAAGAAAATTAGGTTTCTCTGTGTAAATGTACAACACTTCCATTCCATTTGCAAATATTTGTTCAGGGCGTTCTATATGTTTTCTATGTATAGAAAAATATCTATCTATGTAGTGTATTGTATTAAGTAAATCAGTAATCTAGTACCCATAACACAAGCTCTGCTTAGATTGGGGCTAGATAATGAATTGTCCAACATTATTTATTTATATCTCAATTGTGACACTGGTAACTTGATTATAATTTCACTGAAGCGGTAGTTACCTACGTTGTTGGTTGTCTATGGTTAATAACAATTAGCTTCTGCCCTCGGCTTTGCACACGTTTTTTGGAATAAAAGTATATATGAATATGTGTCTATATGTTTCTAGGTCCAGATCTTAATTGTGCAAAATTTCAGCTCGATCTATTCAGTAGTTTTGACGTTGTCTTCGGCCAAACATCTTCACAACGGCACTAACTTATGTCTTTATAATTATTAGTAGAATAGTAAGTATGGTAGAAAAAACAATAATTTTATTGCCTTGCCACCAAGAAACAAAGTATGTGCTCATGAAAATAAGTGAAATGAAAATGCTACTTGGCTAACCTGTAAGTATTTTTGCATTGTATTGTACCGCTGATAATATAATATGCTAATCGGTTTATAATAATAATTAATAATATAAGAAGAAATAAATAATATATATAGCTATTATTAAAAATGATAATAGCTTAATTATGAATAGCTTAATTGAGGGAGGAGGTACCTACTCTAACGTGTACTAAACCACTACAAATACTTTGTTCACCGTAGTTTACTTTAATAAAACTACTTATATATTTCTATGCTACATAAAATACCAATTAATATTTGTATGGAAACTATTCTGACTACCAATTAATTCGATGACATCTAATTTTAATGTTTATGATTTGTATAACTAGTTAAGTAGTATTTACTCCTAAAATATTCACGTGCCTGTACTCGGGCGAGATATGCAGCTCTACTGTATTATTCCACCAATGTTTTTGTACCATGTCTTGTGTGAATAAATGTTACTGAATTACTGAATTACCTCAAATCAATTGCTGTTGATGGAAATCATGGCGTTCAATTTGGATTACGAATATCACGTCACGAACCTCAATTAATTTATGAAGGTACCTTTTTAGGTATAGTTACCTTCTTCTACAACCTTAACTAGTCCACTGCTGGCTATAGGCGTTCACTGATAACCGTGGTTCCTATGTTAGAGTAATTAATGACATAATCCCCAGGTCAAGTGCAAAAACCCGTGGGACTTTCTACAGCTCAAGCGCCGTTTGTTCCTGGAGTTACAGTGGAAACTTTGAAGAACTGGCCCCGTTCAATTAGTGATGAAGGATTATGTAGTGTTTCATCTAAAACAACCTAGCGCCGTTTGTCCACCACCACATATTATATACCTGGGACATACACGCTAGTGGCTGCTAGTGTAGTACTACACTAGCCATTCCTCAAACGCGAGTACTATACGAGCGACAGCTACAATAAACTGAACACTACGCTGTGTCACGCAATCTTGAACTCGGCCCAAACTGCCGCAGGTAGTCCTGCGGCAGTTTGGCGTAAAGGAAAACGCGCGCCTGAAAAGCCGCCGCGCTCGTGTTTTTTGTAGTTATTTAAACATGGTGATTAAGAAAATCATTTTATCAAGTCAAACTCTGCGAATTTGTTTAGAAATATTAAGTGTCCTTAGTTTAGTACAAAAAAAGTGTGGTATCAGTAGTTCTCTAGTCATAGTATTGAAAAAACATTAGAAAAAGGGGTAACTTTGGGTATTTTTCTATCGAGCGAAGTTCATTAGATCTTGTTACTGAATGCGACTTTGACTAGACTAGATCCTTACGTAATATATATCTTTTTTTTAGAATTGTAAACACTATTTTCTAAGTGTCAGATGATTTTAAAAATCACTAAAATGCGGCCTCGGCTGACCTACCAAGCCTTAAATAATATAGTCATCGGTGGCGTCCCGTTGGCGGTGGACAAACGATCGACGGCACGTCGTCAATAATCAATAATCATTTATTTCATATGTTTCTAGAACTATACGTCACTTCTTATGCATAGGTTAGTGCCTACGTATGTAGGTATTACCATAATAGCAATTAAGTTAAAAAATATAACTAAATTGCTATTATGGTAATACCTATTATGGTAATACCGTCTTGAACTCGTCTTATATATTATCGTTATCGGTGAAGATAACGTAGATATACATACATACGTGGGCTCCATCGACGTTTACAACGTGAGTTGAAACTTTACTAACATGAGTGTGTAAGTTTACGATAAAACTACCACAGTTTGTGAGCAGGTGCAAGAAAGTTAGTTCGTGGTCTTGGAATTGTTTCTTACAGAGCAGAAGCTCTAGTAAGCTCGTTTTTGCACACCTTAACATTTTGGTTATTTAATTTTTTTACTTTGGTTAAGTAAGAAACCAATCATTTTACATGACCTTTTTAACCCCCAACGCAAAAAGAGAGGGGTGTTATAAGTTTAACGTGTCTGTGTATCTGTGCATCTGTCTGTGGTATCGCAGCCCCCAAACGGATGAACCGATTTTCGTTTAGATTTTTTTGTGTCAAACATAATTTTATCCCGAGTGTTCTTCATGTGCCATGAAAATCTGTCGGGGGGTTGTTAAATTTATTTTTGTTCTTGTATCTTATTTTACACATGGTTTGGTAAATAACAGTCTTTATATTTTGGATGACTCTCCAATTACACGCAAATAGCACATTCATATCATTTCGTTCTATTACCAAAGTATTTTTATTCGTTATTGTACGTGATCTACTTTTGGAGCTATTCTACTAAGTAGTAAAGCTTAGTTCTATTCTTAAAAAAGGTTTTTGTTATTTTTTTATGCAATTTGAAGAACAACCTAGAAAAACAATGACCAATCAACGAAATAAAGAGTTGTAGAAGCGTATACACTGCTCTTTAAAAGATACATGTATTTTGTGTAGTTTTGTAATTATATTTTTTTGTATTTTGCCTTGTTGTGCACACAGCGAGATTATGTTTATCTCTAGAATTAAAATTATAAATATCGCTATTTTAGGGAACCGATTGATATTTTGATGAGTGTACAACAAGTTTTCATAAATATATTGACATTTTACTGTCATTATGTTCTTTCTTTGAAAGTAATAATAATAATTCTGGACAATTCACACAGCATTATCTAGCCCGAACTAAGCAGAGCTTGTGTTATGGGTACTAGAGAACTGATATACATAATACACTTCATAGATAGATATTTTTTATTATACATAGAAAAACATCCAGAACACGCTGAACAAATATCTGCTCGTACAAACATTTGTCCCGAGGCGGGAATCGAACCTGCAACCTCCTGCGTTGCAGGCGGTCCTTCGCCCGCTGCGCCACAGTCGTCAAGTATCTGTCTTAACCTCGAATATAGAGGAAACAGTGGTTTAGCTTGGTTGTCATGGCGGATCAAACCACTACGATAGCGGTGATCCAATATTTTTTTACGAACTAGGTTCTATAGAATCGAGTTCGTAAAAAAAATTGGATCAAAGTAAAATGCAACAAATTTAAATCATTCCAAAACTATTTTGAGAATGATCTGGATTTGTTGCATTTTGGTAGTACTACTTTGACAACTTTGACAAGTGGTTGTAAATTATCATATTCTCGAAAACTTTTATCGGATTCGGTATTTTGCAAACTCGTACCAGCTACTCTATACGAAAGCCATTTCAATCAATAGCTATGTAGATAGTTTGGTATTCATGAGTGTAATTGGAAAAGCTATTACGTTTTATTTTCAATAAAATGCAACGCAATTCCGTAAAACGATTGGTGATCTAATTTGAAACGCTACGAGCAAAGCTTTTTACTTATTACGTGGTTACTAAAATTGTTTAAGGTTAATAAAATTGTAGACATTTTTAAAAGCAGCACTTTTATAAATAAAACTAGCATTTTATATGTGCGCGAGCTGCAAGCAGCTCGCGTCGGCTGTGTATATTGTTTGATTTTAATTGTATACCCCTTTTCGTAACCTACACCCGCGATTTGATCGAAATCGATAACCAAGAGTGGAGACTGCGATATAAAAATGTCACCCATCTTGGATTTGGAAACGGACATCTTTTTCGTAATCTACGAGTTCGAGTTGATCGAAAACGATACCCATATCAATTTGTGGATGGAGAGGGGATTTAGGGGGGGCTGGGAGTGAGGGATCACAGCACGGCTCGCTTCTCTCGCCGTGCTGTTCTCCTATAATCGCATTGCGGTTTGCTTTGCTCACCGCAATACGTCCCCGCTCGTATATATATATATAGCACTTTTATAAATAAAATAGTTAGGTACTGTGTAGAATTTTTCCTCTATAAATTTAAACTTCTTCACTACGACGAGAACTTTTAACGCGTTGACTGTTCAGGCTCCCCGACGAGGCGGTGTGATGATGATTGATGATTGGAGATTATGCGTCTTGGGCCGTGATAGGGTTAACGTAAGCCAGATTTACTCATCAATAGCATACAATAGCGAGACCGCGCGGGCCGTATGCGAATCACACTAATATTATAAATGTGAATGTTTGGATGGATGGATGTTTGTTACCTCTTCACGCCTAAACCACTGAACGGATCAGGCTGAAATTTTGCACACAGGTAATTTTAATCCTTGAATCAAACAAAGGCTACTTTTTATCCCGTTAATCAGTTCTCATGGGATAGAAATCACTTTATGGAAACGTTTACGTTTCCATAGAAACAACGCGTGCGAAGCCGCGGGCATAAACTAGTTAAATTATAAGTTATAAGTAAAGTATAAGTTAATAGTAAAGCTAGTTCTACGATCGTTACTTACAGTGTAGCATCTTTTTTCATAAATCTTAAACAGGCACTAGTCTCTCACAACACAGGTAGATAAGCATATTAGGAA
The DNA here is from genome assembly GCA_949316285.1 of Eupithecia subumbrata. Classification (NCBI taxonomy): domain Eukaryota; kingdom Metazoa; phylum Arthropoda; class Insecta; order Lepidoptera; family Geometridae; genus Eupithecia; species Eupithecia subumbrata. The sequence goes on along the minus strand of OX438630.1, from coordinate 13,699,951 downwards.
TCTGTTTTTACTCTCCCACCAATAGCTTTAACACGACCTAGCCTAAGCCTGATTTATAAATATGTAAACTTTATATAGATAAGATACCTTTGTGAGAGAAAATAAACGTTTATTTATTCATATTATTATTTATTAGCATCATAAATTTTTAGAGTTCCGTATATCACTTCGGTTGTCTGACTGTCAAGACCCTTTTCCTTAGGAACGAGTGGAGGTATGCAGTTGAAATTAATATCAATTAGTTACCTCACTAACTATTCAGTGAGTAGTACTTACACTACTACGCCGTAGCACGTCTACGCCGTAGCACGTCTACGCCGTAGCGCGTCTACGCCGTAGTGGGTCTACGCCGTAGTGGGTCTACGCCGTAGAGCGTCTACATCGTAGCATTATGAAAATGCAAAATATGATGGGAATATCAGCGAAATATAATGTCTCGATTCTAGTTTGAGGACCTCTGATACGCAGGAAGTTGCGGGTTCGATTCCCGCGTCGGGATAAAAGTTTGTACTATCTGCAGACTACCGCATTAGCTCCGGGTGTTCAAGATGTTTTTATGTATAAGTAATAAAAATTATGTAGTATATTTTATTGATCCGTTATTACCCATAACACAAGCTCTGCTTAGCTATATTTTCTGGTTAGATATTAGAATGCTATGTGAATTGTTTGGTATTATTTTATTTTTCAATACAAAAATGTGGTTATTCTGCGATTTAAATAGGTACAATCAAATAAAATTGAAGTTTCTGTGAGTAAGAGTAATATAGAAATAAAAGTATTTTAGTGGAAGGAAGCGTCCTCAAGACGCTATACCTGAGTATTTGCAACAGTCTGCAATTAGCTCAACTGTTTCAATTATAAATACTAGTTCTAATTTGCTTCCGTTCTTCGATTTTAATTTTCTTTACTCATAAAGCTTAACTTAATGCATATAAAAGTTTAAAACAAACCACCAAAATTACTATGTATTTGTTTGAGCTACTCTCCAAAACGGATGAACCGATTTTGACGGGATTATTTTTGAGGCTATAATCTACTAATAACTATATGCTTAGTTTTTGATTACTTTTAAAATGGCTACCTACCTTACTTTAGCTATTAACTGTAATGTAATCCTACTATAATAAATTACAAAAATATATACTTAATTAAAATTCCTTAATAATAAATCACCCCTATTTTGTTACCCTTTAGATTTATAGGTAAAAAGGGTAAAAAAAAATCCAAATTTATGTGGGGCCAAGTTCAATGTATACTCTATCCAATAAAAAATCGGACTACTCTGTAAAAAGTTATGCGTGGTCAAACATTACAATCAGTCAGTGAATAATCAATCATCTTTTGTTTTCCCACCCTTATGGTTGGAATTAATTTTACAAATTCAAAAGGGACAACCCTTTTCAATAAAAAAAGAATTATTGAAATCGGACTACTCTGTAAAATGTTATGCGTGGTCATACACAAAAAAAAATATACGCGTCGGCTTGAGACCTCCGTTTTTCGTTGGTTGAAAAAATCAAAAGCATTGAAACTCAAGGTATGCCCCACTTGGCATAGCTACGTAAAATATTTAAATAATTGTGAGGATTTTAAAACCTTTTCGCAGATTGAATAAACAAAGCAAGGGTTGGAATGCGGCCCGCTCGGGACGGAATGCCTCAAAGGGCGGGTGAAATTAGATAACGTTTAAAAACTGCCTGTTGTGCTGATACAGCTCGAAAAGGAATTTGAAAAGTAATAAGGCTGCCAGATTTTAAAATAGCAACCTGGGTCATTTCAAAACAGTGAATCAATTATTCACTGTTTCTTTATGGTTATAAGGTTATGCCGAGGTTTCAAAACAATACAATACAATACAATACAAAAATACTTTATTGTACACCAACAAAAATACAATAAAAGAGACATTAAATAAGACACAAGTACAATGGGCGGCCTTATCGCTTAGAAGCGATCTCTTCCAGGCAACCTTTGGATGGAAAGAATTATGTGAATTTAAGAAAGGCAGGGGTGTACCAATTATAAGCAATCATAATATAATATAATAATAAATATTGACAATATACATATATTATAAATAAAACACTCGTCTGAATTCTGAGTGTCCTTATCCTACTCATATCCTATCCTACTATAATATTAGAAAGCCAAAGTTTGTGAATTGTGAAATTTTTGTTACCTAAGATCTCCAAAACTACTGAACAGATCAAGATGAAATTTGGCGAACGTTTAGGGCTAAGCCTAACTTAAATAATAGGCTATAATATAGGCTTTATATATACATTTGCCTCCCCAGTCTGCGAAAAAACTGAAAAACGGCCCGAGTCAGATTTAATTGACTTCAAAAAAGGGGTAGGATAACATTCCGCTGCTGAAAGTAGGTATGTTTTTTATTTAGTTGCCCGATTTCTCTTAAAAAAACACAGGTTTTAAAACCTATCATTTTTGCAATAGTCTGCAGCTAGCTCAATTATTTCAACTGTAAATTTTAGTTCTTATTTATTGGTATTATTTGATTGTTATCTTCCTTGTGAATAAAGATAACACCTACTAGTAAAAATCACTACCAATGTCTCACAAAAGAATATCTGTACTTTCACACAACATCACCTAGCTTTAACAATTAACTGGACATCCGTGAGGGCGGGTGCGGCGGCAGATTTGGCCGAAGATCTCAAGAGACGCAAATATGCAGGTCTCGACAGAGCCTACACATTTGCTCCCCTTGGAGTCGAGACCCTAGTCCGTGGGGTACCGAGGCTCTTCGGGTTTTAAAAAAACGCGTAAGCCGAGAGCTGGTCAGTATCTGGCACAGCGCATCAGCATTGCCATACAGCGGGGCAATGCAGCCAGCGTCTTGGGGACGCTTCCGACTGGTATTGATATGGATCAGTTGAGCTACCTATTGATTGTTTGCAACAGTCTGCAGTTAGCTTAATTGTTTAAATTGTAAATACTAGTTCTAATTTATTTCTAGTATCTTATTGTAATTTTCTTTGTGAATAAAGGCTTCTGCCATTAAAGAAAATTTAACTAAGAATTAATTAATTTAATTAGTTGAGCTACATATAGATTGTTTGCAACGGTCTGCAATTAGCTTAATTGTTTTAATACTAAATACTAGTTCTAATTTATTTATATTATTTGGTAGAAATAAATTAGAATAAGATCAAAACAATCAAATAATTAAAGTTTTCATTATATTACTTGTTTACCAAGCAGTCCTCATTTTCGTTTCCTACTGTTGTAAAAAACACAGTAAGAATAACGTACGTAAGTAATCAAATACCGGAACTTAATACTGCAGGTACAAAAAACAGAGTGCACTTTCTTCGATCAACACAGTGAGGCGTAAGTATTGGATTCCTATAAAAGCGTTCATAAAGTGCTGCTTTCCGTGAAAGTGATGTCACGAGGCCATTTCAAAGATGTTTCGCCGCTGTACTTGACAAGGATTTGGAATGATAGAAACTTGCATAAATAAATAAATAATGCTGGACGATCCGATAACCGCTTTTGACTGTTAATAGAATAGTTTATTGTGTGTTGCAGTGGCAAATAAATGAGTTATCTATAGATTGTTTGCAACAGTCTGCAGTTAGCTGAATAGTTTCAATGAGGTTCCGTAACGTTTTTAGTTAAGAATGCACATTTATAGAGCTAAGAAATCCTTAACATACCTACACTGCAATTTTTTTTTGTTCTACGACAGAAATTGACCAAGTTATGACCAAATTCCTAGCGAAGTTCACTTAGTGACCGCCGCGGTCGCTGTGACGTCACTCCCTCGGTCACCGCCAGTTAGCCGTTGTTTGGTTATTTGTAACTTTGAAATCAATTAAGTGTCCGATTTGTGTCTAATTCACCTTTTTAACCGACGAATCGTGAAGTAAGAGGGCGTAATGTTTATAACTTAATATCTTCGAAAGTAATGGTCCGATTTGGATGATTCAAAAAGATAAATCATTTTTATGTCATAAAGAATAACGTATGTAAATACGAATAACATGGATACAATTTCTATTGAAATTGCTATAAGTTTACTGATCCTCATTGTAAATACTACTTCTAATTTATTTTTACTATTTGATTGTAATTTTTCTTTGATAATATAGATATTTACTTTATCTCTGATCAGTTGAGCTACCTGTAGATTGTTTGCAACAGTCTGCAGTTAGCTCAATTGTTTCAATTGTAAATACTAGTTCTAATTTATTTCTATCATTTTATTGTCATTTTTTTATATCTATCGATAGATAGATGAAGATATGATATGATGAAGATACAGTGTATCGATTATAATATCTAATATACACTGTAGATAGATAGATAGAAAATACTTTTATTGCACACTTTAAACTAAGAAACAAATTAAAAAGAAATAATTATTGTAACCTAAGTGACAATTGGCGGTCTTATCGCTCAAGCTGTATCTTCATCATCATCACTAGTGGCTTAGTGCCCACTTCTGAACATAGACGCACTCCATGTCACTGGCAGTCAGGGTGTAATTCTGCATCCGAAAGGTTAAATTATTTAAGCTTTCGGAAGTTTGGTTAAATTATTTAACCTTTCTTAAATCCTGGCTGCCAGCGAAAGAAGTGACTAATGTAATACGGAGGTGAAGAAATCGCACAATTTTTTTCGTGCGGGGTGTTTGGGCGTCAGTCGTCGATGGGATTTATGGGCGAGCGTGGTGTGGAATTGCCTTACCTTGTTGGCTGTCCAAGAAAAACGGTGCAGGTTGATTTATACACGTAAACTTGGGAACTTATTTATTACTCATACAGCAGTCTGTTTTCGTGTAGGTTTTTCGTTTCGATGGAAAATATCACGTGAAATAAAGAAAAAAAATAATTGCTGCAGCCTTTATTAACAGAGAAAATTACGATCAAATAATAGAAAATAATTAGAACTAGTATTTTCAATAGAAACAATTGAGCTAACTGCAAACTGTTGTAAAACAATCTACGTCTACAGATAACTCAATTGATCCATATCAATACCAGTTGGAAGCGTCCCCAAGACGCTCTTGGGTACGTCTTGGGGACGCTGGGCAGCATATGGCGTAGCGTATCAGCATTGCCATAGAACGCGTTGTGGGCCATTATTTTATTTTGGGTACAATAATCGGTCCCCATCGAACAAAACCGATTTTGTCAAAAATATAGGTAAATACAAAAATAAAACAGCTATTGGCAGCTACCGATTAAAATACCTGTACCAGAAAAACATATAAATTAATGTTAAATATTACATTTATTTGCAAATTACGGTAACTCAGTTGTTTTTTTAAGCAACGCAGTTGTTTTTCCTATAAAAATTGGCTGTCCCTCTGTGCGAGTCACTTGACATAAACTTAAATTACTTTAAAAATGTTCACGACGTCAATATTTTTGAAAGTTTTAAGCAATGTGTAATTGTTTGAACTTTACTAGAACGCCAATAGGTATGATTTTACCACAACAGTTTAATAGTAATAAAATATTTCTCGCCGTGTCCCCGTTGCAAAGCAAAATGCCGCGTACCCAGTGTTACCATAGGAAAGTGTCCCTTAAATAAAGCTTTTTAGACATCTTTACTTGTAATATCCTTTGATTGGCCATGAATTTGATATTGGCGCGCGGGAGGGTTGCAAGGCGGTGCAACTGACCCAACTAGTCGCTCGAGAGTCACCGTTCGGGGTGCGTGTGTTTATTGTGAGACCACTGAGTTACCGACGACGGACGGTGAGTTTCTTAGATATTATTAATTTTATTCAATGCAAAATATGTAATAATTAGTCAACATTGTGGTTGTATCATAATTGATTTAGAATATTTATCCATTTAGGTACCAAGTTTGAAAACGTTTAGTTTTACAACTGCGTTACCACTATACTGCGTTACTACCAGGAGTAACGCAGTTGTAACTTCGGTAACACAGTGGTTTTCCGTATGCTTTTCACACCTTAATCACACATTTTATGGCAGAAATATTACATTTAAGTATTGTTTTGTTATAGAATAATAACATCGAACAAAATGGCTTTAACATCGGCTGAAAAACAACGGCGTTATAGGCAAAAGTTAAAAGAAAATGTAGTGAAGAATGCCGAAGCCAAAAAAAACATCTGGAATGCTATCATACTACTAAAAACTCGTAAAAGACATGACAGAGAGGGAACATAGATATGCTAAACGCAAATGGAAGATTGCAAACAAGAAACGTCGAGAGCGTCAAAAAGCAACACAGGCCATTTTGGTTGAAACCCCAGTTTCCACACGACGTTCAGGCACTCCTATTTCTCCTAGGTCAAGGGGAAGAAGACATGTAAGACGAGACCGGTCTGCATTATACAGACAAATGGATAAACTAAAAAAGAAGTGTAGTAAGAACAGAAAAAGATACCAGAGACAAAAGGCAAGGAAGATGGAGATCCTAAAAAGTTGATGTTTCAAAGATTTTTTTATATATGTTTAAGAAGAGTTGTGTTAATTTTTGTTTAATTTTGAAGACTATGATTGTTTTCTCATGTTTTTATTTGTTTAAACTTGAAAAAAGTACAAAATGCTGTGATTAAGATACCACTGTGTTACTTGTTTTACCACTGTGTTACTTTTGTCCCTCTTTTTCTGGTAGCATTTAGTGCCATAAAGCTATTTAATAATTAATAAGATTTAAAATTTTAAGATAAATCCATTATTTAACTTGTTTTTACCTATTCCTTATGCCATCAGCATAAAATAATAACTATTTATTCCTATTTTCGAAATGTCTTTGCTTTTAGTTTAATGTTTGGTAACACAGTGTCAAACTTAGTTATAAAAGAAATCATTAGACTGAGACTATTCGTGATTTAACTTTATAAGATTATCCTATTATTGTTGTTAGTTAATGTGATATGTTTCTGAACTGAACTAAATGTTCCAAACAATAAAACTTAATTTTGTAAGAAAGTAACGCAGTTGTTATTATTCCTAATCATTTCTTGAACAAACGTCAAAAAATATAAGACTTAGCAAGAAAACGTCACTGCAAAGGTATATAATGTTTAGTATAGTTAATAGTGAACATGAATAGACATTAAACGGTACAAAATACTCACAAAAATTTTCCAAAAAAAAAACTGCGAATGTAGTCCAAAATGGTCCCTAAATAAAATAATGGCCCTTGTATCGCATCAGCAGATGCGCTGCGCCAGATAATCACTCACTCTCGGTCCACGCGTCGTTTGTAATAGTTATAGAAAACCATAATTTTCGTCCATGGTTACTCTACTACGAAAATATAAGAAGTTAAGATCTTTTTATCCTTAGCTTGGGCTAGATAATGCTGTGTGAATTGTCCAGCGTTATTTATTTATTTTATTTGATTATTTATTTTATTGTATGTTATCATAGATGCATTCATGCATTATCTAATGTGTTTGATGTATTAATGCATTATCTAATTAATTACTAAATGTCTTGATAAGCTGGTTTAGATAAGCACGAAACCCTAGAAAAATATTAAACAAAGAGCCTTAAATGAATTTATGATCTATTCAATTACTACACGCAAAAGTTTCACGTATAGACTCAAACTTCTCAATCGAGTTGGTTTAAATCTGAAAGTTCTGCAATTTTACAGTTCCTTAATTTGATATTCTGGAACTTTGTGAATACGCCATTTGAATACGTAATAAAATACAATTATTTTGTAGCTTTATCGCAGTTTCTATGCATTATAAGGTATTAGATTATCCAAAGGCACACGTATAAACATGAGCTCATGACAAAAGAGATGTACCCTAACCCGACAAAACATGGTTGTGAAAAAACTAAAGTTTATAAATTAACTAACCTAACCTAACAGTATTATTATTATATCTGTGGTTGAACTAATTAAATAAAGAAAAGACGGTGAGCCGCCACTCTTTGATGACCCTGCCTGTAAGCTGAAAGCATATTATCTCTCATTGTGGTAAGATGTTTTACATTGTAGAACCTTTTTCTAGATGTGTCCTAGTTTGTTTTGGCATTTAAATTGTTGGGGTCAAGATTAAATTATACGGTTATCTATTCTTTAGAACGTTTCTATTTACATGGAATAATGCTTTTATTTAATATTAAACATATATTAGACACATAAGTGATTATATAAACGTGCTGGTGGTTTCTTTTTCACTTCTTCCACTAGTGGATATTGAAGTGAAGAGAATTTTTAATAACACTTTATTTCTTATTTGAATGTAATTAATGGGTAGACTTGTCTGTGTTTATCTTGTGAGCCTAAAGAAATAAAATTATTGACTTCTGACTTCTAATTTACATTATTCCCAATTCCCAAAATGTGAGGTTGCATTGTAAGGTAGGTAATTCCACAATTCTATCGCAATAAGACCATTTTATAGGTAGGTAAAGCCCATGATTCTATCACGTGCAATGCGCCCTCTTAATATTTTTACTTGTTACGTTTTGCAGGACCAATCGTACCCCTCGGAAAATTTTGACGAGCGGCAAACAAACAATTCACATATATTAAAGATAATTTTGAGAAATGTTTGTAAATATTATTACTTTGAGTAGGTAATGGCTTTAATTAAATGTTTGCAAACAAACCATGATACATATAACTAAAACTCGCTTGCTTCGAGGCCACGGCGTCAAGTTTCAAATACATATTAAGTAGGCAATATTTATTGAAGGAAGTATCTCATATCAATAAGTAGGTACCTAATGCAAATTGCGTATAAAAAGACGCGGCGACGGAGCGCATATTTGGTTTAGTATGGGCGGTTTGGGCATCGAATTTGCTGGCATAGACATAGACATACCTACTATTTATTTGCCACAACACACACATTAAAAAATTAAGAACACAAGTACAGTAGGTACATTTAACAACCTCCGTGGCGCAGCGGGCGAAGGTCCGCCTGCGACGCAGGAGGTTGTATGGGTTCGATTCCCGCCTCGGAACAAATTTGTGTACGATCTGCAGAAATTTGTTCCGTTGGTCTGGGTGTTTTCTATGTATAATAAAAAAATATCTATCTATGTAGTATATTGTATTAAGTATATCAGTTATCTAGTACCCATAACACAAGCTCTGCTTAGCTTGGGGCTAGATAATGCTGTTTGAATTGTCCAGCATTATTTATTTATTTATTTATCTACCGGGGAGGGCAGCAGCGTCCTACAGAACAATTCTACCGCCAAACTGCGATCCCCATTGAGGATTATGGGCAATCACCCCATGAGATGCTTATCAGGAGGAGGCCTGCGTCCAGCAGTGGACCAATATAGGCTGTTGAGGTTGAGGTTAACTTTGTAACACCTTGTGTTATGGGTACTAGATAACTGATATACTTAATACAATACACTACATAGATAGATATTTTTTATTATACATAGAAAACACCCAGACCAAATATACCAGATATACCTTAGTCGCCTCTTACGACACCCGCGGGAAGAGTTGGAGTACAAAGTTAAGGATAATTATTCCCTTACGAAATCAAATAATATCCCAAACATTCTCGGCTTCCACGGGACTTGAACCCGCATCCTTCCCTCATTACCGGAATGTGCTAATCAACTACACCACGAGGTTAAGTGACGCAGGAGTCGAAAATATCTGGGACTTTCTTCGGACTCTAGCACCGTTAACTCCACCTACTGGGGAAACATTGAAGTTTATCCAATCCTGTTCAAGACTGAAGCTATATTTAGTTCGTTTGACGAGAGGTGTCGCGTTGCTCAGTTCTAAGGAAAATTACCCTGAGTATAATAACAAAAACCCTCGAAGTAGGTACCTACGTCCTGAAATACGTTAATATTATATGACATTACGTTTTATCGGCACATAAAGTTCGCAACAATCTGCCCGTGGTCTTAATAAAGTGGTGACGTCACAACTAGGTGATAACGCGCCTCCATAATCCCTAACTGGTAATAACTGGTTTATGAGAGCTGGTGGACACGTAGCGTCACTATTTCAGAACTGTAAATTTACTTATTACCTAGGTATCAGGCTGTATTAGGTATTGAAATAATGAAAATTCTCTGATTTCGGGAGCGTTGACAGTTTTCAACGTGCTATCAATACTTTTGCCCACCAGTAGGTACTGTTAAATAATCGTTTATTTTAGTAAATATTTATAATCATCACTTCAGCAGTCTAGGACCCAAACATATAAAGCGCGAGATTTCCATTGAAAACTTTTAAAAACCTTTCTGCACGAAATCTCTCTCTTATTGATTAGCACACAACAGTTTGCGCAATAAATCAGTTAGCTTTGGTTTACCCATAGGTAATTTTGTGTCACCCCCCTTGTTAGAAAACACGATCGCTGATCGCTAGCGCATTGATCGCAAACAACAAACAACGATCTAGTTAGTTTTCGACTCCTACGTCACTTGACCTCGTGGTGTAGTTGGTTAGAACATTCCCGTACTGAGGGAAGGATGCGAGGTCAAGTCCCGTAGAAGTCAAAAAATTTGGAGATTTCATTAGATTTCTTTGATATTTTTAAGGTTACGTACCTCAAAAGGAAAAAAGAAACCTTATAGGATCACTTTGTTTTCCGTCTGTCTGTCTGTCCGTCTGTCAACCCTCTTTTCTAAGGAACGCGTGGAGATATCGAGTTGAGTTAATTTTAAATATTCAAATCCGTAACCTCTTGAAGCCGTGATATAAAAGTTTAAGACAACGCAATTAAGGTTACAGCCGTTTATGTTCGAATATTTGGAAATTTCCTATGGAATCACATGCACATATAAACTATAGGGTACTTCCCGTAGACCTAGAATCATACAATTTGGCAAGAAGCCAGGTCTTATAGCATAAATAAAGGAAAAATCCGAAAACAATGAATTTGTTGTTAATTTACAAAAGTAAATTTTGATTGTCGCCATAGGTCGAAACCTAAAGGGTATCCTTTTGACCTAAAATTATAAAATTTGGCAAGAAACAAGGTCTTATAATTACCCATACGGAACCCTTATTGTATGAGTCCAACTCGCACTTGACGTTTTATTTTTATAATCAGCCCCATAATAAGCTAAACTTATAACAAACAAACGAAAACAAACAACAAAATTAAAACTAATCAGTCCAATTGTAGGTATGTTCCTAGTTAGCCTTTACAAATTGTGCAATTCGATCATTATTTGCAATTTCTTATTTTTGCACTCAGTGAACTTCTACCAGATAAAAGCACTCGAGTATTAAATTCATCTCGTTACTCGGACAGAATCTGATTGAGCAAAAGGCAGTCCAATCAAACGCAGACATTAAAGAGATTTCAGCTCAGGACGATTTATTGCAAGCTGGGGCCCTATTCTGCTAAACTAAACGCTTCGCTATGACAGTGGTATCGTCGCAAAATGACACGTTTTCTACTTTAAGGCGCTTACCTGACCCAAATCCGCCACAACCTATTTCATCTTATTATTATGTTAACCTTTAAAGTCTTATGAGGCGTATTTTATGAGATACAAGCATTTTAGTGCGGGAATCGGGAAAAACGCGCGCCGCGCGCCACCCGTGATCCTTGAGGGGTAGCCTTGATAGTTAAAAGCTATTTTTGGAAAGAACACCCGATCGGTTAAATGAAGGAATTTTCAAGAAATCGTTTTTGTAGTTTATGATACTTATCATAAGCTTATTTTTAATAAATAATGCTGGACAATTCACACAACATTATCTAGCCCCAAGCTAAGCAGAGCTTCTGTTATGGGTACTAGATAACTGATATACATAATACAATATACTAAATACATAAATATTATTTTTTACTATACATAGATAAACATCTAGATCACCCTGAACAAATATCTGCAGAGCGTACAAACATTTGTCCCGAGGCAGGAATCGAACCCGCAACCTCCAGCGTCGCCCACTGCGCCACAGAGTTCGTCTAATGAATGCCCCTGTAAAATTTATATTTTGTATAGTGTAGGCGGAGATGCGATGTTGCTCTTTTTGCTCACAAAGATTGACACTGACCGCTATTACGCTGTTACCATTTGCAGTGAGCATGATACGTTACGCGCTGTGTTTCAAAATCTGTTTCGTTGCTCATTGCGAGCGGTTTCTTGTACTCTCGCTGTGTAACATGTTACATTACATCCCGTAACACCGGTCGGCTTAAGATGTAAGAAATTACAGAAGGGACGCACGTGAAAAGAGTCATTTTTAAAACCATTCTCTTCAATCTTTCCGTGCAAAATGCACTGCACGCACTATCTGCAGGGGTATTTTGATTCGTCGGAAAGATATCGGAAGCTATTTACGAAGAAAAACGTTTCCGATATCGAATCCGACGGCCTTTCCGACGAATCAAAATACCCCTGCTGGAGTTCCATTCTAAGTTTTGATCTAAGTATTCTAAGTGGCGATTCTGCGACAGTACCAATGCCATAGTAAAGCAATTGGTTAGCAGAATTGGGTGTCTGGTATAAGGGTATGATTACGAGAGGTCGATGGGTTTTCGATTAGCGGAAGCGGAAGCGTTACTGTATTTTAGGCACTTTTTTATGCAAAGAAATTATAATTATGAATCTTTTAAATCAACCTAAGTATAAAATTAGAGAGAATTTTAAGTGTGGTTTATTCAAGATAGAATCAAAAGCATTTTTTACTAAAATTACTGTAAAAAGTTGTTTTATATTCGGTTGTCTTTTCATTTATTTCTAGTTAAATTTCACGTCTGAATATTCGTTGATTTACACCCCGATTCGAGAGGTAAATTCAATTATTTTGCGAGTGAATAGGAGCTTTCGGAGATTTCTAGTTTCTGCCCGTGGGTTTTTCGGGATAAAAAGTAACCTCTACGAAATATGGTCTACTTCCCTGCCAAATTTCATTAAGATCCTTTCAGTCGTTTAGACGTGAAAAGGTAAGACAAACAAAGGTGACAGACAAATAGACAGATACAGTTACGTTCGAATTTATAATTATATCTAGCTGCTGCCCGCGGCTTTGCACGCGTGCGAAGGTATGCGGCTATACCGTCTACCTCCCTGCCAAAAATCATTAAGATCCGTTCAGCCGTTTAGAATTGAAAAGGACAAACAGACAGAGTAACTTTCGAATCTATAATATTAGTACCTATAAAATAATGGCTCCTTCCCATTTCGTACCTTCCCATCTCGTAAACCTTTTATGTTATACATAAGTACATTGAGCTGGCAATGTATCATCAACACCGAAATAACAGTTGCAAAAAAGGTATCAGTAGTCCGGTTACTTAATTCAACCGGACTACTGATACATCGAGCGACTCAGTAGTCCGGTTGAGTTAATTGTAACCGGACTACTGAGACTACACTATATTTACCAACTCTGAGCTGACAAGGAAAAAACTAAAAGTTATTAGTTAGAACACAAAACTAACCACGTATCTTATCGCTCCTTTGTTAATACAGGGTGTCCAGTGGCAGATTTCAATGTTTAAAAAACTGTAAAAAAAAACTACACTTCTGATATAAAGCAAGTTTATTTTAATTTTATAACAACAAATGCGGATTTCATTTTTTAAAAACCACGTTCTCCAAATGGCGGCCATCGAGTCTGACACACTCTTCCAGTCTAGCACGCATGTTTTCATAATCGCGTTTACAGAGCGACTGGGGAATCCTGCTGACTTCGGCTCGAATATTTTCTTTAAGTTGTGTCACAGTGCTCGGATTTTTTTTTATAAACAACAGATTTTAGGTATCCCCATAAGAAAAAGTCACATGGGTTTAAATCGGGTGATCTAGGTGGCCACGGAATGGTACCGTTTCGGGATATGTTTTTTTCAGGAAATAACTGCCGCACTGCATTCATGGACACATTAGCAGTATGAGCTGTGGCTCCGTCCTGCTGGAACCATGTGTTTTGGTTGAAGGATGGACTATTCTGTAGTTCTAGTCTAAAAAAGTCACTTAACATCTGGGTATATCTCTCCGAATTCACAGTTACAGTTTGGCCACGTTGATTTTCAAAGAAATAGGGCCCTATGATTGCAGATGCAGACATTTTCATCCGTGGCTACCGATGGTGTAGGTCCAGGCCTGGGTCTATTCAATGTTGATCCTGTAGCTCTGAACCTTGCTACCCATGATTGAATGAGGTTGATCGATGGTCCATCATGTAATCGACGAATACCGTAACGATTATTAATTCGACGGCGTGCTACAGACAGCGAAAATCCACTAGAATTGTACGCCTCGATGGCAAAAGCGCGATGCGCTCCACTGTTCCATGGCAATTAAAAAATCCGCACCACTTGCGCTTCTAACGACGCCCCCAGCGCCCCTTTATCATGTTGCGTTCAGAAACTATGTTCGCTCAAACTTTGAAATCTGCCACTGGACACCCTTGCTTTCATTTTTGTGCCCATGGCATGCGGGTCGGGGATCGCACTTCGGTGGTAGAATTGTATCTGCAGGGAGCGCTGCTGCCCGCCTCCGGTGGATATCGCTTAGTCGCCTCTTACGACACCCGCGGGAAGAGTTGGGGTGGTGCAAATTCTAAGCCGGCATCACACAGCTTCTTTTGACAGAGTTCTTTTGGTATAAGAAAATTAACTTCTTTCTTGAGAAAAATATTTTTTATTCTAACCAATCCTTTCCATGCAAAGGTTGCCTGCAAGAGATTGCTGTCAGCTATTGTACCTCTCGGTATAGCTAATATTTTCTGTTTGTAAAATTAAGTTATAAGTTTTGATGATGGCTTGTAATTATCTATCTATAACTTCTTCATTAATTACCGAAATATTCTTTAACGCGTTCACTGCCATGGCTCTGCGGTGCGACAGCGATAACAGTGGCGCGTCGCAGCTGCAGGAGGGGGAAATTGTCAGTGCGTCAGTGGCAATGAATGTCTTAAATGGCCAGGTTACCGCCGACAACGCTAGAGCAAGAAATAAATAGCGAGAAGGGATTTATTTATATTACGTGAGCTCTGTTGGAGGCTACAAACAGTAAAAACGTTTTCCGTGTTCAAAACTCACTCGTGGATTAGTGGGTCTCCGATCTGGAAAGCAATGATAATCTGTGGATGTGCTAAAATCATGTTTTGTTTGTTACTGAATAATCTTGCTTTTACGACCAAAAATTACATTGTACACTTAGGCGAGAAAGTGCCCAATTTCTATCGAGTGTGTCATTTGAGGGCCGAGGCGCAGCCGATTCTCCCGAGTGATACCGACATAGTGCTTTATACTACACCTTCGAAGAAAATCATGATTTTAGAATCTACAAAATCACTCATAAAATAAATAAGTAAATGAAAACTTTATTCACAAAGAAAATTATAATATAATTAGTATGTACAATTGAAACAATTGAGCTAACTGCAGACTGTTGCAAACAATCTACAGGTAGCTCAACTGATCCATATCAATAGCAGTCGGCGCATCCCCAAGACGCTGGCTGCATTGCCCCGCTGTATGGCAATGCTGATGCGCTGCGCCAGATACTCACCAGCTAAACTAGTTGTTACTGGCAACGTTCCTAATGTTATACGTTTGTAATTTTTATGACAATAACTTACGAAAATTTAAAACCTATTTGGACACCCATAATACCGCATCGTCAATAATTCTATTCCTAGTTGAGTTGCACTATAAATTAAATTCACATGCGGCTCACAAAGTTATATGTACGATGCACATAAAATATGATGCATCTGCTAAATGTATTAAATGGAGCTGTATTCAATTTATAGAGGGACAGGTATTGGAGTGGATTGCTTTAGCTCATAACAGGTTTTTGAAAATCCTTGACATTCTCGACAGCTTATATTCGTCCATTGCTGGACGCAGGCCTCCCCCTGATGAATGCCTTATTGGTTTTTATCTCATGGGGGGTAATGCCCATAATCTCCACTCTGGACATGCGGGTTGAGGATCGCAGTTCGGTGGTAGAATTTTTCTGCAGGAGGCGTTGCTGCCGGCTCCCGGTGGATATCCCTTAGTCGCCTCTTACGACACCCGCCGGAAGAGTTGGGGTGCTGCAAATCCTAAGCCGCACCACACGGCATTTTGATAATACCTTCACTAAATTCTGGACTACAAGTATCATCATCATCAGCTACTGTATGTCCAAAACCTGCCTAAAAACCAGCGCAGTATTTGATAATGCTTAACTGCAACATGCTGAGGCAGGATCCCATTTTACTCTTGACAACTAACAAAATAACCATTCTACCATCTTTTTCATCCAGGCAACTGGTTGTCCCCTCGGAAAATTTATTTCACGTAGACAACTAGTTGTCTGGGTTGGTTGTCTGGGCGGAACAAACTTACTGTACCAACCTAGTTTATAAGATTGGTTTAACACTTTCATTGCCCCCGACGCACATGGACATAAGCTCGTACACCTGCGGCGCGTCACTGGGGGTTGCACATCGTAGCATGGCAGTAATAATAATAAATAATGCTGGACAAATTCAACCTCAACCTCCTCAATCTCAACAGCCTGTATTGGTCCACTGCTGGACGCAGGCCTCACCCTGATAAGCGCCTTGTTGGCTTTTATCGCATGGGGAGTAATGCCCATAATCTCCACGATGGGCATGCGCGTTTGGGATCGCAGTTCGGTGATATAATTGTTCTGCAGGGGGCGCTGTTGCCCGCCCCGGTGGATATCCCTTAGTCGCCTCTTACGACACCCGCGGGAAGAATTGGGGTGGTGCAAATTCTAAGCCCGCACCACATAGCTGCCAAATTGAATTACATTAATTAAACTGCATTGAATAGATTAATGTGTATGTCGGTGACCAAACTTTCGCACCAACGACGCCAGCCTCTTTCAAGCAAGCCTTGAGGGAGGCTGGCTGGTGACAAAGGTAGGTAAATTTGATTTCATTTGATTAACATTCACAAATGATTTTGTTTTTATAGAAAAAAGAGCAGTCTGAATAAACTCTTGAATGGTGATGATGTTTTTTAATTTGGTCGCAACAGTGTGTCTGCCTAAAAATATAATACGGCCTACCAATTATTATCTAGAAGAGTTTTTTGGGTCTCTCTCTCTGTCTCATTGCTGAACATAGACCCAAAGGCCGCCATAACGGTCCTGAGTCGCCTCTATCCATGGACACCCTGCGACTGCTACTACAACGTTGGTCCGTCCTCTGGGTGCTCTTCTCACATTCTATTCAAGAGCCTTTACTCCTCAACGGTTATCGGTTCTGCGAGCTATATGACCTACCCACTGCCATTTCAGAGCTGTCGGTTTCTTTGGTTCTTTGACGGATTTCCTTATGTCGAATTCTATCACGTAGAGAAACTCAGTTTCTGTTTCATTTCTGTTTCACTCCAAGCATACCGCCATACTAACATATGCTTGATTTTATTATGTGTGATTTATTGAAAATGGTTTTCAGTTTTGACCACTGAGTTCCATTATAGGAAGAACGAGAAGTTGAACGCTGGAGGTCATATTATCGATGACAGATTTAGGCCATTTAGTTTTCGCTGTTTTGGCACTGAACGTTTGCGTGAACATCGTGGCCGTCTTTGGAACTAAGATTACGGTTGTCATGTTGTTTTGGTACGCCTCAAAAAATTTAATTTTATACTTAAGACGGTCGAAAGGGGCGCTTTCAATCGGCACAATAAACAACTGTCAATGCGTATATGATATTTCCAAGATATAAGATATTTGGTGTTAGAATTGTTCTGCAAGGGGCGCTGCTGCGCGCTCCTGGTTGATATTCCTTAGTACTCTAACGACATCCGCGGGAAGAATTGGGGTGGTGTAAATTTTAAGCCGGCACCACACAGCGCAAGTAGGTGCCTACCTAAATGTTTCAAAGAGCTGTCTGGTATTAGTATATCAACAAAAATAAAACAAATAATTTATACAACAAATAAATATATATATTTTCCATTAATTTCCATGTATAAATTTTAAAATTACCTTTAAATAACATTTATGACAACAATATTCAGTAAGTTATTTTACAATAAATGTATTAGAAGTGGAAAACTGGAAATCACAATGCTCTATATATTTTATTTAGTACAGTTTTCCATGCTTAAGTTATCTAATATTACATTTACATTCAAATTCATTTAAATGTATACTGTATACAATATCTAAGTACATCTGACTACACTAGTCATTAAGTTATGTACATAAAGATGGTTTTTAAGGAAAAGTTTTGTTTCATATATTTACTAAACAAACATTGAATAATGGTCCACGTGAAATTTCAACTTACAATAAAGCATTTAAACTGTACTTATTCTACTTAAGAAAAACGACACCTAGCTATACACAAATAAGTCCAAAATGAGGTAATTTAATCACAAAGAAATATCCGAGTGAAATAACAGCATTGCCATTGCTCAGCACTTTAAATAAAAATTTGGCTGCACCTTGTTTAACACAGTCTTAGAGCTATGGACACACACGTTTTTTTCGCCGTAAAACTCTACTGCACTGTACGTAGGCACGGTAGTGGATTATTTATTTATTTAATTTATTATTGATTACTATTATTAATTTATTTATTTATTTATATGGAAGCTTGTTGACGCACAGGTTTTATCGCCGTAAAATTTACGGTTAATTAGCCATTTGTCGGTACGACGCCGAGAGCAAGTTTCCATATTAAATATAATGTGTTTTTCTAGTAAATAAATTATTGTATTGTATTACAGTGATCTATTAAATACAGACGACCTTGACACACGGCAAATTTACCGTTAATTTTCAAAGATAAAAAATTAAACGGGTGTGTTCAATAGCCCCTACGGGGGGGTAATGTAACGTTTTACACAGCGAGCGTGCAGTCAGTACGGGTAAAGAAAACGCTTGCAACGAGCAACAGGATTTTAGCAAACGGCGTAACGTTTCATGCTCGCTGCGAATGGTGCATTACGACCCGTTACTAAGGTATCTGTTGTAAGGCCTGTTCAGAACTCCGCGGTATTTGCTACCCAGAGCGGTAGCGAAATCCGAGTGGATAAAATAATTGACGGAAAACCGCGTACCGCGCGAAAATCGGACTAGTGGTACTTAGATCTGAACAGGCTTTTAAGATAGTAGATAGAGCAGCTCATTTTTACAATTTTAGCTGAGACAATAGGAAGTAAGCTATGTTTAAATTAGTTACAAAAATATACTCACAATTTTTTCATGGGGCAGAAGATGCTGTGTGGATTGTCCAGCAAATTTTTTTTTGGTAATTTAGAAATTTTCTTATGTATTTAACTGTGCCTTTTTTATTTCAATGTAGATCAATTACCCGAAATTGGGAAACAATATTACATTCCTTAAAAATTGCAAAAATGTCTTTTTATAAGAAATAATACAGAAAATACAGTCCTCAACACTTGATTCCTAGTTTTTTATATCTAGTTTCTAAACTATAGATAAGCGTCTAAAATCAAATGTTGAAGACTATACAGACGCAGGAAAAGTTACTTAAAATATTTATATTAAATAATTTTATATAATAACACCGCTATTTTTATAAAAAAGCGTATACATTTTTAAAATCTGCGCTATCAAAAATGGCAATCACAAAGTTAGGGGAACATTTTATATGTATTATAATAATTTATACATAATATATCTCGCTAAATATATTGGTTTTGGGTTGTGCGTTCAATTCGTTAAACAATATTATTTGGCAAAATATTTTGAATCACATCTTTAGGAAGTTGCAAAGTAAGGTTATATAGTACTTATATACATATATAGTAGGCTACTATAGTAGCTATTCTGTGTTTTACTATACATATAGTTACCGTACTATACTAGTTTTTCTGTGTTATGGCACCAATATGGGGACAATGATTGAGATGTGTGAATGTGTCTTTTGCTCAAAGACTAAGATTTGGTTCCACCTTGAGGCTTTTTTTGTCTTTACTGACTGCACTTTGTGTCAAAAACCTTTAGGAGAAAATATGTAACTTACAATAACAATAATAATGGAAGGATAACAACATCAATAACATAAGCAATAAGTACTATATTTTTTTCTAAAATATAATTAAATTTATGGAAATTCCATTAAAATTACATCTCCTAAAATTAACGAGCTTTAAGCTCATACGTTAATAAAATAATATTTTTATCATTTATGTTTTTACCAACACCAATAAACTAAAATCTAATAATAATTTAGTAAAACCACATCAAAGAATTTAGGTACCGAAGCATATTTTTGTAATCTTGGCACAATTTCCTGTTTATTATCTAACTAATAAAAATAACGTCGATAATATTTTTACGACCTCAAGAAGCTAATATTTTAATAAATATAATAGTTTATAACCTACAACAACACACAACACAAATATTAATATATTTGTAACATAATACAGGAATACTTAGGCAATACAATAAAGGGAAAGGACATCGACATCACAAGTTACAACATTTAAAAAAACGTAATTCACTTTAATAGTTATTTTAGCTAAAGACCATTGCAAAGACAAAACGAAAAACTACCATTTTGTTAAAATTGTAATTGAATATTTAATAATTTGTATTTAATGATAGCTTCCCGATCGAAGTGACTAAAGGCATTACACCGGGGCTCAAACTTTATTTGCAGTTTTTCGCTCTACTTTTGGAACAGACTTTTAATTTTTGAGTAGAAAAGTGAGTAGAATACATTTTGTTGGAACACTTTTCTATGTGACAATAACCATCGTCCATTTATTTAGGAGTAAATAAAGCGTTGGTTGTAAAAATTGAAATAATTAATGAATCACAATAGCTATGTTGACCCTGTGTCAGTCGTGGACTGCGGCGTCGCGGGTACAAACTATCTACGTCATTTAGAATCTACGCTCTACGCTCGCAGCGCGCTCCCTAACCCTAGCTCCTATCTACAAGTACAAGATAAATATACGATCCATTTAGAAATTTGGCAGTTACTATTCACTGGTAAAATACTAGTCTAGAATAATTACATGAAAAATTCGATTTCTTCGTCACTAGACTAGGGCGAGTCCACTTCAACGAGCTAGGTACAGGTGAATAGTTCAGACCGCACGACAGACTGAGCACCATCGGCGGCGACCGTCGGTCGCACACGCGCGGGGAGCGGGCGCGGCGGCGGCGGGGCCGTCGTCACAGCGGGAAGCAGCGCGTCGAGCGGCGCGGGGGCTCGCTGGCGCCGCGTCGCCGCCGCGCGCTGCCCGCCGACGCCTCGCTGGGCTCGCGCCCGCCGCTGCTGGCCCTTTCGGGTTCTGGCTCCAGCGGCTCCAGCTTGTGCATGGAGGGGCGGCTCGAGAGGCGCGCGCTGCCGCCGCCCGGCGTGCTACGCTCGTCGTCCAGCTCGATGCGGCCCAGCTGCAGCGCCAACGCGTACTCGCGCCGCTCGATTACCGAGGGTGCCTCGTCCTCCGCCAGCGTGCTCTCCAGCGCCGTGCTGGCGGCCGTCGACGGCGCTCCCGAGCACGGCGAGGCGGCAGCCGGAGCGCGCCGCGGCGTCGCGAACACCGAGTCTGAGGCCCAGCTGCGCGACTCCGAGCTCTGCCGCAGCGTGTCGTCGAGCGAGCGCCGCGACGCGCGCGGGCTCTCGTCGTCGATTGCACGAAAATCGAGGGCGCTGAGGTCGACGGTCCCGGCAGCGCGGCGGCGGGACCCGTCGCGACGCAGCGATGGCCGGTGCGACGCGAACGCCGCGTCGTACAGCTCGCAGACGCTTGTACGGTCCGAGTGCGGCTCCTCGTAGAGCGTCAGGTTGCGCGTCTCGGTTGCGTCGGACGGCGTCTCGTCGCGCACGGAGGCGACCTCGCTGCGCTCCGAGATGTCGAACGTGAAGCGCGCCTCGAAGCGGTCCGGGCTGAGCGGTGGCGCCGAGCGCGAGCAGTCGTCCTCGGGCCGCTGCGCCTGCGGGGAGGCGTCGTCGTCGTCCGTGGAGCGGTCCGACTGCGGTGCGGTGTGCGGCGTGCGGCGGCGGCACAGCGCGGGCTGCGAGCCGTTGGGTGCGCGGCGGCAACACGCAGCGCGCACGTCGGGCCCGCTGCTGCCCGTGGACTTGGAGTGCGGCGGTCGGTGGCGACGCTCGCAGCGCCCGTACAGCGACGTGAAGTCTTCCGAGCAGAACTTCTCGAAGAGCTCCTGCGAGCTGAGCCGCGTGGAGCCGGTCGCGTTGTAGAAGGCCTCGGTCGGAGAGCGCTCCTCGGCACGCTCGTACAGCGCGCTGGAGCTGGCGCGCTTGCAGCGCTCGCCGAGCCCGAAACGGTAGAGGCGCGGCAGGCGGCGCTCGAACACGCCCT
Source organism: Eupithecia subumbrata (assembly GCA_949316285.1). NCBI lineage: Eukaryota > Metazoa > Arthropoda > Insecta > Lepidoptera > Geometridae > Eupithecia > Eupithecia subumbrata. Next base: position 13,677,747 of record OX438630.1, on the reverse strand, counting down.
GCGAGAGCGCGCGTGGCGGCGGCTGGGCGCGCTCAGCGGAGGCGGCGCGGCGCGGGGCGGCGGCCACCGGGGGGGAGACGAGCTCTGGTTCCAGATCGTCCTCGTCGGCGGAGGGCGTGTCGGCACGCAAGGACGGTGGCGAGTGGTCGCACTCGCAGCCGTCGCGCACGTCGCTCGCGTCATCCTCGTCGATCGAGGGCGCGCGCGGGCGGCGGCCGAAGGCGCGGCGGCGCTCGTTGGCCGCGGCGTCCTCCTCGTCGAGGCGGATGGAGCGGCGCAGCGGCGGGCGGTCGCGGCGCGGTGCGGGCGCGGAGACGGCGTGCGCTGGCGGCGCGCGCCCCATGGGCAACAGCCGGTCCAGCGACAGGCCGCGCCGGGGCCGCGGAGGCCGCGCGCGCGCCGCCGCCGGGCTCGGCTCCTCGGGCGGCGTCGTGGGCAGCGCCGCGCCGCGACCGAACTCGATGAACCAGAGCTCGTCTTTGAGTTCGCACTCTCACTTCTTTTCGTTCATATCCTTATTTAAATAATGCAGGACGTAGTGGAGAACTAGATCGTAGCAGTACTTGTACTCGGTCTGTAACAAGGTTGTCCGTTAGCTCTGACCTACCCACTCCATTCTATCCACTTTTAACTTAGACCCTCACCATGTTCTCCACGAGTTGCGGCCGGTGCCGGCGTACAGTCTTCACCGCCTGGAACACGTCCACCTCCCCATGTTGGATCACTTGCTCGATGCAGGCATTCGCGGCGCAGTACACTCCAGCTCGACTCCGACCATCCCTGAGAAGAAACACTTATACACCAACATCCAACAACGCTGTGCTAATCATTCACCGAACCATCAAACTCGTCTACTTACGGTGAGACGACGCAAACAGGTCCGTAGTCAGTCCGCTGCCTCCACCGCTCGACCATGTTCATCAGCTCAACCAGAGAGTTAGTAGAAGAAGGCACTTTATGGCCCATCGGCCAGCAAGTCAGCTGGAAGAGCTGGACTGTCTTAGTAGGGGCTTTCACTCCTGCCATCAGTTCAGTCAGTGAAATAATCTGAAATATACAGGAGAATTAACCACGAGCTAGTGACATTTAAAGTTTGGAAATGGTTAAAGATGGTTTAAGACCATTAGTATCAGAAATTCTGAAGAATGATCAAGCAAATATAAACTCCCTGGTCATAAATGTAAAGATTAAAACAGCATCCAGCATACCTTCTTATTGATTCTGAATATCCAAGTCTTTATGTTGGTGTAATGGTTGTGTGATACGTGGTCTATCGTGAAAACTGGACCGTATTTCTTCGAATGACGGCTCTCAGGCCAGAATGGAGGGAATTGTTGCTGAAAATTTAAGAATAATTGAGAAAAACCTCCGACGCTTGGGGAGAAGAATGACCAAAAGAAAGAAATATACATTTATTATAACAGCTATACAAATATTTAAATACAAGACACACATAAAGGATACATACATAAAGTTGTTATAAAAAGACATTAAGTAGAATACATAATTCCTAACTCCACATCATGCTGTAATGCCTACAAAAAACCATTTTTGTGGTCGGTCGTAAGTAAAGAGAGAAAGTTAGATGAATTCCACTTACAGAGTTCTTAGGTGGAACACAAAGTACGACCACAGCTGCACACTCGTAGTCGTAAACTAACGACCAGAACTCTCCCTGTGTGCGAACTAAAGGCCACTCTGTGACGATGTACTCTCGAGGCTTGGTGTAACCCTGAAATTAGATCATATGCTAGATAGATATTTTTTTCCAATATTCGGAAGAACTGGAGTGTATGGCTAATGGTTGCCCTCTAATGTCGTAAAACCAAAACCTACACGCTCAATCCTTGATGGTTTTCATGGTCCATTCACATTTTGGGCGATCCATAGCGAGTCTTATAAAAGCTGACAAAACTGTCATCACACGTTTGCGACGGTAAAAATGGACCATTTATAAATGTATTTGTAAGTGTTATAATAACAATAAGTACTCACATCTACGAACACTGCATTTATGTAATCGGTAAAACTGTTCCCTTGGAAAGATGTCAGGTATGGGCGGAAATTGTCAGCTGTAAAATCAAAAACTTGATAGAATCGAAATACAATCAGAGTGAGAAAAAACAGATAAGAAAAAAGTGGGAGTTCTGAGGAGTGAGTCTAGTATTTGGCGTAAGTAACGAGACGTGATTGTAACTTATTTTTCTTTGTTTTGTTTAATGGTGCAGCATTGTTAAAACATAAGTATTCTTTTTAAATAAATAAATATATATTCTATTCTATTCTATTATAACTCGCATTCACGCAAGATGCAGCGTGGTGCGTGGCAGTGTCTTGCTTGATTGGCAGACATAGTGAATACGTGATTAAGATTTTTGTACTAAAGTGTCACTTTAGCATATTTTTTTAAAAGGCAAAGATACTATTATCTCGGTAATTATATTTTACAAGGGAAGTTCATGTTTACATACGTGGAACCACCAGCACATCCCGGTTCTTCTCCCGATTGTCGCCTCTATGCCCGCCCGCGCAGTCTCCTATAGTAAACCTCGGTGTTTGCTTGCAGATCTGCTGGTATTCCTTCTGGTACTCGTTGAGCTTGGACACGGGATCCCTCTGCGACTTCTGCTTCAGTCTTTGTGACAGTTCTGAGACAGGAAACCAGGAAACTCCGCAGACTATGTGCTCTTCTAGTGTGTCGTAGACAAACTTGTATTGCTCCTGTTGGAAGAGAAATAATTGTTTGGCAGAATGCTCCGGAACTTTCTGGAAGCTATAGGAATTCTTAGAGAATTTCTTATCAAATCACAGTAAATAATACTTCTAGTACAAGCTAAAGTTGTTGATTTTAAAAGTAGTTCTGAATAGTAGCAGAACCCAAAAAGGAGTGCTTCAGAGTTCCAACAAATTTTTCTATTTGTAGTAGACAGTAAAAGCTTGACACACAAGATTATGTAATACGGTACAAGAATTGTTAAGAAAAAAGTTGTAATGTTTAGATCGAAATTTTATTGTTTTTTTTTTAATTAATGACTGACCTCAGAAATCATTGTCTAAATCTCTTTATTGCCAAAGAAAATTACAATCAAATAATAGAAATAAATTAGAACAGTAGCATATACAATTGAAACAATTGAGCTAACTGCAGACTGTTGCAAACAATCTACAGGTAGCTCAACTGATCCATATCAATACCAGTCGGAAGCGTCCCCAAGAATAATTTTATTATTTTGAAAAACTAATAACCGACCTCAGAAATAATTCTCTATACAGCAGAAGAATCATCCCAGTTTGGTACACAATTGATAGAGCTGAGCTATCGAAGATCAGACTTAAATAAAAAAAACACAGCCGAACATAGAGCCTTTTTGAAGCCGGTTTAAATAGGCATACCTCATTCTCAATCAGGCCTTTCCTTGATTGCCGAAGTTTCTTCAGGAATCCAAAAACGTCAAAACAGTCTTCTTCCTCAGCCAACTCTAGGTTTGCGTCAATGGCCAAATATACTCCGGATCTCCCCCCACCATCACTGAAAATAAATATAAATTGAAATCAAACGAATTTCATAACAAGTTCAATCATAACAAAATTCACTCTTTTTTCGAACAAACTTTGCCTTGAGTTAGTATTGCCATTGAAAAGAGGCTCATTGAAAAGAAATCTCGTTAAAAAAGGTCACGGAATTAACTTTTTTCTTAACGGTTAACCACAATTTGGTAATTTGAAAACTGATTCGAAAGAAAATTATCGTAATCAGCTTTTGGAAACTTTTGACTCATAATTAGGTACGTTACATCAGCACAGTTGAGAATAAAAGCGAGAAACCAGTTGAAGTTCTAAAGTTCCATTTTTAATTTGTTTATTTTTTAACAATAAAACGTTTTGAATATGGCTTGGAGCTCAGTTTCTTGGTTGCCAGTGATCCATAAAGTTTATGAAACATTCTAGCTTAGCGGGACGTTTAAAGAAGGTTTTACTCACTCGCAGTTGCAATAAAAACCCCAAGTGAGTTGCAAAAATTATCAATAAATAAATTCAAACAAATAGTCAAACATATCCTTTGTAAAAAGGCTTACTACAAAATATCAGATTATCTAGAGGATAAAAAAGCTTGGGACGAGTTTTGCTCCAGCTCGAAAAATAACAACTAACAGGCTAAAGGTTTCTTCGTCGCTTCTTTACTTTAGTCTACATACTGAAGTGACAGAAATCTAAAATATCACTTTATTTCCGTGTCAGTGTTTAGTTTTATGATTTGACCTTTTCTAAGTGTACATTTATTGTATTTATGGAAATAAAGAGTTTTTGATTTGATTTGATTTGAATACACACCTTATTTATTTTAAAATTATATACACTTATTATATAAATTGTATACTTTACTACTATGGTGAAGTAGTTATGTTTTGTAACACGAATTGTAGAAAAAATACCTACGTAATATTTGATAAGCGCACGCCCTAGCTTCTAAAACGTTTTCTATTTAAGTATGTTTGTGCATTCTAGGATTAAATTTACACTAGCAATCGTACCAGACTAATGTTATTTAAGGTTTCCATATATAATTTTTGAAATTGAAATTGAAAGTTGCAATACACGACCATAGACCCAAAGTTAGAATAATTGGTCGCCAACTGCCGCTCGACAACGGCCCGCACCCTTCTCCGAAACTTAAGAAGAACGTTCCTAAACTGGATTTATTCTGCACAAGTGTCAGCTCGGCCGGGCGGCGGCTCAGCGGAGAGATTTTTAATGCCAATGATGATGATAAATGTTAAATTTGAATTTTTGTAGTGTAGGTAACCTGAAAGACTGCAGGCAGATGCTGGATGCGGCAAGCTGGAGACAGGGCTATATGGCGCTCATTAGGGGAGGCCTATGTCCAGCAGTGGACTAATTTGGGCTGATGATGATGATGATGAGGTAACCTGAACTATAATATTTAGTTTTAAAGATGATGCGTGTAGGCTAGTCACATCATGTTCTTAGTCTTTTTCATTGCAATAAACCACCACCTATCCGTGAAAACCTTTAATAAGCTTACTGATATTTATTAATTTGTAATTCTGTTAATTTTTAAGCCTTTGGTTTTCCCCTAAATAAATAAATAAATAAAACGGATTATACACTCACTTGCAATGCACGACCATAGGCCCTGCATTAGGATTGGTTGCCAAGCGCCGCCCGACCACTGCCCGCACCCTTCTCCGAAACTCCAGCAAGGCGTTGCTGAATGGACACGTATGAGAATGCCATTGCGTGTAGTGGAATTGGAGAAGAAACCGCTCTTCTACTATCACCTGTGGACAAATATACAAGTTCAGTCGGAACTCGGAATTCTTAGCCTTCGACGGCAGTATGCAGTTACATTTGTTTTAATTTTGCATCTGGGTGTGGTATAACTATAAGCATGGATCAAACTAAACAAATAAACCAATTCCTATTTCGTTTTTGTGTTTAAGACTTCTTATTCCGATACCGATTATCACTATGCTGACATCGGCATAGTGAAAATCGGTGCAGTCGAACAGTGAGGGATTGAACAGGGATCATAGTAAAATCGTTCGTGGAGATTCTCTCGATGAAACTAACAGATAAACCGATGTTATTTACCTAGTTGTTTTCTTTGAAAGTCGACTTCTGATTCCGAAACAGCCGATCAGTGATGGAAAACCAGCATTTATGATATTCAATATGATATTAAAATATCTTATATTTGAGTTGAGGGTATCTTAAATCCTTATATTTAAGTAAAACTTCTTGATTCTGAAACAGTCTAACAGTGATGGATCGAAGTAAAAAAGTTCTGGAGATACTTTTCGGATAAAAGAACCCGGTCGGTGGCTTTTCTACCACAATTTTTAGAAGTTAGTGAAACCAGCGTAATTATGATATTCAATGGTGTCAATTCAGATGTCGGCATGTGTTATGTGACAGCTCTAAAAATGAAGCCATCCTTTTTATTTCGATTGTTATGAAAGGGACGACAACAATTTTAGTGCTGTCAAATTAGTATAGATTAGTTTTGGCGATATATGAAATGACACCAATTTGATATTCAAATATTTTACATTTGAGTTATGGGTATTTCGCATTCCTATTTTGTAGTAATGTAGGTATCAATCATCTATGTCTAACACAAGTTCTGCTTAACTTGGTAAGATATTATGATGTGTGAATTGTCCTGCATTTTAATTTTTTTAATTTTATTTTATTTTATAAATTTAGGGAACAGCTGGGTAACTATTATTACATTTATTACAGAGACGGTGGGCAACTTACGGCTAATTAGAATTTTCCACAAAAAATAAATAACTAAGTAACTTAAATGTTAGTGTCAGTCGAAAAAATGTTAGTGAATAGACGACGAGTTTGATACCTACCTAAAAAAAAGAAAAACTAAATAACAATTTTATACCTACTCAAAAAATTTAATGTACGTTTTGATAAAGCAGAAAGCGTGCTTATCTGTGGCCCATATTTTCTTCCACTTTACACAAGAATATTCTGTATACACAATTGTAAGAGCTATGTTTGTATGCTCAAATAATTTGATAATAACATAATTCAATCCATTAGCATAATATGGGGCTGCCGCTCTCCAAGTAAACAGGCTGGCAGGTACTGCTTCTATAAGCATGAGTAAACTTAGCTGAATTTCTGATTTCATTTCGTAAAGCGATTTAAAGTGAAGGATGTTAGTAAATAAAATAATGCTGGACAACCCACACTTCATCATCTAGCCGCAAGCTAAGCAGAGCTTGAGTTATGGATACTAGACATACACAATACAATACATAACATAGGGGCTCAATAGTTTTCCAGACGGAAAACTACAAAAAATATCACCCTTGCGTGTATTATTATATATATTGTATATTATACCGCTCCTCTGACTTCACCATTAATCGCTTTACGAATGAGTAGAGAGAGGCTCAATATTAATAAACTCCTGGACTCGGCGCGCATCGTCAGGAAATTCTTCTCTCTGCAGTCCCAGTCACCCAAAGATAGTTGTAACGGAACATAGTCATAGGATCAAACGGTCAAAACGTTCTTCAACTGAGTTGAAGAACGTTTTATTTTCTATGGTAAAAAATGTGTTATATTACGATGATGTTGATTAATTAAATTGTTATTAATTTATTTCTATTGTTTGATTATATTACGAGATTTAAAATGAAATATAGTGTATAATAATAAACTTACGTTCTTCTCTGTCTTGTAAAGTCTGAAGGTGCGTATGTGGAAATTGGCAAGCTCTTCTTCTTGCACGATGCCGACGCTGATGTCTCCGTACGTTTCGTCCTTTTCCTTGTTTGGCGGCCAGTATTGAACACACATAACCTGTAAGATGGTTAAATTTAGGAACATTTCATTATATTGGGCTAACTTATTAGTACTAAAGTCATTTACAACGGGATATTTCCCATGATTTGAGTTTTGAGCTTTCCAATATTTCAATATTTCATAATTAATATCATAATATGTCATTTCTAAATAATCATACTCAATGCCACTTTAATTTGGCGGCCTCAAGTAAAAAAGCGCCCTCTTTTCAATTTGTTAGAACTATTTTTAAAAACACCTCTGTAAACAATAAACTAGTCTCACTACAGACTAGTGCGGTCACAGTTAAGTGGACCGGACTTCTGAGTTGCTCGATGTCTCAGTAGTTGGGTTACCTAATTGAACCGGACTTTTAAGCCTTTTTGCAACTGTAATGTCGGTGTTGATGGTACATTGCCGGCTTATTGTAGGTACTTATCGAAATATTTTCTTTTGATCAAGTGACGGCAGATGCGGTCAGCTGAAGACAGGGCGCTATGACGCTCATTAGGCAAGGCTTATGTCCAACAGTGGACGAATATAGGCTGATGATGAGAAATGTCAAAAGTGACAGCAAATAATATGAAGAAATGATTCTAAATTTTCACAATTTGAAAGGTCAGTTACGATTATTGGGTAATTCTCAAAACACGTTGTATTTTCATGAAAATACAACCCCAGATCGGAAATACAATCTAATTCCCGATCTCTCCCAACACAAAACAAACCCGATTGTAAATTGTTCACGTCGCAAATCCTAAGTGAAAATGGAACGGTACACAGTCTGTAATAGGTTGTGTCGGGAGTAGGGGGAAGGGGGTAGTCGGGTAGAGTTTACTACGTCTCGTATTTTTCACCTGATTAACTTCATTGCGGGTTGTTTCAGTTTATTGGCTGGACCAATTACTGGTTTGTCGCCCCGGGAAGTGGCTGTTACTTTATTAGATCGAAGATGCAAGGGTTTGGTATTGGTACAGATTTTGTAACTTGCGGATAACGGGCTGGTTACACTTTTAGAATTTAGTTTAGACTAGCTGCATTCTTACTACCCGTTGTCCTATTACATGTTTTCCCGTAGGAATGAAGCATTTTCCCGCGGTAAATAGCCTATGTTCTCCGGAATAATGTGGGCTTCTAATGGTAAAAGAACTTTTCAAATCGGTCCAGTAGTTTCGGAGCCTATTCAATACAAACAAACAAACAATCAAATCTTTCCTCTTTATAATATTAGTATAGATTACTTTAGTTCATATTTAAGGTTGATTGCTTTTTATCCTCAAAAGTTAAAAATTAAAAAAATAAATACGCTATAATGTACTAGCATATCTATTGCTAATGAAATTATTTCGTTAGACTTATTTTAGTTTTAATAAGGCAAATGCAACTTGTAATCTTGGAAAATGACGAGCAAGCCCGCATGCAGACGCTAATGATTGGAAAACCTGTGAAAATATAGCAAAGGATACCTAAATCCGAACTTTCGAGTAAATATTTCATGGGTACAATTTATGTCCGATAATGGTGTCGTACGCAAGCAATGCACAATATTTAGACACTAGCTTCTGCCCGCGGCTTCGCACGCGTATTTTCGGTATAATAAGTAACCTATTGTTTAAGTTAGGCTACGTTCTAAGTGTATGCTAAATTTTCATCTTGATCTGTTTAGTACTTTTGGAGATCCTAGGGAAAAAAATCACATTTCACAAACTTTCGCATTTATAATATTAGTAGGATTTGTTGGACGCTTCCGATTGGTATTGATATGGATCAGTAAAGCTACCTCTAGATTGTTTGAAACACATAATTGTTTCAAATATAATCAAATCAAATACCTTATTTCTTATAAGTTCTTTATTAACAAAGAAAATTACAATCAAATAAAAGAAACAAATTGGAGCTAGTATTTACAATTAAAACAATTGAGCTAACTGTAGACTGTACAACAAGACAAAACAGACAGAACAATCTGCTGGTAGCTCAACTGATCCATGTCAGTTCTTATTTGTTTCTATTCGTTAATAATAATTTTCTTTGTTCATATTTACTGTCATTTATTTTGTTTGGTTATCTAGTAAATCACACTTCACACTAATCACACGAATATTATAATGCGAAAGTTTGGATGGATGGATGTTTGTTACATCTTCACGCCAAAACTACTGAACGGATCGGGCTGAAATTTTTGATATAAGTAATTCTAATCCTGGAATCAAACATACTTTTAATCCGATAAATCAGTTATATAGGATAGAAATGACCTTTAAACGTTTCCATAGAAACAACGCGTGCGAAGCCGCGGGCATAAACTAGTGTCCTGTATTTTTACGGTTGTATTGATGACATTCCACCCTAAATATAATTGACATGGCCTTTATACTTTGATCAAACCCATCTGAGCGTGAAAACTAGATTTTGAAATATTGAACACGGTCCTTTTGTCTGCGCTTTTGTATCGAATAATTCAACAAATTGGCTTTCAAATGCTTTCAATTGTACAATGCGACCACTCTACTGACTCAGGTCAAGTCATGTAAGAGATATTGCAACATAACATGGTTTTGGGTTAACTACAGTAGCTAGAGTAGCTTTTTCTGGGTAAATTTTGGGTATATATTATATTCCCAAACTAAGCCGAGTTTGTGTGATGGGTACTAGATATCTATATAGATATTAAAACAAAACAAGATTTTTGTCAAATTGTATTAAAAATGACAATAAAATCAACTGCTGCTTTCCCCTCCCTCTTCCGCTTTTCATTGAAACGTATCCTGTTAAAAAGAACCTAATTTTATATCTCAAGAATTTCTTATGAAGTACAGCGTTCAAACAATTTAACAAACGGAACCGATTGCGGTTCTGTTTGGATTAGAGTACATTTGTGTTTGTTAGAGTGCACTGTGATTGCACAGTCAAACAAAAATGAACTCTAATCCTGAATAATACAAACAAATGTTTGAACATTTTCATAAAACTTCTACAAGTATGATTATGAACCCCATTCTACAGAATGTTCCACAATGCTGCTCAGTTAATTCTATTTCCGAGATACTGCGGTTGACTTTTTCATTCCGTTTTTAATCAAGAAAGTGGTACAAAGAGACCCTCTTCCTATTAATTTACTTCAGTGTAAGACAATTTAGTTCGGACAAGAAGGAATGGACTTGTAGAAAGTTATTACCGAGCTCGGATGTAATAGAGCTGTGAGGCAGTTGCTTAGATCTTGTCTGTTTTATCTGATTTTATAGCACTTGGAAACCGCCTCCATGAACTATTGTCTTGCGGAAATTCATAAGAATCTAGCTAGTAGAGTATAGATGACCTATGTCGCGCAGTGGGCGAAAGTGTCCTGCGACGCGAGAGGTTGCGGGTTCGATTAACACCGGTAGAAATGTTTGTACGACCTGCAGATATGTTCTGGGTGTTTTCTAGGTACATTTAATAAAACATGTCACGCTAAGTACCTATATCAGTTACCTAGTACCCATAACACAAGCACACTGTTTAGTTTGGGGCTAGATGATGCTGTGTGAATTGTCCGGTATTAATATGTTTATATTTTATTTTAATGAGTGGTACGACGCCAAATCTAGTGCCAGCGATACACTTGACTTTCTTGGTCAAGTGTGTAGACATGTTTAATTTTATTATAAACAAAAAAATGTTTTTATATTGTATTTTGAACACGAAGTAAATTAATTTCTCGAGTCAATGACCTACAATAGTTTTACTAGGGACTCCATGTTGTGTTATAGTTTTGTAAATGTAGGTACACTTTAGAAATGCACATATCATTAATTACCTACATTTGCTAAAGATGTTTTCTATCCAATCAAATTAACGTATAGGTACTCTATGGTCAGCCAAACTTCTGCCAAGGTTGTTTAGCGGCTTGTCACAACAAATTTGGCCAGAGCTAAGGCCGACGTCTTCGTTTGTTAGTTCATGGTCCAAGCCCCAGCTTCCGATGATCAATAGTCTTGAGCCACGAGGCACCGAAGCTTTATCAAGATGTATTCGACTAAGTTTAGGTACAGCGACGATCATCGTTAACTGACTCCCCTGGTAGGTTTCAAGCCTCGTAATGAGCATCAGTAAAGTTAAAGCAATTTCAATAGAACTAGTATCCACGTTATATTTTATGTCATAAGAATTATATATCTTTTTAAATTATCCAAAGCAGACCTTTACGTACGAAGATATTAAGTAATAAACGTTACGCCGTTACTGCTGGTAAAATCAAATTATGCGGGTGCGTGTGTACTCGCTCGGTCGCCGCCCGTTAACCGTATCAGTTTATAGTGATTTATTCCGAAACTATATGTTTAGAAAAAAAAAAAACAAAACGAGATAGACTGAGTTTTGAGAGTCGCTTTCAATGAAAAAAAAATTCACTGAATTTCGCTAGTAATTCGATCATAACTTCTTCAATTTTTGTCGTAGAACAAAAATTTTGGCACTGTGTGTTATGGATTTTTTAGCTATATAAATCTGCATTCTCAACTAAAAACGTTATGGATCCTCAATAAAACGACTTGCTATCTTCATTAATTTTACAGAGAGAGAGAGAGAATCTCTGTTTTAAAATAGTTCTGTATTCATAGAAATCGACTTCAAACGTAACAGAGAGTCATTGTGCCTACCTATCTCTAGTTTTGTTTACAGTTATCATGAGTGGTTTTCTGTCGGTGTTCAAATGTGAACTGCATATAATTTTTGGGTTGGATGACGGTGGAAATAAAAAAATTGTCAGCATTGCAATGTTGACATCGACAAGAATCGTATAACGTTGACAATAGTTTGATGTTCCTTGGACCTTATTGGTGTATGGTACCTATATTATGTTACTCTGTCAAAAGAGCATTGTTTTCTAACAGTACCCAGTTTTGGTAGTTCGACTAACAATCAAATAGTCATATCCTTCGGTATTTCAACTAACAATCAAATAGTCATGTCCTTCGTGCTTGACCGCTTCGATTTTTTATGACAAACGATTTTCGTTACGGATGTAAGAGGGTTAACTACGAACTTTATTCAAATTCCACTCTTCGATTTTTATTATGAAGAAGTTGCAATTGATTTTGTTATTGTTGCTCAACATTCTGTATTATTTTACAGACTTTACTCAGGCGTCTACATGACTGTATTTTTGGAATCAGAATAGTTAATACAGTAAAACAGTTATATTTTTGTTGAATAAACACGCGTATTTCCGTAATAAAAAGTAATACAGTTTGAGTTACTATAATTTTATACTATTATACAGGGTGTTTGGTGGAGGGTTAGACAAACTCGGTGGGTGTGTAGGTGGGCCTATTTGTGAAATAAAAATTGAAGGAAAAGACCCTAACTGTTTTAAATTTTTTTTTAATCCTGTTTTTTGTATTTTTTTAAGATTTTCCGAAATTTTACCTCTCTACCCCTAGAAATTTTTTTTGGAACGTGTTTTCTAGTAAATTTTTTACTTGGTTTTGGTCTCAGATGTATCCTTCGTCTTTTGAAGGCATTATTTATTTGAATGAAAGTGTAAATAATTAGTTATAAGCTCTCAAAGTTAAAAAAAGTAAAAAAAATAATCAAGAAGGACAACTTTGCATCGTTTTAAAAAAAAATTAATAGTGATCGAGAAGTTCAAATGCTTTTAAAAATTTCTCTAAACATTGCTTATTACAACGGTATACCACATGTAGCCGAAGAGTCTATAAACTTGTTAAAATTAGCACTTATAGGTGAAATGGGAGTAAAAACGCTAAGAATAAAACATTGTATTCAAACAATTTTGGTTCAAATATCAATTCCCTATTTCTGATACAAAGGTAGGAACACTAAATTAATTAAAAAAAAACCTTTTTTTATCATACCTAGGTATCCGACTAATTCGAAGATTCGGAATCCGAAATCAGAATTTCGAATTCGAATCAATATTTGTAATCGTTAAATTTCGTTCTTATTTTGGTTGGTTGTTATGTTTTGATAAACTGTTTGTTGTTCTGTTTTGTTATCGTTGTTTTTGTCACAATGGCGGAATTCAGCATTGAAGAATACGCTGATATTATTTATGCGTACGGTCGATGCGATGGAAATACACGTGCAGCACAGAGACTGTACAGAGAGTTGCATCCCAAAAGACGTGTGCCACACCATAGCACATTTTCTAATATCTTTCGGCGACTTCGAGAAACGGGAAACTTAACTCTTCGAGAACCACGAGTTAGTGCAACGCAGCAGCATGTTGGTGTGGACGAAGCCATACTCCAAGCGTTCCAAGTTCCAAGCTCGTAGTCCAGCCAAGTAGTATATATTATAGCAGCACGTACATATATATGTTTATGTTACAATCAAGTTTTAATCTAACTTTAGTAACCTCATAATATTAAAGTGATTGCAATGTGATTTGTACGTTAAATAAATAAATAAAATAAATAAATAAATAATAAACTAGTTTATACCCGCGGCTTCGCACGCGTTGTTTCTATGGAAACATTACAAGGTGATTTCTATCCTATGGGAACTGATTTATGGGATAAAAAGTAGCTTATATTTGATTCTAGGATTAGAATTACCCGTGTGCAAAATTTAAGCCCGATCCGTTCAGTAGTTTTGGCGTGAAGAGTTAACAAACATCTATCAATCCATCCATACATCCAACTTTCGCATTTATAATATTAGCTTGATTTACCTGTAGGCTGATTTTCAGTGACGTCAGTCTAGCTCGGAGTTCTGGTGACTGATGCCACTCAAATAATCTTTCGTGGATGCAAATAAACCACATGATGATGAGGAAGGTTACCTTGATGAAGTCGAAAGTCTTGGTGAGCATGACGATAGCGGCGGCCCGCTCCTGCCAGATCATCCGCCAGAAGCTGACCACCGTGTCTTCCGTTGGCCCCTGGGTTACGATGTACGCGTTTGGTTTTAATATACTCTGTAAGAATTACAAAATAATTAAATTATGACCTCTTTTCTCTTCGAACTTGACATGTACCTATAGACAATGGCGAAAAAGTGGGTGATGTAGATTAAACGAAAGTAATGCAACAGGCAAAAACGGAACGTCTGGAGGGACCAGAGACAAGATGGGAGAGACACTTTTGTTTATGGCCGCTCCAGGGGAAGCCGATAGAAAACAACTGTAATTACCTACCTACTGTTAAGAAAATAAATGTGTTTGCTTTAAATTGGAATTGGATTATTATTTAACGATACAAAAGCCCATCTTATCTCTGGTCCCTCCAGACGTTCCGTTCTTGCATTACTTTCCTTTAAGCTACATTACAAAGTGTATATGATGAAACCCGAACAGAATGGTGGAATAGAATTCTTCTTAGTTTAAATTGCGCATTCGTTTTATACCTACGTATGTGAGTGAAGGGCCTCAATGCCGTGAAATAGATATGGTAAATTACTGAAAGCTGGTGCGATCGTCTTTTGTTTCTTCATACGATTAAACACGCCGACGACGTCACAAATCTGTCGAAACTGGAAGCCTCCTCTAGTTCTTTTCATTCGTAGTTGCGAAGTACGGCCGCAATATTCAATGTGTAACTACTCTCGCTGTGTCTCAAATTTTAAAGAAACACGATCGCGCCTTTAAGCAACAGGTAGGTAGAGATAAACCATTCTAAAAATGCACGCCGAGTGTAGGTACCAAGACGTTTTGTGGAGGGTGCGTGCATTTTTAGAATGGTTTATCTCCACTTAACTCTCATAATCGTCTATGTACCTAAGTAGGAACCTAGTAAGTAGATATAGACCATTCTAAAAATGCATGACTCCACTAAACGACATACAATCGACGTGCTTTTTAGAATGGTTTATCTCTACACGTATTTCGTATGTAGCCACAATTAATCAAACAGCAAATTGTGACAGAAAAGTTTAAACAAAACAAGCTAAACTCGTCATAACAACAACAGTAATAAACACAAATTACAAACACAATGACACATTGAAATCACAAGCTGATTTGAACGTTTCAATTTAAACTTGTTAAAAGTTTTACAATTAATTAAGTACATAAAATCCTGTACGTAAATTTTGTTCCTATTACTAATATTATTTAGACAAAGTTTGGATGTTTAGATGTTTGCATGTTTGACCCGACCCGTTCCGTTCAGTAAATTTTGAAAACAATGGATGTTTGCACGGGTCGTTTTGAAATTTGGCATAGACCTTGATTTGATAATAGATATTATTCCATACATTGAATAGCAGGCTACTTTATACACTGGAAAAACGTGTGCTGCAGTAACTACTCGCTTCCGCTCGCTGCTTCAGCGAGCGGAAGCGAGTAGTTACCTATACTAGAAGTATTGGAAAACAAATATTTCGATTGATGGTTTACTGAACGATGATAATCCTTATCTAAAACTAATTTCTGCCCGCGGCTTCGCACGCTTTGTTTATAAGGAAATGTTTATAGGTGATTTCTATCCCATGGGAACTGATTTATGATAAAATTAGATATGATAAAAAGTAGCCTATGTTTGATTCCAGGGTTACAATTACCTGTATGTAAAATTTCAGCCAAATCGGTTCAGTAGTTTTGGTGTGAACAGGTAACAAACATCCATCCATCCATCCAAACTTCGCTTTATAATATTAGTGTGATTGACTGTTTTATGGGATAAAAAGTAGCCTATGTTTGATCCAGGCTATGAGCTATGCTAATTTCAGCCCGATCGTTTCAGTCGTTATGAGGTGAAAAGGTAACAAACATCTATCCAGGATTTTTCATCGACAGTTATAATGATTAAAAAAAACTGAACTTTTTTTCAGTATCAACTCTCAGTAACCTGTCTCTATGGTTCGTTTTCATACACGATTAAAATGTAGCTGGTGAAATTGGTGTGAAGTAAACCGAGATCAAAATCAACATTTGAACTCGATTAGGCTCAACTTAGTTCTGTTTAACTTTTGGCAGCGAACGGTGAAATTGGACCCCAGTTTGTTGACATTTTATGATTCACTAAATGCATTAATATTACTACCCGTTGTCTTATTACCCGTTTTTCCGTAGGAATGAAGCATTTTCCCGCGGTTACAAGTAGCCTATGTTCATCAGGAATAATGTGGGCTTCTAATGGTAAAATAATTTTTCAAATCGGTCCAGAAGTTTCGGAGACTATTCAATACAAACAAACAATCAAATCTTTCCTCTTTATAATATTAGTATAGATTTGTGTAGAATTTCTGGTTCAGGAGGAATTCAATTGTTTGCTGGACTATTGTTAGGAACCGGAAGGCCCCCACAATCTGGCAAATGCCGTAAACGTAACGGTAGCTGGATTTTATTAACTCCTTTATGGACCCGTAAAAACGTTATGATCTTAATGTTCCACGTAAAAATGTAGCAACGTAGAAGATGTCAAGAAGATATGGATGTCTATATCTTTTTAACGTATCTTTTACCTAAAAGCTTAATATTTTTTAGTGTTTGTCATACCTATTGTTGACCCAGCCTACCACAGAGCCAACTCTTGGTGGTAGACTGAGACTAAACCTTACCACCAAAATAGTGCTGTCCTAGTACCATTTTACAACACAAAATTTACCAACTACATTTTATTTTCATCTTGACTGTCTTAAAGCGTGCTTGACTAATAGCTCATTTGACGAAGCAAGTATTAGTATATTTAAGAATTTGACGAATCATGTATTTGACAAATTTAGGTTTGGATCAGTCTCTACCTATAATTTGACAAATCAAGGATTTGACGTATTGCGAAATTGACAAATTAAGCTTATGACTTGTTGCACATGGACAAAGAAGTATTTGACGACTGTCTGCGAAATCCCGGGTAAGGATAAATATGAAGGAACTAGGTAGATACCAGAGAATCTCTAATCAACGCTCTGTATCTCCAATCAACTTCTGCTCTCCTGGTACTTAGGCCACTATTAAATAAAAATCTCAATTTATACAAATTATATAAACTTATATATACAATATAAGAAAAAAAAACACCGCTTTAAACAAAATATAAATAAACACAAAATTTCGAATTCTAGACAACTATAGAGGATTGCCTGCTAAGTTTATTACAAATTTCCTACTAAGTAACTACTAATAAGTACCTATTCTGGGTTAGGTATTCGGGTCTGCTGGGATGTTTGGGATTAAATTCAAGTATCTGTGTTTTAGATAGGTATGTAATTATAATTTTTTTTCAGATATGTTAATAGGAATTAAATGGATTTTACATATTTATGTTTTATTAAACAACTGCCAAACTCAATGTAGAATGTTTGTAAGCCCCCCTTTTGGCTTAGTACACCCTTTTCGTGGCAACCTGTTTAGCTCACTTAGCTTACTTAGCTTTATTGTACACTAACTTCAGCCCGAGGCTTCTCACGCGTATTTTGTTGATAAGAAGCCTATTATCTAAATTAGGCTGTTTTCTAAATGTACGCCAAATTTCATCTTAATCTGTTCAGTAGTTTAGGAGATCCTAGGTAACAAAAAAATCACAGTTCACAAACTTTCGGCTTTATAACATGAGTAGGATACATTACTACACTTTTTAGACTCATCATCATTTATTTTATATCGCAGATTGAATAATAAGTCTCATTTACTCATTTTCGTTATACGACGGCGTAAAACGCCAGCAAAGAATCCTGATTAATATGGATGGAATTTATTTTTATATCTACCGTCTCATAAAAATATATTATACTTTGCAAGAAAGACCTTTCTACGATACATTATATTTTTATCGTTGTCATAACATTTTTCTAACATTCTGAACGATTTTTTGTGCTACTATATAATTCAGGGGCAATATAAAACTTGTTTTAACTGAGTTTAAAACATAATGCAAAACATCTATCCGATGCATAATATGAACAAGATGAAAATCAAAAATAGCACTAGTAGGTAATTTTTTTTTTAATTCCTAAGGAGGTCATTATTACCACTTCATTTACAACGGGATATATACAAAAATAGTTTTTTTTTCACCATACAAAGATAATGTCCAGAACACCCGGAACAAATATCTACATGTCGTAAAACATTTGTCCCGAGGCGGGAATCGAACAGCTGCGGAATTTTGCCCGCCGCGTCACAGGTCGTCACAATTTTGGAACGACCGTACGGTTTTTTTATTTGTTTTACTAGATTTTACTTAGCCCTCGTTCTACAAGGCTTATTATCATTATAGTTGTTTACTACAATAGGTCTCATGCAATAAACGTAGCAGCAGTGCCTGAGGCCTTTTGATTCTCTCCTTCACTTCAGAGTACCTAACCCAGAACTTTAACACAGTACGTGACAAGACTAGAAGTCCTCTGTAACCCTATACAAAGCTTATACAGCGCTTAACAGAAATTCTATTGTCAGAGCATTACGATAGGCTTAATAGAAAAGGGTTAAGTATAAGTTTCTAACGTGTGGGTACCTACAGGTACCTACAAAAGTCGGGAACCATCACGTTACAGAAGTGTTAGGTTAAAAGATATTTATTCTCAACAAAGACGCAGTCACTTACATGAGAATACTTAATTAGTTTAGTGTCAAACAGTTTATAGAATGTCAATAGAGAAGTTATTGTTCGGTCTAAGTGTAAGTTGTACTTACAGCTGTTTAGAATTATTGAAAAGATAAGTAGGTACAAAGTAGGTAAAAGGACGATACACATTACATTACAGATTAGGTAGTTAAATAATTTAAAAAACTTATAAAATAGGCCAATTTTCCGGCAAGTTCAGTTTTAAAGGTGTTTAGTATAAAGTTGTGCTCCTCCAAAAGTAAACATTTTAGTGCAAGTGTTGAAGATTGGGTCAGGGAAATTCTGAGTTTGTTTTACTATATGGGTAATCAGGAGTGTTTTAACTTCAGGGCGTCATAATAGGTGTACATAAGTACAGAGTGAAAAATAGGGACTTTCAATCTACTACGTCGAATTGACCCCTATGTTAGTTCATAACATAGGGGTCCATTCGAAATGAAATTTGGCAAGAAGCAAGATCTTATAGCAAAAATAAAGGGAAAAATCCGAAAAGTATAAATTTGTAGTTTAATCACTAAACAAATAACTTTTCCATACCCCATCTCGGAAAGAGTATTTTTGCTCTTCGATATTTGAGTGCAAAAGCCGTTTTTATCCGCTAGAGGATAAATTAAAATTGAATTTAGAACATCGTGTGCACTACGTTTGTGATTCAAATCCTATTTACCCAACCTCCATGGTGCCGAATATATCATACAACCTTTCTTAATTTGTTAAAAACTCAGGCTTGGAACCTGTTTGGTGTAATTTTATTTAATTTGCTTTGCGCGCGCCAATTTTTTTTTTTGCATTTAGTCATTTCCTCGCTGAGGTGGGATGAAAAGTTACGTGTTGCACTCAAGTGCAAATATTTTTTACCTCGTGCTCTTTTGATTCCCTCGCTAACGGTCAGGATTCTAATTTTAGAATCACTCGCTGAAGCAACTTTGCACTCTTGCATAACAAATAACTATTGCTTCTCGCCATGGACTAAAACCTATAGGGTACTTCCTGTTGACCTACTATCAGAAATTAAAGCACAAATAAAGGGAAATGGGGTCCATTCGACGATGCTTCATTTTTAGTTCAATAAAATTTTTGCTGAAAAAAAAGACATGCATTCAAAGAAAGCAGATTTTATTCTTAAGGAATCTACACACCAAAGTCGGCGACACACCTCGGCGGGTTAGTATGAATTCAATGTACGAATTTTGAACCTTATGTTATTAATTAATGAATATTGTCATGTAGTACACAAGCTCGGCTTAGCTTGGGGCTGTATGTGTGTTTTTTTTCTCGAAAGGACTAAAATGCTGTTGACCGCAGATGGCCATTACCGGACTTTTGGCGGGCGCAGAGGGCGCCTCGCCGGTTAAAAGTTAGGTTGGGGCAACACGCACAAGGGCCACCACTTAGGTGCGAGCCTTGGCTTGGGCTGTTGCCAGATGCTACGAGAGGGAAGGCAGGGTTTCGCCAGGTGCACAAGTAAACCTATGGGCGGAAGCGGGGAATTCTTCTACCCCGCATCCGGCGGGGTGATTGGGTCAACGGGGTCACCGAGAGCGTGACTCGTTCTACGAAGGGTGTTTGAATTGTCCACCATTATTTATTTATTTATTTACTGTAGGCAGCCGACAGTTCTCAACTTGTCGCCGGCTACTTAACTTGGTGGTGTGTAGACTTTATTAGAATCATTTGTACAACATAAAAGCAATAAAATACTTGAAACTTGAATAGGTACTTAATTATTTAATGAAGATGGTACTCAATATTTAAGTGGCCGTCCAGCAGTGGGACAGTAACTGCTGGTGCTAATAATAATAGTTAATTCGTACTCACATCTATGTAGGAAGCGTTAACATAATCGGAGTCTGGCTCGCGGTCCACAGTCTCCAGCACCACTCGGTTGTAGTCATCTATAAAAAAACATGGTCTTAGTAAAATAATAATAATAATGTCGTTTTAGCCGAATTTCGACCACGGTGGCGCATATACAGGATGGTTTTTTGAGAAGGGCGGTGATGGCCAAGTCTGAACCTGAAAAGTAAAAGATTTAAAAAACTAAATGTGCACTAATTGTTGTCTTATAAATTGAGGGCATGACTTCTTTCACGATTTTTCTATAATTCGCGTGGTTTTGGACTTGGCCATCACCGCCCTTCTCAAAAAACCAACCTGTATATTTATATTATAGTGCGCAAAGTGTGTGCGCAAACACAAGTGCACTCTCTATTCCCTCACTCTCATAAACCGATGGGACGACAGACCGACACGATCAGGGAGAGGTCAGGCGCAGGAACAACGGCTTAACGTGCTTTCCGAGGGTGTAACACCGCCCACTTCCTTACTCCGAGCTGCTACTGTGATTTTTTCTTGCTAGAATAAACCCTGCTACTGGCACGACCCGGGATTCAAACCCAGGACCTCATAATCAGCAGGTAGAACTAGCTGACCGCTAAAATAATAAGGCAGTTAAGTTTAGTAAAATACTGTCCTTTTGTATGCTATTTTGGGGAGAAATAGCTAAAAGCTCGTTAATGTTTTTCCAGGTCGTCGACCGTGTGGTGCCCGCTTAGAATTACCACCACACCAACTCTTCCCGCGGCTGTCATAATAAGAGGCGACTAACGGATATCCACCGGGGGCGGGCAGCAGCGCCCCCTGCAGAACAATTCTACCATCGAACTGCAATACTCAACCCGCATGCCCAGATGAGGGGATTATGGGCATTACCCCCCATGAGATAAAAGTCAATAATGCGCTTATCAGGGGGAGGCCTGCGTCCAGCAGTGGGCTAATATAGGCTGTTGAGGTGAGGTGAGGTCGTAAATTAGTAAATAAATAATGCTGGGATGGAATTTATTCATCTAGCCCCACCGCAAATTAAGCTGAGCTTCTGTTATGGGTTTAGGTAGGTTCTTTGTTAAGGGTAAACATGTCAGGTTTTATATAATTCATTTTGGGAAAATCCATAATAGAGGGGTAAACCACAGAAATATAGAAAATGTATTAATAACTACCAAATTTATATAAGGACTGATTAAATAATGTTAAAGTTAAAACCATTTATTTTATACCTAAATATTTCAAAACCCTTACTGGGTTCATGCAAATTCTACCTAAAAAATGTTAACACGTAATGGACGTGAAAGAAATAAAAAAAGAAAATACTTTTAAGAAGTAAAACAAACAAGAGGTACAGTCAGCGTCAAATTGATATGGGCGTCTAGAGTAGTCAAAATGATCTGAAAAACATAAAAGCAATTTGATATACGCCGTTCGAATCATCAAATTGTTGTAAGCACCCAAGGTGTTCAAAATATCTTACTACTCCTTGTTTCACATTTATATTATGAGCAGTATAATTATGAACGGCGTATATCAAATTGCTTATATGTTTTTCAGATCATTTTGACTACTCTAGACGCCCATATCAATTTGACGCTGACTGTAAGTACCTATACTCAAACCTTAACCTACGTCTTGTTTGTTTTACTTCTTAAAAGTATTTTCTTTATTTATTTTTAGGTAGAATTTACATGAACCCAGTAAGGGTTTTGGAACATTTAGGTATAAAATAATCGGTTTTAAATTTTACATTATTTAATTAGTCCTCATATAAATTTGGTAGTTATTAATACATTTTCTATATTTTTGTGGTTTACCCCTCTAGGCGTAAAGTCCGACATAAAATAAAATAAAAACCATAGTGGTTAAATTTCGGTAGACAGCATGAGAGGATGTTTCTCAGCTTCCACGGAGGAAAAGAAAGATAGAAATATCTACCACGGGCTACTATAAGCTACTAGAATAGTGAATAAAACCAGTTCAGCACATAATCACACAGAAATTATTATAGCAATCAAACTAATAGCCGATAAAGTGGATTTGCGTTCACTGCGCGCCGGCATTGAGATCAACTAGCGTGTGTTCACACGATCCAGTCACTCGCCCATGACGCTGGAACAACACGCACAATGTACGACAGTTGACAGAAAGACTAGTATATCCAGCCAACGCAGTGCACGATGGGACAAGGGATGAAACGTTGGTGGTCTTCCAACAGAAACTAGGTTCGTAGCTTATCTGCTTACATTCATAATTGAGTCTAAGACCAACTAAAAAGTCTTGTGCCATACCAGATTGCGGGAAAGATCATTAAACTAACCAAAAAATAAGATCGGTTGAAGACATCCAACAATTTAAGTACGGACGAATCCGTGATTGTGTGTTGCTTGCATAAAACGTAAGTAGTTTATTATGTTTTGTTATTTATTATGTAATTCCAATGTAAACATGAAATAATTATTGTTTTGTATATTATCTAATTTAATCACTAGGTATTATTATTTAAGCTAAAATTTTATGTAATTTGATTTTATTGTGAATTTTTATATGTTGTGTTGTGTGTGTTTTTATATGTTGTATTACCAAATCTGAAATAAATGAGTTAATAATAATAATAAAACCTTATAGAGAGGAGGTGCTTGGTGTTAGTAACAAAAAATAGCGGCTTATGGCGTTATCGGAGCAATTATTCCATAACTAGTTTCTGCCCACAGCTTCGCAAGCGTTAATCCGCGACAAAAATTAGCCTCTTTGGTATTCCAGGTCTAGAGAACTACATCTATGCAAAACTCCAGCTTGATCCCTTCAGTAGTTTGTTCATGAAGAGGTAACAAACATACAAACATTCGCATTTGTAAAGCGCGATATTCACCCTCTTGCTTAATAACCTGTTATTTCTCTCGGAAATAAAAGCTAGAAGTCGTTCTTTTCTGCTATTGTCATAAGCCAGTGAGAAAAAACACTGCTAACTTTAAATTTGTATTTTTTTTATTATCAAGCGGCTAAATTGAGGCCTTCCTACAAACTGGCGCAATGTAAATGAGGCTTTACAATTGGCAGTTCATTATGATGCGGCGAGCGACTGGGATAATTAAATGTGAATAATGTAGCTTAATTATTATCTACTTACTATTCGAAATAAAGCGTTATTCTTTCAAAATTAATAATAATAAAATTTATAGTATATATGACGACCTCTGTGGCGCAGCGGGCGAATGTCCGCCTGCGACGCAGGAGGTTGCGGGTTCGATTCCCGCCTCGCGACAAATGTTTGTACGATCTGCAGATATTTGTTCAGGGTGTTCTGGATGTTTTCTATGTATAATAAAAAATATCTATCTATGTAGTGAATTGTATTAAGTATATCAGTTATCTAGTACCCATAAGCTCTGCTTAGCTTGGGGTTAGATAATTCTATGTATACAGGTATAGCTGAAAGTGTTTCAGGATTTATTTATTGATTTATTTTTTATTTATTTATATGACCTTAAAGATATAACATGACAATATAAACTCTCACAATAAAAATGACACAGCAGAACACTATTCATAAAAATGGAAACAAAATATAATAATAATATACAGGAAAATTAAACATAAATAGAATTTACAAACTTAAGAAACAAACTCACGAAAGATATAAAAATATAAAAATATTGTTCGAGGATAGGATTCCCGGTTTACTGGACTGGCCCTTTATGAATTTTGCCCACAGGTACCCGTCGAAGAAAATTTGTGAGCCAGTTTTGGTACGAAATTGCAGATGGATTCGAACGTCTAACTTTCAACAAAAATGGTAGAATTTAACACGATCACTTTGAAAGCATAACTCTGTTTCCGTGTGTGAAGCACTAATGTACAGTCAGCGTCATAGGGATATTATAATTCAAGTATTTTATTTTATTAAATAAATAGATACTTTATTCATAAAGCAAATAAATAGAAATAAATTAGAACTAGTCCAAAAGACCTATTTACAATTGAAATAATTGAACTGACTGCAGATTGTTGCAAACAATCTACATATTATGTTATATCAATCAAATAAATTGATTCATAAAAAATTTCAACTCTCCAAAAATACCTCAAAATTAAAATAAACCCGTTATTTAATTTATTTTGTTAGTCTTATTTTATACACTTTACTTTGTCTTTCAATTAACATTTTAATCAAAATTAAATAGGTTAGGTACCTACTTAATTTTGGGGTAGGTAAGGGAATTAAAATAAAGCAATGACGATGAAATCCATACTTCCATAGGTATACTAATATTATATTATAAATTCGCAAGTAATTCTGTCTGTCTGTTTGTCTTTTGTGTTACCTTTTCACGTCGAAACAACAGGGAGATAACTAATATCCCGGAGAAGGACATTAAGGTACTTTTTATCCCGGAAAAGTGTGTGCGAAGCCGAAGCTAGGAAATAAATAAAAATTTAATAATTCAATCTTTATGAGCAGGGATTTAATAAAACTAAATGCATTCATAATTTTATATTAATAAATAAATTTTTTAAGGTTCGCAAAAACAGTTGTAGATTGGAGTGATAATTTAACAATCAGGGGCCTTGGGGGGGGGGGGGGGGCGTAGTATCCGTAACGAAGAAAAACGGGGGGTTGCGGGGGCGGCAGGCAGTAGGTTAGCAAAAACAATTGTTGAGATTTACGAGATCAACTAGCTATCGAGGTCAATAGATAAAAGTAATGTCTTATTACCCTACCTTTAGTTAGATACCCTACCTACCACGCTAACGAAGTTGCGGGTAACAGCTAGTAATACACAGATATGCCGCTGACTGTACCCGTCGGTAAAAGCCATTTGGTCAGTATGATTCCGACGTGAGAGAAATTCTATCGATATTTGCGAGCGAAACTTTCCACGTAAAAGTGACATTGGTTCGTTCCAGTTTTAACAATTTGACGACCAGTTTGTAGGGGTCCCAATTCCCAAAGCTGGACGAATGTTGGCAAACTGGGAAATATTTGTTTTGTGCAAAATTTTAAGCTTTTCGCTGTTTTTAGTTGGAAAACTCGCTGAAATTCGGCTTTAAACTCCGGGTTACAGTGAGCGGTTATTTATGAAAAAGTGGTTGGAAATGACCCCACAGATTTTATCAATCCACACCCACGCAAATCCATCTATAACTTGTAAGTTGTAAATTTTCACATAGCTGCACGTCTAGTATGACTTTGCTAAATACCAAAACGGAGAAGTAAGTTTTCGAGAACGTGACAGTTGACTACCGCTTGCTTGCGAAAGGTCGCAATCGTAATTCCAAAATTAAACGAGTTTTATACGAGCTCGGTTCCAGTTTTCGAAAGATTATGAACGATTTCTTCCATTTTAGCGGTAGATCTTTGACGAGTCAGCGGTAGTGAACGAATACTTCATTATAAGGTATTCCTGCAGCAGTAGGCGTAAAGGAAAACGCGCACCTGCCAAGCCGCGCTGTTTTTTTTGTAGTTTTTTGTGTTGAAATACATGGTTGATTAAGAAAATCATTTTATCAAGTCAAACTTTGCGAATTTGTTTAGAAATATTAAGTGTTTTTAGTTGAGTACAAAAAAGTGTAATATCAGTAGTTCGCTAGTCAATTGAAAAAATATTATAAAAAGGGGTAACTTTGTAATTTTTTTCTACCGAGTAAAGTTCATTAGATCGTGTAACTGAATGCGATTTTGTCTAGACTAGAAACAATTTTTCAGACTTTTAAACACTATTTTCAAAGTCTCAGATGATTTTAAAATCACAAAATGCGTCCTCTGCTAGCCTACCAAGAAATTTATTTACCAATTTTTCCCGACGTTTCAACAAGCTTACACACTGTCGTGGTCACGGGATGAACTGGAGCTACCGCCTCTGCGAAGCGAGGGCAGCATTAGTGTGTCCATCTGCACACTCGGACGACATAGGTACAACACTCAGTATCTGCGACGCACTGAGAAATTGGCTTTTGGCTTGGCTATAACTGGATTCCACGAGGCAGAGTCCGAAACCGTCATCACGATTGAAATTAGAGGATATTTCTTAATTTCAATCGCTTCCCGAACCAACCTCTTGTAGTTATGTCTTTCATTACTTATCTTACATTGATAATAATGTGTTCAGATCGCGTAAGTTAGAAAAATGAACGAAAACTTTTCCATTTTGGTTTTATGCCGACTCATACTAGTCACCCAGAGAGTGAATTTTCAGCGCACAACGGATATCTGCGAGAGAAAATATTGTTGGCACGTACCTGGGTTGTTTTAATTTAACCCCGGGGTGCCTTTGCGTGCCTTACCCAAAGCATTTAGCTTCATTATCCAGCTATAGTCAAAGGAATTATTTGCCACACTTTGTTTATCCTTTGTATGTTGTCTCTTTGTATAGGTAGACCTGGGTCTACAACAGGCTGCCGGACTCGATTAAAAGGATACAATTTCCACCTTAATATTTAAAAATAGATTTAAGAAATGGCTCTCAGAGAGTTCTTTTTACTCCGTAGACCAGTTTTTTGTTAATGCTATGCCTATTATTTAAATTAGATTAAAATTAAATTTACTAAACAATCTATATATATAAAAGAAAGTCGTGTTAGTTACACTATTTATAACTCAAGAACGGCTGTACCGATAAGGCTGAAAATTGGTGGGTAGGTAGCTTAGAGCCAGGAAACGGACATAGGATACTGTTTATCCCGTTCGATAGCGTTCCCGTGTGACTTGACATAAAACGTCAGTCTCTATAAAACGTGGTATAACAAAAAAGAATCAGACTTGAAATAACAAAACGCAAATGACAGCTTAATAAATTAAATAACTGCTTATTTATTGCCTTTTAAGGCGAAAGTGAGTTCGCCGAGTCAGCTAGTAAATTTTATTTATATTCGATCTGTTGAGCTACCTGTAGATCGTTTGCAACAGTCTGTAGCTGAATTGTTTCAATTGTAAATACTAGTTCTAATTTATTTCTATTATTTTATTGTAATTTTCGTTGTGAATAATGGCTTCTGCCCTATATATTCGATATTATTATTATTATTTAAGGACAATATTAAATACTATATTGCTTACCTTATCCCTTTTGACTTTTACCTTGATGTTATTAATTGTATTGTTGAAATGTTTTAGTCTGAATTAACGTATCTGTTACGAAACTTTTTGAGCTACGATTTACAATTATTTTATTA
This sequence comes from Eupithecia subumbrata, assembly GCA_949316285.1. Lineage (NCBI taxonomy): Eukaryota > Metazoa > Arthropoda > Insecta > Lepidoptera > Geometridae > Eupithecia > Eupithecia subumbrata. Next base: position 13,649,908 of record OX438630.1, on the reverse strand, counting down.
TCGTGATATTTACATACTCCTAATATTATTGTTTGGACTAGGTAATTTTTATTAGACCTGTGTAATACTCCCTAATAAATCAATTAATTTATTTGACTAATTTTAACTATGTACATAAAATTGTTTTTCTTTTTATTTTATTTAAATCATAATCCTACATGCTCAACAATCCTATATGCTATCCTACATGCAGCGTAGAGAATTCCTTTAGATTAGAAGTTATTAATTCATCTTATTTTGTAAATTGATTTATTTAACCACTAATACTATTAATATTAACCAATTACTAGATAAATCAATTTAAAAAATAAGATCAATTAATAACTTCTAATCTAAGGGCATTCTCAACGCTGCATGTAGAATTGTTTGTACCTATAGGTGCCCCCAGAGCCCTACATCAAATTACTTAAGCGAAAGTATTTTTATCTTGGGCTCGTACTCCTAAAAACGAAATGGAATTTCTGATTCGTTTTCGTGCAAACGCTAATCTTATGCAAGAGACTTATGAGTTGGTTTTGCACGACAACGAAAACGATTTTGCTTTTCCGAGTATGCCCCCTGATTAGAGCTTCGTTTGTACACAAATTTACACAATCTCACCTAATGATAAGTGATAAGTACTTGTTTATAACTACTTTAAATTATTTTATTTCTGAAATTATATCATTATTATTTTCTTAGTTTAATTTTTTTAATGATTGCTATTGATGAGAATTAGTATAGTTTTACAAGATGTCGCCAAACCTAAAATAAACTAATTTGACAGCACTAAAATTGATGCCATCATTTTTATTTCGATCGTTGTGAAAGGGACGCCAACATTTTTAGTGCTGTCAAAATAGTTTAGTTTAGTTTTAGCGACATCTGAATTAACACCAATGCCCTTATACAGAAGCATACTTTGACATACCTTTAATTAATTAATTTAAGTATTATTTATTTGATTCGGACAAATTAATTTTATTTAATTTGTCAGTTATGTCTGTCTGGTTTTTTTACCTTTGTACCTTATGGTGTTTCCTATAACGAAGTACCTATGTGTGTTATTGTTAAAATAGTACATAGATATAGAATGTAACGTCATAAAGTGTAACATCAAGTGTAGCTACGATGTAATAAATAAATTAATAGATGATGTGGCCAGATCTACAAGACACGTATGGATGAAAGTTTGATTTGAACAGCCCATATTGGTCCACTGCTGGACGCAGGCCTGCCCCTGATAAGCGCCTTATTGGCTTTTATCACATGGGAGTGCCCATAATTCCTCGCTGGGCATGCGGGTTAGGGATAGCAGTTCCATGGTAGAATTGTTCTGCAGGGAGCGCTGCTGCCCGCCCCCGGTGTATATCCCTTAGTCGCCTCTTACGACACCCGCGGGAAGAGTTGTGCAAATTCTTAATCGGCACCACACAGCACGGACTTACCACACAGAACTATCTTAGAGCAAATAAGTTAAGTTAAGTTACCTAGATATAATATCGCCCCAGGGCTTCATAATACAACCTATAATGATATTATTTTCTCAATAATTAAAAATACTTTTTATCCAGGAAAATACACGTGAAAATTCTTGAAATATTACAGGCGAAGTCATGGCAATAAAAGACTAACGTTAAATATAAGTATTACTCACAAGGTATCACTTTTTGGTTTTGGTTCTTGTGTGAGTTTGATTTCTTCGTAGCATGCCGACACGAATGCGTTTCCACTTTTACTGCCGTCTGCGAAATAAATAAAAACATTAATGACAGAATCGAACCTGCAACTAATGCTGCTCAGGCGGACCATGCCCCACTGCGCCATAGAAGCCGTCAAAATTGAGAGCAATGGAAAGATCCTGACTGCTCTACCAATCAGATGAATCCTACTTTTGATTTTGAAGACGAAAGTTTGTGAAATGTGATTTTTTTCCCCTAGGATCTCCAAAACTACTGACAGATCAAGATGAAATTTGGCATACAATTAGAACGTAGCCTAACTTAAACTATAGGCTACTTATAATATCGAAAATACGTGTGCGAAGCCGCGGGCAGAAGCTAATACTACATAAATTATGTTTTCCTATTCTTATTTGGGCGCTCGTATGCGTGAAAGCACTGAGGTTTTAATTATGCTTGTCAACACATAGATTCGTTTTAGTCTTCGAAATCAAGATATTTATTGCGTGTTTTATCTCGATGATTGATGTGTTTGGGTTAGACTTGGTACGCTCATAGATCGCATAGGAAAAACTTAGATTCGGTGCCAGTACCGAGGGAATTATTTTCCTGTGTGTTCCTTTTATTAATATAAAACTGTAGCTTTGTAGATTATATAAATATTATAAGTATTTTCATACTCAGAATGATAGTTTTTTTTTGTTTTTAGGGTTTTGAAGATCGAAGATCGGTTTCAAAACCCTTATGGTCTCGCTTTGTCTGTCCTTTTTTCCCTCCTTAATAACTCAAAAACTACTGCAGCTATCAACTTGAAATTTAAAATAATAATACATTTCGTGCGCCTGTACAGATTTTAAGAAAAATTATTGAAAATAAATGAAAAATGAAAATGAATATTTTCCATACAAATTGTGATGCCGAAATTTTTTAAGATACCTACAGAGTCATATGGGGTATCAAATGAAAGGTATCATTTTGTACATTTCAAAATATTTTTTGAAATTTTTTTCATACTTTTCAAAATATTTCGAAAAAAGTCGAAAAAATACCCATTCCCCCCCCCCCTATCTCCGAAGATTGCAGAGCGATCCATGTAAAATGTATGGAGAGTTTATAGACATGGATCTATATTTTACAGGAAAAATATAGAGAAGTTTGAAAAAAGAACACTTTTTGAAAAATGGTCAAAAAGGGGGGGAATAATTTTCAAAAGGGGGAGCTACCTCACCGAGTGGGGTATCAAATGAAAGGTATCGGTTTGGACATTTCAAAATAGTTTTTCAAATTTCTGTAAGTTTCATATTTTTTGAAATATTTTGAAAAAAGTCGAAAAAATACCCATTCCCCCCCCCCCTATCTCCGAAGTTTGCCGAGCGATCCATTTAAAATGTATGAACCGTTTGTAGATATGGATCTATATTTTACAGGAAAAATATAGAGAAGTCTGTAAAATGAATACTTTTTGAAAAATGGTCAAAAAGGAATAATTTTCAAAAGGGGGGCTACCCCACCGAGTGGGGTATCAAATGAAAGGTATCGGTTTGAACATTTCAAACCAGTTTTTTTAATTTCTGTAGCTTTCATACTTTTTGAAATATTTCGAAAAAAGTCGAAAAATTTACCTTAACCGAACCACCCATTTAACCGAAGCATGCAGAGAGATACATCTGAATTGTAGGTTGGTACCTACTATTCTTAGGTATTCGTTAAATTGCGAAGTCTCTAACCGGTACTTTTGGTACATATTTGTTGACAAACGTTCAAAACCCTCGGCGCGCGAGTTACACTCGCACTTGACGGATCTTGTTTGAATAGGTTTTTATTCTTTTGTTTGCTTAAGTTTTTGTTTTTGTAATGAACTTGATTGAGATTAAACGATCCTCTTTTTATTTTGGACAAACTCAACCGCCTTTAATTTTAACATCGTTTCATCATCAAAATGAGCAATTGAAAACTGACATTTGCAGAATTGTGTCAACAAGATACAGAGACAAATATAAAAGAAGAAGAAGAGTTTGTAAGAAACGATTGGATCGTTGTTACACATACTACGAAAAATAGTTCCTCTCGATACGGTAGGAGTGCTGCAAGGCGCTAAATGTATAGAAAGGTCTCGTAAACGACGAAAGTATTCCTAAAATAATGCGTAAAACCCTTTAAACACTCAGAGTCGTAAAATATTTTCCATCAATATTTCTTTAGTAGAAAATAAACTTTCTGATAACTTTTCTTTTTACAAAAAATATCTATCATCCGAGAGAATTGAGTATACGGCTCGAGAATTGCATAGCTGCCTCCGACAGTTTTGCACTACATTGTCAAGTTAGCGAGGTAGGGGAGGTACATAAATTATCTAGGTTAAGCTCTGACGTGACCTATTTGGTGGCGGAGAGGCGGTATTACCCCGATGACCTTTATAATATGTAGTATTGGTTTCCAACTCATTAGGTTTATGGGATTGAAATAATTATAATGATTGTTTTGAAAAAACTCAAAACAGACTTTAGATTTCTTAATGTATACACTGTTTTTTTATGTTTTCCGTTATAAATAGGTTCTCAGGAAAAAAAAAAACCGTCAATTGTAGACCGATTTTAATGAATCATTGATGGTGGTTTGAGATGGTCCTATAATAATTTGATTTCCGAGTGACTAGTACTTATTTGTCCCGCAAAACAAAATAAAAAACAGTGTAAATATGGAATTTAAAATCGCTTTTTAGTTTTTAAGGTTCCGTACCCGAAGTAATATTACTAAGCTACCGCCACGCTACCGCTGTCTGTCTGTGTGTCCGCCCGTCCGCCAGCGGGCTTTATCTCTGGAACCGTTAAAGGTAGACAGTAGAAATTTTTCGTGTTGCCGCAATAACGACAAATAAAGATTATAAAAAATAAATAAAAATAAAAAATATATTAATCAAATCAAATCAAATCAAAAACTCTTTATTTCCATAAATACAATAAATGTACACTTAGAAAAGGTCAAATTAAAGGGTATTGCCGGCATTCCCTACAAAAAAGTGATGTTTTGGCTATTTTTGCTAAACGTTTGTCAAGGCTGTATCTTTTGAACCGTAAAAGATAGACAGATGTATTTTTTACAGAGTGTGCGTGCATTAATTAAGCAACAAATAAAAATAATTAAGGGAGGCAGCGTCCATACCAAGTTGAACAACGATCACCGCCCGAAGTTACTTAACGTTGGGCGCGGTCAGTACTTGGATAAAGAAATAATAAATAAATAATGCTGGACAATTCACACAGCATTATCTAGCCCCAAGCTAAGCTGAGCTTGTGTTATGGGTACTAGATAACTGATATACTTAATACAATACACTACATAGATAGATATTTTTATTATTACATAGAAAACACCCAGACCAACGATGAGTGACCGCGTCATGTTGGGTACTTACTTTTTCCGATCCATCAAAAAAACATGTTTTAAGGGTTTCTCTGGTTTCTTTTGCGAAAGTATATATTATAGAACGAAACTATTCGTGTACGAGTCGACTCGCACTTTTCCGGCTTATTTCAAAACAATTTTATTTATTTTTCTCTACGTCTCGGGGCTCTTGCAAAATTTCTCTGAATTCATATTCTTTCGATGTCGAAACTGTTTACCGCCGCCATCAGTAAAAAATAGTATTCTGCTGAAGGTAAATGGTAAACTAGCCTATTTGTATTCTCATTCAGTCGCTACTACCCTCTTTGTACAAGCGTCGAACAGAAAATATAAAAACAATAACCTGGTCCTACTGAGTCAGTGTGAAAGAATATTCACACTTCAGCAGTTTTATTAAATATACTCGTAACAAAGGAAAAATGAAATAAGAAATCTTTTTAGATACAAATCGTCTACTCCTGCAGGTCAATTCAGATGTATTCGTGAGTGTACTAAAGACGTGCGGACAAAGCGGATGCTCCGCACTGTCCGCATAATTTTAGAATTCTTTGTATGGTTTTCCATTGAAGTGCATCGACTAATACGCACCGCACGAAGCAAACGCATCAGACTGTCGGTAATGCAAGCGATTTGTTTAGTTCGTCATTTGGATTGCCAAATTATGAAATTGTTTCACTCTTGACACTTGACACGCGTCTCTCCATCTGTTTATTATGTTATCTATGGTAATAAGCAAAATGTGTCACTCCGTGATCAATGCTCAGATCAATGTCGTGGTGAAGCGATTAGCAGAATAGGGCCTGAATGGGACGAAAACAGGACAGAGTAAATATTTAATCTGTGCGTTCAACGGATCGGACTCGAAGCGTACGGAGGTTAAGGATTTCTAAGAAATCAAATAATATCCCAAAAATTTTGACTTCGAAGTCTCAGAGATTTTCGACTCCTACGTCACTTGACCCCGTGGTGTAGCACATTCTCGTACTGAGGGAAGGATCCAGTAAAGTCCCGTCGAAGTCAAAAATTTGTGGGATATTATTTAATTTCTTAGAAATGACCCTGACTGTGCGTGCATTCGCACTATAATAACATAAGCGACAGGATTTGTTGCTTTGTATTGATTTCTATGGTACATCGTGCACTGGATCAGCATCTCTACCGATACCCATGCCAGAGATCGGTATTTTTGCCGATGATTTCATCCGCAACAATATCTTCGTCACTACGACTAGTCTTGATGCGGATGACGATAACGGCAAAGTCGAGCAATTTCAAAATACATATTTATAACCGGTGCACAATGCGAAAGCAGTAGTAGACGCACCCTATCGGCATATTGTAAATACCGACGCCGCGTACGGCGCGTACGCTATAATTCCGATCCGCTGGACGCATAGCTTTAAAGTCACATCTATCATGCGTTGTCAAATATATTGCGTTTTAAAATCGGCTCTTTGGTCGACTGGCCCCGCTCGAACTGGCTCCTCGAGTCCAGTTGACCTAATGCATGTTTTGAATTGGTCGACTGGCCCCGCTTACAGAATTTGTTATTAGTATAGACAAGAAGAAAAGTGTTTCAACTTTTGTCGACGATGGATTTTGAAGTTCCAGCAATGCTAGCCCTGCGGAGCGTCTTCACAAACGTAAAAATAACAGGTTGTTATTTTAATTTCTCTCGAAGCCTCTGGCGTAAAGCTAAAGAGCTGGGCGTATCCAAAACACAATCAGGCAAACAGCATGTGAGACTTTGCGCCCTTTCCCATCTTCCATTGCAGCTTATCGATGATGGTTGGCTCTATGTGATGGAAGAAGCTGTCTGTTGCGACAGTATCACAAAATTCAATGATTACTTTGTTAGAACTTGGTTAGAGGTGAGTTCTCCACTTGCAAACACTTGGTGCACATATATCAAGAATTCCATAAAAACAACAATGTCGTAGAAACATGGAATGGACATATAAAAAAATATGTAAAAAATAAACCCAACATAGCTCAACTTTTAGAAGGGCTGTGTAGTGATATGGCTAACTTCTCGACTGCGTTGAAAAACCCTACAGATCTCAAAATTTCAAAGAGGTTGCCTGAAACCAAAGAGAGAAAAAAAATATTGACTATGCAATAAACGAATTACTTAGCGGCAAAATTACTGTAGGCCATTGTTTAGAGAAATTTAAGTTTTAATTTTTTATCATATGTTTTTAAGACTGATTCTAAGGTACATTTTTTGTATATTAGTTATGGACATTCAATCAAAGAGCAAGTTTTATTTATTTATTTATGTTATTTGTTTACGTTAGCATGTGATCATTAATGAAACGACTGTGATTTTTAAGTAGCTATTTCAATTTCATTGATGTATATTGTTGATTTTTTAAATAGTTTTAAGTACCTAAGAATCAAGAATTAATCAAACAACTGTGATTTTTAAGTATCTATTTTAATTTAGTATAAGTGTATAATGTTGATTTTGGATATTTCTAAGTAAGCATTATTCAAAAGACTCGTTTACCAATATTTTAAATTTTACTTTATTATGTATTGTTGATTTTGAATAGTTCTCAGTAAGCAAGCATATATCAAAAGGCTGATTTTTAAATATTTTAATTTAATGTTGTTGATTAGAATAGCTACTTCTGTTAAAGCATTAATCAAACGACTGTGACTTTTAAGAACTTTAATTTTACATTGTTGTATATTGTTGATTTTGACTAGCTATTATTGGGTTATTAATATAAACATATTAAGTAGGTACCTATCATATAACCATGGTGTTTCATTTTTGTTTGTCTTAAGTAAGTTTTGTACACATCTGTACACGGGTTTGAAATTAGACTATAGATATTTTATTTAAATTAGTAATGGGCCCAGTCGACTAAAGAAAAGTAATAAATTAAATGCATTAGGTCAACTGGCCCCGTAGGGCCAGTTTTTTCCGGGGCCAGTCGACTAAAGAGCCTTAAAATCATAGGAAGTGTCTGTGTGTTGCAGAAGCAAATAAATGTTTTATCTTCTATCATTTATCTTTATTTAAGTTCAAAATAATTGCAGGCTATTCTAATCTCGTGTGGATTATATAGTTCATCTACAATTTAAAATCAAAACCAATAATGCCGTTGCGAATATTCAGCGCATTTGTTGCGGCTCCACGGATTCCACCACATTGAAATGGGATGAAACCACTTGAAATAAGCTTTCAGAACTCGATTAGTCTCAATAAATTATCAAATATCAAAGTGTTTTATTTCCTTTAGACCTTACTGGACTCTGGACTCGTCACAAAATTCAAAATAAATAAGTAAAACTAGGAGATAAAGTGGACATTTTGATTTTTGTTCTCTTCAATCTTGAAAATGATAAAATTAGCAAATACCTTGATTTGGCTAACGAGGTTGTCAGCATGTGGGATGTTGATTCAGCGACTATCGTCCCAATAGTCGTTTCGGTTAACGGCGTAATAGCGAAGAGTCTCGATCAACATCTCAAGAAACTCTCGCTAGGAAGTTGGATCAAGGGCCAGATTCAAAAGGCGGTACTCCTGGACTCGGCGCGCATCGTCAGGAAGTTCCTCTCTTTGCAGCCCTAGTCACCGGCCGCTTGAGCCTAGCTTCGCGGCCGGTGATTCACCGTTTTGATATATTTTTTACTGTAGAATAGTTTTATAACATTTTATTTTCCATAGTAAAAAAATTATTTTATAAACGAGATTAAAGAATAAATGAGTGTATAATAATAATAATGCTGGACAATTCACACAGCATTATCTAGCCCCAAGTTAAGCAGAGCTCGTGTTATGTACTAGATAACTGATATAGTTAATACAATACACTACATAGATAGATATTTTTTATTATACATAGAAAACACCCAGACCAACAAAACAAATTTCTGCAGATCGTACACAAATTTGTTCCGAGGCGGGAATCGAACCCGCAACCTCCTGCGTCGCAGGCGGACCTTCGGGGTCGTCAAACATTTACTTTTAGGAATGTATAAGTATTTAAAAACTGCCGGAAAATTTAAAATAACTGAGTTAATACAAAAGGACATAATATGGTGATAAATTTGGCAAACTGTATGTTTATTCCTGACGACTCGGCCAAGACGGTCAACTTTTATCTGAATCTAAGTTTTATCTGTTGTAGTCATGAGCTATGCGATTTTGTGTCTATATAAATTAAAAAGGTTTTTTGTATAAAATGTTACGAACCAAAACACTGACATGTTCCTAAATGAAAACATACCATGTTTCCATTTTAACATCGTTTCAGCGAAGCATACTTATTTGTTGCTTTTATATCAAAATTAATTACAACCCTAATGAAATTAACCAACTTTTGCGTAAAATTTGTAACATTTTCATCGAATAATGTATTTACAGATGTTAAAGAAAAGTTTGGACGGTCGATGTTTGTAATTCAATCAATCATTACTAATTTTATTTGTATTGTTTTGCAAATAAGGCCTCATCTACTTTATGGCTCTTCGGCTGAAGGTTATGGCTGAAATTTAATTTCGTACTCAATAAAAACAGTGATTTTTGTCTATGCTAGAATTAAGAAAATGTTATACATTGCGCAAAATTGAAATTGAAGGTATTTGAATAGACTTCAATTTCAATTTTATGCAATATATCCCTATCTAATGCGTAAAATTGAATTGGATTTTTTGTTTTGGGATAAAATGGCATCGAATCCTTATTCGATGTCATTTTTATCCCTAGACATTAAACGCTGTGTGTGGCCTAGGGGGAGGCGTTTATCCCAGTGCCAGTGCGTTAATGAAAACTATGAAGAAGATTGCGTAAGCGCATATATGGTTGACAGAGAGACCGTACTTTAGACACTTCAAAAAATAAATTGAAAACTGTCAAAAACGAGTTTCCGCTGTCCAACGAAAACACTTCCTAACGATCATACAAACCCAAATCTATTTCACCCTTTGCTTTGGACCTGAGCCAAGAAAATAGCAAATAAGTCAACTTTAACTGAGAGATAAGCTACCGATCCTACTACGAGTAACTACTCAATTGAAATATGAATCCATTTTTGAATGCCTATGTGCTGTGTGGTAACGGTGCTTTACAGTTGAGTGAACTTATAAAACTGGTTTAAGGAAGCAAATAATTAGTTAACTACGAATAAAAACATAACTCATTTCAATAGACCGCAGGGTTCCTAAGATCTCAACATTAATTTAATTTAAGTTATGTGCGAAACAATGCACTTTCATGATTTTATTTAATCGTATTTTTTTTTGCAGTCGTGTTTTCATATTTAAGGCACAGAAGGAAATATGTTGAATTTTATGTAATTCGAGTTTATCACCAAGGGATCCTGTGAGTAAGAGATCTAGGCCTGGTTTGACAACCAAACCCGTTAGGATCGCCCCTTATGGCGCATACACGACCCAAATCAGCGCCACCACCTATTTTATCTTATTATCTTCTTTTGAAAATTCCTTCGTTTAACGTAATCGAACTTTCAGTATGTGATACCTATCATAAGCTTATTTTTAATGCCTCTATAAAAGTTTTATTTTGGATATTGTAGTCAAAGATGCGAAGTTGCTTTTTTTGTCCACGATGTTGAGCTGATTTGGGGTTTTTACCATTTTTTCTTCCATCACCTTCTTTTTCCTTCCATAATATTCTTACCTTAACTGAAATAAATGATTATTTTTATTATTTGACTAACTCACCTGAAACTCTAGTTTGTAGAGGACCGGGAACTTGCGCCGTTGCTCGCAGAGCTTCGGGAAACTCTTCAGCTCCACCGGCCGGTCCGGGATCGTCTCTGATATAGAGCCGTTCTCGTCCGCTGTTGACACAATGTGCTTTAGGCTTAATACTACGGAGAAATGTATGGACACAAATACAGATAGATATGGATTAAAATAGATAAATATCGGAGGAAAAAATCGAGATATGTTTAGAAATTGATTGTTGAAATTATCGCTCGATAACAGGACACAGTCGCACTGAATAATAGTAGATACGCAACTAGGTTGAATGGTAGCTTCGATGATAATTTAGCGGGTTACTTCGATAGTAGATAAGCCATCAAAACTACCATCTTGCAGTGCGGCCGTGGTCTCATGACCGAATTCTTAATTTGAGTTTAAGTATGCCATTGAAGTTACTCTGTGATTTAAAACACAATACAAAGATAAATATGACATAAAACGTCACGGTTTCGTAGCACGTCTACGCTCTTCGTAGCACGTCTACGCTCTTCGTAGCAGTCTACGAATCTTCGTAGCACCTCTACGCAGGTTAAACAATAAACTGGGCCTCAATACGAAATTTCAAATTCATATTATTTTGAGATTCAAATGGCATTTTTGTTAGAGATTTGACAGTTGCACGCATATGGGACAGATGCACACCAAATCTCTTACAAAAATAGAATAAAAGCGTTTTTTTATCTAAAGAGTTTCAAAATATGGGCATCGTAACAAGAATAGGCCCCTTCTGTCTTCTTCAAAAACAACAAAATTTGTGTATTTCCTGTGATACCATAATGGAAACATCTGGAAGAACGGACATAACTTTCGTGTCACTCAGAACTCAGGGATTTGAAAGGTTGCTTTAACCTTTCAGAGCCCAACCATCATTTACGGAAATTTCTTCAAACGGAAAGAAAAATGGCAAAGAAGCCATTAGGCTTTACAAAAAAAACTTTAGATTCTGAATGACATCTTCAAATTGCAGCCCGCTTTACCCATTTCTTAGCTTAAAAGCAAAAACTCATAAAGTCTTACTAACTATTAATAAGAAATGTTCCACGAGAATTTAATTTCAAGCGTCAGTTACTTAATACCGTCTTTCATTAAGTTCAACAAGCCGTCAAATATAACTACTCTCCTCTTCGCTTATTGCTAAGTTTATGATAAGTTAGATGGCCTCAGACAGGCCTAGTAAAGGTTGAACTCTATTTATACCCTACTTGATGACAAAAAAAAGTAATTATTAAAGACAGATAGAAAAGAGACGATAGTGTACACAAAAAAACCTCAACTTTTACTGATCGTTTCTTTAACCTATGCACGATTATAGGTAGAAATCGACAAAATAAAAAAATAATACTTCTATAGACCACACAACTGGCGGATAGCTGTAGAACCATGTCGCCACTTTTGGCGTTTGTTACTGTGTTTGACGTTTGTTTTCTTATTGTGACAAGGTTCTACAGAGATCCGCCAGTTGTGTGGTCTACCTTTAACGAAAGTTCAAACAGCATCTCGCCAAAATAGTGGTCTTACAAAAAAAAGTCAGAGAAAATTTAAATCCTTGGTCGTGGTCTGAATCGTCCTAGCCTTTTTTAATTATTTTCTTTTATTTATCTTCTTATCCACAGCATAATGGCTATTACTATATATTAGTAGTAGAAAATAATCTTTTGTGACGTGAGAAAAAAAGGCAAAAACTGCCAAGCATTTGCTTATAGTCGAGAGAAGTTTTTATCTTAAGGTTAAATTATGTCATACATTTAACATTATTATGTCATCTTACGCAGTCGGGTAAAAAGGTCCAACCCACATATGATTTACTAGTATACTTGTATAAAAGCAAGCGGGCCTAGTTGGCAAGTCATCGCCTGCAACTTCGAGCTTAGTTTGTTGTCGTTAATAGACTTATTAAGACCTGTTTACGACTCGTGCACAAGTTTCAAACTTTAATAAGCTGTAGGTTTACATATTATATGCAGCTAGTAGTTTAATAATTTGTAGCTAATATGTAGTTTGAAGGTTAAACGTCTAGACTTACATATATTACGATGAGGTAAACTTTAAGTTTAATTTCTAACAAGTGATTCCCGGAATTACTAGTCTGAATCTCACAACTCGTGTGCGTTACTGGGGCGGCAAGTTAACCCGGATCAAGATGGATATATGTATATAAAAAAATCAGAGCGCTATGTCCTGTAAATGTGCCCAAAAAATTAAATTTGTGCGCCCTATGGTTTCAGAGTAATTCGAGAAAAAAAGATACGGAAGAAATAAAAACGCAATATACTTGCAATAATATATTACTATCCAAGCTAAGTGGAGCTTGTGTTATGGGTACTAGATGACTGATATACTTAATAAATACAATGCAAAGATAGATATTTTTTTAGTATGATGAGATAAATTATGTTAAAAGTTGTTTTTACTATACATAGCCGTTGGTCCTGCGCCTGACATCTCTCCAGTGGTGTCGGTCTGCCGTCCTATCGGATTATGAGTGAGGAAATAGAGAGTGCTACTGTGTTTGCGCACACACTTGGACCCTTTAATATGTCCCGCGCTCCTGGCTAGACGGCTTTGAGACTGGTAACCGTGGCTGAAGATTCTAGGAAGACTAGGATTCTAGAAGGCTAGGAGAATATCATCATCATCATTTACTGGCTTGTGAATGATGTTGCTAAGGAGACACCGCTCAGATATTTTAGCAACTCAGTTAATAAAAGTGCTTATGTATAAAGGCAGGTTTACATAGAGTCAGTGACTGACTCCGAATCCGAGACAAGTCAGCGCTTACCCGAAAAAAACCCAATGTAAATTGATTTGAAGTCAGTGCCGCGGTGGGTGGGAAGTCAGCGCTGACTTGTGCATTCGCACACGAATATATTGAGGTCAGTCGGCGCCACCCGCAACCCGCGCCCTACCACGCCAGAGGTAAAACCCCAAGACTTGTAGTCAAGTCAGTGCTTGGTCAGTCACTGTCGCTGCGTTGTAGTGTAGGGTGACATCGCGTCCTGCTGGTGAATGAAAATGAGCCAGCTTGTTCCGCAGTATCTTCTAATCTCAATTACTTTAACAACAAAGCAGAGCAACCAGTTTCGTTTCTGTAGTCAACGTTCGTTTCTTTATTCTTGAGCATAAAATAATTTATAACCTTATTCATCGCTTTAATGCAAACACTCAGCATCTGGTTTTGAATGAATTGAGTTTTATGAACTCGAGAGGGCGTTGACGTTTTAAGTACGAACTGAGACCTTTTGAATTCGTTTGAAAACCTCTCTTTTGTAATTTGAGTATACTTGACCTTGACTCCACTTGATTTCCCTTTGTAATTAATTTTATTATGAAAAAAGGCGCGCAAAGCGAGTTGAAATAATCGAATTGAAGAATAAGCAATTATATGGAATTCATGTCATTATTCGATTTCTTTAACTAGCTCGACGCGTTCGGTTTGCATTAATGTAGTTTCTGCTTTTAAAACTTCTACCATACCCTAAGACACTCACTTACTTTCTTTTTCCTAATCCATCTTGGATCTGAGTAAAAGGCTTTTAAGGTGTAAAGAGCTACCATCAGTTAAGTATGGTTAACCCGTAATCAGGCTTAGATTATAATCGCGGCTTAACAAGATTTAAGGGTTGATCGCTTTGGGGTAGGTCAGCTTTTTACGATGTTAAGGCCTTGGGTTGGGTAGGAAAATATTTATGTTGGTACCTAATCTAAATTTATTATGATTTTGGTATTCAGTATATTTATTTGGAAAAAAATGCTTTGTTTTTTCTTTGGAAAGATGAAGCAAACAAGTTGTTTCCTGCTTGCGATATCGCATGTTTTTTTGGAATGAAAAGTAGATCCACTGTGGCTAGTATGGGTTCGCACAATACCTAAATAAAAAAAGTTTTCGTTTACTATCGCTGATCTGCCAAAGTGGCTCAAGATCATTAAAAAACTCCAATCGAATGGCAAAAGAAGAAGAATGCGTATGAAACTATTGGATTGCTACGGAAAGTAAATTCCTCATAATCCGGTACTACCGCTGCAAGGGGTATATGTTGTATGAGAGGAAACAAAAACTTTTATAGTTTTCGTTAACTATGCACACTCATAACCCATATGACGACCTCCGTGGCGCAGCGGGCGAAGGTCCGCCTGCGACACAGGAGGTTACGGGTTCGATTCCCGCCTCGGAACAAATTTGTGTACGATCTGCAGAAATTTGTTCCGTTGGTCTGGGTGTTTTCTGTGTATAATAAAAAATATCTATCTATGTAGTGTATTGTATTATGTATATCAGTTATCTAGTACCCATAACACAAGCTCTGCTTAGCTTGGGGCTAGATAATGCTGTGTGAATTGTCCTGCATTATTTATTTATTTATAAGTACTAAGGACTTAAAACCATATATAATCCAAATTTCAGCTAGATCCTTTGGGTACTTTTGGCGTGAAAATGTTACAAACATCCAAACTTATGCTTTTACTAAATCAACGCGATTTGATGGTAGGTACCTAGCCTTCGTGTAGTGGACTTTTCCAATATTTCGGCCGCGGTTGTCGTTTCCATACAGGCCTTACAAGCCATACGTATGTGAGACTCCATTTGCATGTGATTTCCGTATCATTTGAATAGCCAACGAAGAAATATTCACATTGGTCGCTGGTAGAACTTTCTAGAATGTGAATAACATTTAGAATTTCTAGAACTTTCCCAGTCGAGTTCTTGCGCGAAATGGTATTCGACTGGACATATTTGCGTAGCCGTACTAATAGTTTCTAGAACTAAGTTTAAGTAGTTCTTAGATGTTCTAAGTAGCCTCACTCGAGTTTGAGTTGTGGGCCAATAAACTGACGAAGTTGTCCACTTGGGTGTGTGTTGGTGGCCACTTCAGATTTTTGTCACGAGGGAATTTAATTCACATACCAATATCTTGCACCAATAGCGCAGTTATTAAGATGTTCTTAAAAAAGTATATCAATTTACAAACCATGGTAATTTATGAACACATTTTCAGGTTATATCTATGTGTTTCGTGTGTTTCCTCCTGAAAACGTGTGACTTTACGTTTTTTTATGTTGGCAGTTTCAAGGTTTGTCTGCATCTCTGCCCTACGAAATATTAAATTCCGAAATAAAATTATTCATATTACTCAGTATAACCAAAATCGACTATTGAAAAACCTCCCCCTCCTTTTACCCAATTAGGGTAGAAACGAAAATTTTGTCGGTACAATCCGGTACAAGCCCGGTACAATCAAATAGGACCATAAAAACAGAAATCTCAAAGTCGGTTGCCAGGTTCACACAGCTCAATATCTTGACCAAGTTTTAGGAATCATTTTAACCTTAGTTCCGAATAGTCCTCTCTAAATTAAGGCTAGCCTCTCTGTGCTATCTGCTTCGTACCAAGAGTGATAACTGATAAGTGATAATCACAACTCTTGAAAATAATTCCTATGCCAACAAATCAAACGGTAGGTTTATAACTACATAATATTTTTTAAAGGGCAGAAGCCTTTATTCACTAAGTAAATTACAATCAAATAATAGAAATAAATTAGAACTAGTATTTACAATTGAAACAACTGAGCCAACTGCAGACTGTTGCAAGCGATTTACAGGTAGCTCAACTATTTGAAATTCAATAACACTAGTAATTTTTTTGGTGATTGGCTCTTTTGAATCGCCTATGTGCATATCCTATTAAATAACTCATGCTATGTATTATACTTTCATGCTTTCTATTATTGTGTACAATAGATAAATTACAGAATTAAATGCTCTTTGAACGCTCAGTTAGGATCGGCATTGGGTGGAACTTACTTTATTTTAATTTAGGTCAAAACAGCCTCTAGCAGATTCTTTAGTGTCATGTAAAACAAAATCATAGGGCCTGTTCTCAAATGTAATTTCTCAAATGCTTTTTAATATATGTATCTGTTTCCTTCTTTATTTGTTTTTCTTTTCTATATTATAATACTGTGTTCTTTGTTAGTATACCTTTATGATTGTAATGTGTTGTGTTATGTATTGTCCAAATAAATGAATTTTCTTTCTTTCTTTTCTTTCAAATGTAAGAACCCAGGAGCCCGAGTACGGACTTCGATAAGGACCAGTAAACAGCGATATTAACTCTAAAATTCGGTAGAAACAGTCTGTTTTTGGTGAATTATATTTTTTTTATTATCTTAAATGTCTAGTCTTTAGCTATTGTTGGTTGGTTGGGAATAAAAGAGTGCGTGCACTATATACAAATGCTATTTATGCTCAGATTGTTTCTATTAATTTTTTTTACACTATTGCATTAGGTGCCCCTGTGAAAATAGTGTTAGTACTTTTTATAAATAAATAAAATAAAAATATTGAGTCTATGAATTACACTGTTAACACAAGTACATGAAATACATTTACGTTAATCTATTATCCTTAAATAAGGATATGTCTGTTCGAGGCAAGGGTTTCTGGAGTGACTAGTCGCGATCGGCAATGCCGAATCATCGAAACGCGTTTGCGCCGCGTCCTATAAATGCTAAACTGTGTCACTACATATTGACACAGACACAAAGTCGGTGGTTACCGATCCTTATCGAAGTCTTTGCTAGAGCTACAGGCTTTCCTAGCAAAGATACGATTGTGAGTACGGTACCTTTTTGATAACTTATTTATTTATATTTATGTTTATTGCGGTAAACCACAGCGTAACAATTTCCATTAAATACTTCAAATATATATAACACTAAGGCCAAAAAGGATTACACCGATATTAATTAAACAAATGGAACAGCAAGGTAAGTCAGAAATGTTGAAAAATTTAAATTATCTTAGAAGTAATAACTACAAAGTAATAACTATAACTATTATATAAATATATTTACTGTTTGAATAGATATTTGTGCGCGCGCGCGTGTGTGTGTGTATATATGTAGTGGTTTGTAAGATATTTTATAAGCATTGATGGTACAATTAAGATATTATCTATCTATGTGTGTGTGTGTTTGTGGAGCCCCTGAGAACACCGGTCTCTTAAACGTCCGGGCAACAGGAGCCACCAGTGTGTGACTCGACAACTTATAACAGAATTTATGTACAAACTCAATATTATGTGGCGAGAAAACCAGTAACACCCGCAGCCCAAGTACTTTGATTATAACAAAGCATGAAATGGAACGTGTGTTGCCATTAAATGCAATTCAACATTTCCCACTCCCTCGGGAAATTGGAACACATCCGTGCAAATGAAGCAAGTTTACGAATACATTTATCGTTAATGTTGCCAGAATACCGCTGCTGTATCCAATCTTGGGGACCTTTATTTGTGAAGAGATATTACAATAACGCGAAATGCTCTTGGGTTTTTCCTCTAGAATCTAAATAATAAAGATACATGGAATGGGAGGTGCTGCGATCTCGTTTTGAATATGAGATACTGAGTCTGTAGGCACGTACCTGAGTGCTATGGTTAAATCGCACGCTCTTTCAACTGCCGCTTTTCTGCAGAAAATATATTTTTGGATCGAACTAAATGTTCCTGAAATTACCCATTTGATAAAATATTACTGAGTAAGCACATAATTTAATTGTACCCCTAGTTTCTGAAGATAAATTATGCAAAATTTCCGTATCATTGTGAATATTTAAGATTAACATTCTAACGCGTCGTACATAACCTTAATAACGATGTTAAAACTATTGTAAATGC
Source organism: Eupithecia subumbrata (assembly GCA_949316285.1). Taxonomy (NCBI): domain Eukaryota; kingdom Metazoa; phylum Arthropoda; class Insecta; order Lepidoptera; family Geometridae; genus Eupithecia; species Eupithecia subumbrata. The sequence goes on along the minus strand of OX438630.1, from coordinate 13,631,422 downwards.
CTTTCTGAAATACTAAGTGGACAACAAGCAGAACGCGAACATGTCTCAAAAGCGGCGACTTGAAAAAACAAATAGGAGTTGCTAGTTATTTACTAAGATCAGTAGGTATAATAACCCTTGAGCGATCTTTTTTAAATTTTAATGACGTTTTTTATACTAACATTACACATTCCATTCAGTATATTTTTCGTCCCGTTTTATATTAAAGTATCCCATTACCTCAACCTTAACAGCCTGTATCAACTGCTGTACGAAGGCCTCCTGTTGATAAGCGCCTGATTGGTTTTTATCTCATGGGGGGTGATGCCCATAATCCCTACGCTGGGTTGGGGATCAGTGGAGTGATTCCCTAGTCGCCTCTTAAGACACCCGCGGGAAGAGTTAGGGTGCAAATTCTAAGCCGGCACCACACAGCTACATAATAGTCGCCAATATTTTTTTTATTGGCTTGATGAATAATTACCCCTTGCCGAAATGAAGTTGCATTTCATAATTTGCCCGTAAAGCGCTGAATTTCAGTTGTCTCGTTCAACGCTCATTCTCGTTTAATTTTCACTACCAGTATGCAATTACACCAGCTGCTTAACAAGATAAATTATGTAACCAGCAATAGCCTTGCAGCGAACAATTTATAATTATGTAGACGCGCTGACAGCTTTTTATAATATACACTTTTTCACACGTTGTTTCTATGGAAACGTTTTATTGTTATTTCTATTCCATGGGAACTGATTTAAGGGATAAAAAGAAGCATAGGTTTTATATCAGGCATAGAACTACCTTTACACAAAATTTCAGCCCGATCCGTTCTTGGCGTGAAGAGGTAATAAACATCAATCCATCCATACATCTAAACATCCAAACTTTCACATTTTATAATATTATTGTGATTCATAAATCATGTCACAATATGTTTAAGAAGCTTTCGGGACATTAATTGCATGAGGTAGGTATACCTACCATGTGTCCGCATTAGGTCATATGTAGAGGGGTCAGCTTCATGTACCTACCCATTTTTAATCAAAACAAGCTCATTATGGATGTAAGCGGGTTAACTAAGAACCTTATTTGTGTTGGTACAATTCCAAGTTATTCAATATAATACTAACACTACATAAAATTACTAGGTACACAATGGATGGGAATTTTGGTCGTTTTTAGGTTTGTAGGTAGCCCGCTCACCTCACCTCAACCTCAACAGCCTGTATTGGCCCACTGCTGGACGCAGGCCTCCCCTGATAAGCGCCTTATTGGCTTTAATCACATGGGGGGGTAATGCCCATAATCCCTACGCTGGGTATGCGGGTTGGCGATCACAGTTCGGTGGTAGAATTGTTCTGCAGGGGGCGCTGCTGCCCGCCCCCGGTGGATAGCTGTGTGGTGCTGGCTTAGAATTTTCACCAACCCAACTCTTCCCGCGGGTGTCGTAAAAGGCGACTATATCCACCCGCTTAGATCCGAAATGAATTCATCAAACTACGATAGTTTTTGTAGCAAAACAAGGTCTTTGACAAAAAGCTCTATTGTTATTAGAAACTGGCTGAGGCTTTGTTTGAGCGTCAGCTATCAACAATCTTCGTAATTGGGCCTGTCGTATCTTGCATCTGGTATCGGCTTGCCTTGTAGCTGTTTGTTCTTGATTCAAAAGGTTGGTGGAAGGCCGTAGCCCTTTTTAAATGAGTTTTTTTTAAGAACTTGTTGAGACGTGGTTAGCAAATGGTCGCTCTGATTTTAGGGGATGCTTTCTATACATTAGTGGTTGGTAATCAATGTATTTGGCGTTTTGGATATCAACTGACGCATTTTGTTACGTTTTTATCAAGAAATATTGAAGCTTAAATATCTACCTAGTCGTATTGGGTACGGCAATGATGTCCTCCTAGAATGTCCTCTGAATATTCGGCCACGGCGCGGCCAGTTTCAAAGGTGACTAGCCAGGTGCGCAGGACATTTCATGGTGTCCAAGTGTATGGCAGATCAACACGACCGGAGAGAGGTCAAGCGCAGGACCAATGGCTTTACGGGCTTTCCGCGACTGCATGTGTTTTATAATTTACGAGTTTTACTACGTTTTTTCAGAACCCTAGGGTCAGATTTGGGACAGTAGTCAATGATTGCGCAGGATTCATTTTGCAATGAGTTAGAGTTGTTGAGTGTTATGCTATTGTATGTTTTGATGGGCCCAGCAATAGGACGTCATTATATGAATCAGTTTTGAAACGAAGTTTTGAATGAAGTATTTGTAGGTTCCCAGGACAAACAATGCTGAACGCGCCTCTTCCAAAGAAGGGACGTTTTGCTATAAATAAATAAATAAATAATTGCCTTGCCTAAAGCTCTGCGCATATTCATCTATCGGAAGACCAGCGTTGGTTGTAACGTTTACAACTAGCATCAGCACTCATGCTGAGACAGAGACCGTTTTGTGACTCTAATCGACTGAAGCTGTACTATCTTTTATTTTATTTTAAATAATGTTTGTTGATAGAGTTACAAATAAAATATTCTCATTCACATTCTCATACAACGTTGCTACCGCACAGAACAGAAATGTGCATGCAAATATATGCTTACTTTGGTTATTCACCCCCGAATACTTTAACGAAACTCGGATTTAAGCACATGTCATGTGACGAGTTTTGACAGATTTTCGTAGAAAATTTTTCAAAAATCGAATAGAGAAAATTGGACGACCTCAGTGGCGCAGCGGGCGAAGGTCCGCCTGCGACGCAGAAGGTTGCGGGTTCGAGTCCCGCCTTTGGACAAGTACGATTTGTAGATATTTTTTCAGGGTGTTCTGGATGTTTTCTATGCGTAATAAAAAAATATCTATCTATGAAGTGTATTGTATTAAGTATATCAGTTATCTAGTGCCCATAACACAAGCTTGCTTAACTTGGGGCTAGATAATGCTGTGTGAATTGTCCAGCATTATTTATTTATTATTTAATCCCGTCTTGAGACATGCTTAAATGTGAGGTGCGTTTGAGTATTCGGCTGTTAGATACCTACATTTTACAATGACAAAATGGCTTCCCACAAACGTCTAACGACTGGTCCGCGGTCGGTCTGTCATCTTGTCCCGTCAATATGAAATGCATCCAATTGTTACGAGTTAAAGCCCATATTTGAATACAATATTTTCTGAGACAGCTTTTTTTGTCTGTCGACTCTTACGAGTTACGACATCCAAGGGTTGGCCTCAACCCGTGGATTATAGGTACGATCTCAAATAACCAATGGCATGATGTCGAAATAGCGTCATATAACTATCACGTCATATATTCGAGATTCTATTGGTTGTTTTACATATCTCGTCACCGAAAACTGCCCTCTAATTCGCTCCCTGACCCGAATCAAAACTCCTCAAATCGGCTTACAAAATTGACTCGGGAACTATTTGCATAACAAACTACCTTAACTCGAATGTGTGGGAGTTATCTTCCTACATAAAGACATCACATCAGCAATTCAGGAGCCGAATTCCACTAAATTAATCTCTTCAGCGTAGCAATGGTATCGAATTATGTTAGCCAATCGTTTTCGATTGGTTAACACATAGAAAAACATTTAAATATACACCGAAAAAAAATGGTTTACACTGATTAAGATCTTGTAATAATAATATAGTAATAGCTCCTTCTACCAACGAATTGGCCTTATAAAGTGTAGTTATTTTATTTTATTCAGAGATTAATTAATGCAACAAAGTTGTTTGCGGACCCCGTGCAAATAAAAGTGACAAATAGAACATTTATTTTGACTTAGAACATTGATATGTCAATGATGTGCCTATTTTTTGTTTAAACAAATTCGATATGGTGCAGCTACCATGCATTCTAGTTTGTATTAAATGAGATACTTATCATTCCAACTATTTTGACGCCAACTGAGATAAAATGCGTCTTAGTTAAACTTTATTTATTTAGTGTAGTAGTAGACTTACAATATTAAAAGCCTACTAATTGTACTAATATTATAAATGCGAAAGTTTGTCAAAAGTGAAATTTTTGTATTATCTCCAAAACTACTGAACAGATCAAGATGTGGCATACATTTAGAACGTAGCCTTACTTAAACAATAGGCTACTTATTATACGCCCTGGAAAAATGTCTGCAGATCGTACAAACATTTGTCCCGAGGCGGGAATCGAACTCGCAACCTCCTGCGTCGCAGGCAGACCTTCGCCCGCTGCGCCACAGAGGTCGTCGTATAGTGAGATAGTGCGTGCGGTGCTAACTGCACGTAGAGATTGATATAATGGTTTCAATCTTGATACTTTTGACACGCGTCTCTCCATCTGTAGTTACTTGCATGAGGTAAAATGCCAAAATGTGACATTTTGCATTTTGACATTTTACCTTTGATAAAAGAAATCAACCTCTTGGTGCAAATAGCACGCTCTATCTAGAGTTTATTTTATGTATGGACGATTTTGCGACTATACCATTGGCAAAGGTTCGTGGCGATAATGCGCAAAAGATCTGCGTCCATGATGCGCCGGGTGCGCGTTCAACATCTACCTAAAGCTCATTGCTGAGAGGCCAGACACTGACTGTCTTTATAAGGAACCACTGGACAAGAGCGTAAATTGTGCTCTCTTGACCAGTGTTCCATAGGTACTTTGATTTATTTTGATAATGATTTCAGTGATAACCTTAATTGTAATTTCGATTGAATGATTTTTTTGGTTTTGACTTAACTATTGATTTTTTTATATATTTTGTTATTTGTATCATGTATGACGCAAATATGGACACCCTAGCTTATTTTGTATGTGTATTATAATTTATCGTTGACTGAAATAAACAAATTGAATTGAATAGTAAAATTATTGGTTAGCGGAATTGGGCCCCTGATAGTGAACTGTCAAAGTCTAACAAGACTAATTAATAGGGATCTCGAAAGTTTTGATTGCAGAGCGATTGTTCTATTGACTCCGGAAACTGACTTGTTGGCTATAACAAGTTTTAATGAATTTATAGAGGAAACCTGAGGTTGGTGTGGTTTATTCCCAATAGTTCTGTTGAGTTGCATAATTTCCACTAGCTCTGGTTGATCAACTTTGTTGATAGGACTGAGTTCTGAAAATCACAGCAATAATATGATTGCGAAAGTTTGGATGGTGAGAGAATGGACGGAAGTTTATGACTACACGCAGAAACTACAGGATGCCGGTTCATGCCTTTTGAAATTTTGCAACTTTTTAATCTGAAAAAATCCGTAGAATGCCGCAAGAGCTGTAAAGCTACAAGAGCTCTAGAAAAAGAATTAGAATAGGAATCATTTATTTGCATAAAACATGAGTGAACATGAACATAAAACATGGTGCGAGCATGCAATTATGTTAAAATATAAATGGATGACCTACTTGTTTTGCCAATACTGGCGCCCAAATAGGAGAGGGCACGCTGCAGATTTGTCACTAATGTGATATGTCTTATAAAGAGAAATAGATAGAGATAGAGATAGAGAACATTTATTAAACAACTCAGTTACAGCACAGAACATAGGTAAATAATTATACAGACTTAGGTACATAGTTGATTGAATATTAAGAACACCCACCCGTAGGACTAGGTAGGTAGGCACCTAGGTAGGCACCTACATACCATAAAGTATACAATCAATCATATTAAAAAAAAAATCGATATATAGGAGAAGGAAAATTAATTATCTGTTACAAAAAAGTCTCACAGCATCTACTTTCTAAACTTTGCACGTAGTATTCTAAAGTTCTCAGACAGCAGAATATACATAAACCGACAGTTCTAGCCATCCTAGTTCGCAACATGGCATCACTCTGCCTGTCACAGCAGCGCTGCCTGTCGCGTCGAGGAAATGCTAACATTGCCAGTATCGCTTCCGTAAGGCTGTTTTACACGATGCGATTTTAACTCGGTTACGAAAAAGTTGGATTATTTTGTAGGATATATGTTATATATAAGACTTCATCTTACTGCCCACCCTCACTAATGGATACTTTTGCCGTAGGACGATGTTCTCCAAACGAAAAACCTGATAGTTTCTGGAAAGTTTCATCATCATCATCATCCACAGCCGATAAGACTTTTAATTAAAACAATTTCTGTTAAGTCTATAAAAGGATGATTAAGGTGAGTGTAAACTCGCACTTCCTTACTATTTTGTATTTTCTTACTATTTTCCTCACTAGGTACATATTGACGGTACAAGCAGATCGTCCACCAGTTGATAAGTGGTAGGTATAATCATAACTTGCACACAATAACTACTTTGGTATTAAATGCGGTATCGTTCAGCTTTTGAAAAACCTGCTAAATCCCTCTACTTATTTATATATTATAAATATCTATCACATATACTGAGGCTTGATACTATCAGCTTCTGGAATTAGGGATCCTTGTGATTCGTCAATTTTTCTAGGGTAGTTATTCATCTTTGAAATGATGTTGGTTGGAGGAGTAATTAACACTACTGTAGTTGGTTCTTTACTGAATGTTAATTGATGAAAAACCACGCTTTTTATACAAGAAAATTACCTCTAATTGGAATTTATTAATTCCTTATCTTTGTAACTCGATATGCTTATTGAGTGTAGGTCATTGAGTGACGTTGTACTTTTGGAATGTACATACACTACATCTTTATGCCCTGGCGAAATACAATTATTACAATGTTCAAAAGTACCCCTCGGAATATTCCCGATAATTAAACAATAACCCTGTATAAAGCCAATAAGTCACAGCCTCGCACGGCACATTACGTTGCAACTTCAGACATAAAATACGGATGAAATTCACTCGTATGGTATGTTCTCAGCCTAAATTCACGTTAGTTACGAGAATATGTGGCGACATCTATCCCCTGAGTTTACGCCGGGTTCTATTTTCAAAGTTTCTATATCGTGTATTATACAACTGTGTAGGGATTTTCTAGAAGCTTTAACTAGAGTTTTATATATCCGTAGGGGAGTAAGTTACCACGTTAGGGAGTTCTGACTTCAATTCTGGTCTCTGATTGATAGTCTCTCGATTGACTGGTTCCGTTCACTATTTTGAGGCTTGTTAAACAATTAAGGTGTGCTACATTCATGCGTTCGGTTCGGACGGCCAGGGCTGCATGAATTTGAATTGAAAATTCAGATTTAGTTGGTTACGTTTCACACTCCTGCTTTTTTGAAAGACAATATTGAGTAGTTACTGACGCTGTAACAGACAACAATGAAATAATAATTAAAAATACATTTCAAAATTAAAATTACAAACCTACGAGTTGATGTATATTGGTTAGTTTATCTATTTTTACTAAATCTATGTTAACATTTGAAATAAAAAAGCTAAGTCTATTCTTCTGTTCTAAGCAAAACAATTATGTTTTATACATTCATCTACATCATGCTTATGCAAAAGTGCTAGAGTAAGGATATAACACCTTAAATCTGTCGCAGCTTAGCTATGCTGTTAGAAGCTGGTCTAATATCTGAAGCCAAAGTCAAATCTGCTAGCGCAACCTTATACGAATTAATTAATTGAGCTGCAGCCACCTATTTGCATTTAAATATATTTAAAATTAAACTAAGTATAAACTAATCTAGTAGGTATGATAACCTCTTTTAGTTCATTAATTTAGAGAGATTTACAATTCTACTGAGACAAATAAATATCAGAAACTACTTTAAGGGACTATCTCTCTATCGCGTATTTATCGGTATGTAATAGACATGGCAGAAAAGTATAAGAATAAAGTTCCATGACGGGCCTGTCGTCGGCGATACACGCACAGGTGGAGGTAGTCCCAAACTCACAAGTGCGGTTACACTGTCATATGCAGTGGACTCGCACCTTTAGCACAAATTGGCGTAATTTCTAGCCGTCAGAAAGTTCACTGAAAGCACAGCCTACCTATATGCATACAGTCGTTCGACGAATGCATTTTGACCTGGTTTTGACAGGGCAATCGTGCGGGGGGCAAGGGACAGGACGGGGGAGGGCCGCGCCCGAGTTGCATACATCACCGCCTTAGTAACTCGGGAGTGTCTTTTCCCCCGACCCGTCCCTTGGCCCTCGCACGATTGCCTTGTCAAAACGCTTTCGTCGAACGACTGTATGCATATAGATAGGCTGTGCTGAAAGCCTCCACCTCACAGCCGCGATTTTGAAGCGCGTCTTATGTCGCGCGATTTGTTGCGATTGTGTAGCGCGATTCAACTGCGTTTATGTAAGAGCGATTTCTAGACGCTGCGCGCCAAATGCGAAATCGCAGTTTGCAAGATCGTATGTGTCTTAGTAGAAAATGTACTGCAAACAAATATCGCAACAAATCGCGCGACACGAGACGCGCTTCAAACTCGCGGCTGTGGGGTAGAGGCTCAAAAAAATTAAAGCAAATAATACCAACTTTTCTCCTTGAGTTTATCATTTAGTAGACCCGCACATTTTACTGCAAGTGTGACCTAAAAATCGTTTATTATAGACATGATTCATATTAAACAAAGTGAACTTTCTGGGTTTTAGACAATTTGTGCTCTCAAGATCCTACAGGTCGATTCAGATGAATTTATCTGTTTATCACCCATAATACTACATTCGCCCCTCATTGGTTCAATTACTTTAGTTATTATTTATTATCAAAACGCAGCCCTTAGGCGTTTATTCATTGGCCGGCCCGGCCCGGCACCGACACCGATAGTCCTAAACGACACTGCACCGACAGCTCCATTGTTCATTTGACCGTCACGACACGACGGCTTTGTAATTCCACAGAGACCTCGCACGCACACCCACAACGAAGCTTGCGTAGGTAGGTACACAACACATACCTAACGAAACTTTTTAAACTTTCGCGATTTGTTAACATAGTTAATGATTTTATCGAGTACTAGCTGCTGCCCGCGGCTTCGCCTGCGTAGTTCCCGTTCCCGTGGTAATTCCGGGATAAAACAAAGCCTATGTCCGTCTCCTGGTTCTAAGCTGCCTCCCCACCAATTTTCAGCCAAATCGGTTCAGCCGTTCTTGAGTTATAAATAGTGTAACTAACACGACTTTCTTTTATATATATAGATTTATCGCGTACCTTTTGTTATTATTTCCCCTGCGTTTCGTCACCCCGTGACCACGATCGCTGTAACGCGGTAGAAAAGTAGGGGAAATAATAACAAAAGGTACGCGATAAATACCCGATAAAATCATTAACATACTTAACGATCGGGTCCGACACAAGTGGGAGACTTACTGCGACGACATGTCGACGCCGGCGCCGGCATGTCGATGTCGGGCCGGACCAATGAGACAGTGTGCCTAACAAATTCATAGAATTATGCGTCCACCAACGTGTTGGTGTCGATGCCGGGCCAGTCTGGCCAATCAAGAAACCAAAATAATATTGCAAAAAATTTCGACTTCGACGGGACTTGAACCCGCATCCTTCTGTCAGTACCGGAATGTGCTAACTACACCACGACGTCAAGTGACGTGGGAGTCGGAAATGTCTGCGACTTCCTACGGACACTAGCGCCGTTAGCTCCACCTACAGGGGAAACGATGAAGTTTATCCAATCCTTTTCAAAGACTAAAGTTACATTTAGTTCGTTTGACGAGAGGTGTCAGGAAGGAAGGACGCGGGTTCAAGTCCCGTCGAAGTCGAAAATTCGTGCGATATTATTTGATTTCTTAGAAATTACCCTGAGTGTGGGGTTACGCACTATAATAACAAAACCCTTACAATCAAAGAACACCCAATGAGCGGCGATAGATATACATTATCTGAGTGAATTTTCCTCTTCCTACATTGATTGAAACACAATCCTAGATCTAAATAGTTCTAGTAACAATAAGCCGTCTACTCTATAGCTTCCTACAATTAGTATTCTTTCGTAGGCAACAAAAGCATTAGTTACTTCTAAATCTAAGCGCAGGCTTGTTCTATTCTAAAATATTCGTGATCTATTCCTCTAAAATCATCTATTCCTGATCTAAAATCATCTATTCCTTTATTACTATTATCCGATATCAACTATTTCGTGTTGTAGCCAACTATAGGTTTTACGTATTTCATGAAACCTATAGTTCAATACTACGGAACAAGGGTCAATCACCCGATAGAAATGTTGCTTTATTCACTTCGACTGATTTATTTTGAGTTGAATCAGTCAACCAAAAGTACATAAATGTTTAAAAATTCCGGAATATAAACATTTATACAAACTAGCATAAAAAATAGTGGAATAATAAAATAACAAAAGGTAGAGTAGAATCTGATAATTTACCTACCATTTTAGGTCGTTATTGATTTAACAACATATAATAGTAAAACAGAATTGAGAAATATATAAGTTACATTAATTCAAATTAAATCAAAGAATAGGTTGGGGTAACAGTATGTAAGGATTCTTAAATACACGAAGGCGACATATAATTAGAAAAAGATACATAACATTAATAGACACAAAAATAAATTAACAGTACACAAGTGTAGTACAAATAAATAGTAATATAGTTCTTGGAACCAACTTAAAACATTTTCGATTTTGAAAACAAGTGCCAAATAATTGCTAATACAATACTGACACAAAGCCAAAAGACACGTCGTTTTTGTGTTAGCGACCTAACGTGTGGCTAAATATGATTTTTTTACATAATTATAAACCTATCATTAAAGGGGTTTGAAGATTTTTGTATGGAGGGTGGTATGGCCCTAAGATTTGATTTTTTTTAATATCCCCGCGCAAAATAAATGTTATATAGTTGGATAGATGAAACAAGAAAAAATAAAAATTTCTAACAAAATAATGTCGTATGACGTCAGATTTCTGAATATTCACAGATGGAATATAACTATATTTTTTCATCATTTGTGCATATCTCAGAAACCTGACGCTTTATGACAGTATGATGCACATTTTTTTTTTAGTTTGCTCTATCCAATTATAGAACTTTTATAGTGTGCGGTGATTTTGAAAAAAAAAACAATGGTGACCGATGTTAGGGCCAAAATCTTCAAACCCCTTTCTATTATTGATCACGAATATTTGTGTTATTTTCGCAGAATAAGCCAGCCGATCTCTAAACACAAAAATCTTTTCAAAACGAAACTTACTCTCTGGTCTAAACGTCACTCGGTCTGAAATACAAAATAAGACATTAATCCTATGTCTTAAAGCTTCTTTTCCTTCTTCATCTTTCAGGACTTACACCTTTTTACATCTCGTAAGTGCTGGTAGAGCTATAAAGAATTCCATTTTAAACTCTATTTTAGGTATACATAAAGGTTTTATTCGTTTCCGTATATTTTATGATCTAGTGATGCGCTGGTTATCTGAACTCGTATGAAATCCGTTTTACGACATCCGATTTGAACGGAATGGGTGTAAAACTCAAACTAGGGAGGTAATAAAAGAAAATCGGATTCAGAAACAAGCATCTTGAGTTGGTAATGGGATTGTTTGAACCCTTTCACTTTATGCGACAAGAAAATAATCTGTTGTTTTGTGAAAAAAATCTGAGGAGGTAAAAAGTTATCCGTATTGCGACTTAGCTGTACCTACTTATGAGAACGAATAGAGATCTTGGCATTACAATCTTTTTGTTTAAAGAGATAATAATATGGTTCATATTTTATTGCGCAAGGCTCAATATCAGTGCCGATAAATACAGAGCTATTAATACTATGCTTCAAACTTAAATCAAAATAAATAGTGACTTGCAGGTTATAGGTAAAAATGTATTATTCAAAATTGCCTGGTTTTGTAATCCTACCTTATTTAAATGTCCATAAACGATAAATATGGCTTCTATAGTATCTTTTTAAATTAATTGATAAGTGTCATCGATAAGAAGCGCCCTCTCTTAGGCTGCCTTTCCACTTTCGATGTGCTACGTTGCTATGTTTCCAGCCAACCAATAGGATTGCTCCATCATCGCGTCATCTTAATACCTGACAAAAATGACGCGATAACGAAGCGATCTTATTGGTCGGTTGGAAAATTAGCAACGTAGCACATCACTGGTGGAAAGGCAGCCTTGAGCGGAGTAGGTGTGAACCACAAAATAAAGGTCTGTTCATACCTACGCGGTTGTTGCTTTCCAGAGCCGCAGCGAAATCTGAGTGGGTATGCGGTAATCCTATTGTCACGAAAATACTCGGACAGCGCGAAACCCCGAGCGAAATCAAAGCAAGACTTTCCGCTACTAATCCGGGTAGCGAATTACTTATGCGGTTATCCTACTGTCACGAAAATACTCGGACCGCGCGAAACCCCGAGCGAAATCCAAGCGAAACTCACTGCTACCAATCCGGGTAACGAATATCGCGTAAACAAGAATTGACGGCGAGTTTTTTTGTTGCGATACGAACGCAACAAAAAAAAACTCGCGGTCTCGAACTTTGACACAGATGTCACTGCGGAATCTGAGTCAGCAAAAAAGGGGGTTTTTTTCCACCCTGATGACACTTTTATTTAGTAAAACGACTCAAAGATAACTCAGCACATCATTAGTTCATGGACACACGTGTCCATTATAAACCTGTCCTTGAAAATCCCTTGGCTCCTCGCGGCCCATTGCTGGCACGAGTTGCAAAACTTTGACATTTTGGGACATATCCAAAAGTTCCCAAACTTTTCAAACGGAAAAACCTCGGGTTGTTTACGTAAATAATGAAAAATATTTCAATAGTATCTTACCTTCTTTGCAGAACACCAAACGGGAAGAAAACATGAAACAAAGATAAATTAAAGTTAATAAATAGGTATAATGTTTTCACTAATCTTAATCTTCTATTTATATTTATTTTTATTTTTCGATTCCCGCCTCGGAACAAATTTGTGTAAGATTTGCAGAAATTTGTTCTGTTGGTCTGGGTTTTTTCTATGCATAATAAAAAATATCTATCTTAATATTGTATTGTACTAAGTATATCACTTATCTAGTACCCATAACACAAGCTCTGCTTAGCTTGGGGCTTGATAATGCTGTGTGAATTGTTCAGCATTATATATTTATTTATATAATAATAAATCCCCATTTCCCTTGGCATCACGCGTGAACGGCTGGACCAATTTAGCTAATTCTTTTTTTGTTGTGTTTGTTATTGTCAGGAGAAGGTTCTTATGAAAGAAAAAAATAAGAAAGTTGGGAACATGAATTTTCACGGGGGTGACGCCGCAGGGCGCAGCTAGTGGAAAGATATAATATTGAGGTAGTTATTTTAACATTTTTAGTTCATTTGGTGTCATAAATTTTTTGTGAGGGCCACACTGCCGTGCTTTTTAAAGTGTTTTTCTCGAGTGATTTTTTATAAAACTACAAACAATATTGTAAAAAGAAGGATAAACTTGTAAAGATCAGATATTTGTTTAAAATAATGTGATATTTTTCATCACATAAATTACATGTGCTTTTGAGAAATCGACGGACGGCAATGTATGTCTCTGTATGATTGGCATTCTTGCTACCCCTTAAGTAGGTTTTGCTACACCATAGACGACGTAAGAATAGACCTCCCCAACCATCCCGTGGATATCGTAAAAGTCGACTAAGCTTCCTTCTGTGTATTTTTAACACCTTCACCGCGATTACCAAAATCTAAGGTTTTTGTTAATATAGTACGGTTTTATTTATTTTATGCGGTGTTGTTATAGTCCCGCACTCTCCGGGGTGATTTATCAGAAATCAAATAAAATTCCAAAAATTTTCGCCTTCGATGGGACTTGAACCCGCATTCCCTCAGTACGAGAACGCGCTTACCAATTCCGCCATGAGGTCAACATAACCACCACCATAAACTAATAAGTAATTTTTTTCGCAATCGTGTTTCCAAGAAAAACAAGATGCGTCAAGTGCGAGTCTAACTCGCGTGCCGAGGGTTTCGAACGTTTGTCAACAAATATGTACCAAAAATACCGGTTAGAGATTTCGCAATTTAACGAATACCTAAAAATAGTAGGTACCAACCTACATTTCAGATGGATCTCTCTGCATGCTTCGGTTAAAGTGGGTAATGGTAAATTTTTCGACTTTTTTCAAAATATTTCAAAAAGTATTATTAGCATCACAAAATTACTCTCATCCTTGTAGAGTTTATAATTATATTTTCCTGCGAAATAGATTCAGCCGATCCAAAAATGTCAATGTCACTTATAGGAATGGGTCGTCGACTTCTTTTCAATCGACGAAACGAGACCGTTTACCGTCAACGATGAACTAGTTCATAAAACAGTCTACTGCTCGACCAGTTTATGCCGTTTAGTTCAGGACATGATCGATCGTTGAACGTTGATGCACAGATTGGTAAACGACGACGAGAATTAAAACGATCATAGGTAAACGGTTGCCAATCGACGACGCGACGTATGAACTATTTTGACGACCGATGTGGTGCAGCCGGCAAAGGTCCGCCTGCGACGCAGGTTGCGGGTTCGATTCCCGCCTTAGGACAAATGTTTGTACGATATGCAAATATTTGTTCCGGGTGTTCTGGGTATTTTTATATAACTAGTAGTTCTACGAACAGTAGACCTCGCGATCACTATACTATTTTTTCAACAATGAATTTACCTAGGTACCTACCTACCTACCTAGGTAGGTACCATGTCTTTCGGCGTTAACTCGCTTGCAAATCGCCATGCCAGTAGCCAGTGTGAAATAGCACGGAGCAATAGTGTTATGTTATCGTATCACTTATCAGAATACCTAAGCACCAGTTTATGATAGATAGGCCTACCTTTAATAGTGGTGATAAACTTGTCATAAGTAGGTAGGTATTAAAATGTAAGTATCGTTGCCTCTTGCTTTTTGACGCGTCAAAAGAAAAATCCCATAGGTCAGTAGGTAGGTACCTAGGGAACCTACACTACCTACCTACCTTCGGGATAGGTACCTACCTAGGTAGGTAGAGATAAAGCATTCTAAAAATGCACGCCAAGTAAGTAGGTACCTACCTATGACGTTTTATGAAGAGGGCCTGCATTTTTAGAATGGTTTGTCTCTACCTGGATAGGTATGCCCGAAAATCAGAAATAAATAACCCTCTTAGGTACCTAACCTACGCTTGTGTGCATAGTGCAACTTACCTACCATATGAAGATAGGTAGGTAATTGTTTAGTAGGTAATGCCTACTAATAGAATAATACATTGACATGCATATTGCATTGCAATAGAGTTTACTTTTACAAAACACCACTTACGCCGCCGCCGATATACAGTCTGGCCTGGCGCATGGCGAAAGAGAGATAGTCATATTAGCGAAACAAGCAAGTGTGAAGAGAGCAGAATGCTTGATAGACGAGTGGCTAGAGAGCGAGAAACAAACAGTTTCGTCAACGCTCGACTTTGGACTGGGCGATGCAAATGTCGTTCACGAGTAAACTGGTTCATCAGTGGACTGTAAACCGGTCTAGCAGTCGACGACAAACAAACAGTCTACAAAAACAGTTCGTTCATTCAACGACCACTCCTAGTCACTTATAGAAACAGGGCGACTCTCGAAAAAGAAGTTGAAGAATTAATAATGGGAGGTTATTGGGAATTATTATATCAGAAGAATTAGAAATGTAAAACTTAGAAAAATAGGGAAAAAGGCAAAGTTCTAAGGTCAACTGATTATAATTAAAGTAATGTATTACTTGAGATTTGTGTTTGAACTGATTTGCTTACAAATCAGAAGTAGAAAAAAACTTACGCTCACTGGATCTTTGGTATGTAGACTTTTACTATGATACCTGTTGAATAATGGTCCCGCACACATTATATACAACAAGGTTAGGTACTTTTCAGTAAGTAGGTACCTAATTCAAGTAAAACAGCCACACAGCTCGGATCACAAGTAAATTCGGCGTCAAGGTTAATTGTCGATTCCCTTGAAAACCTTTTGAATAAGTAACAAACATACCTAGGAAGTTTTGTGTTCTGTGTAAACAGTCACGAGATCACTCCTTCATTTCCAACATGATTGGATATAGCAAGATGCAACGCCAGAGTATGAATCAAGCAATGAATCCATACCTATGTATATTCATGGAGTAAAACTTATGTACTTACAGAGTACCTAGACGCAAAGCTCATCACATACTGTACAGGAATATGAAAATGTTATGGTAATAAATAGGTAATAATACCAGCATCAATATAGCATAACCAATAAATCTAATAATACCAGCAACTTCAAAACCTATCAGTAAGTAACCTGTCCATGGTCCGCTCACTACGGACATACCAACTTTGTACTTAAAGTAATAAAAAGGAATCTAATAATACCAGCAACTTCAAAACTTATCAGCAAGTAACCCGTCCGGGGTCCGCTCACTACGGACATACCAACTTTGTACTTTGACTATTTTTCTATCCAAAAAAAAATAGTCAGGATACCTATTAATATTTATCCTACTGCTAATCAGATTAGATACTTAATGGTGAAAAGAAAAATTTTTGGTTATGATAAAAGTTTCCAAAGACTCGGACAACACATCAATATTATTACCTACATAATTTAAATACTATTTAGTCTACCACTTTGGGCAGGTATCTCAAGATCAGTTATCAACTCATACAATAAACTGAGTGAGGACAATTACATTATGGACTTCAGAAAATATTCAATTTATTGACCATTACCTACATTACCACTAATATTGGTACGTCAAGGAATAAGTACTGTATAAAGAATAATCTTAAACAAAACCCTAGTTATTATAATTAATATATATAATATGATTATAAGTAATGTATAGCAATAAGCAACCTTCTCCCGTTCTCAAGTGTGTCAACTCAAAACCAACTTTGGTTTAACTCGGTCAGTGACAAAACAACTTTATAGTTATCCTACAGATCATGAATCGAAAATCTATAAATTATGAATATTGTTTAGTCAACTACCTGCCTAAATAAACTTGCATTACCTACACATTCAAACAAATCACTTGAGTTAATTTACAACATTATTAACACTGTTACCTCGGCGCTTATTACCATTGTAGTTGTTATGTTACCATGCACATGATCATCAATGGTTTTCAAACTGCTATCCTTATCCTGAAAGGCTGTTGGTTCCTACTATGTATTTACTATGTATTCAATAACTATTTCAAAGAAATAAAAGAAACTAAATTTATTAAAGATTTAAAAGTTTATTATGCTAATTAAAAATCTGTCTATATTTACTAGCCTTGGGCATTATGATGAAGAGCATGGAGGTATGTATATACCTACTTTTTCCAAATAACTCTATTCATAACATTACTAAAGTACTAACTATGATTTTTATAATTATTATTTAACCAAGAAGAAAAAAAAGACATTTCAGGAACCCTAACCTCCTTAAATTATCTATTATCATTCTCCTCTATGTTGAACAAAATTTATGCGAAAAATTATTTAGTATAACTACTTATGTTTCAAAAATATTATTTTAACCCCTACTAATGCACATTATTTTTATTAACCCTAAATCACGAATATTTAAATCCTCAATTAGTATCATAATTTTAACCCTGATTATACACAGCACTTAACCCTTAATATGCTGCACATTATTTTATTAACCCTTAATGATGTTTATTTAATTTTTCAATAATGCACATAAAATGTCACTCACACACAATGTCTACACACAAGTTTATACTTAGTTAGAGCAAGGAGTTAATGTATCACTACACATAGGTTTTAATTTGAAGTAGGCAAATCTTACTTGTTATTTAAAACACACATAGTAGAGCACTATGTACGTAGTTACTCTACAACTCTTTTATCCCCTTATTTACTTTGTTTGTATAAATTAGTACCCTTTCATTAGTCTCAAGTAGCTTCATAGTTTTACCATAGTAATTATAAGATAGGTAAAACTCCTACTTTGTGAAAACCACTCAAAATTAAATAAAGTTTTATTATTATTATTATTATAATTATAATGAAGCGTTATATTAGATCCTAATCAAGCACATTTAATATGCAGACATAAAACATGGTAATAATTATTTAAAAAAAAAAAATACTCGATTTTATTTCTGCAAACATTATGCACCATTATAATATACAGATTACTGATATTTTGATACTTTACATTGTTTATATTTATACTTGCTACACCAAGTATACAAACAAAATAAAAATCATACAAGTATAGAGATAGTTCACTACACACAGGTTGTACGAGTGTACTACCTGTTCAGCTAAACTCTACTAAATTGTTTCTACACTAGAGCACTCTCTAAAAGAGATGTGCATTTATTTCTCTCTGATAAGGTCCTCAACATAATAGAGATGATATTTTGCCCAACGATTAACTAAAACCACTAAAAGTTAAAAACGAATTTGTACATACATAATATAATAATGTACATATTTGATTTATTTATTTATTGAGGTATTTATTCATGAACAAAACACCAGCTCTTAAAAATATATTTTTTCTTATAAATCACCAACAGCCAATAAAAGGATTTACATTATTATAATGAAAAAAAAGAACGATCTGTCAATATGTACCTAGGTCATCCAGTTACCCTTACTAATTCACACCACATTATGGTTAGAAATTTAGATGGACTAAAATGCAAAATCTACATTTTTAGTCCAAAAGTAAACTTTATCTTATGCATAATATACCTACAAATTAATTATATAAATAAAAACTAATACTTAGTTAGTAAAAGTAAAGTAAATAAATTTTTTTATTGTTTAAGTAAACATACTTTGTCTATTTACATGGACTATAATACCACTATCTATACATGAAACATGACACAGACAGAAAAACATAAAAAAAATAACAGATAAAATAATACACTGACATACGGAATTAATTTTAGTGTCAGAAATAAAAATTAAAAAGAAATAAAATAGGTGTAGCTTAATAATAAATTAAGAATATTAATTTAAATCAACTGGTTATTTGTCAAGAATCTTGTCATTTGTAAAATACTACTATAAATAGGTAGTTACATAATAACTTCAATAAATAATAGTAAAAATATAAATAAAAATAATAATAAAAAAAAAATCTTTCGTTACAAATACTTAAAAAGATAAATAATTTATGTAGCGCTATACATAAATCTGATAATAATTGAAAATATCAGGCATAAAAGTTTCAGTGTAAAAAAAAAAAAAAAAAAAAAAAACATTATCTAATGTTAAAGCTTTTACCAAACCAAATGTCAGGTGAGTATTCACCATGTGCATATTTAGTATTGTTGACATGAAGGCAAAAAGTTTAGTTGCTGCATATCCAGTCCTGGTCCGCAGTGTATTCAGGCAGCAATTTGGATGACAAATTTTTACAGTTAATATACCCGTTGCATATACAATCATATACCAAAGACAATGTCTGCCATAACTCTTCGGTCTTCGAGAGTTGTTTAGAAATGGTAAACACATGCTTCTTGCATTGGTGTTGTAATTATTAATTAAAAACTTATTCTATTTTTGTTAATACGACAGTTTAAAAGTTTCAAACATAGAAGGTTTGTCTAGTGTAGTCATTTTCAGCGTGTTGCCACACATTTGGCATGAAGTTATAGATAAACATTATTATTCTAAGTCACAGTCACACACGTAATTCACTAAGTCTAAGTGTGTACCTAACATTATCAGTACCTAATTGAAACAAATATTACCTACAACCCTCCGTACCTTGATTGTCATCAAAACCTATGTAACATCTATAGTTAAGATGTGAATCGAACTAAAGCTAGTCCTAGATCTCAGTATCCCTATGAGAAAACAAGATCTGTTCATAATGTTGTGTAGTTTTAGTGTAAAGAAGCTAACACCTGATTTTCACGCTTACAACGTTCCAAAAAATGTGTGCTCCGTCCCGTTCCCGTAAACGTGGAATCCTATGCTTATCCGTTTCATAAAGTGGCACGCAATCGAAGTAACGATGCAATACTCTAAAATTTTCCTTACATAGGACTAGTTTAGAATTTTTTTACACAAGCTACATCAGAGAATGGACAGCTTACCTTTTAGATAAACCTAAGACTTTTATATAGTTTATTAATGGTGGCATCTCTGTGTGTTCAGAGAACAGTCCTTTTGAGTCAATAATCACGCCAAGGTTCCTTACCGAGGGTACTTAATTTAGTATAAAAGAATTAATTTGATAGTTAGACTAAATAAGACAAACTTTTCTAATAAAATAAATAATAAGAACATTAATGGGTGTACCTAGTTTTTATTATTTTCAATTTGATACCTATCTAATTATATGCATGTACTTGTGCTTTGACTAAGTAATTTTGACTTGCGTAATCTATTTATTAAATGTTATCACCTGATCATTCTATTAATTTATTTGACTAATTTAAAGGTGTAACAATGATTTTAATATTTTATTTAATTTTTAATTTTATGTAACTAATGTAATTGGTTAACTTATTCGTATTATATGCCCAATCAAATAAATAAATAAATAATGGCTTATAATAGATAGTTAATTACCTGCTTGAACATCACTGTTTTATCTGCAAACGTTTAAGTTTAAACAGACTGCAATGTGGTCTAATTGCTAGATGGTGGTTGCTACTCTACAAGAATACAGTTTTTCTATTGAGTATTGGCTCAGCTTTGAGTATCTACCGGTTTTAATAACTTCCTGGTTTTATAAATCACAGGGGTAACTGAGCTATGATTAGATCGAAAAAAATAAAGACAGTTCTTATGAGAATCGAGTACTGGTAGTCCAGGTCCAAAAGAGACAGCTCATAAGAAGTCAGGCGGGTAAAGAAGTTTGCTAGAAGCATGGAACGCGCGTTAAAGCATTACTATATATATAAAAATAATATATAATTAGTTAATTTATAAACCTGTGATATACAGGTATCACAGAGATTTTCCAATTCAAATTTAATAACACTATGATCTACCATTAGATGTTTAAATTTTACATTAAATTAAAATTTTAAAATTAATTTTATAAAAGTAAACCTGAAAATAAAGGATAAGGTAAATGAATTGGAAAAATTGTTTTTATCAATTCAACGTTAAGTAACATGCAGATCACTACATAATAATTTAAATTCCATAATCATTTATTTATTTGAAAAAAAAAAATGTGGTTCTGTTCTTACTACATAATAGATTTTCACACATTTTCTATTCCATAAATATAAACTGCGTCAAAATATTAATGCAAGCCGTAAAATATGTTATATATGCAATCATAAGAAGTTTGTATTTAAATATAACAATGTTAATCACATTGTTTAGTGCTAGTTGCTAGATGCTTTAATATACATTTAAACAACTAAAACACAAGAGTTGTCTCCATGTTAGTCCAGAGTTGCAAATAGTATTGTCGTCACCTTTGTCTTCAAAGTATGGTGAGCTCTCACGGCAGCACAAGAAGCAAAAGCATTAAATGTTCACGATGCCGTCGAAGTCACAATAAGAACGTGAGATAAATTACAAAATTTGCACCACACCATTCATTAAGGGATTTGTAAATGATTATTATAGCCTACAAAAAAAAAAATCAGTACACTTGCACCTTTAAGAGGTTTATTATAATTTACAAAGAACAATAACAATATTGGTGCCTAGTTACTTTAGATCTAAATAAAAGCAAAGATTTAAATAAAGATGTCGGTAGCGACAAATCAAAATGGTGTCTGTCGATCTCCTGCTCAGATGTCAGACCGTCAGACTAGCTAGAACCATAGACATTGCATTTTGAGTATGCTATGTGTAGTGTAGTAGCGACTGGTTACCGAATTTATCCATGCTTTAACATCATAAATTACAGTCAGTACCTACACATACAGCTAAGTTGAATCATCTACTCATCGACTTGAAAAGTAGTAGAACTACATTACATTATCGACATGGTTATCAAATACATGAAGATGCTACTAATAGAAACCCGATCTCGAGTACTAACTTGTACAGTGTGGCGGATGTATGCTGATTTGAAATAATAAATATAACAGCAATAATTATAGCCAAGCTCTTAATAAAAGGGTCTTGCACGACGATACCTATTACAATTATTTTATTCAATAAGTGAACGATCACACAAACGACCACCTACAATAATTAATTTGAATTAAATAATAAAATAAAAATAACTACACACAACCAATCTTTAACACTGGGGATCCTATTATGATCTCTAACCACAACACTGTCCTTGTGATGGTAAAGTAAGAAGCTGTATTAAAGAACCTTGCAAAGTCACATCAATTCTCAAAACAAAATATCGAAATAGCGAATAAAAAAAAAAAACAGACTACTTCGAAGTACAAAAAAAAAAAGAGAAAACCTATAACTTGAAAAGCGAAAGTTAAAATGATAATGGTATTTCATTGGGGGATGACCGAACGAAATGATAATATCTGATCCCAAATACACTATTAAAATATTATTATACTTCTCTAGTATTTGTAAAGAACTAGCTCCAATAAAAAATTGCTTAAGTGAGCTTACATATACATCAAATTTCATTATATTGGAGTATACAGTGTTGATATACATGTGATTATCATTATGAGCACAATGAGATATCAATTATTGACAATTTTACCGCATTAAAATATAATAATAAGTAAAGTTCACTGAATACGAATATATTCCACTCTCAAAATACAGAGACACTGATATCTTATGTATTCGTATGAATAGATCCTATTCCCACAATTTGTTGCAGAGGGAAAGAGAACAGATGCATTTAATAGTTATAAATAGAGCAAAATATAAGGCCACCTTGAATAACTTGAAATAAGGAAATGTGGGTCTATATATAATATTTTTATCATATTTACAGATTCAAGTATTGTGAGTTTGCCCGATTACGAGGACTCAAATACGCATAAATGAGTTTGCCCGATTACGAGGACTCAAATACCTGTTTGTGAGTTTGCCCGATTACGAGGACTCAAAACAAAATAATGAGTTTGCCCGATTACGAGGACTCAAATACCTGTTTGTGAGTTTGCCCGATTACGAGGACTCAAAACACAATAAATGAGTTTGCCCGATTACGAGGACTCAAATACCTGTTTGTGAGTTTGCCCGATTACGAGGACTCAAAACACAATAATGAGTTTGCCCGATTACGAGGACTCAAATACCTGTTTGTGAGTTTGCCCGATTACGAGGACTCAAAACACAATAATGAGTTTGCCCGATTACGAGGACTCAAATGGTGGTAACATTTACAGTTTATAATTTTGCTATTTAATCACTCCGAAAAGAATTATCTCAATAATGAGAAATTACAATTTGGATTCTTCAAATAATTTCAAATTATAATAATACATCAAATAATTATTTCACTTGTATACTATCTTTAATATATCATTTTTATATAAAAATATGTTATATATTGTTATTATTATTTACAACTCTACTAACGTTTTCTTGTTTTCTTTCACGCAGACCCTGTATCATTTTGAAGTCTCTGATCGCCTGCTGAGCTCTCCATTGCCATTGCGTTACCCACTGCCATTGCGTTACTCGCACGATGATGAAGATATGCATAATATTCTTTCGGCCTATTAGTAATAACTTGTGTCGCTAAAGATAATTATCTACTTTAGTTATATTTCAACCATACGGTATTGTTTTGTATTCGTTGAGTAGGAGTAAGAAATTGTATAATTGTAATGAGGACATACAACATAAATATCTAATGGCCGGATCGGACTGAGGACATTCCGGATCGGACTGCGTTCATTCCGGATCGGACTGAGGACATTCCGTACTTAGGATAGCCGACTATTAGCATCACAAAATTACTCTCATCCTTGTAGAGTTTATAATTATATTTTCCTGCGAAATAGATTCAGCCGATCCAAAAATGTCAATGTCACTTATAGAAACAGGGCGACTCTCGAAAAAGAAGTTGAAGAATTAATAATGGGAGGTTATTGGGAATTATTATATCAGAAGAATTAGAAATGTAAAACTTAGAAAAATAGGGAAAAAGGCAAAGTTCTAAGGTCAACTGATTATAATTAAAGTAATGTATTACTTGAGATTTGTGTTTGAACTGATTTGCTTACAGTATGAAACCTACAAAAATTTGAAAAACTATTTTGAACTGTACAAACTATTAACTTTCATTTAATACCCCACATGAACCTGTAGGTATCTTTTAAAATATCGGCATCAGAATTTGTATGGAAAATATTCATTTTCATTCCTCATTTATTTTCATTTACTTTTCTATAAATCTGTACAGGCGCACGAAATGTATTATTAATTTAAATTTCAAGTTGATAGCTGCTGTAGTTGCTGAGATTAAGGAGGGAAAAAGGACAGACAAAGCGAGACCATAAGGGTTTAGAAACCGATCTTCGATCTAGAAACCCTAAAAATAGAATCTTGTTTTTTACCACGAAGATCCCGTGAGTACTGAGATTTAGGCGTAGTTTGACAAGCAAACCCGGGTTTGCTTGTTAGGAGCCTTAAGGAGCAGAGTAGGTCTGAACCCGACATAAGCGAACACGGGCGAGCCTCGTAAAATAACTCACGAAAGGCCGTACATTTTTAACCGACCTCGTTCTGTTCGGCTGAATGTCTATGTATCGGCAAACATGCCTAAAAAACAAAATAAAAATGCTTTTTCAGGTGTGTTCGCCAATTTCTTCAATCGTACACGTAACATATTTTGATGATTATCTCTCAAGTTGGTCTCAAGCTGTGTGGTGCCGGCTTAGAATTTGCACCACCCCAACTCTTCCCGCGGGCGTCGCGTCGTAAGAGGCGACTAAGGGAAATCCACCGGGGTCAGGCAGCAGCGCCCCCTGCAGAACAATTCTAACTGAAAACTGCGATCACCAACCCGCTTGCCCAGCGTGAGGATATTGGACATTACCCCCATGAGATAAAAGCCAACAAGGTGCTTATCAGGGGGAGGCCTGCGTCCAGTAGTGGACCAATACAGGCTGTTGAGGTTGAGGATTTGTTATGGTCCCAGGGTGGTCCTAAAAAATGTTATTTCAGAGGAATTACTATTTATAGTACCTATTTATCGCAAAGAAACCGAAGGCAGTTTTTAGTTTCTGTAAAAACTTTTAATTATGTAAACTTGCAACATTGAATAACATTCTGACTACTCTTAAAATGATAAAAAGTTTACTGGATCCCGTTTTTTGGGTGAAAAACAAAGTTTTTAGACCGGAAACTTCGTCGTTGCATACGTTAGTACACAGATTTTCACAAAAGGATTCGGTTAACTATTCTGTTTACATGCAAACTAAACTGTTTTAAGTTTTACTGGAAATGTTTGGTATAGAAGTGTTTATATTTCCTTTTTGGTTTATAAATGGGTTACGCAAGGAAGTTAGAGCGAAAATTAGTTTTTCGTAGCTGGTTGGGAAACTTTGTCACGTATACAGACTAAAAGGGTTTTATAAAGTGATTTTTACTATGTTATCTACTACAACAACATTTTTTTTCTCACTGTTGTATCTATGTACTTAATTTGATTGATAAATTTAATTTTGAAAAATTTAAATTGGATTTGATTTTTAATTTATTAAAAAACTACAGACCTTTATTTGCATGCCATAGATTTAGTTAGAACATGTTGTGCTTTTATATTAATTTAGATGTTTATGACTCATGTTCGAAAATGAATGACTTTAGAACTTTTGAGCAACCCTGCTAAGCCTGCTTATATGCATGCATTTGGACGTAGTTTTGACAAGGCAATCGTGCGGGGGGCAAGGAACGGGACGGGGGAGGGCGCTCCCGAGTTGCATAGATCACCGCCTAAGTAACTCGGGAGCGCTCCATACTAGAATCCTCTTTTTTGACGGATGGTGAAGGTTAGGATTACAATTTACCTAATCTTACCTATTTAATGTGATGATAATAATACCTACCTACTAAGATATTGAACATAAATTCTGAAATCTGAATTTTCCTAGTAAAACTTGGAATAAATCTTTACGTGCTGATCTGGAAATCTGGAACTCTATGTTGCCAATACGAGGTTGTATAACTCTTTTCTACGGTTACTTCTCACAGGAAAGTTTTAAACCTTTACTGACAAATCAAAACGCCCAAGGACTTCCAACTTTTAGAAAAGGGACCAATCTTCGCCCTTAGGGAGGAAAGTTCCATTTAAACGTGCTATAAACTACACTAGGTCAAAATCGTAAACTTGCTCTTACTAGAGGTTTTTTCATGATGGAACTCACGAGTAAAGGTTTTTCGTTATCTTTAGATAAATTTTACAGCACTGACGGCATAAAATAGCAACGCAGCTAAGCTTTGCTCTCATTGCATTAATCCAATACCGCATAAAAACATTCACTCAAATATGGGCTTTAACCGTTAACCTTAGAATGTGAGTGAGTGCAAACTAGCATACTGTAGACACCAATTTAAAATATATGGAAGGGCGTACTGAAGTCGGCCGCTCACAGTTTGCCTACTGGGGACACATCCTTATCTAGCTTGCTCTAGTATTGTCCGTTTGAGTTTGTCAACTGGTTGTATCATAATTCTGAGTTTGACCCTATTTTTTGCCTAAAATAACTGGACTATAATTCTTTTAAGGACGTACCAAATCTCTACGTACTTGGAAGTAATAGTGTTAATTGTACTCTTCTTGGTACAACTGTTCTGCGGTGGTCCTCTTAGGTGCTAATTGACAATAAGCAAACCACAAATTTCCAAACCGATTGCTATTGCGGTGGAGCCCAGCTTTGCGAATTTAGCTTTTGTAGGATTTCAATCATTGAAACTACGAGGTTTTGAAGATTAAAACAATGTTATTGTTAAAATTGTAGTTCTTTCTAGACTCAAGACATTTTATGTTAACAAAGAAATTTATGAAAAATGGAAAAGAAAAAGATATGGAGGGGGTTGACCGAAATCTCATCCGATCACGTGGGGGAGAGGGCAGGGTCTCGGCAAAAAATGAATGAATGAATGATGATGATTGTGATTGATGTTTATTACTAGTAGGTACAATAAAGTTTTCTATTGTACCTACTAGTAATTAACATCTATAAGTCTTTTGTCTAAATGATAAATAAGCATAGTACAAAAGGTGGCCTTATCGTTGAAAGAGATTTCTCCCAGGTAACCTTTGACCCCCGGCAAATATCACGTAAGTTATTTTTTTCCAGTTGGAGTTCCTACTTAAGGTTGTTTGATTCGTGTTGGTGCGAGAGTCAAATTTGTAATAGAAAATCGTTTACGATTTGCGACAAATTACATTTTCGTTAGTTTTATTCCTTGTTGAGTAAAATCTCAGGTGAGACTAGCGAAATGTCACGACATCTCACCAAGGGGAGAGAGGGGTATCAAAAAATATGTGGATGCCACCTAAGTTCCAATTATGTTTCTGATAGATAGCTCCATCATTATTTCTGAGACGCGGCGCTATGTTCGCGGCTCGAACCGCACTCACCCTAAGGAAGTCCTTCGTAAAGGGATGAAAGGATAGTGTTCTTCCAACACAAATAAGGTTCATAGTTAACCCGGCTACATCCGTAATGAACCCACTCATTTGTTTCTTATGTGTCTTTTCAATATTTACTATCTAGGTACCTCGTCGAATATACCTCAAATTGTGGAATATGATTAGACGCGAAAATAAGTCAACATTTTCGATAAATATTTTTATGTAGTTTTAATGGAAGTAAAATTATACTGTAAAACCATAGGTAACCTATGGTTTAATATAATTGTAATCTAATTAAGCCATGTACGTGATGGCATACCGTAATAATTCACGGTGAGGGCCCATTAAGCCCCGTTAACCCCATGACTGTAAACACGTTATAACACGTCGCTTTGCGGTCCTTACCCACAATTTACGTCACATGTGAAATCATGTTTAACGCAGGTATAGCTGGGATTTTGATTTGCGGTTATGCAGGGGCGTAAAATTAAAATTAGCTACTTTTTCCTGTATGTAAAAGAGGCCACGTCTTTAATAACAAACATTTTATAAATTGGGAATAAAGCGTTTTAGAAAACTACTAAAAGAAAGCACCCTTTTAATCATAAAACTCAATTGAGGGCGCCGAAGCGTTTCGATGTCACGTCAAAGGAAACTTAACTGCGTACCTTTCGATCAGGAAGAGCAAGGAAGGTATGAGATGACCTCGTCACTTTTGAAGAGCCCTCTTTTCAGTGTGATCAATCTTTTTAATAAATTTTAAGAGAAAACCTTATTTTTCAAGTAAATTTTGGTTCGTCACTCGTTGGTCAATTCATACCACTATGACACTTTCCGAGTCAACGGGTTATATTATTAAACGGATTCCGTCACACACCCAAAAACGAGTGACTTTTAATAAAAAAGACAGACGTATTTTCCATAAATAATAAAATTTCATTATTATATCATAATATTTTTAAGATACCACCCCATTCAAACCACCTTTCAAAACATATTTATTTAGACCAAGAATTGTCGCAGATCATTCAAGAACAAAATAAAAAAAATTAAAAACCCCCCGACAGATTTTCATGAAACATGGCTAAGAAAAATCGGGATAAAATTATTAATCTATATATATAAAAGAAAGTCGTGTTAGTTACACTATTTATAACTCAAGAACGGCTGTACCGATATGGCTGAAAATTGGTGGGTAGGTAGCTTAGAGCCAGGAGACGGACATAGGATACTGTTTATCCCGTTCGACAGCGTTCCCGTGTGACTTGACATAAAACGTCAGTCACTATAAAACGTGGTTTATCAAAAAGAAACAGACTTGGAATAACCAAACGCAAATGACAGTTATGTAATGGACGTATGGATGACGTATGGATGCCGGGGAGCCGATTCTGTATAATATTTAGTATCAGCATTTGCACCCGTGCGAAGCCGGGGCGGGTCGCTGTGACACATAAAAAACGAAACGAAAATCGGTTCATCCGTTTGGGAGCTACGATACCACAGACAGATACACAGACAGACACGTTAAACTTAAAACACCCCTCTCTTTTTGCGTCGGGGGTTATAAATGATGATGATTATTAAAAATGAAGTATTCGGCTGGTAAAAAAAATACATAAAAACACCTGCAGTTTTAAGATTCCCTCCTTTTATGAGTTCAGTTAAAAAGCTCTTACATGTGAACTAGATCATAAAAACTTTACAGAGGTGAGCACTCATGGCTCGTACGTAAGTTTGCCATAATGTCCGGGGTGGTGTGAAATGGCTCTATGCAGGCTACCTTGTAGACCGGCGGAGCGCGACCATTTACATAGTGACCGAGTGTTTATACGAGCACCGGCCTCGGGTGCGGTCCAAGTGCAAATATGGGAATTATCAGACAAGTTCGTTTGACCAATAAGATTGGTAGGTAAATAAAAATTAAACGTATTAAACGCGAGTCGAACTTGCACACTAAGGGTTCATTAAAATTGTAAGACCTTTGATTGAAGTACTGTATAGGTTTTGTGTGCATGTGATTCCCTTGGAAATTTAAAAAAATTCGGTCTTAAACGGCTGTAAATTTTGATTGCGTTGACCTAGTTACTACCAAGTTTTATTTACTAATATCGAGGCTTCAAGACGTTACGGATTTGCGTTTCTGAGAAAAGGGGGTTGACAGACGGACAGACAGACAGACGGACAACAACGTGATCCTATAGGGGGTCCTTTTTCTTTTTGGAGTACGGAATGCTTAAAAGTACGAGTTGAGTTGCTTCCGAGATAAATTATCCTACATGCAACCATATTAATATGATGAAGGCGAAACTTTGTGAGGATATAAAGAATTCTGAAGATGACGACAAAACTACTGATTAGTTCAAAAAAAAGACAAAAAAAAAGCGTTTGGAGCCTCGGACAGTTTCTTTCATAAATAGTCAGCAAAAGTTTTATTCGAAAATAAATTAAAAAAATAAACAATATAAACACTTTTTTTATTTCTCGGGTGCTAAATATCTATAAAAGGCACCAAATATTACGTAATCGCTGCAGAGGAAGAAAACTAGGAAGGCTCTGTGTAGGTACTGTCCCCTGTAGAGACAGGGCACAGTACCTACACAGAGCCTGAGTGCACTACAATGAAATCATCATCAACCCGTAAACGACCAGTGCTGAACATCATCATCGGCATTGTACTTTGTGGGGAGGGTGATCAATGAGGGAAAATATTTCCCGCATTGATTATCCTCAGCTCAACTGGTTTCCTCTCATCGGTCAATATTATGTATCTTTTCTGTTTGTTATTTATTTTTATTTCTCGACTTGTAATACACTATGTTTTTGATTGTATCTGTCGTAAACCTATGTATTGTCTGAAATAAAATATTTTTATTTTATTATTTTATTTATTGTTCCGTCTATAGAGACGATTTAGGTAATATCTGTAGTTTGGTTGGATTTATATTTTTTTGTGTGGCTGAGAAGACCGATGCGCGATAAAAAATGATAAAAGAGCAAGATGGCATGCAAAAATCAGATCCAGCGTGCATCACTACTTACACCTGTACAATTTGCTGAACATAGGCCTCCCCCAAAAGAGCGACGCCAACTGTCATGACATCATATCAATATCATTCGTTTATCAAAGTACTACTTTGATAAGCGAATGATATTGACGGATGACGTCGATCGCAACGAACCGGTAAAGTTGTTCCATTGCCGAGTTACTACGTTACTTTAGGCCCGTCACCAACTGACACCTTGCGTTTTGGATCTTTATGAAATACTAGCTGCATTCTTACTTCCCGTTTTCCTATTACCCGTTTTCAAGTAGGAATGAAGCATTTTCCCGCGGTAAAAGTATCCTATGTTCAAATCGGTCCAGTAGTTTCGGAGCCTATTCAATACAAACAAACAAACAATCAAATCTTTCCTCTTTATAATATTAGTTTAGAAATATCAGCTAATTTTCATAGTAAGATCATCGAAAGAACGAATCGGTCACCCTTCATTTTGTACAAACCGACCCTAACCGTCAACTTTTTTAAAGTAGATCTGAGCTGCCTCTACCCATCGACTCCAGGGGATCGCTACAATGTCCTATTGTTTCTTAAAACCTATAGGTACCTAACCATTACGTAATCGCTACCATGTCACCACTTGGGCCCGAGGGTGGAAACAGGAAGGCTGGCGCCGGGTCGTCGCGGCGCCGCCCGCCCCGCAAAAAACAACTATATTGAGTTTCAAGTTTCAAGGGTTCCAGCATGTTACGAATCATCTCTGTACAGAAGTATGATTACAGTGTTGTACTGTAAAAGGTTTGAATATAACCCTACATCATTTTTCAAATTATTATTGTGATATTTAGTTACTATGTTTCATTACAACATAGGTCGTAATTAATCATTACTGAAATAAATGGAAATGGAAATAGATACTTTCCTTTATTTTAATAACTAGCTTCTGCCTACGTATTCGTATGCGTATCTTCGGTACAATAAGTAGCCTATTGTTAGGCTAAGTTAAGCGTATTTACTAATAAACAAGTTTGATCTAATTAAAGGAACGACGCCCGGGTTTCCCAAAAAAAACCGATTTTTAAATATAAATTTAATTAGTTTCTACAAAGGTAATTTTACTATCTATTTAATCTAAGGTATCGACTGGTTCGATGTGTGAACCCAAGTGCTGATGCGACGCGGCGCGGGGCAAGGCGGCGCTGTCGTGTCGCAATCCCGCGAAGTCATCAGATTCCGTAGATGCGAAATGTCTTCGTTTTATGTAGTAAATATAATGATCGTGAAGGTCGGCAAATTGGGTTGAGCCGATAGGTATAACATCTCCCCCCTCAGATCAACGACTATTTTTGAAGATTGGGAAAAAATGTCGTTGGCAGCTTCCTCTGATTTTGAGATGAATCTGGTACAGCATAGCTCGGGGCTGCCTGGGTGAGCTCTATCTCTGTCTTCGAGTTTTCCTTTTTCCGGCGTAAGTACAATCTTCGACTTAGTACGATCAGGGCGAGTACAAGTGCACCGGATAGTGCACCGTAGAAGGGGATGGTGGTGTGATAGAACGTTGAGGGTTGTTCTATCCGCACGGTCTCTTGCTGGTGTATTTTATCTTGGATATCGTGCAGCTTTCTCAGGTTGACGGAGTTGACCTTGAGAGTATAAGGTTCACCTACTTCATCTGGCTGAACAGGAATTTTGGTAATCTTCACAGGTTGTCCATTGATGTGATCGTTGACGTTGATTATGGTGAAGTCATCGGTGCGCAGCTTGCATTCATGGGGTATGGTTGCTAAGTAGCTGCCGTTAAGGGTGTTGAATTCCTCTCGTTCGCATGTGAGGCGAACTTGAGTTGGTTGCGGGAACACGATGGCGTAGTGGCGGTCATCCAGTTTCTCCATGGCGGGCTTCATCAGGTCGATGGTGGTCATTTCGCAGGGCTTTTCTCTGGGCATTTCTCCTTGGATAATATTGCAGATACAATCGGGCTGAGATTTAAGTTGTTGGTTGAGCTGGTCTTCGCATATGTACCTCGTACCTGACTTCGGGCATTCAGCCTCTATGTACACATGAATATTTCTAGTGATAGCGAGGAGCGGGAAAGGTGGGATGACAGCCTGCCTATTTTTATTCGGTACTATTACCAATCTGTATAAAGTATAAACTAGCGGCGAAACTACGGGGAACTTAAAAGCAAAAACTAACTGATCTCCGTTATAAAACGATGCTGGTTTGATAACGTCGTAGTACTCTCTAATCTCTAAATCTAATAACTGATCTTTATTATAATAAGATTTCAGTTTACCTAACATACCTTTCATTACATCTATACCTATCATTGAATGATGTGTGCGCGAGGCACCGCAAAATGCAAGCGCATTTTCTAACCTACTTATTTCACTTACCAAGCTACCTACATTGTTGCTGGTTATCGCCAATATCTGGGCGAATTTCGCAACTTTAACTAACTCGTGTTGAGGATACGAATCGGGGTCAAGTAACATATGCAAAGTCTTATTTATTGCGACTTGATTATCTACAATTTTAGAAATAATCTTATTTTGTTCATCCATCCAATCTTTGCTAAGACTGGTATGATGATTTTGTTCAGTGACGATCTTATCCTGATTTTTTCTTAGAACTGAAAGGGCTTCATTGTACTTTACAGCATCCGTATAGTCTAGATTCCCTGTAATGCTCTTAATAACTGATCCAAGACCATCTACTAAACCTCTTCTAAAACGAGTTGGCTCTAAAGATTTTTATTGAAGCGATGCGTATATTAATTCGTTTTGTAAGTGATCTAGCTGAGATTCGTAGACTGCGTACGTGAAGTTATCTACTTTACGTTTTATTTCCGATAGTTGCACCCGTACTAAGTTAATGTTAGAGTCTATTTCTTTTAGTTCTATGTACTGTAAAAATGTATGATAATGAGTTGTTAGTCGCATGGGGCCCAATTTAAAAGGTAAAAATCCTGGTCCATCTCCAAGTCCTTCAAGTTTTATCTCGTGTCCGCGAGTCAGTGTTAGACTCGTGAGAGTCAGCAACAGGATCAGCATCCTGTAACAATTTCACGGTCTTAGGGACACGTTTTAACCTATTCTTTGCGATGGGACCTTTTTTCTTGGAGGTATAGATATGAATAGGAAGATCCGCTAGAACAGTATCCTGTGTGTATCTAGGTGCGAGCTTAGATCTACCAGCACAAGGATTACTAATAAAAATCTGTTGGTCCGGTTGGTACTCAACCTCAGATTCGCGAGACCTGTTACGGTTTTCAATGATCGCGGTCCTATTAGCAAGAGATGTCTCGTTTATGAGATCATAAACTTGTTTCATCTGTTCTCTATGGGACTGTGAATATTGCTGTAATAAGTGTCCTGTTAAATCGATGTCAGTCGGATCACGTGGGTCAGTATGTCCTAATATGAGGTCATAGGGCTTACACTTAGTGAAGCTATGTACTGAACTATTATACCCAATCAAAGCGTATGACATTAAATTAATAACGGGCTGATCTCGTTGTTTTAATTTTAAAATACGGAGATGTTCGAGCAAAGTCGAGTGAAAACGTTCTATATTTCCGTTAGCGTTAGGTGAATGTGCTAAGGTTTGATGATGCGTGATTTTATGAATTTTACAGAACTCTGAAAACATCTGATTAGTAAATTCGGTGCCTTGATCGGTAATGATAGTGAGCGGTAAGCCGTGATGTGTGCTGAATGTTAATAAGGCCTGTATTACACTAAGCGCAGTGCCGTCCCTAAGTAGGTAGGCTTGACCGTACTTTGAGAAAACGTCTATAAAAGTAACGTACTTCTCATTTTGGGCAGTGAAGCTGTCCATGTGAACTATCTCAAAGGGCCTCGTTGCCGGTGGCACGATGTTGAGTTTAGGCCTAATGGGATTCCTGTCATACTTAGCTTGTCCGCATATCGTACAGTCATTTATGAACTTGGTCACGTGATCTTTCATTCGCGGCCAGTAGTAGCGTACTGATAAGGAAAGATAACATTCGTTAATGCCGCGATGGTTAGTTTTGCCTTCGTGGTAATTACGAATGATCTCCTGCTGTCGTAGATATTCTTTGACATTTTCTAATTCTTTTTTAGCAAGTACCAATTTCATACATGAGCTCCTGAATTTTTCCTGTAAAATAGGGACAATCTTGTACATACCTAAAGGAGGGTTAATAAGAATAGCTGTCTTAATTTTAGGGTTAACATATTCCTTAATAACGTTAATTAAATCCTCTTCCAAGTTTGATTCCGATAACTGCACGGATGTACGTGTGTGAGTGTCGAACGGCTTGGTTGCTGACGCGCGTTTCTTGACGTCACCTACTATCGTCATAATCAGCTGTCGATGGAATTTATTCAAAGGCTCGTCAGTTATGGGAATTTCAAGGATGGGGTTCTCCTCGGAAGTATGTGCGGTTGCAGTACGTGAGTCACGGTCGTTTGTTATAGATGGAGGTACTTCCGATGTATTTCCGGCCATAGAGCTTGTCTCTTCGTTACAAATCTCTACGCGAGAGAGAGCATCGGCGTTGGTGTTTTTCTTACCTGGCTTATGTTCAGTAGTGAAGTCATATTCACTTAATTTTAATCTCCATCTAGTCAATTTAGAATTAGGTTCTTTTAAATTCATGACCCATTGCAAGGGTTTGTGGTCCGTAAAGATTTTGAACTTACGGCCGTAAAGATAAGGGCGGAAGTACTTTGTCGCCCACACAATAGCAAGTAGCTCTTTCTCTATCGTGCTATAGTTTATCTCGCTCTCATTCAAGGTACGTGACGCGTACGCTATAGGTTTGTCTGAACCTACGGGACCTTGTGAAAGAATCGCACCTAAAGCGAAATTAGATGCATCGGTCGTCAGTATGAAGTCACGGTCAAAGTCAGGGTATCTCAATATGGGATCGTTCGTCAGAAGAGTTTTACATTTCTCAAAGCTATTAACATAGTCTGAGTTAAATGTAATTTTTCTTCCTTTCTTGAGACACTGTGTCAAGGGTTTAGTTATCTTGGCAAAGTCTGGGATAAATTTTCGGTAATAACCTAGAAGACCTAAAAATGATTTTATTTCTTTAGGAGTTTTTGGCATAGGGTATTTTTGAATAGCAGAGACTTTATCTGGGTTAGGTTTTATTCCCTCTCTAGTGATGACATGTCCTAAGTACGCGGTTTCAAGTTTGAGAAACTCTGATTTGTCGAGTTGTATTTTGAAATTAGACTCGCGTAGCCTTTGGAATACCTTTTCAAGGTTGATCATATGTTCCTGTAGTGACGTAGAGAATACTATAATGTCATCTAGGTATACGAGGCAAATGACGTTCTGTAGGCCTCGAAGAACGTTGTCCATGACTCGCTGGAAGGTGGAGGGCGAATTTTTCAACCCCATGGGCATCCTTAAAAATTCAAACCTACCCTGTTCAATAGAGAAAGAAGTTTTATGGATGTCGTTCGGGTCCATCTCAACTTGATAAAATCCAGATGCTAAGTCAAGTGTCGTGAAGTATTGGCATTTCCCTAACTTGTCAAGTACGTCAGTGATGTTGGGGATAGGGTACCTATCGTCAATAGTCTTTTCGTTGAGCTTGCGAAAATCTATAACTAGCCTCCATTTTTGT
The DNA here is from genome assembly GCA_949316285.1 of Eupithecia subumbrata. NCBI lineage: Eukaryota > Metazoa > Arthropoda > Insecta > Lepidoptera > Geometridae > Eupithecia > Eupithecia subumbrata. Next base: position 13,595,459 of record OX438630.1, on the reverse strand, counting down.
TTTCCCGACGCGTCCATCTTCTTCGGGACAACCCAAATGGGGGAGCTCCATGCGGACTCCGATGGTCTAATAATACCCTGTTCTAACATTTTAGACACCTGATCCTGGACTTCCTCACGATGTATATAAGGATAGCGATAGCTCTTCGTATAAATTGGAATTTCGTCGTGAGTACGGATTTTGTGTTTAATTTTATTCGTGAAAGATAGCGCTTCACCTTCGATATAAAATACGTCGCCGTATTTAGAACAAAGCGCGATTAAATTTGCTTTTTCCTCGACGTTTAGGTGATCGGTCCTTAAACGCGAGGTAACGTCTCTAGCGCGCGGTGAAAGCGGCTCCGACTCGGTGCGCGCGCACTCCATCGAGAATAGTGTCGCGTGCGTCGCGGTATCTAACGACAGAATGATGTCATTATGGGTGGTATTCATGACTTCCACGATGCCACGATTTTTACTAACTGTGGTAATGCACTCGCTTATCACACAGTTACAAATTACCTGTTCCGGGATAAAAACTTCGCCATCCGGGGCGTTAATAGGTAACCTAACCAATTTAGATGTTTCGGCTGGAATTATATCTTCGTATAGATTTAAGTTTCGCGAGTTATACATGCGAATAGGGTTCACTGCGGCTTTAGTAATAAGCGCGAGCTCCTTAAGGTCAAGTTTAGCTTCCCACTTGGTTAATAAATCCATACCTATTAAACCGTCGAAATGGTCGTGAAACCTATACACGAATAACTTAATTTCCTCCGAATCTCTGAACTCTTGAAAGCATGGAAGAGTTATAGAATACTCATTCCTACTTGTGGCGTGAACGTTAGTAACCTCGAACGGATCGTAGTTCAATGGTACGTGTGGGAAATAATTTTCCACTGCCTCTGGACTAATAAAAGATTGATTCGCGCCTGTGTCTATGAGGAAATTCAAGGGAGGGTTCGCTATACGAATATAGGGTAGCTGTCTTTGGGTGTGCAAATTAAGCTCTATTTTAATTTTTTTATAGTCGAGTCCTCGGGAAAATCCTCAGATTTCTGGTTCGACTGGGGCTGCTCGTCGACTACTTCCTGCACTCTAGCTCCGCTGTCGGGGTGGCATGGGTAGTCGTACTCTGTAGGGTAGCCGTAATAGTCACCGTAGTAACCGTCGTCATAGTTATAGTCACCATAGTCATAGTACTCGTAACCGTCACAACCGTCATAGTTCAAACACTCATTCACGTTAACATCCCTAGTCTTAAAATAATTAGACGGGGGCGGATTGCCTTGCTTAGCCCAGTTCCAACCACTGGGACCCTCTGGTGCTGGTCTCTCCCTAGACACAAAATGGGACACACCGCTCATAGGCTTAGGGCCTTGGAAAGAGGGTTGTGGTCTAGGCGCCATTTGAAAACCACGCTGGTTATTTGGTAGCGGCGCACTGAACATTTGTTGAGTGCGAGATGGCATTCGCGGTTGGTTATAAGGCATTCTAAACTGATGTTGAGGCGGCGGAGGCTGCCTCGGCACGAACTGTGGTCTGAAAGGCTGCGAGGTAGGCCCTGGCATATTGAAATTCATGGGCCTGAAGGGCTGAAGGCCTTGAAGAGGCACTTTAAATCCAGATTGGTTAATTTGACTATGACTATCACTTACCTTTTTATCCGGCAAATACAGGTTCCTGCTCTGGATATACATGGTGTTCATCTCGTCATGCACATACTCCAGAGCCTTTTCAATGGTTTCAGGACGCATACATCTAATACGTGAACCAAGAGGGTCCTTTAACCCACGTAAAAAGGCTTGGAGGGTTAGTTTTTTATACAAATCCCGCTTAGCATCTATGGTAGTAGGCAAGGATTCATACAAGGACACGTATGTCATGATTGTGCTAAAGAGGTTCTGGCACCGCTCATAAAATTCTTGAGGGGTGCTAGAGCCTTGTGTTAGGATCGCCAAATCGTTATAGAGGGCGGTTTCATCCCTTTGGTCGGCAAAGTTGTTAATAAGAGAATTACGGATACTAGTCCAATCATTCGGGATGCCATTTGCATTGATCTGTCGTGCTGCTGGGCCCACGACCTTGTTAAGGATACCATTTAATAATCCCGAATTAATTAACTGATTCCCATCCTGTCCGTAAGTTGCCACTAATTGGTCACATAAATTTACGAACCTGACTAACACATTAGGATTCCCATCGAAATCGGGAACCAATCGTAGGGCCTTGCAAATATCGTCTAAGCTGGCCATTGTCCTATTTTCTAAAACGCTACTGTCACTGCTACTACTATCGGAACTCGAATTTAATAAATCAAAGTTTCTTGTACTATCAGCTAAATTATTTCTATTATTACGATTATTTAACATAGGACTCGTTAATTTTCTCGATGAAAAATTTTAGAGTATAAAAAAAATTTAAGGACTTAATTTTAGGGAAGGAAGCAAGCACTAGAAATTCAGTGGACTTACATGAACTGCATCTCGGTACTCTTGGGAGGTATCGATTTCTTGATTCCCGGCGAACGCTCGTGTTCAGAATAACCCGGCCCGACCTTGAAAAGTCTATCACTCCCGAATTTCTTGATGAATATCCTGGAATGACCCGGATTATCCTACCGACTGCGCCAATTAAAGGAACGACGCCCGGGTTTCCCAAAAAAAACCGATTTTTAAATATAAATTTAATTAGTTTCTACAAAGGTAATTTTACTATCTATTTAATCTAAGGTATCGACTGGTTCGATGTGTGAACCCAAGTGCTGATGCGACGCGGCGCGGGGCAAGGCGGCGCTGTCGTGTCGCAATCCCGCGAAGTCATCAGATTCCGTAGATGCGAAATGTCTTCGTTTTATGTAGTAAATATAATGATCGTGAAGGTCGGCAAATTGGGTTGAGCCGATAGGTATAACAATCTTGATCTGTTCAGTAGTTTTATAATAATAATAATAATCAAATTTATTTCAGACTTCATACATAGGTCCATAGATTACATTAAATTGGTAGGCACATAATAATCAAATAAAGTTTTGGAGTTCATAGGTAACAAAATTTTCACATTTCACAAACTTTCGCATAATTATATTATTGGTAGGATATTTTTTTACTGAACGTACCTAATTACTTATTGTACCGTGTCAAATACCACTGTAATATAATAGTAATTTATTATGTCGATTTCTTGATACATCAACCTTTTTTATAGCTAAATAACTCCGTTTCTACACCGTAGCTTGCTATGATGTAGCACTGTCCACACAGCATAGATGGTTCAAATAGATGACACATTCTTTCTTATGTAGCGTTTGTAGATATAGCTCAATTTTTACAGGAAAATAAAGATAACATTGTAGAACGAAATCTTTTTGAAAAATTGACAATATGGGGGGAATTTTTTCAAATGGGGGGCTACCTCACCAAGTGGGGTATCAAATGAAAGGTATTGGTTTGCACGTTTCAAAATAGTTTTTGAAATTTCTGTAGAGAAAACACGTTTTGAAATATTTTGAAAAAAGTAATTAAATTGACTTAATCTCCAAGGTCAAAAAAAATAAATAATTAATAATTATAATAATAATAATAATAATAATAATAATAAATAAATAATAATAAATAATAATGAATTATTATATAATTATTATAATAATTCATTAAATAGGGATGGCTCTAACCGGTACCTTTAGTCCCTACATTCATGAATAATCGACAAACGTTCGAAACCCTCGGCACGCGAGTTACTCTCGCACTTGACGTTCTTGTTTTGTTAATGTTACTGATTCGTTTATTTCGTAAGACATTCTCGTATGCTAGACAATAGAAAGGCCCTTTCCGCAGTAAGACCGCGCCGTGTTGTTGCCGAGCGAAATGAGATAGTTCGCATATTTGGAATCAGTGTATTGTGTGTTTTTGTTTTGTGTTTTTCACAAAAGTTCGTGCAATATGATTACACAATTAATGGTAACAATAACATATAGGCTCATTGGCAAGAACACTATCTTTAACTACTCGTTGTGTGCGTGCGTCGGCATTTTGTTAACGCACGCATTCAAAGAAAATGCCACATTTTTTGGTGTCAAGGCGTATCTAACGATTTAAATCTTTGCTAGACAATAGATTTTAGAGATATTTCAGCTATGATAATTCAAATTCATTCCTAACCCATTCACTATTCGACGATCGACAAGCAATTCCGGAACATCTATTTTGTGATGCAACCATTCCAATAATGCATCGATTGTGTCTCGCCTGACGTTTGTCAAATTTCACAGGCAATAACTCAACGATACTCAATTTGAATCTTATTTCTTGAGAACGCTGGTTGAAATCTCGTTGCACGATTCCATGCATGAACGGAAATTGAAAATGTGAAGTTTCAAGTAACTCGACAGACATGAAATAAAATCCGTTATGGAAATATTGCAAAAGTTTTCTGCGCTCTCGGTTTCCATGGGATATATTGGTTACCGTGTTACTGTCATAATATTATTAAATTTCGGACGCCGTATATTCTTACCTTACCTAAAAGTGTTATTGATGAGCTTCGAGATATCATATAATATTTTAGCCAAAGGTAAAACTCGCTGCTGTCACAGCAGAGGGAAAGTGTTATTCAACAATTTTCTTCACTTTGAAGCTGGAATCTGTGTTTGAGTTGACAATCATAATATGATTCCAGAGTTTTCACGCACACAGGCGTAGGTGGGTATATGAATAGAATAATTAGGAGTGTTTTAAAAACTATAAACCGATTTCAAATTCATCTAGTTAACATTTATATGGGATCAACCTTAGGGTCATTATACCCTTTCTTTTCCTTTATTTTATAAACGTCATTTATACCCTTTCCAAAAAAAAAAGAATTATCAAAATCGGACTACTCTGTCAAAAGTTATGCGTGGTCATACATAAAAAAATATACACGTCAACTTGTAAACCTTTTCCGTTTTTCGTCGGTTAAAAAAGAGCCGTATTTATCGCTTTTTTTGACAACAGCTCGTTTGTGTTGCCTACCATTCTAAGCATTCTTCTAAGGTTTAAGCGAAATTGATAAAATTATTTTAACAGGACTATTTAACATATTCGCTGCCAACTCCTTGAATTCTTGGGATAGGGGGCTAGTCAGCACCGCACTTTTTTGGAGTGAGGGGTGTTATTTGTTTGAATCGGTCTGCGTAAGTGTTCTAGTGCGAAAGTGTTCTTTTTTTCGGCCGGCAGCGAAGTTGTTAAACGTGTTATTGAGTTAGCTTCTCACGGAATCTGGTATTCGGATATAATAATTAGCGTGTTGATATCTAAGTTATATTGTGTGTTAGCCGCATATTTTAGTTTGTGGCTGAATTTACATAATTCAAATAAACAATAATAATTTAGTTCTTTTGAAAAACTGAAACTGACCTCGAATCCCTCAGTTTTCTTCATTTTCTAAGTTTCACAAGACATATACTTATCATTCAAATTAAGATTTAAAATGTGTAAAGGACCACCTCGAAATTATAATACTATATAGTTATTTTCTATACAATCCAAAAAATTGTCAAAATCGGTACCTAAGTAATTGGCGGAGAAATCGACGAAAATACTTACAAAAATCATACATACGACTGTATGTCACGTATGTTTTTGTACGTATTTTCATAGAACATAGTAGTATGTTATAAGTTCAACGTGTCTGTTTGTGTATCTGTCTGTGGTATCGTAGCTCCCAAACGGATGAACCGATTTTCGTTTAGTTTTTTTTGTGTCATAGATAATTTTATACCAAGTGTTCTTAGCCATGCTTCATGAAAATATGTCGGGGTTTTTTAAATTTTTAGTGTCGTTCTTGTTTTGATTTCGGTTAATTCGGTTATGTTTTATAAGTGAATACTTTAATAATTACGATGTGTTCTGATCGCCACGTTAAGTTTACAGTTTTCAGGTGAATGTGGTTTTCGCGGAGTAAGTCTCAGTAAGTTTATAAAATTTCATAAAACGCTATCACTCAATTGGCTAGTTTCTTTTTGTGATTTTTTTTACCTTTTGTGACATAGTATAATAGCTACATTAAGGACACCAAAAATGCTGTTTGCTTATTCTATATCTAGATGTCGTAGCTTAAAGCACAACTCTTGTTGTGCAAGTCCAGCATTATTTATTTATTATTTATTTATTTAAGTCCGAATTGGGCGGTTTATTCCATTTAGTTTTCTAATAGGTGCTTCAAAGTGCGTTTAGGTGGGTACTTAAAAGCGTGGAAACATAAAATAGTCATACAGTTCGTTGTTTAATTGAGTTATTCATAGACATAGCTATAAACACCATTCCTATAGATTCTTCAAATTGCTCTTGTCGGCGATGACAGCATTTCCTCGCATAGTTCAAAACTTGGGTAACTATGTCGGTACGTAGGTATAGGTACCTACCTATGCAGCGTCTCATTAATTTCACGCATGCGCTACAGGTGAGCACAGGGTGTGTTATTTTATTTATCTAGCTGAGTTGCGTACTAAAACTCATGCGTTAATCATTCATAATCATGCGAGAAATGATGCTTTCGCTTAGAAAATGTTTTTATCATAACCATATTTATCAGTTAACTAATTCACTGCTGGACTCTCCACATGAACACCACCATAGCGCCGTGCCTTCAGCTGATATGACGCAAATAAAATACCATTAGTATATGTCACAAGACTTTAAAAACTACAAGACATTTTTAATCGAGAATAAGCCTTTTGCCAAACCTTAGCGGTACGAACCATAAATTACTAATTAAATAGACGAGAGACAAAAACAGAAATGTACGTAATTCATATAAGTAGAGGCAAATAAATCTTTGAGTAGAGGTAACGATTTAAATTTTAGATATTTAAAAGTTAGATAGGCCTTTTCCGTAGTGTGACCGCGCCATGTTGTTGCCAAGCGAAATGATAGCTCGCTCATTTGGAATCAACGTATTGTGTGTTTTTGCGGAGTGTTTTTAACAAAAGCTGGTGCAAAATGGTAATAGAAACAGTTAGATAATAGATTCAGGAGTTAAATTGCGGAAATAAATTGTATATTATTAGGATAAAAATATTTAGTAACAATGCCGCGCAAAACCTCCTCCGACAAGATCCAACAAAATGTGATTCGAGTGTATGGCCCGCCCTCCCACAAATTCCTCCCACTTGCAAGTGGGAATATGTGAATGGAGGAATATTCAGGAATTTGTGGGAGGGCGGGCGGTACACTCGAATCACATTTTGTTGGATCTTGTCGGAGGAGGTTTTGCGCGGAATTGTTACTAATTAATATTGTTTTATCCTAATAATAACAGTTAGGTTTATTTGCAAAAACACTATTTGTACTCATAGAGTGCGTGCGTCGGCACTTTGCTAACACACGCATTCAAAGACAATGCCACAGTTTTTGGAATCAAAGGCAAATAAATCTTTGAGTAGAGGTAAATTTTAGGTGAGCAAACGTTTTCATTTCCGAGCTAATCATAAACTGTGTCTGCACGGAAGCTTAATTAATTATCCGGGTATGTATAAAAAGAAATCATAGTAAAAGAAAAATTAAATAGTACAAATTACAATAGAATAAGAAACAATTCCCGTATTTGAAACACCATTTACCAAGTAACCTTACAAGCAACAGGTGGGTCGAATAACTGAATGAGTGCTTGCGTTTTTGCCATAAAGCCATGGCGTACAGAGGCGGTTATTATGGCGTTTTTTATTATTATAGCTGGTAAACGGTTTACGACTTCATTATGGAAAGAGCTATTTTAGTTGCTTTGTGGTTTTCATAGCTATGTAAAACAAAGAATGCTAATTTTTACGCCTCAGCACAGAAAAGGGTAGTAGATACATACCTACTCTCTTGCTAAAATCCATATTTTTTCTGCCTTCCAACAGCTGGTAAACGGTTTACGACTTCACTATGGAAAGAGCGGTTTTTTAGGTGGTGGTTAATTAGGTGCTTTGTGGTTTTTCTAGCTATGTAAAACGTAGAATGCTAACTTCTACGCCTTAACACACAAAAGTGTTCCTACTCTCTTGTCTCTTTTTATTTTTATTCAAGATCCATCTTTCTGCCTTCCAAAAGTACAAGTAAAAAGTTTCATATTTCAAACACTTCATATTCCTTCCGTAGCAAATACCATGGCCGTACTGCAGGGTGGTAGGGAGACGGTTAGGTTAGGTTGGTTGATTCTTTGGTTGCTTCGATGGCTAGGCGCGTGAAAACAGACGACTAGCTAGGCTAGACGCTTGCAGTGTGGCCGATTCTGTACATTTTCATACGTATGTTTTCATAACTACAATCTACCATCCAACCAATCATTCTACAGTGCCGTTGCCTAAGCGTCAATGAGGCGTTGTCCAAAAAAAACCCTTCGCGGAAGAAAAAAGGTTCTGGTAGAATGTCATGTAAACCTGTGTTTGGTCTGTCCCATTTTAATTTCAAACTATTTTAAACTAGTGATTTTTTTCAGTCAGGAGGACGAACCATGTTTTGACATTAGGAAATCACCATAATGAGATCACCGATGTAAGTAAAATTCGGGAGACACCTAATCTCCCTACTACTAGCCTATCTACTACCTACTACCTTCTCGAAAGTGGAACGCTCAAATTAGGTCCAATTAGGTTAACCTAACACGACTGTCCTACGGAATACCGGAAGTCAAAATACCGGAGCATGGTATATCGAAAGTACACGAAACCGCAGATCGAAATACCGAAAGCACATGAGGCCGCATCACGGAATACCGAAAGCACACAACACCGAAAAACTTTAGACCGGACGAACACAATCTCGAATGCACGCTATACCGAAAGATCACGAAATCGAAAGTACGCAATGTCGAAATTTTCTTCAGGGTTGTACGTTAGTTTTGTTATACCAATTAAAATATTTTCAAAACTTTTCAGTGTAAGCAGTACGTTCATAACGTTGCTTCTACTACTGAGTACTAAGTTTCGACAAACTAACATAGTACAATTTTAGAATGTTTTAAGAAGAAAATAAATAAATAAATAAAAATAAATAAATAAATACTACAGTCGTAGACTGGCGCCGCCGGCGTTCGTATTTCGCGTGCGTATTGTTGACTCGGTCGCACTTTCGTCTAGGTACGTCTTTCCATCTTTGTTCTTCATTAGGTAGGTATATTGCAAAAGATTGGAAATAGCGTTTCTTTGCGTTTAGTTGTAATTGTAATACAACACAGGCCATTTGTTGAGTTACCGCTGAGACTTGAGAGAACGTAACATATCTACAGAATTTTTCGTTTAGGTACTTTTTTTAAGTAAGAGTATATACCTTTATTCACAAAGAAAATTACAATCAAATAATAGAAATAAATTAGAACTAGTATTTACTATTGAAACAATTGAGCTAACAGCAGACTTTTACAAAAAATCTACAGGTAGCTCAACTGATCCATATCAATACCAGTCGGAAGCGTCCCCAAGACGCTGTCTGCATTGCCCCGCTGTGCGGCAAAGCTGATGCACTGTGCCAGATACTGACCAGCTCTCGGGTCACGCGTCGCTACTAAGTTCGTTTACCTATATCTATTAATGAGATGTCATTCTTGGATTAACCCTCGGCTGCAAGATCGTGAAACAAAATTTAGTTTAGTCCAAAAACAAATTAAATTTGACTGGAACGGAACACAGACAATAACTCAAAAATTTACTTCACTAAAATAAATTCGTAAGGCGCTGAAATCAGACCTAAAGCGATACGAGGAGGATGTTATTGAAGAAGCTCTAAGTCGCAACACAAATAGGAAAACCATGGCATTAAAACTCAGCACCGGAAGGAAGCAAATCTTCAAACTCAACGACGAAAACGACAATGTTGTCACAAATCGAGACGAACTACTTAATATTACGCGCAGGTACTATGAACAACTTTACAAAAGCAAAACACCAAACCCAGCAAGTGCAAAAGGTACTTCGAAACGTGCATTAGTGATTAATGTGGGATCAGAAGAGCTTCCAGATGTCTCAACAGCTGAAATCGACTTAGCCCTCCAACAACTTAAAAACAGAAAAGCCCCAGGAGAAGATGGTATTATTCCAGAAATGCTGAAAAACTCCACTGAAAAACTGAAAACCGCACTGGCAATCTTATTTACAAAGTGTCTAGTGGAAACTCAAGTACCTGAAAAATGGAATAACGCTGTTATTACTCTTCTTCACAAAAAAGGTGACATTAAGCGACTAGACAACTATCGACCAATCAGTCTGCTCAGCCATATATACAAACTTTTTACTAGAGTTATAGTCAACCGCCTTCAGAACAAACTCGATGATCAGCAACCGCGAGAGCAGGCTGGATTTAGAAGAGGTTTTAGTACGTGTGATCATATGCAAACCATTAAAACAGTCATAGAGAAATGCCACGAATACCAAAAGCCTATAATAGTTACTTTTGTGGATTACGAGAAGGCATTTGACTCTATAGAGTTCTGGGCCGTAGAGCAAGCCCTCGCAGATAGCCGTGTAGATGAACGCTATATTGCAATGATAAAGCACCTGCAAAGACACGGTACAGCTTGCGTTAGTTTACACGAGAAAACTGCTAAATTCTCTCTGGAGCGAGGAGTTCGCCAAGGTGACACAATATCTCCAAAGCTTTTCACAGCCGCATTACAGAACATCTTTAGCAAAATTAACTGGGAGGAGAAAGGCATTAACATCGATGGAGAACGCTTGACGAACCTAAGGTTTGCCGATGATCTGGCTATATTTGCGGACAATATTGAGGATATGACGGTCATGATCGATGATCTGAAGCGAGAATCGGCTAAAGTCGGTCTCAAAATGAACGTCGCTAAAACCAAAATCATGACCAACATACCTACTCCACAACCGCACCAACTCCCGGTCGAAGTCGTAGAGGAGTATGTCTACCTTGGTCACAAGATCACCCTGGGGTTACAGAACCAAACGGTAGAGGTTGAGAGACGCATAGCCCAAGCCTGGGCAGCTTTTGGCGCCAATACCAAAATACTGCGTGGAAAGCTGTCCATAGGAATGAAGAGGAAGGTGTTCGAGCAATGTGTGCTGCCGGTCTTTACTTACGGCGCGGAAACCATGACTCTTACAGAAAGATCTGCCGAGAAGATAAGGGTGGCGCAGAGGGCAATGGAAAGAGCGATGCTCGGAATTTCCTTGCGAGACCGTAAGCCAAATGAGTGGATCAGGGCCAAAACCAAAGTGAAAGACGTGGTGGAACTGATTGGAGCGCGAAAGTGGAGATGGGCGGGGCATATTGCCCGAATGGATAGAGAGCGATGGACGCGAAGACTGCTGGAGTGGAGACCACGACAGCACACCAGACCGCGGGGAAGACCACCAAAAAGATGGGTTGACGACATCCGACGACACGCAGGCCATGATTGGATGTCGAGGGCTCAAGACCGTCTAGAGTGGAGGCGTTTGGAGGAGGCCTACATCCAGAAATGGATTCATGACAGGCCGCGATGATGATGATGATGAAAATAAATTTAAGTATCCTGCGGAAATAGGTTAAAAACGCTTTCAGTTATTCAAGGGCCTCTTGGCGACCGAGACCTCGTTGTGGATTGCAGAATAATAAACGCTGGGAATTTTAAGCGAAATTTCAGATTCTATATTAAAAAACTTGTTTCTGCCCTTGGCTTCAATATAGTACTTAACGGATTTGGGGAAATGTCATTTTGGAAAGTAGGTACACGTATAATAATGAAGTTTATCATGTCGAGTTTTTGAAAATTCTGATAATGTTGGCACCACACCTAATTTTTTTATTGCCTTTCACGATGGTCTAGACGACTCCTATTCACTCTTAAGTAGAACTTCTGCCCGCGGTGTCGCACGCTTTGTTTCTATGGAAACGTTTAAATTCGATAATATCCCACGGGAACTGATTTATGGGATAAATAGCCTTTGTTTGATTCCAGGATATGTATAACTTATAAAAAAAATCAGCCCGATTCGTTCAGTATTTTTGGCGTGAAGAGGTTACAAACATCCATCCATTCTTAAATCCATACATCTAAACATAAAACTTTCACATTTATAATAGGTATTAGTTTGATGCACCTAGTACAAGGTGGGTTTTTCAGATGGGAGTGGAAAGCCAAGTTTGAAACTAAAAGAGTAAGGAGCAAAGTCGTGAAAGGAGGCTTATTCCAATAATCCCCTGCCATAATCCCCTGCGAAGGGGATTTCTGAACTTTTTGTCCAGAAATCCCCTGCCGGCTCAAAGAGAAGACGCACAGTTGTCCAGTAATCCCCTGTTCCACTTATTTACACCGTAAGTAGTTGAGTCATGAGCTCAATGTATGAGATAATTTGGCGTGTTTTAAAAAACAATAAACCGACTTCTAGTGGCGACATCTAGTTAAAATTCGAGTCTAATTTAGGTTGATGATACATCGAGGCCCTATCCAATATTTTTTTTATCAAAATCGGACTTCTCTGTAAAAACTTAAGCGTGGTCAAACATTACAATCAGGGATTGAACAAGAATAGTAGGTATTTAAATTTAAATGGGACCACCTACGCGGTATACCCTTTATAATAAAAAAGAATTATCGAAATTGGACTACTGTGTAAGAAGTTATGCGTGGTCATAAATAAAAAAATATAAACGGGTCGACTTGAGAACCACTGTTTTTCGTCGGTTGAAAACATAAACAGCATGTTTAGTTTTTTTTATAATATTTTTTAGTTTTGTAGAAAATTGAGATAAATGTTATTCTATGCTGATCTTAAAAAAACCCAATCATAAAAATATTGTCGTCCCTTTTCCTACCATCGAAAAACAGATGGCAAAAATTTTGTTGCACTTGAAGAAACGAATCAAAAATTGATTTAGAAAGTGATCGTACATTTTAAAACAAAAATATATATAAATAACTTTGAGCTACCTGTAGATTTTTTGCGACAGTCTGCAATTAGCTGAATTCTTTCAATTGTAAATACTAGTTCTAATATGTTTCTATTTATTTTATTTTACTTTTCTTTGTAAACAAAGACTTAGACTAATAAATTCGTGCCTTTCATAACTTCTGCCAATATATTTTCTCTTCAACCAGCATTTTCTTAGAAACTTTTAACCAAGAACTCCAAAGAAACCAAACTAAGTCATAAGAATCAACAACTACATTACCCACAAACAAATAGTTCCCCTAACAAGTCTAAAGTAAAAATGGCTTAAGCCATAGTTTACTAAAACCCGGTACCGTAATGTAGGTCGTAAGAACCGCTAAAGCGTCTTCTTCTTCTTTTGTATTTGGCTCAGCATCATGGTTCACAGATCGTCCTAAAGCACCAGGGCAGCATAAGTTCTTTGGGTAGGAACTCAACACTACGATTGCAATGAGAAGTGTGTGATTGACAGTACTAAAGCCTGCCTTGAAAAAATGGGACGAATCAGAAATGATTTTGCATAAAATTTGATTTTCTGCATACAGACTACTTTGGTTCAAACGAAGTGGGACGAATGCGGAATAACTAACCTATTTGTTTCTATCTACGCTTAATCTAGCGCCGCCGTCTCAAAGGAAACTGATCCTTAACACCAGGTTATGTAGTAGGTATGCGCATAAATTTCGCGTCATTTGAATAATTGCAGTTTTCCCACAACTCCGGGTAATAGCGTACACTCCTGGGTAGTAGGTACATCGATCGCATCTAATTAGCTAAGTGAAAATCTTACCAAGCTTTTATCTGATTAAAAACACGAGCAGGTGTTTTATACAATGTTTATGCAGTTAGTAAACGAAGTATCGTCTGTGTAATATAATGATTTCAGAGCTCCGATACACAAGTACCGTACGGTACTTACTTTGCCCCGTATTGTACGCACTAGCGGCAGAACCGAGCGTGAAAACCGCCACTAAAGTGGTTTTTCTAGTATCGTACGGATTGAAAAGATTTGGGAATGTCTTTGCCTAGCAGCAAGACATCATATGTATATCATCATATGTATAGGTATAAGTTTTTAACATTTCTCATAACGTCACATTAAGGCACAATTTATTGTACTTAAATATCATACCTAACGAACTCTGTGGAGGGGGCACCTGGTGACTAGTAACACAGGTTTTAAATCTATCACTGGCACCTGTCTCTCACAAACGGGTATCCGTACGCTATACTCTACACCTAACCCTAACAATAAACTGTCAAAAAACCTATTGTGAAGAGAAAATAAATGAATTTAATAATAAGACATAATAGGTTCAAAAAAATCATTGCTGGGCATTGTACACAGTATCACATAATCCATAGTAAGCAGAACTTGAATTAATGGGTAAGTGATAGTAGGTATAGGTTCATAAATCATACATGATTATTGATTAATAAACACCCAGACACGACCACAAGACCAAAAGACCACGACCACGGATCGAACCTGCAGCCATCTGAAATTCAGGTGGATGTTTGTTTGTGAAACAAAATCCTCATCTCTTTAAAACTCATGCGGATGTGTCGGACAGACACACAAGGCATAAAGACAAGCTTTATTAGATTAAAGCTTTTTAAAAAAAACGCATGTCATCAGGCGATAAATATATACAATAAATTACCCAGTGATTTAAAAGCTTTATCTTAAAATTTAAATAAAACTAAAATTTTGGCAAAAATGCTTTTTTATGACATTATACTATTTTTTTTTGTTTTAACTCTCATATTTAATTATGTAATTTTTTTTAGATAGCAGTATTTTAATTTTAATATTATATAGAGCCTTAGTTACTAATTAATTTTAATTTTAATTTATTTTGCACGCCTAGACGAGGCAGAATGTATTGTAGTGTTATTTTTATTATATCAAGACCTATTTATTTTAGGTTCATTCCTGCAAATAAATGATTTATGATGATTTATGGACCTTCACGGATTCGGCAGTTCAGTGGTGGAATTGTTCATCAAGGGGCGCTGATGCCCGTCCCCCGGTATTTATCCATAAGTCACCTCTTACGACACCAACGGGAAGAGGTGCGGTCGTACAAATTCTAAGCCGGCACCGCACAGCAATCAGCATCAATCGTTTGCAACCGCTCATTTCGTACGCACTACGCATTACATCGCCACAAAATGACGTCGTAATGGCGGCTAAACGCGCGGTCGGCCGTAAATCTATCTAATAGTATCTCTCAATATAGGAATTTCCCCGATATTCCGTCGCGTAGGGAGAATTTTCCAGCGTTCTTTCGACACTTTGATGTCAAGTCAAGGATCATTCCTCTCGCTCGACGAATTTTAAAAAACGACGAGTTAAATTACTAAATGTACTTATTCAGCTCAGAATTAAAGTTTGTTATTTTTATTTTGTGAAGATAAAAGAAGTTAAGAATCTTCGATTCTTCACCGTCCAGCATCTGCCTGAAGTCTTCCGCAGATCGCCATCCCACCTGACCGGACGGCGTACTACGGTACGTTTGCCGAGTCGCTGTCTCCACTCAAGAACACGTTTACCCCAGCGGTTGTAAGTTCTTCACGAGATCATTTTCAAGTCAATTTAGCGCCGCTCCTGTCCAGAGATTTTGGCCATTGACTGTACCTTAACATTCGATTCATAACGAATACATCTGACGAAGAACCAAGATTATGGCCGACCATAATGGTCGGCCCAATGTCACACACAATCTTGGACAGGAGCGGCGCTAAATTGACTTGAAAACAAGAACAAAATTACAAATAAAAAAAAAACCCCGACAGATTTTCATGAAACATGGCTAAGAGCACTCGGGATAAAATTATCTATGACAGAAAAAAACTAAACGAAAATCAGTTCATCGGTTTGGGAGCTACGATAACACAGATAGATACGTTAAACTTATAACACCCATCTCTTTTTGCGTCGGGGGCTAAAAATTGGTCTTCTATACAATTCATTCGCAAAATTGCAGGTTTCCATTGCAATATTAGACTGTAAATAATGGAAGACGAATAATGTGGCCTTTCCCTGTAGTACACAGGCAAAAAATATAGAAAAAAATATATATGAAACGTAAGAAAAAATTATAAAGCATATTACATTCAATTGGCTACGACAATGCTCTCTTAGCAGCTATATTTTACAATAAAAGTAACTGCATACACTGTGATACCTATTTAGAATTAATATTATCTTACAATGCCTTAATGTACAGATAATATTTTTTACATGACTCTAACGATAGCCATTTACAGCTGATCTATTTATTAATTTACCTATTTTTGTATGTGCTTATATTCCTAAGTTCCCTGTTTATTTTTCTTTCTTGTCTGTTTTATAGCTTTAAATTACAATTTTAGCACCACATACCTATTGTATGTAACCCATAATGTATATTTAAACTGACATTAATTCCAAGTGTGCCTTGTGCTCCTACGGCGAAAAAGTACCTATATGGATCTAGTAACAATTACCGTCCAAGAAGACACCAAGATTACAAACACGATTAAAGCATCCTAAATCTTAAAGCGCTCAGACCGTAACAAAAACACTTATACACAAAATCCTTTCACCTGGCAACCCTGCAATTGCCGGAGCCGCGCCGGAACCGTTCCGGAACCGGCCCGTCGCGGGTTTCCGGCTCCGTCGCGAGCGCTTTGCAAACGTTATGCTATGAATAGCCCCCATAATTGCTTGAGTTGTAGGTACTCGTAAGAGAGAGCGACTTGTTGTGAAATTAGAGTTTTTTTGCCTTTGGTTCTATGAATATAAGGAACGTATGGATTTTGATAATAATTTATTATGTAGTTTAAAATTTGACTTGTCTACGTGCTTATTTTATTAGCAAATACAAATAAATATCAGAAGTTTAGCGCTTTCTGGAGTTTAGCGTGTTTAGCGGCTTTAGGATTAAATGATGTGGTTAAGAGGGCGCATTGCGCGCCATTTTGTGAGAAGGATAGACATAGGATTTCGCGTTCATATGAGCGGGACGGAACAAACGTTCTTGGAACGGTGTAAGCGCAAAAATTATATATTTGCTTATTTCAAGAAAACTACACAACTTATGAAAAAACTGAATTAAGGAACCAAAGGATTAGTAATAACCTACTGAACCTTTTATGAACCGAAGAAAAATGTTACATAAAATTCAACATTTTTCTTAGGTTCGGTAAACGTTAGAAAAAGGGGTAACTTTGAATTTTTTTCTCAATTGAGTGAAGTTCATTAGATCTTGTAATTGAATGCGACTTTGACTAGACTAGATCCTTAAGTAAAATACATATACATCTTTTATTCAGAATTTTAAACAAAATTTTCTAAGTGACAGATGATTTTAAAAATCACAAAAATGCGGCCTCTGTTCTTGATGTATAAGATACGATACACGGGGTTTTGGATACTTCATTTGTATAGCTTTTTTAGGCAGTGACTATATCTAAAAACTCTTGTATCCTCTACCTCTAAGCTTTTACTAGGTCACCTCCATAAATAACCCAATTTTCCAATTTAGCTCCGGCATTATTTAGAGGGATATAAATCCACCGATAAATAAATCACGGTCGTAATCAATGTTCATAAACAATCACTAAAGTAAACTTTATTTCTTTACATTAGCGTTTAAATTAGAACCTAGTGTTTATGATACAATCTATTCCTAGATTGATGATACCGGTAAATTCTGCTCTATTATTATTATACCAGCTTCTGCCCGCGGCTTTGCACGCGTATTTTCGGTATGATAAGTAGCCTATTGTCTAAGGGAGGCTTTGTTTTAAACGTACGCCAAATTTCATCTTGATCTGTTCAGTAGTTTTGGAGATCCTAGGTAACAAAAATTCAGTTTTACAATATTTATCTCCTCCTCCTTGCGTCGTATATCCTCATGTCCGAGGGTCGTGATTCCCCCGTGAAACTTTGTCACGGACAATATCGCGCCAGCTGCGTCTGTCCTTGGCGGCGTGTAGAGCGTTGTGGAGATTCGTGTCCAGGGTCGTGCGGATCTGGTCCGTCCATCTTAGTGGGCTGCGACCTCTTGAACGCTTGCCATCAACCTTCCCGGTGACTATAAGTTGTTCAAGGTTGTCACCGGATTTCCTGGCTATGTGACCAAAGAAGGTCAGGACTTTACGCAGACACAATGAGGACAGTCTCGTCTTCACCTTAAGTTCCCGTAGGATGGAAACGTTGGTCCGGAAAGCTGTCCAAGGGATTCTCAGCATCCTCCTCCAGCACCACATTTCAAAAGCGTCTATTCGGTCACGGTCAGCCCTCTTTATCGTCCAAGTTTCAGCCCCATAGTGAAAGATGGAGAAGACTAGGGTGTTAACGAGTTTCACAATATTTATCTATGTATATCTTTTTAAATTTAATAATTTTGAAAAATCCACACGGCTTCATTTATCACCATGGCTAGTTACGTGACGATGGTAAGAGGGCCGACGTTATGACACTAGTCACATGGGAGTTGGGGAGGCCCATTGTGTGGGACGCTACATGCGTCGACACACTTGCGCCTTCCCATCTTCCGAGGACATCCGTGGGGGTTGGTGCGGTGGCAGATTAAAATTTGGCCGAAGATCTCAGAAGAAGGCTCAAAAGTCGCAAATATGCAGGTCTCGACAGAGCCTACACATTTGCTCCCCTTGGAGTCGAGACCCTAGGTCCGTGGGGTACCGAGGCTCTTCGGGTTTTTAAAAATTATCTGTGCGTCTGGTCGAAGCGACGCGTGACCCGAGAGCGGGTGAGTTTCTGGCACAGAGCATCAGCATTGCCATACAGCGGGTCAATGCAGCCAGCGTCTTGGGGACGCGACGACTGGTATTGATGTGGATCAGTTGAGCTACCTGTAAATTGTTTGCAACAGTCTGTAGTTAGCTCAATGGTTTCAATTATTTCTATTATCTGATTGTAATTTTCTTTGTGAGTAACTAGATACATTGAGATCAAACCTTTGATCCAAATAAATAGAGCAAATAAATCACAAAAGAATAATCTATAGCTACTGCTCAATAAGCAAAAGCAATAGAACATTGAATATCCTACTCTCCTATCCTACTAGTATTATAAATGTGAAAGTTTGTGTGAATGTTTGTTACCACGTTTCTCCGTAACTACTTAGCCTATGTCGATGAAATTTGGTGTGTATAGTTTAGGTTCTGGAATAACACATATTTAATTTTCAAACATTACATCTAAGGCGGTTAAATGGTTGTAAAATTTCTATGGAATTTTTTTATTCCTTTGTTCGATTCGATTCACTCAAAACTCGGTATAAATAAACCGTCATTTAAGCTACCTGTAGATTGTTTGCAACAGTCTGCAGTTAGCTCAATTTTTTCAATTGTGAATACTATTTCTAATTCATTTCTTTCATTTGATTGTCATTTTCTCTGTGAATAAAGTTTGTTATAACAATAAATATAAGTAAATAATGAACCACGTATTTTTTTATTTTAAAATACTACTGGAAATTTCAGAAATTTATTGCCCCTTGTTATATCTATCATATCCAATAAATTTTTGAAATTTCCACGCGGGCGAAGCGGCACGGCGGCGCCGCTTGTTATTCATACGACTGATAGTTAGCGAGCATGCTCACTGAACTGCGAAAGGTTTCGATTGAACCCAGACTCGGGCTAATAGCGAAGCTTATTTAGGTCGACCGACACGACAAATATCGTTTTTTAGAGGTCCATACCTCAAAAGGAAATAACTCGTCAAGTGCGAGTCGAACTCGCGCACTAAGGATTCCATAAAATTGTGTGTTTTGGTCCATGGCGAGAATCATAGATATTTTATTTTTGAATAAACTACAAATTTACGGTTTTCGGATTTTTCCCTTTATTTTTGCTTTAACCTGGTTTTGGTCCATAGCAGGAATCAAAAGTATTTTTTGTGAATCTCTTCTTCTCTTGCTATCTGCCCATTTGAGCATTGGACTAAGAGTTTTGTATGCTTTTTGCTGCCAGCCATGTCATGTATGCCCATCGGCATATCCATTTCTTTGGCGTTTTCAGTATTCCTTTGGCAGTTATTATCAAGATCCCTTTTAGTAGACGGCCGTGGTAAGGGCCGTATGTGACTGAGTGAAGCCACGGGGAGAAGCTAGTAGGTACTATGTAAACTCTAAGTCAAGGTACCAGTATCACGCGGAACTCCAATTATCTGCGATGCATAATTGATCATGTTTGTGACTTCGTTAGCAATAGATACACATGTGTGCTGTATGGTGCTGGCTTAAAATTTGCACTACCCCAACTCTTCCCGCGGGTGTCGTAAGAGGCGACTAAGAGATATCCACCGGGGGCGCTGTCCGCCCTTGGTGGATATCCCTTAGTCGCCTTAGCGCCCCTGCAGAACAATTCTATTTCCACTGCTGGACATAAGCCTCACCTAATGAGCGCCATAGCACCCTGTCTTCAGCATCTGCCTGCAGTCTTGCAGGTCGACATCCCACCTGGCTGGAGGCCGTCCTACACTACGTTTGCCTAGTCGCGGTCTCCACTCAAGAACACGTTTAGCACATTCCGGTACTGACGGAAGGATGCGGGTTCAAGTCCCGTCGAAGTCAAATTTTTTTGTGATATTATTTGATTTCATAGAAATTAGCCAGAGTGTGAGGCTAACGCACTATAAAATTAAAAACTTTAGATATCCATAGTGTTTAAACTATAGTGAGTGATTATATAAATTGTAAACAAATTGGAAATGAGGCTTTATTTTTTACTATTTTTTTATTTTATATCGATCAGTTTGGTTCTCTGTCGGATGTATTCGTTACGAAACCTAACCTCAATATTATGGCTGGCAATCCTAAGCTCTGTGTCTACACATTTCCGGTCCGTTTTAGTAGAAGGCCCTTTAGTTGGAACCGCCCTCAAGGTCATCCTTTTTGTGCACGTAACTAAGTTACGACAAAAAGTCTCCTTTATTGTGTAAGTAGAGCTTGGCCTCTAAAAAGGTCCAATAACGGCTAGGTTATTGAATTACGGATAATTTTGCGGGCAAAATGGAAATCGAAATGGTCACTTAAGTATAAGGGTGGAATTTACGTCGTACATGATTAAGTTCTCGGACGTGATCGCTTGGAGTCCAGAGTTCAGGCATAGATTTGGTTGTCGTAAATGGGAGTCGATTTTAAAAATATTAATAAAGTTGGATAATGCAATATTCAATCGCCTGAAGAAATCGCTTTAAGCATTATGGCCGCCAGTTCAATTGCTGTTCTCTATCAGCAGTACTACAAAAAAGTTAGACAGTGTCTGTTGAGCTTGTGTTTAATAAAAATGTTACCACAAAACTGCGTTTTACGGCATATCCTTATACGCTGACGACACAAGTCTTTTCTACTTTGGATCATCAATTAATGACTTAATACCGCAAGCACAATCAGATTTAAATAAATTGTTCACCTGGTTCCAGCATAATCTGCTATCAGTAAATACAGCTAAGACATGCTACACAATCTTTAGGGCAAGAAATAAAATAATTGCGCCACACGACCAACTTAAAATAAATAACGTAGCCATACTCGAAAAAAAGAGTGAAAAATATCTAGGCTTAAGAATGGATAGCTATCTGACGTGGAATGCACATATAGAACACATTAAGAGTAAACTCTCTTCTCTCACTGGATCTCTTCGAAACATTGTCCGATGTATTCCACGCCAAATACGCTACACTATTTATAACTGCCTAGTAAAACCACATCTCATGTACTAAATTGAAATCTGGGGTAGTGCCACGAAAACAAAGTTAGGTGAACTACAAATTATTCAAAACAAAATTATTAAATTACTATTTCGATATCCATATTTAACCCCAACAACTCAAATTTATAAAGAAACCAAATTATTAAACGTTAAACAATTATACATTTACAACACTTGCATTCTTGTTCGTAAAATCCTCAAACACCAAATCCATACTAACTTATCCTTTGCCAAACAGCGCGAAATAACCAAGCGAAACACTCGCAGAGCCAGTTTTTTAGTCCTACCCAAGCCACGTACTAAAAACTACGGAAAAAAGATGTTTACGTACGAAGGTGCACAGTACTACAATAAAATACCCTCCATTGTAAAAAATGTAAACTCATTCAATGCACTTAAAACAAAACTAGCAGAATATGTGGCCGATAATTATTTTTAGATGCATTGGATGGGTAAGTACCTATTATATGCACGAAAACGACCTACCTACTCAATTTATAACTTTAGAATAATTTTCTTTTTCTCATGTAAGTGACATTGTGTCTTTTTGAGAATAAATTTCTTTAAACCGATATGTATAATATGTATATCATACGAAAAAATATTTGTAGATCGTACAAACATTTGTCCCAAGGCGGGAATCGATCCCGCAACGCGACGACGCAAGAGGCGTCGCAGGCGGACACTCGCCCGCCGCGCCATATAGGTCGTCAGTTCCTATCTTAGTTAATTTTTTTAACGAATGTGAGAAGCGAGAGCTGTTATGAAGTTTGTAAAGCTTACGCCATCGGTAAACCTATTTTCCCCGAGATTTCAGCAAGTTTACACGCTGCCGTGGTCACGAGATGATTGGAGTAGTAGTACCTAGGTAAATAAATGCAATAAATACCTGTTAATACTAATAATTTAAATTTTTAGTGACACGCGAAGAAATTATTGAAACCTGCAACAAATCCACTCCCACTGGTGTAAGTAGCAGAATATTACGCGAATTTAGGTAACTTCGAGATTTGGATGTTCGCTTACTGCACAAAAACTTTAAATGAATAAAAATAATAACTTTGAGACAAAACACTATTATTCGAGAACGACCAACCAACCAAAGAATAATGTTGTCTATATGCACTATTTAGACATTTGTATGCTTGCTAAAAAGGAATGTACCTACCTACATTTTTTTACGACCAGCTGTTGGAAAAACTTTTAAAACCATCATGGTTATTAAAACTAAAAAAACTTACATGAGGGTAGGTCGATATATCTGCCAATAGAAAATAACTCGCAGTGCCTTCAGTTATTCCGTGATCATGGCGCATGAAACTGTGCCGAAATATTAGAAAGCTCAAAACTTAAATCATGGGAAATATCCTGTTGTAAATGACAATAATTAATATGTAGGTATTTACTTATTTTTCTACCCATATTCTATAAGAATAAATGATAAGAATAAAGTTTAAATCATCCCTAAAATCGATTTAGAGAAAATTGAAAAATTGGGTTAGAGGGTTGTCTACAAAACTAACCTATTCTCGGCCACACCCGCCACATCTAAAATTCAACGAGCCACTGGCAAGATAACCACACTTTTGTTTTCGATAAAAACGTTTTCGAAAATGGAATCGCATTCGAAAACTAGTGAGGTGTCACACTCATCAAACATCGACATCGATTCGAATTCAAATTGAGAACAAGCAATCCGACTACCGAACCAATCACGTTCGTGGGGTTTGATAAATGCCTGTCGATTATTCTTTGTGGGCGGGAGAGTAATGGCATTCAGGTACACACAACCAAAAAGTTTTGTGGATCTGGTATGTTGAATTATATTGCGAATCTGTAATGTTAAGGTGAAAACTGAGGTTATTTAAAAAAATTGGCTTTTTGTGATAACTACGTCTACAAGTTAATAAGTTATGTAATTTGTGTACATTGTGAGCTATATCGCTATCTTAATGACTTGTAGAACCTAGAAATTAATAAAAACCATTTTTTTTTCCACGCGTGACCTATATGTACCATTTTAATCCATCTTTGGTAAGGCCTTACGACAAAGGTTTGGTTCGAAGTATTCTTTAAAAATACTTATCCAAATACATATTTAGATTTACCTATTATTTTCCTAAGTTTGGTAGAGATCACCCTTCAGCGATAAGATCGAAATTTAGAAAGAAATCACGTTCTTTTGTCTGAGACCAGGTCACATAATAAGAGTGCAAATGACATGGGACTGAGTGCTAACTCACATTCTTTGCCGACCGTACTTTATACACAATAATAGAAACGTTTTTGCACCCAGAAAGCTCACGACGAAGAAACGGGGATCTACGTTCAGCATAAATCCCCGTTTCTACGAGACAAAACTACATAGTATGTAAAGTACGAGAGAAAACTACATACATGTCTACGAGTCTACTGTTAACAAGTCTACGAGACACATGACAAATGGTTCTTCAAGCCATTCTTAAGAAATAATGTTTTAAAAATCAAAAACATCATTTTGACATCGAGTTTGAAAATACCTAGTACCTACCTAATCACACTGACACTTAGAAATTAAGTTATTATTTTTGTCAAACCTATCTGATAGGTAGACCTCGGCTGACTCGCTAATAAAACTTATTTACAAACCTCTGTGGTATACTCACTGTTATTTATTTATTCTAAGTTTTCTATGTAATATTAGTTTAAAAGTTATTAAAAAAATAATAATAAGTTTCAGCATTATGCATGCCTACAAAAGAGCTTAAATCGACAAGTTGATAAATTATATAAAAAATCAACAACAAGAAAGTGATTTTATGAAAAGTACCAACAGGGGCAATATTTACAAAAAAAAATTTGATTTTTCTTCAGTCGTAAGAGGTCGGTGGTCAAACGCTTTACCAACACTATCACACTTCAATATCACAAATAAAAAAAAACGTAGTTTTCGACGAAAGAGATGAATTTCGTATGATGCCTTCTGGCAGATAAAAGCCGTCGCTATTTGTGGAAGCTGGGAACCTACCCCGAGATGTCGGGGTCGGACCAAAATCTAATAAAGCACGTCATTTGTTAGAGCAGCTCAATTTTCTGAGGGATCTCCGAAAACGGATAGTGTTGACATTTACCGATAAGTCCATTACGTCTACGTCCATGATAGTGTTTTGGTTTCTGATTACTTGAGATTGTTTTCTCTTGTTTCGGTAGGTACCTATAGCTGAATGAAATTCTTCGAGGACCTCTCTAGTTTTGTTATACAACAGGATAATTTTTTGTTTACCAGCAGCATAATCCTCTGTCTACCTGAAACGCACTATAATGGGTCATTAATCTATCGTTATCGCATCAGCGTTAATGCGTTGACAATAGCGGAAGCTTAATTTATTTCAAATAATCATCAATCATGTTGAATCGATGCCCTTATTTGGTTAATCGGAAAGTGAATGCTCAATGACGTATGAAAATTTAAAATAGACGTCAATTCGTTGGATGTCGAACTGTCGGCGCGTATTTGCGCGGTCGATGAGCGATGACGAGTGTTGCCGAAGTATTTCGATGCGCAGCTGTCATTTGTCAAACGAAGCGCGACGCTGACGGGGTAGTGACGTAATTGAATCGATGAAGGCTTTTATCGATAATGCTATTTGCATGAATTGTTATACATAGAGTATTTACACCACGAAATTGCTGTGGCGGCGTGGGCCGTCGAATTTCTCGAATAATGAAGGTAAATACGGGGAAATAGATAACAATAATACGTACAGAATATATCAGATTTTACAAAAATAGGTTTCCTGACAAAATTCACTAAATTACCTCTAAAATTGTAGTTTGATACAGATAGTAGAATGATGACATTTATTGAAAAAAATATTGAAATAAATATCAAAGAAGTTCCACACGATAATGTCTTAGATGCTTCCATAAAGACAGGTCGCAGGCGGCGAAATGGAACAGGAAACGGATACGGAAGGCAGCGTCGCTCTTTGTTAACAGTACGGGGTTATTTTCCTGTTAGACCCGAAGTACCTACGTAGAGCGAAAACTGACACATACCTAAGTAGAGCAAGAAATATTCTCTTGCTTAAAACTTCATAGTACCTTAAATAATTTTCAGGCTCCAAGTTATAGATATAGCTCAACGGTTTACCAAGTGGTTGGCCACATCTCGCAAGAATCAACAACTGAGTGTCGACAAATCTAAAACGACAAATCGACAATTAAGTGGAGACCGCGACTTGGCAAACGTAGTGCAGGATACCCTCCGGCTAGGTGATAAGACGACTTGTGAATGACTGCAGGCAGATGCTGGATGCCGCAAGCTGAAGACAGGGCGCTATGGCGCTCATTAGAGGAGGCCTAGGTATGTCCAGCTGTGGGCTGTCAATGGCCGATAATGATGACGTGACAATTGACATGAAATGAAATGAAATTAAACATAGCTAAGCAAACTCGGGATAAAATTATCTACGATACAAAAAAACTAATTGAAAATCGTTTTATCCGTTTGGGAGCTACGATACCACAGACAGATACTCAGACAGACACGTTAAACTTATAATAACACCCCTCTCTTTTTGCGTCGGCGGTTATGGTGCCTCGTGATGGTTCGAGAAAAGGGTTCCTGGTGACTAGGCAGGGACACTATCATGGCCCCTGATAGGAGTTCCTTTAGCAAGTACTTACTAAAATTCAAAGTTCCATATTTCCATCCACTAGTTTCACGTGAAGGTACAAGTTTGTAGAAATTGGTACATATTTCTTTAACTTCCTCAGTATAAGAGAAAATGGCTGGTAGGTAGACTATAAAAGTCCATGAGAACATACAACCAAAAATTTTTGTACCTAATACATTTATTTCTTTCTACATGCAAGTAAACCTAGAGGGCGAAACTAGTGGATAATATCAAAAAAATCCTACGGGATAATAAGGCCATATCCCAACCCTATAAGTACCCTATCAAACGATGTAGCGTCAAATGATCTACACTACAATATCAAAGATGCTGGGGTCCTCATAGCTAACGGTCTCGACCCTCGTGTTACTAATAAAGAGCCTCGTTATACAGTAGCTGTGTTAGGTTATGTTATCCTTGCATAGTTGGTAATTCTGCAGGGCTATTCAGAATCTCTGCTAACGAGTCACGGAATTTGACATAGATTCGCGCAACATTCAATTATTTTAGTGGTTTTTATTTTCTGCATTCGGCAAGGAATTAAACTATGTACCAGAAAAGTACTAACAATAGTGATAAACATAATTTTAATACCAGAAATAAACATAAACTCGCTGTGCCCCAACTAGGCTCCACAAAATTAATGTATCTTTTGAAGGGCAATGTATACGCTTTTACAACAAAACTCCTAGTGAGTTGCAAAAATTATCAGTAAATAAATTCAAACAAATTGTAAAAACCTGCTGTGCAAAAAGGCTTACTATAAAATATCAGATGATCTGGTAAAAAAGCTTGGGACGAGTTTTGCTCTAACTCGAAAAGTAACAACTAACAGGCTAAACAACAGTAACAACTAACAGGTTTCTTCGTCGCTTCTTTACTTTAGTCTACAAACCGAAGCGTTAGAAATCAAAAATATCACTTTATTTCCGTGTCAGTGTTTAGTTTTACAATTTGACCTTTTCTAAGTGTACATTTATTGTATTTATGGAAATAAAGAGTTTTTGATTTTGATTTAGTAAGTATACCTACAGGTGGATTTTTGAGACGGGACAGTAAGGGCAGGTACCTTAAACGTTATAGTTACGGGGAAACGTTCCTAATCCGTAACTTTTTGAGATATTCTGAACTACAATCACAGATTTTGGAAAAAATGTACAGTCAGCATGAAAATGGTAATTTTACACAAAAACTTTTTTTGATGCCAATCGATCCTGTTTGTTAAAAGCATTAAAAGTGTCTGAGGACTGAGGTTTCAGTACTAGAAGTGTCAGAAATCGTGAAAAACATTTCCCATACATTTCGGTAAGAGAGTCAAACTTCTTCAATAGCCAAACTTTTTGCTTTAGATAGATCCGTTTTATAGAAGACTGGTTGAAAAAAGTTGGTAGGTAAAAATAGGCTACTTTTTGCGAAGCCGCGGGCGTAAGCTAGCGAGTAACCTCAACCTCACCTCAACAGCCTATATGGGTCCACTGCTGGACGCAGGCCTTTAACTGATAAGCGCCTTATTGGCTTTTATCTCATTGGGGGTAATGCCCATAATCCCTACGCGCTGGGCATGCGGGTTGGGAATCGCAGTTCGGTCGTGGAATTGTTCTGCAGGGGGCGCTACTGCCCGCCTCCCGGTGGATATCCGTTAGTCGCCTCTTACGACACCCGCGGGAAGAGTTGGGGTGCTGCAAATTCTAGGCCGGCACCACAAGGCAGCGAGTATTATATACTTATGGACAAATGATGATGATGATACCTCGTGTGACCCTCGTGCCACTTTAGTGGTATAAAAAACAAGATCCGTCAAGTAATTTTTTCGACTTTTTTCAAAGTATTTCAAAAAGTATGAAACCTAAAGAAAAATAAAAAACTGTTTTGAAATTTCCAGACCGATGCCTTTCATTTGATACCCCACATGACCCTGTAGGTATTTTTTTAAATTTCGGCATCACAATTTGTATGGAAAATATTCATTTCCATTTTTCCATTATTTTCATTTATTTTTCTTTAAATCTGTACAAGCGCACGAAATGTATTAT
Source organism: Eupithecia subumbrata (assembly GCA_949316285.1). Lineage (NCBI taxonomy): Eukaryota > Metazoa > Arthropoda > Insecta > Lepidoptera > Geometridae > Eupithecia > Eupithecia subumbrata. The sequence goes on along the minus strand of OX438630.1, from coordinate 13,567,162 downwards.
TAGTTTAAATTTCAAGTTGATAGCTGCAGTAGTTGCTGAGTTATTAAGGAGGGAAAAAAGGACAGACAAAGCGAGACCATAAGGGTTTCGAAACCGATCTTCGATATTCGAAACCCTAGAAACATATTAGGCATTTATAGTGTTAATAACCATGATAGTTTTAAAAGTCTTATGTATCTTTCTTTTTGTTCCAATTTCAACTAACCTCGCCTAATATAAGTAATCATCGCCATTGAGGCCTGCTTATTGCAAATAAACTTCTGTGTCATCGACCAGAAAACAGCACCGAAACGTAAACTAGCCTGGTGTTGTTTCCGCGACAAAGGACTGTTTTTACATTTTCTTCGCTCAGAAATGCAAGACTTTGTAACTATCCTTTCTGAAACACGAACAAAGCAAGCTGTCTTCGTAAACAGAGCTGGGAAAACAGCGATTACATAGAAACAATTTATAAAGGAGGTAGAGAGAATATATGGTAGGTCAGCTTGGGAAACGTTGGTGTTTTTCCATCACTTGCTTAATTTGCTTTCATGCAAGACAAGTTTCAATTTCAGTTCTATTTTATTTTATTCCAAGCTTAATGTAAGTTTATTTCCTTTTCTTATTATTTGTACACAGTGTATTTCTCCTACCTTTATTTGTGCGACATTGCACAGAGAAATACATTGATTCACATAGACATAAACACACCTGTACCTACATGTATTTCATGCAAAATGATACCTTACTTTACAAACAAGGTTCGTTGCTTTCATGCATATTGAAAGAGATAATTAATTTAGTTGCTTTCATGCATATTGAAAGAGATAAGTATTTAGTAATTTAAATAATTGACAAAAAAAGTAGTTGTGCTCGCGGAAAAGACTTTTATGTATTATCAATTTATGTAATGCGCACCCTACTTTCAATAAGGTTTGGCGGTTACCTCAATAAGGTTTTTACCTGAATGTGATTTTAGCGCGTAGGTACTCTATCTATATATATCTATATATATATACAGATATCGGCACAATGTAGTATGTATATTTTGTAAAACTATGGACTTGTCCGAAATAAAGATTTATTATGATTAATTAAAACAAAAATCTTTTCTATGGACTGCAGAGTTCCTGAGATCTCGACCAAGTTAAGTGCAAAACAGTGCACTTTCATGATTTTTTTTATCTGATTTTTTTCCTAATCGTGACTTCCAATTTAGGAACCGAAGAAAACGTTGAATTTTATGTACCTAAATCTAGTTTTACCACGGGGAACCCGTCTATCTAGGCCTAGTTTGACAAACAAACCCACTATGTACTGTCTCTAGTACAGTATCAAATTCAGTGCTCAGTGGGTATCGACGTGGCTACCACGTTTCTCTTGACCTGAAGGCACCTAGCGCGGGCAACAGCCTTTTCAGACTATTTCTGTTGTTAGAGTGTTCAGACGTGAAACTTATCACTGTAACCACTGAACAGTGAAAAATGTTGAAGGAAACAGAAGGTTGTAGAAGGTGGGAGCGGTAGTTTACATTTTGTAGTCGAAATACCATGTAATGTAAAGTTTGAAAAAAAGGTCAGGTAAGATTATTCCAATCTCTTTTCGAGCCGCTCTAACGTTAACTGTGGGTTTGTACAGGGCTTTTTATTGCTTTATTTGCGGGTTTATCTCTTGAATCTCGAATACTGGCAGCATTGTCTATGAACAATTCCATTTTTATGGAAATTTGTTTGGTCAAAAAGTGAACTTACAAATCGTAAATCGTTCAAAATTGTAACACTCAAATTGTTGGTGGAACAACCTGATGGATATCTCTTAGTCTTCAACATTTGCCCATAATAGCCCACTTGGCCTACCCTAAAATTAATATAAAATAATATTTAGTAACAATTGCAAAACCTTCTCTGATAATATCCATCAAAATGCAATTCGCGTGCACCGCCCGCCCTCCCACAGATTGGTATGCCATGCCATCAGAGAAGCTAAAAAATAGACTTACGCAATATAAAATTGTCAAGTAGCTTACCCTCCAACTTTAAGCACGCGGCGACGAGTGAATTTCCCATACAAACGTAGTACCAAAATGATTTGTTATTTGAGAATATTTTTAACATGGTTTGCTATTATTTGTATTAGAATAGTATTTAGTTAGGTTCCTGCCACAAGCTTTTCTCAAAATACTTATCTACACAATTATTATGAAAACATTCATTCTTTAATGTAAAAATGCGATTCGGTTTAATTTCATTAAAGAAAGGTATTTTGAAAAAAAATTGTGGCAGGAACCTAGATAAATACTATTTTAATACAAATAATAGCAGACCATGGTGAAAATATTCTCAAATAACAAATCATTTTGGTATTACGTTTGTATGGGAAATTCACCCGTCGCCGGACCCATAAGAAGAGAAAAAATGAAAGATCACACCATCTACACAATGAAAAAGTCCTAATGTTATGCCATTGCATAAAACAATATTTAGTAACAGTTTCGTATGCAAAGCAACGCCATTCTATTATTTGGCCTACCTTGATGACCACCATAGCGCCAAGTCTTCAGCTTGCCGTTTCCGGCATCTACAGTCTTTCGCAGATCGTCAATAAGACCGGAGCGCGTCCTACAATACGCTTTTGGTCCCTTCTAATATAAACGAGGTTTATTAGTTTTTGAAAGCAATGCTCAGAAATTTTGTCGTTGATCGTACATAGATAGCTCAACATTATCTATATATATATATATATCTATATATATAAAAGAAAGTCGTGTTAGTTACACCATTTATAACTCAAGAACGGCTGAACCGATTTGGCTGAAAATTGGTGGGGAGGCAGCTTAGAACCAGGAGACGGACATAGGCTATGTTTTATCCCGGAATTACCACGGGAACGGGAACTACGCAAGCGAAGCCGCGGGCAGCAGCTAGTGTACTATGAAATCATGTCAATATTTTCATTTCATTAAATCTGCGGGAACGATCAACACTGGCATCATCGTAAAACATTCCCCTGTCATTAATTAACCTTGGATATGATTAATCACCGAAACGATCTTATTAATAACATGATTTATTATTTTTCACGTTTATTACGTCGCTGTCGTCGAGTTAATGAAAAATGGTTTTTTGTTATTATAGTGCGTAACCCCACACTCAGGGTAATTTCTAAGAAATCAAATAATATCACAAAAATTTTCGACTTCGACGGGACTTGAACCCGCATCCTCCGTCAGTACCGGAATGTGTCCGTAGGAAGTCGCAGAGATTTTCGACTTCCACGTCACTTGACCTCGTGGTGTAGTTGGTTAGCACCTTCCGGTATTGCCGGAAGGATTCAGGTTCAAGTCCCGTCGACGTCGAAAATTTTAACGGTATTATTTGATTTCTTAATGAAAAATGTTTAAAACTCAGATACTGCCCTCGAAACAGAAAGCATTGCTTAATTATGTCTATGGCTTCGCTTGTGGGGTGGAACTACGACACGAACAAATTTGGAATTACGAAAGGTTTTATTTTTTAAAACAAAATAACTTTATGGTTAAAAATTCTGCAAAATTCTTGTCGCAATTATGTAATAGTTTATCCAGTTTTTTCTTTAAGTTTCACTTAATAAGGTTTTACTTGATCGAATATAACTTTTATACAAAATAGGCTTGTTGTTTGACTTTATCTTTCCTAATGGGAAGCGATGATGACCTTTGAGGACAGGCTTGTCTAGAAAGGCTGGTTGATTCTTCTCCGGAAGAAACCCAAATTATATGTAGAAATCAGGAAAAACAGTTAGGTAGTCAAAACCACAGCTTTAGCGCATGACTAGCGCCCGCGGTATTGCACGCGTTTTTCCGGGATAAAGGTTAATTTTAGGCTAAACATCCTGCCTTTATGATAAGGCAGGATGTTTAGCTAGATCTTTATGTATGCAAAACTTCAACATTCATTTAGTTTTGCGTTGTCTTCGGTCAAACATCTTCACAACGACTTGCCTCTGGATATTCTATGAACTCAATAACTACTAAACCGAATTCAAAAATTCTTTTAGACACTATTAAAATGTAAGACTATGTACCACTTGTACGACCTGTAACTGTGTTGCCAATAAAGAAATCTGAATCAGAAAGCTATGTCATCCCTGAGTAACATGGGCTATGTTCAAAAAATATATGTTCACCCGTGTGTGTGTAATTAGAGTTATCTATCTAGTTATCAGTAAAACTTATATTACCACGCCAACCTCTGTAAAAACATTGTGTTTGTGGTCGGCAAGTAGAAAATATCTCGGCATTAAGCCCACCCTTTGTACCTCAGTGCAATAAAGTTTTAATTAAATAAATAAAACAACGGCACCGTGGCACAATCTTTCGCTTTTATAATATTAGTAGTAATATTGCCGTATGCATGAAAAATTACTGCGTAAAACGTTTGTTTATATACATAAATGTATGCTAAAGTTAAGTAATTTTTCATGTTGTTTTTAAGTAGGTAGGTACAATTATAGAATTGTATAACTTAATTAGATAAAACTTTTAAATCCATCATGGTTATTAACACTAAAGTCACTTATAACGGGATATATATACCATGATTTGAGTTTTGAGTTTTCTAAATAGTACTTAAATAATAATGAATAGGTACCGTGACATGTAACATTTTCTGTTATTATTAAAGAACTATGAACCATACCTGAGTGCAGAATCTAAAAGCGGTCAAATTAGAATCAAGACCATTTTTGAAATGTTCTCTGCATTGAAAAGACAGCCCTTGCATTTTCTATAAAGTTTCGTTTACTTTAAAGCGCTGCTAGTGCTTATTTTCGCAATGAAAAGCCAATTTATAAATTTTTCATAACCTGTAGCACGACCAGTTAATAAAGTGATGCTACTTTGATATCTGATATTTTATGTTGGTCTGCGCTTTATACCTCCTTAACTGGTTTTGGTCAGAAAAATACGAGGAAATTGGGAAAAAGAAAGCAACCTCGCTTGGAAAATATACCCGATGATGTTTTGTTCAATTTTATTTATGTTTTGTTTGAAACCCTGCAAAACATGTTTTTGTTTGTGGTTTCAACACTAAGCTGCCGTAATAATTAACAACTATTTTTAAACGAAACACTTTCCATTTTATAGTAGTCTCGTTTGTCACAGCTATTTTTTTTCGTTTCGGATTTATGACAAATATTTTATTTATTAAATAAACAATAGGCCGTCGTTTGACCACAATCTTAACCGATGGAAAAAGACGATGTGACATCGTCAGCCACATCGTCACTTTCCATCGGTAAAGGTCTACAAGACTTTCGTGATACATTTACTGTTCATTTACTATTTTCATTCCCATTTGCAACTAAACCCTAGCCATTGCGAAGTCCAGCATGCCCTTGCCAGTTTCGTTACTTTCACATGTAGTTTTTTAATCAAACGATTTAAATTTCCAACATAAAGAAAGGTGCGCCAATATTCCGGTCAGTATGGAATATTAAATTCACTAGTAGGCCAAGCACGGGGATTTTTCTCTAAGGTAGAATAGACAATAATGACATCGCATCGTCATACATTGCGTACATTATTGAAGTTGAAGGAATAAATTTCAAACAACTTATGCATTCGATGACAAAGTGACGTAATTTATCTCTATTCTACCCTAGACAACTATCTCCGTGTTTGGCCTACTGAGATATTTTTAAATTCGTTACTTTCGCGTGTAGTTTTTTATCAAACACTACAATTTCCAAAATAAAGAAAGTTGCGCCACTTTTCCGGCCAGTATGGAATATTATTCACCTCAGATATTTATAATGAAGTGTGTAGTCCTAAAACAACATGAGCCGAGCTAAGCCTCGCAGTGTTCCCGGCTTTACCTGGATAATTGGGGGTTAGGGTGAATTAAAACATGTTCTCACGACGGGGTTAATGTGGCATGTATGTACAATATGGTCCTACTCTGACTCTGTGTGACCTTGGAAGGTTTTAGTAGATTATAATAAATGAATATTTATCGCGTAACTTTAATACTATCCCCACGTCTTCATTGTGTACTTTATAAAAATATCTAGCGACAACATAAAAAGTAATATTAATGTTGAACAATTCACACAGCATTATCTAGCCCCAAGCTAAGCAGAGCTTGTGTTATATATAGGTAGAATAGCCTTGTTTTCATCCGATTAAATATATAAATTGTAATTACTTATATTGTTTTCAATTCTGAAATGACACAAATTTAGCAGTTTTAAATTGTTTAACTTTAAATTAGTAACCGTTCTATCTTTTTGTTGTTGTATATTTGGATTTTAACCAAGTACCTATCCTATTCTATAAGTCTCTGCAAAATAAACTCTTAGTTAAGGTACACTCTCCACGACAGCCTGTCAGCGTAGTAGAAAAATATTTCCAATTATTTTCAAGCAATTATGTAAAGAAAACTCACCAAAAGAAATAAGGCCGCTGTTCAGCATCGTCAATTTGATGCTATTAGGTATCGACACCAAACTAGTGGTGCCAGAAGTCCGCAAATCCTTCTTCTTCGCCTTCTTCTCCAGGTCATATCTGGTGGTAGACCTGGACCTGTGCTTCCGCTGGCTAGTAGCCACGGATGTACCGCGAGTACCCGTTCTTGAAGACATGATTCACTTTTACACAACACAGAATGGAAAACTTTCAAAATTCCCCGCGTTTTTGGGAACTAGAAATCACACGCGTCAATAGATCAAATAATAAACTTAACTTTTTAAAAGTCTTCGACACGAAAGATTAAACAAACACTGTTTTGACTCAAAATATTAAGAATATAAAATAGCTCGCACGTCAATTTAATACGGAGTATGAAGCCGCACTGAACGTATGGGAAACACTAAAAATAAATAAAGCCGAGGATCGCGCGCGACTCTTCATAGCACGAGAATTTCAGCTGGCACCTGCAACAAGGGAAAAACACAACTTTAACACATAGGCAATAAGGCTTATTTTAGTGGTGTAGAATATATCCTAGCTTATATGAATATGCTGTAGATATATCTTCTCATAATAATGTAGATATCTAGGTATTTATTGTAGGCGAAAGTGTTTTGAAGACAGATGTTTGTTTTAGCTACAAGCCAATACTACTGAATGGACTTGAATCAGTTACTCGCTTGGCATATTATCATTTTGTAAAAAACTAACCGTTTGTAAAATCTTGGGGAAAATCTATACCTAGTGTAAAATAAATAATCATTTAGTTTTGCGTAGGTACAAGGTTGCGCTTTCTTCTTCGCTCAACGGAATATTGCGGAATTTAACTGCTCAACTATGTTGCTCAACTCAGTTGAGCAGTGGGATCCCTCGTTAAATAAAAGATAGCATGAACAGTACAAGAAAAACTTTGCTCTAGAAAGTTCAATAAAATAAAGCCGATTAACCTGCAAGCCGCTTTATCAGGCGAGCTGAAAAAATCGGTTGAAGATGTTCTAGCTAGAAATAATCGTGAAAATATATAAACTTATGTAACAAACACACTTGCACAGATAAATGGTTCCCTAATCTCTATTCAAAGAATCAGCTAAAAGATATAAATTACAACTAGTATTTACAATTAAAACAATTGAACTAACTACAGACTGTTGCAAACAATCTACAGGTAGCTCAACTGATCCATATCAATACCAGTCGGATGCGTGGGTATGCCCTACATCCCCTAATAACAATAGCAAATAACATTTATGAGACATCTAGCAGTGAACTGGGAAAGTCTGTTGATGTATTAGATTTATAAAAAAAGTCACTCAAACATTTTTACGCAGGTACAAAAAGGTTTCAAGATTTTGGCCATATCGAGCACCATTTTTTTTTTCGAAATCGCGGTGCATAATAAAAGTCATATTTGGATAGAAGACACTTAAACAAATAGAAAATGTTCCCCGGCATAATCTCTTATAATAATGAGTTTTGTGAGATATTTACATAAGAAGAAAAAATATAGGTATTTTCATGTGAATATCTCAGAAACTTGACGCTTTTCATAAGACATTTTTTATTTTGTTTTAGTGTCATTTATATAAAAAAACTTTTATTGTGCACGAGTTTAAAAAAAACAAATGTTAGGTCCACCCTCCAAACAAAAATCTCCAAACCCCTTTAAATGGACCTAGTAGTACATTTTCGTTTTTAAAAAGAAATAAATAAAAAAATAAATAAAAAATGCAGCACAATTCACACAGCATTATCTATCCCCAAGCTAAGCAGAGCTTGTGTTATTGTACTAGATAACTGATATACATAATATAATAAACTACATAGATAGATATTTTTACTAAACATAGAAAAACATCCAGAACACCCTGAACAAATTTCTGCAGATCGTACAAACATTTGTCCCGAGGCGGGAATCGAACCCTCCTGCGTCGCAGGCGGACCTTTGCCCGCGGTCATCAAAATTGTCTCATACATATACGTGTTAGTTCGTCTGTTTGACTTTTGTGGTTATTTCTGCGTGGGATTATGAATGGGACAGGGCAATAATATTTTATGATAGCTTCCGCGGAAATTCCCTCTCCGCCTACTTTTACTGGGAGTTTTGATGGCCATGTTTATTATGAAGCAAATATAATAATAAACATACTACTGGGAAATAAGGATATTTTGTGATGTTGACCGTTTGCTAGTAAATATCGCCAAATTTTAAATAATAATTTAAAGAATAATATAAAAAAAATGTTAGCTAGTTAATATAGGGTAGTTATTAAATAATAATAAAAAATGTTAGCACTGAGTTCTTGTCTACATTATTAACTATCAAATGAGACCTCTTTCGTCTTTCTAGGATCTCTAATATGGGTAGCTAAGCTATTATATATATTAATCAGGACAAGCAGAGAAAACAAATGGCCGCCATTTTATTATAGAGGGAGAAAATAATAGGGATAGTGATTTGCCAATAAGATTTACCGAATTTCACCCCCCAAAAGTCTCTGACACCGGTGACCAGACACTGTATAGTTAGCACATATTAGGTACTTATTGTGGTAGTAAAACTAATAATAATAATGTTGGTGTTATGTTTATTTCAAAATTCACTCCTCACTCACTCACTTCATTCGTTCTACATTCGTTCCTTAATAAATGTAATCTGTGACAAGATGTCTGCCTAGAAACTGCGTTTCATTTTAGGTTATGGACCCAGCTAACAAAATTAAAATATAATTAATCGTGTCGCGAATGGTGTCAGAATTATCAGTCAGATGGACACAGTGTAGGACAGTAATTACGATTTTAATTATACTGAGTGGAAATAAGCCTTGGACCGTTTTATCGAGAAAACAGGTTGTCCGCCATGGCAAGCTCAAACTACTTGGTTAGCGTGCCGAAGCTGAGAGGTCGCGAAAATTACAGTGACTGGTGCTTTGCTGCTGAAAACTTTCTGGTATTGGAAGGAATGGTCAAATGCATCAAACCAGAGGCCGGACAAAACCCTGAACCGGCGGATGATGCGAAAACAAAGGCGAAATTGATTTTGACCATCGACCCGTCTATTTACGTCCATATAAAGAATGTCAGTACAACGAAACAACTGTGGGATAAATTAAGGAATCTGTTCGACGATTCAGGTTTTACCCGAAGAATAAGTTTATTGAGAAACCTAATTTCAATACGACTTGAAAACTGCAGTTCAATGACCTCGTATGTAACGCAGATTGTAGAAGCGGGGCAGAAATTGGCAGGAACGGGTTTCAGCATCGATGATGAATGGATTGGTTCGATCATGCTAGCTGGATTAAGTGAAAAATTCATGCCCATGATAATGGCGATTGAACATTCTGGAATTTCAATCACCACGGACGCCATAAAATCCAAGTTGATGGATATGGATGGCGATTGTAATGAAGATGGCAACAACAGTGCATTTGCGAGTTCGCAGAGATTTGTAAAGAATAAAAAATTGTCTATGGCCAAAGATGGAAACAAAACGTCAGGCGAAAATGTCAATGTCAAAAACAAATCTAATGTCAGATGCTACAAATGTAAACAAGTTGGTCATTACCGAAACCAATGTCCGAAGAATGAAATTGTTTCTTCGCAAAATTCGCAAGAAAATAAAACTAGAAAGGAGACAAATGCCTTTAGTGCCGTTTTTCTGAACGGTGATTTCAATAAAAATGAGTGGTATGTTGACTCTGGCGCAAGTACACATCTGACAGCAAACGAGAGTTGGATTACCAATGCGTGCTATCTACAAGATAAAGAAATAATTGTCGCGAACAATAACAAAGTGAGAGTTTTGTGTTCCGGCGATGTGAACGTCGTAACAGAGACTGATGAATTCGAATTTAATGTGCCAGTTACCGGCGTCTTATGCGTTCCAGATTTAACGACGAATCTATTGTCAGTGAGCCAGTTGATAAGTAACGGGAATAAAGTGGTATTCACCGCGAGCGGCTGCTGTGTTTATAATAGAAATGACAAGTTGGTGGCTATGGCGTCATTAAAAAATGGAGTTTATAAGCTAAGAATGCCTGAGAGTATATTGGCTGCATCAACAGTTACAGTGGATACGTGGCATCGCAGACTCGGACATGTAAATAGTTCATACATGAACAAAATGGCTGATGCAGTACAAGGCATGAATCTTGATGATAAAAGTCAGATTACCAAGTTGTCATGTAAGGTGTGCTGTGAAGGTAAGCAGTCTCGTCTACCTTTTAATCATGTTGGCTCGAGAAGAAACGAGATACTCAGTGTCGTCCACACAGACATTTGTGGGCCTATGGAGATTGAATCCTTAGCTGGTTCAAGATATTTCATATTGTTTATTGATGATTACAGTCGCATGACTTTTGTATACTTTATGAAACAGAAAAGCGAAGCCTTGTCATGCTTTAAGAATTTCAAAGCAAAGGTTGAAAATCAAACAGATAGGAAAATCAAAGCCATACGCAGTGATAATGGACGCGAGTACTGCAATAAAGATTTCTCTTCATATTTGCAGAAACATGGAATAAATCACCAGAAAACTAACCCGTACACACCGGAACAGAATGGATTAAGTGAACGCACTAACCGCACAATAGTAGAAAAAGCGAGATGTCTTCTATTTGATGCCAATTTAAGTAAAGAATTTTGGGCTGAAGCAACAAACACCGCTGTATATCTACAGAATAGAATTGTGTCCAATGGTTTGAATGGAAAAACAGCATATGAAATGTGGTCTGGCAATAAACCTGATGTTAGTCATTTAAGAATATTTGGAAGTGTTGTCATGGTTCACATAGCAAAGGAAAAAAGGAAGAAGTGGGATAAAAAGTCTGAGAAACATTTGTTGATGGGATATCCAGAGGATGTGAAAGGCTATCGTGTTTACAATCTTAGAACAAAACAAATTACAACTAGTCGAGATGTAATAATAGTTGAAGAAGAAACGCAAGTCTTCATTCCTGTAGTAGAAGAGACAAATGACAGAAATGAAAGTTCAGATTCAGTGGGGGAAACATTGATTGAGCAAGAAGATATCACCACAGAAAGCTTCACTGATCCTAATGATAAAACATACACTCCAAGTGACTATGAAGATGCTGAATCATCGGATGAAAGTGACATGCCGAGTACAAAACCAAGAACTCCAAGAGCGAGAAGTAAGCCAGATCGGTATGGTTTATCTGCAATGTGCACAGAGGAAGATATCCTAGATGTCAGTGATTTGACTCTGCATGAGGCGCTGAAAGGACCAGAAAAGGAACAATGGTTAGGTGCTGTTAATGAAGAACTTAAGTGTTTCAGTGATAATAATGCGTGGGAGTTGGTAGATGCTCCCAAAAGTGGAACAATAGTAAAGTGTAAATGGGTGTTAAGAAAAAAGTATGACAGTGACAATAATGTACGGTTTCGTGCAAGACTGGTAGCCAAAGGTTTTATGCAAAAACAGGGTATTGACTATTCAGAAACATTTTCTCCAGTTGTGAGGCACACAACATTGAGAATGTTGTTTGCGTTGGCCGTGCAGTTAGATTTAGATGTAACACATCTTGATGTTACGACCGCCTTTTTGAACGGTGATCTCGATGAGATTGTTTATATGCAAAAACCAGATTGTTTTCCTAGTCAAGAATGTAATACAAAAGTTTTGAAGTTAAATAAAGCTATTTATGGACTAAAACAATCATCAAGAGCATGGTACAAAAAGGTGGATGATGTTCTCATTACTTTAGGTTATAAACGATCAAATATTGAACCTTGTTTGTATACAAAAATTAAGAATGATAAGAAAACAATTGTAACAATTTATGTTGATGATTTTTTTGTTTTCAGTAATGATTTTAGAGAAACTACTTTCTTGAAAGAAACATTGTCGTCAAAATTTAAAATCAAAGACTTGGGAGAAGTAAAACAATGTCTCGGTATGAGTGTCAATATTGATAAAGTAAATGGTGTGATAACTTTGAGTCAAGAAAGGTATATAATGCAATTGTTGCAAAAATTCCAAATGACTGAATGTAAAATGGCTAATACTCCATTAGAACCTAAGTTGAATATAAATATAGATAAAAATTGTACAGGTCAATTTCCATATCAGCAACTTATAGGTAGTCTGATGTATTTAGCAATCTTAACTAGACCAGATATTGCATATTCTGTTGGATTTTTAAGTCAGTTTAACAATTGTTATAACCAAGAAATTTGGTCTTATGCCAAAAGGGTATTAAAATATGTAAAGAAAACAAAAGAATTTGGTTTGAAGTTTACTAAAACAGGTAATAATCAGTTGGAAGGTTTTGTGGATGCTGATTGGGCAAACAATGTAATAGATAGGAAGTCCTATACGGGCTTGTGTTTTGTATTGTCTGGAGCTGCAATCTCCTGGGAAACACGAAAGCAAAGAACTATTGCTCTTTCAAGTACTGAAGCCGAATACATGGGCTATGCAGAGGCATGTAAAGAGGCTATTTACCTACGTAATTTACTTAATGAAATTACTGCTAATATATGTACTATTTCTGTTTTCAATGATAACCAGGGTGCGCTGAAGTTGTCTGTAAATAACATGTTTCATAAACGAACGAAGCACATTGATATCCGTTATCATTTTTGTAGAGAATGTATTTCTAAGAAAATTCTAGAACTTAAGTATCTAGAAACAGCTGAGATGCCAGCTGATATTTTAACCAAAAGTTTGTCCAGTGTAAAACATTACTACTTCATGCAAAAACTAGGTATTCAAGATGTTTCAGGTCGCTAGTTTGTAAGCTGTTGTATGTAATCTAAACTTGTTATATGTAAGTTTGTTGTTTTGTTTTGAAATAGTGGGGGTGTTATGTTTATTTCAAAATTCACTCCTCACTCACTCACTTCATTCGTTCTACATTCGTTCCTTAATAAATGTAATCTGTGACAAGATGTCTGCCTAGAAACTGCGTTTCATTTTAGTTGGACAATTCACACAGCATTATCTAGTTCCAAGCTAAGCAGAGCTTGTGTTATGGGTACTACATAACTGATATACTTAATACAATACACTAAATAGATAGATATTTTTTATTATACATAGAAAACACCCAGACCAACGGAACAAATTTCTGCAGATCGTACACAAACTTGTTCCGAGGCGGGAATCGAACCCGCAACCTCCTGCATCGCAGGTGGACCTTCGCCCACTGCGCCACGGATGTCGTCAAAACTAAATTTCATACTAAATTTCATTTGTTTGTGGTAGGCAGCGAAAGTTTCAGTGGTTTTTGGCAATTTTAATTTTAATGGAACGGCAGCCGGTTGCGGGCGCCATTTTCTTTTATGTTGTCAATATTTGCTGCCACATAGCTGCCTCACACCACACCATAGAGCTACCTGGCCCATACTGTAGTAGTACCTTAAGGAAGGCAACTATGCTGACCATTACTGACCGCCTCGTTGGTCAGCTTCTTAAACCGCTGATTACCTATCAGGTCCTGGGTTCGAATCCCGGATCGGGCAAATAGTTGTTATCGGGGTTTATCTAGCAAGGAAAATTCACAGTAGCAGCCCAGAGTCAGGAAGTTGGCTGTTTTACACCCACGTGCCTCGGAAGCACGTTAAGCCGTTGGTCCTGCACCTGACCTCTCCCCGGTCGTTTCTGCTGTCCCATCGGATTACGCGAGTGAGGGAATAGAGAGTGCACCTGTGTTGCGCACACACTTGTGCACTATAATAATGTCTTGCGCATCTGGCTAGTATTCAATACAATCAAACAAATTTTTCCTCATTATAATATTATTATAGTGTAGACAATAATAATTATTCATTTAAAATGAGACTCTTCAGCCCCAACTGAGTTTGTTTTTGTTAACTATTTATACGAGAATGTCATCACTCTTACTTGAACTGGTTGTAATTTGATAAAGCAATTGTAGTTTTTCTGAAATGCTCGCTTGGAAATGAATCGCCTGTCCGCTAAGAGTTGCTTGGTACTAAGCAGTTAAGAGTTATTCTATACTTTCTAAGTAACCAGAAGAAAATTTGAGAAGCCTTATAAGTAAGTAAAATTTTGTCCAGAAGATTTTGGATTGAAACGTGTGGTCTGTGTTTACTAGCTTCTGCCCTCGGCTTGGCACGCGCTTTTCAAGCAGTCTATATCTGTCGATGGGATATTGTTTACCGCCCTGCAAAATTTCCTTTCAGCCGTTTAGGCGTGAAAAAGTAACAGACAGAACGATTTATTTCCGATTTTATAATATTACAATGGATTTTATTTTTCAAGTCTTTGGTTGGTTATGAAAATTCTGCAGAATATATATAAATAAATAAATAAATAAATAAAGCTGGACAATTCACACAGCGTTATCTAGCCCCAAGCTAACACATTGTGTTATGGGTACTAGATAACTGATATACATAATACAATGCACTACATAGATAGATATTTTCTTTTTACTGTACATAGAAAACATCCAGAACACCCTGAACAAATATCTGCAAATCGTACAAACAATTGTCCTGCGGCGGGAACCGAACCCACAGCCTCCTGCGTCGCAGGTGGACCTTCGGCCGCTTTGCCATAGAGGTCGTCAAAATATGGTTTTTCATTTATTCGTTCTCTAACGAATCTAGCTCATTTATAAACGGACTGATATTTACAAAAAAAAAATATCATTAGTACGTAACTACTTTAGTTTTAACAGCAGCTGCATGCAGTTAATGAAAATAAGAAAACTGCGAATTCCGTTTCCAATCCGTCACTGTGACGTCACAAGATTCCTGGCAGCAACCGGGAATCGGTATTTTATCACTTTGTCCAACTTTCAACGCTATTTCCATCCACTCTACGATTTATTTTCATGTGTTCTGTTTGGAAACAATCTGGCCAGAGGACTTTAAGCTATGTGGGGTGACTTTATGGTGTGTTTTAGTTCGCAGTTTAAGCGCTCTGTTTTGAATATTGGTGATGCCAGTATTGGGATTATATTGTCGACAATTAGTGTTGGCTCAGTGCCCGTCTGTCCTATTGTGCTGTCCTAGACCGGGATAGTCCGATTTAACTTGCTATCAAAGTCTTTTTGCTCCTAACTATTCCTATATTTTCTCGTGTTGGAAAACAGATTTACCATAGATTAAGTAATAATTGCACTGCGATTTTGCCTTGGACTATAAAGCCGGATACAGACCGGTATTAAGGGCGTTCTTTCCCCATAGTAACAGCGTGAACGCTCTGTGTGACACGTTACATTACGTATTCCGGGGCGTTCTTTTCCCATAGTGACGGCGTGAACGCTCTGTGTGACACGTTACATTACGTATTACGGGGCGTTCTTTCCCCATAGTGACTGCGTGAACGCTCTGTGTGACACATTACATTACGTATTACAGGGCGTTCTTTTCCCATAAAATTAATGTATCTTTTAACGGGCAATGTATATGCTTCTACAACAAAACTCCTAGTGAGTTGCAAAAATTATCAGTAAATAAATTCAAACAAATTGTCAAAACCTTGCTGTGTAAAAAGGCTTACTATAAAATATCAGATTTTCTAGAAGATAAAAAAGCTTGGGACGGGATTTGCTCTAACTTGAAAAATAACAACTAACAGGCTAAAGGTTTCTTCGTCGCTTCTTTACTTTAGTCTACATACCGAAGCGACAGAAATCAAAAATATCACTTTTTTCCGTGTCAGTGTATAGTTTTATAATATGACCTTTTCTAAGTGTACATTTATTGTATTTATAGAAATAAAGAGTTTTTGACTGCGTGAACGCTCTGTGTGACACGTTACAATACGCCACATAACAACGATCAGTCTGGCTTTACGTTTTTTTGACAAATGTTTGCATTCAAATTAAAACAATAGAAAGCTTTTGTATTGGAATCAGAATCAGAAATATTTTTATTGTTAACTGTTGTACAAAAAATCACGGAATTGTGAAATAACATTTGGATTTTGCACGTTTATATGTACGTAGTGGCTTTTATTGGTATCCCTATATGTATAGGGATACCAAAGCAATAGTATATTATATAGAAAAAAAAGCCGATGACGCCTGACTCTATCGCCATTTAGCGTGAGTGAGAGAATTAGAAAGAGATTTTTGTACATTCTGTTTACACAAAAATCCGCTTATTCCTACTATTTATGTGCCTACTCATGATTAAAAAGGGTCTCGCCCGCTCAAAAATGGCCTACTAGCGATTTGTCCCTTTTCTGGCTTAGACTACTCGTCCGAATAAATAAATAAATAATAAATAAATAAATAATGCTGGACAATTCACACAGCATTATCTAGCCCCAAGCTAAGCAGAGCTTGTGTTATAGGTACTAGATAACTGATATACTTAATACAATACACTACATAGATAGATATTTTTTATTATAGATAGAAAACACTCAGACCAACGAAACAAATTTCTGCAGATCGTACACAAATTTGTTCCGAGGCGGGAATCGAACCCGCAACCTCCAGCGTCGCATGCGAACCTTCGCCCGCTGCGCCACGGAGGTCGTCATCAAAAATCTTGCATGAACCATGTGCTAGTTGTACCCCGAAATGAAGATGACAACTAGCCCACAAGTAGAACGTACTTACTTACAAGGGTTCCGTATCCAAATGTTATAAACTGGATATGTGGTACATGACTACACCCACTATGCTCCATCCACGCATTTATTTTCTTTGACTGAATGAAAGAATGCAATATTTCGTAGACTCTGTTTCTTTTAAAGAATAGTGATGCGAATCTATTGGCTCGAAAAATTGGAGGACTCATGAGATTATTGTAATTTATCGAGCTGAAATATTAAGTGTGTAGGTACGAAAAATTGAATTCATTCACTATGCCAAACAAAATAAATGTATGTAGGTACGGAATATGGTCGCATAAATTGGAATAAGATGGAGGTTTTCAAGATGAGCAGGCAACATTACAGAAACTTCTTAGTTAAGTGATAACTTTTTAAGTATTTATTTATTTATTAATTATAGACGAGCAGCCTGTGGCTGATGTGTCTATATCATCTATATAAGTATGGCATCTTTGGAATTTAAAATCGCATGTAAATAGCTACCTAGTTTTATTATTAGTCGCCATATCAGTCAGTTAAGAAATTAATATACCAAATATGTAATTTTAGCCATTCATAACAGGGTTTTCGTTTTTTTTTTTACTTTTGTCTAGCATGCAAATTTAAATACACTAGAATAACATTTTAATCTAGCCATAGATTTGACTAATGGGTAATTAGTTTTAATTTAATTACGGATGTACATAAGCGGGTTAACTACGAGCCTTATTTGTGTTGGAAGAACACCAACGTTTTAATTTGGTTATAAAAACATATCACTAAGAACGTGTCCATCGACACTTTTCTTATTGTCTCTATTTAAGGGGAAGACACTTGGTTCATGTGTTCTTTAAAATTAGCACTTTTGCACTCACACTATAACCACAGCTTTATCTATAACTACACGAACTCGAAAGGTTTAGTTTTAATGAGCCTTCGCTAATTCATAATTAATAATTTTTGAAGTATGGCATCGCTGGAATTTAAAATCGCATCTGTTTACTTACGTAAATAACTACCTACGTTCTATTTCTGAAAGATTCATATCACGTAGGTACAAAGTTGCTTCATTCAAGATGGTATGAATCACGCTGTTTACTTCATTCATTCTCTGGAATCCTACCGTAAGTGCGAACGTCATGACGGAGCTTCCGGTTTCAATGACACAATTGTCAATGTCATTGAACTGTCATAGTTTTGAGGAACTGGTTTGTTTTTCTCGTGATTTTCCTCGAGTGTCGACATTTTTATATGGCCGGGACTTTGATTTGAGCTGCTTTCATTTCCATGGCTGCTACAATTAGAAAATTACTAGAAAGAGTGTTTCAGGATTCGCCTCTTGAAAAACATACACTTACTATTACTTGGGGTTTCAGCCGTCGGACTTGACTGGCATAGGAACAAACTGGCATGAAGTCGCCTTATCAGCCAGTTAAGACATATACCTAATTTAAATTTTAGCCATTTCTATCGCATAACTGGGTCTTCGTTTTCTCTTACCACTCCTCGCAATAAAAATATTCTTTACCTGATTTAACGAAGGTAGGTCTCAACTTTCGACACAAACATTTACTAAAAGGTAAAAGTAGAGTTTTCCGAACCAATTTTATTTCAACACATCTCCATTGGAAATTTCCGTTACGCGTACAAGCTCTTTATAAATCGATACAGAGTGATTCACGAGTAATGGATTCGTAACAAGAATGTAGAGCCGTTTTATGACCCACGGGAATTTATGTACTGTATTTACGACTTTAATTAAAATCTTGTAAGGTCGTATGGGACATAACTTTTTCAAATCAACTGCTAACAATTTCTTAAGATTTTGTATCGGCAAGGATGTCTGTACTCTCTCTAGATTTGTGTACTGAAAATTGAACCGTTAAGCCAAAGACATAAAGATAAGCTAGAAAGCCGTGCTCGTTAACATAAAGCGCCTTTACCATACGCATTCAACCCGCTGTGGTTTAACAGTGCATTTTATTTATCGGACTAAAATTTTTTCATCTATCATTTATAGACAAAAAAACCAGCCAGACACGCTGTCATGTCCCTAACTGTAAAGAAGTTAGGTCATCCATCAGACTAATAATGCAAATAATGTAATGTTTGGATGGATAGATGGATGTTTGCTACTAAACGCTCAATTTGGCGCAAAAGTTTCTCAGTAGCAAATCCGACACCTGGAATAACTATGGGCTTCTATTATTCAGGAAAATTAGTGCGAAACCGGTAAAACCTAGTTGAAACCTGCCGAACTAGGTCAACGCACAGACAACTGACGTTGAATCACCCTGTCAACACGTCGGTAGAGATGTTGGCACTTACGAAAGTTGCTGACAAAGGATTTAATAATAAAATTTGTTTGTACAACGTAACGCGAAAGCCAACCTTAGCGTTACATGAAGCCATATGAGGCTCTATTCTATGAGTAGGGGATAAGGTAGACGCTTTACACGTGAATGCAAAACTTTTGTGCTGAGCTCTGCATATTTAAAAAGCGACGCAAATGCACTTTCAGGGACGTCTGGGCTGTATTCAGGGTAAATCTTTGTCTACGTTACCACCATGTAGCAAACTTATAACATAACTAGAAATCCATACATAAAACATAAAATAGTTATTTTTAGTACCTATAATTTATAACTGGTTTTGCGCTCTTTTGGTAGACGACGGTTTCCGTTTCTGTACTAACTCTGTACTGAAAGCCTGTTTAAACTCTCCAAAATAGGCAATCGATTGTTTCGTTTCGTTTTTTTGTGCAAATCAGTACCCTAATTCATTGTAATAAAAGGGTTGGGATAAAAATGTCACCGGACCATTTTTTGTGGTACTTTTAACTTACCATACTTTGAGGGTAAAAATGTCAATGTAGAATAAAATTTAAATTTTTATACCAATTGGCTGAAAAGAAACTCGAAATTTCGTGTTGGACAATTAAAATAGCGCCCCTGTACCATTGGTCTCTGAGGGTTACCTAATTTCTAAGAACTTAATTAACAACATAAAATAAGACAAGAGCTTTTGATCATGCTTTAATTAGTTGTAAGTTTAATGAAAATCGTTTATACATATTCAGTTTGAGGTTAACCTCAATGCAATACTGTTAGTATATATAGTTTAGAAATTTCTTTACTTTTTTGAATTTTGTTGAACCAATTTAAATTTTAAATGGTCGATAATTTTTTTAAACAGATAGAAACGCTGACAAAATAAAAAAACGCAAGGCACTGAATCCGATACTGTAGGTAGGTGGATAAAGCATTGAAGGTATGCAGGTCTCATTGGAAGTTTCGAGGTGAACACCTCGGGGATATTTTCTACCCCTTTAATTTTATTTATTTGAAATTTTCGATTTTGGACAATGTTTTGATTGTTCTTAGTAGCGATTAGGATATAGAAGATATCTCGAAAAATATCCTGCAATATCATCAGATGAGGTTGAGTTCAGAGATTTACCTATAGGTAGACATAAGTCCCAAATACTTACCTCCTAAGTCATCTTTGATGTGTAGATGAACGTATCTTTTAAAAACATTTAAAATGTGTGACATTTATTTAGCACATAGAAAATTACACTACTAAAATAAAACAATTACAACTAGTATTTACACTTATATCTTTTTATTATGAATCTAAGACGTCACCAGAAGGCAGAGTTCCCAGAATGCTGGCAGCATTGCCACGTTGAATAGCAATGCTAATTCGTTGACCGAAATAGAAGCCAGCATTCCGATCAAATGTCGACTCTATAAGAAGTTTTGTAAATCTTATATTTGCGTGTGCCCCAGGACCCCAATGACCTAGGGTTTCCACCTCAAACATATCAAATAGGTAACCTCGGTAAAGATTAGCGTAGATTCACCGTTTAAGTAAACTCCGCTGATGTTGCTTTTTATATTAGACATAAAATACAAATAAAATATCTTTATTCACAAAGAAAATTGCAATCAAATAATAGAAAAAAATTAGAACTAGTATTTACAATTGAAACAATTGAGCTAAGTGCAGAGTGTTGCAAACAATCTACAGGTAGCTCAACTGATCCTTATCAATACCAGTTGTCGCGCCAAGACGTTGGCTGCATTGCCCCGCTGTATGGCAATGCTGATGCAATATCTGACTACCCATATTTGGAACGCCCTGACATAAAGACATTGGTAATCTAATCAATCTCTCACAAGCAATCAATATTTCACAAATTCCCATTAAATTGTACAAGAAAATATAAATAATTAAAATTCCATACAACGTTACCAAAGGCGGAGATTAAAATGAGATCACAGTCTCATGAATAATTGCCTGGTGAGGGTGAACACTGATTACCATTGAGATTGACTTTCCACGATGCCACGGAGAGTAGCTAGCTACAGCCTACGTCTAGCAGTAGGCGAAGCACAGTCATCGTTGTTTAGGGTAGAATAGACAACTAGAACAAAATTAAAAATTTTAGAAACCCCCTGACAGATTTTCATGAAACATGGCTAAGAACACTCGGGATAAAATTATCTATGATACAAAAAAAAACTAAACGAAAATCGGTTCATCCGTTTAGGAGCTACGGATAGACAGATACGCAGATACTCAGACAGACACGTTAAACTTATAACCACCTCTCTCTTTTTGCGTCGGGGGTTAAAAAAAACATAAAAATAACATCACACCATCATCGAAAGCCTAAAATATTTGAAATTCTTTCAATAAAATAAAAATAAAAAGTTTGATGTGGCTGTCTGTGTATCTGTGTATCTGTCTGTGGTATCGTAGCTCCCAAACGGATGAACAGATTTTTTTTTTTTTTTTTGTGTGTTAGATAATTTTGTCCCGAGTGTTCTTAGCCATGTTCCATGAAAATCTGTCAGGGGGTTCTTAAAATTTTTTTTAAGAAAACAGAGAATTTTTTTATGTAAAAATTGTTTGAACATATAAATTAAATAAAAAACAAAAGGCATTTATGAATATACAGGTGTCACAAAGACTGATAACAATAACAGAAACCAACAAGCTTCAACAACGCATATTATCACTTGCACAAGCGCAGCGAAAAAGGTTCAAATTTGAGTTGTAAAACGAACGACAGACGAAAGCTTTCAAAAATAAAAATTGTTTCGAAGTTTGTTGATGATATTAGTCATAAAATATTTCACCCATTTATTTTTTGATTTAATAAATCTTTTTGTTTGAAAAAAAAATCTACCAACCGAGTAAGTGAGTCGTCTGACTGATATTTGTGGTCTTATGGTCAGGCTACGCATTTTAATTATAACCCTCTCATTAAGTTTTTAAGCTTTATCCATGAATACAAAGTGTTTTCTTTTTCTAATTTACAGGGTTATCAAAATAATCTGTTCTTTTTAATTATTATTTAGAATGAAGAAGGAATGCAGTAGTATTTAAAATGGAGTACCGAGGCTATCTAGCAATGCAGCTAGCGTCTTGGGGACGCTTTCGACTGGTATTGTTATGGATGGATCAGTTTAGTAATCTGTAGATTATTCATAACAGTCTACTGTGCAGTTAGCTCAACTGTTTCAATTGTAAATACTAGGTCTAATTTGTAGTGAAACCAATTAGAACTAGTATTTGCAATTGAATGTCTTATTTATGATCTGTGAAGAGAAAGAAAAACATATCTAAGTACCTATATAGAAACACGTTTTCTTTGCTAAATTAACAGGGTTGATAAAATAAACCTTTTAATTGAAATGTGAAATTGAAAGAGACCGCCTTTATGCAAAATTAATTTAATATTGTCACTGAACCGTCACAAAGATCAGAGAATCATGCACGTGGCTGAGCGCGTATGCTTACAAAGAGGGTAAGTATACCCGAGGGTATGTTTCGACGAGATGTGAGGTGCTTTGAATATCTTTAATCAAGAAACTTTTTAAAATAAAGGCCAATTTTAAGCAACACATTAATTTTATTAGTAGCTTCTGCCCGCGGCTTCACACGCATATTAGGAATAAAAAGTAGCCCATATGTTAACATTACCCATTCATGGCCCAAGAAGCAGATTCAAGTCGTCTATCCCGTGTCGTGGCCGGTGGCGCACCCCTGCGGGTCGAACCGCCAAGGCTGGGCAGTGAATGCGTTAATTCGAGTGCGAGTTAATCTTTGTTTTTGACGACCTCCGTGGCGCAGCGGGCAAAGGTCTGCCTGCGACGTAGAAGGTTGTGGGTTCGATTCCCGTCTCGGAACAAATTTGTGAACGATCTGCAGAAATTTGTTCTGTTGGTCTGGGTGTTTTCTATGTATAATAAAAATATCTATCTATGTAGTGTATTGTATTAAGTATATCAGTTATATAGTACTCTATATAGTGCTCTACTTAGCTTGGGACAAGATAATGCTGTGTGAATTGTCCAGCATTATTATTTTTTGTATCTTTGTGTGCAAAATTTCAGCCGGATCCATTGTTTTGGCGTTTTCTTCGGACAAACATCTTCAATAAGGCACAACGGTACAAACTTTTGCCTTTATAATATTACTACTTTGTGCCAGCCTCTCGCAAGCAGGAATAGACAAAGTTTTTCTCCCCTCGATCTGTCATGTGTCCACCATCTTTTCTGTGTGGTCGCTATGTTCCGTTTTTCCCTAGCTTCAATGTTGCGTTTCGTTCTTATAAGCCTAAACAAACGACTTGAAAATCACAACAACATCATTTAAACTTACACAATTTTATGAAATGTAAATGTAAGAGTAAAATCTTTGAAAAGTTTTCAGAAAAATCTACTGAACCAAACTTTACGACACTTTTATGAGATCAAATTGATACTCTTTTATCCAAATAGAAAGACTTATCTAGTCTGTCTATTTGTATAAAAGAATCAAAACTTGTGAAGTCATCTTGTTATCGTTTAAGATGACAAGGAACGGAACTAACAGAAAACGAAAAACAAAAACATTTTAACAAAAAAAAACCGCCGAAAAAATACGCCTGTTTGATTTGAGGCCTGGAACTAAATAAGTAAAATTTCAGCCCGATCAGTTTAGTAGTTTTGGCGTGAAGAGGTAACAACATACATCCATCCATACATCCAAACTTTCGCATTTATAATATTAGTGTGATTTTCGACTTCTAAAACTCCTACGATTTAAATGTTTGGATTTAAAACGGCATGTGTTATGCAGGGGGGTGACTTAATTCTGACGCTGTCTGTACATTGCGCCCCCGTAACATCGGTCCACGATACCGCAGTGATCCTTTGTAAGACCTGAGGAGTTCAGTTCGTAACTTTGCGTAGTGAGATCAAAGGCCTCGTGGACGTCGAGCCTTATTCAGAAGGATTCACATCAGCAAAATAATTGAATTTGATCCCAGAACTGGCCGAATTTATTTGTTAATACAAGCGATGCCCCCGGGAAATACTGGGAAGCTATCTTGTGAGTCGTGCTCGGTTGCGGAACTACCCCAGCTATCCGGGGTAATTCAGCATTGAATTAGATCTACTTATAGTTAAATCACTGTATTTTAGCTACAAGTAAAGAGATTTTCTTATTCATATCAAATTCTACAAGAATAATTTCCGTCCCTTTTTACATAATATCATATGTTAAAAGTCAAAAAATCTGTATCCTATTGAATGGGGTGGATAGAATCACGAATTACCTACTTACCTATCGTTTTGTTAGTAGGTAAAAAAACAAAATGGTAGGTATTTCTTAAAAAAACTAAATCAATGTTAAGCCCAAAAATTATTTATTCAAAGTGAAACAAAATATTTAGTAAGGTACATACGGGTAATAACGCCTGTCGGGTTATAAGGCCTAGCTAAAGAATATCTGTGATAAAATGAAAACTAACTTCAATTTTAAATGGTAATCAACATTTACGGGCACATTCTATAAAGTTTTTTAAACTTACGCGATCAGAACACATTATTTTATTCACGGGTATTTATCGCGCTTATTTACCTATTTTTCCCGACTCTCCAGTCATCCCGTGACCACGACAGAGTGTAAACCTGTTGAAACGCCGGGAAAAATAGGTAAATAAACGCGATAAATACCCGGGAATAATTATAATAATTTTCTATAAAACACAAACAAATGATTAACATTTAAAATTATTGTTTAAACTGGATATTTTCCGTTTTATTACACATATCGCTTAGCTAGGTCTTATTACCCGCAGGTACCTTAGGTCTCAGTTTTCAGAGACCAAAACGGCTGATTCCCTACAAAACCCAAACTAAACTTTGCCTGACTGAAATAGATAAAATTATAGATGTGAACCAACCCCTTGCAAGTTTTTTGCAAAGAACTCACGAAAGACTAATTTAATTCCAGGATAATTTACGAAAGTGTAAGTAAGTGTCCTTTGGGAGAGCGTGGGTGTTAAGTAAAGGAATAATGTTAGCTGGTGCTAGCAATACCACGTCCCTTGAAGGTGTATGTTCTTAGTGAAGACGCTTAACACAAGCGGATTAAAACTAAGCCCCATAATATGAAAAAATAAAACGTCAAGTGCGAGTCGGACTCGTGCACTAAGGGTTCCGTATACAGAAATCAAAAATATCACTTTATTTCCGTGTCAGTGTATAGTTTTATAATTTGACCTTTTCTAAGTTTACATTTATTGTATTTATGGAAATAAAGAGTTATTGATTTTGATTTTTGTATAATTGTAAGATCTTGTTTCTTGCAAAATTTCATCATTCTAGGTCAACGGGGAGTAGATACTCTGTATATTTTGGTACATAATTTTTTTGTTATATTATAATCCACAAATTTACGGTTTTTGAATTTTTTCCGTTATTTGTGCTATAAGACCTTGCTTCTTGAAAATTTTTATGATTTTAGGTTAGTGTGAAGAACAATATAGGTTCATGGCGAGAGTCAAAAGTAATTTTATAAGGAATAAAAAACAATTTATGTTTTCGGATTGTTAGTGTTCTTCCAATTACAACAGCCTCTCCGCACTAGGGTGCAGATCATGTGCGAAGTCACGAACCGAGTTTGGTATGGATCGCATATTCTTCGCGGGTTCGCGTCGCATTCGTTTCTCGCTCCCGTATTTTATCGGTCCCACGACAAAGGGTTTGCAAGACCCGTTTTATTCGCGCGCGAGCGTGAAGACCCTTGGCAGTTCCGCCGTGATTCGCACTGCGTTCCGGGCTACGATTTTACACCGTGATTCGCGCGCGAGGACAAACAATGTACGTAGTTAGACCGCTTATGTTTATAATGAATGAGCGGATGGTTGTCCTTTGCGAGCGAACTTTAAACAAGCCAACCCTCTGGAAAAACCTATGTTTTAGTTGGCTGGCGGGTTGAAAATGCCTAGGCATTAAGCCCTCCCATTACCTTCCCGGCTCTTAACCCGAGATTCTCCCGAAAACTCCTCAATCTGAAGCGTGACAAACTCCGGCAAATCGTCGGCATTGTCACTGGACACTGCATGCTTAACAAACACCTATTTAACCTGGGTATCACGGACAGCCCCCTATGCAGAGGGTGCATGAACGCAGAGGAGACGGCCGCGCATGTGCTTGTAGAGTGCGATAGCGTTGCTTCCCAACGACTACAATACCTTGGGACACCGAGGACGCCTAGGGAGGCATGCACCGGCGTCAGCGAGCTGCTGGCCTTCCTGGAGGACATCGGGCGGTTAGTTTAGCAGCCCCCCACCCGACACGCAAAAAGGGCCCACCTGTGGCCTAGTTGCGGAAACGAGTCCGGAAACAAGTAACAAGTAAGTAAGTAAGCCCTCCCATTATTATAAAGTTTTAAATAATGATAAAAAAACACGATAAGAATTATTTCATTTGTTGGAGATTCCGCATTCACGATGCACAGACATTCAAAACATAGACTTCAGTCTATTTCTGAATTTTTGTTTTACAGCGGGACAGCTTTTGACAGCTTTCGAAAGAAGTTTCGCGCTTAGCGGGCTAACATCGAAAACTGTCAAAATTCCGCTTTCACTCCCGTTGTGTACCAAAACACAGCCTAACCAAAAGATAATTTTCACAAAGAAAGTTAAAGAGAAAAGACTCAAGAAATATCTTTGCTTCATTAACAAGTTGACTTATAAATTAACACTTCTCACAGATTAAATTGTACAAAGGGTGTTAATGTAAAAACTCCTTGCAAACCTCTTTATCTGCAAAGACGGGTTCATAAAAAACTTCGGCATTGAATGAATGTTTGACGAGGAATAAATTTGTATCTAGTCTACTCTCCCCATTTAGAGAGAAGATAAAAGCTATATAACCTGATTTTAGGTTTATCAAAGCTATCTTAAAATTTATTGAAAATCGCTCTTAAAATTTAACCTTTTCGTGCCTTTCGTCATAGACCTGAGAAAGTAAATTCGGTTCACTTCCAATCAAATTGAAAGAAAAGTAACCAATTAGCTTCGGGCATGGCTAGAAAGTGTATTAAAAATTCACTCTGTTTGCTAGTTCGTCGCCTTTTTTCTGGCAACTTTTAACTTTGCACGAAGGTCAATGTTTATTACTTTGGCGCCCACCGCAGTTTTTGGATAATTTATTTCTCTATCTCAAAGACCTGTGTATTATTAAGGGTATGTTATCTGCGGGTAATATTTTTTTAATTTATATAAAATATAAATTAAAAAAATATTTTTTTTGACACAGGTTAACATATAATAATCTACGTGAATCAATAGAGAGAGAAAGAGAGAGACAACATTTTTAATTATATATACACAATTAGCCTTCAGACGAAATTTGGTAATAGTACCAAATAGTTACAAAATAGATTTGTTTTGTGCGTAGCAGCGTTTATGGTAAATATGTCCCTTCACTCAGCGTTGAATAGACTCCCGAACTTTAGTTTAAGTTTATTTATTCAAAAACAATTTACAATGAATACATAATTAAATTAATAGCATGCAATTATAAATATTCATTCTAAGTCATCTTTGTTGCTAACATAATAATTACTTTCGTTTGATAAACTCGTCAACTGAGTAAAAACACTCCTTCAGCAAAAGTTTTCTTAAAATATCTTGAAAATATTTGGATTGTCTACTAGTGCTCATAAACTGTATTTCAGGAGTCAATGACTTCTCCCATGTAAAATACACTGTACACATTGTCATACATTGTGTGGCCTGGTTATTAGGATATTGTAAAAGCTGCTGCGGCCGTGTGATGCCGGCTTCGAATTTGCACCACCCCAACTCTTCCCGCGGGTGTCGTAAGAGGCGACTAAGGGATATCCACCGGGGGCGGGCAGCAGCGCCTCCTACAGAACAATTTTAAAACCTAACTGCGATCCACAACCCGCATGACCAGCAGAAGGATTATAGGAATCCCCCAAAGGATAAAAGTGAATAAGGCGCTTATCAGGGGGAGGCCTGC
Organism: Eupithecia subumbrata; assembly: GCA_949316285.1. NCBI lineage: Eukaryota > Metazoa > Arthropoda > Insecta > Lepidoptera > Geometridae > Eupithecia > Eupithecia subumbrata. Next base: position 13,538,865 of record OX438630.1, on the reverse strand, counting down.
ATCCATTAGTGGACCAGTTATAGGCTGTAGATGAAACGGTCCCCTTTAAATTTAATTTAATTATTTGATTGAAATGTTCTTTGTGAATAAAGAATTTATATTATAAATCCGAAAGATTGTGAAATGTGATTTTATGTTACCTAGGATCTCCAAAGGTGCTGGACAGATCAAGATGAGAATTGGCGTACATTTAGAACATGGCCTAACTTAGATATTAGGCTACTTATTATACCGAAAATATGCGTGCGAAGCCGCGGGCAGAAGCTAGAGTATAAAATATGAGAATGCTGTCGGATTTTACAATCGTCCCTCATATTTCTTGATTACAGCCAAAAGCCCGTATAATAACATTAATTGTAGGTACCTCCACGAACACACATCGCTGTCAGACCCCATATTTCGTAATTTAACGCCCAACGTACGAAATAAAGCAGTCAATTCCTCGATCGCGTTCCATCATGGAAACATAATAACATTAATCATAATAAAACAAAACGTACCACGCAGCGTTTACATTAAGTTGGATCGATTTACGATGGCGCCAAATTAATATTTTTGCCGTGTTATTTTCTGCGCTATACACGAAATAAATCTGGCGGGAATGTAGTTTCTTGTAAATCATGCCTTAATTGTGTTGCATGATCCATAATTTTTAACATGTTTAACAAGCTACGATTCAATAGGAAGTAGATACTTGATAATAATTTTTTTTTCCAAATAAGTAGGTAAGTAAAAATAAAATAATACCTAATTAAAACGTTTTCAGTTTGTTAAATTGCACATGCGTTCATAGAAAATGGTTAATGAGTATTTAAGCGGCAAACTACTTCCCGTCTATTTCTTAGGAAGATATATTAATTTCGTGCCATCAAAAATCGTTCCACCATAACAAAATACACACGGAAATCCAAGGGTCGGATTCCATTATGTTTGAAAATGGTAAAGGGTATTGTAAAATAGATTAAAAAGAAACTTAACAAGTAGATTTTGGACCTCCTTGCATAGAAACAATAACTGCTTATGGTGGCCCCTGGCAAAACTTTAAATGGTTCAACTAATGTTGTAGAAAAGAGGCCATAAGAGGCGTGAGCAAAACCAGCGCTACCCCTCTGTATTAAAAACTCGTTCCTGCTTGCTTTCTATGGAAACTTTCTGAGGCTATTTCTTTTCTTTATGATGGTCAAGGGTTTGGCCACCAACTCACTTAAAGTAAGTGAAGACGTGGTCTAAGATGGAGCACGCTTTCCCAGAAGGAACTCATTTACACTGGACTTGAAGACTCCAAGATTGTACCCTAACGGGGAAACAGACGTAGGAAGCTCATTCCACTCTTTGGCCGTGCTTAATAAACAAGAAGAGCAGAATTGGTTGGTACGACACTGTGGTATGTCGATGTTCCACGAGAGCTGATTTATGGGATAAAAAGTATCATATATGTTATTAGTCTAGACATAAATCTTTGCTGTATTTTAGCCCTAACCCTTCAGTAGTTTTGGCGTCAAGACCTAACAATCAAACATCCATCCATCCAGACTTTCGTTTTTGTTTTTAATATTAGTGAGATGTGATATGCACACTATCAAAAAGCATACGTATAAAATGTAACACTTAGGTAATTTTAATGTTTTTTTGCCTCGATCAAGTTTTTTTTAGTTAAGGTAATCTGAACACTAAGTTCGTTTTGACGATGGTATCGGGACGACATCGTTACGTCTCAGTTTTGTATGAGATTTGCGTAGTTCCATGTCCGCACGATAGAGGTGCTTTCAGAATCCCATAGAATTGAAAGAACAAAACTAAAAATATTAAAAACCCCTCTATAGATTTTCATGAAACATGCCGAAGAACACACGGGATTAAATTATCTATGACACAAAAAACTAAACGAAAATCGATTCAGTTCTGTTCCGTTTGAGAGCTACGATACCACAGACAGATACACAGACAGACACGTTAAACTTATAACACCCCTCTCTTTTTGCGTCGGGGGTTAAAAACGAGATGTCGTTTCGCTGACGTTTACGATACAATTATCAAAACGAATTCGGGTCCAATTGTTGGTATCTACTGTGTGGTGCCGGCTTAGAAATTTCACCAAACCGACTCTTCGTGTCGTAAGAGGCGACTAAGAGTTATTCACCGGGGGCGGTCCCTGCAGAACCATTCTACCACCGAACTGCGATCCCAAACCCGCATGCCCAGCATGGGGTGCTGGGTGATTACCCACCCATTAGATGTGAGCCAACAAGGCGCTTATCAGGGGGAGGCCTGCGTCCAGCAGTGGACCAATACAGGCTGTTGAGGTATTGGTATCACTCATCACAGTGAATCATACAAAAGATTTGGTGGCCACAAACGAATAAAATTGGGCAATTATTTAATATAATTTTTATTACTTCTCTGCCAAACATAAGCTAAAAATCTTCTACAGAGGCGTTAAAAAAGTTTAGATACATGTATAGATTAGATTTATGGAAAATTCGAGTTTAAGTAATATATATACGCATTCTACACATTTTGATTTTAATTGTAATAAACAAGTTCTTTGTATAACGTTCATTAATTAATGGGATTTAGAGGTGTATTTTCAGCTACTGCAGCTGCTACTAGTAATACCCCCAACTAAATTTCAAGGAAATTCAGTTCGTGGTAATACTAACGATGTTTATACCTTTACTCGATCCGTCCTTTATCATGTAGATTTCCCCGATTTATTCCTTTTCAGAGAAAGCTTACATCAACTTAACAAGATACGGTCAATGAGTTCACTTTAGTGATCATACCGACCTACATCATTGGATACAGTCAAAAAAATATCTCAACACAGCCCTGTGTTTGGAAAATCGAGTATTTCATCGCATCAAGATGTTTTATTTTTCTACGGGTTTTGGTACAGCGCCTCTAGCGTGCGGAAGAAGAATAGAACTACGCAAATCCCATACAAAAATGGAACGTTTCGGATACGACGCGACGTGTATTACGCAATCACAGTGTTGTGTGTGTGCTTTACCTAAGTCCCAAAACACGTAGGGAACCTTCTTAGATTCGTGATTTTCATGGATATTTTTTTTATATTGAATAAGGTTTATTATTATACATATTAAACATGTATCTAAGTGGGTAGGCACTTAACTAACCTACTTTAGTATATAGTATTCACCGCCCAGCCTCGGCGGTGCTACCCGCAGGGTCGCGCCGGCTGTCTCGATACTATGGAGTTACGGGGTTTGGTTCTACATTCTAAGAGTCTTCGAGCTTTTCGAAAATGATCAATTTATTCATTCAACCATTTTTTGACTGACCAACCAAAGTATACAAAATAGAAAGACAAAAAAAAAATGTGGCGTCTCGTTTGGGGGAGGCCTATGTTCAGCAGTGGACGGCAGTGTTCAGCAGTGGCATACGGACTGATGATGATGATGATGAAAGACGAATTGTTTTTATAGTGTAAAGAAATACTTAAATTTTAAGAGAAGAGAGAGCCCGTACGTGGCACGTTTTTATGGGACATCTTTTGGCTTGCATGTTGCTTACTTGGCTAATAAAAACTAGTTTTCTGGTTCTGTATTGAAACGTGAAAATGCCGAGTCCTTTAATATTAGCATGTTCATCAACATAATTAGTAGAGCTACCTGTAGATTGTTTGCAATAGTCTGCACTTAGCTCAATTTTTTCAATTGTAAGTACTAGTTCTAATTTATTTCTATTATTTGATTGTAATTTTCTTTGTAAATGAAAAGTAGGTACCATCATTATGTTTTCGAAATAAATTTGATAGGATGACGTTTTCCTCAAGAAATTTTCCTAGGTTAGAAAGTCATCAATAAAACTTGTGAAAAATTTACTTTTGCACAATTTCGTTCTATAAAAAGCTTACGCCTAAATTATCGATGGACCGTGGGACCGAATTTTTGACAGGTTTCAAGGAAAAATCGTGGGAGGCGGCGCCACCTTTTCACTGAAACTTACAAAATTCGCCGCCGTCTACTGAAAAGGCAAGTAAGTCTTTATATAACTAGGTAGTCTACTACGTCAGCAGTGACGTATTTGTACTGATAGCTACTTGAAAAATGTTTTTAGACTGTGAACGAATATTTGGACATTTTGATTGTAACATAAATTACTAATATAATAATCTATATCTATACTGTAATAATATTATAAAGAGGAAAGATTTGATTGTTTGTTTGTATTGAATAGGCTCCGAAACTACAGGACCGATTTGAAAAATTGTTTTACCATTAGAAGCCCAAATAATTCCTGATGAACATCGCCTACTTTTTACCGCGGGAAAATGCTTCATTCCTACGGGAAAACGGGTAATAAGACAACGGATAGTAAGAATGCAGCTAGTTGTATAATAATCTTGTATTCTGGCAAATAAACAAGAGATTTGATTTGCTAAACATGCTTTTCCCGAACGCAACGGGTTGTCAACCTCAACAGACTATATTGGTCCACTGCTGGACGCAGGCCTCCTCCTGATAAGCGCCTTATTGAATTTTATGTCATGTTTATGTATTGTTAATGCCCATAATCTCCACGCTGGGCATGCGGGTTGGGGTTCGCAGTTCGGTGGTAGAATTAAACTGCAGGGGGCGCTGCTGCCCGCCCCCTCCCCGGTGGATAACCCTTGCCTCTTACGACACCCGCGGGAAGAGTTGGGGTGGTGCATATTGTAAGCCGGCACTACACAGCTAACTTTGAATTGTAGCATGAATGACTCAATTGGTAATTTAATATAATTCTAATTATATGACTCACATCCCTTATATTTTGCAGGCCTGCAGGCTGAATACAATTAGTCACTAAAACAATTATAAGATGTGATATATTGTATAATAATTTTGTATTCTTGCAAATAAACAAGAGATTTGATTTGCTGAACATACTTTTCCCGAACGCGGGGGAGGGGGGGGGGGCTTGTTATAATTACCACGGCAGGCGGATTTTTACTCAAAAGGAAGATGCTGTTATTCTCTGTATTCTCGACATACACGGGCTGAATTTAAAGGGTCAATTCTTACGCCTTGACGGCCACGGCTAATAGCTAGCTAGTACCACAAAACGGCACACTACACGTAACTTGTGAACAAGGCTTTCTTCGTACCTACACTAAGAAAGCTAGACAACTCAACAAACACTGTTCTGATTCCGCATGGAAACATAAAACTTTGCACATTATTCATTTGCTATCGGATTTATTAAATACGTGGCTATGCTGCTAGGATTAGGGCTGTCTTACTTTTTATACCCACGAACTTACTATTTCTAAATTCAGTATTCAGTATTTTTATTGCAAAACAAAAATATTAGTTTTGTAAGTATTCATGTGGGTACATGAATACTATAATTATATATAATTATATTGTTATACCCTACCTGACAGAGTTGTCAGGTAGGGTATAACAATATAATTATCTTAATCTAGGACTCAAGGACTAAAGTAGAAGTAAAGTTAAGTAAAAGTAAAATATATTTATTTGACACAAGTAAACATACATTAATTTAAATGATTCCATAGACTTCCGAACTAGTATAAACTGTATTTCAGGCTTCTCCCAAGTAAAAAACATTCTGTGTCCTTAAAAAAGATGTAATGTCAATAAAGTATATAGTTAATAAAGTTAAGAAAGCATAAAGTTCTTATGGACAATTAATTCACGTTAATACACAAAAAATAATAAAAAGACAAAGTGAATGGAATAGAGAGGAATGGTCTATCTCTGCTTCTCACTTCCGATCTCTATTATACAATGGTTCTATTGTCTATCTAAATTATAATAATCATGAATAAGATAAAATTACAAAGAGATTGATTTTATATGTTTAACTTTATGTAAATGTTATAAATTTTATGGGCGTAAATTATTAAGCATTTCTTCGATATCTATAATAAGGACTAAATTAAGTATTTTGTATTTTATACAAAATTACAGAGATCTATTACAAATAATATTTGTTTAGTTATTTCTCAATAGTTGAGCCTTTTTATCGCGTTCACAGCCAAGCTTCAGTTTTGCTTAAGTTAGAGCGCGTCGCTGTGCTCGTTTATGATCGTGTGCATCGGTGGCAGTCAAAGTGTTAAATAACAATACACAACGTTGTAAAAATTAAAAAGAACACAAAAGCATTCCAGTATGAAAGTTGGAAACCCCAAGTTTTTACAGCCGCGTACAAGTGCGGAAGAACCTATGTCATACATAAATGACAGGATGAAGTGTTGCATGTTGGTTTCGGATTTTCCTACACATTTTCCTGCCAACATGCCCTACTATTCTAACAAACTGTTCCCTATAAATAACTCATAGTATCACCATTGGCAGCCCTACGTCAGCGGACGTGGTGACATGCCGCCATGTCCTATCTTCATTCACGTCACAGAGTAAAAAATGTGTTTTTTTTCTCGGAGAACTAAACAAAACGTGCTCAGCGTAATTTATGGATTTTCTGCGCTATTGACTAGACGTTCTTTTGTTCATGGCACACAATGAATCTTATAATCGATATTCAACTTGCTTATGTTCTAAAATTCAAAATACCGCGCTTTTGTTAAACAAAATGGCCATCGAAATAACAACAAGATGGCGAAAGACAATGCTCATTCAGACACCGTTGTGTGGTTAACACTACAGAATCAAAAGCTATTTGCAGTAACACTTCAACACAATAAGATTTCTCCTTTAACGATCTATATATAAAACAAATACCCAACAAACGTGAAGCAAAAATCGAAACGGTAACAAAACCGCCAGTCAGTTTGAAACTTTTATTACAAGTGAAATAACAAAATTTCCTTTTGTAAAAGCTTAAGGCCCAGTCTCAGGCTGGTAACAGGGTCATCGGATATCCGGCTAAAAATTTTCCAAGACGGTCGAGTAAACTCTGAAGAAATGTAGCTTTATTCTTTAGACAACAGAGCACCGTGTGCCAAGGTAGAGCAAAGAATGAGCTAATATAATATGCTATTTGACAGATTGATAGAGTCTAAAATGATTGTTATTATGTTGACAAAATTTATTGATAAAACAAAGCTGTTAAACATAGGTTAATAAATTCATAATTATAAGTAAATCTATCATGAACTCGAACTAAGTAGGTACCTACTTATTCTCATACTTTTTGTGGCGTGTACCTCTGTGGCGCAGCGGTCGAAGGTTTGCCTGCGACGCAGAAGGTAGCGGGTTCGATTCCCGCCTCGGGAAAATTTGTGTACAATCTGCAGACATTTGTCCAGGGCGTTCTGGATGTTTTCTATGTATAAATAAAAAATATCTATCTATGTAGTGTATTGTATTAAGTTTATCATTTATCTAGTACCCATAACACAAGCTCTGCTTAGCTTGGGGCTAGATAATGCTGTGTGAATTGTCCAGCATTATTTATTTATTTATTATTTATTTTGCTACGTAGATAAATATCTTTCGTGTATTCGCGCAAATCCACCTAAGGTTCTCATAAAAAAATCAATTTCGCAATGAATTTTCTAGATGGATTACTCCTGTTTCACCGACAACCCTAACCGCAGCCACAGAGAATAAAACAGTAGCGCCCACAGCCCAACTTGCGAAAAACTAATTTCGTTGGGCAGTGGTGCGAGAAGGCCTGTGTAATCCATCAAAAAGCCCCATAGCGCCCAATGGCCAGTCCACAAGTACATTAGATTAATAGGTCGAACGTTATATTGGGTAAAAGTTTCGCACAATAGACTTTGGGAGACATTGTGAAGTAAAGTTCGATGAAATAACGTTTCGTTACTCAATAAAGGATGTAAAAGATTTCTATTTAAATAAGAATGGTTGGTACCAGTTGATAAAAACATGTCTTGGGTTCAGTGGAATAAACGAGGCGCCAGGCGTCTTCCGAACAAATGACCTATTTCTCAAACTGCCTACTACCTACGCGAAATTACTAGGTACTTCGCTATTTACCTACCGACACTTTTTGTTGTTTTGTTTTTATATTTGTCATGGAATAACTTTGTACCTTTATTTATATTAGTAATTCTGTTAATAATTTAATTGTTTGTTTTATTAGTCAACTGTATTTTATTATTTTTATTTGTATTAGTGTAGTATATAATTGCTGTAGTCTGTATGCGTGTGTCTAAAGTTGCAAATAAAGACCTTTCATCTATTTATTCGAAATTTACAGATGAACACCAGTATAGGACCACAAACTACATGCCATGACATATAAATTATTATTAGGTATTATGTTAGTTTATTTACAAAATGTCTTATGTTTCTTAGCCGTATAAAATAATATTAAATATAATAAACCAATTTATAATTACTTTATCACGTAAGATAAGAGGTTGCAGAGTTCTCTAAGAGCCAGTGATCATAACAAAAGTACCCAGCATTCTTTTTGCCCTCATAAATAGTTGTGCTCGGAGATGATATGACTCTACTCTACTATACAGGGTTTTTGGTAATTCACTGACACTATATGAACTGCAGGTTCCGCCCATCATCACATCACGAACCCGTTATTGAAGACGCTATTCTAAATTTTTTTGTAAATCGCCTCACGTACAAAATAATGTCCGAAACCTAATTAATTACTAAATCCACATCATCATCATTGGCTTATTTTACATCTACGCAAGATGATTTAAGTGGCATTGGCCTGGCTGGGAGACAGCCGAACACACGCACACCCACTGATAATTCAGTGCAGAACCGTTTTTAGATTTAGTTTCAAAAAAAATCCTATAATGAGCGATTTTTTAATGGAAGGGGGTACATACTAAGATCATTCCCTTTCTACCAATTTTAAGAATTGGGACCTGGCGTCTTCACGGACGTGTTCATGCTGGTGGGCACAACCTACTGTTCATAAAGTGTTAGTTAATTACAAATAACCCTGTATAATGATAGATAGATAGATATACATTTTATTAGGTACGCACACAAACAGCACAGTAAAAGTAAAAAAAGTACAGTAACATATATACATACATAGTATTTAAGGTACACGAGGTAGGTTTGTAAGCATGTAAGTACACAATTATAAATTTAGAACAACCAAATTTAATATAAATAGGCACCTATCCACTAATAGTGCACTCGCCTTAGTATATAAATAGTTATATTGAACGGTTATATATGTCGCCCACCCTATCTATCGATGAATGCAGACGTTGATTGGTTTGTTCGTTTTCGTTTTGTCAGCGACGCTGCAGTGGCTAGGTGGGTGACAACTAGACACAGCTATAACTAGAGCTATATCTCTGAAGATGGATTGCCAAGCTAGTTTCTGTCTTTTGTTTTTTTACCGCTTATATTTTTATTGAAGCCATAACTCCATTCCATGACTATGGAATTGCCATGGACCGGATGATCACCGGCAGAAACGTGACAAATCAGGCACAATGTTGCCATTATCAAAGAAGTCAAGTATTTACTAAGCAATAATGTTTAAATTAAAGCTGTAGATAAAAAATACTCATTTACTGTCTAGAAATTACTTAACCTAAACTAGAATTAAACACAAAAATATAAAAAAGTTACCATACTCAAAGGGAGTAGATTCAGCATAATGTCGCATGCCAGAAACATGCGGCGCTGATTTTAAATCTAGATTTAATGCTGAAAGAGCTTTTCTTAAATTATGGCCATGAAATGTGTAAGGACTAGTCTACGTTGCCTATCTAAAACCCTCGCAGCCTACTTTTTTTGGTATATTTTGTTAGGATTCTGAGAAAAAACAGCTACTTCACAAAATGGCCGATGCAAGAAGAAGGTGATGCCAACTTTTATTTTCAATATTCCTAAAATCCTAATATAAAAAGTAGGTACAAAACGGCAATACTTGACGTCTACAATAAGTTTAAGATCAAACTATCTGTCGTACGCAAAATGCGCCGTTTTTCTAGCCAACCCAATCCGACACAGATTTCTTGTTTTTTAGCAGGCAAGAGACAACTCAGAGCCGAGATTCCGGAGAAGTCTTGTCTCAGAGGAAAAGAACAAGACAAAATAAGTGTAAAATTGTTATTTATTAATTTCTTCTTCAAATATACAATTTCTCAGAAGCAAGAAACTTTAAATTCATGAGGAAAAGCCTGTTTGCTGATTCTCAGAAACTTAACTGTAAATATTTACGTTCAAGGCAAGTTCAACTCGTAATAAAAGCCATTTTAGAACTTTGCTACGACAAATACCCATTTACCTTGTAGAAGTTCAAAGTGTAATAAAAATAAACCATAGAACTATAAGGTGGGATATCTGAATATTTTTCTGGTATATTTTTTAGGTTTTGTGCCAGGAAAAAATACTAAGGAACAATTTAGCGAAAAACCTGGATTTTTGTTGGATCTGATCAGAGAAGTTTTTACGTGGAATTGTTACTGTTTATTTTTATTCCGATATTTTGCAATGAATTTCCGCAAAGTAAACGCCAGAATGTATTTTTCTCGTAGAGCGTCTACGGCGTAGACCTAATGCCTACGTCGTAGAGGCTCTACGATTGCTACAAAACGAAAATGCTACGAAAAGTTTTGTAGTTTTTGATCAAAGCATGAGCTTTTGATAAAGTCTCGAGCAAAAGCCCATTCTGTGAAACACGTAATTTATTTTACCTTTTTTGTTGATCATATAGAGTCCTGTAAGGCTTATGGTAATTTGAGTTTTGATTTAGATCTACACGAGATTTTTCGCGCATCATCCCGCCGGCCATTTTTTACGTACCGCATATCCACTAGACCTTCACTACCGCTCTGGGTAGCGAATACCGCGAGGGTCGGAACATGCCTTCATCAGGGGACTAAGGTTCGGCCTCCACTAGTGAGTATGGCAGTATAGTCTTGTTTACTCAATAAACGTGTTCTTCACACAGCGATATTATACATAGAATAAGAACAAAATTAAAAATTGTAAAACCCCCAGACTGATTTTCATGAGACATGGCTAAGAACACTCGGGATAAAATTATCTATCACACAAAAAAAACTAAACGAAAATCTGTTCATCCGTTTGGGAGCTACGATACCACAGACAGATACACAGACAGACACATTAAACAAATAACCCTCTCTTTTGCGTCGGGGGTTAAAAATAATAAACATATTGGTCAGGTTGCGACATCACAAAAAAAAAATTATTTCGTAAGTTACACATAAACATTTCTAAATCTAAGTTAAATGAACTTACAGATTTAGTCTTTAGATAGTTGGTACCTGATGTGTGAAGAAGACTCATTTTAAGGCTTCACTAGTGAGCTCCTCGCTCTTGCTTTCCTTGATTGCGAAACTTGTATTAAGAAGCGAGGGCTCCTGCTCTGGCTAACTTAGGCTTTTTTTCTCACAGTGGTGTATATTGGAAAGTAACAAAATAAAGTTCAATATAGAGATTAATAACATAAGAAAACATTATCTTATTTAGTATATATAAATAACACTATTATTTAGCCTAAAAATGGAAGAAAGACAAATACTATTAGCAGTAGTTAGTAATACTATAAATTCTGTCTGTCTGTTACCAACTGTTTCACGGGTAAATAACTAAACGGTTATTAACGAAAATTGGCTAGAATATTGATAGTTACCCAGGGAAGGACAAATGTTACTTTAGAAATCGGAAAAACGTGTGCGAAGCAGCGGGCGGAAGGGAGTGATCTACTTTTACGATCTCAGTTATCACCGCTCTTAGACGTCAAAACTTTTAATGTCCATAATATGTCAATTCTTGAGCACTTTGGTATGTTATGTAGGTGCTTATTGAAAATGATATGAACGTTGAAATAAATAAATAAATAATAAATAAATAAAGAACGCTGGACAATTCACACAGCATTATCTGGCCCCAAGCTAAGCAGAGCTTGTGTTATGGGTACTAGCTATCTGATATACTTAATACAATACACTACATAGACAGATATTTTTTACTATACATAGAAAACAACCAGAACAACGGAACAAATTTCTGTAGATCGTACACAAATTTGTTCCGAGGCGGGAATAGAACCCGCAACCTCCTGCGTCGCAGGCGGACCTTCGCCCGCTGCGCCACGGAGGTCGTCAATAATGGTCGATACATATTATGTAAGTTTTAATATAAGTATAGGTAGGTGTGTTCGATTGCACTCCATCTAGTTAAAACCCACAGTTAATGGACAATGATTATGTAATATTAACTTTAACGAGCTGGGAATAAAGACTATTAATTTCGGAATGACTCGGATTATTTTAAAAACCACGATAATTTTGTTTACACTGCGGTAAAACGTGGAGAAATATTAATTGATAGTTATTTTTAACACTTTTCGTAGACAAATACTAATCTCTATTTATATATTTTTTTGTAAATAATAAGCGTAGCGTGACTTTTTTGTCTGCTTTTAGGAATTGACTTTAGGCTGAGGCCAACTGAGCGTAATTTGTTCTGAGTCGCGTAATTTTGTTAATTTGATTTGTGAGTCGCATGAATAGTTATTTTTATCTGCACTTAATAAGCGCCTTATTGACTTTTATCTCATGGGGGTAATGCCCATAATCCCCACTCTGGGTTGGTGAACCAAGCATACTTGAATCTTTATTGTTTTGTTATTAGCAACGTGAAATAGATTTATTTTTTGCTGGACACACAGCATTATCTGGCCTCATGCTAAGCAGAGCTTGTGTTAACTAGATGACTGATACACTTAAAATACATTACATATATAGTGGTTTGTTTTTGGAGAAAGGTGCTACTACTAATTTGTGCAAATACCCCGCATTAAACCTCGTCTCGTTGCTATGGCGACGAGGTGTGCGAGAATTCGACCTCGAACACAGAGATCCGGACTTCCAACATCTACAGTGGTAACTAACCACTGTCCCTCTCCGTGGCTGCGGTGGACAATCTGGAGCATCATCATCTGTCTCAATCTGGAGCGAAACGTGTTAAATACCTACATACGTGTTTGTGTGGTACAAAAAAGGTCTGTTGGCTAAGAAATGGTCACATTGAAGAGGCTTATTTTCTTGCTACTTGCCAACGAAGGGAATAGTTACTTGCTTGTTGGTAAAAAACAATAAATACTGGTAATATCAGAAGTTGTGTGATAATAAACAGATGACTGAATTCTTTAATATCACAATAATGTAGATTCATGTCGCCTAAACTAAACTAAATTAAGATGACATTTCTAAAAATATTACCGTCCGTTTCATAACGATGATCGAAGGATGGCATCATTTTTAGTGATGTCAAATTAGTTAAGTTTTAGTTTTGGCGTTATCTGAATTTACATTTTGTGGTTTTAACCCTCAGAGCATCAAGCGGTCTCATTGGTCCTCCATGTTTTTCCTGCCTTCAAGAATGAATGAATGAATGAATGAATGAATGAATGAATGAATGAATGAACACTTTATTGCACAAAAAAATAAAATAACTTATATGTAAAAATTGGTCCGCGGACAAAGGGCGAATTTGGCTCGTATCTATATAAAAATTAGACTCATTTCTCAATAACATTGGTATTGTACTTGAATCTGAGTGAACTAGAACGTAATCTAAAATACTTGTCCATGATCTAGAAGACAATTCTTGTCTATGGTCTAGAAAACTGACCAAAAAATCGCACCCGATTTTTTGGAGGTAGCGCAATCCTTGAGGGATATTCTCGTACTCTCATAAAAATGAATTCAGTCATCTGTTTATTATATTTAAGAGTGGTAGTTATCTATACTAATATTATAAAGAACAAAGATTTGATTGTTTGTTTGTTTGTATTGAATAGGCTCCGAAACTACTGGACCGATTTGAAAAATTATTTTACCATTAGAATTCCACATTATGCCTGATGAACATAGGCTACTTTTTACCGCGGGAAAATGTTTCATTTCCACGGGAAAACGGGTAATAGGACAACGGGTAGTAAGAATTGGATAGACTTGGATGCTCCGACGAAGACCTCAGTGATGCGTGAGCGATGGTCCTCCTGCGACGCAGAAGGTTGAGGGTTTGATTCCCGCCGCGAGACAAATGTTTGCATGATCCGCAGATATTTGTTGTGGGTCTGGTATTTTCTGTATATTAAAAATACTTCTTTGTACCTAATGTAATGTAAGGTTTTTGTTAAGATAGTACGGGGTACACTCAGGGTAATTTCTTTTTTTTTGATTGGATAAACTTCAATGTTTCCCCTGTAGGTGGAGCTAACGGCGCTAGAGTCCGTAGGAAGTCGCAGAGATATCCGACTCCCACGTCACTTGACCTCGTGGTGTAGTTGGTTAGCACATTCCGGTACTGACAGAAAGATGCAGGATCCAGTCAAAAGTTGTGGGATGTTATTTGATTTCTTAATGTTATGTAATTATGTATATCAGTTATCGTGTACCCATAATACCAGCTCTGCTTAGTTTGGGGCTAGATGGCGCTATCTGAGTAATCAAGAATTATTTATCTATTTACCTATTGCCTAAAGACGCTCAGAATAAGTTAACGAGAAAACTATAACTGCAGGAGTTATAGCTACAAAACCTATCGATTTTCAATTCGACAAGGCATTTAGATAATCAAGTCTAGCCTAGACGGAGAATCCATTATCGACCTACCCTCACTCCAATCTCGAACACCTATTTATCAACGTCTCGTGTGAGTTTGGTATTCAATACGAGATATTGATCAAATGGGCAGTATTATACCCATATCTTATAACTTATCTACGTTATTCGTATAACGTAAACAAATTGAACGCTATGCAAAGCAATGAAAATAAATTATTAAAAGTAATTATAATGGTACACCTGCAAAATTCTGAGATAGGGACCCATTTTACGCTATGTATTGTATCTTTTTAGATTTAAGTACTTATTCGTTTTACCTGTTATATTATTGTTGGCACTATTTTATGACCTCTGTGGCACAGTGGGCGAAGGTCTGTCTGCGACGCAGGAGGTTGCAGGCTCGATTCCCGCCTCGGGACAAATGTTTGTACGATCTACAGACATTTGTCCAGGGCGTTCTGAATGTTTTATATGTATAATAAAAAATATCTATCAATGTAGTGTATTGTATATATATCAGTTATCTGGTACCCATAACACAAGCTCGGCTTAGCTTGGGGCTAGATAATGCTGTGTGAATGGTCCAGCATTATTTATTTTTGTGTATGTTCTTGTGTTTCTGGGTAAAATAAATAAATTAATCTTATTGTAGTACCAATGATTACATTTATTACATTGTTCAATTCAATTCAAATAGTTGATTGCAAGTACTAAGTGAATTGCAAAGTGTTGTTACTTTAGTAAACACACATTATCGCGATGTTTTAATTGATTTTTATTGCGGGAATCTGACAGTTCTTTTAGAAAAATATATATAACTGTATAAAATTATCTCCCTTTGTCATAAAAAGCATTCATTCCTAAGCAGAAAGAGCCTATATTTAATAGACAAAATAGTTACCTATTAATTCATTGGATACTTATAACATTCATTTTAAGGTGCCATCCTCAATAAAGTTGGTAGGTACCTATATAAAAATAATACTTATCGTGCTCTCTACCTCTCTTGCTCCTGACATAAAGGGATAGAAGACATAAAAAACTGAACCCAACTCAAATCATCGACAATAATAAGTCCACCATCATTCATAGCTCTTGTAACCTCGTCAATTACGGTAACTACGTGGCGTCGTAAGATCGCGCGACAATTTGGAAGTTTCTATCTAGATTGCAAACTTTTCTTGCTCAAAGTTATCAGATATTCTCGCACCCTTTTATATAGAGCCCTGTACTGAGTGCTGGGAAATTACGTGATATCTTTTATTGTTTGCGAATGAGCTTTTCTCTGAATTTACCTTTATCATACTGTCGATGCCGCAGTTTTATAAAGGTTTTGCGTGCTGTATAGCTATAATAGCACAAAGATAATATCATGTTTCGATTGTTTTCAGTTTCATATGCCAATAAAGAAAATTAAAATAATTTGTTTGCTTTTTTTGAAGTTTCGATCCAAATTTTAGATTTTTACAGAACCCTTCGTGTGCGAGGCGACTCGAACTTGTAAATGTCTTATAAAATAATTTGCGTCAGGTTTCTGAGATATTTACATATGAAATAAACTATATTTTGCTTAATATGTATAAATCTTCATATAACTCAGAAACCTGACGCTTTAGGACATTATGATACACAACATTTTTTATTTTTTTAGTGTCTTCCAAATATATAATTTTTATTGTGCGCGGCGATTTTGAAAAAATATCAAAATGGTGACCGATGTTAGAGCCAAAATCAAACCCCTTTTCCATCTGACATGCGTACTTTGAAAAACACATATAATAGTTTTGAGTGTTTTAGGTAGTTTTGAAAACAGAAACTACATCTAACCCAAGCTCTGTGAATTTTATGTATTATTTTCTTTAGAATTGTATAAGTATTTATTTTATATTTTAAATTTTAAGACATTGCACGCCCAATAATAGGGCAGAATACATTGTGACATGCTATTACATTATAATTACAACTTTTATAACATGTATTTCATGCAATAAATAAATTTGATTGATTGATTGATTGCTAAACACACGTGAATGAAATTGTGGAAGCTAGTGGTAGCTTCAAAGCGAGCATGCAACCTGCAATTAAGCGCTGGCTCGCATGAAATTCGCTGATGGAGAACTCTGTAAATAATCTAGTTAGTTTGTAATACACAAAGCCTGACATGCTTTTAGGCTACACTAGGCATGATACCTTTCAAACGACAAACCTTCAGCTATACGGGTGCGTTCATGGTAGGCATAAGAAGTGGTGCCGGCTTAGAATTTGCACCACCCCAACTCTTCTTCTTCCCGCGAGTGTCGTAAGAGGTGACTAAGGGATATCCACCGGGGGCGGGCAGCAGCGCCCACTGCAGAACAATTCTACCACCGAACTGCGATCCCCAACCCGCATGCCCAGCGAGGGGATTATGGGCACTACCCCCATGTGATAGAAGCCAATAAGGCGCTTATCAGGGGGAGGCCTGCGTCCAGCAATGGACCAATACAGGCTGTTGAGGTTGAGGTTGATAGGAAGTGGGGTATTCCTTTTCTTGAAGACTGAGCTGAACAGAAGTTTTTCTTAAATTCAATAGAACGAAAGATTTCCTACCCAAGCAGCAAAAACTAGCACTACGCTATGCGCTTGCTATAGCACCTATCTATACCGGTTGTTTAAAATGATGTAGTAAACGTTTACATCACTAATTTGCAGGTTATGTTTCTCTTTAAGCTTAAAAAGCAAAAGTGTGTTCTCGAACACTTATACAACACTATGTCATCGCTTATACCTTAATAACTCGTTTACACATCTCTTTAGTGATATAAGTTTAGATTATTGGACTACTTTGTTAGTTGGGTACTGCGCTATTTTGCTCTCAGTAATCAGTTTTATTTCAAACACAATTATTTACTGTGTGTTTGTACAAATTGTATGCAACAGTCTGCAGCTGCAGTTAGATCAATTATTTCAATTGTAATTGAAATTTTTCAGACCCGTGATTGAACCATAGTGTTTTCTAGTTATTTTATGGTTATTAGGTGGCACATACATGCTAGTAACAAGAAGATTTATGAGTGTTGTCAATTTTATGCGAACAATCGAACCCAACTGGGTCATATATCCACTAGGCCGTTAGAACCTCTTAATATAAAGTTAGTATAAAGGCCATTAAAAGATCAAAGCAGAATGTAAAAATCGAAATTGATAATATTCACCGAACAAAATGGACAAAGAGATTGAATCCGTCCCATTTTATCGGTAAATGAAGTTATGGAACAAGTTTCGACACGGAATATTTGCATGATTTCAATTAACACCGTGAACACTTGATTTTGAACTAAAACTTTGTTCGGAATTGGGTCAACTCTGGTCTAGTTTTTGAGGAGATAAACAACTGGCTTTTTAGCTGTCCATGAATCAAGGTATCCGCCAAATTCACAGGATTCAATGGGACATTGAAATTGTATGTACATTTTTGTATTTAAAAGAGAACAACATTCGAAGAACGAGAAGAACATTCGATGCCTAAGCATATTGCAAAAATTACATAAACAAATCTTGTTGTTCATTGTATTTGTTTAATATTAACTACACAGAATGGGTTCTGTGACTACTACACTATTATAAATCCCCAGAGGTATGAAGGTGGTCAGTACCACCTACATACCTACCTCTCGGGATTTGTAGTTCGAAATAAAATATGATAAGTAATAATATTAGTATACACTCATTTATTCTTAAATCTCGTAAAAAATATATTTTTTAGAAAATAAAATTTTTTGTAAAACTATTCTACAGTAAAAATATATCGGCACGGTGAATCTAGGCTACTCGGCCGCGAAGCTAGACTCAAGCGGCCGGTGACTAAGGCTGCCGCGAGAGGAACTTCCTGACGATGCGCGCCGAGTCCAGGAGTACCTTACCTACGCCTTTTGAATCGGGCCCTAGATCCAACTTCCTAGCGAGAGTCTCTTAGAGATGTTGATTGAGGCTCTTCGCTATTACGCCGTTAACCGAAACGACTATCGGGACGATAGTCGCTGAATTCTTATTATTCTTGATAACCTTACAAAATTATTTTGAAAGTACAATTGACCTTCAGATAATAAAGCAAAAAAAAACGTTTTACTTCGGGACAACAATTTTCATCGGGCACAAATTCCTAAACAAATTATCACAGGCCCCTTGTCCGTAAAATAAATTTGGACCCATTCAGAGAATTGAAGAATTGAGAAGGTTCATAAATCAACACAGAAAGGCACGAGACGAGACAGACACAATGGTATCTGCAGACATTATTAAGCAGTTTCATTTGGGCACTTTGTTCATTACTGTCTTGCACTAAAGTAAGCAGATATGTCTGAGGGGTCTGAATGAGAATTTGTATGGGATCTGCGTAGTTCCCTGTACGCACGATAGAGGGGCTGTACCACATCTTATAGAAAAAGGAGAAGTCTTGATCAAATCTCTATACTATCGTCCACCGGACTCAACTCGTGAGTGATTAATTTATCTATTAAGGCCCAGTTCAATTATAAGGCAAGCACAGTAATTGGTGTGAGTGATTTTATTTCAATGATAATTTGATTCGAATGTACTAAAAATCGGCTTTAAATTCCTAAATCTTTACACGGTTTTTAAGGATTTGCGTGAAAAAATCCTTGGACATAAAAGTTGTATGGGACCGTTTCGGAATCATTCTCTATACAATAGCAAAACAATCTTCAAAATAGCTCGGATGGTCTTGACGTGACCTGCCTTTTGCCTGCACTGAAAACCAGCGCTGGGTAGACACACCAGGTCTACCCAACACAATGCTGAGTGTAGGCCATATTTGCCCTAAACCTGCTACGCACAAAAATTGGATCTAAGAAATAAGTAGTGTTTAGTTAGCTATGTTGTGTAGTAAATTTAAGGTGAATAAAATTATTTTCTTTCTTTCTTTCTCCACAATAAACGGAGTAATCAACGAACATACCTACATAAAAATCATACATAGGTACAGCTGAATATCCTCCTCCAAATGCAAATGTAGTGTAAAGTAGTGTAAAGTGTGAAATGTAGGTAAACGCAGCGTAGTAGGTAAATTCATTCAACAAACAAACTGAAATAAAATCACAAGGGAACATCATAAGTATGGACATGGGTATAATTCTGAGGTTGACAGCAGACCGAGGTCAACCGGCCGTAATCATAAGGCGGCTTTTCTTTGGTCAAGTAGGGACCTAAGTTACATATTTGGTACGAATATAGGATACATAATTTGCCTTACACATATGTCTCGTACATAATATCGTAATAGATACAAGCTTTGCTATTGAAAGAGCCATATAATTATTAACATAACATAGCCGATACAATATTTAGAAAAATGCGTACGGGCCATCTGTGGCGCTTGGAATAAGGATAGCTGCAAACCCTTGTTTAAGAAATTTAATATACTACCATTGCCCTACATGTACATTAGAGATATGTGTCTGTTTGTGAAACAATATACTCATTACTTTAAGACACACGCCGAGTGACGGAGATATGGTCGAGACATAGAGACAGGCTCTATGTATCCTATATATATAAACATATCAAAAATAAAAGGGCTTACTACAAAATATCAGAATATATAGAGGATAAAAAAGCTTGGGACGAGTTTTGCTCCAGCTCGAAAAATAACAACTAACAGGCAGGTTTCTTCGTCGCTTCTTAACTTTAGTCTAGTATACTGAAGTGACAAAAATCAAATATATCAGTTTATTTCCGTGTCACTTTTTTTATAATTTGACCTTTTCTACGTGTACATTTATTGTATTTATGGAAATAAAGAGTTTTTGATTTGATTTGATTTGTTCCGGAACAAAGAGTAAAACTTGTAACAAAGAATGCTTTTCACCAGGCAATAAAAATTTATAACAAATTGCCCAATGAACCATTTAATTTATTCAAAATTCAATTTAAATGGAGAGTTGTTTCTATGACATAAATAAATATTATCACTATAAAACCTTTTTTTGACGTAGGCACCTAACAAACAAATTTTTTGACACACATATTGAATTGTATACTGCTAGCTTTAGTTATTTGAATAGTATTAATCTTTGACATATTACTTTAATAAATCCTAACATTTTAATATTGCACGCCTTGACGAGGCAGAATACGGGGTGGTTTTTTGAGAAAGGCGGTGAAGGCCAAGGCCGAAACCACGAGAGTTATAAATATGAATATAATATGCAGTTATTGTTTTCTTATAAATCGAGGACATGACACTTTTCACGACTTCTCTCTAACTCGCGTGGTTTCGGACTTGGCCATCAGCTCCCTTCTCAAAAACCACCCTGTATATTGGAGTTCCCATTATTATTAAGAGCTTTTGTACCTACATTCCTGCGAGTAAATGATTTGATTTGAAGATCTGCTTTCTCCCGTGCTAAGTGTATAAAATAATCCAGCGTTCTCGTAGCATTCAAAATTATGGTTCAAGTATCCACTTATATATAGGTACCAACCCAATCTAATCTAACGTTTTATGTGCGTTGTATGATACTGGATATCTTCGCCAATGAAGGAATTAGGTATAATGTTTACAAAAGCGAAAGTATGTACGTACACACATATATTAGTCTCACTCCATGTGTAGTGAAAGTACATACTTTCGCTTTTGTAAACATGGGGTGATCGCATAAAAGTTTTTTTCCTGAGAGGTTACGTAGGTAGGTACCTACTATTTGTGCGGCAAAACTAAAAAAACCATTTTCGTGGCGGTCCCAACGAAATAATCGATCTCTCTAACTCCCCGTGGTAGTCACCGTATTAATTATAATTATAAGTATTCATTTATTTCAGACTACAGAAAATTTACTGATCTTATTTAACTTATTCTACGGTCCATTGTAATATAATAACATCCTACATAAAATAAAATAAAAAATATTTAAAAATATATCCGTTTACGGCGAGACGTGTAGATGACGCAAACAGGGTGTCGGTTGACGACGGTGCACGGCGGTGTCCCCTTCAGACGACCAGTGAACCTTCCAAACTTGACACCCTTCGGCCAAAACTCTGCGCTTAAGTAGGTCGAAAGAGGCCAGGTATTGCTGCAGCAGTAGGCGTAAGTATATCAGTTATCTAGTACCCATAACACAAGCTCTGCTTAGCTTGGGGCTAAATAATGCTGTGTGAATTGTCCAGCATCATTTATTTATTATTTATTGATTATATTCTTTTAGCTTATTTTAAATATATTTATGCTGTCACATTCATACTTCCGGTCGTCATACTTCCGCTCGGAAACCAGTATTGCACTTGGTTCCTCCTTCCCCCTGTTATCCTACAGCACACATTCTACCAAAAATGCCAGCACACATTCTGCCCTGTATTTGTATTTATCTTAGGCAACTCACTGTCAGTGATGCAGACTAGGGCAATAACTGGTTTATTGGGGCGGAAAACTGACGGACGGACGACGCCTCTTCAATGTAGATAAACTCTCCTTTGTGAGGGTGCTTGAGCTTTTGTTATTAAGCTTCGAGTTGTTTCTGAGGCGTTGTAGAATTACCTCTGCTTCCTTTGCTTTGAAATAGGGAATGCAAAATCCTTTGGAATGAGAAGTTGTTGGATAAAAAAAGCCGGGTAGTTGGTATCTTAAGATCCGGTTTCGTTAAACTCTTTATCTACTGACAGCATCGTATATCATCAGCGTCTTGTGCTAATCTGGGTCAGGTGTAGCCTACGGTTTTGCGTATGTCATCGACCTATCTTGCCGGTGGACATCCTCTATTCCTACAACCGTCTCTTGGTCACCACTCAGTCAGTGCTTTAGTCCACTCCGTCTGGCCAAGTGTCCTGCGCAACTCCATTTGAGCCCCAACATCCGCTCACCAACGTCTTGAACTTTAGTCCGTTTGCGAATTTCAGTGTTAGGAACTCGATCTAGCAATTTTATGCCGAGCATGGCACGCTCCATGGCTCTCTGTGCGACGCTGATCTTGTGCACAGCCTCCTTAGTGAGCACCATGTCTCAGCACCGTAAGTCATAGTTGGCAGAACACATTGGTTATAGAGACGTCTTTTCAGACACTGTGGAATACGACTAGATAAAAAAAATCGTAAATACTGTCAAATTAATAATTAAGTTGTTTTGAAAAACCTAAAAACGGAATTCAAATTCTTTAGTAGGTATTTATACTATTTGCTGAACAAATACTAATCCAGTGAATAAAATTTCATGGGACCACTTTGGGGTCAAACTTTATACAAAAGCGAAAGAATTTCAAAATCGTTGCATAATCCACGGAAATATCGACGAACATACATAAAAAACATGTATACAGCCAAACATAGAACCTTGAGAACCTTCTCCTTTTTTCGAAGTCGATTTAAAAACTAGACTACGGTTCGGTGGCTACACCAAAAATTCCAGTAGCCTATACTTGACTTGCTCCTAGTCTAAATGTCAAATCAAATTATTTATTCGCTGGAATGTAGGTATAAAAGTTCTTAATAATAATGGTAACTCCAATACATTCTACCTCGTCGAGGCGTGCAAAATTAAAATTTTAGGCTTTATTAAAGTAACATGACAAAGATTATTACTATTCAATTAACTAAAGCTAGCATACATTTCAAAATGTGTGTCAAAAAGTTTGTCCTACGTCAAAAAAAAAAGTTTTATAAACAAAATATTCCTTTAAGTCATAAAAACATCTCTCCATTAACCACACTTTTAATATAATTTTGAATAAATTAAATGGCATAGCTTTCAGTTCATTGGGCAATTTGTTGTAAATTTTTATTGCCTGGTGATAAACATTATTCGTTACAAGTTTTACTCTGTGTTCCAGGACATAAAACCTTCAGAAGATTTGATCATTTTCAGTGGTGTATTTGGTAAGTTCAAAGTTTTTATACGATATGTAGTATCGTACAGAAACTTGAACACGTTTACCGGAAGTAGAGTGAGATCCAATTTCACCGTTGCAATTAATCGCGATAAGATGAAATAGGTTTAGCGCTTTATTTAAAGCGCTTTCATTTGAGTTTAGCGCATTTTACCGACATAAAGTTGATAGGGGACAGACTAACACTCATCCAATTAATGTTGGATGTAAACTTCGTTTTCGTAAAAGTGATCAAAATGTGTGGTGAAATCGGTGTGAAGTAAATTTAGATCAAAATCAACATTTGAACTCTACCGGGAATTCCGAACGGATATTTGAAAGCTGTGGTTAAGAAATAGTTCACTTGCCAAGGTACAAGGCTAGTACGAACACTACATTAAACTAAGTTCTGGAACGAGCAGACCTTCGTGAAAAAGCTACTCGCTCATTAAACTACTGGATGGAACGAACAAACCCGCGTGAAGACGCTTCTCTCTCATAAAACATGCAAATGCTACGTCCCATTTACTGAGTAAAAGCGGAGCATCTATTATTCCTAAAGGAATTTCGAGCTCTACTCAGACATTTGTTTTAGTCAATTTGGATAAATCAAGGAGACGAGTAAAACCTGCTTAAATTCTTATGATCTTATACCAGTATCGTTATATCGGATAAAGATGATTAATAGAATTTAATCTGCCTACATCTGAAACGTGGGTTTTATCCTCACGTAAAATGTCTGGTGTTTATTTTGTTTATTTATTGAGATAATTTTTAACCCCCGACGCAAGAAGACAAGGGTGTTATAAGTTTAGGTAACATGTTTGTCTGTAAATGTGTATCTGTCTGTGGTATCGTAGCTCCCAAGCGGATGAACAGATTTTCGTTTAGTTTTTTTGTGTCATACATAATTTTATCCCGTGTGTTCTTATCCATGTTTCATGAAAATCTGTCGGGGGGTTTTCAATTTTGTTCTTGTTTGTTAGTGAACTTGGTACAGTTAAAGCGATTTAGTCCTCTGAATGAGCTGATACATCAGAGGAGAATAATATGGTATTGATGAAAGTGATTCGAAGTTATGGAGAGCTTTAGCCGAAGGAACTAGGGACGGGCTCTCATTCTGCTACAAGTCGTCGTGCTGTTTAGACGTTCACTCTTGTGTGTTGTTGTATGGTTGTGATAAGTATTTTAGTGAAGTCTAATACTTTTGATTCTTGCTATAGACCATAACCGTACTGTAACCGGTGTTGGTGAATGATTTTAAATCAAAGCTATCACTCTATTTCCTGGTTTTACTCATGTAATTTGAATTTTGTGACGTGTCCAAGATTCCTGTTAGGTCTAAAGGAAACAAAACACTTTGATACTTGATATTTAAAGCAATTATTTTTCTGACATTGTCAGCGGGCCGAGTGGGCACGGACCCGTTATGACGGGGTTTCATTATTGAAAATTACTTTCAGTTGAAAATAATAAATACAGCAGTTTACAATTTATACAGGGTTATTGGTAATTCACTGACACTGCGTAACCTGCAGGTTCTGCAAATCATCACGAACACGCTTGTGAAGACGCTAGGTCTTAATTCCTAAAAGAAATTGTAAACCACCGCCCTTACAAAATATATTTCGAATTTTTAGGTTAAGTTTCAAAAAAACCCCTAAAATAAACGATTTTTGAATAGAGGGGGGTACCTACTTATTAGTCGGTACCCCCCTCTATTCAAAAATCGTTACCTTTCCACCAATTTTAAGAATTGAGACCTGGCGTCTTTACGTACGTGTTCATGACGGTGGGCAGAACATGCAGTTCACATAGTGTGAGTGAATAACTAGTAAGCCTGTATAATATCCACTGAATCAAAATTATTCCCTTTTCAGCTACAGTTAATGTTTAGCTTGGTACCCAGGCGAGACTAAGAATAATTATTATTTTTATGATTATTTTTGGAAATTTATGTTCCTATTTTTAGATTGTAAATTGAAGGCAGCAATAAAACAATATATCTAGGTAACTTGTTGTGGTTTTATTGTTATTAAGTTAATAACCAATGATTTGATTAGAAAATTAGGAAAAATTAAGTAAAAAGGTGTTTTTAGCCTGTTTATTTTTGGGGTCTTCAGAGACCCCATGCGACTAACCGCGTAAACAAAAATGTGCGACTGACCGAGGGAGAATGGGATTGAAAATGACGTCGCTAGTCCGATTCTGCAAATTACGCAGGTCATGAAATGGCTTAAATGTAAATTATAGGATGGGGGGTTTTTTGCGTAATCGGACAGAAGATCTGATTTAAGAGGGCGCATTGCGCGCCATTTCGTGAAAAGCATAGGCATAGGATTTTGTGTTCACAGGAGCGGGACGGAGAATACGTTTTATGAACGGCGTAGAGCAAAAATTATGTTTTTGCTTATTTACAAGAAAACTGCATAATTTATAAACAAACTGTATTAAGGAAAAAAAGAATTAGTAATGATAATAACTTACGAATCATAACAAAATTATTTTCCATAGACCGCCGGGTTCCTGAGATCTCGAACAAATTAGGTGCAAAACAATGTTCTTTCATATTTTTTTTTCGATTTTTTTTCTCAATCGTGTTTTCCAACTAAGGATCCGTAGTAAAAAATTAATTTTTATGTAAGTAATTCTAGTTTTTTATTACGGGGATCCCGGGAGTACTGACAACTAGACCTAGTTTGACAACCAAACCCGCTAGATTCGCCCCTTAACCAGGACGATGAGCGATGATGTCATCCTCAATCCCATTCTATACTTACGCAGATTATATCAACATATATTTTTTCCTGTTCTGAGATACCCCATAGGTACTCGTCCATGAAACTCTTTGATCTTCATTTAACAGAATAAACTTCATAAAGCCTCCAGGGACGTCGGTCTTCTCCGAGTGTACCTACCGATATTACAACATAACACAGCTCCTAAACTTTTAATTTAAAGTAAATTTTGAATACAGGAATAGATTCCGCAGGAGTTGATTGGATTTCTGTAAAATTTCAAATGAAACAGTTTTAGAAACGAAATGAAAATTTATGGCTGATATTTAGTAGATAGATTGTGATTTTGTTGTTAATTGCTTTAGAAACAAATGATTTATAATATTTTCCTTAGCCAAAACGTCTCAATGCAAACAAATTGCGATTTCCATTGGGTACCTACAAGGATTTGTTAGCAGTTCGTCCAAAACGCGATTCATCCAATTACAATTTTAACGCTTTAATAAAACTTAAGAGTTCAAAGCAGTGAGGTGAAAGAACGAAAACATGCAATAAAGTAAACACCTACCTAAGTTTAAAACATGTGAGGGAATAGAATGGCAAATACAAGATGGCGCCAACTAAGCATTTGTTTATTTTCTTTTCTCCCTGTAGTTACATAGTACACAGTACAGTATTTATTTGCCAATGCACTGTTTGTTTACCTTATCGCTTTGAACGTGCAAAAAGGTCGGATCAGTCTTTTTGGTCTGTTTCAACGTAGATACGGAATATTTTGAGTTTTATTTGAGGAGACTTTTATTTTTGATGAAAATGAAATGACTGCAGTTAGCTCATGTTCCCTTTCCGCGGAACCCTATATCAATACCTAAAACAAATTCAAGTTAGTTGCATCATTAATGACTCTAGATCGGTAGGATTTGTCTCTGTCCCGGATAGCAGAATAACCATCAAATAATGATATTGCCGCGCAAGAAAATTAAATTGCGAAATGCCGCATTCCAGTTTCCATACATAATAAATAGAACAACTTTCACTCAAGTCTAGTGATCGATGAATTTTTTCTTAAAGAAATTCTTCTTTCTTATTCTTAAAATAGGTTAACATTTTCTTGTCCTTATTTAGCGCTGTCGAATATTTTCGGCAATTTTCGCTTAGAATTTTCACCAGCACTTTGTAAAGTTAGTAAAATAAAATGTCATATTCCCTAGAACGTTATAAAATTGAATCTTGTACGAAGCTAAGCTACCGAATCGTTATCGCCGAATCCGCCCTAAATTTTCCCCATTTCCCCGAGGGCTAATACGAAAGGCGACAAATTCACAATATTCCTTTAGCACCTACCAAATCACTTTGGAACTATCTTACATTTATGCCGTTATTACGTGTAGGCGGTTTGGTATCGCCCAAGAGATTTTTTTTTAACCGACTTCGAAAAAGGAGGAGGTGCTATATGTATTTTTCAAAGGTTTCCTGGGAGAAGTTGCTTTCTTAATTTTTATAATTGTTTTTACCAGAAGTATTACTTTTTTAAGTATTAAATTTTGTGCTATCTTACATACATTTTTATAAGACCTCCAGACCCGGTAAAAATATTTGCATATCATAGATATCTACATAATGCAAACATTTGTCACAGCACTTAAACCCGCAACCGCTACGCCACCGAGAGGTCGTCTATTTCAAAATTTACACATGATTTAAAACAAATGGCACTCAGCACTGGGCTTCATGAAATATACATGATTCAAATATGCATATTGTCAGTATGGTCTTTATGAAAATTCGCTGACGACCGTTCCCATTAGCTAATGCCTTTTTTGCCGTTTATAGCTTTCAGCAATGAATATGGCAATATTAAATTCCGTAGCATGGTCTTCTTTGACGATATCTGTGAAGGGTTGGCATTGGCAAAAAATTGCATTACGTTCCTTTAAGCTAAATTACACCTACATAATTTGATTATTTTCAAAAAAATAAAAAGCTACTTTGAATCTGAATTTTAAACTGTTTTTAAATTGAGCGAGATAAATACTAATCCATCGGAAATATAATTTTAAGGCACCATCTCGGAATCGGAACTCGACGACGACTCGATGTTGTCGAGTAACCGAACTTGTAGAGCTATTTAACTGAATTTTTTTTTATAAGAAAAAGCTCTTTAACCTCAATCACAACACTGTATTGGTCCACTGCTGGACGCAGGCCTCCCCTTGATAAGCGCCTTATTGGCTGTTATCCCATGGCAGGTAATGCCCATAATCCCCACGCTGGGCATGCGGGTTGGGGATCACAGTTTGGTGTAGAATTGTAACATAATAAATACATAAGTATGTAGATATTTATATATCAAGTAATCACGTAATTGGCCATCTAGTAGGTACCTACTCTGCCCACTTTGAAGCTAGAAGATGCTGTGCGAAAATCTCTCATGCTTAATATTTAATTCCCTTCCTATTTTCTGGCTTAAAGCAAAACAAGATCCGTCAAGTGCAAGTGTAACTCGCGTGCCGAGGCTTTCGAACGTTTGTCAACATATATGTACCAAAAGTACCGGTTAGAGACTTTGCAATTTAACGAATACCTAAGAATAGTAGGTACCAACCTACATTTCAGATGGATCTCTCTGCAAGCTTCGGTTAAATGGGTGGTTCGGTTAAGTCTACCCGAAGTTACCCTTATACCTAAATATTCTGATAAGCTAAGCTATTCATGTTTCATAATCAGAAAGCGATAACGTTGCATTTTTCTAGACTAAAGTGGTTGCAGCATATCCTCAGATATTCTTAAATTCATGAGCTTTCAACAGTTTCTGAGTAAAACATTTTAGCTAGGCAATATGCTTCTTGATGGTTGGTATAAAGAAGAATAAAGAATAAATTTATTCAAAATAACTTAGGACTAAAGTGGACTAATTGGCTGTTTATATGTGGTGTAGGTTTGCATCACACTAAATATAATGGAGGTATGTATGTGTGAATGATTGTTACTCCTTTACGCTTAAACGGCTGAACGGATTTGTATGAAATTGGATAGCTTATATCTAAGACATAGGTAACTTTATTTTTGCATGGCGTGTTTTCTTTCAGTTAAGCTTCACAAAAAATAAATAAAAAGCCAGAATGTAATTCTGTTATTAGAATTAGGTATTGGTATAGGTTGAATTCAATTCTAAAAACCTGCTATTACGATGTAAGTTATATGCAAACTGAAAAAAATGAAGCATATTCCCGCGGTAAAAAGTAGCCTATGTTCATCAGGAATAATGTAAGTTTCTAATAGTAAAAGAACATTTCAAATCGTTCCAGTAGTTTCGGAGCCTATTCAATACAAACAAACAATCAAATATTTTCTCTTTATAAAGCAAAACGCGCTAGCGTTAGCGCGACATTTTATCGCTAAATTCAAAATAACAACCATGAGGTGTTTGGGATGGATAGAGGCTGTAGTTTTGCCTTCTGATGACTGACTCACCAATCACACACAAAAACCGAGCCGACGCGGGACGTAAAAATTAAATAAAGTAAATATTGTTGGATTTCTTTGCCTAAGAAGTACCTAAAAATCCATGAAGCTATATGCTTTGTAGCCTGGGTCCGTACTCTAAAGAATAAAATCGAAGTTTCTGATTATTACAACACGTACAAACGCTAATCTTATGCAAGCGACATAATGCTACGGCTCCACCTACGCGTTAATTAACGCGCTAATTTTCACGTCACGCAGATGTGGCCAAGGTTCTAACGTGTTCATTTATTGACGACCCTAAAAATGCACCTTGGCAACTAGAACCCAAGGTGCATTTTTAGCTCCTTAATTGACGCGTTAATGGAAATTAACACTAACGTCCATTGACGTTCATTGACGTTAGTCAACGCTAACGCAGATGGAGCCGTAACATAAGAGTTGGTTTTGCACGACAACGAAAACAAAACTCCGATTTTCATTTTCCAAGTAGGCCCCCTGCCTACAGAGTTGCTACGACGCGACGCCGCGTAGCAAGCTACGTAGCAAAATATTATGTAAAATGTTTCGTTGAGAAACTTTCTCCCCCATTATCCAAAATATTTTTAGGACAGCTATAAACTTTATAAGACGGCAAAATTCCTCTTGCCAAATTTTGCCGGAATTCCGAAGAATTATGAAACCGGTATTTCCATCAATCATAATGATGGGAAATTCTTGCTCTACGCTTTTATAAACAAATATATCAGTAAAAACATAAGAAGTTTTATAATATCATCCAACATGTTATATTAAAATATTGTTTTCAGCGATTTCTGTTATCACTATCGTTTTGTGAATAAAAAGTAAAAATAAATGTCAAAACTCAAAACCTAGAACATCCTTTTGAAGTATAGCTACTTTTAGAATATTTTTAGTCAACTACAGAACCAAATTTAACCATTTTGTGGGACTGCGTTACATAAAAAGTACAGCTTGGTAGGCCAGCTGAAGCCGCATTTTTGTGATTTATAATCATCTGAGACTTTGAAAATAGTGTTTAAAATTCTGAAAAAAAGATATATTACCTACTTAAGGATCTAGTCTAGTCAAAGTCGCATTCAGTTACAAGATCTAATAAACTTCATTCGATAGAAAAAAATCCAAAGTTACCCTTTTTTCTAACGTTTTTCAATACTATAACTAGATAACAACTAATATCACACTTTTTTTTGTACTCAACTAACGACACTGAATATTTCTAAACAAATTCGCAGAGTTTGACTTGATAAAATGATTTTCTTAATCACCATGTTTAAATAACTACAAAAAACACGAGCGCGGCGGCTGGGCAGGCGCGCGTTTTCCCTTACGCCTACTGCTGCAGGAATTAAGTTAATACCTAAAGCTGGACCATCCACACAGCATCAAACAGGATCTTCAATTCAGTAAAAAAAATCAATCAAGTGAGCATTTAAAAAAAATTCAGTCACTGACAACCGCTTCCATTTTGAAGTCAATCAAAAATGAACATCCCCTATTGAGCGTTTGCCCTTGAAACCAAGTTCAAAGGTTGACCTTCTTCAGTTTACGAAAAGCTGTATATCCGTCATCTTTTGACGCGAGACAATGCTCCATTGTTAGGTGGGTAGAGTACTTCCTTTGTCTGAAGTTTCTTAGCTATAGTCTTGAAATTTATGTGACGTAGTGAGCTAGGGAGCCCTAATTTGAGATCCATTTGTAGTTGTCAACATTACAAAAGTCTAGAATCTACTTATACTACAGTACTAGTAGACGGTATAGTACTATGTAGTCAGGTATATATTATTTTGTTAAGTACAGACAGCGTCAGAATTAAGTTACCCCCTGTATAGTACATGCAGGTTTAAATCCAAACCTATTAATCGTAGGAGTTTTAAAAGTTGAAAATCACACTAAATAAATGCGAGTTTGGATGGATGGATGGATGTTTGTTACCTCTTCACGCCAAAACTACTGTACGGATCGGGCTGAAATTTTGTAAACAGGTAATTCTTATCCTGGAATCTACTGTTACTTTTTATCCCATAAATCAGTTTCCATGGGATAGAAATCACTTTTAAACGTTTCCATAGAAACAACGCGTGCGAAGCCGCGGGCATAAACTAGTACTACATGTACCAGTAGACGGTATAATACTATGCAGGTAGGTATATATTATTTTGTTAGGTACAGACAGCGTCAGAGTAAGTTACCCCCCTGTATAGTAGACATGCAGGTTTAAATCCAAACTTGTTAATCATAGGAGTTTTAAAAGTTGAAAATAATTTATATTTTTTTTGCGCGACTATGAATGATTTCATTGGCATTATTCGACTTCACAAATCATTCGAACCATTCGAATGACTAGGGCAAATTAGTAACTAATATGGTTAGTAATGGCAACTGTTCGAGTCGGGCAGTCGAATTCAATTCGTTATTCTACGCCTCGATCTATTCGTAGAGGCATTAGTAATACTACTAATTTATAATTAGTAGTCGTCTATATTAGTAATATCTTCAAAGTCGAATGAGTAAATTAGTAGTTGTAGATCATTTGACTAGCCCGCTCATTCGCAGTCTCGCATCTTTATTTCAAGCAAATTAGTTTCGTGCAAAAAGCAACATAAGCGGTTCATAAATAGCTAAGCAACCCATCGCTAAGCTTTATTGACGCAATTAACCCGGGAACTGTGACGTGACCCGACTTATATATATTCCACTTGTCTTGCTGTTTAGTATTCTACAGCAGTTTCATATAAATTATATTACAATTTCCTATCTTATTCTACAAACAAAGATAATTAAATGGTGTGTCTACTATTAGGTACTTGTTTAATAGAAGAGATAAAATCTGTGAGTTTGTGTGTAAGTCACACTATTGGGTAATTTTCAAAAATATGCACCTACTGCTTTGATCCTAAAAAAAATTTTCACTGCTTCTGTCCATAAAGTGCTTTGTGCAGAAGTTGTATTTTATTGGTAAGTAGGCAAAGCATTGTGTTTTATTTTTTCAAAGACAAGAGATGACGTCTGTCTTCTATGATTCGAATTATAAGTACAAACGTATCATGTGGTTCCGTTTATGAGAATTCAAATTACCGTACGAAAAAAAAAACTGTGCTAGACCAATCTAAATTTTAAATTAATGGCCGAGTTGGTGGAAAACTATTCCAAAAACTCTAACACCGCAAAGTAAAGGTTGTCGCATATCAGAGGCACACTGTACCCCTCAGAACAAAAAAAGTATTCAAATATGGACTTTATCTCTTAACATTTCATATTTGTGGCATCAGATGAAAGACAGCTCGAAGCCACCTCGCGGGCCACTCGTTTGAAGCTCGTGGGAAGCCATTCACTGTAAAACTAATCAACGATCGATCAACAAGCTTAAGCCCACATTTGAATACCTACTCATTTTTTTTTTTTTGATGCGTGGTAGTGGCGTTGGATGTTTATCTTTGAAAATCATCCGACAAATATTTCAAAGATAATCATATAAATATAAAAGTTAAAACCAAATTGTTCGAAACATGCATCTTACCAATACTCACATTATGGCTGTCAAACTTGGGCACTCACAAAGCAACAACTAACAAAACTCAATACGTGTC
The DNA here is from genome assembly GCA_949316285.1 of Eupithecia subumbrata. Lineage (NCBI taxonomy): Eukaryota > Metazoa > Arthropoda > Insecta > Lepidoptera > Geometridae > Eupithecia > Eupithecia subumbrata. The sequence continues at coordinate 13,505,702 of OX438630.1, read as the reverse complement.
AAAACTCACATGCTTAATATTAAAAGGAAGGACAAAATAAGAATCTCATATATGAGAGAGAGTACAAAGGTAAATGACATATCTGACAAAGTGAAGGAGCTCAAATGGCAGGCCACATCATGAGAGGTCCAGATAAATGGAGCAAAGAATCAACAACATAGATTCCCCGAGAAGGGAAAAGGAATCAGGACAGACCTTTCACTCGATGGGACGATGAGCTTGTCAAAAGAGTAGGCAACCCGTGGACGAGGAGAATCCAAGACAGGGAGGAGTGGAGAAGGCTGGGGGAGGCCTTTGCCAAGCGGCATACAAACTAACGTTCTAATTTTAAGTATGTAATGTTTGTAATTTTTATATATATCTACTTTGTTTGAATAAAGGCTTATATTATTATTATATAATTGGTGGCGTTGGATGAATGTGCGCAGAGCATTATGTGTATAATAAATGCAAAACGTTTTTAAATCAATCATGGTTATTAACACTAAAGTCATTTATAACGGTCATTTATAATAAATATTGGAAAGCTCAAAACTCAAATCATGGTTATTTACCATGATTTGAGTTTTGAGCTTTCCCGTTATAAATGACTTTAAATGCAAAACAGTTTAATATCTACTATAATTAATTTTTATACCGACAGGCAAAGTCAGGAGCAGTATTTGTAGTCTAGGTACTTGTCCAATTGGTACCTTCTTTTGGCACGTTGATCTCGAAACAACGAGATAAGGAAAAGAGCAGATTAATTTGCGCTTGGGTAGTAATAAAACCATCCCCCTCCCACTCATTCGTGACTCTTGTCTAACGACACAGATTAATAATAATGGTGCTTAGCAAAGTTTGGGGGTTATTTGACTTTTTTTCTCTACCGATGTCCTGCGAGCCGAATTTTTGGTCACTGTGGCTAGTCTCCACGGAGACAAGCCAAGTGCACAGGCCATAAATATAGTGAAATGAAATGAAATTAAATTTACTTACTGGTGTACAAAAAGATCTTAGAAGCTAGGTGGAACAACAGTTTATCCATTAATTATGGACGTACAATATTTAACTTATATAACTAGATAATTTTTTTTTATAAGGGCAGAAGCCTTTATTCTCAAAGTAAGGTAATTTATTGATTATAAAATTATTTAAAGCAATAAAAACATTTATCTAAGAGCCACCTACGGAGTTTTGTCTTAAATTTACTAGTAGGCAGTTCTCTTATATCTCTAGGAATTTTGTTAAATACTTTAACAGTCATGGTAGAGCAATTTTTCCCACTCAGTGCAGTTTTGTGTGGGGGCAATATAAGCCTAGTGGGATCTCTATTTTTTATAACAGAGTTGTTTTTATCTTTATATTGGATAAAGAATGAAGCGTGATCTTTTACAAAACAGCCAATTTGAAAAATGAAAAATGTAAAAATGTAACTAGTGAGTTTATGTTTCTTAAAGAGAGGTTTGCATGACTCTAATGGGCCTATTCCAAAAACGGCTTTTACACACTTTTTTTGAATAAACCTTTTGATGTGCGTAGAGTTACCGAAAAGCAAAAGACCATACCCTAGTACTGAGGTGATGTAGCCAAAATATGCGGTTAATGTACTAATGTGCACTAATGTGTGCATAAACACAGGTGAACTCTGTAATCCTTCGCTCTCATAATCCGATGGGACGGAAGACCGGCACGATCGGGGAGAGTTCAGGCGCTGGATCAACAGAATAACGTGCTTTCCGCAAACATATAATCTTTGACTTTCCGAGGCACGGGGTTTCACATCGCCAACTTCCTGACTCATATCAGTCACTGAAATTCAGTGCAGCGTTTCAAACGCTGTGATGGGTCAAGATCAAAGTAAAATCTTCGTCAAGTTTTATAAAATTTTAGGATATTATCTTGATTTAGATTTATTTATTGTTCCATTAACAAGAAAATATACATTTCAAACAAAGCTATAAGTACAAGATAACAAAAAAAGACAAATTAATTAAGTACCTACACAAAATAAATTGGTACACTCAAATAACAACAAAAAAATTTAAATTTTTTAAAACCTCTTTACTGATTTTCATGAAACATGGCTAAGAACACTCGGGATAAAATTATCTATGACACAAAAAAACTAAACGAAAATCGGTTAATCCGTTTGGGAGCTACGATACGACAGACAAATACACAAACAGACACGTTAAACTTTTACCCCTCTCTTTTTGCGTCAGGGGTTTAAAATAACAGGTAAAATAAAAAAATTAAACATATAGTAGTGCAACAATTATTACTATATCGAGGTAGGGTTAACCTTTAACACTATACGTGCCCAAAATGCACACGTTGTTGTTCTTCTAGTTTGTGGAGAAGATGCTGGGCAGTTAAGGAGTATAAAAATCTCTTCCACCGTATAGAAGGTTTACTCGATAGGTTCTTAGACTTTCTAACCTGCTTGTAGGTTTTATAATTATGTTGTCTGAATATATAACATTGAAGTGACGTAGCCTTACTAAGGGACTCTCACGTCCCACACGTTCGTACAAGGTCACAGCTATTAGGGAGCTCGGTGGAAGAATCCCAAGGAGTCTTTATAGTGCACTTGATTGTCATGGCTTTATCTGTGAGATTCCTTTGCGTTTTTGGTAGATGTTTATTAAGTTGACATTTTTGGGAAGAATTTCGTCTTTATAATGCCAGTGTCTTACTTAGTGCTACTCTTTATTAACAAAGAAAATTACATACTTATTGAAATGTAGTTAGGGTGTTCAACTGGTCAAGTTTGCGAACGAAACTGGGGCTAATTTTATTTTATCAGTTGCTTCCAAGGCTTCCTTCAATAATTTTTACATGCGTAAAAAATTACAAACTCGACAGCAAGTATTTTATTCAAATTTCGTGGAATGAGGTAGAAACGTGACTACGTGAATCCCTTATCAAATTATCATCGTCGTTGAGAAACGCAAAATAAACTCATAAAACTGGATTTGAATTTAGAACGAACGATATTTTTTTTTCGCAAACATTCTTTTTACTTCAAGGATTTATGAACGCATCTGACGAAGGAGACTGACTAAAGGAGGTTTTAGCGAGAGATTAGAAGGAACCTTCTTTTGTTTATCGTCGCCATTTTGCTTTTATCTTGGTGTTCCTTTTCGCTTCAGCAATGAAATTCCATCTCTTGTTTCGTGTATCTAGACTCTGGAGTATAATAATTTAATAAAACCTTATAAACTTTAGATACTACCTGCTTTTCTTCTACCTGCTTTTATCCATAAAAATTCGCATGAGGAACCGCAGCATACAAAATCTATCAGATAAAGAAAGGCATTAGTTTAATTGGTGGGTGGGTAGGTAAGCCTTATCGTGTTTTAGTTTAGTTTCGATATTTCCACTCCAATTATGAGCAGGTACCTACATGTATAAAGTCATCCGCCACGTCTGTCTGTCTGAACCTACCGAATAGATTTTCATACAGTTTCCGCCAATGATGGTATTCTATCTGGTTAGGTCATTGAACGGTTTTCTACGTAATTATTCATTAGCTTAGTGTAAATTGGCTTATATGTATACGACGATGTGCGAATATACCCGTGCAAAGCCGAGTGGATTGCTAGTTTTTTATATTCGTACATGGATTCGTTTTGCGTGGATTCCACCTTGAACTCCGTATTTCTTCGCAAGTGGGTTATGTTATGTTACATCGTGAATTATTATCTTATTATGTTATGTTACGCGATAACTTTTATTGCCTCTGCTTCTACGAGCTACCTTGTGTAAACAACACGTAAATATTATATTTCCAACAGAGATTTCCAAGATTCAAATATCATAAGAAAAGTTTATTTACGTTAGCAGTAGGTATGAATTTTATCCTACGATTTCGGTGGAGAGTGAGTTCGGGAACGGAAGCCGTTTTTGTCAGTTTACAAGGAATATTTTGTGCGACTCGATTTTCTACGAATGATCACAACTGCGCCCACTGCTGACCTCTGAAACGCAGCCTGCTTTTGTCCAAAAAACACAAAATAAAATCATAATCAATAAAATGAAATCACCTTTATACGTTTATTGAAACAACGCGTGCGAAGTCGCAGGCATAAATAAATAAAAAGGAATAAAGTGTTTGTTTTCTTTTTTCTTTAAGTAGGTAACTAAATAGATGTATTCAAGTGCCTAAATTGTTCTTTCATATCCAGTCCATCATAAGATTGCCTGGAAGAGATCGCTCACAGCTATAAGGCCGCCCGATATATTTCCTGTATTTCGAGCATTTTTGTTTGTATTGCTTCCTCTCTTTGTGTGGTATATTAAAGTTTTCTATCTATCTATCATTAGGGGTAGTAATGATTATTTTCACTAAAATTGTTTGTTGTGTGAAAAAACCTAACGAAAGTTTCAAATCCAACAGATATAATATATTTACTGCAATACGTAGTAGAAATAATCCCCAACTTCACTTAACTCATAGTACCTATATATATTCGCACTCATACACATCATCGTAGATTTCAGATTTTGAGATTTCAATAACTTTTATTTCTTTATGCGTATAGAATAAGCACATAGAAAAGTAAACTTTTTAAACCTATCTTATTTAATCATAAAACAAGAAAAAAGGTTGTATTGGTTTTCTTTTCACTTAAATTTTTTGTTCACTAGTGGAATAAGCGAATTCTTTTTCACCCCCGTCGCAAAACAGAGGGGTGTTATAAGTTTAACGTGTCTGTCTGTGGTATCGTAGCTCCCAAACGGATGAACCGATTTTCGTTTAGTTTTTTTTGTGTCATAGATTTTATCCCGAGTGTTCTTAGCCATGTTTCATGAAAATCTGTCGGGGGGGTTTTTAAACATTTTTTGTTCATGTCATTTATATACACATGAGGACATATAAACCAATTAGGTATAATTTTCGCAGTGTTTGCCTTTATTTCTTTTATTTGTATGATATCGTTTCATAGAGCTAGAAAAGCTCTATTACGTGTTAATGGACGAGGCTCTCCATTAGTGCAAAGTAATGGATGTAATCTCTCCGAATTGTTCTTGTCGACAATAACTGCAGAGAATCCCTGGCAAGCTGGCAACACTATTGCCACGTTCTGAGAGTTTGCACTTTATTTCTATAACGAAAGAGCTGAGTTTGCAATGCAATGCATTGCAATGTCTTTTTCTTGGACAATAGAAAAATAAATTGTGATATCTGTGCAATTTTTTATGGGACGCGTTTATTTTATTCTTGGTTAAGAAAATTAAATATGTACCTACGATTTTCGGAAAATCATTGTCAAAATTGGTTAGCATCCCTAGAATGCTGCCTGTTGGTTTACTACGCTACCTAGTATAAAATCTACAAAAATTCTAGCCAGAACCATTCTCACAACGATAGTTTTAAGGTTCCAAACAAAAAATATAAAAACGGAAAGGTTTATCTAAATAGGTAATCTACCTAAACTTCTTTCTTGTCTTTTTAAAGCCTTCGCTTATAGATGATTAAAAGTCAAAATATAAAAAGTAGGTACTATGATAACGAATAAAAATGTTCAGTTGTGTTATCAAACCTTGTTTATACTCCAGTCTCAAATAATTCAATAACTTTTATAAATAAATAATGCTGGACAATTTACACAGCATTATCTAACCCCAAGCTAAGCAGAGCTTGTGTTATGGGTACTATAGATAACTGATATACTTAATACAATACACTACATAGATAGATTTTTTTTATTATACATAGAAAACACCCAGACCAACATAACAAATTTCTGCAGATCGTACACAAATTTGTTCCGAGGCGGGAATCGAACCCGCAACCTCCTGCGTCGCAGGCGGACCTTCACCCGCTACGCCACGGAGGTAGTCAATGAATAATGAATGCGTTTGCAGTACAACATTCCCTTTTATGTTCCTGCTTCATTTTTACATTATTTATAATATATTATATATTGAGTTTTTCCTTAGATAATCAAATTGAATTTACAATCTTTGTTGCCGCCTCAGCTGGCTATGTCTATTTTTCCGTGCTTTGCGACAGTGACGTCCCATATCATTCATAGGGTATTTTGCAGGAAATAATTAACATTTATCAACTTGTACAAAAAGAAGGGTTATGATTTCTAATGATGCTAATAGTTGTTACCACTTGGTAGATACGTTCGTAGGTACGGATCGCATTTTATAACTCTTTAGTGTATACAAAAATACTTCATCTCTTGCAAGTTAAACATACCGGTAGGCCAAGCACGGGGATCGTTCTCTAGGGTAGAATAAACAATAATGACATCGCATCGTCATACAATGCGTACATTATTGAAAATGAAGGAATGAATTTGAAACCAATTTACGCATTCGATGACAAAGTGACGTAATTTTTCGCTATTCTACCCTAGGCAAGGATCCCCGTCCATGCCGTACTGATGCTCTATACTTCGCAATCAGCAGCGGTATTTTAATTCATTCGATTCGTTTCGTGAATCGAATCAGACGGATCTATAAAACGCTATTTTGATTTCGCCTCGGGTTGAGGATCTATGAGAATGAAATAAAATAACCCTGCTGGAACCCCAGTCTAATTATAACTCGCACTTGACCGCTTTTGTTTTATATCACTGCAGCTACAATATAACATCGAAACTACTTTATTGTTTACAGCTCTGCCATATAAAAATAGTTGGGTCTGCGCTTCTAGCGCTTTTTTATGGAGGATATGATATTGTTAGGAAATTGATCTAGAAAACAGATGCAACGGCTATACTTAACTGGTTTTTATTGCCAATTAATCTTCGGTACAGAGCTTTAATTTAGATTGTTTTTCCTTGCTTGCTATAGGTAGGTACTACAGTAGCCCAACTTTTTGCACTTTCCTTTACATAAGTTAATTTTCACAAGATATGTTTGTTTGTTAAGTCTGTTCGATAGTTTTTATGTGTAGATTTGTTTATAGTGGAGACTTTACCTAGGTACTGGCTTAAGACAATTCTTATTGTTTCTCGTTATTAATCTACGTAAGTATCTGTCTTTAAAATAAATAAAAATAAACTCGTGTAGAATAAAACTTTTAAATCCATCATGTTTATTAAAACTACAGTCAAGCTCAAAACTCAAATCATGGTTATATCCCGTTATAAATGACTTCGATGTAGAATGTTTGTAAACAAACCACAACACAAATAACTTACTCTCACTTGCTTGGCGTCGTTCGTAAGCAATATTTAGTGAAGAAAGGATCTCATATCGACAAGTAACATAAATTGAAAAAGACGTGGCAACAAAGTGAATTTTAGGTTAAGTATGGGTGGTTTGTTTATATTCATTCTACATCGAGTTTGACTAGTGTATACCTAGGTCCTTGAATTATATCAGTTTGCTAACCTAGTGGTGCCAATATTAGTTTGTTATCAGATTGTTTGCAACAGTCTGCAGTTAGCTCAATTGTTTCCATTGTAAATACTACATCTAATTTATTTCTATTATTTTATTGTAATTTTCTTTGTGAATAAACGTTTCATATCTAAACTCGATTTTGTAGAATCATCTCATTCATCCAATAGGTAAAAACAATACAAAAACTCAGATCGACAAGAAAAATGAGCGGCCTTGTCGCTAAGGCGCTTTCTCATCCAGCACATAAACATAATTGGTGGTGCACGGTGTTGGTATCAGATTTAGGTAAAATTCAATGAAAGTAGGTACCTAAGTAATATATGAATAATTTTTTTGCATAAATTTGGAACCATAGACTAGCATATTTGTTTCTGTTTACTTCTTTTGTTTTCGGTAGTTAATGAAAACGGAATGTCGAAAAGGATTTTTCGGTAAAGAGCTTTTAGCCTAAAAAAATCAAATCCGAAGCAAACTAGGTAACTTTAGTGTTTTTTGTTCTAACTAAGCCCTCATGACATTTCTGTTTAATCTTAAAGTGACAATCTTCCAAGAAACAACGCAAAAGGTCATTTCTATTTTTGTGCCTGTTATGAAACTACGCATCTGCTTTGCGACAGAAATAGAAGCGTTCCCTGACCCTTTTACAAAGAGCTCCACTCTAGACGAATTGCTCCTATTCGGACATATGTGTGAAAAATGCAGAGAGGCAGTGTAAAGGCTTAAAAACATATCGAAAAAGGAACTGATGCCTCGGTATTGCCAACTATTGCTCTTTCTAAACCTAATTCGATTGGTTCTGTTCTGTTTGTTACATGTTGTTGTTTTTTGTGTATTTTTTTCATCCTATGTGTTGTTATTGTGACAAAAAATAAAAACCTTTTTACTTTACTTTTTTAGGTAGGTACTTATATTTTTATTTATCTATTGCGTCAGTATGTCTTTCCGGCGCTACACATGGTAGCCGTCATAAACTAAACATAATGGAGGGCGGCATTCGAATCGATCATCCGACCGGTAGTGTCGCTATTCCAAACAGCCCAAATCATCATAATTACCAAAACAGCTGATCCACCCCTTTAACCTGTCACTTTGACAAATGCGTTCGTTTACTAAAAGCTGTTTAGTGCCATCCGGTTCCAAATCCCAGCGGTGTATACCTACGATTCTAAATCCCAGCGGTATATACCTACGGAAACAAATCGCTAGGAAATGGTTTCGTTCCGGGTCATTCGGCACTCCAAATGTTTGTTTACTTGCAAATGTAGGTTTAGGGTTGTTGATTATGATACACAGCTTTTGCCCGTGGTTGGCTAAAAAGTACTAAGATTATAATGTCCATTTTAACCAAGATACATAAGTTAAGAACCTCTATGTTAAACTACAGCCCGATCTGTTCAGTAGTTTTGGCGTGATTTGATAACTAACATCTCGGCAAACGTAGTGTAGGACGCCCTCCGGCCAGGTGGGATGACGATCTGCGAAAGACTGCAGGCAGATGCTGGATGCGGCAAGCTGAAGACAGGGCGCTATGGCGCTCATTAGGGGAGGCCTATGTCCAACAGTGGACTAGTATGGGCTGTTGATGATGATGATGATGACGGCGCCCCTCGCAACACACAGCTACACTAACTACAAAAACCCTGTGTAAATAGTCAAGTCAGTGCTTGGTCAGTCACTGTTGCTGCGTTGTAGGGTATGGTCATTGATGATGACACCATCCGCTTTCTTTTTATCCATTTTTCTTTCCCACTGACTTCACACACGTGTGCTCACCGTAAAGAACTTGCTACAACTACTGACTCCACGTAAACAGTTGAAGTCAGAGTCGGCGCCGGCACAGGCGCCGCTACTGACTTGTTTACTGACCCTATGTAAATGAGCCTTACACTCAGAGTTCGAATTTTCTCGAAATGTTGCAAAACCTTTTTAAAAGTACAATTAATAAATCAGCTATTTCCTAGCATTCCCGTTCCCAAAGGACTTTTATCAGTAGGTAATCTGGCAACTCCGTAAAACCTACCTACACTTTCTGTTTCATAAATAAGAATTTATTTGAAGAGGGGAAATAAAAATAATTTAGCGTGGTTCAATCTCATAAGACGCAAGGATTTGGGAATTTATTATTGGTGCTTCTATGGCTTCAATCAAAGAACCAGGGAAGGTTTCTTTGGATTCATTATTTCAAAGACCTACCCTCCGTGCTACTTTCGCTCTGTGCGAGTCAAAAAAATTGTTAAATCTGTCTGACTCACTAAATTCAATAGTTTTTGGGTTTCAGACGAATTCGCGAAATTATCGAATTTCACTGTCGCATGGATGGATGGATCACAGTAAAACAGCAAAAGCAAGAACTCAATTTAACATAAAGGAACGCATTAGTAAAGAAGGGACGAGAAGCCTGTCGTTCATAGACAAAAATTTAAGAGGCCACCAACCAAATCCGAACAGCAATTTTAAGAAGAAGAAGGAAATAAACTCTTGTTCTACTTTCGAATCAATAGCAAAATCTCCAAAGCCACCAGTAAAATCTAGTTTCACCCGGCACAATCCGGGTTGGTAGGTAATTGAAATGGGACATACGGGGACAGGCGCGTAATTACTTGGATTGGGCGGAATAGGGTGGCCACAGCTTATGTCTGGCTCATGGGCCATACTAGCAGTGGCTAGTCCAAAGTCAAATCTAGTACCTACGTATGTTTACTAGCATTGGCTTTGGACGTGTTGTTATTGAACTTTTCTTTGAAGCCAGTTTCGTCTAGGCTACATTAATGGGGCAATATTCAACGGAATTTGAGAACCATTATGGCAATGGTTTGCAAGAAGGTTACTGCCCTGGAAATAATTTCTTTAAATTTGAATGGACACTGACTGACGTACCCGACCTAAAGCCGGATTTCCACAGCGAAAGGTTGAGCGGGAAATGAGAGATGGGTGAGCGAAGTTGATTTCAAAGCTTTCTGCTTGCTCAGTCCTTTGCAGGTCCGTTGCTCGACAACAATTAATATTGGTGGAAATACAAGTTGCAGTCTTTTGAGTTAATGTTACACTAAAAACAAAAAATAACACATTTCCTGACCATTTATTTATAATTAATTTTAATTCCGAAAAACGATAAAAAAATGGCGCGCGTATCAGATTTCAATTTTGAATTTACGATTTCTTTTTTCAACATTGATGCGGAGTGGAGATTTCGAGCATTGTGATTGGTCAATTCACGGTCCGCTTGTCTCCACTCCGCCCAGGACGTCAGATTCGCGTCAGTGGAAACGCACCAAAAGACTGATATTCGGAGGAGCGTTAATACTCGCGACACAATTTTATAAATATTGCGCTTATTGTCGTTTCCATAACAGCGCACGTTTCTTTATTCTGTATAGCTTTGAAGCTTAAAGAAGATATTGTTTTATGTTTTTTAGCCCTCGACATTAAAAGAAGGGTGTTATTTTTGTATGTTGTTTTTCTGCTCGATAGCATAGTACCTATCACCCAAATGGATGAACCGATTTGCATTTACTTTTCTTTTGTTTGAAAGGTGACTTTAACGAGAACGCAACCGTCGCAATGTTGGATCGTTCAAAGCAATCTTTTTTATTCATTCTAAATTTATGAACTTTGAGTCGTTGGTAAATTAAAGTTGTCGCAGGTTTACTATTTTTTAAGGGTCAAAAAACAAAACGACGAGGTTTTCAATTGTTGTATTTTTTATAAATGTATGTTAGGTACTCGATATTAGGTATCAGTTAATTGTTTTCTGATTTTGATAATTCTTTAGTTTTTATAGAGAGGATGATGTCAAGGTGGTCCCGTAAAAGTTTTTTTTCCGAGTATACTATTTGACCCGTTAAACTTAAAAACAGTAGAGATTATTAAATATTTTAAGTCTTTTTTTAGTTTATGTAGAAATCATTAAATTATGTGTTTTATTTTATTTTGTTTTATTTTATTTTGTTTTATTCGGAGAACAAACAATTTTACACATTATATAAATAAATTCATAATAACTTATAACCAAAGAAACAAGAAAAAATTTGAATTTTAAGAAATCCCCCGACAGATTTTCATTAAAAATGGCTAAGAACAATCGCGATAAAATTATCTATTACACAAAAAAATAAACGAAAATCGGTTTAACCGTTTGAGAGCTACGATAATACCACAGACAGATAAACAGATACACAGATAGACGGATACACAGATAGACACGTTAAACTTCAGACACAGACAGACTCTTTTTTTGCGACGGGGGTTAAAAATGTGTGTAATCGTAAACCTCTGACTTTGGTAGCCCTTCCCCAGCCTGTCCCAATATTTTATCGTTTTAAAGCAGATTGACCAGCGGTATCCCCAACCCTGTGTCAGTCGGGGATTAGACGCCTGTGATTAGCCCAATTGCCCTGATTTGGGTTTGTGGTCGCTGGTATACTTACCTACGGATTGTTTATTCCGAATGGCATTATAGGTACTCATTGTTTGTTTTGTTTTTCAAAGTTCTTTATTTACCATAAAAGTTTTACATGCGTAGATTATAAACACTGTTTAGAACCTAACTAAAGTAAAAGACCAAATTAATAAATAACTCAACAGGCTACGGACGCCTTTAAAAGTTTTTTGATAAAATTACTATTTATAAAAATTAACACTTTATAAATCATAAACTAATAAAATAATAGGTACAACTTTTTGCAGTACATAAAAAATTGAAAAGTCATTATGAGCTCTTTGTATAGCGCGCATTTTTATAGATGAGTTTTTTCAAGCTTCGTAACCTTTTAAAACAATGAAGATTAATCTTATGAAACGAAAAAAATATTTGGACATAATTAATTCCTTCTATTCAAACATGCGAAAAAATTAGGGTACTTATAGCTAATTGCGGACGGCAAACGTTTCTCACTACCCGCGGACCGAGCGCGAAGCGGGTGGGTCCGCCCGGACAACAATAGCAAGCGCGTAGTAAGTGCAAGTTAACCAGTTGCATGTCATACTATAAAATTATATAGGTACTCATTGCTTTAAAACTTTTAAATCCATCATGGTTATTAACACTAAAGTCATTTATAACGGGATATTTACCATGATTTGAGTTTTGAGCTTTCCAATATTTCGGCACAGTTTCATGCGCCATGATCACGGAATAACTGACGGCACTGCGAGTGAGTTGTTATTGGCAGACATATCGATCTACCCTCATTTTTCGTCTTTTGCTACGAACGTTACTACTACCACCGGTTTCATTATCGAACGCAACTCGATCACGACACACAACACTGACGGTATCAGAACGCGGCGCGGTTGGTATATCACTTCTTCGGTTTTTGCACATTCTCACAACAGGATTCCAGGTTCCCGATAATTGGAAACCTTCTTCTCGGTTGAAGTTCCTGTGTTTGGTAATCTCAATGGCCTCCTTTACCAATCTTGGTATGTAATGTCGCTCTGTTGAGATTACTTGTGGATTGTGTAACTCGATCCAGTGGTTTGAACCAGACTCCAGAAGATGCTCCGCTATGGCAGACTTCTCTGTTGCCCGATTCTTTACCGCTCGTATGTGTTCCTTGACTCTGCAGGCAATAGTGCGCTTCGTCTGGCCTATATACGAGCTTCCACAGCTACAGTCAATCTTGTACACCCCTGGTTTCTCTAGTGGGAACGTGTCTTTGGGTGTGCGCAGGTAGTGTGTAATCTTTTTGAAAGGCGTGAAAATGGTTTTTATGGAGGATTTTTGCAGGATGTTTGCAACCTTATCCGTCACTCCTTTTATGTAAGGCAAGAATGCTGGTTTGCGCTCCACCGTACTCCTCTGCGGTTTATGGCTGGTGCCGGAACGAGCTGGCAGTGATCGTACCTTATAGCCGTTCTTATCTAAAACATTTCTGACGTGAGCCAACTCACTTTGTAGGCTTCTATTATCACACAGGTCGTAAGCACGGTTCGTTAGAGATGTTACCACCGAGTTAAGTTGCCGAGGGTGGTGATGTGAGTCGGCATGGAGGTACCGGTCCGTATGTGTGGGCTTCCTATACACAGAGTGGCCTACGCTTCCATTATCTCTAACCTGTACCAACACGTCCAGAAATGCTAAACGACGATCGGTCTCCATTTCGTAAGTGAATTTGATCTTAGGATGTACTCCATTGAGGTGTGATAGTAGAAGCTCAATATCCTGTGTCCCTCCTTTCACAATACAATAAACGTCATCTACATACCTCTTCCATAACTTAACTTGTACAGGGGCAGACGAGATGGCCACACTCTCAAAATACTCCATCCAAATGTTGGCTACTACGGGGGCGACTGGACTTCCCATTGCTACTCAAATCATGGTAAATATCCCGTTATAAATGACTTTACTCATTGCTTTTCCCATTAACCTTGTTCTGAGTGGCTGGTATGGAGTTGCAGAATAGCAAAACGAAAAATGTTTTCGTTTAGGTACCGCCTGTCAAAATTGCAATGCAACAAATCCCTCAAAATCATTCGAAAACTACATAGAATTGACACAATTGTAGCAAATGTTCGTAATAGAATATTTTTTTGTGTTACCTGTTAAAAACGTTAACAAAAAACATTTTTTTTTATCCGTAGAGTTTGAAACTAGCAAGAAGAAGAGTTTTATGAAACTTTTTGATCGCTGATAAACAACCAAAAACATGAACCTATATCTATAGTTTTACATGAGATTACAGGGTATTTTTGAATGAATGAAATATGTTCTTGCACGATCCAGTTTACTCTAAAGATTCATGACCAAAAGTAGTTCCCGTTTATCTTAGTAGGTAGAGCTGCAAGCCGGTAGAGCAAGAAGAAGAAGAAGAGCTCGTATGAACTGTTAGATCTGTGGTTCTTCTTTCTGGTCTTCTTCTTTTTGGTCTGGCTCCCCTATGACCTATCAGGAAAACTGGTTTTACCTCCCTTTAAAAGAAAACAACAAGAGTGATTTTTCCCAACTAGAGACTCACCCTAGCTTCGCGCGCTCACAACATCCCCCCCCCCCCCCCCCCCCCTTCAAACATAATCCTTGAAAGTGGTGATGCCACACAAGTTCACATAACGTTAAGTCTGTGTTCTTGTAGTTTTGAGTACCTAATGCATAGTTACTATGAGAAATACTAAATTTAGGTATTGAAAATGTAGGTATTAGATCATTATCATACTACGTAAAGTAGTTCCTCTCTATTAGAAGCACTTCAAGCCGGTAAATAAATTATCTACATTTATTAACCGGCTTGAAGCAGAAGCGGAACAATAGGAAGGAAATGGAAGGAAATGCTATGCTCAACCCATACTAAGGACTCTGTGAATTATTAAATTGGTGTTCTGTCCTTGAACATTCTTTGTAGTTAATTAAAGGAAAGTATATAGATAGAGCGGCTAATCCAGATTGAATATATTGGTGAAGGCAAAATATAAATAATTGCTGGATGTTACATTGTTAATTTTTTTTTACGGGCAGAAGCCCTTATTCACAAAGAAAATTATAATCAAATAATAGAAATAAATTAGAACTAGTATTTACAATTGAAGCAATTGAGCTAACTGCAGACAGTTGCAAACAATCTACAGGTAGCTCAAGTGATCCATATCAATACCAGTCGGAAGCGTCCCCAAGACGCTGGCTGCATTGCCCCGCTGTATGGCAGTGCTGATGCGATGTGCCAGATACTGGCCAGCTCTCGGGTCACGCGTCGCTTCGACCAGACGCACAGATAATTTTTAAAAACCTGAAGAGGGAGAGTGCCCCACGGACGGGTTTTTTTTCTACGGTAATTGTGGGGTAGCTGTACCTACCTACTAATCATTATTAATTGTTAATTAGCTTCACGGAGATAGAAAGTAGTCCTACATTGTACTCCAGATCTAGAACTAACTTTATGCAAATTTATGCCCGTTACCATAAATTAAAGTAAAAAGATTCGGCGTAACTTGAAAAAAGAAGCCTATGTTTTAACATAGGCTTCTTTTTATCCCACCACTCAGTCCCCATGCAATCAAATCGAATCAAAAATCTTTATTTCAATAATTATTATCAAAATTAAAAACTCTTTATTTCCATAAATACAATAAATCTACACTTAGAAAAGGTCAAATTATAAAACTACCACTAACAGTGTGTAATAAATGTACCTACCCAAGTTAAAATTATAAAATTATACACTGACACGGAAATAAAATGAAATTTTTGAAATCTGTCGCTTCGGTACGTAGACTAAAGTTAAGAAGCGACGAGGTAACCTGTTATTTGTTAGAAATTTACTAGTTAGAGCAAACCCATCCCAAGCTTTTTTACCCTCGATAGATAATCAGATATTTTATAGTAAGCCTTTTTTCACAGGGAGGTTTTGACAGCAATCCTTTGAATTGGAAACTTTCAAAGGTAGGTTTTTGAAAGTTGAGAAACAACGCATGTGAAGCCCCAGGCAGAAACTAGTAGATTAAAATATTTGTTTTGTGATTTAATACATATTTTATTATAGTGACTGGTATGTTTGAAAAACAACGTTGCCTGGTCAAGACGAGATGGGCGAGTCTAGTTGACGTACATAAGGAAACGTTTTTTGTCGCGAAGAACCGACAACCGCTGGGGCAAACGTGTTCTTGAGTGGAGACCACGACTCGGCAAACGTAGTGTAGGACTCCTTCCGGCCAGGTGGGATGACGATCTGCGAAAGACTGCAGGCAGATGCTGGATGCGGCAAGCTGAAGACAGGGCGCTATGGCGCTCATTAGGGGAGGCCTATGTCCAGGAGTAATATAGGCTGATGATGATGATGATGATGATGAAGGAAACGTGATCGTGACGTGATCTCCGTAGTTCCCTGTCCACACTATAGAGGCGCTGTACCAAATTGAATGGAAATAGGACACGTCAGGATTACGACTTGGCCCTTAGGACCTAGAGGTCTTGAGGAGCAAGTCTATTTGACGTTAGTAACGAGAAAATTGACTTCTGACAGTCAATTTTTTACACCAGTATACCAACAAGAGATCGCAAAAACTAAATATAAAATAAGCTTCGTTTTCCTACTAATCATTTTAAGAATTTCAACATACATAAAGGAAAAAGTAGCTCTGTAAATATTATTCCTTACAACAAATCGGAAATAGACACAATGAACGAACAGATCGTATCTTCCTAAAACCACAATGACAGCTTTTTCCTCAAGGAAATAATGAAGATTCGCTTACACCCAAGACAAGCAGCCATTTTGAGGAAAAACAATCTATGGAAGCAATAAGTTAAGCTCCATTTTCTGAGGGTTTCTTTGTAATCGGAAACAACTAAGTGACCCCTGACATTTTAAAAGGACATCCGATTCTACAGAACTTGCGCAAATCTTTAGCACCTTTTGAAAGGAACGTTCTACCGCGTAAAGTTTTGGACTCATACATACTTCCAACTTCCAACTAATAATAGGTTTATAATTTGGCGTTTTAAAAAACGATAAACCGACTTCAAATTCTTCTAGTGGCGACATCTAGTTAAAATTCATCTAATTTAGTTTGATGACACATCGATATACCCTATCCAATAAAAAAAGTATTGTCAAAATCGGACTACTCTCTAAAAAATTATGCGTGGTCAAACGTTACAATCGGTGAGTGAACAATCAATCATCCCCTGTTTTCCTAACCTTAGGATTGGATTTTTGTTTTCAAATTTAAATGAGACCACCTTCGATGTTCCCTTTCCAATAAAAAAAGAATTATCGAAATCGGACTACTATGTATAAAGTTATGCGTGGTCATACATAAAAAAATTTATACACATTTCCATTTTCAACCGACGGAAAACGGAGGAGTTTCTCAAGTCGACGCGTATGACTTGAGAAACTCCTCCGTTTTACGTAGTATTATTTAAAGGTTATTTATCACGAACGTATTATAAGTATTATTTAAATACCCGTTAAATAATACTAATAATAATGTGTTCAGATCGCGTAAGTTTATAAATAATTAACGCCAAAGCTACTACACACATCCTGAAATTTTGTCCTGGCTGAAATTGTGCACGCAACCCGCGAATTCCTGCGTGGCTGGCGGACTTGGACCCGATGGGTCACAAAAGTCTTCGTTGATGCCGGTAGTACCTATACCACACTCCCAGATACCTCCACACACCATACACACCACACACACACACCACACACACACACACATAGGTAACCTGGTTATGAATATTACTAGATCAGTTATTTTCTTATGTCTTATGATGGAACATAATTATTTTGTTAACGGAGGAGGGCGCTGACTCTGCTACACAGTTTTTAACTTTTGCGGTAGCCAACCCACAATAAAATTGTACCTACTCTATACTATTTATTCTGTTCCTAATAAAGATTTTTGTATATTTTTTGTACACTCTCGAAACGTCTCCTCGAATGTTCGCTCGCGATCATCCTCTCAACAAGCGGCATCGTGAATCGTGTACTCACTCATTGTCTTAATTTATTTATTGACTTAGTACAGAATTACTATTCTAATCACACTAGTCATACACGAATAATTAAATGTTACATTTTATATAATTCAAAGATAATCAATATATATCAATTTCTTATAACAAATATAATTAATAATAATTTAAAGTAGCTAATGAATAAAACCATAAAATAAAATAAAAAATTCAATTAAAGTCAAAGTAAATATTGTACATAAAAGAGATCTAATTTATCATTTATGTAATCAAATAAATAGTTATATCTAATACCTTAAACTATGGCCGAGACAAGACGAGAGCCTACGAAGGATCCCATGGCGAGACAAACGCGCCATGTCTAGTGCCAAATCTAGTCCAAATCTAGTGCCAAATACCGTCAGTGTAGTGTTTCGTAATCGAGTTGCGTTCGATAATGAAACCGGTGGTAGTAGTAACGTTCGTAGCAAAAGACAAAAAATAAGGATAGATCGATATATCTGCCAATAAAAACTCACTCGCAGTGCCCATCCCGTGATCATGGCGCATGAAACTGTGCCTATATAAGTAATATTGGAAAGCTCAAAACTCAAATCATGGTAAATATCCCGTTGTAAATGAATTTAGTGTTAATAACCATGTTGGGTTTAAACGTGTGCATTCCGAATTACGCTAATAAAATCTAAATGATCCCGCTCACCACGCGTTCCGTATAACCGTGAGCGCGACATGAGCGCGACGACGATGTCCTGTGTGACGTCATAGATGACGTCATTATATACGCCATTTTGATATAATGACCATGCTACAAACCGAAATCACTGTGAGCGCCCTGTCAAAAGTGTCAATTGGCTTTATAAAATTACTGTCTGCCGACGTTTAGAATGCTTGTAAACACCGTGACTCGTGATCATGAGCGGTCCGAATTCTTGTAATCACTCAACTGACAGCAGTATCGTGTTAACTAATTCGGAAAGCAAAATACTTTGTGATTGCTATCAGCGCTGTAATCGTAATTCGGAATGCACCCCTAGATATTCAGTCGTGCTCGGCCTAACTCCGAGTGTATACTGCCGTCAAATATTATTAAGTCTGCTAATATTAAGTATAAATTATTATAATTATTCACGGGTATTTATCGCGTTTATTTACCCATTTTCCCCGACGTTTCAACAGGTTTAACAGTCATCAGTATCCCGTGACCACGACAGAGTGTAAACCTGTTGAAACGTCAGGAAAAATAGGTACACTGAAAGAAATGTTTATTTAACAGTAACCAAAGTTTTGGCTACATATATCCAAAATATAGTGACTTGCGAACTAAGACTTACCAGTAACCAAATCAGGTTTGTCTAGTGGTGTTGAGATACTTGCAGCACAACTCTTTTGTCAAAAGTAACTTTACTATTTAGATTATAACTAACATAGCTGTTTATTAAAAACAACACTTCTGTTAGTGAAAAATAAACAAAAGATTTTGCAATAATTAAACAAACTGATTTGTTACCAGTGTTTGAACTGTTTGCTTGATTTTTCGGTTTAATTTAGCTACTGATAACCAAACTCTTCGTCAACTTTCTACTTTATTTTTTGGTTACAGATCACAAATGTGTTTGTTTGTTTAATACTTGCGAGTTTCGTTATCAGCAGCCAATCTCAGTTTGGTAATTAGTAACCAGAATATTACCTACATTGCTTAGGTTGGTATACAGGATGTAAAAAAAGGGTGAATGAATATCTAAGGAGATTTTAGAAAGTAAATTAAACTGAATCACTTTCTCAAAGAAACGTAACAAATAATTAAAAAAATGCTCCTTATACATTATTTCACCCTTTTGTTACATCCTATATCCCATACCTAAACAGTATTCAAATTGAAACGAAATATTGATTCAATACAGTTTTATTTCAATTATTACACATAATTTAGCACTCAATTGACAGGAGATGAATGAATGATCATTTAAACTTATAGGTTTATCTCTTTCTGACTCAAATGGACTCCTGGCTGTTTGCTCCTCCACTTGCTCACAGTAATCCAATAACACTCGTGTATCATCATCATTTAGTATTGAGTTTTATTGGTTTTTATAAGTTCATCAGCCTAAAAAATAAAAAAAACAATGCTTTACCGTTATACAACTATAAAACAGTCAACAGTTTATAAAGGCAACACAGAACAAAATGAGTGTGTAATATACTTACAGTACTTGTGACAGGAAATGCGTCAGGTACTATATTTTTGAGCATCGCAATTTGTGATATCAACTTGGCCCTGTGACCACCTATAGGCACCAAATCCTTTTATCTTCAGCTGACAAAATTTGAAAATTTTCCAAGTCTTTGTTCTGGAATTTAAAAAATATTAATTATTATAAATAGGGTTGGAGTGCACTAATGGGAACAAAGGCTTTTGCATGTTCATCATCAAAATTGGTTCAATGATTTAGCCATAAAGAATTAAGTAACAAGCAGTTCACATTTGCATATTCTGTAGTTTGACTAATTTTCTCGGCACAATATTTAGTTTGGAATAAATTTTCTGTGTCTATCTGGTGTTTATAAAACGAGTATGTAATATAATACCTACCTTCAAACTTATCAACGCACATGGTCAGGCCCCAAGACCTAAGGTAATCCATGTCTCTTGTACAACTTGATTTGCCTGGCTCTGCTGCTGCCACCGCCTGATCGAATTCGCTCATGTCATTTTATACTCGTATACGAGTTTTTTTTACAAACACCATTCAATGAAACTTTCAATTTAATCCAACAAATAACGCGCCAAAGAGAATAAAACGATGTTCCTTGAATAAAAACCACAAAACCACTCCGCACCGCTCTCCGTTACAACACGAAAAAGATAGCGACAGGTTTGAACTTGTTCGGGGGCGGCGGCGGCGTTGCGTTTCGTTTACACATAGACAATCCTTTGCAATAAATAGTAACAAAAAATTGTTTATGGTTATAAAATAGTTTGGCTAAGTTTAACAAAAGTTTTGTTGAATTGGTAAAACGGTCTGTATGGTTTTTTTAAACAAAACTATTGGTGTTATTGAATGAATTAAATGACTTACAAAGAACAAAACTAGTGTGCAAAGTATTACAAAAGATTTGTATTTGGTTGATACCTGTTGATTGATTAATATCCAACATAAGATTTGCTAAAATATAATTTAACATGTTGATTAATAAAAAGCATGAAGTTTGGATGCGTTAAGGTATTGGTTTTGTTGCTGCGACCACACTAGTTAGTCTACGTTATCTTAGTAAATAGTAACCAATAATTATGTTACTGCTTACCGAACAAAAATCTACATAACTAGTTTTGGATTCATTTCATAACTACTTGATTAAATGTAGTTAAAGTTCATTTCCGAACAACAAAAACGTCAATTTACATAACTAGTTCGGTTAATCCTTTTTTTCAGTGTAATTAAACGCAATAAATACCCGCTAATAATTATAATAATGTGTTCTGATCGCGTAAGTTTAAAAAACTTTATTAAGTATAATGGCAAAATTTTGTGCCGTTGTGAAGATATTTGGCCGAACACAACCTCAAACCTAGCGAATGGTTCCGATCCAGTCAGTGTTTTTGGCGCTGTCTTCTAAAATTTTACACACATAAAGATCTGGACCTGAAATACATACAATAATAATAATGTTTTATTCAGTAATAATAATAAAATAAAAGATACATAGTCTATTTAAAGATGAAAACACCTAAGTATTAGGTATGGAAATACTTGTGATAGGTGATTCGCTCTTTCACGTTTTGAATTATGTATTAGTTTTGAAGGCATTTTTTAAAAAACATAAAGGCTATTTTTTATTACAAAAAAAGCGTCCGTCCAGAAGCTAATAATACATGATTGCTCTCGCAATTTTTGTAATTATACCACTTTTAGAAAAGAAATCCTTTGTAGAAGACATACAAGAGACAGCAATCACGAGATGGTAGTGAATAAGTGGGTCGGAATCAATACATCTCTTTTTTTTTTACAGGGCAGAAGCCTTTATTCACAAAGAAAATTACAATCAAATAATAGAAATAAATTAGAACTAGTATTTACAATTCAAACAATTGAGCTAACTGCAGACTATTGCAAACAATCTACAGGTAGCTAAACTGATCCATATCAATACCAGTCGTCGCGTCCCCAAGACGCTGGCTGCATTGCCCCGCTGTATGGCAATGCTGATGCGATGTGCCAGATACTGACCAGCTCTCGGGTCACGCGTCGCTTATACATTTCTCGGTTTTGCCGTCGCGACCTTTAGTGCTAAATCTGATAACTGAGAAGTAGATAATTATCAAAAACACCGTAGTACCTACCACCGTAATTGCCCGCTGCTCGACTCAATTAGGCACTTAGCAAACCCTTTTTATATAAAAAGCTTCTTTTCACATTTAAAAGGAAATTGTTTTAAAAGTTGTGTAAAATACCTAATTGTGAAAATTAAAGGACTAGATAAGATCGCGTGATCTTTTTATGATGCTAAAAGTTTTGCTAACAGATAAAATTATCTGTCACACAAAAAAACTAAACGAAAATCGGTTCATCCGTTTGGGAGCTAAGATGCCACAGACAGATACACAGATATACAGACAGACACGTTAAACTTATAACACCCCTCTCTTTTTGCGTTAGTGGTTAAATAAGGAAATAAATATAACAGATATAAACAGACAGAAAAAAAAATATACTTATAGGAAACATTTACCTCTACAGCCTATGCTAGACCACAGCTGGGCATAATGATGGCTCATATCATAAGATAGCAATGCCAATATCACGACGCTGGGCTTGCGGGTTGGGATCGCAGTTCGGTGATCACAGGGGTAAATCTAAGTATTTGACATTAGTAACTTAACTTGATCGTCTCTTTTTTCCATACAATTCGGTACAGCGCAGCGCTTCTATCGTGTGAACAGGGAACTACGCAAATCCCATTCTAATCCGTTCTTCAGGAGGCTCTGCTGCCCGCCCCCAGTGGATATCCCTTAGTCGCTCTTACAACACCCGCGGGACGAGTTGGGGTAGAGGTAGGTATTTTTTTTTATTTTCTACAGATCGTGTTTAATGCCTTCATTTTCATAATTTTCAAATTTGCTATACCTGTTAGAGCGAGTACACATTGGGCATTCGGCGTTGCGTTCGGCGAGCGTTGTTCGTATATTATATCCAAAAGCGAGCTTCTACGAGGTATTACAACAAAAAAGAAATTATGATTTATAGGGGCGAGTCAAAAAAATATCTGAGCGTCTGGTCGAAGCGGCGAGAGCTGGTCAGTATCTCGCACAACGCATCAGCATTGCCATACAACGGGGCAATGAAGCCAGCGTCTTGGGGACGCGACGACTGGTATCGATCAGTTGAGCTACCTGTAGATTGTTTGCAACAGTCTGCGGTTAGCTCAATTGTTTCAATTGTAAATACTAGTTCTAATTATTTATATTATTTGATTGTAATTTTCTTCGTGAATAGAGGCTTAGAATTATATAAAATTCTAAACTATTTCTTCGGTTTCATTTGTGAAAACACGATTCCAAGAAAATGTGATCAGAAGAAATCATGAAAGTGAACTGTTTTGCACCTATTTTTGATTGTGATCTCAGATAACCTGCAGTCTACAGAAAATATTTTTGTTTTGATTCATAGGTTATTACCAATTCTTTGGTTTCTTATTATTACCGTTTCTTCATAAGTTGTATAGTTTTCTTGTAATTAAGCAATAACATAATTTTTGCTCTTTCACCGTTCTAAAAACGTATGCATAGGATTTTGCGTTCAAAGCAGCGGGACAGAGCTCCTATGAACGCAAAACCCTATGCCTATCCTTTTCACAAAAATGGCGCACAATGCGCCCTCTTAAAAATTGAGATTTTTGGTGATTTTCAAAAAAACTTTTTATAATTATATCTCAGCAAACGTGACAATGACATTGATTCTACCAGAAAAATGTAGCCCATGACCCCCCAATTCCCTAAAAAATTATATCAGTTGCAATACCAAACACTCTGTAGAAGCGCGCATTTAGGTGTTAACGGATTTATGGGACCACATGGTAATCAAAGAAAAAGTAAATTTACCAACAAATTATGGATTTTAGATAGATAGATAGATAGAAAACACTTTATTATACCACACAAATACAGGAAACAATACAAAGAAAATGCTTAGAAAAAAGGAAGTATAAAGGCGGCCATTTTAGTTGTCCGAAATAAAATATTTGATTTGATTTGATTTGAAAGCGCGTACTTCAAAACGCCTTGTGTCACGCGTTTTCTGCCAAGTTTTACCTAAAACCTGGGTATCTTCAAGACAAGGGTGAATAAGTATTTTCTGGACCTTCGTGATACACCGTCGGCCACATCTTCACTTTCCATAAGATTAGATTGCACAAACGAACGTCTATTGCCCTTAAAAAAAAGCTTCAGCGATGTGACCCGGAGAAGCGCGTGACTGTTCAAGGAGCTGCCAAAGTATTAAACCACCGCTGTGACCGAAATTGCAATCAATATCAAGTTCTAAGCGTTTACCATACGGTTCAATCAGTTAAATTCTCCTGCTCAACCCTTGTTTGCGTGTACGGTAACCTCGCCGACAAGCCTCATCTCCATCAAGTATATCTAACGAAAAGCACTCACACATACGACGACGTTACGACATCGTGTCATGTCAAGTCTGTCATGATAACCGGCGAACTCTTTCTAGAGGATCATGTTTATGAACGGGAATAGTTTAATCGGGAATCGGGAACGAACCTTCGCCATATTTTGTTAATTTGAATTGAAAGGGGTTAGAAGATTTTTGTATAGAGCATTTGTTTTTTTTTTCAAAATCGTAGCGCACAATAAAAGTTATATGATATAAAAATGTCGTTTAAATTGTAACGTAAATCGTTAAATACGTTTGTATTTAATCGATTATAATTGTAATAGATTTTAAATGATGAATATATACGAACGTGTGTAACGATTTACGTAAATTTTACGTTACATTACCCCCTCTTGTGGGCAAGGATTTTGCTCTAGGAATGCAAAATGCGACTACTGACACTCCACATTCATTAAACCATTCATACTATTATATATATTCATATATATTCCTTTCGTAACACATATAATATTCTTACCTATCAAACAACACCAATAAAATAGCAAGTGAAAATAATTCAGAGTTGTAAATGACTATATTTTTTCTTCCTATGTGAATATCTCAGAAACCTGACGCTTCAGGGCATTATGTTTTAGTAATTTTTTTTTATTGTCTTTTATCCAAATAATTTTTTAAACCCCTTAGATGTTCCTATTTTTGGTAAAGGAAATTACAATCAAAGAATATAAAAAAATAGAACAACACATTTACAATCGAAACAATTGAGCTAACTTTTCGTGGTCATAATAATAAAAATACTAAAGTATCGCTATTTTTTCTTATTATGCACTGGAACTTGTACAATATAAACAATAAAAATGCGCCAAAAATAGAAAATACAGCAGCTATGATCCCGATTTAGAGTGAAATCCACTTGTATTTGGAAAGATAAAGAAGAATTTACGAGATTAGAGACACATGAAAAACCTGAAAATGTAGTCATCATCATCATCAGCCTATATTAGTCCACTGCTAGACATAGGCCTCTTCTAATGAGCGTCATAGCGCCCTATCTACAGCTTGTAACAAATACATATCAGTTATCTAGATGATACAAGGTCTGCTTAGTTTAGTCTAGATAATGTTGTGTGAATTTGTCCAGCATTATTTATTTAAAATAATGCTGGATCATCTAGCCCCAAGCTAAGCAGAGCTTGTGTTATGGATACTAGATAACTGATTTACCTAATACAATACACTACATAGATAGATATTTTTATAATACATAGTAAACAAACATCCAGAACACTCAGAACAAATATCTGCAGATCGTACAAACATTTGTCCCGAGGCAGGAATCGAACCCGCAACCGCCTACGTCGCAGGCGGACCTTCGCCCGCTGTGCCTCAGAGGTATTTATCTATGATGACTAGCTGACCCGGTGAACTTCGTACCGCTCTCTCACCTTTTGAACTTACCATGAACTTCCACAAATATTTCAAGACCAAAATTAGCGGAATCTGTTCAGCAATTCTCGAGTTTTAGCGAGACAAACGAATAGAAATTCATTTTTCTAAATGTACTAGCGACCCGCCCCGGCTTCGAACGGGTGCAATGCTAACTATACTATGGAATCGGCCCCCCGGCCGGTACCGCCGCGCTCCGCCGCGCGTTACCGCTATGTCCCTGCATTTCAAATCTGTAATATCTTCAAAAATATTCATTTAAATTAGTGGCTGTTAAGGGCCATATTGATTAATATTAAATGCACAATGTATTTAAGGTACTTAATTGGATAAGGTTTAATGCTGTATAGCTTAAAATCGCTTCGTAAATAAGCCATTATTTGTCGTAAAAAGTAAAGGATAAAAAAATGTTATTGTGGGTTATTCCTAAGAGATAGACATATACCACCAGGGACTTTTTTGTAGACCTTTTTAAGAGGTACAATACTGTAGCACATTATTTTGATCTATCTCGTAGGGTTCAGCCAGCGTTTGCAATGTTAGCGCAAAAAAAAATGTGTTTATTTACGACTCTACTATAATATGCATTTATTATACATACAAACCTTCCCCTTGAATTACTTTATCTATTAAAAAAAACTTTATCAAAATCCGTTGCGTAGTTTTAAAGATCTAAGCATACATAGGGACAGACAGACAGCGGGAGCGACTTTGTTTTTATACTATGTGAAGATAGAAAAAATATCATCACACACAGAACGTTTTCTCTATTTGAGACGACACGACATCGTCCCGTGTATTGTAAACACAGAGCTACTTGATATGCTCTCAGATAATTATGAGGGTCTCCTAAGTTCATTTAACTGTGAACTAGATTGTTTCATCCTGTTTGCTTGCCAAGATGGCTGCCGCGCTGTCTTTGAAGTACTACCTAACTTAGGTATAGTTTCCGACTTGGGTTTTGCGATATAATATTAGTTTAGTTCTCACGCGAGAGTTAGTCATCTCCTGCGGTAAACGAGAGGTGAGAGGGACGTAAAAAAAAATACAGGCAGCTTATGAAAAATAAAAAGAAATTCAGATCGATAAATTATTTATTGCAGCCATGTTGTTTAAAAATCTATTTTTGTTTATTCCACGTCCTTGGGCTATTTTTTTTTAACGGTTCCATAACTCAAAAAAAGATCCCTTTATAAGATCACTTTGCTGTCCGTCTGTCTGTCTGTCTGTCCGTCTGTAAACCCTTTTTTCAGGAACGCGTGGACGTATCGAGTTGAAATTAACGTCAAATACTCAAATCCGCAACCTCTTGAAGCCACGATGTAAATAAAACTTCGAAGTCCACGCATTCAATAGTTACGGCCGTTTATTTCCGAATATTTTGACATTTGCAAGAGAATCACAGGGCACACAAAACCTATAGGGTACTTCCCGTAGACCTAGAATCATGAAATTAAGTAAGAAGCAAGGTCTTACAGCACAAATAAAGGGAAAAATCCAGAAGCGGTGAATTTGTAATTAATTTACAAAAAAAAAACAATTTTTGATTCTCGCCATGG
Organism: Eupithecia subumbrata; assembly: GCA_949316285.1. NCBI lineage: Eukaryota > Metazoa > Arthropoda > Insecta > Lepidoptera > Geometridae > Eupithecia > Eupithecia subumbrata. The sequence continues at coordinate 13,478,307 of OX438630.1, read as the reverse complement.
ACAAAAACCTACAGGGTACCTACTTCCCGTTGACAATTTGGCAAGACACAAGGTCTTACGGAACCCTTAGTGCGCGAGTCTGACTCGCACTTGACGTTTTATTAATGAGATTAGCCAAACGACGACGGACTATTAGCTAAAATGCAGTCTATTTGCAAGTTTAGCGTAACAAAACAAATACCTTGCTCAAGTCTTTGACTCATCACACGAAATGTCTTTCGACTAGGTATAATACATGAAACCACTAGGTTCAATTATAGCTACAGAAACTAACTTAAGAGCCAGTTTAGGACTAATTTCTCTTGGCTCTTCAATACATCGCCCAGTTAAGCCAAATTGATCAGAATTCCGACGCAACATAGCTCTTTTGACATTTGAAACGGATTTGCATTAACACCGGCTTGGTGCCGGCGTCAAATGGCGACGGATATTACAAGCCTCGCTGCGTGTCCGGCCGGCTACAGAGGGACATTGCTACCTGTCCTACCACCGCATATTTATCAAAAGGTCACAAGAAAATTTTATTTGATTTAATATCTGCTCAGAAGTGGTAGCGATAAGTCTGAAGCGGTGAGTTAGAATATTTCAAGCCGATTTCATGAAGGTATGGATACTACATTGTTACAATAGTAAAATATAAAGAAATCATCAATCATATACCACGCGGCCGGCACGCGCGGACCACCCACTAATTCCCCACGACCTCCCCGCAGATCTGTCATTTTGCATTTTTGCACATACGCAGTTAAAAGGACGGCTTTTTTCAGGTCCTTCACTTCATACTATAGTTTTATTTTAGTTTTCTCGCACGAGAGCTTGCCACGGTTTATGCGTAGATCGGTTTCGGTTTAAAGAAATTTATTCTCAAAAAGTTACATGAGAAAAAAAAAGTTATTCTAAAGTAGGTATAAATTGTGATCCTCAACCCGCATACCCAGCGTAGGGATTATGGGTGTGACCCCCCATGTGATAAAAGCCAATAAGGCGCTTATCAGGGGGAGGCCTGCGTCCAGCAGTGGACTAATGCAGTTTGTTGAGGTTGAAGTATAAATTGAGTAGGTAGGTCGTTTTCGTACGTTTTTTTATAAGGTTACCCATCCAATGCATCTAAAAATAATTATCTACCACATATTCAGCAAGTTTTGTTATAAATGCATTGAATGAGTTTCATTTTTAACCCCGACGCAAAAAGAGAGGGGTGTTATAAGTTTAACGTGTCTGTCTGTGTATATGTGTATCTGTCTGTGGTATCGTAGCACCCAAATGGATGAACCGATTTTCGTTTAGTTTTTTTGTGTCATAGATAATTTTATCCCGAGTGTTCTTAGCTATGTTTCATGAAAATCTGTCGGGGGGTTTTTAAAATATTAATTTGGTTCTTGTTCATAATGGAGGGTATTTTATTGTAGTACTGTGCACCTTCGTACGTAAACATTTTTTTCCGTAGTTTTTAACTTCTTAGTACGCGTATATTTATTTAGGTATTTTGTAGTATCATACATATATTGTCCATGTACCGATCCTGTCCATCCAAAGGTTGCCTGGAAGAGATCGCTTTCAGCGATAAGGCCGCCGATTGTACCATACTAGATTTAATTATTATTTAGTTTGTGATATTTTATAAGCATTGATGGTACAATAAAGATATTATCTAGCTATCTATCTATCTACGCGGCTTGGTCATGCAGCGAGAGGAGGAATAGAAATAAATACTGGCAGACAGCGCCGGCCTAGCCCTTTTTCCGGGTGGTGCGAAATGGTCTGTTAGCGCCCCTGGGCCAAGTCTAGCACGTAGAAAACAAAACCGCCAAGTGCGGATTGGACTCGCACACCGAGGGTTCCGTATAAACTTGTACTGGTTAGCAAAAAATGCGAATTTAGCAGCCTTACGAAATACAAACGCATGCTTGATGTCTTTTTTGTAAGCCTAATATTGTTTATCAAGCATCAGGTGACTAGGTCTTGCGTAAGCATATACAATGCGGCCGTAGAGTTAGTTTAGATAACTTTCTACTTTGAAGTCGTCAGAAAACACATTTTGAAAATATTTTGAACAAAGTCAATAAATTGACTTAATCTCCGAAGTACCTATGCAGAGCGATCCATTTATAGTGTAATTTGGTAAGTTCCTTCTATTTTTAGGTATTCATCAAATAGCGATGTCTCTAACCAGTACCTTTAGTAAATGTATGTATAATCGACAAACGTTCGAAACCCTCGGCGCGCGAGTTCCACTCGCACTTGACGTTCTTGTTTCTTATAATAGGGCAAAAACCTTTATTCACAATGAAAATTACAATAAATTAATAGAAATAAATTAGAACTAGTATCTACAATTGAGCTTACTGGGGACTGTGGCAAACAATCTATAGGTAGCTCAACTGATCCATATCAATACCAGTCGGAAGCGTCCCCAAGACGCTGGCTGCATTTCCCCGCTGGATGGCAATGCTGATGCGCTGTGCCAGATACTCGCCAGCTCTCGGGTCACGCGTCGTTTCGATATTTTTTTTAAATCCCGAAGAGCCTCGGTACCCCACGGACCTAGGGTCTCGACTCCAAGGGGAGCAAATGTGTAGGCTCTGTCGAGACCTGCATATTTGCGCCTCTAAAGATCTTCGGCCAAATCTGACGAAGATTACTTAGGTACCTACTTGTAGCTACTTAAGTACGGTACAAGTGTCCGTGAAATATTCCGTATGGCAGGGGTGGTGAACCTTTATGAGACAACTTGCCTTTTTTTTCTAAAAAAAATAATGAGGCCATAGACGTGCCATCAAATAAGTAGGTACTTTTGACTAAGTGATTATTGCGAAAATAATAACTAAATAATTACTAACAACTCAAAACTCTATTTTTGTGTTTTTCTTTTCTGTTTTTCTCTATCTTTGTGTGCATTATAGAGTATTTGTATAGTATTGTTATTCTTTCTTACTGCCGAATAATACATTTTGCACTGTATACGTCTTGTTCACATTAAAGTACAAAACAATACAATAAAATGAAAATATTCTGTAGTGCACACCTAGTAATTAAAAATCACACAACACAAAAACAAATGGGTAGGTACAGATAATGTATAATCGGCGGCCTTATCGGTAGGAAGTAAATCCTACTTCATATTTTAAACTAAGAATGCAAACCGTTTTGATCCGTGGCGTGCCCAAAATATTAAGTCGCGTGCCATCAATGGCACGCGTGCCATTGGTTTGCCACCCCTGCCGTACCCAGCTAATTCTCGGACTGACCCTGACTTCAACTGTCATAATCATTATCCTCTAATAAGGAATGTTCAAGCCCAATAAACAAGTTAAGCATTGCCTATTACAGCCACTCACAACGTACTGTCCCATTATTTCAGTGGGTTGTACATTCACCACCCAAAAGAGCTATACAGATGAAGACTCTGAAACCATGTGTACACACAAAACCACAGAAGCCGCTTAACCACACCATTCATAAAATCGCTAAACCGGCTCGACTCCAGAAGGCGCTGAATTTTCGACGAGTAGTAACCAAAAAAGTATTGGTAGGCGTCTGGTCGAAGCGACACGTGACCCGAGTGCTGGTGAGTATCTGGCGAAGCGAATCAGCATTGCCATACAGCGGGGCAATGCAGCCAGTGTCTTGGGTAAGTCAGTGTCTGGAATTAAGACAATTGTTTCAATTGTAAATACTAGTTCTTATTTATTTATATTATTTGATTGTAATTTTCGTTATGAAAAAAGTATCAGTATTCATTTTATATTCCTTTATGTTCGAAGGTAGAAACGCTAATTTCACCCCAATGAATGACTGAATGGTCAACTTGAGAGTGCGCTCGATTTCATTCACACTTTCCTGGATTCTGATCCTGAAAACTAGACTACTTGATTTTTTATTAACCTACGCTTAGTGATTAATTTCTTAACGCTTTCTGTAGTCAAGCGGGCTTAATGGCTTTAGGAGTGGTGTAGTTTATCGATTTCTGTGGTTTTGTGTGTACATGGAGTTATGGAGACTTCATCTGTCCAGCTGTTTTTGGCGGTGGCTGTATATTCCCATTATTTCCAGCGGGCATGTCGACGGTAATAGTTTCCCATTTCGCCCGAAACATCATACAGTTCATTGAATCGAGTTTGAGTGCGATCCGGATGGACAGGGGTTCACGATTAGCGAATTCAGTTTAGATATTCATAGATGATAAAGTCTTTAAGATACATTACGGATGTAAGCGGGTTAACTATGAACCTTATATGTGTTGGAAGAACACAAACATTTCATCCCTTAACTCACCCTGTGTGATGCGAAAGTTTGGATGGTTGGATGGATGATAGTTACCTCTTCACGCCAAAAATACTGAACGCTTTGGGCTAATTTTTTTTTTTCTACACTACGTTTGCCGAGTCGTGATCTCCACTCAAGAACACGTTTACCCCAGCGGTTGTCGGTTCTTCGCGAGATATGGCCGGCCCACTGCCACTTCAGCTTGCTAATTATCAGCCTACTACTTCTGAAAATACTTAGAAAGACGCGTGATAGAATAGTGGTAGCCTTCACGGACGACGCAATAGCACTCTGTGTCTAAGAAATCAAATAATATCGCCAAAATTTTCGACTTCGACGGGACTTGAACCCGCATCCTTCCGTCAGTACCGGAATGTGCTAACCAACTACACCACGAGGTCAAGTGACGAGGGAGTCGAAAATCTCTGCGACTTCCTGCGGACTCAACCGCCGCGCCGTTAGCTCCACCTACAGGGGAAACATTGAAGTTTATCCAATCCTGTTCAAAGACTAAAGTTACATTTAGTTCGTTGATTTCCGTGAGTGTGGGGTTACGCAATATAATAACAAAAAACCTTAGCGCTCTGTGTCTTACACAAACCATTGGGTAAGTATTTACATTGGTGTGTGTATAAATAAATACTTTGTAGGTAAGTTTAAATTCGTTGTTTGGCTTCTATTAATCGTCTACCCAACACACGTGCTTTGTTGTGCATTCCATAGGAGTCTACCATGTTATTTGTGCAGTGGGAAATTCAGTCGAATTTCTAACCAAACTGCTATTTCAACTCAAAATTACTCAACAGATTTTGCCAATATCAAACAAGCTAGAGGTTTATCTTTCATTAAAAAAGTACATACATTTTTCTATGTGTAGGAAAATTAAAAAGATGATTTGAGTAGGCTGCAGTAATTTAATTGTAGGTAAGAGAGGTCATTTGCATATTCCCTAGTTTTTTTACCATCCTAATAATATTTTGAAAATTGTGAAGTGTTGCATATGTATTTAATATTATCTATCGGTATAGTCCTAGATAAGGAATATCGTAGAGGCCATTAATTTGCCTTTTCCTAAAACCGCGTACTAGGCACGGGTAGAGTAAAAAACCTACATAAACATGAATGCTATCAAATGTTACTTCCAGCTAAATAACTTCGTTAACGCCCTGTATAATAGTGAAGAAGGAAGCTAAATTTCAAGTCCATTGAATTCCAAAGCGCTTACAAAGGTAACATTCTGTATAAGCGTTTTTGAGCCAGTTGGGACAACCGACCCTTCCCACCATTGTACCGTATGCATGGTTCAAATCCTTACCACACCCTTGTTATCTTGCTGTTTTATTCATAAATTAGGTTAAGCCAAGGTTTAAGACATTATACAAAGCCCCTAACTACGGACTCAAGCTCAAAGTTTATATATAACTAGTTTATGCCCGCGGATTCGCAAGCGTTTTTTCTATGGAAACGTTTAAAGGTTATTTCTATCCCATGGAAACTGATTTATGCGATAAAAAGTAGCATAAGTTTTATTCGAGGCCTTGAACTACCTGTATGCAAAATTTTCGTTGAGTACTTTTGGCGTGAAGAGGTAACAAACATCCATCCATCCATACATCTAAACATCCAAACTTTCGTATGTATGAAATAAGTGTGATGCACCTACCTTTGGAAAGATTGGTTCGAACTTCTTTCACTAAGTGCCTTTTCACAATTCTCGGTGCAAATTATGCCGGTACGTTTAAAAGCTATCATACCCGGAAACCGGCACGTATGAAAATGCACTAATTATAAATTTGAGAGCCTAGTAGGTATTATGTATGGCTAACGCAATACCAAAACTAAAAAAAATAGTTTACTTGTGACCTGTTAAAGTTGCCAAACTTGCTGCTAAAATGCAACGGATTAATGTCGAATTCGAAAGCTATGCTCAGAATGATAGGCAAAATTGTGGCATATAGCTGCAAAAGCCAACAAAAAGAAAAACAAAAACAGAAAGTAAAAGAGTCCGTAGGAGGTATTGGATCGCTGTCATAGTAAGACAAGTTGTTTTTTCTATCCGGTAGGGGCGCTGCAAGGCTCTTAATGTACTATAATGAAGAAATGAAAAAACTTTTATAGCTTTTATAAACTATGCACAATCCATACTAAGGACTCCGAAAGGGGAAACATACCTAATAAGGTCCGCTGGTGTAGGTAAGTGGCTAAAATGTGGTCAATGAGTTGTCTTGTCAAACAATACAAATACATCAAGCTTAAATATGATTAGCAATTTTAATATCTTTGTACAAGCGCGGCTTCGTTTCGATAGACTTTTTAATCTCTGTTGTTATTTCTGTCCTTCAATTAGTGAGTATACTTAGCTAGAAAATACTTTTATTGTACACCTAAAACTATGAAACAATTTACAAATTAAATTATTATAACCTAGGTGACAATTGGCGGTCTTATCGCACAAGAGCGATCGGTCAAGGTCGTCGGATATACATGGGGTAAGATCTGTGTGGTACTACTTAAAAATAAAGTTCCTTTCCTACCTTACATGATATAATATATGGTGGTGCTATCCCCCGTAGATCCTACACGATTTTTTGCACGGCGGCGGCGTTTCATAATATGAGAGACTATGGTTAAATGTGAACTTAATTAGTCGTCAGGTAAGGCAATCGCGAACAAAGTCGCGGGTACAGCTAGTACTTCAATAAAATTATAAAAATAAAAACAAACCTAAACCTTTTCCTATAAATTTATAATATAAATATTAATATACCTACACCTATGGATAAATACATGTTTTAGTTAATTCGTCTTCTAAAATACTCTATTCCATATATTATGCCTCGCTTTCTTTTAAGTAGAAGCAAAAGTGAACAGCTTTAAGAAGACTATTATTTTTACTAATAACAGAAGAGAAGAATCTTCGCGACCACATCTTTAGCCCTCTCCTGGCTCTACCATTATCCTTGCCCTTTTCTGACATCACCACTGATAGCAGATCGTCCTGTGATGAGGGTAATTCCATTTTTCTGATAAGTAGATGCTTTAGGTGTCTTTTTGCCCGGATAGGGTTATATTCTTCACGGTTAACATAGCGTTAGAGCTTTGATACGGAGTCTTTGCATAAGTGGATTTTGTTGGGGAAGAAAACTCTAATCTTTCGCAACATTTTCACAGCATAGTTTCTCAAATAATGTGGCTGTCACATAAAGTCTCTTTGAGGGTTAAAACGCTCGTTCTTATATGATGTTATACAATAAAACGTAATCGAATTTAATGCAGAAACTGGTTCGATCCACTTATTAAAAAAAACTTAGATAAATACACATTTCAATCTCTTCAAACTCCTCAACATACATAGGTATAACTACTGGTAAATGTGGACGGGTAGTTTATCAAAAAGATTTTTGAAATAATATTCCATGGATTGTATAAGTAAGTATCAGAGAATTCTGAATCGACGAACGAATTAAAATCGGTTTTGAAAAAACCGTTCAAACCGTAATCACTTTGGAAAGTTTATAATGGTCGGTTGCTACTCCAGTTAACTTCCTGAATGTACCCATTGATCTGTTCCATAACTTTTCCGTATTTAAAGAATGGAATTCTTGAAATTCAATTTCAAGAGCAATCAAACCTTTTTCTTTCTCCACTTCTTCACGGTTCAGAGGGTATGCTGAATATGTTTGATAACGGAAAAATTTGCTATATTCTGCCCGTAGTAGACGTGTGTTGTTGTGGGAAGAAATAGCCTAGCTAGATAATCTCCGGCCTTAGACTATCTCTATGCAAAAGATCGCGATAAAAAAAGAACAAACCAAATAATATAGGTAGTTGTGATCAACGCCAATTATTAATAAATTTATTGTTAGAGAACTCAAGAAATAAAATGAATTAAATCAGAAGTCATCACAAAATATAAACCAATCATTAAAAGTTTTTTAAGGATTGCGATTTTGATGGAGGCTGATAGGTACTTTTTTTTTTTTTGTAAGGCAGGTATCATTGTAACAATAGAGTACGTAACAATTCAAATGATGTATTGCTTTACTTCCGCTTAATTTCACGGCGTATTTTAAAAACGATCTTGCTGATGAGTTCTATACTATGGAAACTCCAACCTCAGTTTACGAGTCACCTCAACGAGTATTAAAACCGCTCATATAACAAGGTGTCAGAGCCTTGACATGAATCCAGTCATCTTGTACTCGGAATATTAATCACCCAATCCAAACAAATTCTCGCATACAAACACTCTGAAAGTTAATGAAATTTTAAAATTCTCAATCTATTTTTAAGCTTCGTGTTTGTTGAGCGGTATGCGCGCGGAAAAATCGCATGTATCAGCTGAGCGAGTTACAATGACCAAAATACTGACAACGACTCAAGGTTGAACGCTCGCATTCTATAAAATGGCCGTAACGACACGGTGCCTGATTAAGACACGTCTCGTGAAAGTTCGCGTGAAACAGCACACCTATAAATAATTATTAAATATCTAATGCACTTACCAGGCTCTGGTATATGATGCTCTCCAGCACGGATGGTTAGAACTATCACTGGGTATCGGCCCACGGCGGCGGCAGGAGAGGAACTGGCGAGAGGCGCGGGGCGTGCGGCGTGGCTGGGCGCGCGGGTGCCACTGGGCGGCGAGACGGCGCCCGCCTAGCCGCCGCCGCCCCGCCGCACGTCCCTTATCACACGAATAAAATTTATTTAATGGATAACCCAATAGATGGAAAGCCTCACGATGAGATACCATTGATATTTCCCCGGTTCACGATGGGATTATTAATGACTTAAGTGCTGTTGGTGCGTTTCGTGCGATTTTCCGAATCGCTGCTCGTTTACAGATCGTTTGATACCTAATGTTTTATTTATTGACTAGTGAATTCTCGGGACTTGATTTCTATTGACCTGCTGGGAATGCCTCTTTATGGATACTGATTTCCATTAGATCTGCAATATTTTTAGTTCACTTAACTCAAAGAAGAATCCCTGAACCACTTTTATGGGTCACAAGCTTTCAGATTAGATAAGATAATTTTTATTGGTTCACAACACACAAGCAAATACAATGATATGATATAGCTGGTCTTCTGTGGCACCTAGAGCGCGTCACATGGGTATGGACAGACTCTTTACAATAAAGGTTGGTATGCAACTAACATAAATTACGTTAGACATACAACACAATAACAACTAACACAAAAACAAAATAAAAATTTTAAAAACCCCCCGACAGATTTTCATGAAACGTGGCTAAGAACACTCGGGATAAAATTATCTATGCTACAAAAACAACTAAAGGAAAATTGCTTCATCCGTTTGGAAGCTACGATACCACAGACAGATACACAGACAGACACGTTAAACTTATCACACCTCTCTTTTTGCGTCGGGGGTTAATAAATTACAATCAGAAACTGTGTTCATCGATTTTACGCATTCAAGCGATGAAGTTCAGTTAAGAATCTCAAGATCTTAATTAAAACACTGAAAGAAAATGAATGAGTTTCACATTTTCTTTAAATCCACTTCCTAGGCGTTTTGCTGTAGTCCTCAACGTGTTAATTGAATATTATTCTCATGTTGCTGGTTCACTGGATCTGCAATATTAACTGCCGAGTCTGAAAGCATTTTCTTTTCAATATATCGGGCATTGACCTACACGCTGCTGAGAATTCTTGTATTAAGTAATGAATAGGCACTTAGTTATTTATGGTATTGTCTAGGAGCTAGAGATCTATAAATCGCAAAGAGCGAGATACTCGAATCAAGGTACCTAGTTTAAAAGAATCTTTACCAAGCATATGCCTACTGCCCACAACTAGGCTACACAAGATAAATGTACTCGTATCTTTTAAAGGGCAACGTATACGCTTCTACAACAAAACTCCTAGTGAGTTGCAAAAAGCATCAGTAAATAAATTCAAACAAATTGTCAAAACCTTGTTCTGTCTTGTGCAAAATGGCTTACTATAAAATATCAGATTATCTAGAAGATAAAAAAAGGTTGGGACGGGTTTTGCTCCAACTCGAAAAATAACAACTAACAGGCTAAAGGTTTCTTCGTCGCTTCTTTACTTTAGTCTACATACCGAAGCGACAGAAATCAAAAATATCACTTTATTTCCGTGTCAGTGTTTTGTATTAAATTTTACCTTTTATATACGTACATTTATTGTATTTACGGACATAAGGAGTTTTAAATTTTGATTTTACTGATACATAAGGAGTAAAATTTGCAAATTTGTATGGAACGAACAGAACTACTTAGCGATTCCGAAAATAAACAATAATTTTCTTTTCACAGGACAAACATTATAATTTTTTTTTTAAGTAATTTTGTTATTTACAAAATCGTTATTCACAAGTTGATCCCCTCGGGGTCCAGAATCACCCCCTTTCAGCTTAGTAAGTAGGTACACATGGTACACGTGGCACCCTGTATATTCAGGACATTATTCAGGCATGTGTGTACCTAAGTTAACAGGAACCAGGTGAGCTATTCCACGCGCCGAGACGAGTTTTTCCAAAAAATACATTACAACACCACTAGCTACCCGACCAGTCTTCGTACGAATAGCGGAACATATTAAATAATAGATATTTCAGGAATAATTTTGCAACACATTGTTTTCATAGAGGTAATTCTATTGGCATAAGTACGTGGTGCACACAAGTAAAGCTCCAAGCCGGCATTATATTTACTGACATCCTCATGCATCATAATCATCATCAACCTAATAGGGCAGCAGTGGACTAACCACTGCTAGGCATAGGCCCCCCCTAATGAGCGCCATAGCGCCCTGTCTTCAGCTTGCCTGCAGTCTTTCGCAGGTCGTCATCCCACCTGCCTAGAGGGCGTCCTACACTACGTTTGTCTACTCGCGGTCTCCACTCAAGAACGCGTTTACCCCATCGGTTCTCGGTTCTTCGCAAGACATCGCCGGCCCACAGCCACTTCAGCTTGCTAATTCTTTTAGCTCTGTTGATAATTTCGGTTCTCTGTGGGATGTATTCGTTACGAATCCTATCCTTCAGAATCATTATTTCATTCAATTTGCAGGAAACCCCAATAATTTTGTATTTGGCTTACAAAGCTAAACTTAAACTTTATAACTAGCGTTATTATTTAGTACCTATCTTGCTGTGCCCTAACCGGGTCCATATTTGAGACTGAATATCTTTAATAACCTATGTACAATATGGTCGCAATAAAAAATTTGAATTTGAATTTGAATTATCCACTTACCTTGCTCATGTCTCCTCATCATGGTGAGCAGTATGAAAATCAGTTCGGTAGTTTTTGTGTTTGTCGTAGACTGACAGACTTGTGGACTTTGATAAGTATTAATTTATACGAAGTGATGTCTGTCTTGCTGGAGTGATAACCCATTTAAAATCAAACGAATATATAAATGGGTCACAGACGTTATGAAAACAAAGTCTACTTATGAAGGTGAAATCAAATGAATCATTCATCGCGCTTTTCAACTAACGTTTGCGTTCTTGTTTGTCTTTCTTCGTTGAATTTTCTTATTATAATAGAGTTGAGGTCTTCTTACCAAAAATATTTAAAAAAATCTGAGTTGAAGCCAAAGAATCGTATTCTAAAACGGAGTTTATGTGTGGATAATCTAGCAACAATTTCATTCACATTTTTAAAGAAGTTTAACAACTTCTTATGTATAAATCCATTGTGTAGAAATCCACCCTAAACCGAGTTTAAACAAAACACAATTTGAAAAAAAAAATGAGGAAGATTAAACTCTATTCTAGAATACACACGACCTGCTTAGCACCGACTCTTGTTTCCTATTAGTTTATAATACAGCCATTTTATGTTTCTCTGTCTGTATCTATTTGTATTTGTATTTGTATTTATTTATTCCATCGTAGGTACACTTGTTGTTACACTTGATTTCGTTACATTCTATATTTTATTCTTAAACAATAACACACATGTATTTCGCTGTAGGAAACACCATAAGGTACAAAGAAAAAAAAACAGACAGACATACTGAGAAAAAAAAAATTAAAAATAATTGATTAGGATCAAATAGATAATAAATTAATTAATTAAAGGGCATGTCAAGGTATTCATTTATAACCTTATTTTTAACCCCCGACGCAAAAAGAGAGGGGTGTTTAAGCTTAACGTGTCTGTCGGTGTATCTGTCTGTGGTATCGTAACTCCCAAACGGATGAACCGATTTCCGTTTAGTTTTTTTTGTGTCATAGATAATTTTATCCCGAGTTTTCTCAGCCAAGTTTCACGAAAATCTGTCGGGGGGTTTATTAAATTTTAAATTTTGTTCTTGTTTAATTTAACAATTATGACTTTTTTTGTTTTGCCAAATCCAGGTTATCTCTGTTTTATAAATGTCTATTGGCCACCTATAAAAGAAGATCAGAAACATCCTAAACTATTATTACTCGATACTTAAAATACAGTGTAAATATTCAGGAATTATTTAAGTATTAAAGCAGCTACAGCGAAGCAAAGTATAATCAAATAAGTTGCCGCCTCGAGTCTGCAAGTAGAACAGACAGATCCTTTGATGTGAGTGTAACTTTACGGGTCGCTGCGGTGAGAACCAACTGAACTCTACGACAGAATAAGTTATAGTTGATGTCAACAATTCTTTATTTCCATTCTAGCTATTATATATATTCTCACGCAAACCACAGAGCTAGACGAACATTGCCACTTTGTTTGTCGATATATCATTATTACCTACCATTTTTCATTTAGTATTATGTAAATTCCGTTGTAAGAAATTAAAGTAAAATCATCTCCTAAATTGTATTGTAAAGTATTTCAGTACATAAAGTTTATACGATAACTGTGTTTTATGTTGAGATCCTACCGTCCATGAGTTTATGGTTAAAGTCTCTTATAGCACGGGTATTTTTTGTAGGAAATTTCAAGGAGAATCTAAATATATATAGATATTAAGAGGTATTACTAGATAATAATCAAGAAATCAGCGAAATAATGCACCACATCCCATTTCCGCGCTTGCGAGCAGCATGCTGGCGAAAACCCTGCCACTCCAAGGGGTGTATCAGCGCGTAGGGTCTGCCATCTGAAGGGATAATTAGCCTATTATCTAAGTTAGGCTGTGTTCTAAATGTACGCCAAATTTCATCTTGATCTTTTCAGTTGTTTCGGAGATCTTAGGTAACAAAATTCAAAGTTCACAAATTTTATTAGTAGGATATTTATTCATTACTAGCTTCCGCCCGCGGTTTTTCTTTGTAGCCAATATTATATTCCACGTTTATAACTACATCAATTAATGTTTATCTGTGTTTTTTTTATTTCTGTACAAAAGTTTGTTTGTGTGTTGTATTAACAATTTTGTTTCTTCCCTCTTTCTTGTCTCAAAACTCAACCTATGTTGATGATAATGATAATTTTAATTAATTATTTCATCGGGTATTTAACGTTTACCTTTTGTTATTATTTCCCCTACGTTTCAATCGCGCGATCGTGGTCACGGGGCGACTTGATGTACTTCGAGCTAAAGTCGAGAATTGACGGCAGTGTCCACGACAACCCGATAAAATCATTAATTATGTTAACAAATCGCGAAAGTTTAAAAAGATGATCATTTTGCATTGATTAGATCACTGCTGGACATAGGCCTTTGGAGCGCCATAGTGCCCTATCTTCAGCTTGCGGCATCCAGCATCTGCCTACAGTCTTTCGCAGGTCGTCATCCCACCTGGCTGGAGGGCGTGCTGCTCTACGTTTGCCGAGTCGCGGTCTCCACTCAAGAACATGTTTACCCCCGCGGTTTTCAGTTCTTCGCGAGATATGGCCGGCCACTACCACTTCAGCTTGCTAATTCTTTGAGCTATGGCGATAACTTTCGTTCTCTGTATGTAGGATATATTCGTTACGAATAATATCCTTCAGAGAAACTCCGAGCATAGCTCTTCATATAGCTTGCTGATGCAATGCAAAATATTCTATATAATGTTTGAGGTAACAAAAATCCAAACTTTTTAACATAACCATCTAAACTTTCGCATTCATAATCGGTCTATTCCAATAAGTTCAACTCAAAGTTAAACGAATTGAACAAATAATCATAATATTAGTGTGATAGCATACTGAGATTTCTTCAACAAAAGATGTACGTTCACTTGGAAAAAGTCAGAATTTTAAAAGTAAAGTAGGTAGTACTGAAAAGGGAGTAGGGGGTAACTGCGATAATTGGCATAAAGAAGAAGAAATATCAAAGAAATATTATAGCTACTTAAGTAACAGAAATACTTTCAATAAAGTTTCGTGTAAGTATGGAAAATTTAAGATATTTTACAGGTGTTCATCATCATTATTGCGGGAAAGTTCCACAGAGAAAATGTCGACATTTTAGTTTTCCTATTCCTGTATTTATAATATTGGTGCTCATGCAATTAGTCTCCAATAAACTATTCCTCAGAGAAATTATTATTATAATCAGATATTATTATAATCCATCCATAAAACGGGGTGAATAGAAATGGACGAAATACTTGGCTGGTAGCAGTGGAAGTATCCTCAGTCGGTGACTGTTCACCTTCTGTGTCAGTCGATATGACCTCTGCAAAAGGATGTTTTGCTCTCTCATTGAGTCTCTATTCACCGCATTCTACATGTCTAAACAATTATATTATATTATATCAACGAAGCTCGCTTAGCGTAGAGTTGGTGATACGAAGCGTGTTTCACATAGAGTCTACGAAACGCTGATAGCGTAGAGTGTCTACGAAGCTTGTTTTATTAGAGTCTACAAAACGCTGATATCGTAGAGTGTCTACGAAGCTTGTTTTTACTAGAGTCTACGAAACGCTGATAGCGTAGTGTCTACGAAGCTTGTTTTTACTAGAGTCTACGAAACGCTGATAGCGTAGTGTCTACGAAGCTTGTTTTATTAGAGTCTACAAAACGCTGATAGCGTAGAGTGTCTACGAAGCTTGTTTTATTAGAGTCTACAAAACGCTGATAGCGTAGAGTGTCTACGAAGCTTGTTTTATTAGAGTCTACGAAACGCTGAAAGCGTAGAGTGTCTACGAAGCTTCTTTCATTAGTGTCTACGAAACGTTAATAGCGTAGAGGATCTACGAAGCTAGTTTTTCGTAGATGGTCTACAAAGTTTGTTCCTCGTAGAGGTTCTACAAAATCCCCTAACTATGATAAGTATTTTTATTATTTAGTCTTCGTCTATACAAACTTTAACACAATACGAAGGGCGAGCACTTGGAGCGAAGCCTTTCTAATGAAGCCATTTAACCCTGAAATAATCCAGGATGACATGTTTATTAAGGATAGACGCAGACGAGACACATTTTAATATGATCAAATCGTAAGTGTGGAGTGTACTCCAGAGTTGTGACACTGTAGTTTCACAACTGGATTGATTTTCATAATGATAGATTGATGAAGTCTTGCATACATTATTGTAAAGTATATTCGTCGTCGTGTTGGTTAAAACCTATTTGTAAGAAAATAAATTGACCTATACCCGAAATATCCCGCAAAATGTCAAAAACGAAGCAAAATATAAATAAATAATAAAATAGGCCGCACTGCCACCGGACTGCACAAAAATGAGCAGTAAAATATGAGCCTAAACTCGTAAATTTTTGATACACAGTTACAGCAGACAGCGCACGCTACGCGAACTTGCCGCAACCTAGCCACTCGTTGGCTTACACCTTGCTTCAAGCGAGTAACCCGTGCGCGTAGCCACGTGGGCCGGCCTAAAGCAAGGTAGTAAGACTTTTTTTTTGCCAACCGTACGTAAACAGCAGGCTCGCAGCTAGCTGTCGTCGCCGTGTGGACAGTGTGCGGTACCTAAGCGGACGTATGCGAGTGTAGTGTGATTTTAGTGCTTTTTAGAAATGCGATGACCTTTAAAAGGAGAAGAAATCACCGATCATAATCATCAGTGTTTAGGCTTTTGTCAAGTAAGGTGACGAAAGTGGTTCGTCTGTGTTATGCCTTGAGGCCTTGTCTCGTCAAATATTTGCAATAAGAGATGGGCGTCGGATGTTATGGCACCATAGCTTATTTACTCATGACGTCATTATAGCTTTTTGTGGAATCTGATGCTTTATGTTACCTACCATAAAGCACTTTAGGTAAAGAATAGAAAAAACCACTTCAGTTTTTATCTTTAAATGTCTTATTTATTAATAGTTACCTAACCTGACTTTCGGTGTAACGTAGAACTCTTTCCACCAGGGTAAAAATTATAAAAATTCGATATTGTTTTTTAATGTTACAGGTAATTATAAATTCCAACTATTGCAGGCCATATTCACTGTATGTAGGTCATGTATTTACTTATGTATAAATACCAAAACTCAAAGTGCTTTATTTCCTTAAGATCCTAACAGGGCTCTTGAACACGTCAGAAATATCAAAATGCGAACGCAAACTAAGAAAAAAAAGTGATCACTTTGGCTTATTGTTCACTTCAATCTTTTTTTAATGTAATGTAAAGAAGTTTATAAGAAATCTTTACCTTTTTAGGGTGTTAGTTTACGATTTGAAGCAAAGTCCGTAAAAGTAAAGATCATTCTACCATTGCAGCTCAATTATTGTTATTGGCAGACTGAATGCGGTCATCGAGTAGGTAAGCTAAAAATATAAAGCGACGAAATACTAAAGTGTAAGTACATCCTTGTGCATCCAATGAATCATCGACCAGGTGTTACTCTGTTTTAAATCTACAAATACCAAATCGGGAAACAAAAATACAACGAATATTAAATATTGACTCGAATGTCCGAAATCACGGATATCTGTGTCAACCGTTTTGTTTTTTATGTGAAAACCTATTGGAAATAGAGGATGTGATTGTGGAGCAAGAGCTAGGTTGAAACTATATTTGCTATTTAAGGCGCTGTGCATGGAAAACTAAGACTGTCAGATTGCATGTCAATATTACCAAATGTGGTCGGCAGAGGCGCTTATTTTTAACATAGACTTATGCAAAATTTATCTGTTGTAGAAGAGGCAAACTTTTGTTTTATTTTGGTTGATAGCACAATCACAAGGTAATAATGTAATGTTAACTAACATTTGCCCGCGGCTTTACTATCGTTGCATGTAAAATACCTTAATAAAACCTATGTCGCTTGAAGCTTCTCAATTATAATAAAAATTACATTCATCGATAGTTATTCATAGAAATCAGAAACACTTAAAAAAATAATATCATCTTCATGCATGTTAAAGTGCCGACAATATCACCGACCATTATGATAATACTTTATACATTAAAAAAATATACTAATTTAGTCAAAACAACTGAGGTCTAAATGGATTACAAAAGTGTCAATCGTTGAAGATATTTCGATTTGGTTTTGGAGGGCTTTCTCAAAAAAAAAATTAAAATATAAATAATGCTGAACAAGCCACACAACATCATCTAACCCCAAAGTAATTAGAGCTTGTGTTATGATATACTTATTAAATACACTACACAGATAGATATTTTTTATATACATAAGACATCCAGAACACCTGGAATAAATATCTGCAGATGGTACAAACATTTGTCCTGAGGCGGGAATCAAACTAACTGTAACCTCCTGTGTCGCAGGTGGACCTTTCCCCGCCGCGCTACAGAGGTCGTCAATCAAATAATCAGATATAAAATGAAATATAACAGTGATTTATTTCCTTTACCCCTTACAGGAGTCTTGGACACGTCAATAAATTCAAATAAGGTTCAAGAGTAAAACTGGGAAATAAAGTGATTACTTTAATTTATTGTTCACTTCAATCTTTTTAAGGTAAAGTAAAGAAGCGAACAAGAAACCTTTACCTTGTTAGGGTGTTAGTTTTCGAGCTGGAGCAATACTATTAGCAATACCTAAGTTTTTTATCCTCTAGAGATAGTCTGATATTTTGTAGTAAGCCTTTTTAACAAAGGATATGTTTTACAAATTGTTTGAAATTATTTTTTGATAACTTTTAACACTTTTGTAGTTTTGTTGTAGAATCGTATACATTTCCCTTTAAAAGATAATCTATAAATCGATACTATAAAAATATATCGCACGTCCTCTAAAAAACTGTCGTAACACAGAAAATGTGTCATTTGCGTTAAGTATGCCATAAGATTCCAATTTTTATTTCCTACTACTAAAAAAAACCGCCATATCTGTAGTGTGAAAAAAAGTAACAAGGTGGCGCGGATGTCAGTTTTTTACGGAGCGACAATGCGTTGACTTCAATCCAAAACAGTGTCGTATCAGTGCTTATGTAATGGGCTCGAGTGTTGGTGCTGCTAAAAAACGTCGTAAATTGTGATTATGACCCTAATTTAGATAAGAAATTTGCAATATCTGTGATTGAGTGACTGATAAACCGTTGTAAGACATTATACTACTATTTTCTATGATCATTACATTAAATTATTTCATTTCATAATCTACAAAACAGTATTAACACAGATTATGACACTATGTTACTAATCAACACGGTTATTTTTTTTTGTTTTTATTAGAACGCAAATGGTTGTAAGCTATGTTATGTCACTTTTCTGCATTTATAACCTGAAATCAGTTACAAAGAGATTTAATCAATGAAAAATTTGAAGAGATTGGTTTCAATGCCAAAAATTTAAAGACTTCTGAAATTAAGGTCTTCAGAGTAGTACAAGGAGAACCTACGAAAGTTTTTTATAAGCTTTCCTATAAATAAGACTATTTTCGCGAAGTTGAAATAAAAATAACGCGTAAAAGAAACTCCTTGCAAAACATTTCTATCAAAAAAGCTTACAAGTGCAGACCTAAAATAAAAGAAAATAAAAAAAAGAGATCTTCTGAGTTTGGTTGAGAGCAACCACATTCCAAACTTTTATGGCACATTCTACAAAAACTTGTAAAATACAATGACACACACGCAAATTAAAATAATGTCAATAACTTTTGTTAATTAAGAAAGCTTATTTATTTTTAGATTAGCAGGAAAGTGATTGATTAATTTATTTATTAGACCAATTTTTTTTTCCCAATTAAGTATGTTTAATTCTATAAATTACATTATAATTAAGTAAGCTTATCTGCTGAAAGTCTGAATAAGTATGTTTAAGAAAGCATATCGTCGGTCGGAAACAGTACTGGAACATTTCAAAATATACTGTTCTGAGTAATTGAGGGTTTAAGTTTTTGAAAATATTCAAATGTTAGTTGTCTTCATCTAGAGAGCCTTAAGTATATTTTTTTTTCTTGAATAATAATGCTGATTATAGACAAGTTTATTGTGTGTTGCTAAGGTTTAGCTGTCATTTGTAGTTTTTAAGTTATCCGTAATTTTGTGAAATGTTCCAGTAGTGAAATAAAACTCATCAATAGAATATTTAGAAATGTTCCAGTTTGACTCTGACATTCTTTAGTTAATTATGGTTTATTCGTGTTTTGTGCCAGTCGCGCTTTGAATGATTAGTGTAGTGGTCAGAAGCAGTTTGATTTTTAATAAATAAAAATTTAAAAATGTGTTCCAAAGCTAAAAGACTGCTTAATTTGGCAATAACCAACAGTTCAGAAAGTGATCATGATCAGTTTAGCGGTAAGTTTTATTGAAATACCTATGTAGCTTAAGTAACTAACTAACTAACTTCCGATTTTTGTGGGAAAGCTTTCTAAAATATTTTAAATAAAAGGGGAATGGTAACAAAGAAAGAAGCTTACGATAGCTTATAATAGTAGCATGGATCTCTTTTTGCTTATGCTAGACCAAGTAGTAGGCTCTTTCTTACCTACTTACTACCTAATTTTAGCTAATCCTAAGCTAACTAATTGTAAGTAAATTGTTTTTCTAATTTAAAGAAAGGAAGAAATACTGATCAAAAATTTTGCTAGCAATAACTTTAAGTTACA
Organism: Eupithecia subumbrata; assembly: GCA_949316285.1. Lineage (NCBI taxonomy): Eukaryota > Metazoa > Arthropoda > Insecta > Lepidoptera > Geometridae > Eupithecia > Eupithecia subumbrata. Next base: position 13,458,153 of record OX438630.1, on the reverse strand, counting down.
ATTGTTCTCTGTTTTTGCTTACAAGGTGGTGGTTGTATGGTGAAATTCGTTCCAGAGACAAAATTAGATGCTGTTCGTAAAGGAACTCCTGCGCATAATGTTGTCGAGCACCAAATTAGATCATAAGACCGAACCGAGGAAGAAAATTAATGGACAAGACTTACTTTTTTGTAAGTACCAACTTAGGTGCCAATTTAGCAACTCATGTATTTGGCTAGGTAGGAACTTTATTAGTATGGTAGGTATGTATCGTCAAAGTGCCTAGTTCTAATCTAACTTAAATAATAGATTCAGGCGTTACTTTTCCTCCCCCGACAAGATCCAACAAAATGTGATTTGCGTGTAACGCCCGTCCTCCCACAAATTGCTCCCACTTGCAATCAGAGAAAGTAAACAATAGACTTACGCAATACAAATTGCCCCGTAAATTACCCTCCAACTCCAAGAACGAACACAACTTAATTTTCAAAAGAAAAGACCACAACAACAACACAGTGAAAAAACTCATCAAAAGTAAGTCGTCAACTAGTTTCTTCTCTCCACGAGACATCATCAGGACACCACAACAATACTCGACTTTAACACTGAGACCGCCAAGCAACAACGACAGTCCTGCCAGAGATGTTGCCTCTCTGAGCTCCCTGCGTAAAGTTACTTGGCGGCCTAAGCTAAATACATGAGTTGCTGAAGTTAACAGTTGGCACCTAAGTTGGTACTAACAAAAAAGTTAGTCTTGTCCATTAATAATCTTCCTCGGTTCGGTCTTATGATCTAATTTGGTGCTCGAGAACATTATGCGCAGGAGTTCCTTTACGAACAGCATCTAATTTTGTCTCTGGAACGAATTTCACCATACAACCACCACCTTGTAAGCAGAAACAGAGAACAATTATAACTTAAAGTCATTGTTAGCAAAAATTTTTTCAGTATTTCTTCGTTTCTTTAAAATTAGAAAAACAATTTACACACAATTAGTTAGCTTAGGATTAGCTAAAATTAGGTAGTAAGTAGGTAAGAAAGAACCTACTACTTGGTCTAGCATAAGCAAGAAGAGATCCATGCTACTATTATAAGCTATCGTAAGCTTCTTTCTTTGTTACCATTCCCCTTTTATTTAAAATCTTTTAGAAAGCTTTCCCACAAAAATCGGAAGTTAGTTAGTTAGTTACTTAAGCTAAATAGGTATTTCAATAAAACTTACCGCTAAACTGATCATGATCACTTTCTGAACTGTTGGTTATTGCCAATTTAAGCAGTCTTTTAGTTTTGGAACACATTTTTTAAATTTTTATTTATTAAAAATCAAACTGCTTCTGACCACTACACTAATCATTCAAAGCGCGACTGGCACAAAACACGAATAAACCATAATTAACTAAAGAATGTCAGAGTCAAACTGGAACATTTCTAAATATTCTATTGATGAACCACTGATGCACTTTGGAATTAAGAGTACCAGCGGGACAATTCGAAATAAACCGATACTGAAAACAAAAAGATGACTAATATCAATTTTTTCTTTACCGGAATAAGTAGTTTTCTGTCAATTAGAACCAACATTTGAGCTGTACCATTAGTGCTTTGGAAACTTTATTAAATTCCCTACCATTCTGTATACTTATCTCAAAAAACGTGATTTCGGAAATGTTCCGGTAATGAATCCGACCGACGATATCTGCTGAAAGTCTGATTTTGTTAAATTCTATAAGTGATCTCGCAAATAAAAGTGATTTTGATAGTTCCTATACAAAATAGTGATTGAAGACATTGAAAACTTTTGTAAAAAAATAATAAAAGAGTTGATTATTCCTTCAATTTTGTTTTACTACATGGAAATTAAATTCAGATTGAATGTGAAAAAGGGTCATAATATCGGACTTTTTAGTTGACGTAAGGTAAAAAAAAAACAAAAATGCTTTTTTTTCAAAACTGTTTTTTTTATGTTCTGACAGTTTTTCAGAGGACGTGCGAAATATAAATATATATTTATAAAAATATTCGTAAAATAAAATACGTGAATGTTGGAATGCTGAATGATGAATTTCACGGATATAATTTTGTACACAATCTCAGTACTACTCGCTTACATAATTAATTTTATTTTCCGGAAATAAAACGCAACAATCATGAAGATAGTTTTAGTTTAGATTGTAATTCTACAAAATAATCATAAAAACCACAACAGACCATGCCTTGCTATCCAAATTGATATTCATACCGATATAAAGTATTCTTTATTATGTTGCTGCCTTCCAAGAACTCATGAGTGATTATGATTAACATGAGTGATTAACAATAATTTTGACAACTGTCATTGGAAATACAATTGTTTTGCATGTTTATTACGTTTTTAGCGTCTTTAAACATCTCCTTTACTTGACTTCTTTGTTACGCTAAAAAAAATATATTATATTGATGTCAATGTACACATATTGCCAATAACAAAAAAGTTATGACAAACCGCTCCGTTGAGGTTTTTCTATGAGTTATTAAAAATTTAAAGTAAATTATTATTTTTGAGTATCTGTCCTTTTGAGAATCTCTCTTCTCTAAGAGAACAAACCGATAGAACTACGAGTAATTTAAATTTGCCTGTAGTTCTACTGGTAGAACTACGAGAAAAAAAATGCAAATGGTTGGTCCTAAGTAAATCAGTTATCTAGTAAGTACCCATAACAAAGCTCTGCTTAGCTTCGGCCTTGGTGATGATGTGTGAATTCATCATCATCAGCCTATATAAGTCCACTGCTGGACGTAGGCTCCTATTTTAATTTTTCAGCATTATTTATTTATATATAAGGTCATCAAAATCGCCCTACCTATTTAACATATTTTAACTCGACCAATACTTTCCGTGCTGTAAACATGTTGAGTAGTACCTACCTATCTAGCTACCAGAGAAAAAACCACTATAAACCTATTCTACTTAATTGGTAGGTCTGTCAATGAATAAAATTCCTGCAAATTTCTTTTGGCTTAGCTTCAATCAAATATAGACTTTATTTCAATGACAAATGAACCATTTAACCCGCAAAACAAAAGTTGTCGTAAATCGTAATTCGTCCGTCGAACCCAGCTGTCATCGCGAAAAAAGTTACATAACCTCACGTCCGTCCGAGGAGGCATCCAGCCTCCGAATGAAGCTAGTGGAAGCTATTTTGAGCATATATTGAAAGGGATGTTTGAGTAATAAGGTTGAAATTCTATTGGCAAAATATTATAATTTTTGCAATTACTTCGCTAAACGCCTTACAAAAATGTGTTTTTTGGGTTTTATTATGTTAATGGTTTTATTTATTTAAAACTTTTTACATATGTCTTTAGTTGATAAAATTTCCTTTCATATAGTATTAAAATAATTAATGGTTGTCACTCAAAATATTGAGCATTTCGAGACGAAAAATTTTTTTCTTGTTCTTTCTTGTGATTTTTTTTTTCAAGATCCTAGATCGTTTTATAAAATATTTTTGTATAAGTCTTTTTTCCATACATTTGACTATACACTGTTTTTTTTTTGGGCTTGTAATATGTCGGAGAACGGCTAACGGTGCGACGAAAAAGTGTACTTTCTACGGTGTCGCTGTTTGGGTAGCGTCTTAACCAACGACAAAAAAGAGGGCTGTTATAAATCTGACGTGTTTGTAGTTGATGTTTGTCTCCCTGTGGCATCGTAGCTCCCAAACTGATGAACCTATTGGAATTTCGTTTGTTCATTGAGCATACAAAATACAAAATCATTTATTTCAAAATTAAATATACAAAACAAGTGGCAGGTGTCCCTGGTTTCTGTTTTAGTTTAGTTTAAACTGTATTACAGATAACCAGTCTTCCCTCCTACACATGGTTTCTAAATTAAGTTTTGAAATAAGCAGGAAATAATATACTAAAAACGACACTACACAATACTTACTACAATTGTAGGTACTCTATACTATTTATTCTTTTCCTAATAATGACATTTGTATTACCTACGAATCAAAACAAAAATCTTTTGTATAGACTGCAGGGTTCATGAGATCTGGACCGTGCATTGAATTACTATTACTAGCGTATGGAACGGACACCCGCGAACAACAACTTTGCGCCATGAGTTGTTGCCGGTCGGCAACAACTCATTTAGTCGTTCGCCTACGCCCATCGCGACACCGCATACGCATAAAATCAAGAAATAAATGCCGTCTTGCTTGTTAAAACGTCTAAAAATGAATCAACTTCGAAGAAAACAGATAGTGGCTTGACTTATCATCGGTTAATAAACAGAATATCAACTAAAACCAACCAAAATTAATTTTTGAACATTATTTTCTATTGTATCTGACATTTCGTTTGAAAATCATAGATTATGAAAAGTGATTCGTACAGATGGGATGTGTAGGTACCTACTAAGGGTTGGTGACAAAGGTTTAACTGATTATTATTTTTAACTCATATTACTCACCCTATGCCGTCTGTCTGATGATCAGTAACAGTAGTTACCTACTGTAGGTATCTCTTGCAATCGTCATTATAAACTAAGGCTGTATTATACCTAGGTAGGTATAGATATTGTCGACTAAACAAATATCTTAAGGTTTATAAATTTGTAATAGATCGATTGGGGACCTCTGTGGCGTGGTGGGCGAAGGTCTGCCTGGGACGCAGGAGGTGGGTTTGATTCCCGACTTGGGACAGATGTGATAAAGTGTGGGGTCTAGTTAGTGCAAGTACCTATGTAGGTACGTATGTACCTACTTGTTGGATAAAATACCAATTTTTTTTAAAAACAATGATTTAAACGCTCAACGATTCATTTTAATTTACTGTAAATATTTTCATGTTTTAAACTACGAGTATAATATAAATAGCTACTGCATTAAAATTTAGTTTTGTATGCACAATAGCTGTCTGAACTACCTAGTCTGTAGTGTCCCTTCTGCGGTGAAAAAATCTATGAGCGCTGCAGCGAATACTTGTGGGCGGGGTCGAGCGCGCTGTCATCAAGTTGCGACACGTTTTTTGTTTGGTTTAGCTACTCTAACTACTTACAACTCACTGGGACCGTGCAAAATAGTGCACGAATCGAAGAACTAGTTTTTTACCACGGGGATCTCATGAGTACTGAGATCTAGGCTTAAGATCTAGGCCTGGTTTGACAAGCAAATCCGCTAGACTGAATGACAGAATTAAATATTTTATAGACCCAGTTACTTTCAACAATAGAAATGCGAATCTGTCGACTCAAAAAATATCGGAACTTACGAAAGTTGAGATTTTTATCGAATCGACAAATTATGTACTTAACAAAGATTATTAAAGTGAATTTTTTATTGAAAAATTATTGAAAATGGTATAAAACTTATAGTTTAACACAGTAACTCTACGACGACTTTTTTACTTTTTATCACAGAAAAACGCGTGTCATACCGCGCTCGGAATCATAAAACAACAAAAATAATACCTAGGTACAATTTTATTCGGTTAATCGAATTTCTAAAAGTAAAGTCATTTAGACGCCTCAGTTCGCCTGCAAAGTAATACAAAATATTGAGCAAAATATCAAAATCGATTACAATTTCTTCATACAAAATCGATTGTCCTAAAAAACCGAATCGGTAAAGCATGAAGACATGACTATTTGCTTGTCAGTCGAACTACCAAAAAGAAAAGGTATTACAACAAGTCATGAACTCGTACCTATGCCAAAAAGGCTTGCATTATACTGCTCCGCAAGAAACTATGAGCAGCACTAGTTTTCCGACCATTTCCTTGTGTCTTCTTCCTGGCCGGTAACTACCACAGAGGCCTATGCAAAAAGGTCGTAGGCTAAATGCGGTCGGCTCAAAGGTCCACGTCCGACCCACGACACAGAGCTGAGTCCTTAACGTAGGTTGTGAATAGGTTTACGAAAACGAAAAAAGTTTGCGTTTCCTTCCATACATTTAGCGCCTTGCAGCGCCTCTACCGGATAGAGAGGAACTAATTTTCCTATTTTGAAAGCAATTGAATAGTTTCAAACAAACAAGAGTAACAGATGATACTGTGTGGATTGTCCAGCATTATTTATTTATTTTATTGTTAATTTAGAAACATGTAAAACATATACAAGATCAAAATTAAAAATTGAAAAAACCCCCCCGCCAGATTTTCTTGAACATGGCTAAGAACACTCGGGATTAAATTATCTATTTTCAATTCAATTCAATTTATTTATTTCGGTTATTCACCATAAATGTTAGTACAACTACCTATATACTATGTAATATATGACACAAAAAAACTAAACCAAAATCGGTTCATCCGTTTGGGAGCTACGATACCACAGACAGATACACAGATACACAGACAGACACGTTAAACTTATAACACCCCTCTATTTTTGCGTCGGGGGTTAAAAAAAACTCGATTTGCGGTTCCGAATGTTCTTGAAAAATTTGACAGAGGCTATTTTCGCGGAATATTGTACCTATTTCTGTCATTTTCTTTTGTACGTGTAAGCGAGATAGAAGTTAAAGTCTATCGAGCTGACGAAAACAGTTTAACGTACCTATACGTAAAACTTTTAAATCCATCATGGTTATTAACACTAAAGTCATTTATAACGGGATATTTACCATGATTTGAGTTTTGAGCTTTCCAATATTTCGTTTCCTTGTGGTATCTTCGGAGGCACTCAAGTATGTATAGTTTTCTGACATACAATACACAGCACCGATTATACAGATCAAAGGCCTAAACGGAAGTTATATAGAGACTTTTAATAGAGCACGCTGTGCACGCTCTAGCTTAATCATAATAATAACTGATTGGACTGGTTATTCCGTGATCATGGCGCATGAAACTGTACCGAAATATTGGAAAGCTCAAAACTCAAATCATGGTAAACATCCCGTTATAAATGGCTTTAGTACGTATTCGTAGTTTGCACACTCATACTAAGCATACTGTTGTAAATAATAAACTACGAGTCTATGTCTCAATTACCGGGGGCTTCTCTCTGGCTCATACGGACTGCCTGAGGCCGGTTTCTATTTCTACCAACAATTTTTATTAAAACCTTCTACACTTTCGCAATTTGTTCACATATTATCGATTATTTATTTATCGCTTACCTACGTTGTGTTTCATATCCCCTACGTTAAGGACGTAATTACAAATTTGACTCACTCGAATTAAGGTTTCTGAGCCTGCACACCAAAACAAAAACTCCACGCACACATTGAAGCCGCTTTACGCTTGTTTTTATACATTAACTAACAAATCTTGGTCCTAGAAGCTTTGGTAGGATTGGTGTACAAAAAATTGCAATAGCATATCAAGTTATTTATCTTTTATCTATTCTATGCATAAGAAAATAAACAAGATCCGTCAAGTGCAAGTGTTAATCGAGCTCCAAGGGCTTCGAACTTTTGTCAATTTACTTATAATATAGGTACTAATAATTTTCTATGATTTCTGATAAATATAGGTACTTCGGTTTTATTCGCAGTTTGAGACTACACTTTCACTATACGATTTCTTTCAAAACACAGTGAGGTGAGTCTATTTGACGCTTGGACGAAGGAAATCACCCTCTCTAGGAACTTGCTTACTTTTCCTGATCGAAGAAGATGGTTTGTCGTTAGCAAGGAGATGTAATCGTGACGTAAACGAATCGTGACGTCTTCTTTTTCCATACAATTTGGTACAGCGCCTCTATAGTGCGAACAGGGAACTACGCAAATACCCGTACATGAAAGAGACGTTACGATCTCGTCTCGTTACAAACGTCAAATAGACCCCCCAGAACATTTAAACTAATAATTTGACCGTCTTGAAAAAACTTAAAAATTACTTCAAATGCCATTGTTTTTTTTTAGTTCTAGATGAATAGGTATAGGTACGTACGTTTTGCAGCATCTCTGATCTTAATGATGATTCTACAATAAGTACAATATAAATAGGTACTCTTTATTGCAAACTAAGATAAAGTAAAACAGAACAAAAAAACACAAACACACAGATATTGTACAAGAATCAATAGTAACAGTTTTTTATAAATATTAGTTTTAACACAGCTATTTTCGGAGTCAGTACCAGCCAAACTATATTGCTTAAATTTCTAACCTTTGGATGCATTTTACAAAGACAGCATAAAAAACCTCTCGTCGTGTCGGTCTGCCGTCCCATCGGATTATGAGAAGATCGAGAGTGCACCTGTGTTTGCGCACACACTTGTGCACTATAATATGTCCTGCGCATCTGGCTAGTCCACATTGAGACAGGATGCCGTGGCTGAAGATTCGGCTAGGAGGACATCAATAAAGAAGGCCATCGGTGGGGAGGTCACGATAGGTTCCCACTGATGGGTTCCAACTCCTCGTAGTTACATTCTTCTCTGTAAAGAACAGATTAATACCTTAATTTTACCGAAATAATCCAGTCGTAAAATATTTCTGAAGAATTTGATTGTATTGAAAAATTAAAAACTGATTTCGAATCGGTTTAAAACAGTTTTGCGGGATAAATACAAATCTCTCGCTAATAAATTTTTTATGCGACTACTCCGGGATAATTTTCTATACAATAGCAAAAGAATCATCCAAATCGTTCCATTACTGACGAAGAAATCGACGAATATACATAAAAACATACATACGAACTCTTTTTTTCGAAGTTGAAGCTTTGTGTAAATAATTCAAGTGATTACAACACTTAAAGTAGCTCCTCACATCAAAAGCCTGTTCCACTGCAGGACACCGGCCTTCCCCTTATAAGCGCCTTATTAGCTTTTCTCTGGGGGGTAATGCCCATAATCCCCACGCTAGGCATGCGGGTTGGGTTCGCAGTTCGGTAGAAGAATGGTTCTGCAGGGGCGCTGCTGCCCGCCCCCGGTGGACATTCCTTAGTCGCCTCAACAGCAGGAAGAGTTGGGGTGGTGTAAATTCTAAGACACTATACAGGTCGCTTCAGGTAATAACCGTTATTGATTACGAGTTTTACTATAGATAGATGGTTTATTTGGCTTACAAATGGACAGCACAAAATAAAATCAAACATAGACAAGTAGGTAGATATAGGTTATATATAAAACAAATTTAAAGTACAAAATAATTGGTTAGATTCTAAAAGTGATATATGTACAATATGCACACTAACCTAGTCTACGTGACAAGTACCCAAGTGTGCCAGTGCTGCCGAGGTGAGCCAAAACGGATCAGTCTCAGCTTCATGCTGTTTTGAAACGGGGTGCAAAACAGCACTCGTTTTCAGTCTGACCCGGTCTTGGTGACACCAGGAACCGAGTCTATAGGGTATGCCCTATAGACTCGGTTCCTGGTGTCAATACGGTCAATATGGTGGTGGAAATACGTAAGTACATATACTTACGTATTTCCATACGTGTCGTGCAAACTAACTGCATATCATTTACACGTCAAATCGGAAAAACTGATATCTCTGGGAAAGCCATTCTCATTTCCCAACGAGATAGGTGTCGCAGAACACATGGATTAGAATACACACAGTTTGGTAATCAACTCAACGGCACAGATACGAACGCAATCAGTTGATCAACATGGCTCTATCTGGGTGATGGTGTTACCACAGCCTACCTATATGCATACAGTCGTTCGACGAAGGCATTTTGACAGGGCAATCGTGCGGGGCCAAAGGAACAGGTCGGGGGGCGGGACGATCCCGAGCAACTAAGGCGGTGATGTATTCTACTCGGGAGCGTCCCATCCCCGTCCCTTGCCCCCCGTACGATTTATCCGTCAAAACCACGTCGAAATGCCTTCGTCGAACGACTGTGTTACCAACCTGCGGAATAGAACTGCTAAGTGATGCCGCACACCATACACTTGTATTACAGTTTGTGCAGACAGACGCTGTGGAGGACTTCTTGAAGATAGAATAGAATAGAAAATCATTTATTGCCTTAATTCAGAAAATACACAAAATAAAACTATTATATATACTACTTAATTAAAACTAATAAATGAAGACAAAATGAGTAATTTCAGCATTTAGCTGTTATGCATTAATATGCAAGCAGCGCTTTTTTTCAATTTACCCCTCTCGGATAGCTGGTCACCGAGAGAGAGTTTAAAGTGATAGCGGGATTATAACGATCAATACATAAAAAATTAATATTCTAGTGTACCTGACATTGAGTAGATATGTGTACATAGGTACAATTAAATTAAATGCACGGCGTTTTATACAATCACAATACAGATTTAGTAAGGCTGAAATATTATTACGTATTTGGGTATGTTCATGTGTGTGTTAAGTAGGTACATATGTTGTGCATGTGAGAATGTGGTGTTATCGTGACATTGATTTTAGTAGTGCAAACAATCTACAGGTATCTTAACTGATCCATATCAATACCACAATCGGAAGCGTCCCCAAGACGCTGGCTGCATTTGCCCCGCTGTATGGCAATGCTGATGCGCTGCGCCAGATAGTCACCGTCTCTCGGGTCACGCGTCGCTTCGACCAGACGCTCAGATTTTTTTTTAAAACTCGAAGATCCTCGGAGCCCCTTGTCTTGACTCTATAAGTACCCTTGGTCCAGCCAAAACTTTTCAGGCATTTAAAAGTTATGGACGAATAAAGAAATTCACATATTCATGAACCTAAAAACCATTAGGTATACCTGCAATCCTTTTTTGGGCAGCCGTGAAAAATAGTTTATTTTTCCGTTGCTGCAAGGCTAGATACATACTGAATAGAATTCTCAAACGACCGAGTAAACGAATAACTATCATTATTTCTTCGCTCTGGGACCAATAGTGGTGATCAAGTGAGCTTCTTCAGTCTTTGCATTTAAATGTTGCATTAACAGCCATTGTTGGCAACACGTAGAACATAAAGCTAGTAACACTGCTTGCAGATTTGCAAAAAGATTAGTTTGAAGACAAGTCAAAGAAAAGCTGATTTGGCGTTTTTGCGTCCAAAACCGAAAGACGATACGGTTGTCTTCTATTTTGGAACTTACCCTTATGCAAACAGGGGTACCTACCTACCTACCTATGTTCCGTGGCATTTTAGCTCCCAAAATGATAGACTGATTTTGATCCTGTTTTAAACCCCAACGCAAAAAGAGAGGGTTATTTATAAGTTTAACGTGTCTGTCTGTGCATCTGTGTATCTGTCTGTGGTATCGTATCTCCCAAACGGATGAACCGGTTTTCGTTTAATTTTTTTGTGTCATAGATAATTTTATTCCGAGTGTTCTTAGCCATGTTTCATGAAAATCTGTCGGGGATTTTTAAATTTTTAGATTTTGTTCTTGTATGTAACATATTTTATAAGTCTGTTCTCAGTTAATTTTGATGAGAATGAAAGCAGGCATTCTGTTATAATGGTTTATGTATCTATATATATATATATCTTAGGTATATATATATCTTAGGTATATATATATATCTTAGGTCTATTTTGTGCCCAATCGTTCAGGTAAAATTAGCTTTTAATCGTTTAACTTTTGCCGTGTCACGCTAGCCCAATATTCTGTTCATACGTCACTGTGCTTATCGAGAAACCAGAAACAAGGAAAGTTTCGATCATAGCATAGCGGAGCTAACGGTTACCGAAATAACATGAATATTTCACTATTCTAACACTCTTAGTTGGTAGATCTAATAATTATGTACCCAGTCAGGGTGTAGCAAATTGAGAAGATGGGTACTAAAGTTAACATTCAATTATTTACTGTCACATTATTATAGATTATCATTAAAAAATTCAATAAGTGTATAATAACATTTTTTAAGTAGCATATTCATTAGATGTCTATTAAGATTAATGTCGGATGTATCTTTTAAATCGTCAGGTATCTTATTGTAAATTTTTGCCGCCATTTTATTTGGGCCTGTATTATGAGTTCTAGTTATTTGTGCAATGAAAAGAAATAAATTATGTTGGACAATTCACAAAACGTCATCTATCCCCAAGGAATAAAGAAGAAGAGAACAGATTTGACCCTTAAGGTAGTAAACATAACATTCAAAAAAAATCTGACGTGCAATCTAGGTTTGATGCATTATTTCTGATTTTTAAAACTTGTTTAAGAACTCAACTCCTCAAACCTCAACTAACAAAAAAATAAGATGACGCTAGTGCATTCACAGATTAGTGAGAATTCTCAAAATTTGTAAGCTAGCGGTTTCGGCTTCAGGATGCACGGAAAATTACCTTACATGTTATTCTGTTATCATTTTGGCCATAGAAAGTACTAATAGAACAATATATACCAAACAGATAGCAGAGTTATTATTGCAACACAATCTCGTAATTACAAAGGCAAGTGTTGGCACAGTCGTTTTTTGCCGGCGGTTCACATGACAATCAGAATCGATGGGTTTCATAGACACAGTAAAGCCTACGAGTTTTTCAGAAGGCTCACTTAGAAATTAATGAGCCTTAGTAACTAATCTGAATGACATTTTTTATGAAATATTTATTTATTTATTAATCACTAGCTTCTGCCTGCGTCTTCGCACGCGTATTTTCGGTATAATAAGTAGCCTAGATCCTAGGTAACAAAAATTCCACATTTCACAAATTTTGGCATTTATAATATCGTAGAATATCATCATTACAGGTTTCTTTTTAACCTTAAGGCGATGCTAGATCTACGTAGGTATATAGGAATATTAATGACTAAACTCAAAGGTTTTTGCTAACTGAGGTGTCAAAATTCTAGAATTCTAGAGGTGGTACGGTAATGAGTGCTCAAAAGAGTGGGCTGGGTGGAAACATCGAAAGCCGAAAGCCATAGATTAATTAGATAAATGAAAATTCTAATGGAACACACAATCTTCATAAGCGCATGGCACTATGTGTGCGCGTCCAATGCGTCATGAAAGCGCAGTCCAGCCTTCCAGCTATAAGTTTCAGATAGCTACTGGTACCGCTCCTGACCCGGCGCATCATGGATGCTGTTATGTTGCGGATGATTGCGTAAAAGTCAGCAACGCGGGACTCTGCAAACATCCCAGACGCGCTACAGAAGCGGGGCAGTCCCAGTAGCACTCTGAATCCATTAACTTTACAGTGATTATTTTAAACCAGATAATAAATTATTTAGGTATCTAACCTACAATAATATCCAAAATTTTGTAACTGTATCTCTTGTTATAACTTACTAGCTGCATTCTTACTACCCGTTGTCCTATTACCCGTTTTCCCGTAGGAATGAAGCATTTCCCGCGGTAAAAAGTAGCCTATGTTCATCAGGAATAATGTGGGCTTCTAATGGTAAAAGAATTTTTCAAATCACTCCAGTAGTTTCAGAGCCTATTCAATACAAACAAACCAACAATCAAAGTTTTCCTCTTTATAATATTAGTATAAATATATAAGCGAGCTTTCTGGGTAGCTTTTAGCACAGCTATACCGTGCCGTGTAGTGCCACTGCACTGTATGCATTGTGCATTAGTCTAATTGAGTTTTTGTCGCTGGATATTGACTTACTGGGAATTCGGACACCGTTTTGAATAACTACTACGTACCTATAGGCTCCTACTAGCTTCTATTCGCGGTTTCACCTGACTGAGAATAGAATATAAATTTTGTTGTTAAAAGACTTACACATACTAAACTTAGACTAAAATACATAATTAACTTACCTAGAGGTAGATTAAAATACAAGGTGTAAACCCAGTAACAAAATGGCTCTGCCTCAGCATGAGTTGGTTGACTAGCAAGCTATCAACCAACGCTGGTCTTCCGTCAGAGCCACATGCTGGCTTTACGGACTAACTATTCAACAGACAAGAAAAACAGAGAAATATAAAAAAAACTATCAACAAAAAAAGAAAATTCTTTAATTTTACATCTAAAACTATGTTAACTTTGCAGGTTCCTTATTGTTGCTCCTGACCTAATTATGAACTATATCTCATCATCACCGTCCTATATTAGTTCACTGCTGGACATAGGCCTCCCCTACTGAGCGCCATAGCGCCCTTGTCTTCAGCTTGCCGCATCCAGCATATGCCTGCAGTCTTTTGCAGGTCGTCATCCCACCTGGCCGGAGGGCATCCTACACTACGTTTGCGAGTCGCAGTCTCCACTAAAGAACATGTTTTCCCCAGCGGTTGTCGGTCCTTCGCGAGATATGGCCGGCCCCTTCAGCTTGCTAATTCTCTGAGCTATGTCGATAACTTTTGAAGCTAGATACTACATAAATATTAATACTCTCATACAAACTTCAATTCAGCCATTATGTTCTTACAAAAACCGCTGCCTTTCAATGCATCAATACGAACCTATTTCTAAAATCTATAAGCATTCGTTATGTTTGTCTGTTTGTTTTATTTCTTTCTTTATCAACTGAACCAACCATTTGTCAATAATATTGTAGGTACTGCCCGTGGCTTCGCACACGCTTTTCCAGGATAAAACTAGCCTATCCGGAAATAATCTATCTTCTTTCCAAATTTCAGTTAGATCCGTTCTGCCGTTTAGGCGTGAAAATTTAAGCACTAACAGACAACCAAAGGTACATTGGCATTTATTTATATTAGAATGGAATGAAAATAATGGATTAATTTGAATTTGGGAAAGCTACAATGCGTCACACTAATATTATAAATGCGAAAGTTTGGATGGATGGATGTTTGTTACCACTTCACGCCTAAACTACTGAACGGATCGGGCTGAAATTTTGCATACAAGTAATTCTAATCCTGAGATCAAACATAGGCTTTTTACTTTTTATCCCATAAATCAGTTCCTATGGTATAGAAATCTCCTTTAAACGTTTCCATAGAAACAACGTGAGCGAAGCAGCCGGCAGAAACTAGTAGTTCATATGCGGTCTTTATCTTTACCTGGGGTATTTACTTTTAATAAAGTATTATATTTAACACAAAGTGTCCCACTTAAATGCTAAGGCATTTCATTAGATTCTACTCTTGACAACACACAACACTTAGATTTTGTAATTACTTTGCAAATCTTCCAATTACCTGAGCGAGATGTAACTAGAAGCTGCAGAGATGGGATTTACTGAAGACGCCCTCTACCCCATCTAAAGGTCCTAGGACATTAAGGCGATCGACACACTGCCACGCACCACGCTGCATCTTGCGTAAATGCGGGCTCTAACGTTGCTTGAAAGTTTCTCGGTTTATATAGAAAACACGCACAGTCCAACACACAGAAAATGCATCCACGCGCGTACATGCAGATCACGCATTCAAGTACGGAGAAACATGCATCCCTGCGCGTAGGTGCGGATGAGACGCAAGGTATGGCACACCGAGTCCCACAGTGCCGTGCGTGATTTTGGAAGGGCTTGAATGAAATGAGTCAGAGTGTGAATCTACAAAACGTAATTAAGCGCGTGAGTGCGTAAAAAACGCGCACGATGATGCAGATCTGCACTCCCGCAAGTACGCGCATAGGTGCGTCGACACGCAAGATGCAGCGTGGTGCGTAGCAGTGTGTTAACCGCCTAAGTCTTGTCTTCTACCTTACCTTTGCACCAACCATTTAGCTTTACATCAAAAAAACGATTCTTTAGATTGTAAATTACTGATTATACCCGTCCCGACAGTCTGTAATTTTATTCAACTCCAGCTTTAAATTTTTAAATTCTAAGTCTTTCACGAGAAAATCCTAGATATTTATAATATAATATCTAATTGTATATATACCTGCCTACTAACTATTTATTTTCACTATAGGTACAGCCACATTTTTAAAAGACAGTGATTTTGTTCATTTCGAGCTTTTAAATAATTTTTAAATTCTTAATTGATTTCGTTTGACCACAATCTTACCAGAAAGTGACGATCTAGCCGACTATGTTTGACGATGATGTAGAAGACACCTATATTAAGCTTTTAGTTTTTACGCGTCTACGGCGAAGTAAAGAGAATTTTTTTTACTGACTGTATTAAACCTGTCACATATGAACCCACGTGCTAAACCTAGCTAACATAAGAATTCGATACAGCCATTGTTCTAGGTAGGGCAATTTCTTAACCAATGTTCTCTTAGCTTGGGCCTCAGTACAGCAGCAGAACGGTGAGGACCATGTCGTTTTGCCACCTACGGCGTTGAGGATTGACCATCTTAAACCTGAACTGCAGTGGCACTGATGAATTAGTCAGTCTATTGTGGAGGTCAGGACACTTAGTATTCGAAGACGATTGGAGGAGGTGGAAACCTCTGAAGTTTGAACTGAACTAACAGACTTGGTGTTTTGAATCATAAAGCTTGGGGTTTTTGAACCTAAGCCAGGACTTAGAAGTGTGAAGTTTTGAACGAATGAAACTGGAGTGGTGATCAGTGATCGGTGAATGGACTCGTGATGAGGTGTTTCGTGGTTTTTGGTAAGTTAAATAAAAATAAACAATCTTAAATATGACATGAAAATTTACTAAAAGATAAACTTTGGATACTAAAATTGTTTCTCAAAAGCCCGCTTCCGTACGCTGCCGAAGCAAACTGCAGCTTGTGTTGAGGATATCGGATGACCGCTTCTTTTCATTCACAAAATTAGAATTTTTTGTGAAAATGAAACTTAACACCAATGCCTGGAACAAAATTTGTGCAGGTCAAACATGCATTTTGTAGTCCTGCGACTAAAATCGAATCCGCAACTTTTTGCGTATCCAGCGGACTTTCTCCTATTGCGCAACAGTAGAGGAGAAGGTGGTAATGTGGCCCCCCCATATTGTTTTTAGAATGTTAATTTGAAATAATAAATCTTTAAATAAATATTAAACATTAAATGATTCAAAAATTAACAGTTTATTGACATAGTCTCTATTCAATGAAATCCCCAAAATATGAAAAGCTCTCCAGGGGTGGTGATGATTGATGGAGCTGTTTCAATAAGGAAATATTGAAGGGGGCCAAAATAACTGCAGGGACTATATGATCACCCCATAGTTCTTATAAATTGACTCCCTATGCGCTTATCAACATAATTGATTTCTTATAGGTACCTCAAGTTATAACATAAGATAATGTAGCGTTTCATGTAGATAAGTAACCGATTAAGCCTGACAATATTTAAACATATCAACGCATTATGATGACTGAACAAAAAAATCTCAATAAAGATCAATTAGCGAGAGCCAGCTCAACCGGGCTTTGTGCAAACTATCCGACAAACAAATCGATATGTTCAATGTTTGCACGCCGGATCTGGCTGGAATATTTCCTGGTCTTTACAGAGTAAAAACGTGGTTTGTTATGTTTTCATATTTTAGTCGACGGGGTGGAATTGTTTTAGGTTATAATTTTTAAACTAACATCCGTATAGAATATTGATGATGATAGTATTTTGTGGTATGATTTAGTGATGTAACACAGAACGATACTTACCATTAATTTTTGTATGCCTAATAGGACCACAATTAGTACCTACCCATACAATATGTATGACATAATAATCTATTGATAGGGAAATAAAATCCTACTTTATGTACACATTTTCGCTCGATAACGGGAGCGCGAGAGCATTTTTGACAGGTTTCAGTAGACGGTTCATCGCTATGCTTTAGCTCCGTCCACATCTTGGCCGAGTCATCGCAAAAGTCCTCTGTGGTGACAGATTTGACAGTATATCTGACGCCATGACTCGGCCAACATGAAGATGAATCTATGCTTGGTATAATAAAATAACTGCGCCAGGCGCCGCCGCCAGGTTACTATTTTTATGAAAACTATTACTATAGCCATTTTACTTTAAGTACTATCGTGATTTGACGAATTCATTACGGATGTAAGCGGACTCACCAAGGAAGAAGTCCCTCGTTAAGGGATGAAATTTTGGTGTTCTTCCAACACAAATATTTATCGCGTACCTTTTGTTTTCATATCCCCTACGTTTCTACCGCGTTACAGCGATCGTACGTCACGGGGCGACTGGATGTACTCGGAGTTACATCCGATTAAACCATTAACTATGTTTAGAAATCGCGAAAGTTTAAAAAGTTTTACAAATAAAGTATTACATTGTTAGAGGCAAGAATCCAACGACTATGTCACAAAGCAAAAAAAAAACATTCACTGCGCTGTATTCCTATGAACAGTACTTTACGCATTCAGAGTACCAGGATAGCAGAAGTTGTTTGAAAATGCATTGATTGGAGATTCACTGGTAAAATCAAATCTAAGTACATGTCTACTTCCTTCGCATTGATGCTACCTTGGTACCCAGTTTAGTAAATCTTGTGTTGGAAAATGATACCAAGACAAGCACTATGGTGGTAGGTTTTCGTCCCGACTTACCACCAGGGGTAGGCTTGGTGGTAGGCCGGTTACTTAGTGTGCAGCGCAGCATCAGGAGGCGGACTTCATCCATAATCGGCGGTAGAAATGAAAAATATATTTATAAATAAATAATTTTTCGACATGCGTTGAACAAGGATAGCTAATAATTGGATTGTGACGTTGTAGTGGGGCGCGACCCGCGAAAAGCGTCTAAGGAAAATTCGACAAGTACAGTTCGAAAAAAACATTTCGACTAATAACAATTCGACTAAAGCACTTCGAACTTGAGCTGACCCGACCTGCAGGCGTTCCACCTCCGCGAAGCGGGGAGGGGGTCAACATTTACTTACTCCTAACGAAGCCACGAAGGTTCGTGGCGACTCTGTGACTGAAAGGGTGTGTACTGATAATATGTATAATTGCACCCAGAGCCATATGTTGACAGAATTTTTTTTTGTTCTTGAAACGAATTGTCGTTAGTCGATTGTCGAAATGTTTTTAGTCGAATTGTGTTTTAGTCGAATTTCCAGCGAAAAGACCTTTGGACCATGAACCTGTGTGACAAAAATCCGCTTCAGCTCCCACTGTCAAGGAAAGAGGGCCCATTTTTCAAGGTTCAAGCTACAAGCTCTTCAAGAAACACATGTCATTCATCTCTGCAAGGCAGTTTCAATATTCGTGTAACAGCAGGGCTGCTATTAATCAATGTCAAGATAAAAAGTTTCCATCGGAAAAGTGCCTGCTCAAAGGAAATAAAATATATTCTCACCAATATTTTTGTATGAGATTGTCTGTATTATTTGGAGTGGATTATTTCTTCGGAGAACTTTTGGTAGAACCATTATTTAGGTACGTACATTGGCATTTTGTGTAGGTATTATAAATGGTTAAACTGGCATAGCTACTTACAAAGAACGAAAGTCAAATATTGGTCCGCAAATGTTAAACAACTCAACTCAAACTCAATAATATAATTCTAATGTTTTCATAAATAAAAGAGTTTATAAGATATTTTTGCTTTAGAGAAAATCTACAATTTTACTTAAGTCGGAAAATAAAACACAAGATAGGTACCTACATGTGTTTATTAACCGGCATTTCCATTTATAATGATAGCAAATCACAAAAGATTAAAAAGTGACATAAATAAGTACCGAAGGTACCTAAATAAATACTAAAATAATTAATCATAATAAATATTTTTCAGTCCATTACCATACGTTTCAAAAGGTCAAAGATAAATTATAAAAAAATATCGTACATACTGATTATTTTTCTTTGATTGAATATTTCTATTAGTTGATTGTAATTTTCTTTATGAATAAAGCATATTATAAAATAAACTAGCGACTCGACCCGGCTTCGCACGGGTGCAATGCTGATACTAAATATACTACAGAATCGGCCCCTCGGCCGGTACCGCCGCAACCGCTATGTCCCTGCATTTTAAATCTGTAATATCTTCGAAAATATTCATTTAAATTACATGCTGTGACGGGCCATATTGATTTATATTAAATGCACAATGCATTTAAGGTACTTAATTGGATAAGGATTAATGCTGTATCGCTTAAAATCGCTTCGTAAATAAGCCATTATTTCTCGTAAAAAGTAAAGGATAAAAAATGGTTATTGTGGGTTATCCCTAAGAGATAGACATATACCATCGCAGACTTTTTTGTAGACCTTTTAGGTGTACAATACTGTAGTACATTATCTTGATGAATCTCGTAGGTTTCAGCCAGCGTTTGCATTGGAAGCGCAAAAAAATGTGTTTATTTACGACATCACAGTAGAAACTTCTAAAATGATCAGTGTTTTTCTACTATATTATGCATGTATTATACATATAAACTTTCTCTTGAATCACTCTATCTACTTAAAAAAAACATAAAAATCCGTTAACCATACATAGGGACAGACAGACAGACAGACAAAGGGAGCGATTTTGTTTTATGCTATGTAAAGACAATGCTGAATTATTAATACAGCATCGTCTAGCCCCAAAGATTATACAAACATTTAGCAATTTTTTAGCTCTGCTTTGGGCTAGATGATATTGTGTGGATTGTCTGGCTTTATTTATTTGCTTGCTCCTGCCCGCGGCTTCGCACGTGCTTTTTAAGTAGCTTAAATCCTCCTTGCCATATTTCTTATTGAAATCCTTTCAGCCGTTTAGGCGTGAAATGATACAAACAGGCAGATAGACGGACACAGTTACTTTCGATTCTATAATATTAGTATGGATTTTATTTGCCCAGAGGGAATCGAACCCGCATCCTACTGCGTCGCAGGTAGGCCTTTGACCGCTCCGCCACTGAGGCTTTCCCGAAAAGTATAAATAAATAATGTTGGACAATTCACACAACATTATCTAGCGCCAAGCTAAGCAGAGCTTGTGTTATGGGTACTAGATAACTGATATACTTAAAATACACTACATACCTAGATAGATATTCTTTATTATACATAGAAAACATCCAGAACACCTTAAACAAATATCTGCAGTTCGTACACACATTTCTCCCTAGGCGGGAATCGAACCCGCAACCTCCTGCGTCGCAGGCGGACCTTCGCCCGCCGCGCCACAGAGGTCGTCCCCAAAAGAGATGTAGGTAACTTTCCTAACATTGATTTTTAAGTAAGTACGTATCGTAAAGTATGCAAGCCTGCACAAGCACGTTATGAAGTCAACGTGCATTTTATCTGTGCACTCAATCTCCTGAACGGCAAGCTTCCTTTTCCGAGCTAAGATGTTCTAAATTTCACTTTGATGGAAAAGGGGAACCTCTCCGTGAGGTAATAGGTACTTAGTGTTTATTTACAGACACGATTGCAGAGCGATCCATAAAAATGTATGGAGCGTTTGTAGATATGGATCTATATTTTACAGGAAAAATATAGAGAAGTCTGTAAAAAGATTTTATTCTGAAAAATGGTCAAAACTGGGGCAGGGGATAATTTTCAAAAGGGGGGACTACCCCACCAATGTATATGAAAGCTATCTTTTTGAACATTTCAAAACAGTTTTTCAAATTTCGGTAGGTTTCATACTTTTTGAAATATTTTGAAGAAAGTCAAAAAATTCCCATTCAACCCCCTCCTAAGGCACTTGCGGTCACTCCCGGAGGTTGAAGAGTGCCGGTTGTGAACTTTCGACAACCCTAACGTTGGAAAAATCTGGATATTCGTATTTCTGCGATAGTTCCAACAATCCATGGAATTAGGTCGTGATAATATTAGGGCATATGTAAGACACTTTAAGCAACCGTTTACTGAAATATCTCGTCCTAATACGGCGGATTATTAAAAAAAAACTTAAATGAAATAAGTTCAAATAATTTCGTAATGGTTGAACTTAGGTATTTTTTTATTGCACTAAAATATGCGCCGTCGATGGTTTTATGTACCAGCATAATCGATTTGATTTTTGTTTTTAGATTTAAGAAGTTTAGTTTTTTTTTATTATATATCTGGTAAAAAAATTATAATTATCAAAAATTCATTTCTCAGAAACTATGATTAATAAACACGCGGGAGTTTTACTCTCGCATTTAAATTGATTCAAACTATAGGAATCTGCATTAAAAAAGGGATGTCACAAAATCGGCTCTCGTAAAACACTGTGACTCGCACTTGACGGATCTTGTTTACTTACGTATTCATAGTTTGATGGACCGACGACATTGTACCGGTCGGAGGCAGTTGATGGATAGAGGCGGCTCAGCACCGCTATTTGTGGCGTTTGGGGAGGCCTATAGCCAGCAGTGGACGTATAAGGGCTGATGATGATGATGATGATGATTCGGCTCCTTCCCATCTCGCAAACTTCCCATCTCGTTAACATTTTTATTTTGAGTGATACAGTCAGCTCGAATGACATCATACATTATGTACCTACCTGTTCAGGGCCTGCCTGCCGAGAGAAGATACCTACTGAAAAAGCGCGACCAATTTTAAAAATATGAGTAATGCAGCCCCATAATTACAGGGATAATAAACTAATTTTCTAGCAAAAAAATCAGGGCATTGAGGTATATTAGGACAAAGGTGGTTTGTTATGTATCTGATAACAGCAATCTATTAATCAAAGACTTTCTTAGAAGGAGCATCTACCTAGGTGCTGCTACTAAGAAAGTCTTTGATTAATCGAAGATCTCGATTGTTACGGACAGACACATTAAATTTCTCAGTTTTTTATTTCACCTCTTTCAATTTTTATTTTTAATTAGTTTATGCCCGCGGCTTCGCACGCGTTGTTTCTAGAAACGATTTAAGGAATCATCCCATGGGAACTGATTTATGGGATAAAAAGTAGGCTACGTTTGATTCCAGGATTAGAATTACCTGTACCTATGCAAAATTTCAGCCCGATCCGTTCAGTACTTTTGGCGTGAAAAGGTAACAAACATCCATCCATCTATAATTCCTTTATTTATTGTATGTTTATTTTATTATATATTTTGTCGTTGTAAACGGACCACTCCAGACACCTATGGCCCTCACTCAAAACCAGCGCTGGGACACACCAGTGTTCATCCAGCACAACGCTGAGTGGAGGCCTTAATTGCCTCAAACCCTGCTGCGCACAGAATAAAAGAATTGTATATAGTATTATTTTGTAGCATAAGTTCTCGTTCTGTGTAGTAGTTTTATGGTAAATAACAATATTTTCTTTCTTTCAACTCCCTGCGACCACTACAATGTCGTCGGTCCATCGAGCGGATGGTCTTCGTTTCGCGTTGCATCGCTGTCGCAGTTTTTCTTACAAATTATTGGCAAATTATCTCGGTATCCAGCATCCCGACCATCCAGGTGTGTGTTGAGAAAACATTCTTCCTTTCCCGAATAATATCATTTTTGACACTATCATAAATTTGTGTGGGGGCATGATACATATCCCCTTCAGCGGTAAATACATTTTCCTCGTGATGTGGGTACAAATCAAAATACTATTAAGATTTATATGCATTAGCGCGATTTCCGACCCCGGTTCTCTGGCTTAGGTATTCCAGTTTTCCCCCACAAAAAATGCTTTTGTAACTTGTTAGCGATGTGATTTTTTACAATGGTGCAGGGCAGGGGAGAGTCGGATATTACCGAGCCCCTATGGGAGAATGACTATAGCTTAGTTCGGGATGGGGTTTGGATAGAATAATAAAGTATTTAGACACTGAAAAGAAATTTATTAGGCTGTATAGCGTCGTATAAAGTCAAAATGAAATACCTACAAAAAAAAATTATCAACATATCAACAAGAACAAAATTTAAAATTTAAAAACCCCCCGACAGATTTTTATGAAACTTGGCTAAGAACACTCGGGATACAATTATCTATAACACAAAAAAAAACTAAACGAAAATCGGTTCATCCGTTTGGGAGCTACGATACCACGTTAAACTAATAACACCCCTCTCTTTGCGTTGGGGATTAAAAAATGGGCAAACGCGGTATCTTATACGATAACCGTGCACGAGGTGAATGGTTCCCTATACGTAGATTCTCAGTTCATAGCGAATTTTATTCCAGAAAATGTTTATGGGAATCTTTCCCGGCGCGTAGCGATCCGATGCTGAAGTATAGTCAGCGTTCATAAAGCCGCGCAAGTAAGATACCGTACCTAGACACTTTACTTCATAATAATGAGATCTACAGAGGCATTTTTTGTCAAGTTTGTGAGGGTTTATTATTCAACACAATAGATGAAATCCATTTTGTTAAATATATTCTGGTGACGTCTGTTATCAAATTGACCTGTCCCTTATTACTACATTTACCAGCGTGAGTATCCGCCCCATTGATCCGGTTTTTGCCCTCTTATTACCGCACCACAAAAACATATGGGAACGTATCTTAGTGTAGTTTGCAACACCATTGTCGGAGAAAATTCGCTGGTAATGACTAGACCGCTGAGAATTTAATAATTCTGGATAATAATTGGTTAGGAGTTCGATTCCTCGAAGAAGTATTTTTTTGAGTTTGTCAGAGCTTTTTTATACTACATTTAATAATAAACCGATCTTCGCGTGGAGAGATAACACTAGAATTTTAGAGACTTGAAAAAACTACCATATACGCCGGCTCTCCTTCCAAGGATGTTCCTTTTGTCGATTTGCCAATTTATACTAATATTATAAAGAGGAAAGATTTTATTGTTTGTTTGTTTATATTGAATACGAAACTACTGGACCGATTTGAAAAATTCTTTTACCATTAGAAGCCCACATTATTCGTGATGAACATAAGCTACTTTTTACCGCGGGATAATGCTTCATTCCTACGGGAAATCGGGTAATAGGACAACGGGTAGTAAGAATGCAGCTAGATGTCGATGAAAATGGATGGGCAATTATTACTTCAAGTCAACTTTACCCTATAGGGTAGACTCTACCCATATTTTATGTTTTAGAAATACCTTTTTTCTGGTTTTCTTTTCCTCATACCAGCAGCTTTTAATTTTTCTTGTGTTACACAATAATTTGTAATTCCACTCATACGTTTACGTTCGCAAGTACGCAGAAATGGGCACAGCGTAATGCGCTCATTTTCTTTTTACGATTTTCGCAATCATAAATGTGAACTGATAGGCAGTGCATACACAGATAAAGGTAATCATAAAAAAGTTACAGCCTCGAAAATTAACGTAGCCGGATACACACTAGCGATGTCTTCCTAGCCGAATTTCGACCACGGCGGCCAGTCTCATCGGAGACTAGCCAGATGCGCAGGACATATTATAGTGCACAAGTGTGTACGCAAACACAGGTGCACTCTCTATTCCCTCACTCTCATAATCCGAGGGGACTAATGACAGACCGACACGACTGGGGAGAGATCAGGCGAAGGACCAGGCTTAACGTGTTTTCCTAGGCACGGGGGTGTAACACCGCCAACTTCCTGACTCCAGGCTGCTACTGTGAATTTTTCTTGCTAATCAAACCCCAATAATAGGTATTGGCCCGACTTGGGATACGAACCCAGGACCTCATAATCAGCGGTTGAACAAGTTGACCGCTAGACCAACGAGGCAGACACTGCGAGCGTAACCCGATACACGTCAGAAGAACCTAAAATCACAGTATGTTCCTGCCGTTAGCCAATATATTTTTTATCGTGAATAGGTCTTCGTTTTAACACAATCTCACCTGATGGTAATGATGATGTATCGGGAACTCGGGCTAGAAGATCTAAGATCATGAAGGTCTAGAAGACCGAAATTTTCAGTTTTTGACGTAAATCTAAAGGCTTCTTACACGCTAAAGCCGCCGCCCCGGCGACTTTACCAGACGGGTTAACTTCGACTATCGCAAAACAAACCCGGAGGCCTCACCAGCCGGGTAAAACCGTCGGGCCCGGCGCCGGCTTTGGTGTGTTGAAGGCCTAAGGGCGGGCGCTCAAAGTACCTTATATTATGTCGATGAAACCGCGTTTTATAATATACTTGCATTTATAATACTATTTATTTATTAAAAATATCGTACACCTACTAATTTTAATACAAGGTTTTGTAGGTCTCTACAAAAAACAGGCTACCTGCTAGGAAAGCTATTTTGTATGGGATACGTTTCGTATTTTTCTACTGTCTTTCCCACGACATTGGTGCTGTTTACAATGTGTCTTCCGCTGCTATCACTTTCTTTCACAAGGTCAAAGATCTTCCTTTTTATTGAGCTGCTTATTAAGCTTTCTGTTGTTATTAAGTACTTTAATCAACTTCAGATAAATAGCTGTTGATGTTCCAATAAATTAAAGCAATAAATAACACCTTTCTTTTTTATTGTTTAAACCCCTTCGTCTATTATTAGGTCCGTCCTTTTCGGTATATCTTCTATATTTATAATCTATATATATAAAAGAAAGTCGTGTTAGTTACACTATTTATAACTCAAGAACGGCTGTACCGATATGGCTGAAAATTGGTGGGTAGGTAGCTTAGAGCCAGGAGACGGACATAGGATACTGTTTATCCCGTTCGACAGCGTTCCCGTGTGACTTGACATAAAACGTCAGTCACTATAAAACGTGGTATAACAAAAAAGAATCAGACTTGGATAAACAAAACGCAAATGACAGTTATGTAATGGACGTATGGATGACGTATGCATGCCGGGGAGCCGATTCTGTAGTATATTTAGTATCAGCATTTGCACCCGTGCGAAGCCGGGGCGGATCGCTAGTTAGAAATAAATTTGAACTAGTATTAATAAAATAATAAATTAGAAATAAATTAGAACTAGTAGGTATTTACAATTGAAACAATTGAGCTAACTGCAGACTCTTGCAAGCAATCTACAGGAAGCTCAACTGATCTTTTCTTGTTTCTGGATTTTCTCCTTTATTTGTGCTATATAAGCAAGCTGAAGACAGGGCGCTATGGCGCTCATTAGGGGAGGCCTATGTCCAACAGTGGACTAATATGGGCTGATGATGATGATGATGATGATGATTGTGCTATATACCATCTTACTTAATTTTATGATTCTAGGTCAACGGAAAGTACCCTATAGGTTTTGGTCTATCGTAAGAATCAAAAGTATTTTTTTTTGAATTAAATACAAAATGGTTGTAGGTTTTTTCCTTTACTTGTGCTGTAAGACCTTGCTTCTTGCCAAATTTTATGATTCTACGTCAACGGGAAGTACCCTATAGGCTTTGGTCCATGGTGAGCATTAAAAGTAATTTTTAAGTGAATAAATTGCAAATTTATGGTTTTCAGATTTTTCCCTTTACTTGTGCTATAAGACCTTGCTGCTTACCAAATTTCTTGACTCCATGTGTACGGGAAGTACCCTATAGGTTGTATGTATGTGATTCTCTTGAAAATTTCAAAATTTTCGGACATAAACTGTAACTTTTGAGTGCGTTGACTTAGCAGTTTTATTTATATCGCTGCTCCAAGAGGTTACGGACTTGAGTATTTGACAGTTATTTCAACTCGATACGAACCCTTTTTTCTCAGGAATGCATGGACGTATCGACCACGCGTTGAAAAAAGGGTTGACAGACGGACAGACAGACAGACAGACGGACAACAAAGTGGGTTCCTTTTTTTCTTTTTGAGGTACGGAACCCTAAAAATACAAAAATAATTTACATTTCAGTGTCGCTCGTGTCCTGGGCAGGCGCGCAGAACGGGCGAGGGCCACCTTCTCATGATCATAACGGACACGGCTGGGACATACGTCTGGCAGTCCCGGGGGAGCCCGGAAATGACTACCCTACGCTGGGGAGTATACCCAGGACACACTTTTCCTGTGCCGGGAAAGAACCGGGTAAGAAATAATTAGAATCTGTTAATTTATTTGAACGATATCACTTTAAATTCATTCACTAAAAAGATTTTTTTTAAGTAGGTACTAACCCCTGACACTAAGTGCCTTTCCTCATTACTCGGTAATGTTTCGGTACGACATCAGCACGCTCGGTTATGCGGTACCGAAACCTTACCGAACGCCTATATTTCTATGGAGCGTTTCTGATTAGGCGGTAAGCGCGTTTGGATGACGCAGCAGTACAGATTCGGTACTGCACGCGTCATCCGACATTACCGAGAACCTACATTATTGAATTACTAAGAAATGGTTTTTTAAATTTGCTTTTCTTTATTGATGGTTTCAGGGTACTACGCAGACGTAGAAGCCGGCTGCCAAGTCTTCAGAATATGCACAATAGGATCCACATATGGCTTCCAGTCCTTCCTCTGCCCCAACGGAACCCTTTTCAACCAGGACGTCTTTGTCTGCGACTGGTGGATGAATGTCAAGTGCCGGCCAGCTGAGAGACTGACCACAAGTGATAGGTTCGGAAACCTCAAGCTCGGTCCACAACTCATGAAGGACGTCAAGAAGATGCTGACACACACCATGAGGAATCCCTACGACAAAAACGCCATGAAAGGCAATCTGATCGTGATGCAGGAGTACAAACCTCCTGCTGGGCAGCTGTTCCCAAACGGTGCTCTGATAGCAGGCCCTGAGAGAGCACCAACCAATGTTTACGTCCCAGCGAAGCAAATACAACAACCGAACTTCAACCCAAACTATAACCTGGACAGTTCCTACGCAGCATCAACACCAGACACCAGATACGTTCCAGCTGGATTCACCACTCCATTACAGAACTCCGATGCAGAAGTATTCCAAAGACAAACGGCACAAAGCGCTCAATTTGTACAAAACAATAGAATACAAACCACTCCATCTACACAGTTCATTCAACAAGCCAATAGACTCGCTCATGCACCACAGCCAAATCATAACTACAACCATCAATACCAAAGAAATCAAGCAAACACATTTACAACAAACGGATACAACAACCAAAGAGGACAACTAAACCGGCAAAGGGCTCAGTACACAGATGCTAGTAAACAGCAACCACAACCATTCAACACAGTTAAACAGAACGAGGTTGTTTCAAACGCAAAGCAACAATACAACGACAAGCAACCATACACTTACAGACAACCCTCCCCAACACTACTCAACAACCAAGATATAAAACAGAATTTGGTAAGTCCCGTTCCCACGGTGATAACAAAACAACTAACTTATAGCAAACTCCTCCAAGAACCAAAACCCGGTAGACCGAAATCCCGCATAACTGTGAAAACATGGATAGTGAAACCCAAATCTGGGAAATTAGTAGCTGAACCCACTCCTTACACCTACAATAGACCTACTCAAACTCCTGCTGAAAGGCTTGTAGAGGAGTCATCTGCCTATGTTTATACACGCCCAACATCACCGCCTCAGCTCGCAAGACAAGTAACACAAGAAGGTCCAACGCCTTACGTTTACAACCGCCCCACCCTACCACCTGAACCAGAACGACTAGTGACAGAAGATAATCCCAAACCGTATGTATACAATCGTCCAACAACACCCCCTCCTGCAAGATTAGAAGAAAATGATGAACCAGAGCGTGTGTATAATAGACCTACTGCCGCAGCGAAGCAAGTAGTGACAAGGAGAGATCCTCCTCCAAGAGCTTATATTCCTCCATCGCCAACACAACCCTCTACCCAACCACCAACACAAGCATCCAAAATCCTCCTGCCCACGACTTTCAAGCCTTCCTCGCGACTCTACTTGCCCCCTTCTCCTACGGAAAGTGCTCCACTCGTCTCGACATACCTAGCTCCATTACAGCAGGATCCCTCCCAGAGTGCTCAACTGAGAGCGGCCCCTTCCACACCCGCCCCATCTTACTCAACCTCTAACAATGGGAATACCGAAGTCCTCACATACACTGTAAGAAAACAACCTGCTAACAGAAACCTAACATTTACTGATATTCTTACCAAAGAAAAGCTTGACCTCACTGTTAATGATATTGTCAGAGACACTGGAAGTTATCTGCAAACTGCTGCCCCTCCCCGATTCGGTCAGTACGTTCAAGGCTCTGTGAACGATCCTGATAGCAATTACTTGCCAGCAGATATGGAAAGTGGAGAAGATCTCACTTCAAAAGCCCCTTCATCCACGAGTGCCTCTAAAAGTGCGCGGCTCGTTGCAGAACCAGCTAGGAACTTAGAACCTCCCGCGGAAAGCTTCAATAACAATCAAAACAGTAACCAACTTTCCAATTTGCCATTTTACAAAGAATCTTCTGTTCCAAACACGATAGAACGAACAGTGTCCTTGAAAATAACCCTACCTGAAAGAATTGCTTCGTTTATTTTCAGGGGAGGTAACACAACTGACTATGATAACTTGGAAATACTTAACACCGGCAGCAGTAACTACTTGGTTCTATCTAATAACATGCTGAACCAAGGGGGTAACTTCATACCCATCGGAAAACTATCAGAAAATAAAAATTCCAATGTCTCTGATTCACAGGCTCTGGTGTTTTCGTTTCTGGCCGACTCTCTCAACGCAGCCAAAAAATACTCGAACATTGTAAAACAAGATGTGATCACCTCACCAACAACCCAAGCACCTCAACTACAGAATCTCAACAATGAAGACCTATCACACATTGCGAATAAAATATCACAGCTGACTTCATCACAATATTCCAACAACCAATCTCCAAACACGGCCGCCCTAGCTCAGACCTCAACCACCATAAGTCAATCTAATCAGTTTGTAGGCAACACAAACAACGCCCAGAATTCCGCCCCATTACAGTCCGCTCAATACAACAACGCACCATCTCTACAAACACAGGAACAGCTTTACTCGGCACCCTATCAAAGAGAAAACAACGCCCTAACCGCCAATTTGTTAGACTCTCCCCAAAATACCATTTACAGCGGTCAGCTTTACCAATTACCCGTCCCTGAAGTAACCAGCCAGATTTACAACAGACCGCAATCAGGAAAGATCGTCCAAACTAACCAGAAGAAAATTACCAGCTCGCAAGTAACAAATCAAAATAACTTACGGAACAATAACTTGGTAAAACAATCAAGCGCTGAAGTTGAAATAGTCCAATCGAAAACTTTGCCGCTTACTCCAGCTAAGCTTCAATTGCCGCCAGCTAATGAGCCCGAATCATTTTATAGCCAGGAAAGTTTGAACAGCTTGTTAAATAGCGACAATGGGATTTCTGCGCAGCTTCAAGACAAAATCGTAGGAGTATTGCCCCATCCGTTAGAAGACGACAAGCTCGTGACTTACGAGAAGGACCAGTCGTACTATCTGTACACAAAGTTAGATAACAACGGACAGGTCCCCAGCGCCAATACTGCAAACAATATTGTCGGCAGCCAGAATACAAAGTCGACTCGGGGGAGTATTCCCAACGTAATAACGTTCCAGTTCGTCCCGTCTGTAAGTTATCAACTGGAGGATGAGAAGGAACAACAGAAACTGCTGAACTCGTTTCAGATAGACGAATTCGGAGCGCCCAGGGATGCAGTGAGGGGTAATTTAGTTCAAGAAAATCAGAACCAACCCACGTTGGTGTCTAATGTTGATTTTTCCGTTGAGCACCCTCCATCGCAGACTGTAAGTCAGTTGTATAGGGGTCCGTCGTCTTATTCAGCTCCGCAGGGGTCCATAGGAACTTTGCCGAGGCAAACGCTACTGCCAAATAACTTCAGTTCCAAGCTAGAGCAGTTAGATGATAAATCTAATGGCTACGGTTACCCTAGGTTAGCGCCGGTTCGTAGATTTGTTTATTAATTTTTAATACCTACCTACCAAAATAACATCTGTTTAGCACATATAAAATGACACTAATACAATAAAACAATTACAACAAGTATAGATATTTAGACAATTATATATTTTTCTTAAAATCTAAGCCGTCACCAGAAGGCAGAGTGCCCAGAATGCTGGAAGTATTGCCCCGTTGAATACCAATGCTAATTCGTTGACCGAAATAGAAGCCAGTATTCCTACGACAAAATATAGGTAGGCAGGTGTCTTACCAAACTTCTCATAGAGTCCACAGGTTTGTTAGTTTTGTTAGTTTAGTTAAGTTTGGTTTATTTTCCTAGGTACCTACCCTAGTGATTTAATAAATAAAATATTTTATTTCGGACAGCAAAGGTATTTTAACATTATTAGGTATTCTTTTATCTAGGTACCTGACGTATAGTGCTTGTTCTATAATTATTTTTGGGCGTGTATGGAAGGCAAGAGCATATTTTCTTAAAAAATAGAACTCAAAGTTGACTCAGCCTTCTGAATCCTATTTGTGCCACAGCTGGGCAAAATCCTCCAAAGAGCTAACGATTATAGAACCTTGTTTATGAAAATTGTATTTTTCGTACTAAATTTTGTAATATTACGAGTTACCTAGTAGCTTTTAATTTTTGTAAATAAAGTTTTAGGTTAATCTTATAATAGGTACTAGAATACTCAGAATATAATAATACTTACATAAATAAATCAGTGTTTTAGTGTTTCCTACATTTATTTTTTATAGGTACCTAACCTACCCAACCCATCAACAGGCAGTGAACGGAAAACACTGGTAGGATAGACTAGGTATTTAACATTTTGATAAGCGAGATTGTCGGGAAGGAAAAGTAGGATATAATTTCCATGCTATTTATTTTAGAACCATAGTAAACTACGACGAAGTATGACCGATTTAGGTACTATTTTATTGGCATAGTTTTGACCACCAAATTCCATCGCGGGGCTGCTTACTTGACGGACACCCCTGTACCTAAGGGTTTATGCTGGGTTGAAGTTGGGACTCGGATATTGATAATACGCTAGTAATAGTAGTTCAATGGCTTCTAAGGGTAAAATAATTTTTCATATCGGTCCAGTAGTTTCGGAGCCTATTCAATACAAACAAACAATCAAATCTTTCCTCTTTATATTATTAGTAGGTGTAGAAAATAGGTGGTGGGGCTAGTATTGCTGCTACCACCACCGCCTTGCTTGTGCATTTAACTTATTATAATAATAATTAATTATATAGGTATTCTATTTATTTATTTATTTTTTATTATTCGATCCGGCGAATATCGTGCTCGATTAAACTTTGAAAACTTGGATAATGATTTTATCGGGGTTTTATCGCGTACCTACCTTTTGTTATTATTTCCCCTAGGTACGTTACTAGGTACCGCGTTAAAGCGATCGTGGTCACCGGGGGACTAGATGTACCTACTCGGAGTTAATACCCCGTTATAATGACCTTGATCGATGTTTACTTGACCAATAGTTAAGTACCTAGTTCTTTATGTATTGTCACATTATCACAACAGAATAACTATAGTACAGTTATTACTAAGTACGTATTTATTCGTAGAAAAAATCAATTATGCATGAACAACTGATGGCGCCATCTGGAACACCTCAATGAAAACAATGTAAATGTAAAGCGCCGCTATTATTACGAATTTAGTTTTAGCGTAATCTAGGGCTAAGTAGCACAAAAAATTAAATTGTCCCAAACATAGATGGCGCTAATTAAATCCTGCCACCGTGAACCTCTAAAGGCCTCCACACACAGAAACCGTGGCCGGGCCGGAGGCGAAGGCGTGCGAGTTGAATCAAACGAATTTATATGAAAGACTACACACACGCCGCCCGTATGTGAAGTCTCTCATATACATTCACGCATTACAACTCGCACGCCTTCGCCTCCGGCCCGGCCACGGTTGCTGTGTGTGACGACTTTAAAAGATTCATGGCTGAGCTACTGTAGTCTCTCATATAATGGTGTATCTGTAGTCACTACACATACACCGCCGGGAGGCGTGTGTGTAGTCTCTCATATAACTAAATTCATAAGATACAACTCGCACGCCTTCGCCTCCGGCCCGGCCACGGTTTTTGTGTGTGACGGCTAGACAGTGGATAGATTATTAAATTCTTTCTAATAGAATGAGCGGTTTTCGATTTGAAAATTAAAAAAAAATTAGTTCCAAATATCTCGACAGGTGGCAGGGCGTCAACAAGGAATTAAGGTATGTCAATGTCAAATGTAATGATAACAACCGTATTCATGCCACGTTGAGTACCGAACGCCGAAGCTAATCAACGTTGGGCGCCCGTCAGTATTTTACTTGTATAACTGACCGAGTCATGTTGGCTTTTTGCTTTGATTCGATTCATCAAAAAAAAAATCGATTCTAGAGATTTTAAAGATTTTTACGAAATAGTTTTGTTCGATGGTAGGTAGGTACGGAACCCTCCAAGTGTGAGTTAACTTGCACTTGGCTGGTTTTATTCCATTTTAAACCAAACAAACATCAAATTTTACATTTGTGAAACGTCAATTTGTGGTTTCGTTTCGATCGATCGGATCGACGACCGTAGCATTCTCTTTCTACGGGATCGACCGACACGAAGGATCAGACAAGAAGTTGAAGTTGACCCACCGTCCGTCCGTCCGTCCGGTGTCCGTCGCGTCGTCACTCGTCGTCGTCAGTCAAGTCAGTAAAAAAATATATTCTGTGGGCATTTTGGTGTTCTGTCTGTGGTCGGCAAGGCAAAACAAGAAAGCAAAATAATTTCCAATTCAAAACAATATCTATTGTGTAGTGTGTACAAGTGCTATCTGGAACGTACATATTTACTTCACACACATAAAAGTAAGCAAAGTTAACGCTCTCAGTGATATCAGTTTCACAATAAAGGCATTGTGGTCTTATCGATCGCCTGAAACCGGTGCCGATCGACGACGCGCCATGCCTTTTATGTATCTATGATCTAAATAACGATCAGATTCCCAAAAAAACAGACAAATGTAAGGTGAATGTTTGGATGTTTACAGCTAGAGATGGCTGGAAAAACTGCAGCCGGCGTTCTGCAGGAGTTGGCAGTAAAAGCGGGTACAACGCCTGAATATGAATGTGTCGCTCAAGTAAGGAAACAACCTGATCTTTATCTTAGCATCTGTCATGCCATGATATGTACCTACTACAATGGTAGAATTCTATAGAAATAGAATAGTCTCTATCAATGGTAGGATTATTTTATACAGAATGAGAAATGTCTTTGACCCAGTGTAAGGACCAATTGGAACATATAATGTGTCAGTATAAAAAGAATTAGCTTATCTGCAGGATTGCTTTTTTCACTTAATAATAAAGTTATCTAAAATAGGAACTCATTTATTTAGCACTTGCGACAATCATATAAGATCCAACGAAATGCAAACCACACCGATACACTTACCTTCATAAATTGTCATTTTATGCTATCAGACAAGTTTAAGACAGGAGCGGTTTTTTTACTGAATCCTGAAAATATGATACTGATATTTGAGGGATCATGAAATGATATAATACTTTAAACAGGATGCTCTTGTGAATGTTATTTTTGAAACGCATACCTATGCTACTTAGCGCAATCCTGCAAAAACCGGTCCTGTAAAAAATGGGATGTTGCCATGGGAAAGGGCTGTTAAGGTTGTGGCAGATCTGTGCTGCACAGCATAATAATAATACACAGATGACAGCATAATAGCAGGCCGCATATGTGCTAGCCACTTGACACAAGGTAGCAGAAGTATGACATTGTAAAAACTACCTCTTTATTCACAAAGAAAATAACAATCAATAAATAAATAAGACAGTTACTCATTACAGATGTAAGCGGGTTAACTATGAACCTTATTTGTGTTTGAAGAACACCAACGTTTCATAGTTTTTATAGTAAAATCTACAGGTAGCTCATAAGATCCATAACAATACCAGTCAATACTGTAAAATGTATCTAAAGATGATGAGTCTAAGCCCATATTTTAAAACTTATTGTGCTTGGCGGCGGTGGTGCAAGAGGTATGTGCAAGAGAGTCCTCTAGGATGCTTTTTGACCAGAGATGTGCTCCATAGCTGTGTCAAACCTACATCTCTTCTTGGGCTATTAGCTTCGTTGCCATGGCCATCAACTAGGTGAAAAAAGAAAATCAATTTATGGGGTCACACTTAGGAAATACAAAAATAATAATGATAAATAAAAAAAACGTTAAATATAAAAAAGTAGGTATTAATTCTATGTGAACCAAAAAGGTCCTGCCTCAGCTTCATGTTGCTCAACATGAATTTGTGCAACTCTGGTTTTCTGGCAGGACCTTGCGTGCGTGTCTACACGGTTTACAGACAAATAACACAAAAATATGACTGTCTATAACAGAAATAAAAATAAACAATACCTATTTTAAAAGTAAGATAAGTCTAGTGAGTTCTCTAAGACTATCATTCAACACAGGCCCACTCAAACAAAACAAATAGAATAATGATAATGATCTGACAACCAGATACATAACTCCATATAATAATTTGTACTTACACCCTAGTTTTCATTCTAGTTTTTTTTATTCATAAGTGTACTTGTAAAATTTTATTTTTAATCTTTTTAAATAGATAGATAGATAGATAATATATTATCATTATTGTACCATCAATGCTTATAAAATATCTTACAAACTAATAATTAAATCTAGTACACAGTGGCACAATTGGTGGCCCTATCGCTGACAGCGATGTCTTCCAGACAAACTTTGGATGGACAGGATCGGTTAGTGTAGAACTTGACGGTGGCATATATGATACTACAAAATACCTACATAAATATTTGGCTAGAATTAGAAATTAGAACACAAAAAGAATATAATTGGAATGAGATACAATCGGAAACTATACTAAGAAAACTAAAACTAAAGCACTAAAAAATTAAAAAAAAAATGAAAACGAGGACTATAAAAATATTTGATTTTACCTACTAGGAGGATATATATATAGTGGACAGATAGTGCTGATGAACCAAACCTTTGAAGATAGGAAGTTTTTAGTTTTTATTGTTTGTGTGTAGTATTACATACATAAGTTAGGTACCTACTGAATTCTTTCCGATATCTACCTAATCTATTGTCTATTTTTGATTTTGTATTTTGTGCTGTCCATTTGTGAACCAAATAAACCATATCTATCAACTAAATCGAAACTACTACAGTCCCAACTACAGGCAGATTTATAATACTACTATTAGTGCTACAGCTCCACCTGCGTTAGCTTTGACAATAGTGTTTATATCCCATTACCGCGTTAATGAAGGTGCTAAAAATGCACCTTGGCTACATTTACGTAACAACGCCGTCAAGAGGTAATTCCTAGTGAAGTAGGATTACCGTCTTCTGCCATTAGTAATGCCGTTAATAAATGAACACGTTAAAACCTTGGCCACATCTGCGTAGCGCCATAATTAACGCAATAGGACGCAGGTGGAGCTATAGCATAACAAAGAGAATTACAATCAAATAATAAAAACAAATAAAATGGATCTCAAGTTGAATCAATAAATAATTTAATACCTACATCTTTATTCACAAAGATAATTACAATCAAATAATAGAAACAAATAAAATGGATCTCAAGTTGAAACAATAAATAATTTAATACATCTTTATTCACAAAGAAAATTACAATCAAATAATATAAATAAATTAGAACTAGTATTTACAATTGCAACAATTCAGCTAACCGCAGACTGTTGCAAACATTCTACAATAATTATTTTATTTTATTTTATTTATTTACCAACTTAAACTAATGTTACATTGAAAAGCTTATAATAATGACACTGAGAAAACCACAGAGGTTTGTAAGGGAGTGTCATTAACGAGTCGCAGCCGAGTTACTACCATTACGATAGGTTTGACAAAAAATAAGACCTTAATTTCTAAGTTATACTAGTAAATTGTAATATAAAATGGTATTATTCCTTGCAGACAGGACCTCAGCACCTATCATTGTTTGAGTTCCACTGCGCGGCGTTCGGTCTGAGGGCGAAAGGGGTGGCGCGCTCCAAGAAGGTAGCCAAGCAGGAGTCGGCGCAGGCGCTGCTTCTCGAGATGTCCAGGGCGGGGCACAGCGTGCCGGCGCCCTTCTGTTTGCCCAGACCACCAGCATCTGTATGTTTATACCTTTACTCATTTTAACACTCATTTGTTTATAATACCTTTTGACGAGGTGGCGAAGCTCCGCCTGCGACGCAGGGGGTTGCGGGTTTAAATGTTTGTACGATCTACAGATATTTGTTCAGGGTGTTCTGGATGTTTACTAAGTATAGGTAGTAAAAAAAATCTATATATTAAGTATATCAGTTACCTATCTAGTACCCATAACACAAGCTCTGCTAAGCTTGGGGCTAGTTAATGTGAATTGTCCAGCATTATTATTATGATTGGAAAAAAACTTCGCAATGTCACGATAATCTAGAACAAATGGAAGAGGAAAAAATGGAGCCGGTTGCGGTCATGGCGTCATAATTCATATGTTTTTTATGGTTCTTTAGGATTCTACAAAACATGCCCAGCTTGGTAATTTTGGATAAATTCTAAAATTCGATCATTTGTCCAGTCCATAGTCCTCTCCGTAGGTTAATAATAATAACAAATCAGCCACAATACGCGCACACCGCTCGGCGTCTCGCTGTCAACAGCACTCGCGAAGTGTAGCCAACCGCGCGAACTTTTGTAGCGACAAAACCCTTTGATGTGCGGCAGTTTACCGACAGCTTCGCGAAGGCATTTGTTGTCGCGATAATGATTCGCGATAGGACGAACATCTTGGCCAGACTTGTCGCGATAGCGCAGATCGTTATCGCGATAGTATGGCCGTAGCAATACAATGACAATAGAAATTTAGAACTCATCCCTACTTGTTACTTGTTTCTAGACTCGTTTCCGCAACTAGGCCACAGGTGGGCCCTTTTTGCGTGTCGGGTGGGGGGCTGCTAGACTAACCACCCGATGTCCTCCAGGAAAGCCAGCAGCTCGCTGACGCCGGTGCATGCCTAGCATAGGCGTCCTCGGTGTCCCAAGGTGTTGTAGTCGTTGAGAAGCAACGCTATCGCACTCTACAAGCACATGCGCGGCCGTCTCCTCTGCGTTCATGCACCCTCTGCATAGGGGGCTGCACGATACCCAGATTAAATAGGTGTTTGTTAAGCATACAGTGTGCTGTGACAATGCCGACGATTTGCCGGAGTTTGAACTCATCCCTAAATCTTTTTAGTCTTTTCAGGCAGCAGCACCCCAGCCGGTCGCCGCAGCATGCGAAGAACTTCGAAACGCCAACACCTATGTAGCGCTCCTCAGTGAATACTGCAACCAGTACCGTCTGCCGACCCCTGAATGCACCCTCATCGGGGACTCGGGGCCTCCCCACCACCGTAGCTTTACTGTCCGAGTGTCTGTGGGGGCTCACTCGCGCGACGCCACGGCGCTCAGCAAGAAGGCGGCGAGGCAGAATGCTTCGGAGGCTATCTATAAATACTTGAGAGGATGTTTGAGGTCTACGCAGGATTTCGTTGAGGTAAGAAACGTAAAAAAATGAAAACTCAAAGTGTTTCATTTCATAAAAAAAAATATTAATCAACGCACTAGAATGTCGCTGCATTCTAGTGCTCGAAGCTCGTTTTCAGCGTTTACACCAAAATAGCAACGATCAATATGAGAAACAAGAACGCTTTGAAGAAACCGCTCCGGGGAGCGAGCGCGTCCGAACACGCAAGAACGCTCAAACGAACTGTTCGCTCGCTCTAGTGCCGTTTAGGTACATCAAGCGAGCGAGCATTCTTAGAATATTCCATAGAATCTTTGTGAACTTGAGAACTACGAAAGAATGCTCTACGTCTGACACTTAATGAATTTGATACAGTGGGGATAGAATAAACATTCGGACACGTGGTTTTAATCTGCCATCTGAACTGAGACTAACACTTGTTTGCCATTTTTCTGTGTAGCGTTTAGCAGTGAAAGAATTTTCATAATCGGACCAGTAGTTCCAGAGATTACCCAACTTACAAGTCAACACATATTTTAGGATTGATTTTCATTTACTCTGCTTACTTTGGGGTTAGATGATGACGTGAAGATTATCCAGCATTAAGTATTCAGTTTGCCGTGGCGGTGGTGTAAGAATCGACCCTTCCAAGTCTGCCCGTGGATGACGTAAGGTCCATCACCAATCCGCCTTCCAAGCGTGGTGCTTATTGAGGTGCATAATGATTATTGAGGCATGATCAACCGTAAACCTACAGTAAAAGTAACAGAAGAAGCCGTGTTGTGCCAGCTTAGAATTAGCACCACCCCAACTCTGCCCGCGGGTGTCGTAAGAGGCGACTAAGGGATATCCACCGGGGGCGGGCAGCAGCGCCCCCTGCAGAACAATTCTACCACCGAACTGCGACCCGCATGCCGACGGGATTATAGGCATTACCCCCATGAGATAAAATCCAATAAGGCGCTTATCAGGGGGAGGCCTGCGTTCAGCAGTGGACCAGGCTGTTGTGTTGTGTGGGTTCAGCCGTGGTCAAGTGTGTGAATGTAGAGGAGAGAGTTTTCACTTAAAACTTTTTACTTTTTAAACCTTCGCGATTTGCTAATGGTTTAATCGGGTATTTATCGCATACCTTTTGTTATTATTACCCCTACGTTTCAACCGCGTGACCACGATTAAACCATTAACTAGTTTTCACTGAATTAATCATCTTACAGAAAGACGCATTAGCCCGCAACGTTTACAAGAACAGGACTCGAGAGGAGAAGGATCTAAGCAAAGAGAACGAGACGTGGCGTCCACCGTTGGACCAGAAGATATCGGAGTACCAGTGCGGGCTGGTGCTGCAGTTCAACGAGGAGAGGCGCGCCCTCGCGGTGGAGGCGCTGCGCAGCACGGCCGCCGCGCTGCAGCCCCCGTCTGTACAGCTAGGTGAGATAAAGATATTGACAAAAATATGAGGACCTCAGTGGTGTAACGGGCGAAGGTCCGCCTGCGACGCAGGATGCTGGATCGATTCCAGCCGCGGGACAAATGTCTGCATGATTTGCTGATATTCTGAGTCTGGGTATTATCAATTATAATTTTAAAAAAATATCCATGAAAGTAGTTTATTACGTATATTATATTACGTAAATATCAGTTACTATCTAGTACCCATTACCACAAGCATTGTCTATTTTGAGGCGTTTAAATTCAAGGCCATGCAAGTGAATTTTAATTTTCTTTCTGTGTTTTGTTTACATCACAATTCTAATTTGGCTGAAGTATAAAATCCTTATTTTAAAACCTCCAAACTTCGGTCAAATATCACGCGGCCTCCCCGTAGATACTTAGAACCTTACAAAAACGACACTCAAAATTGTCTACGACTTGTTTTGACGCAGACAGTTTGCACAGAGCCTGACAAGCGATCTGAACACATATATTATTAAAACCTACTATTTAATTTTTAACGTCTTTTATAAAAAATTACTAAACACAACTTACCACAAATGAATTAAAATAAAAAATAGAAACAATAGCCGCTCCATTCATAAACTTAGAACAAAATAAATATTGTAACATAAATGCAGACCAAAAACTAATATTTAATGCTGATTTCTTAAGGATATGGCTAATATCACAATACAAAGGTAAAAAATACATTGAAACTTACTGAAAACAAGAAATTCCATCATTTTTCTTCTGCTTGGACGAGTGATTTTTGCATTTTTATACGAGCACTTGGCCATCCTTTCTGTCCGAGCGCTAAAATGACACTAGTTGAAATGGTAACTAATCACGCAAAAAGGCTTCTCTTTTGTGTGAATATATGGGGGGCCGCCCAAAACCTTGATCAATGCCTCCAAAGGTTTATTATTCATTCATACTATCATTTCAATATTATTATAAATTCAAAAGTAACTCTGTCCGTTACCTTTTCACGCCTAAACGGCTGAACAGATCTTAATGAAATTCGGCAGGATGTAGATGGTATCCCGGATATAAACGGACATACTAGGCGTGCGAAACCACGGGCGGCAGCTAGTTAAACCTCTGACACTGGAGAATAAATAGGCGAAATTCCTCCCACTCGCAGGCGCATGCGCGGAAAATGGCCTGATCAGGGCTTACAAGAGTAGAGAGATAGATGGAAAATACTTAAAATACTTATATTGCACACATAAAATAACTAGTAGTTCTACGAACAGTAGACCTCACGAAAACTTCTGTCTTTTTTCAGCAATAGGGTAATTTATTTACCTATTTATATTACTAAATTTATTTAAAACGAAATATTTAGGTTGGAATTTTTGAACGAAATTTTGCACAAACACATGGGTATCGCGCCATCTTCAACCATTAGGTATAGGTACCGATTGCCGATACAAGTTACGTTCCTCAGAAAAGCTCGAAATTCTGTACCTAGGTATCAATAGATGGCGTTGATCCATCACCCCAAAATTTACCTACCTTTTAAGTACCTACTACCTATTTATCCGACGACGACGACGCGATGGTGCATGTGGCCGAGTATTACAAATAGTAAATAGTACCCACTCTCGAAGTGTTACAAAGATAATCTAATAGATGGCGCTGTACTGTTACTGTAACATGCTCTCTTGCATATTACTGCATTTTGCGGAGCTATTCTGCTCGTCATGCCGAAAATCCGCATCAGATCTTTAAAATTTTTTTATGAGAACAAGTCACTACCTTTCCATTAAAATTATTATCATCGAAATCAGATCGCTTAGAGTGGAGTTATTCTAAAGCT
Source organism: Eupithecia subumbrata (assembly GCA_949316285.1). NCBI lineage: Eukaryota > Metazoa > Arthropoda > Insecta > Lepidoptera > Geometridae > Eupithecia > Eupithecia subumbrata. The sequence goes on along the minus strand of OX438630.1, from coordinate 13,415,988 downwards.
CCCTTTTTGCCTTTTTTTTTTGAGGAAGTACCTCTAGTCAAAAAACCCCGATGGCAAAAAAATTCTTTAAAATGGTAGAATCTGTACACCGAGTTTCGTACCGATTGGTTGGAAAATATGACCTGTAGACTGTACAGAAATACTGACAGAAAGGCAAATTTTGCTAGACTTGAAGCAAAGACTATGCTCACTTCGTTCGCTCAGTACATTGTTGTTGGTAATCTTTTCATTCCACGTCGTCATTGTCGTTTGAGCTGTTTTCTTATTTACATGTCATTAGATAAATTGTCACGTGAAAATCTTTAATTGGCTCTCTGATGTTATTAACCTATTACGTAATTTGATTAAGTTAGTTTAAGCCGTTGATTTTCCAACAAATTAAATAAATAAATAGTATTCAGTGACAGCAGGACAGACAGTGTTCCTTTACCATATCCTTGAAAATTGGAGAGATTAACATATGAAACCTTTGCTTATCCCCAGAATGCGCGGCCTCCGCCCTAGGCATCGAGGCCACGTGGGGCTCCATGCCCTCCAACACCGGCGACTCCCTCGTCACCGTGGAGTTCCCCGACACCGCCCCCTCCCTGCTGTACATCGGCCGCAACCGCGACGACGCCGCCGCCCACATGGTCCGCTACCTCAACAGCTTCTTGATGAACCCTCCGAGAGATCCTCTGCTGGAGTTTCAAGAGGCTCGAAAGGACAAAGAAAACTTACAAACAATTTATCGTTAATTGAGTGGGAGTGTCCTTGAAACACACTATTGTCGTGACTTGTGCCGCTTCAGCATATCGGTTTAGTACGGTTATAGTATGGTTTAAATATTTGTAAATGTTATTATCATCAACATCAATCCGTATACGTCCACTTCTGAACATCCCCCATCCCCAAACGACGCCACAAATAGCGGTCCTGAGCCGCCTACGTCCATAGACTCCCTGTGACCACTAAAATGTCATCGGTCCATCGAGTGGGATATCTTCTCACACTCCGTTTCGCATTGAATCGGGGTCGCCACTCGAGAACCTTCACCAAATGTTTTATCACATACTTCATTCTCAACATTTTATTATTACTTATTTAAAAAAATAACCTAACCATACTAAGCCGCTTGCACAAGGACCCAGTGAATTGCTTATGGACCGATGGGGGCCCATGTATCTTTACAAAGCAAGAAAAATGGTGCGTGTTATATGTCTATGAATAATGATATTTAAATATTACGTAAAATATTTGTATGGTTTGACAACTCGGTACCTAATCATATTTAGACCAGTTAAATAACCTCGTGCAAGCAGGGCTAAATAACCGTATAAAACCGATATGTTTTGGATGCGTCACGACGAAATAGTGTTTCTACCTTCATTGCTAGTCATTGATAAATAACATAGGTCCCACATAGGTGCTTAGATTATATAAACATATATAATTCAAATTCAAAATTCAATAACTTTATTCGCAGACAACAATGGTCCATAGACAAAATAACAGAGTAATAAATTTAAAATAGCATAGATAGTACATCTAAATTATAACTAGTTTCACCCAGTGGTGAATAATTGGACAGTCGCTCTTAAAAAAAAAAAAAATATAAATGTCATATAATATATGACATTTGCGTAGTTCCTTGTCCGCACGATAGAGGCGCTGAAATTGTGTGGAAAAAGAAGACGTCACGTTCACGTCTCGTTCCTTAAGGCAGGTTTAGACAGGGTCAGTGACTGACTCCAAATTCGAGACAAGTCAGAGGTAACCCGAAAAAAAACCCAATGTAAATTGATTTGAAGTCAGTGCAGCGGTGGGAAGTCAGCGCTGACTTGTGCATTCGCACACGAATATTTTGAGGTCAGTCGGCGCGCCCCGCAACCCGCGCCCTACCACGCCAGCAGCGGTAAAAACCCCGTGTAAAGTGTCAGTGTCAAGTCAGTGCTTGGACAATCACTGTCGCTGCGTTGTAGGGTGACATCGCGTGTCGCTGGTGAATGAAAATGAGCCAGCTTGTTCCGCAGTATCTTCAAATCTCAATTGCTTTAACAACAAAGCAGAGCAACCACTTTCGTTTCTATCGTCAATCCATTTTCTTATCCAAATTCGTTTATTCATTTTCTAACAATTCCGCTAATTCTGAATGATTTAGCGGAATTGTTACATTGAACAGCAAAATGGAAAAAAATAATCAAGTACCTATTTCAATCGTTGTTTCTGCTGTTTTCGCGAAAGTCAGTGTCGACGCCGGCACAGGCGCCGCTACTGACTTGTGCACTGACCCTGTGTAAACCTGCCTTTACGTCAAATAAACTTGCCTCTCTGATCTCGTGAAACGACTTTATGTAAGATAACCAATTATTGGCTCATTGATAGGAAACGAAACGAATTGATTTTAGAGCGCAGCAAACTCTTTATTTTTGTTTTAGTATAGTGTTAAAGTTGGATAAAGGTTTGTCGCACACATTTCAACTTGTAAATACATCGGCATAACTTTCTTTGCATTGACAACAAGGAATGCAACTTACCTGCTTGTCAAATACGTGTTTTTGCGTTTTTTGTGTCACTTTTTGGCTCCAAGTACATGTTTACATTAACTTAGAATGTTTGAATAATTGTAAGCCATTATTCAGCATTATTTATTTAAGTGTGATTGCTTTCCTACTGAAATGTAATTCAAATTCGAGCATTAACATCAGTGGGGGATAACAGAGCATTACAGTGCCTGTAGATAAAAATGGCCGCTTCGTCTGATATTGTAAAAGCATCTGATTCAAATACAGCAGAATGATCAGAATCGAATCTTGTTGGATTGTTACTAAAAAGGAGACTGTTCGTCGGTCCCAAATGAATCTAGCAATGTTACGTTACGGGGGAGCGCGCTATAAAATCAGCTATTTAGTACATATAACACAAGCTTTGTACTTTGGGGACTAAATGTATATGGATTGCTTAGCATTATTGTTTATGATAAGTGTAACTAAAAAACATTAGATTACGGTATAGTATCTGTAGTTACGGTAATATTTTTCGATTTGTCGAGTGTTAGTGGGTTAAAATTATTAGATTCAACCAAAGCTATAATAGCGAATCTATTTAGTATAGTTCGCTTAACTGTAAATAAAAAAATATAGTAGCTACAAATACAAAGTTATAGTAGCGAATATAAAACTTGATTGTGCAATAAAACATGCAAGTTTTTGCTAAATGGCATCTTTATTTTTCTTTGATTATGTCTGTTCTATTTTTTATGAAGATTAAAAGTACCTTATCAGTTATCATTATCAGGTAGGTTCCTACCTATGTGTACCTAAGTGTACCATTCTGATCATAAAGTTTGGTAATTGGTACAAGTAGGTACCAAAAGCATTCAAATTTGGTTTAAAGATGACCTATGTGACTGATATTTGTTTTTTTATTTTTAAGTAAGTACATTAGTTTTAGTATGTATGTACTACTCGCTGAATAAATTAACCTATTTAGGTTTCAAATTCACTAAGTAGTTTTTTTTGAACTTTTTAACATGGAAGTGGGACAGAATCGACATCCCGTTTTATAAGTTCCGTTAAAATCGAACTGTGTCATATGTCCTTCAAAATATTTTGGTTTTGAGTACTATTAAAGAAAGATATCTGTAAATAAAATAAAAATACAATACCATTTATACCTACTTTTATAGCTTGTTTCAATAGCTTTCAGAAAAAGTAACCCGAATCAGCCTAATCAAAAGACGCTAGACGTAAAATAATACACAAGGTGCGTTCGCCGCGCGCGCCAAAAATGTGCCAGTTGTCGAGCAGGGATGTAAAAATGGTTCATATCTGGAATGCATCTCATATAATAACCGTTGATATTTACCACCTGAGGACTTCAAAGGCAAGATTATTATTTTTATTTCTATGTACCTATTTGTGTTCTTTAATAATGTGTTTTAATATAATAAAATGAATACCTAAGCGATTTTAGAGCGCTATGTCTTAGTAAAATAAAGAACTTATCGGTCTAGGAACCAAGGGAGTTCCGTGAAGACACGGCATAGGTAGGTACTAGTCGGTAGGTTAGTTACGTATATCAGAAAACAAATATATTCATTTTTCAATAGGTAGGCTAAATACTTCTCTTCCTTAAACCCACCACCGCTAGTCTCAATAACGTCGCGACTCGCACCGCTCGTCAGCGCCATTATATCTATTGTCTTTCTCTATAACAAATTTCTAGGCTCCTGCTCGCTGTTTTTATATCGTCTTTTCTTTCGCAAATTTCCCAATCATCGCTGTCTTTAAAATTTTCGAGAATTTCTGTCAAATATTTCGATGTCAAAAAAGGTTGCTGCGCTGAAAGGGTTTGAGAACCTCTACCTTAGAGTAAGAATTTTATCGACACCGCAACTCGCTGCTGCCGCCCCGCCACCCGAGCTGCCCGCGCGTGACTTAATGATTTATTTTGTAAAAAGGCTAATACCCATAAACTTTATTTTTTGTTTACTTGTGATTTTAACCCTTTCCGAACTTTGTCAATATTTCCCCCCTCCCCCCAAATACAATCCTAGATCCGTCCCTGGTATCTCCATAACTACTCAACTGATTTAAATGAAATTTCGTATGTGAGATAGTTTAGGTTCTAGAATAACACATAGGCTAATCTAATTTTCAAAAACTAACTTCTGAGGGGGTTAAAAGGGTGGTAAAGTTTCTATGGAAAATTATTATTTGTTGATTCGGTTAACTCCAAAACTCGTTAAAAATTATAGTAAATAATGTATATTTTAGTATGTATGTACCCCTAGGGGGTGTGCAAAAATTTCCACGCGGGCAAAGCCGCGGGTCGCAGCTAGTTTTCTATAATCCCATAAGATTAACATTTTAAGATGTGTGTGAATTAGGCGGGAACTGGATCGTGCGTGGCTGACGGACGGAACAGTAGATGGATTATTCCCACCGGAACAAATGAACTTTTAACAGCAGGGCTATTAGATTCATGGGCTATTCAGACTTCGCTACCGAGTCATCGACATGTAATTCGACAGATTCGCGTGAAATTCAAATATTTAGCCGTTTTTAATATTTTCTGCGTTCTGCAAGAAATAAACTACCAAAAAAGTAATTTTCCATAAACATTTTCTATGAACTCATGCTTTAACAAATTTAGATTTAGTGCTATTTTTGGAGCAATAAATAATTTAGGAGCTTTATTACTAAAAATCAACATATTACTAAAAGCTACATTAATATCTTATAACATACTTTAATGGAACATGGGTTCATAGAAAATGGTTTATGATTTGTGGAAAACTACTTTTCTGGCAGTTGCGCCACGGTTGACCTCCGTGGCGCAGCGGGCGAAGGCCGCGTGCGACGCAGGAGTTTGCGGGTTCGATTCCCGCCTCGGAACAAATTTGTGTACCTACGATCTGCAGAAATTTGTTCCGTTGGTCTGGGTGTTTTAATACCTTGCAGAACGCAGAAAATATTAAAAACCGCTAAAGTAGGTACCTTTCATTGAATTACTATTACTAGCGTATGGAACGGATACCCGCGAACAACAACTTTGCGCCATGAGTTGTTGCCGGCCGGCAACAACTCATTTAGTCATTCGTCTACGCCCATCATGACACCACATGCGAATAAAATCAAGAAATAAATGCCGTCTTGCTTGTTAAAACGTCTAAAAATGAATCAACTTCGAAGAAAACAGATAGTGGCTTGACTTATCATCGGTTAATAAACAGAATATCAACTAAAACCAACCAAAATTAATTTTTTAACATTATTTTCTATTGTACCTGACATTTCGTTTGAAAATCATAGATTATGAAAAGTGATTCGTACAGATGGGATGTGTAGGTACCTACTAAGGGTTGGTGACAAAGGTTTAACTGATTATTATTTTTAACTCATATTACTCATCCTATGCCGTCTGTCTGATCAGTAACAGTAGTTACCTACTGTAGGTATCTTTTGCAGTCATCATTATAAACTAAAGCTGTATTATACCTAGGTAGGTACCTATAGATATTGTCGTCTGAACAAATATCTTAAGGTTTATAAATTTGTAATAGATCGATTGGGGACCTCTGTGGCGTGGTGGGCGAAGGTCCGCCTGGGACGCAGGAGGTGGGTTCGATTCCCGCCTTGGGACAGATGTGATAAAGTGTGGGGTCTAGTTAGTGCAAGTATCTATGTAGGTACGTATGTACCTACTTGTTGGATAAAATACCAATTTATTTTAAAAACAATGATTTAAACGCTCAACGATTCATTTTAATTTACTGTAAATATTTTCATGTTTTAAACTATAATATAAATAGCTACTGCATTGAAATTCAGTTTTGTATGCACAATAGCTGTCTGAACTAGTCTGAAGTGTCCCTTCTGCGGTGAAAAAATCTATGAGCGCTGCAGCGAATACTTGTGGGCGGGGTCGAGCGCGCTGTCATCAAGTCGCGACACGTTTTTTGTTTGGTTTAGCTACTCTAACTACTTACAACTCACTGGTACCTTTATGAATTTTGCACAAAATATCTGTGTCCGTTTCCGTGTCGATGACTTGATAGCGGAGAATCTGATTTGTTATTAACGCGGTGTGATGCCGGAATAATATGTCAATGCCATAGATTATTTATCTTTGGTCAATGCACAGAGTACTTTTTTCACTTTTTTATACCGGGGTCAATGCCATCTTTCATGTTGCATGTTTCGTGTTTTTATTTTGTACTTAACTTTACAAGGTACTTATCAAAGTTTGTCATGTCAGAAATATAAATAGGGGAGAATTATGATAATATAAATGTCAAAAATATTAATTATGTAACCCAATACCTAGATTAAATGTTCCGCAGATTCTAAGGTAAATTGAGAGTACTTACCAACCTGTAATCCGTTTGTTTCACTATTATCAATGCCTGTGATAACCGACACCAAAACTGGTTTGTTGACAAACATTCATGAAGGCATTCCTGGATCTTCGATGAATCTGGATAAAATACACCTCGTCAAAGGAAATTATGAATATTATCATTATCTTTGCGATGGCTTCGACGATAAAGTGAGTTTTTATGCAATTTTATTTTGTAAGTAAGTATATTCTTTGTTTTCTTAAGCCAGTACCAGTAACAAGGAACTTATTACCAGTAAGTACCTACCTACAAACTTCTTTGATAGTAATGCTACTACTAAGTACCTATATAGAGAGATGCATCTCTCATTGACTTATTTTTATAGTCGGTAAAGTTTATAACAATCAACAGGTAGCTTGTATTTAATGTAGGTATTCTTTCACGAAATTAAGCCTCTGATCCATGTTCCACTTCATCACTAGGTGATTATAGTTCTTGTGAAATAACTGTTTTGTTTACATTCTACACTGCAACAGTGTAGAAGAGAGAAGGCGGGTGTGTGGGAGAGGCTACTTAACAGTAAAAATAGACCATGGTTCTAATAACTCTACTCACACTTAGCAGCACATCCTCGGAATTAGATCAGAACCAGCTTGTTACTTGCACTAAGTGCAAGTCAAACAAGTCTTGATACTTAATAAAGTGTAAACCGAGCATAATACCTAGTTCTCTTTCTATGACCTGCATGGTGCGCTCTTGTCGCCTCGTAAGCTCTTGTTTTGTGTCCCGAGACTTTCAAGAAGACATCTCGGTGAGAGTGTATTGCCAGCATAACAGAGCTTCTATAGACATTCAAAGAAAAAAAAATTGTTGAACTGTAAACTTACCTCGGCACACCTTTCACTGATTTTAAATGCTCAGATTAAATAGAGACCTACAACTATTTTTCAGGGCTGGGGATGCGGATATAGAACTATGCAGACAATATGTTCGTGGATGAAATTAAATTTCAAGAATTGTCCCGATGTTCCTACCATAAGCAAAATTCAAGAAACTCTGGTCGAGTTAGAAGATAAGCCACAGTCATTCCTAGGGTCCAGAGAATGGATTGGCACAGCTGAGGTTCTAATTTTGATTTTATATAAAGGCAAATAATAGCTATAAAAGCTTATTTTCATTTTCTTAATCTGAATTAAGTTAAGGTATATTTTTTCAGGTTTTTCTTGCAATCGACAAAATATATAAAATTCCTTGTAGAACAATTCACGTCAGAAGTGGAAACAATCTGGCCAGCATTGTAGATGCACTGGTGACACATTTTGACAACATTGGCAGTCCTGTGATGATGGGAGGAAATATTGACTGCGGTTCTAAAGGAATTGTGGGGATTGATGCTAGTAGCACACAACCCAGGCTCTTGATAGTGGTAAGATATCTTAACAGGTTCGCAGTCCTGAAGCAAGTTGCGATCTTTGTACACAATCTCGCACATATGCCTCATGGACGTACCAGTGAAGTCACCCATGAGGCATATGTGCCTCATCGGACTGCGAACCTGTTAAACTAACCCTGGGTTTAGTAAAGGTGTATTTCCTAGTGTATTATGGTTTACCTACTTTCTTCCAGGATCCACATTACGTAGGAAAAGAGCGGTCTAAAGAATTCTTTCAAAAGGAAAATTGGGTAAAATGGCAGCCACTTGAGGAATTTATGAGCTCATCATTCTACAACTTGTGCCTTCCTCAAGTAACCTCGGATGTAAGATTTGATAATGAAATATAGTCACAATTACATTACTCAGTCTTTATTAAGTTTTTTTGCTGTGCGAGTTGTCTAGCATTATTATTAAGTATCAATAACTTAAAATGAATATATATAAATAAAATGTTTAAATTGAGATCAACATCAGTCTTTAAATTACAAATTGTACCTTAGACTCCAAACACATAAGTAAACAACACAATAATAAGCTAAATAAATCTAAGAGGCCTAATTCCCAGCCAAGACCTAGGCCGAGGCTGAGAAGCAAAATTTTAATTAAGAACAATGTTTTATAAGGCTAATGTATTAAATCATTATCCATTTAACTCGTCTAAAAAGTTTTCTAGAAGTAGAATATAGCCGGAAACACACTATTGACACATTTGACACTCCACGCGACTCGATGAAAAGCGATGCGATCGTATTAATTTTCGATTACCAAGGGGCGAGTCTATTTGACGCTAGTAACGGGACTTGGATCGTTTTTGTATGGGCTTAGTTCCATATCCGCACGATAGAGGCGCTGTACCAAATTGTATGAAAAAAGGAGACGCTAGAATCACGTCTTATGTTAAAGTCAAATAGACTCCTGGCGTTTCGTCGGTTCGCGTGGGGGTATCAAAGTGTGTGGAGCCTCCAACTTACCATTGATAAATAGTCATTATCAAATTGAAAGCTGTGCACCTTGTGAGGGTTGCTATAGGTAGACCACACACTGACGGATCTCTGTAGAACCACAGTAACAAACGCCATTTTTGGCGTTTGTTACTGTGACATGGTTCTACGGTTTGGTGTTTGTTTTCTTTTTGTGACAAGGTTTTATAGAGATCCGCCAGTTGTGTGGTCCACAACTGGCGGATTACAGTATTTTATCATAAACTAAGCTCACGCTCTGCAGCATCAACAAGCGCCCCCCACCACCCCCACCCCCGTCGCTCACGTCGCGGGCTCAACGCGCGCTCGTGCGTAGTCCTCGAAGATGCGGAACGCGCGCGTCTAGATCCGCACACACCCTGAAGATGTCCCTCGCTAAAAGTTATCACACACAGAAACCGTGGCAAAAAAGAAAAAGAAAAAAGAAAGAAGAAAAGCAAAAAAGAATAAAGAAAAAGAAGGAAGCGAAGGCGTGCGGGTTGTATCATACCAATTTATATGAGAGACTATGCCCACGGCTTCGCACGCGTTGTTTCTATAAACGTTTAAAGGAAATTTCTATCGCATAGGAACTGATTTATGGGATTAAAAAGTCGCCTATGTTTGATTCCAGGGTTGGACTTACCTGTATGCAAAAATTTCAGCCCGATTCGTTAAGTAGTGTTGGCGTGAAGAGGTAACAAACATCCATCCATCTATACATCCATTCAAACTTTTGTGACTACAAATACGCCGCCCGGCGGTTTATGTGTAGTCTCTCAAATAATTTCACGCATTACAAGCCGGACGCCTTCGGCCCGGACACGGTTTCTGTGTGTGGCGGCTTTTAGGGATGAAACGTTGGTGTTCTTAAAACAGAAATAAGGTTCGTAGTTAACCCGCTTACATCCGTAAATTCGTTAAGCTACGTTAGTTTTTATAGTAAAATAAAGTAAGCTAGTTAAAGATCAATCAGTGTTCATAATGAGGCAGACTCCTTGCAAGATCCAGTGGCTGCTGTGCTCGGCGGTGTACAGATCTGATTCGAAGACGAGGCCGACGCCCATGGCGTTGCGGCGCGTCGACGTCGTGTATACCGGGGTTCGCAGCGTGTTCTGTAAACAATGAGGAAATAATAATATCCGTAATTAATCAATTCAGATGTCACCAAAACTAAACGAAATTGATAGCACTAAAAATAAGGCCATCCTTTTTTAACGCCCGACGCAAAAAGAGAGAGGTGTTATAATAAAAATTAAATAACATCGCAAAAACTTACGACATCGGCGGGACTCGAACCCGCATCCTGCAAAACAATTCCACCACCAAACGCATCCTCAACCCGCATGCCCTTCGTGGGGATTATGGGCATTACCCCCCATGAGATAAAAGTCAATAAGGCACTTTTCAGGGGGAGACCTGCGTCCAGCAGTGGACCAATATAGGCTGTTGAGGTGAGGTGAGGATGCGCCTTAAAGAAGAGTCTGAAGAGCCCTGTACCTTAGAAGTGTCAACTGTCAACTATCAGCGTACTTATAACATACAAAATATCACTGCATTTGTTTACACAGCCAACTGATGTCGTGACCACAGAGCAATATGGCGTCCACTGCGTCCAGCGTTTTCGTCAAATTAAGCGCGAAATTTGAAAATGCAAAATTTAAATGCATTTTTATAGTACCTACCTACTTAACGATTGCATAAAAATTTTGTGAATTTTTTAGTAGTTCATTAGCATTATAGAATCTAATTGAGACACTTTTAAAAAATGGGTGTAATACCCTACTGCATCCCTGCGTGTCTTCGTCATTACGTCATTTGTAACTTGCAGCCCTGTCTTGTTACGTCACCTGCAGCTTCAGCTTGTGGAACTCGATGGGTATGATGTACATGATGGGCAGCTCCGTCACCAGAACCTTGGGGTTGGAGCGGCGCAGGCACCCCTCCTCCACGTCCCAGCGGGATCCTTCCAGGTACATGCCGCGGACGTAGCAGCCCTTAGGAAAAATAACGAAAATTAGCTTTATTTCAACGACTATAAAGTGCCTTTTCACTCGTCCCGTTCAGTGACGAATTGTACTTATGCAAATTATGTGTGAAAGCTATCGAACATGCCCATACACTTTGCCACCGACTACCCGGCAAATATATACCTAAATCGCTAGATATGCCCTTTCCGTAGTGAGACTGCGCCGTATTGTTGCCAAGCGAAATGAGATAGCTCGCTCATTTGGAATCAGTATATCGGAAACCGGGACGGGATGGAATTAATGCACTAAAAGGGACGCTCATCGCGAGCATTCGTCTGTAGGTAATTCATCCAAGATTCCATTAGGTACGTAGGTATGTAAGCGGGTTAATTACGATACTTTTTTGTGTTGGAAGAACACCAACGTTTCATCCCTTAATATAAATTAAATATGTAGGGTAAATCCGGGATATATGCCCAACGTTTTTTATTTTACTTTTATCTCCTTAAATACAAATAATACGCACATGGTTTTCATATGTGCAGTCACTTTGATCTTCTTTTTAATCGCCTTGTAGTGTTTTTTGTAGACAAGTCAATAAATAAATCGTATATTTTGAGTTAAAAATAAAACTGCATACTGGGATAGATGCCTCACATGCGGTATATATGCCCAAGACCAAATTTTGTGGAGGGGATAGATGCCCTTTGCAAGAAAACACTTATTTTGAACATATGTTTCAATCAACATTATTATTTATTAAATATATTCATGGTTTTAGCTATTTATATAAACATTTAAATAAAAACACGAAAGAACACCAAAGAGATCAATAATATTAGTAGGTACAAAAAAAAATCAAATTAAAAGCTGCAAACCTAATTAGCCATTGGATGACGTTACTAATTTACTAAACACAGACCATTTCAATTAAAACACTAAACAAATCAATCATCTACAACACTAAAACATATAATCTACAAGATTTTTTTTTTTTATTAAATTAGTAGTTTATTCGTCATTTCTGCCATAGCTGCAGCCGATGTGTCCCCGGTCCTTGTAATAACACGCGGTCAGACGCCGGTTTTACGCTTGTATTTCCGGGGAATTTCCAATCTAAATCATATAACATAGATAAGTACACTAAAGTACGGCAAGGGATAGATGCCCTTAGGGGCGAATATCCCAAAACTTATTGGGGCATATATCCTTTTTCACAGGGATAGCCTTTGAAAAAAAAAATTGTGGTTAATACGTTTATTTTAGAGTAAAAATGTAATTAATAGTAATTTATAAACATTACTCCTTATTCAGAAGCAAAAACCAAAAAAACTGACTTATTAAGTCCAAAGTTATAGAGGGCCGAAAATCATCCATCAAGTAAAATCACCACTGTTTGACTCGTCACTGTTACTAGCGCTCCTACGCACAACCGCACGCGCCAACTCTTTGTGACAGACTGAAGTGAGGGAGGGGCGCGTCCGTATTATACGGTATTCTTTTGGACACATTTCTTGCATTTCACATAATTGCACTGCGGCGTCTATCCCGATTGGGCGTCTATCCCGGACTTACCCTAAGTAATAGGGACTTTCTTCAGTTCTAAACGAGCGTTTCGCATCCCTCCGAGCACGGTTACATTATTTTAACTCGTTCCTACTTGAGTTAATCCGACCTTTGGGGAACTGAATGGGGTGTGTAAATTACCTCTACTTGCATAGCACGACTGGAGGCTACAGCTTCTTACCATAATGTAATGCCGTAGACGTGGATGGTAGAATGAAAGAGCTGACGCTACTTAATGTCAGTTTGTAGTACCTATCTATTTAACTTCTCACGTGGCAGGCGTCATTGAAATTCTCTGTTGCGTGGCAAGCGACCATAATATGGACGATTTTCGGCTTCTTTGGTTTCGTCAAAATTAGGGTACGGAGAGTCAACTTTTGAGTTGATTGACAGTTTCAAGCTTACGTCAAGACCATAAATTAACCAGGTTTATAAGAAATTAAAAAAAATCTCAAATTAAAAAAGGGCGTAGGTGGAAAAGCTACGTAGCTAGTTATCCAGGTACCTACGTACGCCCTGCAGCAGTAGGCGTAAGGGAAAATCCGCCGCGCTCGTGTTTTTTGTAGTTATTTAACCATGGTGATTAAGAAAATCATTCATTAAGTCAAACTCTGCGAATTTGTTTAGAAATATTAAGTGTCCTTAGTTGAGTACAAAAAAAAGTGTGATATCAGTAGTTCGCTAGTCATAGTATGTATTGAAAAAACGTTAGAAAAAGGGGTACCTAACTTTGGGATTATTTGCTATCGAGTGAAGTTCATTAGATTTTGTAATGCGACTTTGACTAGACTAGATCCTTAGGTAACATATATCTTTTTTCAGAATTTTAAACACGATTTTCCAAGTCTCAGATGGTTTTAGAAATCACAATAATGCGGCCTCTGCTGGCCTACCAAGCCTTAAGCTGCAAAAAAGCGAAAGATGCCAAATACTTACACAGACAGGGCGCTCCTCGATGTCGTCCGGGGAGAGCCACTTGGTGACGCGCGTGAACTGCGTACTGCGGTCCAGCGGCCACGTGTACAGCCGACACGCGATCTGGATGTGAGCTATCAGGTACGACTCGGGGATGTGCAGGCCCGACAGCCAGATCACTATCGGCTCTTCCATTGTGGCCTGGAAGGAATTGAAACAGGGGGTTATTATTAGGGGGTTGACGACCTCCGTGGCGCAGCGGGCGAAGGTCCGCCTGCGACACAGGAGGTTGCGGGTTCGATCCCCGCCTCGGAACAAATTTGTGTACGATCTGCAGAAATTTGTTCCGTTGGTCTGGGTGTTTTCTATGTATAATAAAAATATCTATCTATGTAATGTATTGTATTAAGTATATCAGTTATCTAGTACCCATAACACAAGCTCTGCTTAGCTTGGGGCTAGATAATGCTGTGTGAATTGTCCAGCATTATTTATTTATTTATTTATTATGTGGTCACTGTCGCTCACTAAGCGCAACGGATTTTGAAGTTCGAGCACGCGAGTGTGCTCTTTTTGTCTCGAGGTCCTTCGTTGGCTCTCGTCTTCCCTCAGCAACAGTTCATATAAGACAACGAAAGTGTAGGCACATGATGTCTGGTTGAAAGGACTATAGCGTATCGCGTTGAGTAATTCAATCCGTCTTTCATTCGAATCAATTCCCTGCAAAATAGGTCCATTTCCTCTAATTATGTTAGGAAGAGTCTAACTGTACTGAGACGTGCTATCAGTCGGGATTTTTTCAGTTTTTAAAGAAAATCTGTCAAAAAGACGTGGTTTGAGGCGTTCTTTAAACGGATTAAGAGCATGCGACCGCTAGCCCTTCGTTATTTTAAAAAAGCTGAGTTTGTCTGCGTATGCTCTCCACACAGGTAGGAACGAACACCGATTATGTAGTTTGGTTCATAGTGACTTTGGCAGATATCGGCTTGCAAAGTTGCTGAATGACCTCTGTGGCGCAGCGGGCGAAGGTCTGCTGCGACGCAGGAGGTTGCGGGTTAGATTCCCGCCCCCGAACAAATGTTTGTACGATCTGCAGATATTTCTTCAGGGTGTTCTGGATGTTTTATGTATAATAAAAAATATCTATCTAGGTATGTAGTGTATTGTATTAAGTTTATCAGTTATCTAGTACCCATAACACAAGCTCTGCTTAGCTTGGGGCTAGATAATGCTGTGTGAATTGTCCAGCATTATTTATTTATTTAATATGAGTTGCGTTTTAGTATTCGGTTCGCTTCGGTATAAGTACTAAATATACCGACAGAAATCCAAAATATCACTTTATTTTCGTGTCAGTGTTTAGTTTTATAATTAAACCTTTTCTAAGTGTACATTTATTGTATTTATGGAAATAAAGAGTTTTTGATTTTGATTTTTGGGGTTTAGAGATAATCTACACTCACAGTGACCCTACAAATTAACCGGACGAGGTCAAATCAAGGACAAGCGCACGTCATCTGGATCCTGTGAATCTATGCAAAACCTACAGAGTTCGTTCCTATATTGATTTCCTTATCGGCAGCTCTCGCGTCGGAACAGCTTTAGGAATGTTCTAGAAATGCGCGTCTTACTAAGGCCGCGCACGCGCACGCACGGCGACTTTTTGTAGCGACGACGCGCGTTTTGTAAAATCACGCGTCAGTCGCGTTTGAAGAAGCGATGCAAACGCGAGACGCAGCACAAACACAACGTGACCAATGTTGTCTCGACGGGATCCAACTTGCGACTGTAGCGTTCACAGGCAATTCTGCATCGATGCTGAATCGCGACAGCATCGCTACATAACGGCACCGCTCTTAAAAAGACAGAAGATAAAGATAAAGATATTTATTAGCAGAAAACATGTGTATAAAAGATGAGATGACAAAAATATAGGTGAAACAACATGCTTGACCGATTATGGTATGCAAATTAGGTAGAGAGATGGCATGCATTTAATCTAACCATGCAAAAATTAAACAACTATTTATAATTTATCATTTAAAAATTCGTCAAGACTATAATAACATTTTGTAATTAACATTTTTTAAAGTTTTAAAATAAACATTTGTATATTCATGTCTCTATATAGTCTAGGTAATTTATTATAGATTTTGGTAGCAACACCAACAATACTTTTCTGCATTAGTGTTGTTTTTACAGGGTGAGTTCTTAACCTAGTACTGTCCCGTCTGTTTCGACTAATCAGATATCCGGGGGAACAGATGAGGATTGCTTTTTACAAAAAGAGCTACTTCTAATAAGTAAGTGACGGAAGTGGCAGAATTTTGTGCTTAGAAAATAATGGTCTACAGCTATCGGTGATTTTTATTTTAAACATGGCTCTGATACATCTTTTTTGTAGCCTAAAAATAATAAAGACATTATTTTTTGGTAGAGTTGCCCCAAAATATTAATCCATATCGTAGAACAGACTCTGAAGTGAAAAAAAATTAAATGATCACTTTATTTCCTAGTTTTACTTAGGTAATTTGGATTTTATGACGTGTCGATGAAGTAAAATAAAGCACTATGATATTTGATTGAGCTGTAGAATGTTCTAGAACTGACCCAGCCTGTGTACTGCCTGGTCCTGGCGTTGAAGTGGTCCATCCAGCCGCCCAGCCCCTTGCAGGTGGCGGGGGCGAGGTCGCGCCACACCTGCGGCAGCTGCCCGTTGAACAGACTGTAGGAGACGTTGTCTAACACGGCGTCCATGCCGATCTCTCCCGCCAGCGCCTTGCGGAGGAGCGTGAGGGTGGTGTGCATGCGACCGATCAGCTTGTTGAATCTGGTCACAATTCAAAATGGAAACATTTAGCCGGCCGGCCTACGCAAAAGGAGAGGGGTCTGTGTATCAGTGTATCTGTCTGTGGTATCGTGTAGCTCCCAACGGATGAACCGATTTTCGTTTAGTTTTTTTTTGTGTCGTAGATAATTTTATCCCGAGTGTTCTTAGCCATATTTCATGAAAATCATCATCCGCCCCGGTTTCGCACTGGTGCAATTCTAATAGCATTGCAACCGTGCGAAACCGGGGCGGGTTATATAAGTTTATCCCGAGTGTTAGCCATGTTTCATGAAAATATGTCGGGGGGGTTTTTAAAATTCTTAATTTAGTTCTTGTGTTATAATTAACGACCGGAAAATTTTACTGCAACATGTTAGTTGCAATTATTTTCGCCGTGAGCAGCCGGCTTAGAATTTGCACCTCTCCAACTCTTTCCGAGGGTGCTGTAAGAGGCGACTAAAAGATATCCACCGGGATGTGGGCAGCAGCGTCTCCTGCAGAACAAACCTACCACCAAACTGCGATCCCCAGCTGAACGGCCCACCAATTACAGTAGCAAATGGCAATAGGGAAAGCAATAATGGGGAATCATTTTGGCAGCCTTAATGGTGTCTAAATCTTATAAAACTTGAATAGGGGAAACTTTTTGGCTTAAATATTCCTCCTTTCAAGTTTTTAAAGATTTGGACAGCGCTAAGGCTGCCAAAATGATCCCCATTGTTGCGTTCCCCATTGCCATTTGCTACTGTAATTGGTCAGGTCAGGTCATAATGAATCAGGTCTTAATGAATTGGCCACGCTAAGCGCAGTTCTTTGTGTTCATGTTGCTCGCTATTTAAGTATATTACAATTCTACCCTCAACTATTTTGAAAAAAAAAAAACAATGTCCAACGACACAAGGAAAATATTAATTCACAAATGATTTAATGTAAAACAACTTAGTAGTATGCTCATCACCTAAACCTCAGTTTATCCTTAACAAACGTCCATCATTGTAAAAATATAGACAGAATAGATAGCGAATAATTCACTCGTATTAGATACCGACATGACGTGGCCGACAGCGTTTTCAGAGTCAAAAATTAAAAAAACAATTTTGAAATTGAAAATTTGTAGTCAGCCATCATATAAATAAGTACTAGAAATCTAAAAATTTTGGTTTACTAAGTCAAATACTACAGTAAATATTTATTTTCTTGCGCCAAATTTGATATGAGCTAAGTAACCTATTGTTGAGTAGCGTGGTAACCTTTCTAGCTCCTGAAGCAAGACGACGAGTGTGGGAGTGATGTTCATCTCGAACTGTTTGCGGACTCGCCAGATCTCGTACTGCGTCGGTAGCTGGACCAGGATGTCCACGGCGATGGAATCTATGAAGTCTTCGCGGCTCATTGCGCCGCCACTCTCGCCTGGGGAAGTTATACTTAACTGTAGGCACAGTTTATGACAAAAATATACAGAAATCAAATAATACCGCAAAAAATTTCGACTTCGACGGGACTTGAATCATCATCAGACATCCTTCCGTTACCGGTTCAAGTCCCGTCGAAGTCGAAAATTTTTGCGATA
Source organism: Eupithecia subumbrata (assembly GCA_949316285.1). NCBI lineage: Eukaryota > Metazoa > Arthropoda > Insecta > Lepidoptera > Geometridae > Eupithecia > Eupithecia subumbrata. Next base: position 13,397,920 of record OX438630.1, on the reverse strand, counting down.
TTATTTGATTTCTTAGAAATTACCCTAAGTGTGGGGTTACGCACTATACATAATAACAAAAAATATTAAAATGCATAGGTATTCCAATTTCAGACGGTTTGGAATATTGACACAATTCTGCGGTTTTCGACGTTGATTCAACCTCCTCTGTATGACATTGCTGTGTGGTGCCGGCTTAGAATTTGCACCACCCCAACTCTTCCCGCGCGGGTGTTATAAGAGGCGGCTAAGGGATATCCACCGGGGGCGGGCAGCAGCGCGGAACAGTTCTACCACCAAACTGGCGGCGTGGGGATTATGGGCATTACCCCCCATGAGATAAAAGCCTAATAAGGCGCTTATCAGGGAGATGCCTGCGTCCAGCAGTGGATCAATGCAGACGGTTGAGGTACTTATGACCTTATGTTATGAACTAACTATGTATAACTAGCTTCCGCCCGTGGTTTTGCAAGCGTTTTTTTAAGTATCCTATGTTCGTACCCAGGATAACATTTACCTGCCTGGAAAATTTTATTGAGATTTGTTCAGCCGTTTAGCCGTGAAAAGGTAACAGTCAAAGTTACTTTCGAATTTATAATATTAGTATGGATGGATTACCTATGTTAATTTCTTGTGAAGACATTATGAATGTAAGCAGGTTAACTACGAACCTAGTCTGTGTTGGAAGAACACCAACGTTTCATCCCTTAAGGGGCTACCCCGAGCCAAATCAGCGCCACCACCTATTTTATCTTATTATTCTGATCAACGAAGAAATTTTTAAAAACGTTTTGCCAGTTTATGATACCTATCATAAGCTTATTTTTAATGCCTCTTTAAAAGTTTTATTTTGTATACTTTAAGCAGAGATGCGAAGGTGCTCATTTTTGCCGCCATGGTGGCAAAAGAAAATCTTATAATAGGCATCACAAACTGCCCAATCGATTTTTGAAAATTCCTTCGTTTAACAGAATAATAGGATGAAATAGGCGAGGGCGCTGATTTGAGTCGGGGCAGCGCCTTTACGAGGGACGTCATCAGAATCTTGTGAGAGTTATAGTTAGCACATGCCACTTTTCTTGAGTTGGCAACACATCAAACGTCTAATTTACCATTTGTGAGCATAACACCCGGCCAGTATTTACTACTTCAGTATCTATTTCGGACACAGTAAATTTTTCAAGCCAATACATACCGATACTAAACATTATATTTTAAATTTGAAAGTAATTTATAACTGTTACCTTTTCGCGCCCAAACAGCTGAACGAAATTTGGTAAGGAGGTAAACTTTATCCCGGGGTCGGACATTGGCTAATTTTTATCTCGGAAAAGCGCGTGAGAAGCCGGGGGCTGAAGCTAGTATTTTTATAAATATAATCTCCAAATATTTGTTCTGTATCTGGGTGTTTTCCTATGCACTGTCAGCAAGATAGGTGAATTTTAACCTATATATGCCCAGAACTATTTTGTGTCACCGATTTTTGTAATTTTGGGATATGTTATTAGTAATAACATGTTTTAAAACAAAAATCGAGATTTTTCAGGTTTGACTCACTGAAAGTGTGTTATTTTCAGTGGGTCGTTAACGACCCCATGGGCATATCAGGTCTCACTATTTATCTTATATGAATAGATGAAATAAAACCATTGTGTAAGTTTTCATAAGAGTGAAATTTTATTATTGTGCATGAAAAGCCTCAAAGCATTTGTAATGAAGGTTCGGGTTGCATCTTTTACACATTTTGACAGTTTTGTTCTTACAAAGAGCACATCGCCGTCTAGTCTGACCATCTAGAATAATGTATTCTGCTGCGTGTCATCGTACCGTAAATGGAACAGTTATTGGAATGTTTAGCTGTTGTTTCGGTAGCCCAGTCGGTGCTTTAGCTGCTCCATATTTCTGAAGAGACCTTGCAATAGATCGACGAAAATCCCACGTATCTAAGCCGGCTCCAAAAGATATTGCAAGCATAGTTGCATTATATTTAGAAACATCTACCTCTCCTGGTTCTAGCCCTCCGGAGACATCCTCAACAGCACTTTCTTCCTCAGGCTCAGTTCGACCCTGGTTCATGACCAATTCAGCTGGAGCCAGGAGCTGATGCCTAATCAATCTGCCAGACTATTGAACTCCTCCCCAACAGAACCACCATCAGATATTGCACCACACCCTGGCGGCTCCACATAAACGTGGATAGTCAGTAAATTTTTATCATCCAAACATTGAAAGGCATCGAAAATTTAATTAGTAGTAAGATTACTACGAGATCTATAACAAAAAATAAAAATTTGCAATACATAGAAAAATATCACATCTGCCCACGGGGTCGTTTTCGACCCCATCAAATATTTATTGAAATTTAGATATCCTAAAGATATTTTTTCAAACCTTTTATTATCAGACGACATAATAGGCACATCAAAATATATATTTTGTCTGTTAAACTGGTATAAAGACAACTAAAAACACTAATATACTTACATTTTGCACGCGCGATCCAACTAATGTCCAGTTTCAAAACAATTACAACTTTCCACTACTCTAAAACATTAGCTTTTTTTTTCATGCCCTAAAAATAATAAGATCCTAATCACCTGATGTGTAAACTTACGAATGATGGTAGTTTTTGACACGTCAGGTATATTTCCCGTACAAAAAAAAAATTAATTACAAAGTACCTTTCTTCGGGTCGTTTTCGACCCCTTGGGCATATATGGGTTAAAAATACAAAATACTTTTAAAGGGTTATCTGTTCATTATGGTTGATCGTTTCGTGTTGGCGTTTCGCGTTGGCGCGAGATTAACTTTTTTGTGGTTTTTCTTCTACGATGAATAAAATTAGTGGAAAAGTTATTTGTCGCAACTCGTAAACCATTTTCGATTCACTGGTTTTTTTCGAGCATTTGTGAATATAAGAGATTTTAGGCTAAAAATCAACACATTCAAATACTCCCAAAATGCAATTGAATTGAAGTTGGTTTTATATAAAATATAGAAAAAACAAAAAAAAAATCTCGCGTCGACAAAAACGGTCAATCTATGATAGGTTTTTTGGGTAAAATAGGAAATAAATAAATTATGTAAGTATGTAATAAGTTTGAAGTAGGCAGCTTATTTGTAAAGGCACTTTCAGGTTGAACTATACTAATAACATTATGTAGTCAACTTACCAGTTTTGTACACTAGCCGCATGAATAAAACAAATAAATTATAATTGATGCCAAATTAAAAGATTAACACTAAAAGTTACAAATAGTATTCTAGACCACTTACACTCTTTTACCGTTACTAAAATGAAGCATGAAAAAAAGAATGAAATTAGTGAAATAGTATATAATTTTTTAAAAGCTAGCGCTTTTTCTTTTTGTTTTTTTTTTCATACAGTTTATCCACGTCATAAATCCAGTTCTACATATTTTTTACTTTAAACAGGATAACGCAATCTCTGCAGTCTTCTCGGGGTGAGATTAACAGTTTCTAAGGATGCATTCCGAGACACGATTTATTATTATTAGCTGATGCGAGTAAGTAATTTAAATATAATCAGCTAAAGACATACATCATCCAGTACCCATAGCACAAGCTCTATACTGTGCGATTACAAAAGCCATCCATCCGATATTGACGACCTCCGTGGCGCAGCGGGCGAAGGTCTGCCTGCGACGCAGGAGGTTGTGGGTTCGATTCCCGCCTCGGAACAAGTTTGTGTACGATCTGCAGAAATTTGATTCGTTGGTCTGGGTGTTTTCTATGTATAATAAAAAATATCTATCTATGTAGTGTAGTTTATTCAGTATATCAGTTATCTAGTACCCATAACACAAGCTCTGCTTAGCTCGGGGCTAGATAATGCTGCGTGAATTGTCCAAGCATTATTTATTTATTTGAAAAATCTTTGAATGGCCTGTACCATACAATTGCAAGTTACGAAGGCCATTCCAGGGCTAAATGTTAATATAGTTTTTGCATAATTCCACAGCAGCTCTGCTTAGCTTGAGGCCAGATAATGCTGTGTGAATAGGTAGTCAAGTCCTGGGTAAAAAAAATCTATTTAGTCCGTCAGAAAGATTATCAGAAGATATTGGACATAATTTTTTCTTTTGTCTCTCAAACAAAAAATTACAAAAATAAAGCGCGTCAAATTTTGATAATGGGGCTAGTGACGTCATACCTTGCTAAAAAGTATCGCAAGGTGCAGTGTCGTCACGCGGTACTGGCTATTTCTCCATATTTTATTCGACAAAAGAAAAAATTCTTGTCTAATATCTGATAATCTGACGGAATAATCAGAATTTTCTAGGAGACTAGCCTATTGCAAATTACGAAGACCATTTAAAGTGCTTTCAAATATCAACATAGGCTGGTTGGTTTTTTCATAATTCCAGAGCAGCTCTGCTTAGCTTGGGGCTAGATAATGCTGTGTGAATTGTCCAGCATTATTTTATTCTAAGAGAAGGGCCCATGCTATAACACCCTGGCAGCCACTCTATAGAGTCTATATAGTATATCTATCTAAAAATTAAAAAATGCTTTTGACCGTGGTGCGAGTCTGCAGAAGACTGAGAAGTTTGGAAGGGTGCGGGGGAGGCCTTTGCCCAGCAATGGGACGAAATAAGCTAAATATAAAATATATAGTTATTACAAGCCCTTGAAGATGGGAGGCGACGATGGGGTCGGCCACGTAAAAGGTAAATCAAAAATTATTCATGTGTTATCAATTTATAATTGTGTACCTGCTTACCTACCTACCTAAATATGTGTACCTTAAATAATGTTATGTTACTGTTCTTTTGTTACCTTTCCTGTGCTGTTTGTGTGTGTGCCTACAACCTACCCAATAAAAAGTCTCTATAGAGTCTATATAGTATATCTATCTAAAAATTAAAAAATGCTTTTGACCGTGGTGCGAGTCTGCAGAAGACTGAGAAGTTTGGAAGGGTGCGGGGGAGGCCTTTGCCCAGCAATGGGACGAAATAAGCTAAATATAAAATATATAGTTATTACAAGCCCTTTTGAGTAGGTAAACAATTTTGTCGTGTCTCAAAATGCACCCAAGTGTGGTGGTGTGGTGAGGTAGGGTGGGATATCTCACTGGTCTGAGGTTGCAGCTCGATGAGGTGCCCCCACATCTCGCGCACGGCCTGGCTGAAGTAGCCGATCTCTGCGTTGGGATGCAGACCGAACACTTCCGGGGAGTTCACCAAGGGAAGGGTGTCTATGAAATCTGTAACATAAAGTAATAGGCTAGTTGACTCTTTTTTAAAGTAGATCTTGAATTATTAATTATTGTTCAATTAGAGGGAAAAAAATTTACCATATTTTTTAGGATCTAGAAAACAGCAAAACTTTATTTTAAGTCTTCGTTTCGTAAACAGGCGAAAACCCTGTCAGCCATATTTTTCTATTTTTAATGTTTGACTTTATTGTGGTTTATGAGAAATAAATAAGTTTCATTTCATTTTCATTTCATTTCATTTCATATTTATCTGTGCTGTGACGTCATACGGGTAGAAACTAACAATTGACGTTCAAAAAATCATCATTGTAAAAATAAAGAGGGACTAGGAACATAGCAAATTTACTCGTATGGTCCCATCATGAAATTTGCTGAGTCCTATGACGTCCAAACATGGCCAACAGCGTTTTCAGAGTTCAAAATTAAAAATGATAATTAATAATCAATTTTTAAATTAAATTAATTTTATTTTATTTAATTTTTTAATTCTCGACAGAGCCTACACATTTGCTCCTCTTGGAGTCGAGACCCTAGGTCCGTGGGGTACTGAGCCTCTTTAGGTATTTAAAAAATTATCTGAGCTTCTGGTCGAAGCGACGCGTGACCCGAGAGCTAGTGAGTATCTAGCACAGCGCATCAGATCGCATCAACATGGATCACTTGAGCTACCTGTAGATTGTTTGCAACAGTCTGCAGTTAGCTCAATTATTTCAATTGTAAATACTAGTTCTTATTTATTTCTATTATTTTATTTTTAAATTGAATATACATTATGTAGTCATCATACACTTTTAATATCAGAATTCTATAAATATTGAAATTAAATACTGCAGAAAATGTAGGTTTACCGATATACTCCTCCTTCTCCCCCTCGGGCGGTATGACGTAGTCGAAGGCCTTGTCGTGGTAGAAGTGGAACGGCTGGAACTTGTCGAACAGGAAGTCCCCCAGGTACTCCTCCATGTAGGTTTTCACCACGCGACGGTCGAAGTCGTCTATCACCCGGCCGCCGTACATCACCTGGTACACAGAAAGTTATAAAATGGTCAAATAATTTAATCGGACATCCAGAACACCCTGAAAAAATCTGTAGAAATCTGTAGATCTTACAAACATTTGGCGGGAATCGAACCCGCAACCTCCTGCGTCGCGGCGCCACGGAGGTCGCCTCTCAAATCTTAGATGCGTTTGAGTATACGGGGGCTTAACACGTCGAAATTAGGCCGAAAGACAAACTCCCTAGGGGCTAGGGCCGACGCTCCTTCGGAGTGGCATGAGGAAATATTAAGCCTCCACCACACAGCCGCGATTTTGAAGCGCGTCTTATGTCCCCCCCTCCCCCGTAATATACTGTCTCCGGCTAGCGCCCGCCCCCCAAAAAATCGCAAAACGCAGCTTCAAAATCGCGGCAGTGTGGTGGAGGCTTTATGTGAAGCCGTAGGTTACCTCTCCAAAGAGATACTTGAGCGTGGCCCACGGAATGGGTCCGTTGGCGAGGTCGCAGCGGTCCAGGTAACACTGCAGTATCTGCATGCACACCACGAAGTCGCTCTCGCTGAAGTCGTACGAGATGTTCCAGCCGATTTTATCGTATTTGCGACGCTCCTGAAAAATACATTAGCATTTGTGTAAGCATACTAATATTTTAAACGCGTAAGTTTGGATGTTTGTTACCTCTTCACGCCAAAACTACTGAATGGATCGTAACTGAAATTTTGCATACAGGTAATTCTAAGCCTGGAGTAAAACATACATTTATAGACTACTTTTTCTATACTATATAATATTATAAAGAGGAAAGATTTGATTGTTTGTTTGTTAGTATTGAATAGGCTCCGAAACTACTGGACCGATTTGAAAAATTCTTTTACTAGAAGCCCACATTATTTCTGATAAACATAGGCTACTTTTGACCGCGGGAAAATGCTTCATTCCTACGAGAAAACGGGTAATAGGACAACGGGTAGTAAGAATGCACCTAGTATCCCATAAATCAGTACCCATGGGTTAGAAATTACCACTAAACGTTTCCATAGAATAAAGTCCCATGGGATAGAAATAACCTTAAAATAGAAACAACGCGTGCGAAGCCGCGGGCAGAAGCTAGTTATGCTATAATTTTGCTCTGCGCACATTAGTCCAACGCCGCCGCTACCACCAGCACAAAAATGTGCATTCAAATATGGGTTTAGACCCGTTATCTTTAGATACATTTCCCAGTTACAAAATAGCTTCTATTGTATTATCCTTGATTATTTTCATGATTGATTACTTTAACAATTTGAATCACTGTGATTTAATATTAGCACATCTGCTTGTTGGCTGAATACATTTGACATAACTCTAGTCATAAGATCTGACATTGTACCTGTAATAATGTATTCGGCAAATAGATGATTTGATTTGCATGCTACTTTTTATACTGAGCGAATGCGGTGCGCCTTTAGTCTGCGACAAAACTTCAATCGATTTTCTGTTCACCTTTATTTTTTTTCCAATTTTCTGTATCCCTGCATAAATTTACGATTATGTGCAAAAATTGTGATAGATTTTTTATCAGGGCTGGCATTTAAATTGACCTGTACAACGGCGTGGAAGAAGGCAAGCACGTAGACCAGTTTCCTGAACTGCGGGTGTGTGCACTCCTCCAGTGCGTGAGCGCGCATCTTGAAGTAAGTGTTGCGGAGATTCAACTTCAGACCGTTCGGTGGTTCCGTTACCACTGCAACCAGATAGTTATGGTTATGGTTGGGTTGTCGCTCACCATGGTGGCCAAAAAGAGCAACATCGCATCTCTGCCTACACTATACAAAATAAAACTTTTACAGAGGCATTAAAAATAAACTTATGATAGGTATCACAAACTGCAAAATCGATTTTTGGAAATTCGTGCGTGAAATAAAATAGGTGGTGGCGCTGATTTGGGTCGGGTTATCGCATTACTTTACAAACATAATTAGGCTTCTAAATGACTATATTTTAGGAATCACAATTTTGAATAGGTATCGTTTTATTTGTTACTTGCTTCTGGTTTCTGATAAAAATAAAAAGTAAGACAGATCTTAAGCTACCTAAACCATAATTTTTAACTATTTTCAAATCTTTTTCATGGAAAAATCATCTAGAATAATCTTAGTTACATACTATGTCCGCTCGATAAAAATATAAACTTTCGTAAGTATATTTTTCAAATCAACGGATTCTCAGATCTGTCAAAAAATGTAAATTTTTCTATGAAATACTTCATTCTCTCATTCAGTCTTCATTCACGCTCACGCACCTGTCAACAATTAGGGAAATTCATAGTCATGCATATCTCATCTGTACTAACTGAACTGAACTATAGTTCATGGTAACCTTTGAGTGAGCGCTGCAGTATGCCGATAGGGAACGTAGGAGTGGGATCGGTGGTGAGCCACAGCCGGTACTCCGGGTGCGGCTTGGTCATCATCTCGAGCTGCTTCTCCAGCTCGCGCAGGAACGACACCAGGAGGTGGCAGTTCTGCAGGATCAGCCACTGCCCGTGGGAGATTGCGCCTTCTAAGAGCGCTAGGGCGGCCTGGACAGTGTCAAAAGTGTTTAGTGGGTAACAGAAGGACAGACATAAGACAAGTATTCCTAAAATTTTACAATGTTGTAGAGAAATCAAATAATATCGCATGTAAAAAATGTTGTAGAGAACTAGTTCCTGCCTGTGGGATCCACGCGCGCGATTTCTGTGATATACTTACAAATATTTTTTCGACAATGGTGTTAAATCAGATTTGACAAGACAAACAAGATCCGTCAAGTGCGAGTGTAACTCGCGCGCCGAGGGTTTCGAACGTTTGCCAATTAGACAAAAAATATGAATTCGCAATTTAATGAATGCCTAAAAATAGTAGGTACCAACCAACATTTTAGATAGATCTCTCTGGATGCTTCGGTTAAAGTGGGTAATGGTAAATTTTTCTACTTTTTTCAAAATATTTCAAAAAGTATGAAACCTACAGAAATTTGAAAAACTGTTTCGAAATGTCCAAATCGATACCTTTTATTCGATACCCCACTCGGTGGGGTAGCTCCCCCTTTTGAAAATTATTCTTCCCCTTTTTGACCATTTTTGAAAAGTGATCTTTTTACAGACTGATCTATATTTTTCCTGTAAAATATAGAACCATCTACAAACGCTCCATACATTTTATAGGAGATACTTTCCGTTCCTTTTATATCGATCGACATAAAAGGATGGAATCTCAGTTTAGATTTTGTGCCATCTGAGTTGACACCAATGTTGACGAAAATAAGATGCAAAAAGCCAACATCACGCGGTGTTCCCAGGCGGTCACCCATCCAAGTACTGACCGCGCCCGACGTTGCTTATCTTCGGTGATCGGACGAGAACCGGTGTATTCAACGTGGTATGGACGTTGGCAACAAATTATACAAACATTTTAGCGAAACAATATTGATTAACCTACTTTGTAATAGGTATGAGGAAAAAATAGCTAATTCTCTTATCGCTGTATATAAAAATGTATACTCACTCCCTCTTGCCCCTGTCCCAGCGAAAGGTACTTGAACTTTCCTCCGCCGAAGCCGCACCGGTCCGCGAGCTTCATCAGGTCGGACGTGGGGTCCGAGCCCGGAGACAGGATGAACACCACGGGAGTGAAGGGAGTCGTTTGTTCTACAATCATGTCTAAGCTGAAAGGTAAAGAGATTTCTGAAGGTTACCGCGTTGGGGATGGCTAGGTATTTCGGTGTAAAAGATAAAGCTAATTTATTTCATAAATTTTTGATGACGCTTACGAGCCAGTTGTTTGAGGCCCTCAACCACCTGGGGCGCAAGGAATCGGAATCAAACCCTCAACTTGCTGGTTCTGCATCTGGTATCTACAGATATTTGTTCAGGGTGTTTTCGACGTATAGGGACCGTAGTTAAAATCGCGGTCTGGTGGGCAAGTACCCAAAATACTGAAGCACCTAGACTATTTTTTTAAAAGATAATCTTCCCTTATTTATAAGATAAGTACTTAAAAACTGCATTCATATAATTTCGCAAACTAGCTTTAGCCGGGATTCACATAAACCGTTCTTCACCCACACAGTACGTTGTAAGTAGAGACCATAAAGGAGCTGAGGAGTACCCATAATAATCAAGCTTTGCTTACTTTGGGGCTGGATGATGCTGCGTGGATTGTCCAGCATTATTTATTTACGGCGTTTTAAGATCTTAACTTGAATATAGAAAGCAGATGACTATAAGACAAAACTTGAGAAAACATGGTACCTATCTCAGGCGAACGTGTAATAAAATATGGTGTTCCACAAGGTAGCGTGTTATAAGTTGGTACAGCAGGTATACCTGATGACTGGCGGCGTGATATACTCCTCCCCCATAGTGACGGTGATATAATCCGTGAGCGCGCGGTAGATGCGGTCCACTCGGAAGCAACGCAGCAGCATGAGCAGTTCGAAAGGCGCCATGTGTTTGGTGTACCCGTCTGGTACAGGCGTGGACTCGGGTGCGTCGCTGTCGAACCACTGCAAGGAGTATGTGTCGGTATAGCTTCGTAAGAGTCGGTGAAGGTTCGCTCATGGTTCGCCGCTGACCCTTGCAGCTGCCAACAACTGCAGTACTTTATTTCCCTCTTGCCACGCGTCCACTTTTGTTTTATTATCCTATTGCCACACGCTATTCCTAGACTTCCGAAAACGACAATTTCCGAGAACGTGTATTCTAAACTCGTCAAATTCCTAAGAGAATCTCACACTCGCAAATTATTCCTTTTTCTTGCTTCCCATTTTGCCACTAGAGGCGCTGTTTCAAACCCATACAAATTATAGTTAACTTTGTCAAGATCGAGTTGGTGAAAAATCTCGCACTTGCCTGACACTCTGAGAGTGACATAAATAACCTCTCTGAAGGTACCCATAATCTAGTCCTGGTAATAATCAAATATGATTAAAAAGTATTTTTAAGTAGGCAATTGAGCAGCTGCGTGAGCGAATACAAAGGGCGGCTTTTATTAGAAAATGCAGGGCGTGAATAAGAGCTACTGGTAAGCACTTGTAAGAATTTCCAATGCAAAAAGCGAGTTTAAACCCTACTTGTAATTTTATAAAAAATGACCCTTACCCATCTTAACTTAGGGATATTCTTTGCATAGAAATTTGGAAATATCAAGTGTTATACTATTTCGGAATCTCATTGAAAAAACAGAAGGTTAAACTTTTGGAAAAAAATTGCAAAACACATTTTTATTTGTTTATCATGTTGTAAAATAAAAAGTGTTAATTTGGCACACAAATGGCAATTAGCATTCATTTGATAGCACAGTTATCCAAGAGTGCTCTAAGAAAAACAGATTGCTAAAATTCCTTGATTTGTAACCTTAGCATCGAAAAGTATGGACGAGGGTAAAAAAAGTTAAAAATTTCTAAAATGTCCAATAACTCGAAAACCGTGACTTTTACAGGGTACAATTTTTTATTTTCTGAACAGATTTGATGCCTCCTACCCGTTGGTAAAGGCTTGGCCACTCTACGCCTCAACCTGTATAATAGCACAGTAGATAAATATATCTACTGTGATAATAGGTTGTTTAAACTTATTTGTTACGAAGACTGTATTTTCTAAAGAACCTAGAGTCGTCGGTACAAATTGTTTAGAGATAATCGTATCGTTCTCATGCTTATCGAGGGGGACAGCGCGTACGCAGTCCCCACTACCAAAAATAACGCACCCGAGTTATCCACATTAGGGATAATCGCAGAGGTCAACCCATCCGCAGTGCAATGGAAGGGCCTCGCTCTGGGGGAACCGCCTTAATGATCACGGTGTCCCCTGTGCCAGGTAAGTATGATTTCATAATGCTACGATGCGGAGGTCGTTACGAACTGTGCGTTCTCGTCAGCGCGATCTAGAGCCTGGTCACTTTTAGTAGCGACATCTAGTTATGCGCGGGCCGGATTTGTTTAGGTGACGTCACACCAGTGTGACGTCAGTCACCAGCAATCGTGGCTTTTGGCTTGTTGGCAGATATTAAGTTATTTGCCTCCATTGAGAAGTTGGTTGGTAAATTACAATTTAAAAATAGAAGAAATTAGAATTAGTAGGCAGGTACCTACTTATTTACAATGGACAAAGACGTGTGACAATGTGAGGAAATAGGTCAGCTGGTATTAAATAAATTACTTAGTGTACATTCATAGTTATCGAATGTCGTCCCTTTGCACGACTAATGTCCAATTATAAAAATGCATTTAAAATGACAAATAGTCTAAAAATGTCCATGCATAAAAATCCATTTGTCCATTTATTAAAATAACGAACTTCTGTTAACAAATGGCTCTGGGTGCAATTATACATATAGGTACACACACACCCTTCTTTCAGTCACAGACTCGCCACAAAAAGAAACGCCCGCCCCCCTGCTTTGCGGGGGCTTCGTTAGGAGTAAAAAACAAGGAATCCTTTTTTCATATTGGACAAAATTTGTGTTGGACAAAATTCGTGTTGGACATAATCCTAATTGGACATTTTGTATTTTGGACATTAGTCGTGCAAAGTATGTCGTCTAATGAGGATCAGTAAAGTTATAGCAATTTCAATAGAACTAGTATCCACGTTATTCTTTATGACATTAGAATGATATATTATTTTATATTACCCACATCGGACTATTACGCAAGTTATGACCAAATTACTAGCGAAGTTCAGTGAGTGACCGCCGCGGGTGAAAGTGACGTCACTCGCTCGGTCGCCGCCCGTTAACCGTGGGATAGACAGATATAGTAAATTTACTCCGAAACTATAAATTTAGAAAAAATATTACATAACCATATACTCAGATTTTTTGAGACGTATCGAAAGAAAAAAATAAAAAACATATTTTTTCATCATTTTCGGAATTTGCCTTTTTAGGAATTTGTCATTTTCGGAATCTGTCATTTTAGGAATTTGCCTTTTTAGGAAATTGCCATTTTAGGAATTTGTCATCTTAGGAAATTGTCGTTTTTGGAACTTGTCACTCTAGGTAGGTAGGAAGTTGTCGTTGTCACCCTGAGGGGCCACACGTTCAATTTTATTTTTTTTCCCTCTTTCCACACGGCCAATTTTATTTTATTTACCTATTGCCACACGACCTATTCTATTTTATTTCCCTCTTGACACACGTCTAATTTTATTTTATTTACCTCTTGCCACACGTCCGATTTCCTCGTGATGTGATCGGGTAGCAACGCGAAGACTTCTTGGAAGTCAGCGCTGAGCTTCATTATGTCTTGCCAGCCCTGGAACAAATGTTTCATTATATATTTTATTATTTTTATTTATTTACATATATAAACTGGTATAACAGCATTATTGGGGAAGAGCATGCCTTTTGTAACACAGCTTTTAAAACTTAAACATTTAATAAATACCTACTTAAATAAATAATGCTGGACATTCCACACATGTTCTTCTTGTCGTTCTTAATTTTAATTTTCAATATATTTAGGTCAATTATCATAAACCCTTGAAATATTTATATGAGTACTAGCTTTTGCCCGCGGCTTCGCAGGCGTAGTTTGGAAATTAAAAGTAACGTACGTGTTATTCTAGGATCCAGAATTTGACGTGCGCTAAATTTCAGCTGGATCCTTTTAGTAGTTTTGGAGTGGCACCGTTGCACAAATTTTCGCCTTTTTAATATTAGTAGGTTAAACTTTGAAACCTTGAATCACTGTACCCATTAATGAAAACTGTATGGAAATCCGCTACATCCAGGCGACTAGCTATGCTAGACGCTTGCAGCGTGGCCGGTCAGTTAATGCCTGTACAGATCTACGCGATATTCGCCACCCAGAGCGGTGTCGGATCGGACCACTATTACGGTGGTTTAACATCTTAAGCGCGTTAGTGCACTAACTGGGTCTAGAGTCACGCTCAGTTTTTTTTTGGCTCAGGAAGCCTAAAAAAAATGTTTGTTTGTAAACTACAAATTTACGCTTTTCAGATTTTGCCTCTATTTGTGCTATAAGACCTTGCTTCTTGCCAAATTTTATGATTCTAGGTCAACACGAAGTAGGTACCCTATGGTTTTGTGTGCATGTGATTAATTCCCTTGGAAATTTCAGAATATTCGGACATAAAATGCTGTAATTTTTGATTGCGTTAACCTAAAATTTTTATTTAAATCGAGCGCAATTTCAACTTGATACCTCCACGCGTTCCGTTGACAGACGGACAGACAGACAGACGGACAACAAAGTGAACATAGGATCACTTTGTTGGGGTTCCTTTTTCCTTTTGAGGTACGGAACCGTAAAAACAAATTAGTAATGTGCCTGCGCCTACGTGCGTTTATATTTCTAATCTACCATCCAGTCTACCTAAAGTTACCCTACCTGCGACGGTATCCAAGTAGTAGGGTTGACTCGGGGAGACTTCTCTAAGGAGACATTTCCCTTGATGAAGAAGTCCAGCTGTATCTGGCTGACGTGGCCCTCGCTCTGCTCCAGCTTGATGTCCATTTGGAACGAGAATAGAAGCTTGTGGCGCTCGAAGATACCTGTGGAGTAGAGTACTATGACAATGGTATCGACGCATACACGTCCTTAACTTCTGACACTTGAGAATAAATAGGCGTAAGTCCTCCTACTCGCGGAAAAGTCGTGGAAAATGGCGACGGCAAGTGGGCCTGATCAGGCCTTACAAGATCACACAAGTCGTCCGGGCGAACTCATCAGTGGGTGCGGTCTAAATGTATGCTATCTCACCTGACATAATAGACATACCCGCGTGCTAGGATGAAATGCACAACGATTTATTCGTAAAACGGCCGCGTAAAAAATGGGAACAGACTTTTGCACAAGGATCATTTTATTATAGAAAAACTATCGAGTTTCTTTTCTATTTAAAATTATTTCAACTTTTGAATACCTATCTAAACTATGTCGCCTTTATATTAGAGTTTTATCTCTCCGTATATTATTTAATCCGCCTTCTTCGCCCAAGTAGGACTAAAATCAGTGTTGAAATACAAATGTTTTGAAGCTTGTATTTCCAATTGTATACTTTATTTACGGTTTTGGGTGAATACAAACATAGATAATGACAAGATAAATTGATATTTTCCTTAGTTTTGGATGCTCAACATCAAACAGCGTAGTAGTTACCCTTCCACATTTGTATGGAAAGACGAGCGACTCGTTTAGCCTTAAATAAAAGAAACTATCGGTAAATGCAGTTCAAAATAATTCAAAAAGTTATGGAAGGTCTCCTATGAACGTTTTCCTGTAAATAACGGTTAAGGTACCAGCCCCTACCGTCCCGTCTCAAAAATCCACCCTGTATAGTGAGCTAGTCGCCTGGATATAGTGATGCGATGAGTGTTTTCGGATTTTAAACTCTACGCTATGCGCCTAGCAACCATCGAAGCACCATCCACCTAGCCAACCATCCTGCAGTGCGGCCGGGGCCTTAGTGTTTCACGTACCTGTGCAACCATAGTCGTAGACATTTTTAGTTAGCATGTCGATGATGTTTTTCAACCGTTTGTTCAGAATCACGTTGGGCATCGCCTTACGCAGAGAGAAAGAGAATACCTGTAAAAGAAAGAATGACATGACATGTGTTTTGTATAGACCGTCCGACTTTTCAATTCGATAGGTGTAAACGCGGGCGCGAAGTATCAAACATAATATGAAACCGCCGTTTGTGTTCATATTAAAGACGCCTAGCACGACGGGCTTGAGCGAGTAAGCTAACGTTATAATAATGAGTCGCTTGTTTAAAAATTTAATTGGTTGATGAAAACATCGACATATTTGGGAGTCTAACCAAGTTTAAGAAAGTAGCTATATTATTGTATCACAATTAAGACCACATAACTAGATTTGCCTTTTAACCTTATTTAGTTTTTAAATTGTATGCGTTTACTGCTCTATTATATAATCATGTTGTGTAGGTAGGTATGCATGTTTTGAATTACAATCTACTAGTCTAAGAACCTTAGTTATAATTATTTTCAATATTTATGTTATGATTGTTTTCTGTTTTGCATCTCAATAAATATAAATAAATAATTAAATACCTCGCAGTATGGTTGGCAGTAAGCCTTAGACTAGGTTCATACGGCATTGTACAGCAGGTTTTTTTTAAAGTTTTTTTTTTATCTTTCCGAAAAAGTAGTGGCGCATACATTGAGTATAGAACCGTTCACAGTATGAACGGTTCTATACTTCTATACTCTCACAGGTCGCTTGTACTGCAAAAAAAACGTACACAGCTAAATACGTTTGTCAAGCGAACCGAAAGAACTTATAACGAAATCGGTCTGCAGTGGCGCATAGTATCGAGATCGCTGTATGAAAACTGCGGCTATTAGCTTTGTCAGAATAAAAATATATCGTGTGAACGGCCCGCAGTTTGTACGGTTAAAAATGAATACAGCTAAAAACGTGCGGTGTATTGCCGTGTGAACCGGCCCACCAATTACAGTAGCAAATGGCAATGGGGAACGCAACAATGGGGATCATTTTGGCAGCCTTAATGGTATCTAAATCTTATAAAACTTGAATATGGAAAACTTTTTGGCTTAAATATTCCTCCTTTCAACTTTCAAAAGATTTGGACAGCGCTAAGGCTGCCAAAATGAGCCCCATTGTTGCGTTCCCCATTGCCATTTGCTACTGTAATTGGTGGGCAGCCCACCTATTACAAATGTAGCTTTTTTCAAAATACTTATCTACACAAATACTAAGAAAACATTCATTCTTTAATGTAAAAATGCGATTCGGTTTAATTTCATTTCAGAAAGGTATTTTGAAAAAAAATTGTGGCAGGAACCTAGATAAATACTATTTTAATACATATAATAGCAGACCATGGTGGAAATATGCTCAAATTACAAATCATTTTGGTAATGCGTTTGTATAGGAAATTCATCCGTCGCCGGACCCTTAATGTATATTATAAATAAAATAAAAATTGGAAAAAAAAAATATTTAGTAACAATCCCGCGCAAAATTGTTACGAAATATTTTTATCCTAATATTTTATTGTCTCTCATCATTCATGCATTAAGGGTTAGTGCCATAATCCCCACGCTGGGCATGCGGGTTGGGATCGCAGCTCGTTGGTGAGTCTGTTCTGCAGGGGGCGCTCCTGCCCACCCCTTTGTGGATATACCTCGCCTCTTACGACACCCACGAGAAGAGTTGGTTTGGTGCCAATTTTAACGCATTCGCTGCCCACTCTCGGCGGTGCGACCAGCAGAGGCACGCCGCCGCTAACACGAGGATCGAGAGGCACGTCTGCGTTTTGGGCCATGAAACTGTTAAACCAGAACCACACGCCCCCAAAGCATAATGATAACTTACTTCTAAATAGGATGACAGCGAGTATTGGTACATAGAGTTGACCCCCGCCATGTCCGACAGTACGAAGAACAGGATCGACCCGCGCTTGGCCACGGGTCGGTAGCCGTCTCGCAGCTTCTCTATGTCTTTGGTCGTCGCTGCTGCTAGCGCCAGTTTGTCCATCACCTGTAAGATACATTTTAAGACGGTTGTATGACTCAAACTAGCGCCGCTGCCTATTCTTTCTGATAATTACGTTAATCAAAGGAATTTTTAAAAGTCCATTGTACAGTTTATGATAGCTATCATAAGCTTTATTTTAATGCCCATAGAACGTTTTCTATTATTTCCTTTATGCAGAATATCGAAGTTGCTCTTGGTGGCCACCGAATTCTGTTTTCGCTTCTCTGCCTAAATTATACGAAACTAAAATATTGAGGGATTAAAAAAAAAGCTTTGAATAGGTAAACTGTAGATTGGATATTTGAAAATTCTTGTGCTTAACGTAATCTATATATATAAAAGAAAGTCGTGTTAGTTACACCATTTATAACTCAAGAACGGCTGAACCGATTTGGCTGAAAATTGGTGGGGAGGCAGCTTAGAACCAGGAGACGGACATAGGCTATGTTTTATCCCGGAATTACCACGGGAACGGGAACTACGCAGGCGAAGCCGCGGGCAGCAGCTAGTTATAAATAAAAACAGGTGGCGGTGCTAGTGTGCGGCATACAATCGCCTTAAGAGGGCACGTTGCACGCTATTTTGTAAATAGGAGTAGGATTTCACGTTCATAGGATCGGGACAGAGCATACCTTTGTGGAAAGGCTTGAGTGCAAAAATCAAATTATTGTGTAGCCACCACATTGTCCAGCATGTTCCCGGTAGATGTGGCAAGCTCCCTCAATAGAGAATCCTCGAGCCCTTTCAGCAGACTTTCGTTGGAGCTAGTCTATGATGAGTCTACCTACATGGTGGAATATAAGAGTACCTCTGAAGCCTTAGAATTGGTGTTCTCCAGATTATTGACCAGCTCCACATTGTCCAGCATGTTCCCGGTAGATGTGGCCAGCTCCCTCAATAGAGAATCCTCGAGCCCTTTCAGCAGACTTTCGTTGGAGCTAGTCTATGATGAGTCTACCTACATGGTGGAATATAAGAGTACCTCTGAAGCCTTAGACTTGGTGTTCTCCAGAGTATTGACCAGCTCCACATTGTCCAGCATGTTCCCGGTAGATGTAGCCAGCTCTCTCAATAGAGAATCTTCGAGCCCTTGCAGTAAACTCTTGTTGGCACTGGTCTCGATGATGAGACTCTCGCGTTGTTCCTCTAAATCTGAGCGCTCCGCTCTCACCACCACGCTGAGCAGCTGGTCTTCTAGACCCTGGAGAATGGAGTGCATATGCTTAACCCTTAGACTCGCCAAGCGTAACCATGTATGAATTCATACGCATGTCGAGTCTAAGGGTTAAACCATCAAGAAGCTTGTGTCCGCGCCATCGCACGGAATAAAAAGTACCCAATAATATGCTCAACCAGGTCTAGAATAGAACAACACTTAGTATAACATGAATCTGTGACATACTCATGTCGGCCTTTTGTCCGTTGCAAACGTTTCAGGCCTGTGATTGAAATATTCTTTGACTTTACAGCGTAATTAAGGCTGCTACGTGGAAAATTGCCGAAATCGAATCACTGTAAAAAATATTTCTAGAATGTACTTAATATAAGTTATCAAATAAATCACAAAATATGACCAGCATCATATCAAAAGGTTGAAATTGTTTTGGAAAAATATAAATTTGGTCCAAATATTTCGTAAGGCGCTTAACAAAAATGTGTTTTTTGGGATTTTATTATTAACTAGCTGCTGCCCGCGGCTTCGCTTGCGTAGTTCCCGTTCCCGTGGTAATTCCGGGATAAAACATAGCCTATGTCCGTCTCCTGGTTCTAAGCTGCCTCCTCACCAATTTTCAGCCAAATCGGTTCAGCCGTTCTTGAGTTATAAATAGTGTAACTAACACGACTTTCTTTTATATATATAGACTAGCAGCGCCTCGCGGTTTCACCCGCGTAATTCCCGTTCCCGTGGGAATGCCAGGATAAAATATAGCCTATGTGCTATTCCAGACTATAATCAATCTCCGTGTCAAATTTCATTCAGATCCGTTCAGTAGTTTTTGCGTAGCAGTGCCTCGCGATTTCACCCACGTAGTTCCCGTTCCCGTAAGAATTCCGGGATATATATAGCCTATGTGCTATTCCAGACTATAATCTATCTCTGTGCCAAATTTCATCCAGATCCGTTCAGTATTTTTACGTGAAAGCGTAACAAACATCCATCCATACTTACAAACCTTCGCGTTTATAATATTAGTAGGTTATACACTCATTTATTCTTATATCTCGTTATAAAATACATTTTTTTCTATAGAAAAAATAAACCTATTCTACAGTAAGCAATATATCAAAACGGTGAATCACTGGCCGCGAAGCCAGGCTCAAGCGGCCGGTGACTAGGGCTGCAGAGAGAGGAACTTCCTGACGATGCGCCGAGTCCAGGAGTACCTTACCTACGCCTTTTGAATCGGGCCCTTGATCCAACTTCCTAGCGAGAGTCTCTTGAGATGTTGATCAAGGCTCTTCGCTATTACGCCGTTAACCGAAACGACTACCGGGACGATAGTCGCTGAATCAACATCCCACATGCTGACAACCTCGTTAGCCAAACCAAGATCTTTGCTAATTTTATCTTTTTCAGCTTTAACGAGGTTAATATCATGTGGTGTGATAGATCGGTCCCAATAGAGCGTGGGACGGCCGTTTTCGAGAACTGGCGCCGGTGTGTACTTATAGTACGGAACTTCAGGACCAGTAAGGCCATATCGGAGAGCAAGTTGCTGGTGTATTAATTATTATATTATTTAATGTATACGTAGGTATACAGCGACAGAAGTACCTGAACAGTGACAGTGTAGTTGATGACAACCGCCTTGGCGTAGGCGGCCGGGTTGAACTGCGGGTTTGACAGCTTGGTGGTTAGGTACATGCGGTAGTTAGGGTCATAGTCCACTTCTGTGCTGCCGAGCATCACGAATGTACGGCCGCTTTCCACTGGAAAAGACAAGAGCTTTTATTACAAGAAATACTTTACAGACACGAGTACAGACACGAGTACAGTGGGCGCCCTTATCGCTTAAAAGCTTTCTCTTCCAGGCTTTATTATTAGGCCTTTAAAGGTCTTTAACTATGATATTGCCATTTTGTATGGGACATTTAAAAAAAACCGATACCTCAATAAACAAGATCCGTCAAGTGTGAGTGTAACTCGCGCGCCGAGGGTTTCGAACGTTTGTCAACAAATATGTACCAAACGTACCGGTTAGAGACTTTGCAATTTAACGAATACCTTAGAATAGTAGGTACCAACCTACATTTCAGATAGATCTCTCTGCATGCTTCGGTTAAAGTGGTTTTTCATAATATTTCAAAAAGTATGAAACCTACAGAAATTTGAAAAACTGTTTAACTGTTTCAGCGTGATGAACGGTGAAAGAATTTTACTTTTATCCCTTCTCCCAGGGGAAACTTGCTGAATTCCGGAATAAAAAGTATCCTATGTCCTTCCTCGTAGTATGACCTAAAATCTTGCCGAGTTTCATTTCAATACCTTCAGTAGTTTCGGCGTGATGCGCGGTGACTTGCCGAGTTTCATTTCAATACCTTCAAGTTTCGGCGTGATGCGCGGTGAAGGAATTTTACTTTCATCCCCTCTCCCAGGGGAACCTTGCTGAATTCCGGAATAAAAGTTATTCTATGTCCTTCCTCGTAGTATGACCTAAAATCTTACCAAGTTTCATTTCAATACCTTCAGTAGTTTCGGCGTGATGCGCGGTGAAGGAATTTTACTTTCATCCCCTCTCCCATGGGAACCTTGCTGAATTCCGGAATAAAAAGTATCGTTTGTCCTTCCTCGTAGTATGACCTAAATTCTTGCAGAGTTTCATTTCAATACCTTCAGTAATTTCGGCGTGATGAACGGTGAAGGAATTTTATTTTCATCCCTTCTCCCAGGGGAAAATCGCTGAATTCCGGAATAAAAGTTATTCTATGTCCTTCCTCGTAGTATGACCTAAAATCTTACCAAGTTTCATTTCAATACCTTCAGTAGTTTCGGCGTGATGCGCGGTGAAGGAATTTTACTTTCATCCCCTCTCCCAGGGGATCCTTGCTGAATTCCGGAATAAAAAGTATCCTATATCCTTCCTCGTAGTATGACCTTAAAGCTTGCGGAGTTTCATTTCAATACCTTCAGTAGTTTCAGCGTGATGCGCGTTTAAGAAACAGACAGACAGACAGACATGAATTAAATAAATTACAGTTTTGGCTTCAGTATCGATAATAGAGTGCCCTCCAAAATAAAAAATTATAACATCTTCAATGTACAGAATTGGACCTGTTACAGTTTTATTATAAGTATAGATGAGTTAAGTTATACATTTTTGATAGTTACCTAACTTTTTTATAATTCCTAGTTACATGATATTTTCGATATACCTTTTATATTTTTCTCCAAAACATTATCCACGACAGGGTCGATATATTCGTTGACATCTTGAAATAGAACGGGCAGTCCGTATTTAATGGCCATTTCTAAATGCCTCAGGAATTGAGGGTCATTGAACGAGAGAACCTGAAAGTTAAATTAGACATGAAAAAAATGTTATGAGCGTCTTAATAGCGTCCAAAATACACAGAAGTTTGGTATCTAAGAAAACAAATAATATCGCAAAAATTTTTGACTTCGACGGGACTTGAACCCGCAAAACTTAGAAATTTACTTTCTTAGAAATTATCCAGAGTGTGAGGCTTACGCACTATAATAACAAAAACTTCAGAAATTTGGTGTGTTCTGTAAATCGCCTCTTACGAGTACGATATCCACAGGATGAGTTCCAGGGGT
Organism: Eupithecia subumbrata; assembly: GCA_949316285.1. Lineage (NCBI taxonomy): Eukaryota > Metazoa > Arthropoda > Insecta > Lepidoptera > Geometridae > Eupithecia > Eupithecia subumbrata. The sequence continues at coordinate 13,375,409 of OX438630.1, read as the reverse complement.
CGATTCTTACGCCGTTACCAACACTGCTAATGGCGTTTCCTTGATAGTAATATTGGTTCACTGCTGGACGCAGGCCTCCCCCTGATAAGCGCCTTATTGACTTTGGGTCTGGGACTGGGGTAATGCCTGTAATCCCCACGCTGGGCTGGGGTTGGGGATCGCAGTACGGTGGTAGAACTTTTCTGCCGCGGGCGTTGCTGCTCGCTCCCGGTTGATTTCCCTTAGTCGCCTCTTACGACACCCGCGAGAAGGATTGGGGTGCTGTAAATTCTAAGCCGGCACCACAAGCTACACGTACAGTTAATGGCGCTCTTATGGGTGAAATGCCATAATCACTTCACTAAACATGTGAGTTAAGGATAGTAGTTTGGTGTATCTGTTCTAGATGTGGCGTTCTTCCCCACCCCAGGTGGATATAAATCCTTACTTTGAGATTATTCTTAGCTTCCTTCTTCTTGATCCAACTAAGCGCTTGGGTTTGCGGATCGATGCAGAGTGGGAAACGCGACGCGCGCACCGTCAGTATGCCGTTTTGTACCGACAACTCGTCTGGAGGCAAACCTTCAGAGTTCCAACTGAAAATAGAACAAAAACGATACCATTTAAGAGCAGGTAATTGTAACAAGCAAATAAAATAACTGAGGGAAGAAATGCAAAAAGCCAACATCACGCGGTGTTCCCAGGCGGTCACCCATCCAAGTACTGACCGCGCCCGACGTTGCTTAACTTCGGTGATCGGACGAGAACCGGTGTATTCAACGTGGTATGGACGTTGGCGATGTAACCGACGAAAATAGTATATAAATTCTTACTCACGTGCTTATTTCAACTTCATTCGTAAGATTCTTCTCAATTGTATAAGGCAGAGTAAGAGGTATTCCCTTTTCTAATACATCTCCGTACCAATCCTCATACAACATTGTTTGTCTGCAAGATTTACTCGAGTCAGTAAAATTTTATCTAACAAGTAACAAGTTAATAAATATTGGTTAAGAAGGTTGGTCTAGCAGTCCCACGTTTGGCTAGGCGGTTTATGAGATAGATATGCATCATTAGCGTATGTTTGTCCACAACTGGGCATAGGTCTCCCCTTTTACCTATGCGCCACAGCGCGCCCTGTCTTCACATCCTGGTCTTGAAATAAAATGTAGTAGAACAAATAGGTATTCATATTCCATTTTTGACACTTCGTGGGCTGCCACTTTTAGGTTTTAAATAAATAGTGATGAGACAAAATCAAAAGCTATCATGTGCAAGTGCAGCTAACAGTTAGAAAGAGACAGATGTACACAGACCTGAGTGAGAAAGAGAAAGGCCCCGTGTAGCTGAGGAAGGCGGCCGCTAGAAGGCAGTTCCCGATGAGTCTAGATTGTTCCACGTAGAGCGCTGCGAGGTCGGCGGTCCAGCGGATCTGTTCGCTCGCTAGATCAGACCTTAGCCTGTCAGCTACCAGTTAGAAAGAGACAGATGTACACAGACCTGAATGAGAAAGAGAAAGGCCCCGTGTAGCTGAGGAAGGCGGCCGCTAGAAGGCAGTTCCCGATGAGTCTAGATTGTTCCACGTAGAGCGCTGCGAGGTCGGCGGTCCAGCGGATCTGTTCGCTCGCTAGATCAGACCTTAGCCTGTCAGCTACCAGTTAGAAAGAGACAGATGTACACAGACCTGAATGAGAACGAGAAAGGCCCCGTATAGCTGAGGAAGGCGGCCGCTAGAAGGCAGTTCCCGATGAGTCTAGATTGTTCCACGTAGAGCGCTGCGAGGTCGGCTGTCCAGCGGATCTGCTCGCTCGCTAGACCAGACATCAGCTTGTCAGCGGCCACCAGGCGCCGCATCATTATCTCCGTTTCTTCCTGCGAAGGGTTATTATTGTTTTAGTCCCGAAATCTATCTTCAGCCCGTGAGCACCCATTGCTGGGTACAGGTTAAATAAAATAAAATAATAATAATATAATTTATTATTTAATTATTATTAGGTTAAATTTTTGATAGCCCAGAACTTAATATTTAATTTTTACCTTGTATGATTTTTAGTTGTATGATCAGTATGAATAGAAAAATGAATAAAATGACACAAAATGTATACCTAAACACTGCAAACGTTATTACACAGTGCATCAGTAGAAAATATTTTTATATGCATTACAAATATATTTCAAAACACCTAAATACCTACAAAATCGTGGTCGGCTGCCTGCGCACCGTCGCGCTCCTGCCCTAATAGCATCGGCCGCTCGGGAATCCTCGCTTTAAGGCGTATATATACCCCGATACTAGCGCCACTACATATTTTATTTTATCATTACGCATTACCTATTACAGATACATTAAAAAAAAGCTTGTGATAGGTATCGTCTACGCGCGGTCTGATTTTTTGATAATTCTTTTGTATAACGTAATGATAAAATAAAATATGTAGTGGCGGAAAGAGTTTGTATTAAAACTTTTTAAACTTTCGCGATTTGTAAACATAGTTAATGGTTTAATCGGGTATTTATCGCGTACCTTTTGTTTTTATATCCCCCTATATATACATAGGTACGCGATAAATACCCGATTAAACCATTAACTAAGAGTTTGTATGCCTGGCTATAGATACCTGCAACTCCTGCCTTCTCAGCATAGCGGTGTCATATCTATTATTGAGCGCGTCGAGAGTCTTCTGCAGACGCGTGATCTCGCGGTTCAGAGACGCGAGGTAGTTCACAGCGGTCGTGTACTCCAACTCCAGACTGATCACTTTATCTATCTTCGGCTTTACTTCTTTGAAGACGGCGCAGTACGCGAGAACCGCTATTACGAACTTGAGGAGGCCGTAACTGAAATGAGACCATTATCCTATTAATATTATCCAGGTTTAGGTTGTTTTCTATGTACCTATAGTAAAAATATCTATCTATGTAGGTAATGTGTTTTATGCAAAGTCAAAACAACTGAATAGGTCGGGCTGAAATTTTGCACATATAGATCTGGATCTGGATTAACATTAGGTAGGTATAGGCTACTTTTTATTCCAAAAGTACTACGAAGCCGCTGGCAGAAGCTAGTAATTGTATAATAGCCTTACACATACATTTATTTACAGTACAGTCAGCTCCTCCAGCCGTTATGCTATTTCAAAATAAATGTATACTCTTCTTACATATTATAATATAAAAAATTACGTTTAGAATAAGCACTAGCGAGCTACTTTATTACTAGAACACAATAACTTAGGGTAAATCCGGGATATATGCCCAACTTTTTTTATTTTACTCTTATCTCTTTAAATAAAATTAATACGCACATGGTTTTCATATGTGCAGTCACTTTGATCTTCTATTTAATCGCCTTGTAGTGTTTTTTGTAGACTATTCAAAAAATAAATCGTATATTTTGAGTTAAAAATAAAACTGCTTAATGGGATAGATGCCTCACATGCGGTATATATGCCCTAGACCAAATTTTTTGGAGGGGATAGATGCCCTTTGCAAGAAAACAATTATTTTAAACATATTTTTCAGTCAAAATTATTATTTATTAAATATATATTATATTGTTTCAGCTATTTATAAAAATATTTAAATTAAAAACACTAAAGAGAACAATAATATTAGGTAACAAAATATAATCATATTAAAAACTGCAAGCCTAATTACTAATTAGCCGTTGGATGACGTTACTAATTTACTAAACAAAGACAATTTCAATTAAAACACTAAAGAAATCAAGCATCTATAACACTAAAACTTAATCGACAAAAAAAATCATTTTTTTATTTCTTATTATTTAGTAGTTTATTCGTCATTACTGCCATAGCTGCAGCCAATGTGTCCTCGGTCCGTGTAATGACACGCGGTCGGATGCTGGCTTTATGCTTGTATATCCGGGGCATTTCCAATCTGAATCATATAACACTAAAGTACGACAAGGGATAGATGCCCTTAGGGGCGAATATCCCAAAACTTATTGGGGCATATATCCCTTTTCACAAGATAGACGCCTGTGAAAAAAATTGTGGTTAATACGTTTATTTTAGAGTAAAATTGTAATTAATAATAATCTACATACATTACTCTTAATTCAGAAGCAAAAAACAAAAAAACTTACTTCTTAACTCCAAAGTTATAGAGGGCCGAAAATCATCCATCAAGTAAAATCACGACTGTTTGACTCGTCACTGTCATTAGCGCTCCTACGCACAACCGCACGCGCCAACTTTTTGTGGCAGACTGAACTGAGGGAGGGGCGCGTCCGTATCATAAGGTATTCTTTTGTGCACATGTCTTGCATTTCACACAATTGCACTGCGGCGTCTATCCCGATTGGGCGTATATCCCGGACTTACCCTATTATTATTAAAAGAAATATTTGACTAACCCAGCTTTACTGATAGACTGCATAGTGTCGAGTTTCTTACTTTTCTTCATGTGCGCCTTTACAGCTTTCACCTGGGAACAATAATTCAAATTTAATTTGCTTTCAATGATTAAATCAAAAATTCTTTATTTCGATCAGAATAACAAATAAACATTATAAAAATATATTTTAGTATAGTTAGTTTGTTTTCTTAAAGACCCCCTTAATGTCCAGTAGGCACGGGGATTATTGTTGTCTAGGGCAGAATACAGAAAAATTACGTCACATCGTCATCAAATGCGTAATATGTATGAAACTTATTCCTTCAACTTCGACGACCTCTGTGGTGCGGCGGGTTCGATTCCCGCCTCGGGACAAATATTTGTACGATCTGCAGATATTTGTTCAGCGTGTTCTGGATGTTTTCTATGTAAAATAAAAAAATATCTATCTACGTAGTGTATTGTATTAAGTATATCAGTTATCTAGTACCCATAAAACAAGCTCTGCTTAGCTTGGGGCTAGATAACGCTGTGTGAATTGTCCAGGGTATTTATTTAAAAACTTCAATAATTTACGCAATGTATGACAATGCGATGTCATTATTCTCTATTCTACCCTACTCAACTATTCCCGTGCTGGCCTACAGCTGTGGACTAGTATGTACATAGATACCTACGTTTTTAAAAGCTGGCGCGATCCCGTATAGTTTACCGCATACTGATGGCCTGGATTTGTGACGTCAGCGCGTGGGTAATTGTATGAAAACAAAAGATAATCGCGCCAGCTTTTAAAAGTGTATCTACAAAGGTCGGTGATGATGATGATGAATTTGGTAAGTACCTGTTGTTGCGTGATGAGGTCACAGTTCATCTCTTGCAACGTCCTGAGGAAGTTAGGGTCAGCCATCATGCCTTTAGCTCCCTTCCAGCTGACGTCCTTGATGCCGCGGATTATAACCACGCACTCGCACACCACCTGAAAAACAACAATTAATTTTGCGAACACTATCGCCAACGTCCATACCACGTTGAATACACCGGTTCTCGTCCGATCACCGAAGTTAAGCAACATCGGGCGCGGTCAGTACTTGGATGGGTGACCGCCTGGGAACACCGCGTGATGTTGGCTTTTTGCATCTGCTAAACCAACTCCAACCTTTCAATATAATACTAATTAATCAGTTTGATTTTTCTTTTATTTTATTTTTAATTTAGGCTACTTTTAACCCCGAAAAACGAAAAATACTGAACAGAAACAGACGCTAGAGTTTAATAAATTACCTGCACAGCTTCAGGCGGCGTAGCAAACGATCTGATTTCAGTGATGTCCGCTTTCTCCAAGTCAGCCAAGGCCAACCTAGCGGCTTCAAGCGCTGGCATCGCTTCAGAAAGCGCTTCCTCAGCTTCTTCCTTCTCGACTGCGATCACCTTGCTCTGTTCTGTGATCTCTACGGACTTGATGGCGGCGACAGACTGCTTGGCAGACGCTGCTTCGGTAGCTGACAAATAAAGCAATCGGATAAATAATATAATCACACTATCACACTAAAATTATAAATGCTAAAGTTTCGATGGATGGGATGGATAGATGGATGGATGTTTGTTACCTCTTCAAGCCAAAACTACTGAACGGATCGGGGTGAAATTTTGTAAACGTTATTCTAATCTTGCAATCAAACATGGGCTACTTTTTATCCCATAAATTAGTTCCCATGAGATAAAAATCACCTCTAAATGTTTTTACTAAAACAAAGCCGCGGGCATAAACTATTACCTAATACTTGAAATAATATCAACAGGGTCAATATAAAAAACAACTTTTATAAAACAAGCTTTTACAAAAGTGCTTGGGACGACAAATCCAACGAGCCCAAACTCGACGGGGTTATGTCGTTTCGTTTACGAGTTCCCATGGCCACATTATGTCTCCATCATCAGACCAGCTCGATGGTACCATAAACTTGCGTTGTAAATTTTTCACCAAACTTGATATAACTATGTATGAAAATTCGGTGAATCTAAAATTTAGTTGTAAGGTTTGTCCCACACACACATTGTGTATTTTGAGGCTAAAGACAAATCGTACTATAAAAATGATATCGAAAAATTGTATGACCGCTATAATCGTTGTAAAATCGCCCTCGAAAGCAACTACAATAAATAGTACAATAAAATGAAATTTCTAACAGAAAAAAAAAATTATATGCTAGCCTACGAACTGCCCCTGTTACATTCTAACAGGGGCCCTTATTCTGCTAACCAATCGCTTCACCATGACAATGGTATCGTCACAAAATCGTCAAGATGAAAAAGAAACTCTAGATTCTAGATAATGCGGCGGTGATATTTGCACGGAAAGATTGACAGAATGGTTTCAACCTTAACACTTTAACGTGCATCCCTCCAACAGTAGTTTCTTTCATTAATGGTAGAATACCAAAATGTGTCATTCTGTGACGACGCCAGTGTCATTGTGAAGCAACTTATTTAGTAGAATATCTATTCTCCCCCAGTTCAAGTTAAATAAAAGCTTGTAACATTATGTATCTTATGCCACTGCATTGTCTACACGCATCACTAAAAGTCGTCACACACAGAAACCGTGGCCGGGCCGGAGGCGAAAGGCGGTGCGAGTTCTAATGCCGCCCGGCGGCGGTGTATACGCAATTCACGCATTACAACCCGCACGCCTTCGCCTCCGGCCCGGCCACGGCTTCTGTGTGTGGAGGCCTTAACAGTTGACCACCGATGTGGCCAGGCGGGTGATGGTTTCGACCGCCTATTTTCGGTATAATAAGTAGCCTATTATAGATAATATTAATAAGCTACTTATTATACCGAAAATAGGCATAACCTAACTTAGAAGTTAAGCTATGTTTTTAATGTACTACGCCAAATTTCACCTTGACCTTTTCAATAGTTTAGGAGATCTTAGGTAACAAAATTCACATTTAACAAACTTACGGCTTTATAATATTAGTAGGATAGAAAATACCCAGAACAACCGGAACAAAACTTTTTAAATTTTCGCGATTTGTAAACATAGTTAATGGTTTAATCGGGTATTTGTCGCGTACCTTTTGTTTTTATATCAGTCGCCCCGTGACCACGATCGCTGTAACGCGGTAGAAACGTAGGGGATACAAAAACCTACGAGATAAATACCTACCCGATTAAACCATTAACAACCGGGACAAATATTTGCATATCGTACGAACATTTTTCCCATGGCGGGAACCGACCTCTTGCGTTATTCGGTCCTTCGTTAGCTACAGACTCACCAACAGAGATCTCTTTGAGTAAGACCTCGCACTCCTTGGTCTGCTCCGCGACGATAACCTTCTGTACTTTAAGCTTCTCGTTCAAGTCGTCGAGCTCCATGTTAGCCTCCTCGATCTTAGCAAGCCCGCCGATAAGACGCTCGCACTGGAATAATAATAATTGTTAGCAACGACGACATTATGCCGAAGGAATAAGGCTCAAAATTGTGTAGGACAATATCTTCATTATAGCTAGGAAATTTCTTGAAGTTTTGTTTTGAAATAGAGTTCAAAATCGAACATTATTTTTAGGTAAACAGAATAGGTAATAGTTGCTAGCGTCCGGCTCGCTTATACCTACCTACTTATGTATCTATAGACAATTAATTTCTCGAACGAATCGAAAAGAAAGACAAGGACAGAAAAATATTCTAGAATAAAGAAAGAGATAGGTATAGCTTCCGGAAACGCGTAGAATTATCTAGAAAGGATAGAAATGAGTATAAAAACCGAGCCCTTTGGCAGATTAATTATTCAGTTCTAAGCGATCAAACAGTGAACAAGTCTTAAGGAAAATAACGAAAGTGAATTATTAAGTGCAGTGCAGTGACTTTTGTATTAAGAACGTAGTTGTGTGTATACGGTTGAATATACCGATTTGAAGTGTTCTGAAGTGTTTTTACTTGGATATCATTCCTGACCAGCCCTAGTTGAAGTCTTACACCTTCGACGAGCCCCTACAGTTTTTGGTCCTTCGAGCCGGATTAGGAAGTGATTTCGCGTAATGCCTATTGTACGCTCCAGATCACCGATCTGCCCCGGGAAGACGAGAGCCGAATACAGTTCAACTTCGTCTTTGAACATGCTGACTGACTTGAACACCGCCGCTCCGTTGTCCATTGGAACTCCTTGCACAGTTGTACCGTCTGGGACAGCGGAAGCATTCGAAAGCCCCGCAATGCTGCCAGGGCAACTCAGGAGGTCAGCACGTGCAAAAACAAAGAATATTGGAGGAAAACAAGATGTTCCACCGTTTGTTTCTTTGGAATCGTTGTGTCCTGCAACTGCTGATGTAAAGCCGAAGAACATTGGAGGATCTGCTAAGATTCCACCGTCAGCTTCTTCTGCATTCCTTCCTGCTTCAAGGTCGATGAAATCCTCAAAGAGGTCGCAGTCATCTGCTCTTCGGGAACTAGAAGAAAAAGAACTTGAGGAGGCTAAAGCGAAGATTGCTACAGCTAGAGCTGAAGCCGCAGCAGCCAAAGCTAAAGTCGCCGCTGAAGCTAAAGCTGCCGCTGCCGAAGCCGAAGCTGCTGAAGCTGCCACTACCGCTGCCGAAGCTAAAGCCGCCGCTGCCGCTGCCGAAGCTAAAGCCGCCGCTGCCGCTGCCGAAGCTAAAGCCGCCGCTGCCGCCGCCAAAGCTAAAGCCGCCGTCGCTGCCGCCAGAGCTGACGCTAAAACTGCCGATGCTGAAGCTGCTATTGTAAAAGCTGAAGAAAAAGCAGCTACAATCGCCGCGAATTTAGCCCGTATGAGTGTCACTGGGTCCCAGTGTCCATCAGAACTTCAATCAGAAGATGATGAGTTCGACGAAGAAAGATCGATTCAGGTGGAACGATGGGTCGAACAATCGACCAATTTTACTGAAAATCCATACAATAACCTACAAATTCAGAATAAACCGATGTCACCTGCCGAGAATAAACCAGTGCCACTATGTGAGGACAAACCGACTCATAATTGTGAAATAAGTAGACTCGCCGACGCCATCATAAGTGCCTCTAGATCAGGACAGTCTACAAAAGTGTGGGATCTTCCAAACTTCAATGGAGATTATGAAGAGTGGCTACCATTCAAGAGAGCATATTTAGACAGCGTGGCCCAGCACAGCGACGTACAGAATATGGCTCGCCTTAGAAATTCCATCCAAGGAACAGCCAGGGAAGTCGTCAGAAGTCTTTTGTTTGTGGCCTCTAACCCTGGCGATGTTGTGGATGCCCTAGAACAAAGGTTTGGAAGACCAGAGCAAATCGCGCTCGCCGAGATTGATAGTATAGAAGAACTACCACGGCTTGGCGAATCAATGAAAGAAATATGTGTTATCGCCAGTCGCATTGGAAATGCAGTAGCGACGATTAGTGCATTAAACAAACGCGAATACTTGCATTCGCCGAAAACCTGCAAGAAAATCATCGAGAAATTTACGCCGTTGATGAAATGGAGATGGCTCGATTTCAAAGCACAAAGTGGTGAAGAACCTGAATTAGTAAAAATCAAGAATTTTTTGAATCGAGAAGCATCCTTGTGTGCCACTTACGCTCCACCAGAATCTAGCAAGAAGAGACACGCACGTCACCAAGTGAATGCTGCAACGGACCAAGATGAAATGGCGCCTGTTAAAACGAAAAAATTCTGCGTCCATTGTGAAAAAGACCATTGGCTCACAGAATGCAAAAAATTCAAAGAAGCTTCAACAAACGAAAGATGGGAGATCGCGAAGAAATATCGGCTATGCTTCATGTGTCTCCGTCGAAGACACATGATATCAAATTGCAAAGGACAGCCGTGCAAGAGATGCAAGCGACCTCATCACAATATGTTGCACTCGGAGCTATCTCGTCGAGAACCAGCACCGTCAACGCAACCAGACAAGCCAAGTGAGACGTCGTCTGTAACTCAGCCAACGACGGAAAATAAAGAAGTTGCAAACGTCATGACATCCGTTTATGCGATGGGCAAAACAGCAAGCGTCTACCTGAAGATGATTCCTGTAGATATTTACGGACCGAAGGGGACTACGCGAATTTTGGCACTATTAGATGAAGGTTCTACAGTGTCGTTGATTGATAAAGATGTTGCCCGTCGTATCGGAGCCACCGGAATAGCAGAACCGCTCATAATAGAAACTGTCGGTGGAAAGAATATAGAAACGAAAGACTCCGAGAAAATGAATCTCAAAATAAAAGGAGCATTTAGGACGGATAAACGAATGCTGAAAGGGGTGCGCACCATAGAAGACTTAAAACTGGCACCTCAGTGCATCGATGTGGACACTATTGAAAAGTGCAGTCATTTGAAAAACTTGAAAGAAAAGCTCCTCTATGAAGCAAATAAACCAGCGCTGCTGATTGGGCAAGATAATTGGGATCTCATCGTATCAAGAAAAATCCAGAAGGGAAAACGAAACGAACCTGTCGCATCACTCACGAGCCTGGGATGGGTACTCCACGGCTTTCATTCTGGAATAACGACCCCCGTGAATTTCGTGAATCATTGCCGCATGAAAGATAATGATGAAGAAATTGCAGAAATGATAAAGCGATATTTCGACTTGGACTCTATTGGAATCCAGGAACAAAGACCCAGTAATGACGCTGATGGACGTGCCTTAGCCCTGCTTAATGAAACCACGAAGAAAAGACCCGACGGCAGATATGAATCTGGTCTGCTTTGGAAGACCGATAACGAGACGTTGCCAAACAATTATGACCAAGCCTTTAACCGACTTCTTGGCATCGAGAAAAAACTGAGTAAAGACGCAACGCTCAAAGACGATTATAAGAAACAGTTGGAACATTTGGTAACCAGTGGCTATGCCGAGAAAGCTCCAGCTAAATTAACGCCGGGACGAACATTTTACTTGCCCCACTTTGCTGTCGTTCATCCCATGAAGAAAAAGACCCGCATCGTTTTTGACGCTGCTGCACGATTTAACGGCAAAAGCCTGAACGACGCGCTACTTACAGGACCGGACCTACTCCAGTCTTTATTTGGTGTTCTTTTACGATTTAGGGAAGGACCTGTGGCAGTAGTCGCTGACATTAAGGAAATGTTCCTCCAGATACGAATTAGAGAAGAAGATCGTAACAGCTTAAGATATCTATGGCGAGGAGACGACCTAAATCGGAAGCCAGAAGAATTTCGAATGACCTCTGTAATATTTGGTGCCGCGTCTTCACCAGCTACAGCTATTTTTGTGAAAAACCTCAACGCACTGAAATATGAGAAGACACATCCAGAAGCAGCAAGAGCAATCATCCGTAACCATTATATGGATGATTATTTACAGAGTTTCGAGAGTATTGAAGAGGCGTCAAAAACAGCGGAAGCAGTAAATATGATACACAAAGAAGCAGGATTTGAACTACGTCAGTGGGCGAGCAACGCCAAAAAAGCTCTAGACAATGTAAGAACTGAAGAAGCGCCAAAAGAGAAACAGCTTGGTGAAGAAGAAAAAACTCTGGGAATGAGATGGATCGTCGACGAAGATAAAATAGCTTTTAACATTGGCTTGAGGAAAACGCCATCAGAAGTTTCTGAAGGACAACGTGCCCCTACCAAAAGAGAAGTTACTAGTGCTGTCATGTCAACTTTCGACCCAATGGGACTCGTAGCTCCGGCACTTATTAAAGGCAAGAAACTTATCCAGGATCTATGGAGAACTGGAGTAAAGTGGGACGAAATGATCAACGAAGAGCAAAATATCGTGTGGCAGCAGTACGTAAAAGATTTAAAGAAGCTTCATAAACTGAAGATTCCTAGATGTCTAGCACCATCTTCGAAAGTAGGAGAGCTGCACACCTTCGTCGATGCTAGTGAAACTGCCTATGCTGCTGCAGTCTATTGGAGAACTACAGATAGCAACGGGAAAATCCAGGTCATACTGATGGCAGGAAAAGCCAGGGTAGCTCCTGTTAAGATAACTTCAATTCCACGGTTAGAATTACAGGCAGCACTACTAGGAGCGAGGTTGGCCGCCACTATCTGCAAGGAATCAGACCTTGAGATCACATCTAGAACTTTCTGGTCTGACTCAACCACTGTATTGCACTGGATGAAAGCCGACCCACGACGATTTAAAACATTTGTCGCTCACCGTCTTGCAGCTATTGAAGAAATCACCAAGCCAGATGAATGGAAATGGGTTCCAACTAAAGAAAACCCAGCAGATGACGCTACCAGAAACGTCCCGAAAGACTTCGACAGCAAAGCAAGATGGTTTAACGGGCCTGCATTTTTATATCAATCCGAATCTACTTGGCCAGTCAAGGATATTGGAAAAGAGGAAATACGAGAACTTGAACATGACGAAATGAAAAAAGTTACCTGTGCCGGAACAAGAATCGCCACTTCGCCGAGTCTGCCTGATCCCTGCAGATTCAGTAGCTGGATGCGCCTTCTTCGAGCTACGGCAAGAATATACATGTTCATGGATTTATGCCGCCGAAAATCAACGAGTCAAGAAACACCGTCTAAAAAACGGGACCGAGGAAACTGGCTACCTATCGAAAATGAACATTTGAGGAAAGCAGAATTAGCTCTCATTCGTTACAGCCAGCAAGAATCATTCAAAAATGAAATAGAAAATCTGAATAAAAACAAACCGCTTGAAATTTCAAGCCGACTTAAGAAAATAGATGTGACGCTCGATGAAGAAAATATATTGCGTCTCAATACTAGAACAGCGAAGCTTCGGGACTTCGAAGAAAATCCTAAATTACCAATCCTGGATGGAAAAAACCGTGTGTCACAGCTAATAATTGAACATTATCATAAAAATCTACACCATGGAAACCACGCCACCGTAATTAATGAACTGCGACAAAGATTTTGGATACTATCCCTACGCGACGCAGTACGACAAGTTGCTCATCAATGCCAGCTGTGCAAAATCAGAAGACAAAAACCAGAAATGCCACCACTAGGGGACTTACCTCAAGAACGTCTCGCACATCATCAGCCACCATTTACATGTACTGGTGTTGATTACTTTGGGCCGATATATGTAACTATTGGCAGAAGAAAAGAAAAGCGTTGGGGTGTACTTTTTACGTGCCTCACAACAAGGGCAATTCACATCGAACTGGCTGCATGCCTTAGCACGAATTCTATGATAATGGCGCTGAAAAGGTTCTCATCGAGAAGAGGAAGCCCGAAGATACTGTTTTCTGACAATGGCACTAATTTTGTTGGAGCGAAACGAGAACTCAAGGAAGAGGCCAAGAAACTCCGAAATCAAGACCTCATTGAGGCTGCTGAAAATGGAGGATTCAAGTGGAAATTTATTCCACCAGGTGCACCTAATATGGGAGGAGCATGGGAAAGACTAGTGCGATCAGTGAAAACTGCTCTCGCTGCGGTCCTGAATGAAAGAAACCCACCAGAGGAGGTGCTCTCTACTTTATTAACAGAAGTAGAGCACACAGTAAATTCTCGGCCACTTACTCATCTCAGCGCTGAACCGGGAGAAGAAGAGAGTTTAACTCCAAATCATTTTTTGATTGGCCGCTCTAACAGAGCTGCAATTTTCGGAGAATCCGATGACGTAAACCTCGTCGGCCGTCCTAATTGGAAGACAGCACAACGATTGGCTGACCACTTTTGGAAGAGGTGGTTAAAAGAGTATCTGCCGACACTGATGCCTCGAAAGATAAAAAACCGAAGAATTACGAATATTCAAATAGGAGACACAGTTTTAGTAGCAGACTCTTCTCTTCCACGAAACACTTGGCCAAGAGGAGTCATAGAACAAACATACCCGGGTCCTGATGGTCGAACGCGTATCGTCGACGTACGAACAAAGGGTGGTATCATGAAGAGACCTACTTCTCGCCTCATCGTCATTGTACCCAATACGTCGTCGCTTCAGTTAGATGGAGTGCTTGTTGGAGCGCGCACTGGGGGGGAGAATGTTAGCAACGACGACATTATGCCGAAGGAATAAGGCTCAAAATTGTGTAGGACAATATCTTCATTATAGCTAGGAAATTTCTTGAAGTTTTGTTTTGAAATAGAGTTCAAAATCGAACATTATTTTTAGGTAAACAGAATAGGTAATAGTTGCTAGCGTCCGGCTCGCTTATACCTACCTACTTATGTATCTATAGACAATTAATTTCTCGAACGAATCGAAAAGAAAGACAAGGACAGAAAAATATTCTAGAATAAAGAAAGAGATAGGTATAGCTTCCGGAAACGCGTAGAATTATCTAGAAAGGATAGAAATGAGTATAAAAACCGAGCCCTTTGGCAGATTAATTATTCAGTTCTAAGCGATCAAACAGTGAACAAGTCTTAAGGAAAATAACGAAAGTGAATTATTAAGTGCAGTGCAGTGACTTTTGTATTAAGAACGTAGTTGTGTGTATACGGTTGAATATACCGATTTGAAGTGTTCTGAAGTGTTTTTACTTGGATATCATTCCTGACCAGCCCTAGTTGAAGTCTTACACCTTCGACGAGCCCCTACAATAATAAATAATGCTGTCAATTCACACAGCGTTATCTAGCCCCAAGCTAAGCAGAGCTTGTGTTATGGGTGCCAGATAACTGATATACATAATACACTACACTACATAGATCGATATTTTTTTATTAGCCGGCCTGTGAGCGCGCACCCGAACGATTCAACTGCTAGCGCTTGAGCCGTAATACACTAGAGACCCGCCCCGGCTTCGCACGGGTGCAATGCTGATACTAAATATACTACAGAATCGGCCCCCCGGCCGGTACCGCCGCAACCGCTATGTCCCTGTATTTTAAATCTTTAATATCTTCGAAAATATTCTTTTAAATTACATGCTGTAAAGGGCCATATTGATCTATATTAAATGCACAATGTATTTAAGGTACATATTTGGATAAGGATTAATGCTGTATTGCTTAAAATCGCTTCGTAAATAAGTCATTATTTCTCGTAAAAAGTAAAGAATAAAAAATGGTTATTGTGGGTTATCCCTAAGAGATAGACCATATGCCATCGGACTTTTATGTACTAGACCTTTTTAAGGTGTACAATACTATAGTACATTATTTTGATCTATCTCGTAGGATTCAGCCAGCGTTTGCAATGTAACCGCAAAAAAATGAGTTTATTTACGGTATCACATTAGAAACCTCTAAAATTATCAGTGTTTCTCTATTATATTATGCATGTATTATACATATAAATCTTCCTCTTGAATTACAATATCTAATAAAAAAAACCGCATCAAAATCCGTTGCGTAGTTTTAAAGATCTAAACATACATAGGGACTATTAGGGACAGACAGACAAACAGCGGGAAGCGACTTTTTTTATACTATGTAGTGATAGAAAACATCCAGAACATCCTGAACAAATATCTGCAGATCGTACATCGTACAATCATTTGTCCCGAGGTGGGAATCGAAACGATAAAGTATAAGTTATGTTAAGTTATTAAGTTAAGTAAAGTTGAAATAACATTCATTTTTTAATTTTATTTCATGATTTACCCATACATTTCAATGATGAATTCTAAAACCCCACATGTGATCGACTTTTCACTCTAAATATCTGCCGGTAGAATTATTCTATAAAACTTGCACATAAACTAATAAATAAAAACTAAAAACCTAAAAAACGTAGTTCACGCATTTTTTTTATTGTTTACTGAACAAAATGGTCTATGTAACATGTGGGGTTTTAGAAATCACCGATTCTTAGTAGCAGGACATGGGTGAATTTTTTCCTTCCTCTTATGCATAGAGTTAGAACTAGGCCAGTAACGTGCGAGCGGTGCCACGGACTGAAGGTAGTCAAGTATAAAACACTTGGTGAGTTACCTGAGCGACGATGAAGGCATCCTTCTCGTTGAGAAGCGACAAGTAGTTAGTGAGGTAATCCATGTAGTGTTTGGGAGTGACGTAGTTGTTTCGACGGAGACGCATCAAGAACTCATGGGAATACCTGGAATAAATGGGAAGATTGGAGGTGCCTGTGACATTCAACGCTTTTCTACAATAAAAATTGTTGATATTCTTTACTCGGTTCTAGAATGTTTGATATTTTTTGACTAAATAAATAAATAATACTGATAACATAAGATAAGATAAATTTATTGGTTCACAGGAAAATACATCGATAAAAAAGAATTATTAGAAAAAACATCGTGTGACCAAAAGGCTGCCACTCAGCATGTGCTGCAGAAGCTCGGGGAAATCCACACAGCATTATCTAGCCCCAAGCTCCGCAGAGCTTGTCTTATGGGTACTAGATAACTGATATACTTAATACAATACACTACATAGATAGATATTTTTTTTATACATAGAAAACATCCAGAACACCCTGAACAAATATCTGTAGATCGTACAATCATTTAATTTTGTCCCGAGGCCGGAATCGAACCCGCAACCTCCTGGGTCGCAGGCGGACCTTCGCCCGCTGCGCCACAGAAGTGGCCACTGACTTCGAATAGAGGAGGTTCTATGTTCGGTTATATCAGGGGTGGCAAACCACTGGCACGCGTGCCATTGATGGCACGCGACTTAATATTTTGGGCACGCCACGGATCAAAACGGTTTGTATTTTTAGTTTAAAATATGAAGTAGGATCTACTTATAATATTTTGATTTTATTGTATTGTTTTGTGCTTTAATTTGAACAACACGTATAAAGTGCAAAATGTATTATTCGGCAGTAAAAAGAATTACAACACAATACAAATACTCTAAGGCCTACTTGTGCCAAAAGTTGGATTTAAATAAATAACTCGAGGCTTCCTAACTCAGTGCTAATGTTTTAAATTTTCAGCTCACAATTTATATTGCACCAGTGGAAATTAACCCAAAGTCAACCAACCTGAGGTTAATGTCATGTCATTCATTCTTTTTACATCCGGCCAAATATAGTAGGACGAATGTTGAATGATTTAAGTATACTGCTCTCTTTCGCTCTACAGTAATTTGAATAAGTCTATTCCTTCATGTCAGATTTGAAATGACATGTGGTTCTTGATCGCATTATATTGACTGTTGTTTATTTTCTAATTAGTTTCTGTCCGCGGCTTCGCACGCTTTGTTTAAATGGAAACGTTTAAAGGGCATTTTTATCCCATTGGAACTGTTTGATGGGATCTAAAGCCTGTGTTTGATTCCAGGCTTAGAGCTACATCAATGCAAAATTTCAGCCCGACCGATCCGTTCAGAAATTATGGTGTGAAGAGGGAAAAAACATCTAAACATCCATCCAAACTTTGCATTTATAATATTAGTGTGATTAAAACGTATGTAGCTAGATATTACTTGATTTGATTGGACCGTTCTGCCATTCTTCTATTATAAAAGTCCAAACTAATGTATTCAATGATCTCTTCATTATCATCAGACAATCAACCAGTCATTTATTGTTCAGGACAAAAAAAAACAACACGACAGACTCTACCAACATTACCTAACCTATATAACATCGCAGCTTTCACATTTTTGACAGTACTAGCCCAGAGTTAGTTGATCTAACCCTCCGACATCAGTGGGTTAAAAATTTCAATATTTAACACAAGGTTAACTCCTAACTCTTGGTGGTACAAGAAATAATTCGAATTTAACTCCAAAGTAGTATTTATTTATCTCTGAGTTAACCGTGTTAACCTATCCTGGCGCAAGTGGGTCTAAGTATAATGCACACAAAGATAGAGAAAAACAGAAAAGAAAAACACAAAAACAGAATTTTGAGTTCTTAGTACTTAATTAGTTATTATTTTCGCAATAATCAGTCTTAGTCAAAAGTATCGACTTATTTGATAGCACGTCTATGGCCTCATTATTTTTTTTTAGAAAAAAATGGCACGTTGTCTCATAAAAGTTCGCCACCCCTGGGTTTTATGCATGTTTTTATGCATGTCCGTCGATTTCTGCGTCATTTAAGGATCGATTTGGATGATTCTTTTGTAGTTGTATAGAAGACGCTGGATGATGCCGACGTGGTCCCATTTTATTCCTGAGGGATTAGTATTTATTACGCAAACAAAAAAAATGTCTTTAACTAACGGATTCGATGTCGGATTTATTAGTTTTTTTCTAATCAGGCCTACTTAGGTTTTTAGCCATTTCACTATTAGGTATCTTTGTTAAATACTTACATAGCTACTGACAAATGGACGTGCACAACGTGTTCTACAATAATTGGGCGGAATTCTTCTGGTATTTTTTGAACCTGTAAAAACAGAAATGTGTTTTATTATTAGCCAGCTTAAACATTCCACAAGTTAGCAATGTGCATAAAAACTTAAAATTCAGTGTAGCTGTTGCCAACGTCCATACCACGTTGAATACACCGGTTCTCGTCCGATCACCGAAGTTACGCAACGTCGGGCGCGGTCAGTACTTGGATGGGTGACCGCCTGGGAACACCGCGTGATGTTGGCTTTTTGTTTTTTCTCAGATAAAACTTTGTTTTGCAGCTGGAAGAATGCGTATTTCTTTTATTGTTGTACTTACGTCTGCCAGAAAAACATTAGCGACTGCTAACAACGCTTGTTTTGGCCACGGGAACTGCCAGTCGATTGTTGTATTGTTTACCAGGCCAGGGAAACTTCGGCATCTGAAATTAAGATTTATTTAAGCGGTGTGGTATAGGAAAGAAATAATGAAAAACAAAAATGTTGAACAATTCACACAGCTTTATCATAGCCTCAAGCTAAGCAGAGCTTGGGTACTAGATAAGATAACTGCTATACTAAATATAGATATATTTTTATTATACCTCTACATATAAAAACACCCAGAACAAATATATGCAGATCATACTAGCATTTTTCCCCGAGGCGGGAATCGAACCCGCAACCTCCAGCGTCGTAGGCAGACCTACGCCCACTGCGGCACAGACAGAAATATATCGAAATATATTTTACGTTTTTTTTTCTATATATATTTCTTTGGGCACAGATCTCGTCAAGAATACATAATAATACACATTTTATGTTTTGTTTATTCGTGCTACCTCGGATGATATTACTTACCTGTTCCTCAAGATGTCACCACTCGGAGACATCGACAAAACAACGTGAAGATTGTCAGCGCATCGGTTGCAGAAATAGCTCCATACCGAGTCCCTGAATGCAAAAAACACAAAGATTGCAACGTTTTATTGGGTTGCCTGGAAGAGATCGCTGTTAGATAGATAGATAGATAAATCATTTATTTGCTTCTGCAACACACAGTACATAGGTATTTATAAACATTTGACAAAAAATATAAAGAACTGACAAAGAAAAAGAGAATAAACTAAGTAATAAAAAAATAAGTAGCAAAAAAAATAAATTAAAAATCACAAATAAGCAGGTAAAGTGTGTTAGCGATAAGGCCGCCGATCGTACCACACTAGATATAGTTAGTACTAAATTTTTGTTTGATGTTTCATGTATATTCATATTTGATGTTTCATGTATTGATAATAATGAAACTGAAAGTCTATTAGTCAAGCAAGACATTTTAGTGATCTTTATTTACCATACATAATCTATTTCTAATCTTCTTACTTTTAACTAAATTATTGTGTATTAAATGCTGGATAAAAAAAACCTATAAATTGTAAGCAAAGCTAAGTAAGTAATATGCCTTTAGCTGAGGATTTATTTTGCTGGAAAGGATAAATTTAGCTGTTTAAGATTCAGATGTAATAAACATTTTTTCGTTTTCATTTAATAATAATAAATAATAAATAAATAAATAATGCTGGACAATTCACACAGCATTATCTAGCCCCAAGCTAAGCAGAGCTTGTGTTATGGGTACTAGATAACTGATATAGATACTTAATACAATACACTACATAGATAGATATTTTTTATTATACAGAGAAAACACCTAGACCAACGGAACAAATTGCTGCAGATCGTACACAATTTTGTTCCGAGGCGGGAATCGAACCCGCAACCTCCTGCGACGCAGGCGGACCTTGGCCCGCTGCGCTACGGAGGTCGTCATTTTCATTGATGGTGCAAATAAGGTAATTATCTATTTAATCTATTTGAGTCATGTTAGCTAATAAAATCAGCTTGGTCTGGGAGCAAATTTATAACAGCAGTGCGTTATCTATCTGAGTCTAAATTCTCGCTCAGTTTGCACAGTGTAGAAAGAGATTCCCTCTATTTTAATAGAAAGATTCTGTTAAAGAAATAGCGCTGTCGGATAAGTATAGGTAAGCTGAAATCAACTTTATTGCGTTGCGATTAGAATCTAAAATGTATTTTTTTTCCAGGCCCTGATGGATAGGCCAGAAAACGTAATGTACTTATACTGTAAAGCCTTTAGGAGACGGGGTACATGAATTACGTAACAATTTATGTTCTAATTAAAACAAATCTGTGGTAGGTTAGGTAACGAAGCAGAGTTTCTCGCCAACGTGTTTTGGTATGGACGGACCTTGATCGATATATCGATAAATCGCTTCTACAGTGCTCTGTTGGACGGGTAATAATAAGTGTAAAGTATGGGTAGTTGATGACGTCACCAATAAATAAGTGTACAGATTGAATATTTTAACTCTATCATCGCCAACGTCCATACCACGTTGAATACACCGGTTCTCGTCCGATCACCGAAGTTAAGCAACGTCGGGCGCGGTCAGTACTTGGATGGGTGACCGCCTGGGAACACCGCGTGATGTTGGCTTTTTGCATTTTGTTTTTATACTCACTTCCCGACGCCACAACCGGCTTCACCGCTGGCAGCTCTGCAAGAGTTGATGATGGCGTCTTTCTCGTCGTCTCCGAACAGAGCCGGGATCATTCCGATCATCAGGATGTTGTTGATAAACTCGAGGAATCCTTCTTCTAGTATCTGTGAACAATTGCAGTTCAATTATAATATATAAAGATCTTGACAATGGTATTTGTACGGTGAAACGGCACCATTCTCTCGCGTCAGCATTTTTTACTTTATTGTAGCAATATCAACGCGCGCGTTCTCATCAGTACATGTTAGCCTCTCATACCGGGCGCGCGTCTCATCATTATCATCATTCGCTCGTAGAGTGTTTTCGAATAAAATCCATTTACTTTTTGCTTCAATCCTCAAGGCTCAATCCTAAACATTAACCGCTGTTCTACAAAAAAGTTTGACATCTGTTGATCGCGGGTTTAACAAAAGCCTTACGACAAAAGTGTGTTTTACGACAGTTTACAGTTATACACGGCTTAGACATTGTTTAAACTAGAGTAAAACTCTTGTTAAACCCCATGTCTAACTGTTTAGACACTGTTTACTGTTTAGCTAAAAACTTGTTAGACCAGTGTTTACGTTGGTTTTTGTAGTAACTATCAACAACATTTGTGTAAGACCTTACAGTGTCAAATTAGATAACACCAAATCTAAACTGAACCAATTTGACAGCACTTAAGATGATGCCACCCTTTTTATTTCGATGGTTATGAAAGGACGACAACATTTTTTGTGCTATCGGATAAGCGCCTTTTAGGCTTTTATCTCATGGGGGCAATGCCCATAATCACCACGCTGGGCATGCTGGTTGGCAATCGCAGTTCAGTGTTAGAACTGTTCTGCCGGTGGCGCTGCACCCGCCCCCGGTGGATATCCCTTAGTTGCTTCTTACGACACCCGCGGGAAGAGCTGGGGTGGTGCAAATTCTAAGCTGGCACCACACAACTGTGAATGCGCGGCGGACGCTGCAATGGAACCTTGCACACCTACGCGACCTAGACGCAGTAACTTTTTATATTATAGATACATAAATGGATAGATAATAGTTTATTGCAACATTTGTACCACACAAAGAAAGATAACAATACAGAAATAAATGAACGAAGTACAAAGACGGCCTTATCGCCATGAGCGATCTCTTCCAGGCCACCTTGGGATGGACTGGACATGTAAGAACAAAATAGACGGTGGCACTCGAAAAATAAATACTTACACTACATAAATCGTTTCCACACATATTATACCTACGTATTATAACCTACAAACAATATAATAAACTTACATAAACATAAAAATAAAGTTACCTAACTCTGCAAGGATAGATAATGCTGATAAAGTAGTTTTTTAAAGATTTGGCACGTCTGATGTCCAGGTCCGTTATAGTTTCGTGTTGTTGACGCTCCCGTTCCGCGTCCCGCGTGTTTGACGCGCAGTTTCGGCCGAACCTTTAAGCATGGTGAATTGGTTATTGGACTATGGCGAAACGCCCCTTGTTTCAGGGGGGCCATGTTCAGCAGTGGACGGACGTTGGTGTGCTGATGGGAAAAATACCTGCGCGGCAGTGAAGAGGAAAACTGTCTTCTTATCTTCGACGCCGAGCTGAGTGTACAGTCGCTTCATGTCATCTTTGAACGTATTTTCGTTGTAATTCCGGGTTATAACGATCACGAACAATTCACAACCTGAGGGCAAAGTGCAATTTTTAACATTATACACAAGCCAAACTCGATGTAGAATGTTTGTTAACAAACGATTGACGACCTCCGTGGCGCAGCGGGCGAAGTTCCGCCTGCGACGCAGGAGGTTGCGGGTTCGATTCCCGCCTCGGAACAAATTTGTGTGTGATCTGCAGAAATATGTTCCGTTGGTCTGGGTGTTTTCTATCTATAATAAAAATATTATCTAGTACCCATAACACAAGCTCTGCTTAGCTTGGGGCTAGATAATGCTGTGTGAATTGTCCAAGCATTATTATTATTATTAATTGTACTGTAGCTTTTTCAAAGCTATACTAATGAGATAGGCCTATCGTTTCCCGCCACAATATTCAAATTAAACAAGTATATGCATGTCTTTCTGTCAAAATTGACCAACAGCCAATGAGAGCATTCGTCCAATTAGGAATTGGCCAATCAGGTGTCTTCCCGCCACGTCAGAGAGGGGCGCGAGCGAGCTCGTGGCGCCGCCATTTTAATTCTCCATTGGCGTTTAGTTTCCCGCCGAGTACGGACGTGCTACCAAAACGTAGCACGATTTTGAAGAATTTTCTATTCCAGAATATATTTGTAGGTGCATTAATTCACAACGAATTATTATCAAAGTGCACAAATGTGAAGGTACGGTGAAAACAGTGCATTACTGCGTAACTGCGTAAGTTTCTTCAAAGTTACACCTTTTGTATAAAGTTTTAATTTGCGAAATAATTTCGTAAAAATTTTCCATGGGCTCATAGTCCATTTCATTTCTATTATTTCGTAGACTAACGACACGCCCGTGTCGCTTCGTCATTACGAAAGCTAACGCTTTTACTACCTCGCACGAGGTGGTACCGCGTAAGTAATTAATGTTTGTGTGACTTTTTATTTCGAATTTAATAACACGTGCTTTGCAAGCACGTGGTTATTTTATTATTTTAATGACGTAAGCGGAGGCTTCGGGTCCAACCTAGCAAGCAGTATTTCCGCTATTATCAGTGGCAGTCCTTTTTTATTTTAAAACGAGATTTTAACGGTTTTACCGTTCGATTTGTTAATTTTATTTTCCGGTCTTTTGTTGGTTTTTGTTCCTGTACGCTAAAATATTATTTCTTTCTAGCAAAGATTTAAAAACGATAAAAATACCAAATTCCGACCACGGAAATCGTGGGATCGACGTCGACGGGCCGTGAACAGCCGGAGAAAAAGTTCGACATGGAATGTTCATGGGAATAAAATCGTGAGTACTCTTAAAATATACCTAGTATTTTGGGCATTGTGGGACACGAACGCCTGCGTAGGGCGTTCGTTTGGTTCCCCGTGCTCATATATTATAAGTAATTGGAAAATAACACGTGCACTACGCTCAACGTGTTGTAGATTTGGGTTTTCATGACCCAATTACAAACTTGGGTGTCCATGTAGTTCTAGCTTTCAGAATCGAATGTCCTATCTAAACTAAAGGAAGATTCCTTGTGTAATATGAAACCAAGCTGAATGTAACCAAGATTTCTGAATCAGTTGATACGACAACACACAGTTACAACTACAATTTGTTTATTTCTAGAATATGTTTGGTTACTATCTTTAGAATTACATTGCAGTACTAGAATTATCAGAATTAATTTGCGTGATTGGGTTGTCTTATCCATTCACCGCCCAGCTAAGGCTCTGAGCAGCTATTTGTAAGGGCACTGAAAGTGTTAACCTAGGATAGCAAAACTAAGAAGTTTTTACATATTTTGTTGCCTACTGTTTGTGGCTATCGAACAGCATCAAGACC
This sequence comes from Eupithecia subumbrata, assembly GCA_949316285.1. Taxonomy (NCBI): domain Eukaryota; kingdom Metazoa; phylum Arthropoda; class Insecta; order Lepidoptera; family Geometridae; genus Eupithecia; species Eupithecia subumbrata. Next base: position 13,350,870 of record OX438630.1, on the reverse strand, counting down.
ACCCTCGAGAAGATACGATTGAAGGATGAATAAGGAATAAAATCATGTTAGTAGTTTTTAAGCAACACACCCGATGTATTTTCTTGCAAGTAATAAAAAAACCCTCGCAGGGTTTGTTTTAGCGCCCTCGCAGGGCTGCATTGGCACATATTGTCATAGACATCTTCTTGCAAGATACTTATCAAAAAACCCTCGCAGGGTTTGTTTTAGCGCCCTCGCAGGGTTGCATTGCCACATATTGTCATAGACATCTTCTTGCAAGATACTTATCAAAAAAACCCTCGCAGGGTTTGTTTTAGCGCCCTCGCAGGGCTGCATTGGCACATATTGTCATAGACATCTTCTTGCAAGATACTTATCAAAAAAACCCTCGCAGGGTTTGTTTTAGCGCCCTCGCAGGGCTGCAATGGTACATTTTCATGGACATCTTCTTGCAAGATACATATCAAAAAAACCTCGCAGGGTTTGTTTTAGCGCCCTCGCAGGGCTGCAATGGCACATATTGTCATAGGCATCTTCTTGCAAGATACATATCAAAAAACCCTCGCAGGGTTCATTTGCGCACCCCTCGCAGGGCTGCGATGACACACAAAATTCGGCCGCACCGAATATGTTTCAGCTATTATAATTATCATGGACGTGATCTGATGATCCTATTTCTCGAACAACGAGGCGAAAGGTAATTTCGGTTATTTTTCTGCAATAACGTAAGTATGTGTTCACTTGACCTTCAGAAAGGCCTGACTGGTTTTGGATTTGGATAAAGGTAGTCGCCGTACTGCACCTCTATCGCGTACCTATTGTCACGAACTTCCAGGAAGGCTAACTTCTATCCATAATGATTCGGGTACCCACACCATGAGTATGTACCTATTGAATGGAAGTCATCGTGGTGCACATCCACCAGTGATGAAAAAATTCCAGGGTATCGCGTACCTATTGACATGAACTTCCAGGAAGGCTAACTAATATCCATACTATTCGGGCATTGCATACCCGTCTACACAAACTTCCGGGAGGCTCTGGTAGTATTTATTTTTAGACAAATTGTGTATACCTGGTGCACTACAGCTTTATATCGATTTCTTATCAAGGTATCGGATACCTATTGATGTTTATTATACATATTATATTTATCATCTGTAACATTGGGCTATGATTGTTTCCTTGTTTGATATAAACTTTCAGAAAGAGCCGTTATAATATGATAAATTAAATTAACTTCTGGCTTCCAGGCTTCTGGTATACCGCAATTGTGATAAAAATCATCATCACCATGTTGGATACCGTACTATAAGAAACTCTTCTTATCCAACTCAGGTTGATAAGTTTAATAGATTGATGAATCATCGATTAGCTGATAAGTCAGGGACATATAAATTGCCTGCCTTAATTGCAGCTGCTGGGAGATGTCCGTGTGCGTCTTGGAAAATTAAGGTTTTAACTAAGTCTTAAAACTGACTTACATTCAACATTGTTAATTCATCATTAACTCAAAGTTACTACCATCTGCGTAGTTTTTCTTTAAGATACGTAACCTGTATGTAATGAGTAGGAGAGGATTTAGGAACATTCTATGGGTTCATGAGATCGCAGAATTGAGTGAAACAGATTGACATTCCGTCTTCCTACCTACAAAATTTTGTTGCCTGCCAGACTAGTCGCATTAAAAAGACTAGTTCTTTAAAATTATCTACCCTCAATTTTATCTTTGTCATACCGAGTTGAAATGCTGTTTAGGCATCATCAACATTTTTAAGGCCACGGTAAGCAATCATAGAAATGCAAACAAAAGATGAAGGATATGCCATCGCAAATGCATAGATCCAGCTTTGACTTCGACTTTGGCCGTTTTAGGTGTACATTTTGTCTGACAAGTAAAGATGACTATTCGATGATATTACTGCCAGTGCGGAACTGGCCCCAGGCTTAAAGTCTATAAGTGGCTGGCTTACGCTATACAGTTACATAGGTATATCTGGTTTTAAATTAAACTCCGGCCATGTCCGGAGTTATGAGTTATGATTGTGAGAACAGCAGGGGTGTGAATGGTAATAATCCTTCCGGGTTTATTTACGACTAACTACCCTGTTCGAACTTTTTATCATCGATACAAATGATTGTATGGTATTAATCCTTCCGTGTATATTTACGACTAACCACCCTCTTCAAAAGTTTTATCATCGGTGGCATTTCTCAGTTATCTGCTTTGTATGATAAGTTGTTGAATGGTTTCTCAACTGTATTAGATACAATGTTAAGTATTTTATTTTTATAACTTTTTAAAACCTGGCGAGTTCAAGAATGAAAAAGTTATCGATGCCTTCTTTTTAAACATCAGTCAGTACCTACTGCTTCTGTCCTTGACATGCGCTGTTTTTATTTTCTATAGTGTTACACATACAAAACTAATATTTTTAAAATTTTTGTGGTGGAGCAAGCGACCATTGTCAGCTTCTGAACTGCAGCGCTGATGCGTTATGTTCCTGAACGAGAAGAAAATTGCAACCTTCGCTTCGAAAGCGGGAGGTATGAAGTCAGTATCATCAGTTATTTGACAAAGAGATGTTTCAACATAACTACAAGTTAAACGTTAAATCGCTCTTTTTGATTATTTCATTAGCATTATGGAGCAACAGTCATGATTGCGTCTTAAACCAAGACCATTTTGGATGAAGTACATTGGTAATGAATGAGTGACGTATTTATCTACAAGTCGAGTACATTGTAACAAATAATGTATTGCTGGTTTTTGAACTATACTTTGTTGGGTGCAGGATATGTAGTGCCTGGTAGTCACCATTATGAGACATAATTTTATTGATGTCTCGATAGGTTTTTCTTTCAAGGTATGACATGCTGTGTGTACATATACCTACATATAATTCGGAATGAAGTCCGGATGAGATAAAGGAACCAATGGCACGTTTCTAAGAGCAAACCATAAATATAACCCGGTTGGCTTTTTCAATTGAGGTAGCTGTATTTTTATTGATGTCTATCTGATCCGTAAGCTTTCCTAAAGTTGGAGATATATGCAAATCTGTTATTTCAACACTTGTAATGTTGTATTCCAAACAGTGTGGGGGAAAAGTTAATCATTTACTGAAACCCATTACAAGAACTTCCCATAACTGGCCATCTTAGATAAGCATAGCTTCGCTATAGTTAAAAGTACGTAATTAAACGTACTGCAATAATTTAAAAAGTTCATTTAACTACCTACCTACATGATTTAATTGTTTAGAATGACCATACAACCTGATAAGTGAGTTTTTATTATGGCCTGTATAGCAATAAGTCCAATACTTTTATTGTGAATCAGAAATTAAATTCTTCAGTTGTAGTAGTAGTAGTAATGAGGACGTTATAAATTACAAAAATTAACTGTTTCTAATAGAAATTGAGCCGTGGCCGCTGAGGTCTTATTTTACGGATACCAATTTATTGTATTGTGTATTAACTTTATTAATCATCTAGTACCTACTCATAACACAAGTTCTGCTAATCTTGGGGCTATTTGATGCTGTGTGTATTGTGTAGTATTATTTATTTATTATACTAGCATCGGTTCAACTTTCTATCATGGCAGTAGCAGAGAGCCAAAGTCCAATTTTCCAATAAATTTAATGAAATTTCACTTTTATTGTAAAGATATTGCCAACTTTTTAAATATGGCTATTTTTAATAAATGTGTTTTGACCAATACGTGCATTAGCTATGTATTCCGTTTGAATGTCACAATGACTAATTTGCATTCAAAACTGTGTGGCTAACGAATTTTACGATTATAACATTTTTTATAGTAAGTTCACATTGGCGTAGAGTGTCTTCACCACCACCAGGCGATAACAAACACGTCTCATTAGTATAGCTTTGAAAAAGCTACAGTACAATTAATAGAAGCGTTTTACATAAAATAAAACGCATATTAATTTACTTACCTTTTTCAAAGCTATAACTTTTAATCCTGCCTGGTGATATTCGACGCAATGGAGAATTAAAATGGCGGCGCCACGAGCTCGCTCGCGCCCCTCTCTGACGTGGCGGGAAGACACCTGATTGGCCAATTCCTAATTGGACGAATGCTCTCATTGGCTGTTGGTCAATTTTGACAGAAAGACATGCATATACTTGTTTAATTTGAATATTGTGGCGGGAAACGATAGGCCTATCTCATTAGTATAGCTTTGAAAAAGGTAAGTAAATTAATATGCGTTTTATTTTATGTAAAACGCTTCTATTAACCACCCATATTTAACTTAAATTCAGTCTCTCTTTTTGTACGCAATTAATTACTTGTCGATTTGAGATCCTTTCTTCAATTAATATTCCTTACAGTTATATCTAAAAAAGCGACGCCAAGCAAATGAGTTTTAGTTATTTGTGTCGTGGTTTGTTTACAAACATTCTTTATCAAATTATCACGTACATTTGTGCTCACCGAACTCTGATTTCGCTTCTCTGTCTAAATTATGCGCAAATAAACTATTTCAGAGGGGTTAAAATAAAGATAATGTAATTATAAGAAAGAAAAGGCAGCGGCGCTAGTTTGAGTCATACATGCGCCTTAAGGGATGAAACGTTGGTGTTCTTCCAACACAAACTAGGTTCGTTGTTAACCCGCTTACATTCATAATTAATGACGAAGTATGTTTATAGGTTTTTTTAGTCTATAAAATGCTAACCTGCGGCGAAGGAAGCAAGCTTGCAGATGCACTGCTTCCCCGAGCCGCCGACGCCGATGATCATGGCGTTCCCGCGGTCCATGCGCAGGATGCGGTGCGTGCGCGTCAGGTGCTCCAGGCAGTCTTCGAACAGCACCACGGAGAGCTTGCCCCATGTGCCGCGGTCGTTGTACTCGTCCAGTATCTACACAGATAAACAGATAAACATTTTATTTATAATTTGTCAAATTATACGTCACAATTGTGTAAACATGATATAAACTGATATCAAAATAATAAAATTCATATAAATTTATTAAATTTAACTAGCAAATTATTCAGAATTTAAAATTTCCTCGTAGGTATAGAACGTCTTCTCTACGAGCCAGTTTGAGTTTCGAGACTCGGTGCGTCCTTAACTTTGTCTGGGAGCTTGTTGTAGGTAGCCGGTCCCATTACATAGGTACAAATTAATAACTCTAAACTACACCTGATCAGAAACTTGCTTATTCCTTTTCCAAACATAAGATAGAAAGTAAGTCATTGGAGCCGTACTAAAATGCGGGACGGAAAACTCTATGCAATTTCATTTCTCACACGTTTAGCGGGAGAGAAGAGTGTATGGAAATCCATTTCTAACGTTATAATTTTTTTATTTTCTGAAATATCAGCCGTTAACTAGTTATTTTCATAATAGCTCAAACGACAAAAAGTTTTTACTCCGAATCCGCCATATGATATCGGCCTCTTCCGTATTCGGAACAATGATTTAAAAAAACAGCCTTGTGAAAATTGCACGTGCGCGTATTTATTGCTACATAAGAGTTTACAAATTTGAATTTATTCGAGTGATTTTGAAGACTCAAAACCGATAATTTTCCTCGAAGGTGTACTAGTATAAAGCACTATGTATAACTCGGGAGAAAGTGCGATTTCTACCGCGCGTTGGGCACTTTCTCGCCTAGATGAACAATGTACTACTGTATTATTAATAAACAAAATTACAATCAAATAATGGAAACAAATTAGAACTATACCCCGTCCACGAATTTATTTTCGGTTTGGTTATATGTACGACTATAAAGTGAATGAAGACTGGTGAGAGACAGGTGATAGAATGAAGTATTTATCAGTAACTTTTGACAGGTAGAGATGCGAATCTGTCCATTCGAAAAATATGAGAACTTGCGAATGTATCGAGCCGACATAGTAGCCGACAATTTTTCAAAACCAACATAGCATTTGATAGCCCACGTGATCCTTTTTGAATTTTTTTCAGAAAGTGTTTTGCTTACTGACTTCTCTATCGTCTCTATCTAAGTTTAGTTTTATCCATGGAGCGATCTATCAACTTATTGCGAAAATTGAACATAGAAAATTTAAATGAAAATTGTAAAGACATTAACAGTTTTCAGTGTTTTTTTTATTCTGTTTGTGCCTGACGTGAAAAGAACAGCAATCTCCAAGATAGTTTGTTTTGTCGCTGACATTTATTTATATATTTTGACAGATCAGGACAGATCAGACAAGTTATTAATTTCAAGTGCATTTCGGGAGTTTCATTTGGGTAATGTTGTGCCTATATAGGCAGGTTACCTTAATTTTAAGTTTTGACCTAGTGAGTTCAGCACACAATTTAATAATATTTGCATTTATTTAATTCAATTACCTATTTCAATGACATCAAATTTAATGTTAAAATTTGTATAAAAAGTACTCCTAAAATATTCACGTGCCTGTACTCGGGCGAGATATGCAGCTCTACTATATTATTCCAATTTTTGGGTACCATAATGGTGAAATAATGTTACTGAATTACAGGGAATGTAGAACATTTGATTGGTTCAACAAAGTAGACGGTAGATACCTGTTTCTTGTTTACAAGACAATCTACAAAACATTTGCATAATACCTCTTGGAACAGGAAATACACTGCCTCATAATCCAGAAGATCCTCATAATATCTAATTTCCTCTTCGTCGAGTGCGTTCCTGTAGTCGCCGAATAACAGCGGATCGCGTAATACGTATTCTTCCACCTGCAAAAAAATATAATATAATAAGAAAAGCAAAAAAGCCAACATCACGCGGTGTTCCCAGGCGGTCACCCATCCAAGTACTGACCGCGCCCGACGTTGCTTAACTTCGGTGATCGGACGAGAACCGGTGTATTCAACGTGGTATGGACGTTGGCGATTACAAAGTTGAATTTAGACTATTTCAGCCAGACCAAAGATGAGATTATGACTTCATAAAATAATTAGTTTAGCAAGAATAACATTAAGATGATGGTAATTTTTTTAACAGCCCGGAATCATCTAGTCCCCAACAATAAGCAGAACCATTGTGTCATGTTTGTTTTTGCAAAACAAAAAATGCAAAAAGCCAACATCACGCGGTGTTCCCAGGCGGTCACCCATCCAAGTACTGACCGCGCCCGACGTTGCTTAACTTCGGTGATCGGACGAGAACCGGTGTATTCAACGTGGTATGGACGTTGGCGACATGTAAATCGAAATTCATAATCGTAATATAATACCAACAATAAATATAAATACCTATTGAATTCTGGCTGTTATTTTCTTGAAAATAATGTAGGGAGGCGTGTTCTTATCAAGTAATTATTATAAGTACCCGGCTTTTACGTTTTTTCGCCAAATTAGAGGCCTACAAAATTAATTACCTATTTTGTAGATGACCTGACGAGTTTTTTGATACCTTGATGCTTACAAAATTACAAAATGTTTTATTTGCCATTTAACGTAGGTACACATTACTGGCGGCCCCTGCACGAGGCAAGCCTGTGTCGCGGGAAGCCTGTTTACAAAAGTATCTTTAGCGGTAAAGATTAGTTGTAATTGTAACGTATACAGGGCAAACAAACAAAAAAGGTACCTAATATTAAGACAGATGCAAAACTAAACAAATCGGAACACGAAGTCTGCAACATTTAAGTCACTAACTGATTACCTTTGCCCAGAGCGGAGTGACTAACTTGAGGGCAAGGAGAGATAGGTAGGAAGCAGGAAAAGGGGCAGTTTGGATTATCTTTTTTTAACTTACATATTGGAACCTATGGTGAAAAACTATAGTAATCTTTACTTTTACTATAAGATACTTAAGAGGTCTTCAGTGGCATCGTAGTCAAGGGTAAGTAGCCATTTAGCTTGGTGGTAATAATTTGATTGTTTTGAAAATAACTGAAAACCGACTTCGAATCTCTTAATTTTACACTTTTTTGAGTTTTGCGGGGCAAACATTAATTTTACGGGAGTAAAATTTGCATGTTCGCTGATTTATCCGTCAAATGTGAGCTGATTTTGAAAATTCTTTCGATTTTGTATAGAAATAATTCCGAGGTGGTCTCATAAATTTTATTCCCGAGGGATTAGTCCTGTAAAACATTCAAATTATCTAAGAAATCAAATAATCTAGCAAAAAAAAAATCGAATTCGACGGGACTTGAACCCGCATCCTTCCCTCATTACGGGAATGAGCTAACCAACTACACCACGAGGTCTAGCGACGTAGGAGTCGAAAATCTTTGGGACTTTATACGGACTCTCACTCAGAGTTTCTTAGAAATTACCCATAGTGTGGGGTAACGGACTTAACAAACCAATCAAATTATGTTAATACTAGTTTCTGCCCACGGCTTCGCACGCGTTGTTTCTATGGAAATGTTTAAAGGTGATTTAGGTATATCCCATGGGAACGGATTTATGGAATAAAAAGTAGCCTATGTTTGATTCCAGGATAAGAATTACCTGTATGCAAAATTTCAGCCCGATCGGTCCAGTCTTTTGGCGTGAAGAGGTAACAAACATCCATCCATTCATCCATCCATCCATCCAAACTTTCGCATTTATAATATTAGTGTGATATCAAATTATGGTTCGATCCCCTCTACAATGGAGTCAAGGTTCAATTTACCGTGAGTTCCTTCTCGGCCTCCTCCTCCACCTCGTTCTCCTCCTCTACGACCTCCTCCGTGTCGACTTCCTTGGCCGCCACCGCTTTTGGAATCGGGTCGCCGAATTCTGAGGAGAAATAGGGCCTATTTTAATTCTCCAAAATACGCCAATTAACGTTCTTCTTCATAATCAAAATCGCAAAAAAGACTAAGATAAAGAAAGACTGCAGGCAGATGCTGGATGCGGCAAGCTGAAGACAGGGCGCTATGGCGCTCATTAGGGGAGGCCTATGTCCAGCTGTGGACTAATATAGGCTGATGGTGATGATCAAACAAAATTGATTAGTCATAAGAAATCGAATCAGTAAAGCATTCGGATATGAGTAGGTGAGTGTCAGTTAACTATTAAAGTTCAATTTACTGTGTAGTAATTTCGTAAGGTAAAATAAATCTTTCTTTCTTCAGTCTAACTACCACAGCAACTAAGAGAGTGGAATAACCAAAGTAGCCTTTAACCATAGCCGAGCGTGCACTTATGTTTGCCTCTGTCAACGCTCGCCGCTTTTCTGCCTAAAACTCTTCGTATTAGTTCCTATCCCCTACAGTTATAGTCAAGTTATGGTTAGCAGAATCAGGTCTCGGCGAGTTTCTACTAACGCGGAGTTGGGCGGAGTGGAGTGGAGTCAAGCAGGCTGTGGTGTGGTGCCGCTCGACTTTATTGGACGCCGCTCCGCTCCGCTCCGCTTCAATGGAAACACTTGCCACTTTTCACTGCTTTTCTTCGCTCCACTCAGCTCCGTGTCAGAGGAAACGCACCCTTAGGCAGATATACGCCACTAACGTCGCTAGTCAAATTGAAAGCATTATTTACCATCAAATTCTTCTTCCACTTTTTCATCTTCCTCCGGTATCACGATCTCCTCCAGAACAACAGGCTCCTCCTCGGGGAAGTACACCATGAGTTGCTCATGCAAATGGTTGGCCATTAGCTCACCGTCCTAAACAGAATACCAATGGTTGGACAGAATCAAAACACTAAAATCAAGTCAACGAAGAACGTAAAGTTTGCAAAAAAAGTACAAAAAGCCAACATCACGCGGTGTTCCCAGGCGGTCACCCATCCAAGTACTGACCGCGCCCGACGTTGCTTAACTTCGGTGATCGGACGAGAACCGGTGTATTCAACGTGGTATGGACGTTGGCATTCTTCAATCCAAATTTTTGAGTAACATTCAGATTTCTTACCGTTACACTGATAAGCCTGTCGCATATGACCCTTGTGAACTCGTTGCGCCAGCACCTTAGCACGGCTTTTAACTCGCTGAAGTAGTTTGGATGCGTGAGACACATTCCTGCGGCGATGCGCGACAAGTCACGGAGGTTGAAGATATAGTGGAACTTTGCAGGGGTCGGTGGCAGCTCCACGATAAGAATCTAGAAACAAATTGAATTGTGTCGGAGACAATATCCATATCCACTTTGGGCAGCTGCCGATCATTTATATTCAGAATTAATAAAATTTAAAGTAATTTGTGAAAAACCATTAGCAAAGATTTTTTTCAAAATGAGTACCTACTGGCCAAAAGTGGAGACATTTGTTAGTAAACACTTCAGAAGAATTTTAAAACATTATTAAAATCGTGTTTTATCTACTTTCTGTTCCCGCCACCTCTGCATTTACAGAAAGTGTGTTTTCTGTAATGAATGCAAAGTGGTGACAGAAATAGAGCTAATTACTACAAAGTTAATTAAAACTGAGCTTCTCGTTTATTTTAATTTTAACTGCTTATGATTTTTATGGCATAGAATGGCTTTTTGAAGCTTTTAAAAGTGATGTCAACCTGATTAGTTGTGCGAGAAGCATACATTTTTTTGTTCCAACACTAATAACACAAAATACTCTGAATTTTTCTAAAATACTGTTTATTTTCCTTCCCAGACCTCAATATACTTTATTTCCAGTAAAAAAAGTTGGCAAGCCTGGTTGTGAGTCATGTAAAATGCGTAGGTAGGTACTTACTTTCAACAAAAATGACAACTCTTACTGTGACACATAGATAAATTTTGAAGAAGCAACTCAAAATTCAAAAGATTACTCTCCTTTGGCTTCAGCCTAATTAGCTTCATCATCATCAGCCTATGTTAGTCCAGCGCCGGACATGTCTGCCGCACCCAGCATCTGCCTGCAGTCTTTCACAGGTCGTCATGCCACCTGGCCGGAGAGCGTTCTACACTACGTTTGCAGAGTCGTGGTCTCCGCTCCAGAACACGACGTTTACCCCAGCGGTTGCCGGTTCTGCTGCTTAGGACTGCTACTTTGACCTCTATGGCAAACACTTGAAAATCAATCGTATCCTCACCTTATAAAGGTCCAAAGTCATATAGACGATCTTGTCCACAATATCCCTGATTTCTTCCGGGAACACTTCGAAATGGCCTCTCATAATGGCGGTGTAGATGTGGCGCAGCGTGCTCTCCGACGGGAACTGAAGGTTGTAGCTTGAGAACATTGATATGAAGCGGGGGTCGACCTGGGAAATTTAAAACTACTTATTACAAAATCTGACAAAATAAGTAGCATATACACAAAATGTACCTGCTTACCAACCTATATAATATGTGTACCTTAAATATTGTTATGTTACTGTTATTTTGTTACGTGTACCACGTTATAGTAACGTTAATATAACGTGGGTGGGTATATTACTATATCCACTTTAATAAACATACAAAAAATGTGGGAATCGAACCCGAAACTACTACAATTATGACCGCAACTGTACATCGTCACTTGCCATCAGGTGAGATTGTGGTCAGAAATACTAACTGTCAGACAGTTCTACATCCCATTCGGAGTCTGGTGATTCCCAGTCTTACGGCTTTTTCACATTAAAATGGGAGTCGAGGGAATTTATTGGAGATTTTAATAGCTATAAACCAGTATCTGCACATTGTAAGGCATACTTTGCTACAGAGACTGCTCCGCTTTTGTATCGCTTCCGGATGTTTGTAAATTTCCGCGTTGATAACTTTAACGCAATCATCCGCAACAGAACAACATCCCTGATGCGCGACCTTATAGCTGGACATGGACTGCGCTTTCATGAAGCACTGGACACGCACGCATACTGTCATGCGTTTGTAAAGGCAGATTGTGTTTCCCATTAATCCCATTAATAAATAATCTATGGCTAACATGTGTATATTATTCATCTGAACAAACGCGTTGAATTTACCACTTCAATATTACATTTCGCTGTGTGGTGCCGGCTTAGAATTTGCACCAGCGCAACTCTTCCCGCGGGTGTCGTAAGAGGCGGCTAAGGGATATCCACCGGGTGCGAGCAGGAGCGCCCCCTGCAGAACAACTCTACCACCGAACTGCGATCCCCAACCCGCATGCGAAGCGTGGGGATTATTGCCATTACACCCATGAGATAAAAGCCAAAAAGGAGCTTATCAGGAGGCCTGCGTCCAGCAGTGGACCTCAACAACCTATATCGGTATATAGGCTGCTGAGGTGATATTACATTTAAATTTGCGCGCGACTTTTTCATACGGTTTTCGCATAAATTGTGTCGAGAATTGCTATAAGTATTCGTCAAGGCGCAAACAAACTTACATCGTTCCTGCCTCCGCCCGCCTTGCCCATAGCCGCTAAGAAGCCGATATCCTTGACATTTTTCCAGTTGAGGTCCTTATCGCGATCGTAGAATCCTTTCCTCTCGAACAGTAGCTTGAGTATCGCTATGGGCTGCTGTGTGCCGTAGGTGTCCACCTGATAAATAAAGATGATAAAAATAAAACGAAAATACAAATCAAGCACAAAAATTACACCAAACATTTAAAATTACAACTAGTTAGAACTTAGAACTAATGAATAAAACAAAGAGGTAATGATTCTAGGTACCTATTCCATCGCCTCTCCTATAACTCTATAAGGTTTGCTGGAAGAAAACTCCTTTTCAGAGTTAAGCTCGCCTATGTACATATCTTGTTTGTATTAATTGTGTACAATAAAGAATTAAGGAATTAAAGAATTATTTAATACGAAATTCCAACCAGTACACAAAAATCTAAAACTAGCTGGCGTAGAGTTTCAGTTATAATTGTAAGCAATATTTTTTGAAGGAAGGATCACAAATCGAAACGTAATTTAAATTCCGTATGAAAATACCCGGCAACAGAGTACATTTTAGGTTGCGTATGGGTGTTTTATTTACAAACACAAATTCAACATCGAGTTTCGCTGGAATATAACATCAGGTACTCACAATCGGCATATTCATATCATCAATGAAGACCAGCATCTTCTTCCCGACGGGCGGGCCGAACACGTCTTTAGTTCGCTTCTCGACAACCGACTCCAAGTTGCGTTGCACGTCCATTGAAGACGTTCGGGACGAGAAGTTCATCTGTTGGACGAGCTGGACAGAACATCGTTTTATTTGTTATTCATTTAATACAAAAGAATATATTTTATTTGTATGCTAAAACTTACACAGAAACAAATCACTAATTATTATAAATGCGAAAGTTTGGATGGATGGATGTTTGTTACCTCTTCACGCCAAAACTACGGAATGGATCGGGCTGAAATTTTGCATACAAGTAATTCTAATCCTGGAATCAAACATGGCTACTTTTTATTCCATAAATCAGTTCCCATGGGATAGAAATCACCTTTAAACGTTTCCATAGAAACAACGCGTGCAAAGCCGCGGGCATAAACTTGTACACAATAAACTTAGACTAAGAGGAAACAGGTTTGAAGGTACGAACCATATTGATACAGGATCTATACCTGTATCAATTTGTTCTGGAGCATGAGTTGGTTGACTATTGTAGACCACACAACTGGCGGATCGCTGTAGAAGGCGTTTGTTTTCTTATTGTGACAAGGTTCTACAGAGATCCGCCGGTTGTCAGGTCTACCTATAGCAAGCTAGCAGCCAACGCTGGTCTTCCGTCAGAGCCACTTGTTGGCGTACGGACTATACAAACAAAAAACACTAATTGAAAGAAAACTATATAAAAAATGTATTGTATTTTATGTTCCCGAAGGAAAAACTTCTGGGGGGCCTATACCCAGCAGTGAGTAAAATCCGGCTGTGGATGATGATTTGTATTCAGTCTATTTTGGGGCTTGACGATGTTGTGAGACATGTCTAGAATTAATTCTTTCGATAAAAATAGTGGTGTACTCTGAAAGAAAATTGGTAGATGGCAGCGGCTTACGTCGATTAACTAAAATTGGATGAAAACGTCAAAACATCAATTTAAATGTAATCATACTATTTTCTTATAAAATAACACCACACCACCAAACGAAACATATCATTAAATTTACTTGCTTTTATTTCAAACAGTAAACCTACTGGTTTTGAAAGCAAAAAGAATTGGAGGTGCGGGGTATCGATCCCCGTACTTCTCGCATGCTAAGCGAGCGCTCTACCATCTGAGCTACACCCCCTATGTGGAGAAACGCGAAATTAACTTGTGCTTTATCAGCCAAGACACATACTTGGATTTATAATGAAGGTCATAGATTACTAATATAGTAGTATACCTACTTCAAGGTGAGTTAGTGATAGGCAAAATAGCAGATCATTTATGTTCGTAAACATAAATCAGGTACATACCTACTACATTATGTGTTTTTATTTATAAATTTTTAATAAATATAGTGACCGACCTCAAAACTATATTAACTAGAGTTCCACGACACGTGTGTGTAATAAGCCGAAAGAGTGTGATTCTGGACCCTGAGGTGATCAACTTTTGCTCTACGATTTTTTTAAGATCGATTTTATTTATCTGGAGCCTTTTTTCTTCATTTTCATATTATTTTACGTGAATTCTTACATTTTTATTGTTTTGGATTTCAAATGATTTATATATTTTATTAATTATCATGACAATACACTGATTTTGCGTAAAAACATTTATGAAATATTTAAGGTGTTAAATAATGCAAGGGTGTACACATGTACGAACACGAATAGGGAGAAGAAAAAACACAAGTTGATTCCCTGGGTGGGGGCCAGAATATACCCCTGTCGGCTTAGCACACATGTAACGTGGCACCCTGTACATCGATATAGTTCTGTGTGTCCGACACAAAAATATATTGATTCCTTACGTATCTATCGGGCGGTAATCCGCGCAAATAGTTCGAGATGATAGCAGTTTTAGATGTTCCAGTATCCCCGACGAGAAGTACCGGCCTTTCGACCTGTGAAAAAAATATAATGGAAACATAAATAAATGACGAACAGAAAGATTTCGCAATGTTTGCAGTCTTTAGAAAAGTGGCAAAAAGCCAACATCACGCGGTGTTCCCAGGCGGTCACCCATCCAAGTACTGACCGCGCCCGACGTTGCTTAACTTCGGTGATCGGACGAGAACCGGTGTATTCAACGTGGTATGGACGTTGGCGATCAATGAGTTAAAATAAGGCAATTTCAGACACTTAAAAGAATGAGACATTGTGACGTCACAAGATACACCTCAAGATGACCTCAAGTTACACCTGATTACACCCACATAAAATCACATCACTATGAATGTAATACGACGTTGGCGATAAGGTTTTTGAACGCATTCACTGCCCGCCCAGCCTCGGCGATGCGAACCGCAAGGGCTTGCCGCCGCCGCGGGGGCGGAGACTGGCATTTGCGTCTTAGGCCATGAATGTGTTAGTTTAAGGTCGTTGAGGCTAAATCAACTTTTAATAATATCGAAATAGGTACAGCTCCCGAAAAACCTTCAAATCGATTTCGAAATTAGTAGAATTGCTTTAAAACCAAGATATTCAAAGCTTTCGTTTCGACATTATTACTATACCTATTATCGTTGAAAAAAAAAAGCAAAAAGCCAACATCACGCGGTGTTCCCAGGCGGTCACCCATCCAAGTACTGACCGCGCCCGACGTTGCTTAACTTCGGTGATCGGACGAGAACCGGTGTATTCAACGTGGTATGGACGTTGGCGACACGAATATTGAATTGTACAATTTGATCTAGTTACCGACATCATTTGGACCATGATGTCGAAGTGTCGAATCAATCGTCGCTAAAACCCAATTTGACAGCACTAAAAATATTGCCGTCCCTCTCTTTATCATATCACATGAATAAGCAAGGTACACTTTTGTTCTCATACATCGTCATTTTGTTTTTGCAGCAGAGTCACCACCAGTACCTAGTCGGTAATGGTGTCAATGCAGATGTCGCCAAAACTAAACTAAACTAATTTGACAGCACTAAGAATGGTGCCATCCTTTTTATTGTGATCATTAAGGGACCACAACATTTTTAGTCCTGTCAAATCAATTTATTCATATTCATATCATTTATTGTGATTTTATGCATACAGGTATTGTTCTAAGTGTAGGTAGTCTTAGTGGGTACACAATGCACAAAAACCCTGTCAGGACGCTACAATTATTTTGGGTTCGCTCATGTTAGATTGACAACTTTGGTACTTCTTATTTATGGAATAAGATAGTTTAGGAATGTAATTTTTAAAATAAGTAGTTATTATAAAAGGCAAGAATAAGTAATTAATTGAATTGAATAAGGTTTAGTCAGGTTTTCAATTTAATAGAACGACCGCAAATTTACGTCAGATTTGTATTAGTCAAATTTTATCAATTTAATCTATGTCTTTAGTTTATGTCTTGGCGACATTTGTTTTTTTTATTGTGGATAGCAAAGCATTTGACCACCATCACACTTAAGAAAGTGACGATTTGACCTAAGATGGGCATGCTTTCCCAGAAGAGAAGGAACTTATTCACTCGGGATATGAAGACTCCGAGATTGTACTCATCCGGAAAAACGGACGCTGGAAGTTCATTCCACTCTTTACCGGTACTTAAAACGAAAGTAGAACGGAGACGTTTGGTTCGGCATTGACATCATTGTAGGTATTAAAAGCTATTATTAGTAAGAATCCCTCACAGATTAATAAAATATTGCTCGTCATGTCTCGGAGTGTCTCGCCGAACGTGTATTGCAGCCAGGAGAAACGAGTACGGTCTCCATGATCTCCTAGTCTTGGTAGATAGCTCGAGCTATCTACAAATAAACGCACGTATATTTACGTATATTTCCACCACTCACTCAATACTAAGGAGTACTTACAAACATGATTGATAATTTTATAAGGAAGTCATCATTACACAGTATTTCTAAACGCACGAATAGATTTTAATAACCTGTGAAGTCATTATTGCGTATAATATAAATACAAGTTAGTGCTGCTTTTGAAGGATTATATTTTTATTAGTGGTAGGTATGTACCTACCACTAAAACATGAAAACAATCAAATGCACAATGTATACATGTTATACATTGTGCATTTGATTGTCTTCATGTTTTTGCTCACCAAAGTAAACATAATCTTTTTTAATTAATTAATTTATCATATTTATTTTTATACCTAACACGTTATAATTGTATTTATGAAACTTATTATTTTTACTAATACTAACTACAGGTATCTAGTAGGTACATTACTTGTAGGTACTATTCCCTTTTGAACGGTTGATATGGCTCTTTAATCATTAATCTTTAATTTGTAGAATCTTGATTTTTTTGTAACTTGTGTTTTTGTATGATATTTTTGGATAATTTATTCTCATTCTATATGTGGAAGCTGCTTAGCTTAATTCTTCTATTGTCTTGTATTTAATTTTTTAGATCTAAAGCTTTTTGTTTCCCAAACGTAAATAAATAAATAAATAAATAAATAATTGTAAATTCTTGCATGTATACAATTTATTGCCTCTGTAGATGAATACCAAACTATGTAAACTATATGTGTATACATGTTTTTGCCCTTGACTGTACCTACCTACGTACTACACTGATACATACGCTCTCCATGATCTTGATGAGCCAAGTGAGCCGCAGCGTGTCCACAGTGGGCACGAGGATAGCCGGGAACTTCATCTCTCTGTCGTGGACGTACTCTGGGACCAGCCACTCCCACGCTTCCCACGTCTTGGTAGATACCTCGAGACAGTAGTCGTATAGGCTGGGTAAGCCCATCGGGAAGTGCTCTGGAATTAGGGACGACATCCAAGTGATCACATTATTTCCTTGTAGTTTAATTCTGAACTCGGATCGAGTTTAGTTTCTTGATATTATCATCGAGGCGTTTCATTTTTATACAGGACTAGTTTATTCCTACGGCTTCGCACGCGTTGTTTCTATGGAAACGTTTAAAGGTGATTTCTATCACATGGGAACTGATTTATGGGATTAAAAGTAGTCTATGTTTGATTCTAGGATTTGAATAGTTCAATAGTTCTTTATTTATAACAATAATGTTACATGTCAATAAATCTTACTTATTATACTTAGGCTAAACAATTATACAAATTGTAGCTAACTAAACACAACACTATAAAAATAATATTAAAAATATATCTATAAGATAGATATTAATAATAAAATCATTCAATTCAATTAAATTATATTTAATTATGTAATGAAATGTCATTACATTATTGAATTACTTTTAAGCAAAATTTTAGCCCGATCCGTTCAGTAGTTATGGCGTGAAGAAGTAACAAATATCCATCCATCCGTCCAAACTTTCGCATTTATAACATTAGTGTGATTTGGTATAGCGAAAGGAGCTATGCGGTAGAGGACTGTGCAGACATGGATCTATGCAAATCTCATACAAAAATGGAACGTTTGATCCAAGTTTCCTGTACGGTTCCTACCTTAACGGTCGTAAGGAAATTAATCAGTTGGACTTTGAACTTCAATGGATTTTTAAAGACGCCTGTAACGCAAGTGAGCAAAAGTCCGTCTGAGTCGCAGAAGATTGCGGGTTCAATTCGGCGCGGGGCAAAACGCTAGTTTGGTTTGCAAATATTCTTGGTCCGAGCAGGATCTGGATATATTCTAAGAAGGTGCTGCGCAAACGTAGACACTTTTGTTTCCAGTTACCGACACCGAACCCTTTTTGATCGTCAATGAGTACGTGTTAAGTGGGAGAAACTGGACACAAAAAATGTTTACGTATGCGCAGGGAGTGGATGATTTTATACTGGTTCTATAGAAATCAAATATTCACCGGTAGCTTGTGTATCTGACCCAAGACACAAAAGTGTCCACGTTTGGGCCCTGCCTCAGTTGCGCCCATGACACAAGCTTCACTTACTTTGGGAGTAGATTATTTTGGTATTTTCAGAGGGAACGGAGATACAAATTAAATTTATGATTTTGTTTACTTGTAGTGGCTTTCTTCTCAGGGCTATCATCGACAAGCATCATCGGGCAGGCTTTCTTCACGTAGTTGTCGAAGTCCATCCGACCATCGTCCACTATACAAGCGCCCAGACTATTGTACATGGACTGGAAAAGATACAAACAAGCATTTATGAGAGAAAAAAATCGCAAAAAGCCAACATCACGCGGTGTTCCCAGGCGGTCACCCATCCAAGTACTGACCGCGCCCGACGTTGCTTAACTTCGGTGATCGGACGAGAACCGGTGTTTTCAACGTGGTATGGACGTTGGCGAACAACAGACTAAAATTTTTAATCACTTCTTGGTGTGCATTATATGTATTTACAGTTTTATGGCGGACTCACTGGGACTTGATTGACAGAATTTTTTCGTTTGGTTTTTCACGCTAAGCTATTATTATCTGCTTGTATTTATATATTTGTGATCTTATTGGACTTGCGAAATATCAGGAACCAGTTAGGATGTGTAACATACCACCATGAAGACGCTCTCTGTGACGGTCCAGTCTGGCTCCTCATTGGTATCTTCTTTGTTCGGCATGAGGCCACTTATCATGTAGCACAGTTGTACAACCTGCAATTAAAGTCAAGTGAAGGCACTTGTATGCCGCAGGAAAGGCTTAAACGGTAGGTAAGTCCATTCTTATAGGGGCGTAAAATTGCCCAATTCTATCCTCTCCGGATAGACTTGGGCAATTTGTTTTTGTTTCATTTCGGTTATATTTTGTGATTTGTTTCATTCATTTTAGATTTGTTTTAGAGAAATTTAAAACGGTAAGGACAAAATTGGGCTATTTTCCACGACCCTTGATAGGCATCAAACTTACAGAGATTTGGAACAGCTCTCTGTCACCACCGTTTTACTGTTAAGAATCGGACTCTTGTGGAAGGGTTGTTGGTGGGACACTCGGGTATCGTAGAGATCAAGGGAGTGAAAGCGATCCAAGGCTGTTTTATAATGACGCCGGGAAGATCTTTGAGGAGGTCTATAATGTGCATGTACCACGGGCGAGCGAGCTACGTCACATCTAGGAGCACCTTTTATAGTAAAATAGCTATCATATTGCATTGCGGATGAGAAAATCTAGGATAATCTATCTAAGCTTGTCAAGATGCGCTCAAATATGAACTGATCATGATAAAGATAATAAATCATCATTACACAGCGAGGCAATACAGTCAGCGTCTTGGGGACGCTTCCGACTGGTATTGATAAGGGTCAGTTGAGCTACCTGTAGATTGTTTGCAACACTCTGCAGTTAGCTCAATTGTTTCAATTGTAAAATACAAGTTCTAATTTATTTCTATTATTTGATTGTAACTTTCTTTGGCAATAAAGATGTAGTATGTAGACAAAGGCAAGACATGGACGAGGAGAACCCAAGACAGGGAGGAGTGGAGAAGGCTGGGGGAGGCCTTTGCCAAGCAGCAAACAAACTAGTGTTCTAATTTTTAAGTATGTAATGTTTGTTAATATTGTATTAGTTTGAATAAAGGCTTATATTATTATTATTGTTATTTAGACAAAGATGGAGGTACCAAGTTCAAGGAAGTCTGCGGTACGATAGTCTTCAGCGGTGTCTGCTGCTGAAGTCCGAACAATCCAAACACGATGTAATTGATAGCGCCCGGGACATAGTGGTCGAATAGGGCGTTTAGTTTCTCTTCTTCTTCTTTGTTGGTGCGGCCTCGGACCCATCTGAGTAATGATAAAAAATCTTAGTTATAGATGGTTATAGTAAAAACCTAAGTAGGTATTACTTTTAGATGTAAATTTTCATCACCTTGATCGATGTTTGTAAAGCAAAAAGCCAACATCACGCGGTGTTCCCAGGCGGTCACCCATCCAAGTACTGACCGCGCCCGACGTTGCTTAACTTCGGTGATCGGACGAGAACCGGTGTATTCAACGTGGTATGGACGTTGGCGATTATAAAGTTGAATTTAGACTATTTCAGCCACACCAAAGATGAGTTATTGACTTCATAAAATAATTAGTTTAGCAAGAATAACATTAAGATGATGGTAATTTTTTTGACAGCCCGGAATCATCTAGCCCAAAACAAAGTGCAGAACCCTTGTATCATGTTTGTTTTTGCAAAAGAAAAAGTGCAAAAAGCCAACATCACGCGGTGTTCCCAGGCGGTCACCCATCCAAGTACTGACCGCGCCCGACGTTGCTTAACTTCGGTGATCGGACGAGAACCGGTGTATTCAACGTGGTATGGACGTTGGCGACAATAGTGTTAAAAGGTAAAATCACTACATTTGTTTCTATTCACTTATTATTTATTACTTGTTCAACAGAACACTGTAGAAGTGATTTATAGCTTAGCAGCTACACGATAAGGATACGTAAATAAATGAGCTAAATTAGACCCTTTTCAAACCTGTCACAATAAGGTTGATTTGATACTATTTATAATTTAGTTTTATTTAAATAATTGGTCCCCATAATTCGCCCCCGGTACTCGCATTGTTTGAGTAAAGCATTATACAAGCCTTGGTACACAACGACGGCGCTGCTGGCCATGCTATGATGTCCTCAAGCTAAGCTTACTACGGTCTCGACCTTCAAGCTTGGTCATCACTGCAGCCCTAGGTGTTCGCGCTATAAAAGCCTATACCTTCGGTCTCGGCCTTCATTTCAGCTTGTCCATCAAGGGTTGCAGTGCTGACCGCACTGTGATGGCATGAACCTGCACTACGGTGCGCTTTCGGCCATCATCATCGCGGCCAGCAACAGCAACCAACCTCTTATCTACTGACCTCGTCAGTAATGTACTAATACGGATATAAATAACACTTGATTAAATACGTAGCGAGGCGGATCGTTCGCTAGCGTGAGAGAGAATAGAAGCTTGGTGATACAAAAAATTACAATTCCTTGCTTGTTTCCGTACATTGCAGAGTAAAGACATGTTATCAGTCTATCCAAAGGACGTCTCTACGTGGCAGCGGAAAAGGTTTTGTAAAAAGTGCAAAAGCCAACATCACGCGGTGTTCCCAGGCGGTCACCCATCCAAGTACTGACCGCGCCCGACGTTGCTTAACTTCGGTGATCGGACGAGAACCGGTGTATTCAACGTGGTATGGACGTTGGCAAATATATTGTTGAATTTAGACTATTTCAACCAAACCAAAGATGAGGTTATGACTTAATAAAATTATTATGTAGTTCAGCAGGAATAACATTAAGTGGATGGTAATTTTTTTAACAGCCCGGAATCATCAAGCCCCAAACAAAGAGCAGGACGACGTGTCATGTTTGTTTTTGCAAAAAAAAAGTGCAAAAGCCAACATCACGCGGTGTTCCCAGGCGGTCACCCATCCAAGTACTGACCGCGCCCGACGTTGCTTAACTTCGGTGATCGGACGAGAACCGGTGTATTCAACGTGGTATGGACGTTGGCGATTGCAATGTTGAATTTAGACTATTTCAGCCACACCAAAGATGACATTATGACTTCATAAAATAATTAGTTTAGCAGGAATAACATTAAGATGATAGTAATTTTTTTAACAGCCCGGAATCATCAAGCCCCAAACAAAGAGCAGGACGTGTCATGTTTGTTTTTGCAAAACTAAAAGTGCAAAAAGCCAACATCACGCGGTGTTCCCAGGCGGTCACCCATCCAAGTACTGACCGCGCCCGACGTTGCTTAACTTCGGTGATCGGACGAGAACCGGTGTATTCAACGTGGTATGGACGTTGGCGACAGTATTCTCCAAATGCAGAGACTCAATAGGTACTTGCTTATTTGATGACGTCATCAACTACACTTTACATTTACACATTATGAGAACGTAGAGGTAATTATGTGCACCGGTCAGATTATTCTGAACACTAACCTGTCCCAATAAGGTTGATACCCCAGATTCTTCGGGTCAACAAACACCATGCCCGCGCGGCTGACGGTCGCGGGCGACGCATAGTGCAGGTCGCCGACCTCGAACAGCAGCGCGCAGTGCGAAGCGAGCCGGATCCGTTCGCCGTTCGCCAGCGTCAGCAGCTTGTTGTCGTCCATTACAGAGTTCATGTTTTCAATCCAGAGGGCGTCTACGTCGCCGTCGAATAGCGAGTAGCGGCGTTCGTTTTCTTCGGCCGGTCTGGAAAAAGTGAAAGTTCATTATAATTAAAAAAGCCTACTTATATGCATACAGCTTAGTCGTTCGACCAAGGCGTTTTGACAGGGCAACCGCACGGGGGCCAAGAGACCGGTCGGGGAGGGGAGACGCTCCCGAGTTACTAAATCGGTGATGTATGGACCTCGGAAGCGTTCCGTCCTGGCTGTGTGTGATGTTCCTATGAACATGATCCGGACAGTTATTTCTAAGAGATCCGAAACGAAAGGTGTCAGTTGCTAACCCGCCCGAAGCTACTTGGTGTTAAGGTTGTTCGTTCACATTAAAAAACAAGTTTTTATAACATTAGTACAGATTGTCATTTTGTCGACATTACAAAAGTTGTACCATATCCTTACTTTACGTCACACTTCCAACTTACATTATAGGGCGAAAGTGTGTGCCGTTGTGATTAATAAGATAAATAAATAATGCTGGACAATCCACACAGCATCATCTAGCCGCACCCAAGCTAAGGAGAATAAAAATAGAAAATACCCAGAACACCCCAAACAAATATTTGGACATCGTACAAAAAATTGTCCCAAGGCGGGTATCGAACCCGCAACCTCTTGCGTCGCAGGCAGACCTACGCCCACCGCGTCACATCGTCTTTGTGAAGATGTTTGGCTGAAGACAACGCAAAAACTACGGATCGGACTGACATTTTGCACACAAAGATCTTGGCCCGGAATAACATATACTTACGCAATATTTTATTTAAAAACGCAAGCAAAGCTGTTGGCAGAAGTTAGTAGGTAAAATATAAATAGAATAAAAAATCTACAATATAAGCAAATTATGTAATTGTAAAGCAACACCAAAATAATGTACCTGTTCATTTCTCTGAATATCTTGGAATACAGGCCATCGGTCCAGTCTCTCGTCACAGGATCCAGGATGCCGTACAGTTCTATCACAGAACATGCCTAGACAAATCAAATAATAGATTAAGTATTTGACTATATTTATGAGATAAAAACAAATATTACACATATTTGCAGAAGCTTTATGGTGCCGGCTTAAAATTTGCACCACCTCAACTCTTCCCGTGGGTATCTTTATAGGCGACTAAGGGATATCCAGCGGGGGCGGACAGGAGCGCCCCCTGCAAAACAATTCTAACACCGAACTGCGATCCCCAACCCGCATACCCAGCGTGGGCATTATGGTCATTATATAAGCCAATAAGGTGTTTATCAGGCGGAGGCCTGTGTCCAATAGTGGACAAATATAGGCTGTTGAGGAGAAAAAAATCTATGTCACACTAATATTATAAATGTGAAAGTTTGGATGTATGGATGATTGGATGGATATTTGTTGATGAGGTCAAGCCAAAACGACAGAACGGATCAAACTGACATTTAGAATAGACGTAGTTCTAGGACTGGAATAAAACATAGGCAACTTTTTATCCCATAAATCAGTTCCCATGGGATAGAAATTTCCAATAACGTTTCTATAGAAACAACGCGTGCGAAGCCGCGGGTAGAAACTAGTATATTATATTATTGACACAGCTTATGCAAAAACCAGTCGCAAAATTTAAGTTTTAGTCTTCCACCAGGTAGCCGCCGCCGCCTCCTCCGGGGGGTCGATGGATACCTTGATCGATGTGTTCTTTTTTTATTTACTACAGGTACTACAGGCTAATCGCCTTTAGCACCCGTAGTAAATAACAATTTTCTTTCATTAAAATTATGTTCTATCTATTATATTTAAGATACTTTCCATCCGCGTAACATGGCAGTGGGACGCCCTGTATATGTACACTATGCACGGGCCGACCTCTGAGATCTGAATCTTACAATCTTAATTTGAATACAAACGTTTATTATGAAATAAATTTTTGTATTCAAATTAATAATTCACCTTTGGATTAATAACTTGCAGTTTGGTAGGCAGGCCCAGATTAGTCTGCGCTTTGACCAAGCAGTTTAGAATGACCGTCTTGCCGCCGCCGGTGGGCCCCACCAGCATCGTACAATGCCGCGTCATCATCGTCTCGTATAGTTGCACCACTTTATCAACCTGAAATAGGTAATCATCAAATATCAATGTGCTTTATTTCTTTTAGACTTTACTGGATTCTTGGACACGTCATAATTTCAAATTAAATAAGTAAATCTAGTAAATAAAGTGCTCTTTTTGAATGTTTGTTCATTTTTTTTTAAGGTCAACTAAAGAAGCGAGCAAGAAACCTTTACCTTGTTACTTTACTTTTACCTTACTTTGGAGAAAAACTCGTCACGGCATCATCATTTGAAGACGGATGTAGCGCGGCGGCCGAAGGTGCGCCTGCGACGCAAGAGGTCGCGGGTTCGATTCCCGCCTTGGGACAAATGTTTGTACGCTCTGAGAATATTTGTTCACCCGGAACTGGGTTTTTATATATTAAATAAAAACTATTTATCTATTTAATGTATTCAATTCAACAGTCTGCAGTTAGCTCAATTGTCTCAATTGTAAATACTAGTTCTAATTTATTTCTATTATTTTATTGTAATTTCCTTTGTGAATAAAGGCTACTGCCATTTCAATTTATTTATTCATAATATAGGTTCACTGGGAACTCTTAGTGAAGTCAAATAGATTCATTTTTTTTTAAAACAAAACTCAAAATAGGTACATATGAGATAATTATTGTTTTAAGTATGTATATCAGTCATCTAGTACCTACCCATAACACAAGCTCAGTTTAGCACGGGGCTAGATGATGCTGTATGGATTGTCCAACATTATGTAGTTAGGTATTATTTTTAACAGACTTCAAAAAAGGAGGAGGTTCTCAATTCCAATGCATGTTTTTTTAAATTTTAATGTTGAAATAAAATTTTAATACTTGATATCTCCATCAATTGCGATTTAGATTTTGTATAGGGAATGATCCCGAGGAATTAAAAGTTGTCCCGTAAAACTTTTAATCACTTTGCTATGGACATGGCAGTTCGAAATAATTCAGTTATTATTAATGTTCTTTGGAATTCAAATATAACCAAAGATAAAAACTTCACGTCGTAAAACATGCTGGTAAAAAATGCAAAAAGCCAACATCACGCGGTGTTCCCAGGCGGTCACCCATCCAAGTACTGACCGCGCCCGACGTTGCTTAACTTCGGTGATCGGACGAGAACCGGTGTATTCAACGTGGTATGGACGTTGGCGAATGTAATATTGAATTTAGACTATTTCAGCCACACCAAAGATGAGATTGTGACTTAATAAAATTATTATGTAGTTCAGCAGGAATAACATTAAGTTGATGGTAATTTGTTTAACAGCTCGGAATCATCTAACCCCAAACAAAGAGTAGAAACCCTTGTCATGTTTGTGTGTTTAAAACAAAAAGTGCAAAAAGCCAACATCACGCGGTGTTCCCAGGCGGTCACCCATCCAAGTACTGACCGCGCCCGACGTTGCTTAACTTCGGTGATCGGACGAGAACCGGTGTTTTCAACGTGGTATGGACGTTGGCGAATGGAGATCTGAATTTAAACCGAAGTTTTAGCAACACCATCCTGCGTCATCTATTTGTATCACAGATAGATTGAGACAGTTTATTGCTATAATCTCGAACAAGGCCGATGTGAGATTCGCTGAAGATATGAAAATAGTCCTCGTTCTTTGTCCTGCTCATTTTAGTGTTTATTCAAATCACGATGATTTAATTTATTCAGATATATCATCGCCCTAGCATGAATGGCCTGGAAAAGCTTTTGTTTAGGCTAGAACAGGGAAAATTTCATACATTGCGTAACTATTGAACTCGGAAGAAATGAATTTCAAACATTGACGCATCCGATGACGCTTCGACGTCATTGTAACGAATTTTATTCGGCAGGCTTTGCTATTATGGTTTTTCTAGGCTCTTGTAGCAAATTATTGTTGCTAGGTTCCTTTTCCTATGATGTTGGGGCCGTTTTTAATGGCATTGATCAGCTTACCTACCTATGTCTAGATTTTTTTGAATCAGTTTGCTTTATAGCCCAACTGTATTCTGCGTTACGTTTTATTGTTTATTTTGTAAATACTTGTATATACTTGGATAACTATTAGTTGTAATTTTATAAAGTGTAGGGTGCGTAGTGTGCCATCCACAATCCTAGAAGTTGTTGGTAGAGTTGTAAGTTAAAAGAGTTTGTTAAGTTTCACGGTTTAATCGTGCGTAAGTTAAAACTAAAGTTAATGGTCGCGAGTGTACGCCGTGACGTGTTGCCCTGAGTACAGTTGTTTGCAACTGGCTCTAATTAGCCGTTAAAATACGTCATAACGTTAAGTGCTGACCCGCGGGAACATGCAGCGCTGTATGGTATGCAAACCGTACATAAAGTACTAAATTACCTGTTGTTCAAGCACGATATACCCATCACTGAGTAACACGTCAGTAACCGCTCCGTTGAAGTCCGGATACCCCACGCGTGGGCACTCCAGCCCGGGGAACAGATCCTTGATCAGGCCAAGGAAGAGAGGCATGTCTTCAAACACGAATTTAGGGTAGTTCATGTCTCTGTAACAATAAAATGATTTTTTACTTTGGAAGGTTTCCTCGTCCCCACCTCAAAGCCTATATTGGTAAGCTCATGCTCATGCTTAAATACCGAAGAAGTGATGTACCAACCGGGCCGCGTTCTCATACCTTCAGTGTTGGTTCGTGATCGAGTTGCGTTTGATAATGAAACCGGTGGTAGTAGTAAGTAACGTTCGTAGCAAAAAACAACAAATACGGGTAGATCGATATATCTGCCAATAACAACTCACTCGCAGTGGCTTCACTTATTCCGTGATCATGGCGCATGAAACTGTGCCTATATAAGTAATATTGGAAAGCTCAAAACTCAAATCATGGTAAATATCCCGTTATAAATGACCTTAGTGTAATCTCTTTATCCTCAGGCAACATACTGACAAAAGGTATAATGAGGTACAGAGCCAACCTGAGAGCCCTCATGAGCACCATGATCTCGCTGAGCCCCGCCGACTCTCGGCGCAGCTTGCCGCACATGCGCAGTACTGCGGTGAGCGCGCGCAGGCCCCAGTCGTAGTGCGACTGCTTCGACAGCTGCTCCTGGGCAACTTTATAAAGGACTGTCATCTTCTTGGCGAGAACCTGAAAGGAATTCTAATGTTATTGAAGGTTACTTCTTTCGTACTTACTTTGTACTTCCTTCGTAGCGACACAAAGTGGATCGCTGGCGTCTAACACAAGCATCTTACACAAACTCGTCATAGCTTGGGGTTGTATGATGATATTTGAATTGTCCAGTGTTATTTATTGCATTATATATCCAATACAGGGTGATATTTTTCGGATTTTAGTAAGTTCCATTACCGGAGATTTTATGAATGCTTACTTTTACTGGTACTTGCCCTCCATGTCCCATGGATTTGGAGAATTCTGCCTTGTATACAAAATTACATAGAATACCTAGGAGGGAGAATTGTTATGCGTAAAATAAAGACGCAATTACATAATAAACAATAAAAATTAGCACTTACCGACCGAAACACAACAACAAATGATGAACAAAAACAAATTATACAGGTAAATTAAGATTTACTAGTTAAGATTAAAGTCAGACTGATTTTAATAATAAATAATTTAACCATAGATCGAAGTGCAATGTGTAGATAAGGTACGTTCTCCCAGCGCTTACTCAACAACTGGCCTGTGTTAAAACAACACTCAATTTGTCTGCAAGCTAGTACCATCTCCCCTTTTTAACCCCCGATGCAAAAAGAGAGGGGTATTATAAGTTTAACGTGTCTTTCAGTGTATCTGCCTGTGGTATCGTAGCTCCCAAACGGATGAACAGATTTTCGTTTAGTTTTTTTGTGTCATAGATAATTTTATCACGAGTGTTATTAGCCATGTTTCATGAAAATCAGTCGGGGACTTTTTAAAAATTTTAATTTTGTTTTTGTTTACTTTTTTACTTAGATCGATGAATTTAAGTGAACGTTTTGATGACTAATGAAGTCCTTTTATTTTATGAATTGATTTACCTTAGCGGTCAAGAATCCATCAGAGAACAGGGATATCATGCAGATCATCTCTAGATCCGGCAGGATGCAGACGACGGGTCGGAACAGAGCTTTCACAGACTCGGGCAGCTCAGTTCTTCCAGCGTAGCCAGGGTTCATTGTAATGAAGATGCCGACTTTGCTGTCCAATGCTATTTCCGTGCCTTCGAACTGTGAATATAATTTTTTTGAAAAGAAATTTACAAAGAATATTTATGCTAAAACATTAACGCTTGTACACAAGTTTCAGTTAAAGATGCAAAAAGCCAACATCACGCGGTGTTCCCAGGCGGTCACCCATCCAAGTACTGACCGCGCCCGACGTTGCTTAACTTCGGTGATCGGACGAGAACCGGTGTATTCAACGTGGTATGGACGTTGGCGAAGAAGAAGCAAAATTTTTAAGTCACATTACGATGTACTGGTAGATTGGCAACAACAATTTACCTAACTATCATGCATGATACAATAAAGTTTTACATCCTGTTGAACTTGATTTTACATAGATGTAGTTCTAGGCCTGGAATAAAAGGGGCTACTTTTCATCCGATAAATCAGTTCTCATAGGAATTTAAATAACACTACAACACTACAACTACACTACAAACACTACAACTATGACGTTTTGTGAAGGGGGCGTGCATTCATTACGGCTGTAAGCGGGTTATTTACCTTATTTGTGTTGGAAGAACTCCTACGTTTCATCCCTTACATCCATAATGAATTCGTCAAACTACGATAGTATTTATAGTAAAAGGGGCGTGCATTTTTAGAATGGTTTATCTTGTAGCCAATAATACTTACCTGATAATGCATTCTTACCGATACCTACCCACTTTATGGTGTATGTTTGATTTTGTTTTGTTCTATGTTTGTGAACCAAATAAACCATCTATCTATCGTATTACCGTGAATCGCTTCAGCCTCATGAGCAGCGCGCTGCGTATACACTGCAGCTGGCTGGATATAACAGACAGCACCGATATGTCGATCCGATTGAACTCGTCGAAGCACCCCCAAGCGCCGCACTGACAGAGCCCGGCTAGGATCTGTCCGACCGCGCGGAAGTCCATGCCTTCTCCACAGTTTGTCACTACGCAGAGAAGGCCGAGGGCTTTCGCTAGATCTTTGGTTGTCTCTGTTTTGCCAGTGCCGGCTGGACCTGTGTACAAAATATTGAAATTGAAAAAACGTATTTTTAATGTGTTTAGCCTATTCTATATCGATTCAACGATGCAGCTGTCATAATATTTTTTTTAATCGTCATTTTCATGCAAAATGTCCGTGTACGGTTTGCATACCATACAGAGCTGCATGTTCCCGCGGGTCAGCACTTTACGTTATGACGTGTTTAACGGCTAATTAGAGCCAGTCGCAAACAACTGTCCTTTGGGCAACACGTCACGGCGTACTCTCGCGACCATTAACTTTACTTTTAACTTACGTACGATTAAACCGTGAAACTTAACAAATTCTTTTAACTTACAACTCTACCAACTACTTATAGGATTGTGGGGGGCACACTACGCACCCTACATCTTTGTTTTTTTTTTTTTGTGGACTTTATCTCGCGCGACACGTTTAACAAATTACAGTGAGTGCGGTGAGTTTTAAAAGGATTAAACTAACTACAACTGGGTGAGTGAGTATTCACTTTTATACTAGGTATTGCCTATCGGTTGCGGATCGGTTCGACTGGCCTCCCACAAGCGGGTCTCACCGGTCGAATTGAGAAGTCGCACATGCTGACAGGTTAGTACCACACCACCCCCAACAACTACCTACTTTACAACTAGGTATTACAACTAACTACAACACCATGGATATCGAAAATATCCTAACAAACCAAGCTCAACTGCAAGCGGAGATACAAAGACTCCTACGCAACTTCAAGAAAGATGGAGGTGAGCAAAAAACTCCACTTTATGTGTAGAAACGACTCGAAATTCTTGATTCCTACTGGAAGGAATTTCAAGCAAACCACACACAACTCTACCAAAGTGAAGATCGCAATTATGCGTACTTTACGGATAACCACTTCCAACTAACAAAACAGATTTACGCTGAAGCTCGAGCGTTCATCGAACAGTGCGAGGTCTCTCTTCTGCCGAGAGAAGGATCTCCAGCGAAGATTCCTACTGAACAGGTATCTGACACTCAACAACCTTCGGGAGAACTGTCTACATCTCAACGACAAGCAGGTGACGTAGCCCCTGCAACAACGATTTCCCAAGGTAACCCTAGCAAGTCTGAAGATCTACTGCGAAAACAAAAAAGCAACTTTAGGGCTTTTGCTAGGACACTATCAACAATCAACATCGAACAAATTAACGAAAACTGGGAGTTCGAGGACGCCCTCAAAACTCTCGAATCTAGGTGGAGAACCATCGACTCTCTGCATTGGGAGATCGACAGTGAAAACGCGCTCGACCAAGATTACGAACCGATCTTCGAGATCTACGAACAACAATACCACTCCATGAAGAAAGCCATAAACACAAAAATGTGGTCTGTTTCTCACATGGAAAAATCTACTCCTAAAATGGAACTACCTACTTTCTCTGGATCTTACCAACACTGGACATCCTTCAAGGACTTGTTTAAAGAGGTAATCCACGACAACAGAACTCTATCAGGTGCACAAAAGATGCAGTACCTGAAGTCCAAGGTAAAGGGTGAAGCAGAAAAGCTAATTCAACACCTAACAATCAGTACCAACAACTACCAGGTATGCTGGGACATACTCAACAACAGGTACAACAACAAGAAACAAATTTTTATCTCGCATCTTAACACTATCCTTAACCTACAAATTATACAAAATCAAACTGGTGCTTCCATAAAGAAAATACACGATACGGCGAATGAATGCTTGAACGCGATAGTAAAGCTCGGCGTCGATATCACAACATGGGACCCTATCCTGGTACACCTTCTCTCGCTGAAACTCGATACTGACACGTACAGCGATTACGTAGAATCGGTGAAGGAACCGCGAGAACTACTTAACTTGGCCGAACTCATGAACTTTCTTGAAACGAAATTTACGGCCTTGGAGTCCGTACGACGTAAACAAGAACGCTCTTCGGATAACCAACAACAACGGGGTTCATCTAACAACAACAATAACAACAAAAATCAACAACAAAACAAATCCAGTTCTAACTCTAATAATTACAAACCTAAAAACTATAATAACGCATATAACTCTACGATGAACAAACAAGTACCTAAACATGTGAAATGTCCGCATTGCAAGAACGACCATGGATTATACAATTGTAGCGAGTTTATCAAATTGCAAACGGCGGACCGACGGAGTTTGGTTGCAAAACTCAACATATGTAACAATTGTTTGTTCGACCACAAAGACAGACAATGCAAGTCCGAAAAACGCTGCCTGCAGTGTAATTCAAATCATCACACCTTGCTACATGACGCTTCGCAGAAAACACATACAAAGAAAAACACAGACAAACCTAACAACAACTCAAATGACAAAAACGAAGGTGCAAGTAGCAATGTATCTTCGATGGAAAACATTTCCGAAACACTTTTGGCTACGGCTCAGGTCAAGGTCAAAACTAACGACGGGTCAGAGGTCACTCTACGTGCCCTCATCGACCACAGATATCCATCATAACTGAAAACACCGCTCAACTGCTGGGACTACCACGGATGAGATGCAACGGCGTTATTTTCGGCGTGGGAACGCGCGAAAATAACTGCAAAGGAGTCGTCAACCTAACATGTACATCGATCAACAAAGACTATACATTTGACTCACAAGTATTCGTCATGAAAAAACTAGTCAACAAACTTCCAAACAGATCCTTCTCCAAACCATCTACATGGACACACTTGGAAGGGATACCACTGGCCGACCCTGATTACAACATCAGCCGACCTGTCGACATACTTTTTGGGGCAGATGTCTACTCTACTATCATCTTAGGTGGCATCATCAAAGGGGATGAAACACAACCGATGGCTCAACAATCTCAACTCGGTTGGATTCTGTGTGGCAACATTAAATCCTACCAATGCAACGTCGTCCTAAACAATTTGGACGAAATCAAACAATTTTGGGAGATAGAAGATATTGGGGCGGAATGCTCTCAATTGTCTACAGAAGATGCTTACTGTCTCCAACAATACAAAACGGAAACAAAACGACAAGAAGATGGCCGTTACATCGTGCGGCTACCTTTACACGCAGATGTAGAAGAAAAACTCGGCGAATCTCGACCTAAAGCAACGGCGCAATTTTTACAACTCGAAAAAAGGTTTAGAACCTCTGAAAATCTGGCCGAAAGCTACAAGTCATTTATGATTGAATACATAAACTTACACCACATGCAATTATGCGAAAATAACATGAAACCGAGCTACTACATCCCACATCATTGTGTGCAACGCGCCGACTCATCAACTACTCCACTTCGTGTCATTTTTAACGCTTCGGCGAAAACTACTTCTGGCAAAAGTTTAAATGACGTAACCTACAGCGGTCCTAACTTACAAACTGATTTATTTTCACTTATTTTGAAGTGGAGACAATTCAAGGTTGCCTTTACGGCTGATATAGAGAAGATGTTTCGACAAATTCTATGTCACAAAGACGACCAAAACTATCAAAGAATACTGCGGAGAGAAAGCACTAACGAACCCCTTCAGGAATTCCAACTATCTACGATCATCTACGGAAACAAGGCGTCGCCATTTCTAGCTATGATGACTCTAAAACAACTGGCCAACGACGAGCGAAAAAACTACCCTGAAGCTGCAGCTATTCTCGAAACGTGTTTCTACATGGATGATCTTCTGTGCAACACCGACGACATCCAAACTGCTCTACGGATAAAGAGAGACCTAACAAAGCTACTTCAAGCTGGAGGGTTCAACCTACGAAAGTGGTCGTCTAACGAAGCTGAACTACTGCAAGACGAGGAACCTACCAGTAACACACCGGAAGCTTACAACTTCCGTCACCAAGAGTCTACAAAAACACTAGGTCTACGCTGGAACCCTACTGAAGACAACTTCACCTTCCAGCTGACAATCGATACCACATCTACGAAAAAAGTCACAAAACGACTACTACTGTCAGAAATTTCCAAAATTTTTGACCCACTGGGATGGTTGAGCCCAGTGACAACAAAACTGAAACTTATATTTCAAAAAGTGTGGGAAGAAGACCTAAAGTGGGACGACGAAGTACCTGAACCTATAAACAAAGAATGGGAAAAGGTCAAACTACAACTAACAGCAATCCACGAACTAAAAATACCTAGATGGTTACAACTAACACTAAATGATAACGTCGAAGTACATGGATTTTGCGATGCAAGCATAAATTCCTACGCTTGCGTTATTTACAAAAAAACAACAAACGGTTCCGTCGTGATGCTCGCCGCGAAGTCACGACTTGTGCCCAAAAACAAAACAATATCTTTGCCCAGGCTTGAACTACTAGCAGCCGCTCTACTATCTACTTTGATGAAAAAGGTGCTAGGATGCCTATCAACACACAACCTAACCCTCTACGGATGGTCGGACTCCACTGCTGTCTTAGGATGGCTCAACGGTGACCCCAATCGCTGGAATGCATTTGTGGCTCACAGGGTGAAGAAAATAACGGAAATTATGCCGTCAAACTGCTGGCGCTACGTCAAGTCCGCGGAAAACCCGGCGGATTGTGCTAGTCGTGGTATATTTCCTACTCAACTGAAAACACATCAACTTTGGTGGAACGGACCGAATTGGCTCTCTACGTTTCAACCCACGGAAAGCTCTCAAACCTACGAAACGAACGAAGAGATAAAGAAGTTAAAAACAAACGTCACTACACAACGTCACAACGATGACATCATCAAGGACCTACTTGCTAAACACAGCTGTCTAACTCGAGTTACACGTGTTATCGCTTGGATACTACGGGCGATAGCGCCTCGAAACAAGATGCTACCTAACTATCTAACTATAAACGAAATACAAAAGGCAAGAAGGTTATTGATAAAACATGTACAACTGACTGCTTTTGAAGATGAGATTAACACTTTGAGACAGAAAAAAGAGCTAAACCGAAAAAGCAAACTCCTACCCCTAAATCCCTATCTCGACGAAAAAAGACTACTTAGAGTGGGAGGAAGGATAAACAACGCATGCATAGATGCAGAACAGAAAAATCCAGTCATCATACCTCATGATGGTCACCTTACTGAGATTTTGATTGACAACGCGCATGACAGGACATTCCACGGAGGTCCTCGTGTTACGTCAGCAAGACTACGAAAACACTACTGGATAATTGGAGGGAACAGGGCTGTTAAGAAACGCATTTTCAACTGTGTTAAGTGCAGAAGGCACAACCCTATACAACAAACTCAACAAATCGGCCAACTACCCCGAGCCCGACGCAACCCTTCCCGTCCTTTCTATCATACAGGAACGGACTTTACTGGATTCATAGACGTAAAGTACAACAAGGGCCGAGGTGTCAAGACCACCAAGGGATACGTCGCTGTCTTTGTCTACTTGGCTACGAAGGCAGTACACCTAGAGCTCGTCTCGGACCTTACCTCATCGGCCTTCCTGGCGGCACTGCGAAGACTCTCTGCTCGACGAGGAGCACCACGTCACATCTACAGTGATAACGCCACCAACTTCACAAAATCAAGTCGCATAATAAATGAAGAATTTATCGATTTGAAGAACACACTGGACCCTGAGTTCTACTCTGCCATCACTGACATGAACATTGAATGGCATTTTAACGCCCCTACTTGGGCAAGTGCTGGAGGCCTTTGGGAGGGGGCAGTCAAGAGCCTGAAGTTCCACCTTAAAAGAGTCGTCGGAGAACAAAAACTGACATACGAAGAACTTTCGACACTCCTGGCTGAACTCGAAGCTTGCCTCAATTCCAGACCACTCCAAGCGCTAACTGAAGATCCCGAAGACATAGACTTTTTGACGCCAGCTCACTTCCTCTCCAGCGGTCCTACACTGACCATCGTCGAGACGGAAAGAGACGAACGAACGCGATGGCAACTTATCCAAAAAATATTAAAAGACATTTGGAAAAGATGGCAGTCCGAATACTTGACCCAACTTACACCGCTGAGCAAGTGGCGGCAACGAAAACCTAACATGAGCATCGACGACCTCGTAGTCATACATGACTCCAATCTTCCTCCGGGGAAATGGGCCCTAGGACGAGTGGTCGAGCTACACGAAGGAAAAGACGGCTGCGTTCGCGTGGTTAGTCTGCAAACGAAAAATGGGATCATGAAACGACCTATAACTAAACTATCTAAACTACCAACGAAAACAAACACGGAAGAAGAAGAAGATTTAGAGGCCAAACAAACACAACAAGAACAACCACAAAACAAACGAACTAGAAAACGAAACAAAATGTCATGCAACTTCATTTGGGCGATTTTATGCATTTTTGCTATAATAAATCCCGTTCGGTGTGACTACAGCCTAGCTAACATAAACAACAACCAAAGTATGTACTTTGATAAGGTCACTGATATGCACCTAGTACGCGACGAATGGAAACTGATCGTGTACTACGATATGCAGCCTTATTGGCAAGGAATAGAAGCTTTCAAAAGCTACATTTCTACACTACAACAAACATGTACTAACATTGAAACACACAATCAATGTAGTATAATACTACTCCAATTGCAACACGGCTACACGGAACTGATGCATTACAGCAACATGCTTTTGGACAGAAAACGAATGAACAACAGAGTACGAAGAGGTCTCATCAACGGCATTGGGTACCTCGCTAACAGCTTGTTTGGAGTGCTAGATGAACACTTTGCCGAAAGTTACGAAAAAGACATCGATAGCATCCGATCAAACGAACAGCACCTCGCTTTATTGTGGAAAAATCAAACTTCCATTCTAGAGGCCGAGAACAACGTACTAAAGAGAATAGAAGACTCTATCGACAAACAATATAAAATGTATAACCAACACATAATAACACTGAATAAGGCCGTGAACACACTAGCGATTGAAATGAGAGATGTCAAAACAAATAATGACTTTACTATGATGTCGATCATCGCTAACAACATGTTGATGAACTTGAAAGGTCTTCAAGAGACACTTTTGGAAACTATAGTAGGCATTAATGACCACCGTTCAGCACGAAATTCACTACGGAAAATTCAACATCCATCTGTTGAGTCCGCAACAGCTTACAGAAGAGCTTAACATAATTTCTGGTCAACTTTCGAAGGACTTAACTTTACCTATTGAAAACATACAAGTGGATCTTCGGAAACTTTATCATCTACTCAACGTAAAGGCAAGGATGACTCTGAAGTACTTTATATTCGAAGTCAGAATTCCTTTGATAACTCGGGATGCCTACGAGATTTACAACCTTATCGCAGTCCCTCAACTTATACACAAAACTATGGTGACTATTCTACCGATCGCAGACTACGTTTCCATAAATCTACAAAAGGACGCCTACATACCGATGTCCAAAAACGAGCTACAAACCTGCACACCATACAACATGGATACACTTATGTATGTGCAAACTACAACGACCTATCTACCAACTGAAGCCTGAAAACTGCCTATGTACTATGAAGGAAGAAACAGAACAATGCGCAACAAAACATACAATCTGCAGGGACGTGTGGATTGAGCTTTACAAAACAAATACGTATATGTACTTCTGTTGTACTCAACGAACGATAAGAATACTATGCGAACGGCAGGTAACAGCTGAGCGACTCAACATGGCCGGCATAATCAGCCTTGGGAATGGCTGTGTCATCAAGGGCGAAAGCTTCACGATATACTCAACTCACACACTAAACAATCTAACAACTTGGAAGTTCAGCCCGACCTACTTAAGATAGATATACCATCTATTAACACTATCTTCAACCTAA
This sequence comes from Eupithecia subumbrata, assembly GCA_949316285.1. Taxonomy (NCBI): domain Eukaryota; kingdom Metazoa; phylum Arthropoda; class Insecta; order Lepidoptera; family Geometridae; genus Eupithecia; species Eupithecia subumbrata. Next base: position 13,312,939 of record OX438630.1, on the reverse strand, counting down.
CTATACCTACTCAATCTTTTGAGAGAAAGGAAACTCAAGGCTTCAAGGACGAGATAAACAACATCGGAGAGCAAATCAAACAGATAGAGAAAGACGGCGAAAATATTCAACTATCCACACATGACGTCCATCAGTTTGTGGTACTGTACCTACTGGCTGGTGCCGCACTCTTCGCCGCAATCCTCTACTGCTGGCGGCGCGTGTTCGCCCGCCGCTCGGCGACGCTCCCAGCGACGACGCGAGAAGGCAGACAGCGCTTCGAGACCGCCATCCAACTTGTAGACTTACCTGCGGTACCTACGACGGCGGGACATACTTCGAGCGTGCCTACGACGAGCTTCGAACCTGATACTAGCGCGTCCATACGCCCGTGTGGACAAGGCGACCTCACCTACTATCAAAAGACTTTTTAGTGCAAGTGAAAGTGATTGAAATTTATAAGTGACATTTTATACTTTGTGTCCTTATTTTACTTTTTACTTTTATATTACTTGTAAACTTTGTTTTTATTGCTTTTACTTTTTGCTTGAACTTTACTTATTACTTTTTTATCTCAACTCGCCCTCGGGAGCATGTACGGTTTGCATACCATACAGAGCTGCATGTTCCCGCGGGTCAGCACTTTACGTTATGACGTGTTTAACGGCTAATTAGAGCCAGTCGCAAACAACTGTCCTTTGGGCAACACGTCACGGCGTACTCTCGCGACCATTAACTTTACTTTTAACTTACGTACGATTAAACCGTGAAACTTAACAAACTCTTTTAACTTACAACTCTACCAACTACTTATAGGATTGTGGGGGGCACACTACGCACCCTACAGTCCGTAACATAGGAATAGTGAAAAAGATTAAGACTTAAAATTATTATCGTTGATCCCCAAACTAGGATATACTTGTATCTTGGGGACCACCTTCCATGGGTTCTTTACATAAAACCAATCGTCCTAGCATAAAACATATCAAGCTAAAAGATAAAAGATAAAGATAAAGATAAAAGCATTTATGCAGTGAATTTAACAACGGGTTACATTACAGCACAGATTATAATATAAATTAATAAAAAAAAGGAATTGTGAATTAGGTAAATAAACATAATGTCCAACTTTAAAAGTTTAGTTAACTTTAAATTATAAATTATCATTAAGGAAATCGTCAATTGTATAATAAGCCTTTTCTTCGAGTAGTTTATTTAATTTGCCTCTAAATACGTTCAAATTACATTCGGAGCGAATTGACAAAGGGATCTTATTGTAAATTATAGGAGCCATGCAAAACACACTCTTCCTAAGTAAGGCGTAAGTAAGCTAACGTTATAAAATATTTAAGTAAAAACAATAGTGTGAAAATATACATTATGTGATGTGTCTCCTGAGGACACCAGTCTCATAAGAGTCTGGGCAACAGGACACACCATGAGTGTGACACACACTCATGGTGTCTCGTGTTGCCGCATGTGTATTATGTGTGCAAGTGTTTGTGATTGGTCCTCCTGAGGACACCGGTTCTTAGGAGTCCGGGCAACAATAGACACTATTTCAAGAATCGTCCACCTACCCCCGGAGTAAGCTAAGTTATGTTATGGGTACCGGGTGACTGAGATACTACTTAAATGATATGACGTGTTTAAAAAAAACATCCGATTCTAATTCTTGATTCATATCCTGTGGATATCCCTTTCGCCTCATACAACACCCGCGAGAAGAGTTGAATGAATGGTAATATTTTTGGAATAGAATATCACTATATTTCTATATCTGACTTGATAGTTGTGAAAATTTAATTGGGGTGGTGGAAATTCTAAGCCGGTACCACACCGCCATTTCATGTGTTTAAAATCATTATGAGTATAGTTACCAGCCGGCGCGCCGCCCAGCTGCATAGTGAGCGCCTGCGTGATGGTCAGATAGATGCGGTCCGTGAGCGGGGTCACCACTAGCCGTCCGTTCAGTCCCATGTACTCATAGCCGTACTCGAATATACCTGGAAATATCATCACACTTCACACTTATGCAAAAGTTTGGATGGATAGATGTTTGTTCTCTTCGTACCTCTTCACGCCAAAACTACTGAACGGATCGGGCTGAAATTTTGCATACAGGTAATTCTAATCCTGAAATAAAACATAGACTACTTTTTATCCCATAAAACAGTTCCAATGGGATAGAAATAACCATTGAACGTTTCCATAGAAACAACGCGTGCGAAACCGCGGGCAGAAACTAGTAAATAAATAAATAATGCTGGATAATACACACAGCATTATGTGGATTTTTATTCGAACTTTGACATAATTTTATTTGCACTTTCTATCTATTAATTTTGAATATTTTTGTTGCCTTTATAAACAGCCTATACCGGTCCACTGCTGGACGCAGGCCTCTCCCTGACAAGAGCCTTGAATTTCATCAGTATCCCCCTTATGATGAAATTCAAGCAATGCCAATAATCCCCTCGAATCAAATATTCCAATAATTGTTTCCTTATTACTTGAAATTTGACATTTTGAATTTTATTGTATTATTGAATCTGAATTTCTTTTTTGCTTTAAATTTGATATTTAACATTTCTTTCACTTTATGTGTATTTTATAGCAATAGCATATGTATCATGTAATTATTTATATTGAAAAATTAAATTACAGTAACTTTAGGTGTTAATTATTTATTCTTATTGTAATGTAGATTCTTATTTGAAACTTATTACTTTTTGATTGGATTATTCTAATCCAAATTAATAAGTATCAATATTAATAAATAATGCTGGACAATTCACACAGCATTATCTAGCCCCAAGCTAAGCAGAGCTTGTGTTATGGGTACGAGATAACTGATATACTTAAATACAATATACTACATAGATAGATATTTTTATTATACATAGAAAACACCCAGACCAACGGAACAAAATGTCTGCAGATCGTACACAAATTTGTTCCGAGGCGGGAATCGAACCAACAACCTCCTGCGTCGCAGGCGGACCTTCGCCCGCTGCGCCACAGAGGTCGTCGAATTAATGTAAATGATGATTTTTTTGACTGATCTAAATAATTAAATAAATAAAATTATATTTCATTTGAATGGTAGGTTGAAGATACTGACCGGTACACTGCCTAACCCACAAGTTATCGTCCCGCTTCAGCCAATAGAAGCGCAGCTGGCTCTCCCATTCGAACTCGGCCGCTTCGGTCACGTTGTCTCTGACGAAGCCTTCGATAATATCGCGGGCGTGGACGTCTATGGTTGCTACCGTTCTGAACTTCAGACGATCGTTCGACGCGAGGTCTGAAATTAAAATTAATAAACTACAGCGTTGCAATGCAGCCAGCGTCTTGGGGACGCTTCCGACTGGTATTGATATGGATCAGTTGAGCTACCTGTAGATTGTTTGCTGGTACCTCAATTGTTTCAATTGTAAATACTAGTTCTAATTTATTTCTATTATTTGATTGTAATAATCTGTGTCAATTAATAAGATAAAAAATAAAACTATAAATAATAGGTCCTTTTTAACTTCTATCTTTGGGTATGTAACAGAAATGATAGTTCATAAACTTAGTTTAATTTTTATTCATTTAGTATATACCTCTAATTGTTTTTGTTTTTCTTATATTAGAATCGTAGATTCCTAGATTGGTTTTTCCCATTTATGTATGTTTTGTGTCATGCTGTATAAACGTTTTTCATTTCCTAATATATCAAAAATGTAAAATCCTTTCATTACACTGCTGAAAAATTCCGAAATCAAAATGTCGTATAAAACAAAAAGCCAACATCACGCGGTGTTCCCAGGCGGTCACCCATCCAAGTACTGACCGCGCCCGACGTTGCTTAACTTCGGTGATCGGACGAGAACCGGTGTTTTCAACGTGGTATGGACGTTAGCGAATATATGATTGAAATTAGACCATTTCAGCCACACCAAAGATAAGATTGTGACTAATAAAATTATTATCTAGTTCAGCAGGAATAACATTAAGTTGATGGATTTTTTTTGACAGCCCGGACCGGAATCATCTAACCCCAAAAAAAGAGTAGAAACCCTTGTGTCATGTTTGTGTGTGTAAAACAAAAATTGCATAAAGCCAACATCACGCGGTGTTCCCAGGCGGTCACCCATCCAAGTACTGACCGCGCCCGACGTTGCTTAACTTCGGTGATCGGACGAGAACCGGTGTATTCAACGTGGTATGGACGTTGGCTATTGCAACATTGAATTTAGACTATTTAAGCCACACCAAAGATGAGATTATGACTTCATAAAATAATTCGTTCAGCAGGAATAACATTAAGATGATGATAATTTTTTTAACAGCTCGGAATCATCTAGCCCCAAACAAAGAGCAGAACCCTTGTCATGCATGTTTCTGTAAAACAAAAAGTGCAAAAAGCCAACATCACGCGGTGTTCCCAGGCGGTCACCCATCCAAGTACTGACCGCGCCCGACGTTGCTTAACTTCGGTGATCGGACGAGAACCGGTGTATTCAACGTGGTATGGACGTTGACCAATGGCAGGTAAATTTTTAGGATTACATTCAATGTTTTATTTGTGATAGTACTCCAATGTGCACCCAAGCCGCCTTGCATTATTTATAAAGTTTTTGTTCAGAGTTTTGGTTGGTTAGAAATTTAGAATACACCTTCGAATAAAGTATCTTTATTAGGCCAATGAACATTACAAAAAACAAATTACAACTAGTATTAAGTATATCAATTTCTTAAAAATCTCATCCGTCACCAGTAGGCTTTTTATGTTACTGATTACTTGTAATACTTGAAACTTTTCAACTAAATATAATAAATAAACTACACATCTAGGTACTTCATTAGGCCATAAAGTATAATATTAGGTTTCACACTAATATTATAAATGCGAAAGTTTGGATGGATGGATGGATAGATGGATGGATGGATGTTTGTTACCTCTTCACGCCAAAACTACTGAACGGATTGGGCTGAAATTTTTCACACAGGTAATTTTAATCTTGGAATCAAACATAGGCTACTTTTATCCCATAAATCAGTTCCCATAGGATATAAATCACCTTTAAGCGTTTCCATACAAACAACGCGTGCGAAGCCGCGGGCATAAACTAGTTGGGCATAACTTCCCAAAGAAGTTTAGTGCATGATCATCATGCCATGATCATCATGCCATGATGTGTTAATTTAGATGTAAGACGTGACCTTTTGGTTCACTGCGTGCAATATTACAAAAAAAATTACGTATTATATAAGTAAGTATAATTGTAATAGTTGCAAGTTGTACTAGTGAACTAATAAATTTGTTTTCTTTCTTTCTTTCTAATTTTGTAATTTTGGCGTTACTTTGATATGGTTGGAATAACTACACACCTTGCCTCACTTTCACAACCAAGTTATCCAGCTGGATATTTTGCTCAGCGAGATGTTCCTTCATGGCTCGCTTGTTGCCCTTCCTGATGCGAAGGAAAGTCTCCTCCGTCTCCGCCGTCCACCACACGCCGTTGGCTGCGAGGCACACCATGCCCAGGTACTCCAGGATCCAGTCCGTTCTACAATGTGGAGGTTCCGGTTTATATCGTTCAAACAAAAAGGTTAGTGTATAAATTATGCCAAGTCTCCTCTCGTGATACTTCCGCCGTAAAAAGTGTTGAGATCACGGGCAGAGCCAAGTGAGCCATTTTATTTCAAAATTTGGCAAATTACTTAGATTATACTAATAAAAGGTAATTTGCCAAATTTGCACAATAGTTCAGGGTAACTCTCATGCCTGCTAGAGGTACCTAAACATTTAGCTATTTGATCGGTCAGTCAGTGAGTGAGTGACATATCAGTGATGACGAAAAAGCGATTCTTTGGAAGCAGATATTTTCTAACTAAATTTATTAGAAACTAGTAATTTTAATAGTCAATTGACTACGTTAGAAATAGAAGATAAAACCATTTTCAGATTCTAGGTTTCATTTGTAACAATGATATCGATAGCTGAAAAGTGCCTCGCGATGTTTCGAGAAAGGGGTTCCCTGTGGCGGCCGTATATTCGACTTGGCAGGGATGTGGCCCTTGATTTTGAAGTTGTGGACTATAGTTTCTTTGCTCACCAGTTGGCGCCACTGTTGACTAAGGTCCAGAGGTATAGCTGTAAAAACATAGCTGTTACCTCGGCAAACAAGCATACTTTTGGCAAAAAATCAGTTTGTCAACAGTAAACAAACTAACCTCTGAATTAGCTGCTCTTTAGAGGCCTCTTATTTTTGCGCCTCTTTTTCTTAATTCCGCTACTTAAAATGCGCTCACATTCATCGCCAAAGATAAATAAGGAAATTATAATTTATGTCACGAAGCCCACCAAAACCAGTGAAAAGTGAATGTTATTGTGACCTCACGCGACACAAGCGCCTCTAGGGGCAAATTCACAAGCGATAGCCCCCATTAGAAACCCGCCCCGACTTTGCATAGGAAGCAGAGCAGTGTAATAGATATTTTTAAGAGGAATAACTCCGTAAAAAGTATCTATGTTTTCATGATACTTAATCTTGGTTTTCCCGGCGCAAGCCAGCAAAGCTCCCAGCCGGTTTTTTTTCTGACATCTTCAACAATTTTATTTCAGCCAATTTTTAGAAAACCTTTTTGAATAGGCTAGTGTCCTACAAAATTCTAATTAGTCCGCCAGTTACATTATCAGATGATAGAAACGTTTTTCTTTCGTCGATTAAATAAAATAATTTATGAAGATATAGCCAGTTAAAGTACCGCGTGACGTTATACCTTGCGACTCTTTTTAGCAAAGTGTGACGTCACTAACTCCCACTTCCAAAGTTTGACGCGCTTTTTTTTTGGATTTTTTTGTTTTTTTGACTAAAGATAAAAAATGATTCTGTGTTCGGCTGTATGTTTATTTTTATGTATGTTCGTCCATTTCTCCGAGATTAAAGATTAATGGACCGATTTGGATGATTATTTTGCAGTTGTATAGAGAATGATTTCGAGGTGGTCCCATAATTTTTTTATTCACGTGGAATTAGTATTTATCCCACAAAACTTAAAAAAAATAGTTTAAAACTAATGGATTCGAAGTCGGTTTCTTTTTCGTATCAATCATATTATTAAAAACCTGAAAATGAATTATACCTACGCCTAAAGCTTTCTTATGAACTACTCCGTCCATGAGTAAAACCGTATTAAAATCGGTCGTTTCTTTGAGTTTATGATCAGACTGAGAGACGCGGCGTTACCGCGTCTGTCTGTCTGATTTCTATCGATGTGTCTTCGTTTTATTATACATAATATATATTCATAGTGATTATGTACCTTGGAGTCCTCCAATTCCTTCCGTAGTAGAATATAGCCTTCTTAGTAATGAATTTATTGCTGCGTCGCATCTCCTGAAGGACGAGATTCATCCAGTCCTCAACTCTGCCTTCTGTGTACACTACGTACCGGAATTCCATTATCTGAACATGAAAAAATATAATTAAGAAAAAAACATTTGTAGTTTCATAACTAGCCTTCGATTCGCACACGAAGGGTTCCGTACCATCGTACAAAAATATTTCGCAAAAGAAACAAGAGCCAAAAAACGTATTTTTTTGATGGATTAAAAATTTTAAAAGCAAAAAGCATGACCCGGTCATCCATCCAAGGACTGAACGCGCCCGCCGTTGATTAACTTCGGTGAACAGTACATAATCAAAGTAGTATGGATGTTGGCCCCCTTAATTATTAAATTTATTTTGTTTTTATACACACCCTGCCAAAATTTCAACTGTCTACCGACTGTATGCATATAGATAGACTGTGCTAGGGATATGAAATGTTATTAGGTGGTAACAGGCCCCAAACAAGTTGGGTACTGGGGCCTAGGCCGCTGCTGCCGCAGAGTGTGGGGACTGTACTGATCGGGTCACATCGGGACCAGAAGACAAAGATATCCTTGTGTTTTGTAAATTACGACGGACATTCGACTTACCTCTCCCTCAGCAGAAATCATCTTGGCCGCGACGGGTCGATTCGTATGATCCACGTACAAATCCAGAGCTTTTATATTATCGTACATCTGTAAGCCAATATAAAGATTCAAAATTGGGTTTCAGTGATTTTGTATTGCATTTTTTTTTTCACCAAAGACATAAAAACAGATAAAAACGCCAAGTTAAAGTACATTAACTTAAAACGATACCTTGGGTAGGTATCGTTTTAAGTTTGTGTATTTTTTTTTGTGGGAGACCAACCGTTGCAAGAAAGGGTTGATTTAACCCTAAAACATCGAAGTGGGACATATGTCCCACTTTAAAATATTTTGGTTTTGAGCTTTATTAAAGAAAGTTCTGCGTAAATAAAATAAATACAAAACTATTTATACCTAGTTTTATAGCTTGTTCCAATAGCTTTCAATAAGTAACCCAAATCAACCTACATAATTAAAAGCATTCTATCGCTAGACATAAAACGACGTTTTTAGCAGTTTTCGAAAACAACGTTAAAAGGCTCGCTACGCTCGCCGCTCTGTGGTCTGGCTTGTTTGCCCGCTTACAGGAGGATTGATTTGCGGCTCGGTAAACACTTTCACGGTCCAAGACGCATATGTCGGACAGCGCCACCGTGCAGCGGCGGCGCGCTTCTGCGGGTCGTACCGCCGAGGCTGGGCAGTGAATGCGATATACTAAACTAAAGTTAGAAGACGAGATGTGTACTTAGAATAGAACTTACTTTAATCATATGTTCTTGCACACAGCTACACTCGCTGCTGCCGAGAATCGAGAGCAGTTCGTCCGTGGAAATGAAGAAGAATCTCGGGAATATGCGCCGTTTTGAGTCCAGGTAATCGTTCAGGGATTTCTGGCACCTGGACAGATGAATAAACAATAAATAAATAGTGCTGAACAATGCACACAGCATTAACTATTTTTTTATTATAAGTAGAAAGCAGATATTTGGTCCGGGTGTTCTGGGTCACCCGGAATAGTCTGCAGATTGTAATACATTTATCCCGATGCCGGAATTCCCGCAACCTCCATTTCAATACCAGTCGTCGCGTCCCCAAGACGCTGGCTGCATTGCCCCGCTGTATGTCATTGCTGATGCGCTGCACCAGATACTGACCAGCTCTCGGGTCACGCGTCGCTTCGACCAGACGCTCAGATATTTTTTTATTATCAAGTAAATGAATTGAATTATAGAAATTTCGAGTTGACTCACTTCTGCAGCCCTATCCCCAAGTTTATAAATTCCTCCAGCCTTCCACTGATGGTACAACAGTCCACGACGTTCAACCGCTTCGCTGTGTCTAACATTATCTGAAATATTAATAATTTAAATTTATACATTCCGTAACATTCAAGCGCAAATGCCGAGACTTTCGTTTACGAGAGGCTTAACATGCTTTCCGAGGCACGGGGGTGTAACACCGCCAACTTACTGACTCCGGGCCATCGTTATCACTCGTATAAACTCATTTCTTCAACTTCAATAATTTACGCAATGTATGACAATGTGATGTAATTTTTTTTTTCAGTTTTACCCTACGGCAACAATACCCGTGCTAGGCCTACAGATGTCCAGGTTCGAACGAAACCCGCAAATTGAGAGCCTACTTTTTTTAGCTGAGTTATAAATAAGCATTCTAATAATGGCTAAACTCATCTTTAGATACATTGTACGGTGACAGCATAAAATAGCTGACTACTAGACCAGCGCAACCTAGCCACTCGTTGGTTTCATTACCGCAATCGGTGTGGCCCGCGCGTTGTAGCCGTGTGAACCGCTCGCTAGAAGCTGCTAGAAGCTGCTAGAAGCTTCACGATCAAACTCCTCGCGGTTGAAGTGACATGCTACCCAGAACACTACCGCTGCGCATGATTCATGTAGTCATAATCAGTAGGACGATCAAATGGCTTTTTGCCGACCATGTGTGGAAAGCGAACGGTCAGCACAATTTAAGGCGGAGGGGTGCATGCTTCCGCCCAAATTATGGGCTAAGCGGGAACGGTGCGGCCTATGTGTGTTCTTGTCTTAAACCTCCTCGTTTAAAGTGCCTGGTCAATCCCTCCAACCTTCCCATGGTCCCGCCAACCTCGCGGTTATACGGACCGAAACTGAGAGAAAAGAGCCACAAAGTAAAGTGCCTGGTCAAATTAAATCAATTCTTTACCTTTCTAAACACTTTATCAATATCATCGAACTTCTTGGCTTCCTCGGGCAGCTGCACGCGTATATCGCCGCCTACGAAGATACCCTCTAGGTAGAGCCATTTGCGTTGCGTCGCGAACCACTCTTCAATCACTTCCGAGATCAGGGAGAGCTGGTGCTCCCACTTCTGGACTACTTTCAGGAAGGGGCCGATGAACCTGTGGAGAGGAGTTGTTCACTTACGGTTTTCGTAAGAAGGATGGATATAAATATAAGTAAAATCCGTTTCATGTTTTTCGTAAAAGATAATACGTCAGGGAATTCTTAATTACTTACTTTGATCGGTCTATTTATTATTAATCCCTTTTCACACCTTGTCCAATGCTACCACATAACATTGCATTAGTCTTTGGTACAAAAAAAATCATACATTTATTTAATTTGGCATAGCTTTCTAGAAAGTTTCGTCAACTTGACTCCAATTTTAAGCATTGAGTAAATTGAGAATTATAAAAGTGTGGCAACTACAGAGCGCAACAGTAGCGCTGCCCATGATTCTTGTACAAATGTAGTCATAGTCAGTAGATGTAGTCAGTAGATATGTCCTTACTGTGAGGCCGCCATGCTCTGCAGAGACATCGAGTCGTCGTCCAACTTGACTACAATCTCGTCGCAAGGGTTGAGAGTGTACCCGCGGTCCTCGCCGCGGTTGAAGTGACGCGCTACAGAGAACACTACCGCTGCCCATGATTCTTGTACGTCTTTCACTCCGCGTTCTATGGCTAATTCCTGAAAAAGACAATAAGGTTATGCAGTGTGATGTTTTTCTGCAGGTCAATGCGGACTGAAAGGGAAGGCAAGGGAATATTTGAATATTTTGATAGCCCCTTACTAACTTTTATACTTGCTTTTTAACTTTTATGTCCAAGGCACATATTTCTGTTAAAATGGTTCGTGATTCTTACTGTTTGTTTACAAAAAATATCTTGGGTTATAAAACCGAGTATAGCTCAACGGATCCTACTGCAAGGCAAAGGCGTCCCTCCCCTCGCAGTCCCTACCTTTTTAATGCTACGTATCGCACTTAGGTATTCTCTCGATAATAATAAAACTTGCTATTTGATTTCTTCTAACAAAATCAAATAAGCAGCTTCCACCAACTTATATACTCCGGAGTATGAATGTTGTCAACCCCCAAGCTTCGGCAAGCAGTCGTTGATCCTGCGCCTGACCTCTCCCCAGCCGTGTCAGCCTGCCGTCCCATCGTATTATGAGAACGAGGGAACATAGTGCAACTGTGTTTGCGCAGACTTGTGCACCACACAATGTCTTGCGCACATGGCTACTCTCCACTCTCCATTGAGACTGGACGCGGCCGCCGCAGTGGAAATTACGCTAGGAGAACATCAGTGATGATGATGTCCTCGTAGCCGGCCTCCTAGCCAGTCTCAACGTAGACTAGCCAGGTGCACAGGATATATTATGTTGCCTAAGTGTGTGCGCAAACACAGGTGCACTCTCTATTCCCTCACTCTCATAATCGGATGGGACGGCAGACCGACACGACCGGGGAGAGGTCATCAGTAAGGCTTACTTTGATAGCGTGGTTCACAATCGTCTCCGCGACTTCCTGGTACTTGTGTAGCTCCATAGCGAACATGTTTTCTAACGTAAACCTATCCGGAGACATGTCGAAGTCCTGATCTGCAAAGTTAAAAGGCTTATCGGTACTCCGTCCACGCATTTATTTTCTTTAACTGAACTTCTAGTATAATAATAGTATTATTATATCTGTGACTGAACGCAAAATTTCATAGACTCTGTTTCTGAGTCCAAAAAATATCAGGACTAAGAGCCCTTTCCCAATTGTCGGGTGTCAGGCGCGACGGAAAATCGGCTGTTCTAGTGGAACATTTTATATGAAGCTGTTCACACTTATCCACCGTTTTCATATAAAATGTTGTGTCTGATTTTCTGTCGGGCGCGACACCTGACAAGTGGAAACGGGCTGTAACGAGAGCTTCGATATTTATCGAGCTGACAGATTGATTTTTTGCATTCTGTCATTCAGTCATAGAAAATAAATGCCTGGACGGAGTATAGGAATAGGAGAAGTTTACATTAATGTTTTATAGTATTATAATATCTGTGATGAAGGTAAACTTTGTTTCGAAGAAAAAAATTGTTTCCAATAATCTCGGAACTACTGATCCGATTTAGAATTTTTTTCCAAGAAAGATACAGTATCTCAACAACAACAGCCTTCTCCAGTCCACAGCTAGATCTAGGCCTCCCCTCATTGGCTCATTAATTCCATAATCCCCACGCTGGGTAGGTGGGTTGCGGATTGCAGGACACAGCTTATTCCTAGGTGACACAGGCTACGTTTTTTAAGAGTACCACGAGAGAGTTTATTTTACCCACAAACAAAGAACATAAACAAGAAAATAGGGTACCTATTTAATGTACAGAATGTGTGGTATTGCGAACAACATTTTTTTTAGTTGATGGGGGGTGTTTCGGCTACATTTATCTACTTATTTTGTAATTATATAAGTTGTAGGCCTTCCTTAAAATAAATAAATAAATTATCAATGTCCCTTAGTCACGGTTGCTGAGATATATTTTTAAGCACATTGATTCTACCAGAGAAATGTAGCCCATGATACCGTGACTTCCCATACAATTATGTCGGTCGTAAATTATGTCTTTACTCGAAGTCGTAATAAATACCCTAGTACAGTATGATATCTGTGACATAGAATACATTATACTTTATTGCACACCAAAACAATACTAAACAAAATAAATAAATAATGTTGGACAATTCACACAGCATTATCTAGCCCCAAGCTAAGCAGAGCTTGTGTTATGGGTACTAGATAACTGATATACTTAATACAATACACTACATAGATATATATTTTTTATTATACATAGAAAACACCCAGAACACCCTGAACAAATATCTGCAGATCGTACACACTGTAGTGGTGTAGTATAAGGCATACAATCAATGTATTAAGGTACTTCAATTTAGTAATAAAGCAACGTCCGGACAACTCGGTTGTTTCCATCAAGTCTCAACCCCTTCCTCCCTCCGCTCACCTCAACACACTCAACACATTTGTCCCGAGGCGGGAATCGAATCTGCAACCTCCCGCGTCGAAGAAATTTTATAAATAAATAAAAACTAACAATTTATTTCTTAACACGACGTAATACTGACTTGTTTTGCTCATGAGCTCCTTCCAATGCCGCTCGCGCATCGCCTCGTTCTTGAGAGAAACCATCAACGGCACTATTCCCTTGAACTGCCGCAACTTGAGGTCTAGCGTTAATCCCGTAGGAGTTAGACGGATTACTTTTGGTAGTTTTCTGGGACAATAGAACATATTTTTTTTATTCAATGTACGCAATACATAGTGTCCGTGAATGTAGCAGCCATGGAACTTGGTGGTTTCAACTATGCCAATAAATAGTCCATAAATAGTGGCCCAGTACTTTGGGAGATATTTAGGCCTTTCATTGTGGCTGCTATCTTGACGTCAAGCTGGCAGCCCCGCTGATTCCTACGAAACCATAGCGAGATATGAATCATGATATATGCCAACGACACAATGAATATCTGTGATATATATGAGTAAACACAGCCTGTGCGTTTAGTCTAAACTAAAAGCCTTTTAAAATGATGAAATGAGATTTTTATTTTTATTTATTCTTCCTGTACTCTCACCTGTATTCCTTAAAGTACTGCTCAATACCGTCAACCAAGGCCTGCGGGTTCAAGTTCACCCACAACGTCCTCGCCCATTGTTCCCTCGCGTTCTTCTGCGCTTTATAGATCTTGAAGATCTGGTCCATGTACAAGAAGTCTGTCTTCGCTCGGTTGAAGTTCGAGAAGTCTGCCAGGGGATTGTCGAAGAGCTGTTCTGCAGCTTGCAGTATCTTCTTGCGGCCTTCTAGCTCATCGAAGTATTTTACGTATTCCTGTTAAGAAAATTGAACTGTAGATATTAACTGAACGTCTGTGGGAGCCTGGTGACCTTACTAATAACAGGTTTTTCATATAGGTACCTAAGGCATCAGCCTCAAATTTTGTTGGTTTCGTTACAGTTATACTGATACTAAGTACAGTGAAACCGATATCCGATATATATATAATTTAATAACGCTACTAGCAAAAGGAGGTGAAGAACCGAGATGCCTAGAGAAGTCTTCAGCAGCCAAAATCCATTTTTCGAATTTACTAGCAAGAGGCGGCTAAGAACGGAGATGCGTAGAGAAGTCTTCAACGGCCATGATCCATTTTACGACGCTAAAAGCAAGAGACAGGTAAGAACCGAGATATGCCTAGAGAAGTCTTCAGCGGCCAATATCCATTTTACGACGCTACTAGCAAGAGACAGCTAAGAACCGAGATATGCCTAGAGAAGTCTTCAGCGGCCAATATCCATTTTACGACGCTACTAGCAAGAGACGACTAGGAACCGATATGTCTAGAGAAGTCTTCGGCGGCCAAGATCCATTTTACGACGCTACTAGCAAGAGACAGCTAAGAACCGAGATATGCCTAGAGAAGTCTTCAGCGGCCAATATCCATTTTGCGACGCTACTTGCGAGAGATGAATAGAAACCGAGATGCCTAGAAAAGTCTTCGGCGGCCAAGATCCATTTTGTGTCGCTAGCCACAGAAGTAAGTAATCATAAGGTTGAGGCCGAACGCGCCTAACTTTTTGAGTTTTATGTCATATAAAATACTTACTTTCAACAGGAATGAATTCATTTTGCGTTGACATCTGACAATAACAAACTTTTGTGTAAAGCGACTCTTTGTACACTACTCAAAACGATGCAATTATTTGGCCCCAGCCTAATAAGTTACCTCCATCAGCACCATTCCTTTGTCCAAGTCATCTCCCACAGTGCCAGGCCCCTCTGTATCAAACTTCTCCACAAACTCATCCAGCTCTCGAAGGAAGTTGGATATCTCGACCACATTGAGTTTAGAGAACTTTTCTTTGGTTTGTTCAAGCGCAGCGCCTCGGAATAAAGAGCTTTGGAAGAGGTTGCCCCACGACGCTTGGAGGTTCTTTGCGAACTCTATATCTTCGTCTGATACCTGGAAAAGATGCCTTATTAACTGGGTAGTAGGATACGAATTTGCAGTAGGAGGATATAATAATAATAATAATAATAATAATAATGCTGGACAATTCACACAGCATTATCTAGCCCCAAGCTAAGCAGAGCTTGTGTTATGGGTACTAGATAACTGATATACTTAATACAATACACTACATAGATAGATATTTTTTATTATACATAGAAAACACCCAGACCAACGGAACAAATTTCTGCATATCGTACACAAATTTGTTCCGAGGCGGGAATCGAACCCGCAACTTCCTGCGTCGCAGGCGGACCTTCGCCCGCTGCGCCACGGAGGTCGTCATGGATGCTCATCAGGGAAAGTAGAGTCAGCAACAAAATTAGTTTCCGCTTGGATAAACATTGCGTATGGTATTCCTTGTAGTAATGTGCAGTAGTTACTTGTAGTAGTAATGCAATCGTTTCACATGTATAAATGTCGTGTCCAATGGTAATAAAATAAAACACTTTTGTACTTTTTAAGTTACCTGTCTCATATACAGCCTATCCCGGTCCACTGCTGAACGCAGGTCTCCCCCTGATCAAAATTATGGGACCACCTCGGGATTATTCTCAATACAAAAGCACAAAAATTTTCAAAAGCGGCCCATAATTGACGCAAAATAAACATACCGGGTAAACGGGGTGAATAGAGACTTCATCATCATCATCATCATCAACCTAAATTAGTCCACTGCTGGACATAGGCCTCCCCTAATGAGCGCCATAGCGCCCTGTCTTCAGCTTGCCGCATAATAGAGACTTAAAGGTAAATAATGTAGAAATGGACGAAATACTGGCGCAAAAAATCTTTTTGCAGAGGTCAGATCGAGTGACACAGAAGGTGAATCTGTCACGGACTAAGGATACTTCTTCTGCCAGCCAGGTTATGTCTTGCTCCAGTATTTCGTCCATTTCTATTCACCCTTCACTGAAAAAAATAATTGTTTACATTGATTAAGATCTTGTATAATGTGATCACGCACATGAATCCTTATGAGCCTGATAAGATCTTGTCTTCTGTAACTATGAGAATTTAGTTAAATCATAATAGCTCCTTCTACCAAGTCATGATTTGGCCTTATAATGTGTAGATAATTAATTTAATTCTGAGATTGAATGCAACAAAGTTGTTTAATAACCCCGTGCAAATAAATGTTTAATATGACAAAATGAATATTTATTTTGACTTAGAGCATTGATATGTCAGTGATGTGCCTATTTTTTGTTTGAAACAAATTTGATATGTTGCAGTTACCATGCATTCTTGTTTGTATTGAATGAGATATTCATCATTCCAATAATTTTGACGCCAACTAAGATAAAATGCGTCTTAGTTGGACTATACTTTTTTCAGTGTTTAATCTCTATTGACCCCGTGTTACGGTACGTTACCATAGAACATCAGTTTTTTTTTAAACTGTTAAAAATACTGAGACGGAAGCTGCAGCCCTTCCTTAGGTAGGTTGCCTTAGTCGACTCTAACGACATCCACGGTTGAGTTGGATCTTCAAAGATACTTACATCAATGTGATGCTGCCTCAGCATGTCGAATATCTCCTGCATGGCGCGGTACTTGACCTCGGCAGTGATCGTCATGGATTGGATCATGCCTATAGTCGCCATCACCAGCTTGAAGTCCTCCAGCCCTTTGATGTTCATGTTTATAGTCATACGCATCGACTGGAACATAAAATAAATAATACTAGAAAATGTCAAACAGCATCATCTGGCACCAAAGTAAGCAGAGCTCGTGTTATGAGTACTAGATAACTTATTAGATAACGTACATCACATCATCCTTTCCCATTTAGCTAGATAGTTATAGATATCTTAGAGCTTGGGGCTATGATGATGTCGTGTGAATTGTCCAGCATTATTTATTTATTATACTGTAGAGGTAAGAAAACGACGGTGAAAAGTATGTTTGAGAGGTTGTAATTAAGTATTTGGGCTGGATTTCAGTAAAGCTCATTAGAGGAAAGGTGTAAAAAAACCCTTGTTTTGTACGTACAAAAACTTCGCTCCACGGAGCCGTTTCCACCAGAGCTGCGCTGAGCGAGGCTAGGTAAATGAAGTGATTCTATTGGTTGTTAAAAACACATTCCTCGCTACGCATCTCTGGTAGAAACGAAGCCTTTTGATTTTCATAGTTAAATGTAGAATAAAGTCTTACATCAATCTGATTCTTCAAATCATACATATTCATTCTCGTCTTCGTCGCGATGGAGGCCCCCAGTATAGTTTTCCACTGCTGCGCATGTTCCTGGATTTGTTTGATTATAACCCGCAGGTTGACCCTGAATCAATAACTCATTTTACACACACTATAAATCAAACTAATAATACATATAGCTATGGCACTAGTATCTACACTTGCGAGCTTTAAACTGGAATCGCTTTATGGGTTGTTCAAGACTAATTTTTACAATTTCTTTGCTCCTCTTAAAAGATCCATCTGTTTTGCTATGAGTTAAGTTATGTTTTCCCTTACGCAGGATTTATTGGCGACGATAAATTTTGATTTAATGGACGATAATGTCCGCTGCCACACCGCAACAGTGACAAGACAGTACCGACAGACATCTTCCATGTCGGCATTCCCACACTAGACTGGCCAGCCCTTATTCCTGACTTGAACCCAATCTGGCATATGTGGGACGAGCTAAAACAGCAGATATGAGGGAGAAATCCAGCAAATCCAGCTCCGGCGCCGATAGAAGCCGATAGATGCAACTTCGACCTATTGCAATAATTCCCAAAATGTAGGTAGCCAATTTAATTAATTTTAAATCTTCTTGATATCACTTGAAAGGTCATAAAATTAACTACTAATTAATAATTGAATCGCAAATTCAAATAGGTATAGAATGGCACGTATCAAATTTCGTATTTAAAAAAATCGTAGACTGCTGCAGATAATTTTGTTTTATTTTTTTTCCTGAGTGGCCGCGGTGCCGCCAACAAGTACCTGCAGGTTTTGCCATTATTTACCGGACATCCTGTAACAGGCTACTCGATAACAGGGAACCTAGAGATTGAGGATCCCTATCATGAGCCCTTATATGGCTCGCTAGACCGAACTGGGTCTTGAATACCCTACTACACGTATGACACTGCGATCCAACTCTACTGTCATACGTGTACCTATAAAGGTACGTGTAGGAGGGCCTAGCCTCTTTTCGAGACCATTTTCCTCAAATGATTTAATGCTGGAGCAAATATTAGGTCACCAAGATGACCTTCGGGGAAGCAAGCTCTTCCCTACACCCCGGGTCAATATTGCAAGCGGTCCGGTGTCGCTTGACACATCCGTATAGCGCCGATGCTGACCGCCGTGTGTCCGCTTACTTTCTGCCATCTCCGAATAAAAGAGAGCTATATGTAAATGTTGCAAAGGACATGCCCACACTCCCTAAGTTGCCATAGCATCAGACGGGCTTCCTGCATAGGTGGGCGCTATTTTGTGAAAAGGATAGGCATAGGATTTCGCGTTCATAGGACCAGGACAGAGCATGCGTTTATGGAACGGCGTAAGCGCAAAAATCAAGTGTTTGCTTTTTACAAAAAACAACACAACATAAGAAGAAACTGGTTCCAGGAACCAAATAATTAGTAATAATATAACCTACGGATCAAAACGTAAGTTATTTCAATAAAACTTCTAAGTCAACGCACTCTATCGTTTATGTCCGAATATTTTGAAATTTCCAAGGGAACCACATGCACACAAAACCTACAGCGTACTTCCCGTAGACCTAAAATCATGAAATTTGGTGAGCAGCAAGGTCTTGTAGCACAAGTAAAGGAAAAAATGCGAAACCCATAAATTTGTAGTTTATTCACTAAAAAAATTACTTTTAATGCTCGCCATGGACCAAAACCTATAGGGTACTTCCCGTAAACCTAGAATTATGAGATTTGGCAACAAGCACAATAAAGCTGTATAGCACAAGAAAGGAAAAAACCTTTAGTTTATTCACAAAAAATATACTTTTGAGTCTCGTCATGGACCAAAACGGGTTTCTTAATCGTGTTTTCACATTGAAGAAACCAAAGAAGAATTTTATGTAATTCGAGTTTTTTTACCACGGCGACATGAGTACTTCTCAATACCTACTCAAGGGAACCCCGTGATAAAAAAAAACTAGGCTAGGACTAGTTTGACAACCCCCGTTAGGTCCGCCCCTTAATGCTGATGATAAGTAGGCAGAGCTACATACCTGATAGCGCCAAGATCAACGAACTTCGAATGCTGATCGAGATCCGCTATGATATCCTCGAAGAAGAAGAACTTCTCATCGAATTTCTGTATCTGATCGTACTTCTGTATGTACTTCTCGCAGGATAGGTTCTTGTCGAACGCCCAGAGGTGCTGGTACTTGTTCCATCTGGAAAGGTATTTTTACCTTTTTTAAACAATTCTAGTAACACACCCTGGCTTCGAGAGGTTGGCAAAACAGATAGATCTTTTAAGAGGAATAATTCCGTAATACTAATAATATAATATAATAGTAGCTTTCCGCAACTAGGCCGCAGGAGGTCCCTTTTTAACCGACTTCGAAAAAGGAGGAGTTTTTGGTTCGGTTCTGTATGTATGTTTTTCATGTATGTTCGTCGATTTCTGAGTAAATTATGTTTACTTTTTAACCCCCGACGCAATAAGAGAGGGGTGTTATAAGTTTAACGTGTCTGTCTGTGTATCTGTCTGTGGTATCATAGCTCCCAAACGGATGAACCGATTTACGTTTAGTTTTTTTGTGTCATAGATAATTTTATCCGGAGTGTTCTTAGTTATGTTTCAAGAAAATCTGTCGGGGAATTTTTAATTTTTTTTATTTTGTTCTTGTAACTAAGTGTTGTTTTAGTACTCACTTCTGCGCATAACTGTTGATATCCTGCGTCAGTCGGTATACCGTATCCTGGATCAGTAGAGTTACGTCGTTGATGGAGACAACCCGTAGAATATCCTCGAAGAATGAGAACACGTAGAATTCCTTGCCGGTCGCGTCTTCCACCCGCTGCGGGGGACAAGGGAGGCAGGTGTTCTTCATCCAGCGAGGGAATGCTGTCAACCTGGTGGAATAGAGACATTGTTGGTTGAGAGTGCAGAGTTCGTACAGCACGGATCAATGATTTTTTTTTATTTCTTGGGGAAACATACGTAGGTACAGATATTATAACCTGAACAAAAATTAACAAAACTTAACTTAAGTAACCTATAAATAAATAAATAAAATAAATAAATAATGGTGGACAATTCACACAGCATTATCTAGCCCCAAGCTAAGCAGAGCTTGTGTTATGGGTACTAGATAACTGATATACTTAATACAATACACTAAATAGATAGATATTTTTTATTATACATAGAAAACACCCAGACCAACGGAACAAATTTCTGCAGATCTATACTAGCAAAGTTTCCACCATTAAGTCTGTTTTTACCTTTTCTGATTGCATGGCATGTCAATTTGTGGGAGGGCGGACGGTGCACGCGAATTGCATTTTGTTGGATTATTTCCGAGAAGGTTTTGCGCGGAATTCCTACCAAATATTTTTTCATTTTAATACTATGTAATGGATTTCTGCAAAGTAACGCCTGAATTTATTATTTATCTTGTCATATATATCTGTTATTAAACATTAATCGTGATTGCTGTTATTTGGGGGTCACCCTGTATATCTGTCGCCTTAAATATTTTCGTTTCCTAAAAAAACTTGCATTTTTCTCATGTTAATGTTCATACATTTGAAAACACGTCGTAAACATTTAACAGATTCTGTGAAATTAATTACTTCTTTACCGTTTGTCTTAGTATACCTGTTAAGAAAATGCTTGACATTATATCCGAGGATATTACAGATTTCGGGTGGCGTGGGCCGCAGGGATATGTCTGGAGGCACGAGCATAGCGTCCACTTGGAACATGGGCGTTTTGCCGCCCAGCATCTGTTGGAACATCTCCAGGTTTTCTAACGTGAATCTGGAATAATAGCATATGTATTGTTATCGTATAACGTAAGTGTATCAGTTATCTAGTAGGTACCCATAACACGGGTTCTACTTAGCTTGGGGCTAGATAGATGATGTTGTGTGAATTGACCAGCATTATTTTCTTATAAGCGTGGGAAATCGCGTCATGGAACTGAAATGGAGGTGTGCAGGACACCTTGCACGGAGACAAGACGACAGGTGGAGCAAGGCGCTTACTGAATGGCGTCCAAGAACTGGGTACAGACGCGTTGGACGTCCAGTGGCAAGATGGGCAGATATCTCTAACACCGCAGGGCGAACCTGGATGAGATTGGCGCAGGACCGTGTGGAGTGGACGGATATTTGGGAGTAAATAGGTTACCTTGCGCTAGGCTACGATAATAAGTTACCTTGTGCCAGGCTACAAATTGAGTTTTGGGTTGGTGTTTTGAGTCGCGAAAGGCCAAGGCATGCCGAGGCCTTCGCGCGACGGGGCGGGGAGGTTTTCAAAAGGCCCTTCTCAGGGCCCCTCCCCGCGGGAGTCGGACGAGGGACATATTGTGGCGGTTGTTGGAGAGGTGTGCGTCGGTTCTCCGCCCAAACAAGGCCCTTCTCAGGGCCCCTCTTCGGAGGTAAGGGCGGAGTCCGACACGGCGGAGGGAGTGCTGGAGAACGTGGTGGCCCGGAAGCGGCCGTCTTCCTCGTTCTTCGTGCCCGGGTATTTAGACTAGGACACGGAGACCGAGGGGACAGTGGCCGCTAAGGTCAACACGTCCTGTAGAGGGAGGAAGAAGTCGGGGAAGGCTTCGTTGGCCAGGGGGGGCTTTTTGAAGCCTCTCCCGGTCGACGAGGCCTTGACGGAGGTCCTGCTCAGCAGGAAGTATGGGAAGGAGCGCGCCGCTGCTGTCCCCGATCTCACGACGACCGGTAGCGATACCGATACCGCCGTGCGGGTCGGGGACATCAGCGCGCTGAGCGCTCAAGAGTTGAGGGCCCACGCAGGCGAGAAACTCGCCTGTATCCTGGAGGTTGCCAGGAAGTCCGGCAACCTCAAGGGCGAGTTTGTCGGCCGCCTGAAGGGGTCGGCGTCCAGTCTGCGGGAGGTGGTCGATGCCCTCGCAGACCGGAGTGAAGCGGAGGAGACGCGGCGCCTGAGGGCAATCAACGGCCGTCTACGGCTGGAGACGGAGGCCCTGAAGGCCGAGGTGAAATCACTTCGTCGCGCCTTCACCGAGGCGAAGACGGAGGCCGCCGCCGCCTGTAATGCCGCTGCTGCATCTGCCGCTGCAGGGACTCAGGGGGCCCCCGCCATGTTGCAGGTGGGGGCAGAATT
This sequence comes from Eupithecia subumbrata, assembly GCA_949316285.1. Classification (NCBI taxonomy): domain Eukaryota; kingdom Metazoa; phylum Arthropoda; class Insecta; order Lepidoptera; family Geometridae; genus Eupithecia; species Eupithecia subumbrata. The sequence continues at coordinate 13,290,366 of OX438630.1, read as the reverse complement.
GATAGAGGACCTGAAGCGCTCCTTGACCTCAACGTTCGGGTCAATGTTGAACGCCAGAATCGCGGGGATTGAGGAGCGCCTCCTGCCGGCTCCGGTCGTTCGTCCGCCACTGAGGGCGGACACAAAAAAGGTTGCAGAGGTGGCCGCGCCGCTGAGGCCAACGCCACCTCAGCAGGCTCGTGGCCCAGCTTCGGAAGCGGGGAAGAGGGCGGCACCCGCCGTGGTACCTGTGCCAGTCGCGGGTCCCTCGAGGGAGGCTGCCCCTGTCGCTGTCGCCGTTTCCCGGCCTGCTGAGACCTGGGCGACGGTGACGAAGAAGGGAAAGGGGAAGGGGAAGAGTTCTTCTCCCCCCTCTGCACCTGCGCCTGCTCCAGCGGCTCGTCCCGCCGCTTCGGCCCCAAAGCCCAGGGCGGCGCTGAGGTCCCCGAAGTCCGCGGCTGTCGTGCTTTCGCTACAGCCCGGGGCTGCGGAAAAAGGGGTGACCTACTCCTCCGTTCTCCAGTTGGCGCAGGAGAAAGTGAGCCTCCAGGAGATGGAGATAGGACGGGTCGGGTTCCGGCAGACTGCCACGGGAGCCAGGATGCTGGAGATCACTGGCTCCCAAAACGGACAAAAGGCCGACAGGCTCGCGGAGAAGCTCCGCGAGGTCCTGTCGGAAGTGGCTAACGTCACCAGGCCCGTGAAGTCAACGGATATCCGTGTCACGGGCCTGGACGACACGGCCACCAAGGAGAAGGTGGCCGCAGCGGTCGCCGAGGCGGGCCGCTGTGATGTGCGGCTCGTCAAGGCCGGGGAGATCCGCTCCGGCTTTGGTGGCACCGGGTCCACCCTAGTTTCCTGCCCGATCCCGGCAGCCAAAGTGCTGCTGGAAAAGGGCAGACTGCTGGTGGGGTGGAGCTCGGCACGAGTGGTGGGGCTGGGGGAGCGTCCCATGCGCTGCTACCGGTGCATGGGGCTAGGGCACACGCGCCCCCAGTGCCCCGCGGCGGCGGACAGAGGTGACCTGTGCTTCCGGTGTGGAGGCGAAGGTCACAAGGCGGCCACCTGCGGGAGGGCCCAGCCACACTGCGCTATATGCGCAGAGTCTGGCAGGCCCTCTGGGCATGTAATGGGGGGATGCAGCTGCGTTCCCCCGAAGACGAAAGGGAAAACCGCCGGGACCCGGACCGCCCCCGCCCCCTCTGCCGGAGCTCACGCGGCGTTGAGCGAGGAGGTTGAGATGGCTGACTGATGGATCAGGTCGGCCATCTCAACTTCCTCCAGACGAACCTCAACCACTGCGCCAGGGCTCAGGATCTGCTCATGCAGTCCCTGGCGCAGTGGGAAATTGATTTGTCGGTCGCCGCGGAGCCGTACTACGTCCCCCCCGAAAACCATTGTTGGGCTGGGGACCTGGACGGCTCCGTGGTCATTATAGGGAAGGGAAGTGGCGTCCCCCCCCTCTCAGTAGAGGAGAGGGGTTCGGGGTACGTGGTGGCCAAGTGGGGGGTGTATGCGATAGTCGGCGCATACTTCTTCCCCAATAGAACCGCTGCAGAGCTGGAGGTCTTTATGGACCTCCTAGCCGCGGCGGTGCGTAGGCAGGCGCCACGTCAGGTCCTCATCATGGGGGACCTGAACGCCAAGGCCCGGGACTGGGGCAGCCCCACTACTGACGCTCGAGGGGAGATCGTCAGGGAGTGGGCGCTTGCCACCGGGCTGACCCTTCTTAATAGAGGGTCGGCCCACACGTGCGTGCGACAGCGAGGGGGGTCCGTGGTGGACATAACGTTCGCCACCCCCGCTATTGCGGCACATGCCCGGGCCTGGAGGGTGATGTCGGAAGTGGAGACTCTCTCGGACCACAAATATATAAGGTTCGAGATATCCACTTCCGACGTCCAAGGGGGGGGCCGTCGTGGGGCGCGGGCGGACTTTCCGCGCTGGACGGTCAGTCGCCTCGACCGCGATCTTGCGGTTGAGGCGGCGATCGTCCAGTCGTGGTTTGCCGCGCCCACGCACCCGGAGGTGGACGTAGAGGCGAGCCACTTCCGGGATGCGGTGACGGCGGTGTGCGACGCCGCCATGCCCAGGGCCCGGCGCCTCCCCGGTCGCCGAGAGGTGTACTGGTAGAGCTCGGAGATCGGGGATCTCCGAGACGCCTGCTCGGCGGCGCGGCGGCCCTACGCCCGCTGCCGGAGGCGGCGTCACGGCCGCACCGACGGAGCGCTGTCAGCGGAGGAGCTGGCAGCCGAGAACCAGCTGTACAACTCCTACCGCGAAGCGAAAAAGGAGCTGCAGCTGGCCGTCGGTCGGGCCAAGACGCGGGCCTGGGAGGAGGCTCTGGAGGGCCTCGATAGAGACCCGTGGGGACGTCCGTATAGGGCTGCCCGGAAAAAGTTCCGGGGCCAGACGTCCCCGATTGCGGAGTCCCTAGAGCCGGAGCTTCTGGGCAGGGTGATGGAGGGGCTCTTCCCCGACATCGACCCCCTCCACACCCCGCCCGCGATGGCGGCGCCGCCCCTCCTCCCCGAGGAGATTGACCCGGCCTCCATCCCACCTGTGTCAGAGGTGGAGATGGAGGTGGCCGTCGGACGCCTGCGTGGCAAAAGGACGGCCCCGGGTCCGGACGGGATCCCAAAGCGGGTCCTGCGGATCGCCTTGGGGGAGATGAGCGAGCGGCTTCGGGAACTGTTCGACGCTTGTCTCACGTCTGGACGGTTCCCGAAGCTTTGGAAGGACGGGCGGTTGTGCCTGTTGCGGAAAGAAGGTCGAGCCGCAGACTCGCCTTCCGCATACAGGCCAATCGTGCTGCTGGATGACACGGGGAAGCTGCTGGAGAGGGTAGTGGCTTCCCGTGTCATCCGGCACCTGGCGGGGACTGGGCCTGACCTGTCCCAGGCCCAGTATGGGTTCAGAGCGGGGCGTTCGACGATAGACGCCCTACTCTGGCTCAAGGGCTGGACCCAAGATGTGGTCAGCCGGGGAGGGAAGGCGTTGGCTGTTTCGCTCGACATTGCCAACGCCTTCAACAGCCTGCCACACGGAACCATACGGGAGGCGCTCCGTTATCACGGAGTGCCCCTGTACCTGCGGAGGCTGTTGGCGGACTACCTCCAGGATAGGGAGGTCCTGGTCGAGGGACGCGACGGCTTGAGACACCGTCGCGTCGTCCGTGGGGTTCCACAGGGGTCGGTGCTGGGACCGCTCCTGTGGAACATTGGCTACGACTGGGTGCTCCGGGGCACGTTCCCCGCAAGTATGCGAGTGGCGTGCTACGCGGACGATACCCTGGTCGTGGTCAAGGGGAGGGACCTCGGGGAGGCGATGCGGTTGGCCACGATGGCCACTACCCTAGTGGTCGATCGCATCCGCTCCCTGGGATTGGAGGTGGCCCTCTCCAAGACCGAGGCCCTGTTGTTCCACGGGCCTCGGGGAGGGCCTCGTCCAGGAACCAGGGTGGTTCTGGACGGGGTTCAGGTCCGGGTTGGGACCCAGATGAAATATTTGGGTCTCATCCTGGATGGGAGGTGGACTTTTGGGGCCCATTTCGCCCAACTGGCCCCAAGAGTCCTGGGAGCCGCGGCCGCTTTAGGGAGGCTGCTGCCCAACGTAAGCGGCCCGAGCGCCACATGTCGCCGGCTGTACTCCGGGGTCATCCGGAGTATGGCCCTTTACGGGGCACCGGTCTGGGTGGACGCCCTCAGTCGCGCGAACCTGACCCTGCTGCGACGTCCGCAGCGGGTCATCGCGACGAGGGCGATACGCGGTTACCGGACGGTGTCCTGGACAGCAGCATGCGTGCTGGCCGGTGATCCCCCCTGGGCTCTTCAGGCGGAGATCCTCGCCGAAGTGTATCACTTCGTGGCGGCGAGGAGATCTGCCGGGGAGCGCCCAGTGTGGGAGGAGGTCACGCGCATGCGGCGGCTGGCGCGGGACGCCTTGTTGCGGCGGTGGGCGGAGGACCTGGCACCACCGGTCCCTGGTCAGTGGACGGTGGACGCCATCAGGCCGGTCCTCCGAAGGTGGGTGCGGCGGCGGTTCGGGTCGCTGACCTTCCGATTGGTGCAGGTACTTTCCGGGCATGGATGCTTTGGAAAGTATCTGCACCAGATCGCGAGACGGGAGGCGACCCCGGTCTGCCACGAATGTGGGGCGCCGGAGGATACGGCGCTCCACACGCTGGAGGCGTGTGCTGCGTGGGGTCCCATGCGGCACACGCTTTCAGCGTTCCTGGGCCGGGACCTTTCGCTGCCGAGCGTGGTGAGCGCCATGCTCGACGGCGAAAGGGAGTGGCAGGCCATGGTCTCCTTCTGCGAAGAGGTTATGTCGCAGAAGTAGGCCGCTGAGCGGGTCAGGGAGGATGACGCCCAATCTGACCCGCTCCGGCGCAGACGTCCAGGGAGACGAAGGGGGCGGTTCGCCCGCCTCCTTCGTCCCCCGTAGTGAGGCCACTGGTGGAGAGTCGGGGGACTCTCTGCCGGCTAGCACGGCTCCACGCGTCTGAGGGGTGACCTGTGTGAAAGGGTTGCTCCTCCTTGAGGCCGAGGCCCGGACCGGTTCCCGGGCCACCCGCCGGAGCGAGATGGTGAATGCCAACGCGACCCCATCTCGCCCCATGACGGCGGTGGACGTTTCACGGGGTGGTTTTAGTGGGTTCGAGTCCCACATACCCCCTTCCGTCACCCCCATGGCGGAAGGGAAGTGCGAGGGCATTTCCCCCCTCCAAAAAAAAAAAAAAAAAAGGACCGTGTGGAGTGGCACAAAAGTTTGGAGGCCTATACCCAGCAGTGGGTTAAGTCGGGATGATGATTTTTTTATGAATGCGACACAGGCTTGCCAAAGTGCGGGATCCGGTGCTTTTATATAGTAGCAAACAAATCGACATCACCATCGTACATGGCAGGATCTTATATGCTGAGTGAACTAAGAAATAAATAAATAATGCTTTACCAATACGACTCTAGACTCTTCTTATACCATTACTAGCTGACCCGCCGCGATTACATTCGCGTGGACTTTAGTAATACTGATACCCCAAGCATGGGGTCTCATTCCATAGAAAAGGTTTTTGGTTCAAAAAAATTACAATTGATGGCGTTAGGTGTATCACTTCGTTATCGAAGTTTGTGTATACTGACAAAATAATATAGAATATCATTACAAAAATGTTTGCACGCTTTTAGGAAAAACCCCTAAGTACATTATAATTGAATTTGTATGCCTTTAAATAAAAATAATCATAAATTTTATAATTTCATTGGGATCGAAGTTCTCCTTGCGGAATTAAAATGAACTTATCAATTCTCATCATTATTTTGTATGATAGTAAATAGTAAGCGCTACTCCTCGACAGATGGCGAAACAGGTTTTTTATAGAAATGCGTTTCGTTTTTTGTTTGTTTTATTTTCTAAATAATTATTTGGGTCCACCGTGACCGAATGAACCAAACGCAAACTAATGTCAGTCAAGTGTCACGAGCGAGCGGTTTAAGCCTTTACCCCACAAACGCGATTTTCAAGCGCGTCTTGTGTCGCGCGATTTGTCACGATTTTGTAGCGCGATTCCTTACACAGCTGCGTTTTTGTAAGCGCCATTTCTAAACCCCGGGCGCTGCCGGCGCCCCCCCAAAAATGCGAAATGCATGCGTCCTAAATACAAAATGTTTAAATTTAATTAATTATCGCAAAATCACAGGACGCGGAAACGCGCCGTCAGTGTGAGTAAGATAGTATGCGTGTTAGTACAAAATGTACTGCAAACAAATATCGCAACAAATCGCGCGACGGAGAGACGCTCTTCAAAATCGCGGCTGTGGGGTAGAGGCTTTACTTTGTTTGTTGGATTTGATGTACTTCGCACTGTATCCGTCCTGCCGTTTGTTAATTGAGAGTTTTTCAGTGATATTTTAGTGACCCGGCTATATTTCTAACTGAACTTGCATTCTTTCTTATTCGAACCATTTTTGGCAAGTTGTCGGACTTTTGCATGTCATTCTATTACAAATCACCTTCGGCTTATTAATTAATCATAATTCAAGGATAACATTAGCAGCACCATTAACAATGCAACGTTGGCTGCAGGAAACAAATTGTCTGCCAGGAATCAATAACGAAATATTTGAAAATACAGTACCTCTTAAAAATAAATTCGCAAATTAATTAATTATGGAGAGGTCTTGTGCTGTAGGTATGTTTTGAGTAAAATGGTTGATTTGTTGATTTATTAGAAAGAAATGAAGATTTTTGTGGTGATAGTGATCGAAGTAATAAAGAAGCCAAAATACGCTTTAGAATTTATTGCAAGAGGTATACAGGGTGGTCAATTTTCTATGAAAAATTATAATTCCTTGGTTCGATTCACTCAAAACTCGGTTTAAATAAACTATAAAGTAAATAATAAATTGACTATTTTTTACTTTTACAAAACTACCCCCAGGGTAAAGTGCAGTAAATTTCTTAAATTTGTATGATTTCAACGCGGGCGAAGCCGCCGGGCCCAGGTAGTTTACCACAATTTAAGATATACTCACTCGCAGTGCCCTCAGTTATTCCGTGATCATGGCGCATGAAGCTGTGCCAAAATCTTGGAAAGCTCAAAACTCTAATCCTGGTACATAGGTTTAAATAAAAAATTAAGGCCTTCATTCAATAGACATTTTTTTTAGTTTTAGTTATTTTTAGATTTTTCATTTTTGGGTTCTTTGTTCGATATTCAATAAATAGTCGTCATACATTATGACGACTATGTTATGTACTGACTAGTGTATGACTAGTCCCAAAGTGGCGGGAACACCTTCAAAATAGTTTATTGAGTTTATTCACAAAGAAAATTACAATCAAATAAAATAAATAAATTAGAAAATAAATACTAGATTTACAATTGAAACAATTGAGCTAACTACACACTGTTGCAAACAATGTACAGGTAGCTCAACTGAACCATATCAATACCAGTCGGAAGCGTCCCCAAGACGCTGGCTGTATTGAAAATCTACAAAATCCTACAAATATGATTTTATTTAAATTCAACTTTATGAATTCAGTAGAGGTTACACGTTCAGATTAGAATAAGAACGTTCAAAAACTCACTTTACTAAAATAAAAAGAATTAAAACTAAAAAAACAACTTGACTTTTTCAAATACAGAAGTTATTTTTTACGAAATCTAGCACCGTGCAACATTCGATACTTTTCGATAGCTCACACCGTTTCTGACTTCTCCTCAGTGGCCCTAAAAAAACTCACCTGTATAATCCGTTGTAAATGACTTGAGTGTAGGTAAGTATAACTTAACTATGATAGTTTTAAAGAAAATATAGATTTCAGTATATTATTATAATACGAATATTTAGATTTAGTTGGACTTTCTTCTTAGTTTAGTCCTTTTAGTCACCAGGGATCTATTCTACGATGCGCACCTTAAGTAGGTACCTACCCCACAAAAGTAAGTGGAACTTGCTGTAGGTATTACTATACACTACCTATCTTTATAGTATGAGATGAAAAACGTTATTCAAGTCTATGTTCTCAAATTAAATAAACCGTAAGTACCTATCTATTGTCGCTTTTTAGAAAATTATAAGCAAGTCTACTCACTACTAGATGGCGTCATTAAAATATCGCATAACTCGACATCTAGTAGTGGAAGGTGGTATTTTTTCATTCGTTCTCGCGGGCCAAGTCTTGCGCCATCTAGTGAATTTAAAACAACAACTAGTTCGCCCGCTCAAATCTCGCCCGAAGCGAGTCCCATTTTTTACTATGAGATGAGGCATCTGTACTAGTATAGTATTATAATATCTGTGCCCCAAGTAATGTTGGTTTCCATGCAAACTATCAACGCCAACATTTTACAACCAATCCTTTACAATTTTAAAGTAATTATGAGAAAACCTATAAATCCCATTTCATCCTTCTAAGAATGCTTGTTTAAAAATTACTTATCCGATTTCGACCCCATTTTTACTACATTAGAATACGAATTTCCAAAATCCGTTCTTAGCGGGTGCCTACGTCCTGAAAGGAACCTTTATGCAATATTTCAGTTTTGTAGATCTTGTAGTTTCAGAGATATCTTGATTAGTCAGTTTTCTCTTCTGTTTTATATATACAGAAGATGAGGTAGGAAATAACTCTTACAAGGACACTCACATGACCAAACTCTTGAATATCCTCTTCTCCCAGTAGTTATAGTAGGCTATCATGACTTCAGACTTGCCGGTGCTCGTCCCGAGTATAAGATACTCCAACTTCTTAAGGATTGGTCCGACGCGCTCGTAGATTCGAGCTAATACCGCCACCCGCTTGAGTCGCTCGTTTTCTACTTCCACGAAGTATGTCTGAAATTATCAGAAAAACTAAAATTTTACTTCTGACTTTTTAATATATTTTTTTTTTTTATAAATAAATATTGCTGGACAATTTACACAGCATTATATAGCATTTTTTATAATTTGATAGATAGATATCGCTTATTGTCAAAAAGATTACATGTTTTTGGTTAATAGTGTCTTAAATCCTAACTTTGGTTTACATAGGGTTCTTTAAAATAGCAATAATATATATAAATAAGTTGTACACACGGTAGGCAGTTACGCACAAACACAGCGGTGTCACCGTCTTGTTTTCGTGTAGCTGTAAGGCGCAGTATGAAGTTTTACACAAGTGATCCACCAATCACGCGCATCACAAGTGATCCACCAATCACGCGCATCAGGCCCAGTGAGACCAGTGAGTGACAACGCTACGCTGAGCTTACCTATAGAATGCTTTTTTGCTTTATGGCAAAGTAAAATAATAAAAAAATATCACATTTTAGGAAAATTACTATCATCACATCAAGGAGTCGCGATGATTGTGGTGTGGTCGTGGTAATAGTGTGACGTTTTTTTGATCTCTTTGCTTTAGTGGAAACTGCCCTTTTTTCCCTTTAGAGAAAGCTAGGAATAGTAACTAACCTTACAAGGATAATACCACGTATCATCCGGCTCATTGGTATCAGGGTCGACATAGACCTTGGGCCGCATCAGAGGGAACAAATCGAACTGTTCCAGCTGATCCACCAGGCTCTGGATCTCTTTCTCCACCATTTTCAGCTGCTGGTACACGGATTGAAGGGAGTTCTCGCCTGCAAGGTAAATGGGTAGCTACTTTATTTTGACGGTTCTTAAGGTGGTTCGTTTCAAAAATAGCGATAGGTAAGTAAAACATGTGGTTTTAAGTATTTCCTGCGTTTCACAAGTATTGTAGATGGAGAGAGTGGAGCTAGAGATTTGGGTGGTTGAGTTTATCCAAAAGATATTATTTTTGTGGTTATAAATTTTTCTTGCGTTCTACAAGGAATACAACATTTTTAACCAGGCTGCTAATTCTTTGAGGTAGTCGATAACTTTGGTTCTGTGTTGGAGATATTTATTTCGAACCATGTGTCGGCCTGTAAGAGGTTGGTGCCCTTAGCATATAATGAATTTTTTTTTTACGATTCTATCTTGTAAGTTTTAGTGTACTCGCCATAGGCTAACCTAACTGTATAAATAAATAAATAAATAAATAAATAAACCATATCCTTCAACACGCTCGGAGCATAGCTCTTTCCACGTCTCAGGTCTCAGCCTATTATTATTTTCCAGTCATTATTCTCAATCTATTATTATTTTCCAACATGAAATTACGTGTTCCGTTCCGGCCCATTGGTGTAGGTCATGACGGGTAGGTAGGACGCACTAATTGAATCAACTTTCATTTTCAGGCAATGCGGTATGGATGACTAGGTTAGGCAGCGTTTGGGTACGTAGATAAAAACCTAAGTGGATCCTGCTCTTGGCTTCCTTCTAAAAATTGGCAACAGGTAAAATGAAGTATAAAAACCTTAAGTAATATCCTTGATGCCCAGAGCCGTCAAAGGTAGGCGGGTAAGCCCGTGCAGAATGTGTCGATCCATATCCAAAAGATGTTACTTTATGAGACGTATCTCTACTGGATGAATGGGTACAAAACAATACCTTTAGTAATATCCTTGATATAGTCCTTAATGCCCAGAGCAGTCCAAGGCAGGCGGGTAAGCCCGGGCAGAATGTGTCGCTCCATATCCAGCAGATGTTGCTTCATGAGATTGGTCTCGGATGCGCTCAGTGATTCGGTGCTGTGGTTGTATCGAGCGATGACCTCGGAAAGTGCTTCTAGCTCGTAGTACAGGCGTGCGCGCTGCATTGACACGTTGCGAATGTTTTCTGGTAGGTCGAAGCCTGGTGGTAAGGTGGTGTAGAACAGATTTTAGTAAAATATTAATAAAGCCTAAAATAAATTGATAAATTGTTCTGCGAGAACCTGGCAAAAATCGTTTTTTTAAGATCTAGCCGCAACGCAAAAAAGTTCATTTCAGCTCGTACACTTGTCCTCCGAGGACTTTGACTAAAGACTAAAGTAAAGAAGCGACGAAGAAACCTTTAGCCTGTTAGTTGTTACTTTTCGAGTTGGAGCAAAACCCGTCCCAAGCTTTTTTATCTTCTAGAGATAATCTGATATTTTATAGTAAGCCTTTTTGCACAGCAAGGTTTTGACAATTTGTTTGAATTTATTTTCTAATCATTTTTGTAACTCACTAGGAGTTTTGTTGTAGAAGCGTATACATTGCCCTTTAAAAGATACATTAATTTTGTGTACCCTAGTTTTGGGCACAGCGAATTTGTTTATTTCTGGTATCAAAATTATCTTTATCGCTATTTTTAGGCAACCGATTTATATTTCTACTTTCACCATACCATACGAGGGGGGTTTCGCCCACGGAAGCGGATAGATGCCTATTTTTATTGAATTTATTTTTTGACTATAATAACAATCTGTATTTTTTTGATTTATTGTTTTAATAAATAAAATAAAAAAAAAAGTTTGTTTATTCAGACATAATTTTGTCCATAAATTACACACACATGTCATATAAAACATTACAAAAAATAAAAATAAAAAATCAGAGATAAAATACAGATAGAAACATTGAACATGAATCTGTTGAATGGCTGCGCAACTCTTACGTTGCGCAGCCATTCAACAGAATCCGAACTTAAGAAGAGGTCTAAAGAGTTAGGATCCTGTTGAAAGCCTGCATGATGGGCGAAGCAAACTTACTTCCTACAACCTTCAGAATGGTGTTGGTACTGCTCCACGTTCTGCGCAGCAGTGAGGCGGTTTTCTTACGGATGATGGCGTGAAAGCCATCAACCTGGGCCTCAGCAAACATGAGGGATGCGCTGCAGAAGCGAGGCAGCCCCAACAACATCCTGAAGGCGTTATTATATTGTACACGCAGAGCGCTAAGCGATCTTTTAGTAAAGCTAGCCCAAAGGCTGCCCGTATAGAGTGATTGGCAGTAGGCTTTGAACAGCGTGATTTTCACTTGCCTACTGCAACGAGCAAACCTTCGCGCCAGCATATTACTTCGGACCGCCAACGCTCTACGTTCTCGTTCTATATCTACCTGGTCGTCAAGGTCGTCGGTAAGGAAATGTCCCAGATACTTGAAGCTATAGACTCTGTTTAGCTCAAGACCGTTGAGTCTCAAGCTTGGAACTGACGCTGGAACCTTACCTGCGGCCTTGAATACCAGGTATTCACTCTTCTTGCAGTTATACACAAGTCCATGCTTACTGGCGTACTCTTCACAGATGGACAGCAGCGTCCGAAGGGCGCTGATCGTTGGACACAGCAGCGCCATGTCGTCTGCATAGCTGATATTGTTCATACACACATTATCAACGGAGCAGCCGACACGCGCATTGCTGAGTCCCACGATCAGCTCGTTTACGTACAGATTGAAGAGCTTGGGTGAGCTCAACCCACCTTGTCTCACGCCGCACTCCAACCTGTAGGTCTCCGAAAACACCCCCGCCCATTTAACATTGTTTGTCTGATTAGCGTACCAGTAGTGGAAAAGACGCTGCACCTGTGTGTGCACGCCTGTGCCTGCCAGCTTCCTCCACAACACATCGTAGGATACCAGGTCAAAAGCCTTCGAGAGGTCGAGGAAGCATGCATGCACAGGTGTGCGCCTCTGCGTGTAATATTGTACAGTGTGTTTCAGACTCAGAATCGCACTTTCAGTTGAGAGGCCCTTTCTGAAGCCAAACTGTGCATCATGAATGTCTAAATATTTGTCAAGTTCTGAGTCCATCACACTGTCCAACACCTTCGCCACTACGGTAGCTAATGATATTGGCCTATAGTTAATATATAGCCTCGGAACAAATTTGTGTACGATCTGCAGAAATTTGTTCCGTTGGCCTGGGTGTTTTCTATGTATAATAAAAAATATCTATCTATGTAGTGTATTGTATTAAGTATATCAGTTATCTAGTACCCATAACACAAGCTCTGCTTAGCTTGGGGCTAGATAATGCTGTGTGAATTGTCCAGCATTATTATTTATTTATTTATTATTTAGTTACATTTATCAGATAGGTCACCAGTCTTGTTCTTTACAATGGGCACAACAGTGGTTTTCATTAGGTCTTCAGGTAGGTAAGAGTGAACGAAGCATACACCAAATAAAACTGAGAGAAGATGAGGTAACTGGGGCCCCGCATACTTTAGGTGTTCGATGCTGAGGCCGTCATGACCAGGTGACTTACCTCGTGTCATTTTATTTATAATTGTAGCAACCTGCTCAGCAGTAACTTGGTAGGTCTCCCTGGTCATGCCGTCCCCTGCATCCCCTGATGTTGACACTGAACCCAGCACCGAGCTTACTCTGAAATGGTCTTTAAATAGGTAAGCAATGCCCTTACAGTCACTCACACCTTCAACGCTTACAGGCAGACCAGGCTGCACATTCAATTTATTTGTTGATTTCCAAAACGCACTAAAATTACTTGTTGATCGATGCTCTGCTATAATGTCCATTTTAATTTGTTCTTCATTATTTTGACACCATCTAAGTTTACTTTTGAAATTTGTTTTTGCCTAACTACGTATCATTATTATTAAGAAACTCTAATCCATCCAGTTTATTCTTAGTGGACACAACCCTATTGTACATACTGTGTATTATGCAACAGTATTCTTATTTTTTTAAAGGGGCTTTGTTCACAAAGTAAATTATAATCAAATAATAGAAATGAACTAGTATTTACAATTGAAACAATTGAGCTAACTGCAGACTGTTGCAAACAGTATTCTTACCTAACTGCTCCATAAGTTCAGCTTCATGAATGACGAGAAAAATCTTCTTTTCAAAGTAAGGTTGGAATTCTAGGTCATACTCTTGCATCAGCTTGTGCACGGTCAAGTCGCGCCAGGACACATCAGTCTGGAAAATATAAGAGCAACTTGAATCTATACAAAAATAAGATTATTTACTGTAAGGAAAATAAGGGATGAAGAGGTAGGGAAATATCATTGTCAATTTTAGAGATTTTGCCAAAGACAACGATGACTAATCTATGGGTGCGCAAGTGTCTTGAGTGTGCACAAGGATGCAGAACATGCGCGACGCGAACCGCACTCTGAAGACCCTCGGTTCAGGGATGAAACGTTGGTGTTCTTCCAACACATACTAGGTTCGTAGTCAACCCGCTTACATTCTCAATGAATTCGTCCTCTTTTTTGAGGCCACGAACACCACTTTATAAACCTGAATCTCTGAGTGTATTGTTGAAAACCGAAAGAAAAACCGTTGCGGGTTTAGGTGTTAGCGGATAAACAGATAGACAGACGCGCGACAGACAACAGACTTTCTGTTCTACGATATAGGCATAGATAAGTATGGATAGATACAATCTAATCAAAAAGCATATGTGTGAAAACTAGCCAAGTTCGTTCAGATAGCGATCATTATAAATACGCAATTTAACGAAGTTTCATAGCATATATTAATCTTAATTTGATACGTACTTTCGTTATATGCGTCTTGGCAAGTTTATAGCCACCGCATAATTTAATGATGGACTTGCCAAGACACAAATTAAATAATGAAATGATGATGATCTTACTAGACATGCAAAATTGCAAGCCTGTTGGTGTGATAATGTCTGAGATTCAGAAGGGATCAAAAGCGTGCCCAATGGTTTCTGTAGAGATACTCTCTGCTATTGCGTCGCCCGATTCTTTCCGAAATTGTCTGGAGGCTCTAGCGCGCGTCTTAATGATAAATTTTTAAGAAACATACCAATCCCTCTTTAGCCAGCAGAGACACAGAGCTCGGCGAGCGAACGTTTTCGTAGTGCTGGCCGGGTATTCTCATCAGCATTACTGTATAACATATAAGATATATAAATATGTAGATAGAAAGATTTATTCAATTTGCGTCTCACGCAAACACAAAATACAATAATAATACTGGGCATTTTCATACAAAATCCTCCCTAGGAAACAGAGCTTAAGTTATGGGGCCTGAAATAAATTTTGCATTAGGTACTTGTCCACTAGAAAGCCGTGGGGTGCCAGCTTAGAATTAGCACCATCCCAACTCTTCCCGCGGGTGTCGTAAGAGGTGACTAAGGGATATCCACCGGGGTGGGCAGCAGCGTCTCCTGACAATTCTACCACTGAACTATCCCCATGCCTAGCGTGGGGATTATGGTCTTTACCCCCATGAGATAAAAGCTAATAAGGCGCTTATCAGGGGGAGGCCTGCATACAGCAGTGGATTAATATAGGCTGTTGAGGTTGAGGTCTACCGGAGATGTGCAAAACCCAAGTGTCCCGCCTGCTTCATCTTGACCTCAATGATACTTCAACGTCGGCCACATCGTCACTTACCATCAGGTGAGATTGTGGTCAAAAGAATATTCACGATAAAAAATGGAATTCGTGTTCTGGAGCGATAATGATAATACTTGCACAAAACTTGGTCTGCCGAACACCCCAGAGTATACATAAATAAGTATTAGAAAAACTACCTACACATTTACCACACTCAGAAGCGTTTTGTGGTGTACGGATGTAGGGGACCAGATTGTTTTTATAAAATGAGTTAGTACCAAATCACGTATACTAACAAGCCTTATCTCTCCTTCGTTTCTCAGCGAGCTCCTTGTTGACGATGTCTATTGGTTTCAATGAGACGGTGGATCCTTTCTTCCTTGCGATGTGCGCGCGTCCCGCCGCTGTGAGCTGCATGCCGCCATGACCGCCGCCGGTCTGTGACTTCGCTGAAGACACGAATTTATAAATTAAAATGCTGGACAATCCACACAGCATCGTCAAGTCATAAAGTAGGCAGAACTCAAGTTATGGGTCCTAGATAAATGATATACCTACTTAATACAATAAGTGGATAAATATTTTTTATTATACTTCGTAAACACCAAGCTCATGCAAAAATTTGTCTCGCGGCGGGTATCCAACCCGCAACATCCCGCGTCGCAGGCGGACCTACGTCTGCTGCGCCACAGAGGTCATCAATACACGAAATTATGAATTTTATTTAATTTTACTTCGAAGATTCGAAGTGCGGGCTTTAACTAAGCAGAGCTACAATTCCGTAAAAAATGTGTAAATATTCCAGCATTATTTTATTATTTTACTTAGAATCATTGTCAGTAGATATCTAAACAAAAAATGTTTTGTGTGCAATGCAATTTAGGCAAAGCTGCTTGCAATGAATGCACAGAAATTTGGCAACAACATATTTGCTATAGTGTCTGTTATTTTATTCTGAACACACTTACCATCTTCATCCACGGAGTCAGCTTGTAACAAAGGGCATACTTCGTTTTAGTTATGAAGAGGGCAACATTATATTATAACTTAACACAGATGGTATTTGTTAACACAACCTGACACAGCGCAGGTCTTTATAAGCTGACTAGCTTCCGCCCGCAGTTTAGTTCACGTGATCCAGTGGCGTTCATAGATCGTTGACCGGCTGGTTCGGTATACACGCTGAGTGGTAGCCGTTTTTGTATCATTGTTGATTGTGTATTACCGAAAAGTACTCGACTCAAAATAATTAAGTAGGTATCTATAGAAATTGACTTTAAACTTAACAGGGAGGCGGTGGGGGTCAATCAGTGAAATAATTTTTGGGATCGAGTAATTTCAGAGAATGTCCATCACTAGCTCTAGGGATGAAAAGTAGCCTATACATTAACCCAGGCCAAGGCCATTTACGCAAAATTTCCGGATGCGCCGATCCGTTCAGTAGTTTTTGCGTGAAGATGTATCAAACATCCAATCATCTTTCAAACTTACGCCTTTTATATCCGATACGATATTGATAGGCCGTGTTTAGGCAAACAAATATCCGAACGTAAAAAAGAACCAAATCAGTTCGTTCAATACCATTTACTCCATCCCTTCAAAAAAATTTCATTCTTCGCCATTACGCCGCCATCAAGGAAAGTCAAATTTCAGCAAAACTCGTCAAATATAGGAAGAAATACATCAAACAAACATAAATATCTACAATCAAATGCAATCTTATAATCTCGTGAGTATTCTCAACAGGCCGTCTATACTTGTTCTATCACTTCCTGTCCATCCAAAGGTTGTCTGGAAGAGATCACTCATAGCGATAAGGCACTGTGCAACGTAATCTTTATTTGTCTTTTCCTGTCCTGTTTCTGTTTTATTTGGTGTGCAATAAAGAGTATTTGTATTGTATTGTATTGATAGGCAAACTAATATTACCTCTAAAAATACTCAACTCACGTTTTCAACGTGGCAACGCTGCCAGCATTCTGGGCACTCTGCCTTCTGGTGACGGCTTAGATTTTTAAGAAATAGATATAAGTGTATTTATTAGTTGAAATTGTTTTATTCTGTTACTGTTATTTTCTATAATTAAGTACATAATAAATATGTTCTTAGTACCTACATATTTTTAATATTAATTTCTTTAGTTTAAAGTTTTTTTAATTTTGATTTCTCAACTCACCAGTTACTTTCTTAAACTCAACCTTCAGGATATTTTTCTTCATCATGTTATCGACGAACTTCGAAGCATGTTGGACCCATACGTTATATTTCTCTTCTTCGTACTCTTTCACCACCTTGGAGAAGGCCTTGTATTGGAGGAAGGCCTCCTGTTTTTGCTCGCACTCGTTCAGTTCCGGCACCTATGAATGATTGTAAGATAAACTAAACAACATCGTGGTTATCATGGATATAATAATAATAATTAGACATTTATTTCCACTCACAAAAAACATTTTATCTTACTATTTGCGGGTTCGATTCCCGCCTCGGAACAAATTTGTGTACAATCTGCAGAAATTTGTTCCGTTGGTCTGGGTGTTTTCTATGTATGGGGCTAGATAATGCTGTGTGAATTGTCCAGCATTATTTAATTATTTTATTTATTTATTCTGTTAAACGAAGGAATTTTCAAAAATCGATTGTCAGTTTGTGATATGAGCTTTTTTTCATGAGTTTTTTTTTTAATAACATAGAGATAACATAAGATAAAATAGGTGGTGGCGCTTATTTGGGTCGGATATACGCCATAAGGCCGAATTCAAATTAATTAATATTTACACTGGTTTTAGATTTCGCGGAACAAATACTAATCGAAGGTATAAAACTTTTATGAGACCATCTTGGGATCATTCTCTTTTAATAGCAAAGGAATCATTAAAATCGGTCAACCTAAACAAAACAAAGGGACAGCCGAACATAGATACTCCTCCTTTTATTGAATTCGGTAAATGCTACGGCTCCACCTGCGTTAGCGTTGACGTTAGTGTTTAACGCGTTAATTAAGGCGCTTAAAATGCACCTGGGCTTCTAATAGTGCCGTTAATAAATGAACACGTTAAAACCTTGGCCACATTTACGTAACGCCCTAATTATCGCGTTAGGACGCCGATGGAGCGGTAGCTTAATAAACTAATCACCAAGAACAAGATGAGCAAGATGATGTTTGAACAAGTTCCATATGGGTATTCCTCGTGCGTGCGTACGATACGAGCCACCGGCTGTTTTATGTTTTTTTTCTTTAGTGGTAAATGTAAGATACCTTCTGAAAGGCCATGATAGGCTGCTTCATCTTGTTGAAGAGCGCTCTCGCCCAGTAGATGGCGCCGGCGACCGGCGGGTGGTTCCTGAGGATGGGCGCGTTTTTGCGGGCGCGCTGGGAACAACGCAAATGTTAACAATAATTAATTTATTTCAGACTCTAGAAAAGTTACGGATCTTATTGAATTTATTCTACGGTCCATAGTAATATATACCTTAAAACTAACATACAATATAAAAACTTAATTAATAAAACGTTATTTGTGGCGACGACGTGTAGCAATCAGAGTGTCAACTGACGACGGTGCACGGCGGCGTCCCCCTGCAGGCGACCAGTGAACCTTCCAAACTTGACACGATTCGGCCAAAACTCTGCGTTTAAGATGGTCGAGAGATGTTCACATAAATGAATTAAAGCTCACATTATGGCGAGAGTCCAGCTTCTCGACGCGCATCGAGAGTCCAGTCTTCATTTTTAGGTACACCTCCACAGCCTTGATCTCCTGTAGTGGACGCGTGAGACGTGGAGCTGGGTAGTTGGTACTTCCGCTTAATGCGGTCCATAAATAATTGTATTTGTCAGAGTGTTTTCGTTTAGAAGAAATATATCAGAAAGTCACCTTCCTACCATACTATACATTTCGACAAACTCTGTGCCGTAGCGGGCGATGGTCCGGAGTCCGGGCAGTGATTACTGGTTCGATTCCCACCCCGTGACAAATGTTTGTAAGATCTGTAGATATTTGTTCTGGGTGTTCTGGCTGTTTTTTATGTTTATTAAAAATAATAATATCTATCGATAACAACAACGGCCCAACGTACTTTGATTTGAAATATAATATCAGAAGGGCGAGTCTATCTCATGCTAGTAACAAGAGTGATCGTGACTTTTCCTTTTCGTATCGGGATTTGCGTAGTTCCCTGTCCGCACTATAGAGGCGCTGTACCAAATTGTATGGAAAATGAAGACGTCACTATCACGTCTCGTTACTAACGTCAAATAGACTCACAACTCCGAACGGTTACGGTTTTTATTTATTTATTTATTTATTTACCCCCTTCTATCATCATCATCAGCCTATGTTAGTCCACAGCTGGACATAGGCCTCCCTTTATAAATAATAAATAAATAAATAATGCTGGACAATTTACAAAGCATTATCTGGCCCCAAGCTAAGCATAGCTTGTGAGCGCCAAAGCGCCCTGTCTTCTGGCCGGAGGGCGTCCTACAGTACGTTTGCCGATTCGTGGAGCGGTTGCCGGTTCTTCGCGAGATGATGGCCGACCCACTGCCACTTCAGCTTGCTAATTCTTAGAGCTATGTCGATAACTTTGGTCCTCTGTCGGATGCATTCGTTACAAATCCGGAGAGACTCCGAGCATAGCTCTTTCCATAGCTCGCTGAGCGACTTTGAACTGGTAGACCAGCCCTACCATGAGTGTCCACGTCTCAGCTCCGTAGGCCTTCTTTCTATGTTGAGGGTTAAGAATAGAGATCCGGTCAGAAGGGGACCAACTCACGTTAAACTTATCTTCAAGCGACGTCAGTTCCTTGATAAACTGCCTCATAATCTGTTCGAACTTCGTGGAGAGCTCCTTCCGGATCGTTTCGCGCGTGTCGAACTCGAGGAACTTAAGCAGCACCGTCAACGCTTCTCCCGATGACCTACAATAAAATTAAATCAAAATCTTAAATTCTTTATTTCCATACATACTAAAAATGTACACTTAGATAGCAACAAATTCTTCAAATTAAACACTGGGCATGGAAATAAAGTAATATTTTTTTCGGTCGCTTCGGTATGTATGTAGACTAAAGTAAAGAAGCGACGAAGAAACCTTTAGGCTGTTTTTTGTTATCTTTCAAGATGGAGCAAAAGCCGTCCCAAGTTTCTTTATTCTCTAGATAATCTGCTATGTAGTAAAACTTTTTGTACACTCCAGTGTACGAAAAACAAAGGAGATCGCGATAGCCTTTAAAAATGTATCTATAGCCCGTATAATAGTATGAGGTCATCAGTGAACTTATGCAATTATATACCAGTGTTAGTACACCAGTGTACTTAGGCCTCCCCAAAGACCCAACGAATAGCGGTCCTCAGCCGCCATCCCTGCGACTGCTCCAGCCAAACGAAATGCTAAATTTATTTTATTGCATAAAAACACAGACAAAACAATTCCGCAAACAACCTTTTTCTTAATATAATTAATAGTAAGGCACTTTAAATCTATATTTGTGTTGATTGCATTGGCTAGCCTTAGATTTCTACGCTAGGCTTGTAAAGCCTGCAATATAGACATGTAAGCCATCCCTCATTACAGTGATACTGATTTTATACAAAATCACTTGTTAAAGTTTGTTATTATTATAAATATTTGAAATTACTATTAAAATCATAGCATATCATTCAAAATATTATTTTCTATTTTTCAAGATAAGATTAGATTATTAGAACAATCACACGTACCTCAAGTTCATAAAGCTCTGATTGATATAATGCTTCGCCTCATCTTCCAAATAGCGCACTTCTTTCCAGAAGTCCCCCATGATGGCTTCCCAGTTCTCTTTATTATCGAACTTGAACACGCTGAAGTCGATAGTCCGGATCGGATAGACGAGGTTCTCTACTCGTTTGCGGACGTCGTCGATTTGCGTCGGGTCCAATATTATGGACTTAAGCTCGTTGCCGAATATGCGCTCGAAGTCTATTATTACCTGGTAAATAAAAAACGTGTAAGGAAACGATTGAATTATTTATTACTAGCTAACTATACTATTATAAAAGGACGAGGAGAACCCAAGACAGGGAGGAGTGGAGAAGGCTGGGGGAGGGCTTTGCCAAGCGGCAAACAAACTAATATTCTTAATTTTGTAAATATTATGTAATTTTACTGTTTTATTTACTTATTTATTAATTTTTACCTCTTAAGGATAACAAACAATCATACAAACAAACATAACTGGATACTGTTTAACAATGAACATCCCCCCCCCCCCCAAACCAAGAGGGGTTATGCCATTTTCACCACGCTTGGCAGATGGATTAGTGTTCGGCGTGGAGTATTAAAAAACACAGAAGGAAGCTACTGTCCTTCCTCTGGTAGGTTGAAGGTTCTCTTGGTCGGCTCTTACGACATCCACAACCTGAGTTCTCGATTCTTCGAGCCCCACGGTCATATACTTAACTACAGTTATAGAAAGACTGCCTCGTTGGTCTAGCCGTCAGCTTGTTCAACCGCTGATTATGAGGTCCCGAGTTCAAATCCCGGGTCGGGCCGATAGTTGTTATTGGGATTTTTCTAGCAAGAACAATTCACAGTAGCAGCCCGGAGTCAGGAAATTGGCGGTGTTGCACCCTCGTGCCTCGGAAAGCACGTTGGTCCTGCGCTTGATATCTCCCCGGTCGAGTCGGTCTGCCGTCCCATTATGAGAGTGAGGGAATATAGTACACATGTCCTGCGCATCTGGCTAGTCTCCGATGAGACTGGCCGCCGTGGTCGAAATTCGGCTAGGAGGACATTATGTAGTAAAGAGCCCTATGGATCTCTTAGATATATTTACCGTAATAACTTCAGCCAGATCGCGGCCCACGGTGCCGATATAGTCGGTCGTGGTAAACAACAGCGGCTGGTCGAACTCCCAGCGCGCTCCCTTCCCGCTCACTTCTATGCAGTGCCGCGTGTCTCGGTACAACTGGTGCCACATTTCTAGAATCTTCTGGCCGGCACGAGCGAGACTGTAGATCTCATCGTTTGATTTCCTGTAACAAAGTTTTTGTTACATAGGTAATAGTATATTAGGGTGTAACAAAAATGAAGGACCAAACTTTCAGGCGGGGTGTAGATTCGAACACTGAATTCAGGAATAATATTAAAAATATATCGAGTGGACATACAGGTTAAAGGTTTAAAAAAACTAAATATGTAGTTATTGTTTTCATATAAATCGAGGGCGACTCCTTTCACGAGTTTTCTCTAACTAAAAATTTTATCTTATTGTATTTTTATTTCGACATACATTTTAATTAATTTTTAATATTTCTGACAAAATAATTATGATAAACCTGCTTATAGGTGATGAATTGTGTATCCTCTTCTGTATCTTAACTAACATAATGCTTGAAGACTAAATTAATAATGTAAAATTGTAGACCATTTATTTGTACTTACATACTTAAGAACTCTAACTTAGGATGTTGCAACGCCCTTACAGGGTTCATGTAGATTCTACCAAAAAATGTTAACACCTTATAATGGACATGAATGCAATAAATATATAAATAAATAAATAAATAAACTCGCGTGGTTTCGAACTTGGCCATCACCGCCCTTCTCAAAAAACCACCCTGTATTTTAGTATATCCCATTCAGTGTCCGGGGCGCGCCGCGCCGCCGCTACACGGGAACGGAGACTGGCATCTGTGTCTTGGGCCATGAATGTGTTCGTTTAGTATATTTTAGTTAAAAAAGCAATAAAAAACTTACTCAAAGATCTTATGAACATTCAGAAACCGCTCCGCTTTATCAGAAAGCGCCCAGCTGATTCTCGACAGCAGAGGGACCATGGTCTCGTCAGTGCGGAACCCTTTCGACAGAACCCACATCATGTAGATACTCTCCACCATCTCAGGGAGGATTTCTATCACCTGCTCGAGCGGCGAGTCGTCTTCTATCACCTGGAATAAGGACCTTGGTGAGCCCTGGCTTGGATAGTAGGTAAGAAAAAAATACGTATGAAAATGTACGTTACCGGCCACACTGCATGCGAATAGCACTTTCACTGCCCACCACGCAGAGCTAGTTCTGCGAGTCCTACTAGCTGGGCAGGCTTTGCTAGAGTAATGTCCAAAATACAAAATGTCCAACACGAATTTTTTCCAATATGAAAATTGTCCAACTTAAAATACATTTAAGTTTCTACGTTTCGTTTCATGAATATAAAGGAGTCCTTGTTTAAACTTGTTTCGACCTGTAGGCGTCCCACCCCCGCGAAGCGAGGGGGGGGTCCACATTAACTTGCTCTTAACGAATCTGCCCCGGCGGGGGTTTCTTGGCGACTCTGTGTCTGAAAGGGTGTGTATATGTATAATTGCACCCAGAGCCATATGTTAGCACAAAAAAGGTTGGACATTTTATGAATGGACATTTTTAGACTATTTGTAATTTTTCATAATTGGACATTAGTCGTGCAAAGGCTGGGCAGTAAATGCGATATTTTAATTTAATATCTCAGCTTGTCGCTTGCATGTAACAAGGTGATGTCTGTTTTTGGATTTTGAACTCTAAGTCACGCGCTAGCTACCACCGAAGCAAGCCGTTGAGCTATCTAGTACTATCGAAGCAGCCAGCCAACCTAGCCATCTAGCGGCCGTGGCCTGAGTTCAGTTATTCGATACTATCGAGCCGTCATTGACCCGTTTCATTTTTGCATTGGATTTCGTGCAATGTGTCTACCGTGCGGACATAGAACTACGCGAATCCCGTAAAAATAAAACGTCTCCATGACGACGCAATACTATCGAGTAAACAAACTCTGTGCTCTCTATGGTTTGTTGTGTCTATGTATCTGTATGGGCCCACAGTTTCGTTTTTTTTTATTATGCCATCTTTTTAACCAACGAAATGCAACTTTAACAGTGTTCTATTAGAGTAGATAATAGATTGGATAGACAATACTTGCCGTAAAGAAACGCATCAAGGTAGAAAGGAACTTCAAGTTGTCTCCAGCCAAATTGTACTGCTCTACAAGTTTCTCCTTGTAGTTTGTGAAGCCCTGAAAAACATTTTACAAAAGTAAAGTTACTGTAAAGATTGCTGCTTTGTCTGAAAATCAGCGCCGCTACTCGCTGTGGCTTGTAGCGGCATAATGCTGAGACAGGGACCTTTTTGGCCCCTTTTATGTAATTTTTTATTCCTTTTATAATTTGTATATATTTGGGTCAAATAAATGTATTTTCTTTCTTCATCGTCATCGTCACGTCATCTCAACGCATGGATTTCCACAGCTGGACATACTAGGCATCCCGTACAGATCGCAAACACGACCGGTCATAATAACCTCACCTCACCTCAACAGCCTATATCGGTGCTGGACGCAGGCCTCCCCCTGATAAGCCCCTTATTGGCTTTTTTCTCATGGGGGTAGTGCCTATAATCCCCACGCTGGGCATGCGGGTTAGGAATCGCAGTTTGGTGGTAGAATTGTTCTGCAGGGGGCGCTGCTGCGCACTCCCGGTGGATATCCCTTAGTCGCCTCTTACGACACCCGCGAGAAGAGTTGGTGTGGTGCAAATTCTAAGCCGGCACCACACAGCCAGTCATAATCATAATCATTTATTTTGCAGGAAACTAGGGTTTTATGATTAACGCTTAGCTCCTATACATTCTGCATCGTCAAGGCGTGCAAAATTAAGTTTTAACTAGGTACTTACAAAATACAATTTACAAGAACACAAAGCAATCAAAATCAACGGTAATGCAATCAGCGGTTTTCTGCGACCTCACTAGGACAACAGACGACCTTGTCGAGATTTGCTCACGTAGCGCCTTCCGGTACGTGGTCGCCAGTCGACAGTCTTATGTCCCGACAGAGACCTCGTCGGTCTAGCGGTCAGCTTGTTCAACCGCTGATAATGAGGTCCTGGTTTCGAATCCCAGGTCAGGCCAATAGTTATTGGGGTTTTTCTAGCAAAAATTCAAAGTTGCAGCCCGGAGTCAGGAAGTTGGCGGTGTTACACCCCCGTGCCTCGGAAAGCACGTTAATCTGTTGGTCCTGCGCTTGACCTCTCCCCGGTCGTGTCGGTCTGCTGTCCCATCGGATTATGAGAGTGAGGGAATAGAGAGTGCACCTGTGTTAGGGCATTATAATAATGTCCTGCGCATATGGCTAGTCTCCGATGAGATTGGCCGCACCGTGGTCGAAATTCGGTCGTTGGGGCCATAATGATGTCCCATTATGGCCCCAACGACCATAGGTTCTGCGAGTTATGTCTGTTGCCTTTTTATTATATAAATACATTATTACGTAAATCAACCATAACATTCATGTCCCCTAAGGTGCCTTACCACCAGAGATAGACTTCTATACTCAGTATAGTAAGAATGTGTAACCCTGTTGGTTTTGGTAAATTGTAGGTACTACGGTAAGTAGTCAAACAGTTTTACAAAAATTGAGTAAGAAGTTGAGGATAAATTAGATTAAAGTGCTTTGTGGCTAGGCTACGAATGTGTCACTTACTTCAAGATATGTGGAGCCAGATCTCTGCAACATGGCCAGAATTTTGACGACCATCGGCTGTTTCAGTTGTTCTACAAGGAGCGATATCTCTGCATCCCTTTCTCGCCAGTACTTGTATTCAGCGACCGGACCATCGCCTTCTCTTATCTGGAAAAGTACAATGTCAATTTTTACAAAAAAAAAAATCGGAATGTAGATCTTCAGAGGTCATGTTTTGTGTGTCAAATGAATTAGATACTCTCATAATCAAGTCATCCTATTGGTGGTTTTAATAGTCTGTCGCCTAGCAACCGTACTGTTTTAGTAGGAAGGTACGTTAAAGGCAAAGTTCGGGCACCCTTGGTGTGACGTCACATATTTTGCAAATCATTCTCTACGAGCTCATTGTTAAAACTCACTCACCTCAAGCAAGCAGCGATGGTGGTATCAATATGCGATTGCCACATCTTAACCGCCTCTTCTAGCTGCCTTATGAGATGCGGATGGGTTATGTCCACTCGACCTGTTCTATAATCTATCTACGGGCTTGTAGTTAAGACTCACTTTCCCCAAGCAAGCAGCGATTGTGGTATCAATATGCGACTGCCACATCATAACCGCCTCTGCTAGCTGCCTTATGAGATGCGGATCGGTTACGTCCACTCGACCTGTTCTATCTAATACCCATCTATCTACAGGCATTTACTTAAGACTCACTTTCCCCAAGCAAGCAGCGATGGTGGTATCAATATGCGACTGCCACATCATAACCGCCTCTTCTAGCTGCCTTATGAGATGCGGATCGGTTATGTCCACTCGACCGTGGTGTTCCTCCATCAAACTCGGTATGTCTGGCATTGGGAGTTGGATGTCACCTTCGATGTGCTCGATTGTCCTGCAATATTTGATATAGAGGGTTCGAGTCTCGCTTGGGTCGTATATTTTTAGGATATATAAATTTCGTGAGATTGTTAATGAAGCGATCAAAGTTTTACCAATTAACAATGTTGACAAGTTCTTTGATGTCCGTTGTAACATCATCAGCCGTCGTCTTTTGCTCAATTCTCTGCTCTAGTCCTTCTATTTCATCCTGAAAATAGGAAAAACCAAATGGTTTATGATATAAAATCATCGATCTAACTAAGTAAAAAGGGGAGATGCGACACCAGCCTCTCGAAAGTGGAAGGCTCAAAGTAGGTGCAATTAGGTCCACCCGCCTCAGTCATAGTCGGCCCGATTCCGCTTTCGTTCGTGTTCCGCGTGCGTATTGTTTTCTCGGTCGCATTTCAGTCTGGGTACGTCTTTCCATCTTTGTTGTTCATTATAATTATTGCACATGATTGGAAATGTTACTGTGAGCGAGTATTTGCGTGTAGTTATAATGTAACACAGGCCAGATATTGAGTAAGCGCTGGGGAACGTACCATATCTACGTATTTTACTTATATCTATGTATAAAATAGAGTTACGACTCCTCCTGTGACAGATAGTATAGCTGTTTTACAACGGCACAGCTGTTAGCTGTCCCGAACTAAAAAATCCACAACATACACACATAGCCAACATAAAACAAAAACAAGCAACATTTGTGAAATATTTTGTAAGTAAAATAATGCAAGAGTGCGTGAAAAACACGAAACAGAAGACAAAAAAAAACTACGAAATTCAAAAAAACATTTTTCACAAGTTGATCCCCTCAGGGTCTAGAATCACCCACTTTCGGCTTAGTACCTATACCCTTTCCGTGGCACCCTGTAGACAGACCCTGGACACTCGCCATTTCTCAATACAAAGGTCGCGTCTCGGCACATACATGAGCTGTGTGCTACACGTGCAACTGTGTGTGACGTCTTGGCTCAATTCATGAATACTTATATGTATAGTGCGAGTGAGACAGTTGTGAAAACTAATTCGTCACTTGTGCTATAAGACCTTGCTTCTTGCCAAATTTTATGATTCTGGGTCAACGGGAAGTACTCTATAGATTTTGATCCATCACGAGGGTATTTTTTGTGAATAAACTACAAATATTCTGATTTTTTTATTGTACTTTACTTGTGCTGTAAGACCTCGCTTCTTACCGAATTTCATGATTCTAGGTCAATGAAGTACAATATAGGTGTGGAGTGCATGCATGTCATTCCATAAGAAATTTCAAAATATTCGAAAGACTGGTTAGTCTTTGTTTTGATTGCGTTGACTTGGAAGTTTGATACCCTATCTCGTCTCCAAAAGGTTACGGATTTGAGTATGTTAATTTCAACTCGATACCTTCACGCGTTCCTGAGAAAAGGCGGTTGACGGACGGACATCTAAGTGAACCTATAAAGGGTTCCTTTTTTCTGTTTGAGGTACGGTACCCTAAAAATGGTTTGCTTACCATGACCATTGAGTATCTTGGTTCTCTACCATCCATACTAGTTTCCGACGTCGTCGTTCTTGTATTTTTCATTCTGTAATTAAGAAACAACTATTTTATTGGAATTTTAGTCAAATAATAAATAATGCTGGACAATCCATACAGCATCATCTAGCCCCAAGCTAAGCAGAACTCGTGTTATGTGTACTAGATAACTGATATACTTAAAACAATACATTGCATACTAAAGTCATTTATAACGGGATATTTATCATGATTTGAAACTCTCCACTCAAATCATGGTAAATATCCCGTTATAAATGATTTTAGTGTTAATAACCATGATGGATTTAAAAGTTTTAATACATTGCATAGTTTTTTTTATTATACATAGAAAATACCCAGAACCGCCGTAACAAATATTTGCAGATCGTACGAACATTTGTCCCAGGACGGGAATCAAACCCGCAACCCCTGCATCGCCGCCGTACCTTCGCCCGCCGCGCCACAATATAGTATAAAGTATAGAAAAATTTCGTTTAGGCACTTACCTTCTTTCAGCATTTTCCCCTCTAGCAATGTTAGACATTTTTCGATAGTCGGAAGGTCTTAAATAATTCACCTGCAAAATAAAAAACAAACAATTTATTACATTATTTTGACTAGTTTCTGGCCGCGGCTTCGAATGCGCTTTACCAGGATAAACAGAAGCATATTTGTTATTCCACATCTAGAACTACATCTCTCAAAATATTAGCTTGGTCCCCCCTCAACCTCACCTCAACAGCCTGTATTGGTCCACTGCTGGACGCAGGCCACCCCTTGATAATCTCCGAACTTTGTCCTCCGATTATTGGCTTTTATCACATGGGGGGTAATACCCATAATCCCCACGCTGGGCATGCGGGTTGGGGATCGCAGTTCCGTGGTAGAATTGTTATGCAGGGAGCGTTGCTGCCCTCTCCCGGTGGATATCTCTTAGTCGCTTCTTACGATACCCGCGGGAAGAGCTGGAGTGGTGCAAATTCCAAGCCAGCTCAATCCATTCAGTAGTATTGACGTTGTGTTCGGATCGGACAAAGTTACATCCCACAACTTCACAAACTTTCGCCATTGTATTTCTACTAATATTATTTATGCAAAAGTTTATACCGTTGTTGTGAAGATGTTTGGCCGAACACAACGCCAAAACTATTGAATAGATCGGGCTGATTTTAGTTCATTAAACCGATCACATTGTTTTCAAAGTTTATGACAATTTAGACACAGACACTGGCAAAGTCGTAGCAAAAGCAAGCGGCGCCATTAAATAAATAATGCTGGACAATTCACACAGCATTATCTAGGCCCCAAGCTAAGCAGAGCTTGTGTTATGGGTACTAGATAACTGATATACATAATACAATACACTTTTTTTTTTTCACAATGGCAGAAGCCTTTATTCACAAAGAAAATTTTAATATAATTAGTATTTACAATACACTACATAGATACATATTTTTTTATTATACTTAGGTACATAGAAAAACATCCAGAATACCCTGAACAAATATATGCAGATCGTACAAACATTTGTCCCGAGGCGGGAATAGATCCCGGAACCTCCTGCGTCGCATGCGCACCTTCGCCCGCTGCGCCACAGAGGTTGTCATCTTAATAAAGAAGTTGGAGTTGATTTTTTTTCCATACACCGTCTGTACCGGTAAAGATAATTCACCTGCGAGGATGTTTCTTCGATCTTATGATGCTGGCCTGCAAAAGACACTTGTCGTCCTAGCGCCTCCTGACTGTCGCCGCCGCCGCCCGTCCCCACTGTTACCTCGCGAAATTGCCTTTTGAACAGAGGTATGAAGGCCTGCAAGATAAATTTAAAACATGGTCTTGAATCTTCGATTTATGAAGGGGAATGGATATTATACTTACTCTAACTATTCCATCGCCTCTCGTATGTCTGTGTCTAGAGTGTCATAAACTTTGAAAACAAAATATGATCGGTTTAATGCACTAAAATCTTATAATTTCCATCCTGCTCGGGAACTATTTAAGGAAACTAAAATACTAACGTTACCAAGCGAGTTTGTTCTCCAAGCGCACAGTGTATTATGGAGACCATTTTTCGGACATCGGCTTTTTTTTGTAAAAAATGATAGTTCTAATGATTTCAAACGTTAGAGTAGAATCCCCGATTGCTAAAAGAGTTTAATTAGTGAGAAATAATTTTTTGAAATTTGCACTTTTTTTTCCGGATATAATTTTTAAAAAAATCCTGCGCCTAAAGTATTAATACTTTAATAAAATAACCAAAACAATTCAAAAGCCTATCTTACGTTTCACGTTTTAGAGCTGATAAGTACCTTGTGACTATCTTGGAACACGAAATATTAATATTTTTGTGTTTTTCGTTTTTATTTTTTTTCTCCGTCACTCTGCACTATTGGGAAAAGTTATTTATATGGAAATATAGATCTTTGCTTTCTGTACCTTTCGTAAAAAAATCATATCCCAATTATGTGGAGTAATGAAGTTAGGGCCAGTTATTCGCGTCTATTAGGGTTGTCACTTTTTGAGGTACTGTGATATCCGGTTTTTTGAAATTGTAAATCCGAAACTTAGCTAGTCTGAACTTTAGAAATTTTCCTCATTGCGGAGTACCACACTTTCGTCTAAATCAAAGTTTTGTGTTTCGTCGATATTACTAACTCCTTCAAGTGAGTCTGGACTGGATTGGCCATAGGTTTTAATAATGTTCTAGCAGCTTCAGGTAGTGGTATTCTTTGTTATTTTTTTCTTACGTGTACGTAGTCGTGCATTTGATATTAAAGGATCCGATGATTTCAGAGCCCAGTGTAATAGATCAGTCATGGTTTTTATACGATTAATTTTTCGGGAATGGTGCTCTCGATCACTTCTCCAATATTAATTTCTCGATTCTGATGCTTGCTCCGAGAGCATACCAATAGGCAGCGTTGTTGATCTAATAATTTCATTGCCATGTATCCATATCTTGTGTAACGTTACTTAAAATATAACATGGCGCATGTAACTGCGCCGAAATATTGGAAAGCTCAAAACTCAAATCATGGTAAATATCCCGTTGTAAATGACTTTAGTGTTAAAAACCATGATGGATTTTAAAGTTTATAATATGACTAGCCACCCGCCCCGGCTTCGCACGGGTGCAATGCTGATACTAAATATACTACAGAATCGGCCCCCCGGCCGGTACTGCTGCATTTGAAAGCTGTGATATCTTCGAAAATGTTCATTTAAATTACATACTGTAAAGAGCCAGTAACTCTTAAACTAAACGATCTAGCACGATGAAACAAACTGAATAACGATTGGAAATAACGGAACGTACCCCACGTTCCGTCCTCATAAATGAAAATAAACGGAAAAAAAAGCCTTCACTGAGGTTTGTTTTGAGGTCGACAAATTAACTCGAAACCAACACTATTGTGTTATAATAAGCTTTCTCATCAATTTAATTTTAATTTATCGAAATCTGTCCATCAGTTACGATTTTATAAAACACTATTTTCCATTTCTAAATAAATCCGGATACTAAATATTATCATATATATCATTCGAATTAGTGACAACCCTACGAGACAAAAGTCCGGTTATTAATATAACTGGCCCTAACTTCATTACTCCACGTGATTGGGATATGATTTTTTTGTGAAAGGTACAGAAAACATAGATCTTTATTTCCTTATAAATAACTTTTCCCAATAGTGTGGAATGACGGAGAAAAAAAATAAAATCGAAAAACCGAAAAATATTAATATTTTGTATTTTAAGATAGTCACAAGGTTCGTGACCATTCTCAAACGTGAAGCATAAGATAGGCTTTTGAACTGTTTTTGTTATTTTATTAAAGAATTTATAATTTAGGCACAGGATTTTTTTTTTAATTATATCCGGTAAAAATAATGCAAATTTCAAAAAAATATTTCTCCTTTATTAAACAGATTTGGCAATCAGGAGTTCTACTCCAATGTTGGAAATCATTAGATCTATCGGTTTTTGCCAAAAAAAGCCGATGTCCGAAAAATGGTCTCCATAATACACTGTGAAGCGGCCAAATTTGTCAGAAGTCACCTTAAGGAGTTCCCGACGTGGGCTGAAGCCCACAACTACCACACTAGGAATCGTCACCGACTCATGCTACCCAAAATAAGATTAGCTAAAGCAAAACACAAAATTGACTATATAGGAGTGAAAATCTACAATAATCTGCCGGACTCTATAACTAGTGCCGCGTCGACTGCAATATTTACAAATAAACTAAGGAGAATCCTAGTGGACAGGGCATACTACAATTTAGAAGAGTTCTTCGTTGATAAATTTGCTGACGCCAATGTCGTAGATCCACACTTATAATATTGAAATACTCTTGGTAAGATTACCAAAGACAATTATTTGTTTGTTTGTTTACATTATTTTGTACCTAGCTATACTATTTTGACATGTAAGAAAATTTCTTATAAATAAATAACTGAAACTGAAACTGAAAATAGCTCTAAGGTTTGCTGGAAGAAAACAATTTGAACAACAACTTGAATTTTGAATTCGAAAACAATTTGAATTTTGAAAAGGGGGGCTACCTCACCGAGTGGGGTATCAAATGAATGGTATCGGTTTGAACATTTCAAAACAGTTTTTAAATTTCTGTATGTTTCATACTTTTGGAAATATTTTGAAATAAGTCGAAATAAAAAACATTCCCCCTCCCTATCTCCGAAGTTAGCAGAGTGATCCATTTGAAATGTATGGAGCGTTTGTAGATATGGATCTATATTTTACAGGAAAAATATAGAGAAGTCTGTAAAAAGAACACTGTTTGAAACATGGTCAAAAAGGAATAATTTTCAAAAGGGGGGCTACCCCAAGGAGGGGTATCAAATGAAAGGTATTGGTTTGGACATTTCAAACCAGTTTTTAAAATTTCTGTAGGCTTCATACTTTTTGAAATATTTAGAAAAAAGACGAAATTTTTTCCATTACCCACTTTAACCGAAGCATACAGAGAGACCTATCTGAAATGTAGGTTGGTACCTACCTACTATTCTTAGGTATTCGTTACATTGCGAAGTCTCTAACCGGTACTTTTGGTACATATTTGTTGACAAACGCGCGAGTTACACTCGCACTTGACGGATCTTGTTTTATGTATGTTCGTCCTGCGTTTGACGCACGAAGTAGTTACTGGCGACTCTATTTCTAACATACGACATACGGTACATAAGATCCAATAGAACCTACATCTTTCAAATGCAGCCCAAGGCTAGTGAGCACTTTCCCACTAGTGACCCCAGTAAGTATATACTCTGGCATCTTCAGTTTGGTGATCTGGTCGGTTTCGGCTAAGGGCACGCCGTCTTGTGTTTGACGCACGAAGTAGATGTACCGACGGTCGCGGCGAGTCACTTGTGGGGTAAAAGCGCCGAAAACAGGGATCAGCTTTGGGTATTGGATGACGCGGGGTACCGCGCGCTGAAAGAACAGATAAATATTAAATGACAGTTGAATTGGACCTTTGCCCAGTAGTGGGATGACCACGGCTAAAAATAACCTCATAATAATTTCCTTGAATTTAATTTAAATAAATAATTTGTCCACAAATTTCTAAGTAGGTACATCACCACCACCATCATTCGATTTCTCGGTTTTATATTACGAATGGGTAATTTCTACGTGAGTCATAATTATAAAAATCACACTAATATTATAATTTCGAAAGTTTGGATGACTGTATATTCGCTAGTTCTTCACGCCCAAACCACTGAACGGATCAGGCTGAAATTTTAGAAAAAATACGTATGTAGCCACGGGCTGAAGCTAGTCACACGTATATACAAGTAATGGATTCTTACCGTAATAGTATAGTACTCTAAGGTCCCATCCACTTCAGGATCCAGGTCTTCCGGAGCTGAAATTAGGTATTAATTTTAAACCGTGTTTCATTGTAGTTTAGGTGGAAGAACCTAGTTTAGCAGTATTATAATAGACCCACATTTATTGATACTATTGACGACCTCAGTGCGCAGCGGGCGAGAGTCCGCCTGCGACGCAAGAGGTTGCGGGTTCGATTCCCGCCTCGGAACAAATTTGTGTACGATCTGCAGAAATTTGTTCAGTTGGTCTGGGTGTTTTCTATGTATGATAAAAAAAAAGCGTCCCCCCCCCCTCGACCAGTCCCTTGGCCCCCGCACGATTGCCTTATCAAAACGCCTTCGTCGAACGACTGTATGCATTATAGGTTTTAGGTAGGCTGTGTTAATACTGTATATTGTGTCCATAGGCTAGTTAAGGTCCGGTCGCTGTAATAATCAAAGAGGTGTCGAATATGGCACACAAACTAAACTAATTTGACACCTCTAAACATGATCTTATCCTTTAGTGTTTATTCGATGGATAAGAAAGAACGGCATCATTTTTGGCTTTGTGAAATTAGATTCATTTTTAACCACCATTCTGTCTCTTACCATGCTAACTCTATGAAACCGATATTCTTTGACGCGCCACACCAATACATGACAATGGTGTGGTGCTAGCTTTAGTTTTACAATCTCCATTGAAGATATCAATTGAGTTCTTCAATGATAAATGACGACCTCCGGCGCAGCGGGCGAAGGTCCGCCTGCGACGCAGGAGGTTGCGGGTTCGATTCCCGCCTCGGAACAAATTTGTGTACGATCTGCAGAAATGTGTTCCGTTGGTCTGGGTGTTTTTATGTATAATAAAAATATCTATCTTTGTAGCGTATTGTATTAAGTATATCAGTTATCTAGTTCCCATAACACAAGCTCTGCTTAGCTTGGGGCTAGATAATGCTGTGTAAATTGTCCAGCATTATTTATTTATTTATTATTTAAATATACCTTCTTAGAAAATTTACTGATAGGGCTGTTAAAGAACAGTAAATATGTAGGTGTCCACTTAATAACCATTCTTATGAATAAAGTGTAAGCGGGTTAACTACGAACCTTGTTTATGTTGAAAGAACACCAACGTTTCATTTCATAACGATAGATACTTCTTTAAGACGAATACGGTTCTATAGACGCGCGTTCCCCATCACTGTGCACGCAGGGTGTTCTTCCGACACAAACAGGGTACGTAGGTACTTACTTTGACGAATTTTGTTATGAATGTAAGCGATCTAACATTCATAATAAAATTCGTCCAATTACGATAGTTTAAATATTAAAATATGAATGTTCAAATCTTACGAGGTGGGAAATAATAGTCATCCTTGGCAATTACTTGTGGTTCCTCTTCCTCAAGGTTGTACTGTGACATCGCGGACTCGTCGTCGCTAAACACGCTCGACACGCTCGCCACGGCAGCCTCCGGCTCCTCCGCTGGAAGATTGTCACTATTTGATATTAAGCCGTAAAATTATATGATGAAATTAAATAAAATAGTTTATTTGACACGACAAATTACAAAAAACATTTGTGGGAAAAAATCTTAACTAGATAATATTAAGACGTAAGGGTTGAGGGTTATGCACCGGGGGCAGGCGCGGTCCTAGCCCAAGACTTTGGGTACATCACACTTGTTCCACAATCTTGTATGACCAATGGATTTTGTTGCTGATAAGGATCAATCTTTGCAAAGAAATGTATTACAAAAATTTAAAGAAAAAGCAAGGTGTCTCTTTTGTGATAAGTCATTCGGGTCGATATCCATCAAAAGTAAAACATAAAAAAAAACTAAATCCGCAGTTATTGTTTTGTTATAAATCGAGGGAATGACTCTTTCCACATTTCTTTAACTTGCATGGTTTCGGACTTGACCATCCCCGCCCTTCTCAAAAAACCACCCTGTATAATAACAACATAATAAGGATGTAAAAAACATGTACATACGTTCAATAGGTGCAGGTTCCAATTCAACATCTGAAATTAGAATAAATTATACAGAGCATGTCATGACATTTGGTATCAGAATAGCTTATCGATAGATAGATAATTTATTATATCCTGGATGAAAACATACTTTGATCTCAGAAAAGTGCTGTGTTCCCGTGGGATGTTCAAATAATTCAAATATCAACCAAATCTCTACAAAATATTGTAACAATAGGTAGCTACATAATCCCTAGAGTGCAGTGCTGTATTCAGGTACAAAGTGAGTAAAGCTGCTGGCAGATTCTAATTATATTATAACTAAGTATCTAGTAAAATTCAACTATTCATAAAAACCACTTACTTCCTTCTCCGCGCAAGCATGAACAGTTAATAGATAGTTAGTACATGATTCTGTAAATTATAATACCTTTCAGACTCTTGAAGCTTTTGAACGATCTTACACTTTTCGTAGTCTTCATGCTTTTAAAGCTTTTTATGCTTTTTCCTTTAGCTAGTTCCTTGGGCTCTTCTATTTTAATATCAAGTTCAGGTTCCCCTTTTTTGCCCTGCAATGAAATTAAGCTTTACTGCTGTGTCACCAACTTT
Organism: Eupithecia subumbrata; assembly: GCA_949316285.1. Classification (NCBI taxonomy): domain Eukaryota; kingdom Metazoa; phylum Arthropoda; class Insecta; order Lepidoptera; family Geometridae; genus Eupithecia; species Eupithecia subumbrata. The sequence continues at coordinate 13,254,392 of OX438630.1, read as the reverse complement.
AAACTTAAAACTGTAAAAGTATTATTAAATAAACAATGACATGTATGCGTTGGATTCACACCCAATCCTCAAAATAACTAAGATGCTTGGATAGCACTATGACAATACAGGTTCCTGCCATAAGATTTTTTCAAAATACTTATCTACACAATTACTAAGGCAACATTCATTCTTTGATGTAAAAATGTGATTAGGTTTAATTTCATTTCAGAAAGGTATTTTGAAAAAAAATTGTTGCAGGAACCTAGATAAATACTATTTTAATACATATAATAGCAGACCATAGTGAAAATATGCTCAAATTAAAAATCATTTTGGTATTATGTTTGTATGGGAAATTCATCCGTCGCCGGACCCTTAATATGCTCACAAAATCAAAACCATAGCCATTTGGGTATAGACTCAGATGGCTATGGTTTTGAGTTTGTGGTGTGTTAGTGCGATTCATTTAGCAAAGGAAAGCTGTCATAGGACAGCTTTCCTATGCTAAATGAAGCCCATCTATACTTATAATAAAACTGTAACAGGTCCAATTCTGTACATTGAAGATATTTTGAAAATTTTTTTTGGAGGGCACTATATTATCGATACTGAAGCCAAAACTGCAATTTTTTTCATTCATGTCTGTCTGTCTGTCTGTCTGTCTGTCTGTCTGTCTGTCTGTCTGTTTGTTAAACGCGCATCACGCCGAAACTACTGAAGGTATTGAAATGAAACTCGGCACGATTTTAGGTCATACTACGAGGAAGGACATAGGATACTTTTTATCCCGGAATTCAGTCAGGTTTCCCTGGGAGAGGGGATGAAAGTAAAATTCTTTAACTGCGCATCACGACGAAACTACTTAAGGTATTGAAATAAAACTCGGTACGATTTTAGGTCATACCACGAGGAAGGACATAGGATACTTTTTATCCCGGAATTCAGTCAGGTTCCCCTGGGAGAGGGGAAGAAGTTAAATTTCTTCACCGCGCATCACGTTCACGCCGAAACTACTGAATGAGTTGGACTGAATTGGTACGATTTGAGTTCAAGGAAGGACATGGGATACATTTTATCCTGGAATTCAGTAAGGTTCCCCTGGGAGAGAGGATGAAAGTAAAATTCTTTAACCGCGCATCACGACGGAACTACTTAATGAATTCGAATGCAACTCGGCGTGATTTTAGTTCGTACTATGAGGAAAGATACATTTTATCCCGGAATTCAGTAAGGTTGCCCTGGCAGAGGGGATGAAAGTTAAATTCCTTCACCGCTCATCACGCCGAAACTACATAGGTAATGAGTTGGAATGTAACTTGGCACGTTTTGAGTTCATACTACAAGAAAGGACATGGAATACATTTTATCCTGGAATTCAGTAAGGTTCCCCTGGGAGAGAGGAAAAAGTAGAATTCTTTAACCGCGCATCACGACGGGTCTACGCGTCGTCCGATTTCATGCATTCTTTTTGTTAGAAACAGAGATGCAAGATCGAATATGACTAAATCAGTAGAAAGTCGAGTTGAAAATCAGTAGATTGATGAAATAATCTGTAGATTGAAGCAAAAATTAGTAGATAAAGGGTAGGTAAGTTCCTATCTATTTAGAAAAATAAGTTAGGTTCCTGCCTTACATGATATATGGTGGTTTAGCTGGTCCAGATAACGGTACTAAATTAATTAATTATTGTGGTCCATTTAAACTAACTGGACCGCAGAAAAATATTTTTTATTGTGGTACACAGCCAACTGTACCTACCTACTAACGAAAAAAAATTACGGTGGTCCAGTCAAATGGATCAGGAGCCCAATTCTGCAAAACAATTGCTTCAGTATTACAATGGAATCTTCGCAGAATCATCACGTAGAATCCTTAGATTAATAAAACTCCAGATAGTGCGCGCGAGATAAATTAATATGTAGTTTCAAACTTGACGCGCGTCTCTCCATCTGCATTCATCATAATTTCTTTCATCCAAGGTGGAATACCAAAACGTGTCATTCTGTGACGATAGCCCTGTCATAGTGAAGCGATTAGTATAGCAGAATAGGGCCCCAGCTGTGAGTAAGTCAATCGAGTAGGACACTTCTTAACACTGACGCTGGCCGAGTCGTAGCTAAAAGTCGTGTGGATAAAGAATGGGATTGAAGATGACAATATGCTATCCCCCGTAGACCCTACACGATTTTTTGCACGGCAGCGTTTCATTATATGAGAGACTATGGTTAAATGTGAACTTAATTAGTCGGCAGGTAAGGCAATCGCGAACGAAGTCGCGGGTACAGCTAGTCCTAGAATAAATTAAGAAAACCAAATAAAGTAGACATAGGTAATAAATAAGGATTAAGAAACCACACTAATTACCTTTTTTGCTCCTTTCTTGGGTTTGGGTGGTGGTGGCGGCGGAGGGGGCGGTGGAGGTACTAATCCTAAAACAAAATAAAATAAAGTAGAGCCATAGAAGTATGTAATTTAAGGCTTTTATGGATACAGCATGTTTGTATGAAATACAGACGAGTACAGATCATAACTTAATGTAATATTTTAATTTAATTTATTTTTATTTATTTTTATTTGAGGATCTTTCAGCACAATATACATAAAAGCAATGTGTGAAGAGACAGGTGGCTATTATCAAGTTCCCACTTACAGATATTAGTATAAAATTTAACAAAATACACAAAAATAGTAATAACAGGCTAATATTCACGTTTACCATATATATACATAAATTTAGGTACTTATTATCTGGTATAGTTCTAAACTATCTGTTGTTAAAATAATAATAAATTTATTGAAGGAATTATTGAGTTTGTTTTTTAAATTAGGAATACTGCCATTGAAGAGGTCAAGGTAAATTTCACTACCTATCCAAAAGGTTTAATTTTTTTCCTGGCCCTGTAAAAAAACTATTTTGGCGGTAATAATGAAGTAAACATTTTTGTATTGAGTTTTTATAGTAGATCTAAGTAGGTACTAAGTATTTTAGTAGGTACTTACTCCACTCAGTAAACTCCTTGTCTTCATAAATCAGTTTATCCACAATGATCTTTGAGACATAAAAGGTCCTCTTGTCCAGCGACAGTTCGTTTGGCACCAGGGGTGCAGTCACAAACTTTGAAAAGCTCTGCCTTGCCTCACTGTCCATCATGCCGTAGAACAGATCATCATCCTCCATGTTGATGGATGCAAGGATCCTCTCTTTGAACCAGATAGCTCTGGGGTCCTTGCGCAGGTTCAAGTTCGTGACTGATGACTTATCTTCAGGAACAATGGAGACCGCACTTGCAACGATTGGAGGATGGTCCGGTAATTCGGTCTCCTGAAATGATATGGTGGGTAATATCGGAATGGCATCGTTGGAGTACACACTACCAGGCAGCAAGTGCGTCGCAGACATTGTACTTATGTGATATGTGGCAAACAGATAGGAAAAGTAAGTTATGAAGAAAAATATTTGATTTCTCACCAACGAAGCCCTGGATTCCATCATTTTTGAACAGTTTTATTTCACTCACAACGAATTATTATGCATAGCGTGTCTTGTCTCTCTTGCGTTGCTATAGAAAGATCGATTAATCAAGCCAATCTCCTATACATTCTTCAAAACTAAGAACTACTAAATCTAATTATCCACGAAAAATATTTGAATTGCCTTAGCGGCTTGGCGCCATGACAACAAACAATTTTGTTTTGTTTTTGACAACAAATTTGAAATTTGCGCCATTTTGTTCGAGAAAACCATAGACCATCCATCCATAGACAGGTTTGGAGGTATTTATGTATTTAACAGACGATCAAGCAGACAAGCACAGTGAGAGTTTATTTATACAGGTGTTTGGTGGAGGGTTAGACAAACTCGGTGGGTGTGTAGGTGGACCTATGTATTTGTGAAAAACGATTTGAAGGAAAAGACCCTAACTGTTTTCAATTTTTTTTTATTCTGTTTTTTGTATTTTTTTAAGATGTTCCGAAATTTTACCTCTCTACCCCTAGAACTTTTTTTTGGAACGTGTTTTCTAGTAAATTTTTTACTTGCTTTTGGTCTCAGATGTATCCTTCGTCTTTTGAAGGCATTATTTATTTGAAAGAACGTGTAAATAATTAGTTATAAGCTCTCAAAGTTAAAAAAATTAATAAAACTATCAAGAAGGACAACTTTACATCGTTTTAAAAAAAAATTAATAGCGATCGAGAAGTTCAAATGCTTATAAAAAAAATTCTAAACATCGCTTAGTACAACGGTATACCACATGTAGCCGAAAAGTCTATAAACTTGTCAAAAATTAGCACTTAAAGGGAAAATGGAGTAAAAACGCTAGGAATAAAACATTCTATTAAAACAATTTTGGTTTTGGTTCAAAATTCACTTGCCTATTTCTAATACAAAGGTAATCGTAAATTAATTAATTTAATTTTTTTATTAATTTACGTTAAATTAATTAAAAAAAAAACCTTTTTTTATCATACCTAGGTATCCGACTAATTCGAAGATTCGAAATTCGATATCAGAATTTCGAATTCGAATCAATATTTGTAATCGTTAAATTTCGTTTCCGCGGATAATTAAAGGTACTGAAAGAAAGCATGATACACAGAAAGTTGACGACTTAGACTAGAATAAACAAAAACATAACGAATAGAAAAATACTGCAGAAAAACAAGAACTAAGTTAATTAGGTAACATAGTTATCTTACCTACACTTGAAAAAAATTATCACTAAGTAGGTAAGCGTCTAGGCTTACATTATGTACTCGTCTTGAATATTTCTACCTCACTGTTTCTATGTAGGTACTTAATTATAGAATTAAACGCGTGAGAAGCTCTATATATAAATGCATTCTGCCTATAATTATACAGACGAATGGGCTTTGAAGATTTTTGTATGGAGGCCCTAACATTAATTTGTCAAAAGCACGCTAGCTTATGTATCACTTTTTTTAGCTCAATATAAACGGCGGCAGGTGGGTGATTGTGCCAAAGCTAATGCGCTGCGTGAAAGCCAATCATGTACTTAATTCACCAAATTCTTGCTTGTGCTCAGCTTCCATGATGAAATGAATATAGGTCTATTCAATCGACTGCCAGCACGTAGAAATTGCTTATTGTCATGTCATTCGCATCTTCGCATCGAGACAGTAAGATTTTTCTCGATGATTTAACACAACTAGACGGTCATTCATGCATGAGTGACAGACAGCAAAGAAAAAAGAGATCCCCTTCGGTATAGACAGGACGTAACGCATATTATGCTGAATGATTGATGGGAATGATCGTCTAAGAAGCGCTGGTTTTACACTTGCAGTGCCCTAAGGCAAATTTACACAGGGTCAGTGCACAAATCAGTAGTTGCGCCTGTGCCGACTTCCCACCGACCGCGCTGCACTGACTTATTCGGTTTAATTGGGTCAGCGCGGTGACTTTGTCTCGAATTCGGAGTCAGTCACTGAGCCTATCTAAACCTACCTTAACATAATCTTTCTGGTCGGAAGTCTCGCTCAGTTTGCATAGTGTAGAAAGAGATGCCTTCTATTTCAACAGAAAGACCGCTGTTACACAAATAACCTTTTATCGGAGAAGTAGGTACAAGGTGAAATCAACATGATTGCTTTGCATTATTAAAATCTTAAATTTATTTTTTCCAGGCACAGATAGATTGGCTAGAAAATGAAATGTGTATCGACCTTCAGCTTTGGCCTGGGTGCGTCCCCGGAATGACGTTCCGCTAGCGGAATTTCAACCAAGATGGGCCGATTGTAGGCCAGTCTCAACTCAACTCAACCTCAACGGAGACTAGCTAGCCCATAGGACTAGGCATGGCAGGAGCGCAGGACAGGACGGTACTCAAGGCCTACAACCATAGTGCACAAGTGTGTGTACTCTCTATTCCCTCACTTTCATAAGCCGATTGGACGGCATGGCACCAGCAGCAGCGGGGAGAGATCAGGCGCAGTGGACGCATCACAGAGTAGGTACATTATATTATTTATTTCGAGGGACGCATGTTTACTGAGCAGGTCCTATCTTATTCATAACTTAACGAAAGCTCACAGGTCAGTATGTATTCCAAGATTATTCCAATAAGATTATACCTACTTACCTATGTGGTGGGTATGCATTGGGTAGGTATGTCAACATTTATAAGAAATCTATGAGGAAAACAGTATAGTGTTTACAGTCAGTTGTTTACCTAAATTACCGAGAACCGAACCTATTTACTCAGGTCTCGGGCTATCGCAGTCGGACGGAGGCGACTATAAAAATGTGACACAAAAAATATTCGTTAATCTCAAACTACGATTGGACTTAAGTGCACGTTCGTGAAATCCTACTTATTCAAAATGAGGTCACTGGTAAGTACGAACCTAGCATAGAGTAACTTTTATATACTGGAGAGTACCTAGGTAGTCTACCCAATATGTAGGTAGGTACCTATATTATATTTATAGATAATAACTGAATCTAGTTTCTGCCCGCGGTTTCGCACGCCTTGTTTCCGGGATCAAAAGTATCTACCTACAACAAAGTTACGTTATATTCCAAGTCGACAAAGATTTATCATGGGACCCCTGAATAATGGTTTAAAATATAACTGTGTTATTTCTACTTCAATCAAAAATTAATTTCAGCCTGATCCATTCAGTAGTTTGCATCACCATGCAGTACCTACTAGGCCAATGATATTATATATAAATTGGTAAAATCTCATTGTACTAGGCACAGTAGATAAATATACTATACTATTTATCGACTGTGACCTAGGTAAGTTGATGATGAAATAAAATTAGGTAATTAGGTATAGGTACACCGCCTAGGTAATAAATTAGATTAGAATAGGTAGGTGCCTATTGTCAAACTGTAGTAATACCTAGGTAGATAGTTCCAACTATAAATTGGTAGGTGTCCGAGTCTTGATCTTGGATCAACTTGTCACTGCTGGCGGTTGGTCTGGTTTCGCAACAGCGTATCTAAGTAGGTACTTAGGTAGGTATGTGTACTATATTAAGTAGGTATGCCTGGTTATTCTGTGGTACTTACCTATACCTAGGTAAGGTAACAATCGAGTTTTCCCACGATCATCGAATAGGATAATAGGTACTTATACTAGAGATACCTAGATTGATTTACCTGGTACCTACTAGACTTTGCATCTAAAGAAAATTGAGGCTTTGTTATATAAGTTTTAAATTTATAATAGAAAACCTCACTTATTAATAAAATTATTGAAAATTGATTTTTGGATTTTTTTTTATTTTTTTTTTATTTAAACTAGCGCCCACATTTTGATAGGCAACCTAGTAGATAGATATTCTCCTTAACACAAATATGCGTAAAATGTGGTTCTTAACTCTTACTCGATGGGTGCACTGATTCTGCAGCCGGATCTTAGACCACAATGACATACAACCGACGCACGCAATTGTCGATTTCTTAGAGTTGTAATAGAGCCCCAGATATTATTTCGTAGCATCAAAACAGCACTATACGTTGAAGTTTTCTGTAGGCTACGTAGGTCAGCACAGCGTTGTCGTAGCACCCTTAAGGATCTGGTATGGGTACGCCAAAACAGTTTATTTTGCTATTCTTCAGTATGATCTAGCCACAAGCTAAGCAGAGTTTGTGTTATGGGTACTAGATAACTTATATACTACGTACATTACATCATTCTTTCCCATTTTGCTGTAAAGCTTAGAAATAGATAAATATATTTTATGCATAGAAAACACTCAAAACAGTCGGAACAAATATATGCAGATACAAATATTTGACCCGAGGCGTGAATCGAACCCGCTGCGCCAGGGAGGTCCTTAGTTATGGCGGTTATTTTCTGACACCAAAACTTACATTCTAAGCCGAAACTGATGAAATTTTTTATATTCATTATGAAACGTACTTCCTATATACCTTATCTATATTAATATTATATAAAGAGGAAAGATTTGATTGTTTGTTTGTTTGTATTGAATAGGCTCGGAAGCTACTAGACCGATTTGAAAAATTCTTTTACCATTAGAAGACCACATTATTCCTGATGAAAAAAATGGTACTAGTATAGTATTATAATATCTGTGACATAGGCTACTTTTACCGCGGGAAAATGCTTCATTCCTATGAAAAAACTGGTAATAGGACAACGGATTGTAAGAATGCAGCTAGTGAATGAATAATAAAATAACTTATAATGCGATTCACACAAAAGGGTTATCTTATCAAAGTATTGACTTGTGGTAGGTAAGATAAATGTAATCAGAAATTCACCTACGCCTTGGCAATATATTTTGTGATTTTTGTTGTGAAAAATACAGTTTATGACTTATTACGATAACGAAAGCAGAAGGATAAACAGTGAAAATTAAGTAAAATAATGAGGTATTTCATCACTTTTCAGATTGTTTTGCTGGTTGTGTGCGTCATGGCGTCGGCTGCTGATCGTTACGGTGGTGGTGGTAAGTACAATATTGTAGTTTATCTAAGTATCAATCCCTACTTTTATTTTATACTAGCTGCATTCTTACTATCCGTTGTCTTATTACCCGTTATCCCGTAGGAATAAAGCATTTTCCTGCGGTAAAAAATAGCCTATGTTCATCAGGACTAATGCGGGTTTCTAATGGTTAAAGAATATTTCGAATCGGTCCAGTAGTTTCGGAGCCTATTCAATACAAACAAACAATCAAATATTTCCTCTTTATAATATATTAGTATAGATTAATATTAAAATTCTAAAATCATTCTGCCTCTCTGTCTGCCGGTCTGTTTGTGACCTTTTCACGCCTAAACGTCTGAACAAATCTAATGAAATTTGGCAAAGATATAGTTAAAATCCCTGGGAAGGATACATAGGTTACTTTTATCCCGAAAAACGCTTGAGAATCCACAGGCAGCCAGCTAGTATTTTATAAACTGAGGGACAACTAAGTTCAGAATAGGCTTTATTATCACATTTATCACTTAGCATTTTAGTTGCTTACACCAAAACATACCCATTTAGCACACTGCGAAAAGCGACTTTTTATGCTAATGTAAGTATACCTACACAACAACAACAGAATACACAATTACCTCCTAGTATAAAACTACAAAATACTAATTGGGTACCTAATTTTTTTTTCAGTAAACGTGGTGGAGAATGCTAGACCTAACAATGGCTATGGGCAAAGTATGTACCTACTTACTACATAAATATTAAAAATACCGCCTTTTCCCCGTACTTCTGATGCCATGTTTTGTGCGTTAGGTACAGTTCATTCAGTCTTTATGTTTGGATCTCGGGAATTCCTGGGACGATTTAAAAATAATTTTATAAGTGCAATTATTTGTTTTATTTAAATTTTAATGAGAGTTCCTTCGATCTTCAACTACGATAATTATAGTTATTCTGTGGTAAATCATTAATAAAAGCCAGAAAAATTATTTGAGTAACCGTTTTGGAACAGCAATAACATCTTTTTCAAAGTAATAATTACACTAATTACCTACTAATATATTTATTCCTTTTTGGTGCACTTATGTATTGTCTAATTACGTGTTTCTCGTTCTTTAATTTTTACATATCCTTGTGAACCTAATGAAACCTTTTTTTTCAGTCATCCCCGACACAGGTTTCTACCGGCCAAATTGTAAGTCTGCTATTGCATTTACCTACCTCCTCAAATTAATTTTTAACACCACGGTAGTTGTTAGAAGTAAAAATTTTAACAAATCTACAAGTCTGACTTTTTAAAACTTGTTTTGTACAAACAGATCGGTCTTACTCTTCACACATAAATTTCTGGCCCCAAAGTAATCAGAGTTTGTGTTATTATGATGTACCTACCTACCTATCTATCTACCTATGTACAGTTAAGTACAAGTTTTCACACCGTGCCAAATGAACATGCAAAAGTTTATTATAATATCCAAAGTTATCCAAAGTTTTTATTTTTCAGACCCTGCTGGTGGACCACAAAAACCTGGTAAGTTTTTCATAAGTGCTTATTAACAGAATTGTGGTGACTAAAAGTTTTACTTTACGTGTAAAAATTCAAATTTATTTATTCCTTTGTAATTAATTTCTAATTCCTTTGTTTCCGTGGGGTACCGAGGCTCTTCGGGTTTTTAAAAAATATATTCCTTTGTAATTAATTTCTAATTCCTTTGTTTCCGTGGGGTACCGAGGCTCTTCGGGTTTTTAAAAAATATCTGAGTGTCTGGTCGAAGCGACGCGTGACCAGGTCAGTATCTGGCACAGCGCATCAGCATTGCCATACAGCGGGGCAATGCAGCCAGCGTCTTGGGGACGCTTCCGACTGGTATTGATATGCATCAGTTGAGCTACCTGTAGAATGTTTGCAACAGTCTGCAGTTAGCTCAATTGTTTCAATTGTAAATACTAGTTCTAATTTACTTCTATTATTTGATTGTAATTTTCTTTGTGAATAAAGGCGTCTGCCCTTGTATGTCTTTGTAATTAAATTACCTATAAACTTACAAAGGAATAAATAAAATTGAATTTTGCAAATTTTGCAAGCGCATTTTGGATATGGCAAAAATAATGGCTTGTTTTTTCTCATCTTCGTTCAGACGAAACTTTTTGTGCTATATGGTCCTTGCCCAGTCTTCAAGTCAACCACTTCGGTAGTTTTTTAAACCATGTTCTTTTGCATTCTTTCAGACATCAGCCCCGCTTGGGTGCAACATGGCAACGGCGGCAATAATGACTACCGCGGCAAGCATTGTAAGTAGCCTACCTATTTCCATATTTATTTAGGTACCTATTTAATTTTATTACGCCTACACAAAACTCATCTCAAGCAATCATCATCATCGGCCTATATTAGAATAGAATAGAATATAGGTACTTTATTGCACAAAAGTTGTACATAGGCGAACATAATGCTAGATAGCATTCTCTACCTGCTAACCTTTGGGTAGTGTGAACAACAATTTTGTAGGTAGTGCTAGAAAAAAGAATAAAGAAAAATACAATTAATCGTAACATTAACATAAATAAAATACACACATAGATATAATAAAATATACTACTCACATAAATACATAAGTGCAGATACATAATAGTAAAATATATAACGTACCGAATTATTCCTGAGAAAGAAAGTGATTAAGGACTCTAGATCTGAAGACATTTACTGAGGATACCTCGCGACATTCCATTGGAAGACTGTTCCATAAACGAGTGGCCTGGACGGCAAAGGTTTTATGGTAGCCCACAGTACAGTGATCCATATATTAGTCCACGGCTGGCCATAGGCCTCCCTATGTCCAGCTTCCGTATCCCTCTCCCAGCTTGCCGCATCCAACATTGGCTGCAGTCCTTCGCCAGGCAATAGAAACATAATAATATATAATATAAGAAATGTCAACAAAAAATATATATTGTATCAATAAAATAAATAAATACATTCTCCACATTTTGCCAAATATATTAAAAGCTGCTTGTCAAAATAAAAAAAGAAAATAAAATAAATAAAATATGTAATAATATACCCAAGGAACTTAAATTAATGAACAACTACTTATTTAAAATCAAATTATTTAAATATTTTTATGACTGAATCAAAAATGACGGATGTTTTTTTACAATTTGGCAGCTAAGAGCTAGTTTGCTTTCCGGTTCAGACAGGCGATTATTAAAACATCTTTGAATTCAGTTCCATTTGTTTCAGAAATCAAAATGAAATCTTCGTTCAGTAAAATTTTCTATCTACAATATTTACGATACTTTCGCTCCATGTGACATAGCCGTGGGCGTGGGACGCCCTACCTATACCCTCCTTAACTTCAACAGCCTGTATTGGTCCACTACTGGACGCAGGCCTCCCCTGATAAGCGCCTTATTGGCTTTTATCACATGGGGGTAATTTCCATAATCCCCACGCTGGGCATGCGGTTTGGTGTTGGGGGTACATGAAGGATTCGTTTATTAGGTACCTAGGTACATATACATGTATTGTGTATTATTGGAGTAGATCTCCATCATTTTTATTTGTTTGTTTCAGTCGATGACCCCAGACTTCGTGGTGGAAAGTAAAATGAATCCATCAAACAATACCAGTACCTACCAGTTTTTAAATTAGTTACAGCATGCAGAAGAGATTTATCTCCCTACAAAATTATAAATGTAATGTGTGGTAGGAACAATTCTTATCCGATTATAAATATTATAATGTTCTTGTCTGTACCTACATAAAAGCAGTTCTTTCTTACTCAATTGTTAATAATTATTATTTTCCTTCCAACATGTAAAAATGAACATTAGGTATAACAGTAGGTACGTATATAATATTGTCGTCACCCAAGACGACTTAATGGATGGAGTTGCTACATTACATATTTTTTTTGCAATTATAATAAACATTCTAAACTGAATCGATCATGTTTTTAAATTTATCTAATATTAGGTATTTTATAATAACCAATACCAAGCCGCGAGTGAAATATTAGTTAAAAATAGGCTTAGCAAATTGGCATAGTACTATCGTGCGTGAGTGTACCCATGCGCGAACACACCCCTTCCACTTTCTTCCAGCGTTCTTTTTACGTGACGCGACCTATAGGTAGGTATCAACCAACCCAAAACTTAATTAGAACAATAACACATCGTTGGGCTGTCAATCAATGCATTCATATTATTCGAAAAGGACATGTCAAATAATAGATTCAGGCGTTACTTTGCGGAAATCCATTGTATACTATAAGGATGAAACAATATTTAGTAACAATTCCGCGCAGAACCTCTTCCGATAAGATTGGACATGTCATTTAACAGACTTCAAAAACAGGGAGGCTTATTGTTAGGCTGTATGTATGTTTAGATTACTTTTTACTTATGTATCCTACTAATATTATAAAGCCGAAAATTTGTGAAATCTGAATTTTTGTAACCTAGGATCTCTATAACTCTCTAAGCTATAACTGAACGCATTAAGATGAAATTTGGCGTATATTTAGAGCAAGGCCTAACTTAGACAATAGGCTACATATTTTAATTATTTTCCCACAAACCTTCAAAAACAGTTGTTTCGAAACATTCAAATTATCGAATAGATATTTGGGGGTAAAAGGGTTTCCGGTGATGGCAGCCGTCTTGACTTGGCAGGGCCAATATCGTGGCTACTGGGATTATTATATATTAGAAAATAAACGCGTGTACGGAGTAGGTATACTTTCATAAATTCCATCCAAATCCAATCCCTATTATGCGCTAGCATAGCATTAACCACTTGTCCCAGGTAAGCAGCAAACGCAGGGGTTAGAGAATCAAATTACGATTGGATTTAAAGGTGTTCCCTTTCAATCCGGTCGATTACATGGCCTAAGTTTGTGTCTATTGGTAGTATCGAGAGCTCATCGAGGGGCTCCATTTTTGTATGGGATTAGCGTATTTGTACGCACGGTAGAGGCGCTAGTAGGTACCTAACCTTAGGAAGGTTCGGTACTAGCGTCTCTACCGTGCGGATATGGAACTAGGCCATTACATGCCTAGTGGTCTACATGTGGAACGCCTCGACAACGTGGACACGACGACATCTCGATTCTATCGAGAAACCGAACTCAGGGCTCTTTTTTCAAAAGCAGTCTTAGCATTTCTAATATGTTGTTTTTTTTAGGAAAACAGAGTTTCGATTCTTTAAGAAATTAAAAGCCAAAACAGTTGCAACTAAATTTATTATGCTTCCATTATTACATACAATACAAAAAAACTACATCTACTCATCGCCAGGTCTTTCCAGTCGTTTGTTTATTTAGCTCTTTCCTCCAATGTCTTGAAGGCTCTTCGCGTCGGGGGCTTTCGGGAGATCAGGTAGCTTGGGTACATCTGCTTTTGGCAGGTCTGGGGGGCTCAGACCCCCGGGCAAGTCCAGGGGAGCCACCGCAGACACGAGCACCAGCATGCATACCAGGATCTGGGGGAAAGTCAATGACACATTGTAAAATCACACCTGACTTCAACCTCAACAGCCTGTATTGGTCCACTGCTGGACGCAGGCCGCCTGATAAGTGCCTTATTGGCTTTTATCTCATGGGGGTAGTGAGCATAATCCCCACGATGGGCATGCGGGTTAGGGACCACAGTTCAGTGGTAAAATTGTTCTGCAGGAGGCGCTGCTGCCCGCCCCCGGTGTATATCCCTTAGTCGCCTCTCGACACCCGCGGGAAGAGTTGGGGTGGTACACATTTTAAGCCGACACCACACAGCTAAAACCTGAAAAAGGGTAGTAGCTTCCTTCTGTAATTTATTACGGAAGCGATCATCAATCCGCCTGCCAAGTCTAGAACCGCACTCACCCTGGAGATGTCCCTCGTTAAGGGATGTAACGTTGGTGTTCTTCCAACACAAATAAGGTTCGTAGTTAACCCGCTTACATCCGTAATGAAGGGATTATGTTTAAACAAAACCCCCTTGTTTAGCCCAGTCTCGACAGAGCCTGCACATTTGCTCCCCTAGGAGTCGAGACTCTGGGGTACCGAGGTTCTTCGGGTTTTTAAAAAATTATCTGAGTGTCTGGTCGTCGAAGCGACATCTGACCCGAGAGCTGGTGAGTGTCTGGCGCAGGGCTTGAAAGCGGTATAGGTATAGGGTTAAGCTACCGGTAAAAAATTACGGTACCGTTTTGATTTAAAGGTAGACCTATACCGGTATAGAATAACGGTATTGGTACAGGTATAAAATAACGGTACCATTATTTTAAGGGTACCGGTAGCTACCTGTATTTTTCTGGTACCGTAACGTAATTCATTTCGGTACCGAAAAATGCGTGAGAAAACGACGCTAGTGCTCTGTTTACAGTTCGCTCGATAGGAATGCCACTTGCCTTGTCGAACGAGGTTTCACTCTAACACACTTCTTAATACACAGCTATGACGTCGCGGTCGTTCTTATATTCGTCAATTCGGCTTCTTTCCTTGTGAAAGGGAAGCATGGGGAGAATGCGAAAATATGCTTTTTATTGTTTCTTTTCATTCAGCGTGGAGACTAGATTGTCTACACTAAGTGCAAAATATTAGCGTTATAAGTGCCTTGCATTTGCATTTTTGCATTACAGCTAAATGCTGAATTTACTCCTTTTGTCTAAGTTTATTAGTTTTAATTAAGTAGTACGTATATTTTTGTTTTGTGTATTTTCTAAATTAAGGCAATAAATTTTCTATTCTATTCTATTCTAATTTAATACGTACTAATAATAATTTTCAAAAACTTTAAGCAGTGCCTTTTTTTTATTTCATGAAGGTCAACGACCTGTATTGCCAAGATATCTGGCATCTGGTTTTCTTATAACTGTTTGGTCCCTGACTGTGACAAGGCATTTTCACACAAGAAAAACATTTTTTTTTTCACACAAGAAAAACATTATTTTATACCGGTATACATACTGGTACCGGTATAAATACCGGTATACATATCGGTACCGGTATAAATGCCGGTACTACTGATACCGGTATAAATACCGGTATACATACTGGTACCGATATAAATACCAGTATACATACCGGTACCGGTATAAATACTGGTATACATACCGATATTATTACCGCAATACATACCGGTATAAATACCGTGATTTTTACTGGAAAACATATAAATACCGATATCGGTATACATACGGGTACCGGTATAAATACTGGTACCGGTTTAAATACCAGTATACATACTGGTACCGATATAAATACCGGTATACATACCGGTACCGGTATAAATACCGGTATTATTACCGCAATACATACCGACCGGTATAAAAACAGGTTCCGGTATAAATACCGGTATACATACCGGTACTGGTATAAGTACCGGTATACATACTGGTACCGGTATAAATACCGGTATAGAAACCGGTATTATTACCGAAATACATACCGGTATAAATACCGGTATTATTACTGGAAAACATACATAACGATACCGGTATACATACCGGTACCGGTATAAATACCGGTAAACATACCGATATGATTACTGGAAAACATACTGGTATAAATATCTATCTATCTATCTATAGCTGTCTGGTCCCTGACTGTGACAAGGCATTTTCACACAAGAAAAACATTTTTTTTCACACATGAAAAACATTATTTTATACCGGTATACATACTGGTACCGGTATAAATACCGGTATACATACCGGTAGCGGTATAAATACCGGTATACATACTGGTACCGATATAAATACCAGTATAAATACTGGTACCGGTATAAATACCGGTAAACATACCGGTACCGGTATAAATACCGGTAAACATACCGGTATTATTACCGCAATACATACCGGTATAAATACCGTTATTATTACTGGAAAACATATAAATATCGATATCGGTATACATACCGGTATACATACCGGTATACATACCGGTACCGGTATAAATACCGGTATACATACTGTTACCGGTATAAATACCAGTATACATACTGGTACCGATATAAATACCGGTATACATACCGGTACCCGTATAAATACCGGTATAAAAACCGGTACCAGTATAAATAGCGGTATGTATACCGGTACCGGTATGTATACCGGTATTTATACCATTGCCGGTATGTATACCGTATGTTTTATAAGTACCGGTATGTATTGCGGTAATAATACTGTTATTTATGAAACCTACCGGTATAAATACTGGTATACATTTCTGTACCGGTATACATACTGGTACCGGTATAAATACCGGTATATAATAATATAATAATAATATAATCGGTAGGTAATAATACCGGTATGTATACTGGTAATGATACCGGTACCAGTATAAATAGCGGTATGTATACCAGTACCGTTATGTTTACCGGTATTTATACCGGTACCGATATGTATACCGGTATTTATACCGGTACCGATATGTATACCGGTATTTATACCGGTATGTTTATAAATAACGGTATTATTACCGCAATACATACCGGTGTAAATACCGGTACTTATAAAACATACGGTATACATACCGGCACCGGTATACATACCGGTACCGGTATACATACCGCTATTTATACTGGTACCGGTATGTATACCGGTATTTATACGGGTACCGGTATGTATTGCGGTATTTATACCGGTATGTATTGCGGTATTAATACCGGTATGTATACCGGTATTTACACCGGTATGTATTGCGATAAGAATACCGGTATTTATAAAACATACCGGTAATACCGGTATTATAACTGGAAAGCATACCGGTATAAATAGAAAGAAAGAAAGAAAATTATTTATTAAACACTACAATACACTAGTAATGAAATAAAATAAAAGACTACTTAGTACCTAACACATACCTACGAAAAAACAAGTGAACAATACTAACAAAATACATAGGTACCTTAACACAAGGACCTATCTACCTATTGGGTTGGTACTAGACATGTGCGCCGACGTTAAAATCATCGGCGGCGGGCGCCGGCCTGAAATCGGCGGCGGCGGCGTGATTTCGGCGTGAACTCGGCGCGTAGGTATGAGTAATAAATAAATAATGCTGGACAATTCACACAGCATTATTTAGCCTCAAGCTAAGCAGAACTTGTGTTATGGGTACTAGATAACTGTTATACATAATAATATACGAAATTACGAATACATTAGGGGGTGAATTTCGAAACTTCGAAGTTTCGTAAATTCGAAGTTCATAGCCTTTATTGGCCATTTTTCAAGTTCGAATGCGGTGGCCACGAATTCGAATTTTTTAGTTTCTATTATTTACTTACGCAAATAAGGCACCTTACGCAGTCGCGTAACGCACACGTACTATGAAAGAGTAAGTGCGAGCTTTTTATTTCGGACTCTTGTGTAGACAAAAACAATATCATTGGAAAATTCTTTCTTATTATGGTTTAAGTCCATTGTCTATTACGTGGTTCGATAGTTATCTCAATAATCGATCACAGGCTGTGAAATTGGTAAAAAGTGATGGGTCAACTTTATTGTCGCAACCGATGCCTATTGTTCGCGGTGTTCCGCAAGGCTCTTTACTTGGACCTCTTCTTTTTATAATATACTGTGCGGATATGCCTAAGGTTATCACTAATTCTAACCTCCACTGCTATGCAGATGATGTGCAGTTATATATATCAGAGACACCTGATCAATTAGCACATGCTGTCCAACGGCTAAACATTGATCTAAACGCCATTGCAGACTGGTCTTCGCGCAATGCTCTCGTGTTAAACCCAACAAAGTCACAGTATATGGTCTTGGGTACCGAGTCTCAAATTCACAAACTTAATGTTGACCCTGATATAACGATCCAAGATTCAAAAGTGATTAGGGTAGAAGAAGCAAGGAATCTTGGAATTATCATTGACAGCCATCTTAGATTTGAGAATCATGTTCTTAACTTAGTAAAAACTTGTTTTTATCGTCTAAAGATACTGTACAAAATTAGGAATCAATTGTCTGAGGCATCTCGTATCGTCCTTTGTGAATCGCTGATTATCTCAAAATTAAATTATGGGGACATTGTTTTTGGTCCTCGGTTACTTGAAAGAACACAGCGAACTGTACAAAGAGTGCAGAATGCTTGTTGTCGCTTTTGCTTCAATATTCCGCCTCGTAGCCACATAACACCGTTCTTGAACAACATGTCCCTGTTAAACATGGAGTCACGTCGACTTCTGCACCTGGGAGGACTGGTCTTTGATATTATAAAGTTTGGAAAGCCTGAGTATCTGCACTCAAAACTTAATTTTGTTACTGATAAAAGGGCGTTACGCTCAGTCAGATCCGCACTACTCTATCACGATCACAAGACCGCAGCCTTCAGAGGAAGTTTTAGATACTCGGCAACGAAGTGCTGGAACAATATTCCTCCCCCGATCCGTAATGTTAAAACCAAGTACACATTTAAAATTCATTTTAAAAAGTTTTTGTTACACAAACAAATTGAGTGTATTCCTAAGCGCTTCGTTTGCCAAAACTAAACTTCCATCTGTTATCGCTTCGCACTGTTCTCATTTATATACATCACGTACTGAGGAGGCCAATGCCAATGTTCTAATATAAGGACTTAATTTTTACTACACAAACACAAACATTTAGTAGCTAGGTACACACACATAACACTTGAAACTCGTTCTGCTTGCTCTCAATGGGTTATGGCTTAAAATCAGTGTTTTGCTTCTTGAGCAAAATATTACGCTGAGCCATGGCCTTTTTGACATACTGCAGCACACACAAACAGTTTACTTAGATGTTAATATTGCTATTGTTTGTTTTATTTGTCTACTGCATTTTCTTATTGTCTATTTGTATTAGTGTACTATAAAATTGCTGTTTTCTGTATGTGTGTGTCTGAAGATGCAAATAAAGACTTATCTATATTATATATCTATATTATCTATCTATCTAAAATTCAATAGTTTTGCCTAGGTATACACAAAATATCAAATGTAGCCCTACAAGCGATCTTGTCTTCTGTCTACAGCACTAGTTCTTTAGTAAAAAAAGTTCTAAGGACATCTCGTTTGGTCCCACCTGGAATGTCATTAAAATTTAATTTTTAAACGAAGCTGGAACGGCTTGGCGCACTGCTTGCCCCGATGCTGCTCCCCCAAAATCACTTTTGTCCCAACGGCAATGGGACGAGTCCTGTGTCAGTTGACACGGAATTGTTTGTTACAAAAGTGCTCCAGCACTGCGGATCGTTCCCGCCTCGTGGCCGTTTCTACATAGGAGCCAGGACATTGGTTGCAAGCATTTCCTTCATAATTATAACACTGGTACTTTATTGGATCCCGTAACTTTCCGTATCGCAACATGTCATCGGTTGGGTGCAAGGTGTTGCGCGCCTCATCAATGCCAATGCCAGTGCGATACTGCTGTCGAACAGCTTGATCATCACGGATTATCGTGTACTAGGGCCGCCAGTCAGATATCTCGCCATGCCAACCGGCGACATCATCCGGCGGGCCTTTTTCATTGCTAACGTACCAGCTATTCTCAAACCGAATGGTCTGTTGCGTGACGATGGTAAGAGGCCCGACGGTATGACACTAATCCCATAGGAGTTGGGGAGGCCTATTGTGTGGGACGCTACATGCGTCGACACACTTGCGCCTTCCCATGTTCCGAGGACATACGTGAAGTCAGGTGCGGGGGAAGATTTCAGGTGCAAAATGTGCAGGTCTCGACAGAGCCTACACATTTGCTCCCCTTGGAGTCGAGACCACTGGTTCTTCGGGTTTCTTAAAAAATATCTGAGCGTTGAGTCGAAGCGACGCGTGACCCGAGAGCTGGTGAGTATATGGCGCAGCGCATCAGCATAGCCATACAGCGGCGCAATGCAGCCAGCGTCTTGGGGACGCTTCCGACTGTTATTGATATGGATCAGTTGAGCTACCTGTAGGCGAAGCACGGATATTATTCTCTAGGGTAGAATAGACATTATCGACATCGCATCGTCATACATTGCGTACATTATAGAAGAAAAAGGAACGATTTTCAAACCATTTACGCAATCGATGACAAAGTGACGTAATTTTTATCTATTCTACCCTAGAAAACAATCCCCGTGCTCGCCCTGCTGTAGATTGTTTGCAACAGTCTGTAGTTAGCTCAATTGCTTCTATTGTAATTATCACAGATCATAATCAACGAAAATTATAGAAGTAGGTTAACCATTTCTCTGCCAGGCTTCAGCGATTCGACCCGGAAAGGCGCTTCGTCGCTGCTATACGTGCAGTGCAAGCGCGTCGGTGACACTTATGTGGAGCGTAATCAAAGTATTTTCGTATGTTTTGAATAAGTAAATCCTTTTCCGATTCTAACTCTATCTGTAAAGGGATTCGCAGATCTCGAGAATAAAAGTTATATTTTCTATCTCAACTTCGAACTTTCGAAATTGAGTTTCCGAATTTCGAAAGCCAGTTTCGAAATTGAAAAATACATATAAAGCCTGACGTTTCGTACCCCTAACAGTGTTTGTGCTTTTGTGGTAACTTTGTAAGTTTTTGAAATTAATTAAATGCAATTAATACTATAAATTTAGTCTGAATCTTTCTTGTGGAATTGTCTTGGTATTCGTTAAAGTTTATATTCGTACGGTGTCATCTTCATTTATAATCGGCTTCTATATCAGTCTGAATCAGCGGCGACTTCTGATACCGTTCGGTTTGGGGTGGTTTTTGACATCGCGGCACCCTTTGACATCGTGGCGCGGCGCGGTTCTTCTTTGACTACAACTTGGTTATAGGTAGCAGGTGTCGCACAATGTAATAATTAATAAAATTACGGAGTTTTCAAAGCGTCTAAAAGAATACGTTCCACGCCGAATTCACGCCGATTGGCTGATCGGCGGCGGCGGCGTGGAAAATTTGCCGGCGGCGGCGGCGGGTCGGCGCGGCGCACATGTCTAGTTGGTACCAAGTAGCCCACTCAGCAATCCGACGTGCGCGTGTGTGTAGGTCTAATAGGTCCTGACTCAGCTTGTTGCTCAAACACAAAAACCTAGGGTAGGTGTTTTGTGAAAGAGCGCTGGTTTTCAGTCAGGACCAGGTAGGGTAGGAAATACTGGTATACATACCGTTACCGGTATAAATACCGGTATACATACCGGTACCGGTATAAATACCGTTATACATACCAGTACCGGTATACATACCGGTATACAGACCGGTACCAGCATAAATAGCGGTATATATACTGGTACCGGTATTTATACCGGTATGTTATCCGGTAATAATACCGGTATTTATACCGGTATGTTTTATAAATGTTTTATAAATACCGGTACCGGTATGCATACCGGCATTTTTACTGGTACCGGTATGTATACCGGTATTTATGCCGGTACCGGTATGTATACCGGTATTTATACCGGTATGATTTTCAGTAATAATACCGGTATTTATACCGTTATTTATACCGGTATGTTTTATAAATACCGGTATTATTATCGCAATACATACCGGTGTAAATACCGCTATACATACCGGTATTATTACTGCAATACATACCGGTATAAATACCGGTATATATACCGGTACCCGTATAAATACCGATATACATACCGGTACCAGTATAAATAGCGGTATGTATACCGGTACCGGTATGTATTCCGGTATTTATACCGGTACCGATATGTATACCGGTATTTGTACCGGTGCCGGTATGTATACCGGTATTCATACCATTATCGCAATACATACCCCCATAAATCAGTTCACATGGGATAAAAATCACCTTTAAACGTTTCCATAGAAACAACGCGTGCAAAGCCGCGGGCATAAACTAGTAGTAAATAAACGCAGCCCGCCGCCGCCGCCGCGCCGGCGGCGTGGCCAGTGCGCGGTGTGGCCCCGTGCGTGCAACGCATTGAGGGATGTGGATATTTCGACCACGGCGGCCAGTCTCATCGACCAAGATGCGCAGGACATATTATAGTGCACAAGTGTGTGCGCAAACATAGGTGCACTCTCTATGCCCTCACTCTCATAATCCGATAGGACGGCAGACCGACACGGCCGGGGAGAGGTCAAGCGATAGACCAACGGCTTAAGCCGTCTAACACCGCCAACTTGCTAGAAAAGACCAAATAATACAAATCTTGGCCCGACCCGGGATTTGAACACGGGACCTCATTTTCAGCGGTTGAACAAGCGACCACTAGACCAACGAGGCAGTCGGATAAAAGTAAATGTCCTGCCACAGAAATAATAGATACCTACATTTACTCTACGTTTATTCCAAAATGTTTAAAAATAAATGTCCATCCGTGCGAAGCCGGGTCGGGCCGCTAGTTATTACATATAATTGCAACTTGGCTCAGCTAAGCAAACGGTTATACGAAATAAAACTTCGAAACGCACGAGTCACACGACTGTCCGGTCTCACTCGCTCGACTAGAACGGAACTGGCTCGATAGAATCTGCAGCTGAGCCGAGAGCTATTTATAGTTTTCTCATTTCGGTACTCTTATTTTAAAATTACGCTACTGCTAAAAATAAAGCTATCGCTATTTTTCGGTATCGGAATATAACGGTACCGTTATATAAGGATATCGTAATATAACGGTATGACGTCATACCGTTAACCTTTTCATACCGGTATTTTCCGGTTATTCAAGCCCTGGTCTGGCGCAGAGCATCAGCATTGCCATACAGCGGGGCAATGCAGCCAGCGAGCGTCTTAGGGACGCTTCCGACTGGTATTTTTATAGATCAGTTGAGCTATCTGTAGATTGTTTGCAACAGTCTGCGTCTGCAGTGAGCTTAATTGTTTCAATTGTAAATACTACATTTTTAATTACTTACCTAATCAATTTGTTTGCAACAGTCTGCAGTTAGCTTAATTGTTTCTATTGTAAATACTAGTTCTAATTTATTTCTATTATTTTATTGTAATTTTCTTTGTGAATAAAGGCTTCTGACGGCCTTTAAAAAAATATTACTTAATATTAATATTTATTTTCCTTCTTGATGGTATCATAATTTTTCGGGAGCTATGTGTGAATTTTGTTTAGGTATTAAATTTTACTGTTATGTTACTCGTATATTGCAATGTGTTTGTGTTGATATAATTATTATTTTGTGTCTATTTTTTATATGAATAGTGTTCTGCTGTGAAGTTTTTATTGTGAAAGTGTTGTTATATTGTCTAGAGATCACGTTCTATTGTACGAGAGATGTAGTGGTTTAGGAATCGAAGAGCTCAGGCTAAGTGGTGGTGTTATATCCATAAGGTCAAATAAATAATCTATAATTTGTAATACAGAGCACAATGCTAGAATATAACCATGGCCTAAAACATTGCAGTAACTCGTAAGTGAACCACGCTACGAGTGCGCTCTATGAACGACGCTCTGCAATCAGTGCAGCCAGCATTATTTGTTTATTTATTTATTTATTATGCCTGATTTGCCTGAATCTGTCCAACTTTACAAGGATAACAATAATGATAATAATAAAAAGCTTTATTGCAGGCAAGATTACTATAAAGTAGGTACTTAAATACTAACTATCGTATCCCGCAATTGGCGGTCTTATCCCTTGGCAGAGATTTCTTCCAGACGACCATAATTAAAGGAACCCTATTTCCTATATTTAAGGCTACCTATGAGCTAGCTAGTTGTAGCTAGCTGTGTAGTAGTTGGACCAATCCACCGTCTGTGAGTCGGACAGCGGAGGTTTTTCACTATCCCCCGAACTAGTTGGTAACTGTATCTCAAGGGGTAGTAAACGGTCATCTGCGCTAGCCTCTCTGCCGGTTAGCCTATCTCAACTCGAGGATAAAATTAAAACAGATACCCACTGAAAAATAGAGTAGGTTTTGTAACATGAACTCCCATTTGACCATGACGACCTCCGTGGCGCAGCGGGCGAAGGTCCACCTGCGACGCATGAGGTTGCGGGTTCGATTCCCGCCTCGAAACAAATTTGTGTACGATCTGCAGAAATTTGTTCCGTTGGTCTGGGTGTTTTCTATGTATAATAAAAAATATCTATCTATGTAATGTATTGTATTAAGTATATCAGTTATCTAGTACCCATAACACAAGCTCTGCTTAGCTTGGGGCTAGATAATTAAATAGTGTGAATTGTCCAGCATTATTTATTTATTATTTAAAAAAGTCTGAACGCAATCCCGAACTAGGAGGTTAGGTAGGTATAGGTTCCGAGATCCTGAATCTAGACCAAAGCAATTTAGAATAGGTAATACACTCACCACCAACCGAGACATCGTGGAAGCCGTGGTTCTTCACTCACTGTGATGCAGCCCGTTCAACCTCCATCTTATAATGTCTGTTAATTGCAGCAGGCACATGTTTTTTTTATAATCCTTGTTAGCTGTCACGTGTTTCAGGACAATAATAATTGGACTAGTTAGCTAGACAATGAAATGGTGTTACTTAGCTAATAATTAATAGATGAATCAATAGGATGTGAAAATTATTAACATTGTTTGTGTGAAAGGCGCGTGTTTAACTCGGGCGAATTATCATGACACCTGACTCGAATAACGTTTTTCCAAAGTAGGTCGAATCGGAAGTATTTTTTTAGTGAATAAACTACAATTTAGTTGTTTTCGGATTTTTTCGTTTACTTGTGCTGTAAAACCTTGCTTCTTGCCAAATTTTATGATTCTAGGTCAACGGGAAGTAAGTACCCTATGGTACCTAGGTTTTGGTCCATGACCAGAATCGAAAGTAATTTTTTTTGGTGAACTAACTAGGTAGGTACAAATTTGTGGTTTATGGATTTTTTCCTTTACTAAGACCTTGCTTCTTACATTATTTGCACATTTAAACAGTTTTATATTATTTTACATAATAATTTATGTAAATTTTTACGTTAGTAACGTAAGCATAATTCAGACTCGCAATTCATGTTAAAATCTGTAATTTTCCTAGGGATTTGTACATCTCCATTCGATAGCGTAGTTCCACGTCCCCACGATAGAGGCGCTGTACCATATAATATGGAACAAGAAGACATCAAGATCATTACTAACGTCATATGAGCTCGGGGCTCTTTTTTGTGATTTTAATAATAGGTCAGGAGTCAGATACATATCTACCTCTCGAGGTCAAGTTGCTTGATAAGAAAACGTTTTTGTGTCATAATATTACTTTTATTTTCTTAAAATTTTTAGGTGCGGGAATGGATTTCATTTTCAATTTGATGCGAATCACCAAACTTGCCATCAAATCCATGTTGTGGTTGAATTTGGCCGCCGAGGCTGCCCTGTCCTCCGATTCCGATTCCAGCGTGGCCGTGTCCATCGTGGTTGTGTACTCCTTCGAGGCCACCCCCGATTCCGATTCCAGCGTGGCCGTGTCCATCGTGGTTGTGTACTCCTTCGAGGCTACCCTGTGCTCCGATTCCGATTCCAGCGTGGCCGTATCCATCGTGGCTGTGGCCGTATCCATCGTGGTTGTGTACTCCTTCGAGGCCACCTCCGATTCCAATTCCAGCGTGGCCGTGTCCATCGTGGCTGTGGCCACCGCCGAGGCCACCGCCGATGCCACCACCGAGGCCACCGCCATGGCTACCGCCGAGGCCACCGCCGATGCCGCCACCGACGCCAATGCCAGCATCGCCGCCGCCATACCCACTGCCGTATGCGTGCGGGTAGCCTGCAAAGCCACGAGTTTGTGGTTTTAGTTAATTTACAATAGCTCCGTTATGTTTAATATTAGCAGCTCTGGGATAAGGGAGAGAAAGGGGGGCTCGATTTATATCAATATAATTATTATAAAACTTTGAAATCCGTTATTAACACTAAATTATTTTATCACTAAATTAATGATCACGGAATAACTACTTTAGCATATAATTATCTATAGGGTGCTTCGAAACATGTAACAGGGAAGGACCGGTAATTTTTAGGAGGTGGCGGTGTCGACTTTTGGGCAGGAGGCCTATGTATAGCATTTCGGCTGACATAATGATGATGAATGAGGAAGGAATACTCACTGTGGCACGCTGCAGCCATCAGCAGCACAATGCAAGAAGTCTGAAAACAAAACATCCAACATTATCTTTGAGGAAACTGTAGGTATAATGAACACTTCAGTATTTACAAAAAATTGCATAAAAAGGGACAAGTCGCCTGCAGGTCAGT
This sequence comes from Eupithecia subumbrata, assembly GCA_949316285.1. Taxonomy (NCBI): domain Eukaryota; kingdom Metazoa; phylum Arthropoda; class Insecta; order Lepidoptera; family Geometridae; genus Eupithecia; species Eupithecia subumbrata. Next base: position 13,227,860 of record OX438630.1, on the reverse strand, counting down.
TTTTAAGCGGGCGAGATGTTTCCTAACCCTAAAAACGTCTCTCAACGTTATCCCCATTTTCCTCCACCTAGATTTTCCCACTGACTCTAAGATTTTCTTCTTGAACAGACATTATAATCAGAAAATGTAAAAACCCTTTTAACCATAGCATAAAGTTGAAAGACTCTTAACACTATGATTATAAGTAAAGGGCACAGATAAAGGACAGACAGAGCGCACCTTGCAAATAGAAAACAGTCGACAAACAAAAGAGCATCAAACAAAGAGTGGAACGAACTTTCTGGCTCTGCTTTCCCGGTAGAGAAGGTGCAATCGAATGACTAGTTCCTTCTGGGAAGGCAAACTTTCATTTTACCATTTGCAACAAGAAAAAAAATTCAAAATTTGAAAAACCCCCCTACAGTTTTTCTTGAAACATGGCTACACTCGGGATAAAATTATCTATGACACAAAAAAAACTAAACGAAAATCGGTTCATTCGTTTGGGAGCTATGATACCACAGACAGACACGTTAAACTTATAACACCCCTCTCTTTTTGCGTCGGTGGTTAAAAAAGTGTTAAACAATATTTTGTTTTCAGAGTTAATAAGTTGCTTCTGGGAAAACGTAACTCATCTCAGGCCAATTCTTCACTTTCTTTAGTAAGATGATGATCAAACGCAAAAAAGTGTTAAAATATACAACGTGGATCAATTTTTGTATGGTTAGCTTGCCTAAGCTATGTTTTGGAAGACTTGAGGTAAAAAAAGTTATGGAAGTTACCTATTACATAAGGTCGACACTGAAAAGCAGTGTGTCCAAAATCCAAAATGCCGGCTGTTTTACCATACCTGGATACCCTCTGTCTAGACTGGTTTAGTAAGGTATCAGATGATTCTAATACCTTAGTAAACCAGTCTAAAAAAATCATTCTGATAAATTTTAATTTTATAAGACCGTAAAGGAAATTTTGGGAAAGCACATTTATTGGCAACCACAAAAACACCCAAAAAAATATTTTTAAGTGAAACAAAAAAACACAAATCACTTACTATGAACATCATTTTGAAGGCGTCTATGTTGCAATTATTAGAGGCAAATCTTTATATACTAATAGCTATCTAAAAGTGTGACCTCTGATTTTTTACATAATACCTATCTAATTTTAGCGTTCCTTAATCATTTTGTAGATATGCATACCTACCTATTTTAAGAAGAAAAATAATATAATTTTGTTTCGACTTTGCTTGGTTAGATAAGAACACAATTTCCAGAATTTTGGATGATTCGTTTCTGAAAAAAACATATAAAACACCACTCTGAAAACGGTGACTTTCCTACGCAAAAACATTGAGCAGAATAGACTTTTTCACTCATGTGGAACATAAGATAGTTGTTCGAATAATTGATTATCCATACGCAAATAATTCTTGAATTCGTTCGGAAAATTTTGTCGTAATTCTGCAATCTCCTTGAGGCACTCTCAGTAAAAAAAAGTCGAGCGGGTCGAGATCTAGGGACCGTGGTGAATACAGAATGGTCCTCAAGCGTCCGATCCACCTGCGATGATAATAATATGCTTCGCCGAGGAACTTCCTCACATTCTGGTGGTAATGCGCGGGGCAACCGTTACATTATTCTTCTATCTTCCGACGAAACGTTCTCTAACAGATATAACGACTTCTTTTACTGGGGTGCCTCAAGGAGATGTTAACACGGAGCCCATTACCTCAATTAAGCAGCTGCGTGAGCGAATACACATCTTTTCATCATCATTTGCATCTTTTCTAAGATGCAGGGCATGCATAAGTGCTAGTTGGTAATTATTGTAAGAATTCCAATTCATTATGGAAGTTTTAAACCTACTTGTAATTTTAAAAAAATCTTCGACTCATCTTAACTTAGGATTATTCTTTGCATGGTAAGTTGGAAATACCAAGTGTTACACCATTTCTGAATCTCATTGAAGTGGGCAAATTTTTATTAGTCGTTGACTCAGGTGGCCATGGTGTTTTAGTTTTTAGTTTTTTTTTAGTTTTTATTTATTCGGGGTAACAAACAATTACACTCTTAGCATAATTAAATATATACTTATTCTAAGTGTTATTCTATAAGTGCAATCAGCACCGTTACCCTCTTATAGGCATAAAAATAAAAACAAGGCAGAAATTATTATGGTTAAGTAGGTACCTACTAATAAGTAAGGAACACAGACAATAGATGTATTCTTCCACTACAATCCCCGCGCGCGGGATAACTGCGTTGGAAATAACAAGCATAAATAATAATGTTATGTTACAAACAAATTTATTTACCTACTTGTAGCCTAGTAATTGTAGCCTTTTCGGCTTTTTTTTTAAATAAAAATAAAAGAAAACCAAAATTAAAAGAGAACAAAAATTAAATCTGTTAAAGTCGTTAAGACCGCGCGCGAGTACATAGTGGATTACGTACATACCTACTATGCCAGACTCCCACAACATTACCTATAGGATAGGAATATGGAGATAGGAAATGGACAAGAGCGTCAATTGTGCTCTCTTGACCAGTGTTCCATTGGAACTTTGATTTATTTTGAATTTTTATTATGAGTTAGTGATAATTTTAATTGTGATATTAATTTTTAATTTTAGTATTGAATTGGTTAAGCATGTTGTAAAAGAAAAAGTGTTCTTTTGGCACAAATATGGCAGTTAGTATATTTTGATAGCACAGTTATCAAAAAATGCTGTAATAAAAACAGATTAAGAAAATCCCTTGATTTGTAACCTTGGCATCGAAAAAATTGTATAAAGGTAAAATATATAAGTTGAAAATTTCGAAAATGTTCAATAAATCGAAAACCGTGAGACTTTTACTGGGTAAAATTTTTAATTTTTTGAGCAGATCTCACCCGTAGGTAAACCACTCTTTATGACACACCTTGTATAAATAAAGCCTATATTTCTGAGGGACAATGTATTCATTCTAATAGTGAAAGAATTTTTGAAATCGGTTCAGTAGTTTTCAACCGACGAAAAACGGAGGAGGTTCTCATGTCGACGCGTATATTATATTTTTTATGACCACGCATAACTTTTTACAGAGTAGTCCGATTTCGATAATTCTATTTTTTATTGGAAAGGATATACACCAAAGTTGATCTCATTTAAATTTGAAAAAAAAAAAACAATCCTATGGGTGGGAAAACAGGGGACGATTGATTGTTCACTCACTGATTGTTGATTTGACCACGCATAACTTTTTACAGAGTAGTCCGATTTTGAAAATTGTTTTTTTTTATTGGATAGGGTATACTTGTAGCTTGCAACATTCAAAACATACATGGATAAAATCTATCACTTGCAAGTAAGCCTTTTAAAATTAATTTTACCCAAAAAAATCAAACAACTTTCATACGACAGTTTAGAAATTATTTTTAAATATACAAACGTCTTACCTGTACAGGAAAAAATATTCCTTGCCCTTTTGAAAGAACAATATAATAATAAAGAAATCTTAATGCCCGTATCTCACAAAATAACTACCAGGAAAATAACACAAGATAAAGTCAAAGTTTTATATTATTTAACATAATATTGTATGTAAATTTTTACTTTAGTAACGTAAGCATCATTCAGACTCGCAATTCATGTCAAAATCACAGTCAAAATCTGTAATTTTCCTAGGGATTTGTACATTTCCGTACGATATTAACGTAAAGCGATCGGGAGCATAGTTCCACGTCTGCACGATAGACGTGCTGTACCAAATTTTATGGAAAAAGAAGACGTCAAGATCATTAATAAATTATGCATTTATGTGAGTAGTATATTTTATAAATATCTATGTGTGTATTTTATTTATGTTAATGTTACGATTAATTGTATTTTTCCTTATTCTTTTTTCTAGCACTACCTACAAAATTGTTGTTCACACTACCCAAAGGTTAGCAGGTAGAGAATGCTATCTAGCATTATGTTCGCCTATGTACAACTTTTGTGCAATAAAGTATATTCTATCTATCTATCTATCTATTAATAATGTCATATGAGCTTTTTTGAGATTATAATAATAGGACTGTCAGATATAAATCTACCTCTCGGGGTCCAGCTGCTTGATAAGAAAACGTTTTTGTGTCATAATATTACGTTTATTTTCTTAAAATACTTAGGTGCGGGAATGGATTTCATTTTCATTTTGATGCGAATCACCAAACTTGCCATCAAATCTGTTGTGGTTAAATTTGGCCGCAGAGGCTACCCTGTCCTCCAATTCCGATTCCAGCGTGGCCGTGTCCATCGTGGCTGTGTACTCACTAGAAGCCAATTCCGATTCCGATTCCAGCGTTGCCGTGTCCATCATGGTTGTGTACTCCTTCGAGGCCACCTCCGATTCCGATTCCAGCGTGGCCGTGTCCTTCGTGGCTGTGTGCTCCTTCGAGGCCACCTCCGATTCCGATTCCAGCGTGGCCGTATCCATCGTGGCTGTGGCCGTATCCATCGTGGTTGTGTACTCCTTCGAGGCCACCTCCGATTCCAATTCCAGCGTGGCCGTGTCCATCGTGGCTGTGTACTCCTTCGAGGCCACCTCCGATTCCAATTCCAGCGTGACCATGTCCATCATGGCTGTGTGCTCCTTCGAGGCCACCTCCGATTCCGATTCCAGCGTGGCCGTATCCATCGTGGCTGTGGCCGTATCCATCGTGGTTGTGTACTCCTTCGAGACCACCTCCGATTCCAGCGTGGCCGTGTCCATCGTGGCTGTGTACTCCTTCAAGGTCACCTCCGATTCCGATTCCAGCGTGGCCGTGTCCATCGTGGTTGTGTACTCCTTCGAGGCCACCTCCGATTCCGATTCCAGCGTGGCCGTGTCCATCGTGGTTGTGTACTCCTTCGAGGCCACCTCCGATTCCGATTCCAGCGTGGCCGTGTCCATCGTGGTTGTGTACTCCTTCGAGGTCACCTCCGATTCCGATTCCAGCGTGGCCGTGTCCATCGTGGTTGTGTACTCCTTCGAGGTCACCTCCGATTCCGATTCCAGCGTGGCCGTGTCCATCGTGGTTGTGTACTCCTTCGAGGCCACCTCCGATTCCAGCGTGGCCGTGTCCATCGTGGTTGTGTACTCCTTCGAGGCTACCCTGTGCTCCGATTCCGATTCCAGCGTGGCCGTATCCATCGTGACTGTGGCCGTATCCATCGTGGTTGTGTACTCCTTCGAGGCCACCTCCGATTCCAATTCCAGCGTGGCCGTGTCCATCGTGGCTATGGCCAAACCCATCGTGGCTATGTACTCCTTCGAGGCTGCCCTGTGCTCCGATTCCACCTTGGCTATTTCCGAATAGCCCGAGGCCACCGCCGAGGCCACCGCCATGGCTACCGCCGAGGCCACCGCCGATGCCACCACCGAGGCCACCGCCATGGCTACCGCCGAGGCCACCGCCGATGCCACCACCGAGGCCACCGCCATGGCTACCGCCGAGGCCACCGCCGATGCCGCCACCGAGGCCAAACCCAGCATCGCCGCCGCCATATCCACTGCCGTATGCGTGCGGGTAGCCTGCAAAAACACGAGTTTGAGGTTGTAGTTAACTTACAAAAGCTCAGTTATGTTTATTATTAGCAGCTCTGGGATAAGGAAAAGAAACGGGAGCTCGATTTAAATCCGTATAATAATTATAAAACTTTGAAATCCGTTATTAACATTTAATTATTTTATCACTAAATTAATGATCTCGGAATAACTAGGTATTTAGTTATTCCGCATGAAATTAGTTATGGCGCATGAAACTGTGCTGAAATATTGAAAAGCTCAAAACTCAAATCATGGTAAATATCCCGTTGTAAATAACTTTCGCATATAGGTAATTATTTATAGGGTGCCACGAAACATGTATACATATGTATAAAGTCATGTATTATTGAAGGACCGGTCATTTTAGGAGGTGGCGGTGTCGATTTTTGGGCAGGAGGCCTATGTACAGCATTTCCGCTGACATAATGATGATGAATGAGGAAGGAATACTCACTGTGGCACGCTGCAGCCATCAGCAGCACAATGCAAGAAGTCTGAAAACAAAACAACCAACATTATAAATAAATAAATAAATAATGCTGGAAAATCCACACAGCACCATCTAGCCCCAAAGTAAGCTACTCAAAGCTTGAGTTATGGGTACTAGATAACTGATATATTTAAGACATTATATAGATAGATAGATTTTTTTATGGTACATAGTAAACACCCAGACCAACGGAACAAATTTCTGCAGATCGTAAACAAATTTGTTCCGAGGCGGGAATCGAACCCGCAACCTCTTGCGCCGCAGGCGGACTCACGCCCGCTGCGCCACTGAGGTCGATTATCTTTGAGGAAACTGTAGGTATAATGAACACATCAGTATTTACAAAAAATTGCATAAAAAGGGACAAGTCGCCTGCAGGCCAGTGTTTAAGCGGGCGAGATGTTCTGTAACCCTAAAAACGTCTCTCAACATTATCCCCGTTTTCCTCCTAGAGTTTCCTTACTGAAACTGAGATTTTCTTTTTATCTTTTATTTTTGTCTTAAGACATTACAATCAGAATGAAAAAACCCTTTAACCATAGCATAAAGTTGAGCGATACGTACTCTTACACTACGAGTAAGGCATAAGTAGGGCACGGAGTGATTTAATTTGTGTTAGTGATTTAAGTTTCACTATGTGGACACGCGTAAAAATCTTGGCGTGTCAAGATGACGAAATAATAAGTGGTACTAATTTTGAGTTTCACCAACTGGACACACGAGTATCCTGTCGCTTGTGTCGAGTTAGTGAATAACCCAGATAAACGACAGAGCGCGCCTCGCAAATAAAAACAGTCGACAATCAAAAGAGCATCAAACAAAAAGTGGAAGGAACTTCCTGGCTCTGCTTTCCCGGTAGAGAAGGTACAATCGAGTGATTAGTTCATCCTGTGAAAGCGAACTTCAACTTCATTTTACCATTTGCAATAACATGAACAAAATTCAAAATTTTAAAAACCCCCCGACAGTTTTTCTTAATTATCTATGACACAAAAAAAATTAAGCGTAAACGTACGGTTCATCCGTTTGGGAGCTAAGATACCACAGACAGATACACAGATACACAGACGACACGTTAAATTTATAACACCCCGCTCTTTTTGCATCGGGGATTAAAACTGTGTTAAACAATATTTTGTATTCAGAGTTAAAAAGTTGCTTCTGGGAAAGCGTAACTCATCTCAGGCCACATCTTTCTTAAGTGAGATGATGGTCAAACGCTTTATCGTAAAAAAAAGTGTTAATATTTACAATGGGGATCAATTTTTGTACGGTTAGCTTGCCTAAGCTATGATTTGGGAGACTCGAGTCAAAAAAAGTTAAGGAAGTTATTACATAAGGCCGTCACTGAAAAGCAGTGTGTCCAAAATGCCGGCTGTTTTACCACACCTGAATACCCTCTGTCTAGACTGGTTTAGTTAGATATCAGATGATTCTAATACCTTAGTAAACCAGTGCAGAAAAAATTTTTTTTTGATGAATTTTAATTTTATAAGACCGTAAAGGAAATTTAGGGAAAGCACATTTATTTGCAACCACAAAAACACCCAAAAAATATTTTTAAGCGAAACAAAAAAACACACATCACTTACTTTGAACATCATTTTGAAAGCGTCTATAATGCAATAGTATGAGGCAAATCTTTATATACTTATAGTTATCTAAAAGTGTGACCTCTGATTTTTTACATAATACCTATATAATTTTAGTGTTCCTGTAATCTTTTTGTAGATATGCATATCTACCTATTTTATGAAGAAAAATACAATAATTTGTTTTGTCTTTGCTTGGTTAGGTTACAACGCAATTTCCAGCAGAATTTTGGATGATTCGTTTCTGAAAAAAACATGTGAATCACCACTCTCGCTTGAAAACAGTGACTTTCCTACGCAAAAACATTGAGGAGGATAGACTTTTTCACTCATGTGGAACATTAGATAGTTGTTCGAATAATTGATTTATCCATACGCAAATAATTCTTGAAATCGTTCTGATAATTCTGTCGTAATCCTGCAATCTCCTTGAGGCACCCTCAGTAAAAAACTAGAGCGGGTCGAGATCTGGGGACCGTGGTGGCCTCAGAATAGTTCTCAAGCGTCCGATCCACTTACGATGATATGCTTCGCCGAGGAACTCCCCACATTCTGGTGGTAATGCGCGGGGCAACCGTCGAGCTGCACTCACATTATTCTTCTATCTTCCGAAGAAACGTTCTGTAACAAAAATAACGACTTCTTTTATTAGGGGTGCCTCAAAGAGATTATTTTTTTGTTTTTGAAAGGATATACCCCGAAGTTAATCCCATTTTAAGGGAGAAAATCCCGCCCTAAGAGTACGAAGAGAGGGGATTTTTGATTGTTCACTCACTGATTGTTATGTTTGACCACGCATAACTTTTTACAGAGTAGTCCGATTTTGATAATTTTTATTGGATAGAATATCCCTTGAAATTGGTGTTCCATATAAATAAATAAAAAATCTTACCCTTAGGGTGACAAAATAGGGGTGATTTATTGTTAAGGTATTTTAATTAAATAGGTAGTTACCTAAATTTTTTTGTAATTTATGAAAGTAGGATTACATAACAGTTAATACCAAAAGTGAGGTCTGTGGTGTATCAAAAACTCAACAATCATTAAGGTATACCTAAATTAGTTGAAGGACTTAACTATTAAGGTTAAATATTTTTATTATTTTCTCAGTTTTTTGGGCGGTTTAATTTTTTTTTTTTAAATTTTATTGAGTTTGTTCGTTACAAACATACAAAAACACAAATCTTTCCTCTTTATAATATTAGCGTAGATAACGACGCTGCGTACACTGCATACGTTAGATAGATAGATATACTCTAACATAAATGACCAAATCAAACATTTGCACGACTAATACGTCAAATATAGTGATACCTACCCTAATCTAAAACCTTCATTGTTAACCTATATTTAAGCTAATAAATACTATTTCATTTCATTTAAAAGATTTATTCGACACTGCAAGACATAATAACACAGAGAAACTTAAGAATAATTATTGATGGAACACAGCTTGGGAACAATAAATAATAATAAACCATTTAAAAAGTATAGATTTGTAAAAATTGTGTGTGTGCTGCAGCCTGTCGAAAAGGCAATAACTCAGCGCAAAGCTTTGCTCGAATAGTTAAACACTGTTTTTCAGCATTCGGTATTCAGTGATAATCAGCAGTGACGTAATTCTAGATGTAATAATAATAAACCTTTCTGAGTTTATCAGGGACGTGGTAAGTTTTTACCTACGTAAAACCGGTAGGACTACGTACATGTTCTTGGAGTTTAAAAAAAAGTATTATTTTCGCAATCGTTTTTAGGGTATCGAGATCGGAGATCGATTTCGAAACCCTTATGGTCGCTTTGTCTGCCCTTTTTCCCTCCTTAATATCCCCTATCACCGAAGTATGCAGAGAGATCCATCAGTGAAATGTAGATTGGTACCTACCTACTACTTTAAGGTATTGATTGAATTGCGAAGTCTCTAACCGGTACCTTTAGGTACATTTTTTTTGTATAATTGACTAACATGCGAATTCCTCGGCGCGCGAGATACACTCGTAGGTACTTGACGAAACGAAGAAAATTTTTGACTTTTTATGTAACTCTAGTTTCTTACCACGGGATCCCGTTAGTACTGAGATCTAAACAGAGAAACCCGCTAGGTTATAGACTAAACGTATTATTACATAGTATAAAACAAAGCCGCTCCCGCTGTCTGTCTGTCCCTATGTATGCTTAAATCTTTAAATTTACGCAATGGATTTTGATGCGATATTTTTTAAAGATAGAGTAATTCAAGAGGACGGTTTATATGTATAAATTACCTGACATCTTCGTTGACTCACCTAACTCAAAGAGATAGAAACTTTTTATTAATTTGTAATTTTTAGGGTTTCGAAGATCGAAGATCGGTTTCGAAACCCTTATGGTCTCGCTTTGTTTGTCCTTTTTTCCCTCCTTAATAACTCAGCAACTACTGCAGCTATCAACTTGAAATTTAAAATAATACATTTCGTGCGCCTGTACAGATTTAAAGAAAAATAAATGAAAAATGAATATGAATATTTTCCATACAAATTGTGATGCCGAAATTTTAAAAGATACCTACAGGGTCATGTGGGGTATCAAATGAAAGGTATTGGTTTGTACGTTTCAAAACAGTTTTTTAAATTTCTGTAGATTTCATACTTTTTGAAATATTTTTTAAAAAGTCGAAAAAATACCCATTCCCCTATCTCCGAAGTTTGCAGAGCGATCCGTTTAAAATGTATGGAGCGTTTGTAGATATGGATCTATATTTTGCACGAAAAATAAACACTTTTTGAAAAATGGTCAAAATGGAATAATTTAATATAGTGCATTTAATATAGATCAATATGGCCCTTTACAGCATGTAATTTAAATGAATATTTTCGAATATATCACAGATTTAAAATGTAGGGACATAGCGGTTGCAGCGGTACCGGCCGGGGGGCCGATTCTGTAGTATATTCAGCATTGCACCCGTGTGAAGCCGGGGTGGGTCGCTAGTAATTTTTAACTTTAGTATATGTGTAGGCTTAGATAGTATAGTATAGTTATAGTAGTAGTATAGTAGTAGTTATAGTATAGTATAGTAGTAGTTATAGTATAGTTTAGTAGGTACCTATAGTTATAAATCAGTACTACGGATGTAAACAAGATTTTGGCGCGTTTGTTATCGTGTCGGTTATCTATTTTAGGTCAAGTTTAGGTCGAAAAAGCTTAGGTCATGCATGTGTTGATGATATTGATTACCTACTAGCAACCCGCCCCGGCTTCACATGGGTATCAAAGTCGTTAAATAAAGCTTTAACAGGAATAATTCCGTGTTTCATTATTTTCATCAAACTCTATCCATTGATAAAGAAATCTAAAGTTTTTGTTTTTATTCGGCGGGACTTGAACCCGCATCCTTCCGTCAGTCGTCAAACGTAAGTTAAGTCTTTGAACAGGAATGGATAAACTTTAATGTTTCCCCTGTAGGTGGAGCTAACGGCGCTACAGTCCGTAGAAAGTCGCAAAGATTTTCGACTCCAGCGTCACTTGACCTCGTAGTGTAGTTGGTTAGCACATTCCGGTACTGACGGAAGGATGCGGGTTCAAGTCCCGCCCAAGTCAAATTTTTTTGCGATATTATTTAATTTGATAGAGAAATCTTTATCATCATGTCTCAATGAAGACTAGGCGTGCCGACGGGGAACTACGCAAACTCTGCTGTCTGTCTGTCTGTCACTTTTTCACGCCTTAACTAAACGGTTAAACGGATCTTAATGAAAGGCACAAATTAAATTTAGAAAGAAAGATGAAAGAAAGAAAATCAATGTTTCCCCTGTAGGTGGAGCTAACGGCGCTACAGTCCGTAGAAAGTCGCAAAGATTTTCGACTCCAGCGTCACTTGACCTCGTAGTGTAGTTGGTTAGCACATTCCGGTACTGACGGAAGGATGCGGGTTCAAGTCCCGCCCAAGTCAAATTTTTTTGCGATATTATTTAATTTGATAGAGAAATCTTTATCATCATGTCTCAATGAAGACTAGGCGTGCCGACGGGGAACTACGCAAACTCTGCTGTCTGTCTGTCTGTCACTTTTTCACGCCTTAACTAAACGGTTAAACGGATCTTAATGAAAGGCACAAATTAAATTTAGAAAGAAAGATGAAAGAAAGAAAATCAATTTACTGCCTCATAAAATACCATAATCATTATAGCAAATAATTTAAGTACAAAACACTTTGTCCACCATGTGATCCAAAAAGGTCCTAGCAACGCTGGTTTGGTTTATTTAATAGCCCTTACGGACTCGCTCTGTGAACAAGTGAATACGTCACTAGTGCCCACCACCAGAATAAGTGCAGTCGTGGTGCACGCGCATTTATCCATCCACGCTACTATAGTGTACAAGCTTGGGGCGTCATTACGCCCCAGCTGTGTGGATTGTCCAGCATTATTTGTTTATTTTATTTAAGTGTGTGCGCAAACACATCTGCTCTCTCTATCCCCATACTCTTAATCCGACTGCCTCGTTGTTCTAGCGGTCAGCTTATTCAACCGCTGATTATGAGGTCTGGGTTCAAATAAAAATAAGCTTCAAACTTACCAGAGGGGTTAACTCGCGATGCAACTCAAACATACAGACGGCTTCTGTGGCGTAGCAGGCGAAAGTCTGCCTGCGACGCAGGAGGTCGCAGGGTCGATTCCCGCGTTGGGGCAAATATTTGTTTTTCTGTTGCATCATCATCAGCCTATATAAGTCCACTGCCTGCTGGAAATAGGCCTCCCCTAATGAGCGCCATAGTGCCCTGTCCTCAGCTTGCCGCATCCAGCAGTCTGCAGTCTTTCGCAGATCGTCATCGCTTCCCAGCCTAGCTGGATCCTTGTCCTGGCCTCCTTCTCAAAATAATTTTTACCAACTGCAGAATTTGCTCAAGGTATACTTGGGAACAATTTCGAGAAGGTGGCCATGTACGACGACCGGTTCCGGATCAATGAGGCCATTGATCATGTCTTTGGTTCTATCCAAATTCATGCCAAGACCGATGCGTCGCGAGGCTGAAGCTAGGTCGTCCAGCATCTGGTTCAGCTCCTCTAGCGACGACTCTGCCATGAAAACTATCTCAGCACATCAGCGAATCGCAGGTGTGAGATGTAGTCACCGTTTATGTTTATGCCCTTACCTTTCCAGTCCAGCGTCTTAAACATATCTTCCAACGCGCTCGTGAACAGTTTCGGGGATATAACATCCCACTATCTCACTCCTCTGCGCAGTTGGATGGGTTTAGATTGCTGGTCCTGTATTTGGAAACTCATGGTGGCGGCCTCGTAAAGATATCTCAGCACCTCGATATAATGATAGTCTACTTGGCATCGTTGTAAGGATTCCAGAACAGCCCAGGTTTCGACAAAGTCAGAGGCCTTTTCATAGTCCACAAAGGCCAGACACAGAGGCTGATTTATACTCTTTGGACTTCTGTATAATCTGCCTCACCGTGTGAATGTGGTCTACGGTGCCATATCCTCCGCGGAACCAGGCCTGTTCCGATGGCTGGAACTCGTCGAATCTCCTGGTGAGACGATTCGTGACCACTCGTGAGAACAGCTTATAGACGGTTATCGGTTATAGGTTCTTTAAAAAGAGCACCACCAAACTCCCGCTACACGCCTTTGAATTCTCCCACTGTGAAGGACGGCGTTGAAGAGGTTCTGTAGCTCCTGTATAACAGGGGCTCCTTCGGTTTTCTTAAGCTCTGAAGTTATTCCGTCCTCACCGGGGGCTTTTCCATTTTTAAGCTGCATCAGAGCTAACACGATCTTGATAACTCGATTCATCGGTTTTCTGTTTATATTCCATAAAAAACCGGACCGGTAAGTATAATGTGAAATTAGCAAAAAATTCATCAAGCCCCATAAAAATTAATAAAGATCCGCGCGCCGAGAGTTTCGAACGTTTGTCAAACCTAAAAATAGTAGGTACCAAACTACATTTTAGATGGATCGCTCTGCATATAAGTACTTCGGAGATTATGATTTTTTTCAAAATATTTTACAAAGTATGTAACCTACAGAAATTTCAAAAAGTTTTTTGAAATGTACAAACAGATACCTTTCAATACGATACCCCACATGCCCCTGTAGGTATCTCTTAAAATTTCGATAGGTATCACCATTTGTATGTAAAATCTTCGTTTTCATTTTTCTTTAAAGCTGTACAGGCGCATGAAATGTTTCATTATTTTAAATTTCAATTTGATAGCTGCGGTAGTTGCTGTGCTATTTAGGAGGGAAAAAAGGACAGACAAAGCGAGACCATAAGGGTTTCGAAACCTATCTTCGATCTCGAAACCCTAAAAAGGTTAAGTTCAAAAAATACTTGTCTTTAACCACAACGATTGCCAACAATTTCAATTCATGAGGTAATAATAGGTCAGATTACATACCTACCGAACGGGGCAAGCTGTTTGATAAGAAAACATATTTGTGTCATTAAATTACATTTATTTTCTTAAAATTAATAAGAGTTGGGTATGCACAACATTACTAGTATCCGTGATCTTGGTACCCGCCATGGTGACCGCCGTGACTGCCGTGGTTGCCGTGGCTGCCGTATCCGGACCCAAATCCACCTGATCCACCAAAACCACCGTTATGTGAGAATCCTGGGTCGACCTGATTTGATGAACCTAATCCGGTTAGTAGTCCATTTTGGCCTCGCCCAAGTCCACTTTGGCCTTGTCCATATCCACCCTGACCTTGTCCAAATCCACCCTGACCTTGTCCAAATCCACCTTGGCCATGTACTGGTCCGAGGCTGCCCTGCCCTCCGAGCCCACCCTGGCCGAATCCACCTTGGCCCTGGCCAAATCCACCTTGACCTTGTCCAAAACTGTCATGTCCGCCTCCGAATCCGCCTTGGCTACCGCCACCATACCCACTGCCGCCATACCCACCGCCGTATGCGTGCGGGTAGCCTGCGAAAACATATCATTAAAGTTTTAAAGTTGTCCATTTAAATGCAATCAGAATTCTTTTTACGGATATTTATCATATTCATTTTACCCCATGATAACTTTAGTAAACCTGCTGAATCGTCGGGAAAAAAACGCTACAGATAGGTAAATACGTTTTTGAAAAGATATAAAAGTCTTATAATAAACGGGTAGCAGGCCATGCAGGGCCGGTCGTTGTAGTGATCTTTGGGGAGACCAGGGCCGCGCTCACGGTGTGGTAAGGCACGGCATTACTGCTCAAACGTTAGCAGTTGAAACGTTAGGGTGCGCGTTCACAGGCCGGCATCGGACAACCCGCACTAGCCCCAACACTGGTATCACATAAAAGATCCGTACCGCACGGAGCGGACTGTCGGCAATGCCGGTGAGGATTCTGGAAGGCAACTTTTTCATTTAATGCGAATGACGTCATTCGGATTGCCGATCAGTGGACGCGCTTGTCAGCGGATTGTCCAATGCCGGCCTGTGAACGCGCATCCTAACGTTTCAACTGCTAACGTTTGAGCAGTGATGCCGTGCCTAACCACACCGTAATCGGGGCCCTGATGTCCAGCAAGTAGTGGACGTAGTTATATTGACTGATGATGATAAATTAATACGGAAAGAATACTCACTGTAGCACGCTACAGCCATCAGCAGCACAATGCAAGAGGTCTGAAAACAAAACAAAAAAATTTAGCAGCAGTTAGCATATAAAGGTAAGTTTCTCTGGATCTGGCTAGTCTCCGATGAGGCTAGCCGCCGTGGTCGAAATTCGGCTAGGAGGACATCATCATAGAGGTATATGATGATGCCTCCTAGCCGATTTTTTAAAGAGTTTTTTTAAAGTACCCATAGGATATTGAGAACAGTCACATGTGTTGAAACTTAATCATCATCATCAGCCCTTGTCAACCCATAGGCCTATGGGCTGGGCATAGGCCTCCTCAGGTCCTGCGCTAGTTTGGGTCAGGTGTAGCCCACGCTTTACGTCTATACGTATTACGACTGTAGGATCAGTGGACGTCCGCGCCGCCGGTGCGATGGATCAACGAAATCCAAAACTTAAGAATAAAAACAATTGTTTGTTTAATAATAAAATAAATATGGAGCAGGAAAAATATCAAACTGATCACTTACTTTGAACATCATTTTGAAAGCGTATATGTTACAATACTATGAGACACATCTTTATATACCAACCAGTTATCTTAAAGTCTGACCCGTGATTTGTTTACATAATTAACATGTTCCCTTTGCTTATTCCTAGTAGTTCTGTGTTGTGATTATTTGTAAATATTTATGCTTTAGAAGAAAAATAGTATAATATTGTGTTGTACATGCTAAAATTGAGCGTCTAAGCTACTTATATACCTATTGTGAAAATTTACGAATTTAAAACACACCAAGTTTTGTAATAAAAGTAAATATAATCTTCATTTACTTCTCTGGTTAAAACCCAAAGGACAATGGGCAAAAATATATTCTGGTAGTTAGGGTAGATTCCTACTTATACAATTCGGGTCCGAGCGACGACGTATCTTATGGGTTATCTACTATAATGACGTCATTTAAAAACAGCTGGTGCATTAAACCCTTCATGAATCGCATACCCTAAATATGATATACGATGGCCACATGTGCACACACACACACTATATCAATAATCTGGTATTCGAATCTGCCCATTGTCCTTTGGATATTAAGTTTGCCACACAAAAATATTTTGTGGGGAATATATATAAATGAGTCATTTGTTGTCCACTCACAATAAATTATTGTCTGAGTACAAAAAAGTTACATTTGAAAATTACTATGAACTGGTTCATAAAAAAATACTACTGAAACATTTGACCTATTTGCAGGCAGTTCGAAAAGAATCTTGAGATGCTATCTGATCCCTACAATTACAAAATAAATACAATTATCAGTGCTGATCAACATCAGAAAACGTAAGTGGCCGATGCTGACAAGCGGCAAGCTGAGGAAGCTCATTTTGGATGTCCCATGTCCAACTCCTCACCTAACCTCAACAGCCAATATTGGTCCGCTGCTGGACGCAGGCCTCCACCTGATAAGTGGTTCACTGGCTTTTATCTCATGGTGGTAATCCCCACGCGCGGGCATGCGGATTGGGGATCGCAGTTCGGTTGTAGAATTGTTCTGCAGGAGACACTGCTGCCCGCCCTCCGGTGGATATCCCTTAGTCGCCTCTTACAACACCCCCGGGAAGAGCTGGGGTGGTGTAAATTCTATGCCGGCACCTGATGGTCCTATGTCCAGCAGAAACGAATATTATGTAGGTGCACCGTCCCTGCGAAGGCAGAAAAACCCTGAAATTTTAATGGGTTAGAGTCCCACATAATCGTTCTGACTCCCCGTGGTATTTTCATCAGGATAATAAAATTGTCAAAAATAGGCTACGAATTCCCTACGGCAATGCTTCGGATGAGCTACGGCAATGCTACGATGTAACTACGAATGTCGAAGGGCCGGCCATATCTCGCGAAGAACCGACAACCGCTGGGGCAAACGTGTTCTTGAGTGGAGACCACGACTTGGCAAACGTAGTGTAGGACGCCCTCCGGCCAGGTGGGATGACGATCTGCGAAAGACTGCAGGCAGATGCTGGATGCGGCAAGCTGAAGACAGGGCGCTATGGCGCTCATTAGGGGAGGCCTATGTCCAGCAGTGGACTAATTTAGGTTGATGATGATGATGATGAACTACGAATGTGCTACAATACAACGTAGCCACGACAGGGCTACGAATCCGCTACGATGTAGCTGCGAATGTGCTACAATACAACGTAGCCACGACAGGGCTACGAATCCGCTACGATGTAGCTGCGAATGTGCTACAATACAACGTAGCCACGACAGGGCTACGAATCCGCTACGATGTAGCTGCGAATGTGCTACAATACAACGTAGCCACGACAGGGCTACGAATCCGCTACGATGTAGCTGCGAATGTGCTACAATACAACGTAGCCACGACAGGGCTACGAATCCGCTACGATGTAGCTGCGAATGCGCTACGACGTAGCTGGGACAGGGCTACGAATCCGCTACGATGTAGCTGCGAATGTGGTACAATAGAACGTAGCCACGACAGGGCTACGAATCCGCTACGATGTAGCTGCGAATGCGCTACGACGTAGCTGGGACAGGGCTACGAATCCGCTACGATGTAGCTGCGAATGCGCTACGACGTAGCTGGGACAGGGCTACGAATCCACTACGATGTAGCTGCGAATGCGCTACGACGTAGCTGGGACAGGGCTACGAATCCGCTACGATGTAGCTGCGAATGCGCTACGACGTAGCTGGGACAGGGCTACGAATCCGCTACGATGTAGCTGCGAATGCGCTACGACGTAGCTGGGACAGGGCTACGAATCCACTACGATGTAGCTGCGAATGCGCTACGACGTAGCTGGGACAGGGCTACGAATCCGCTACGATGTAGCTGCGAATGTGGTACAATAGAACGTAGCCACGACAGGGCTACGAATCCGCTACGATGTAGCTGCGAATGCGCTACGACGTAGCTGGGACAGGGCTACGAATCCGCTACGATGTAGCTGCGAATGCGCTACGACGTAGCTGGGACAGGGCTACGAATCCACTACGATGTAGCTGCGAATGCGCTACGACGTAGCTGGGACAGGGCTACGAATCCGCTACGATGTAGCTGCGAATGCGCTACGACGTAGCTGGGACAGGGCTACGAATCCACTACGATGTAGCTGCGAATGCGCTACGACGTAGCTGGGACAGGGCTACGAATCCACTACGATGTAGCTGCGAATGCGCTACGACGTAGCTGGGACAGGGCTACGAATCCACTACGATGTAGCTGCGAATGCGCTACGACGTAGCTGGGACAGGGCTACGAATCCACTACGATGTAGCTGCGAATGCGCTACGACGTAGCTGGGACAGGGCTACGAATCCACTACGATGTAGCTGCGAATGCGCTACGACGTAGCTGGGACAGGGCTACGAATACGCTACGACGTAGCCACGACAGGATTATAGCTACGAATGCACTACGATAGATCACCTCAGAAATAATGTACATATACAGGGTTACTTGTAAGTAGACCCGATCCTTTCAGGACGTGATAGCAGGGTTCAGTAGAAACCAATTTGACTCTGAGGTACCCTGGTCTAAAGTTAAGCCCCTTCGAGATATTTGAATTTTTAATATTTTTAGTGAAAGTGTCACCTTGAAGTCGAAGATTTATGATATTTTTTAAAAAACGTCTTTTTTTGTAGGTTTTTCGGTGTTTTTTGTAAAAAATAACTCACTAAATAAGAATAACCTTTGAAAGTCTAAGAAATATGGTAAACGCTAGAGCGGTAGGCCCTTTAAATCTGAATTTAATGTAAAAATTTGGCAAAGTATTTTTTTAATCGACGTTTTCTCAAAAACATGTACCTACATTATTTTGTGCAGATTATTTAAAAAACATCTACAAAAAAAGACGTTTTTTTAAAAAATATCATAAATCTTCGACTTCAAGGTGACACTTTCACTAAAAATATTAAAAATTCAAATATCTCGAAGGGGCTTAACTTTAGACCAGGGTACCTCAGAGTCAAATTGGTTTCTACTGAACCCTGCTATCACGTCCTGAAAGGATCGGGTCTACTTACAAGTAACCCTGTATACATACATAGTTCGATAGCATTTATAATTCAACATTCGTCTTGGGGACGCAGTCCGATTGGTATTGATAAAGATCAGTTGAGCTACCTTTAGATTGTTTGCAACAGTCTGCAGTTAACTCAATTGCTTCAATTATAAATACTTTATCCTATTTTTATTCTTTGATTGTATTTTTTGTTACTAAAAGTTTTCCACTTTAGTTGAATAAGTTATTGATATTGTATTGATAAGTTGGAATTTATAAATTTAACCCAAAACAACAAGTTGTTTTAACGGAATTATAGGTACATAGCATAGATATTGTTTTTATCAGCTGTACTACTCCGAGTTTCTTTTATTTACGAGTTTTTATTCACGCCTACTGTTTGAGGAGGCGTGAATATAATTATACCTACCTACAGATTGCGGTTGCCACAAAAAGGGTGTTCTAAGCCCAAAGGGGTGTTACTGGACATCGAGGGGGTCAACGTTTGCTCGATATTTTGAATTTCTAACTTATTTTACACAAAAATTGAGGCATTTTTCTTCAACTTCGTATATTTTTAAGAATATCTTAGCATGGACGGACAGACTAAAACACGAGCTTTATAAATAGTTAAGTAATTGGACGTACGGAGCCCTAAAATACGTTAAAATAATCGCGGGCCTAAACACGTCTTGATCTTCTAAGCCTAAACATTAATTTTGGCATGTTTGTTTTCGGGTAACTTATCTATTTCTTTTAATAAGGTCATTAAAGTCAAGCTTGCGGCGATGACACGTTTAGATTATCTTAAATAATAATAATCATCATCATCATCAGCCTATGTTAGTCCACAGCTGGACATAGGCCTTCCCTAATAAGCGCCATAGCGCCCTGTCTTCAGCTTGCCGCATCCAGCATCTTGTCATCTTAAATACCACAGAATGCGTTCTGTGGTATTATTTAAGATGACAAGATGCTATTAAATAAGTATTTAATACAAACTGACGAACGTCTAAAGGGTCTTTCCGCACACGTGGCGATTATCTTGTTGCGCATGTGCTTTGCTCTTCCGAAGGCCAACTATTTCTTGCGTGCTACCCCAACCTGGCTCTGTCCTGAGGAAGTTTCATCTTTTGATGAAAGCTTAAAATCGGTGGTGGAGTCAGTCTTTAATGTTTCCCTAGATGGGCCCCAGTGGAGTCAGGCGGCTCTGCCTGTCGGGTGTGGTGGTCTTGGGGTACGGTGCGCTCAGGAGGTGGGTCTGCCGGCTCTCCTGGCGTCTGTGCACGGGGTTGCCTTGCCAACCTAGTCACTGTTTTACTTTCTTCTGGTGACGGGGAAGCATACCTTTTGTGTCGGATGTCAGCTTGGTCGGCCCATAACTCGGGTGCAACCATTCCTGAATTGACGCATGGGATGACGTAGGTGTAAAGCGGATTCCAGAACAATTGTTAGAGGATGCCTTGGGAGTCGATAAAGCCAGACTGCGAGCTGTATCGCAACCTGAGTCCGGGGCTCGGTTACAAGCGGTTCCTTCGCCTCACCTGGGCACTCTTCTCGACGATGACTCTTTGCGTGTGGCGGTGGCTCTCCGCCTGGGCTGGAAGGTGTGTGAACCTCATATATGCACCTGCGGTTCCATGGTGAAGGCCGATGGCTATCACGCTCTGAGCTGTCGGCGGTGCACTGGTAGGTTTCCGCGTCACCATGCGCTGAACGATGTCTCAGCAGGTCTGATGGGAAGAGGCCAGATGGACTGACTTTGGTGCCATGGAAAAATGGGAAGTGCCTGATTTGGGACGCAACTTGCGTCAGCACTGTCGCCGCCAGTCACCTAAGTCGCACCATACTCTCTGATTCAGCCGCTGCCGAAGACGCCTGCTCAAAAATATGGCATAAATACGCTTCCTTGGAGCAGCTTTACCATTGTTCACTTGTAGCAGTGGAGGCCTTGGGCAGTTGGAGTGTGGATGTGAAGTGTTTAGTGGGAGAATTAGGCTGTAAAAAAGAATCGCACTTGGCCGGTTTTATTACCTACTAGCGGCTAGATTAAATAACTACTTAACATACTTATATGTTTAACACGTTCGCAGTATTAAACAATACTAAATTGATTCATGCCTACGTACGTGGTAACATTTTAGTCACTACGTGGTTTTCCGCAAGTATTTTTTCTCCCTATCGCCTTCTTTCGACCGTCTTATTAAATAAATTCCAAAACCACAATACACGTATATCATTGCGCAAAAGGAAAATACAAGTGTCTAATACAAATGCGCAGCTAATACTTTCCGAAATATTTATATAATTCTACATCGAAATAGAAACGTTTATTTGTAAGTCAAACACAGACATACTAAATTTAAAACCTAAGAACATAGACAGTTTGTTAAAGTTACAAAACGGTCCCTGTCTCAGCATGAGTTAGTTGTATTTGCGTACCTACATCCAACGCTGGTCTTCCGACTGAGCCGTTTCGTGACATCAACATCGGCTAACATTAGCATGCTTAGCATTGCTAGGCATGAATACCTTAATTAATGGACGTATGATACAGGAATATTTGTCAGGCTTTGTAATAATTTAAGTTTGTTTAGAGCGTACCTACTGTCAATCTTTTTATACGTGCAGTCTGATAGTAAACTACACGCAGAAATGCTGGAATGCCCTGTGCGTCCAGTACAATAATGGATTCAGAGTGCTACTGGGACTGCCCCGCGCTTCTGTAGCGCGTCTGGGATGTTTGCAGAGTCCCGCGTTGATGACTTTTACTCAATCATCCGCAACAGAACAGCATCCATGATGCGCCGGGTCAGGGGCGGTACCAGTATCTGAAACTTATAGCTGGAAGGCTGGACTGCGCTTTCATGAAGCATTGGACGCGCACACATAGTGCCATGCGCTTATGAAGATTGTGTGATCCATTAATTTAAGATTGTTATTTAATTAATTAATCTATGGCTGAAATATGTGTATCTAAGCTGAAATGAACGTATTAAATTGAATAAGTATGACGAACCATTTGCTTGAGAGTTTTTAATCTGATAGAAAGACCAGGAGTACCAATGAACGATATATATTATAATTCCTAATCACACTAGGGATGGATGAATGGATGGATGGATGGATGTTTGTTACTTCTTCACGCCAAAACTACTGAACGGAGCGGGCTGAAATTTTGCATACAGGTAGGTCTAATCCTGGAATCAAATAGGCTACTTTTTTTAAATTTGGCATACACTTAGAACGTAGCCATATTAAACAATGGCTACTTATTATACCGAAAATACGCGTGCGAAGCCACGGACGCAAGCTAGTAATATTATAAAGAGGAAAGATTTGTATTTTTGTATAAACTCAAAAACTACTGGACCGATTTCAAAAATTCTTTAACCAATAGAATGCTACGTTATCCATAAATAACAGGATATATTTATATATTATTTATTTATATTGAAAAACATAACATCATAACAGGTTTTTTTTAACCCTAAAACGATGCTATACCTATAGGCAGAAAATCTACATATAATAATACTAACATCTAGGTAACTTAAGATAAAGGTACAAATACATTACCAATGTTTGCAAATACATTACCAATGTTTCCATGTGCCATTTTCATGACTTTCGGCTGGTTTTCGTAAAATATATCCAAGCTGTTTTTGAATAGGATATTATGCAAATATATAGCGAGTGATATGGGGGCAGGCATAAGTAGGTTGTCCCTACAGCTGGATACCTCAAGCAGGGCAGTACGACGACGCGCGCTAGTAGTCGTTGGGGGCACCGCCGCCGCCGCCCCGCCGGGTCTCCGCACCGACCGACCGCCTGCAGTAACTTACTTATCAAACAGAAATTTGTTCCGTCGGTCTGGGTGTTTTCTATGTATAATAAAAAAAATATCTATCTGTGTAGTGTATTGTATTAAGTATAACAGTTATCTAGTACCCATAACACAAGCTCTGCTTAGCTTGGGGCTAGATAATGCTGTGTGAATTGTCCAGCATTATTTATTTATTTATTTATTTTTTATTACCTATGACAGACAGAGCTATATCGAGTACATTAATGGGTACACTCCATCCTACTTCCTACTAATATTATAAACGCGAAAGTTTATAAGGATGGATGGATGTTTGTTACTCTTTCACGTAAACGGATCTAGATGAAATTTGGCACAGAGACTGATTATAGTCTGGTATAACACATTAGGCTTTATTTATCCCGGAATTCCCACGGGAACGGGAATTACGAGGGTGAAACCGCGAGGCACTGCTAGTATTCTTTAAAAAAGTTAAGAATGCAAGTAAATTTATTTTGGATATTTCCTACCCTAAGTTTGTACTTCCCTTCATGGGAATTCCGTATGATGGCATTCGTTTGTAGGTAATTCCGAGGCATGGGCGATGACATTCGTTTCTAGTTGATGGTGAGGTATAAAATTTAGAATTACCTACTATGAGGAATTCGCCCGAAATTCGAACATTTTCGGGGTTTTTAATATTTTATGAGTTATACGACGAATAAAAGCGGAAAACTATATTCTCCCAAATTGTAAACCGTTTTCTATGTAACCATGTTACAAAAAACTTCGATTTTTATTTTCATTAGTTTCGAAATTGGCAAATAACTCCCATCTCAAACACCACAATCTGTATTAGAGTCAAATAATAATAATCTAATAATCTAAGCAGTTAACATACATTTTATCCTTACTGGGTAAACTGCGAGCTCGATCCGTCATACTTCCAGAAATTATCTTCAGTTCTTTTAGCAGAGTAAAGTAACCAGCACAACACCATCCTACACAGCAAACTAAAGAGAGAGTTATAATTCCGAGACCGATGCCCAGGTAGAGAATCAAATCGTAGATCGCGCCTTTGAGAGAGTCTGTTAATATACTTGTGAGAAACGATTTTATTTTGGTAATGGCCGCGTCCTTAATATTAAACAAAGGTTGAAGAATTGATGCAAGGAGTTCACTGAGGAATCCCCCATCTGATCCTTGGCGTAGGTCAGTCCTACCCCCGACATCTCTTGCTCGGATTGAATGTGCTGTGTTTACAACTCTGCCCTTGATGTTGTCTAAGACATCCTCAAATACACTCGAGTAACGTTTTGCTCTGTCCTTCACGATTCCTCTCCTAAAATCTGGAGCGCCTGTAAGTTAAACGTTTAAACATTACTTTATTGCTTACATCAAGTTCACATCAAAGGTTATCTGGTAGAGATCGCTCTAGAGCGATATGACTACCAATCGTCATATATTTTATAATGTTTATTTTGTTTGTTAATTGTTTATATGTTAAGTGTGCAATATTTCATCCTCAACTTATGCTTATTACCATTATTATGGCCAAAGATATGAAAATGCATATTTTTTTATGTATTGTTGATATCTTTGGTAGTTAGTAGTAGTTTTACTCATAGATTAATACTAATATATTTACTTACACATTGATCCAACTGACATCATGCACAGGATAAATATGACGGTCACCTAGAATATACAAAAAATTATGTAGGTACCTAAGTAGTTGCAGAGTTGAGGTGTACTTAAAGATGAAGATCGGACTCTCGATGCGCGTCGAGAAGCTGGACTCTCGCCATTATGTGAGCTTCAATTCATTTATGGTGAGAGTTCCAACTGAACATCTTTTGACCTACATGAGCGAAAAGCCGCGGCTGCGGGGTGTCAAGATCCACCTGCAACGACCCGCTGTGAATCATCGACAGCTAAAATTTATGTTTAACTAATACATTTAATTTGATAATCTATCAAATTAAATGTATTTTAGGTATTTATACATACATACTTATGGGCTTTAGAATTCGTTTTTATCTTCTTCCTCGTTTTTTTTACGTTGCGTGAAATATATGATTATTATTTTTTATTGTAACAAACATTTTTGAGGTCTATCTATACCCAGCTGTGGGTAATGTCAGGTTGTAGGCGGTGATAATAAAATCCCAAAGTTGCATAAAATCCCTGATCATTTTCATGGCTTAGTGACTATTTCTGTACGAACAACTAATTGTAAAAACAAAAGTTGGATTTCAATCCTGTGACTAAATGGAATTCACAATTAATACAAAGAGCAGACAAGTACAGCTGGAAAAAATAAAGAGCGAGAAACATGGAAGGTTTTACATGAGAATAGCTTTGACAATTGGAATCGGAAGAAGAACTAGAGGAAATAGACCTCAGCTTGATTCTATTCTAAACTAGCTCTTCGCTCGACGACGGGTGGTATTTAAAATGTTAATGCTAATTGAGATTGAACTTTGAGTAACCCTGGAAGGTTTGTAAATAGCCTATATGTAACAAAGTTAGCAGCGAGATGCAAAAAAAAGGCATCTACAATAAAAAAAACTTTTTCACATATTGAAAACTTACATGCATTGTTTGCCGTGAGGAGCGATAAAATTTTTTTTTTATAGAAATTATGCACATTTATTGTTTGGTGATCGCGTCAAGTGGTCACCATATAATGACTAGTTTTTAATAGAAGGATGTGTTTAACAGGATAAAATTGTAATATTTGATGGAATAATGATCTCGTAGGTTTTATTTATATTTAAATTTGAAATAAATTAGGAAATTCCCATTTTTCCTCAATGACACAATGGAATGGTTTATGATTAGACTAAGGATATTATATATAACTAGCGACCCGGCCCGGCTTCGCACGGGTGCAATGCTGATACTAAATATACTACAGAATTGGCCCACCGCACCGGCCGGTACCGCCGCAACCGCTATGTCACTGCATTTTAAATCTGTAATATCTTCGAAAATATTCATTTAAATTTCATGCTGTAAAGCTATTTATATTATTGTATTTTTCTATATTAAATGCACAATGTATTTAAGGTACCTACTGATTGGATAAGGATTAATGCTGTATTGCTTGAAATCGATTCATCAATCAGTAAATAAACCATTATTTCTCGTAAGAAGTAAAGGATAAAAAATGTTTATTGTGGGTAAGAGATACACATACATATACTATCCAGAACTTTTTTGTAGACTTTTGTTCAAATTCAAATTCAAATTCAAATTCATTTATTCATTTGTGATACACAGGTATTACAGGGATGTTCAGACATATAATTAAGAGCACTGTGATCTGCCATTTGGCGTACAAATTTTAAATAATAATAATTCATCATTCATCAATACCAAAAATAATATTTATAATAGTGAAGCTTACAAGGAAAAGTTTAATGAATTAAAAAATTTAAAATAATGCGTTTACTAAATTGCAACGAGTATCAACCACTCTGAATTCTACATCTACTTACTAAACTGCGTCAAAAAATTCATGCAAATTGTAAAATGTCTTACTTTTTAAATAATTAAAAAGGTTAGATTATGATGTCATTACATTTCCTAATTTCAGTTGGTAAATGATTATAAATTTTGGGTGCCATTACAAAAATACTGTTATTAAATAGAGCTGTTTTCACGTTATTCCTAAGTTGTAAACAGTCTTGTCGCCGCTTGTTAGTGTTAAAAGAAAATAGTCCGGGGTTACGTCGAATAAATAGTGCAATTTCATTATATTATTATTCATAAATATATAGTGATGTCAATGTCAGAAGATTAAGTTTTTTGAAATGTGGTCGACAGCTTTCCCTTTTTTTAATACCACAGATTGCTCTCATGCAGCTCTTTTGGGCGATAAATAGACGTTCGATTTTTACTGTACTGCCCCAAAAAATTCTGCCATATCTTAGCCTTGAGATCACATTACCATGATATGCTGCTAGCACAGCTTTTTGGTTGACCACCTTTCTTAATTTCCGTAAAGCATACGCGGACTGCAGCACATTCTTATGCACAAAGTCCAAATGTGATTGCCATTTCATATTGCTGTCTATGTAGAGTCCAAGAAATTTTGTTGTCATCGTATTACATATCTCCGTATCCTCAAAGATAATTTTCGGAGGTAATATTCCAGTTGGTGTTTGTCTGAAGTTCATGAGCTTAGTTTTGGTCAAATTTATTAATAGATTATTACTCTTTAGCCACTGTATTTTAGATTTCAGACTTGTATAGATTTCGTCATGATTATTAAAGACAACAGTGCAGTCATCTGCGAAAAGGATGACTGGATTCTTTGTAGCTATTAAAATGTCGTTAATATATATCAAAAATAAGAGCGGGCCCAGGACGCTACCTTGAGGTACCCCGTGGGTTACAGTTCTTTCAGTAGAAGTAAATAATTTTTCAACTTTTGTTTTAGTGCATATTTTAGTGATGCATGTTATCTGAGTCCTCTGGTACAAGTAAGATTTGAGTAGATCTAGCGCTATTCCTCGGACTCCATACGACTCTAGCTTATTTATTAAAATATTGTGCTCTACAAAGTCGAATGCTTTTTTCATATCGAGATACATTGCATAAACCTGTTGTTTCTTATCCATCCTAGAGCATATCATTTCTAAAAAGTCATATATAGCCAAATGAGCCAAATCAATCGATTTATTTTTTCTAAAACCTTTTTGTTCTTTTACGAGTAGGTATTTTATTTGTTTCAAAATAGCTGTATAAGTTTTTATGCACAATCTTCTCAACAACTTTAGAGAAAATAGGTATAAAAGCAATCGGTCTATAATTTTGTATGTCATATTTGCATATTTGTTCATGTGTACTGTAGTACATTATTTTTACATTTTTCTCGTAGGGTCCTGTAGTCCAAGAATCTGACAAGGGCTTCTATTTTATGAAGGTGCTTTAGCTTGCTATTTTATGTAAATTATAAAATACAATTTTCTAATTTACATCGAAAAATCATTCGAGATTGCTTACGATAACAATTCAGACTCGTTTGGCATGCCTACCAAGAAAAAAACAAAAGTCGTAAACTGCAGGTATAATAATCTGAAAAGTAGATACTATTAGTAGATCTAAACCATGGTAACTATATAAATATTACATCTAAAACATATTATGTAAAAAATTATTATATATCTTCGTAAATTAAACCTCCTAAAGATAGACAGTTAATTCACTTTACAAACAGACAAAAGTGACATTTGGTTTAATAATTTATACTTTTAAATTATAAATAACTAGCGGCCCGTCCCGGCTTCGCACGGGTGGATATATATTTTTAGGTTTTCGCGATTGGTTTCGAGACCCTTATGGTCTCGCTTTGTCCTTTTTTTCCTCTTTATTATCTCAGCAACTACTGCAGCTATTATATTGAAATTTGAAAATAAAAATAATTTCGTGCGCCTGTGCCTGTAGGTACCTATAGATTTTTTACAAATAATAATGTCGAAATTTTAAAAGATACCTTGGTCATGTGGGGTATCAAATGAAAGGTATCAGTTTGTACATTTCAAAATAGTTTTTGAAAATTCTGTAGGTCTATCACTTTTCGAACAATTTTGAAAAAAGTCGTAAAAATAACCCCCCCCCCCCCCTCCTATGCGGAGCTATCCATAAACGTAGTTTGGTACCTACTATTTTTCGTTCGCTTCGAAACCCTCTCGGCGCGCGAGTTACACTCGCACTTGACAGATATTGTTTTAACCTCAACCTCAACAGTCTGTATTGGTCCACTACTGGACGCAGGCCTCCCCCTGGTAAGCGCCTTATTGGCTTTTATCACATGCGGGTAATGCCCATAATTCCCACGCCGCTGGGCATACGGGTTAGGGATTGCTGTTCGGTGGTACAATTGTCCTGCAGGAGGCGCTGCTGCCCGCCCCCGGTGGATATCCCTTAGTCGCCTCTTACGACACCAGCTGGAAGAGTTGCGGTGGTGCAAATTCTAAGCCGGCACCACACAGCTTGATTTAACATTTTGGGATAAACGTAGAGTTAATTTAGAGTAGGTACCTAAATTTATCTTTATGCAGGCAATACCCTCTCCCGCCGGTGGTCTCGAACGAAATCGGTCGAGCTGCCAACTAATATTGGTATATTATGAATAAAATAACAATAAAATCGTATTTTTATCAATAAATAAACTAACAGTCTAATTTACATCAAACCCACTTAAATCCCGTCCTGTTATTCTGTCCTACGCCTAACGTGTCGATGTGGGCGCAAAAAAAGCTCACATTCGCCCGACCGACCCAAATCGGCATTTTGGGATTGTACAGTTGGAATTATCGTCGATGCAACGTGTACATACCCACCCTTTAGCCTAACCCGAACATTTTTATTAGGTAGTCAGAGGTAGTATATTGTCGAGTATGACATAATATTTATGAATTGGCGTTTGCATTTCGACGCCTATTGAAACGTAAACAATTTTTTTTTTAACCATGAAAAATTACAAGTAAATAGACAAATAGACGAGGTTCACTCGGTATTATTGTGAATTTCTGGTGTTTGTTCCCAAAAAAACACAGTAGGACAGAGATCTTATCGGTAGAAATACCGAAAAATCGGTAGGTTCGGGACCTGTCTTCCGCACTTCGGTGCCCCCGCTGCGGCGTTTATTTTTAACTATTAGTATTTTGTTTAGATTGACATTTTAAAATTCGTAATATCTTCTGAATGGTATGTCCGATTTGAATAATTCAAAAAGTAATCTACAGGTATTGAAACAGTCTTGAATACGAAATGATTTATTTGGATAATAATGAATACAAAGGTAATTTAATACAAAGGATAACATGTTTTGATTTTAGTCGGCATTTATATCAGCTTTTAAAATGTAAAAAAGTAATTATAGTGACATAAAAAATATAAATAATGGACAATTCACACCGCATTATCTAGCCCCAAGCTAAGCAGAGCTTGTGATATGGGTACTAGATAACTGATATACTTACTTACTTAATACAATACACTACATAGATAGATATTTTTTTTATTATTCATAGAAAAAATCCAGAACACCCTGAACAAATATCTGTAGATCGTACAAACATTTGTCCCGAGGCGGGACCGAACCCGGAACCGCCTGCGTCGCAGGCGGTTCTTCGCCCGCTGCGCCACTGAGGTCGTCAATATGTACTATAGTTGGACATAAC
The DNA here is from genome assembly GCA_949316285.1 of Eupithecia subumbrata. Lineage (NCBI taxonomy): Eukaryota > Metazoa > Arthropoda > Insecta > Lepidoptera > Geometridae > Eupithecia > Eupithecia subumbrata. The sequence goes on along the minus strand of OX438630.1, from coordinate 13,197,661 downwards.
ACATTAATATGTTCTTTAATATTGTAGAACATTTTTAGGGTTTTGAAGATGGAAGTTCGGTTTCAAAACCCTTATCCATAACCCACCTTAACCGAACCACCCATTTAACCGAAGCATACAGAGAGATCCATCTGAAATATAGGTTGGTACCTACTATTCTTAGGTATTCGTTAAATTGCGAAGTCTCTAACCGGTACTTTTGGTCCATATTTGTTGACAAACGTTCAAAACCCTCGGCGCGCGAGTTACACTCGCACTTGACGTATCTTGTTTTATTCTATCATCAATCGTTTCTGCAGCGTATGCGATGAAAGACATTTTACGGCTAAAAAAATTTACTCCTTGGGTTACATTATTGAAGTTTAAGTGGAGATTCGTATTTTTTTCTAGTAATAAATATAGCTTAAATTACTCATACTCAGGGATAATGAAGCATTCTAATGGTGAAAGAATTTTTAAAATCGGTCTAGTAGTTTTTGAGTTTATTCGTTACAAACATACAAAAAACCAAAAATAAAACCTTATAATAACTTTCCTCTTTATAACATTATTATAGACTATAGATGGATATTAATCTGCTTACTTAAGGCGCATGTATGCCTCAAACTCGCACCGCTGCCTTTTATTTCTTATAATTAAGCTAATCAAAGGAATTTTTAAAAGTCCATTGTACAGTTTATGATACCTATCTTATGCTATTGCTATATGCTTATGTACAGATGGTGGTTTACAATAGGATATAATGCAAGTAACTTCAAAAAAGCGAACTATTTTTTACGTATTCTCTATTGATGTATAAAAATGTCTGTATATTTATTTTTGTATTTTTTATGTTTTTGTTGTGAAATTTAATCATTGAAAAGTAGATATTTTACATCTTAATCGCAAAATTTCTAAACACAACGCTATTGGCAAGAGCGAAACGTCACGTCACACTTCACAATTTGTATTGTCTTGAAGCTTTGGCGGGATATCTTTTGGGATTATTTCTCGGTTGTTTGGTGTTTTCTGTAAAGTTAAATTAACTTTTTATCATTTATTTAGATATAAATTAAATTATAAAAAGTTAGTTATGTTATGTTAAATTAACTTTTTATCATTTATTTAGATATAAAATAAATTATAAAAAGTCAGAAGCCTTTATTCACAAAGAAAATTATAATATAATTGGTATTTACAATTGAAAAATTTGAGCTAACTGCAGACCGTTGTAAACAATCTACAGGTAGCTCAACTGATCCATATCAATACCAGTCGGAAGCGTCCTCAAGACGCTGGCTGCATTGCCCTGCTGTATGGCAATGCTGATGCGCTGTGCCCAGTCAGTAGTAATAGTAGTTCAATGGCTGTGCCAGATACTGGCCAGCTCTCGGGTCACGCGTCACTTCGACCAGACGCTCAGATAATTTTTAATTTTTATAAAAAGTTAATTTAACTTTACAGAAAATTTTATTTTATTAAAAAATCAACGAAGAAACTGAGGCACTTTGAGTTGACAATGTGTATTGTGACGTCACAAAACAAGGGCCAATGCTAACTTCTAAATTCGGTATTTATCCTGTTTTATGTGTGTTTTTTTTCTGTTATAGGTTTTGGTTTCCCAATGACGCCCTCAGATCACTTTGGTATCTTTTTGTATTTTTTTTTATAAAATCGGAAAGGTTTATGACACTTAGCATTACGGACATTGGCAGAATTGTGTCGACCAGACGCAGAGCCATTAACCAAGAATTGAATTGAATTGAATACGACAGCTTTTTTATCAACCGAAACTGAGCGCAGTTTTAATTTTTGTTTTTTACCTAATTTTAAATTTTGAGGGTGTTATATTTTTTTTCGGTACTGTATTAATTTTAAGAATCAATATAGATAATGGTTTAATCGGGTATTTATCGCATACCTTTTTTTATTATATCCCCTACGTTTCTACCGCGTTACAGCGATCGACCAGTCGCCCCGTGACCACGATCTCTGCGATCGGGCGTTAGCCCGATACCCGATTAAACCATTAACTATGTTTACAAATCGCGAAAGTTTAAAAACTAAAAATGGATTTAAAAATTTAAAAATTATATGCATAGGTAACTATATACTATACATGCATACAATTTAGTACCACTCGATATCGTAAAATTCAATTAGGACCTGCCAGAGGAAGTGAATTTGGACTCTTCTGCGATCGCAGTAAATTCACCACGTCTGGTATGCGGATAGTGATCACCAAGCCCAGACCCACCAGATTCATAATTTTGTCAGTTGTTCAGCAATGGACTAGTTATGTTATGGCGTAAAGCGGTCTTCTGCTGTAGTAACATTGAAGCAGCTGAATTAGATAGAACAGTCACTATCTAATCTTATTTAGTTCTCAGAAATATTGTTTTTAGCTAATACCTAGTGAATGAAAGAGGGACCGTTAGGAGTATATGAAGGTTTGGAAGCATGATAGCAGAGAACAGTTTCTAGCAACATTCTCGCTTAGTGCACAGTTCATCGTCGCATGGTAAATCGTTAAATTCAGTTTGTTCTTTCAACATTTCTACTTCTTTGAGTAGTTTACAGTAACAAAAACAACTCCATGTTATACTAGAAATTATGAAAATAGCTGTAAATGCAAGGGTAAGATAGCAGTATATATTAAAATTATCCGGTAACAAGTCTCCAATTAGTTTCTTAGACATTTCTTTTGCTTTGCCTTGAGCGGCGTTCTGCAGTGAATTCCATATTGGCCATAGACTGCTAATATTAATAGGAAAATTGTATTGTTTTCTAGTTTCATTAGCATAGAGAGACATCTCATCACCAGAATCATACTTTAATAACCTTCGATCTGTTGGTGTGGCATTTCTGATTTCGGCTGGGGTTTCAGGTTCAGTTCTCTTTTTCTTTCGCAGTGAAAACGCATCCATGTTTGTATCGCGAAATTGTTCTATTAGATTTTGATTTGTATTCCTGTTTTCAATATTGTATTGAACTTTATTATTTTCATATATTTTGTTTAACATATCTTCGATAATAATGTCGTCGTCTGCTCTTGTACCTTCACGATTTATTACTTGACATTCTTCTCTATCCTCCGTTATGTCAAACGACAAAGGTTTCTCTAAATTCGCAGCTGAAACCAAATATGTCATTAGACTGGTAACTTGATAATTAATAAGTATTACCGTTTATTGGTTATCTAGCAAAGGAATTACCACAACTGTATGCCGCCTGCAAGCAAAGGATTGTTATTATCATCTGCAAAATATAAAAGAAATAAATTTTCTCTACTTTCTCAAAATAACATCAGTCTTCGATGAAAACAGGGCGCTATGTCGCTCATAAAAGGATATCTATGTCCAGCAGTGGACCAATGTAGGCTGAGGGTGATGATGATTCAATGTAATTCTTTATTAACAAGGAAACCTACTAGAAACAAGTTAGAACTAGTAGGTATTTTTGAAACAATTGAGCTAACTGCAGACTGATTCAATAGGTTCTGCTTAGATAAGGATGAAATTCATCGTAGCCTACTGGCCAAGTACTGGTATAAGTTTAGCAGGCTTACTATGCATGTGTAAATGCGAGAGTCACACCTGGTAGTATGGGGCGACAATGCCCATGTGGGCACAAAGGTTGACATTCGCAGTTTGAACTGTGTCTGTCCTGTCTGTGTCCTAATCGCGGGGATGATATGTCGTCACGTCATATCATCCCAAAAATGAGGATGAAAATGGGGTCGGCAAGTGTGTGGAGAGGTGGGCTCGCCGGCCATGTATAGGAGGAAGAGGGGCGCCAGGTTTAATCGTGGACGAATTTCTTCGCCAAATAAAAAAAAAGGGCTTTTAGGTTACTACTATCTTACTACTACTATTACATATTACTACAGTCATCCACTTCGTCACCATAATGGGCAATGATCTCTTTTAACCTGTTAAGTAACAATCGCAAAACTTACAATGTATTTGTTTCTTTTAAGCTTTTTGGAGGGAAGTCTCGAAAGCGCTTCTTGTGAAGCAGACTTGAAAAGTGATTTTTCAGGGGGTTGTGTTTCAGGAGCCGCTATGGGAGGCCTATTGTGGGCGTGGAGCCCCAACGTCTCACTCAGACCCATGTCCATCTCTCCACAAAACATTGACTGCGGCAACAAGACAAGGAAAATTACACTAGATCAAATAAAATCGGGGAACTTCCATGATAGTGAAATCATTTGGTTGAAAAATATTTTTGTTGTTATTATATTTGGCTACCATAGAGAAAGTAGTGGTTGCAAAGAGAATACAATACTACGAGGATAGTAGATAGAAAAAGGGTCGGACTATTATCGGTCACACTGTGGGTATAGGTAGTGCTTCGATCCTAGGAGAAAACAATAATAGGCTACTTGCCTCATATCAAATTTAGCGCAATATATAAATATTTTCTTTAGTATTTCACTTAACAAACCAATATTTATAGATTTCAGATATTAAAAGTGTAAGATGACTACATTTTTCAATTCAAAAATTATTTTTTTCATTTTAATTTTGTACTCTGAAAACGCTGTCGGCCATATTGTGACGTCATGGACTCTCAGCAAATTTCATGATACGAGTAAAATTCACTATGTATGTCAATGTATGTATGTATGTCAATTTAACAATTGACATTAGCAAACGTTCGTCATTGAAAAAATATAGACGGACTAACCTACGCAACGTAGTCATAGGATGTTTGGGACTAACGTATAAATATTTTTAAAATATAGACGGAATAACGTGTGCTGTGCACAGATAAATAAGGCTGACAGCGTTTACGAAAAGTAGACTTTTAAAAAATAGTTTTGCGGTTTTCTAGGTCTTAAAAAAATATGGTAATATTTTTTCTCTCTTATTGGACCATAATTAATCGTTTAAGACCTGCTTTTAAAAAGAGTCAACTGGCCTATACGCTTCGATCAGTCTTTATCTTCGGAGTAAGTGTGTAAGACAGACAATAGATTTTTTTTTTGCTCGTTGGTAGCGTGCAACCGAAAAGAGTCGCAAAACATCTCATTTATTTGCTTCTCTTTTCGTACTCGGTGAGGTAGCCCCCTTTTGAAAATGATTCCCCCACTTTTTCTCTTCTCGTTTTTATTTATTTTTCCAAAGATCCTATGACTACGTTCCGTAACTATCTTTGTTTTTTTAAAAAACTAAGGGCTGCTGGGATACTTTCAGGGTAGGTACAGATTCTAAAGCTGTACCCTGAAAGTTAGGTACTTAGTTTCTGTTACACCCTGTCGGTATTATTTATGTATTATTATTTATGTAGGGGATATCAGTAAAAAAATTACCACCATTGTTAATTATGTTGGTAATTATGACGTAACTACGTTTCGTAATAAAAAAATCTATGATTTTTTATTTTAGCCATTTAGGTATACCTACAGATACCTACCAAATAGAATACCAATGAGTTTACAACAGGTACTTGGACGAACGGAATCACACTTCACTGCTCGAAAATAAGTAATTACAATTACGCAAAGACATCAATCAAGGTTTTGGCCGGCCCCCCATAGATTCACAATGCGCACCCTGAAACCGTCAGTATCAAAAGAGAAGCCTTTTTGCATGTTATGCTTACCATTTCACTTAGTATCATTTTAGCGCTCGGACAGAAAGCATGACCAAGTGCTCGTATAAAATAGCAAAAATCACTCGCCCAAGCAGAAGAAAAATTATGTAATTTTTTAGTTTCAGTAAGTTTAAATGTATTTTTTACCTTTGCAATATTAGCTATATCCTTAAGAAACACCATGAAATATTGTTTTTCATTTGAAACGTTTCTTTTTTGTCACGGAAACAACTCGTGCGAAACCGCGATCAGAAACTAGTTCTTTTTAATTTAAAGTTATTGCCTCAAATTTGTATTTTAAGTTTATTTCACTAACTTTTGTTAGCTTATATAAATTATTGTATGTCCAAAATGACCCTTTTGTGTAGGTATTAGTCCAATTTATAGTTTAATCAATAAATTATTCGTTATCTTTATCTGAATTCTGTTGATTTAATAATCCTTATAAAAATAAACAGTGTTTATCATGTTCAGGTTCATACTTACAAAATAAAATAAAATTTATTCTATACTCCACTTGTTCCGTATACACAAAACTTGTCAGGCTCTGCGCAAACTGTCTGCGTCAAAACAAGTCGTAGACGTGTCATTTTTGTAAGGTTTCTAGCAAATATCCTATTTAGGTTCTAGCTCAGGGTTCTAGGTATCTACGGGGGAGGCCGCGGAATACCTGATCGAAGCCCAAAGAGAATAAAGTCACTACGGTTTTTTTTTTTACTAATACGTATTTTTGTTTAGGGGGGGTGATTTCCTTTGTCTATCATACATAACATAATACATAAACTACGTCTGAAATATGTTCTTACCTACGTCAACCTATTACATGAGTTCAAATGGTTTACAATGAGTGCAAAACTACTATATCTGCTACCATAAATTATTTCATTTCACTATGCTAGGTACTCATCTTAAGATTCAATACAAAAAACCAGAATTTTTTTTATCATGTGAAGTCCGTAGAGAGGGGAGGACACCGTAACTCTAGACTCAGGCCATCTTCTCTACTTTCGCGAGGGTGATGACACATCCCAGGGTGGCGTAGAGTTCCTCGTAAATAAGGCCCTCGCTAACAACGTTCAAGAAATCTCTAGTGTGTCGAACAGGGTAGCGTACCTACCTGATCCTTCGGCTATCCAAGCGGTATAGCATGAAGGTAATTCAGGTCTACGCACCGACCTCGACACACTCGAATGATGATGTGGAGGATCTGTATGAAGACATATCCAAAGCCTTACCACGGATATTATAATACTATACTACATGACATACCGCAATGCTGGAAAACGAACATTTTCAATCAGTGCCTCCTACCCGTCATGAAATACGGAGCTGTGACGTGGACACTCACGGAAGGGCTGGTCTACCAGTTCAAAGTCGCCCAGCGAGCTATGGAAAGAGCTATGCTCGGAGTCTCTTAAGGGTAGTATTCGTAACGCATACATCCGACAGAGAACCAAAGTTATCGACATAGCTCAAAGAATTAGCAAGCTGAAGTGGCAGTGGGCCGGCCATATCTCGCGAAGAACCGACAACCGCTGGGGTAAACGTGTTCTTGAGTGGAGACCACGACTCGGCAAAAGTTGTGTAGGGCGCCCTCCGGCCAGGTGGGATGACGATCTCCGAAAGACTGCAGGCAGATGCTGGATGCAGCAAGCTGAAGACAGAACGCTATGGCGCTCATTAGGGAGGCCTTTGTCCAGCAGTGGAGTAATATAGGCTGATGATGATGATAATGATTCCAATTCGCCAATATTATCAATTAACTGTTGAGATAAGTGCTTTTTTCAAAAATCCTTAAAATTTCGGTAAAAATTAATGGTCAGACATCGTCTTAGACAACCATGGCTCAAATGGTTCCAAATGGTCTGCGCTAGCTTCACTATCAAGCTCTGCACCCCGCTACCAATCATACATGATAATATATACATATTATACAGGATAATATTAATTTAGTTACATTAGGATAAATTGGGATTATACTATAATAAAAACATGTTCAATGGTTTGAACAACCTCCTTTCACGAATTTTCTTTAACTGTATAGTGTAAAGATTTGGCAATCCGCTCCCAGCTCAAAAAATCAGCCTGTATAAGCTTTGTATAAGTACCCACCACCGTCGTAGTCTATGGATTATTATATTCTCCTTGATCTATGCGCATCTATGTTTACGAATCGCGTGATTTTCTATTATTGTACCCAAATTGTACCCATGTTTTTTAAATAAGCAACTTAATAATTTAGCTCCCAGTAAAAAATGGACTTATTTAACAATTTTCAGATTCTTATAACGATTCTATGCCTGTATACAGAACAGTCTTGTGGTAAATAATCTAACTTAGGCATCCTATGATGCTTTACCATCATTGTGTGTAATCAGTTATAAGTTCCTGTTGTCATTTTTATGGCGAAGTATATTTATTATACCATGATTGGTATAGTAACAATCACAACATATTATATCCTTCCATTATAACGTATACATATACTATGGATATACTTCAATACTACGAAAATTATGTAACCGCCAAGAATCTTTTTACCATGCTAGGGTTTTAGATATAGAGCGTAAACCCTCGCAGTGAGACCTCGTAGCTCAACTGGTACCTGTGAACCCGCTACATCGTAGCCAAAATTTTCTTTGTGATAATATTTAATTTCTTTTACCATGCTGTTACCTATGTTGTTTTTATGAAAGCCCCAACCCCAAATGTTATTTTCGTGTCGTATCATACACCCTATATGGACCTTACCTCACCGAGACGCCACGGCGACATCTCTGGCAACGTATTAAAACTATTGATTCTGTATTGTATGGCAGCTAACTCATTTGGCGACGGTTTATTTACGTCGTCTGCCATTCATTAGTTTCGCCGTGGTGTCCCGGTTAGATAGACCTTATAGTTATTTTTCGTACATCAATCATAGTATTCGCCCACCCCCCCTCTGCTGTTGTAGGTACCATTTAAGGACATTCTGTTTTTTTATAGCTGCACCTAAACACGCTGAAATTGGATCATTAGAGAAAAGAGAAGCAGAAACCACAATACCACCCTCTAACGCCTCAGTGATTAGTCAAAATACAAACAAACAATCAAGTAATAACAGAAACACATACAATAATGGAGTAGATATTGGTACTGATGCAATAAATCATACAAATAGAAGTGTAGTAAGGCGGTTTACACCACTACCCTCTTTAGATATACAGACAGTTTTCGATTATGATGATCACCAAATAGAGATAACCAGGCCTTTTAGGAGTACACATGCAGCTACAAAGTTTATTTTCTCAACGTGGGAGACTCCTGCTACGGCTCTGAATGATGATTTTGCAATGCAGACAAAGCCTAACAGCAATATACTAAGGCAAGATTCTCAGTCGATTATAAATTTGACGATGACAAAAGAAATGCTGAGGGTTTCGAATACCATCGAAGACAGTCTGCAAGCGATTTTAAAAGAGAAGCTGAAATCGTATATAGATGAAACTTTTACACCTGAAAATAAAACGTACATGATTATAGCCATTTGTGCTTTGGTCATAGCCTTATTTTGTTGGGTATTTGCGGTATATTGGTGTTGCTATAAGCTTATTTTGAAAGTAAGAGAAATTTCAAATGTGATACAAGATTATGAAACAACTAAATGTGATCCTAAAAAATGTCCATATGCTAAAAGTGGATGTGCGAAAAAATTAGGCACGCTGTTAAAAGGTCCTTATGAACGAATAATAACTTTACTCAAGTAACATACATCATGTCTGGGATTTCTTTACTTAGAATAACCTACCTCAAAGTGCCATAACATAGCAAAACTGGAATGACATGTAGAAATTGAAAAGTAGAAAGGAATAGAGACGAGGCAGGGGTCGCGCCGTTTCGACAACCCGGGACACACCAGGAGTGACAACGGTGTAATGATGATGCTTAGCCCTAAGACAAATAAAATCAAAAGCTTGTCCGGGAAACGAAGTCCTTTACTTAGTAAGTAGATAGAAGTAAAAATATTACACAAGTTGGTACCTTTTAGTGGTTACGTGTTGTCACAACACAAATAAAATACTTGGTCATTCAATGATTGCTAACATTTTATTAGAAGACAGACTTATTTGCGATTTCTGCATAATATAATGTACTATTTACACGTCTATATCCGGTTGGAATATAAAGATCTGCCGCTAACCATTTCCACGAGAAGAAGCGAAATGGATGTAGATATCTCAACGTGGATACTGTTACTAGGAGTAACGCCTAGTGGATAAGGCCCTTGCCGCCGCCGTAGCCGAGGCTGCCGCCGAGCCCCCAGCCACCGAGCCCGATGGGCGCTCCGGCCACAGCCACGGGGCCGGCGAGCACCGCGGGTCCAGCCGCCACCACGCCGCCGACCAGCCCGGCGCCACCGCCGCCCAACAGCAAGGCGCCGTCCTGCGCCGTGCGCGCCACCGAGTCAGCCACCGCCTGTGCCTGCGCCGCCGACACCGCCACCGCTTGTGCCTGCGCGCGCGCCGCGTTGGCTATGCGCGAGGCCTCCACGGCGCGCGTATTGGCGATGGCCACGGCCTGGACGCGGGCTGCGTAAGCCAGCCGTTCAGCCTCCGCCGCGCGCTGCACCTCGGCGGCGCTGGCGAGCGCAGCGCGGCGCGCGTTCTCAGCGGATCGCGCGTTCTCCCAAGCGGCGGCCTGAGCACGTTGCACGTTGGCAATGCGCGCCGCGTCGAGCGCCTGCGCGTTGTTAATGGCGTTGTACTGGCCGGCGCGCGCCGCCGCCTCTGCGTTGCGTGCTCCCGCGATGGCGGCAGCGGCCGAGTTGGCGATGGCGGCTGCCTGCGCCGCTTGCGCATTCTGGATCGCGCTCAGCTGCGAGGCTCCTACCGCGCCGGCGTTGTTGAGAGCAGCGCCGCTTCCGATGGCGGGTCCAGCTACCAGGGTGGGGCCGCCGATGCCGGCCAGACCGAGACCGCCGAGGCCTACGCCGAGTCCTGCGCCGAGCCCGTAGCCGCCGATTCCTAAGCCACCGAGTCCATTTCCAGCGATCACGGCCGGCCCGATGCCGTAACCCGAGGCAGAGCCTTTTGAGTCTTTGGCGGCTTCTGCAATTCGAAAATAAACTTTTGTCCTCTAGTACTCAAGGGACGCACACAAACATTTAAGTTAAAAAAAATTACATTACCATTTCCGTGTACTCCGTACACGATTGCGACCAGGAAGAAAATCTGCAAAGTGAATGATCAGATTAGTTCTCGAGATTCCAGATTTTCTTGATAGATGGCTGCGCGTGTTGACCGACTTACCGTGAGTCGGGACATGGCTGGTGTATTTTTGCTGTTGCTGATGGACTGGTAATGATGCCATGCACGAAATTGCACGCACTTTTATACTGCACCAAAAATTAATAATCGATGCATTAACAATGCTAATAGAGGGCCGATAGAAGCTGTTCCATTTGAATATGATTAGGTGGGTAAAAAGTAATCGGTGCGGTGCGCGCGGCAGCGGCCCGTGTCGGACGCCGGTGCGCACATCCTCCGCCCTCTGCGATACTCCAAGGGAAATGCAAACATTATTAATGTAAGTGGGTCAACTACGAACCTTGTTTGTATTGGAAGAGCACCAGGGAGTTTAGGGTGTGTGCGATTCCAGTAGAGCGTCCCGTACATCGCAAATGGATACCTTCAAAAACATAAAATAATAGCCAACATACGTTGAGATGTTTCCACGCTGACGCTTAGCGTAGCTGGCAGAAAACCATGAAGCTGTGTTGTATGGACGTTTTATCACTCAATTTTAGCTCGGATATTATCTTCTATAGGTACCTAACTCTGCATCTTTTCTATCTTCCTTCCTCTAGCTAGATAGATATGACTGTAGGATGGCGGATCAATTGAGCGTCTAACAAGTGATAAAGGGGTTTGAAGATTTTGAGCCCTAATACCTATTTTGTTTATTTTTCAAAATCGCCGTGCACATTAATAGTTATTTACTAGGATAGAGGACCCTAAAACGAATAAAATGTCACATAATATAATGTCCTAAAGCGTCAGATTTGTGAGATTTACATATGTAGAAAAAATATAGTTATTTTCATCTGTGACTATCTCAGAAAACTGAGGACATTATTTTACGAGTCATTTTTTTATTATTTTTGGTGTCCTCTATCCAAAGTGATAACTTTTATGTGTGCGACGATTTGGAAAAATAAACAACATGGTACCCGATGCTAGGGCCACCTTCAGACCCACTTTCCACGTAGTTGTAGTTTGTAGTTATTTAGCAAGAGTTCAACCAAAACCAGTCAAGCTGTCAAGAGCCACTTGTCACATAGTTGTTGGTAACGTTACCGGGGCATGTTGGTGTGTTCTACTTGAAAGGTTAGGTAAGAAGACGATTACGATTAGGCGATATCCAATGACCTTTGTTATAAACTAGCTCTCGCCTGCGACTCGCTTGCAATTATCACTTCTTCCACTAGCGGACAACTCTTGCTGGGGAGAGACAGCTCAGAATCGGGACAGCTGGAGAAGTGGTCCGACGGGGCTCAAGAGTCTCATTGAAGCACCAACCCCATCCAGACCCACAGAAAAGCTGAAACGAAGCTGTCAGTCAGTCTTGCTAGGAGCTGGGCTGGTTAGGGCCTGGTTAGGCAGGAGGCCAATGCACACTCCCATGCGAGATGTCCATGCAGATCCCAGTACCAACACTTAGAATTAGTCTTGTATCGAAGGAAGAATAGTCAAAATCCACTTTTGGTCGCCGAGTCACAGAGTTTGTGACCCTAAATTTTTTAAAGCAAAGGTTTGTGGTAAGTAATTTTATTACTCTCGAATGAGTCATGAGATGATGTCTTGTAATATCTTTAGGGTAAATCATCCTTCGTCAATGTAAAATAAGCCAATGATAATGATGTGGATTTAAATAGGAGTGGGAGATCGGTATTTAGTAATTAATTATATTTTGGACATTATTTTGTATGCGAAGTGATTTACAAAAAAATAAGAATTAAGACCTGGCATCTTCACTAACGTGTTCGTGATGATGGGCAGAACCTACAGTTCACGTAGTGTCAGTGAATAACCAATAACCCTGTATTAAATTATGTAACCTTAATAGCTAGGTAATCGTTTACAAAAGGGTCAAACGCGCGTTCACGGCCACGAACTGATGTCTTTTCTTTCGGAAATCTTCTTTAATTCTGTGTATTCTATGTATCTAACCTAATATTAGGTTTTTTTTACACACATGACATTACATGTTCTCGTAGATTAACAGCCATAAGACCTAATAAAGTCATAGCGTTTAACTTGACTTTATGATGCTTTGGACTCACGAAAACTTTGCATACTACGTATTTCATATACGTATGGGTAACACCTATGTACAAAAATGGTTATAATGATAAATAAATGGAATAAAAGGGATTGATTTTTTTACGCGAGCCTGCTCTATATCTACTTGATATTATGACACATTATTACACAGCAGCTATAGTAAGCTACTGTCTAAAAATGTCTAGTAGGTATTCTTGTTACTAGACATTTTTAGACAGTAGCATCTGGTTGCCAATCTTACTATATTATGATATAGTATCCTACTACATTTTTGGGGCGTAAAAGGGCCCAAAAGAATATGTCATGCAACAATTCTATAAAAATTGCGTAAAGGAATCCTCTACCTATCTAATATCTAAGGTAAAATCTAAGGCTAATTTACCGTATATAATATACATAAAAAGCATAAAACGGTTTTGTACTAAATGCATGCATAATATTATGCATATAGTTAGTAAAAAACCGTTAATTTGAAATTGAATAGTATGTTTTAAAAAAACGGGTTTTACTAACTGCAGTTTTACAACTGCATTTCGAAGATGAACGATAAAGTGTAGGAGATGATCAAAAAATTTAAAACCCATCACACAACAAGGAACGTAAATAATTCCTCCTCACACAAGCTCTGCTTTCTTTGGGGTCAGCCAACTATTTTAATTCGAATTATGAGAGGACCTAAACACGGTACTTATCATCATTGCAGGAAGTCCTTCACAAACTGCGTCTTCCTTTACCGAGGTCCTCTCTACTGAGGTTGTCAATAAAAGAAATATCCAAACCACAAATAGATTTCCTATGCAATATTTTCCGTGTTAAGGCCAGGTATTCCTGCAGCAGTAGGCGTAAGGGAAAACGCGCGCCTGCCAAGCCGCCGCGCTCGTGTTTTTTGTAGTTATTTAAACATGGTGTATAAGAAAACCATTTTATCAAGTCAGACTCTGCGAATTTGTTAGTGATATTAAGTGTCCTTAGTTAAGTACAAAAAAAAGTGTGATATTAGTAGTTCGCTAGTAGTGTTGAAAAACCGTTAGAAAAAGGGGTAACTTTGGGATTAGTTTATATCGAGTGAAGTTCATTAGATCATGTAACTGAATGCGACTTTGACTAGACTAGATCCTTATGTAATATATATCTTTTTTTCAGAATTGTTAACACTATTTTCTAAGTCTCAGATGATTTTCAAAATCACAAAAATGCGGCCGCTGCTGGCCTACCAAGCCTAAGCCACGGACAAGTTTTGTGCACAGTGAAAAGAGAAAACCCCTTTGACACATGTGCATAATTTAGCACTGTTCCTATGCCGGTGGAAGGCACTGTCAAACTCCAGCAGGTTTTATTACGAACATCCAGCAAAAAACAAGTAGGTAAGTAAGACCGGCCCGTTGCGTGTCATTGGTATGCTGTACCAATGATTTTAGCATTGACTAATAACTGATAAATGATTACAGCTGCTTAAGTAATCGTATTTACCTAAAATTTAATGCAAATATTGATTTCGTTCTCTTTGTGGATTCGCTTGATTGTTTTTATAGGGTAGGTGATATTTTGAAGGGTAAACAACAGATTTGACGAACAAAGAACGTTATATCTACTCGTTTTTGCCCGCGGCTTTACGTGCGATTTTCGTGGATAAAAGTAGCCTAAGTCACAGATAATACGCGGTGATTAGAGGATTCGATCACCACCCTTATTTCTAATCTAAAGTCAATCCCGGGATAATCCCGGCATTGAAGACAAGCAATGAAAAGTCGAGAGTTTTTTGAAAAATCAGTCTTTTCGTTATCTTTTCATCAACAACATAATGAACTGTTCATAAAATTGAAAGTTAGATGTTAATAAATTCAACAGAATTCTATTAATTTAAAAAAAAAATCTGACGATTCCTGTTATAAACTACCAAACCAAAAAAAAAACTCGTTAAGATCGTTTATCTTATATGCGCTGCACCGCTACCCCACAACACTAAAAAAGCATTCAAATATAGCTCGTAATCCTTAAGGGTCCGGCGACGGATGAATTTCCCATACAAACGTAGTACCAAAATGATTTGTTGTTTGAGAATATTTTCACCATGGTTTACTATTATTTGTATTAGAATAGTATTTATTTAGGTTCCTGCCACAAGCTTTTTTCAAAATACTTATCTACACAAAAACTAAGAATACATTCATTATTTAATGTAAAATTGCGATTTGGTTTAATTTCATTTCAGAAAGGTATTTTGAAAAAAAAAATGTGTCAGGAACCTAGATAAATACTATTTTAATACAAATAATAGCAGACCATGGTGAAAATATCCTCAAATTACAAATCATTTTGGTATTACGTTTGTATAGGAAATTCATCCGTCGCCGGACCCTTAAGTTTAAGAGTCAACGAAGTTGCTGCATGCAACCCTGTCACTTGTTAGCCGTTACGTTTTGCTTACAGCTAGCTTCTAGCGCTCGCTTGAAGCAAACTGTACGATACGATCATATGGCATGTAGAATGTAGAAACTGAAATCAGTTCAGTTTCTACATTCTTGAATAGAATAGAATAGAAAATCATTTATTGCCCTAATTAAATATTTTATATTATTGAATACACAAAATAAAAATTTACATACTACTTAATTAAAACAAATAAACTAAGACAAAAGGAGTAAATTCAGCATTTAGCTGTAATGCATTAATATGCAGGCAACGCTGATTTTCAATTTACTCCTCTCGGATAGCTGGTCACCAAGAGTTTAAAGTGATAGCGGGATTAAAACGATCAATACACAAAAAAATTAAAAATCTAGAGTACCTGACATTTAGTAGATATTAGTACATACAATTAAATTAAATAAAACTTCTTAACACGGTCTCTCTCTGAGGCCATCGGATACACAATGCTCCTCGCATCTCCAGTACAGAGAAAATCTTTTTACAGCGACTCTTTACTGCTCAAGCTGGAAAGTCTTTCATTAATATTTAAATGTCACGTCATACTAGCGTATTTATTACTAGCGACCCGTCCCGGCTTCGCACGGGTTCAATGCTGATAATAAATATACCTACTACAGAATGTCTTTTTAGACTTAGGTACAACGTTCACAGCTTTTCTTTACATAGTATAAAACAAAACCGCTCCCGCTGTCTGTCTGTCGGTCTGTCTGTCCCTATGTATGCTTAAATCTTTAAAAGAACGCAACGGATTTTGATGCGTTTTTTTTTAATAGATAGAGTGATTCAAGAGGAAGGTTTATATGTATAATAAATGCATAATATAGCAGAGAAACACTGTTAATTTTAGAGGTTTCTAATGTGATGTCGTAAATAAACACATTTTTTGCGCTTATATTGTAAACACTGCACAGCCACAGAGGACGCCAGACGGGAAACGGGACTGAAGACTCTCATAGAGGAATCAAACCCGTCCACGCCTACAGAAAAGCTGAAACGAAGCTGTCAATCGCCAAAGGTCCTGCTCCGATATTTTAAGGAGCTGGTCTGGTTAGGGCCTGGTTAGGCAGGGGGACAATGCACAATACACTCCCATGCGAGATGTCGGTGCAGATCACAGTTCCCCCATTCAGAATCAGAATCAGGTACTGAATTCATGTTTAATAATAATAAATAAATAAAGTTGGACATTTTCACATAGCATTATCTAGCCCCAAGCTAAGCAGAGCTTGTGTTTATGTTTATGGTTATGATAACTGATATACTTAATACAATACACTACCTACATAGATAGATAGTTTTATTTTATAGGCTTTTTTTATAGTTCTTTGGTTTTGTGGTATTACACCACAAACAAAAAAGTTTTAAAGGCAATATAAAATAATAGGACGATTTAAAGGCAATATAAAGGATGGTTTTCAAAAAAAATTTAAAAATAAATATCTAGACTACAGTGAGACTTGGGATATTGGGTCTCACTCGGAAAAATAGCACATGACCCCTGTGTGACCCCATGATTAGGTACTTAGATTGGGTAAAGGCAGAAAAATAAAAAAGGGGTTTTGCCCAGAGCAGGGACGAAAACCATTGTTTAGAATAGAATCTATACTTATAATAAAACTGTAACAGGTCCAATTCTGTACATTGAAGATATTTTGAAAATTTTTTTTGGATGGCACTCTATTATCGATACTGAAGCCAAAACTGCAATTTTTTTCATTCATGTCTGTCTGTCTGTCTGTCTGTCTGTCTGTCTGTCTGTCTGTCTGTCTGTCTGTTTGTTAAACGCGCATCACGCCGAAACTACTGAAGGTATTGAAATGAAACTCGGCACGATTTTAGGTCATACTACGAGGAAGGACATAGGATACTTTTTATCCCGGAATTCAGTCAGGTTTCCCTGGGAGAGGGGATGAAAGTAAAATTCTTTAACTGCGCATCACGACGGAACTACTTAAGGTTTTGAAATAAAACTCGGTACGATTTTAGGTCATACCACGAGGAAGGACATAGGATACTTTTTATCCCGGAATTCAGTCAGGTTCCCCTGGGAGAGGAGATAAAAGTAAAATTTCTTCACCGCGCATCACGTTCACGCCGAAACTACTGAATGAGTTGGACTGAATTGGTACGATTTGAGTTCAAGGAAGGACATGGGATACATTTTATCCTGGAATTCATTAAGGTTCCCCTGGGAGAGAGGATGAAAGTAAAATTCTTTAACCGCGCATCACGACGGAACTACTTAATGAATTCGAATGCAACTCGGCGTGATTTTAGTTCGTACTATGAGGAAAGATACATTTTATCCCGGAATTCAGTAAGGTTGCCCTGGCAGAGGGGATGAAAGTTAAATTCCTTCACCGCTCATCACGCCGAAACTACATAGGTAATGAGTTGGAATGTAACTTGGCACGTTTTGAGTTCATACTACAAGAAAGGACATGGAATACATTTTATCCTGGAATTCAATTCAGTAAGGTTCCCCTGGGAGAGAGGAAAAAGTAGAATTCTTTAACCGCGCATCACGACGGGTCTACGCGTCGTCCGATTTCATGCATTCTTTTTGTTAGAAACAGAGATGCAAGATCGAATATGACTAAATCAGTAGAAAGTCGAGTAGAAATTCAGTAGATTGATGAAATAATCTGTAGATTGAAGAAAAAAATTAGTAGATAAAGGGTAGGTAAGTTCCTATCTATTTATTTTTCCAAGACGCACCCATTAGTTAGGTTCCTACCTACTAAGGTGGTGGGTCTTGGAAAAATAAGTTAGGTTCCTGCCTTACATGATATATGGTGGTTTAGCTGGTCCAGCGAAGTTTGGTTGGAGTCTTACTCCAACCAAACTTCGTGTACAATTAAATTAATTAATTATTGTGGTCCACTTAAACTAACTGGACCGCAGAAAAATATTTTTTATTGTGGTACACAGCCAACTGTACCTACTTACTAACGAAAAAAAATTACGGTGGTCCAGTCAAATGGATCAGGAGCCCAATTCTGCAAAACAATTGCTTCAGTATGACAATGGAATCGTCGCAGAATCATCACGTAGAATCCTTAGATTAATAAAATTCCAGATAGTGCGCGCGAGATAAATTAATATGTAGTTTCAAACTTGACGCGCGTCTCTCCAGCTGCATTCATCATAATTTCTTTCATCCAAGGTGGAATACCAAAAAGTGTCATTCTGTGACGATAGCCCTGTCATAGTGAAGCGATTAGTATAGCAGAATAGGGCCCCAGCTGTGAGTAAGTGAAACGAGTAGGACACTTCTTAACACTGACGCTGGCCGAGTCGTAGCTAAAAGTCGTGTGGATAAAGAATGGGATTGAAGATGACAATATGCTATCCCCCGTTGACCCTACACGATTTTTTGGACGGCGGCGTTTCATAATATGAGAGACTATGGTTAAATGTGAACTTAATTAGTCGGCAGGTAAAGCAATCGCGAACGAAGTCGCGGGTACAGCTAGTAGAAAATAAATTTATTTGTAAAAAGACTTAAACATACTAAACTAATCTTCTAAAATTCGCACTATTGTTTGCATTCCCCCGTGGGAATCGTGTCAAGAATATTTTAAGAAGCTAGAAATTCTGACCCTGCCTAGCCTATATAAATATTAGTTCTTCTGATGGACATTGTATGTAAGAAACCCTCTCAAATACGAAACTGCAGAGAAGAGAACGAAAAGACTCATGACACGAAGAAAAGACATTGAGCTCGAGGTACATCCGAGGCTTAATGTAGCAATGCATGGCAGTAGGTATCAGGCAGTCAAATTGTTTAATGTTCTTCCTACTGAAATGAAAGCAATTGACAATCCAAATATTTTCAAGAATATGTTAAGAAAACTTTTGCTGAAGGGGTGTTTTTACTCAGTTGACGAGTTTATCAAACGAAAGTAATTATTATGTTAGCAACAAAGATGACTTAGAATTTATATAATTGCATGCTATTAATTTAATTCCTATGTACCTTATATTCATACACGATATAAATTGTTTTTGAATAAATAAACTAAACTGAACTAAACTAAAATACACAATAAACTTAGATTAAAATACAAAGTGTGAACCCAGTAACAAAATGGCTCTGCCTCAGCATGAGTTGGTTCACTACAAGCTAACAACCAACGCTGGTTTTCCGTCAGAGCCACATGTTGGCTTTACAAAATTATTTGCCAAAATTAAGTCACAAAAATTTAAAAAATAAAATGTTCCCCCAATTTCATGAGTGGCATTTCAGGGAGTGGAACTGAAGCCCCACTTCCTTTCTACAGCTGTCTAAACTCATTTATTTCATTCTCTACTTCTTCTGTAACTTTAAATGTGATTGCAACTTAATTGGGTATTAGTATTTATAATAATTGTTTTCGTAGGTTTTTTTGTTTCTAAGTTAGTAGATAGTTGAAGGACCTTTGTGGCGCAGTGGACGAAGGTCCTCCTGCGACGCAGGAGGTTACGGGTTCGATTCCCACCTCGGGACAAATGTTTGTACGATATGCAGGTATTTGTTCAGTAAAAAAAAAAACTATCTACGTAGTGTATTGTATTAAGTAGGTATATCAGTTATCTAGTACCCATACACAAAGCTCTGCATAGCTTGGGGCTAGATAATTCTGTGTGAATTGTCCAGCATTATTTATTTATTATTTTAGTTTAGGTAATTTTTTATTGTAAATATGTATGAATACATAAGTTCTGTTTTTTACTGTTTGTGCACTATCAACCCTTTTTTCTTTTTTCCATCCCAAGGTTGCCTGGGAGAAATCTCTTTCAACGACAAGGCCGCCTTTTGTACTATGTTTATTTCTCATTAAGATATAAGACTTTTATTTAAGTTAATTTCTAGTAGGTAATTACAATAAAGTGTTAATTCATTCTTTATCCCCATTTTGGTAATCCGATTGTTTATAGAGTAAATACTTCAAACCAAAAAACTAAAATTGGAAATGGGTTTGCTTTGTTTATTATATAAATCACCTCTAGTGCGGCCAGTTCTAATTACGTGATGCCTTACGGGGCATCTTTCAAAAATTCCTTATTGAGATCACAAGGACAAGGCCACCCATGTGTTTACATAGGTATAAACGCGCACTCACTGCATTCCAACGAACTCAAAATTTTATTTTCCATATAAGGGATTCTTGGAACGCTTCGTCACCGCGATCTAGCCGTCGCGTCGGTCACATTTAGTAGCGACATCTATGTTATTTAGGGGTGAACTACTGGGTTGTGTCTTGCGCATGTGTCAACTCAACGTGTGTAGTGTAGGTACGAATAAGTTTAGTGTGCGAAACGAAACACAAATTGTTCAACATAAAAGTTTCACTAATCTAATGCGTTATTTATGGCACATTTAGTAAATTCTTAAAAAATAAGTAAATGTGTATTTTAAATAGCTGATTGAACGTGTAAGTATTTTAAATTAAGTAATAACAGTTAGTCGTTGTAAGGAAAGAAAAACAGTTTTGAAGAAATTTCTTTTTGTAGTATAGGTAGGTACTTATTACCAGAAACATTTTTCGCAAAGCGTCTTTCCGAATGAAATCCTTAAATTTTTCTTCTTTTAAGCTCAGGAAATAGCATACAAATAAATATGTGTATTTTTTTAAAGTAGAATACTTGTAGGTAGGTACTTATTAGAAAATAGTTTAAAAAAAATGCTCAAAAAGAATTAATTTTTATAACTAATTAATTGATTAATTAAACACTATCTTTATCAGTAGAATCATCAATGTTACTGAATTTCATTAATATAATAAGTTTTATTCATAAAAAAGGTTAACAAGTAGGTATTTAAATTTTTTTTACAGTTAAAATATTCTAAAATTAAGTATCTAGTACTTAGACATAACCTTTCAAAGTTAAGGTGATTCCTCGCTCTAACTAAGTTTACACTTGTGTTTAGACGGGAGGGCTCATACCTGCGGGACCTCTTGAGGGATATGGAGTACAAGTTTTATTGAAGTTTTAAAGTTAAACTATGATATTGACACAGGTGAATCATAAAGAATAATCCTATTAAGCTATTTACTAATACTTTATAACCTAAATACACGCATTATACTAATTTATAATAATGAAGCCCAAGACTATGATAGAGTTCTTAGCAGGTGCTCTGCCTGTTCGTAGTCAATATTTTGCAAGTAGTGCGTTACGGTTTTTTACATTTAATATTGGTCTTTTTATGTAGAGTTGTTATTTTATTGATTTTATTATAGAGGTAGGGTGTTAAAATTGTGCATGATGGTGAGCAAAACTTGTTTTATATGTATTTGATTTGAAAACTTTATTTTTTCTTCTTTTATTGGATATATCTATATTTGATGGTTCCTTGTGTTGTTTTAGGATAATTTGTTATATAAATAGTTTCCTAACTGAAAGAATATTGCATTCATTGAATAGCTGAGTAGTTGGGTAGTTGGTTTGGAGTAAGAGACTTTTAGTACTGCTCTCTGAGCTCTCTATAATTTAGTAAGAATATTATTTTGTAAGTACTTGTGTTTAAAAAATTTGCTGAAATTTACATTATTTGAAACAAAATCTGAATCTCGAAGACAAAACAAAAACACTCTTTGCAGCCAAAATTACCTAGTTAGATACCTTTCGTCGATTTCATGCTTGCAATCATGTAATTAATTTAATGTAATTATGAGCAACGTCCTTGTTTGAGCCAGATCATAGATTTACTTTAGTTATGTAGGATTTTCGTAATCACGAACCGACCCGCGCACGGTCGCCGAGCCTTCGAGAACAAACCCCGTGTCGGGGTGTGAGCGAGATACTAAAACAGCGAAGCCACGCATGAATCGCACGAGAGAGAGCGAGACCAATATACCAGCGATGTGCGCTCGCGGCTATACACTTCCTACTTCGACGAAATAGCCAGCCAGTCAGTAGCTTTGGAATGCTTGGCGTGTTCGGTCCGGTCACGTACTTGTCACGCGATATTGTCCGACGCTATAAAGAAAACCTTCGTGGACGATTTGTGGGGTTCTGTTACCCTTGTGACTCTAACTACGCATAATAGGAAGTGTTGGAGAAGTGAAAAAACATAGATTGCATGGACTGCCGCGTTGCCGCCCTATCGCTCGTCGAGGCGTGTGCGATTTTTCACACCGCATTAAAGCAGGCTGCTACTCACCACCCTCGGAGTCCTTCTAGAACAACCTAGAGAACGGTCCAAGCGGTTTCTGGTAAGTGAAAGCGATTTGTCTTGCATTTCTATGGTATTTCTGTGATCGGCTCTATCAGGTTACCCAGTCATCTTCCCCGCGCAAACAATTTTTGGTCATTATCGAGCCGAATTATCGGTTTCCAGTGTCCTGTTATAGATTACAGTCCAATTCATTATCCTTTTTGCCCACTAAATGTGAATAAAATAGGTATGTAAAGAACTTTCTACCTGAATAGGTGCTAGTACATAAACACTCGACATAGCGCCCTCTAGGCAGCCGTGCGGGAAGTTAATTACGTTTGACCACCTATTTCAATAGATAGGTACATACCTATTATCGCTAGTTAGCTAACAGAATTTCATTTAATTTTTCCTACATTTATTTACGTGTTTTGTCCGTGCATGTCATTGCACACCTATTTTATTTGTTTCTCTGCCCTTGTTCCGTTCCATAACAATACTTAGTTTTTAAAACTCATATTTCATTTATTAAGTACCTAGATTCCTCATTTAAAAACCCATATCGAATTATTTAAATCTCCCTAGTCGGAATACCTTAAAAAGCAACAACGTAGGCATATGTATGTATTATCTATACCGAGGTACCTGGTAAAAGGGTGGGTAGGTACATAGCTGGTCTGATCAGAGTGTAACATAGGCAGTAACCTGCTACCTACCTACTTATTTGACTAGGGCGCGGTTCGGTAATTTGCGTTACCGCGTAGTTCAAATACATAATAAGTTTTGTTGATACCTACCTATAGTTGTTTCGTTCGGTCGGCTAGCTAAGCTTGCTGCTATAGCTAGACCTATTTAGTTATAACAATACCTATGCGTGCGGTAGGTTACCTTCCGAAAACCTAGTAAGATTATAGATAGGTAGGTTGGTAGGTTTGTGGAGTTTAAGTAGGTTGAGTTCTTACGGTTAGTAGGTATTATTTAGCGTACCTACCCGGGTAGGTATTCGTAATTCATTCGGGGTCGTAAAGGAATAATAGTTAGGTGCCTATGTACCTACGTATTATTATTATTCGTAGTGTTGTGTTAGTTTTAATTCATTGAGTACACAAGTAGGTACCTATTTAATGATAATTTGTGTGCAAATTTATTATTGTATCTGAGTCACAAAATTAGATTGTTTTGGGAAAAATGGCGAAGGCGGAGGAGAATAGAAGGGCGTTGAAGATAAAGTTGTTAGACGCGCGATTAAATACGTATTATGCTCGTATTAAGAATTTACACGAACTTTCTTCTAAAACTGACCGAGAAAATTCGAAAGAAGTTCAGTTGTTGCTGGAACAGACTTCTCAACTGTCGGTGCTGCGAACAGAGTTCAACCAAGAATTCAACGAGCTATCACTGTATAGAATGGAGATTAATGAGGAGTCGGAACCTAATATAGAACAATTGGAAGCTTTTGAAAAGGTTTATCAGGCGGTTCGAGGAAAGGTCGATTCACTCACGAGTCAGGTAAATGAAATTAAAGTTTATGGTCCTTCGAAAACAGCGCCTAAAATTAGGCTGCCACCCATAGAATTGCCGAAATTTGACGGCAATACTAAAGCGTGGCCTATGTTTATAGAATGTTATAAAAATACAATCCACAATAATCCGGAGCTTTCTAGCGCGGAAAAGGTGTAGGTACTACCTTTGTGGACAGCTGACTGGTAGGGCACTTGAGTGCATCGCAGGTATCACCCCTACTAGTGATAATTACGAGTTAATTTATGAAACACTCACTAACAAGTTCCAAGACGTTCGCTCTCTGGGCACGGCCTACTTGGAAGAGATAATTAATTTAAAAAAGATGCAGAGTCCATCTGTCGAGGGAATAAACTCGTTTATCGATAAGTTTTCGGTGTCCGTCTCGGCATTTGAAAAATTAGATATTCCCGCGAAACTAGACTTTGTATTCTTATACCTTGCATTAAAAAAGGTCGACGTCGAAACCGCGCGTCTTTTTGAAAACTCCGTGCGTAACGAGAAAATTCCGTCATACGCGAGTTTTGCCCAGTTTGTTAAAGAACAAGCAAAAATCATGGAGAGAACTGGGGTTTACGCGCCTAATAGTAGCAGTAGGTATGCGACTCCGGCATCTAAAACTCCACAACCAGTGAATTCGAAGTCAGCAGCGGCCCGCGCAACTCGATCGTTGGTCACCTCGAACGCGGACTGTCCGTTATGCTTAAAATCCGATCACGACAATTTCTCACGTTGTGCTGAGTTTTTAAAACTTTCTGTCAAAGAGCGTTTCAACAATGTGAAACAAAAAAATGGTTGCGTACTCTGTCTGAGCTTCCACCATAAACCAAATGCGTGTACTATCAAAGGAAACTGCACTACTTGCCATTCTAGGACGCACCACACATTGTTGCATTTTAATAAAGCGCAGACAAGTACTGCACTGCCGATTTCCAGTGCTAATGACGATTACGATGATAATGTGTATGACAATGGGACCTGTGAAGCCAATTCATCCGTGGTAGAGGCACCAGAGGTCGAAAATGGATCCAATGCTGGAGTTTCGTTGTGCTCTATGCAGGAAGCATCGATTAGCGACTCTATACCAGGATCCGTTTCATCCACCATATTGTTAGCCACTGCGCGCGTTAGGGTTGTAGATTCATCTGGAAAAGCGCATTTGATCCGGTGCCTGATAGATAGTGGGTCTCAAAATCATTTTGTGACCAAGCAGTGCTGCGAGCGATTGTCCTTAATACCACGTGATACGAGGTTTTCAATGTCAGTAAATGGATTTGGAGGCAGCTCCAATCCCGTTTCAGGGGAGACAGAGTTCGAGTTTTTCTCGCGGTTTGACAGGAGTCGCCCGTATAAAATTCGTCCATTGGTGGTGGAGAGCATTACTCAACGGCTTCCAACATCGGTTATAGACAAGTCAATGCTCAATTATTTGAAGGGTGCTCCGCTGGCCGATGACACATTCGATCGTCCTGGAGACATCGAAATGTTGATTGGCGCGCATTTATTTTCGCGGTTGATCCTCGCGGGACGAATTTATGGTCCCCCTGGCCGACCTGACGCCTTACAGACCACGTTGGGATATATCATTATGGGAGAAGTGCCGTTGATAAAACCAACGAAGTCTGACCGCGTTGCGGTATTCTGTGCGGTTACTGGCCCAAAGCTAGACGAGGTCGTCCGTAGTTTCTGGGAGTTAGAGGAGGTCCCGTCGTGTGCGGCAGCGCGGATGAGCCGTGAAGAACAAGAATGTGAGGAATTTTATGTGGCTACTACCACTCGGGATTCCACAGGTCGATATACAGTTGCACTCCCGTTTAAGTTAGACCCAGAGAACATAGGCAACTCCTTACCTTTGGCTGAGAAACGTTTTTTAGCGTTAGAGAAAAAAATGACAAAATCATCACAGCTCCGCGATGCTTATGATGAAGTCATAAAAGATTACTTATCGAACGGTTATATAGCTCCAGTGCAAAAGAAAGACGACGAACTAAGCGGTTATGTTATCCCCCATCATGGAGTTATTCGCAGCGATAAAGTGACGACCAAACTTCGCGTGGTATTAGACGCCAGTGCCCGGACGGATAAAGGCATTTCGCTGAACCAAATGCTACATGCTGGACCGAACTTGCAAGGGGATATTTTTCGCATCTTATTGAATTTCAGATTATTACCAGTAGCATTTTGTGCTGACGTTAAGCAAATGTATTTACAAATCAAAATGGCCTTACCAGATTGTAAATACTTGAGAATGATTTACCGGTTTAGTTCAAGTGACGAAATTCAGCTTCTTGAGTTCCAGCGGCTATGTTTTGGTCTATCGGTCAGTCCTTTTTTGGCGTTGCGCACGGTGCGACAGCTTTGTGAGGATGAAGGTCACAATTTTCCAGTGGCGGTAGATATAACAAGACGAAGTTTGTACATGGATGATATTGTGTCCAGCGAAAGTTCCGATTCTACTGCAACCGAAGCTGCGTTACAGCTGATTGGACTATTCAAGTCAGGAGGCTTTGACCTTCTTAAATGGTCTAGTAATTCAGCGGAGTTGCTGTCTAACCTTCCTGCAACTCACTTGCATCCTCAGGTTGTCAAATTTGATAATGACGTCGGGCAGAAGATTCTAGGAGTAAAGTGGGAATCCAGAATCGACAAGTTCTCTTTCGACATAGCTCCGTGTAAAGAGGTATGCACGAAACGAAATATCCTCTCTGCTGTCGCTAGATTGTGGTATATCCTTGGATTTGCAGCACCCGTGATTCTATATGCGAAATTGATAATCCAAGAACTGTGGCAATTAAGAATAGACTGGGATGAGGCTCCTCCTACACATGTAGTTGACAAATGGTCCAAGTTTCAGATGGAGTTGCCGTTATTATCTCATATGAGCATTCCACGTCATGTGGGTGTTTCGGATAGATGTGAAGTTACCTTATTAGGTTTTTCAGATGCCAGTGAGAAAGCATACGGTGCAGCCATTTATTTTCATATCCAATCGACAACTGTGACAGTGGTCAATCTCTTGTGCGCCAAGTCACGTGTAGCCCCGTTGAAGTCGGCGACTTTGGCACGTCTAGAGTTGTGTGGAGCGCTGTTATTGTCTAAGTTAATAAGATCGGTCATAACTACTTATGAGTCGCGCTGCAAATTTCACAGAATACTTGCATTCACAGATTCGACAGTCACCTTACATTGGATACATTCTAGCCCACACCGGTGGAAGACTTTTGTAGCCAATCGTGTGGCACAAATCCATGAAAATTTAAATCCAGCCTGTTTTTATCACATTGCAGGAAAAGATAATCCTAGTGATTGTTTGTCTCGGGGACTTACACCAGGTCAATTGCTTGAGCATCCTCTGTGGCTTCGAGGTCCACCATGGATCGCTCAAAGTCCAAATGAATGGCCTGTCCATCCGTTTCAGCCCCATGATGCAAACATACCGGAAGCGAAACCCGAGGTCGTTATGGTGAATGTCTCTCCACCTCAGCCGCTGCTGTATGACTTAGCGCACCGAATATCGTCGTGGCCCAGGCTGCTTCGTATTGTGGTTTACGTACTGAGATTTATAAAAAGGCTCAAATCGAATGGACCTCCTAGGGTGGATGATTTAATATCTGCTGAAATAGCCGTTATCAAATCCCTGCAGACGGTATATTTCTGCAACGAAATAAAGGCCATTAGCTCGAATCAGACTTGTTCGAAGTCTATACAGAAATTGCGACCGATACTTGTCGATGGAGTGTTACGAGTAGGAGGCAGGTTAGGACGGGCAGATTTGACTTTTGATCATAAACATCCTATTCTCCTGCCACGAAAGGATCACGTGGTGAATCTCATCATCGATGATACGCATCGCAAGAATTGTCATACTGGCCCACATTTGCTTCTCTCTATATTGAGACAACGATTTTGGATCCTTTCGGGACGGAATTTGGTGAGGTCTCGTGTACATTTGTGCAATTTTTGCTTTAAGGCACGTCCCAAGCCTTGCATCCCGCCAATCATGTCCGATGTACCGGAATGCAGACTTCAGCTCTCGAAACCCTGGGCACACACTGGTTTGGACTATTTTGGTCCTTTAAATATTACATTAACACGCAAGCGTGGTGTCAAATCGCAAAAGGCTTACGTTTGCGTATTTATATGTCTTACAACCCGAGCTGTACATGTAGAGGTTGCACCCGATTTAAGTACAGATGCGTTCCTTAACGCTTTAAAACGATTTGTTTCTAGACGAGGTCCAGTAGAAAAACTAATGTCGGACAATGGCACTAATTTCATTGGAGCTCGAACTTACTTAGACGAGCTTTATACATTTCTGCAATCAGATGACCATATCATAAAATGGGAAGGAGAAATGTCCAATCGACGCATCCACTGGCAAATGATCCCACCTAACGCTCCTCATTTTGGTGGTGGATGGGAATCAACTGTAAAGTCATTTAAGACTCATTTGTTTCGAGTGGTAGGATCTCAAATCTTGACCTATGAGGAACTCCTAACCATACTTTGTCAAATCGAAGCCGTCCTTAATTCTCGGCCATTAGGTAGAGCGTTGAGCCCAGATCCTTCGGAACCAGTAGCTTTGACTCCTGCTCACTTTCTCCATGCTACCCCCTTAGGATCGTTACCCGCCGCTCCTGTTGAGGAAAATCGTGAACAATTACTGTCTCGGTATTTGTTGTTAGATAAATTAGTTCAATCCTACTGGAGGAGATGGAGCATGGAATATTTGCACACGTTGCAAACAAGAGAAAAATGGTTATCAGACACAGAACCCATTCAAAAGGGTACAGTAGTTTTGATAATGCAAAATAACACTGTACCCCTTCATTGGCCATTAGGTATCATTCAGGAAACATATCCTGGTTCTGATCGAAAGGTCCGGACGGTCCTGGTTAGGACAAAGTCTGGCACTCTGGTTCGCCCGGTGGTACGACTGTGCCCTTTGCCATCTCAATGATTAGAAAAGCTATGTACCTACCAAATTAAATGATAATATTATTGTATATATATATCTTATATCACTATTATAAATATCTGTATTATATTGATTCATTGTAAAGGAATCCCCTACACCCATTTAGATATCTTCCCTTTTACTATTCATTTGACCAACTTCTTTATGTTCTAAATTATTTCGGATTTCCTTCTGTTTGAAAGAGAACCTTTCAAGCTGGGGGCTTGTGTTTGAGCCAGATCATAGATTTACTTTAGTTATGTAGGATTTTCGTAATCACGAACCGACCCGCGCACGGTCGCCGAGCCTTCGAGAACAAACCCCGTGTCGGGGTGTGAGCGAGATACTAAAACAGCGAAGCCACGCATGAATCGCACGAGAGAGAGCGAGACCAATATACCAGCGATGTGCGCTCGCGGCTATACACTTCCTACTTCGACGAAATAGCCAGCCAGTCAGTAGCTTTGGAATGCTTGGCGTGTTCGGTCCGGTCACGTACTTGTCACGCGATATTGTCCGACGCTATAAAGAAAACCTTCGTGGACGATTTGTGGGGTTCTGTTACCCTTGTGACTCTAACTACGCATAATAGGAAGTGTTGGAGAAGTGAAAAAACATAGATTGCATGGACTGCCGCGTTGCCGCCCTATCGCTCGTCGAGGCGTGTGCGATTTTTCCCACCGCATTAAAGCAGGCTGCTACTCACCACCCTCGGAGTCCTTCTAGAACAACCTAGAGAACGGTCCAAGCGGTTTCTGGTAAGTGAAAGCGATTTGTCTTGCATTTCTATGGTATTTCTGTGATCGGCTCTATCAGGTTACCCAGTCATCTTCCCCGCGCAAACAGTCCTTTTCCTATCCTAGGTACCCAAAAGGCTGGGAAGGTCTGATCAATGATATTATATATAAACTGAGGTAGATGCGTTTTACCGAGGTCTGCGCGACAAGACAAAACCAGGTGAATTCACTTGACTGAACTCAGTCCGCTCTGCGTCGCGCCGCGATACGAACGTACGTTGCGGGATTTTAGAGAAAAGTAAAACAAACGAAAATGCCACATTTTGTGTTTCGAAAGTGCAAAAATTATACTGGGGCAGCTGTAAAAAACAGGCAGGATGTATCTTTCCATTTTGTAAGTACTGTTTAGTCTATTTAAAATGGAAAATCATTAATTTTATATTAAAAAATCACTGCCGCGGCGTTGCCGCTTTGCCATTTACACGAACGAGACAAGACGTAGTGCGTTGCATTCATGAGTGACAGAGAGAACGAGAAAATGGCGTGCGGTGTTGTCGGTTCGACCGACGCTAAGGGAGGTTAGGGTGATATGGGTAATATGATCACGCAATGCAACAATATTATTTTTCACCACTACTTTCCAATTATTTTTCGTAGTAGGATAATAAAGAGATGGATTTGACTTTCAACATTTGCTTCTATTTTGTTTTTGATTTCCTAAAGGCGAATTAATTAGGGAGAAATGGGTACGAGTCGTTAGAACCCATAGACGAGACGATGAATGGATGCCAACGGCATACTCCACAATATGCTCCAAACTCTTTGTAGATACTGACAAGTACTTACGTCACAAAAAAAAATCACAAACTGATAAAGAATGCAGTGCCGGTAATTAAGGTAAAATAGAAAAAAATACTACTTTTAATATTCGGTTGTGTATTCCTATGTTTGATTAGACAGGTAACATTTCAGCCCGATCCGTTCAGTAATTTTGACGTGAAGAAGTAACAAACATCCATCCATCCATCCATCCATCTATCAAACCAAACTTTATTAAATTATTATCATAGTAACTAGCGACCCGCCCCGGCTTCGCACGGGTGCAAAGCTGATACTAAATATACTACAGAATAGGCCTCCCTGCCGGTACCGCTGCAACCGCCATGACCCTGCATTTTAATTCTATGATATCTTCGAAAATATTCAATTACTTTAATTACTTACCTACATGCTGTAAAGGGTCAAATTAATCTATATTAATGCACAATGTATTTATTGGATAAGGATTTATGCTGTATTGCTTAAAATAGCTTCGTAAATAAGCAATTATTTCTCGTAAAAAGTAAAGGATATAAACTGGTTATTGTGGGTTATCCCTAAGAGATAGATATATACCACCCCGGACTTTTTAAGGTGTACAATACTGTAGTACATTATTTTTATCTATCTCGTAGGGTTCAGCCAGCGTTTGCAATGTAAGCGCAAAAAAAGTATTTATTTACGACATCACATAAGAAACCTCTAAAATTATCAGTGTTCCTCTACTATATTATGCATGTATTATACATATAAACCTTCTTCTTGAATCACTCTATCTATTAAAAAAAACCGCATTAAAATCCGTTGCAAAGTTTTAAAGATCTAAGCATACATAGACACAGACAGACAGATAGACAGACACAGACAGGAAGCGACTTTGTTTTATACTATGTAGCGATTAGTAGGTACTTAAGTTAAGTAAAAGTATTTTTTCTAGTGTGCTCACATAAATGTACCTATACTAGGCATGTAATACTAGAATTCGTAAATAAACATTTTTATTTAAAATTTACTGTTTATTTTCTTAGTGGTGCCTCGTTACCCCCGTTTCCCCTAGTTCGTTCCTTAGCTGCTAGCCGATGACGTCATAGGCTGTCATTGGCCGTCAACCCGCTGGCCGCTCGTGTAAAGTGTGAACAGTATGTTCATCTCTTTCTGACAACGGGGTCCTATATATCTCTGCGATCTTTTAACGTACTCAGTGATACAAATAAAGTTCCATAGTCCTATGCAGGTAGCTATAGTAAAATATCGCCATGTTTTTATTTCTTTCTAATGAGTATGACGTCTCTATTGGTAAAATCTCATTGGGTCTGATGATGAATAATGAATGAATGATGATTCAATCAGTAAAATTGGTTTGTCAAATAGGTCTTTATGTAGCTTCTTCGATTAAAACAATAAAAAGAGAACTTACCAGTAGATTTAAAAACAAAAGTATTAG
The DNA here is from genome assembly GCA_949316285.1 of Eupithecia subumbrata. Lineage (NCBI taxonomy): Eukaryota > Metazoa > Arthropoda > Insecta > Lepidoptera > Geometridae > Eupithecia > Eupithecia subumbrata. The sequence continues at coordinate 13,165,707 of OX438630.1, read as the reverse complement.
AAAACCATGACAAAAACTTCCTTTACACTGCACACTGCACACAGACACAAACATCAATTTTTCACCAAAATAGACCTTTTGGGGATCGGGTACAATTTGTTTGTCATAATAATATCTGTTCAGTAGTTTTGGCATGAAGAGGTAACAAACATCCATCCATCCATCCATCCAAACTTTCGCATTTATAATATTAGTGTGATACCATGCCCTCCGGCCAGGTGGGATGACGATCTGCGAAAGACTGCAGGCAGATGCTGGATGCGGCAAGCTGAAGACAGGACGCTATGGCGGGAGTTAGGGGAGGCCTATGTCCAGCTGTGGACTAATCTAGGCTGATGATGATGATGATGATGATGATGATGATGATGATGATGATGACCATGCTCTACCCCGCAGCGGCGATTTTGAAGCACTTCTTATGTCGCGCGATTGGTTGCGATATTTGTTTGCAGTACCACAGATATTATAATACTATACGCAGTACCTACATTTTGTATTATGACGCATACGATCTTACTCACTGCAGCGATTTTATCGACGCGACAGAAGTTGGACGGCGCGTTTCTGCGTCGAGATCGAAGGTAACCTATTTTACTAAGATCGATGGTGTGTAAGGCTTTTTTTTGACGACCTCTGTGGCGCAGCGGGCGAAGGTTCGATTGCGACGCAGGAGGTTGCGGATTCGATTCCCGCCTCGGGACAAATGTTTGTACGATCTGCAGATATTTGTTCAGGGTGTTCTGGATGTTTAGGTACTATGCATAATAAAGAATATATATCTATGTAGGTAATGTATTGTATTAAGTGTATCAGTCATCTAGTACCCATAACAGAAGCTCTACTTAGCTTGATCTGCTTAGATGATGCTGCGTGGATTGTCCAGCATTATTATTTATTACTTATTTTATTCATTTCTGTTGCAGGGCGACAGTGGCGGGCCACTACAGAAGCGGGAAAGAGACGCAAGCTATTGCCAATACGCTTTAATAGGGGTTACTTCGTCTGGCCTTGCATGTGGTACAGCGGAGCAGGCGGGGTTGTACACGCGAGTTTCATACTACTTGCCCTGGATTGAGAGTATAGTTTGACCTAAAAATAGTTTAAGATTTTTTATAGGCGAGTAAAGAATAAACATTTTAACGGAGTCGAGTTTTTGTTTCTGTCTCAGACAAAAATCATTAGATAATTGTAGTGTAGTGACATCTAGTTGTAAAGTTTGGTAACTGCAGAACATTATGAAGTTATCGCTAAATAAGAGAATGCAATGCAATGACACCAACTTATAAATACTAACTAGACTTCCATTAGGTTGTAGTTTAGCTACTCGATAAGAGATGACGCTTCTAGTTATAATTCAAAAATTTTCCTTCTGGCAACAATGACAAACAGTACATAAAATACGTTCCAATTAACGCAGAACTTCTTAGTTTAGGAATTTAGAGATTTTACAGCTCTCGGATATTCGTAGATGCATGCAGTTGTATTAAATATTTATTTTCTTATCTTTTTTATTTTCACGGCCCATATTTATCACCCGTTTTTTTAATAAACACCTTTCTAAAACATTTGGAATTCACCAGCTGATGATACTGCATATGCATATGGTCACTATTATACTGTTATAAAATAATTATAATATAGTCTCTCATTTATCTATGTACTCATTGGTACTCACTTTAGGAGATATATATATCTCTCGCTCTCTTTCTCTCTCTATCTCTCTCTCTCTCTGTGTACTCATCGGTACTCGCTTTTTTTCGTTTTAATCGTTTATATTTTTCACTATGTATTTGTTTTATTTATTTCACTATATTTGCTTTTTTTTTCTCACATTACACTTTTTCACTTTTTTTTTCTTGAAATGTATCACTTTTAATTCTGACTTTTAAGGAAATAATATCACAATTATCGCTTTCGTTGATCACTTTGTCTTTGGTCTTTGGATTTTTTTTTTAAAGTTTTTATTTTCACATTACTTAATTATTGGCTTTTCTTGATCACCCTTATATTACTTAAATATAATATTATCTCTTAAAATTATTATGCTTATTCTCTAAACACACTTACATAATTTATTCGTATCATATGGACACAATAGAATATTACTGTGTATATTTATTTTTTCCGCTTTCAATATTTACATTTATGAAAATAAGAATCATAATAATATCAATCAATGGGGATCGGGTACAATTTGTTTGTCTAATAATTATGTATTGTTTTAATTTTTGGGCATAAAAATGCGTTCAATATTTTGATTTTGTTCATCAATTCGATGCGTTCAGTCATCTGCGAAAGATATTCGATATTTTCTTACTGATGATCGCGCGACAAGTCGAAAAGTTGGTTGCCGCGAAGGGTTAAATGTTGCCAAAATGGCAACCAAAGTTGCCAAATGGCAACGCTGATGGCAACAGAAACCAGAGTGGGGACGGAGTGAGAGAGTAATAGATGAGAAAGAGTGAGAGAGGAGTAGAAACGCGGAGAAGGAAATATAGACGCAGCTGCACGCATTAAACTTTATCGACAATTTTTATTTATTCCGTCGAGAATGTCGAGATGACGTTTTTTTTTTATAACTTTGCTGCCCTCTTTCTGTACGTCCCTCTCAAATTGATAGATTAATGGAATATACACTTTTTAGCATGTTATTAACTCACCCAATCTTATTCTGACACGCTCGAGAATTTCTAATGATATTTTTTTTTTACTAATCTGATCCTTCATCCTTCACGGGCGGCCTTATATATGAGGCTCATATTTGGGGGAGGTACTTAACCGTGTACAAGGTATCCTCCTGTATATTAATTTGCCGCGCTTTAGTAAATCCCTAAATCCCCGCTTGGGCTCCCCTACTATTACAGGGCCGATTTTTCAATCCTCAGATAAGTCATCGAATAGCTATCTAGTGAATAAAATTATCAACATAGTAGGTATGTCTTTTCCGGGACATTAACCCCCTATAACTTATTTTAAAGGCCTGTTTTGATGATCCAATTTACGCAATCGTTTGTTTCGTTTCGATTATTTTGTGCCAAAACAAAACATTCGAAGTTTCATTCAAATTCATTAATTAGTTTCGGCATGATGCGCGGTCAAGGTATTTTACTTTCATCCCCTCTCCCAGGGAAACCTTCCTGAATTCTTGGATAAAATGTAACCTATGTCCTTCTTCATAGTATAAACTCATATTGTGCGAAGTTTCATTCAAATTCATTAAGTAGTTTCGGCGTGATGCGCGATCAAGGTAGTTTACTTATATCTCCTCTCCCAGGGAAACCTTACTGAATTCTTGGATAAAATGTATCCTATGTCCTTCTTCATAGTATGAACTCAAATTGTGCGAAGTTTCATTCAAATTCATTAATTAGTTTCGGCATGATGCGCGGTCAAGGTATTTTACTTTAATCCCCTCTGCCAGGGAAACCTTACTGAATTCTTGGATAAAATGCATCCTATGTCCTTCTTCATAGTATGAACTCAAATTGTGCGAAGTTTCATTGTTTCGGCGTGATGCGCGGTCAAGGAATTTTACTTTCATCCCCTCGCCTAGGATAACCTTACTGAATTCCGGGATAAAATAAATAAAATATATATAGAGTGTAATAAAAAAATTAAAAATTTCTTGAATTTACAGAATTGGACCTGTTACAGTTTTATTCTAAAGTAAGTATAGATTTTGACAATGCTATTGTAGCCACGAAGCTTGTAATGTTATTAGGTATATTGTATCTGTAACCTATTTTGAGTTTTATTTTGTGTTTTAAAATGTATCGAATCTTTTTGATTAAGTGTTCCCTGTTATTTCTGGTTTTAATAAATAAATTGAAAAGATTTAAGGAAAAGTTTAGTTGGTAATAAAATTAAATGACTTAGGTAGGTATGATAGGAAATTTCAAAATTTATTGTGATTGTTTATTTCTTCAAATAGTTGACCACCACGGGAACTCTTCGAATATAAGGTGAGACACTGAAAGAAGAAAAATATGTTTTGCCACAAATTAAATTCGTCACACATAAAAGACAGGTCAGGTAGATTTTAAAAGCTGTCGCGATCCCCTTTTGTTTTTCGTATACTGGAGGCATGGATTCGTGACGTCAGCGTGAATTATTGTATGAAAAAACAAAAGATAACCGCGTCAGCTTTTAAAAATTTACTACCTATGTATGAAGATTGGGGCAACATTAGCTACTTGTTAAGAAACCGAAGGATGGACTTAGGCTTGTGTGTACCAAAAGATACTGGGACAGTTAGCAGCTCGTCCGTTAACTTATACATTTAATATATGATAACCTCTGCAAGATTCTCAATTTAAATGTATATGCCTGAATAAAAGTCATGAAAAAAAAAAAAAAACTCGACAGCCGTGTGGTGCCGGCTTAGAATTTCAGTTAGGTTCCGGCTCTTATGACACCCATGAGCTTAGTTGGAGTGGTCCATTTTAACTTTATATGTGCGATTTTAGTCGTGTGGTGCCGGCTTGAAACACCACCCCAATTCTTCCCGCAGGTGTCATAAGAGGCGATTAAGAGATATCCACCGGGGGCGGGCAGCAGCGCCTCCTGCGGAACAATTCTTCCACTGAACTGCAATCCCTAACCCGCATGCCCAACGTGGGGATTATGGGCATAACCCTCCGTTAAAAACCAATAAGGGGCTTATCAGGGGGAGGCATGCGTCCAGCAGTGGAAAAATATTGACTGTTGAAGTGATGATTATGTATCCTCACTTCAACAGTCAATATTTTTCCTTTATCTAATACTTATTTACTCTAAATATGTATTTAGAGTAGATAACTATTAGTTTAATTTAGAAAAAGATTTGCAATTGGAATTGTTTGTCTTTGTTTAAATGTTGATTATACAGGGTTATTGGTAATTCACTGACACTATGTTAACTCCAGGTTCTGCCCACCATCATGAACACGTCCGAGAAAACGCCAGGTCTCAATTCTTAAAATTGGTGGAAAGGGAATGATATTAGTATGTATCCATTCAAAAATCGTTCTTTATGGGGGTTTTCTTTGAAACAAAACCTAAAAACGGCTCTGCCCTGAATTATCAATGGGTGTGTGTGTGTTCGGCTGTCTCCCAGCCAGGTTGATGCCACTTAAATCATCTTGCATAGATGTAAAATAAGCCAGTGATGGTGATGTGGATTTAAATAGGAGTGGGTGATCGATATTTAGTAATTAATTAGTTCTCCGACATCATGTTATAAGTGAGGCGTATTACAAAAAAAAAAAAATAAGACCTGGCGTCTTCACCAGCCTGTTGGTCAAATCAAATCAAATCAAATCAAAAACTCTTTATTTCCATAAATACAATAAATGTACACTTAGAAAAGGTCAAATCATAAATCTAAACACTGACACGGAAATAAGTGATATTTTTGATTTATGTCGCTTCGGTATGTAGATTAAAGTAAAGAAGCGACGAAGAAACCTTTAGCCTGTTAGTTGTTATTTTTCGAGCTGGAGCAAAACTCGTCCCAAGCTTTTTTATCCTCTAGCTAGATAATCTGATATTTTGTAGTAAGCCTTTTTACAAAGAATATGACAATTTGTTTGAATTTATTTATTGATAATTTTTGCAACTCACTTGGAGTTTTGTTGTAGAAGCGTATACATTGCCCTTTAAAAGGTACATTTATCTTGTGCAGCCTAGTTGTGGGCACAGCGAGTTTATCCTTATTTCTAGTATTTATATTATGTATGTCGCTATTTTTAGGGACTAGATTGATATTCCTATGAGTGTACAACAAGTTTTCATAAATATAATGACATGGTACTGTCATTATGTTTATTTCTTTGAATTTATCACGCAGGGTGATGATAAATTAATAAATAATAAATAATGCTGGACAATTCACACAGCATCATCTAGCCCCAAGCTAAGCAGAGCTTGTGTTATGGGTACTAGATAACTGATATACATAATACAATACACTACATAGATAGATATTTTTTATTATACACAGAAAAACAACCAGATCACCCTGAACAAATATTTGCAGATCGTAGAAATATTTGTCCCGAGGCAGGAATCGAACCCACAACCTCCTGCGTCGCAGGCAGACCTTCGCCCGCTGCGCCTCAGATGATGGGCAGAACCTGCAGAACGCGCCGCCGTGTCAGTCAATTACCAATAACCCTGTATACTTACTCAATACTCGGCTTAATAACGCTGTTATGCTCAAAGTCAATATCGATGGTAGGAAGCTGCGGTTTCTGATGCTCAATATCTATAGATATCAGTGGTCGCTTTGTAGTCGTGGTCGGCCTCTCGGTCGTCGTAGTTGTGGTCGTGGTCGTCGTGGTTTCTTTCTGCGGGACGATGACCACGACGCGGTGCGGGCTGAAGACGTCGCCTATGGCTTTCGCTTTTGCGGATATGAGGTTGGATACCGCACCCCATAGACGAGAAAGGGGACTGCTTGAGTAGGTGTAGGTTTGTGCCTGTGATAAGAACAAAAATTTTACATAAACAAAATTTTAAATTTTAAAAACCGATAGATTTTCATGGATAAAATTGTCTATGAAACAAAAAAAAACTAATCGAAAATCGGTTCATCCGTTTGGGAGCTACGATACCACAGACAGATACACAGATACACAGACAGACACGTTAAACTTATAACACCCCTCTCTTTTTGCGTCGGGGGTCAAAAAGAAAATCTGAAATCTTTAGTAAATAAGATCATAAAGGTTTTTGTTTTTATAGTGCGTAAGCCTCACACTCTGGGTAATTTCTAAGAAATCAAGTAATATCGCAAATATTTTCGACTTCGACGGGACTTGAACCCGCATCCTTCCTTCAGTAGGGGAATGCGCTAACCAACTACACCACGAAGTCAAGTGACATAGGAATTGAAAATCTTTACGACTTTCTACGGACTCTAGCGCTGTAAAATTATTGCCATATTTTTTGATTTCAGAAAAAATTACAATCAAAGAATATAAACAGACTAGCGACCCGCCCCGGCTTCGCACGGGTGCAAATGCTGATACTAAATATACTACAGAATCGGCCCCCCGGCATGCATACGTCATCCATACGTCTATTACATAACTGTCATTTTCGTTTTGTTAATCCAAGTCTGATTCTTTTTTGTTATACCTACCACGTTTTATAGTGACTGACGTTTTATGTCAAATCACACGGGAACGCTGTCGAATGGGATAAACAGTATCCTATGTCCGTCTCCTGGCTCTAAGCTACTTACCCACCAATTTTCAGCCATATCGGTACAGCCGTTCTTGAGTTATAAATAGTGTAACTAACACGACTTTCTTTTATATATATAGATTAGAACCAGAATTTACGATTGAAACAGTTAAGGTAATTGCAGACTAATGCTAACAATCTAGAGGTACTTTATCTGTTCCAGATCAATGTCGGAAGCGTCCTCATGACGCTGCATTGCCCTGCAATTTTTTCATTTGAAATCTTTAGTATGAATGTAGTGTAAGTATTATTGTTTTTTTTTTCTGATTCCACTGTCTATATTGTTCTTTTATGTCCTGTCCATTTTAAGGTTGTCTGGAAGAGATCGCTCATAGCGAGCCCGTCTTTTGTACTTCCACTATTAATAGCATTTCTTTCTGTAGGAATTGTTTTTTCTGTCTTTGTGTGGTACAAATAAATTGTATGAAAGTGTTATTTTCTATCTTTTATTTATGTAAAACACCACAAAAAAAATATTAAGCAATAATGAGGTATCTCTTCCAGGCACTTTGGGGAGGACTGAATATAATGAGAACGAGAACGATATAAACTTTTTATTCTAACCCCCGAATACATATAGGTATAGATTTTCATTAGAACTGTCAAAAATCACGATTTGAGAATCGTTTGCGCTAAGAGAAAGTATAGTCTACAAAGGGAGCACAAAAAAATGTATAAGATAAAAAAAAAGTGTATGTATCCAAAGATCTTTGAGTTATATTAAATACGTTTGAGCTAAGAGAAAGTAGGTATATAGGTATAATCTACAGAGGGAGCATATTTTTTTTGTAAAAGATGAACAAAAAGCAAATGTATCCAAAGGTCTTTGAGTCTTTGGAGTTTAAGTCCATATTTGAATTGAATGCACATGTTTGTGGTGTGCGGTAGTGTTTTAGTTTTATTCTAACTTTGCCCAAGGGCACATTTAACAAAACACGATCCGAACAAACCATGATGATGTAATAATTCTAAAAATGAAATAAGATTAAGCAAGTATTCACAACTGCTCTTACAAATTCTCAAGGTGTGAGTGTATTTGTATAATATTTTCCTTATTGCCAATCAACAATAATAATAATCAATCAATCAGGGTAACTCCCGTTCCTGCAGTACTACCAAGCTAAAGAGATTACCTACTACACTGAAGTCCTACCCAAATTTTCTTGGTTGCGTCTCTTCCGGGCAACCTTGGGATGGACTGGATTTAATGAAAACGAATTAGAAAGTTCATGGTTCCTATGAAGATAGTGGTATATTTTTATAGGTGTTACAAAGCAATACTTTGCAATAATTTTTAGTTATCTCTCTACATTATCTTTAGCATGGAGATCCCTACTAGTTCTCTCTCTATCTTTAAATGAAAATGTTTATTAACTAAGAAAACTTCGTCAATTTTGTTAGTGAACATAAAGCCAGAGGGGTGAGTCCTTAATATTAAGCAGAGAATTAGTTCTCTGAATGAGCAGATAACAGAGGACAATCTTATTTGATAGATATCAAAGATAATCTTTGATAGATATAGCATTTGGGATGCTATTGCTGCTTCCGCGGATTATGCTCAACAGTGAGGCTGTCTTTTCGCGCCAGATAACGTCAAAGGAGTTGGTGCTCGCCTCAAGGAACATAACTGATGCGCTTCAGAATCGAGGCACCCGTAGCCAGCAACCAAAATGCATTATTATTCCTTTAGCTAAGAATTTTTTTATCACTTACCGTTTGTACAGCGACCGGGCTGTGTCCATACTCTTGCAGAACCACCTGGTCTGCCGGCACCACCTGGGCTGAAGACCCTGACTGCGTCTGAATCACTACTGTCTCACTGCCGCCAGAAGACAACGCGGCTGTAACAGAAGACATATAGGTACATTGTGACCCACTACTGGGCAAAAGCCTGAGCGTCACGCATCTGGTATCTTCTCTTTATTCACAGACAGCTTCTGCCCGCGGCTTCGCACAAGTTTTTATCTCGATAAAAAGTAGTCTATAAGTTATTCCAGGTTTAGATCAAAAATTTCAGATCGATTCATTCAGTAGTTTTGGCGTTGTCTTCGGCCACACATCTTTACAACGGCACAAATTTACGCCTTTATAATATTAGTATATAAGATAGGATTAATAGAAATGTAGGTAAGTCTTGAGTAATCCAATTAAAAGTAAATGTAAGGGCTTGGATAGGTTTATTGAAATACCCGTGGAAAATAGGTACCCTTAATGGTCCAGTGATTTTAACCAAAAAATCAGGTCGACCTCGGAATAGCGAGACAACCAGATGGAAACTCGTATACTCGTCTACATTTTGACGTTATAAACGTTGTCAAAATTAAATTAAATATTGTGTTAAGTACGTAAGTTCTTCAAGACCTAACATCAAGCAGCATACGTTATACTTTCTCTTAGTTCAAGACCATAGAGAAAAAAACATAACCCAGATGGGTTAGGTTTTTTATTTCCTGATCGAAGTTCAAGACAAAATATCATGTCATGAAAATCGGTTATTCGTAATTATCTAGGTTTCTATAGCTCCAATTAATATTATAAAAGCAAAAGTAGGTGTCGTTGTGAAGATGTATGACCGAAGACAACACCTGAATAGATCCAATAATACTCAGCCGAGATCTGGACCGAGAATGACATAGAGGCTACTTTTCATTCCAAAAAACGCATGCCAAGCCCCGGGCAGAAGCTAGTCTTGAACTGGTCTAGAACTTGTAGAGCATAAAATTTCCTACAAACTTTGCTCGTAATATTTTTTCACACTCAGCCGTTTTCGAGATAGGGGGCGGAAAGCACGCTGCGGTTGGCCACACAAACATAGCATAAATAATCTTCAAAAAATAAATAAATAAAGGTTCCTTAGACAGATTCTATGTATCTCCTCTGTATTCTTTGCTTTTCCCCATATCGTCATATTAATATTTTTTAATTAATTTAACAAACTTCCGGTGCTCAGATTTTTCCAGCAGATAGAATGAAATGATCATTACATGAATTTGAGTCAATCAGCAAACAGTGAAACCCTAATATGACTGGACTATAACGTTTTGGCTGGTTACAGGGAAAACTTTAATACATAACCTGGGAATAACTAATTGATAATAATTTTAAATTATTCATTAAATTCATTTAATAATGTTTTAAATGTAGTCCAATAAAACCGCAAATACAACAAGCGCATCGATTGATGATGAGAAAAGTAGCTATGCCGTCTTCGGGCAGTTGTCTCTTCGCGCACTAGGGAAAGACCAATTCTATTGGTCAGAGTATCTCTACATCTCTACATTAAAGATGCGCGACTGCGAATAATCTGGCTAGTCGAATGATCTACAACTACTAATTTAGGTACTCATTCGACTTGAATATTAGTAATAAACTAATCTTCAAAGTCGAATGACAACTACTAATTAGTAATTAAATTACTAATGCCTCTACGAATTGATCGAGGCGTCGAATAACGAATTGAGTTCGACTGCCCGACTCGAGCGGTTGCCATTACTAACCATATTAGTTACTATTTTGGTTAGTAATGGCGAGTCGGGTAGTCGACGCAAAATCAATTCTGTATTCGACGCCACTCGCCATTACTAACCATATTAGTTACTAATTTGCCCTAGTCATTCGAATGGTTCGAATAATTTGTGAAGTCGAATAATTCGAATGAAATCATTCAATCATTTAAATCATAGTATAAAACAAAGTCGCTTCCTGTCTATCTGTCCCTATGTATGCTTAGATCTTTAAAACTAGGCAACGGAATTTATGTGGCTTATTTTAAAAGATAGAGCGATTCAAGAGGAAGGTTTATATGTATAATACATGCATTATATAGTAGAGAAACACTGATAAGTTAAGAGGTTTCTAATGTGATGTCGTTAATAAACACATTTTTTTGCTTCATTAATTTTTAAAATGAAACGACAAAACACAAATTTCGACGATGTGAATAATGCAATCTCAAAAGTAGTCCATTGGTTTGGTGTCAATAATCTTTTGCTAAACGAAAGCAAAACAAAATGTATTAGATTTATTCTACCTAATGTTAAACAAGTGAAGGCTGATGTAAACGTTAAAGGAGAAACGTTAGAAATAGTAGAAAGTACCGTATTCTTAGGAATCACCTTAGATCATAAACTTCAATGGGGCCCACACATAGATAAGCTATCGAAGAGACTTAGTTCTGCAGCGTATGCAGTCAAAAAAATCCGTCATCTTACAGACGTGGATAGGATACATCTAGACTTGTTTATTTCAGCTACTTCCATAGTATTATGTCTTATGGCATACTGCTGTGGGGGAACGCTGCAGATATTAACACCGTATTTGTGCTGCAGAAGAGGGCTGTTCGTGCAATCTATAATATGGGTCCCAGAGAATCCCTACGTGATAAATTCAAAGAAATAAATATAATGACAGTACCATGTCAATATATTTATGAAAACTTGTTGTACACTCATAGAAATAAAAATCTGTTCCCTAAAAATTGTGATAAACATAACTTTAATACCAGAAATAAACATAAACTCGCTGTGCCCACAACTAGGCTACACAAAATTAATGTATCTTTTAAAGGGCAATGTATACGCTTCTACAACAAAACTCCTAGTGAGTTGCAACAATTATCAGTAAATAAATTCAAACAAATTGTCAAAACCTTGCTGTGCAAAAAGGCTTACTATAAAATATCAGATTATCTAGAAGATAAAAAAGCTTGGAACGGGTTTTGCTCCAACTCGAAGAATAACAACTAACAGGCTAAAGGTTTCTTCGTCGCTTCTTTACTTTGGTCTACATACCGAAGCGACAGAAATCAAAAATATCACTTTATTTCCGTGTCAGTGTATTGTTTTATAATTTGACCTTTTCTAAGTGTACATTTATTGTATTTATGGAAATAAAGAGTTTTTGATTTTAATTGATTTTGATTTTGATTTTGCGCTTACATTGCAAACGCTGGCTGAACCCTACGAGATAGATCAAAATAATGAACCACAGTATTGTATTTAGAAATTTGCCAGAGTGTGAGGCTTACGCACTATAAAAACAAAAACTTTAGTATTGTACACTTTAGAAAGGTCTACAAAAAAGTATGTGTCAGCATTGCACCCGTGCGAAGCCGGGGCGGGTCGCTAGTACAGAATAATCCCGAAATCTTTAATCCTTCGGAAATAAAATCCTCTTTTATTTCCGAAGGATTAAAGATTAAAAAACAGAGCAGTTGAAGTCGGTTGAAGGCTATTGTCCTAAAAATTCTAACTAGTCCGTCTGTTAGATTATCAGAAGATATTGTACACGTATTTTTTCTTTTGTCGATTAAACAAAAAATGATGACGATATAGCCAGTTAAAGTTCCGCGTGATGTCACACCTTACGACCATTTTAAGCAAGGTGTGACGTCACTAGCCCCCACTTCCAAACTTTGACGCGCTTTATTAGTTTTTTTTAATGAATATTTTATTATATTTATTTATTATTATTATTTTTCATTATTTTTCATTATTTATTTATTTTTTATTATTTATTTATTATTTTTAGCATATTTTTTTACCCACGACCCTACCCTTTTGGAAGTTTTTGTAAAAAATCATCAAAGAGTACTTGTTTTGTTTAGGCGCAGGGCTGTGGCGCTCATTGTAAGCAAGATTATACTTAACACCTGCTAACCGATTAGTTTCGTACCTACTTATTTACTATTACATAATGAAGTTGGTCATTACCGCAGTATGCTCGTAGCACTAATTAAGTTGTTACCCGTTTCCACGTAATTCATTACGTGTTTGTTCAACTGTCTATTTAGCGTTTCACTAGCCTACAATCATTTCAGCATATAATCGAAAAGTTATGTACCTTTATTGACAAATAAAATTACAATCAAATAATAGAAAAAAAATTAGAACTAGTATTTACAATTGAAACAATTGGGCTAGCTGCAGACTGCTGCAAACAATCTACAGGTACCTAGCTAAACTGAATTAAATCAAAAAGTACCTATATTTAAAAATTAAGGTCGGCAACGTAATAAAAATGTAATGGCATGGCTAAAAATAAATAAACAAATGATACATACCTACCTTAAAAAAATACCTCATAGATAACGTTTAGATATGAATAAAAAAATGCCAGTTCATAAAAATAGAACAGAATTTACATACAAAAGACTTCAACGCGTTCCGTCTAAAGTGAGTAAAAATAAAATAAAGTTTCGTTTGAGTATTAGGGGATTAAAAAATTATCTCCTGACTTTTGGTTTGAAATTGACTTTGTCTTTGATCTGTATAATATCTTCTTTCTACGCGGTGTTCACAACCCGGAGTGATAAAAGTCGAGTGATAATCCCACTCACTAAAAAACCTGATAAAGCGCGAACACAAGGGAATAACGCAACCGTATACCACCTCTGAGTTTCACTTGTGCGTTGTGGAAATTCTGGGATTTTCAAATCCTTGTTCTAATTTGAAGTACTACTTTAAAAAGAATCTGGCTATGGTAATTTTTTTAAAGCTGGCCAATTGTCTGTAGTTTTTTCATACAAATTTCTCCAATGACCTAACAAATCTAGGTCTCCAGTAAGTTTATGAAAACCAAATGAGATCACGTCAGCATTTAAAGATTTCAAAGCTGGTGGCATGTAGGTACTAGGGTCGCATAGACGAGAAAGAAGTTTTTTTCTGAGAGAATATGGAAAAGTTATAGATCGTGTTCTGTATTGTACCTACAATGAGGCAAAACGTAGAAGCCAATAAAGAAGTAAATTATAATTTACCTGTGAGACCAGCGCCTACGACCAGTCCCTTGGCTGCGGCGGCAGCGGCCAGCAGACTGATGGCTGATGTTGGGGCCGCCAGCAGGGCGATACACGCAGCCTGTTGACAGTTCATAGGAAATTATGGACAATTAGAAGAACTTTTATTGGTGGTTAATATATTAATATCTAATAATAATATTAGCCTTTTATTCAGATACTAGCTGTACCCGCGACTTCGTTCGCGATTGCCTTACCTGCCGACTAATTAAGTTACATTTAACCATAGTCTCTCATATTATGAAACGCCGCCGTGCAAAAAATCGTGTGGGGTCTAAAGGACTAAGGGGGATAGCATGTTGTCATCTTCAATCCCATTCTTTATCCACACGACTTTAAGCTACGACTTGGCCAGCGTCAGTGTTAAGAAGTGTCATACTCGTTTCACTTCTTACTCATGGTTCCGTTCAGCTGGGGCCCTATTCTGCTATACTAATCGCTTCACTATGACAGGGGTATCGACACAGAATGACACGTTTTGGTATTCCACCTCAGATGAAAGAAATTATGATGAATGCAGATGGAGAGACGCGCGTCAAGTTTGAAACTATTAATTTATCTCGCACGCACTATCTGGAGTTATATTAATCTAAGGATTGTACGTGATGATTCTGCGACGATTCCATTGTCATACTGAAGTATTGCAGAATTGGGCTCCTCATCCATTCGTTAGTAGGTAGGTAAAGTTGGCTGTGTACCACAGTAAAAAATATTTCTGTGGTCCAGTTAGTTTAATTGGACCACTTACTCCTACCAAACTTCGGTATTACAGTTAACTGGACCAGCTAAACCACCATTTATCACGTAAGGTAGGAACCTAACTAATGAGTGCGTCTAAAATAAATAGATAGGAACTTACCTACCCTTTATGTACTAATTTTTTTCTTCAATCTACAGCTTATTTCATCAATCTACCGATTTTCTACTCGACTTTCTACTGATTTAGTCAAATTCGATCTTGCAACACTGTTTCCAACAAAAAGAATGCATGAAATAGGACGACGCGTAGACCCGTCGTGATGCGCGGCTTATGAATTCTACTTTTTCCTCTCTCCCAGGGGAACCTTACTGAATTCCAAGATAAAATGTATTCCATGTCCTTCCTTGCAGTATGAACTCAAAACGTGGCAAGTTTCATTCCAACTCATTACCTATGTAGTTTCGGCGTGATGCGCGGTGAAGGAATTTGACTTTCATCCCCTCTGCCAAGGGAAACTTACTGAATTCCGGGATAAAATGTATCTTTCCTCATAGTACGAACTAAAATCATGCCGAGTTGCATTCGAGTTCATTCAGTAGTTCCGTCGTGATGCGCGTTTAAAGAATTTTACTTTCATCCTCTCTCCCAGGGGAACCTTACTGAATTCCAGGATAAAATGTATCCCATGTCCTTCCTTTGAACTCAAATCGTACCAATTCAGTCCAACTCATTCAGTAGTTTCGGCGTGATGCGCGGTGAAGGAATTTTACTTTCATCCCTTCTCCCAGGGGAACCTTACTAAATTCTGGGATAAAATGTATCCAAATATGCCGAGTTCCATTCGAATTCATTCAGTTGTTCCGTCGTGAAGCGCGTTTAAAGAATTTTACTTTCATCCTCTCTCCCAGGGGAACCTTACTGAATTCCAGGATAAAATGTATCCCATGTCCTTCCTTGAACTCAAATCGTACCAATTCAGTCCAACTCATTCAGTAGTTTCGGCGTGATGCGCGGTGAAGGAATTTTACTTTCATCCCTTCTCCCAGGGGAACCTTACTAAATTCTGGGATAAAATGTATCTTTCCTCGTAGTATGAACTCAAATATGCCGAGTTCCATTCGGATTCATTCAGTTGTTCCGTCGTGATGCGCGGTTAAAGAATTTTACTTTCATCATCTCTCCCAGGGGAACATTACTGAATTCCGGGATAAAATGTATCCCATGTCCTTCCTTGTAGTATGAAATCAAATCGTGCTTGGTTTCATTCCATCTCATTCAGCACTTTCGGCGTCATGCGCGGTGAAGAAATTTTACTTTCATCCCCTCTCCCAGGGGAACCTGACTGAATTCCGGGATAAAAAGTATCCTATGTCCTTCCTCGTAGTATGACCTAAAATCTTGCCGAGTTTCATTTCGATACCTTCAGTAGTTTCGACGTGATGCGCGTTTAAGAAACAGACAGACAGACAGACAGACAGACAGACAGACAGACATGAATGAAAAAAATTACAGTTTTGGCTTCAGAATCGATAATAGAGTGCCCTCCAAAAAAAAATTTCAAAATATCTTCCATGTACAGAATTGGACCTGTTACAGTTTTATTATAAGTATAGATTTTACAATATGCAGTAAGATACATTTACTTAGACTAAAAAAAAAATCTTCGGCATCTGTCTGTGTGCCCTTTGGACAAAAACGTCCTCCAATTTTTTTTACCATTCCATGATTTCTGGACGTTTAGTTTCACTTTTGCGTATACATTATCATGTTCGGTATCCAGTCAGTTTTGTCTTTCAGTTTCTTTAGCACTTTTTTGATTCCACTGGTTTTTCTATACTAATTTTGTTGTTTCTTTTTTTTGGTTCCAATGTGCTTGATGTTGGTGTGGGTCGGATGGAGGGTAGTGGTCTTCTTACCCCACGGTGACCGGCCGGCTTTACACAATGACAATTAGAAGAACTTTTATTGGTGGTTACTGGTAATGTTTAACTGCATCATCTAGGCTCGTACCTTCGTAGTAATTTGGGGCCCAGGTTAGTTCCTGCCTCGTTTTGTTCGTAAGCCTAAAAAACAGATTGATGCATGCTTGATGGCAATCCCTATTTCACTATAAAGGTATCTTGAGAGGATTTCAAGCAACAAAACGTTCAAGACGCCCGTTTCTGCTCGCCTGCATGAATGTATGTTTTTTTATGTATCTTCACCGATTTCTCCGTCAATAGGGAACCGATGTTAATGATTATTTTGCAATTGTACAGAGAATGATCCCAAAAAGGTCCCATGTTTTTTTTTATTTCTTAAATTATTAGCATTTATCCAAAAAACTTAAAAAAAAAACAGACGCCCATATTTGTAAGACGGGTGTCGTCCCGTGATGACCTGCCGAAAATAATACTCTAATTCACAAGACTAATCAACAAAAAAACTCATTTTAAAGTTTTATAAAGTAGGTAGGTAATAGAAAAAATTTACTTACCGAAAAAACGACACAGCGTAGCTTCATTGTAAATAAGAAATTGCACTAAACTATACAGCCCTTGGTGAAGGGCATTTTATATGCATTGCCGAAATGAATTGCACAACAGGTTGGCCATTCAACAACATTAGGAAGATATTTTAATGACTCTTATCATCTATCACCGATTGAACATAGCTTTAGGCAGATCAAAGACAGAATCATTGACTCTCTGGAAGTGATTACACTCGGCATGACTGTATAGTTTTTAAGAGCAGCCAACAAAAATAAATAAATAGATAAACTAACAATCCACACAGCATCAAATAAGTGACTCATTTTGCGAATAAAATTGTAGCAATTTTGTTCTTCCTCAACCTCAACAGCCTGTATTGGTCCACTACTGGACGCAGGCCTCTTACTGATAAGCGCCTTATTGGCTTTTATCACATAGGGGGTATTGCCCATAATCCCCATGTGGGTTGGAGATCGCAGTTCGGTGGTACAATTGTTCTGAAAGGGGCGCTGCTGCCCGCCCCCGGTGGATATCCCTTAGTCGCCTCTTACGACACCCGCGGGAAGAGGTGGTGCAAATTCTAAGAAGGCACTACACAGCTATTCAGCAATTCTGTTCAAGTGGCACGTATAAACATACCTACTTACCTACTAGACTGCCTACAAACATAACCCTTCCTTCTAGCTTTGACATAGCCGCGTACAAAGTGTGTTAGTAACACAGTGAGCGTATCGCACTGCAATGATAATTGATCTCTGACACACTGTGGGACAGGAAATGAATGGAGAAGCACGTGTATTTTTATCCCTAAAAGCCGTCACACACAGAAACCGTGGCCGGGCCGGAGGCGAAGGCGTGCTAGTTGTATCATACGTCATTTCTGCATACATCATTACAACCCGCACGCCGTGCGGGTTGTAATGCGTGAATTTAAATGAGCGATTACACACCCGCCGCCCGGCGGTGTATGTGTAGTCGCTCATTTAAATTCACGCATTACAACCCGCACGGCGTGCGGGTTGTAATGCGGCCCCGGCCCCGACTTCTGTGTGTGGAGGCTTTAAAACATTTGCCGAAGTGATAGAGCACGGAGTTCTCTTTGCTCCATTGCTGCGGATGGACGGAGGTTCCCATGTAGATTTTTCCCCATATTTATTTATTTATTTATTTATTTATTTATTTTAACAAAACAGTAGTTAGCTTACAGTCTAAACCAAAGCACTAACTACGCTAAATACATATATTAGAACTATAAAATTAATTAACAATAAAGTACACAAAAATTGTCTATAAATTATACATTGTAATAAAACCAAATAATTAGAACATAAAATAAAATGGAGAAACAAAAATTAAATAGAAAAAAAAACATATATCATTTAAAAGTAAGATATGATCTAAGGCATAAATAGATATGACTTAGACTATCGTTGAATATGTCGACATGTTGGAACTCCTGTAAGAAACCATTGAGAAGTACGAGAGCTCTAGGTGTGGGTGCGTTATTGGCGTGTCTCGTGCGTGCTGGTGGCTGCGCAAATAGCCGGTGAAACCTGCGTCCAGCTCTGCAGTACTTGTTAGGGACGTATAAAGTAACTGTACTCAGTATCACCGGGTTGTCCACTCTGTTACGTAGAAGTAAACAGTAATGCATTGCTAATTGCAACTTGCGTCTCAACTCTAAGGTGTCTAAGCCCACCATACCGGTCACAAATAGAGAGGGAAAGAGATACGGGTAGTATCCATACGTCCTTTTGTATAGATACCTTGCGAACTTTCGTTGTAATCTTTCGATCATTATAGAATATTTCACCTCGCGTGGATCCCAGGTGATTGCACTGAACTCAAGTTTGCTCCTGACGAAGGCGTTGTACAACATTATTGCTATGCCTATGTTGTTGAAATGCGAAGCTGTCCTCATGATGAAACCTAGAGTTCTATTAGCAGCCTTACACATAGCGACAATATGTTGACGGAAGTTAAGTTGCGCATCCTCAATCAAACCTAGATCACGAATGGAATCCACTCTTTCCAGTAAACTGGCACCCAGAGAGTAGTTGTACATTCTGGGATCTTGGAGTCTGGTGAAAGTTATTACCTTGCACTTCGATACATTGAATGCCAGTTTATTTTGCTGGCTCCAGCTATCCAAGGAGTCGATGTCTCGCTGAAGCTCCACACAATCAGACAGATCGACAACTGATGTGTATAATTTCAGGTCATCGGCGAACATCAAACACCTCGAAGTACGTAGAACTGCAGGAAGATCATTTATCATGGCTAAGAAAAGGGTGGGACCGAGCGTACTACCTATATGCTGATGTTTCGTTTGCGGGGTAGATTTTTCCGATGAATTACAAGCACGGGAACTGCTGCCGTTGGTAAAAACGTGAGAACGACAAAACGCAGCTACTCTACAGTTTTTGTTCTGACAAAATTGGACTCTAAGGTGGTTCAGTTGAAATTCGAAGTATAAATAGAAAAGTCAAGTTCAAGGAGTTTTTATTTGTTGTTAGTCGAGACGGCGGTACTTTACATAAATTAAAAGTAATAAAAGTAAAATAATAAAACAGCAACTACATTTCCAATTTGATGAGATAACTTTATACAACACATAGCTAAGTTTTTTTACGTGTGTTTTTTAATATCTTTATTATAAGGAAAATGGATAACGTGCGACTGTTTCTGCTAAAAGTGAGTACCTATAAACTAAAAATCTGTAAACAAAATTTATTATAAAAAACGGCCATGATTGTTTTCCTGTTTTGCTTTGATCCGAGACTTATTTTAAAGACATTAAATTATAATTTTAAAGTGCCTCTTTAGTTTCTTAGCTGAAATTAATTCATAATTTTTTACTAGGTTATATATTAGGATAACGATACTACATGGGTATATTTTTGTCGGCGATCAGAAAAACCAACTGATGAGAGGTTTCATTCTTAAAGGAGTCAATGGATGGAAGTGACAATCCGCTGAAAAGTGCGTCCACTGATCGGCAATCCCAATGATATAATTCGCATTAAATGGAAAAGTTGCCCTGCAAGAATCCTCGCCGACATTGCCGACCGATCCGCTCCGTGCGGTACGGATCTTTTATGTCAAACCATTGATGGGGTTAGTGCGGATTGTCCGATGCCGGCCTGTGAACGCGCACCCTAACGTTTCAACAGCTAACGTTTGAGCCGTAATGCCGTGCCTTACCACACCGTAATCGCCCTCCTGATCTATGGCACTATACAGTATAAATTGTCACCGAACTTACATAAGTACCTATGCCAAAATCCAGCTCAATCGGTTCAGGATAACAGGTCTTATATTCAGTTGCAAGATTTGTCCCACACTTAGGTAGGTACATTTTAAGGTCAAGTTCTGTAAAAATCGGTTGTGGCGTAAGAATAGAACTCCAATTCAACCGATGACTGTCCTAAGAGGCGACTAAAGGAACCTAACAGAGGAAAGGCAGCATCTCATCATAGAAGGATCTATGATTTTTTAATACCTCTACTGCGACCATCAATCTGCCTGCCAAGCGTGGTGATTATCGCGAAACTATTGTTTAGAGAAGGCACGTTCAGGCAGTGGAGTGCTGATGTGGTAATACTGTTATTATAAGCTAGTTTCTGCCCGCAGCATCGCACGCGTTGTTTTTATGTAAACGTTTATCAAGCAGCAACCAAGCGTAATGAACACCTAAAAAGCAGCCAATATAGCACTTAACGCTGTTTTACAGCTGTATAAGAACGTTTAAAAGACATTGTAGTGTTATAATGTCGGTTTAGGAGTAGGTATTCAGCTCTAACTGTATTAAGTCTGAACTAAGGAGTCAAAGTACGCTTAAAGTTCTAAATCAGTGTATGATAACTGTCATGTACAGCTTTAAGTTTCCTGTAACGCTTTAATCTCATTTTAGTATTAAAACTGTACAATAGCTGCATTTTGCATAACGTCACTTACTTAATACAGCTTAGAGCTGTATTATGGTGGTCCTCAAATCTTATTTCTGTATTATGAAGTAGGCAAACTCTCTTCTACAGCTTCTTTTTATGGTGTAATTGTACACCATTTTACAGACGATAGCTGTCTAATTTCTGTCTTTGAAAGTAATAAACAGCAATAAAACTAAATGACGCCTATAGTACAGCCTTAATCTGTATAAGTGACAGAGTCGCCATTTTGAATTATTGTGCATTTGTATGCTGTATTTTGTGATTGTTTTATAAATATGTGGAAAAAGAGAAAAAAATTTGGTGCTATTAGAAGAAAGATTGAACAGGAATATTTAAATATTACAAATTATCAACAAAATGAAATTACTGCCGAGGAACATGGAGATATTGCAACAGATCAGATCACCTACAGTCAAGCGTCAATACCGTCGACATCTAATGAAAGTGGTTCCGTAGAAAATATTGTGAATGATCATAGTTATAATTATCAGGTGTAACTTATTAGCTTTACCTTCTGCAACTGATGATGACATTTTATTATTTAAAAACTAACTGCACTACATTTCAAAGACTATAAACTGTCACCAAAATCGAAAGATAAATATTTTATATGCAACGATGGTCAGGTACTCGAAGTAAAGAAAATATATATGCTTGAGAAAAAAATTAAAATATGCGCTCTTATAATTACAGACTTAGCAGAAGTTTTTGAATCACCAATAAAATCGTCATATTTGAATATATTCAAAGCCAAATTGCATGCCTCTGGGCAAATTGAGACCATTGTTAATCCTGAAGATGTTAAAATGAAACTAGTATGTATAGAACATAAATACCAATTATATTTTATACCCCTTTTGCACACAGTTTGATAGAGAAATAAAATTCATTCTAATTTATATAGATTTTTTATTTTTTACCAGTTTTTGCTAATAGAGTCATACAAATACAATTGCAATACTCATTGCAAAGTAATTTTCGACATATCATCTATAAACCGTGAAATTTAAGTATGTATTTATATTTATATTATTGCAGTTGAAGCGTCCAGATCGGGATGTAAGGGTTCGAGTATTTTGGTTGAAGCTGATGAAGTGGATGGTAGAGTTGGTTTATTAAAAACCTGGAACCAAAAACATCATGAAATGTTATCAAAACTGCAAAATATTTATAAGTCTAATACGGAATGTAAACATTTCAAACAAAATATTCATATTGAATCTCTCCGTGGCGCAGCAGGCGAAGGTCCACCTGCGACGCTGGAGGTTGCGGGTTCGATTCTCGCCTCGGAACAAATTTGTGTACGATCTGCAGAAATTTGTTCCATTGGTCTGGGTGTTTTCTATCTATAATAAAAAAATATCTATCTATGTAGTGTATTGTATTAAGTATATCAGTTATCTAGTACCCATAACACAAGCTCTGCTTAGCTTGGGGCTAGATAATGCTGTGTGAATTGTCCAGCATTATTTATTATTTATTTATTTATTATTTTGGTTTTTCACTTAATATTACGTATCCCTAAAAAGAGTTACAGGTTATGTTTGAAACACTTCTATGCAACATTAATAGTAAATTTATTCGTTTATACAGCCCATCAACCGCTAAAAGCTGAATACTAGTATCCATTACTACATAGTACAGCTATTAATGCTATAAGACCATCAAAATAGAATTTAGGCTGCATAGCAAATTGTCGCCATTTTATCAATTACAAATCGAAGATTACGAACATGATTACATAAAAATTAGACTAATGTTTTTATGTTTATCAATATTTTCAGTTTGTCCAATAACCTACTATGCACCAATGAGGCTCTACGTCCATTAATTCAAACATTTTTAAATTCTAACCTATAAAAACCATATTTACTTACCTTATTTAATATCTCTTCCCTGGTTATTTTGCGGGCGCGTTTATTTTTTATCACAAAACACATATATGTCTACAGTAAATTTATTTTTGCACGTTAATGCACTGTATCCTGCACCTATCGAATCTCCAAATCTTTAAACACAAAACGTTTATAATAAAATGTCACTTTGATCAATAATGTTATAATTGAACGCCATCATTAAAATATATCTTCTGTTTCGTTTTAATTCTTTTGTAATTCTGTTCAACAGACTTTTTACAACGTAAAGCTTAACAAGTGAGTTACAATGTAGTAATTGGAGTGTATTGGTTTCCTCTTACACCATAGTACAGCCGCGAAACAGCTGTTGTGCAGCCTATTTTATGCTTATACAGCTACTGTACAGCTAATATAACGCAAAACGCTGTATAATTTGTGCCCATTTCAGGGGTATAAGGGCTGTATAAGCGCTTATACAGCCTTTATGCGGCCAAGAAATACAGCATTAAGAGTATAAACGAACTTTAATAGAGCTGTTATACAGCTTGTGATGCTGCTTGGGAGGTTATATCTATCCCATTGGCACTGATTTACGCGATAATGTTAAATTTCAAAATTGTGTCAAAATTCATCAGGTTCATATTTGGCCTTCGCAAATATGACCACGTTTCCGAATATCGCGCTAAGTACAAGTGGTTGCCCATCCGAATTCGCAGGAATACTCACATACCATCAGACACAGACAGACGGACAACAACGTGATCCTATAACCAGTATATGACCGGACCACTCCATAGTTTTGGCATCCATCTATCCAACATTTCGCATCACACTAATATTAAAAATGCAAAAGCTTGGATGATTCGATGTATGGATGGACGTTTGTTACCTCTACACGCCAAAACTACTGGACGGATCGGGCCAAAATTTTGCATACAGGTAATTTTAGGCCTGGCATAAATCATAGGCTACTTTTTATACCATTAAAACAGTTTCCATGGGATAGAAATAACCACAAAACGTTTCAAAAACTAGTTTATACTAATAATGCGATATGATAAATTCATTATGAATGTAAGCGGGTTAACTACGAACCTAGTTTGTGTTGGAAGAACACCAACGTTTCATCCCAGGGTGAGTGCGGTTCGCGTCGCGCCTGTACCGCGTCCCTGCGCGCACTACGGGATGAAACGTTGGTGTTCTTCCAACACAAACTAGGTTCGTACCGTACAAAATACGTTCGGGTTACGTTCGATCGGAAACTTTCATGGCGCCCTCAGCTAGAAGTCACATGTAAAAAACTTTATGCTTCCGCAGGTTCGCTGAGAAGGTTGCGGTACTTTTTACCGACTGCTACAAAAATTGCTCTGGCCCAGTCCCTTCTTCTTCCCGTACTAGACTATGCCGACACCAATTATGAACCTAATGCAAAAATTTTAGAGACGCTCAAGTTTATCTTAACTTAAACTTGAGCGTCTCCAAAATTTTTGCATTAGGTTCATATTTGGTTTACGCAAATATGACCATGTCTCTCCTTTTCGCACCATGCTCAAGTGGCTCCCTATTCGACTTCGCCGGGACATGCATGTTCTTTCTCTTCTCTATTCTATTCTCTTTAATCCATCTTCTCCTGCGTACCTACAAAATAGATTTGAGTTCCTTCATTCTTCAAACTCCCTCAATCTTAGGCCATCAGATAACTTACTTCTCAAGTTTCCTACCCATTCCCAATCATTTTATGGCAACTCTTTTAGTGTACAGGCAGTACGTCTCTGGAACAAACTGCCTGTCGCTATCAAACTTGCTCCTTCCATCAACTCTTTCAAATCCCAACTCAAGTCCCATTTCCTATCTTCAGCCATTTAAGTTTCATAATTTCTAATTCGCCTTAACCTGTCATTTTGATGTCAATGTAGCTTGGTTATTAGCTATATTATGTAAGTGTGTGTAATTTTCTGTAGGTATGTTTGTATTTGTATTGTATGTATGTATGTATTACCTAAGTATATTCCAGTATTATGTGCACTACCAACTAGTAAGTGACTTGTATCTTTTGGTAGTACCTAATAAGGTTGCCTGGAAGAAATTGCTTTAAGCAATAAGGCCGCCTATTGTACATTTTTAATTTATTAAGATATAAGTTATTTTATTAATTTTGTGCAATAAAGAATTCATTCATTCATTCATTCGTAGTTCACCCGCTTACATTCATAATGAATTCGTCAAACTACGAAAGTTTTTATAACTATATGATAAGTTGATAACCGTTTCCGTTTATTTACAGCTGATTCTAATCGCAATCCTAGCAGCAACGAGCAACGCAGCAACCAAAGCCTACCCTTCGGAACAGAACCACGCTCTAAGAAGAAGCCATTCTTGGAACAAGTCACACACCACACAGTCCGCTCCTGAGATAACCCCTCCAGTCTACCCAAACTTTCCCCCATATCTAGTCTTTAACAGAAAAATGGGGGGTTATTTCCCCTATTTTAAGAAGTCTGCTTCGAGTGGGAATACCAACAGCAATAGTGTTAGACGAAGCTGGGACCAAAGGCAATACAATACGGCTTAAGGTTGCCGCAGATCAGGACTCCGCTACCGCACAGCACATCATAAACATCTTTTTAAACTTTCGCGATTTGTAAACATAGTTAATTATGGTTAATTGGGGATATAATAACAAAAAGGTACGCGATAAATACCCGATTAAACCATTAACTATCATATCATAAACATCAGTATATTTAAGTCCACAGCTGGACATAGGCCTCCCCTAATGAGCGCTATAGCGCCCTGTCTTCAGCTTGCCGTATCCAGCATCTGCCTGCAGTATTTCGCAGATCATCCCACTTATAGGAACCTAAAGGCGAAAATGCACAGATGTTGGCAGAAGACAACGCCTTAACTACTGATCGGGTAGAATTCTAGATAAAATAATAGGCTACTTTTATCCTGAAAGAACATGTGAAAATCCGCGGGTAGAAGATAGTCACACTAATGTTAAAGATACGAAAGCTTGAATGTTTGGTTGATGGTTAGGTACCTTTTAACGACCAAACTACTGAACGTTTCGGTTGAAATTTAGTCTAGATGTAGTTTTATACCTGGATTAGCATAAAGGTTACTTTTTATCCTGGAACAACGTGTGCGGTACCGCGGGCAGTAATTAATAATGTTGTTCACAAATGTAAAAAAATCCAAAACTATTTTGTTAAATAGCATCAACATTGCTATACAGCGAGGCAATGCAGCCAGCGTCTTGGGTACGCTTCCGCCTGGTATTGATATGGATCAGTTGAGTTACCTGTAGATTGTTTGCAACAGTCTGCAGTTAGCTCAATTGTTTCAATTTTAAATACTAGTTCCAATTTATTTCTATTATTTGATTGTAATTTTCTTTGTAAAAAAAGGTATATGTATTTTGTTAAACCATGTCAAAGGTAACCCAGAATATATACCCACTTTTTCATACTTACCTTTTATTTTTCCTTTTTATCAGTATTATTGTATCTACTAAACCTACCTAAAATATGAGCCTTATACCCAGTTCATGATTGTTGTTTTAATAATGCTTCTTTCCAGATTGGGCATGTTTAGGTACAAAAAAATAGCAAACTCTATTACCATTAACAAATTAAAAATTTCCAGTTTTTGCAAAAGCCTTCGCGGTGTCTCCGTGGCAAACCAGTGTGTGTTAAAGTTTTTTATTATTTTTCAAACAATTTACATACTTGCTTGATTCTGGAATATCTATGTTGCAGTCAAGTTTTAAAATTAAGAATATTTTATAAAAGCCCCATTGTAGAGCTGACTCTACCTTTATCATATTTACAGTTTTATCTATTATTTTTTGTATAAGTGTTATGTACTTCTAGGATATCCTAGTTAAGTACCTACCTAGTAATTTTATCAACAGGATTTTGTCATTTTACCATTGACTTTGTACATATCTAGGGCTGAACTCACTTTACATCTAAGCTTACCTCACATAAATCTGTATACATACCTATCTATAATGTTTTGTAACTGTAGGAAGGTAACTAACCTAACCAACAAATTTTTTAAACTTATCCATAACTTGTTACTTGACTAGGTATCGACTTATCATAATAAAACCCTCGATTTTACCTTAAAATTCCAGTAAGTACAGAGATGAACACTATAACAACATTTAAAGGCCCCACAGATTAAAAAAAACTAAGGACAATCTCGATTTAGTTATCTTTCAATCGGAAAAACTGAATCGGAATCGGGTCATCCGATTGAAAGGTAGGATGCCACAGATGCGTCGAGGGTTAAACTGCGAGAAATTTCCCTACCATCTCTATGGTTTTCTCAATCACCTTAAAATTACTAAGGGAAACGTGTTAAACTGTGCCTCAATTTACCTCACCTCAACAACCTATATTGGTCCACTGCTGGATGCAGGCGTCCCCTTGACAAGCGCCTTATTGGCTTTTATCTCATGGAGGTAATGCCCATAATCCTCACGCGCTGGGGGGAGTATGCGGGTTGGGAATCGCAGTTCGGTGGCAAAATTGTTCTGCAGAAGGCGCTGCTGCCCGCCCCCCGGTGGATAAGTCGCCTCGTATACCCGCGTGAAGAGTTGGGGTTGGTGCAAATTCATAGTCGGCACCACACGGCGTATTAAACTGCGGCGGTTAAACTTGGCGTTAAGAAATATAATATTTCTGACTTGGTCCGCAACATGACATCGGGCAGAGATGTCGTCCGCCGGTGCGGTCACGAAGACACGTTTGATCATGAACATGTATAAAAGAAGACGCCTTGCCTCCTAAGCATAGTTTGTTGTGACTATTCAAAGGATAATGTCGAAATACGTGGTAAGTGATTATAAAAATACAGGCATTAGATAGAAACAAAATTCTTTATTGCAAACTTATCGATAGAAACAATACAACAAAACAGCTTAAAATCTAAGTGACAAGTGGCGGTCTTATCGCTCAAGAGCGATCTCTACCTGACAACCGTGGATGGATAGGATCATTGGATAGTACTAGGGGATTTGTGTGTTCATGAAAGTCATATAAATAAATACTTTTCATATATGTATAATAAAATAATATATACTTGTGTAATATATAATATAGCTTTAAATATACTACATACATAACATTATATACTTACATAAACTAAATATATACATAGGAACTCAGGTATGCATTAGAACAACTTTAGAAAGCTAGAGAAGCGAGCTAACAAAAAATCAAATTTTAACCAACTAGTTTTTTTTACTTTTCACTTACCATGGTAATGGTAGGTGATAAATACTTATTTGAAAGTTGAAAAAAAGTTTGGTTGATATTGGGCGCTATGGCGCTCATTTGGGGAGGCCTATGTCCAACAGTGGACTTATATAGGCTGATGATGAATGAATGAAATGAATGATATTGTGTGGGATTTATCATAAAATTACGTGCCTAATTTCAATGCAACCAGCTGACTAAGGCATGTGTACTTAAAAAATATATCGGAAAATTTAATTTGCATTGACGTTTTTGGCTACAGTTATTTTTCATACATTAAAAATCAAAGTTTACCGACGAAGTTGCTTTATTGTATGATTATAATTTTGTGAACACCAGCCTTAGTATATAAAACTGTCAACTATTTTCAACGCTTGTGCTTTCCGTGAACACTTGGCACAATTACTCTCATATCATTATCTTATCATCAGAGAATTCCCACTTTTAGGTTCACTTTTCTCACCTACATTTATCTTCAGAATTTTTATCAAAGTAGACCGAAAATAACGTAAGGGGAACGGGGAGAGTAGGTCTTTGCCTGGGACATTTCATTATTCCACTAATTTCATCTTAAGCTGGCGTAAACCAGTTATGCATAAAAATTATCTACACCATCTTCTTCGGGGTCGGCTGAAATAATGATATCATTATTTATATCATTGACTAACCCCCGAATACTCAAACGGAACTTATTTAAATTTAAGTTCCGTATGAAGCTGCAATTTTTTAACAGTTTTCAATGAAAATCTGTTGTTCATCACTTGAGACGCGCTTAAATCTGAGATGCGTTCGAGTATTCGGGGTTAGACATCTAGATTGTTCGCAACAATCTGTAGTTAGCTCTCTGTTAATTGTAAATACTAGTCGTAATTTGTTTTTATTATCGCTAAAATTTGCTTTGCTAATAAAGTACCTACCTATGTGTTTGTGTATTTGTTCACGTATGTTTTATCCAAATATAATTCTGTATAACACGCCACCACGCCACACTTGTTCTATCAGGAAGTGAAGAATCCATGCAAAGGTTGCCTGGAAGACCTCATTCATAGCGATAAGGCCGCCCATTGTGCAACGTACATTATCTGTACCTATTTGTTTTTTCTGTCCTATGTTTCTGTTTTATTTGGTATGAAATAAAGAGATTTTAGGTATTGTTTTGTACCTAGGTATGTGAATTTTTATTGTATAATTTTTTTTACAGTTTCTCGCTCTTGCGCTGCTGGTCGCGGTTGCTGTGGCCAATCCTGCGCCTGGACGTAAGTATAAACTTAAACCATTTATCAGAAAAAATCTGAATTTTTTTCTTTATTAATTTGCTAATATAAAAATAGTATTACGTTTGAGTATTAGTTTTATGACTCTCAATTATCAAGACAGGTATTTTAATTCTGATTCAACTTTACAAAGCATCAATTAATTCTTCCATACATACATAGCAACGTAAAAAAATTGTCTGAACACGGTCAATCTTATACTGTTTTAGTACCTACCTAGGTAGGTATCCAAAAAAAAATTTTTTTTTCAATTCAAAAACTTTATTGGTATATGTACAACAAAAATAGTCCATAGACAATAATAAAAGAGAACCAATCAAGAGAAGCTAAATCTAAATTTTATCTTTCACCCAGTGGTCAAAGAATGGAATAGTCGTATTTTTCTGATAAAGTACCTATTATATTTTCAGAATGCAGTAGCGATATTTTTTTTAATCTGGGGTGATACTCTTTTATTTTTTCATAACATTATCCTAAATTATCCGCTGTCGTCACAAAGCCAGTCCTATACAAAATGGATTACAAAATGGATACGCGCCAGCATTAATTTCAGTATATTTTGTTTAGTAACATCAATCTTCTGCGATAAATATATAAAAGCGTTATAAACTTAAGATCACGTGTGCAAAAAAGCTTGAGGTTTTTATTATTTTCTAGATTCTACCAGTAGGTAGATGTCTGTGTCCTAATCGGGGGGAGGAAAGGTGACGGAAGAATGGGGTCGGCGAGTGTGTGGATTGGCGGGCTCGCTGGCCATGTATAGGAGGAAGAGGGGAAGCCAGTTGGGCCGCGGAGGTTTTAAATGTTCCTGTGGTTCGGCGAAAATGGCGAGAGAGGGACACCGGAGCGGTTTTTAGTGGGTATTACGTCCTTCTCAGGACGTCGAGTCCCACATAATTCTGGTCACCCCCCGACCAGTTTATTCGTAAATCAATTGAATTTCCCCGCCGAATAAAAAAAAAGGTTCTACAAGTAGTAAGATGGCAGATAAGAATTTTTTATTTTTTTTGTCATAAATGTCTTTATAATATGTATCTATAGACTCAAAAACCAATTTATTCGTCGTTTGAAGGCTAAGTTCACATATAAAGCGCGTTGACGAGCGCCAACGCGCGTTGCGAGCATTCGTCACTACTCGTCAATTTGGTAAAAAAGTACGTAGGTACAATCGCGATGAAAGCGCGGGCTCAACTGAACAGCAAACGGACATTACATTGATATCAAAGCGCGCGTCAACGCGCGATTGCCTGCGTCTCGAGACTTTTTCCTCAGCGCGCGCGCATATGAACGGTTGTAAGGTAAATGGATGACACGCGATTTGAAAACGCGCGTCAAAATATTGCCATCTGAAAAAAGACTAAGCGTGGGTTCATAGCAAATGGCTTTCAATGTGCACAATACAACTAAACTGCTAGCTTATTAATTTGTTAAAGCAGAAACCACCAAAAAGCTTTTTTTTTAACGTCTCTTTCCACATTAAACCCTATTACGGATTTGGAAGCCCAACTTTCTTCAGGAATTTTAGTTATTTAATTTTTCGTTGACGTTTTGAGTTGAGTTGTTATTTTATACATACTAAAATATAAAACACATTAACGTACAACATATTATATGCAATAACAATAACATATAACACAATAACTAGGAATATTAGTGTTATATGTCATTACAGGATGCCACGGAAAGGGCCTAGGCGTAAGCCAAAAGGGGTGATCTGGACATCGAGGGGGTCAACGTTTGTTCTACAATTTTCCGAATTTTACCCGTTTTTTTTTACTTTTTTGAAATAAACGACGTTTTTCTTCATACTCGTGTTCTTTTACGTGTATACTAATATTTCTTTGAAATTTTAAAGGATTGACATCATATTTTTGTATATATTGCATGGCAAAACAATTGTCTATTCTGTAAAAACAAACAAACACATTTGTGGAATATTTTGCAACGTTAAATAATGCAAGAGTGCGTGTAATGTAAAAGAAGAGGATCAGGAAGATAAACCAACTTTATTTTTTGCAAAAAAAAACCTATTCAAAAAATCGTTATTCACAAGTTGATCCCCTCGGGGTCCAGAATCACTCCCTTTCGGCGTAGTACACCCACTCCGTGGCAACCTGTATATGTTGTACATTAATATATTTTATAATGACACTTAATTTATATTGCTTTCTTATTTTATTAATTCTTCTAATCTATTTTCACTCTACAGCTTACGGCGGAAGTTCTCATGGGCAGGAATCCTACGGACATCAATCCCACGGGCATCAATCTCAAAGCCACGGACACGATCAACACGGACACGGACAATCCCATGGCCACGATCAACACGGACACGGACAATCCCATGGCCACGATCAACACGGTCACGGTCAACATCACTAAGTTTACTTTTTACGATTAGGTAGAATTTCGGGTTAAGCAACGTTTGACCTTTGGCAAATAAAATCTTCGCTGCTACTTTTCTATCTTTCTTTTTTGTAATTATGTCAATGATTAATTGTAAAGACCGTTTGTAGATTTTAAAGCTAGGTGTAGACCATCGATGTAAGTAAAATTCGGGAGATAGGCCACTAGCTTCTCGAAAGTGGAACGCTCAAATTGAGTCCAATTAGGTTCACCCACCTCAGTCACAGTCGTACGTGTTTCGCGTGTATTGTTGTCTCGATCGCACTTCGGTCTAGATACGTCTTTTTATCATTGTTGTTCATTAGGTAGTTGGTATATTGCAATAGATTGGAAATAGCGTGTCTTTGCTAACGCAACTAAATAGTTGTAACACAACACAGGCCATTTGTTGAGATAGCGCTAACGTACCGTATCTACAGAATTTTACTTAAATCAATGGTGTAGACATATTGCTTACTTTCGAATCATTTTGAAAACATAGGTACAATAAAGTATTATTGTATTCAAAATGATTAATACTAAGCCGTTGTAATATAAAAGATTACCAAGTATCAGTCAGATAGGTAGTAAATATTTATTCTATCTCCAAGCATCTATCCTTCTATCCGGTCCTTAATATTTTCTTGTAACATTATACGGGCTGTAACAAAAACATGGTGGGTACATTCGATCATATAAGACAGAAAAAAATTTAATATCCCTGACATTTATTTTATGAAAAACAGCTCCTAGGCAATGGACATTTTATAAGTATTTTTTTCGTGGTAATTGACCGAATCTGAACCACTCATGAAAGTTTGGTCCTTACTTTTTGTTTTTTGTGGTAGGTACTGTGGTCCACAATTTTTTGACTTTTACATTACTTACTATTAACATGTCTACAATTTTACGCTAAAGCATCCTACCTCTATCTATCTTTTATAACAACTTTCACTCCTGGTTTCTTAATTTCTGAATAACTCTTCCTAGTCATTAAAAAACTGTTGAATAGTTGTTACGCTATGGTAAACTCAACACTTTTTTCAGGAAAAGTACTTTTCCACTATTACGAAAGCTGCCAGCTTGTATAATACTACAGTAAAAGATTTATTCGAGAAGGACCCCAGAATCATTACAATCATAATTTTGGATAATATTTTAACAAACAAAATCCTGAAATTCACTGAGAGTTCATGTAAAAAACATAAGTAGGTATAGACGAATTAAGAACCGGCTCCTTTTTTAAGAGTCGGTTTAAAAGGGCGGCCTTATCTCTGAAAGTTTTCCAGGTAATTTTGGATAGCAAAGAGTTTGGGATAAAAACGGAACCATTTCTCGTACAGATTTCCAGAGTGGATACGAGAACCAAGAGTATTTCGGTCACGGCGGTAGCCATGGAGGCTTCGATGGCGGTCACGGAAGTCATGGCGGTCACGGAAGTCATGGCGGTCACGGAAGTCATGGCGGTCACGGAAGTCATGGCGGTCACGGAAGTCATGGCGGATACGGCGGCCACGGCGATTTTGGGCACGGAGGCCATTATGACTAAAGAAGTTTCGAAATTTTGGATAAGTTAAATCAATTATGTAATTGTGTTTGCGGCTAATAAAATCTATGCTGCTTTAACACTACCTTGTTTTTGAAGTCTGACCAAAGTAAAACCATACTAACATAATAAAACTACAATTAATTCATATAAATCTTATGGTTAGGCAAGTACCTCCAGGAAGTTATCAAAATTTTTAATGGCTCGTAAATAAAACCCGTAGGTATCTAAGGAAAACAACATAGGTTGTGACTCAACACGCGCTTGGCTAGTTCAATGCCAAGGTTAATTGGGTTTTTATTTTTTATATATTCTCAAAACAAGTCTCTTAACGACGGAAATTAAAATGTTGAAGATAAGACCACTTTGAATATAACAATAATAGGAATTCTAAATTCTTTATAAATAAATAAATAAATAATGCTGGACAATTCACACAGCATTATCTCGCCCAAAGCTAAGCAGAGCTTGTGTTATGGGTACTAGATAACTTATATACTTAATATAATACACTACACAGATAGATATTTTTTTTATTATACATAGAAAACACCCAGACCAACGGAACAAATTTCTGCAGATCGTACACAAATTTGTTCCGAGGCGGGAATCGAACCCGCAACCTACTGCGTCGCAGGCGGACCTTCGCCCGCTGTGCCACGGAGGGCGTCATTGTCGTCGTCTTTGTCTAAGAAGAGAAGGGTTCAATTCGCTGATGCTTTGCCCAACAGTGCAATCCAGCGGGCTGATAACAGAACATATGAAAACGTAAGTTGTCATAATGTCACGGTCGCACAACGGATGGTAGATATAAGGATAAAAAAATAATATTTTTAGTAACAATTCCGCGCAAAACCGTCTCTGATAAAAGTCATACCTAAATCAAATGATCTATTAAAGTTAGTTGTCAACTATTTTCGCGCGGAATTATTATCTACTAAATATGTATTTTCATTCTAATATTTTGCAATGAATTTCCACAAAGTAGGTAACGGGCCTACTCGGAAAAGGATAATCGAAGTTTTTTAATCGTTTTCGTGCAGAACTAATTCGCTAGATTAGCGTTTGCTTGAAAACGAAACAGAAACTTCGACGTTCGTTTTCGGAGTACCTACTCTGTATCTTGTTTACCTATCTTGGATAGAAGATGGTAAATGAAAAAATAAAGATATGAAAGTGTACAAGACCGACTACACTGTTAGTGTCCTGGCTGTCTGTCAGATGACGGTTTCCAGATTTTAAACTCCTATAAACGCGCCTAGCCACCATCGGCCATCGAAACAACCAGCCAATCTAGCCGCGTCTACCATGGTGCAGTGCGGCGTGGTCTAAAAGTTTTAGGTCTTTTTTCACCATATTATTCGTATGCGAGCAATATAAGACCGGTCAAGATAGACATTCAATTCTAATTCTGAGTGGGGGGAACTCGGATCTGCACTGACATCTCGCATAGGAGTTTATTGTGCAATGACCCCCTGCCTAACCAGGCCCTAAACAATCCAACACATTGAATTACCGGAGAAGGAGTTTTGGCGATTGATAGCTTTGTTTTAGCTTTTCTGTAGGCGTGGACGGGTTTGATTCCTCTATGAGAGTCTTCAGTCCCGTTTCTCGTCTGGCGTCGTCTGTGGCTGTGCAGTGTATCACTACACGTTCCATAGTCTCATCTTCCTGGAAGCAGAAGCGACTCAGTCTGCTGTCTGTGGCTCCAGTTTTGAGAAGATGATGGTTCAGTTTGAGGATGGCACCATTGTTCTTAAGACCTCGCGGCTCATCTTGAGCAACGTGTTTGTGGTTTTCCATCTTTAGAGTGGAATATTTGGTGTTCTTTTTATCAACAGGTAATACCTGTTGATAAAAACAACAAATAGGTATGATAGACGACAGACATCCAAGCTTACATAAATTCACATTAAGGCCAGGTAGTCCTGCAGCAGTAGGCGTAAGGGAAAACGCGCGCCTGCCAAGCCGCCGCGCTCGTGTTTTTAGTAGTTATTTAAACATGGTGATTAAGAAAATCATTTAAATCAAGTAAACTCTGCTAATTTGTTTAGAAATATTAAGTGTCCTTAGTGTGATATCAGTAATTCGCTAGTCATAGTATTGAAAAAACGTTAGAAAAAGGGGTAACTTTGGGATCTTTTTCTATAGAGTGAAGTTCATTAGATCTTGTAACTGAATGCGACTTTGACTAGACTAGATTCTTTAGTAATAAATTACTTTTTTTCAGAACTGTAAACACTATTTTCTAAGTTTCAGATGATTTTAAAAATCACAAAAATGCGGCCTCTGCTGGCCTACCCAGCCTTAAGCTGAAAATTGGTATGCATTTTGGAATATCATTATGAACAAAATGTGAAAAGCAAAATAGGTACTTAATTTTACGACTTGGATTGGACTAACCTGACCGGACTAATTATTCCTACAGCCGGTTCCTCGAACGCTGATTTGACAAGCGCTTGGTAATAGATAAATACTCAGTGAGCATTTGAATGCGATAGCGATTGAATAACTGGATTAGAACAGACTGGCCGACTAGTCTTTGTCCAAAATCAAACAATTAAGTACTTAACTAAACGGTCACCATTTTGATGTTTCAAAATCGCCGCGCACAATAAAAGTTATACATATATTTGGATAAAATGCACTAAAACAAATAAAAAAGTTCTTAAAATTATGACCAATGGATAAAGCATCAGAATACTGAGATAGATGAAAATAAAATAGTTTTATTCATATCTCAGAAACCTGACGGTTTAGGACATTATATTATAGAACATTTATTATTTGCTCGAGTGTCTTCTATCCAAATATAGGTACAATGACTTAAAAAATCAAATGGCGGTGGATAAGTCACCTCGTACACCCGCGGGAAGAGTTGGGGATGGTGCGAATTCATAGTCGGCACCACACGGCGAATAAACTGCGGCGGTTAAACTTGGCGTTAAAAAATAAGCGAAATATCATATTTCTGACTTGGTCCGCAACATGACATCGGGCAGAGATGTCGTCGGCCGGTGCGGTCACGAAGACACGTTTGATCATGAACATGTATAAAAGAAGACGCCTTGCCTCCTAAATATAGTTTGTTGTGACTATTCAAAGGATAATGTCGAAATACGTGGTAAGTGATTATAAAAATACAGGCATTAGATAGATAGAAAATTCTTTATTGCAAACTTATCGATGGAAACAATACAACAAAACAGGTTAGAATCTAAGTATCTTATCGCTCAAGAGCGATCTCTACCAGACAACTGTGGATGGATAGGATCATTGGATAGTACTAGGGGATCTGTGTGTTCATGAAAGTTATATAAATAAATACTTTTAATATATGTATATTCAGCTTAAAATATACTACATACATAACATCCTACTAATATTATAAAGCCGAAAGTTTGTGAAATCTGATTTTTTGTTACCTAGGATCTCCAAAACTACTGAACAGATCAAGATGAAATTGGGCTTACGTTTAGAGCTAAGCGTAACTTAGATAATAGACTAATTACTGTACTTATAATACGCATGTGAAGCCGCGGGCAGAAGCTTGTTATATATATACCTACTTATACTTACATAAACTACTTATATACGTAGGGACTCAGGTATGCGAGCTTACAAAAAATCAAATAACCGACTACTTTTTTTTTACTTTTCACTTACCCTACCATGGTAATGGTAGGTGATAAGTACTAGCTAATAAAATCGCTTTAGTAATACATGGCTATTAGGTACCCACTTAATTATATGAAAGTTTATTGAAAAAAAGTTTGGTTGATATTGTGTCGGATTTACCATAAAATTACGTGCCTAATTTCAAAGCTGACTAAATGCTACTAAAATATAAAACTGTCAACTATTTTCAACGCTTGTGCTTTCCTTGGACACTTTCTTATCATCAGAGCATTCCCACTTTTAGGTTCACTTTTCTCACCTACATTTATCTTCCGAATTTTTATCAAAGTAGACCGAAATGAACGTAAGGGGAACGGGGGGAGGCCATTGCCTGGGACATTTCACGCTGAAAAATATTTATTTTATCTACCTTTTATTTCAGCCAAGTCGTCCTACTGCAAGGCAAAGCCTTCATTATTCCACTAATTTCATCTTGAGCTGGCGTTAACCAGTTAAGAATAAATATATATCCACACCATCTTCTTCGGGGTCGGCTGAAATAATGATATCATTATTTATATCATTGAATAACTTCCGAATACTCAAACGGAACTTATATTTAAGCTCGTGTGAAGCTGCAATTTTTTAACAGTTTTCAATTAAAATCTGTCAAAAATTCATCACTTGAGACGCGCTTAAATCTGAGATGCGTTCGAGTATTCGGGATTAGACATCTAGATTGTTCGCAACAGTCAGTTAGCTCTCTGTTTTAATTGTACATATACTAGTCGTAATTTGTTTCTATTATCGCTAAAATTTGCTTTGCCAATAAAGTATGTGTATTTGTTCACGTGTGTTTTATCCAAATATTATTCTGTATAACACGTCACCACCGTCTACACTTGTTCTATCAGGAAGTGAAGAGTCCATGCAAAGGTT
Organism: Eupithecia subumbrata; assembly: GCA_949316285.1. Taxonomy (NCBI): domain Eukaryota; kingdom Metazoa; phylum Arthropoda; class Insecta; order Lepidoptera; family Geometridae; genus Eupithecia; species Eupithecia subumbrata. Next base: position 13,127,678 of record OX438630.1, on the reverse strand, counting down.
GCCTGGAAGAGATCGCTCATAGCGATAAGGCCGCCCATTGTGTAACGTACATTATCTTTACCTATTTGTTTTTTCCTGTCCTGTGTTTCTGTTTTATTTGGTATGAAATAAAAAGAGATTTTATATTGTTTTGTACCTATGTGAATTTTTATTGTATTATTTTTTTTACAGTTTCTCGCTCTTGCGCTGCTGGTCGCGGTTGCTGTGGCCAATCCTGCGCCTGGACGTAAGTATAAAACTTAAACCATTTATCAGAAAAGATTTATGACTCTCAATTTTCAAGACAGGTATTTTAATTCTGATTCAACTTTACAAAGCATGTATTAATTCTTCCATACATACATAGCAAAGTAAAAAAACAGTCTGAACACGGTCAATCTTATACTGTTTTAGTACCTACCTAGGCAGGTATCCAAAAATATTCTTTTTTTTCAATTCAAAAACTTTATTGGTATATGTACAACAAAAATAGTCCATAGACAATAATAAAAGAGAACCAATCAAGGGAAGCTAAATCTAAATTTTATCTTTCACCCAGTAGTGGTCAAAGAATGGAATAGTCGTATTTTTCTGATAAAGTACCTATTATATTTTCAGAATGCAGTAGCGATATTTTTTTTAATCTGGGGTGATACTCTTTTATTTTTTCATAACATTATCCTAAATTATCCGCTGTCGTCACAAAGCCAGCCCTATACAAAATGGATTACAAAATGGATAGTACGCGCCAAAATTTAAAATTTTACCTCACTGTTCCTGATTGATAATTTATGTATTTTAGTTTTAACAGCATAATTTCAGTATAATTATTTTGTTTAGTGTAAACTTCAATCTTCTGCGATAAATATATAAAAGCGTTATAAACTTAAGGTATAATTATTATGTTTAGTGTAAACTTCAATCTTCTGCGATAAATATATATAGTGTGCAAAAAAAACGGGTTTTTATTACATATTTTCTAGGTTCTAACAGTAGATGTCTGTGTCCTAATCGGGAGGAGGAAAGGTGACGGAAGAATGGGGTCGGCGAGTGTGTGGATTGGCGGGCTCGCCGGCCATGTATAGGAGGAAGAGGGGATGCCAGTTGGGCCGCGGAGGTTTTCAATGTTCCCTCGGTTCGGCGAAAATGGCGAGAGAGGGACACCGGAGTGGTTTTTAGTGGGTATTACGTCCTTCTCATGACGTCGAGTCCCACATAATTCTGGTCACCCCCAGACCAGTTTATTCGTAAATGAATTTAATTTCCCCACCGAATAATAAATAAAGTACGTTCTACAAGTAGTTAGATAGCAGATAAGATTGTAAGCCATTTGCTATGAATCTTAGCTAACACAAACTATGAATCTATTGTCGTTGGGAGTCCATCGACGTAATGTTGATTTTTAACATAAATGTCTTTATAATATCTATAGACTCAAAAACATCAATTGATTCGTCGTTTTTTTTAAGCTAAGTTCACATGTAAAGCGCGTTGACGAGCGCCAATGCGCGTTGCGAGCATTCGTCACTACTCGTCAATCTGGTAAAAAAGTACGTAGGTAAGACGATAAGGAAGATAAACCAACTTTATTTATTACAAAAAAAAACCTATTCAAAAAATCGTTATTCACAAGTTGATCCCCTCGGGGTCCAGAATCACTCCCTTTTGGCGTAGTACACCCACTCCGTGGCACCCTGTATATGTTGTACATTAAGATATTTTATTATGACACTTAATTTATATTGCTTTCTTTTTTTATTAATTCTTCTAATGTATTTTCATTCTACAGCTTACGGCGGAGGTTCTAATGGCCAGGGTAGCATCGGCGGCGGCGGCGGCGCAGTGGACAACAGGCAAGAATTCCCTCAATACGGACAAGGTGGCCACGATTCCCACGGACATCAACCCCACGGACACGGACAATCCCATGGCCACGATCAACACGGCAACGGTCACGGTCACAATCACTAAGTTTACTTTTTACGATTAGGTAGAATTTTGGGTTAAGCAACGTTTGACCTGTGGCAAATAAAATCTTCGCTGCTACTTTTCTATCTTTCTTTTTTGTAATTAGGTATGTCATTGTTAATTGTACCGTTTGTAGATTATAAAGCAAGGTGTAGACCATCGATGTAAGTAAAATTCGGGAGATATAGGCCACTAGCTTCTCGAAAGTGGAACGCTAAAATTGAGTCCAATTAGGTTCACCCACCTTAGTCACAGTCGGAACGGCGCTGCCGGCGTACGTGTTTCGCGTGTATTGTGGTCTCGATCGCACTTCGGTCTAGATACGTCTTTTTATCATTGTTGTTCACTAGGTATATTGTAATAGATTGGAAATAGCGTGTCTTTGCGTTTAGTTGTAACACAACGCAGGCCATTTGTTGAGATAGCGCTAACGTACCGCATCTACAGAATTTTACTTATATCAATGGTATATGTAGACAATTAGACATAGACATAGACATAGACATAGAAATATTATTTATTTGCCACAACACACACATTTACATAACACAGTAAACATAAAATATTATTATCTTAAATTAAATAATTCAGAACACAAGTACCTACATTTAACAAAGTAGGTACATTTAACAAACGATGTAGGTAAACAATATTTAGGAAGAAGTAGGTACCTAGGTAAACAATGTGTGCTGCAGTAGCAAATGGGCCTAGGCTCAGCATAATGCCAACTGTTGTGAGCAGAAGGCGCTGTTATTCTGCCCAGACCAATAGAACAATCACAGGACCCTGCGATTACAAAACAATTAGAACAGAAAAACAAATATACTCGCTCAGTTATAATAATGGTGCCTTTATAAGAAAATATGTGCAAAATTTATAGAAAAATAGAAAGTTATATAAATATTAATAGTTCATACCTATGTAATCTAATATAATATGTATGTATGTAATATGTGCATCTGTAATCAATATTATAATACTCACATGGAAATATATAAATATGAAGAAAACAAATAATATTAATAATTTTTATCTAACATGTAAAAGGGGCATCGAAAACAAGCAAACCAGACTTTTGTAGATCCAAAATAACAGTTTTTAGCCGTTTTCTAAAAGTGAATTTGGATTTTAACAGCCGAATGGGTGGTGGAATGTTATTCCAACACTTGGTTGCTTGGTACCTAAAACTGCCCCGGAACCTGGTTGTTTTGTGATTTGAGTAATGCAACAAATTCCTAGTTGGCCTTGTGCTATATTTAGAACGTGACTGATCAAGTTTGGAGAACAGGTATATAAATTACTTACTTTCGAATCATTTTGAAAACATAGGTAGGTACCTACAATAAAGTATTATTGTGTTCAAAATTATTAATATAAAACGGCTTAGTACCGTTGTAATATAAAAGATTACCAAGTATCAGTCAAATAGTAAATATTTATTCTATCTCCAAGCATCTATCCTTCTATCCGTAAGGTCCTTAATATTTTCTTATAACATTATACGGGCTGTAACAAAAGCATGGTGGGTACATTCGATCATAAAAGACAGAAAAAAAATTTAATATCCCTGACATTTATTTTATGAAAAAAAGCTCCTAGGCTATGGACTTTTTATAAGTATTTTTTTCGTGGTAATTGACCGAATCTGAACCACTCATGAAAGTTTGGTCCTTACTTTTTGTTTTTTGTGATAGGTACTGTACTGTTCACAATTTTTTGAGTTTTACATTACTTACTATTAACAAGTCTACAATTTTACGCTAAAGCATCCTTTTTTTTTTTTTTTTTTTTTTTATTCGGCGAGGAAATTCGTTTACGAATAAACTGGTCTGGGGGGGACCAGAATTGTGTGGCGACTCGACGTTCTGAAAAGAACATAATACCCACTAAAACCTCTCCGGTGTCCCGCTACCTCTATCTATCTTTTATAACAACTTTCACTCCTGGTTTCTTAATTTCTGAATAACTCTTCCTAGTCATTAAAAAACTGTTGAATATTTGTTACGCTATGGTAAACTCAACACTTTTTTCAGGAAAAGTAGGTATACCTATGTATACCTTTTCCACTATTACGAAAACTGCCAGCTTATATAATACTATAGTAAAGATTTATTCGAGAAGGACCCCAGAATCATTACAATCATAATTTTGGATAATATTTTACCAAACAAAATCCTGAAATTCGCTGAGGGTTTATGTAAAAAACCTAAGTAGGTATAGTATAGACGAATTAAGAACCGGCTCCTTTTTTTAGAGTCGGTTTAAAGGGCGGCCTTATCTCTGAATGTTTTCAAGGTAATGTTGGATAGCAAAGAGTTTGGGATAAAAACGGAACCATTTCTCGTAGGTACAGGTTTCGAGAGTGGATACGGGAACCAAGAGTATTTCAGTCACGGTGGTAGCCATGGAGGCTTCGATGGCGGTCACGGAAGTCATGGCGGTCACGGAAGCCATGGCGGTCACGGAAGTCATGGCGGTCACGGAAGTCATGGCGGTCACGGAAGTCATGGCGGATACGGCGGCCACGGCGATTTTGGACACGGAGGCCATTATGACTAAAGTTTCGAAATTTTGGATAAGTTAAATCAATTAGGTAATTGTGTTTGCGGCTTATAAAATCTACGCTGCTATATCACTACCTTGTTTTTGAAGTCTGACCAAAGTAAAACCATACTAACATAATAAAACTACAATTAATTCATATAAATCTTATGGTTAGGCAAGGACCTCCAGGAAGGTATCTAAATTTTTAATGGCTCGTAAATAAAACCCGTATCTAAGTAAAACAGCGTAAGTTGTGACTCAACACGCGCTTGGCTAGTTCAATGCCAAGGTTAATTGGTTTTTTTTTTTATATATTCTTAAAACAAGTCTCTTAACGACAGAAATTAAAATGTTGAAGATTAGACCACTTTGAATATAACAATAATAGGAATTCTAAATTATTATATGTTGTTATTAAGGTGCCTAAATTAAACAAATTAGCTAACCATGGTTAGTCTTAGAGCTGTGTGCCCTGTCTCCTGTGGCCTATCTCATTAAAGTTAATAAAAATAAATAAATAAATAATGTTGGACAATTCACACAGCATTATCTAGCCCCAAGCTAAGCAGAGCTTGTGTTAAGGGTACTAGATAACTGATATACTTAATATAATACACTACATGGATAGATATTTTTTTTTATTATACATAGAAAACACCCAGACCAACGGAACAAATTTCTGCAGATCGTACACAAATTTGTTCCGAGGCGGGAATCGAACCCGCAACCTACTGCGTCGCAGGCGGACCTTCGCCCGCTGTGCCACGGAGGTCATTATTGTCGTCGTCTTTGTCTAAGAACAGAAGGGTTCAATTCGCTGATGCTTTGCCCAACAGTGCAATCCAGCGGGCTGATAACAGATCAGTTCTTCTTATCAGTGATAAGAAGTATCTTTACGAGAGATCCGCTAGGTAGGTACGATTAAAACAAATTCTTAAAACATACTCTTTATTTCCATACAATATCTCTACTTGCAATAGTCACCGACTATACAAACTAAAGGCAAACCAATGTGAAGCTATTAGTATAGTCGACGATTCAAACTTTACGACATCTTTGAAGACATATGAAAACGTAAGTTGTCATAATGTGACGGTCGCACAACGGATGGTAGATATAAGGATAAAAAATAATATTTTTAGTAACAATTCCGCGCAAAACCGTCTCTGATAAAAGTCATACCTAAATCAAATGATCTTTTAAAGTTAGTTGTCAACTATTTTCGCGCGGAATTATTATCTACTAAATATTTTCATTCTAATATTTTGCAATGGATTTCCACAAAGTAGGTAACGGGCCTACTCGGAAAAGGATAATCGAAGTTTTTTCATCGTTTTCGTGCACAACTAATTCGCTAGATTAGCGTTTGCTTGAAAACGAAACAGAAACTTCGACGTTCGTTTTCGGAGTACCTACTCTGTATCTTGTATACCTATCTTGGATAGAAGGTGGTAAATGAAAAAATAAAGATATTAAAGTGTACAAGACCGACTACACTGTTAGTGTCCTGGCTGTCTGTCAGATGACGGTTTCCAGATTTTAAACTCCTATAAACGCACCTAGCCACCATCGACCATCGAAACAAGCAGCCAATCTAGCCGCGTAGCTACCATGGTGCAGTGCGGCGTGGTCTAAAAGTTTTAGGTCTGTTTTCACCAAATTATTCGTATGCGAGCAATATAAGACAAGACCGGTCAAGATAGACATTCAATTCTAACTCTGAGTGGGGGGAACTCGGATCTGCACTGACATCTCGCATAGGAGTGTATTGTGCAATGACCCCCTGCCTAACCAGGCCGGAGAAGGAGTTTTGGCGATTGACAGATTCGTTTCAGCTTTTCTGTAGGCGTGGATGGGTTTGATGGCTCTATGAGTCTTCAATCAATCCTGTTTCCCGTCTGGCCTCCTCTGTGACCGTGCAGTGTATCACTACACGTTCCATAGTCTCTTCTTCCTGGAAGCAGAAGCGACTCAGTCTGCTGTCTGTGGCTCCAGTTTTGAGAAGATGATGGTTCAGTTTGAGGATGGCACAATTGTTCTTAAGACCTCGCGGCTCATCTTGAGCAACGTGTTTGTGGTTTTCCTATCTTTAGAGAGGAATATTTGGTGTTCTTTTTATGAACAGGTATGATAGACGACAGACATCCAAGCTTACATAAATTCACATTAAGGCCAGGTAGTCCTGCAGCAGTAGGCGTAAAGGAAAAAACGCGCGCCTGCCAAGCCGCCGCGCTCGTGTTTTTAGTAGTTATTTAAACATGGTGATTAAGAAAATCATTTAAATCAAGTAAACTCTGCGAATTTGTTTAGAAATATTAAGTGTCCTTAGTGTGATATCAGTAGTTCGCTAGTCAGTATTGAAAAAACGTTAGAAAAAGGGGTAACTTTGGGATCTTTTTCTATAGAGTGAAGTTCATTAGATCTTGTAACTGAATGCGAATTTGACTAGACTAGATCCTTTAGTAATATGTTACTTTTTTCAGAATTGTAAACACTATTTTCTAAGTTTCAGATGATTTTAAATATCACAAAAATGCGGCCACTGCTGGCATACCCAGCCTTAAGCTGAGAATTGGTATGCATTTTGGAATATCATTATGAACAAAATGTGAAAAGCAAAATAGGTACATAATTTTACGACTTGGATTGGACTAACCTGACCGGACTAATTATTCCTACAGCCGCCGGTTCCTCGAACGCTGATTTGACAAGCGCTTGGCAATAGATAAATACTCAGTGAGCATTTGAATGCGATAGTGATTGAATAACTGGATTAGAACAGACTGGCCGACTACTCTTTGTCCAAAATCAAAACAATTAAGTACTTAACTAGAGGTTTGACCACAATGAGATTAATATCGTAACTACAAGGTTATTGGTAATTCACTGACACTGCGTGAACTCCGTCTTTATTTATATTTTGAGTAAGGGGTTTGAAGATTTTGGCCCGACCATCGGTCATCATTTTGATCTTCAAAATCGCCGCGCACAATAAAAGTTATATATTTGGATAAAATTCATTAAAACAAATAAAAAAGTTCGTAAAATTATGACCAATGATAAAGCATTTTATTCATATCTCAGAAACCTGACGGTTTAGGACATTATATTATAGAACATTTATTATTTGCTTGAGTGTATTCTATCCAAATATATAATGATTTAAAAAAATCTAATGTTAGGGCCATCAATACAAAAATCTCCAAACTCTTTAAAGTAAGCTACTGATCTAACAGGGCCTTAGAAATAAGTGAAGAAGTTTTGCGCATAATGCAAACACTTCAAAGACGTCACAAAGTTTGCATCGTACTTTAAAAATCAACAGTTTGTCAAAACCTACCTAGGTATAGAAAAATACACGTCTCCAGTGCTTTTTATTCTCCCATACTGGCTTCTTCCCAAGATCCCAGACTATTTTCTACACATTTGCAGACTTTCATCCTAATACATTCAGTAGTTTTGGCCTTTAGACGTAACAAACATTTAAGATACTTTATTTCGCCTTTTTAATAAAGGATTATTTTCATTTAATACATTGTGCATATGTTTTATGTTAAACGTGTTAAATAACAAATGCATTTTTATGCATACAGTGATGTTTTTATTTATATGACTTATGATTTTCAATCGTTATAGTATACAATAACTATAAAATGTCTAAATAAATATATTTACCATCTAATATTTACATATAACTAACATTTATATACACAGATCAATATAATTTAAATAATATTGAAGCTTTCCTATATAACGACTATGTTAAAGCATTAAAGAAGGCGATCAAATGAACACTATTAATTACAATTCTTACTTTTACAATCATTTCAAGAATTTCGCATAAATTATATGTTGTTTTTTTTATAATAATATTCATTACCCTGTGTTAAGCATTAAAATTTAAATAATAAGGAAATAACACTAAAATGTATATCTCGAATTATATGCAGTGAATTACATTAGGACAAAGTATTGTTTAGATAATATTTTTTTTATAATCTTTAAATATGTCGTTTAACGTTTTATTCATTTAATATGGTAGACCCTATCAATAATTGATACAGGAAAAAAATTATAGAAATTGACAAGGGTAGTTTAAATACTTTATTGTTGAAAATATATGTATCTATTAAGTACCTAAATAAATACTTTTCTTTATTAATTTGGAATAGTAATTATGATAAGGAGCTCAAATTCTAAGATTACTAATAATAGCAGGTAAATTTACAGTTTTATTCTCCGTATCTTATCAAGGAAAAACAAAAAAAAAACAATAAAAACTTAAAAATAGGTTGCTTGGCACCCAGAATACATTTAAAACTATTGCGTTATTATTCGCCAACTTTTTTATTAATAGATCATTAATAAGTAGGTACTAGGTAGTCATGATTTTAATGAAGTTTTATAATAAAGGCATTTCAAAATGTGACGCAACATGTCATGCAAATGAGGCATTAAGCTAAATGCACGAATTATTAATAGCCAAATGCAATTTAAATGAGTTTATTTTATATGTTTTATTTATACACAATACAGGGTGGCACATAACATGTTTACTTAGCCGAAGGGGGATTCTGGATCCCGAGGCGATAAACTTGTGATATGGTTGTTTTTTTTTTTAAATAGGCTTCTTTCTTCCTATTCGTGTTGTTTTACAAGCACTGTTGCATTATTTAACACTAGCTGTAACCCACGACTTCGTACGCATTATGCGTAAAAGCCCCTAGAACCAGTGATTCGGGCTGTGCGTAGCCTGTCAGTGAGTCTGGTACTCCTTTATAATATACATATATTGATGAGCAAAACAACTGCCGAATTTCAGAAAACGACGAATGAAATGTGTTTTCTTTTTCTCTTCTTCGTGTTAAATTTTGTAGTTAAATTGCAAACGGTTGCTAAGACACAGAGCATTTTCGTGAAAAGTTATCGTTAAAAATTGGAAGTAGTAAAACACCGTCAGAGTTTCAGAAAACAATGAATGAAACTTGTGATCGTTGACCAGTGTTTTGTCATTAAATTATTTCAAAAATATGTAAATCTTTCGAAATTTCCAAACGATAATAATATTATTTTACGTGTGGACTACTGTAGGTTACATAATAACCTACATTATAGTAGTCCACACGTAAATAATACGTATATAACCTACACGTAAAATAAGACGTATATAAAAAGCCGCCTTTTTTAAAAAATGTACTAAAATAAAAATCATAGAACAAGAGTTGATCCCTCTGGGTCCAGAATCACCCCCTTACGGCTTAGTACACATGTTTTGTGGCACCCTGTATAATAAAATACCAAAAGTTTCGCATTATCCATCCGGTATAGTTTAGAGGGCATCTTAAAGTGGATGTAAAACAAAAATTATTCTTTTAACAAACAAGAATCTAAAGTTAGTAAGTAACGTAGTTTTTGATAGTTTTTGTAGAGTAGTTTTTGACAGTTTTTTTTACAATATTTAATAAAAAAAAAAACTGTTGACCAACAGCTAACACCAGTTTAGTTCATGAGCCTAACAGCCCTTTTCCACGGCAAAATCCCGTTTTCTGCATGTACGGTTTTTTGCAGGATCCCATTTAGTAGTTAAGTGTTTCAATATAAGCATTCACGGGAGTATCCTGCAAAAAACCGATCAGTTCGAATTTGTCATTCGGTCATGCCAATACAAACAGTATCCAGTCAAAAGGGCCGTTATAGGTAATTTTTTTACAATGGAAAATTTAACCCCCCCATATCTCAGGTTAACATAACTTTTAAATTGTTTTAACTGCATTTACGAATAAGTTACTTAAAAAAAAATAAGAACATGCATAGGGTTCAATAATACTTTTTTGCAAACACAGTGTTATTCTTCTAAAAGATAGACTCATTGAGGCCGATGTCGTTTTTAAACGAACAAATAAAATACTTTACAAGATTAATTTAAATCTTTACATTTGTTTCATTTTTAAAGTTTACCTCACTTATGCAGAACATTTTACATGATAATGCTCATCAAAAATTTCGCTCTATTAAAAAAATTATAGGTTTGACTGGTAGACAACAGAACAGTCTACTGTAGTAAATGTTCTTTCAAGTTCCGTCGGAAGTGAGATTTAAAATGAGCACTTTCATGTTATAATCAAAAATAATTTAACATTATCACTTTTATTAAATATAAATTATTTTCCATTTAAATTTTATATGATATCGCTTTTTTAAACAGAAATAGATTTTTCCCTAAGTATGTCAATGATTTTCGAGAATATCGAAATGAAAATAAATTTTCAACGTTTCAACCATAACTTAAAATTTTCGCATAAATTTTTCTCTATAATTTTTAATTTATCATTTATTCAATGTAAATATTAGTAGGAATAGATACAAAGTTTCTCATTGTCCTGACCTTTGAGAAATGAAGAAGACCTTTTCCCAGCATTGGGCCAAAGAAAGAGCCCATAATATATTGTGACTGGATGTTTGCTATATGTATAAGATATTATATTTAGATATAATATTTAGCCTGATCAAAAAGGCATAGCCATTAAATAATATATGTATTCAAAGAAATATTTGATTATATTTCTTCACCCCATCAAATTGTCTGTAATTTCTGCGTGTATAAGTGAGCGACTTCATTTAGTTATCTACCTCCGGTGGGTTAAAGCCAGATTAAATTTCAGACCACCAACACCTAGGTAACTTAGGTACCTCTTTAAAGTTTTTTTTAAAAATATGTCATTGCGAATTTCAGATCAGCGAAAACCATATTACCATTTCGCTGGTACACCATTAGACATCGAAACCAATGTTGGCTTTGTTGGCGGCAAATCAACGTCATAAACAACGTTAGTAAATCTGCAGACAGTAAAATACCTTCAGGTCCTCTTTGCCAATTTCGGCTACACCAGAATGCCATGTTAATTTCGCATTTGCGCCGTTAGACAGCGAAACCGAATATTGGCTGTATCGTTGCACAATTGTACATACAATTATTCGTCGTTAACCCTAGATGTACGTGGGACAGTGTTGCAAGCTCGTCCCACACGCGTCGCATACCCTCGCCTCGCGTTGGTTGACTAACGTGCAAGCGGGACATTCTCGTCCGCCTGACGTCAGCGGTTGTATATCAACCCTGGCTCGCGACTTACCACACATTTCGCACACGCTGGCGTTGTCTTTATTCAAATAGGTGCAGGTATTGCAGGTCCAATTCTGCGGTTTGTCGACGCCATTTTGGGGGGCGTCGGTCTCGTCGAGGGTTACGATTAGTTGGGATTTTAACTCGTAGTTGGTTGAGGTTTGTGCTGTGGATAAAAGGTTTGATTAGAAAAATAATTAGATGAATCTTACGAAAACTTAACAGACTTCAAATTTCAGAATATTTACATAAAATAAATAAATAAATAATAAATAAATAAATAATGCTGGACAATTCACACAGCATTATCTAGCCCCAAGCTAAGCAGAGCTTGTGTTATGGGTACTAGATAACTGATATACTTAATACAATACACTACATAGATAGATATTTTTTATTATAGATAGAAAACACCCAGACCAACGGAACAAATTTCTGCAGATCGTACACAAATTTGTTCCGAGGCGGGAATCGAACCCGCAACCTCCAGCGTCGCAGGCGGACCTTCGCCCGCTGCGCCACGGAGGTCGCCAAACACATGTTGTCACATGTTGTTATGCCTAAATTAAACAAATTAGCTAACCATGGTTAGTCTTAGTGCTATGTGCCCTTTCTCCTGTGGCCTATCTCAGTAAAGTTATAAAAATAAATAAATAAATAATGTTGGACAATTCACACAGCATTAACTAGCCCCAAGCTAAGCAGAGCTTGTGTTATGGGTACTAGATAACTGATATACTTAATACAATACACTACATAGATAGATATTTTTTACTATACATAGAAAACACCCAGATAAACGAAACAAATTTCTGCAGATCGTACACAAATTTGTTCCGAGGCGGGAATCGAACCCGCAACCTCCTGCGTCGCAGGCGGACCTTCGCCCGCTGCGCCACGGAGGTCGTCAAAGTTATGAGCTGTCTTTAACTATACACTAGCTAAAGTCGATGTGGTAAATAAGTTTGTAAACAAACGACGACTCAAAATCCCACGAGAACAAAATTAAAAAAAGTTAAAACCCCCAGGCAGATTTTCATGAAACATGGATAAGAACACGGATAAAATTATCTATCACACAAAAAAAACTAAACGAAAATCGGTTCATCCGTTTGGGAGCTACGAGACCACAGACAGATACACAGATACACAGACAGACACGTTAAACTTATAACAACCGTCTCTTTTTGCGTCTTTGTGCGTTTAAAAACTCACTTGCTTGACGTTGAGTTTCAGATATAATTTAAACAATATTTACTGAAGGAAGAATCACAAATCGACGTTATGTAAATTTCGTATAAAAACCCGCGGTAACAGAGTGAATTTTAGGTTAAGTATGGGCGGTTTGTTTACAAACATTTCGCATCTAGTTTGGCTAGTGACTACTATAGCCTTAAGTTCTCGGATTACGCTAGTTTTCACAACTTTATTTCTATTTCTCGCGGCTTCGCACGCGTATTTTCGGTATATTAAGTAGTCTATTATCTAAGTTAGGCTTTGCTCTAAACGTCGTCCGCCAAATTTCATTTTGATCTGTTCAGTACTTTTGGAGATCCTAGGAAACAAAAATTCCGATTTCACAAACTTCCGGCTTTATAATATTAGTAGGATGTATTAGTTTTCTTTCTCTCAATGTGATATTGGTGATGTATAGTGTCTGGAGTAATCTTACCATGGTTAGTGTTAGAGGTGTGCGCGTGTCCGTTCGCCTGGGGCCTCCGCGGCCGCTCGGCCTCCGAGGCCAGCAGCTTGGCCGGCCGCTTCACCTTCTTGACCTCCGCTGTGGTTGTGGCTGCTGCTGTGCCGTTAACCGTTTGCTGCTTGATGACCTCCTTTCTGTCTTTTATGTCCTTCTTTGTTAGTAGTTTCACCTGAAATAATAACTAATTGATTAAAAGTGATAAACAATACGTTTGAACAGTCCAATGAGGATCCGTAACGTTTTTAGTTGAGAATACAGATTTATAGAGCTAAGTAATCCATAACAAACAGTGCAAAAATTTTTGTTCTACGACAAAATTTGACGAAGTTATGACCAAATTACTAGCGAAGTTCACTGAGTGACCGCCGCGGGTGCGTGTGAAGTCACTCTCTCGGTCGCCGCCATTTAAAAGTAGAATTTGGTTTTTTTAATTTTTTCATTCGTTGCGTCTCTCAAAACTAAGTCTATCTGGTTATGTTATTTTTTTCCTAAACTTATAGTTTCTGAGTAAAAGCCGCCACATTGTGTGGCGGCTTTAAATCACTATAAACTAATATCTGCTACCGTTAACTGGCGGCGACCGAGAGAGTGACGTCACACGCACCTGCGTAATTTGATTTAACCAGCAGTAACGGCGTAATGTTTATTACGTAATATCTTCGTACGTAATGGTCCGATTTGGATAATTTACTCATTACCTCCATGTTATACTGTTTTTATTTTACGTTTATTTATTTTTTAAACTTTTTTATACCTGTGTCCAAATAAATGTTTTTTTCTATTCGTTTAATTATTTGTTAGATGTGGCTTTAGTCCTAGACTATGGGACAATCTGGCGTCGTCATTTACTAAAACAACAGCTATTGTTTAAAACGCACAAACTTGAAGATTTTGGTGCCACAAGCGAATGCCCGACTGGGATGCAGAAGGTGCTGATTGCTGGGTTCGAGTCTAGCCACGAATTTTGTACGAATCGCAAATGTTTGTTCCCCGTCTGAGTTATTTTTTTTATTTATTATTAACTAGTTTCTGCCCGCGGCTTCGCACGCGTTGTTTCTATGGAAACGTTTAAAGGTGATTTCTATCCCATGGTAACTAATTTGTGGGTACTAATGTAATTTGTAGCCTATGCTACTTAGCTTGATGTGTCCCACTGCAGGGCAAAAGCCTCCCTCCCCTCTTTCATCTCCTTCAGGTTTCCTGCAGGAAGACGTGTCTTATCGAAAGCGCCCAGCTCATCCCGCCATCTCCGCCTAGGCTTTCCACGTGGCCGTCGTCCGTCCAGGACCCAGTCGGTGGCGATCATCGCCCACTGCTGGTCTGATGTACGCACACATGTCCAGTCCAGTCCAGTCCCATTTGGGTTTAGCGGCATTTTGAGCAATGTCGGCTATTTGTGTTTTAGAGCAATATCATACATAATATGTGTGTACAAAATAAACATGTTTATCAGTGATTTGGAAGTTCACAATCTCTGCCTAGTTAATGAACACCGGCCGAGGGGACGCCGCCGTGCATCGTCGTCAGCCAACACCGTGATTGCGTAAGACGCGTTGCGGCAAGTAAAACGTGTACCTAATTTAGTTTGATAATGGTGTCAATTTAGATGTCGCCAAAACTAAACTAATTTAGCAGCACTAAATAATGCTATCCTTTTTATTTCGATAGCTATGAAAGGGACGGTAACATTTTTAATCTTGTCAAATTAGTTTAGTTTGGTTTTGGCGACATTTGAATTAACATCTATCTATGTATGTTCTTCAAAATATTTATTTACATGGGCAATAGATTAATTTATTACCATCTCTACTTTTCTTACTTTGCTTAAAGTAAATGATTACTTTTAGTAGGAAATAAAGACGCCGTGTAATCCAGCATTATAAAAAAATAACAGAAATTAATAATGCTCATACAGCATTCCTACACAGCAATAAATAATAAATAAATAAATAATGCTGGACAATTCACACAGCATTATCTAGCCCCAAGCTAAGCAGAGCTTGTGTTATGGTTACTAGATAACTGATATACTTAATACAATACACTAAATAGATAGATATTATTTATTATATATAGAAAAAATCCAGAACACCAGTAACAAATATATGCAGATCGTACACACATTTGTTCCGAGGCGGGAATCGAACCCGCAAGCTCCTGCGTCGCAAATAGAAAATAGATTATGACTATAATTGCCTCATATATACCTTATCAGGTGCAACTTTAGAAGTAATCAACGCATCAGCCTGGGGGTTCCCCACCGGTTCCAGCCGCCGCGGCCTCTCCCTCTTCTCCTCCACCTTCTTAACAGCTGGCTTCGGCTTCTTGTCCTTCACTCGGTGGTCGAGGCTCAGCGCTTGGAGACCGTCCTCGAGGTCCATGGTGGTCGGCTGGTATCTACTTCTGTGCGCCTGGAAGGTGTGAGTTGGTAAGCTGATAATTAAAATAAAATAAAAAAACCCTGCCAAGATCAGGTGGTGTTGCTTTGAAAATTTATGCTGTAGTAATACGGCGTTTTCAAAACTAATTTTATTACCTCAGACCTCAATAGATAGCAGGGATCTTTCGCGGAGATAGGATTTCATTAGAAATAAGGGAACGTACTCATACTTTGTGGCCCATTTTTTACGATTTCTTACCCCCTCTGGTGACCACTCGTAGTATATGTGAAGACCACGAATTACTACGTGAAAACTGGAGGGGGACGGGCCCTCTGGTTTCCACGTAGTAATTCGTAAATACGGTTCTTTCAGAACAGAAAGTTTAAAAAAAATTGTCATATTTGTCTTTATTAATAGCGCTTGCCAAGTGACGTCAAGAGTTCATGCATACCTATAGTTACAAAATAGTAGATTGTTTTAAAAGGGACTAAGCCATCCCATTATATACGAGGTTGTTATACTCCCGAGCGTAGCGAGGGAGGATGACAAGACCGAGTTATAATGGGTGGTTTTGGCCCGAGTAAAACACTCTACTTTTCACTTCGATTGCGAGAAAACAAAACAATTCAAAATTAAACAATTTTCAGAAATTAAAAGTGAGTGAGAAGAATATTTTAGAGATTTAGCGCCAATACCATCTTTTTTTTAATCTCTATCTAACCCGCAACGAAACAGTTCGCATTCTTCCCTGAAGGGAAAAATCAACCTTCATGAACATCACCAAGAAAGAAGGTTCTATTTTCAAAAAAAAAGATTGACGGAGCACCAAGAAGTCGAGTTTTTATGTAAGAGAACGAATGCTTTGTACGGGCTGATGATTTTAGACAAAAATTAAAAAGAAAAAATACTTTTTAGCCCTAGATATTAAACTCGAGGTTTAGGCCCGCTAAGCTACACTATTATGATACACTTTTTGAGCAAGAGAAGTGAAAAACATATTGTAACAGGAACTTAATTTACAAAAACAAGTGTTGCCATCTGTGAGTTTTAAAAGCGCTTTTTGCTGCGCGTTATCTATACTAATATTAAAAAGAGAAAAGATTTGTATTTTTGTTTTTTGCAACGAATAAACTCAAAAACTACTAGACCGATTTTAAAAATTCTTTCATCATTAGAATGCTACATTATTCCTGAGTAACATATATTTATTTATTACTTGAAAAAATTGGGGATTCCTACTAAATCTTCAATAATGTCACCCAAGGCGTAATTTTTTTTGCCATAAAGTCTTTGATGCATGCGCTGCGGAAACTGTTGATGATAGAACAAAAAAAATGTTCTACATTATTAAAGATCATATCAATATCTACAAAAAAGTTCAATACCAGCTGTCTAACTATTGTAGTTATTTCACTATAACTACTTGATTACATTTTAAAAGTTGATAGAAATGCCGACCAAAATCTGATACCTTTGTATTAATCCTTATCCAAATAAATCATTTCGTATTGTTTCAATGCCTGTAGATTACTTTTTGAATTATTAAAATTGGACATTCCAATCAAAAGATATAATGAAATTAAAAATGTCAATCTAAACAAAATACTTATATAAAAATAAACGCCCCCCTGCTACTGTGAATATTTCTTGCTAAAAAAAGACCCAATAACACAAATCTTGGCCCGAGCCGGGATTTGAACCCGGGACCTCATTATCAGCGGTTGAACACGCGACCGCTAGACCAACGAGGCAGTCGGATAAAAGTATGAAATGTCCTGCCACAGAAATATTAGATACCAACATTTACTCTACGTTTATCCCAAAATGTTAAGAAATAAAGGTCCACCCGTGCGAAGCCGGGACGGGCCGCTAGTATTTGAATATAGCTAGAAAAAGCACTAAATTTCCCTAGAGGACACTGACTACGTGACGAAAACCTAAGCCCGATCCTAAAATCCCATGCTACAAAGAACGGACAGCTAAATGTAAATTAAATAGGTAAAGCAAATTTTTGACAATTTAATCATAAAATGGTGCTTAACGCAACTGCACCATCTAGATTTTTACCGAAACCATACATACACCTTTTAATTCTCGACCTACAAAATAAATCTCAAAATAAAGCTCAAAATCCAACAAAAACCTACCTTATCCATCCGATCCAGCGTCCTAGACTCCCAATCAATCGACGACGCGAGTACCCACTTCGGCCATCTTCGTCTTTACTCGACAGATTCCGGAACACATAGTCCCAACTCTCATAAGTTCCCATACCATCCTACTTTATTTTACTTGGAGCGAGCGCTTACTTTTTCAGCACCATCTAGATTTTCACCGAATCCATTCACCATTTAATTCTGGACCTACAAAATCGACACCTACAAAATAAAGCTCAAAATCCAACAAAAACCCACCTTATCCATCCGATCCAGCGTCCTAGAATCCCGATCAATCGACGGCGAGTACCCACTTCGGCCATCTTCGTCTTTACTCGACAGATTCCGGAACACATAGTCCCAACTCTCATAAGTTCCCATTCCATCCTCCCTCGCTTTACTTAACGCGGGTTGTGTGTCCGATCTGGGTAGACTGGGTAGTGTGACGTCACTGAAGCCGGATTTAGATGTGCTGTTCCTTCTAGAACTCTCTGGGCGTTTCCTTTGTCTTATGTCTTCGTTCTCGTAGATCGAGGAGGCGTCTAGCTCGATTAGTTGAGCAGTCGGGACTGTTGGGTACCTGGGAAAGATATCAACGTGAATGTTACATTTAATTTTTTTTGTACAGGAACGGAATAGTATTTTCGTTCATAGGAGCGGAACAGAGCATAACTATCTGGAAAGACGTAAGAGCAAAAATTCAAATTATTGTTTACTAAAAGAAAACTAAAAATTCCTAATAAAGAAACTGGCTTGGAGGAACCCAGTTATAAGTAATATATAGCCTACGAATTAAAACATAAGCCATTTAAATAGACCGCAGGGTTTCTGAGATCTCGTCCAAATTATGTGCGAAACAGTGCACTTTCACGATTTTTGTTATCATATTTTTTTCCTTACCTAGTTTTCACAATAAGGTAACCAATTAAAGAAGTATGATGAATTTTAATTCAATTAGATAGATAATAAAGGATCCCGTGAGTACTGTGATCTCGGACTAGTTTGACAACCAAATCAAATCAAATCAAATCAAATGAAATCAAAATCAAATCAAAAACTCTTTATTTCCATAAATACAATAAATGTACACTTAGAAAAGGTCAAATCATAAAACTAAACACTGACACAGAAATAAAGTGTGTAGGGTGCACTTCCTTTCATTCATCGCATCACTCATTCACTCTCGCTTGAACATGAAGTCAGTTGGGATAATGCTCTCGTGCGACGCGCACGAAGTCTTACTTCGAATAAACGATTATGTGAAATCCTACAAGTGATATTTTTGATTTCTGTCACTTCGGTATGTAGACTAAAGTAAAGAAGCGACGAAGAAACCTTTAGCCTGTTATTTGTTATTTTTCGAGCTGGAGCAAAACTCGTCCCAAGCTTTTTTATCCTCTAGATAATCTGATATTTTGTAGTAAGCCTTTTTACAAAGGATATGTTTGACAATTTGTTTGAATTTATTTATTGATAATTTTTGCAACTCACTTGGACATTTGTTGTAGAAGCGTATACATTGATTACCCTTTAAAAGATACATTTATCTTGTGTAGCCTAGTTGTGGGCACAGCGAGTTTATCCTTATTTCTAATATTTATATTACTATGTATGTCGCTATTTTTAGAAAAAACCCTTTAGGTTCGCCTCTGAAACTTTTAACGTGACCATCTGCAGTGCTGGGGCGCGATCACGGTGCAGTAAGTGCCTATTGGTATTACGGCTCAAGCGTTAGAATTTGTAGTAAATAAAAAAATAGCAGTAAATAAATAAATAGCAGTGGACTAATGATGATGATGATGATGATGTTAGAATTTGTAACGTTAGGGTGCGCGTTCACAGGCCGGCATCAGACAATTCACACTGGCCCCATCAATGGTTTGCCATTCCAGATCCGCACCGTTCGGAGCGGACTGTGATTGACTTGAAGGCAACTTTTCCTTTTAGTACGAATGACGTCATTCGGATTTCCGTTCAGTGTGCGCACTTCAGAGGATTGTCCGATGCCGGCCTGTGAACGCGCACCCAAACGTTTCAAACGCAAACGCTCAGTAACTCAGTCCCTGGAGGGCCTGATTTTGATTTAAAATTTATTTGAAAGGTGACTGTGTGCTCTAAGCTATGTTCTATGAGAATCGGTGCAACTGTTACCTGCTAAGGCGAGTGCACTATTAGTGGGTAGGTGCCTTTTTATATACGGCTGATACGGCTCTCACCAGTCAATTGGAACCCTTGTTAATCTAAAATGAAAGTTATTCTCACCTGTACTGAGGCGGATATCCGTTGACAGCGACTGTGGTGGCGTGCTTGATCGGCGGATAGACGGGCGTAGGTATCATGTACGGCGCCTGCACTGGGTAGTAATAGGGCACGTATGACGTCATCATCGGTACCGTCGAACATTGCGGCTGGAATGGACAGTCAGCTATTTAGTACATGCAGTTGATACCTGGAGGGCTATTCAGACTATCCGATACTGACTCATTGACACGGAATTTAACACAGATTCGCGCGAAATTCAAATGTTTTTGCGGCTTTTAATATTTTCTGCGTTCTGCAAGGAATTAAACTATTAAATATTATCAAAAATGTCGTTTTCCACAAATTGTAGACCATTTTCTATGAACTCATGTTACAGTAAAGTATGATCTATGTAATGTAGATAAACAGATAAACATTTCATTTAGAATTTGTTAAATTATAAGTTACAATTGTTTTAACATAATGAAATAATATAATATAAATAAAATTAATTAGCAAATTATTCAGAATTTAAAAATTTGTCGTAGGTTTAAAACGTCTCCTCTACGAGGATTAAAAACTTTTAACATAGTTTCTAGGGAGCTTGTGGTAGGTAACATTACGTGCGTCAACTTATGCGGATCTGGCTGAAATTTAGCAAATAGGTAATTCTAATCCTGGAATCAAACACAGGCTACTTTTTATCCCATAAATCAGTTCCCATGGGATAGAAATCACCTTTCAACGTTTCCATAGAAGCGAAGCCACGGGCAGAAACTAGATTTTAATAGATCACAACAATCTGCCTGCCAAGCATAGTGATTATAGCTAAACAGCCGCTGTTCAAACGTGTGTGCTGATTGAGGTTAGTACTTACAGCACAGGGTACATGTAGTGAAGGACTTGGTTAGGTACAATGTAATGTAGGATACTCTACTCAAAGGAGGCGTCGGGACAGTGGCACGGTTGGTAGCTTATATAGCTATAGATTGTATGTTTCGTACTAGTCAGTAATAGTACTTACAGCGTCTGGCACAGGGTACATGTACTGAGGGACTAGGTTAGGCACCATTTAGGATAGACGTCTCTTCAATGGAGGCGTCGGGACAGTGGCACGGTTGGTAGCTTATATAGCTATAGATTGTATGTTTCGTACTAGTCAGTAATAGTACTTACAGCGTCTGGCACAGGGTACATGTACTGAGGGACTAGGTTAGGCACCATTTAGGATAGACGTCTCTTCAATGGAGGCGTCGGGACAGTGGCACGGTTGGTAGCTTATATAGCTATAGATTGTATGTTTCGTACTAGTCAGTAATAGTACTTACAGCATCTGGCACAGGGTACATGTACTGAGGGACTAGGTTAGGCACCATTTAGGATAGACGTCTCTTCAATGGAGGCGTCGGGACAGTGGCACGGTTGGTAGCTTATATAGCTATAGATTGTATGTTTCGTACTAGTCAGTAATAGTACTTACAGCGTCTGGCACAGGGTACATGTACTGAGGGACTAGGTTAGGCACCATTTAGGATAGACGTCTCTTCAATGGAGGCGTCGGGACAGTGGCACGGTTGGTAGCTTATATAGCTATAGATTGTATGTTTCGTACTAGTCAGTAATAGTACTTACAGCATCTGGCACAGGGTACATGTACTGAGGGACTAGGTTAGGCACCATTTAGGATAGACGTCTCTTCAATGGAGGCGTCGGGACAGTGGCACGGTTGGTAGCTTATATAGCTATAGATTGTATGTTTCGTACTAGTCAGTAATAGTACTTACAGCGTCTGGCACAGGGTACATGTACTGAGGGACTAGGTTAGGCACCATTTAGGATAGACGTCTCTTCAATGGAGGCATCGGGACAGTGGCACGGTTGGTAGCTTATATAGCTATAGATTGTATGTTTCGAACTAGTCAGTAATAGTACTTACAGCGTCTGGCACAGGGTACATGTACTGAGGGACTAGGTTAGGCACCATTTAGGATAGACGTCTCTTCAATGGAGGCATCGGGACAGTGGCACAGTTGGTAGCTTATATAGCTATAGATTGTATGTTTCGAACTAGTCAGTAATAGTACTTACAGCGTCTGGCACAGGGTACATGTACTGAGGGACTAGGTTAGGCACCATGTAGGATAGACGTCTCCTCAATGGAGGCATCGGGACAGTGGCACAGTTGGTAGCTTATATAGCTATAGATTGTATGTTTCGTACTAGTCAGTAATAGTACTTACAGCGTCTGGCACAGGGTACATGTACTGAGGGACTAGGTTAGACACCATGTAGGGTAGACTCTCCTCAATGGACGCGTCGGGACAGTGGCACGGTTGGTAGCCACGGAGGTTCTCTGGAGTTCTTTGTATGTTGGAGTAGATTGTATGTTTCGTACTAGTCAGTAATAGTACTTTCAGCGTCTGGCACAGGGTACATGTACTGAGGGACTAGGTTAGCCACCATGTAGGGTAGACTCTCCTCAATGGAGGCGTCGGGACAGTGGCAAGGTTGGTAGCCACGGAGGTTCTCAGCTGTGGTTGGGATGTTGGAGTAGATTTTATGTTTCGTACTAGTCAGTAATAGTACTTACAGCGTCTGGCACAGGGTACATGTACTGAGGGACTAGGTTAGGCACCATGTAGGGTAGACTCTCCTCAATGGAGGCGTCGGGACAGTGGCAAGGTTGGTAGCCACGGAGGTTCTCAGCTGTGGTTGGGATGTTGGAGTAGATTTTATGTTTCGTACTAGTCAGTAATAGTACTTACAGCGTCTGGCACAAGGTACATGTACTGAGGGACTAGGTTAGCCACCATGTAGGGTAGACTCTCCTCAATGGAGGCGTCGGGACAGTGGCAAGGTTGGTAGCCACGGAGGTTCTCAGCTGTGGTTGGGATGTTGGAGTAGATTTTATGTTTCGTACTAGTCAGTAATAGTACTTACAGCGTCTGGCACAGGGTACATGTACTGAGGGACTAGGTTAGGCACCATGTAGGGTAGACTCTCTTCAATGGAGGCGTCGGGACAGTGGCACGGTTGGTAGCCACGGTGGTTCTCAGCTGTGGTTTGGATGTTGGAGTAAATTTCTGTGCCTGAAACAAAAATAGGTTATAACAAACTAACTTAGGAAGGTTCTGCAGTTAAGTTTTTTTAATTATAAATTTCCCAAGTAACACATCAAAGCAGTATAACGGCCGTCTTACAGCATGCCTGTATCGTTTTCGCATTTTGAGTTAGAACTATAGTAGCATTATAAACTGCTATACGGCTACTGTAATACTTATTTGGGCACAAATTATACGGCTTTAAATCCTAAATAGGTTCACAATAGTTGTATAATTGCATTACAGGCGCATTATATTAGCATTATTGTGGTCAAAGAAAATATCAATCGCATTAGAGAAGCATTAATGAGGTCAATGTAGTTGCCAATCGCAATACAGTAGCATTATACTAGCAATATTACTGATAATGAAGATATTAATTGCATTACAAAAGCATTAGACTAGCATTCGAGTGGTAGTAAGAGAATGATTGGAGCAATTTAAGTGTTCACAGTTAGAACTTAAATAAACCCTACATCTGCAAAAACTACTCTAATACCACGGTACAAATGATATAATTTGTTGTACAATATAATATGGACGGTGACGGACAAGCAAGACTGAGTGAGTGGCAATTTAAAATAAAAATAGTGTGGAAATTTATAATACAGGTAAGTTTTTGACTCTTTTGGTATTTATGCCTTCAAATATTACTGCGCAATTTAGTTTATTGTAAATGTCTATATAAGTTTCATTGGCAATTTTCACGCGCCTTCGATATTTTATGGTTTTGATATAAAATGTTAGATACAGATATGTGTGAAATAACCTAAAAAATTGTGTATTCCTAGTAGTGAACGAATTTGGCATAATTAACATAATAGTAATGTTTGCACAGTATAATAACTAAGTTATATGTTTATTATATAGGTTTATGGCTTTTATAAATAGGTCCGAATTATAATATTTTTTGGTTATAAGATATTTACAAAATGGTGTCTGTCTATAGCAACCCGGTGAGCCTATAAACAGGCTAATTAATGCCGCCAGCACCATAAATACTCATACGTGAACAATTATTAAGCCAAAGGCCAGAGAGAAGGCTTTTGATGAAACACTGTGGTGCCATTGTCAATAAAGTAGTTCTATACGGGTTCACCAGTATACCAGCAGACTTGATGTAGACTGAAATAATGCCATTAGATGAACAGAATTTTAGGGATCCTTGAGCAAAACAATATGACCCATTTAAGAATTTTTGTACCACTTGAATCCGTTGATTAGATAGATCCGTGAAAGTAGATAGTTTCATTCGATTATGTCATTAAGATATTTTTCGCAATTAGTTTATAAAAAGGACCGTTATTTACTTCATTCTCGGTGTAGTGTAGGTAGTTAGGTACAGTAGCCATCAAATGTACACTTTAGGATGGTCAAAAACTTCAGAGTACGCACTAATATCTTTTTAATGGTTGATGCTTTCTAATAATATTGTTTCCTTATTTTCAGGTTTTTTGTACCAACCGTACAATGCCATACAAAATAGTACAGACGATAGAGAGAGGAAAACAATACTAGTTATTGTACCTTCTTTGTGGGAGGAAAATGATAGCTTGTGGTGGCCGCCTAAATAGAAACAGTGGAAATTAATTAAAGATGAGCAATCTATATAATTAACTAACGTTTATATATATCAATATATAAACTTTATTTACATACTATATCATTAAATATTTTTTTATACTTAAATAACGGTACATTAATGTCAAAACTTAATATTTAAATAATACTTAAATATAATAAACTTAATACTTAAATTGTTATTCTTAATTTAATTTTTTTGTTATTCTTATTTAATCTACGTAAATAAAAAAACTTAGGTACTAAATAATGTTTTTTATTGGTACGTATGCAATAGCAGTATGAAATACATATTTTCATGATGATGCAAACATACTAATTTACATTGTAGGTCTCTAGGATCAAGAACAATATCACTGTCATCTCCACTTTCGTCGGAGCTCTCAGGTCTTATCTCATTTTCAGCATCAAGCGAACACGATTTTGTTGAATATTTTCACTATTCGCTACAAAAGATTTTGTTTCAAAACACGAGGATTCCGTATCGTATTATATTATTCCGTATGATATTTTTAATATTGACAGGTCCTACTAGATTTGGGCGACCTACGGAACCTTCTTTAATATCACTTCAACTCACTTCGCATGAATCGTTTTGTTGTGCATATTAATTACACGTACAATGAAATCAACTTAATCATTTTATTAGCATAACATTATCTTTATACACACAGAGTTAGGCAACACACATAGTTCAATTAATAATATATTATTATATCATACGTCCACTATAAAAATTACTGTTGTTTTATGTGCATTATATTCTTTTCTCCAAGACAATTGGTTTTACGAATTCCGGAAAATTAATGTTTAACCAGCTTTACGCATTACAATAACTCACGTGTGTTTGATTGAAGAGCTATTAGCTGTACAACAGAATTCAGTTGGTCTTTAAAAATTCAAGCATTACATTGACTCACGCTTATGCTGTTTATCATTATTAGGCTTTTACTTACCACTTAAAAGTGCTATTACACAACAAAAGGCATTAAAACAGCTCTAACCTGTATAACAGATTTGCGGCGCATTATAATGGAAAAAGTTTATGCTATTAAGCAGCATTAAGCATTATCTTACGACTTAAAAATGCCATTGTAGACCCTAAGGCTCTAAAAACAGCTAAAAATTGTATAGCTGCGTTGTGGTTTGCTATACTAAAACTAAAGGCTTCACAAAAGCATTTCGATATGCCACTATCCTACCGTTATACGGTGTACAGCATCGTAATGATTTTCAAATGCCTATATAATGCGTTAAGATACTCGGTGAACTTATATAAGATTTTATACGGACCTTAAGTTCTACATAAGTTTATAATTCGTTTGTTAAAATGCTTTCTGTGTTACTTGGGTTGTACCGGTCGCACACGCAGTTGAGTTGGAAACGGATTATTACAACCTAGACTCGAGCCATTCAGTATTCTTTAAGAGACTTCCGATGACAGCTGCACACAATAAACAGCATTGTTCGTAACAGGAAGCCTATCTCTAAAATACGCAATTGCGGGTTTCGTTTAGTTTTTTTGTGCAAATTGGTTCTCTAATTAGGTGTTTAAGAGTAACATTTGGCCGATAGGAAACACGCAATTGCGTAAGTATTTTGAGAATTAAAATACGCCTACACCCAGTAGGCCAAGCACGGGCTTTCTTTTCTAGGGTAGAATAGACAAAAATGATATCGCAACGTTGTAATTGAATAAATTATTGAAGTTGAAGGAATGAATTTCAAATATTTTACGCATTCGACATGTGACGTATTTTTTAACCCCCGACGGAAAAAGAGAGGGGTGTTATAAGTTTAACGTGTCTGTCTGTGTATCTTTCTGTAGTATCGTAGCTCCCAAACGGATGAACCAATTTTCGTTTAGTTTTTTGTGTGATAGATAATTTTATCCCAAGTGTTCTTAGCCATGATTCAAGAAAATCTGTCAAGGGGTTTTAATTTTTTTTTTGTTCTTGTTTTATATTCTACCCTTGACAACAATCCTTGTGCTTGGCCTACAGAACCGCCTCGACTCTTTTGTTTTTTATGCCGACGACGAGGCATGGCGATAACAATCTCTTTCATAGTTGATTTCTGGGAGTCAGAAATACTTTTACAAAATAAATAACTTCAGACGAGGAAAAAACTATTTTTTCTAATGTACAGCTAGACGGCACATACCATTGTCAGTCGTCCTCTGTGGTAACAGAGCGGCGGCGGTGGCGAGCGGCGGCGCCGGGCGCGCGGCTCTCTGCCGCAAGATGTCGCACCACGTGCCGCGCGAGACGTCGGCGCCGCGCTCTGCTAGCGCCTCCCACACCTGTACCATCATCTGGAATGCCAAGAAGTTTAGGTATGAAGACTGGGCATGTTGTAAGGGCCTCAGAAGCAAGAGGTAGACCATTCAGTTAATGTTTCAAGAGGTAGACCATTCAGCTAAAGTTTCGGTGAGGTAATGTAACGGTTCGGCGAGTTTATAGTACATTATGGTACTAGTGTAACATTGGTGATTACCGCCGAGGCGCCATTGAGACCCGAGCCGTAGGCAAGGGTCATAAGAGAGCCGAGGACGGTAATCAATCAATCATCAATACATACGTGTATCATACGACGTTTTTCAACACACTTGAAAACTCATTTTATTACAACAATAAAAACTCATTTTATTACAGAGAAAACAAAACTTATATCTGAGGAAGTTGCATGAAATGAGGAAGAAATAGGAACATTAATTTATTTGTTCTACTGAACACGA
This sequence comes from Eupithecia subumbrata, assembly GCA_949316285.1. Classification (NCBI taxonomy): domain Eukaryota; kingdom Metazoa; phylum Arthropoda; class Insecta; order Lepidoptera; family Geometridae; genus Eupithecia; species Eupithecia subumbrata. The sequence continues at coordinate 13,100,168 of OX438630.1, read as the reverse complement.
TCTTTTTTTTGAATAAAAACTTTTTTAAGAAACTCAACCAATAAAATATTTAAAAAAAGCAACTCAACCAATAAAATATTTAAAAAAATCTATAACTCACTAGTGAGTTATAGCATGAAAAAGTCTGAATGTGAAAAAGTGAGTTATTGTATGAAAAAGTCACAGTTTGATTATGGGTGTCATTCTGTGCCTAATTGCGATGACCATAGAGCCACTTTATGAGCAAGTGTGTAAAAAATAATATAACTCAGCATAAGGTCACTGTATGTACCCATTTAGGGTGTTGCAATGGAAGACTGGCCAAGTACCATGCCTTTCTACATGAAACAAACATGTAGGGACCTTCTTATTTATTTACCAACTGATGATGATTTACATATTACGAGTCGCTAAATGTATCCTATTATCCTACTATATACATATAAAGCCGCAAGTTTGTGAAATCTAAATCGTTATTAGCTAGGATCTCCAAAACTACTGAACAGATCAAGATGAATTTTGGCGTACGTTTAAAGCAAAGCCTAACTTAGATAATAGACTACTTAATATACCGAAAATACGCACGCGAAGCCGCGGGCAGAAGCTAGTCATTACATACTAGAAGTCGAGTACGTAAATAGGCATACACTACATACCTGACACTCGGTGTGAGCCACTAGCGCGTCCCGAGACACGGCGGCCACAGTGTCGGGACACAGCGGCGCCCTAAGGGCCAGGCGCCCCCCGCCACAAGCCGTATAGCCCATCGCGTGGAGGATACTCTCTGCCCCCACTAGGTTCGCTTCCACTTCGTGCTTGTAGAAGCCGCTGTATAGCTGGAAGTGGATTTTATAATTATATATCCGCGCAGCTAGATCAACAGTCACAAACCACGTAAACTTTGTTGACTATGTGTCGTTGTATATGGATATGGGCTCCCAGGTAGACGTCACCTATTTCGATTTTAAAAAGGCGTTTGACTTAGTGGATAATGATATTCTCCTCCAGAAGCTAGCTGCGACGGGTTTCGTACCTAAACTCCTACTATTTTTTGCTAATTACCTACGAAACCGTCGCCAATACGTCTCCGTCCAGAGATATGTGTCGGAAACCTATTTCACGCGTTCAGGAGTCAGCCAGGGAAGTACATTAGGTCCAACCCTGTTTCTCCTAATGATAAACGACCTACCATCTGTTGTTCTCTCCTCTGAAAGTCTCCTGTTCGCCGATGACCTTAAACTTTATACGGCCGTGCGTGAAACGGACGACTGCCTGGCACACCAGCGTGATATTGATCTGGTCGCTGACTGGAGTGAAAACAATCACCTCTCTTTTAACACCTCCAAATGTAAGACGATCACCTTTACACGTCGACGCTATCCAATTATGCATAGCTACTCTTTGTCTGGAGCTCCTCTTGAGCGTGTTCAGACCATGCGGGATCTTGGACTGGTGATGGATCCAAAGCTCAACTTCAATGCTCATATACAGGCTATATGCAAGCAAGCGTGCAAAGTCTTAGGATTCGTAATGCGCGTAACCTGGGACTTTCCCGATTTACGAGCGGCGATGATGCTGTACAATGCCTATGTACGTAGTCGTTTGGAGTTTGAAGCGATTGTTTGGGATCCTCACGAGGCCAAGTATAGGATGATGGTCGAGAGGGTACAGAGAAAGTTTGCACGTTATTCCTATAAACGTATGTATGGGTATTATCCATACCTCTACCCATCCTTGTTCGTCTCTGGTATGGTCGGTTTGGACACTCTGGACTCGAGACGGAAGCTCCTTCTGCTTATGCACTATATTATGGTGTTGCGTGGTAGAGTTGATAACCCAGTAGCTCTACAGCAAATGGGCCTTGCGGTCCCGAGACGGCACATGGCAGGCGCAGTAGGAGCTGTCGGCCCGCGGTGTCGGCCGGTGCTATTTGCGCTACCACCCGGATATCGGACGCATGCCGGGGAGAGTGCTCCCACCCCTAGCTATTATTTCTATTATTTTGACTATTGCTATTATTTTGACCTTGCAATTATTTCTATTATTTTGACTATTGCTATTATTTTGACATTGCTATTATTTTGACCATTAGATAAAATAGATACTTTTTTTAATTGTGACATTTCCATAAGTATTTTTTTATATAATTTAACGTACATAAGCTAGATTTTATAATAATGTTTGACGTTTTGGAATGTATTCTGTAAGTCAAGTTTGAGTAAACAACAATAAAAAATTACTTCACGGGTTTTATTTGTCTGGATATCATGGAAGTCATGGAACTGAGGTATTTCAATTGAAAAAATAGCTGTTATATCAGACGGTTTTTTTCATGTAACAAACTGATGAGTATCTCGCCAGCGCCGCATAAACAAACGACGACGCGAGTGGGTTGAAACGCTGACATTTTTTGGTATGAAACGGCAAAAATTAATTTGTAGTGAGAACTTGTGGTGCGAAACAGCGCTACACCGAGTTATGCATTGAAGATACGAAGTTTAAACCTGCGTTATAGGTAGACGGTAGACCAAACAACTGGCGGATCTCTGATGAACCTTGTCACATTAAGAAAAAAACGCTAAACACAGTAACAAACGCTACTTTTGCGGTTTGTTACTGTGACATTGTTCTACAGAGATCCGCCAGTTGTGTGGTCTACCTATAGCGCCCCTTGCATTAAACTCTGGCAGGACTGGCAGGTAACAGATTCCGCATTGAAGCGTCGAAGTTCAAAGCTTATGTAACTCCCACGGATTATAACCTTCTATAAGTCTGGCAGTTTGTCACAGGCTGTAAAGAAAAATTCAAAACCTCCTTGATATCTCACCCTCAGCACTCCATACTCCTTTCTCCACAGTTGCCCAACCAAGCGACGCACGGTACACATTGAAACTTCGAATTTAAAAGCTTTCGTAATCTGAACGGAATGTAACCTCCTTGAAGTCTGGCAGAATGTTATATAGTTTAAAACCTTCTTGAAAACTCACCCTCAGCACTCGATACTCCTTTCTCCAGGGCTGGTTCAACAGATGGGCCGCGTATCTTGCCAGCGCCGCCCAACCAAGCGACGCTCGGTACGCATTGAAGTCTGGAAGCTCTCTGACCGTTCGCTCAAACACCTTGCCAGTCTCGACCAGTCGGAATTTGCATTCGTGCGGCGCGTGGGATAGGTACTCTGTTATGTAATCTGAAAAGTAATGCAGAATACAGTTCAATAATTTTAGTTTAAGTTAGTTTTAATTTATACTTTATACATAATATCACTTGTCACCAATTTCTAAAGCATTCATCACATCTTTTTTAGGGTTCGTACCTCTAAAGGAAAAAAAGGAACCCTTATAGGATCACTTTGTTGTCCGTCTGTCTGTCTGTCTGTCTGTCCGTCTGTCAACCCTCTTTTCACAAGAACGCGTGGACTTATCGAGTTGAAATTAACGTCAAATACTCAATTATAAATAAAACTTCTAAGTCAACGCACTAAATCGTCCGAAAATTTTTAAATTTCTATGGGAATCGCATGCGCACAAAACCTATAGGATACTTCCCGTACACATAGAGAATCATGAAATTTGGTGAGTAGCAAGGTCTTATAGCACAAGTAAAGGGAAAAATCTGAAAAACATAAATTTGTAATTAATTGACAAAAAAAATTACTTTTAATGCTCGCCATGGACCAATACCTATAGGGTACTTCCCGTAGACCTAGAATTTAATTTGGCAAGTAACAAGACCTTATAGCAAAAGTAAAATATTTATCACAAAATAAAATATTTTTGATTCTCGCCATGGACCAAAACCTACAGGCTACTTCCCGTTGACCTAGAATCATGATAATTGTGCAAGACACAAGGTCTTACGGAACCCTTAATGCGCGAGTCCAACTCGCACTTGACGATTTATTTTTAATTTGTAACTATTTCTGCCTTAATAGCCCACTTGATTAAACTGTTTCGACACGACCGGAGCAGGGGAGACACGACCGGAGCAGGGGAGCGCGCTCCCCTGCTCCGGTCGTGTCGAAACAGTGTTGTAGCTACTGTATTAGCTACTCCGCTCGAACGGGGTAGCTAATACAGTAGCTACAACTTGATAAGTTTATCAAGTATTTTTTAAGCAGTGCGCTATCACTCAGGACAGGCACTTACTCCGATAAATACAACAGAATCTCAATAAGATCAGTCAGACAGTCTATTACCTTCTAGTTTCTTTCTCTGCAGCAGTTTCTCTGGGCTATCGTCTGTCTCGAGGTAGCTGTAGTGCGCGTCCTCGATACGGCGCCACAGCCGCGGCAGCCACTCGCGCAGCGCCGCCTCGCCCGTGCCCAAAGCCATGCTCTGCATTACCATCACACTGTAACAACAGTCATAAATCTATGAGAAGAATAAGAATATTTATTTCCAAAAATTTACAAGATAGCCTTAGGTAACTATGTGCTGTTAATATTAGTTAGCTAAACACAGAGATTCTAAAATTATGGTTGATTTAAAGTTTGTTTTAGTAAGGATTCATAGCAAATGCCTTACATTTTTCTCAAAACTTCTCATCTGCTGTCTAAATTACTTATAGAACATAGAAAATAATAAAAACCCGATTTTTGTATGCATCATCAACCACCTTGAAACTTAATGAGTAGGAGTAGTAAGTATTTTAGTAAAATACCTATAATTTGTTATTTTATAACTTCTAGAAACCAGTTTTTAATGTAATATTTAATGTTTGTATGCTCAAGTGGCAGAATCTATCGATCCAGACCAAGCACTATTACTGACTGTATCTACCTGATTCACAAACAAATAAATGAATTACTGAAGGTGTTCTTGGTACCGCTGGTAGGTTTAGGTTTTGTGTGCATGTGTTTCCCGTGGAAATTTAAAAATATATAGGCATAAACAGCTGTAACTTTTGATTGCATTGACTTAGAAGTTGGATTTATATCACAGCTCCAAGAGATTATGGACTTAAGTATTCTATGTTTATTTTAACTCATTTATTTTACATAACTTGTACTATTCCTGAGAGAAGGGTGATGACAGACAGATAGATAGACAGGCAACAAAGTGAGCCTAAAAGGCTTCCTTTTCTCTTTTTGAGGTAAGGAACTGTAAAAATAGGTGCAATCCCGCTAACAAATGCTTTTTCATAATCATAATCGATTTTGGACCTTGCAATGTGTGAGGCAATGTCAATTCTCAATAATATTTAATCATTGTTTTCAAACAAACAGTTCAAATAACAATATGTACTCACATGGACAAAATGGCATTATTCTTATCAGCTATTGGCGTGGAAAGTACATTGACTCATGACTCAACAGCCTGTATTTTAGCACTACAAGTTGGATTGCTTGCAAAATTAGCTAGGCACTTAAGTAGGTTACACTTACTCATATATAAATACTTTCAGCTTATTTCATTTTTATTATTTAAATCAAAGTGGATGCTCTTTAAGTCTGGATGTTTTAGTTTAATATATCTAAGTAAAGTAATAATATATCACACTATCTAATTCCCATAACATCATCATCATCATCAACCTAAATTAGTCCACTGCTGAACATAACATAAGCTCTACTTATTTTGGCTTATTTAGAATTGTCCAGTGTTATTTAAATTCCCATATTACTCATGCCACATAAACTACAGTGATAAAAACAATGTGTCATATTTTTTTATCAATGAATGGTAGTTTGTTGATAACAACAATGTTTTTTATAACTTTACTATCTTTAATCTTTCCACATGGCTTCTTCCAGCATTATACATATTGGGTGAATCAATTTGATATATGAAAAAATATCAATAAACACACTCATACTTGTCATTTAGAATACCTACATACTAACCTTTTTCTGCTTTTTTTACACTTATATATTTGGTACAGTAGTCCCAAGACATGATTAGATTATTCATAATTTTTAAATAGACAAAAAACTTAGTTTAAACTTGTTTTATAAATAGAGACATACTGAACAGGCTTGCATAGAAATCTAAGTACACATAGTAAATACATAGTAAGTTAATTTTAGGTGATGTTTGTAATAGTAGACGATTTTGTTGATAAACATAACTACTAGTTCATATCACAAAATTTGCATTCTATTACAGTAGAACTCCAATTATCCGAATTAATGGGGACCGGGACCCATTCGGATAATCAAATATTCGGATAATCGGATTTTTTTAAAAAAAATTGCCATTGGAGAGAATAAAAGCTACGTTTTGATATTGCACTATTTTTTTATTGAATTAAATGAAAGAAACATGAAATTTTCACATGTTTTAAATATAAATAAAATGTACTTATGTACAAGTTTAGAAATAAAAATCATTGTTTTTTAAACATCTCCGTCAATGTAAGCTGTTTTGCGGTCTTCAACCGTTTTCGGGCAGCCAGGTCACGCATTCGCTTGACGGTGAGCAGTTGCAAGTGGTCACACTCGGGCTGACGCTCCATCCACTTCTAATTTTTTGTGATTCGGATAATCGGCGATTCGGATAGTCGGAGTTCGGATAATTGGAGTTCTACTGTATAACTAAGTACCTCCCAAACCTGAATTCCTAGAACCCTCACTTCAGGGCAAAGGAAAAAGTGGGAAGTTATGCAGAGAGAGAGTAGTAAGTGCGACCAATCAGGAAATGAAAATTGTGCCAACAATGTGACGAGTATCAAAGAAACATAGGAAAAAATATGGTAATGATCTGATCACCCACGCAATTACGTGCAGTGCGATTTTAGCCCGCAAATCGACTTAGATATACTATTTAACATGATAAAAAGCATCTGTACTCACCATGCAGGAAGAACATTCTTTTCCTGGACGTCAAAATTATTTCAATGCACCAAATGTAGAGCGGACAAAAATAGTACAACCAAAATACCAAGGGTTCCCCATTTATGTACTATGTGATGATTTCAAAAGTCTCTTCACAATTACGGGAATAGCGAACCTTTATTTTCAGATAAATTCTGTAGTTTACATTAACATTCAGGAAAATAACATTTATAATTGTAAAAAACTAAAAACAATTTTTATTTTTAATCTCACTTTGTTTTGACGTTTCCAGCTTGTTGTCATCTGTCACGTTGCTGTCACTTCACTTGATGTGACTTCCGTGGTTATGTCAGTTGTCAAAGTCAATTGATTGCTATTCACGTTTTGAGCTATAGGACTTTGAGCTTATTATCCAAAATCCACAACACAAGACACGCGAAGGAGTGTCAGCCAAATTCATAAACCAATTATTTTCCGGACGAGAAGCGGACAAGCACGCATAGTCTTAAGATTATAAATGAATAAATAATGTTAGACAATTTACACAGCATTAACTAGCCCCAAGCTAAGCAGTGCTTGTGTTATTATTATTATATAGGTATATTATATTACAGTAATCTAGATACCTACAAAAGGTATTTTTTTATCATACATATAAAACATCCAGAACATCCTGAGCAAATATCTGCAGATTGTACAACCATTTGTCCCGAGGTGGGAATCGAATCAGTAAGCTCCTGCGTTGCAAGCGTACCGTCGCCCGCCGCGCAACAGATCGTCAACTTTTCTCCTTAGCTTTTTCTTGTTCCTTTTCAGCTTTTCTCTTTGACTTGTCACGTCGCGACGTGACGAGAAAAGCAAACGAAGCGTCACGTCGTCGTCGCGTCATGCCTCAGTCCCAATATAAAGTCGTCGTTCTTTTATATAAATACTTTTGTATTTATTTACTGAACCATCAACGACAGGTTATATAAGTATAAATTTTATTACTAAGAACAGGAAGACTTATTCTGAGACTTCGTGTTTGTCCGTTCCTTCATCCGTCCCAATCGAAAAAAAATACCTATCGATGATATTATGAAAAGGCGATTCTTATTCAATATATACTGTTTGAATACCTAGTCCTTTCTTCTTCATTGACGTGTAACATTTTTACACTGTACGAGTTTCAATCAAGGAAGTAGGCTACTTCTTCGTCCATGGTCATCGATGTAGGAATTCCATGGAATAACAGGAATATTTATATGGTTTTCCCATATACTAGATAGGTAATTAGTTCCTAGAGTCCACTCACAAAGTACGTAGGACTTCCCTCTATTTCTTTCGATGGTTTTTCCAAATTGGAGTGTAAAAGGGTGATTTCGTTCGTCCATGAAATTGGTGGGCTTTAAACTTCTTGCTGGGTAGCACTGCGTCGGGTTTGAAAGTTCTGTCAAATTGATTGACGTTTCTACCCTTAATGACTGTTATTTTTAATTTCTAATTTACAATTTAATACTTTACTATTTTTACATGTTTATGTTTTTATAAGAATACTATTTATTTTGAATCAAGATCCAATACCTAATCAAAATGGTAAAACACATAATATATTTAGATGTTTTACGTCAAGAGGAAATTGGAAAGTTTTACGATGTAAGTCCACCAGAAGTCCACATTGCGACGTTATATATACATTTTACTTCTAACTTAAAGTACCTAAAAGCTGGTGGATAAACGGATAATACCTACCTTGTACTCTACTACTCTACTCAGTAAGGTACTTGTGTTGCAAATTGGGAAGGGTGCACTTACCTACCTCCACAGAATAATACCTATATTGTACTTATTTAGGTACCTACTTCACTATAGTGTCTACGACCTACCAAACATAACAAATTAATGCAATGAAAGTCAGTCACTGCAGCTTTCTTAAGGGTAGAAATAATATAACCATGCCAGTTATGTAAGTAATGAAAGCCTTTGCACGGCTAATGTCCAAAATACAAAATGTCTAGGAATTATGTCTAACACGAATTTTGTCCAACATTAATTTTGTCCAATATGAAAAATGTCCAACATAAAATACATTTTAGTTTCTACGTTTCGTTTCATGAATATAAATGAGTCCTTGTTTTAAATGGTTCTTGAGTTAACCCGACCTGTAGGCGTCCCACCCTCGCGAAGCGGGGGGGGAGGGGGTCAACATTAACTTACTCTGCTACGGAAAGGGTGTGTATAATTATGTATTACTAGCTGTACCCGCGACTTCGTTCGCGATTGCCTTACCTGCCGACTAATTAAGTTCACATTTAACCATAGTCTCTCATATTATGAAACGCCGCCTTGCAAAAAATAGTGTAGGTTCTACGGGGGATAGCATGTTGTCATCTTCAATCCCATTCTTTATCCACACGACTTTTAGCTACGACTCTGCCAGCGTCAGTGTTAAGAAGTGTCATACTCGTTTCACTTCTTACTCATGGTTCCGTTCAGCTGGGGCCCTATTCTGCTATACTAATCGCTTCACTATGACAGGGGTATCGACACAGAATGACACGTTTTGGTATTCCACCTCAGATGAAAGAAATTATGATGAATGCAGATGGAGAGACGCGCGTCAAGTTTGAAACTTAATTAATTATTAATTTATCTTGCACGCACTATCTGGAGTTTTATTAATCTAAGGATTATACGTGATGATTCTGCGACGATTCCACTGTCATACTGAAGCAATTGTATTGCAGAATTGGGATCCTGATCCATTTAACTCGACCACCGTTATTTTTTTTTCGTTAGTAGGTAGGTACAGTTGGCTGTGTACCACAGAATAAAATATTTTTTGTGGTCCAGTTAGTTTAATTGGACCACTTACTCCAACCAAACATCGGTAGTACAGTACAGACAACCGGACCAGCTAAACCACCATATATCATGTAAGGTAGGAACCCAACTTATTTTTCCAAGACGCACCACCTTAGTAGGTAGGAACCTAAGTAATGGGTGCGTCTTGGAAAAATAAATAGATAGGAACTTACCTACCCTTTATCTACTATTTTTTTTCTTCAATCTACATATTATTTCATCAATCTACTGATTTTCTACTCGACTTTCTACTGATTTAGTCAAATTCGATCTTGCAACACTGTTTCTAACAAAAAGAATGCATGAAATCGGACGACGCGTAGACCCGTCGTGATGCGCGGTTTAAGAATTATACTTTTTCCTCTCTCCCAGGAGAACCTTACTGAATTCCAGAACAAATGTATTCCATGTCCTTCCTTGTAGTATGAACTCAAAACGTGCCAAGTTTCATTCCAACTCATTCAGCACTTTCGGCGTCATGCGCGGTGAAGAAATTTTACTTTCATCCCCTCTCCCAGGGGAACCTGACTGAATTACGGGATAAAAAGTATCCTATGTCCTTCCTCGTAGTATGACCTAAAATCGTGCCGAGTTTCATATCAATACCTTCTATAGTTTCGACGTGATGCGCGTTTAAGAAACAGACAGACAGACATGATTGAAAAAAATTACGGTTTTGGCTTCAGTATCAATAACAGAGTGTCCTCCAAAAAAAGTTTTCAAAAATGTTCAATGTACAGAATTGGACCTGTTACAGTTTTATTATATAAGTATAGATATATAGATAATATCTTATTTGACTTTATTAATCGTGACATTGTAAATCAGATATTGCACACGAAACAGTAAAAAAACATTAAAACACCTGAAACACATGAATTTAACGCAATAAATAATACATACATTTTCTTTACTTTTACTTGGGGCTAGATGATATTGTGTGAAGTAGACCTCGTATTTACGCCTTTTGCCATGAAAACCTTTACTTACCAGTGAAAATGAAATTGATATTATCACATACATTTTCTTGCAAAGTAAAGCTCCATGTGCGTAGACTCTTCGCGTGCAGCAGTGGGGCTGTGATCTTATTTCAAATCCAATCAAAAACTCTTTATTTTCATAAATACAATAAATGTACACTTAGAAAAGGTCAAATTGTAAAACTAAACACTGACACGGAAATAAAGTGATATTTTTGATTTCTGTCGCTTCGGTATGTAGACTAAAGTAAAGAAGCGACAAAGAAACCTTTAGCCTGTTAGTTGTTATTTTTCGAGTTGGAGCAAAACCCGTCCCAAGATTTTTTATCCTCTAGATAATCTGATATTTTATAGTAAGCCTTTTTGCACAGCAAGGTTTTGACAATTTGTTTGAATTTATTTATTGACTAGCTGTACCCGCGACTTCGTTCGCGATTGCCTTACCGGCCGACTAATTAAGTTCACATTTAACCATAGTCTCTCATATTATGAAACGCCGCCGTGCAAAAAATCGTGTAGGTTCTACGGGGGATAGCATGTTGTCATCTTCAATCCCATAGATGAAAGAAATTATGATGAATGCAGATGGAGAGACGCGCGTCAAGTTTGAAACTATTAATTTATCTCGCACGCACTATCTGGAGTTTTATTAATCTAAGGATTCTACGTGATGATTCTGCGACGATTGCACTGTCATACTGAAGCAATTGTATTGCAGAATTGGGCTCCTGATCCATTTGACTGGACCACCGTAATATTTTTTTCGTTAGTAGGTAGGTACAGTTGGCTGTGTACCACCGTAAAAAATATTTTTCTGTGGTCCAGTTAGTTTAATTGGACCACTTACTCCAACCAAACATCGGTAGTACAGATAACCGGACCAGCTAAACCACCATAATATGGTGGTTTAGCTGACATATTATGTCAGGTAAGGTAGGAACCTAACTTATTTTTCCAAGACGCACCACCTTAGTAGGTAGGAACCTAACTAATGAGTGCGTCTAAAATAAATAGATAGGAACTTACCTACCCTTTATGTACTAATTTTTTTCTTCAATCTACAGCATATTTCATCAATCTACCGATTTTCTACTCGACTTTCTACTGATTTAGTCAAATTCGACCTTGCAACACTGTTTCCAACAAAAAGAATGCATGAAATAGGACGACGCGTAGACCCGTCGGGTTGCGCGGTTTAAGAATTCTACTTTTTCCTCTCTCCCAGGGGAACCTTACTGAATTCCAGGATAAAATGTATCCCATGTCCTTCCTTGAACTCAAATCGTACCAATTCAGTCCAACTCATTCAGTAGTATCGGCGTGATGCGCGGTGAAGGAATTTTACTTGCATCCCTTCTCCCAGGGGAACCTTACTAAATTCTGGGATAAAATGTATATTTCCTCGTAGTATGAACTCAAATTATGCCGAGTTCCATTCGAATTCATTCAGTTGTTCCGTCGTGATGCGCGGTTAAAGAATTTTACTTTCATCCTCTCTCCCAGGGGAACATTACTGAATTCCGGGATGAAATGTATCCCATGTCCTTCCTTGTAGTATGAAATCAAATCGTGCTGGGTTTAATTCCCACTCATTCAGCACTTTCGGCGTCATGCGCGGTGAAGAAATTTCACTTTCATCCCCTCTCCCAGGGGAACCTGACTGAAATCCGGGATAAAAAGTATCCTATGTCCTTCCTCGTAGTATGACCTAAAATCGTGCCGAGTTTCATTTCGATACCTTCAGTAGTTTCAACGTGATGCGCGTTTAAGAAACAGACAGACAGACAGACAGACAGACATGAATGAAAAAAAATACAGTTTTGGCTTCAGTACCGATAGTAGAGTGTCCTCCAAAAAAAATTTTCAAAATATCTTCAATGTACAGAATTGGACCTGTTACAGTTTTATTATAAGTATAGATTGCACCCAGAGCCATATGTATATATATAACACAAACTCGTTATTTATATGAATGGACATTTTATGAATAGACAAGTTTTATTCTAGTTTAAGACCTTTAAGAGCGCACCAAAGGGTAGACAATCAACACCCTGTAAATAGTCTTGAGTTAAAACGCTCGCCCAGTAATGCTACTACTCCACATGCATCCTAACGCGTAAATCAACACGTTAATTGTTGTGCGGTTAACGTGTTAGCCGACACGCACACCATCGTCATCATCACCTTCATCACCTTTCAAATCCAAATGTAAGTATTTATTATTACAGGCTTGTCAAATGCACAGACATTATTACAAAGCCTATCCTAAAGCCTATCATCCACTGACGTACTTCCGAGAACCTCAATATTCTTGGCAATGTCCTCCTGAAATGTCAGTGTAAGTATGGTTTTCATTTAATAGCAAATCTATCTACCTATCATCAGGGTATTAGTGAAGGGTATCCAACTAACATACATAATGATTCGCAGCCGCATGTTACGATCGCGACTCGGTAGGCATATAGGTAAAGACTAGCCAAATTTGTAAAAAACCACGACACAAAAACGAAAACTCACTTAATTTGGCGTCGAGTTTCAGAAATAATTGTAAGCAATATTTATTGATGGAAGAATCACAAATCGACAAGTACTATTTTACCGTTTAAAAGACGCGGCAACAGAATGAATTTTAGGTTAAGAATGGGCGGTATGTTTGCAAATACTTATACGACATCGATTTTGGCTAGTGTTTATGTGACATACCTAATTAATCTCTTGTTTCACGATCTATTACTAGCTAGAGCACTACTTCTGTTCTTTGGGCTAGATACCTTATTATTATTACTATTAGCAATGTTCTTGTAACCACCAAATTCAATGCTCAAGCATACGCTTGAGTAACGCTTTTAACATAGAAAATCGTACCTAACTCAAGTATACATCAATGACTGAGCAAGCTTTTATACCTAATGTGGGCCTAAGAGAACTCATTCCTGCTTTTAATATTATTTTATTCTCCTTCATCGCAGGGTTTACCTAAGCTACCCGTCATACCACATCCGGTACAAGCAACCAACAGTCCTACCATTAACTACGGCGAGAACCTCTGGTATGCCTTCTCTTCCGAGTCGGACACTAGCTGCGAGATATATCAAAGCGACCTGCAAACTCTTTGAGAGATAGAGGAAGAGGAACCTTTTTATATAAATTACATAACCTCCTTGAGTTCGTTATTTGGCCATAGACAATTGAATATTTTAACAATAGTCCAAAAGTCAAATTCTCTTTGGTCAGGCAAGCCATTGACTCAACAAGAGCCAAATTCAAAATTCTAGTAAAAATAAATGTTTAATTGACAATGGCGGATGATATTTTATTTATGGATAATGGAAGACAGGAAGAAATTCAGACATTTTATGATGTAAGTACCAACTACAAGAATGACGTAGGTAGGTATTGATATTAGTGGAAGCAATTTTACCGACATTATCTGCAGTCAGGTAAAAATTATTTTGATGAGGTCAAGAGAAGGATCCAGCTAGGCTGGGCAGCATTTAGGAAACTACGTCGAGTTTTCTCGTCGAAAATAGTAAAATGAAGTGACAGTGGGCCGGCCATATCTCGCGAAGAACCGACAACCGCTGGGGTAAACGTGTTCTTGAGTGGAGACTGCGACTCGGCAAACGTATAGTGTAGGACGCTCGGCTCTCCGGCCAGATGGGATGACGATCTGCGAAAGACTGCAGGCAGATGCTGGATGCGGCAAGCTGAAGACAGGGCGCGATGGTGCTCATTAGGAGAGGCTATGTCTAGCAGTGGACTAATATAAGCTGATGTTGACAAATCTACGAAGGTTCGGATAGTATTCCTATACTTAAGAGTGCTATTACATTACGGAGAACGAGTTCGATGGATGGTTTTTTTATGTGTTTCTTATGTTTAGGCCACTCAGCGACACAGAGAGTATTATAAAGGTTACCCAAAAGCCTACCATCCTCTAACCTACTTCAGAGATCCAGTGTACATGTGGCAATGCCCTGCGGAAATGACGCCGTAAGATTTTCTCTATCTACCCGCACTAAGTTGTTATACTTATTAAGTTACTAGAAGCTGCCTGCGGCTTCGCTCGCGCTTTTAAGTACCCTAAGGGATATCATTTACCTCCCAGCCAACTTTCATTGGATCCGTCCATCCGTTAAGGCAGGGATTCCCAAAGTGGTCGATATCGACCCCAAGGGGTCGATATCGGTTTCCTAGGGGTCGACATAAACGAAAACTGATTTTGGGGGTCGACCAGGTCTAAAAATCGACCCCTGTTAAATTAACACAAGTTCTTATTGAAAACTTTCAAGATTAGGTAGGTACTGTATTGTTTATGTTGTTGTTACCTACGTGTACTAAGAATAATTAATATTTTTGTAGGAAATAGCATTGTTGTAGTAATGTAAAGTCTCAAGTTCGTACAAGATGAAAAACTCGGCAAGTCAGTGAGGACAAGTTTGCGCAAGATAATGACTTCGAGCGTACGTCTTTCAGGCGCGTTTTGACTTGCTCTCTATTTGACGCTTACGCGATTTAACAATAATGAATTCATGATCAAGTTGAAGTCCAAACATATTCCTGATATTTTACTATTTAACGGCTTGCACTTAGGTTGAAAGTTCATTTGCATTTTGAAATTCGTTGGAGCTTCAACGATAATAACTCATATAAGTACTCATTTATTTCAAGAGATTACAAAGTTATTACTTATAGTTTGACCGAAATCGCTGTACCGCGCATGAGGTATGCGCGCGGAGAAACGGGGGGGAAGTATCGGCCACTCCGATCCATCAGTCTGCCAGACAACACAACAGACTATCAGCCAGACAATATCGATCTCATGTGTACTCTTGCCCTTTTTTCCTCGGCCCCCACCTCGCCGCACTTTCTTAATGAGCGGTACAGCGGTTTCGGTCTAACTATAGCCAAAAGTGACTGAAAAAGAATTTTTTTGGACGCATAACACAAGGATTTTACGAAGAGGTTTGAGGATCTTTTAAATTTAGAAATTCCTCAATGGATAATAAATCCGTACAATGCCACAGCCATAGAAGAAGCCAATGTGATAATGCAAGAAGAGTTGTTTACCATCAGCACAGACGAAGAGCTTAAGCAGAAGTTCAACCAAGGCTATCAGAAGTTCTGGTTGCAACGCAACATTGAAACACAGTATCCTACATTGTGGAACATTGCTGAAAAATACCTTATCGCTTTTCCATCATCATACCTTGTTGAAAAGAGCTTCAGTGTGGTAACAAACATTTTGGCGAAACAAAGAAACCGTTTGAAAATCTACGAACGTGGAGATTTAAGGCTGCAACTCACCAATATTGAACCGGATGTAGCTAGATTGGTAGATAGTCACCAGGTTCATCCATCACACTGAATGTTTTATTTTCTCTTTGCAAATTAATACTTTTTTAAATATAATTTCCTACCTACTTAAGATTCTTTAAGTACTTAATTTGTAATAATCATTATAAATTAAACTTGATATTTACTGAATCGTTTGTCTTTTTATTTTGGTAAATTTTGACCAAGTGCAAAGTTTTATAATTGGTACCTTAGTAGCTAGGTATTTTGTATCAATAGGAAAAACCTAAAGATAAGCCCCCTTATTCATAATAGTCTGCTTACTTAAAGTATTGCTAATTCTCACGCTGTCTTTTTCTATTGTCCTGAGTCAGAATGAAAAATAACACTCTGTAGCAGCTGTTTTAAATTAGCGAACGGACCATTATGAATAAGCGGGTTGATCTTAAAAGTAGGTAATTTGGTCATGGGGGTCTGAGGTAACAGTTCATTTTGGAAAAGGGGTCACTTGTCCAAAATAGTTTGGGGATCCCTGCGTTAAGGTGTGAAAAAGTAATGCTACGGCTCCATCTGCGTTAGCGTTGACGTTAGTGTTAATGTCCATTAACGCGTTAATTAAGACGCTAAAAATTCACCTTGGGTACTAGCAGCCAAGGTGCATTTCTAGCGGCGTCAATAAATATACACGTTAAAACCTTGGCCACATCTGCGTGACGCCCAAATTAGCGCGTTAATTAACGCGTTAGAACGCGTGGAGCCGTAGCATAACAAACAGACAGACTACTTTCGAATTAATAATATTAGTATGGATTAATTAGGTAGAGCTAACTCTCACAATGCATAGCGTCTTAAAAGGGTTCTTATTTCCTACTTTAACAAGGCCTTCTCACAAACTGTAATAGAATTATTGCGGGAGACACACTTCGAATAGGTACTAGTTTAATGATTAATATTTCGGTACCTAACTATACACTATACCAGACTTAACTTAATATTCACTCTGCCGCGTCTTTACATACGTCATACCTACGCAATTTACATTACTTGTCGATCCTTCCTTCAATAAAATATTGATTACAATTATATCTAAAACTCGACGCCAAGCAAGTGAGTTTTAGTTTTTTTGTGTCGTAGTTTGTTTACTAACATTCTACATCGAGTTTGGCTAGTGTATAGGCTGGTAATGTTGCGCTAAGTAACTTGTAGGTATTTTAAGACGACCGAGAAACGCGCGTAAGAGATTTTATTTAAAACTAGCTGTACCCGCGACTTCGTTCGCGATTGCCTTACCTGCCGACTAATTAAGTTCACATTTAACCATAGTCTCTCATATTATGAAACGCCGCCGTGCAAAAAATCGTGTGGGGTCTAAGGGGGATAGCATGTTGTCATCTTCAATCCCATCCTTTATCCACACGACATTTAGCTACGACTCGGCCAGCGTGTTAAGAAGTGTCATACTCGTTTCACTTCTTACTCATGGTTCCGTTCAGCTGGGGCCCTATTCTGCTATACTAATCGCTTCACTATGACAGGGGTATCGACACAGAATGACACGTTTTGGTATTCCACCTCAGATGAAAGAAATTATGATGAATGCAGATGGAGAGACGCGCGTCAAGTTTGAAACTATTAATTTATCTCGCACGCACTATCTGGAGTTATATTAATCTAAGGATTGTACGTGATGATTCTGCGACGATTCCATTGTCATACTGAAGTATTGCAGAATTGGGCTCCTCATCCATTTGACTGGACTACTGCAATTTTTTTTTCGTTAGTAGGTAGGTAAATTTGGCTGTGTACCACAGTAAAAAATATTTTTCTGTGGTCCAGTTAGTTTAATTGGACCACTTACTCCTACCAAACTTCGGTATTACAGTTAACTGGACCAGCTAAACCACCATTTATCATGTAAGGTAGGAACCTAAATAATTTTTCCAAGACGCACCACCTTAGTAGGTAGGAACCTAACTAATGAGTGCGTCTAAAATAAATAGATAGGAACTTACCTACCCTTTATGTACTAATTTTTTTCTTCAATCTACAGCTTATTTGATCAATCTACCGATTTTCTACTCGACTTTCTACTGATTTAGTCAAATTCGATCTTGCAACACTGTTTCCAACAAAAAGAATGCATGAAATAGGACGACGCGTAGACCCGTCGTGATGCGCGGCTTATGAATTCTACTTTTTCCTCTCTCCCAGGGGAACCTTACTGAATTCCAGGATAAAATGTATTCCATGTCCTTCCTTGCAGTATGAACTCAAAACGTGGCAAGTTTCATTCGAACTCATTACCTATGTAGTTTCGGCGTGATGCGCGGTGAAGGAATTTGACTTTCATCGCCTCTGCCAAGGGAAACTTACTGAATTCCGGGATAAAATGTATCTTTCCTCATAGTACGAACTAAAATCATGCCGAGTTGCATTCGAGTTCATTCAGTAGTTCCGTCGTGATGCGCGTTTAAAGAATTTTACTTTCATCCTCTCTCCCAGGGGAACCTTACTGAATTCCAGGATAAAATGTATCCCATGTCCTTCCTTGAACTCAAATCGTACCAATTCAGTCCAACTAGAGGTGGTCGTTTTTACTAACATCGTTGTTGACCAACGATGTCAGTGTACGATGTTCCCATCGGATGGCGGATAGGTGAACAACGGATGCCTGCGACATCGAGATGCCGAACCGAGTAATGCCGATCGCCACCGACAACAAACGAACGTCACACCGACATCGGAATAGCGTGGAGGTTAGTGGCGCGGCATCGGATGGCGAACAACGAAGTCAGCCGAGTAATGCCGATTGCCAAACCTAAGCAACGAACATCCATCCATACCTCACCGCCCGCATGCCTGCGTGTGTGTGAGCGAGAGGAGAGGATGCTAGAACATAGAACTGAACGTTTTATTATATCTAACTAGATATGGCATGAACCATGTACCAATGTTAATTATTATTAAAAAAAATACGATATCTAATTTTTTTATCAAATGTCTCGTTTTAATATAAGTATTATGGTATTTTAGATTTACCCTACTAGGTACTAGGAACCAAGTTAGATATAGAATTATTTGTATTTGTTCAAATTCTGTAATTTAGGACCTACCCGTCTAAAACGCTCATGTCACTTCCAGAAAGTTTCATATGCTCGTTATTCTTGTCGTTTGTTTGGATTTCTTTTCGAGGGAATATTTCTTACAAAAAAATATTCCCTCAAGTAGGGACCTAATAGGTAGGTAGGTAGGTACCTACTAGACGTGTGCGCCGATCGGCGTGGCGCACGCCGCCGATCATTTTAGCCACGCCGACGCCGCCGAATTTTTCATCGGCGTCATCGGCGTCTACAAACAAACAATATTCTACATAAAATAAATAACTTTATTTAACAAATTTCTTATATTTTATTTTCAAAAAGTAGGATTTTTTTATTGTCAGACTGAACAAAACTGATTTGAAAATTGATGAGTCCGAGTGGAAACTACTAGGTGATTTAAAAAAATATTAAAAAAGATCGGGATGCCGTAAATATTATGAGTGCATCAAACTCGGTCACAATCAATGTTGCTCGTTTTTAGGTGTGAAGTAGAACAAGCATTGATACAAACTGGGGACGACGAAGTTCTTATAATGAGCCGCATGAAGAGAAACATGCTTGCGAAATTGAATCACCGATTTCCCATTAATGAATTGATTGTCGCGCCTGCTCTTCTCTCTCTTCTCTTCTCTTGTTTTAAGACAAATAGGTACCTAAGTCTGTCATATAATTAATGAATAAAAAGTTTAATAAGGATTAAGGCGTCTTTTACTTAATTTCACAACCACGCCGATTACGCCGATGACGCCGCCGCCGCCGACAAATTGGACGCCAGACGCCGCCGCCGGTCAAATGAGCATCGGCGCACATGTCTAGTACCTACTAATTTAATTGTTTGGTTTGCTTTAGATAGGTTTAATAGGTCTAATAGGTAGGTAGGTAGGTAAGTACCTACTAATTTAATTGTTTGGTTTGCTTTACATAGGTTTAATAGGTCTAATAGGTAGGTAGGTAGTAGGTACAGGTGCCTACTAATTTAATTGTTTGGTTTGCTTTAGATAGGTTTAATAGGTCTAATAGGTAGGTAGGTAGGTACCTAGTAATTTACTTGTTTCGTTTGCTTTGGATAGGTTTAATAGGTCTAATAGGTAGGTAGGTAGGTACCTACTAATTTAATTGTTTGGTTTGCTTTAGATAGGTTTAATAGGTCTAATAGGTAGGTACTACCTACACCTACCTAAATTACTAGGTACCTAGTAATTTACTTGTTTCGTTTGCTTTGGATAGGTTTAATAGGTCTAATAGGTAGGTAGGTAGGTACCTACTAATTTAATTGTTTGGTTTGCTTTAGATAGGTTTAATAGGTCTAATAGGTAGGTACTACCTACACCTACCTAAATTACTAGGTACCTAGTAATTTACTTGTTTGGTTTGCTTTGGATAGGTTTAATAGGTCTAATAGGTAGGTAGTAGGTACTTGTGTTCTTAAACTTTTTAAACTTTCGCGATTTGTAAACATAGTTAATGGTTTAATCGGGTATTTATCGCGTACCTTTTGTTTTTATATCCCCTACGTTTCTACCGCGTTACAGCGATCGTGGTCACGGGGCGACTGGATGTACTCGGAGTTACAGCCGAGAATTGACGGCAGTATCCACGACTACCCTCAATTCGTCTTCAGAAGCAGGAATGTCCAAGTTCACACTACGACACACTACACTGACCGTATCCGATTGCAGTACAGTCGGATTACGACGCACACACATATTAATCACAGGATTCCACGAGGAAGAGAGACGAAAACCATCTTCACGGTTAAAATTCGGGTGTTTCTTGATCTCAATCGCCTCTCGAACCATCCTTTTGTAATAGTGGCGTTCACGGGATAGAACTTTTGGGTCATGTAGCTCAATCCAGTGGTTGCTTCCTGAGTCTAGCAGGTGTTCCGCTATCGCCGACTTGTATGTTTGCCTATTTTTGACCGCTGCTATGTGCTCTTTCACCCTTTCGGCAATGGTTCGTTTAGTTTGCCCTATGTATGAGCGGCCACAGCTACAGTCAACCTTGTAGACGCCTGGCATTTGTAGAGGTATGACATCTTTTGGTGTTCGTAGTTGCTGAGAAACTTTTGTGTGGGGGGTGAGAACCGACTTTATTGAAAACTTTTTCAGGATATTTTCAATTTTATCCGTCACCCCTTTCACATACGGCAAAAAGATGGGTTGTCTGCTGACCTCAGGCGTTCTTCGGCTTCTCCGCTTTGTGTGTCTTGGACTTACATAGCCGTTCTGTTTGAGAACCTTCTGAACATGTCTGAGTTCATCCTCCAGATGTTCAGGGTCACACAGAGCGTTAGCTCTATTTGTAAGTGATGACACAACGGACTGCAAGTGGTGCGGATGATGATGTGATGCGGCGTTCAAATACCTGTCTGTGTGAGTTGGTTTTCTATAAACACTATGCGCTAAGGAACCATCTGGTCTCACTGTCACTCTGACATCAAGAAAGGCTAAGGTCCTGTTTTTCTCCAACTCTTTCCGTTTTACTTGAACACTGTTTGGACGGAAACTTCTTTTTATACCGTGGGCAGCACTACCTCCAGATCGACGGGGTGGCCATGGGTAGCCCAGTAGCCCCGGTTTTGGCCAACATCTGGATGGAACATTTTGAGAGTAAGCTGGATTTTACCGCCAACGGTGTAAAACTGTGGAAGCGCTACGTCGATGACGTTTTCTGCATCATGAAAGGAAGTGAACAGGAATTACTGCAACTGGTGTTGACACTGAACTCCATACACCCGAACATCCGGTTCACACACGAGTTGGAGAAAAACAGGACCTTAGCCTTTCTTGATGTCAGAGTGACAGTGAGACCAGATGGTTCCTTAGCGCATAGTGTTTATAGAAAACCAACTCACACAGACAGGTATTTGAACGCCGCATCACATCATCATCCGCACCACTTGCAGTCCGTTGTGTCATCACTTACAAATAGAGCTAACGCTCTGTGTGACCCTGAACATCTGGAGGATGAACTCAGACATGTTCAGAAGGTTCTCAAACAGAACGGCTATGTAAGTCCAAGACACACAAAGCGGAGAAGCCGAAGAACGCCTGAGGTCAGCAGACAACCCATCTTTTTGCCGTATGTGAAAGGGGTGACGGATAAAATTGAAAATATCCTGAAAAAGTTTTCAATAAAGTCGGTTCTCACCCCCCACACAAAAGTTTCTCAGCAACTACGAACACCAAAAGATGTCATACCTCTACAAATGCCAGGCGTCTACAAGGTTGACTGTAGCTGTGGCCGCTCATACATAGGGCAAACTAAACGAACCATTGCCGAAAGGGTGAAAGAGCACATAGCAGCGGTCAAAAATAGGCAAACATACAAGTCGGCGATAGCGGAACACCTGCTAGACTCAGGAAGCAACCACTGGATTGAGCTACATGACCCAAAAGTTCTATCCCGTGAACGCCACTATTACAAAAGGATGGTTCGAGAGGCGATTGAGATCAAGAAACACCCGAATTTTAACCGTGAAGATGGTTTTCGTCTCTCTTCCTCGTGGAATCCTGTGATTAATATGTGTGTGCGTCGTAATCCGACTGTACTGCAATCGGATACGGTCAGTGTAGTGTGTCGTAGTGTGAACTTGGACATTCCTGTTTCTGAAGACGAATTGAGGGTAGTCGTGGATACTGCCGTCAATTCTCGGCTGTAACTCCGAGTACATCCAGTCGCCCCGTGACCACGATCGCTGTAACGCGGTAGAAACGTAGGGGATATAAAAACAAAAGGTACGCGATAAATACCCGATTAAACCATTAACTTGTGTTCTTGTTTTGTTTTCAAAAAACGTTGTACGGGAACATTGATTGAATTGGCACCTGGTAATTGTCTAGTTATCTACTGCGACACCCTAGTGTCAGTGTTGTGTTAGCAACCCAGCCGACATCGTTGGCGGCAACATCGACACCCTAGTGTCAGTGTTGTGTTAGCAACCCGGCCGACATCGTTGGCGGCAACATCGACACCCTAGTGTCAGTGTTGTGTTAGCAACCCGGCCGACATCGTTGGCGGCCACATCGTTGTTCACAACGGATGCCATTCTGACAAAAACGATGCGCATCGTTGTGGAAATTCAACGACAACGCCCATCTCTAAGTCCAACTCATTCAGTAGTTTCGGCGTGATGCGCGGTGAAGGAATTTTACTTTCATCCCTTCTCCCAGGGGAACCTTACTAAATTCTGGGATAAAATGTATCTTTCCTCGTAGTATGAATTCAAATATGCCGAGTTCCATTCGAATTCATTCAGTTGTTCCGTCGTGAAGCGCGTTTAAAGAATTTTACTTTCATCCTCTCTCCCAGGGGAACCTTACTGAATTCCAGGATAAAATGTATCCCATGTCCTTCCTTGAACTCAAATCGTACCAATTCAGTCCAACTCATTCAGTAGTTTCGGCGTGATGCGCGGTGAAGGAATTTTACTTTCATCCCTTCTCCCAGGGGAACCTTACTAAATTCTGGGATAAAATGTATCTTTCCTCGTAGTATGAACTCAAATATGCCGAGTTCCATTCGGATTCATTCAGTTGTTCCGTCGTGATGCGCGGTTAAAGAATTTTACTTTCATCATCACTCCCAGGGGAACCTGATTGAATTCCGGGATAAAAAGTATCCTATGTCCTTCCTCGTAGTATGACCTAAAATCTTGCCGAGTTTCATTTCGATACCTTCAGTAGTTTCGACGTGATGCGCGTTTAAGAAACAGACAGACAGACAGACAGACAGACAGACATGAATGAAAAAAATTACAGTTTTGGCTTCAGAATCGATAATAGAGTGCCCTCCAAAAAAAATTTTCAAAATATCTTCCATGTACAGAATTGGACCTGTTACAGTTTTATTATAAGTATAGATAAAAATAAATGTATTAATGTTAGAAATTGTTTATTAAGTATCATTATTAAATAATTTATTTTCTTAAGCTTACAGTTTAGATTTGTTTTAATTAACACAACTAACCTCAAAAAATATTTCAAAAATATAATTTAGATATCCAAAATAGCAGTAAAACGCTAATTAGATTACTTAGCTTTGTTAAAACTTGCAAATAGGGAGAGCTCCGCTCTGTCCGACGGCTGCTCTAGAAGTGTGCCCGCCGGCCGCGCAACCTCCTTTTATAACAGCGAATAAACAACTACCAGTTTGAAGGTTATTTCATAAAAAAGTCGTTTTCTGCTTGTAATTTCACTTAAAATAGTATAAATAATACTAACTCGAATTAATACATCATTTTGCCGACAAAACAGCGTATAAAATACAGTTTTATCTGCAAAACGAGGTAAAATTATAAATCTAAACAATACAATCAAAGTAGTTTAACGTTTTACAGTATTTTTTATTTTATTTTGTTCAGGAGCATATACACAGGTGTTCATTATGTTTATATCATGTTTAATAATCTATCACTGCCATACTGACCAGTACTTCGCTCTCGAAGTACCAACTCTACTTGAAAAAACAAATTAACCTGTGTTGTCCCATACTGAGACTACAACAGTTTGAGATCTCTGACCTTGACATACTAACACCTATCACCTGCTGCAGCATGAATTCCAGTGAAGTATCAGGACAGAGATCGACCAGCAGTTAAATCATTTTTTTTTTATTATATTCAGTACCTTGGCATGAAGGCCCTGTCACCACTGCAAATGACATTCAGGTCCACATCAGGCAAAGAATCGACCAGTGTGCTAACAGCCCATCTATGTGTATGCTCCTTGTAATAATATCCATATAAAATAACTAATTAAGCATAAACTTATTTATTTAAAACAAGAGGTGTTCAATCACAAACTTATTTATTTAAAACAAGAGGTGTTCAATCACAAATTCATCGAAAATCAAACTTACTTAATTAACTTTATACAGTCAAAATCAATTTATATAGTAACTAATATCCATAAAAAATAACTAATTAAACATAAACTTATTTATCTAAAACAAGAGGTGTTCAATCACAGATTCATCGTAAATCAACTTAATTAACTTTATACAATCCAAATGAAGATAGTAACTGAACAAATAGGTATCTTATAATTCTAATATAATTTTTTTTTATAACACTTTATTAATAATAATCTAATCTATCACGGTACCAATCAAACTGATTCTTCAAAGTCATTATTCTGTTCAAGCCATTCACCTGGCCATTTTCGCAGTTTTTCTTTAGCTATTGTTATATTACGCAAGTTATTTTGACCCCTTAACGAAAATCTATCGTTTGGTAACTCTTGTATTATTTCATAGGGCCCTTTGAATTTATGACTAAGTTTATCGTGTCTTCTATGATCTTGACTTACAAAAACAATATCTCCTGCATTATAACTTTTATTGGTCCTTCTAGTTGCATCAAAACGTTTCTTGTAACGATCAGCACTATCTCTAAGCCGCTGCCTAGCTAATTCTCTATCTGATTCTAAATTAATTAGTGGTTGTTGTGATTCATCAACCACTTCATCTAGTCGAGCTTGTATGGATGGTATATTTCCTTCTCTACCTATCAATAATCTAGTAGGGGAAAATCCAGTAGCCTTTTGAACAGTCGTGTTAAGCGTTTGTTGTACTTTCCATAAAACGTTTGGTCATTCTGATGCATTATTTATTGACGTTGTTAGCATATTTACTACTGTAGTAACATATCGTTCAACTTGGCCATTACTACGAGGGGTGCCAGTAGAGATCATATGATGTTGAATTTGCATTTCCCTAAACAAGGACTGTACTTGAGTTGAAGTGAAATTTGTGCCTCTATCCGTTATTATACTACTCGGCGTGCCAAACAAGGTAATAGTTTCACGTAAAACAGACAAAAGTTCTTGACCATTTAAGCTTTTAAGAGGTTTTAATATACAGAATTTCGTAAAGCCATCTATAATTAGGAGTACGTATTTAAACCCTTCGCTACTTTGACTAAAAGGTCCTGTACAATCAAGATGTAAAGTGTGAAATGGAATAGATTTCTCAATAGGATGCAAGAAGCCTTGTTTTGGCCCAGCGTGATTTTTTCCCGTTGTACACGTTAAACAGTGTGAAATATACTTTTTTGTGAAAGCTGCAACACTTGGGAACCAAAAGTGCTCTCGAATTTTGCCTAAAGTCTTATCATAACCTACATGGCAGTTTTCATCATGGAAAAGACGTAATAAACTTAACCTGTAACCTTTAGGAATAAATAATTTTGGTGTCGTACTGGGCTCATTTTTATAATGCAATAAGTTGTTCAATATTAAATATCTACTAGTATCAATTTCACCGGTTTGTATATCAGTCATTATTCTTTGTGTTTCCTCGTCATTTTCTTGTGCAAGTTTTAACCAAGATGGGGGAACATTATTATCGCGTTGTTCTTGGATTACGTTTATACAAGGCAGTTTTACTGGGTTACGACTCAAGAAGTCTACGTGTTTTACAAAAACCCCCTTTTTGTATACAATTTCAAAATCAAAATCTTGTAAGAAGGTCCACCATCTAGCAACGCGGGGTGATATATCTTTTTTTGTCATAGTAGATTTGATAGAGTTACAATCTGTGACTATAGTAAACTTTATGCCTAATAAGTATACACGAAAATGTTTAAGTGCGTTATATATTGCGAGTGTTTCCAAATCATATGAACAATATCTAGATTCTGCGGGGGTAGTTCGTTTACTAAAATAAGCAACAACTTTCTTTTGATTATTGACTTTTTGCATAAGTATCGCTCCATAACCTAAAGAACTAGCATCAGTATGCAATTCTGTGTTTAAATCTGGATTAAAAACAGTTAACAGTGGTTTAGAAGTTAAATGTTTTATAACGTAGTCCCTCGCCTTATCCTGCTCTGGTCCCCATTCATACCTTTGATCAACTTTTGTGAGTTTAGTTATACAGGCGGTTCGCGTTGCAAATTCAGGTATAAATCGGCGAAAATAACTGGTCAAGCCCATAAACTGACGTACTTCTTTTACAGAAGTTGGAATTGGAGACTGAGTTAGTGCTGTTACTTTCATCTCACTAGGCCTAATTCCTTCCTCTGAAATATGTCGCCCCAAATAGTCTAATTCTTTTACAAAAAATTTACACTTTTTAATGTTTATTGTAAACCCAGCAGACCTAAGTGCTTCTAATGTTTGTTCTAGATATTGTAAACCTTCTTCCTCCGTTTTGAATGGGATCAATAAATCGTCTATATATACTAATAAAAATTTTAAATGTTTTACAGCTTTGCTTATGGCTTTTTGAAAGACAGAAGGTCCGTTGCAAATTCCGAAAGGCATTTTAACACATTCGAAATGATTATCAGGAGTAACAAATCCTGTGTATTTGATGGATTCTTCAGCTAAGGGTATCTGGTGAAAACCATTTTTCATATCTATAGAAATAAAATATTTAGAATTTCCAAGTCGGTCAAGTTGGTCTTCAATAAGAGGAAGAGGGTATCTCTCTTTTTCTAAAATTTTATTCAAAGCCCTAAAATCAATACACATACGGTCTGTCCCATCTTTTTTTTTAACTAATAACACAGGGCTGGCAAATTGTGAATCACTTTCTCTAATAATATTTTTTTTTAATAAATCCTCGCATATATTTTTAACTTTTTCTCTTTCAATAGGTGCTAACCTATAGGGTCGATAGTGTATAATTTCATTGTTTTTTAAACGCAAAGTCATTTCACCTGTTTTTACTGTACCAATATTATTTTCAGTAGGAAATACCTCTTTGAAACGTTCAAAGAGTTTTATTATTTTATCTTGAAGGTCGGTATTTAGATGTTTTATTGCTTCATTCAATTGTTCGAAACTATTCTTGGTGGTCTGAATTATATTAATTTTATTAATGGGCTGTTCTGATGTCTCGTTACGTGTTATTCTGCACCCTAAAGAGTCGATAACTACAGTGATATTGGAATAATTTTCAATTATATTTCTTCCTATTAAACAATCGTACGAAAATCCTTTATCTTTTGTAACATAGAACTCAATTTCCAAACATACGTCATCAAACTTTACCGGAATTGTCACTTTAGCAAATATGTGTAATTTCCCATCACCTATTCCTCCAAGAGTTAACGCATAGGGATCAAAATGACAATCTAAGTGTCTAGCTACTGATTCCTTAATAATACTACAACTAGCGCCAGTATCAACTAAAGCATAAACGGTCACATCTCTTATAACCACTGGGGTTAGTTTTAAATCTCTATTTTTTCTGAAACAATTACCTAGTCAGCTTTTATCCGATTGACGTGTCGCCAAATCAGTTACGTTTGTAGCACTTTTGCGCTGTTTAAAGAAGCAAGCCGCTTCAGTATGTCCTACCTTTTTACAATAGGTACATTGGGGTGGAGAGGTAGAGTTAGATGGGGTACTGGGCTTTGGATCTAATAGCGGCTTATTTTCTCTATTAGGATTTTTAAAACAATGTTTTCTAATATGGCCCAGTTTGTTACACAGGAAACAGCGTGTTTCTTGAGAATTATCAATTTTTTGACGTTTACTATTGGCTACAACAGTGGAGGCGTCGGTTTTATTGCAATCTAAAGGGCGTTTTCTAGTATTTTTTACATACGTAGTGAATAAAGACATTAATTCTGCAGTGGTCTTAACACGACTGTTATGCGAGGCCATTCTAACAGTTACATCAACTATACCTCCACAAACAAGCTCTACCAGTTGTTCTTCACTAAAACTTATTTTGGTATTTCTTAACAGTCTTAATTTTTCCCTAGCATATTCACAATATGTATCTGAAGAATCTGACGTCAGCAACACAGCTTTTGTAAGTTTTTCGGATAAGTTCCGTTTTTCAGGATATAAATCCCTTAAAGAAGATTTGAACGACTCCCACGTCCTACCCTCATCTGGATCCCATGTTTCATACCATAATAATGCTGAGCCTTTTAAGGCCTTACCGGCTTTAGCTACCGTTGTGATGCTGCTCCATCCCAGGTCTTCGGCGATGGAGTTTATGGTGTTGCACCAGCTGTCAGCACCGTTGTCGTTGGTCTCAGGATCGAAAGGCGGCAGCACTACGTCGTCACCTCGACGTCGGTCGGACACAGCATCTCGAATGGCCTTCAGCAGGCTCTCCAACAATGCGGGGTCCATATCTCATGGAACCGTGCTCGGATATTCTGAAATTGAGAAATAAATATGTTAATAAAATAGTTTTTCGGTATCCCACTTCTGATAAGAGATTTTATTTAAAATAAAAATAAATGTATTAATGTTAGAAATTGTTTATTAAGTATCATTATTAAATAATTTATTTTCTTAAGCTTACAGTTTAGATTTGTTTTAATTAACACAACTAACCTCAAAAAATATTTCAAAAATATAATTTAGATATCCAAAATAGCAGTAAAACGCTAATTAGATTACTTAGCTTTGTTAAAACTTGCAAATAGGGAGAGCTCCGCTCTGTCCGACGGCTGCTCTAGAAGTGTGCCCGCCGGCCGCGCAACCTCCTTTTATAACAGCGAATAAACAACTACCAGTTTGAAGGTTATTTCATAAAAAAGTCGTTTTCTGCTTGTAATTTCACTTAAAATAGTATAAATAATACTAACTCGAATTAATTTTGCCGACAAAACAGCGTATAAAATACAGTTTTATCTGCAAAACGAGGTAAAATTATAAATCTAAACAATACAATCAAAGTAGTTTAACGTTTTACAGTATTTTTTATTTTATTTTGTTCAGGAGCATATACACAGGTGTTCATTATGTTTATATCATGTTTAATAATCTATCACGCGCTTCAAAACTACTCATGTGTAGGTAGTAGATATAGATACTAGCTCTACAGATAATGGTGGATCGTTTCGTGTTGGCGCAAGATTCAAATTTTTATTTTTTTATTGACGACCTCCGTGGCGCTGCGGGCGAAGGTCCGCCTGCGACGCTGGAGGTTGCGGGTTCGATTCCCGCCTCGGAACAAATTTGTGTACGATCTGCAGAAATGTGTTCCGTTGGTCTGGGTGTTTTCTATGTATAATAAAAAATATCTTTCTATGTAGTGTATTATATTAAGTATATCAGTTATCTAGTACCCATAACACAAGCTCTGCTTAGCTTGGGGCTAGATAATGCTGTGTGAATTGTCCAGCATTATTTATTATTATTATTATTTATTTGTGATTCCAATGTTTTCTGCGTTCTACAATTAATAAAACTAGCGCAAAAGCTATTTGCAGCTTATCGTTAACCATTTTCTACGAACCTTTGATAACACCAACTTCAATTCAATTGTATTTTCGGAGCACTTGAGAATATAAGACACTCTGGGTTAAAAATTAACATAAGTATTACAAAGGTTGCCTGGAAGAGATCGCTCATAGCGATAAGGCCGTCCATTGTACAACGTAATCTGTATTTGTCTTTTCCTGTCCTGTGTTTCTGTTTTATTTGGTGTGCAAATAAAGAGTATTTGTATTGTATTTTATTCCCAAATGCTTCCAAAATTCAATTGAATCAAAGTTGGTTTGATCATAGATTCGTAGAAAATACTGAAACCACAATTTTTTTTATCTTGCGCATTGCTCACGATCAACCATAACCATATTCTAATATTTCTGGTGATGACAGTTCATTACGATGAAGTAATAAAGTGACGTTTATTATTCTAGTCAACCCGCATTACTTTAAACATTGCAGAGTGTACCTCAGCTACCCAAATTACCACGTCAAGTATAAGCAGCCACTGGTTCTGCCGAGCTCCACGGGACGAACAACCCCGATACCTGCTTTGCCGAGCAGGACTTTGGCCGGGCGCTTCAATAAGGCGGCTTGCAAACTTTTCGTGCGCTGAAAATGTTAGACCTACTGCCATAAACCGGAACTCGCACTGCCCGCATCCAGCATTTTTCCGCGACCTTCAGCAGGTCATTGGTCCACCAATGACCTTTGGGTCCGCCTAGTGGGAGCCTTCTCACATTGCACACACGCATATCGGTACTTGTTTTCCACTCGACAAACTACCACTGCCAAATAGTACCTAATATTATAGTACTTACAATTAACAACAGAGACAGTACACCACACACAATCACACACACAAAACACATACAGTAGATGTACAGTATGTATCTAATCTATCCTTATTATTATAATAAGCCACTAAACAGGTCAGTACTTGTATTATTAACCACTATTTTACTATTTCATAAGATTACTTTTGCATTAATAAAACTTCCATGATAAAATATATAAAGCGTTTTATATTCTAAAATAAAAGGAAGACTCGAAGTCGGGTAGGCGAGCCATGATTATTTTAAACTCATTTAATCCAATACTACCAGTGTAGTCCAGCTTAATTTCGTCTAGTATCTGAAAAGGAAGCAATTAAACCTACATTACTAAAAACACACTAAATTGTTTTATTATCAAAACTACGCTTATAGGAGTATAGGGGTATAATAGTTTAGAATTGTTCCTCGCACGTCGATTCCCCTTACGTCGATTCTTGTAAAGGCGACCGTCTGCCTGAACTCTCTCCACGACGATTTCACTTTTTCGCGATGTACAGTCGTCGGCTTCGGCGTATAGAAAGTCAATAAAAACTTTATAATGGCTAATTAAATTCCATTACCTATGTTTTTTTAAAAAAAAATTGTAATTAGTTATTAAATGGATAAGATAAATAAATTTACAGAGTGGGTTTTAAAGATGGGAGTGTATGGTTAAATCTGAAACCATGAGTTTATTTTATATAATATATTCTCGGATTTTTTAATTTTTCAAGTTTACAAAATTCATAACGAAAACTTAGATGTTTTATCGAGGATAAAACGAAAAAGATTTTGTTAAAAAAAATAAATAAACTGCGATAAAATACAGTAAAGTATCATGGCTAGGGGCACGAGTTGTTCAAAAAGATTTTTTTTAAATTTTCGCATGGATGCATTTCATTTCTAATAATGCATTTGCAAAGATTGATTCTTATCTTATATTATTATTTATTCTTATATTATATTAGATCCGTTGGTGCAAAAATAAAGTGTCATATTTTTTAATAATCATTCGGTGCGATTTACTGCAAAAGTAAGAGATAAAAAAATCTAGATATGCAGTTTTTGTTTTCTTTTTAATCGAGGTTGGAGGACTCGCTTCACGACTTTTCTCAACTCTCATGGTTTCGGATTTGGCCATGCACTTCCCATCTCAAAAAGCCATCCGGTAGATACTTCAAAGTTCTAGGAAAATCAGTGATAATTTAACACGTCCGTCAAATATTAATCAATGGCCTTTGTTGCGCAGTAACTGAAGGAAAATTCGTACCACAAACAATCATTTTTAAATGTAAGTTGCATTCGAGTATTCAGGGTTTAAATAATAAATTTTCATAAGAATTAGCACCCGACCACACGTGACGTTGTGTTTACGGTGGATGTGTGATTGTGATAAGTGTGAATTGTTTCGTACCTACATAAGCTAATCTGGTGATGTTTAAAATTGATTCCTCATTATTCTATTCTGTGGTTTGTTCCTTTAAGAGTTCCGTTAGCCACTTATTATAGTGATTAATTTTTTTTACCAAACCGGTTTTACGAATAAGTAGGCAGTATTAACGCATTCATTGCCCAGCCTCGGCGGTGCGACCTACAACAGGGGCGCGCCACCGCCGCCACTGCCTTCTGCAACTGCAACGTACTTACAACATTAGCAATCTTCGTCTTAGCCTCTACGTCCAGTTCCAATTTACTGTCAGCATTTGGAGGATTGGCCGTCAGCCGATCTATGAGTTCAATTATATCGCGCGAGGATATCTGGTCGTCTTCATCCAGGTCTGAAAATAGATAGGTAGTTGGTAATCAGGTAAAAAACCATTTTAAAGTAAAGTTTACTTTGTGGAAGCCAAGTGAAGGGAATGTGCCTTGGACGGGTTTTGCTCCGAAATCGAAAAATAACAACAGGCTAAAGGTTTCTTCGACGCTTCTTTTCTTTAGTTAGTTTACATGCTGAAGCGACAAAAATCAAAAATATCACTTCATTTCCGTGCCAGTGTTTAATTTTATAATTTGACCTTTTGTAAGTGTACCTACAGTTATTTATGGAAATAAAGAGTTTTTGATTTGATGAGTCCGTCCAGCGTAGGTACCTACAATATACGTCATACATTAATTCCCACATTCGTCTTAGAAGACAATAATTGTCATATAATAATAATGCTGGACATTACACACAGCACTATCTAGTTCCAAGCTAAGCAGAGCTTGTGTTATGGGTATGGGTACTAGATAACTGATATACCTACTTAACACAATACATAGTACCTACATAGATAGATATTTTTTTTATTATACATAGAAAACACCCAGACCAACGAAACAAATTTCTGCAGATCGTACACAAATTTATTCCGAGGCGGGAATCGACCCCGCAACCTCCTGCGTCGCAGGCGGACCTTCGCCCGCTGCGCCACGGAGGTCGTCACGTCGTACGGAGGTGTATGACCGCTGACCGTAATTAGGTATTACGGTCAACGCCCACATAGGTATGAATGTAATGATGTTCAAAAATCGTTTAACCACTCATGGTAAGTTAACCCTGTTCAGTGTTTTTGTCGGTGACTGTACCATCTTAGAGGTTGACATCGCCTAGATAGACGTTATTAAAGTACCTAACGACGACGTAGGGTATTTATAACCTGTAAAATATTCATTATGTACGTAGGTTACATAAGCAAGTGGAAAGCATCATCGGTACAGACATACCTACCATAAATCTTGAAAGCCCAAGCAGCCTTTACTTCGGGGGGACACTCCGCGCTCATTGCAGAGCACAGGTCCAGTAGATCTTCGAATGAGAAGCAGTCATCTTGCTGTGACGAGAACACGCGGAACAGGCGGTCTTGAAAGGGGTTATTCTAGAAATCATAATTTAGGTAAAATAAAATGACTGAGTTTCATCACCAACAGCTGTCCACAGTTGATCATAGGCCTTCCCTAACGAGCGCCATGGTGTCCTATCTTCAGCTTGCCGCATCCAGCATCCCGCAGCAGTCTTTCGCAGTTTGTCATCCCACCAAAACCACCCATCTTAAATTGACGTTTGAAAGCCCTTTGAATGACCTTCGTAATTTGCTATTGTATGGATATGACCATTGAAATGGCTTTCAAGGCCATTGAAAGGGCTTTCAAATGTCAATTTTAGGACGGATATTTTTTGCGTAGTGACACAGCAGATCGGAAGCGGCGTCCTATACCTAGTCAGCCGAGTCGCGGTCTCCACTCAATAATACGTTTTTAAATTTTGGGTCTAATTGGAGCCAATTTATGAACAG
Source organism: Eupithecia subumbrata (assembly GCA_949316285.1). Taxonomy (NCBI): domain Eukaryota; kingdom Metazoa; phylum Arthropoda; class Insecta; order Lepidoptera; family Geometridae; genus Eupithecia; species Eupithecia subumbrata. The sequence continues at coordinate 13,065,924 of OX438630.1, read as the reverse complement.
TGGAAGTAGGTCAACACTTGATTTGTCCTTGTAGTTTCTCTCTCTACGTTGTCCATTCCTTGGATAACTCGCAAGCAAATTCCCTTTTTTAAAGTGCTTATAAACAAAACTTAACAATGGATCTCTGCCGTTTACCACAAAAGAAGATGACTTCTACTGTTAAGCTTATGAATCATGCTCACTTCTAAAACTTTGAACTTCTTCACAATTTCTTCCTTCGTAAATCTATGCCGATGATCTGCATCGAGTTTTTCAGGATCGATGGAGTAAAACTTTTTCATCAAACTGAAAATAACAATACAATAAATAAACGCATACCATTGTTTACACAAGTGTAAAAATTATGAGGAATTCAGAACACATTTAGAACCATAGATTTAAGTAAAATCTGTAGATATGCTACGTTCTCCCAGCCGTTGAGTAACTGGCCTGTGTTAGGTACAACTACTTACACGCAAACACTCGCTCACAGTTATATTTCCAATCTTGTGCATTAACTATACCTAATGAAGAAACAAGAGGGCATTGGTATAGTCTTTTAGTCAATAAATCACACTAAAGTACATCGTAAAAAGCACGCGTGACACGAACCCCGGACCGACTATGAATGATCAGAATGATGTGGGTGGACCTAATTTGAGCCTTCCAATTTCGAGAAGCTAGTAGGTAGGTACCTACTTCATCTCCTCTTTTTTACTTATATCGATGTTTAGAATGAAAGAATTAGGTCAATGTAAATACTCACTAAAGAATTTCTCCTTTGTTTAGATAGGTCAGTGTTGCATAGTCCTCTATGACATCTTCCGTTAAGCCTGGGTATGATTGAGAGCCACCCATTATCACACTTGTCGTATAGAAATAGCTACAAGTCAACAAAACAACCTACTGCTATCTTATCGCTCGCAATACTAACATCATATCAATCGAATCGATTATCACGCTTGGTTTTGATGATGAAACGAAACATCAACGTAAATAAAGATTTGAATCAGCATAATATTAGGCCACTGATGTACCTACATGGGCCTTCCCAAATGAGAGCCATAGCGCCCTGTCTTCAGCTTGCCGCATCCATCGTCAACCAGCAGTCTTTCCCAGGTCGTCCTCCCACGTGCTGTGAAATTGCACAAAAATTACCTATCCTAAAATTGACATTTGAAAGCCATTTTAATTGTAATTATCCATACAATAGCAAATTACGAAGGTCATCCAAAGGGCTTTCAAATGTAAATTTAAGATGGGTGGTTTTGCGTAATGAAAGCTGGCCGGAGGGCGTCCTACACTTTAAATGAAACATGGTTTTTTGAAAATAATTTATTACTTACGTCTAAAATCTGAGATCAAGCTCAGCAATAGTAACATTGCGCATTTACACAGCTCACACAATAACAGGACAAATAATTTACAAAGTGTGTCGTTCGGGCGCGTTCCCACTGTGTCGTAACCGCAAATTATCGTTGGAGAACTATGGTCTCTAGCTGTTCCCATTATGTTTGTCGTTGCGATTTTTTATCGATCTAGTTGTTCCCATTGGATTGTAACGACATTTTCCGGTTCACGGCAGTGACGATTAGATCGTGATCGTACGTTTTTTATCGTTTCACGTCTGTCGTGCTAGCTGTTTCTATTATAACAACAATTTATCGTCGCAACAAAAACAAGTCGTGGACGACAGTTTAACGTACAGTCTATAGTCCTATAATTATGCCTACTCCATTTAAATATACAAGCCACGCACTAATGTGAACATCTCCATTTAAATATACAAGCCACGATATTTTAAACTGCACGACTTTCTGTCGTCACGACACAGTGGGAACGCTCCCTTAGTCATAACAGGTGTTTCAATAAAATATTGTTATCCTGGGAGTAAATGGTGTTTTAATTTGGTGGTACAGTCAGCGTCAAATTGATATGAGCGTCTAGAGTAGTCAAAATGATCTGAAAAACATAAAGGCAATTTGATATACGCAGTTCGAATCACCATAATGTTGTAAGCACCCAAAGTGTTAAAAACATCTTACTACTCATTATTTCATATTTATATGAGCAGTCAGTCACCCTCATAATATAAATGTGAAACAAGGAGTAGTAAGATATTTTGAACACCTTGGGTGCTTACAACATTATGGTGATTCGAACTGTGTATATCAAATTGCCTTTATGTTTTTCAGATCATTTTGACTACTCTAGACGCTCATATCAATTTGACGCTGACTGTACCTACAGGATAACGTACTATTATAAAAACACTTAACGGCCGTTTTTCCACCAAAACGTAGCGTTACCAGAGCGAACCAATGTGTCAAAAAAGTGAATATGTAATTGTGAACTATAAAAAACCCGACTCTAAAAACCTCATAGGACCAACAGAAGAGTATTTTGATTCCTCATTTATCGAAATCGCTTTAGCAATTTCATTGATGAATAAAGAGACAGAAAACATACAACCAACAACGCCTCGCGGTTTGAACAGTTAGAGATCCTAGGTAACAAAAATTGGCTATATTTGTAGGATATTACAACGCGAAATGTATTCGAAACTCGATTGGTAGATTTAACACTCGCTGAGCTCCGCTTTGGTGGAAGCCGGTCCTAACACAACATAAGTCATAGAGCTACTATTTGCTAAGAAAAATGTCATGCAGTAACAAAATAAAATTATAAAGAATAACAGTCAGACTAATATACTTTCTGATCATTACACTTATAAATATAAGTTCACAAGAGTCAAAAGTTAAACTGCGTGTCTATACAGGGTGCCACAGAATGGGTGTACTAAGCTGAAAGGGGGTCAAAGTTTATTCTACGATTTTTTTTAATATTGACCACTTTACTTTTTTGAAAAAAATAGAGACGTTTTTTCTTCATATTCGTGTACGTGTTTACGTGTATTTTTACATTGTTATAATTGATTTGAAATTTCAAAGGACTTACATCATTTTTTTGTTATAAATTCATGATAAAACACTGGTTTAAATTCAAAAAATCGTTAGTCACAAGTTGATCCCCTCGGGGTCCAGAATTACCCCTTTCGGCTTAGTTCACCTTTTCCGTGGCCACCTATATAAACACGCATATATTTTAAAAGCTTTATCTTAGATTAATCGATTGATAAGACAAGCTAAATTGCATTTTACGTTGTTACGTAATAAAATAAAATAACAGATTAAATTGAATTTATAAAATGAAAATACCTATGAACGCTATTACAATACCTGTCTGATATTTATTTACAAGTGTGATGTTTAAGAAAACAGTTCTAAATAGTCACAAGGTAGACAGAAAACGCAATCTATAAATGTGTGTATAGTTGCCGCAACATGTGGTCCGGTGACGGGCAGTGGGAATAGGCTAGTGTCCTAACAAATTCTAATTAGTCCATCAGTTAGATTATCAGAAGATATTGGAAACTTATTTTTTCTTTTGTCGATTAAACAAAAAATGATGAAGATATAGCCAGTTAAAGTTCCGCGTGACGTCACACCTTGCGACTCTTTTTAGGTAGGTGTGACGTCACTAGCCACTAGCTAACTCCTAAACTTTGACGCGCTTATTTCTGTAATTTTTTATTTCCAATATCTTCTAATAATGTAACTGACAGACTAGATAGAATAATATTTTTCCCCAGGACACTACCCTATTTTGTGCAGGTAGACTCGCGCATATAATTCCTAAGCGGTCGAAAAAGCAGCAGGCGAAATAAATAGATACAGCTGCAAATAGCTGTCTTGCTCTTTCGACTCGCGTTCCACTTGCCCTATAAATTTTTTTTTATTATTGCGTTTTGCACATCCTTGTCACGTGGTTCGCCAGAGGACAGAAGAATAGAATAACGGTTACTAAAATCTCATGCCACTTTGGATTATGTTGTGTGCAATTTGGGGATGGACGAATTTGTACGATAGATACGCGAACATTTATCTTTCCAAAGAGCGGTTTCTGTCTGAGTTTTCAATCGTTAATAGATTACTTGAGAAGTAGATAGTTATATTGCTTGGACAATTTTCTATACAATGGCTGTCAAATTAGAGTTAATTTATCGGATAAAAAGTCTACTAACGATTGTAAAATCGGCCCAAAACTAGATAAAGATTACAATGCACTGAACTACAGTAGATCAAGCACAGGGATTGTCTAGGATAGCATAGAGAAAAATTATTATACGTTGCATCGTCATCGAATGCGTAAAATATTTAAAATTAATTACTTCAACTTGAATAATTTATGCCATTTATGACGATGTAATGTCACATATGTCTATAGTACCCTACAGAACAATTCCCGTGCTGGCCTACAGCATCGTAAATTAAATCTATTAATATTTATACTAGAATTGTACTACTCACTTCACCTCTTAGGAAATTCAACATTGTCAAAACTGATCTGCCGTCGCGCCCTCAGTTTAGCTGCCTCTTCGAATGATGGCATAGAATTCGACTTGAAAATCCCGAGACTTGCTCTATCTATTATACTCATGCCACTACTACTGTTAGAATTAGAGTCAATGTTCACTAGTTTGTCTTGTAAGACATTTTTACTACCACTTTTCGGTTCCTGTTTTAGCGAGAGGTTAAAAGAGTTTTCTTTTATCGGGTTGTATGATGTGGTAGGAAGTTGTCGTTCTTTGAGCTGTTGGTACGCGTTTGCGGTGATGTAGCCGGTGACTTTGCTGTTTGCTGCGTTGGCGAGTTTGGTTTGTTCTTCCTCAAAGCAGTCTTCTACAGTGCGCCCTTGGATTATCGCGAATACGTACTTTCGCGCCATTCTGCAAATGAAATGTTATTTTTAGAAAGGTTGTCGGATGTTAACAAAATGGTATTGATATGGATCAGTTGAGCTATCTGTAGATTGTCTGTAGTAACCTCAACTGTTTTAATTGTAAATACTAATTATATATTATAATTCTAAATTATTTCTATTCATTGATTGTAATTTTCTTCGATAATAAAGTTTTTCACTGCCAACAAAATACTATTCAAATCGGATTTTTTTTTTAATTTAATTAAAGAGCTTTTTTTTATACATTACACGTGTCATAAACCCCAAAATATTTGTTTTATTTTTAATCTTCCAGAATAGCTTCTTTAAAATCACTTCCAAGTAGGATAAGTACGTAAAAGTAATTTTCACCGCCTTCCAAAGGAACGCAGCCCACCGTGCGATGTGACCGCATTATTTTCTTTTTAACCCCCGACGCAAAAAGAGAAGGGCGTTATAAGTGTAACGTGTCTGTCTGTGTATCTGTCTGTGGTATCGTAGCTCCCAAACTAATGAACTGATATTCGTTTAGTTTTTTTTTTTGTTATAGATAATTTTATCTCGAATGATCTAAGCCATGTTACATGAAAATCTGTCAGGGGTTTTTAAAAATTTTTATTTTGTTCTTGTCTCATTAGAAAGTGGATCAAACAAAAACTACTGCTTGAATTAGTATGAAATTGCACCGAGAGAGCATGGATTTGGAATAGGAATTGGCCTTGAACAGCTCAAAACTAAATTACTGGAAGCTACTAAGCTACTCAAAGTCCATTTTGGCCTGATTCGTCCCACTACCGGGTAAGGGCCTCCCCCTAATATTATACCAGGAAAGTTTGTTTGAAATGGGACACCTGATCTCCAAAACTACTGGTTTAATTCTATAAATTCCTTCACTAATATGTAGCTACATCATCCCCAAGTCTACATGTTATCAGGTTTCACGTGGACGAAGCCGTTAGCAGAATCAATTATCTAATAACATTTAATTACTCACTTGAGCAATGTATCAGACGTGGACTGGTTGGCAGAGTTCATCCTAGCCGCGTACGGCGGTAAGGTAAGTAGCCGCCGCGTGAGGCGAGCGAGGCTTGAAGCCTTCTCGCGGAAGCCTGGTGATGACATTCGCCAGCCGTGCACTCGGAGCGCCTCTGATACTGCCCAGAGGAGTTTCTGGAAAGATAAATAATAATAAAATATTATTTACCAAAAACACATGTCATGCATAATAATTTGTGTGATCTTGTTAATAAATTATAGGAATGCTGTAACATGGAAGACCATATTTGCATGCAGGTTTATACACATTGACGACCTCCGTGGCGCAGCGGGCGTAGATCCGCCTGCGACGCAGGAGGTGGCGGGTTCGATTCCCGCCTCGGAACAAATTTGTGTACGACCTGCAGAAATTTGTTCCGTTGGTCTGGGTGTTTTCTATGTATCATAAAAAATATCTATCTATGCAGTGTATTGTATTAAGTATATCAGTTATCTAGTATCCATAACACAAGCTCTGCTTAGCTTGGGGCTGGATAATGCTGTGTGAATTGTCCAGTATTATTTATTTTTTATTTTATTTAATATTATTTAAAGGAAAGATTTTTATTTTTGTATGTTTGTTACAAATAAACTCAAAAGCTACTGGACCGATTTCAAAACTTCATTCACCATTAGAATGCTACATTATCCCTGAGAAACATAGGCTATATTAATATGTTTAACGCATCCACTGCCTCGGCGATGCGACCAGCAGGAGCGCACCGCCGCCACGTGGTGGCGTTGACCGGCATATGCGTATTGGGCCATGAAATATAAAAATAAATGTCCACCTGTGCGAAGCCAGGACGGACGGCTAGTAAATCAATAAAATCCTCACCTGCTTATGATTCTCATTCAAACCCGCTGATTTATTCGTAAACATTTCGGATGCGCGACGACTGAACGACATGGAATGCGACGCGCCAATCGTCCCCCCTCCAAACGACAAGCTCTTCGCTATCTTACTCCTATTCGTCTCTGGAATATCATCCAGGGAGTCCCGCTTTCGTTTCAGGAAATGATCGCTTTGGGTTCCATCTGCGCTTTTAGTTTCAGCTCGGTCTGGTGAACCAAAAAGCGCGCGTTTGGTTCTCACAGCGTTTGTTGGAACTGATGTACTGGGCGCGGTTGGTACTGGTTTTCTATTATCGGGGCTGATGAATAACGCTCTTTTCAGTGTTTCTCTTGATGGTTGAGAGCGTGAGACGTCGTCCATCAAAAGCCGTCTCATGGCTTTCTTCTTGCTAGAACCGCCACTGCGTGTTTTTGGAGTTTTGGCTGGCGTTTTCTTGCCTGGCGTTTTCCGGTTCGGCGTTTTCTTGCCTGGCGTGCGTCGCAGTCGAGGGCTTTTCCGTTCGGATGAGTTGATCAGCTTTCTGTGTGGGAAGAAACTACAAAATTGTTTTGTGAGATTAGTGTTGAAAATGAAGATGAAAAGCATAGAATAGGAAGTAGTTAGGCAAATATAGGGTGCATTCAAAGATTGTATATTATAGGTGCTTGTTAATACATTCACTGCCAAAATTAGCATCCGCATGTGCGTCGTAGTCACCCAAAGTGTTAACTAATAAATTTTTACACGATTTTGAAGGAATTGGTACCAAAAATAAAAACTAATATTATTTTTTGTGAACTTCTGTAAAGAATTTTAACTTCCTCAACAGCCTATATTGGTCCACTACTGGACGCAGGCCTGCCCCTGATAAGCGCCTTATTGACTTTTATATTATGGCGAGTAATGCCCATAATCTCTACGCTGGGCATGTGGGTTTGGGATCGCAGTTCGGTGGTAGAATTGTTCTGCAGGGGGCGCTGCTGCCCTCTCCCGGTTGATATCTCTTATTTGCCTCTTACGACACCCGCGGGAAGAATTGGGGTGGTATAAATTGTAAGCCGGCATAACACAGCTAAGAAAGAAAAGACTTATACACAGCAAAGAACAGCAAAGAATTATAACTCACTTTTTATCAATAAGCACCATTTTTGAGTTTGATGCTTGAGCTTTCTCATTGATGGTAGCAGCACTGCAGAACGCTTGCCGTCGGCGAGCTAGATGGGACAGCCTTCGCCCTGGGGACTTGGCTTGAGCCAATCTGAAAACAACACCAAAGGTTATGTGAATGTTGGCAGGAGGTGAATTTATTTTGTTGTGAACAGAGCTTGATCTATAACCTTAGTCTTAACAAACGAGGAAGGGACTTAGTTTCTAAAAGCTTGGGGTAGATAACAAATTGTTTTGTTTTGTTAACAAATATTATTTATATCTTGTCATATTCAAATGAATTTGTAATAAGTGTTATAAAAGCTGAGCTCTTCCCGAACTGAAAGTGCTAAAGCTGTCTACAGACCAAAGCGTCATGTGCCACTGGGCTTGTTTTGTTTGCAATTCATGCAAAAGCATGCCGCCGGCACATACCGCCGGTATTGGTGTGTAAGACACCATAATGTAGCCAACGAAATGAATAAATTCTGTTTGTTTTTTGACTCGTTAAAACCAGTGTGCAAGATTTTATATGATTTCATATAAAAAGTTAAAGTTATATGATAAAATTTCTTAGTTCCTAATTCGATTACTTCGGCTTTCTCAACATGTTCATCTTGACATTAACATTTTATTTTACATTTTTGACAATGCTATTGCAGCTCTCATATATTATTTTCTGTTGTTTATTTAGTTTCTATGATCTTATGTGCTTTGAAAGTACCTATTTCCAATTGGTCGGGACCCCAATTGGCTGAAGTTAGTCGTAAGATCTTCGCATCGGCGGCCTCGCTCAAACGGTTGCGAAATCTCTTACCCACATCAACCAAAATTGCGCTCGCTCAGTCACTCCTGCTCCCTATCCTAGACTACGCTGACGCCAGCTATCCCGATTTAACCCAAGTACAGCTTGATAAGCTTGAGCGGCTTCAAAATCTCAGCTTACGCTTCATTTTCGGTCTGCGAAAGTATGACCACATCACAGAGTACCGCAAAAAGCTTAAATGGTTACCCATCCGTCTTCGCCGGGACGCACACTTCCTCTCACTCCTTTATTCCATACTTTTTGTCCCAAATACACCCCGTTACCTCAAGGAACGATTTCAATACCTCCACCAAACCCATAGCCGCTCCCTCCGCTCAACACACACTCTTCAACTGCAAACTCTCCGCCCCTTCCATTCCTATAGCTCATCCTTTACCGTACGTGCCATAAAGCTGTGGAATGCCCTACCCACTTCAATTCGACAAGCTAAGTCTCTATATTCAAACATATGGTCTATGAACATTTTCTTGCCTCTACTTCAAACTGTTAGTATCAAATTAGTTTATTTACATACACCCTATATATTTATTTTATGTTTATTATATATTTATTTTATGTATCTGTCATACTTATTGTATTTATAGCTATCACTATTTGCAACACGCCACCGTCTATACTTGTTCTTTCACTTCCGGTCCATCCAAAGGTTGCCTGGAAGAGATCGCTGATAGCGATAAGGCCGCCCATTGTGCAACGTTATTTGTATTTGTCGTTTTCCTGTCCTGTGTTTCTGTTTTATTTGGTGTGCAATAAAGAGTATTCTATTCTATTCTATTTGACCTGACTAAGTTCCTTGTGATCCTAAGGTAGATCATCATCATCATCATCAGCCTATATTAGTCCACACCTGGACATAGGCCTCCCCTAATGAGCGTCATAGCGCCCTGTCTTCAGCTTGCCGCATCCAGCATCTGCCTGCAGTCTCTCGCAGATCGTCATCCCACCTGGCCGGAGGGCGTCCTACACTACGTTTGCCGAGAAGTGGTCTCCACTCAAGAACACGTTTACCCCAGCGGTTGTCGGTTCTTCGCGAGATATGGCCGGCCCACTGCCACTTCAGCTTGCTAATTCTTTGAGCTAGAGCTAAGGTAGATAATAAAATAAATTGAATTGAATTGTTGAAAAACTAAAACGCAAGGTTTTTCAAACCTTGCGTTTTAGTTTTTCAACAATTCAACTCTATTTATTTTTATGTGCTTGCTGTAACTACCTGTCATTAGGGGCTCACGTCTGGTGATGCCTTGTGTTCTTTGTTGTGCATCCTTTGTTAGTGGTTCTAAATAAATGAACAGACAAAATCATCGCTAAACTATACTTACTTGAGCCGCAGCGCCTTCCGCTTGTTAGCACTGCTAGGCGACTGGAACCCGCCAGAATGGACGTTCACGCTAGTGTCTGTCTCTGCTCCCACATATCTCTCGCCGAGCCTCAGAGTTAGGAGCTCAAACTTCTCCGAGTACTTTGTCACGTTGTAACTGTAATAAGATGTACCACATAAATCACTTACTACATATTATAACATATAACAAAATGGTAAGGTCAGACAGATGCGGCGAGAACTTCGCCGCGTATGTCTGACCACATGGACGAAAAAAATTCAATCATCTATGGTCTGATTGAACGCGATAGAATCCAAAACTACGAAACAGATTTTTATACGGTTTTCACCAATCTTGAAGAACTTTAAGGTGTATAATTCGTAAGAGTTTTGTGTAAATTCGCTGAAATATGACGATTATTGCTAAAGATGTCGGAAAAAAAACATGCCAAATGAGAGCTTTGCTTGCATGCACCACCTAAACCAAGTTTTGTATTACAGAATTCTTCCTCATACAAAAACGATTTAACTGCTCTGCTACGCGTGCAGAGCCTCAAATAGGCTAGCTAGTAAATCAAAAATACTTTGCACTCTGTTACTAGTTTGCAGGGTAATTTTGTGGTCTCTGTAGTCAACTTTATAATTACAGGGCAGTAATCCAAATACCAATAGTATACAATACATCCAAATACCAATAGTAATCAAAATACCAATACAACAAAGGAATATGTCAATAAGATCCCCCTTTGACCTGTTCGCTCTCAAGAGAATGCTGAGACATTTAAACATTATTCAACCCCTGCAACACCTACACAGACTTTAATTTTTGGCTGTCGAAAATATGACCCTAGCTGGGGCTCTCAAATAGCCTTCTTCAAAGGCCTGCTAATTGGTATATGTTAACTTGGGATATGAGCTACTTTTTAACACAGAAAAATGTGTGTCAAGGTGTGGTATAGATTTATACAAAACAAACTTTCTGCTTTATAATATTAGTAGGGCTAGCTTCTGATATAATAGTACCTTGATTCAACATAGCCTATGTCACTCAGGGATAATGTAGCGTCTATTAGTGAAAGAATTACCAATCCAGCAATTATTAATCATAATCTGACCAGTAGTTCCAGAGATTAGGTTCCCATTAAAAACTCATTATGATATTAATAATTAAAAGATCCTCAAGTTTAATCAACTACAATACAAGCTAAACTATGTAAAGATATTTGAGATTCAAAGCAAAATGCATATTTCATTCCCACCTATTTATAACAATGGAATCATATTGCATAGCTTGTGTTGTCATCAAAATATCATGTTAAAATGATAAAATGCTGAGCACTTGGTCATAGATAGCACATTCTTATCAGATGTAACTGTTTTCTAAAGATATAATGGAAGATACCTAAATGCATTCCATACAAGATGCATTTTAACTGCATGCTGCATGCTCCGAAGAATTGGGGTGGTGCCACCAATTCTAAGCTGGCACCAACGCACACGGCTGTAAAACACTAGACAAGAGACTCAAAACATCTAAAATACTTACTATACATCAGGATGCCTGCACTTCAATAATTCTGGCCAGGGTGTTTCAACTGCTTCAATCTCAGTGCAATTCTTCAAATCTATGGTCTTATCAGCAACACTTGTGTCCAAATCTGAATTATTCCTGGATTCTTGAGCTTCTTGATTTGTACTACATTTTGAAGCAGCTGAACTAGGCCTTGCATCACTTGGCTTTAATGTAACGTCTTCTGCATTCCTCGAAGTTTCCTCAGAGGTTAAATCAGGAATTTCGATAAATGTGACTCGTTTAGTGGGCGTTGTTGAGTTAGCTTCTTCTGATACGTTAAGTTTGGAGGTCTCAGTCTCATTAAAAAGTGGTAGGAACTTGTAGTATCTTTTGAGCATTTCTGTGACATCAGTCTTGATAATTGTGACAGAAGGCGGTGGTAGGATTCCTTGCATGTTTTCCTATTGGAATAAAAGAACAATTAGATTAAAATGTTATAAGAACAATAAGATTATACTGAGAATGATCTAACGAAAATTGCTAAGGTTATGTAATTTTGAATTAAAAGTGGATGCTTACCTCAAGTTTTTTAATTTTTCTTTTATCAAAAGCTTCATAATCTTTGAGGAAGCTCCAATAAGGCTCTGGCTCTTCAATGATCTCACAATCACCTTCATTGTCAGAAAACATGTCTGGGGATCTCACACCACTGTCAAAAGAAGCTTCATAGGATGAGTAGCTATTATCCAGATTCCATTTAGCAGAGCTTTCGTCATCATTGACTGGATTCTCTTTTTTGAGGTTACTCTCATCATATTGCGAGTCTCTAGTGTTCTCTGAAGTTTTATCCAAAATTTCGCCATCTATACTCTTGTCTTCAGTTTCACTTGTTTTCTGATCAGAGCTACTGTCGGACTTTTCAGCAATATGTACATCACTCAGGCTGTTTTCAGTTTGCTCAAAAGATGGGTTTTCAGATTTTGATTCTAGCTTCCCAAGGTTTTGAGAGGTCAATACAGAGACAGGGTCTACAATTTGGGTCAGTTTCTGCACATGTTTGATAGTGCCATTGAAAGTAAGCTCTATGTTGGGGAGCTTGAAGACACTCTCTGCGTTCCTCACGTCACGGAACAAGGGCACACTATCGACTGCATTGTTGCTATTTTCCATAGTTGAGGTTAGGAACAAAGGTGGTCTGAAACTCCCTCGTTGAGTCTCCTCGGAAGAAACGAGCAAGGAGCCAGTTTGGTACGACTTATCGGTCAGATGGCTGTTCTCTAGGGTGTTGGAGTTGTCGCAAGATTCCGCAGCGGGGGAGCTACTTTGGTAGTCTCCCTCCGCCCTGTGGTACTCGGAATCTGATAATTTGTCGGCGATGTTGTCACATGTATTCTGATTGAGTAGATTACACTCGGATTCGGGTAAATTGTGATCTAAGATATTATTTTGAGCAACTGACAAGTCAATGTTATCTTGGCTGTTTGAGTAACTGCAGTGAAAGTGGTTCGCAGACAGAAGCTGCGGTTGCTCCGGAATATTTTCTACTCTACTGTCTCCGATGTTAAAACTTCTCATGTAACGCTCATACAAAGAAAAACTATCGTTCATGGACTGACTAAGACCATTCGAATTTTCAAGGGATTCCATCACCACATTTTTTGGTAAGGGCACAGATACTGATTTTCGTTGTGTCTCATTATTCCTGTATACGTATTACAATACACTTATGACGAAATTAGAGCTAAATTTAACAAATGAGACGAATTATTCGGGCTGTAAACAACGACGCGCCGTTTTACTTCACCAACGCCATTTTTATTTTTTTACGAACTGACGGAAGTTAGCTTCGTAATCGAAAACTTCAGAAGTCTAAAGACCAATCACACTACGTACAAAAGTCACGAAGTAAGCTACAAAACGTCGATTGGATTTGATCAAATTTCACAAAACTAAAAGTGTTGCCAACGAAAACTAACAAAAGTAGTCTTGGATTATAAAACCGTATAACTCAAATATAATCTCTGTCTGTAATTGGTCCGTTACCATGACAAAAAATGCAAACAAAACAAAACAAATCGAACAAAAACAAAAGCACAGCTACAAATTTACCATGCAGCTTTCAACAGTGCAACCTGTGTTCAAGTTAGAGCTTAACCACAAGGTGTCTCCTGGTGTAGTCACCATAGCAAAGTATGATGGCACACATCCTTGCCTCACTGCTTGTGCTGGATTTGATAAGGTAGGAGGTTCCGGTCTTATCTCTTTCAGTGCCCATTTGGCAAATATGCAAGTTCAACGCGGTGCTTGTACCTACCACCGCAGCACGGCGGTAAATGGGTTACGTATTTAAATGTTTTTGTGCGATCAATAATTATTTACCTATTTTCACATCCTGCTGATAAGTATATCGTCAATCAATCATCCATCAGACTATGCAAGTCCACTGATAAACATAATATGCAAGCTGACTGGACCTGGGCAAGGTCCAGTCAGGAACTAGTCTAGGCCAGAGGGCGTTCCTAGCAGCTTAGTTTCTACCATCTTACTCAGGAATTGTTGAGCCCTCACATTTTTCCATAGTATGAAATATTTTTTTTTTTCAAAATACGAGTTCAGGTTGCCGTGAGGCTAAAAAAGCTATAGACCAGTAGGCAACCTACATAAACTTATTCTTCAGATAATCATCCACCACCCCCACGGAGGCATGGCGAGCGGCCGGGCGCAGCGCTCTCAAGCACACAGCGAAGTGTCAGAGCTGAACCTAAGCCAGGCTGTCGTGGCGCTGGCTGCGGGGCCTCTGAAGCCTGATATTAATCGGGATATGCTGCTTATTGGCTCTCCTACGCAGATCCTGGGTATGTTCACCCTAGAAAACTTCTACTGATTCTACAGCGTAGAGCGTTTTAGCTTACTATGGTTGAATAGTTAAACAAGTATTCATAAGTGAAGTGACTTTATTTCTGAGGCGGATACGAAAAGCTGCAGATAGTGATCTCGTTATCATCATCTATCTACTATAAAGACCCAATTTACCCCTAATTAGGTCCTTTTAGTAAGCTTGACGAGGTTCGTTTCACAAGGGTATTTTCTAAATGACAATCGAAGTTACGATTATTTTGAATTTGCTAATGTGTCTGCTTGCAACTGCTGGGTACTTATCCTTACTTATACTTGCCTTCCCCTCTACCTATACCTAAGTAAGTAGGCACGACATTCAAACACTATCAAATCAACTCTATTTTACAGCATACGACGTTCACGACAACACAGACCTTTTCTTCAAAGAGGCGCCTGATGGCGTCAACGCTATCATCATGGGTAGTTTCGGCAAGCACGAGTCGCTAGCCATCGTGGGAGGAAACAGTTCAGTGCTGGGACTGAACTCTGAGGGAGAAGAACTCTTCTGGACTGTCGCTAGTGGGAAGGCTTGTGCTATGATTACCCTGGACTATGATAAAGATGGGGAGAATGAGGTTAGATAAATCATCGAAAGTATTACTTAGTAAAATTATAAAGGTTAAACGTCATCAAAATTATTGCTTATTTATTTTATTGTTGTCTTGTAAATGCTCAGATTTGGTTTTTTAAATACCTAGGTATATTTAAAAAACCACCCCGCGCGTATATCTACTGGCGAAAATCTCTTCAGAGGAAGGTAAGGTGCCTAGCCTACTATAAGAGTATCTCTCATAACGGCGATATCAACGCTGCGATAATTTATCTACCGACTCGTCTTGGATGGTTGACTTTCTAGGTTTTCGAATGAGTTTTCTATGGGATAATTTGCCAGAGAGTGAGTATCTCTTACCTACCCTACCCTACCACACTTTGAAGAGATCTTGTCTGTACTTTTTATAGGAACCTATCTACCAAATAGGTACCTACCTAAGAGTTGACAATTCAAATACATTTCAGCTTATCGTGGGCTGTGACGACTCCTACATCAGAGTCCTGAAGCACAACCAGTTCATAGCCGAGTTGCCTGAGACTGGGCCAGTGACCTGCCTCACGCAGATCAACGATGTGCGGTTCGCGTACGGCCTCGCCAACGGCACTATTGGGATATACGAAGAGGGAAACAGGATGTGGAGAGTAAAGGCAAGAAAAGCTGCTTTTTAAAGTTGCCTAATTATTCATTACGGATGTAAGCGGGTTAAGTACGAACCTTATTTGTGTTGGAAGAACACCAACGTTTCATCCCTTAGCTAGGGACATCTTCAGGGTGAGTGAGGTTCTAGACGCGCGCGTTCCGCATCTCTCCGAGCACCGAGTGCTCGGAGAGATGCGGAATGCACAAATGAGGTTCGTAGTTAACCCGCTTACATCCGTAATGAATTCGTCAAACTAGGAGTTTTTATAGTAATATTGCCTAATTATGTTGAAAATCGAAGTACCTTGGTACCACAGATATATAACTACGCCTGAAAAAAGGCTGTTTTAGTGCCTGAACGAACCTAACGAAAGTCAGCCTTCGTCAGGTTCGTTCCGCGCCTTACGTAGGTAGGTAGGTAGGTACGAAGACCTGCTTAGATACTTTGAGAAGCTAGCTTTTAAATAGCCATCCATTATTTCTTATATCGTCTCCATAATGATTCAAACCTTTTCATTCAACAGTCAAAACAGAACGCACTCTCGCTCCAATGGTCCGGAGAAACCCTCGCATGCTGCTGGAGCAACGGCCGCGTGGACTGGCGCGACGGGGGCAGCTCGGGGCGCGTGCTGCGACGCGTACAGATGCGCTCCAACGCTGCGGCGATGCTGCTGGCGGATTACAGGTCTACGGGCGTGCCGGACTTAATCTGCGTGTCGGATAGGGGTGAAGGTTAGTCGCCTCTTCCCACGATGCAGGTAGGTGGTATATCTGCGGTCGACATTTTGCATCAGAACAAATTCTCATGCAAAATGTCAACCTTGCCTTAGGCGGGCAGAGGGAATATCCCTTTGCCTGCCTAACAAGCATTTTTTAGCATGACTCCATACTTAGCATAGGCAGCAATTTTTGAAAAAAATTGCTTAGTAAAACTATCAGACTTTAGGAGAAGGGCACCCTTTTTATGTTAAACCTTACAGTTTTAGGCTACGCGCCTTACCAAGAAAGCGCAGCATTCGCTACCGAGAAACTACCCTCAGAAGAAGACCGTCTAGCCATCACAGAACTGTTCAACAAGAAGCAAGCTCTCATGGTCGAGCTTCAGCATTACGAGGCGAATGCGGCGAGCAACAGCAAAGAGTCTAGTTTGGATAGCGTTAGGACCACAGCAATGCCCAGCAATACGAAGCTGCAGGTTGCTGTGTTACCATCTACAGAGGAGGTAAGAAGTTCTAGGTGGATCAAGACATAGAGCAATTGCTTAGTTAGGGTTACCCATCGAGCGCATGTGGGATTAATTATCGCGAAATCTGCCAGTCAATGGATTTTCAATGAGCCTTCTGTCTTATAATACGATAGGTACGATGCATGCGAATTAAGAGGTACCGACGAATAAATAAGTACCTATAAGTAGGTTCTTAGATAAGATGGTATTTATAATTTTCAGCCTGCATGTCCCACTGCAGGGCATAAAGTCTCCCTCCCTTTTTCCAATTTTTTTTCTGCATCGGTAGCAGACAACAGATTTTTTAAGCCACATAAGATTATGCTTGAGTACCTACTAACTGGTACACTCAATGAAAAGTTACATCGCTTTGTAGGGTTGCATCCAACTAGCAATATCAACCAACAACGATACCATCGTCCGGGCAGCACTTCTGCTAGCTGAGGGTCTGTTCGAGTCGGGTGAAACGCTGGCCCGGCACCCATCGCCGTCGAACCTACGGTCACTGCTGCATATGCCGCTGAGGCCTCCGAGAGATGTCACTGTGGATGTGCATATTAAGGTTGGTAATTTATGACGAAGAGACTATTTCTCATTGATATTTACCCTAAATAGGGTAGGGTCTACATTTAAGTTAACTATGAGAAGTTACTGTCACAGCAAGACAAGGTGGCTGAGCCTTTTCCCGGCAGTTGAGAGAATTCTCAAAATGTATGAGCCTTTGAAAACCTACTTCCTATCTAGTCCATAGGGAGCATAAGAGAAGTAATTACTTCTGATATAATGCTCCCTGATATAATGTTCAACATTAATTATTACCTTGATTTATAATAAAATATTAGATTTTTTGTTTTATTTCACTCCTTACTTTAATTGTAGAAATTCCGGACGGTTTAGAATTCCCCCCGCATTCCGGTCAAAGAGATCTTTATTAGAAAATTCGTGACGTACGGCAACCCTACCCCTAAGGCTGCTTGTCCATTGATGCGGAGGGAGGCAGGCAGCCGGTGCAGATTTATGCAATAACCAATGAAATTGCTTATCATCTTCGCTCTAATGCAATTGCCGAGTGCTTGCCTCGCTCTGCATCAATGGACAGGCAGCCTTATGATCATCATCATCATCGCGGCCTGTCATGAATCCATTTCTGGATGTAGGCCTCTTCCAAACGCCTCCACTCTAGACGGTCTTGAGCCCTCGACATCCAATCATGGCCTGCGTGTCGTCGGATGTCGTCAACCCATCTTTTTGGTGGTCTTTCCCCCGCGGTCTGGTGTGCTGTCGTGGTCTCCACTCCAGCAGTCTTCGCGTCCATCGCTCTCTATCCATTCGGGCAATATGCCCCGCCCATCTCCACTTTCGCGCTCCAATCAGTTCCACCACGTCTTTCACTTTGGTTTTGGCCCTGATCCACTCATTTGGCTTACGGTCTCGCAAGGAAATTCCGAGCTTTCCAAGCCTTATGATAAGAATCAAAAATACGCAGGGGGGGGAGGCCTATGTCCAGCAATGGAACGGTAAAGGCTCTTGATGATAATTAATGACCCCTCAACGACGTGCACTGTATTAGAGTTCGCGCCGTTAATAAGTGGGTGTACACGTAGGTACACCAACTTTAGTTAAGGGTCGTGTTTTGTACTTTATTTGAATAGAGAACTCTTGAGTAAGTAAAACCTATTGCACGGTCACACAAAACAACACTAGACGACCTCAGTGGCGCAGCGGGCGAGAGTCCGCCTGCGAAGCAAGAGGTTGCGGGTTCGATTCCCGCCTCGGAACAAATTTGTGTACGATCTGCAGAAATTTGTTTCATTGGTCTGGGTGTTTTCTATGTATAATAAAAAAAAATCTATGTATAATGTATTAAATATATCAGTTATCTAGTACCCATAACACAAGCTTTGAGTAGCTTACTTTGGGGCTAGATGGTGCTGTGTGGATTGTCTAGCATTATTTATTTATTTACACTTAAAGATCTTTCGCCAATGGTACTTAATGTAATGACTGACGTAGTAGTGTAGTGGTGCCTATAGCTATCAAAAGTTTATTCTTTGATGTTATACACTATCACAAATACCTATTATTCAAAACAAACAAGTCAAAAACTGATTGGCGAATGAAAAATTATTATGAATAAAGTGTGATATAATTACAGGCTCTCGTCGGGTATGCAGACAGTGAACAATTCCACATCTTTGAGCTCACAAAGCAACTACCAAAATTCTCAATGTACACCATTGCTTCACATTCAAATAGAAAACAAGACAGCTTTGTCACTTTTAAAATCACCGAGAGAATACAAAGAATTTGCCTATGGGTCAACCAGAATTTCTTACTGGAGCAGGATATGGAAGTAGCGAGTGAGGATACAAAGGAGCTGCATATAGCTCTGCACTGCTTGAGAGATGAATCAAGACTGACCATGGATTTTGGTAGTGATGGTCAAGTGAAAATTTCAACACATGACATCAGACTGGCTGGTGATCTGGTTCAAAGTTTGGGTGTTTATTTGAACTTGACTGATTTACAGGTATGTCTTGAATCTTACTATTTTTCTGCAGTTTAAGGGGTTTTCTAGGACAATTAAAACATTGTTTTGTACTTAAATATTTTACTTAAATTCCTAGGCCTAAATTATCAAATACAATATGAAATCTCACTGACCATACAGTTCCACAAACCCAACACATTTGACAGGATTGAAAAAGAACATGTTATTGTGTGGGGGCTCCCGTTGGCTGACAGCCTTTACAACTTCCTGGGCGATGACTCCTCCGACAACAGCAGCCGATCCAGACACTGTCCCAAACACATCGTACAACAGGGCATTGCCAATGAAGCCAGAGGAGAGATTCAGTTCTTTTACTAGCTCATCTCTCATGCGTAAGATGATTTCATAGTCAGATTTTCTCTTCGCTGGGTCAGGGTTTCTATTGTACTCATCTCTGAATCTCAGGAGTATCTTCATGATGAAGTATGAAGGGTCGCCGCGACGTAGTCTTGAACGTAGCTCCGGCTTGGACCAATCGGCGGATAATGCATTCTGGAGAGGAACATAGATCGCGCGTCGTTTTACATTGATAATAACAGTTTCCCGAGCGCTTTTCTCCGTGTCATCAGGCCCGCGCTTTACGGCTTTGTATTGAACAATTTCTTCGGAGTACTCATGGTCAACTAGGTCGGAAAACATATAACCGAACGTACCCCATACGTCACCACACAGGAATTTCTTGTTGTTGTCTCGACAGGCGTTGTTTATGCGCTCCAACTGCTCTTGCTTCAACCCGGTCGCACACACAACATCGAATTCAGTAAAAAAGCTGTCTGGAAGCTCGTCTACTGCTTTTGTCTCAGCGGTGACGTCTACCATCGGGTTCAAAGCCCTCGCTCGTTGCAATGACGCTTCCGCTCGGTTTTCGCCAACTTTATCTGGTGGAGCTAGGAACTGGGCATACAAATCGATCTCTTTTAGCTTCTCGTTGTCCAGCAGGCACACACTCTTCACACCAGACAGGATTATGTTCTTCGCTGTTTCAGCACCCAGCCCGGCAAGTCCGATGATCAACACTTTGGAAGCGCGAAGTCTTTTTTGGGATTCCAAGCCCCATAGTCGAATTTGACGATCATATTGTTCAGCTTCTGCTTCGGATAGTTCAATTTCATTGTTTTCAACCATTTTTGTCTCGATTTTCTCAGAAAAATGTAGTTCAATTCACAATCACAATACAAAATTTGACAGTTTCCCACGCCGGGCAAAATGACGCGCGGACATATTGATTTTTCTAGTGCTGTGCTGTTCAGTTTCGCTGTCCACAGTCAAGCAAAATTGTAACGGTTGGTTGCATTGTATTACCGGAAAACTGTCGGTTTTTGGGATTTATATAATCTATGGAGTGATTCTGGCGCGCATTTTAAAATACTCGCAGAACACAGACGTGTCATATAAAAAAAGGCGCACTTCTTTCTAGTAGTAGTATTAATTATTATGTCTGAAGGCACAACATCGTATTTTCATCTATGCTCGCGTTTTCTGCCAGGCCAAATACTTTGTTACACACCTACTCAAAGAGTCTTCACTCAGCTCATTATACTTATGTTTATCAGTCCGTAGCGCAGTTTCCTGATGCCGAAAAGAAGTTACGAGAGGAAATGGACAAAGCCTCCCAGATTGCCGAATCGAGATCACGACTGGCAGCAGAGACTGCTGAACGAGCGCAACTCATAACAGCATTACTGCCCGCTGCCCAAGACGCTGCTTCTTATGATTTGTACGTAAATGAAGACCCTACTTTCTATTTATTACTAGCTGCGCCCCGCGGCTTCGCCCCCGTGAAAATTTATGTTTCCAACTTATTTTTTTCTTTCATAAGTGCTCTTTAGTTACCATGTGGTTACCCAGTAGGTAACAATAGTAGGTAACACAAACATCTGCTATCGAAAATCGATCAATCTTAGGCGTCCAACAAGCTACGCCGTTAATCGGGTAGTCAGAATCATATAAATACCTACCTAAATAATACTGAACGATCCACACAGCACCATCTAGCTAGCCCCAAATTAAGCAGAGCTTGTGTTATCGTACCTACCTACTCGATAACAAATGTAAGTAGAGATAAACCTCTCTTCTTAACTCGTCTATGTACTTAGGTACCACAAAACGTGGGCGCGGGCGGCGTGCATTTGTAGAATGGTTTATCTGTACCTACTTGGTACCTAAGTACATAGACGCTTAAGTAAGTTAGGAAGAGATAAACCATTCTAAAAATGAACGCCCCTCTAAACGTTATACCTACCTACTCTCGGCGTGCGTTGTTAAGAATGGTTTATCTCTACCTGGAAATGCATTCTACATAGTTGGATAAATATTACCTTTAGACGAGTTAAGAGAAAATGAAATGAAAAACATACTTAAGTACCTATCGAATGATTACAGGAAAGAAATGCTGAACCGTTACAAAGAAGTGATAATGTTGAACGAGGAACTCCTAACGGGATGTCATATTCGCCGCGCTATGCAGGAGGATGCGGTGGTTACACTTAGGAGCTTACACACTACACTACAACAAGCGGCTCGATTAAGAAGTTAGTTTATAGTAAACTAGTTTCTGCCCGCGGCTTCGCACGCGTTGTTTCTATTGAAACGTTTAAAGGTTATTTATGTCCCATGGGAACTGATTTATGGGATAAAAAGTAGCCTATGTTTGATCCCAGGATTATAATTACCTGTATGCAAAATTTCAGCCCGATCGATTCAGTATTTTTGGCGTGAAGAGGTAACAAACATCCATCCAAACTTTCACATTTATAATATTAGTGTGATTAAACCAAACTTATCGACATAGCTCAAAGAATTAGCAAATTGAAGAGGCAGCTGGACATATCTCGCGAAGAACCGACAACCGCTGGGGTGAACGTGTTCTTGGAGACCGCCACTCGGCAAACGTAGTGTAGGACGCTCTCTGGCCAGGCGGGTGACGACCTGCGAAAGACTGTAGGCAGATGCTAAAAAATGAATGAATGAACACTTTATTGTACTAGTAATTAACATAAATAAAAATCTTATATCTAAATTAGAAATAAACACAGTACAAAAGGCGGCCTTATCGCTGGAAGCGATTTCACCCAGGCAACCTTGAGATGGAGAAAAAGAAAAGAAAAAAGCGTTGATAGTGCAGACAGTAAATAACAGAGCTTATATACCTAATACATACATATTTACAGTAAAAAATTACCTTTACTATCTTCGATTTTAATCATAATTTTACTTTTGTATAAAAAATATCCAGAGATTAGATTTTACCCCTGAGGGATTAGTCTTGTCCTGGAAAACCTAGTCAGTTTTGAGTATTTTTTTCAAAACTACAGATTATCCTACTTTTTTCAGTGGGAAAATACAGCAAATCAGCAATAGCGGCAAGTAGAAAGGCCATCAGCGACAACAACATTGAAGCTCTTATCAAAATACAACAAGTGGGAGGCGAATCTTAAAAATAATAAAGAAAAATTTCATCTTTAGAAAATTATTTATTAAAATGTTACTAACAAAGTCAGTCTTTATACTCTAGTCATAATTATGTACTATTAGATGTTTCAACAGATCAAAAATGTATTAAAAGAATAAAGATAATTACAAATATAACCGATTTTCTTCAATTTTTGCGACCCAGTGCTTCTCGGAATATTAGTATAATAAAACAAATTATTTTCAAGGCACAAACTGTTAACAATTGTTGTAGGTATTACTATTTTAAGGCTCTTTTGTACTTTTTGATTTTAAGATACAAGTTTTTTATTATTATTAACTCCAACTACAGACATTCAATTTCAATTTTATGATATCTCTTACTTTTTGCTACAACTCCTATTACAAATTCTTGAATAAATCTGCGTCTGGTTTTACACAAATTTACCAGTGTCAGCATTGTAAGATAATTACTAAATATAGCTTCGGCCCACGGCTTCGCACGGGCATTTCCTGGATTTAAATCAAGTCTGATCTGTCCCCAGGACACCAGATCTAT
Source organism: Eupithecia subumbrata (assembly GCA_949316285.1). Taxonomy (NCBI): domain Eukaryota; kingdom Metazoa; phylum Arthropoda; class Insecta; order Lepidoptera; family Geometridae; genus Eupithecia; species Eupithecia subumbrata. Next base: position 13,042,654 of record OX438630.1, on the reverse strand, counting down.
TGAGTATATACCTTCAAATCCTATACACAAGCTCTAGGCTCTGCGTCTACTTTTACTAAGTCTGATAGCTTATTTAGCTTATAATGAGCGGTCCTGCCCGCGGCTTCGGTCGCGGATTTTATGGATACAATGTTGCCTATGTCCTTCGCGAGGATACAATCTCTCTCCTATTCTAATTCAATGAAGTTCCCTCAATTGTTTGGGCGTGAAAAGGTATTATAACTGTACGACTTAATAATAATATATAGGATAAACTTCACAATTGCACAATTGCATGCGGTGCATTAGTACTTAGCTTAACACTATCATGGCCCAAGACACAGATCCCGGTGTCGCGGCGCTGGCGCGCCCCTGCGGGTCGTGGCTGGGCAGTGAAAAGTCTTTCAAAGCCTCGATCAAAGACGGCGCGTCGCCAGACTGTCGGTGTTCTACAAGTACCACTTTGGTGATTGTGCGCAGGCATTGCACGACCTTATCCCATCTTCTCCCTTCTACCATAGGACCAGCAGACGCACAGAAAAATACCACCCGTACCTGGTCGACATACCACGAACCAAAAAAAATTTTTGGTGTCGAACCAAAAAATTCTCCTCTACTTTTTTAATAAGCACGGCCAAAGTGGAATGAGCTTCCTGCGTCTGTTTTCCCGTTAGAATAATCTTGGAGTCTTCAAGTCTAGTCTAGGGTAAATAAGTTCCTTCTGGGAAAGCGTGCTCCATCTTAGGCCATATCTTCACTTACTTTAAGTGAGTTCGTGGCCAAATGCTTGACCATTAGCAATAAAAATAAAAAAAAGTGAATGCGTTAAGGATTTAATACACGGACTGTTGTCAAACGCGTACTGAATGTTTAGATTAGGTAAGTAAAAATGTATCGCATGCAAATGTGCAGTTGTGCAGTTAATGCACATCATCAGCACTAACATTCAGCAGCAGCCGCGGCTCTGACGGTTAAGGCTCCAGCGGCATCAGCCGCAGAGAAGCCAGCCTTGCGCAAATGGCTTGCGTTTGCGACGGCGGCGTTATTGTTAGGGGCGGATTTGTATCTACTGTACTACTTCACTTGTTCCTACATCTCAAGGCTTGCGTTTACTTCAGCATAGATATGCCGGTGTCCGTTTCATGATAGCATCGTAAGCGTTTGTTACTAGCTTAAGTGTAACTAGCTACTTTGCACGCTTCGCGTGTTTTTATCCATAAAAACTAGGCTATGTCCTTCGCTAGAATACAATCTCTCTTGCCTTTCATTGTGATCCATTCAGGCGTAAAACGTCACAGAGACAGAAGTATGGAGAGTTAAGATCGTTATACATTAGGTTTTCTGGTCTTTCTTTCTCAGCATAGACTCAAAATGCAGTGTAATATAAAGTTCATTTCAGCTTGAACTTTTCCGTCAGAGCGATAAATGACCAACAGCGGTCTTTCTGCATTGAAATAGAGGGCACTATGCAAACTGAGCGAGACATCTTCACCCAACATTTACATTTCATGTGTCTCTGTCTGTGTGTTACCTTCACGCCTATTGGTATGGATAGATTGGACTTAAATATTATCTTCAAAAAGTCACACACCAATCTGCCTCGTAGCATAATGCACATCATCAGCACTAACATTCAGCAGCAGCCGCGGCTCCGACGGTTTAGGCTCCATTAGCAACAGCCTCAGCGCAGCCAGGCTTGCGCAGATGGCCTGCGCTTGCGCCGGCGTCGGCGCGCGGATGTTAGGGGCGCTCTTGTACGGACGACCGTCGAGGGAGACGATGGCTGCTGCGGTGGCTAGGGCGCGTGATAGGGTTGTCTCGTCGGAGCCTGTGCGTTCTACCTGGAATGGGAATGAAAAGAAATGAAATTTGATTATTAATATAATCAATAAATTAATGGTTGCTTATGTATGACCGGGCCGTGCCCGGGGCGTGACGTGTACGTGGACCGGAAGGGGCACGGATTTGAAACGTTACATACATTTTGTATGAAGCAGTTTATATTAAACAGTGCATGATCCGTGTCCCGTCCGGGCCCGTCTACTTAAGTTCTCTTCGGCTCCGCTCCGGCCCGCCCAGGCCTCGGCCCGGCCCGGACACAGACCAGTCTAATATAAATCACTCTACTGCGTCCCTGACACAGCTTATCCATTACGAGAGACATATTATTTTGGCTGTTGTTTACCTCAGCCGCCACCGCTCTCAGCATCAGGCGCTCGGCGCGCGAGCAGTGCCGGATGGCCGTGACCGCGGCGCCCGACGCGGCCTCCCCCAGCGCACGCTGCACCTCCGCTAGGCCTGCGCCCCCGGGCCCGGCTAGTTCTAACGCGCGGGTGCAGAGCGCTAGCGCTCGGCGCGCGTCGCCAGAGACTGCGGCTACTTTTCTGTAAAAATAAAAAAAAGAATTGAGCCTTGAGTGATGGATGAGCAGCACAGATACCTACTATAGTTACTCCGTAAGCCTTGAGTCGGAATCAGAAGGCTCACGTTCAGTGGATGTTCTGTTTTTTTTCTGCGTGTAGTATTGAGACGTGCGTTGGGTACCACGTTTCTCAAAAATAGAAGGACCAACCTACGGATTCCGAGTGGCCCAAGATAAATTCGCACTCCACGATAAAATAAATAAATAAATAATGCTGGACTATTCACACAGCATTATCTAGCCCCAAGCTAAGCAGAGCTTGTGTTATGGGTGCTAGATAACTGATATACTTAATATAATACACTACATAGATAGATATTTTTTTTATAATACATAGAAAACACCCAGACCATCGGAACAAATTTCTGCAGATCGTACACAAATTTGTTCCGAGGCGGGAATCGAACCCGCAACCTCCTGCGTCGCAGGCGGACCTTCGCCCGCTGCGCCACGGAGGTCGTCAAGGTGTTCTATATCTACGTATTTTGTGAAATTAGACGCAGGGCCTAATCAAAAAGTTGAATTCGCCACAATAATCTGCAGCCATGTACCTGTGCGTGTACGGAGGGAAGGTAAGTCGCGTGAGGCCGAGACGGGAGGCCTCTCTGGCGGCCAGTTCTCAATCGGGCAAGTCCATTGTGTTGGCAAGGTTTGAAAAGACAAACACTTGGAAGAAACAAAAGCATCTAAACCATGACAGTATCGTTAATTTTTTGCCTTTCTCTTCAATTTTCATTGGATTCTAGGATAACCCATAATTTCGATTAAAAGTGCAGAAAACACATGATTCTGGAAGAAGGGAAATGTGAATAAGGTTCATTGATATTCCTATGTAGGTACGATTTGAAATTCCTCAGTAGTGTGGTTATGTGGCGGATTATCCAAAATAAACTGTAATACCTTGCAATAAGCTGCACAGCATCCGGCGTGACATTAGCCCCGGCTAACCTCGTCGCCACAATAATCTGCAGCTGTGTATGCGTGTACGGCGGGAAGGTAAGTCGCGTGAGGCCGAGGCGCGAGGCCACTCTGGCGGCCAGCGCTCGCTCGGGCAAGTCCATTGTGTTCGCGACCGCTAGGACGGTTAGGAGTGCGGTGTTGTGGGCTGCCCATTCCATGATACTGTATAGGACGTCTTGACGGCGTGTGCAGAGGGCGTCGAGCTGGAATGAAACATGTTTGCGGGTTAGTGACTGGAACAGGGAACTCAGTTGACTAATTTAACTGCCCGCAGCGTACTAGAGACAAAGTGCGTAGGATTTGTAGAGTTTTGAGTCACTCGAGTGGCTCTTTTCTAAGTTTCGTTTATTTTAAACTTACTTCTCTTAAGAATCGCCGTACAATAAATGATCTGACTTTTCTCTATAAATAATAAACGGTAAAACTGGATACAGTAACCTGATAAGTCGAATCTCTCTTACAGTTCCATATAACTCTCCTAGAAATTTCAACACCCTATTTAGAAGAACAAATCTTGGTCTCATCGCCCCTTTTACTAGAATCAGTAATGAGTGTAATCTTTTAGCACGTTATTTAACTGACATTGACCTGTTTGGTGATTCATTGCATACTTTTAAAAACAGACTTTTAAAACATTTTTCTGGTATTCTCCATGCCCCTCAGTATGTATGAATCACACTATAATATTATAAATGCGAAAGTTTGGATGGATGGATAGTTTGTTACTTCTTATAGCCAAAAATACTGAACGGATCGGGCTGAAATTAAGAGTAGATATAACTAGAGAATGAAACATAGGCTACTTGTTATCCCATATTTACCGTCTATGTATGAAGTCTGAAATAAATGTTTAATATATTATTAGATGAGAACCAAGGCGCGTGAATCACAAGAGACCGGTCGGATATATAAAGCGCGCTGGCTACGGCGCGCGCTCACTTTGCTTGCGCCTTTTGCCCTGTGCGGACGTTATTTTGTGCTCTACTTACCTAGTTATTCATTTTGTTAATTTAATTGTTAATAAATCGTTTTAGGTAACTTTGTAATTTCTTTTTTTTTAAATAAATCCGCTTCTGATTCCTAAAATCAGAAGTGGGATAAAGTGCTCATTTTCCCACTAAATTCAGTTTTTCGGTCTATTCATTTATCAAAAGAAAAAATTACATCCGCAAAGTGCGTGTTTCATAACCTCATTTTTCCACGTGTTATTTTGTTGAATTTATTTTGTGTGTTCTTTGTGTGTCTTTTGTGTATCTTTGTGTTTGTCCTACGTGTTCCAAAATGGACAGGCCATCTAGGTCACGTTCACGCGAACAGCGTTCGCGGAGTCCACGTGGGCACCGCTCTCCTCGCAGGGAATCACGAGGTCGGCGTTCGCGTAGCCTGTCGCGAGTACGTACGCCGCGTCGCAGCAGACGGCGTTCCATAATTAGTTCAGTTCGCAGCAGGTCACGACATGCATCGCGGTCTCGTGATCATGGTTCGGGTCACAGTGATGGTGAGGCTCGGAGGCACAGACGCCGCCACAGCCGTGATCGTGACAGCCACGATCGTTACCACCGTCGTAGCTATCGGAGTCGCAGCCGCTATAGCTGTGATCGTGATAGCTACGATCGTGACCACCGTCGTAGCTATCGGAGTCGGAGCCGCCGCCGTGATCGTCATAGTCACGATTCGTTGCACACCATGTTGTCTCGTATACAGGCTTTAGAGACACAGAACACTACACGGCCGCAGCCACCGCAGCCGCCGCCGCCGCCGCCGGAGGGCTCGGCCGCCCCTTCTTTTGGTAACGGTACTGAGCAGATAGTGGAAGCTATCCAGTCGCTCAAATCCGTAAGTAGTCGCAGTTATTACGTTTCCAATTTCGACCCCAGTATACATGACGTCGATGCTTGGTTTGACGAGGTAGATAGGGCTAGGTTAAGCAATCGATGGGATGATCACGAATGTCTGTGTCGTGTCGGAAATTGTTTGAAAGGTGACGCGAAGTCATGGCTAGACATGTGGGTTACTGACGATCGTTCATGGTCAAATTTTAAAAGAGATTTTAGATGTTTGTGTGTCAAAAAGATCGACGTAGCCAACATCTTGTACGAAGTGATGTCAACCGATTCAAACAAGTTCCGCACGTACGCTGAATACGCCCGTCAGTGTTTACTACGTCTTCGAATCGTAAAAGGTCTTAGCGAAGATCTTATTACGGCCATAGTTTTACGCGGTATCAAGGACCCACACGTCAAAGCTGCCACGACCAACGCCAACCTCTCGCCAAATGATTTGGTGAACTACCTTTCGACGTTTTCTAAGCCCGAGGAGACGACGGTCAAGGATATAGGTATGGCACGTCGCCCAACAGGTCACAACAACGGCAACAGGGTCGCCGCCAGTAACAAACCACCTCCTAGGCATTTAAAGGCACAGTCTGGTAAGTGTTTTTCATGTGGCGAGACCGGACACCAGAAAGCTAACTGTCCCAAGGTATCCAAGTCTTCCAATGCAGGTACGCCGGACCAAACCAAGCCAACCGCAGGCGAGACTTCGGCGGAAATAACGTGCGCTTACTGTAAAAAGGTGGGTCATCACATCAGCAAGTGCCGTGCTAGGCAACGCTCCGATCAACGTAATAAGAGTAACGTTAACTTTTGCTCAAAGCCTGTTACTACTCGCCAAGATATTGTGGTAGGCGTGATCGAAGGTATACCTGTAGATATCTTGATAGACAGTGGCGCTATAGACGTTTCACTCATTTCGTCATCAATTGTGAACCACTTTTCCTGTCAACAAAAATCGACAAACCGCTTAATAAAGGGCATAGGTCATTCCCTTACTAGAGTAGATAGCTATGTCACCCTCGTTGTCGAATTGCAAGACATAACCTTGGAGGTCGATTTACTTGTAGTGCCTAAGGAATGCATGTACACAGCCCCTATCATCATAGGTACGGATGTGCTCAACCGCGAAGGTGTGACGTTTGTGAGAACAAAAAATTCCCAGCGTATCATGCATGATCCTAAGTTCTCGACAGTGTCGGCTGTGAACGCGAGCGAGCGGCCTCCGATGAAGACGGCTGTAACCGGCCGTGACTTGGAGGAGCTGACAGGTATTTTGGACGAGTACGCAGACTTTATGATTACGGGTACAGCTACTTCCACCGTCACCACAGGTAAAATGCATATTCGGGTAAATAGCGACAACCCGATATATTATCGCCCGTATAAGATGTCGTTTGATGAGAAGATCAAGGTACGTACCATTATTCAGGATCTACTTTCCAAGGGTATTATCCGTGAATCAGAGTCCCCCTATTCGAGTCCCATCCTTTTAGTAAAGAAGAAGGATGGGTCTGACCGCATGTGCGTCGATTTTCGCGCCCTCAATCGCATCACGGTCAAGGATCGATACCCGCTACCCTTAATCGACGACCACATCGATCGCCTAGGGCAAAGTAAGTACTTTTCGACATTAGACATGGCGACTGGCTTTCATCAGATCTGCATAGATGAAGCCTCCATTCCTCTCACAGGGTTTGTCACCTCAGAGTCTCACTATGAATGGCTCAAAATGCCGTATGGGCTAGCTAATGCACCCATAGTATACCAGCGGATCATTAGTAAGACTTTACAGGATTTAATCTCGGAGGGAAAGGTTTTGGTGTATATCGACGATTGTTTGATACTAACTTCCTCAGTTTCAGAAGGCTTAGAGACTTTGCGTAAAGTACTTTCAACTTTGACTGGAGCAGGTTTTTCTATAAATCTAAAGAAATGCTCGTTTTTATGCACCGAAATCGAGTACCTAGGACGAGTGATCTCCAATGGTGAAGTACGACCCGCCCCAGGTAAGATTCAGGCGTTAGTCGATTCAGCTATCCCTCAAAATATTAAACAGGTGAGGCAGTTCCTCGGCTTGGCGGGATACTTTCGTAAGTATATTCCCAGCTACTCGACAAAAACGGCTTGTATTGCGCGGTTGACCGCTAAGGGCGTAACATTTTGCTGGGGTAGTGAACAGGAGGGTGTACGACAGGATATAATTAAAACACTCACTAACGCGCCTGTATTAGCTATATTTGATCCGAAGTTGCCTACCGAAGTACACACAGACGCCAGTAGTCTCGGTTATGGTGCTGTTTTACACCAGGTTCATGGGGATGGTAGTCGGCGTGTAGTCGCCTACTACAGTCAGGTTACAAAAGGGGCGGAACCAAAGTACCATTCCTATGAGCTAGAAACTTTGGCGGTAGTGAAGGCTCTGAAACATTTCAGACACTATTTGATAGGCATACAGTTTACAGTAGTTACCGATTGTAACGCCTTAAAGGCGACTCAAAACAAAAGAGATCTGTTACCGCGTGTGGCAAGATGGTGGATCTTTTTACAGGATTACAATTTTCAGATTAATTACAGAAAGGGCGCCATGTTGTCACACGCGGACTATCTTAGTCGTAACCCTTGCCATGTTAATAACATTGAACGCCCTCGGAACTGGGCACAAGTAGCACAAGCAGGTGACGAGGAGACTCAAACCATGATCCAGTCTTTGGAACAGGGTCAACTGGACCCTACAAGGTACGTAAAACAAAATGACATCCTTTATTACCGATATACACCAACAGGTGAGGAATCGCGGCTATTGTGCTACATTCCAAAGGGACATCGTTTGAGCCTCCTCCGAATCTTTCACGATGAACATAGCCATATAAGTTCGGATAAGGTAATTGACCTAATCTTAAGACATTTTTGGTTTCCTGGCCTTAGAACTTTTGTTGTAAAATATATTGCTCATTGTCTGACATGTATCGCACACAAGCGTGTACCTCGTGCACCTTTGCAACCCATTACATCTTGGGAAAAGCCCGACATACCATTCGATACTCTTCATGTTGACGTTTTGGGGCCTCTCCCCCTGTCAAAGGGCTACAAGTTTGTCATGCTTGTGGTCGATGCATTCACGAAATATTGTCTGCTGTGTCCGATATTAAATCAAGATGTGTACGAACTTAAACGTGTGTTTAAGCAAGTTATATCGTTGTTTGGTACACCTAAGTTAGTTGTATCGGATAGGGGACGCATGTTCGAGTCGGCGAACTTCACTTCGTGGATGCAGCTGCTGGGAGTAGATGTGCATCGTATTACACCCGAGATGCACCACGCTAACGGTCAGGTAGAGCGCTACGTTCGCACAGTCTTAAATATGTTACGAATTGCTGCTAATCACCGAAAGGGCGAGTGGGCGGATGAGGTTTGGCAACTTCAACTCATAATAAATCTCACTAAACAGAAAACAACTCGGACCTCAGCTCTTAACCTCTTGGTTGGCCACGAGAGTGCTACACCGGCAATACGCGCACTGGTAAGAGACGTTTCTGTAAACTCTGATACGGGTAATCGCGAGTCAAGGCGGGAGATGCTTAGACAAAGGACAGCCGAACGGTTGACAAGGAACCAGGCTCAGCAGGACGCTACAGTTAATAGGGACAGACACGCTCCACGAGTATTTCATGAAAATGACATGGTCTTTGTCATCAAGTATTCCCAGTCTAAGGGAAAGTTGGATCCTGGTATGCGTGGACCCTACCGTGTGACCAGGGTACTTAGTAACGGTCGTTACGAGTTAAAACTGATGGCTGGGTCGTATGGAAAGACAACATATGCTGCCGCCCAGTTCATGGTACCCTGGAGGGGCGAGTGGACCCCTGAGACATGTGCTGCTTTCTTTGAAGGTGAGCTCAAAGTGTTGGTGCGCCGCAGCAGTCTTGTACTTGTTTTACCAGTAGCAACTGCAGGCATGTGGCTTTCCTAGGCCTATGGTACAGTGTGAAATCTTTTCGGTATGCAACCTAAGTGCCCTCCGGGGTGAGCCTATGCCGAAGAGTCACTGAGAGGTATTCAGTTACCTGGGTACTCAGTGTGAAATCTTTTCGGTATGCAACCTAATTGCCCTCCGGGGTGAGCCTATGCCGAAGAGTCACTGAGAGGTATTCAGTTACCTGGGTACTCAGTGTGAAATCTTTTCGGTATGCAACCTAATTGCCCTCCGGGGTGAGCCTATGCCGAAGAGTCACTGAGAGGTATTCAGTTACCTGGGTACTCAGTGTGAAATCTTTTCGGTATGCAACCTAATTGCCCTCCGGGGTGAGCCTATGCCGAAGAGTCACTGAGAGGTATTCAGTTACCTGGGTGCTCAGTGCGAAATCTTTTCGGTACGCGACCTAATTGCCCTTAGGGGTGAGCCTATGTCGAAAAGTCACTGAGAGGTATTCAGTTACCTGGGTGCTCAGTGTTATTTACTCGTTTTGCATGCATGTTTGGGTCGACCCTATCTTTTGTTAAATCAGTCTCTATTGGTTTGTGTTCCTTAAGGATCATAAATTGATGAGATCATGACTAATTCACTGTAGTGATCTTGAATGCTAACTTGAGCTAACATTACTTAACACGATCTAACCTTGTCGGGTTCAGTTTGGTACCCAATATCACTTTTGTAATCCGTTAATCAACTTGCAGATACTGCCGATGATCCTGATTGCCCTAGTAACGATGATAACTCACCAGAGTTTGAGACAGACCAACCAGAACCTCCAAGAAGTGACAACACCAGTGGACCTGCATCGTGCCCTAGATCCATGCCGCTTTTGGACACTGATGAACCCGGACCATCTTCAAGATCTATGCCAGTGTTAGATGATGAAGAAGAACCTGGACGTGACTCCAGGGTATCAGGAGAAGCCGTATTAGATGAGAACCAAGGCGCGTGAATCACAAGAGACCGGTCGGATATATAAAGCGCGCTGGCTACGGCGCGCGCTCACTTTGCTTGCGCCTTTTGCCCTGTGCGGACGTTATTTTGTGCTCTACTTACCTAGTTATTCATTTTGTTAATTTAATTGTTAATAAATCGTTTTAGGTAACTTTGTAATTTCTTTTTTTTTAAATAAATCCGCTTCTGATTCCTAAAAATATATTATAAATCAGTCTCCATAGTGATAGAAATAACCTTTGAACGATTCCATAGATACAATGTGTGCGAAGATACGGGCAGAAAATAATAGGTAGGTGATGAAATTCGGATTTAGATTTGATTATTTAGTAACTAAAGAAGATTTTTTGATAATTACCTCGTCAACTAATAATACTGTAGGCGTCCTCCTAGGTCCAGGGTTTGTGAACCTTTTCTCCAGTAAAGAACAGGCTTGCTCCCATACAACTGATTTACCTGGAAAGATGATATTTCATTTTTCGGATCAGAATATGAATTAAAAACATTTGTTGGGTATCTTTTACCCATCGTTTTGACGATTTTTTTGTATCAAATGTTATGATCTGTACACAGTTTGAACAATAAATGATTCTTATTCTGAAAATGACACTAGTTAAATTATCGCCATCGTCTGCTAGTTATAACGATGCCAACAAAACGCCAGAGCGTTATTTTCATCTTTCTACTATTGACGACCTCTGTGGCGCAGCGGGCGAAGATCCGCCTGCGACGCAGGAGGTTGCGGGTTCGATTCCCGCCTCGGGACGAATATTTGCACGATCTGCAGATATTTGTTCAGGGTGTTCTGGATGTTTTTCTATGTATAATAAATATCTATCTTTGTAGTGTATTGTATTATGTATATCAGTTATCTAGTACCCATAACGCAAGATCTGCTTAGCTTGGGGTTAGATAATGCCGTGTGAATTGTCCAGCATTATTTATTTATTTACTATAGGATAGTATATTATAAAAGCGAAAGATTGTGCCGTTGTGAAGATGTTTGGCCGAAACTACTGAATGGATCGGGCTGAAATTTTGCACACGTAAAGTTCTGGACCCGAAATGTCAAATAGGCACTTTCAATTACAAAAAACGCGTGCGAAGCCGCGGGCAGAAGGTAGTCTTCCATAAACGCCTTTTTTAAAGACTCTTGATGGTCACAATGGATATGAGTTTGTGGCAAGTCAAATAATATCACGTAGGTAATTTTTTTCCGCGAAGTTTAGCAGTTCCTTCTTACGGTTCTTCGTTTCAAGTCGGCGCGAGATAATCTTGATCTTTAAGTAAGTATTTTACCGTTGTATTTTGTCACTGTGACTCTAGACTACGTTCTTAGAAGTCTTAAATGCAATGCAATCAAGCACACGAGTTTTTCAATGTAAATAGGTAGGTTCCATCCTACCTATTTTGACGACGACATTTAAAAACGCGTTTTGAAAAATGTCACGTGAGATTATGGGAGGGGTCGAACAAAATCTCACGACACCTCACCAAAGGGAGACGGAGGGGTCGAAAAATCGCCAAACTCACCCCACGTAATTACTGGATGTCCCCGAACCACAAAACACTCAAGTGTGCGTAGGTTTTTAAATAAACGCATTTAGACTCAAAAGTTGTTCCTTCATCCATAAAAGTGAGTCTTACCAGTAAGCTGCTTATAAATCTGCACATAAGCCTGCCTGGGCTCGGCTATCCGCATGCCGTTGACCTCGACCAGCTGGAACTCAGGCAGATCCACCTCCTCCTTCAGGATACCCAGGGCTGAGCAGACGGTGGCGGTCTTACCGGTGCCTGGGACACCTGATATGTACATGCATCTGGAATAAGTTGGTTTTTGTATTTAAAGTACTAGTAAGTAGAATTAAGAACGTAATTGCAATGGGGCGATTAATAAACTTTTAATTTTCCGTTTGTATTCTGCTACTTAGACAATCTGATTATCAAATCCAGTCTGTGCTGATTAACATATTCACTGCCCAGCGTCACGAGGCACTGCAGATGGACCATGAACATCTTGTGGCCATAAAAGTGTTAACATAGTAACAGAAACATTATAACATAAAAAGAAAAGCTACTGGTTTCAGGCAGTAGCTTTTCTTTTTACGTTATATTTTATTTTATACTAGCTGTACCCGCGACTTCGTTCGCGATTGCCTTACCGGCCAACTAATTAAGTTCACATTTAACCATAGTCTCTCATATTATGAAACGCCGCCGTGAAAAAAATCGTGTAGGTTCTACGGGAGATAGCATGTTGTCATCTTCAATCCCATTCTTTATCTTCACGACTTTTAGCTACGACTCGGCCAGCGTCAGTGTTAAGAAGTGTCATACTCTTTTCAATTCTTACTCATGGTTCCGTTCAGCTGGGGCCCTATTCTGCTATACTAATCGCTTCACTATGACAGGGGTATCGACACAGAATGACACGTTTTGGTATTCCACCTCAGATGAAAGAAATTATGATGAATGCAGATGGAGAGACGCGCTTCAAGTTTGAAACTATTAATTTATCTCGCACGCACTATCTGGAGTTTTAATAATCTAAGGATTCTACGTGATGATTCTGCGACGATTGCACTGTCATACTGAAGCAATTGTATTGCAGAATTGGGCTCCTGATCCATTTGACTGGACCACCGTAATTTTTTTTTCGTTAGTAGGTAGGTACAGTTGGCTGTGTACCACAGTAAAAAATATTTTTCTGTGGTCCAGTTAGTTTAATTGGACCACTTACTCCAACCAAACATCGGTAGTACAGATAACCGGACCAGCTTAACCACCATATGTCATGTAAGGTAGGAACCTAACTTATTTTTCCAAGACGCACCACCTTAGTAGGTAGGAAATTTTGTATTGTATTGTATTGTATTGTAGGAACCTAACTAATGGGTGCGTCTTGGAAAAATTAGATAGGAACTTACCTACCCTTTATCTACAATTTTTTTTCTTCAATCTACAGATTATTTCATCAGTCTACTGATTTTCTACTCGACTTTCTATTGATTTAGTCAAATTCGATTTTGCAACACTGTTTCTAACAAAAAGAATGCATGATATCGGACGACGCGTAGACCCCTCGGGTTGCGCGGTTTAAGAATTCTACTTTTTCCTCTCTCCCAGGGGAACCTTACTGAATTCCAGGATAAAATGTATTTCCATGTCCTTCCTTGTAGTATGAACTCAAAACATGCCAAGTTTCATTCCAACTCATTACCTATGTAGTTTCGGCGTGATGCGCGGTGAAGGAATTTGACTATCATCCCCTCTGCCAGAGGAACCTTACTGAATTCCGGGATAAAATGTATCTTTCCTCATAGTACGAACTTAAATCATGCCGAGTTGCATTCGAATTCATTAAGTAGTTCCGTCGTGATGCGTGGTTAAAGAATTTTATTTTCATCCTCTTTCCCAGGGGAACCTTACTGAATTCCAGGATACAATGTATCCCATGTCCTTCCTTGAACTCAAATCGTACCAATTCAGTCCAACTCATTCAGTAGTATCGGCGTGATGCGCGGTGAAGGAATTTTACTTACATCCCTTCTCCCAGGGGAACCTTACTAAATTCTGGGATAAAATGTATCTTTCCTCGTAGTATGAAATCAAATTATACCGAGTTCCATTCGAATTCATTCAGTTGTTCCGTCGTGATGCGCGGTTAAAGAATTTTACTTTCATCCTCTCTCCCAGGGGAACATTACTGAATTCCGGGATGAAATGTATCCCATGACCTTCCTTGTAGTATGAAATCAAATCGTGCTGGGTTTCATTCCCACTCATTCAGCACTTTCGGCGTCATGCGCGGTAAAGAAATTTTACTTTCATCCCCTCTCCCAGGGGAACCTGACTGAAATCCGGGATAAAAAGTATCCTATGTCCTTCCTCGTAGTATGACCTAAAATCGTGCCGAGTTTCATTTCGATACCTTCAGTAGTTTCGACGTGATGCGCGTTTAAGAAACAGACAGACAGACAGACAGACAGACAGACAGACAGACAGACAGACAGACAGACAGACAGACATGAATGAAAAAAATTACAGTTTTGGCTTCAGTATCGATAGTAGAGTGTCCTCCAAAAAAAATTTTCTAAATATCTTCAATGTACAGAATTGGACCGGTTACAGTTTTATTATAAGTATAGATTTTATGTATTTATTTATGTAATTAGAACGGCTTTAGGCCAATTATTCTAATACAGTAGGTTTTAAAATTAAATATTAGTGTAGTTAGTGCTAGAAATAGTTACATACCATGTCAAATAATAAACAATAATCAATCACAATTAAATTATCATAAGAAAGTTATAATTTTGTGTGTAGTGAGCAATGTCGGCAGAGACAAATAGATGTAGTAGCAGCAGTTTCTTGTAGCAACAAATAAACTATAGGAAAAGGTCAAGTGTGCATGGTGTTCTGCATGATGTTCAAGAGTACGCATTATAACGCACACTGCTAAACGCATTAAGCCTCTCCCTAAAGAAGGTGTGCAATTCCTATTAGTGTTATTTAATTGTAACTATAGTTATTAACTAATGTTAATAATAATTATATTATTGTATGTCCGAAAGGATAAACTGTTGAACAATTTAAAAGTAGTTCTTAAGACCAACTATGTTGACAGTTTGAACAATAAATAATTCTTATTCTTATTTCCAGACAGATGCAGCCTGTGTTGGCGGCCAGTATAGATAGATTTAAGCTGGCACGATCCCTTTTTCAATCCTTTTTCAAAATCGCGCCATTTTTTAACAAATTATCGGAGAAGCTTTAAGGTAGCTGTTACTTTTTAACCCCCGACGCGAAAAGAGAGGGGTGCTATATGTTATACGTGTCTGTCTGTGTATCTGTCTGTGGTATCGTAGCTCCCAAACGGATGAACCAATTTTCGTTTAGTTTTTTTGTGTCATAGATAATTTTATCCGGAGTGTTCTTAGCCATGTTTCATGAAAATCTGTTGAGGAGTTTATTAAAATTTTTAATTTTGATCTTGTGTACTTTGAGTGTTACTTTTGGGTCATTTTAGAATAACTTAACAATACAATACAATACAATATTGTATATACTATTATTTGATCTATCCTGTTCAAAATAACATAAGGGATCTAAAGTTTTTGTTTTTATAGTGCGTAAGCCTCACACTCTGGCAAATTTCTTAACATAAGGGATCCTTTAACTTACCCACTGACTCCATCTAAGAGTTTATTTCTAACAAATGATAGAATTTCATCCATTTGACTCTCTCTGCCAGGCAGGGTCTTGTTGTCTTTGGTGTAATCTATAGAACAAGTAAAAGATATTTATAATAAGTATCATGATAATTACAAATTACAAATTATTACAAATTATTTATTGAAAAAACAAGACTACAACATTACAGAATTTATCTAAAGCGTTATGTCTAGTACATGGGATAAATAAACAATCTTAATATTAGAAAATAATTCACATAAACAAACAATAAAATACATATGCAGTACACACACAAGTATAATCTAAAAACACAACAAAAATTAATAAGAAATGGTAAAAATCATCAAACGTTATGCTTAAATTATCATAAGTAATAAAATTGTTAGAAAAAATACATTTTATACGCTCTCACAAAACTGTAGGCACACTCTTTCAATCATCTCCCAGCCATCCGCAAACACATCTAACTGAGGGTGGTTGGTGATGAGCGCGTTGAGATTGCGCTGAGCGCGGATGATGGGAGACTGCTGACGATGCAGAGTGCGAGCACGAAGGGGCTCGAAAAGACGTACACGGCCTGGGCGGAATCGCGCGCGATTTTGTGGGACGCAGAGCCTGCTTCCTTCGGTCAACAGAGTAGGGCAATCAGTCGTACCACGCAAAATACGGCAGAGACTTAGGAGCTGGTCATTTAGGCGCCTGGTTTCTAAGGAGTTGAAACCTAGTGTACCCTGTAGATACTTGGTAGGATACATGAAAGGATGATACCCATGACATTTTTTGTACAAGAATCTAAGGAATCTCTTTTGTACCTTTTCTATCATAAGCGAATAAGTTACTTCGTACGGGTTCCATACGCATGCACTAGCCTCAACCTTTGAACGGATTAGTGATGTGTATAAAGTTCTTATGGCGGTTATATTAGTGAAGTCTTTACAGGTGCGGGACACAAAACCTAGTCTTTTGAAACACGTGACAGCTAGCGAGCGCATATGGTTATGAAAATTAAGTTGTGGGTCAAATTCGACACCGAGATCTTTTACTGAGGAACACCTAGTGATATTTTCACCGCAGAGATGGTAGTTGGTGATTAGACTTTGAGAGGACCGAGTAAAAGTCATCACTTGGCATTTAGAAATGTTGAAACGTAGATGGTTCGAGTCACTCCACGCTTGAATAGTATTAAGGTCATTCTGCAAGTCATCACAGTCTTTTTGAGATTTAATCTCTGCAAAAATCTTAACATCATCAGCATAGACGAGGCAATTGGTTTTATTGAGACCGCTGGCTAAGTCATCTATCATGATCGTAAAAAGAAGGGGTCCAAGCGATGATCCTTGACTCACACCAGATTGAGTGTGGTAGGCGGGTGAATCAAAGCAACCAATGCGCACAAATTGTTTTCGGTTGCTCAGGTAGTTAGCGAAAAATCGTAATAAGCCTGGTGCTACTCCATAGGAGCTCATCTTTGCAAGAAGAACATCGTTGTCCACCTGGTCAAATGCTTTTTTAAAATCGAGATAGATGACATCCACCTGAGAACTTTCATCTAGCTTTTTCGAAACGTAATTTACGAGCGTTAATAGGTTCGTGTTTACAGATCTACCTTTTCGGAAAGCATGCTGAGTGTCACTTAGGAATGGTGATATTTGTTTAAAAATTCTGGTGTGTAAAATGCTTTCGAACAATTTAGCTAATGAAGATAGTATTGCTATGGGACGGTAATTTTCTACAAGGGATTTATCAGCCGATTTAGGAATAGGTGTTACACGCGATGTCTTCCACCGTGTTGGGTAAATTCCAGTTTTTAGTGATATATTGAAAATATGTGTTATAGGTACTGATAGTTCTGATTTAAATGCTTTAATGATGTACGATGGAACATTATCTGGCCCTATGGCACACTTGGACTTCATTTTGTTTATGTGGAACTCTACTTCAGATATGGAGATATCTAGGATGTTTATAATACAATTGTTACCAACTCTACTAGTGATGTTCTCTGTGTGTAGACTAGGTACATCTTGTAGGAAAACGCTGCTAAAATAATCCGCATAGGCTTTTGCAGCATTAGGCCCACTATATGTATTCTCCTGGTAGGTCACTGAAGGTTCAAAACCGCCTTTAGTTTTTAAGTTAGAAATGTGGTTCCAAAAAGCCCTCGGATTTGAACTTAGGTCATTTTGAATCCTTGATATGTAATCATTATAGGCCCCTGAAATATTTAACTTAATATAAGATCTTATTGCTCTATAAAAACTGTAAATATGCGGATCCTTACTTGTTTTCCATATCTTATGAAGTAAATGTTTTAGTCTAATGTCAGTTATTATTTCTTTAGTATACCAGGTTGGATACCTTCTGGCAGGTGTTGAGCGGCGTACCTTCTTTGGGATACAGTGGTTAAAACTACTATACAACAGATTATAAAATATGTCAACCGCTTCGTCAACCTGTGACTGTGCTAGGACATCATCCCAGGACGTATTTATAAGATGGTCATAGAGAGAGTCAAAATCTGCCTTACCAAAGTTCCAGTCTGTTTCAGTTTCGATGTTACTGGCCTCCATTTTCTTACTTTCGCGTAGTCTATTGCAGCTTATAGTAACATCCAACGGTGGATGGTAATTATCTGCACGTTGCACCAAGCCATCCTCAGCTACACTAACACTCACGTCTTGCACACTCGCACTAATCAATACTACATCTAACTTACTACCAAGTATATTAAAAATATTGTTATGTTCTATGAGATCGCAATACTGTAGGAAAAAACACATATAATTATTTATATTTAAACTTGCACTTTTTAAGTTGAGATCACCTAAGATAATGATGGGGGAATTACGAATATTATCAATGTTACTTTCTACTTGACAGAAACATGACATATATTCATCGTCTTTGGCACTGGGTTTTATGTAAATTACACATACGTAGTATACACGACCAAGATAGTTAATTGAAGCCCACAAATCTTCTCCAGCTGGTGTCTCGAGGTCTTGCCTTCTGATAAGATCTAGCCCTGGACGAGTAGCTAACAATACTCCGCCTCCGCCAGAAGTTCGGTCTCGTCTCAGCAAGTTCCATCCATAAGGGGTCACTTCAGCATCATTTATCGCAGTATCCAAATTGGTCTCTGAGACCGCGATTATATCTGATTCTGATAGGATGATATTTTGCCTCCAGTAATTGAGTTTCGTTCTAAGACCTCTGACGTTCTGATAGATGGCATGGAGCGTGTACTTACAGGTGTTACTTTGATATGGTGGTTGATTTGTCAGCGTTACCCTTCTCGATGATATCCTGGCCGGGGGTGTTGGGTCGTCTGTTATTGAATGTAGCACGCCCGGCTCCTCTGGGAAACCATTCCCGTACCTCCGTACCCTCGGGCCATGATTCAGGTTGCATGAATAGCTGGAAAAGACTCTCCGGGACTGTAACAGTAAAAGACGCATAGCGCTCGTGCCTCAGTTTAAGCTTTAGAACTTCAAAACCCGTCTTCGCGCTTATACTTTCCATGTGCGATAGTATGGCCCCTGGCAGCGTATCAGGCTTAAAGAAACACGTATGCAGCTTTTTTGTCCTCTCAACCGTCTGAAGTTGGTCTTGTTGCCTCCTTCCCATTACGACTTCCTGTCTGAAACGCTTTGATTTACGGCTACGGTATATTTGCCAATCGTTGTCCTCATCGTTTGGGTTTTGGAATTGGGAAGTGGTCATGTTCCACATCTCGGTACTTACTTCCTGGGTATGATCTGCAGTTGCGAGATTCACAATTGGGCCACTGGTCTTTTCTATATCATTTCGAGTTTGATGTGTGAAAATTCGCTTTCGTGGTTTTACAGGAATACCTGTCTCAGACACCATTGCGTAGGTTTTTTGTGCAGCCCTTGTTTGTCCGAGCTGGCCGTGGATGGTAGAAGTCGTAGTAGTAGAACAAGGCGTAGGAGAAATTTCCAGATGCTTTATTCGTTTTTCTACCGATTCTAGCTTTAGGTTAGCAGTAGCTATTTCTTTTTGCAGTTTTAGTTTTCCTGCTAACATTTCTCTCGCTTGCTCTTTGTTAGATTCTATCATTGACTTGAGTACACTGTATTCGTCTGTAATACTCTCCACTGAGCCAAAATGACCGTCAACGTCTGTTCTTAAGCCGTCAAACTTGCTGTTTAATTCAGTAACATCGATCTTTAACTCAGTAACAAGTTTTGCAATAAGGTCCAATTTTGCATCATGGCCCTTCATTTGGTTCGTCATTGTGGCACGGAGATCTTTGATTTCTAAGAACATAGCATTGATAGAGGTATGATCGTCATTAGACAAGCTATTACTCAGGGTTGGTGATAATACCCTCGACTTTCCAGTTTTTTTTCGAAACGTAACATTTAAATGACGTGGAGAGAAACTAGAGCGACTGATTGATGTTTCAGTCTCATGCAGGCTGTTTTGAAGTACTGGTCTCGTGGTGGAGTTGCCTTTATTCCTGATGCATGGCCCACAGTTCCAGTCCGCTTTCCTTTGAGCTGATAAATAGCAATAGTGGCTATCAGTTACTGTTGAGCAAGTATTCAAGTGGAGTTTAATTTTACATGAAGCACAGGTCATGAAATGTTTTGTAGTAATAACTTTGGAGCATTTATTGCAGATATTTCTTGGTGGTGTTCTAATTGGCGCCATCTCTGTTTTTATTTCGGAAGTGATCACTTTTCTAAGAATTTGAGATTTAATTTGTTAATTTAATAAGCTTACGACATCTATGCGTAGGCTTTGTAACTAAGATTGAATCAGTTCTCTTGTCAGTAGCTGCACTTCGCACAGTGGTATCCCAGCAATAGTTCACCACATTGTTCCCTAGATGGTGCTACTAGTATTATATTGGTTAGCGTTTTTAACAAAAGAGATTCGATATTTAGAATGTTTCACTGTTAATTCTATTATTATTCACAATTTTATTGTTTACCACAAGATAAATCCGGTTTTTAGTCCGTACACGGCACAAAATTTTCAATAATTTGTTTTCACAGAGCGCGTACTTTGAAATGCTGCGGCGGTTATTTCAAGAAAAAACCGATTATTTAAATAACTCTTGTTAGTTTGAAAAGATATTATTCACATCACTTTTTTGTCACTTGAGCACCAGTTTGAAGTAAAAACATGTGCCAATATCAACAGAATAATATTTATTTACAATTATTTAACATGACTATCAAAACAAGAGGTGTCACCTCAAAAAGCGCCACCTCTGCGCCAGAGTAATTTTAATTTATGGAGTATCTCTATGGTGCTTTAGACGATGGATTAGGTCCCCTAAGACACAGAATGTTACTATGATCTTCCTTGCTATATGTATATTTGTAAACATTTGTTACAGTTACAGGTGGTTACAGGTTCGACAAGTGTTTTCTATCGTGTGTTATTAAGGCGCTACCCGGACCGAAAACAGCGCCACTACCTATTTCTTCTTATTATTCTTTTAAATGAAGGATTTTTCAAAAATTGATTGGCCAGTTTGTGAATCCTATCCGAAACTTTTTTTAATGCCTCTGTAAAAGTTTTATTTAGTATACTTTAAGCAGAGATGCGAAGTTGCTCGTTTTGGCCACCCTGGTGGCAAAAAAGAGCAACTTCGCATCTCTGCCTACACTATTCAATCTAAAACATGTATAGAGGCTCTAAAAAAAAGCTTATGATAGTATTCACAAAATGGTCAATCGATTTTTGAAAATTCAAACAGAATAATAATATAAAATACCTAGGCGGTGGCGCTGTTTTGGGTCGGAGTATATAGCGCCTTAAAGGCATAAATGTTCAGCAAACAGAAATGTACTTATCGAAATAATTCTGAGGACTAACAATGTTTATAACACTTTTAAATCCATCATGGTTATTAACACTAAAGTCATTTATAACGGAATATTTACCATGATTTGAGTTTTGAGCTTTCCAATATTTCGGCACAGTTTCAATATCCCGTTATAAATGACTTTAATGTTTATAACTTTAGAGATTCAAATACCTGCAACATTTTCCACAGAGTGCGCTCTATTCCGTAAAGTCGGCGTCATTTGGCTGACGATTCGTCGAGTGACGCCTCTCTTTGGCGTCGATAGTGGTGTCTTCGGGGTTGCTACTGTGGTCCGAGGCGTTCTAGGAGTTCTTGGGGTCTTCGGTGTCTTCGGTGCTGGCTTAAAATCATCATCACTTTCCGTCTCTTTCCTAGTACGCCTCGGCGTTCTTTTCACAGGTGATGTATCATATTCCATGTAACTCACAGGGTTTTTAGTTACTCTCCCTGATCTTGTTGTAGAGTTGATTTTTTCATCGTCATCAAAGAATAAAACCTTTTTAGGAGTTTCGGCAATAGTTTTTACCATAGAGGTTTTACGTTTTGGTGTTGTAGGAACTTGCTGATGAATGACCAGAGTTGGTAATTCCTCATCAGAGTTTTCTTTTAATTCCATGCTTAGTATTTCATCCAAGTTCTTTTTATTTGCTCTAGGGGTTGATTTTGACTCTGCATTCTTGCTTGTCTTAGGAGATTCTGATATTGATGTTTTGGGTGTCCTAGGAGTGTTTTTTTTTGGTGAATCCTTTTCATTCTTATCAGCGAGAATAGCTCTCTTCAGTAGGAGCTTAGTTCCATCAGTTTTGGAGACACTCCAATTCTTTTGCTCTGAAATTGAGACTCTGCTCATTCGTTTAATCAGGCTTGTTGGAGTTTTTGCAGTCTTTGGGGTAATATGTTTTGCTGGAGTGCTGAGTAATTGCATTGCTCTTCTTTCTTCCTCCATGACAGGTTCTATGACTACTTTTCGTTTAGTTAATGACATGATTCTGTAGCGACAGACATAATGGAAGGGGTTTGGGAGGAAAATCTCATCATCCTTAGTCAGTGAGAACACTATAGAGCAATTTCGGAAGAACGTTTCAATCGAGACATCTGTGTTGAATGGACGGTGGTCTTCAATTAGCTGAAACCATGGAAATTATCTAAATTATTGCGACATATCGGCCATGTGGTGCCTGCTTAGAATTTGCACCATCCTAAAGGGATATCCATCGTGGGGCAGACAGCAGCGCCTAAAATAATTTCAAATTTTTAATTCGTTGATTTGATCGTTTGTTCTTGCGATTTTGTGGAATAATAGCTGTTTCACGTTAAATATGCCACAACAATGCTATGTATATACAAAGCATAATTTTTTTGTTTATAAAAACAACAAAAAATTTCAAAAAATTAAGTATTTCTCATTCTCATAGTAACTACGCATTACTCAAAACTATAAGACCACCGACTTAATGTTGTGTGACATCACCACTTTCTTGGTCTATCGTTCTCACGGGCACGAAACAAAGTTTTGCGCGTACTCTACCTATGGATCTTCTCCAAATTTTGAGTCAGGTTACCAAATGAAAATGAAATAAAATTAGCAATTATAAAAACTTTGCATTTAAGAGATACAAAACATACAATTTTGTTCATCAAAAAATATCAAAAGAAAATGGAAAATTATTAACAACATGTAGTTTTAATCTCACAATCTCCAAAATTTGGCGGCAGGATTAGAACCCACATACATAGAGAGAGGGGGTACTTAATTGTAAAGCCCAGTTACATTGAACACACAGGTAAATTCATGCATGTTATTCTCACAACACCATAAATGATATACTATTCTCACCTCTTTCTCATAAAATTCAATAGTATCCACATTATTGAAGGTCCAGTCAGGAAGATCACTAGGTCTTGAATACCAGTGAACTTTGGCTCTGAATGGATCATTACTGTTTGTGCTGTCTTCGTATAGAGACACGATGCGGGCTGCATCACACCCAGCTTCTGTATCGGGTTCCGCAGCGTCAGCGTTCGAAATAAGAACGAAATTGCCGATCTCAGCAACTAGATTTTGAAATTGAAATTTTCTGCAAAAACATGAACATGGAGAAAAACAACCTTTGAAAAATAAAAATTGCTTAATAGTTTTATGTTATACATGTAAAATTAAGGAATATTCGTTAGCTCTAATGGAAAAATTTGTGGTTATAAAGCCCGTAGGTTAGCTTACGTGTAATGCTGAAATGAGTTTGATAAACAATTAGGATCAACTACTTTTTCACTGAGCCAAGTCACAGCTTTCGAAACTAATTTACTGCGCCTTCTCGTCATGATTTTAGTTTATGTATTTCATAAAAAATTAAAATTGTTTTGATTAAACGAATGATCGAATTAATTATCAGCTGTCTATCACTTTTCACTGTCAAAATTTCGCGCCAAAAATTATGGCCCGTGTACACACTTTGTTTTCACAGGCAATGGCCACAGAACAATTCTACTCTACGAAATTATGCGAAATTATGGCACGGTATGCGGCATGGTGGCCAACTTAAGAATTGGCACATCCACAGAGAAAGAAAAATATGACGCAAACAATGAACGACGGACACTTGACAATCATCTGACATTGACATTCCCTTCCATTCCAATCAATCAATGTCAAACACACGTGTTTGTTGCTCTCGCGAATTTATTTTGGAGTGCAAGTGCGCAAGTTTTACAGAAAAAAGTGCAGAAAATGAAGCTGAAACAGAAGAAAAATGCGAAAATAACTCTATCAGACAAAATAGCAGATGCTCTGACTCTGAAACCGCGTGCTGACATAGAGGATGACCAGGTTTTCGGTACAAAACCTAAAACGCTCTCGCGTGCTGATTTCGGCTCTTCAGACAGTGAAGATGAAGCAGCTATCAGTGATTTCCGGAAACGAAATGTTAATTTATTGAGTGATGTTAGCAAAAAATACGAGGGACAAGTTGTATCACGAAAAGACTTGGCGCAATCCGTCTCTGAAGACAGTGATGATATATCCGATGATGATGAAGAACTGCCCCAGAACGGCAAACAAAAGATAGAAGACAGCTCAGATTCAGAATCCGTAGGCCTAACGTTATCCCAATCTAAGTTAGGTTCAGAGTCTGAGATTGAATCTGATGAGGAAACCAATGATAGGATTGCTCAATTCAAGAAACAAATTCAGGCTACTGATGATGATGGGGACGATGAAAACGCTGAAAGTGATGATTACAGTATCACCCAACCTAAAAACAAGAAAACAGCTACAGATGAAAGCATTGCTAATTTTAAGAAGCAAATTCAGGCTAGCGATGAAGATGACAGTGAAGCGGAAAGTGATGATTACAGCATTAACCAATCACAGGAAAGGGATATGGATAGTGATGAGAGTGATGATGATGAAGAAGGCTATGACATCAGCCAATTGGAAGAGCCTATGTTAGAAAACTTTGAACATGTGAAGAAACAGAACATATCAGAAGAAGCAAAGAAAGGGATCTGTGTAAGAAATCAACTGCTCGTCTGGGAGGGGCTGTTAGAAATGAGGATACATCTACAGAGGTGTGTGGGCACGGCTAATCAGATGCCTCTGCCTGAGACCTACGTTAAATTGCTGAAGGAGAATGAATTTGCAGAAGAAAGCAATGCTGCTAAAGCTAATATTGCTAATGTTTTGGATAAGTAAGTACCAAAGTTTAAATTATCTGATACTGTCTGTTATTAAAAGTATAATGTTATTTACATAATTATTTATTTCAAAGCAATTTTTTGTGTGCATCAATGTCTTATTCCTTTATTTATTTCTAACATTTTTATGAACCTGTACTGTCCCAGTGCAGGTTGTAGCCCTTTTTTATCATGTACCACTCATCTCTGTTTTCCATCTCTCAATGCCAACTCTTCAATTTCAGTGTTTCTGACCTTATATTTGATATTTCAGATTATTATCTCTACAACACATCCTCTTCAAGAACTTTCCAGAAACAAAGTCTCTGTCCTCGAAGAAAAATGACAAAGACACAAAAAAAGAAAAAAAGGCAGAAAGTGATGAAGAAATTCCCAGCGACACAGATAACGAAGAAATACCCTCAGATACTGAACCTGAAGACAATGTAGAAGAAACAAAGTCCCCAGCAAAATCTGAGAAGACTGCACCAGTGAAAAAACGCAAGCTCGAAGACTACGAGTCTGAATTATCAACAACCCACAAAGTATTCAAGAACTTCAGAGACACGTCAATACAGAAGTGGAATGATAAAACCCGACTAGCCACAGCAACCAACATAAAGAACCAACCTACAAACACCATTCTACAACAGATATCGTACATTCTATCTGATAGAGAGAAACTGATCAAAAGAACACAATTAAAACGGTCTGAATATGACATAATTGGCTACAAAAAAGAACCTACAGAGCCAGAGAATAATGACCAAAATAGCGAAATTAATCCTGTGACACGAAGCAGAAAGGATGATGATGAATACATACCAGAAATATTTGACGATAGTGATTTCTACCACCAGCTATTAAGAGAGCTTATTGAATGCAAATCAGCTGATATCTCAGACCCAGTCCAACTCAGTCGCCAATGGATCGCGCTGCAGCAAATGAGGAGCAAAATGAAAAGGAAAGTTGATACTAAGGCAACTAAAGGTAGAAAAATTAAGTATGTTGTCCATAACAAACTGGTTAATTACATGGCTCCAGAGAAATGTATGAAATGGACAGATGAAAGTACAAATGAGCTGTACAGTTCCTTGTTTGGTAAAATGTTTGAACATAATAATGCAGGATTAAATGGAAATGTCGGCAATCTATTCCAATTAAAATAATTTCTTATATTATGTATTTTCTTATTCATTTCTAGTTAGCAATCAACATATAAATGTTATAATAAAGGTCAGTGTTTACTTCGTCTGACCCCCCAGGTTGAACAGATAAAAGTAATTATAGGAAATTTTGCAACATTATCTACCTAGCTGTTTTACGAAAATATTGCTGTGTTGTTGGAATTTTTCCAAGATAAACAATGTAGTTAGTAGATGGCTACCTACTTACTCTGTAGGATTTAGTTATTAGTGCAGAAAAGGTTTATGGCATTTTTCATTTCTTTTATTTGCTTAAAAAACCAACAGTTACATTAGGTTATTTAAGTACAAAGTTTACAAGTAGTTTCTTAAATACATTCCAGGTCTTTCCAAATAGAATAATTAGGTATGTTGGTCTGTTCGCGGCTTCATAAGAAATACATAAGTCATATCACGTGCAATATTAATAGAATAAGATTATTTAGCTCTATAATAAAATAACTTGATAACAATTTTGAGATTCTATGGAAAAGGAGTGAAATACTATATATATAATATAGTCTTTTGTACTTTTGTAAACGCTTAGCGCCCCATCTTCAGCTTGGATAAGGCATCCAGCATCTGCCTGCAGTCTTCGACATTCGGGCCTGCACTACGTTTGCCCAGTCGCTGTCTCTACAGTCTACTCTGGAAATCGGTTACTGCAAACAACGGTGGTCGGTTCTTCAGGAGATAATAATATCTTGTGGCCTAGCCTAGCCCGCCCACTACCACTTAAACCTGCAAATTATTTGAGTTACATCTACAAGAACAAAATAGAATTTAAATAGTTACCTATACAGAATTATGAAATACTAGCTGCATTCTTATTACCCGTTGTCCTATTGCCCGTTTACCCGTAGGAATGAAGCATCTTCCCGCGGTAAAAAGTAGCCTATGTTCATCAGGAATAATGAGCGCCTCTAATGGTAAAATAATTTTTTCAAATCTATCCAGTAGTTTCGAGGCCTATTCAATACAAACAAACAAACAATCAAATCTTTCCTCTTTATAATATTAGAATAGATTAGAAATTGGACTTACCTACTAGAATTAGGAAAAAAACGCTGATATCCTTTGTTGGGTTTTTTACCGGATCGTTGCGTTACAAATCTTATCCTCTTTTTGTGGGTGCATTTTACAAATCTTTGAAAATATCGTTGCGTTACAAATCTTATCCTTTTTGTATGTGTGCATTTTAAAAACTTTAAAAATATGCTTCACTTTCATTCATAAAGAATTGTGAAAGTTGGAATCAGATTAAGTACCTAACTCTTTGTTTAGCATCAACCCCGTGCAAAGCTCTTTCTTTAGCTTATTTCTCGCTTAAACCGCGAGAGTCCATCCATACTTACCTATGTCATTCGAAATAGTAATCATAAAACTTCGACATTTCCACAGAATACAAATACCTAACTATAGTTATAGTATGAAGAGAGAGGAGTTCTAAGTCCCTAATTTTTCAGATAAAATAGCAATAAAATCAATAAAGATTATGAATTAGGTGGATGTCGCTTCCGGGAGCGAGGGCCACGTGAGCAGAGGTGGAGATCATGTTGCAGGAGTATAGGGTGACATAGGCAAGATACGTAATGTCTGGATTTTAATAAACATACCTACCTACCTAACTTTTACCGTTGAACGGTATATCTATTGCTGTGAAACGGAAATACCTACTACGGTGATACGGTTAGTCCCTACATTGTATAACAATTTAGGTACCTACGAATTGTTCCTCGCACGCCGATTTCCCCTACGTCGATTCCTTTACGTCGATTCTTGTAAAGACGACCGCGCCTGAATTCCCTCCGTCCGCCGCGATCTCGCTTTTTTTGCGATGTACCTAGGTACAGTCGGCTGGGGCAGCGTAGAGAACATCGAAACTTTTTAAATGGTTGATTCTTTTTAATAAAAATTATGTTATTGATTATTAAATGTTACTTCAATCAGACTTAGATCAAAACAATGATTTTGATGATTTTTAGAAAAAAACATTTATAATTAGTAAACTCAATGCACCCTGCAGGGTAGTTGTATAGTAACTCATTCATAGAGATTAGAGAATTTAATTTTGAACTTAGCCTACGAAACTCTTAGCTGTCCCTCGAATTGAATGTCCCCCCGTGAAACAGTCCTGGAACTGCCTAGTGCGGGGGTCATAGCTAATCATTATAAAAATATATTATAAAGTCATTGTTTCAGATAAGTAGGATGTCTAAAATTTTTGTTTTTATAGTGCGCAAGCCCCACACTCTGGTTAATTTCTAAAAAATCAAATAATATCACAAAAAATAATTTGCAATAATTTTGCGATATTATTGTATTCTTAAAAGTTAAGCTTTAAAATATTTCTAAGAAAATAACAATCAGTACACTAAGCCTCGTATTATAAAAGCTTGCTCAGTCATCGAACTATGCTTGAGTAACGACTTTCTATACCAAAAGCGTTAATCAAGTATTGATAGATGACTGAGCATAGTTACATAACAAAGGCCTTAATGCGAAAAACAGAACTCCTATCTGCCTCAAACAGTTGTGTTGTGTGTTATCGTTGTACCATACGATGTGATAGTAGGCTTTGTTTTAGAGAAGCGTAGCTTGTCGGGGTTTTATCGAGACTTTATTATTTCCGTAATATTTCAGACTAGACTCATGTGCAGAAGACAGTTTATTGTTGTTATTTTAATATCTACCTATCTTTTCTTTGGAGAAGAGTTTCTCCAAAGAAAAAATAGGTAGTTATTAAAATAGGTAAAAGTTTAAATACATTACTTAATTCCCGCAAATTTCCTTCTATAATTTAATTAAAGAAATTTGTATAGGGTAGACCCCGTTCTTCGTAGAGGCCTACGGGTCGTAGCTTTTAACGTAGCATTATCTACGCTACGAATTTTATTAGCATGCTACAGATTCGTAGACGCTCTACGCAAACGTTTGACGTAGGCCCTCTACGAATACTTATGGTAGCATACTACGGAGGGCCTACGAAATGCCTTGTACTTATAAAAGAACTAGCTTCTGCCCGCAGCTCATCACACGTTTTTTGGAATGAAAAGCCTATATCTTATTCCATGTCTAGATCTCTATGTGTGCAAAATTTCAACCCTATCCATTCAGTAGTTTTGGCGTTATCTTCAGCCAAATATTTTCTCAACGGCACAAACTTTGGGATTTATAATATTAGTAGGATAGCGATTTTTTGTTTTAAATTATTTTTAGCCCACGACAAAAGAGATTTTAAAAAAAGTTTGAAGTGAATGTTCGACATATGCGTCTGTTTGTAGCATCATAGGATTTTATATTTAGAAAATAAATAATATTTAAATAAATAATAAATAATGCTGGACAATTCACACAGCGTTATTTAGCCCCAAGCTAAGCAGAGCTTGTGTTATGGGTACTAGATAACTGATATACTTAATAAATGTTTTAAATGTTTGAAGAAAATCTATGAATTCGTTGAAACATGGTTCAAAGTAAATATTCCGTTTTGGGGTACCTACTCCAACTTTGTAAAATTAGCCTGTTATATAAAAACTGGTGCAATTCCTCTACTTTGGTTTTTGCTTCTACTTTAGACGCTTCTAATTAGCTAAGTATTGCGGTACTTATTGCCTAATGTAAAATCGTACGTGTCACGTAGCACTTACGGACCCAGTATTTGGGCCGTCACTCCTTTCACGACTTTTCTCTAACTCTCATGGTTTCGCATTTGGCTATCCACTCCCATCTCAAAAAGCCGGCCTGAATTGGTAAACGTGCTAAACGCTCTAAGCACTATTATATCTACTCCTCAAAAGCCTATATCGGTCCACAGCTGGACGCAGGCCTCCCCCTGATAAGCACCTTATTGGTGTTTATCTCATGGGGATAATGCCCATCATCCCCACGCTGGGTCGGGGATCGCAGTTAGGTGGTAGAATTGTTCTGCAGGGGGCGCTGCTGCCCGCCCCCGGTGGATATCCCTTAGTCGCACTCTTACGACACCCGCAGGCAGTGTGGGTGAAGTGCAAATTCTAAGCCGGCACCACAGAGCATATTACTAGTATATCTACTAGGTATGCATTGTTTATTATTTACAAATTCTAAAAAGCGACGAAACTCATCGTCTATGCAACACAGATGGAATATAGGTACGCAATGGAGAGAGCACCCAGCACTTGCCAAATCAACACCTTTTCAAAATCAGCGCCATTGTTACAAAAGAAACCCTTTTCCCGAAATTCTGGGAGGATTAATTGGTAAACTTTTGACATCGAGGTCTCTCCGGTCTCTGGGATTTCTAAGAAATGATGAAAGTTTCTGAAAGTGAACTTTTATCTGCATGAAAATTAAATTGAATTTCGTGAAAATTTCTAGTATCTGAAGGCTTAATTTCGTCCGTTAACCGATAGAAAAACTCGGTTAAAAAGTAAGATTCCGCAGTCCGTTACTTTTAGAAAGAGGTAACTTAATAGAATATTTAATTCAAGTTTAGCAGCACAATAACTTGACCTGTCAGGGATTTTTACTTAAAATAGCTTTCATCCCTCAAGGATTAGGGGTGGCGCGCGCACCCTAAAAATCAACCCAACTCAACCGCCGGTATTAGTCCACTACTGGACGCAGGCCTCCTTCTGATAAGTGCCTTATTGCCCCCCCACGCTGGACATGCGGGTCGAGGATCGCAGTTTGGCGGTAGAATTGTTCTGCGGGGGGCGCTGCTGCCCGCCCCCGGTGGATATCCCTTTGTCGCCTCTTACGACACCCGCGGGAAGAGTTTGGGTGGTGCAAATTCTAAGCTGGTACCAGTCAGCGAAAAACTAATACTACTAATTTGTAATGTATGTTCTTTGTATGTTGTACATGTCTGTGTATTGTAGTACAAGCGATAAATTGTGCTGTGTACTTATAAATTAATTGTTACATTGAACTTAGCTATTGAATTAGGATGATCCTGTAATAATCTTTATTGACAAAGAAAGTTACAATCAAATAATAGAAATAAATTAGAGCTAGTATTTACAATTGAAACAATTAAGCTAACTGCAACCATATCAATACCAGTCGTCGCCTCTCTCCAAGACGCTAGCTAAATTGCCCTCTGTATGGCAATGCTGATGCGCTGCGCGAGATCTCGCTCACCAGCTCTCGGGTCACGCGTCGCTTCGACCAGGCGCTCAGATAATAATAGTTTTAAGTTGAAAATAAATACCAGATACTAGATTAGGTATTAGACTAGGTAGTAAGCACTTAGTAGAATTTTAGTTTTAGTTTTTGTGGAAATGCTTGTACTGCGGCTTGAGGCAGACCACCTGCCAATTGGTAGGACGATATCCTCGGGGTGGAAAAACGGGGGCCTATAGCCCAGCGGACTCATGATGAAAGAATTGTAGGAAAGCTGTTGAAGTTGTTTTTTTTACGGACCTATGAACAGTGCCTATGAACTAAATATATATATATAAGACTGCTGTAAGTACCTCTTTATAGAAGCCAATCTCGATGTAGAATTATTATTAGTATTATTTAACGGGTATTTATCTATCGGCTATATAAATAAACGTATTTACCTATTTAGAGTCATCCCGTGACCACGACAGTGTGTAAACCTGTTGAAACGTCGTGAAAAACTGGTAATTAAACGCGATAAATACCCGTTAAATAATACTAATAATAATGGGTTCAGATCGCGTAAGTTTGAAAATATCGATGTAGAATGTTTGTAAACAAACCACCCACACTTAACCTAAAATTCACTCCGTTGCCGCGTCTTTATAAGCAAATTACATTACTTGTCGATTTGAGATTCTTCCTTCAATAAATACTGCTTAGGTACATTTATATCTGAAACTCGACGCCAATCAAGTTAGTTTTAGTTATCGTGTCGTGGTTGGTTTACAAACATTCTACATTGAGTTTGCCTAGTGTTTAGTTGGCCAGGTGGGATGACGATCTGCGAAAGAATGCAGGCAGATGCTGGATGCGGCAAGCTGAAGACAGGGCGCTATGGCGCTCATTAGGGGAGGCCTATGTCCAGCAGTGGACTAATATAGGCTGATGATGATGAGTGTTTAGTTGGTTGTTCTAATTATTCTGAGAGATTTACCTAGATATCTTTAGTCTTAAAATAAACTAGTTCTTTCTTACAATGCCTATATTCTCTATTATTCGTTTACGACTTGCAACACTTATCATTTGACTTGACCCCCGGGCTATCTTCGCACTTACATACAATCTGTGTCCAATAACTCTACATAATTTATTTTTTGATTCACAGCAAACATCGTTAAAAAATATAATGGAGTTAATATTTTATGTTTGAACTGAAGCTTTTAGGTACCTAACCTCATAATTGTAGTGTTGGTGCGTTAGGATTTTGTTAAATTAAGCGAGGAATTAACAAAGGATGTCTCGCCTCGGGGTGAGATCATTTAGCTCAAAAATAAACGTTCCTTTTTCACGGTTATACTCCATTTCTTTTTTGTGGTTAGATACTACCCCTTTTCGTGCAGACCTTTTCTAAGTGTACATTTATTGTTGTTATGGAAATAAAGAGTTTTTGATTTGTTAGTAACTTTTTTAATCCCGAACAAGTTCAGTGTACCCGAGGGATGACCAAACTCACCGCGGGGCGTAGCTAGTTACTATATTTTTTTTTTGAACAAAACTAGCTGAATTCTTACTACCCGTTGTTCTATTAGGTACCCGTTTTCCCGTAGGAATGAAGCATTTTCCCGCGGTAAAAAGTAGTCTATGTTCATCAGGAATAATGTGGGCTTCTAATGGTAAAATAATTTTTCAAATCGGTCCAGTAGTTTCGGAGCCTATTCAATACAAACAAACAAACAATCAAATGTTTCCTCTTTATGATATTAGTATAGATTATTAGGTACCTACATACCTACTTACCTTATACCTTAATTCTGCGGAAGTGTTTAACTTTCAACTCTTTGATACTTAGATGAAAATAGAGATAGAGAAGATAGAGAAAAGAGGATAATATATCTCTATGGAATAAGGTGGATAACATTTTCCCTTATTCCCTACTAGCTACGTCCCGCGGCTTCGCTCGCAAGGACATCATACAAGTTTCAGAAAATTGCACACTTCCTAGGGGTAGTTTGAGATAAAAGCCAACAAGGCGCTTATCAGGGGAGGCCTGCATCCAGCAGTGGACTAATACAGGCTGTTGAGGTTGAGGGAGGGGTAGTTTTCTAAAATTAAAAAATACGTAATTCATTATTTACTTTATACTTAGTTAAGTTTATTTACTTATACCGAGTTTTGAATGAATAAAAATGTTCCAAAGAAACTTTACCCCCTTTTAATTTTTGAAAATTAAATTAGATGTGTTACCTATTCTAGAACCTATTTACATACCAAATTTCATCGAAATCGGTTAAGTAGTTAACACTTTTTCATTCGCACGAACTTTCGCGTAATTTTTTTCAATATATTTCAATGTTTTTAAGAATGTTGTGTCCACCTATCATAGGTATGTATATGTATTAGACCATGACTTTCATTACATTAAGTAATATATAAGCTATAAATATGTTTACTGTTGGTGAACCTTATTAAATAAATAATATTAGTAGGATTATAAAACGTGATACTTACTGTCCAAGCTCCTTTTACGCCTATCATTACTGTTAACTGCTTTGATACCAAAATCCAACCAATTACTTACCTTATAGTCCAGTCATTATAGTAAGTTCACCTCGGAATTCGAGATGCCTGTAAATACTTGTATATTGACACCCTAAAAGTTGTCTCAAAACCTACATATGGTAGGGCGCACAAAAATCGGTTTTTAGCGCTTTTTTTGTAAATATCTCATTTTCTATGGGTTTTTTGCTATTTGTAAATATGACCAATATTGTAGAATACAAAATTCTCTACAAATTTTGTCTAAAAAAAAATTATACGGTGAACCGTTTTCGAGATAGAGGGCGGGGGATTCTTACCTAATTTAAGCTTAAATGACAGGACTATGACGATAAAAGTTAACAGAAATGTAGGTACCAAGGGTACTAATTTGTAATCTACAACAGATCCAATTTACATTTCCAAGACATTTTCCTTAATAATGCGTTTCTTTTTTACCCTGATAAGGATTTGAACTCGTGACCTTGGGAACCCCTTCGGAGACAGTCAATTAAATTGTTTGAAAGGAAACGAAGACAATTAAATAGTTGATCACACTGTTAAGGCGGACGTGTTTACGGACGCTTAACTAGTGAGACAATTGACGACGACGGGGTGGCTTGGGGGACAGGACAAAAGCTGCGTGGGTCGTAACAAAATGCAACCAGAATTACAATTGTATGAAATGAAATTACGCCTATCTCTACATAGTATAAAACAAAGTCGCTTCCTGTCTATCTGTCCCTATGTATGCTTAGATCTTTAAAACTACCCAATGGATTTTGATGTGATTTTTTAATAGATAGAGTGATTCAAGAGGAAGGTTTATATGTATAATACATGCATAATATAGTAGAGAAACACTGATAGTTTTAGAGGTGTCTAATGTACGGTCATAAATAAAAAAAAATTGCGCTTACATTGCAAAAGCTGGCTGAACCCTATGAGATAGATCAAAATAATGTACAACTTAAAAAGGTCTACAAAAAACTCCCGATGGTATATGTCTATCTCTTAGGGGTAAACCACAATAACCATTTTGTATCCTTTACTTTTTACGAGTAATTAAGGCTTATTTACGAAGCGATTTTAAGCAATACAGCATTAATCCTTATCCAATTAAGTACCATAAATACATTGTGCATTTGATATAGATCAATATGGTCATTTACAGCATGGAATTTAAATGAGTATTTTCGAAGATATTACAGATTTAAAATGCAGAGACATAGCGGTTGCTGCGGTATCGGCCGGGGGGCCGAATCTGTAGTATATTTAGTATCAGCATTGCACCCATGCGAAGCCGGGGCGGGTCGCTAGTTGATTCTATAACACTTCTTGGCCTTTGTGGAATCTCCTGAAATTAATACCGGCTCTTAATACTAAATGTCATAGGAGCAAAACGTTCTCCATTTATTTGTGTAGGCTTTGTAAAAGCAAAATGTCTGTGATTGTCAAACGTCTGTAGACCTGCAGTCTCTGGTAGATACTCCACGCTTTGACTCCGTGAACATTCCTGTAACAGTCTCTAAACCACTCGTAATGTGTGTGTCTAATCATTAGATTTACTGATTTTAAAGAATCTGACACTCAAAGGGGCAGAATACAATACAATGCAAATACTCTTTATTGCACACCAAGATAGAGAAAAACATAAAACACAAAACAGTTGTAAAATGGCCGGCCTTATCGCTAGAAGCGATTTCTTAATGGCAATCTTTGGTAGAATAGTAATTTAATTATTATTTATAGTAGTTTTTATTGTCAAGCCTACTCGTCCAGACATGTTTGTCAAAAAATGATTAATAGCTTAAATGCCATCACTTGGACCTAGTTTTGCACTCTCCGAGATAGCATCTGGGCGGGCCGCCGCCGCCCGCCGTACGCACTCCGCCAGTAGCAGTTATAAGTTAGCGCGCGAGCGATGTAAACGCTTGCGAGACACTCATCGATATTATTTAAATCGACTCTCGGACATCACTATTTGGATTGACCAAAGAGTTCTGTGCCGTGTTCTCATTTTGAATTTGTAAGTGTTGTGTTTGTGAACCAAAAAGTTTGGATGCTATAACTTTTTTTGTGAGTATTTTTTAACTTACCTTTTTATTTTATTCCGGGTTGTTTGTAAGCATCGTTCTACAAAAGTCGTAAAACTTCTATAAAACGTATCATGAATGTTTTAAGATATAATATCTCTTTAAAATATAGGAACTTAAAAGTGGACGGATCCTTCTCAAAAGCTTGACTCAAATATTTACATTCCGCCCACGATATTGCTCGGGCTTTACCAGAATAAAATCGTACCAATTTAAGTAGGTACTTAAGTTCCAAATCCACATGACCCTTAGGGGAAGGGCCATGCTTAAATTTATGCAACAAAATAAGAACCAATCGTACCAGATTACTTAAAAATTACAAGGATTATGTTTTTATTAGTAATCCGTCCCGGCTCCGCACGCTTGCAGACAGTTTTATGGATCTTTGTTTCTACTTATTTTCCTAGTGTTTAAAATTTTTTAACTGCTACGTACGTAGGTATTGATTTCGCTACTAAAGTAATACAAAGCATACAAAAAAAACTACTCAGTGCGACACCACCATCTTTTCCTACTTTTCGTCACAGGGGATCCTACTGAACTCATGGTTCCACCAGGATGCCCCAGGGGCTAAAGCTGGGTGATCCTGGTAAACTCGCTATTTTCATATACCCTAACTCTATTGGTTTACGCGGTTGTACACGCCACTAAAGCTTCTAATCGTAGTCGGATTGTTTTTTTATATTTGTATTTAAATATTGATATTTGTATTTATTTATTCCATC
The DNA here is from genome assembly GCA_949316285.1 of Eupithecia subumbrata. Lineage (NCBI taxonomy): Eukaryota > Metazoa > Arthropoda > Insecta > Lepidoptera > Geometridae > Eupithecia > Eupithecia subumbrata. The sequence continues at coordinate 13,006,187 of OX438630.1, read as the reverse complement.
GTAGGTACACCTGATGTTACACTTGATGTCGTTACATTCTATATATAATTCCTATTTTAACAATACCACAGGTATTTCGCTATAGTAAACACCATATGGGACAAAAAAAAACAGACATGACTGAACAATTTCAGATAAATTATACACCTACAAACCTCCCTGTGAAGCACTCCGTTCATTGGTGAAAACGTCATGAAAAAATACATGCCTAAAGGAGTTTTTTAGTTTATCGCGTTCAGATAGAAAGATGCGGCAGGGCTTTGTATAATACCAAATGTGTATGACATCGATTAAACTGAAACAAAGCATTTACTTACTAAAATAAACACACATTAAAATATGCACTTTCCCACCAAATACCAAGTTAATAAGAATAATTTTATTGTAAAATTGTGTGAATCATAGTAACATGACGATCTTGTAATGAAATCATAGTAAAGTATTAACCATTTTATTCTATTTGGACATACAATCTTAATCTAAGCATAAATAACTTAGATGGATGATTCTTGTTAGATCCATCAAAGATCTATCGAGAACTTTATTTCTCAGTAGATCCATTTTTTCTATGTACATACATACCTATATCCTCCCCCAGATAACGTAGATATGCATAATGGTACGTAGTAAGGTATTTTATTCTCTAACAGATTTCAGATCTATTTATTGCATATATGTATATTCATAATTATACATAACAATACATTACATTATACATAACAGTACATTACATTATAGTTAACAATGCAATGCAAGGACAGATTTAGGTTCCCCTACTGTCATTTTCACTGAACCAACTTTAGTCACTGTCGTGTCGTCCAAGGGTCCCTATTCCAACTCAACTACAAAATGCGTGAGTGCGTGATTTGTTATTTAAATTCAGTACAGGGTGTACTGATATAAATTAAAAAAGAAGACACAGAAAGGCAAATATCACGTCGTATCGCTAGTGAAAATCACTTTATTAAACCTTTCTCACATCAAAGGCTGTGCAAACTGTTTAATTAAGTTGTGCAAACTTCGGCAAGTTTTGGTAAATTTGTAGCAGAATTTTGAGTAGACTTGTTGCTTGAATTCAAGGCCAGAAGTTAGGGTTAAGAAGGTCTTATCAACTTAACTAGCTAAACACTCTTAATACAAGAACAAAATTAAAAATTTAAAAAACCCCCTCGACAGATTTTCATGAAACATGGCTAAGAACACTCGGGATAAAATTATCTAAAAAAACTAAACGAAAATCGGTTCATCCGTTTGGAAGTTACGATACCACAGACAGATACACAGACAGAAACGTTAAACTTATTACACCCCTCTCTTTTTGCGTTGGGGGTTAAAAATAGCCTCAGTTTTTTCTAATAAAGTTTTTACCTGAAAACCAGTGCCGTCAAAATCGGCTTAGCCGTTTCAAAAATAGAGAAATGGTAAAAATTGTTCTATGTTTTTATGTATCGTATAAACTTTCATAATGCATTTATGAAAAGCTGTTCTTTGACGTTTATTTATTTATTGATTCATCAAATGTACATGTACTTCATTTTTAAAGGCGTATCCAATGCAATCTAAACATTAATAAACATTTAAAAATCATAACAAACATTCATTTAAAAAAAAAACTACAATTAAAAACTTAAATTCTCTTAAAAAAACATTAAAAAACAGTCAAAGTGCGAGTCAAAGTCAGTTCCATAACATTAAAACATAAAATTTATCAAATATGATATACAAATATTTTGGAGACAAGGGGTAGGTATACTTAATTCTGACGCGCACTGTACATTACGTCCCATAAGTAACACCCCGGTCAGTACCCACCCGTAGGCACTGATAAGGTAATGCATAAAATATCTAAAAGGAAAAGGCTAGAGTTCAAAGTGGTTGACAAGAATTGGTCAGACATGTCCCTTCCCTATCCTAAGAATAGATCCAGACAAAATAGGCGTCAAACACCCTACTTTTCCGTCGGCTATTGAGGGTTAAAAGCCTTCATGAACTCATATGGTAGGTACCTACCTAACTCCACATATATATATATCTACTTTCACATTATACTTGAGCTTAAAATGTCAACATCAAACGGTTATCACACGTAATAGAATAGATCTTATTTAATTTAGGAAAGTAGATACTATTTGCAAGGGCCGTAAGCTGGCGAGATTCCCTTTTGCTTTTCGTATACTGCCTGGATTCGTGACGATCAGCGTGGGTAATTGTATGAATAAAGAACAGATAATAGGGCTAGCTTTTAAAAAATTACCTATGTTGACTAACGACTTTTTGCACTGGACATTACATTTTTTTTACCGAAAAATTTAGTCTGTTCTATGTTCGGTTGTATGTACATTTTTGTGTATGTTCGCTGAATACTCCGTCAATGTCCATTCACTTTGATGAATCTTTTGTTGTATAAAGAATGATGATTCCGACATCCCGATAAAAATATTCCCGAGGGATTTTTTATTATTAGTAAGTATTTATCACATAAAAATTTTAAAAGAGTGTTAATACAAAAATTTGAAGATGATTTTAAGTTTTATAAAAATAATAAAAAAAAAAACGATATAGTACTTCATTTATTGCTTGCAAAACAATGTCGGTAGACAACCGCTTCGAATACCCCACGCCGGCCCCAGCCGCCGACACGAGCGGACCGGCGCCGAACGATCAAACGCACCAAACGCGCCGACGAAGTCACATTCCCTTTCGGCCACCGACGAATATACTGTCGCCCATGGATCTGCCTTTACACCACTAGGATGATTTTTCGGTGAAGTGACCGATTGCCACCCCGGCTTGTTCGATTTTGTTTGTTTTTTTTGAAACATTAGCTAACTGACCCCGCCTCTTTCTTTTGTACTCTTATTTTGACCAGTCGAAGACATCTGAATCATTATCAATAGGTTAACATCGGTTTAGTTTTGGCATTTTTAACAATTATTAAATATTAAGGGTAAGATTCTGTCATTTTGTATATTTGTTAACTAAAAAGCTAATTTAGGTAGGTATAGGTACTTACATTAAATTTATTGAGTTCTAAGTGTTCAATAAATAAATTTGTGATTTAAATAAAGTAGGTAGGTATTTGATTAATTAGTTCTAGTAGGTAATGTTCAACAGATAATATGATTTGATAGTATTTTTCTGTGCTTTGATTTCAATATAAACTTGCTTCACAACTCATTTTTACTCTTTTCTATGGCAAATATAACCTCCCAAAATTATGTTGAGAAGATCTTGACTGTCCGGACTCTGTATTCGTCAAACTAGACAAAAAGGCTAGAAAAAAAGGCGTGACCTGTAACCCAAAACACGTGACCTGTAACCCAAAACATTGGTTTTGGGTTACAGGTCACGCCTTTTTTTCTTTGTTGTAAAGTAAAATAGTTTCAAACTGAAAAGGCAGATCCTTGGGCGATGGTACCTAGTACCTACTCGCATAATTTGTCTGCGAATACAGCTCCTTGTTAATACAGTTCACACGTATTTAATTCAACTATATCGAAGATTAGACAAACAATCTTATAAGGATGTAATTTATATAAAAATAAAATTGGATCATTTTAATCTACCCTTAGATCGTTGTATTTTGACCTTATTAGCATTGTATTTTTTTATTTTACCTTTTATTTTTTAACAGGGGCTTGGACTTTGTCGTCGACTGTACTAACCTATGAAAATAATAGTAATTTAATGTCGCCCCCGCTTGTGAAAATCGAGTAAAGAATATTTTAGAGTCTCTGAAAGAAGGTAGGTAGTATAGGTAAATTACTGAAAGTTGGCGCGATCGTGTTTTGTTTTTCGTAAACTGGATGCCTAATTACATTACTTACTAAATTTCGTTTCATTCGTTCCTTCGGTACTCTAACGCATGGAGTAGACAGACAGACAGCCAACTGCGTGTTGGGCCATGAATCTACTAATAGAACAAAAACGGAAATTTCGTACAAAGTTGAGCTGCTTTTCATATTGAAATGATGAAAATATATTTTTAAATAAAGGTTAATCCTTTTTAAATTTCTTTTTATTTCCATCTGCTTTTTGGCGATGTAATAAAATTTACTAATAAATAATAATTTTCACGGGTATTTAGAGCGTTTATTTACCTATTTTTGTGTAAAGTGTGTAAAGTGTCGTGGTCACGGGATGACTTTATAAAGTCATCCCGTGACCACGACAGAGTGTAAACCTGTTGAAACGTCGGGAAAAATAGGTAAATAAACGCGATAAATATCCGTGAATAATTATAATAATGTGTTCTGATCACGTAAGTTTAAAAAACTTTACCTGCCTTAATTCAATAAGGCTACCTACCTACATAGCACAAAAACATATTGAAATATGAGCTTTAACTCGTTATCTTTAGATAAATTTTACTTTATCTAAAGTTAACCAGTTTTTAGTGATAAAATGGATTCCCACAAGGTTCAAACGAGTGGCTCACGAGCTGACAACTGATGTTCTGAAATATGAAATTGCGAGTTATAAAGTCCACTTTATAAATAAATAAATAAATAATGCTGAATAATTCACATAGCGTTATCTAGCCCCAAGCTAAGCAGAGCTTGTGTTATGGGTACTAGATAACTGATATACTTAATAAGTACTACACTACATCACATCATGTATCTGGCACAGCGCATCAGCATTGCCATACAGCGGGGCAATGCAGCCAACTTCTTGGGGACGCTTCTGACTGGTATTGATATGGATCAGTTGAGCTACCTGTAGATTTTTTGCAACAGTCTGCAGTTAGCTCAATTGTTTCAACTGTAAATACTAGTTCTAATTTATTTCTATTAGTTGAATATACACTACATCGATAGATATTTTTTATTATATAAAGAACATCCAGAACACCCTGAACAAATATCTGCAGATCGTACAAACATTTGTCCCGAGGCGGGAATCGAACCCGCAACCTAATGCGTCGCAGGCGGACCTTGCGCCACAGAGGTCGTCGTATTTGAATGCACATTTTTATTTATTTTATATATAATTTATTGGAAAATCAACGACTAACTTGTTCAAATTACGTAATAACATCAGAGAGCCAATAGATTTTCACGTATAATAACAATTTTACATCCTATCCTACTAATTATATAAAGCCGAAAGTTTGGGAAAAAATTACCAGTTACCCAGGATCTCCAAAACTACTGAACAGATAAAGTTGAAATTTGGCGTACGTTTAGAACAAAGCTTATCTTAGATAAAAGGCTACCTATTATACCGATAATACGCGGGCGAAGCCGCGGGCAGAAGCTAGTGTGAACATAAATAGACAACAGCTCAAACGACAATGACGTGGAATAAAAAGATTAGCAATAAACTATGTAGGTACATTAAAATTTATGTACCTATGACACTATTAAAGTAACCGCTGGTCAGTATTTTTGTGCTATGCTGTAGCGGTGCGCCTTTGATCTGTGACAACCTTAAACCAGCACCATAACCATATAGCTAGTTCATCCGATTTCGAAGGAGGTCCGTAAGTAAATACCTACACCTAAATCTAATTTACAATTCGCTAGGGATAAAATTGAAGTTAACCTTTTTAAGTCCATAAGGACCCAGTGACAAGTTGGGATTTCATTATGTCAACATTGAAAAAATAAATATAATATAATTTGAGGGTAGTTAATCACGTGAGGCTCGAAGGGGGGCTAGGGGGGGCGGGTCGACTAAGAGTTTTCAGCCGGGGGCGGTCAGCAGCGCCACCTGCAGAACACTTCTAGCACCGAACCACATCGAACTGCGATGCCCAACCAGCATGCGTGGGGATTATGGGCATTACCCCCATGAGATAAAACCCAATAAGGTGATTATCAGGGGGAGGCCAGGTATCTACAGGTAGCTCAACTGATCCATATCAATACCAGTCGGAAGCGTCCCCGATACGCTAGCTGCTTTTCCCCGCTGTATGGCAATGCTGATGCGCTGCGCCAGATACTGACCAGCTCTCGGCACTTACCGTGTCTCGGGTCACGCGTCGCTTCGACCAGACGATCAGTAAAGTACCTACATGATAATCAAATCTCAACGTAGGTATGTGAAAAACCTTTGGATAGCTACCTAACCAAGAGAAAATCCTATGTCGCTCTCCCATATTTTTATTTATTTCTCCCATCTTATATTGTAGGTAAATTGAATATTGTAGGAGAAACCACTCCATATTGAAAATGTTTTTATAATGTCAACTCAGCTGGTCTATTCAGATTTATTCGTGAGTCTTTCACTGATAATATTTTTGCCTCTCACTGGTTTTCTGTTGTTTTCTATTCTTTATCGAAATGTAGCCATTATGAGGCAACATAGTATACGAAATACACTAACAAATATTACTATTTAGTTGTATTGTATAAAGTATTTACACGAATACCTAACTCGTATTTCTATGGGCATAAAATCATAGTCGCACTTGGTGCTGGTTGAGCTTATTTGTAGCCGGACGGAAGAGCCCTCGTGTCTCAATACAAGTTATTTTAACTTAGAGCGAGGAGTCATTTTCTTTGACCCTAATAGGTTTATACGTATTAAGCATGTTTGTGCTAGATAGTGAACAGTTGAAATGTATATTACTATTAATAATTAGACTAGTACGAATATTGTAAACCTTTCTGTAAATAAATATTATTATTATTATTAAATATATCTCAACTAAAAAGCAGAATCAATGTTGCAGTAATACTTGCTTACGCAAAGCGCATATTGTGCTCCACTAAATCGGTTGTTGGTCGTTTTTTTTTAATACTTTTGTGTTTCACGCTTATGTCTAGGTTTTTTGTTCTATTTTGTGATGTAGGTACAGGTACAATAAAGAGTTAGGTATGTATTTTATTCCTTAAAAAAGTCTCTCGCGTTTGGTAGGTATGTACCTGTACCACCCCAATACCTACTTAAAAAACGCGCAGATGCAGCGGTTTTTTCAAATCTTAAGAAACGGCGTTGAGGAAACGTCCTAATAATATTATCATCATCATCATCATCAGCCAAAATTAGTCCACTGCTGGACATAGGCCTAATAATATTATACAAGAACAAAATTAAAAATTTTGATAACTCGGGATAAAATTATCTATGACACAAAAAAAAACTAAACGATTTTCGTTTACTTATCAGATAGATGGTAGATTATCGGTTCATCCGTTTGGGAGCTAATACCACAGACAGATACACAGATACACAGACAGACACGTTAAACTTATAACACCCGTCTCTTTTCGAGTCGGGGGTTAAAAACCGAAAGTTTACGCCGTTTTGACATGTTTGTGCAAAGACAACGCCAAAAGTACTGATGGATCGGCTGAAATTTTGTACGAAAGAAGTTATGTGCGTAGAATAAAATATAGACTACGACATATAACATATAGACGACTAATTATACCGAAAAGAGTCATGCGAAACTTCGGGCAGAAGCTAGAAGGTTAATGATGATGATGTCATCCGGCCGAATCGGCCACGGCGGTCTCAACGGAAACTACCCAGGTGTACAGGACATATTATGTGACATACTAAGTGTTTGCGCAAACACAGGTAGGTTAATAAAAATATACTTTTGGTCCACCCTGTATAGTAAAAATATTGATCAGAATTTGAAGCACATGTTATTACGGCGAGGTATGAAATAAAGGAATTAACCGACAATACGCGAGCTGCGGAAACTTTTCCAATAGCGATTCAACTTTTTCAATTTCACATTCAATTGCTACCTGAAAAGGAAATCCTATTTATTACGTACACAAAGCATATGAAGGTAACTTTAGTACGGTATTAAACCGTGATTTTTTTTTCACCTACTACTTTTTATTGGTATGTTTTGGATTTCGGCTAATTCCAGTTTTCATTTTACTACATTGAAAATTCTCTAAAATTTAAAGTCATCTTTCTAAAACAAGTCATCAGTTGAAAAATATAAGCCCGAATTGGTCTTGGCCTTTTCAACTCTTTTCCAGCCGAATTTCGACCACGGCGGCCAGTCTCATGGGAGACTAGCCAGATGCGCAGGATATGTGCACTCTCTATTCCCTCACTCTCATAATACGATGGGACGACAGACCGATACGACCGGGGAGAGGTCACGCGCAGGACCAACGGCTTAACGTGCTTTCCGAGGCACGGGGGTTTAACACCGCCAACTTCCTGACTCCGGGCTGTGAATTTTCCTGGCTAGAAAATCCCAATAACAACTTTTGCCCCGACCCGGCATTCGAACCCAGGACCTCATAAACAGCGGTTCTGATTGAACAAGCTGACCGCTAGACCAACGAGGCAGTTGGTAGGTAAGAACCAAATAGGAGACCAGACGAGGATATTGCCAAGCACCAAGAGAAACTCTCGGAAAACAAAGCCAAGCCTCGCTGGCAAGTCATTAACCTCTTGTATTTTCGTCAAGACTAATTTGCTCCTACCTACTCGAAAGCTAACAATCTAACACTGTAAAAGTTTCTTTTTCGCTTCTTTACTTTACCTTTAAAAGATTGAAGTGAACAAAAAATCAAAGTGATTACTTTATTTCCTAGTTTATTAACCCCCCCACGCATAAAGAGAGGGGTGTAAGTTTGACTTGTCGGTCTGTGTAGGTATCTGTCTGTGGTATCGCTCCCAAACGGATGAACCGATTTTCGTTTAGTTTTTTTGTGTCTAAGATAATTTTATTCTGAGTGTTCTTAGCCATGTTTCATGAAAATCTTTTCAGCCAATAAACGTTGATTTTTTTTTTTATTTTAAATTTTGTCTTGTCCTCTTGTGTCATTTGAATTTTGTGACGTGTACCTACAATAGTCCAGTAAGGTCTTAAGTAAAGTAAAAGTAAGTAATACATAGCATATACAAAATTAAGGGTAAAAGATAGATAGATATATTTTTATTTATTGTTTCAAAGTTGTTACAATTTAACGAGGGTCCGGCGACGGATGAATTTCCTATACAAACGTAATACCAAAATGATTAATAATTTGAGCATATTTTCGCCATGGTCTGATATTATTTGTATTAAAATAGGATTTATCTAGGTTCCTGCCATATTTTTTTTTCAAAATACCTTTCTGAAATGAAATTAAACCGAATCGCATTTTTACATTAAAGAATGAATGTTTTCTTAATATTTGTATATATAAGTATTTTGAAAAAAACTTGAGACAGGAACCTAAATAAATACTATTCTAATAAAAAAAATAGCAAACCATGGTGAAAATATTCTCAAATAACAAATCATTTTGGTACTACGTTTGGATGGGAAATTCATCCGTCGCCGGACCCTCTTAAATCCTAACAAAGGTTTGAACAAAATATTTGATAAAGATATACCTAGGTGACAAAAATGGCCAACAGTCAGCAGAGGCTATGGCAAGATGTATCCTGCTATAGCGCTGGTCTTCCGTGGAGGTCAGAATGAAACAAGTGAGTCGCTGAGTCGAGGCGTAAAGGAAATAAAGTATTTGATGTTTGATGAATGGCCAATAAGTATTTTCCACTGAAGTAGGGTGTTATTACATATTTCCAATTACTGTAATTTCCGGAATCGGTTTCATAAAACTTTAGAAATATGGTATAACTCGAGCCCAGGGAAGTCAATTAAATCTCGTCTCGAAAATCCTTCCAAATTAATTAGAAATCGGAGCTTGCCTCGGAGGCTTTTAATCTCGATGTGAAAGTGGTTTTTGCCACGTTGACATAGAGTTCAAGATGCTTCAACATAAGTTAAATTTTCTTTAACCGCGAAATTTAGTCTCGATGTAAAAGTGGTTTTTGTCACGTTAACATAGAGTTCAAGATGCTTCAACATACTTAGTTCAATTTTCTGTAACCGCGAAATTTAATTGAAGGGGCTAATGTAATTGAAGGGCCATGATTTTTAATCTGATTTCATAAGTGTTTTTCTTATTTCTACCTTGTGTTTTATTCAATGTTTATTTTATAGTATATTTCAGTGTTTATTCTATGTTTTATTCAGACCAAGGTGCCTATATAATGTATAGGGAAAAACTCGATTTAGAATTTTTATTCTCTCAGTTGCGCGTCTTTTTATACGCAATTTACATAACTTGTCGATTTGTGATCCTCCTTCAATAAATATATAGACGACCTCTGTGGCGCAGAGGGCGATGGTCCGCCTGCGACGCAAGAGGTTGCGAGTTCGATTCCCGCCTCCGATCTGCAGATATTTGTTCAGGGTGTTCTGGACGTTTTCTATGTATAATAAAAAATATTTATCTATGTAGTGTATGAAGTATATCAGTTATCTAGTACCTATAACACAAGCTCTGCTTAGCTTGGGGCTAGATAATGCTGTGTGAATTGTCCAGCATTATTTATTTATTTTTATTATTCCTTATGCTACGGGATGCTATACACTTTACCAATTTATTTACTTAAATGTTTTAAAATTTCCAACGGAGTAACGAACTATGTCAAGCGTTGCTAGATAAACGGAGTATAGAAAACCTGTTTTCGATCGCTCGCATCAAAGTTCTGAAAATCAATTTAGTTCGTAAATTAATTTAGTTAAATAGTTTTATTTTTGGGTAATAGGATTAGTTAAACTGATTTAAATTATTAGCTATTACATTTACTTTAATGATTAAAAGTTTGTTGAGTGAGTTTTCTAATTTATCAGTTTATTACAAATAAATTTTGTTAATTCAGAATTTTACGTAATTAAGGTTTCTTTTAAATGTAAATTTTATAACTTTGTTAAGTATAAAGTGCTATATAACTGTATACCTAACCTACTATACATATATAAATAAATAAATAATGCTGGATAATTCACACAGCATTATCTAGCCCCAAACTAAGCAGAGCTTGTGTTATGGTTACTAGATAACTGATATACTTACTTAATACAATACACTACATAGATACATATTTTTTTATTATACATAGAAAACGCCTAGACAAACGGTACAAATTTCTGCAGATCGTACACAAATTTGTTCCGAGGCGGGAATCGAATCAGCCACCTCCTGCGTCGCAGGCGGACCTCCGCCGCTGCGCCACGGAGGTCGTCATGTAACATACGGTGATAAATTGTAAGGTGATAAATTAGAACAACAAGTATTTAAGTTAAAATTAATATATTATAATAGAAGGCTAAATTAAAAAAAAATCGTTGGTCCGAATCACCCCCTTTCGGCTTACTACACATGTTTCGTGGTACCCTGTATGTAAAAACATATCGATTATAAATAACATAAAATAGAATTTCTAAGAAATTAAATATCATCGCAAAAATGTACGACTTCGGCGGGACTCGAATATTAAATTGATATTTAATTTCTTAGAAATTTGCCAGAGTGTGAGGCTTACGCACTATAAAAACAAAAACTTTATAAAATACAATGCCAAAAATAATCTAATCTACGGCGCTTACAAAAAACCAGAACCTATTATTATTCATTGTTGATGTAAACGGGTTAACTACGAACCTAGTTTGTGTTTTTCGTAGTTAAAGTGTAAGTGAATTCGTCAAACAACGATAGTTATAAAATTATGGTGTAGTCTCTACTGATACATCGAGCGACTCAGTACTAGTCCGGTTGAGTTAATTGTACCTAACCGGACTACTGATACCTTTTTTGCAACTGTTATTTCGGTGTTGATGATACATTGCCGGCTCAATGTACTTATCGAAAAATATTATTATTCTTGTTTTTCTGTAAATTTTGTAATCTAGCACTATCTTACCTAATTACCAAATTTAATTTATTTGATGGTGCATTATTATTATATTTTATTCAATTTGAAATTTGTGATTGCGTATTTAAATGTGTAACATTTATAGATTTTATAAGTCTGAAATAAATGATTTTATTTAATTACTTGTTACTACCTACTAGATTGTTGTCCACACTACCCAAAGGTTAGTTAGCAGGTAGAGAATGCTATCTAGTATTATGCTCGCCCATGAACAACTTTTGTGCAATAAAGTATATTCTATCCATCTATCTAAATCTGTTGGTCCCATTGTTGGGATAATTGCTAAACGAAACAGAAAATTACAAAAATGGCGAACGCTCGCCTTTAGAGAAATTATAATTGAGTGAAAACAAAGGGACATAATCAGTCTCTGTTTGCTAACATTTATAACGGAATTGTACCAAATAGCTGTATAATAAAATTAATAATAGGCTTGTAAACTTATAACTTATTAATAAACCTAACGGGAATAGGAATATGTTCAAATTATTAAAATAGTATATTTGAGCTTCCTCGATATAGGCCCAGCCTAGTAAAGAAGTTGACGAAAATCACAGTTGAAATAATAATAATGATAAAGTAAGTTTGAAACTTATAAAAAAATATTGTATGCTTACTTAAAACTACAATTTTGAGAATGTTGGTACTTGAAAGTATGCAAAAGTTTTATCTTAATTATCAGTAATCATAGAAAATTACATTAACAGAAAAACAATCACAATTTAATTACAATGCTAACAAAAGAGAATGTAGATAGATAGAAAATTCTTTATTGCACACTTATCTATAGAAACAATAGAACAAAACAGCTTCAAATCTAAATGACAAGTGGCGGTCTTATCGCTCAAGAGCGATCTCTACCAGACAACCGTGGATGGATCATTGGATAGTACTAGGGGATCTGTGTGTTCATGAAAGTTATATAAATAAGTACATTCAATATAGATTACGCTTAAAATATACTACATACATAGCATTATTTATATTTACATAAACTACTTATAAACATAGGGACTCAGGTAGGCGTTCAGTGACAACAGGACAAATAATCCTTTACTATCTGTAGATCTAGTGATCAAGATCCAATTGGTTCTATTGGGAACTTTTTTCCCAATAAATTTTAAAAAACTACGTCACAAATTGGATCTATTGCATCTACTTAGAAAATGACTAGATCCATATTGGTTCCATTAAGAATCCTTTTTCTCATTCAATAATTAATCATGCTCCTTTACCATGGTTTTGAAGATTGGTAGCGACTTTACTTGCCTCACCGAGACTGGCAATGCGTAATCCGAATGTAGGTAACAAATATGTACCTAACAACTAACCTTGATCTACACACTAGGATTCCCTGTGTCCTGCAGACCAATAATGCAACAGTCAGGATAGATAAATCTAGTCAACAACAGTGTTCTCGTAAAATAAATAAATAAATAATGCTGGACAATCCACACAGCACCATCTAGCTCCAAAGTAAGCTACTCAAAGCTTGTGTTATAGGTACTAGATAACTGATCTATTTAATACATAATATACATAGATAATTTTTTTATTATACATAGAAAGCACCCAGACCAACGGAACAAATTTCTGCAGATCGTACACAAATTTGTTCCGAGGCAGGAATCGAACCCGCAACCTCTTGCGTCGCAGGCGGACTCTCGCCCGCTGCGCCACTGAGGTTTTCGTGAGTTTCTTATTTCAAATACGCTCAGCAAATTATGTATAAAATTACCCATTGGTATGTGTTTTGGATTGTCTATCTGCTCTATTAGTATTATTTGCTGCAATGAACATTTTTACTTTACTTTACTTTATCTACTTTAATGGCCGTTTACTTTGACTACTATGACGTCATAATAGTTAGTGTGAAGAATTAGAAAACATGGAAGCTAGAAGCTATGTTACTAATTCTATTTACTGTTGTACCTATTCTTCACGTATTATGACGTCATAGCTTCCATGTTTTCCGTTCACTGAGTCCACCTAACAAGCTGGTTAATTCAGATGTATAAATGAGTGCGTCACTCATACTTTTTTGCATTATAAAAACTAAAAATAAACACTTTAAGATAGAAGAAAAAGGAATGAATAAGGTACACAATGTCAGATTATAGAATGTATGATAGTTTGAATGGAAACAAGTTTAGTCATTGACTAAGTCGACGAATCACATCAAATGATAGTAATTCCCCATAGAGAATTAGCACGTTCATAAGGTCAAGGTAAATTCCCAGTTAATTTGTGCCTATTTCTATTTCAACAAATATTTCCCCAATATCGGCAATGACTATTGGGAATAAGAGAGAATATTATGTGAAGTCTAAAAATAGAGCGTTTCTTGAGGATCGAGAGGGTTCTTGAGGTTACAATCTGTTTCTGATAAAACCATATGCAACGTTTTTTTCGGTTACGAAGTTAGAGCTAATTATTATTAACTTAAAAAACAGGAATTTTTAAGTGCATATTATGTATTTACTACTTACTAATAGGTACTATAAGTAAAATGTATAACCATACGATTAGACCAGTAACTATGTTGCGATTATATATTCAGAATCTGAATTTGAATATGTAGGAGTTTCTATGTTCTGTTGTACGATAAACGACAATCATCCTAAAATGGTCCAAAAAAATACTCATGAAAAATAGTTTTTGTCACGCAAAACTGAAAAAAAACAGTGCAAAATTAAGGAATTTAAAGTCGGTTTTAAGTTTTTTCAAAAAAGTTAAATTATATTGTGTACGACTTTTGACTCGTAAATACACATGGAAACCAGTGTTCTGAAAGAATACTCGACTGAGGAGAAAACTCAACCAGTAAGTTACTTAAGCAATTTTTCAATGCGGCGTCCGTTCCACTCCCAGTGGAAATTTTAATAATTTGTTCAGTGTTTCCCAAGAAGTTTAAAAGAGATTAAAAAACTTTAAGTTACAAAGTGTGTAACTGGTCATGTTCAGGCATATAAAATTTAATTTCTCAGAATACATCTACATGCTCAAAAAAAGAGCGTGCAATAAACGATAAAGCCATGTACAAGGGGATATTTGCCATGCTTTAAGTTTTGAGCGGTCCAATATTTCGGCATAGTTTCATGCGCCATGATCACGGAATTACTGGAAAGCTCAAAACTCAAATCATGGCAAATATCCCGTTCTAAATAACTTTAGTGTTATTAGTTTTAATTCATCTATGGTGTTATTAACCATGATGGATTTAAAAGTTTTATATTGCAATAAACGATTTAACCAATCCGTTACAGCCCGTTCACATTAGTCGGGTGACGGGCTCGACAAAAAATCTACTTCTCTAGTGGCAGAACGATTTGTATGAAGCTGTTCACACTTATCCGATACCGTTTTTTTGTGTCGCCAAGTAGATAGAATGCATATTGATTAATTTAATTAAATCGAAAAACTGTAAGCAAGTCACTTCACTACCAAGCTAAGACTGACAAACAAGAAATTGGGAAATCAATCCATAAATTATTTTCTACTAAAATAAACGATTTCTGCGAATCAAACGCTCGAATAAATTCAACAAAATTTCTTAGAAACTGGAATAATTTCAGCTACCGAGACCTTGGGTATCTTTTGTGAATTCGACACCATAGCGCAGAAGGGGTAATTTTACTTAGCGATTATAAAAAAATTGTTTTAGGAAGGCCCTTTGAATGAATAGCATCGCTTTACTTTTAGAAATATTACTCAAGTAATATTTTTGAAAACAAAAACCTATTATTGTTTATGCGAGAGCGAGTCATCACCTGTTGTGTACAGACGGCAGTGTGGGTAGTTTTCATCTTAAACGATCAGTGCTTTTCATTTAGTTTTTTTTTGACGTGACAACGTCAAAAAAAAATTATAAATTGGTTTGCCGGGTGACACTTCAAGAAACTGCGTTACGCTCCGCTCACGTTATGCGCTCACAATGAGAGCGAGTGAGAGGCACGCGTCCCTTCCACTCGGGCATGGTTAGCCCGCCTAAGAGAAGAAAGAAGAAAGAAAGAAAATTATTTATTAGACACTACAGTACACAACTTATGAAATAAAATAAAAGATAAAATAAAGAGCGAGAGAGACAGACATAAAAAGTGGAAGGGACGCGTGCCTTTCACACCTTCTTCCTACTATACGAATGAATATTCACATTAAAATTATTTTACCACTCAAAGTCGTTGTCACGTAAAACTTTCGCCCGTATACCGACTTTACAGGCAACCAATTTTTTTTAAGCGCCCAGTGTTTCTTTAACGCGCCCGCGTAAAAAAACATTGGAATTTGATATCATTGTAAATACTCTCTTACATCAATTACTTACCTAAAAATCTAAGCCGTCACCAGAAGGCAGAGTGCCCAGAATCCTGGTAACATTGCCGCGTTGAATGGTAATGCTACATAATTCGTTGTCGGAAACAGAAGCCAGAATTCCGATCACCTATAGACTCTATGAGAAGTTGGGTAAGATCCTTATATATTGCGTGTGCCCCAGGATCCCACGGACCTACCTTGGGGCATACGCAATATAGATTATACGCACGGGTTTCCACCCCAAACGGCTCAAATAGGTAAGCTTGGTCAAGACTAGCGTATTCTCGTAGTTTAAGGGACTCCGCACAACATAGTATATCGCTTTTACTGCTCGGCCTCCGCAGTGCAGGGTCGCACCAATGCTGCAAGCAGTGCTAGAAGTAGGTACCCCAGTTCGTCAGGCGTAGGCAATGGAAGTGTTAAAGTAAATTCTTCTGATTCTTAGTCATATTTATTCAAAATTGTTTTGGTGATCCTTGTTTTGATTTATACCTCAACCTCAACAGCCTGTATTGGTCCACTGCTGGACGCAGGCCTCCCCCTGATAAGCGCCTTATTGGCTTTTATCACATGGGGGTAGTGGCCATAATCCCCACGCCGGACATGCGGGTTGGGGACCGCAGTTCGGTGGTAGAATTGTTCTGTAGGGGACGCTGCTGCCCGCCCCCGGTGGATATCCCTTAATCGCCTCTTACGACACCCGCTGGAAGAGTTGCGGTGGTGCAAATTCTAAGCCGGCACCACACAGCTATTTATTTATTTATTTATACCGTTCAAAACACGTCGTAAAGCTTACGTAAGCCAGTTTATTTTTACATGGTGTTTGATATGATCGTATTTCGATGCTTATGAGATTGTTTACTAATATTGATACATTGACGCAGTAGTACGCAGTTACGGTGTTTATGCGTACGTTTTTATTGCTTCCTTCCTTCACAGTGCGTATCTTAGAATAAACTCTAAGTTATGAAATTGTACTTACTACTTTTTTAAAGTAACGCAAAAGATAGAACTGCTCAGAACCATGTCGTATGTTTTCATTTGTAGTTAAAATGGTAAAAAATCACTTCCTACACGTTAAGTTATTTATTTATTTTTTATTTTTTAAATCTTATTTATGAAGATAATATATTTGTTGATAACTGAGAGGATAGCATTTTCGTTAATCATATCAGCATTAATCAATTTTGGTAAGTTCGTTTTATCGGATTACTTAAAGCACCGATTAGCGCTATCTATTTATTATGCATGCACAACACATATAATAAATCTATCCATGTAATGTATTGTATTAAGTATATCAGTCATCTAATACCCATAACATAAGCTCTGCTTAGCTTGGGGCTAGATGATGATGCAGCATATCTATACTAATATTATAAAGAGGAAATAGTTGATTGTTTGTTTGTTTGTATTGAATAGGCTCAGAAACTACTGGACCGATTTGAAAGATTCTTTTACTATTAGAAGCCCACATTATTCCTGATGAACATAGGCTACGTTTTCTCGGGAGCGTTATGGGAAAATGCTTCATTCAGGGTAGTAAGAATGCAGCTAGTTATTTTTACATAATCATTTCGTATCAATGTTCCATAATCATACTAAAACCATTACGTTAGTGCATTCTATTTTTGTGCACAGCAGTGTACGAGCAAACTTGTGAAAACAATAGTCGCTTTGTCACTAATTTCACTACAATAGCGCTTGCGGTTCGCACGCAAATATGACCCGTATTTTATAGGAGGAGAATCGTTACTTTGCCGTAACACAGTTATAAACTAGCACGGAAAGTAAAGACTTTGTCTGCTTAATTACCGTCATTTACTTTAAGCGATGTTATTTAGATACTTATTAATTAAGTTATGATGTCGACGATTTGCATGAACAACTTTGTATTAGTCTATAGGTACTTAAACAATGTTTAATAAGTTTGTACAAATAAATATATTATTTTACTTATTCTTATAATGTGTAATGCTGACGAGGACCAAATCCTTAACAACATTATGATCATCCTAACCCCAGGTCACCCACTGCTGGGTAAAGTTAAGCGACCACTGGTTCGGTATCGGAGCGGTAATCACCCGCTGGTAACTGATCAGTTACCAGATAACAGATAAACGAATTAATGGGAACAGAAATTAATTACTGGCCGAAATTAATGAGTGGATACGTAACTTAGGCCTTCTTTCACTTTTGACAGCGCCTTGAAAAAATCTGTCAACTTAAAACATGGCTTTGCAGTGTTTTTTCTCAAACCTCACAAGAAATTACGACACTGGCGACTATTAAATAGAGGTTTTATAAGTAACAAGAGGCCAATTGCCTAAATAATGCCAACTAGGCTACATTCATGTTGGAAGTTAAATTTAATGTTCACTTTCATGTAATATATTCTAAAATACATGAGTAATTTAACTACTTTAAGCTTTCGAACTTCGTCCCACTACTGGCTCATTACGGTCTTAAGTTACGTAATATTTTAGTAAAACCTTGCTTCGTACTTTCTCTCCACGTCGTCGCGTCGTGTCATTTATTTTGAACACTCTGTATATAAACGTTGTGAGGTCGGTGTCTGCTTTGAAGATTTTCAAAAATTTAAATTTATCATTAATAAATATAATAAAGATTAGCTTCTACCCGCGGCTTCGCACGCGTATTTTTGGTATAAAAAGTAGCCTATTAATATCTAAGTTAGGCTTTGCTTTAAACGTACGCCAAATTTCATCATAATCTGTTCATTAGTTTTGAAGATTACTCTAAACCGTATGCCTCACAGGGTCTTTTGACTATAATGGTTTCAGCAGAATATCAGCGCCTTTCTACTCCTGAGTGGTAGGGCATTTATTCTGAGCCGAGACCTTTTTGCTGCTGTAAAACACAGTACAGTCTCTCTTGTTTTTGGTATTTTTTGTGTAAATGTTTTTTTTTGTATATTTAATAAAAGTTAACTATGTACTATTTTTTATGTCTGTTATGTACTGTGTAAGTAGCAAATAAATGATTGTCTATGTCTATGTCTAAGATCTTAGGTAACAAAAATTCAGATTTGACAAACTTTCGCATTTATAATATTAGTAGGATAAATAATTTACTAGAGAAAATTATATCAAAGAAAAATAAGTGAAATACTTACAATTTTATTTTACAGGGTTGGTACAAACGAAATTTACCTGGAGGGCAGCTACCCGTAATATTCAAGATAGCAAATTTTACTGAAAGGAAACATTCCTTTATCTTTAAAAATCACTTTTCACCGGTTTTTGTGGTCTGTAGTTCTATTTTGACAAGATAGCAATCGTGGTGTACGTACTTGCCAGGTAGCTGTCCAGCTGCTGTACAGTATGACCTTAGCTGCATCGCATGCTGCGCATCTTGATTATTTTAGCATCGCTAGAATACCCTCATTCTTGTAGAGTCAAGTATAAATATTTCCATGCAAAATAGAGTCTGATACGTGGAGCGATCTAAAATGTAACTGCCACTGATAGAGACAGAGCGACACTCGGCAAAAAGTTGAAGAGAATAGGGTGTAAGGATTTTTAAAATTTATTGAAAAAGGAGAATTTTAAATGTGTAAAACACAGCAAAAACAAACTGTTTTTGAATTGAATGTTTTTGAAAAAGGCTATGTTCTACGGTAAACAGATTATCATTAAAGTAATGTATTACTTAAGAGTGTTGTTTGATAATAATTATTTCAGGTAGCTGCCCTCCATGTAACGTTCATTTGTACCACCCTGTGTATAAATTCATGGGAATCTTGAGAAAGATCTGAAAAAAAAACAAAATTAGGTTGAAGGCGGATAAATTTTATTCAAAACAATAAGATCACATTTTTTTAATTAAACATGTTTTGATAAGTAGTAGCTACCCGCGGCTTTTCATGCGTTTTTTGGCCTAATTTTTTGGTAAAACGGTAAAATACGTCTATGCAAACTTTCGCATCTATTAGTGCGGTTGTGTTTTTTTACAGGCACGTAACGAAATGCACAATCAACCGACGATCTAACAACAGCTTTTATAGCTGGTAGTAAAAAAAATCGAAAAAATGCCTTCATTGCCAAAATCCTTTCCGGTCTCGTAGCTCCAGCTACGGCGTAGCAATCGCTACGGGATTTGCTACGATGTGAACGTAATTGAGTTGTAGGATTATATCATAAATTCTAATTTAATTTTAAATTCCCTGTCGCCATAGCTTAATCCTTTTGTTATCTGTTTATTCCAAACACCCAAACCAAAAAAGTAACTAAATTATTATACTTCTTGAACTCAAACATAAATTTGCGTGCGATGGGTACCATTTCGAAAACTCAAACTGAAACAAAAGCGGTCGGACATTTACTAAGACTACGTAAGTTTTCTCAAACAATCCGCTCTTTGTCAAAATAAGTTTTGTATAGTATTATACAGTGACAAAGGGCGGATTGTTTGAAAAGTTACGTAAAAAATTTACTTTGATAAAGTTCCATCCAATTCCATTCGCGTGCGGACTTACTAAATCGCTTTAAAAATTATGATTGAGATAAATTGTGTATTTTATTTGTGAAACTAATGTATGTATTGGAAATAACGACATTAACAAAAGCGACAAATTAAAATAATATGACATTACTAGAAATGGATGGCGCCGTCCCTTTCGTTACGATCTAAATAAAAAGGATGGCATCATTAGTCCTGACAAATAAGTTTGCATTAGTTTTAGCCACTGAGTTAAATGTACCTAGAGAAGAAATTTCAAACAAAAAACGTCTCATTCTCATGACAGCGGTGGCCTGGGCGCGGCAAGCGCTGCAGCGCTAAAACATTAACTAAGTCGTCTAACCAAACAATGAAAACATTCAGCGCTAGATCGCTTAAAGAGTATTGTTTTCTCAACGTATTCTGACAACATGTCGCCCCTATAGATTTTACACCGCGCAGAGGTGACACAGATTTTGTACCTACATAACTTAGTAAGAATTTATTCTCTATTTCAAAAAATTTTGTTTGCTAAAATAGTAGAAAATTAAAAAAAAAATGGATTGTTATGCGTTTATTCAAACATGTTAACAATAGTTTAAAATCAAATAAAATAAGAAGACAAATAAATTAGTACATTTTGTCCTAAGATATTTTTTAACACAATAATTAAAAACTTCCATTGCCTATGACGCGAATCTCCACCAGCTTTCCAAGCTATGGTGGCAGCGACGGCGCGCGCGGGGCGCGGGCGCAGTTAATGAGTTAATTATTGTGTTCAAGTACCTACTTACTTTTCATTGAATTAAGAGTGCGCATTAGCATTTATTACTTTTTTTATTTTTATTCATTGATGTGTTTTTGCAGTACCGAAATGCGCACGTCGTCATATTTTCTGAACTTTGTTCATAACGTTATTATTACCTATTTATTCACATAATACAACAAATAATTTTACTAACTTGACTACTGGGTTGTTATTTTTCATTATTTACGTCACACTTAGATTTGGATTTTCGTATTATTAGCGCGGCTCCATATGCGTCCAAGCTGCATGCATGTCGAAGCCACACTAATACAATGTCAGGTGTACGGATTGCAGTACAGTTCAGTCGAACAGAGTGAGTGTTCTGATCGCGAAATCTAGTGCGTAGTACATTTATATCGATGGTTTTAGCGTTAGTTTTAGCGTTAGCGTTTTAGTTTGAGTTTGATAGTGGATCTAATCCGTCACCGTCTTTTGTTTTAAGTTCGTCTTTTGTTTAAACATCATCTTTTGTCTAGATGTTTCGGAGAATATGTGATAATATTCAATTTATGAGAACATGTTGTTGCTATGAGAAAGGATAATTTAACAGACGTTTGTTAAAGCGTGGGTTCATATTTTATAGAAAACTAGTTTCGAAACGTTTTCTACCCCATGGGAACTGAATAATATTTTAGTTCCATGTACGATCCGCGCGGCTTTTTATGATCTGGTGGCATACTCGGAAAAGGAAAATGGAAGTTTCCTTCAAAAACAACTCTTATGTCGCTTGCATAAGATTAGCTTTTGCACGAAAATGAAACAGAAACTTTGATATCATTTTTAAGAGTACTGGCCCATATTCTACAATCAAGAATGTGACAAAATATAGTCAACAATAATATAGGTGTCAATTCAGATGTCGCTTACACTAAACTTAACCAATATGACAGTGTTTTTCAAAGGGGTTTGTAGATTTTTTTATGTCGGTGGCCCGAACATTTGATTTTTTTTAAATATCGCTGCGCAGAATAAATGTTATATGTATGTTTGGATAGAGGACGTAATAACAAATAAAAAATCTCTAAGAAATTAAATAACATCGCAAAAATGTACGACTTCGGCGGGACTCGAAATAAAAAATGTTTTTAAAAATGTCCTAAGGCGGGACAGTTTCTGAGATATTCTCATATGAAATAACGGCATTTTTCCTTCATTTGAATATCTCAGAAACCTGCCGTTTTAGAACATTTTTTATTTGTTTAGTGTCATTTATCCAAAAATATAATTTTATTGTGCGCGGCGATTTTGAAAAACAAAACAAAATAATCACCGAAGTTAAGACCAAAATCTTCAAACCCCCTCTACCGCCGTTAATATTATTGTAACCCCGCCTCCATTCTATGACTATGAAACTATGAACCGGACACTGGCATACCAGACACATGTCTCCATCAACAAAGAAGTCAAGATACCTGAGGACTAAAGAAATGGTGCCGCCTTTTCGCAATAATCGAAAAGAATGGCATCATTTTTAGTCCTGTCAAATTAGTTTATTAGCTTTATCGACATCTAAATCTACACATGTAGTTTTTTAAAATTTACAGCTCGTAACCCATAAGATACTTTTGTTGAGTAAACTATACATAACATTAAAAAAAATCTAACGTCCAATCAAGGTTTGATGCATTTTTTCTGATTTTTAAAAGTTGTTTATGAACTCACCTTCTCACTGAGAATAAAATAGACGACGTCTGTGGCGCGGCGGGCGAAGGTCCGCCTGCAACGCAGGAGGTGGTGGCTTCGATTCCCGCCTTGGGAAAAATGTTTCTACGATCAGCAAATATTTGTTCCGGGTGTTCCGGGTATTTTCTTTGAATAATAATAAATATAAAGTATAATAAAAAATCTATCTATTAAGTTTATCAGTCACCTAGTACCCACAATTAGTACCAAGTACCAACAAAAGCTCTGCTTAGCTTGGGGCTAGATGATGCTGTGTGGATTGTCTACCATATTTTTTTTATAAAAACATCAAAAAAAATTGTAACTACGCCTCCATTCCATGACAATGAAATTTCCATGAACCTTCCACACTGGCAGCTCGTGTTTTTTCTAAATGTTGCCATCTACAAAGAAGTCAAATCAAGTACTGTGAATGGTGCTTATTTTCATATCAATTTTAAATAAAACATACCTACATCATTTTTAGATAGATCATATTAGTTAAGTTTTAGCAACATTTGAATTCATACCTACATCTTGCTAGACTTTATTATTGACGATTTGGTGTACAAGTGATTTAGCCTTGATTTCTATTTCTATTGATGTTTATAGGCACAATTGAATCAAATAATCAAAGTTACTCAATTGAGACGGAGACTTTGACACCATGGTAATGAATCTCGTTGAGTTTATAGCATGAGTTTTATATATGTATATAGAAACTCCTCTATAGAATGAAATAGGTTTCCCTTTTCCTCCTGTGTTATTGAAATTTGACTTGTTTTTAGGGTTCCATACCTCAAAAGGAAAATAGAAACCCATAAAGGATCACTTTGTTGTCCGTCTGTCTGTATGTCGGTCCATCTGTCAACCCCCTTTTCTCAGGAACGCGTGGACGTATCGAGTTGAAATTAACTTCAAATACTCAAGTCCGTAACCTCTAGGAGCCGCGATATAAATAAAACTTCTAAGTCAACGCACTCAAAAGTTATGTCCGAATATTTTGAAATTTCCGAGGGAATCATATGCACACAAAACCTATAGGGTACTTCCCGTAGACCTAGAATCATGAAATTTGGTGAGCAGTAAGGTCTTACAGAACAAGAAAAAGGGAAAAATCCGAAAATGTATAATTTATGCACTAAAAAAAAGTTACTTTTATTACTTGCCATAGACCAAAACCTATAGGGTACTTCCCGTGGACTTAGAATCATGAAATTTGGCAAGAAGCAAGGTCTTACGGAATCCTTAGTCCGCGAGTCCGACTCGCACTTGACGTTTTATTTAGTTAGGGACGCGGTGTTGAACTTCCAAGAGCTCTAATACTCCAAATATATAATATCGAAAACGTCGCCTATGGCGCTTACCCGACCCGACGCGAAGTCAGCGCCAGAACCTATTTTATCTTATTATTAATGTTAAACGAAGGAATTTTCAAAAAAGAACTTGCAGTTTGTGATACCTATCATAAGCTTATTTTTAATGCCTGAGTAAAAGTTTTATTTTGTATAGGCAGAGATGCGAAGTTGCTCTTTTTGCTCACCATCGTGGCCAAAAACAGCAACTTCGCATCGCGCTTATGAAAGGTGCCACAAACTGCAAAATCGATTTTAGAATATCCCTTCGTTAAACATAATAATAAGATAAATAGGCGGTGGTCCTAATTTGGGTCGGGTTAGCGCCTTAAGGAGTTGGGTTAGTTCCCGTTTGGTATTTACAATAACCTTTGGTTTACTTAAACTTAACAGTTTGCCCAAGTGAGGGTGGATTTTACCGTTAGTATCTTAAAACGCGTTCTACTAAACTCGTTTCTAGGTAAACGAGTTCATATTGAGTTAAATCTCTATTAAAGTCAAACCAATTTCACCGGATTTTTGGAGCTAACTTTTGATCGCGTTTACGTAAACGAACATTTACGACAGATTTACATAAAATCATAGACAATAACAAAAAATAAATGCAACATTGACAGTTCTTAAACGCGTTTCTAGACGCTGAACCGCCATTATCGGGCGTTCAGGATGTTTAAACGAGTTCTGCGTTAACTACGTTTAGTTCATGCGGGTGAAATGTAAAATGTGCCAACTGAACACAGTTAATGAGAAAACGAGTTTAATCGTCAGTTAAACGCGTTTAATTTCAACGGTGAAATTGCACATAAGTATGTCAACAGGTCAAGTTTGAACACACTTGAAAAAAAAATTAGGTAGGTACCTTTCTACCAACGTTTTAATAAACCTACCGATGTAAATGCTTCTTATGAAAATATTAGACCTTAAAGCTTAATAACTCAGCAACTACTGCAGCTATCAACTTGAAATTTAAAATGATAATACCTATATTTTGTGCGCCTGTACAGTTTATAGGAAAAAAATCAAAAAAAGTAAAATATGTTTGTAAATATGGATCTCGTTTCATGTAAAGAACAAGTTCCTTCACAAAAACGTCATCATCATCATCAACCTATGTCAGTCCACTGCTGGACATAGGCCTCCCCTAATGAGCGCCATAGCGCATGTCTCCAGCTTGCCGGCATCCAGCCATAAAAACGTAGTTACATATAGCAGCGCAAAAAATGTTCCATTTTTTTGCGATGCTATACATATATATATATAGTCCAATCTGTCATCTTACCGGCTCTCATTCCTGTGTACTAAAAGGGAATTCAGATCTGCACGTCTCACGTCCGATTTATTGACAGATTTTGATGAAAACCTGTCAAAAAGAGATATTGATTTGAGTGTGTATTCCGAATTTATTTTACTAGACTTATATGGAATTGAGATGTCGTGTGTCATTAATACCAAACGCCGTACAGCCGTGAGGCTGTACGGCGTTTGAAATTCTTTTGGTTTCTTAAATCTATATTTGTGAATGTTAAGTAGTGTTTATTGTTATTATAGTGCGTAACCCCACACTCAGGGTAACTTTTAAGAAATCAAATAATAACGCAAAAATTTTCGACTTCGACGGAACTTGAACCCGCATCCTTCCGTCAGTACCGGAATGTGCTAACCAACTACACCACGAGGTCAAGTGACGTGGGAACCGAAAATCTTTGCTACTTCCTTCGGTTCGGAGTCCGAACCGAAGGAAGTAGCAAAGATTTTCGGTTGGGTAGGTGGAGCTAAGGATGCGGGTTCAAGTCCCGTCGAAGCTGAAATTTTTTTGCGATATTATTTGATTTCTTAGACATCTTTCTTCTTCTTCTTCTTTCATGTAGTGTCTTGTAGTTTTTCTCTGTAATTAGACTAGCGTAGTTTAATTTTAAAATGCTTCTTTTTTCTTTTCTACCTTGTGTGGTTAGCAGATAGATAATGCCATCGGCATTAAACCCACCAACGTATACGTATGTTAAATGTGTGAAATAAAGTATTTATATATTATATATATTTATATAACATAAAATAATATTTCAGTACCGAAGTAGGGACTCAAATACTACATGCCTCAAGAATGTTTCACGAAAGTTAGAAAACAAGAGAAACACTAGTAAGTTTGTTTAGTTTCAGTTTCATTATATTCACCATAACATTATATTACATATCAGGCAATAATGTTACAATATGAATCAATATATATTTTAGAGGAGTACTTGACTCACTGACAGACAACGCACAGTTCGAACCTGGTTCTAGAGGCTTGTGTACGCATAACGCGTACGAAGTCGCGGGTTACAGCTAGTCTAACTTATAAAAATAATATAAAACAAATAGGTAACGAATCTGATAAAACCCCAAGTTTTCGGACGACCCCAAAACTTTGTAAAGAAAAGCTACCATTGTATCGAAAAAAACCCTATCTTATAGTGACAATATTCTCTACCCAACGACAATGTTACCAACCCGCCAAACCCCGATATCCGTCGGAATCCCACTTTTATTTGATTCCAATTCCGAGAATTCTGTCGGTACTTGCGAGCATTGTTTGTCGGTTTATTGGATTTACGTTGTAGAATTTCCTGTTACCCTCGGAATCTTCAGAAAAGTGTATTTTAGTGGATCAGTTTATCCGCAATGTCACCAAACGATAATCCTGTAGCAACACTGAGGGAGCAGCAAATAAAGCTGGTTTCAGGTATAATGAAATTGTAACGATTTTTGTACGAGATTCTGCGGATTCTCACATTATTTTATGAGTGAAAATTGGTGCCATAACATTTAGGGTAGAGTTTATCCGTTAGGCTACTGGTTTGAGCAGAAAATGAATATCCAAAAGTTTGTTCACACACAGACAGATGTGATAAGACCATAATTGCGCACATGAAGACTAGCGTCTTCGTTGAGACTGGCCGCCGTGATCGATATTTGGCTAGGAGGGCATTATTATTATGCAGAAAGCCAATATAAATTTAGCCTACATCCTATAAGATTTCTAATTTGATCTGTACATTACCTCACCTTACTTCAACAGTCTGTCCAATGCTGGAGCACGCAGGCCTCCCCCTGATAAGCTCCTTATTGGTCTTTAATCTCATGGGGGGTAGTGCCCATAATTCCCACGCTGGGCAGGCGGGTTCGGGATCGCAGTTCACTTAGAATTGTTCTGCAGGGGGCGCTGCTCCTCGCCCCCGGTAGATATTTCTTAATCGTCGTTGTACATTACCGGTAGGTTCAATAACAGCGGAACAAGATTTTTTCTCCATTTTTAATATTCGTGTGATTACTCTTCGTAGATCCTAAAATCCATTAGCAGATAGGTACCTACCATATTATTCTCATTTTGTATGTTCTGGTTCGAGGCAGTTTCGTTACGACGTTCATTTACATTAGGTTCATTTTCATTTAATTTTCATCTTTCATTATAAATTGTGTGCTTGTGTAAATGAGATATGAAAGTCATAATCATATTAACATAGATGAATAAGGTATTTATTTAGGAACATAGATCTTTATAAAAAAGAGATCATAATAATGTTTCATTAGTTAGCACTTTATTTCCGTGTCAGAGATTAGTTTTATAATTTGACCTTTTCTAAGTGTACATTTATTGTATTTATGGAAATAAAGAGTTTTTGATTTCCATTTTGATTTTGAATACAATTTATAAGTAGAGACAAGTTATAATACAATTATTTATGTTTGGTTTATTTACAGCACATACCAGAAAAAAGTAGATAGGAACCATTTTAAGACGTCCATATACGTATAGATGCTAAGCCATTTTTATAATGTATTTTTGTCGAACTTTCTTAATCTTAGAACATTACGACCTGAAACCAAATCGGTATTTACTTGACAAAGTTCCATCTCACATTGACATCGCGTGGAATGTTTGGGAAATGTGATGTATTTATTTACTTTGACGAGCTTCTGTTCCATTCTGATCGCACGCAGATTATAGGTACATAACCACCTTATTCCTTCCACTTAATTCTTAGACACAATTTTAACCTTGTGATTCTACAGGAGGGTATCTGACTAGGTGTTTGTGTTAGAACCCTATCTGTTTTTTATATTTTTCTTATACAAGAAAACATAATAATAAGAAATGTTTCCGTTTAGCAGTTCAGGCGTTGTTATCGGCCAAACATCTTCACAACTACTGTCACTGACATATCTCGGAAACTACTCGTTCTAAAGTTGCAATGCGGGTAAGTAAGGGACTTTTTGTCAATTTTTTACCCGCTGCCCCCATTGGTGACCACCTGTAGTATATGAGAAGACCCCAACCCACCCCCTCTAGTTTTCACGTTGTAATTCATAAATACTCTTTTTAATATTTTTTTGCAAACAAAAGTCAAAAACAAATATTTTATTTATTAATAGAGCGCTTGCCGCGTGATGCCCAGAGTGCGTGCACACCTGTGAAAAAATATTATCAAAAAGAAAAAACTTGTGTAAAAACATATAAAAATATAAAGGAACTTAATTTACAAAAACAAGTCTTGCCACCTGTGAGTTTAATAAGCGCTAATCGCTGCGCGCCATATTTGAATAAAGCTTGAAAAAGTGCGAGATTTCTAGAGGATATTGACTACGTGACGAAAACCTAAGCCACCCCTCCTCCCTGTGACCAAACGTGGTATTTTGAAGACCTCCCTCCCCCCTGAACGGGTCACGTAGTGGGTACGTTCCCTAACATTGTCGTATTATTGACCTACATTAACACCCAACAGGGGAAATTCGGAATCAAAAAACACCCGAGATTAAACCCCAGATATTAAATGACACGTGGAGGAAATAATCTGATTAACTTCGCATTGGCTTCTAATTTACCAGAATATCGATGTTTTCTTGTACCTACCGACTTTATTATTTACTTTTTGGAAAATGTTCGTCTGATCACTATGTTATTTTATGATTGAATGTTATGTGTTTTTGAAATGTTATTATTCTAAGTAATTGACCTGACTAAGTGTTTCTTGTGAACCCATAGTATTAATAAATGAATTGAAATTGAAATCACACTAATGCCTGATTAACCTATCTATAGTGTTTGTGTTTTGAATTATAATTATATTAATGTATAGTATGTTTGTCCGTCGTCACACTGATAATATAAATGCGAAAGATTGGATGTTTAGATGGATTAATGTTTGTTCTCTTCACCCCAAAATTACTGAACGGATCGGGCAATCGGCAATTCTAATCTTAGAATCAACACACATACTTTTTATCTCATACATCCTATGGGAGAGAAATAACATTTAATGTTTTCCATACAAACAACGCGTGCGAAGTTGCGTGCAGAAACTAGTGACAAATATTTTTTAACTGACTTAAAAAAAAAAACCTCAACCTCAACCTCAACAGCCTGTAGTGGGTCCACTGCTGGACGCAGGCCTCCCCCTGATAAGCGCCTTGTTGGCTTTTATCTCGTGTTGGGTAGTGCCCATAATCCCCACGATGGGAATGCGGGTTGGGGATCGCAGTTCGGTGGTAGAATTTTTCTGCAGGGGGCTGCTCGCCCCATGTAGGTATCCTTTAGTCGCCTCTTACGATACCACCGGGAAGAGTTGGGTTGTTGCAAATTCTAAGCCGGCCACACAGCCACACCTACAAAAAAAACAAAAGGTGTCATTTATTCACGCGTCCGAAGCAACATGCGATCCGTAAACCGAAACTTCGTATTGCCTTCTTTCGTTTAACGTATTAATTAACTGAGTTTAATAGCGTCGAAACAAAGTTTTCGGGCTAATGGATAAAAGCCTTATAAACTTGAAATAAGATTGTGAAAAGTTCTTTCTTTGCTTCGAGGTATCGCTTAATCTTTCAAAAGTGATTTTGCTACGAAAATGTTTGGTTTTTTAGTGTTGAGTAGGAAAATATAAGTACAGCTAGTATCGCACGCGTTTTTCCGGGATAAAAAGTGGTCTATAGGTTAATCGTAATTTTATTATTTGTTGTGTGCACATAGGTTTCAAGCCGGATCATATATATTTTTTTGTGTTATTCTATTAATGCTTTTCATGTTCTGTGTACGTAATAAACTAAAATAAAAAATAAAATAAATCGAGTATAGCACTACATCTATGTAAAATTTCAGCCAGATCCGTTCAGTACTTTAGTCGTGAACAGGTAATAAACATCCAAACTTTCGCATTTATTATATCAGTGTGAAATAAAACAAAAACAGATATTTGTTTAGGTACCTACCTAATTCACATTCCTTATTATGTAAACAAGAAATTAGATAAGGTATAAATATGTAATTCATAATTCATAGGTAAGTGAGAATTTAGATACCTTTACCCAACATTGAACCACGTAGGTTAATAGGATAAAGGGTACCTATTGAAAATGTTTCAATAAAATGCCAACAATGAATAGTCAACAAAAAACAATTCATAAGGGAAACATCGACATTCTTCTAAAATAAAATAGTAACGTTATTTCACTGGATAGCTAATTAAATAAACGGTTCATGTGTAACGGTATTATGGGCAAGTTTATTCCTCCATGTGGTGAGAGCTCTTCTGATGTCTTAGAGACCCGACAACGTAGGTCTGTTTCGAGTGGTTCTGGAGTTATGACGGTTTTAAATTCCCTAGAAACCAAGTTGTAGAGGTCCTTTTGCTGATCACGTAGACACCTCACACTATATGGGCCTCCCCTGGGCATGGAGATATGGCGTGAGGGGTTTATTTCCATTTCTCAGCGGTTTTTAACGTTAGCTAAAGTCAACATTCACGCCTTTAGCTATATGTGTAGTGAAATTGTCAACGTCCTAGTTGTTAACGATTTTTAACTATAGATAGTTATTTAACGGTTATCGTTGCCCATTAGAGTGAATGGAAATTCTGTTATCGACACACTCCTAAAAGAAACATGGATACCACTTTAATCTTCGTTTAATCTAAAACGTAGGTTCAAAGGACAAATAAATAACCCCTTGGCTGGCGACGCCATTTTGCAATTTTTGACATTAAGATAGAATATATTCTCATCGTTATTTTTTTAAACTCCCAACGCAAAAAGAGAGGGGGGTGTCATAAGTTTAACGTGTCTGACTGCGTATCTATGTATCTGTCTGTGGTATCGTAGCTCCCAAACGGATGAACCGATTTTCCTTTAGTTTTTTTTTGTGTCATAGATCATTTTATCCCGAGTGTTCTTAGCCAGGTTTCATGAAAATCTGTCGGGGGGGGGGGGGGGGGGCTTTAAAATTTTTAAATTTTCTTCTTGTTAATTTATTCTGTGAATCATTGATCTAAATGAATAAGTATATTAATCAAAGGCTGAAGATTTCGCTATCCTTTTTTTTTTTTACTTTTTTCTTGGGAATCACTAATCTAAATAAATACCTAATCATCATCATCATCATAATCAGCCTATAGACCACTGCTGGACATAGGCCTCCCCTAATGAGCGCCATAGCGCCCTGTCTTCAGCTTGCCGCATCTAGCATCTGCCTACAGTCTTTCGCAGATCGTCATCCCACTTGGTCGTAGGGCGTCCTACACTACGTTTGCCGAGTCGCGGTCTCCACTCAAGAACACTTTACCCCGCGGTTGTCGGTTCTTCGCGAGATATGGCCGGCCCACTGCCACTTCAGCTTGCTAATTCTTTGAGCTATGTCGATAACTTTGGTTCTCTGTCTTTGACATATACTTAATCAATTCAGAAAATCAAATAGGTTTTTTCAAGTCTTGTTTTTTGACTCTCTGCTGAGACATCACTGATCTGAAAATCTATTGGGTATGAAGAGATGTGATCAGTGATGGGCATCTAAAACGATGTCAATCATTTTGATAGCGGGGTCAGTGTGCGACGGTTCGATCGCGTCACGCCGTCACGGTGACGCAGACAATGACGTACAACTTTTATCTACCAAAGCAATAAATACTTCAAAGACTTTTTCCCCCCTCTATTGTACCAAAGTATTTTTGTTTCGTACTAGAACAATATTACAATCTAGCCATAAAGTTTACTGGGTAATTTTGATTAACCTTAATTTTATAAAAACATATCACTAAGAACCTGACTTTTCCTATTGTCTCTACTTAAGGGAAAGACACTTGGTTCATGTGTTCTTTAAAATAGCACTTTATGTAGGTACTTATACTATAACTATCACTGCAATAACTCAAAGGTTTAGTTTTTTTGAACCTTCTCACTATAAAACTTTAAAATCCATCATGGTTATAAAAACTAAAGTCATTTACCGGGATATTTACCATGATTAGAATTTTGAGCTTTCCAATACCTCGGCACAGTTTCATGCGCCATGATCACGGAATACCTGAAGGCACTGCGAGAGAGTTTTTATTGGCAGATATATCGACCTACCCTCATTTGATCATTAATTTTCTTCTCACTATATCCGGAGGAGCTGGATAGCCTCGATGTTCACATGATGATGAAGTCTCTGTGCCAAAGTATGCAACTGCAGTGTTTGTCAAATATGTGCTTTGACTATCGACTTTTGCAGTAAAAACTTCGTAGATGCGCTTTTTCTGTGAACGAACATCACGCTCGGATCGGTTACGTTGAATCGGATTTACTCAGCTCCAGTCGAACACTTTAGGAGAAAAGTTTCCGTTTAATCTATTCCTAATTATTTTGGCTTGAAAACGCGCTTCGCGGCTGTGGGGTGGAAGCTTTACGAAGTAGGAACCTTCTTACTAACACCTACTCAGAATGACTTTGACAGTAAATATGTAAGAAGGATTAATAATAAAGGAGGTTCTACCTTTATGCATATTAAATAGGGAGCTTCCAACTTCGTTTCCAAGCATGTTATGTAATTGACAGACCTGCATTAGTGATATTAAATTACGGCTGTGAAATTATTACCCATTCCTTTGTTAAAATTTCAGGTACTACCTAATCCCTTATAGATATATTTTAGAAATTATGTGTACGTATTGCTCTAACCGCTCCTTTCATACGTACCTATGCACTAACTAACTGTCCTTAGCCTGTGCATAGTATACGAAAAATATTTTCGTTTTGGTTCCCTCGCCTTCCCATAAGTATAGCGCCTTGTAACGCCACAACCGGATAAAGAGGAAATATTTTTCGTAGTTTAACAGCGATCCAATAGTTTCATACGAACTCATCTTTTTCTTCTTTGTTTTGTGTCTTTTCCGACTATTTGCCACAATTCTGCCAATTCGATCGTAGTTTTCAAACTTGTGCCGTCCCATCTTCCGAGGACATCCGTGAGGGCGGGTGCGGCGGTAGATTAGGCCGGAGATCTCAAGAGGTGGAAATATGCAGGTCTCGATAGAGCCTACACATTTGCTCCCCTTGGAGTTGAGACCCTAAGTCCGTGGAGTACCGAGGCTTATCGGGTTTTTAAAAAATTTTTCTTAGCGTCTGTTCGAAGCGACGCGTGACCCGAGAGCTGGTGAGTATCTGGCGCAGCGCATCAGGACAGCGCGGCAATGCAGCCAGCGTCTTGGGGACGCTTCCGACTGGTATCGCTATGGATCAGTTGAACTACTTTTAGATTGTTTCAACAGTCTGCAGTTAGCTCAACTGTTTCAATTGTAAATACTAGTTCTAATTTATTTCTATTATTTGATTGTAGTTTTCACATAATTTTGAATTATTTTGAATGATGAGTGGTAGTACCGAAAACTTTTTTCGTTTTGGTATTGAGCAAACCCATACTAGCCATTACGGTTATAGTAAATAAATAAATAAATAATGCTGGACAATTCACACAGCATTATCTAGCCCCAAGCTAAGCAGAGCTTGTGTTATGGGTACTAGATAACTGATATACTTAATACAATACACTACATAGATAGATATTTTTTTTTATTATACATAGAAAACACCCAGACCAACGGAACAAATTTCTGCAGATCGTACACAATCGTACACGTATTTGTTCCGAGGCGGGAATCGAACCCGCAACCTGCTGCGTCGCAGGCGGACCTTCGCCGCTGCGCCACGGAGGTAGTCATAGTACGGTTATGACTTTCTGAAACTTTGCCTTACCCATCCAATGTTTCACATTGGATGGGTACAAAGAAGTACGTGTCATCAGTGTCAGTGACACACATAAAAGACGAACAAAAAAGGAAGAAGATAAAATATACCTATGGCTTTGGAAAATACACAAAGGTACCTAGACAACAATGAGCCAGATAAAAGGATTCTATATAATATTGTCCGCCGAATGTTCAGTTCACTAGGTTCACTACAGAATGGTTTGCTGAATCAGGTTTCATTGTGTCTGTGGGTTTCGGCTGATGGATAAAGGTCGTAGCATATTTTCACGATTCCTCTCCAGTTTCATCTTGTTTACTTCTCCTTAAATCGAGTAAGTGAAGCCAAATAATGAAGAACCTGTTTGATGCTTTACTGAGTCTTTCACTACGTGATGTCTTTCACTGCGTGACTAACAGGGGGACAGATAGAACTTATTCAGTTTATAAAATTTTCATATGTCCCACCATTGCAAAAAATATGGTGACGGATCGAACTTTTTTTTTTCATTTTTCCGCCTAGAGGGACAGGGCATATAGGGATAATTCCTTAAAAAATAGACGACAGATGGGAATAATTCTGACGTAAAATTATTTTCTTTTCAAATATTTTTTTGTCTTTTCAATTTATTTGTGGTATGTGGCATATTTTATAAAATGCCACACAGCTTTCACTCAGCAATTAAGTTCTATTTATTTATTTATACTCAGTTTATTATCAATTTTACATCTAAAAATATTGAACTTGATAAAAAATTCGCTTTTGCACACCTATTGATAGAAACAATACAAAACAGCTTAAAATCGTAAAAGTGACAAGTGGCGGTCTTATCGCTTAAGAGCGATCTCTACCAGACAACCGTGAACTTGCAGGTTTTTAACTAGATTGTAACCACAAATGTAAACATAACATGATTATTAGTGTTGCAAACAGATAAAATCATTGGCATTGCCCTAAAAACAAGTAAATATTATTGTTAGTCAGAAAGTGTTGATGCTAAAAGAATTACCTACTTGTAAAAGAATGAATGAAGTTTGTTTTAATTGAATAAAGATAGTTTTTGTATACTTGCTCAGTGCGGTCGAAACAGCTTTACAGAATTTACGGTTTAAGTCAAATATATCGAAATCTTTATTACTGGCTGTATTAAACGTGTTCTTGAGTGGAGACTGCGACTAAGCAAACGTAGTGTAAGACGCCCTCCAGCCAGGTGGGATGACGACCTGCGAAAGACCACTGCAGATGCTGGATGCGGCAAGCTGAACGCCCTGTCGGCGCTATGGCGCTTATTAGCGGAGGCCTATGTCCAGCAGTGGGCTAATATAGGTTGATGATGATGATTATTATTAGCTGCCAACTTTTTATATTGATGACAACACCGTTTTGGCCTCATAATCCTGAATAGGTAATTTATACAGTTCAAACATATAGTATCAAATTATGAACACGAAAAATTTTCGGAGATTTCTACCATGAATGTGAAATGTTTAACCAGCAATAACTTACCCGCATAATCCTTATCAACTAATATGTTTTTCTGATAATAAATAAAAAAAGACCACCCCAAGTCACAGTGTATCAGGCACGTGTCAATGTAAAAAAAACGGTGCTGTAAGCGCAATAAAAACTCAAAAGAACCAAACTGAAGTTCACCTTACAGCCTTCATAACACATTCCAATTTGCGTTGAAAAACAAGCGATGCGTAGTGATGGGAACGAAAACATCGATAACTCGAGTTATCAGTACCTATTCGGAAGGTCGAGTGCTGACCTTTGGACTCGATGATATGTCGTTGGTCGCCTGTCAGATGATACGCTCCACAAAACATGTATAGAGAAACTGTGATCTCCTTTGGCTTAAATATTTTCGTGGTAGCCTGTCGATGACTTTTCTCACGTGAATGGTTTGTTGTAAATGACTGAGACCCTACTAAGAATGTGGGCAGGAAAGTGACGACAGCTTTCAAGAAGCATAGGTAAAAATAAACTTTAAATAGTATGGAGATACAAGCCTAATTTTTGCAAGTATTTAAATGTGTATTGTAATAAATCATCAATGTCCATCCACGAACTTTGGGATAAAAATTGGGGTCGCCCAACTCTTTTGTACTCTGTTACAAAACTTTCGAATAATTCATAAACACAGCTGCTAATCTTGAAAACTTTCTCGAATCGTTTGCTCTTTTCATCAGTCTTTAATTCAAATCAATTATTTTACGTCCATGATGATTTTCCATTAAAAACAAAAGACGACTCGATTGTCTTCATTTTATCTGAGTAAAACAAAAGAAGCTGCTCTACCAAAGCGGCTGAAGTGGTCTTCAATATCATTGTTTAATACATTAAAATTAAATCAGCTTTCAGGGTCAAAGTTTATGGGGGTTTCAGCCGGAACACACAAAACTAGTTTACCCGACTGGCTGAATTTCATATTTAAGGCGCTGTGCATGGAAAACTAAGACTGTCAGATTGCATGTCAATATTACCAAATGTGGTCGGCAGAGGCGCTTATTTTTAACATAGACTTATGCAAAATTTATCTGTTGTAGAAGAGGCAAACTTTTGTTTTATTTTGGTTGATAGCACAATCACAAGGTAATAATGTAATGTTAACTAACATTTGCCCGCGGCTTTACTATCGTTGCATGTAAAATACCTTAATAAAACCTATGTCGCTTGAAGCTTCTCAATTATAATAAAAATTACATTCATCGATAGTTATTCATAGAAATCAGAAACACTTAAAAAAATAATATCATCTTCATGCATGTTAAAGTGCCGACAATATCACCGACCATTATGATAATACTTTATACATTAAAAAAATATACAAATTTAGTCAAAACAACTGAGGTCTAAATGGATTACAAAAGTGTCAATCGTTGAAGATATTTCGATTTGGTTTTGGAGGGCTTTCTCAAAAAAAATTTAAAATATAAATAATGCTGAACAAGCCACACAACATCATCTAACCCCAAAGTAATTAGAGCTTGTGTTATGGTATACTTATTTTGATATACTTATTAAATACACTACACAGATAGATATTTTTTATATACATAAGACATCCAGAACACCTGGAATAAATATCTGCAGATGGTACAAACATTTGTCCTGAGGCGGGAATCAAACTAACTGTAACCTCCTGTGTCGCAGGTGGACCTTTCCCCGCCGCGCTACAGAGGTCGTCAATCAAATAATCAGATATAAAATGAAATATAACAGTGCTTTATTTCCTTTACCCTTTACAGGAGTCTTGGACACGTCAATAAATTCAAATAAGGTTCAAGAGTAAAACTGGGAAATAAAATGATTACTTTAATTTATTGTTCACTTCAATCTTTTTAAGGTAAAGTAAAGAAGCGAACAAGAAACCTTTACCTTGTTAGGGTGTTAGTTTTCGAGCTGGAGCAATACTATTAGCAATACCTAAGTTTTTTATCCTCTAGAGATAGTCTGATATTTTGTAGTAAGCCTTTTTAACAAAGGATATGTTTTACAAATTGTTTGAAATTATTTTTTGATAACTTTTAACACTTTTGTAGTTTTGTTGTAGAATCGTATACATTTCCCTTTAAAAGATAATCTATAAATCGATACTATAAAAATATATAAATATATATTTATAAAAATATTCGTAAAATAAAATACGTGAATGTTGGAATGCTGAATGATGAATTTCACGGATATAATTTTGTACACAATCTCAGTACTACTCGCTTACATAATTAATTTTATTTTCCGGAAATAAAACGCAACAATCATGAAGATAGTTTTAGTTTAGATTGTAATTCTACAAAATAATCATAAAAACCACAACAGACCATGCCTTGCTATCCAAATTGATATTCATACCGATATAAAGTATTCTTTATTATGTTGCTGCCTTCCAAGAACTCATGAGTGATTATGATTAACATGAGTGATTAACAATAATTTTGACAACTGTCATTGGAAATACAATTGTTTTGCATGTTTATTACGTTTTTAGCGTCTTTAAACATCTCCTTTACTTGACTTCTTTGTTACGCTAAAAAAAATATATTATATTGATGTCAATGTACACATATTGCCAATAACAAAAAAGTTATGACAAACCGCTCCGTTGAGGTTTTTCTATGAGTTATTAAAAATTTAAAGTAAATTATTATTTTTGAGTATCTGTCCTTTTGAGAATCTCTCTTCTCTAAGAGAACAAACCGATAGAACTACGAGTAATTTAAATTTGCCTGTAGTTCTACTGGTAGAACTACGAGAAAAAAATGCAAATGGTTGGTCCTAAGTAAATCAGTTATCTAGTAAGTACCCATAACAAAGCTCTTGCTTAGCTTCGGCCTTGGTGATGATGTGTGAATTCATCATCATCAGCCTATATAAGTCCACTGCTGGACGTAGGCTCCTATTTTAATTTTTCAGCATTATTTATTTATATATAAGGTCATCAAAATCGCCCTACCTATTTAACATATTTTAACTCGACCAATACTTTCCGTGCTGTAAACATGTTGAGTAGTACCTACCTATCTAGCTACCAGAGAAAAAACCACTATAAACCTATTCTACTTAATTGGTAGGTCTGTCAATGAATAAAATTCCTGCAAATTTCTTTTGGCTTAGCTTCAATCAAATATAGACTTTATTTCAATGACGAATGAACCATTTAACCCGCAAAACAAAAGTTGTCGAAAATCGTAATTCGTCCGTCGAACCCAGCTGTCATCGCGAAAAAAGTTACATAACCTCACGTCCGACCGAGGAGGCATCCAGCCTCCGAATGAAGCTAGTGGAAGCTATTTTGAGCATATATTGAAAGGGATGTTTGAGTAATAAGGTTGAAATTCTATTGGCAAAATATTATCATTTTTGCAATTAATTCGCTAAACGCCTTACAAAAATGTGTTTTTTGGGTTTTATTATGTTAATGGATTTATTTATTTAAAACTTTTTACATATTTCTTTTCTTGATAAAATTTCCTTTCATATAGTATTTAAATAATTAATGGTGTCACTCAAAATATTGAGCATTTCGAGACGAAAAATTTTTTTCTTGTTCTTTTTTGGGTTTCTTTTTTGTCAAGATCCTAGATCGTTTTATAAAATATTTTTGTATAAGTCTTTTTTCCATACATTTGACTATACACTGTTTTTTTTTTGGGCTTGTAATATGTCGGAGAACGGCTAACGGTGCGACGAAAAAGTGTACTTTCTACGGTGTCGCTGTTTGGGTAGCGTCTTAAAGCGATGAATTAAACAAAACTCGGATTTACTCGAAACCACAGTTTTCTACCTAAACTTATCTTTATGTCAATGTCGACGATAACCATTGTTTTGGCACGAACCTTACAGAAATAGAAACGTTTATCTTGTTACTCAGACACATACAATAAAAAAAAAAAATCTAGAAAAGAAGTCAGTTTGCTAGCTATACAAAACGGTCCCAGCATGTCTCGGCATGGGTTATCCGTCTGTTGTTTATTATTTCCCCGAAAAGATAGGTAAGTCCTATTAAAACCAGAAAGAAATTTCCACGCGACGACCACGACAGACGCACATGACTATTAATGACAAGAAGATCCGAGATATGAGGACACTAACGATGTCTGCACCTGTGACATTGCTTACGGTGGTGACGGAGTGACCTTTAGGGGTCACTGTGACCTCAATGTTGACTGCTGAGATTGTGACCGATAGCGTCTGATGGGCTGATAACAACACCAACCCTTAACCTTAGTATGCGACAACATCTGCCGGAATCACTTTAGAGAATTGCGCGCAATATTTTTTATGATAAAAGGATTGCTAAAGGGTGTTACGAAGCGTGACGTAAATTAAACCATGGTTGATAAGCTTACTCAAACATTTTCAATTACTTAGTAGGTATCAATTCCAATCTTATCTCTAAAATTTGGCTGTCTTATATGATAGCATTAAGATATAAGGATCGGACTAGTGGAACTTTAAAAACTGCAGTCGGCTTTTTGATCTATTTCGTATATAAATACCCGTGAATAGTTATTATTAAACATTCTTTGATTCATTTTTGTTTTTTTTTCTTCTTGGATCAGGGAGTCTAATGCATACGATATAAGACCTTTTTTGACTTCCTCATCCACGTTTATAATTTGGGTTTGACTAACATTTTTTATCGATGTCGATCAATGAAAATAGCAATAATATAGAAAATTGAGCTTCAAATTAAAATCAAATTATAACGATGATTATCTGAAGTATCACAAGACAAATTGAAGGTAGATTTACCTAAAAAATAATGTTTTTGACATATTTTATTTACAATTATCTCATAGGTAATCCCTTTGATGGGTGGGGTTGATAAATATGTCATCTTTTGGAAGTATTAAGCTAAATTTAATTAAAAAAAGTATTGAAGCTATCGATAAAATTCAAATAGGTACCTACAATGACTACATCACTAGCAAATTTACGTGAAATATTGGTTATGCCTATACAATGCCAATCTAGCACATTTTGAATAGCATCACGTCTCCTTTTTATGCAAGATTTGTTTCTCAATGGGTTTCTACAGTTATGCTAAGTGAATTACGGAAATTAAGACAATTTGTTTTTATTATTAATCTTGGACAACCGCATCTCTATAATGTTACCATCCATCATATCGTTTCTTAAGTTAGGTCCAAATCCACTTAAGGACAATCGGTATTATATTCTGAGCAAATCCGCTAAAGACTTGTGTATCTCGGTTTATTCCACTCAAACACCCTTGAGAGATGTGCCCACGTGCCCAGATGTTGTGTGATGTGTGAATGGGGAACGCAACAATGGGGATCATTTTGGCAACCTTAATGGTATCAAAATCTCATAAAACTTGAATAGGGGAAACTTTTTGGCTTTAATATTCCTCCTTTCAAGTTTCAAAAGATTTGGACAGCGCTAAGGCTGCCAAAGTGATCCCCATTGTTGCGTTCCCCATTGCCCATTTGCTACTGTAATTGGTGGGCGGTGCTCAAAGCCTTTATCAACACACAACTACTTTGATGAATACCGCCATAACATCCTATCCTTTTGTAAATGAATTAAGTAGATAGATATATCGATAATACTTTTATTTATCACCTTATAAATCAAATTTTACACAGTTAACATCATAGAGAACAGCAATGGAACTAGCGGACTTATCGCTAACGCGATGTTTTCCAGACAACCAAAAAGATGTGAGAAAAATAAAGGATGGCGGAGCTTCTTAACATAAATCTAAATTAATAATACTAATACATACAATAAAACATATACATGGTAACTATATTGGACTATATTATTATGTAGTCACTGAATAACCTGTAGGTATGTTATATCCGTATTGAATAAACAATGGAAAAGAACCGAATATTCTTTATTACTGACAGCTTTGTCTGTAGTTAAACAAAAATTTACATATAAATAGTAGATCTACAAACATATTAGGACTTAACATCGGAATAATAATAATAATAATAAATAATGCTGGACAATCCACACAAAATCATCTAGCCCCAAGCTAAGCAGAGCTTGTATTATGGCTACTAGATAACTGATATACATACAATACATTACATAACTAGATAGATATTTTTACTAAACATAGAAAATACCCAGAACAACCGGAACAAATCATACAAACATTTGTCCTGAGGCGGGAATCGAACCCGCAATCTCCTGCGTCGCAGGTGGATAATCGCCCGCCGCACCTTGGAATGATAGATAACTCGTATCCACTTTAATTTTCGCATCTCTTTATAATAAGAAAGGAACAATGACGTAAAATTTTACTCTCTCAAGTTTTCCGTTCTATTCTCATTGTACGCGAACTACACTTGCGAGCTTTAAACTGGAATCGCTTCAAGGGTTGTCAAGACTAATTCTTACAATTTCTTTGCAGTGAACTATGAGTTAAGTTATGTTTTCCCTTACGCAGGATTTATTGGCGACGATATATTTTGATTTAATGGACGATAATGTCCGCTGCCACACCGCAGCAGTGACTAGACAGTACCGACAGACGTCTTCCATGTCGGCATTCCCACACTAGACTGGCCAGCCCTTATTCCTGACTTGAACCCAATCTGGCATATGTGGGACGAGCTAAAACAGCGGATACGAGGGAGAAATCCAGCTCATCCAGCTCCGGCGCCGATAGAAGCCGATAGATGCAACTTCGACCTATTGCAATAATTCCCAAAATTTAGGTAGCCAATTTAATTAATTTTAAATCTTCTTGATATCACTTGAAAGGTAACAAAATTACCTTTCAAATGATATACCACAATCTATAGTTCATTGTACATAAATTGTAAAAAAATTGTTTTGATCAACTTGCGATGAAAGCGATTCCATTTTAAAGCTCACAAGTGTATATACATGAAACTTTTTATACAACAATGCAAAAGGTAATTCGATACCTACTCAAAGCTTTATTTACGGTATTTTCTTTTCTAGCTAGGTGTGAACAAAGCTCAAAGAGAGATTAACTATCCTCTGATAATGAGATTACCCCAGCTTCTTTGTTTACTGAAGGAAAATATAACATTATTTCATCTCAGGCTGTAATAACTAAAGTTTTCTTTGAAACAAACAACGATAAATGAGGGACAATTTTTTTACAGTGAAAACTTATTCTCTTAGGTCTTTATATTACGTTTCATATAAATTTCAATAATCCATGAAATTAGGTCGTGATATTATTGGGGCACATGTAAGACACCTTAAGCAACCGTTTGGTGAAATATCTCGTCCTAATACGGCGGATTATCGAGTAAAAAAAGTAAAATATAAAATTAAAAAAATTCTAATAATTTCGTAAAGGTTGAACTTAGGTATTTTCTTATTGCACTAAAATGTGCGTAGTCGATGGTTTTATCTACCAGCATTTTCGATTTGATTATTGTTTTTAGATTTTAGAAGTTTTGATTTTTTTAAGTATTTATCTGGTAAAAAGAAAAAGTTTTCATAAATTAATTTCTCAGTAACTATGATTAATAGACACGCGGGAGTTTTACTCTCGCATTTGAATTGATTCAAACTATAGGAATCTGCATTAAAAAAGGGATGTTCCAAAATCGGCTCTCATAAAACACTGTGCTGCGTGAACTGCAGATTCTGCCCATCACCTTCAAGCAGTATCAGTGAATTACCCTGTGTAGTGTACGTCCATGTAATAATAATATAAAATGGTCTACATACGTCATCTTATGTCGAGGTGTTGTTAATCAACTGTCACTGTCTCTTGTCAGACGGACATAGCTGAGAGAGCGGGTTTCCGGGTTGACAGTTCAACGGAGGCCTTCGGATGTGGGAGGTGAAGCTGATGGAATGCCTTGGTATTGGCGAGCTGATGTATCCCTAATTGTATATATCGTGCGGTCATCGGAACCCCTACACCTTGCATATTGTATAGTTGTGTACTAACACTTTCATTGCCCAAGACGCATGCTCATTTCTGCCTCGTGTATCGAAGCGGCGGCGGCAGGCGCTCCGTTCTGCAGGGGTATTTTCATTCTTCGAGTCCGACGGATCTATAAAACGCTATTTTTATTTCGCCTCGGGTTGATGATCGAAAATTCGAAGCGAATCTGTTGACTCATGGCCATGTCAATGAGGAGGAGCTCCTTATTTCGATCATCAACCCGAGGCGAAATCGAAATAGCGTTTTATAGATCCGTCGGATTTTATTCGGAAACGAATCGAATGAATTAAAATACCCCTGCTGCTGGTCACACCGCGCTGCCGCGGCTTGGAAGTAAATGCGATATATTAAATGACTCAAAACAAATGAAATAATCATAACTGTATCACGCCGAGTGAAGCAGGAAGGTTCATGCAATAAAACTTGTCAAAGTGTCAAACCAGAGAGATAAAGAGGTTCACCGAGGAGATAACAAAAATGATATTAAAAGCAACGATAAAGAAGATTGTTGATTATAGGTGTCTGGAGGCATGTGTGTGTTTATAAATAACTAGATTCTGTTTGCGGCTTCGCATACGTGGTTTCCGAAATAAAAAGAAGCTTATAGATACGTTATTCGATAATAATTATTGTTCTATGTCCTTAATCCTTAAAGTGCTAGTTCTATCCCATAGGAACTGATTCATAGAATAAAAGCTTAGTTGCTTTGCCAGGTTTAACCCTATATCATCATCATCAGCCTATATTAGTCTACGACATAGACCTCCCCTAATGAGGGCCATAGAGCCCTGTCTTCAGCTTGCCGCATCTCATCATCTGCCTGCAGTCTTTCGGAGATCGTTATGCCACCTGGCTGGAGGGCGTCCTACACTACGTTTGCCAAAAGAGATATGGCCGGCCCACTTTCACTTCAGCTGGCTAATTCTTTGAGCTATGTCGATAACTTTGGTTCTTTGTCCGATGTATTCGTTATGAATCCTATCCTTCAGAGAGACTCCGAGCATAGCTCTTTCCATAGCTAGACCTGCAAAAT
Organism: Eupithecia subumbrata; assembly: GCA_949316285.1. NCBI lineage: Eukaryota > Metazoa > Arthropoda > Insecta > Lepidoptera > Geometridae > Eupithecia > Eupithecia subumbrata. The sequence goes on along the minus strand of OX438630.1, from coordinate 12,961,413 downwards.
TTTAGCTCGAGCTGTGTAGAAGTTTTAGCCGACGAAATAACATACATCCAAACTTTCGCATTAATACGTGTATGTGATATGGAGATATCGAGCACGGCTCTGCGCCTCGCCAGCTTGCTTGATTATGCATTAAATTCTCGTGAGATAAAAAGAATGCCCATGTCGAGATGAAAATAAATAAGGCCGCCACGAGAGCTTATCGTTCTCTCGTTTCTTTGAGCTTATCAATGATTCATTATGATTGATAAAGCTTTGTGTTTAGACTGGCAAATATTCTTGATTTATTTAACCGTGAAAAACATATAACAACCCTATATTAGGTGGACCCATGTGGATTATTTAGCCTCAAAGGAAAAAATGGCTCAAACGATTTTGACTAATGAGGGTATTTACTTACTACTGTGGCTAACCCCCGAATACTTAAACGCATCTCAGATATAAGCACGTCTCAAGTGACGAATTTTTGACACATTTTCATTGAAAACTGTCAAAAAATCGTCATTTGAGACGTGCTTAAATCTGAGATGCGTTTGAGTATTCGGCGGTTAGCGACTAAAGTGGATCTTGGCTGTATCTTGGCAAAATACTTCTTCAGGTATCGCTATGAGCTGTCTCTCTTTAGGTAAGGGCGGTAAATACGGTACCTACCTATATCGTCTGAATTTCGGTAGCGTTCATAGCTATATTATGGTGACCAAAATATTTTCTAATACAAAAAATTAAGAAGCGGTCCCAGCTTTTTAAATTTTTGGTGTATTAGAGTCGAGAACAAGTACCTACTGTAAGTCTATAATTGGAAACTATTAAAAACCCGAGTTTTTAATAGTTTCCAATTAATAACTTATTTGTTCCAACAGATTCGGCTCAAAATAAATGTCTGCCTGCTTAAATTAAATAGTAACAAGATTAAAGGGGTTCCGGTTAATCCTAGATCAAAGGCCGCAATTATATCGACCGTCAATTATATTGCGAAAGTTGTGTGACGCTCAGCTACAGCCTTATGATATTTGGCGTACAACACGGGGCTTTGAAGCACCACGTTGGACGCCAATATTAATGTTCATGGATCAAACTCCTGAACCCAACAGTAAAAACGTGAAAGAATTATGCAAATTTATCATCATTACCATAATTTCTTCAAAAATAAGCAGTTTTTTGCTTCGGGCGTGGCAAAACAATTATTTACATTGTAGGTAAAACTCATATTATTTAACGAAATAATTTTAAAATGCTGTCAAATATAACAAAGCAGTATCTTACGATTGATATTATATTATCAGATTTAGCCCCGCGAAATTCGGCGAATAATGTGCGAATTTTATAATGCCCCGGGGTGGGCGCCAATGTTTATTTGTAGTACTACGTCATATTCCTTAACCACTTGTGGTTAGGATGACTTTTTGTAATGGGACGGTTTACGAAAAGTACCTACATCGGTTATTCGAAATAATTATATGAAATTTTCATATTTATAATTTACGACGACCTCCGTGGTGCAGCGGGCGAGGGTCCGCTTGCGACGCAGGAGGTTGCGGGTTCGATTCCCGCCTCGGGACAAATTTGTGTACGATCTGCAGAAATTTGTTCCGTTGGTCTGGGTGTTTTCTATGTATAATAAAAAAATAACTATTCATGTAGTGTATTGTATTAAGTATATCAGTTATCTTAGTACCCATAACACAAGCTCTGCTTAGCTTGGGGCTAGATAATGCTGTGTGAATTGTCCAGCATTATTTATTTATTTATAAATGTAAATGCTTGGTATGGTATCAATATTCAAATAAAAAAAATCTAAAATAAGGCGTTTTCTGTAGGCGTTTTATCCATAAAAGATTGATCCTTATCAGCTACAGAATCCGTTGGTGCGCAAATACAAAATGCTATATTCTTTAAAAAATTCATCGTTTTGAATTATTGCAAAAGTAAAAGATGAGTACAAGTGAAGTGAAACATAAACTGCATGGGTTAGTTTCTTTAAACTAACCCATGCAGTTTTAGTTTGCTCACAAATGGAATTCATGACTCCTTAGACGACTTTCCTCAATTTCTCATAGCGGATTTAACCAGACACTCACTTCACCCTGTATACAAGTAGGTAATATTAGGTCCTTACATATGAAATTGGCGTTTTGTATGGGAGGAACAAAAAGTCGAATATTTTTTAATATAATATATTTAATTAATCAAAGTATGAACCATTATTTTCTATGCACTTTTGCCATCTTATAGGTAGTTCATTGATCCCTTTACTAAAAAAACCAGTCGGACGGGAATCAATAAAATCTTTGAAGGCGATTTGGACTGCCCCATCGGAGTTGAATTTTTTCCCTTGCAAGAAGTTATCCAAATTTCGAAAAAAATGGTAATCTGTTGGAGCAAGGTCCGGGGAGTACGGAGGATGTCTTAGACTGAGAATGTAACGCAGCAGTCGACGCGCGTTTGCCGGTTTGCTTCAGTCAATTCGTGAGGTACCCACCTTTCAAGCTTTTTAATCTTCCCAATTTGCTTCAAGTGAATTAAAACAGTTTTATCACTAACACCGCAGCCTGCAGCTAACTCGGACGTGGTTTGCGATGGATCCGCTTCCACAATAGCTTTCAACTCTTCATTATCAACTTGAGTCTCAGGCCGTCCACGGGGCTTGTTCTGCAAGTCGAAATTTCCAGAACGAAAACGTTGGAACCAAAAACGAACTGTGTTTTCTTTTGCAACACGACCGCCATACACATCATTCAACCTTCGAGTTGTTTCCGCAGCACTAGTGCCACGGCGGAACTCGTACTCGTAAATAATGCGATATTTTAAGTTTTCCATTTTGTAAAATGAGTGACTAAAACAGAAAAAAACAGAAGAAAAAAAACAAATGAATGACGATCATCGAAGCACAAATACACGAGTCTATAGCTGTACAAATTTGAATTTGGAATTCCTTACCAAAGAGGAGAAATTTGTGATTAAAGTGGCCAGTACGAAAAACGCCAATTTCATATGTAAGGACCTAATATAAACAAAACCAGGCTACTAGAATTTAGTACCTATCTGATATTGTATGAGTTAAATTATATTTATTTTTAGGAATCAGAAGCGGATTTATTTAAAAAAAAGAAATTACAAAGTTACCTAAAACGATTTATTAACAATTAAATGAACAAAATGAATAACTAGGTAAGTAGAGCACAAAATAACGTCCGCACAGGGCAAAAGGCGCAAGCAAAGTGAGCGCGCGCCGTAGCCAGCGCGCTATATATATCCGACCGGTCTCTTGTGATTCACGCGCCTTGGTTCTCATCTAATACGGCTTCTCCTGATACCCTGGAGTCACGTCCAGGTTCTTCTTCATCATCTAACACTGGCATAGATCTTGAAGATGGTCCGGGTTCATCAGTGTCCAAAAGCGGCATGGACCTAGGGCATGATGCAGGTCCACTGGTGTTGTCACTTATTGGAGGTTCTGGTTGGTCTGTCTCAAACTCTGGTGAGTTATCATCGTTACTAGGGCAATCAGGATCATCAGCAGTATCTGCAAGTTGATTAACGGATTACAAAAGTGGTATTGGGTACCAGACTGAACCCGACAAGGTTAGATCGTGTTAAGTAATGTTAGCTCAAGTTAGCATTCAAGATCACTACAGTGAATTAGTCATGATCTCATCAATTTATGATCCTTAAGGAACACAAACCAATAGAGACTGATTTAACAAAAGATAGGGTCGACCCAAACATGCATGCAAAACGAGTAAATAACACTGAGCACCCAGGTAACTGAATACCTCTCAGTGACTTTTCGACATAGGCTCACCCCAAAGGGCAATTAGGTCGCGTACCGAAAAGATTTCGCACTGAGTACCCAGGTAACTGAATACCTCTCAGTGACTCTTCGGCATAGGCTCACCCCATAGGGCAATTAGGTCGCGTACCGAAAAGGTTTCGCACTGAGTACCCAGGTAACTGAATACCTCTCAGTGACTCTTCGGCATAGGCTCACCCCAAAGGGCAATTAGGTCGCGTACCGAAAAGATTTCGCACTGAGTACCCAGGTAACTGAATACCTCTCAGTGACTCTTCGGCATAGGCTCACCCCATAGGGCAATTAGGTCGCGTACCGAAAAGGTTTCGCACTGAGTACCCAGGTAACTGAATACCTCTCAGTGACTCTTCGGCATAGGCTCACCCCAAAGGGCAATTAGGTCGCGTACCGAAAAGATTTCGCACTGAGTACCCAGGTAACTGAATACCTCTCAGTGACTCTTCGGCATAGGCTCACCCCGGAGGGCAATTAGGTTGCATACCGAAAAGATTTCACACTGTACCATAGGCCTAAGAAAGCCACATGCCTACAGTTGCTACTGGTAAAACAAGTACAAGACTGCTGCGGCGCACCAACACTTTGAGCTCACCTTCAAAGAAAGCAGCACATGTCTCAGGGGTCCACTCGCCCCTCCAGGGTACCATGAACTGGGCGGCAGCATATGTTGTCTTTCCATACGACCCAGCCATCAGTTTTAACTCGTAACGACCGTTACTAAGTACCCTGGTCACACGGTAGGGTCCACGCATACCAGGATCTAACTTTCCCTTAGACTGGGAATACTTGATGACAAAGACCATGTCATTTTCATGAAATACTCGTGGAGCGTGTCTGTCCTTATTAACTGTAGCGTCCTGCTGAGCCTGGTTCCTTGTCAACCGTTCGGCTGTCCTTTGTCTAAGCATCTCCCGCCTTGACTCGCGATTACCCGTATCAGAGTTTACAGAAACGTCTCTTACCAGTGCGCGTATTGCCGGTGTAGCACTCTCGTGGCCAACCAAGAGGTTAAGAGCTGAGGTCTGAGTTGTTTTCTGTTTAGTGAGATTTATTATGAGTTGAAGTTGCCAAACCTCATCCGCCCACTCGCCCTTTCGGTGATTAGCAGCAATTCGTAACATATTTAAGACTGTGCGAACGTAGCGCTCTACCTGACCGTTAGCGTGGTGCATCTCGGGTGTAATACGATGCACATCTACTCCCAGCAGCTGCATCCACGAAGTGAAGTTCGCCGACTCGAACATGCGTCCCCTATCCGATACAACTAACTTAGGTGTACCAAACAACGATATAACTTGCTTAAACACACGTTTAAGTTCGTACACATCTTGATTTAATATCGGACACAGCAGACAATATTTCGTGAATGCATCGACCACAAGCATGACAAATTTGTAGCCCTTTGACAGGGGGAGAGGCCCCAAAACGTCAACATGAAGAGTATCGAATGGTATGTCGGGCTTTTCCCAAGATGTAATGGGTTGCAAAGGTGCACGAGGTACACGCTTGTGTGCGATACATGTCAGACAATGAGCGATATATTTTACAACAAAAGTTCTAAGGCCAGGAAACCAAAAATGTCTTAAGATTAGGTCAATTACCTTATCCGAATTTATATGGCTATGTTCATCGTGAAAGATTCGGAGGAGGCTCAAACGATGTCCCTTTGGAATGTAGCACAATAGCCGCGATTCCTCACCTGTTGGTGTATATCGGTAATAAAGGATGTCATTTTGTTTTACGTACCTTGTAGGGTCCAGTTGACCCTGTTCCAAAGACTGGATCATGGTTTGAGTCTCCTCGTCACCTGCTTGTGCTACTTGTGCCCAGTTCCGAGGGCGTTCAATGTTATTAACATGGCAAGGGTTACGACTAAGATAGTCCGCGTGTGACAACATGGCGCCCTTTCTGTAATTAATCTGAAAATTGTAATCCTGTAAAAAGATCCACCATCTTGCCACACGCGGTAACAGATCTCTTTTGTTTTGAGTCGCCTTTAAGGCGTTACAATCGGTAACTACTGTAAACTGTATGCCTATCAAATAGTGTCTGAAATGTTTCAGAGCCTTCACTACCGCCAAAGTTTCTAGCTCATAGGAATGGTACTTTGGTTCCGCCCCTTTTGTAACCTGACTGTAGTAGGCGACTACACGCCGACTACCATCCCCATGAACCTGGTGTAAAACAGCACCATAACCGAGACTACTGGCGTCTGTGTGTACTTCGGTAGGCAACTTCGGATCAAATATAGCTAATACAGGCGCGTTAGTGAGTGTTTTAATTATATCCTGTCGTACACCCTCCTGTTCACTACCCCAGCAAAATGTTACGCCCTTAGCGGTCAACCGCGCAATACAAGCCGTTTTTGTCGAGTAGCTGGGAATATACTTACGAAAGTATCCCGCCAAGCCGAGGAACTGCCTCACCTGTTTAATATTTTGAGGGATAGCTGAATCGACTAACGCCTGAATCTTACCCGGGGCGGGTCGTACTTCACCATTGGAGATCACTCGTCCTAGGTACTCGATTTCGGTGCATAAAAACGAGCATTTCTTTAGATTTATAGAAAAACCTGCTCCAGTCAAAGTTGAAAGTACTTTACGCAAAGTCTCTAAGCCTTCTGAAACTGAGGAAGTTAGTATCAAACAATCGTCGATATACACCAAAACCTTTCCCTCCGAGATTAAATCCTGTAAAGTCTTACTAATGATCCGCTGGTATACTATGGGTGCATTAGCTAGCCCATACGGCATTTTGAGCCATTCATAGTGAGACTCTGAGGTGACAAACCCTGTGAGAGGAATGGAGGCTTCATCTATGCAGATCTGATGAAAGCCAGTCGCCATGTCTAATGTCGAAAAGTACTTACTTTGCCCTAGGCGATCGATGTGGTCGTCGATTAAGGGTAGCGGGTATCGATCCTTGACCGTGATGCGATTGAGGGCGCGAAAATCGACGCACATGCGGTCAGACCCATCCTTCTTCTTTACTAAAAGGATGGGACTCGAATAGGGGGACTCTGATTCACGGATAATACCCTTGGAAAGTAGATCCTGAATAATAGTACGTACCTTGATCTTCTCATCAAACGACATCTTATACGGGCGATAATATATCGGGTTGTCGCTATTTACCCGAATATGCATTTTACCTGTGGTGACGGTGGAAGTAGCTGTACCCGTAATCATAAAGTCTGCGTACTCGTCCAAAATACCTGTCAGCTCCTCCAAGTCACGGCCGGTTACAGCCGTCTTCATCGGAGGCCGCTCGCTCGCGTTCACAGCCGACACTGTCGAGAACTTAGGATCATGCATGATACGCTGTGAATCTTTTGTTCTCACAAACGTCACACCTTCGCGATTGAGCACATCCGTACCTATGATGATAGGGGCTGTGTACATGCATTCCTTAGGCACTACAAGTAAATCGACCTCCAAGGTTATGTCTTGCAATTCGACAACGAGGGTGACATAGCTATCTACTCTAGTAAGGGAATGACCTATGCCCTTTATTAAGCGGTTTGTCGATTTTTGTTGACAAGAAAAGTGGTTCACAATTGATGACGAAATGAGTGAAACGTCTATAGCGCCACTGTCTATCAAGATATCTACAGGTATACCTTCGATCACGCCTACCACAATATCTTGGCGAGTAGTAACAGGCTTTGAGCAAAAGTTAACGTTACTCTTGTTACGTTGGTCGGAGCGTTGCCTAGCACGGCACTTGCTGATGTGATGACCCACCTTTTTACAGTAAGCGCACGTTATTTCCGCCGAAGTCTCGCCTGCGGTTGGCTTGGTTTGGTCCGGGGTACCTGCATTGGAAGACTTGGATACCTTGGGACAGTTAGCTTTCTGGTGTCCGGTCTCGCCACATGAAAAACACTTACCAGACTGTGCCTTTAAATGCCTAGGAGGTGGTTTGTTACTGGCGGCGACCCTGTTGCCGTTGTTGTGACCTGTTGGGCGACGTGCCATACCTATATCCTTGACCGTCTCCTCGGGCTTAGAAAACGTCGAAAGGTAGTTCACCAAATCATTTGGCGAGAGGTTGGCGTTGGTCGTGGCAGCTTTGACGTGTGGGTCCTTGATACCGCGTAAAACTATGGCCGTAATAAGATCTTCGCTAAGACCTTTTACGATTCGAAGACGTAGCAAACACTGACGGGCGTATTCAGCGTACGTGCGGAACTTGTTTGAATCGGTTGACATCACTTCGTACAAGATGTTGGCTACGTCGACCTTTTTGACACACAAACATCTAAAATCTCTTTTAAAATTTGACCATGAACGATCGTCAGTAACCCACATGTCTAGCCATGACTTCGCGTCACCTTTCAAACAATTTCCGACACGAGACAGACATTCGTGATCATCCCATCGATTGCTTAACCTAGCCCTATCTACCTCGTCAAACCAAGCATCGACGTCATGTATACTGGGGTCGAAGTTGGAAACGTAATAACTGCGACTACTTACGGATTTGAGCGACTGGATAGCTTCCACTATCTGCTCAGTACCGTTACCAAAAGAAGGGGCGGCCGAGCCCTCCGGCGGCGGCGGCGGCGGCTGCGGTGGCTGCGGCCGTGTAGTGTTCTGTGTCTCTAAAGCCTGTATACGAGACAACATGGTGTGCAACGAATCGTGACTATGACGATCACGGCGGCGGCTCCGACTCCGATAGCTACGACGGTGGTCACGATCGTAGCTATCACGATCACAGCTATAGCGGCTGCGACTCCGATAGCTACGACGGTGGTAACGATCGTGGCTGTCACGATCACGGCTGTGGCGGCGTCTGTGCCTCCGAGCCTCACCATCACTGTGACCCGAACCATGATCACGAGACCGCGATGCATGTCGTGACCTGCTGCGAACTGAACTAATTATGGAACGCCGTCTGCTGCGACGCGGCGTACGTACTCGCGACAGGCTACGCGAACGCCGACCTCGTGATTCCCTGCGAGGAGAGCGGTGCCCACGTGGACTCCGCGAACGCTGTTCGCGTGAACGTGACCTAGATGGCCTGTCCATTTTGGAACACGTAGGACAAACACAAAGATACACAAAAGACACACAAAGAACACACAAAATAAATTCAACAAAATAACACGTGGAAAAATGAGGTTATGAAACACGCACTTTGCGGATGTAATTTTTTCTTTTGATAAATGAATAGACCGAAAAACTGAATTTAGTGGGTAAATGAGCACTTTATCCCACTTCTGATTTTAGGAATAAGAAGCGGATTTATTTAAAAAAAAGAAATTACAAAGTTACCTAAAACGATTTATTAACAATTAAATGAACAAAATGAATAACTAGGTAAGTAGAGCACAAAATAACGTCCGCACAGGGCAAAAGGCGCAAGCAAAGTGAGCGCGCGCCGTAGCCAGCGCGCTATATATATCCGACCGGTCTCTTGTGATTCACGCGCCTTGGTTCTCATCTAATATTATATTATTAAGTTTTCTACAGCCAATTTACTTTGTCCAATTGCGTCTCGCTTATTTATCCTTTATCTTGTGTATTTGTTCACATTTGTCAGAAACATGATCAATAGGTACCTACTCGTAAAAGATCCGCCATTTTGTTTGCTAAACTTATTGTTGTTATGTATCTTTTCGCTCTAAGATTATTTTGATCTCATTTGTCAATACAGTATAATAATCAAATCAAGCTCAGCTGTTATGATTTCTACGTTAATTGGAGTAAGGTATGTTTTGGTTTGAATAGATAATGTATATTTATTGTTGTTGGTGTAATGAATGCAGAGGTCGTTGGGTCTAGTTGATATGAAATTATTTGCATCAAAGCGTTCTATTTCACATAATTACAAATCTACAAAATAATAAGAGCCGGCATTATTAACCTAAACTTAATAATGGGTGCGCGAAAAAAATAAAAATATTCCTTAAATCTTATTGAACCAGGTTAGAAATCTATGTTTAGTTAAACCTAACATGCACATAAGGCACATCTGACAGAAATCTGATGTAGTTTTACCTGAATAAATAATTCTATTTTATAGTTCTATTCTATTCCAATTTTAGGAAGTAAAATGAAATGGAGTGTTCGGGGATTCCACTCTGCATCAAATGGCCACCATGTTACCAACTCATATTTTTTCGGGACGTTTGTTCAGGATTTGTAAGCATAATAAAATCCCGTCCGATGCGAAAATTATGATGACAATGATTTTTATTTATACTTAGTTGATTTTTTTTTACCTACATATGTTAAGCAATTTGAAGACAATCAAGGTTGTTCACTGAAATAAAATTAATGTATCAACTCAATCGAAGTCAAGCTAAAAATACCTACAAGTGCCTGATGGCAAGTCACCCTCTATTGTTGTTGATAAAATCCAATATATTTCACGTGGGATATTTTTGAACATATTGAATAATTTCATACGAAATAAAATTTAAAGTGCTTACCAAATCTAAAGGTAGAGTTTGGACGAGGACATGAGTGGTTCAAGTCCTACCACTCTCAGTAGTATTCATTCGATTTAAAACCGAAATTGTATCGAACCGATCTCTTTTTCAACCTACTCCGTCACAATTGACTACCGATTACGATGATTCTTTTGGTTTTGCATAGATAATTATCAAAAAATACTGTTAATATAAAAGAATTCGAAGAGTTTTAGCTAGTAAAAAACATAATATTATTTTCATAAACCCACCTACAGGTCCACGTATAAATCTCAACCAGCGCCTAACCATGGTGTTTTGCTAAACTATTTTTAGCAGCTGTCGAACCCATTTCAAACAGAAGCTATAAGCGTAGGTAATATACCAGATTAATAGCTTGTAATAAAAAACCTTATACTCATATGATATTGACAGATTATTTTGTATTTACAGGGGTTTTTGGCTATTATTATAACTGTCCCTTGTTTCAATCTTACCGTACACAGTTACACGATTTCGTACGATGAACTTGTTTCTTCGTAACGTAAAGTTTTCAGAGTGAATTCCCTATTTCTAAAAGTGTTTAGAACGACAGGATTTAATATGACGTCAAAACGAATATGCTCTTTATTCTTCCCCTTCCCAATTAAATTGGAAAATCGTATACGACCAAAGGAAGTAAACCAATACCAGTGTATTTTGTGCCTTAACATCAGATTAATTCGAAAGCAAATTCAATAGGCAAAATTTTTCGGGTTATTCAGAGATTTCCAAATCAACGAACACCGTATCGTTTATTTTGAGGCCACTGATTAATTTAAATTATTATATATATATATACGGTACGAATACGGTATTATTAGGTAGTTACTAGGTACTAATTCTCATTATTTGAAAGGTTTGATTCATCTGTAAATAGATCTCTAAGAATCGATACCACAAAAGACATTTACAACGGGATATTTACCATGATTTGAGTTTTGCTTTCCAATATTTCGGCACAGTTTCATGCGCCATGATCACGGAATAACTGACGGCTGATCATGGCGCATGGAACTGCGCCGAAATATATTAAACTCAAATCATGGTAAATATCCCGTTTTAAATGACTTTAATGTTAATAACCACGACGGATTTAGGGGTTTTATCATCGATGCCATATTTTTATTCTATGACAAATTGAATAAATCTTAGACGGTTTGGTGCCGTTTGGCAAGATTTTTTTAAATGTAATATATACAAAAGAATATATACACGGAATTCAATTCACAGAAGAACCACCCCGAGATTGGCATCTTATAGAATCGTGGAAAAAACATGTTCTTTTTCCACGAAAAACTGCTAATGCAAAACATTAATAAAGCCAGAAGCACATTTTCTTTTACTACGAGTACGTGCACATCCTTAACTACTTACAATCTACGGTAGGTACATAATAAATGAGGTAATTTATAGAAAAGGTTTCACACAGATTAAAGCTAACTTGGATGGAGGTGGGTACAAGTAGGTACTTGTATTGTCCGTGGATGTGATTAAACAGAAAGGACACAAGGCCATTCTGTTAAAGGTCGTAGCACACGTATCAACTCGGAAAGGGATCGTAACCGTAACGCCTTTCGCGTCGCCGTTAAACAGTCGTCAACTTCTCTCGATTCCGATTAGTGTGCGTTGCAGTTCCATATAACTAATACTGAACGGCTCGAGTTGATACGGTGACGATCCCTTTCCGAGTTGACACGTGTGCTACGACCTTTAACCTTAAATCCTGTACCTTGTAGAAGACATCATAATAATAAACAAGTTAATACAGGATTTTAGGCTAAAAGCCTATACGGCCTTAAGTCTATTCGGTAAAAGGGTCAGGTACAAAATTTATGGGTTAAATCAAATTTACATGACTTATTTTAAAAGTTTTTCTGCTAGTTTGTAGACAGTAGAAACCGTTTGTTTCCCCTACAATAAGTGCAGCAGCAACCAGCAATAACGTACATACTTAAATTAAGTGCCCTAAATAATGCAACTGATTCATAGTTCCAAGTTTGGAAAAGCTAATTTTTAATAACCTAATAACGTTCATTGACAAAAAATACTAAGTTTCAACTAACAGCATAACTTGATACACAACTCAATTACATTTTTAATTATCTCCTTGTACCAAAGTAACAAGTCAAGTAAGAAAGCAATCAACAGAATTTTATATTTTTTAAGTAAAGCCTCTACCCCACAGTCGCGATTTTGAAGCGCGTCTTGTGTTGCGCGATTTGTTGCGATATCTGTTTGCAGTGCATTTTGTACTAAGTTAAGACGCATACGATCTTAAACATTGTTGTGATTTTAACAAAAAAAATTGCAGAAGTTTGTTCTGTTGGTCTGGGTGTTGTTTTCTATGTATAATAAAATTATCTATCTTTGCAGTGTATTGTATTAAGTATACCAGTTATCTAGTACCTACCCATAACACAAGCTCTGCTTAGCTTGGGGCTAGATAATGCTGTGTGAATTGTCCAGCAATATTTATTTATTTTTATCGACGTGATTGTAGTTGGACGACGCTTTTCCGCGTCCTGCGATTTTGCGATAATTGTTCATGGAACATTTTGTATTAGGTAGGACGTGTGCCATCTTCCACACAGCTGCGTCATGCGTCTTGCGTTTTGGCGGCGACGCGAGGGCGCGCGGCGGTGTCTAGAAATCGCGCTTACAAAAACGCAGCTGTGTGTAAGGAATCGCGCTAAAAAATAGCAACAAATTACGCGACACAAGACGCGCTTCAAAATCGCGGCCGTGGGGTAGAGGCTTAAACATTATGTCGAGCCAGACAGATCCATACTAATATTAGAAAATTGAAAGTTACTCTGTCCGTCTGTCTGTTACCTAACAAATTCAAGTTCATTTATTTCAGATAACAATGATCCATAATTTGTTAGTAGCAGAAATATCTCTTTTATTAAATGTTAGTATTCTTAGCCTATTATTTCATGGCTTAGTAATAATAATTTAAAAATTAATCTCAAGAAAACGAACATTATGCATTTTAATCAAAGATCTAATAATTTATCGGGAATTGACATACATTTTAATAATTATTCAATAGCCGAAGTAGAAACGGCTAAGTTTCTAGGACTTATAATTGACAAAAGACTCAATTGGAAAAGTCACATGGAAAGTTTATGCAAAAGAATGAGTAGTGTAGCTTATGCTCTACATAAACTAAGTTCCACAATCAACACCGACGGTCTTCTAGCCGCTTATTATGGATTAGCTGAATCTTTGTTATGTTACGGGATTGTTTTTTGGGGGAACAGCACCGAAAACGACCGAGTGTTCAAAACACAAAAACGTTGCTTGAGAGCTATGTTCAACTTAGTTACTCTTGATAGTTGTAAGCCATACTTTCTTAAATACAAAATTCTTACTCTACCAGCTCTATATATTCTAAATGTAGCAATGTTCGTGAAAAATAACTTACATTTATTTAAAACTTTCTCTGACGTTGTGGTACGTAACCGACGTAACAATAATAGACTTTGTATGCACCCATCGCAAACTGCCCTGATACGAAAAAGTATTTAAGGTATGGCACCCAAAATATATAATCAAGCTGTTAAATGTTTAAACAAATGTAACTCTGGTACTACCTCAAATGTATTTAAAAATAGACTTAAGAATGTACTCATAGATAAATGTTATTATAGCGTTAATGACTTTCTTGATGACAAATTTTGACTATACCAATTAGAATTTATAATTTATTTTAAGTTTATAAATTCTATTTATTAAATGTTATTTATAAATGTTTATCCGATAATTTTTAATTTTTTGTATTATGATTGATTGTATACATTATAATATAAGACATATCACATTAGTGACAAATCTGCAGCGTGCCCTCTCCTATTTGCACGCCAGTAATGGCAAAACATGTAGGTCATTTATATTTTAACATAATTGCATGCTCGCACCATGTTCATACTCATGTTTTATGCAAATAAATGATTCTTATTCTTATTCTTATTCTTATTCCTACCAACTACATTATATTTTATTTATTAACGGCTGATCGGATCATAATGAAGGCAGGGAGCTTTGCTAGGTAAATGGTATCCTTCGGACGATCACAGGCTACATAAAAAGCGCGTGTGAAGCCGCGGGCAACGTTGATGTTCATGCTGAACAGGTTTGGATAAACTTCAATGTTTTCGCTGTAGGTGGAGCTAACGGCACTAGAGTCCGAAGGAAGTTCCAAAGTTTTTCGACTCCTAAGTGAGTTGACCTCGTGGCGGCATTCATTGGTTTTGTTGAATAGAGTTTCTTGCTGAGAAACACAATGGCTGCCAATCCTGATTTACTTGTTTGATTACACAACTTTTCACCTTGACTTATTATTTATTATAATAAATACAAAGATTTCCGAGTAATAAATTAGATACCACTTTCTAATTAATAAAATTTACGTGACCCGAGAGCTGGTCAGTATCTGGCACAGCGCAACAGCATTTCCATACAGCGGGGCAATGTAGCCAGCGTCTTGGGGACGCTTCCGACTGGTATTGATATGGATCAGTTGAGCTACCTGTAGATTGTTTGCAACAGTCTGCAGTTAGCTCTATTGTTTCAATTGTAAATAATAGTTCTATTACTTGATTGTAATTCTGTATTAATAAAGGCTTCTGCCCTATTTTTTTTATTAAAAAAACAATAATAGCAAAAAGTTTATTAAATGAGAATATTATTTAATATCGGACAGTAAATAACATTAACGGTATACTAACGTCAATAATGTTCAATAACGAATAAATAACTATTGTATGCTATTTTAATACTATATGAGAGCAAACATTGAATTTACTTACTGTTTGTGAGCAGCAAAGTCACCGTTTTATAGCTAGACAGGTGAAAAATAAATTGCTCGTCTGACCTGTGACATGAGCTTTTATATGCCCTCCCAAACATAACGAATGACCTAAAACTCTTTGCGGTAATGCTTTTGCGGTGATGTTTGAGCGCCAGATATAAAAGTTTTATGAAAATGTGGCTGAAAATAATTCAACAGTATTTCCAGAAGGTCAGATGTTTACTTTGAGCCCTTGTTTACTTTGAGTTACTTGAATTCTACGAAAGGTTTGGAGTTGTGTATTTTAAATTTGACCGTCAATTCATTTTGGGAGGTAGAATGTAGATATAAAACATTGATTTTGTTATTTTGCTCCTACACATGGTAGCTAGCAAATGGACCGTCCACTAGGTGCACTAAGTAGTGCTGTTCCGAGACTATTTTTTTTTTTAAATAGTCTCGGAACAGCACCACCTGAAATTAAATAACATCGCAAAAATTTTCGACTTCGGCGGGACTTGAACCCGCATCCTTCCGTCAGTACCGGAATGTGCTTGCCTTCAGGCATCTGTTTATTCTAAGCGGTGTCAGTAAGCTATAAAAAGAGAATGAATGAACACTTTAGTGTACTAGTAAATAATATTAATAAAAATCTTATATCTAAATGAAAAATAAACATAGTACAAAAGGTGGCCTTATCGCTGAGAGCGATTTCTCCCAGGCAACCTTGGGATGGAGAAAAAGAAAATAAAAAAGGGTTGACAGTGCACAGAAAGTAAACAACATAACTTATAAATCTAGTACATACATATTTACAATACAAAATAATCTATACTATGTACTTTCATAGAAAAAAGAAAAATAATAATAAACTTATACAGTAGGTCTACAGGAAACAAGAGTTTCGTCTATCCAGTTTTTGGCAGATTTCTCGATCTTTCTTTAATTTAATATACAATGCATATTTAACAGATATGATTCTAATGATGGACTCTACCAATAGGGTCATGAAATACAACGTGTTACTTTTAGATTTTAGAGGGTTCGATTACCGGATAAGATGTGTTATTTTCAGATATCTGTGAAAGCAGTTCAACTTGTTTTTAAAATAAAAGAATGGTACCTTTCAGTTAAACTTCCTATCTTCAATATTACTGGCACTTGCCTACCATGTCCAAGGGCCGAGGGACACACTGTATTATCTAGTAATTCCAACCCTAAGGTTTTGAGGGACTCAAGACCCTGGTAAAGTTATTGTTTTCAGGTAATTCGAAAATGGTTCAAACTTTTCCAGAATAGCCTAAGTTTAATCGAATATACACAGTACAAAAGAGGTTACCAACTGACAAGACTCTTTAAAGCTTAGCTTTATTAGATCTTTCTGAAAAGAAAAATATCTGGCTTTTGTTATCGTTATTCAACAGCAAACAGATCACGTAGCAATCATATTAAGACCGTAAGCCGTTTGAGGAAAAAATAACTTTTTTCATGCGTTCCTTCACCAACCTTGCTAGATGGTATCGTTAAGAAAAACAATTTGAAAAATAGCTGCCTATTCTCTTCTTATGCCCTATTCCACTCTGATCCACTGAGCTAGTCCATTAGAACAAGATGTCGAATTTAATCTATTGGTGGATTAGAGTGAAAATAGGCGAATCTAATCCATCAATGGATTAATTCAGAGGATCTGAGTGGAATAGGGCGAATAAATGAAACTTACCGTGGTTATTCCATTATTCTCGCCCGTAATCTAACGTCAAAATAGATTCACCCCACAGTTGGAGATGACAGACAGCTCGCCGAACAGTCGTATCAAGCTTGTGGGCAGCCATTTTGACACTGTAAATTGTATCTAAAGATAATGAGTTTAAGCATGTATTTGAATGCACATTTATGTGATGTGCGGTAGCGGCGTTGGATTAATATGAGGGAGCATGATTCTGTATGACATAGGCATCGAGCACATACCCAATAGAGAGGAAATGTCAGTTATTTTGTTTAGACAACAATTCCGCCAAATCACTGCGGCGACCGCTTCGCTCCGATTGGCCGACTAGACTATAATCAATCAACATATTGGCTGCATTATGATTACGCATAAAAACAAAAGAAAACAAACAGTCATGAAATAGTACATAAATGGATCAGCATACCATTATTACGGATCTACCTCATATAATTTACTTGATCTTTCTTTTGTTGCAGGCATTTCCAATGTCAAAACACCGACATAAAATGTCACATACAAACACCTCAGTAAAAATCAACATTTACATGGAAAAAGTGTAGAAATAGAAAACCAACATGGATATCGACGAAAAAGTGTCTGGCCCTGGAGGGGCCTCGCAGAAAAACTGGACTCATTTCAATTTGACTGTTGATGAGCTACCATTGGATATGAGGTTTAACCATGGGCACATGGTGTCTATGACTGTATACAGTGTTCTTATGGTGGTCTCAGCGACCGGGAACTTGACGGTTCTGACGCAGTTGGTGAAAAGACGGAGAGCGAAGCGAGCCAGTCGGTTGGATGTTCTACTGATGCATTTAGCTGTGGCCGATCTTATGGTAAGTGTATATTTTGTCCCACACTTTGCAAGCAAGTACCTACCTTATAATTTAACGAATTTTTGTATGACACGAACGTACCGAGGAAGCTCGTCGTTGAGTATATATTTTATTTAGTCCACTTTTATGTATGACGTAGGAAAGTAGATACCAACTTAAATTAATAAATAAATAATGCTGGACACAATTCACATAGCATCATCTAGGGTTGTAGTTACATAAGTAAATTACTTATAAATTATAATACAATTACCCTATGCTAGGTTTCCTATTTACGATTTCGTACAACGTCGCACACGTTCAGTGTAAAAATTAGATACCTCTAACCCTCTATCGCCGTTTGGCGGTGGACAACGAATCGTCACCGATAACAAGATGACGACGACGAAGTAACAAATGTAACAATATATACAATTGTGTGCATTTACCATAGCCTGTCCACCCCAAGCCCGTTACCTGCCATGCGATTACGCTAAAATCTCCCATTCCCATTAAATGGGCCATCCGAGGAGACTGGATATAAACGATTTCAGTTTCCAATATGGAACTACATAAAAAAATACATTCTACTTTCTGGCGGGATGATGCCGATTGCCGACGGAAATCTCAATTGTCGCTTGATTGTTTTTTGATTAGGTACAGTAAATAAATAAATAAATAATGCTGGACAATTCACACAACATTATCTAGCCCCAAGCTAAGCAGAGCTTGTGTTATGGGTACTAGATAACTGATATACACTACATAGATAGATATTTTTTATTATACATAGAAAACACCCAGACCAACGGAACAAATTTCTGCAGATCGTACGCAATTTTTTTCCGAGGCGGGAATCGAACCCGCAATCTCCTGCGTCGCAGGCGGCCCTTCGCCCACTGCGCCACGGAGGTCGTCTGGAGGAGTAGTTCTGATTCAACGTTACAAACAGTAAATACTTTGTAGTAATAAAACGTAGTTGAGCAAAACAAGGTCTAGTGTGAGTAACCTATGTATGAATTTGAACGTTATGTAACACAAGCAATATATAACTTATAACAAACAAATACAATAAAACATTACAATTGAGTTTGACAGTTTGTGATATGACGTTGACAACTACGTCATTGGTCGGCTCAATCCAGTCAGAAAAATGTATGTGTACCATGTGATGGAAACCGAAATTGTTTATAGGTACATACCCAGTCTCCCCGTATGGCGATCCACTGAATGGGATATTTTACCGTGATCGCACAGCTGAGCGCCGTCATCCGGCAGCCGAAGATAATGAGTAGTTCGGCGTAACCGCTACAACTCGGCCTGGGATGCTGACGGGCCGGTTTTTGTTTGAAGCCTCCTCTTCACTATCGACGATGATCGTTACTCGTATGATCGTCTGTCATCGACAAGGTATTCGTCACGATCATCATGCAAGCATCGATACTTCTCGTCATGCTGCCGCAACTTGTTGTGATGTATATAAAACGTTCCTGTGATGTATCGTTCGCGTATTGACTGATGAATCAATTTGTTTTTACGTCGTCTTCGCCTTCGAACGTACAAAAGCACAAAAAAAAGTTATCGCCAGTTCAACCTAGCCATTCATTAAACGCGACTACAATGAGAGCTACAACAAACTGACTGAACCACCCCTAGATCGTCGCGGTGGACCACTAGATCGTCGTCACGCCATCTTGAACTCGGCTCCCGGTGGCGGTGGACAAACGATCGACGTCACGCCGTCTTGAACTTGCCTGAAATGATATCGTTATCGGTGACGTTTCGGTGACGTTTCGTTGACGGCGGCGGTGGACAAACGGCATAAGTATATACATAATAATGGAGGGAGAAAATATTGAAAAGACACTTTCCTTGAAAATCGGCTTTATGTTATCTTTGATGGCCTGTGAATTAATAACTCAAATAATATTCTTTATGGTACAAGTAACTACCACGCCTAAATACTCGTTCCCCTGAAAGTATCTGACCCAAATAAAAGGCACTCCAGCCTCAAATCAACAGTAGGCGTAAGCTCTATACCCTTAATTAGGTTTTATATACAAGGTCAGACTAATTGAGCCTTCTATTAAATTAATATATACCGTAATACCTAACATGACCATATTTATTTTTTGTTAAAGCATGACTATCATTTTGGAATTATGTAAAAAACATTTTCTTGATTTTACAAGTTTTTTTTATTAAAAAAGGGTAAAGTACGTTACATTACTTCTACCTAGGCAGTATTTTATATTTTTCTGCTGAACAAATCTTTTTTAAACCTATGGTTTGTTTTTAGGTAAGAATAGACCTCGTACACAAAAAAACAGAAAACTAGTCGAAAACTTTGGTGTCCTTATTCTTACAAATAAATTCTCGCGTTATAATAAATCCATGACACCCTGTACCTCTTCTCATGTAGGTTTTTTCGTTAAAATTACCCATTCAAATACTTCTTATTGCATTACAGCGCCGCCCCCACCTCACCTATGCGCTCGCCGCGCTACGCCACGCGTTGTGACGTACTAAATAATTGTAAATAAATTATCATTTCGTCAGATTGTGAAAGTGGGACTTCTATGCCTTCGCTGAGGACAGCGGGACGGTCAGCCTGAAAGCGAGACTGTCCCGCCCAAAGCGGGACGTATGGTCACGTTGTTAGTAATAAAATACCGTATGTATTAGACGTCTCACTATAGGTTACGATCAGATTAGGAAGAACAGTTGTACTAGATACTTAAAAAAAGCTGTTGGTAGAATCAGATGTGAGTAACACGCATACTATTAAATTAAATAATGCTGGACAATCCACACAGCATCATCTATCCCCAAGCTAAGCAGAGCTTGTGTTATGGGTACTAGATGACTGATATACATAATACATTACTTAGATAATCTTTATCATACATAGAAAATACCTAGAATACCCGGAACAAATATTTGCAGATCCTACAAGCATTTGTCCCAGGGCGGGAATCGAACCCGCAACCTCGTGCGCAAGAGGACCTTCGCCCGCCGCATATCATATCACTATTATCCCCGCTCATTGGTTCAAAATAATAATCCTTATGACTGAGCCTTTTGATTATTATCGTAAAATTAAAGGTGTTTTTTTATAATTGGACGGGTTCGAATCCGTCAAATTGTAACCCAGGCGCCAGACATAGCTTCAAAGATTTTCACATTTCTTTGACGACTTTGCAAAGCTTTGAACACAATTTGAACACATATTGACGTACCTGCCAGACCTGTTTCGCAAACACTTTTCTCCACAGTATGCTGGTAGACAACAAACAAAATGGACGACGATTTCGTGGACTCAGTGTGCCTATATTATTTGTGTGCATGTATGTAATTATTTTTTACATGTGCAACAAAATCTAAGGAAACGTCCTTCGTCCTTGAAGTAACCCTCGAGCAACTGAACTTTGCAAGTGTGGCAACCTACGCAAACATTTGAACACATTTCAACTTTCATCGCTTTGATGTGTCTAAAGCCGGCGCCAGACTTAAATTCACATGTTTGAACACTTGTTTGGTGGCTATGTGTGGCACGGGAGTTTGGAAATGTGTTCAAAGTTTGAACAAAGATTTGCACTTTGCCAAGCGGTATCGGTTTTTTTCGACACATCAAAGCGATCAAAGTTGAAATGTGTTCAAATGTTTGCGTAGGTTGCCACACTTGCAAAGTTCAGTTGCTCGAGCGTTCTTTCGTTGCATTTGCCTTCTTCTTGGACGTTTCCTTAGATTTTGTTGCACATGTAAAAATTAATTACATGCACACAAATAATATAGGCACACTGAGTCCACGAAATCGTCGTCCATTTTGTTTGTTGTCTACCAGCATACTGTGGAGAAAAGTGTTTGCGAAACAGGTCTGGCAGGTACGTCAATATATGTGTTCAAATGTGTGTTCAAAGCTTTGCAAAGTCGTCAAAGAAATGTGAAAATCTTTGAAGCTATGTCTGGCGCCTGGGTAAAAAACCGATACCGCTTGGCAAAGTGCAAATCTTTGTTCAAACTTTGAACACATATCCAAAGTCCCGTGCCACACATAGCCACCAAACAAGTGTTCAAACATGTGAATTTATGTCTGGCGCCGGCTTAAAAAAACTTAAAAAAACACCCGTCTCAATAGGGAATCAATTCCCTGCTCAGACAGGTGATTATTAAAATATCTTTGGTTGCAGTTAAAATTGTTTTTAAAATCAAAATGAAGTCTTCTTTCAGAAAATTTTTCTATCCTAATCCTATCCTACTAATATTATAAAGCCGAAAGTTTGTGAAATCAGAATTTTTGTTACCTAGTATCTCCAAAACTACTGAACAGATCGAGATGAAATTTGGCGTACGCTTAGAGCAAAGCCTAACTTAGATAATAAACTACTTATTATACAGAAAATACGCGTGCGAAGCCGCGGCCAAAAGCTAGTCTACAATATTTAAGATACTTTCATTCCATGTGGCATAGCCGTGGGACGCCCTTTATGATAGATAATACATACTCAGGAATACATCTGAATATTTTTGTGATTGCTGACAACGCAGATTTTTGAGAGATTTATAACTCAGAGAAAAACAATAAACAAACAAATGAGAACCGTAGACAAAAAAAAATGAACGAAAAAGTTAAATTATACGATAAAATTAAATTATTCCTATCCTATCCTACATTATAGAGTCACATAGATTTAAGAACCATATTAATTGTTACTAACTTACGTTGTGTGAACTTATGTTGAATGTAATAAATAAGAAATAAAGAAAGTCGACGCTATGAATGGAGACAGGAGTCATGAAATCGCTCTAAGGTACCGTGTTTCAAAGTACTAGACGTATGAGTGACAGCAATATCGACAAGCTATCACAACAGCAACCCTTTCAGAATATTAAGCGTATACCGCTGTCAGCCGAATGCTCAAATACGTTACCTAAGCAAAGAAGTTCAAGAAACTCCAATTCCCTGAGCAAGTGAACGAACTGAGCGAGCCAACCGAAAGAAATGTGTTACTGTGCGTTACCTTGCCTCCGTAGGTAACTAATATGCATACCAGCTATCCACCCTTCATAAAGAAAGCGAAACGTAGAATTGTGAAGGAAATCGTGAGGAGTCTAATGAACTGGTTAGTTAAAGCTACAGACTCCCAGGGAATGATAAATACCGTGAATTCCAGAGATAATGGAAATCTGAAACGAAAACGAGACCATCTATTTAACAGGGATGTCGATCGTTTTTCGAAGGCTCTGTTGTGGTTTTCTGTGAATAATTAGCTGTTTCGCAGAAGAAACGTAGACGTTCTTATCGTGTTATTATGGTATTCGTAATTCATTAAAAAATCTACATCCTTAATACTCCCTACACAAAATTTCAAAGTAAAAGCGGTGGAGATTTTCAAAGCTTGTTTCATGAAAATTAGCATTGCAAATGTTTTTGGAAACTTCCATGATATTTCCATATAAAACTGTAAAGTACAAGTCAGTATATTACCTATCTACTTGGGTCGACAGCGTACCGGTTTCCGCCGAGGATTCCACTAGAAACGGAACTGCTATGATTTTTCTACATTTCTGCTCTCCGCTGCCCACGGAACGTACAGCCATTTTGACATTATGTGATATGGGATAACGTTTGTGCGATCTGCTGATATTTGTTTCGGATGTTTACAAGGCACAATAAAATATCTTTCTATGTTATGTGTAATTACGTAATATTAAACCTCCATTACACCAGTTCTGCTTGGCTTGGTGCTAGATGATGCTGCGTGAATTGTCCAACATTATCTATACTAATATTAAAAAGAGGAAAGATTTTATTGTTTGTTTGTATTGAATAGACGCCGAAACTACTGGACCGATTTGAAAAATTATTTTACCATTAGAAGCCCACATTATTCCTGATGAACATAGGCTACTTTTTACCGAGGGAAAATGCTGAAGCATTTTCCTACGGGAAAATGGGTAATAGGACAACGGGTAGTAAGAATGCAGCTAGTCTTTCTATAAAGGGAACAAACTAATAAAAGCCAAGGTGCAATCTAAATAGCACCACTTAAATATTCAGGCAAACAGTCTTAGTCAACTTATGTGTCTACAGGTAACATTCCTCATGATGCCGCTGGAGATAGCATGGGCCGGCACCGTGCAGTGGCTAGCAGGAGACCTGATGTGTCGCGTCATGATGTTCACGCGGACCTTCGGCCTCTATCTCTCCAGCTTCGTGCTTATCTGCATAGCTGTTGATAGGTAAGTGTGTAACACAATACACAAGGATATAGTAGGTACATTCCTCATGATGCCGCTGGAGATAGCATGGGCCGGCACCGTGCAGTGGCTAGCAGGGGACCTGATGTGTCGGGTCATGATGTTCACGCGGACCTTCGGCCTCTATCTCTCCAGCTTCGTGCTTATCTGCATAGCTGTTGATAGGTAAGACAACACAATACACAAGGATAGAGTAGGTACATTCCTCATGATGCCGCTGGAGATAGCATGGGCCGGCACCGTGCAGTGGCTAGCAGGAGACCTGATGTGTCGGGTCATGATGTTCACGCGGACCTTCGGCCTCTATCTCTCCAGCTTCGTGCTTATCTGCATAGCTGTTGATAGGTCAGTGTGTTACAAAATACACTAAAACATGCAAAATTGCAAGCCTGTACGTTTGATAATTTCTGAGATATAGACGGGACCTAAAATGTGCTCAATGGTTCTTGTAGCACTTCTATTGCGTCGCACGTTTCTTTCTGAACTTGGCTGGACGCTCTAGCGCGTGTGTCAATGTAAACAATTGAATAAATGATTACAATATAGGAATATAGTAGGTACCACTCTATCGCGGTTTCAACTGTGTCTGTCCTGTCTGTGTCCTAATCGGGGAGAGGAAACGTGACGGAAGAATGGGGTTGGCGAGTGTGTGGAGTGGTGGGCTCGCCGACCATTTGCAGGAGGAATTCTGGTTCGTCCCAGACCAGTTTATCCGTAAACGAATTTCAAAGAAAAAAAAGGGACCTATCTATAGACATGTGGCGTACTGACCTAAAAGAAAAATAGATGGCCAATAGTGGGAGTGTGTAGTAATTTTGGGATAAAAGTGACACTGACGATGACGCGGGGCAGCATCTGAAGCGGTCATTTTCAGTCCGAAACTTTATCTACACGACTGTGTCTACTTTACAAAATTACATCTGAAAAGGGAAGGATCCGGGTTCAAGTCCTGTCGAAAAGTTTTTTTTTGGGATATTATTCGATTTCTTAGAAATTACCTTGAGTGTGAGGGACGTACTTTAATAACAAAAACCTTATGACATCTCTGAAGCATCGACTTCGATTTTTGGAGCTAGACATAATGAATTCGACGAAAAGCATAGGCAGACGAAGAAATTTAAATCCTACGAACGATAAAATTCTACTATATATTATTTTGTTTGTTTCAATTCGCAAAACTTAAGATATCCATGTCCTCGATTCCACGAAATTCCATGACGACGTGAAAATGTTTCCTTATTTTGATCTATTGATTGATCCCTTAATCATCTCCACGTGGAGAGTCATCTCTCCACGTGGAGATGATTAAGGGATCTTTCGCAACCCTGTAGGTTATTCTCGTTCGTATTTTGTTTTACGACATAAGATATCCATTACCCTACATTACCCTTTAACCACTCTACACAGTACCGAACTCTACATTTACTCACTCACGGTAACATTTCAAAAACCGCTTGGGTCGCATTCTAAAACATCCGTCATTTGTTTCTATATATCTATGACAGCGACGGCTCAAGCCGTGTTTCAGGTTTCACACCGCTTGAGCTTGATTCACGCGCATTTTTTATTGCAAACATGATCAACTTTATGTTCGAAGACGAACAGGGATATAATAAACTTATATAACAGGTAGTTTGAAACCTGCATTTTGCTAGGGCCAATGAGTTTAATACCTTAGGAACTATTAATTATACTTCATGGGCTAGCTATGTCTCTGTCTCGTTCTAAATATTTTGGGAACAAAAATAAAAAAAAAATGTTATATCAAAAGTTTAGGTTAAAGCTTTAAGTAGACCATACATAAAATTTTTATCTAGGTACTATGAACTAAAAATCTAAAAAAAATTGCAGATATTTAAACTTGTTTGATTATACCATGAATAAATTATCAAGTATATCTGTGATTTGTCTTGCTGGCCATAGAGACACGTTTTAGCAACAGCAACAGAGCCACACTAATACTGTAGGAATGCAAAATCTCACGTTGATTGGATGAACTTGTGAGAAGATTTTCAATATTAAGGAAATATTTTGTTGGCAATGCAGCGTAGGTGCATATTGAGTCATTTTATAAGTAATCTAAGGGCAAACTACAGGTTATCACAACATGTGGGCTGTCAAGCACTGTTGAGTCAGAGTACATAAATTATTAGCACTAATTAATCGACGCACTGATTGCCAATAATAATTGGCCACCTCTTCTTGCTTCAGTAGCGACCAACTCTTACTTAGAGGCAGGAGAATCTGGTAGTGTTCCAGATACAACAGATCTTACATAAGCCTTATACATAAATGACTGTAATACGGATTAAAATACCGAAACTCAAAATACCGGTATCCGGTATCCAGAAGGTACAGGAACCGCATAACGAAATATAGACAACACATGAGGTCGTATAACGGAAGACCTTAACAAAGGTGTGCTGCGAGTGTAGGTACGTTGTCGTTGTGATTCATATTCCACAAAACTGTAATTGAATATATAATTAAAAATATTATTTAAAGAAACTAAATACATTTCTCTAGAATATTACTTAATGTAGTATTGGTATTGGTACCTATTGTACCTAGTACAAAGTTTTATTTGTAAGAGGTTGCACACAACACAACTTCGAAAAACTTAAGAAAATCCGAACGCTCACGACCTCGATTGAACGCTATATCGAAAGAATATGAAATCGAAGATAAGCTCTTTGACCGCAGCCAAATAACACGTTCTCTTGCAGAAATGCGTCGTGTTCCTGCGGTGAATGAAATTGCAAGACCTCAACTGAGGGTTACAGGTTACGAAGTGACATTACCTAACCTATGTGTATACTCATTACGGGGTTGCCAGCGTGCGTGTAACTCTGATGTACCCTACAGGCGTTTATAGGATGCGGTAACCGCTTCCCATCAGGCGGGCTGCACGTTTGTCTGCCGACTTTGGGTTTAAATAACTTTATTTCTCACACAAACTATACAGTTCATTTACAATGAGATAAACATACAATATACTTATAAAATTAAATGTGTAACCTCTGAGACCTATAGTAAATAACAAAAAATCCTTGCAACATATTAAAAAACTGATAATTAGTAATTTGAAGTAGCTGTAGGTAGTGTCAGAAACATATTTAAAAGAATAAACAAATTTGACCAACGCGAAACCAGAGGAACCAGAGAGAAAAAAAAAATTGTGGTAAACATAAAGAATAATACAACGATCCTGTAATTCCTGCTCCTTTGATATGAGTTGGTGGTGGTCCGTCTGGATACAGGCAGAAAAGTTGAAAAATATAAACCAAAAACAATCAATTTAACTCCACCCAAATCCTTTTCCAATGGTTCGCCAAAGAGTACCTTTATCTACCCACCCCCAGCACAATGTTGTCTCAAAACAAAATAATTGGAATACTGAACTTCGCTATTTACAGAGTGAATGTTACCACGACTATTTTAAACGAAGGTTTAATTTCGATTGAATTGAACTCTACTTTCCAAACTTCTGATTGTTTTTAAAAGGGCAGAAGCCTTGATTCACAAAGAAAATTACAATAAAATAATAGAAATAAATTAGAACTAGTATTTAAAATTGAAACGATTAAGCTAACTGCAGACTGTCGCAAACAATCTGCAGGTAGCTCAACTGATCTACATATATCAATACACTAACTTGTGATTGAATACAGTAAAAGTTTACAAAAAACTTCAGATTTGTTTGCAAACAGGGAAGTGAAAGTTTATTGTGGTTTTGCGTCTGTCCAGTCCATTTCAAAGCTGCCTCAGAGAATAAACCTTTGTCAAAGCAATATTGTCTCTTGAATCTCTGTTCTTATTATTATTGAAAAGGGTCCCTTGCGTTATCAAAGGTGTTTGAAGATTTTTATATGGCGGATGGCCCTAACATCGGTCACAACTTTTTTTTCAAATTTGCCGAGCACATTATAAGTTATTTATTTGAAAGGACACTAAAACAATTAAAAATGGCTTTAAGCGTTTCTGAGATATTCACAGATAAAATAAAAATAAATATTTAAAAAAAATAATCAAAAATTTCTCAAAGCAAATGCTTAGCATTGGAATAAAAGAACTTAAATTCTATAGATTACGAGTGCCTGAACTAGGTAAAACGTGTATCTCAGGCAAAAGCAGATGAAGATATAACTATATTTTTCATCATGCTGACGAGACGCTTTAACGATTATTTTATTTATTTTAATTTCCTCTACCCAAATATTTTACTGTGCGCCGCGATTTTGAAAAAAAAAAAACAAAATGGTCACTCTCCATGCAAAAATCACAACACAAGTTATATATTTGGATACAGGACACTAAAATAAATTTAATTTATTTAAAAAACCTTCCATATCATAATGTCCTCAAGCCCAAGATGCAAGGGCCTAAACTAAACCTTCAAAACCCTTTAGCAGGTTCCATTAAAAGTTTCCGATGATAAGCAATTCTAGCAAGCAATGCAAATCAGATCAAAATTATATCTCCAGTAGAAAGGTAGCATCAGGGTCGCCTTATCAAAATGTGCCTATATTCTCGAATTCACTTCGGTTAGTTCTCGAATTGTTATCCACCGTTATATATCACAGATACGTAGTTATACTTTAGAACCATGTCGCTTTAAATTTAACTAAAGCTAGAACCACACTATTATGGTGTGTTCAACATGACAGACCACAATAGGGTGGTTTTACTGTGTTGTGTTGTGCCTAGTTAGAAGCATATTCGTTCATACATTTAGTTTAGCTAGAAGAGACAAAATATTAAAGCGACACACCACAACACAACACACTGTAAGTAATATTTGTTTCTAACCAATGAATGCTTCTGACCAATGAAGTATTATACTTATAGATAAATATACATAGACTTCGATAATTATTTATTTTCTGCTTACACTCCTGTACTATACAAAACAGACAAAAAATGTTGAAAAAAAAACATAAAAGATATAGTTTCGTTTCATTCTGTGTAAATATAACGTATATTACGAGAAAAACAATTACACAGATTTTTTTCTAAAAGGGACACTTGGTGAATGTTACAGCAGCAAAAAGGTCTCAACTCAGCATAAATACTTTACAACTCATAGACCAGGGTAGAAACCTTTAAAAACAATAAAAAGTTAAAAAAAAACAATAGTAGGATGAAACCCATTGGAAAAGGAATTACAAAAGTTGTAGATCTTTTTATTACTTACAACTTTGCCATTTAACTTTTTTCCATAGGACTTTTAGTTTTGCCGGAAATCGAGATTTTCGTTTTTACCCTTAAATACTCACCCCCTTTCCCCTTCCCGACCTCAGATCGCCGTAAATTATTTTTCCTTTAATTTTTATAATATTCTCCTTACAATGGGTTTCATCCAACTATTATTTTTTTTTTGTTTAAAAAAATATCGACCCTGGACTATCAAGAGTAGATAGGCGCTGATATTCTGCCGAAACCTTTATAGTCACAAGACCCTGTGAGGCTTACGATACTTAATCTTCTGAAGTGTCTCAACACAACACACAACACCACAATAGTGTGGTTCTAATTTTACCAACCTGATATTTTTTTTATCTATAAATTTCGACTCAAGATATGGCTGGTAAACCAATGTTTTACACGTTGGATAAATTCTTGGCACGTAAAAGAGCGTAAATAATTTTATTTTGTTAAATTATTTGTTATTATAATTTTCTTGTATCCCAATTTACAATTATTTTTGTATGACATTTACAAAAAATATAGAACCGGCCCTTACCGATGTCCTTGCAAGATGTGAAGGCGCTAGGGTATCTACACACGTGGCATCCCAAACTAAAGGCCGACCCATCTTCCAGGGAAACAGAGTCATACCGTCAGGCCTTTTACCATCATCTCGCATAAGGCCACGGTTCGAGTGTAGCTGCGACACTGACGCTGGTAAAAGCCCGACGGATGATGTCATTAATTGAACCATGACGGGACACACGTCCTGCACTAGAGACACATGCCAATGCATGGTGACCAAACATGTCGACGGTTTCACCACACTGACAACGGTGTGCAACTAGGCAAGGAGAACCTAAACGCAAAGAGGTGGCCACCCGAAATGAGTTATTATCTAAAATAGATTTTTCGAAGGCAGAATATGTAGCCAAAGTCCAGATTCCCACTCGGAAACGGCGATATTCTGTTTATTTATGTAACTCAAATTCGTTACTAATAAAGAATTTGAACTTGATCGTTAAGTTCAAGTTCTTTATTAGTAACGAATTTTTAGAATGACATGGTCCTAGTGCAGTCGACCGACTATATAATGGATGAATAAACCCAAACTATATAATAATAACACAGAATTACTAAGGTACTGTGTTATCCCACCATTTTCCATTGTTGGGTTAAACCCGAATCTCCGTCACAGATGAGCGGACTCTTGAAATGGACAAGATAATTCATTAGCTTTGTGTTGATTCGAGAGTGATTTGAATAGATATGCAAATCGTGATCTTTGTTGCTACCTACCTATCTGATGTTTCTAAACTTGCCTTTCAGAAACATTATTCTGAAGGGAAAAGGATTTCGTTAGCGAGACTCTCGTCCAGTCACCATAATATTCTGTTAGAATTGGAATTGCAAAAGATAAAGAATAAGTTAAGTGAAAATAAAAGTTGCGTATATTAAATAACAGTAATAAAATACTTTGTTATCATCTAACACAGTTTTTAGATCTTAAATATTTTTTTTTAGTAGATAGTACCTATATCTAGAGATAAGACCTCTTTTCGGGTGAAGGCCTATGTTTCCATAAAAAATTGTCACTGGTGTCGATTCCGATGTCGCCAAAACTAAACCAAAGTAAATTGACAGGACTTAAAATGTTGCCGTCCCTTTCATAACGCTCGAAATAAAAAGGATGGCATTATTTTTACTGCTGTCAAATTAGTTTAGTTTAGTTTTGGCGACATCTGAATCGACACCACTATGTGTTTTATTGACATTGCCCTAATAGAATAACAAATAAAGGTCCTCAATCAATAACTCCATTTTTCAATTTCATTTCTCTAGAACCGGAATGAATTACGGAACAGAATGATACGAAAACTGGTCCAGTCTGAGTCTGAGGGCATAAGTTAATATTCAATAAAATGAAAAATGGGAATTTTGATATTCTTTACTAACAAAGAAAATTTAAGTAATTATAGAAAAAATTTGACTTCATACCAAATGCAAAATTTTGCAAACAATCTAACCGAGATACCTCAACTGATCTGTATTGACTGATCGATTATTATATTATTATGATTATTAGCGTGGCGTAGAAAAGAACTAACATTATGACATTAAAATTATCATATTTATAATATACTGTGGCGGGATTTTTTGTAGGACTATTTAAGATAAACATTTCCATCATACATTACATACTCGTATGTGTCACTCTAGCGGCTTTGGCAGCGCACGCCAGAATAGCTCGCAGATGGTAGATTTTTTCCTACTTACTTGACACTTATCGTCATATTTTGGACAATTCACACAATCACACTTATCTTTATAAATTGTAGCCTATGTGTTATTCTGATGTACCTATAAGCTATATTATTGTAAAGTTTCATTAAAATCCATTCAGTAGTTTTTACGTGAAAGAGTAACAAACATCCATCCATCCATCAATAGGAAGTACCTAGGTTATAGATAAAATTATAAACATATGTTTTGATATTTTACTCATTGAAAACACAAAATGCTTCCTATCTGGAAACACCGCGTGCGAAGTTGCAGGCAGTCACTAGTGGGTACGATCTAAGATCATAAATCAGCTGAATTGAATCCAGCGATTAACATTGACCATCACATCATATCCGAACGTTTCGTGATTAAGTGCTTAGATTGCGTTTTATGACTTGCCAGTAGACCTAGCCACGCTTCTTGAATGTCTGCCAAGCCATAATGCACAGGTGTTTAAGAAATGTTGCGTAGGATATTTATTATGCTGTTCGGTTTCCGTAAATTTATCAGAACGTCTGGTAGAAACGACGCGTGACCCGAGAGCTTGTGCGTATCTGGTACAGAGCATCAGCATTGCCATACAGCGAGGCACTGCAGCCCGTGTAGCGGGGACGCTTCCGACTAGTATTGATATGGATCAGTTGAGCTACCTGTAGATTGTTTGCAACAGTCTGCAGTTAGATCAAATGTTTCAATTGTAAATACTAGTTCTAATTTATTTCTATTATGTAATTTTAATTGTAATTGTTTTCTTTGTGATTATAGGTACTTCACAGTATCTACATATTTCACTAGTTCACAGTATCTAGTATAGTTTCACTTTGACAAATAATAAACCCCTACACGCTAGCTACCTACTTGTAACAAAGAGGGCAAAAGACACCACTTAAGTACTCTAGTCGAGTTCTTAGTATGGGTAGTGCATCTATTGGATAATCTATTCGTTAACTATAGTTAACCAATAGAATAGTTTAGATTAGACGAAGACTTCTTCTTTCGTGGTTCTTGCGATTAATTGATTAATTTATCTGCAGAAATTTGCTTCGTTGGTCTGGGTGTTTTCTATGTATAATAAAAAATATCTATCTATGTAGTGTATTGTATTAAGTATATCAGTTATCTAGTACCCATATCACAAGCTCTGCTTAGCTTGGGGCTAGATAATGCTGTGTGAATTGTCCAGCATTATTTATTTATTTATTTAATTGCCACAATTCTGAAGATTCAATTGTAGTTTTCCAATGATTTTGAGTGATTCGTTGCACTTTAGCAGTCGAACTTTGATCGGTACTGTGCAAACAACCAATCAAAATTTTGTCTTCTGTGTCTGTAACCATACAAGCCATACACGGAAGACAAATTTCACATAATTCTATACTTCACAGACCAATAAATCGTATCGGCTCCAAGAACCATGATAATCAATCAATGTTGAAATAACTTTGTAACTTGATACTTACCTAAAATGCGTCTTCATTTCATATTTCTAAAGACAATCACTGGTGTCAAGTCACAGTTAAATTTGTTCCCGGTATTTTGGCTGGAAATTCTGTCCGTGCGATTTCAATTTGATTGATTCGAAATCGTATAAACGTTGGTTTAATTTCGTGTAATTTATCCTGATTTTGACAAGGCTTATAACTTTGCAAAGTAAGTAATAATTAGGCCCGTATAATGAAACTTACCCAAGCATTACATGATCAGTTAATCAGTCATTACCTGAGCTCTAACCAAGGCGTAAAATCTATGCTCAAGTAGATCTTTATTATACATAGAACGTTACTTTGGCCTCATTGTTTGCACTCGCAAAATGTTTGCTTGAGTAAATGGGCTCTTGAGTCTATGGTCTGTACTTTCTCGATAGATTTTTCTACGTCATAAAGAAGATCGTAAGAATTATTGATATTTTGTGCGAATCGAAACGCAAGAAACAAAATTTAAAAACAAAAACCAGGGAAAAATTATAACAAAACTTTTCGTAGTTTTCTCACGTGCGTCTGTACCTATTTAGTATTAACTATATTTCAGCTAGTCAACTGTTGCCTGAAACCATGAGGTATTATAGTGTACTTTTGGCCTGAAATTACTACACTCATTCATGGACATAATTAGAAAAATGGAACAAAAGACAACGACAAAACAAAAGAGACAGATCGGAATTGAAACAATTTTGTTTTGTATGTAAGCTAAGTATATCATACCATTTTGAATAGAAATAAAACTTATCTACTTCAGTAAAAAAACACAAGACTAATCAACAGAAATTTAAAAAATGATGTTTTGAAGAATTAACCCTTCAATCATCAATCACATTGAAAATGTGATCGTGTTATGACATTGCGGGGATTTTTTTCTCGAGTGTTTGGGCACATTCTGTATTTGGTGTTACCCCCTCTAGCTGTTAAAACCACCTGCAATCTTCTCGGCATGCTTGAGATTAAGATTTCAATGAAATCTTGTGGTATGCGATTCCACTCTTCTTCCAGTGCCTTTTGAGATCTCCTATCTCCTTGTTGTTCTTGGAACTCGCTGTTTTATTTGTTATCCGAACTTTACCCAAACATGTTCCATGGGGTTCAAATCGGCGGCAAAACGTCAATTTCGACCTCTCGAAGATACCCCCAAACTATTACTGCAATGTGGGGCCGCGCATTGTCCTGCAGTAATTGAAAATTCTCTCCGATGTATGAGGCAAGGGCATGATATTCGGTTCTAAGATGTCATTTACGTACCGAGCTGCAGACAGGGATCCATTTTCTACGATGTACAACTCCGTACGTGCCCCTATGCCAATACCGCCCCATATCGTTACTGAGCCTTCACCAGTAGTTATTGTATTCTCTTTGCTTCACCATATGACTCTCTTCTGACAATGTTACACTGAACATATCTTTCTCCAGGATGTCTCCAAACTTTAACCTTTCTATCGCTTACTTAAGAAAAAAACCAAGACTCGTCCTTGTTCCTCTAAATAAGTCCATGAGTGTAGTTCTAATTTTGTTTGCATTCTTTGACTATTTATTTTCTTTGTTAATAAATAACTTCCTTGACCCTAAGTTGACTCAACCATAAGACCTCAAAATGGATGTTTTCTTGTGAGCCCATTATATCGTCGCGTAAATTTCAATCAATGCAAAAACTGGATTTTTGCACTTTCGCTCGCTCCAAAAACGTATGCCAAGTCTAGCTCCTATACCTAGTAGTAAGTCATAAAATATCAAAATCCTTAGCAATCCCATCATATAATACAAGAATTTCCTTATCCCTACAGTTTGGGATAAACAACAACATCTGGCAATCGGGAAAAGTATACTTTATTAATGTCTCTAATCGATACCTGAAAATCATGGTATATAAAAATATATATGCTGAAAATGAATGACATTGAATGACGTTTTACTTTTCTCTTCACTATTAAATTGAAAAGTTTATCTACCCCTAAGAGCAAACGTATAATTCCTCCGTATATACAGGATGGAAAATTTAAAGCAACTGAAAGCCACGGACCTCATAATATGAGTTAATATTGTAAACAAGTGTAAAGCAAAAGAGCTAGCGAGGCAAAGCGCTTCGAAGCTTTCGCATCGGAAAACAAAACAGGCAACTGACAAGGCTAAGTGTTTTGTGATTTCACAAAGGTAAATGTTTACTCACACGACACAATACTACGTGTGATCTGAACCATGAACTTCTTCGATATTTTCACGATTTAGTAAAGGGGATAACCTATCGGGTTTGGTTGTCAAACTAGCCCTAGATCTCAGGAATCAGAGTCCCGTGGTAAAAACTCGAATTGAATAAAATTCAAATTCTTTTCATTCGTTCCTTGAATGTGAAAACACGCTTCAGAAAAAAAATACGGTAAAAAAATCAAGAATGTGCACTATTTCGCACAATTTGGTCAAGATCTCGGAAACACTGCTCTATTGAAATGACTTAAGTTTTAAATTATAAGATTATTGTTAGCAACAATCTGCAGTTAGCTAAATTGTTTCCATTGTAAATACTAATTATATTATAATTTTCTTTGTGAATAAAGGCTTACTTTATTTGGTTCCTTACTACCAGTTAATTTTTTTATTTTATTTTTTCGCTTCCGACTGGTAGGTATTGATATGGATCAGTTGAGCTACCTGTAGATTGTCTGCAGTTAGCTCAATGCTTCAATTGTAAATACTAGTTCTAATTTATTTCTATTATTTGATTGTAAGTTTCTTTGTGCTTCTGCCCTTTTGTTTCTTCATAAGTTGTGTAGTTTTCTTTTAGATATGCAAAATATGGATTTTTGCGCTCACGCTCGTTCTTAAAACGTAGCCATGTCTAGCTCCTATGCCTAATATTATATCCCATCATTTATTACAAGAATTTCCTTATTCCTACAGTTTGGGATAAACAACAATATCTGTCAATCAATACCTACGGGTCTGTTTTTGAATTCTTCTGAATCTAAAAATTAACCAGCCAAAAGTTTTTGATTTTATTGAGAGCTACAAGCATAACACAGATTAGTGTACGGAACGTATCGGCTTCACAGCATAACTAAAGCTGTTATAATTTTATAGTACCTTTTGCAATGCGCGCCATTTTGTGACAAACTACTATGCTTAGGATTCCGCGTTCATAGGAGTGCGACAGAGCATATTATTATGTAGGTACCTATTTGGAACGGCGGCGTAAGCGCAAAAATCAAGTTTTTGCTTATTAACAAGACTAATACACCACTTATGAAGTAACTGGTTCAATTCAAGGAACCGAAAAATAAAAAATAAAATACCCTCGAATCAAAACATAAGTCATTTCAATAGACGCAGGGTACTTGAGATCTCTGTTTTTTTATTCAATCGAGTTTTAACTTTCAAGGAACCAAAGAAAAAATTTTGAATTTTGTGTTTTTTAACCACGGTTAAAAAACTCGAATTACACCCGTAATCCGGACCCCGTAATCACTGAGATCTAGGCCTTGTTTGACAACCAAACCCTGTTGAGAAAAGTTTTGTTTTTAAAATAAAACGTCAACGGTCAACGGAAAGTAGATACATATACCCTGTGCCATACACACGTATGGCAAGGATCAATTTTTTTGTGAATAAACTACAAATTTACGGTTTCTGGATTTTCCCCTTTATTTGTGCTATAAAACCTTGCTTGTTATTTAATTTTATGATTCTAGGTCAACGGATCCCTATAGGTTTTAGTCTATAGCAAGAATCAAAAATGTTTTTTTGGGTGAATTAACTACAAATTTGCTGTTTTAGGATTTTTTCCTTTATTTGTGCTATAAGACCTTGCTCTTTGCCAAATTTTATGATTTTTCGTCAACGGAAAGTACCCTTTAGGTTTTGGTCCATGACGAGAATTAAAAGTATTTTTTTTTGTGAATAAACTATAAATTTGGTGTTTTCGGATTATTTTCTTTACTTGTGCTAAAAGAGGGTTGACAGACGGACAGCAAAGCGGTCCTATAAGTGTTCCTTTTTTCCTTTTGAGGCACGGAACCATAAAATGCGATAGATGAAATACGCAGATGTAAAAAAAAAACAATCATCCACCTAGTAATTAGCTCAGGAAGAAAATATTTCGGCAACTGAGATTTTATAGCAAATAGGAAAACCCTTAACTTTATCAGTGAAAAAGGAACTAAAAGAGTTGGCAAGGAAATATCGACATATCTGCAATTTATCAACTAAGTAGGTACAAGGTTTCCTACTGAATCGCATGATGATTTTTTTTTCCAAATTTCCAAGATTACCGTATATGCGTAGGTATAACATATTAATCAAAATAATTTGATTGTTTTGAAAAATCTAACACAGGTTTTTACGCTTTGCACGACCAATAATTTATTTATTTATTGTTAATAATTCTCTATAAGTAGGTAATAGCGAAATAATCATCAAAATCGGTCCATAGTGGCAGAAGCCTTTATTCACCAAGAAAATTACAATAAAATAATAGAAATAAATAAGAACTAGTATTTACAATTGAAACAATTGAGCTAACTTCAGACTGTTGCAAACAATCTACAGGTAGCTCAACTGATCCATATCAATACTAGTCGGAAGCGTCGTCCCCAAGACGCTGACTCCCATAATCACAGTAATATTATAAATGCGAAATTTTGGATGGATGGATGGATGTTTGTTACCTCTTCACGCCAAAACTACTGAACAGATCAGGCTGAAATTTTGCATACAGGTAATTCTAATCCTGGAATCAAACATAGGCTACTTTTTATTCTATAAATCAGTTCCCATGGGATAGAAATCACCTTTAATCGTTTCCATAGAAACAACGCGTGCGAAGCCGCGGGCATTAGTTACCAAATAAAACTGAGAAATCGACAAACATAAATAAAAAAAACACCCATACAGCCGAACATAGAACCTCTGTATTTCTGTAATTCTTTTTTGTACACACAATCAATACAAAGCATGAACTTATAAAATAGGAGATGTACACATGCGAGCTTAACCCTGAAAAAGAGTTTTCTTCCAGCAAACCTTAGAGTTATAGGAGAGGCGATGGAATAGAATAGAATAGAATAGAAAATCTTTATTTGTGTGACATAATATAAAACTTATAATTATAACTAATAAGTACTAAACTTAGCGAAACACAAAAAGGTCACCAGCTCAGCTTATAGGAATAGGTAGCGGAACTCCTCGTTTTTTGAAATAGGTTTATAAAAGTGGAAACAAATTTGATTTTCCACAAAAACCCATGACCAGTGCATAATTTCCTGATTCATTGAGCGGGCAAATTCATGTTTAGATCAAAGAATCCTACTAATATTATAAACGCGAAAGTTTGTAAGTATGGATGGATGGATGGATGTCTCTTTCACGTAAAAACTACTGAAGGGTTCTGGCTGAAATTTGGCACAGAGATAGATTATAGTCTGGAATAGCACATAGGCTATATTTATCCCGGAATTCTTACGGGAACGGGAATTACGCGGGTGAAACCGCGAGGCGCTACTTGTTACAAATAAAACATTCAGCATTCGTGATTCTTTTCAGTTTTACCCTTTGACCCATGCGTTTCCGTACATACAAATTATTCTCAGTCCGTTGAGTTCCATCAGTATCTAAAAAAAAATAAAAAGGAATTTATTGGGTACGAGCTTCAGTTCACGACTTCGCGCGTTTATTTCCGGGATTTTAAATAACGTCCTTCCCCAGGAAATACCTTACCAAATATCATAAAGACCCGTTAAGATCTTTATTCACAAAAAAAATTATAATCAAAAAATTAGAAATAAATTAGAACTAGTATCTACAATTTAAACAATTGAGCTAACTGCAGACTGTGGCAAACAATCTACAGGTAGCTTCGTTAAGCCATTTAGGCGGGAAAAGGTAACAGGACCGACCAAACGACATAATTTCTTTAGACTATAATAATAGTATGATGGATGACCTATATGGAGAAAAAAAAGGATATAATAAAATCATTGATTTGGACCAGAAGACATTATAGCTGCCGAGATTCCTTCGTCCTCTCAATCCTTCAGGTCTCGTCGCTTCAGTCTGTTAGTTACCTAATACACACAGATTGCTTACAAAGAAAATCTTAAAATCGAGAAGGCTAAAACTTTTATTGAAAACAGTTAAAAAATTGCACCCGCTACCTGTCCACCGAAAACACAATCGCGCGTTGATCACAACCACTAATTCATAATTCATTTCACAACAAAGGTAGTATAAGTAAAACATATCGCAAGAAAAATAAAGGCAAAGGCGAGCTTAACACTGAAAAGAGTTCTCTTCCAGCAAACCTTTTTGGGAGAGAGAGACAATCAAGTGAAGTATTCGATATTTGGTTTTCCTTTTCAACTGTGATCTACTTAATCTAATCTATATAAATGATGGTGGAAAACAAAATAAGATTAGCCATTGATCCCCATAGGGGCGAACCTTACGGATTTGGTTGTCAAACTAGACCTAGATGTCAGTGATTACGAGATCCTTCAAAACAAAATAATAATGTGGGACAATGACGAATCTAATATTCGTTATTTTGTTCCACTCTAATCCATAGCTGTAGAGGGATTATCGACAAATCTCTCTCGTGGACTCTATAGCCAGTATACTCAAACGCAACGATTAAAACGTAGATTAGCACGTCTCAAGTGTCAAATTTTTGACAGATTTTCGTTGAACATTGTCGAAAACCACGACTTGAGACGCGTTTAAATCTGATTCGGGCGTAAACCTCTGTGGACCTTCATACCCTATGCCTTGACGCCTTGTCATCAAAATAGTTTTCAATATGCCTATCAGAAGCTGGGTGTACGTAACATTATAATGTCTGAATTTGAACTAAATAAAAAAAATTTATGAATAGATAGGGTAGAGTACATTTTTGTATTTGTCTATTTATTGCGGATAGTTCCATCATTGCATAATCAGAAGAATAGGTAGTCAAATAATCGTTATGTTTTAAGTATTGTGTAGTTTATAGGTTTCAGCAGTTATTAATTAATGAAGCTATGATTTATAAAATTAATATACTTACACTTGTAACTCCTTAGTGTTATCAGTATGTGACACTTTTTTCCGTACTCACTTCGTTCATCGTAGTAAGTTTCCCGATTTTATTTTATTTCTAATTTTATCTATTGGTTTTCAAAATTTAGTATATTTGTTTTTAAATTGTATTTAGTTCTTTTTTTATTATTAGTTTATAGATTATCCGTGACGCCAACAAAATGGCTCTGACGGAAGACCAGCGTTGGTTACTAGCTTGCTAGCAACCAACCAATGCTGAGGCAGAAGCCATTTTGTGCCTTCGGGCTTACATTTATAAGTTTTTTGTTATGTTCTAAACTGTAGAAACGTTGTAAGTCTGTCTGCACAAATAAATTTATTTTATTCTTATTCTTATTCTTATTCTTAAATCAAAATTGTTCTTGTTGATTTGAAATTAGGTATGTAATCTAATCAGGTTCAGAATTGTGGCTTTCAAAGGTGTCAAGGCAAAATACCTGCTGCCGACGGCACGGAAATTGTTTTAGGGAACTAAACCGAACACAAAGTATTTTGACTTTTAACTCTATTGCAATAAGGGATACTGAAATATTCGAACAAAACAACGCATATTTACGAGTAATACATCAATTCGAGACTGTTTGACGAAAATGTGGTGTTAAATTGGATTTATCCGGCTCTTTACGTTTATTTTAGGTGTTGGTATATATATCAAGTTGAAACTTCAATCCTTTACTGAAAAGGGTTGAGAGACAGAAAGGTTGACGGACTGATTGACACACGGACAACGAAGGACCTATCTAAATTTAATGCATTCACTGCCCAGCCCCGGCGGTGCGACCCGCTACACGGAGCTTCAGATGAGCAAGTGCGTTCAAGCCCATGAAAGTGGGCTGGAATGTATGTCCAATAAATAAAAAAAAACCATCGACTACATACGTCATCTCGTAGGTCGTGGTTGCTGCATTCCGAGTTACGCTAATATCGATAATAGCGCGCTCATAAGCGTTCCAAATTACTGTGAGCGCGACAACGATGTCGCGTGTGACGTCATAGATGACGTCATGACATGCGCCATTTTGCGATAACACCGACCATCCTACAAACTGAAATCACTGTGAGCGCTCTGTCAAAACTGACGTTTACTCTGTCAAAACTCACATTGTATTACATGTTGTTTTGTTTGTTTTCATCTATTTTCATCAAATTTACTGTTGTTTGCAAGTTTTTTGGAAGAAGCAAGAAATGGAAATACATATAGAAGACGAAGTTAACGGTCGGAGAATAACTTTGATGCTCTCTCAAGAGCAATACGAGAGGGCACAAATCGGTAAGTGAACCGGAGTCACATCACAACCACAGATCACAACACAACAGTTTTTGCAGCAGATAGGTAGCCCAATCATCCAACTAATAACGAATGAATGTCTTCAAGTACTATTAAAAGCCCTTAAAACTTCTCCAACTGGCTAGCCTCAACTTTATTGGTTATTGGTAACTTTTTTAATTATGTACTGCCCGCGGCTTCGTTTGTACCTCCCTTGTTGTTTTTAAGGAATCGAATAGTGTATCAGCCATGTGAAATGATTTATGGTACCTATTAAAGTAGCCAATGTTTTATTCCAGGCCTATAGAACTACCTATAGGCTACCGAAACCTTGGCGTTTTTAAAAGAAATTGAAGCTTCACGACGAAATAAGTTGTGCTGAAAAATAACATAGGCTAGGTAATTTTGATCCTGCAATAACCTGTTCAACAGAAGCTAGTTTTATATTTTATGTGATGTACTTTGAATTTTACAGATTCGGAATATGTGCAACAATTAGTTGCACAGTATGATGCAGATGCAGCAATTGTTGCAAACCATGCAACCGAACCCATTGCCGAAGCTCATGGAGAACAAGGACTCTTCATATGGAATGAGTCATGCATATTCTTACTGCTGTCTCTTTATGAAGAGATGAAGGAGGAAATGTCTACAAAACGACATAAAACTGTATTTGCTGAAATAGCATCAAAAATGCAAGAAACAAATGGACAATACAGGGTAAGCGGCAGCCAATGCCAATCTAAAATAAATAGCTTAAAAAAAATGTATAAAAAAATTGTTGATCATAATGCCACATCAGGCAATGACCGGGCAACCTGGCCTTACTTTGAAAGAATGAACGAAATATTTGGCTCAGCAGGATGGGCCAACCCTGAAGCCTTAGCATCAGAGGCAGGATCATTGCCAGTTTCATCTGTCAATGATTCTGTCTCTGATTCATCACAAAGAAAAAGAAAAATAGACACAATTTTAACAGAATTCACCCAAGATTTAAAAAAATATAGAGAAGAAAGAGCGAAAACCAAACAAGATAACTTTAATAAACTGATAGAAATGAAAGAGCGGCAGCACAGAGAAAAAATGCAAATATTGCAGTGTTTGTGCAACAATAATAATATGTAAAGATATATATACAGGGTGGTCCAAACACTGACGTCCAAAAAAAAAATTTAGATGCCTCACATCCGGGGCTATCCGAATATACCCCATGTATGTTGGCCGATTTTTTGTAGTTTTCGAGTAATTAATTTTTAAAGATTTTTTCAAGAATTTTCAGGCCGAGCAGTTTAACATCATGTAACTTTTTTTGGTTACGTTTTTTCTGAGTGATTTTTTTTGTGACATTATCCTTACAAATTGTAATTTCACACATAAATTTATCAGCTTCCCAACCTTGACTCAAGTTACAATAAAATTGACCGAAAGTGAAAGTTTTACCTTTGAGCAAATCAAAGTTTGATTAAAAAAAAATACCTAAAAATCTCAGAATTCAAAGACCAGAAGTAATTTTAATTTTCTTTTTTTTTGGACGTCAGTGTTTGGACCACCCTGTATATAAGATACATTGTTGCATAAAGACTTCAATAGGCCAGATTGCCCTATTCTTGCCTGATGTGTCATTGTGATCACCTTATATCATATTATATATCATATTAGATATTATCATCTTTAACAGATTGTAGGCAATATAAATTTATGCAAGTTTGAACTAAGAATTTATACAAAACTGTGATTGTAATTGTTAAGTACCGAGTGCCAGACTAATATAAGTATAACTTAAAGTGTATTAAATAAGGATCTTTAACAGAATGTAGGCAATAGAAATTTATGCAAGTTTGAACTAAGTATTTTTATAAAACTGTGATTGTAATTGTTAAGTACCGACTGCCAGACTAATATAAATATTACTTAAAGTGTATTAAATAAGGATCTTTAACAGAATGTAGGCAATAGAAATTTATGCAAGTTTGAACTAAGTATTTTTATAAAACTGTGATTGTAATTGTTAAGTACCGACTGCCAGACTAATATAAATATTACTTAAAGTGTATTAAATAAGGATCTTTAACAGAATGTAGGCAATAGAAATTTCTGCAAGTTTGAACTAAGTATTTTTATAAAACTGTGATTGTAATTGTTAAGTACCGACTGCAAGACTAATATAAATATTACTTAAAGTGTATTAAATAAGGATCTTTAACAGAATGTAGGCAATAGAAATTTCTGCAAGTTTGAACTAAGTATTTTTATAAAACTGTGATTGTAATTGTTAAGTACCGACTGCAAGACTAATATAAATATTACTTAAAGTGTATTAAATAAGGATCTTTAACAGAATGTAGGCAATAGAAATTTCTGCAAGTTTGAACTAAGTATTTTTATAAAACTGTGATTGTAATTGTTAAGTACCGACTGCAAGACTAATATAAATATTACTTAAAGTGTATTAAATAAGGATATTTAACAGAATGTAGGCAACAGAAAGATAAGTTTGAAGTTTGAACTAAGTATTTTTATAAAACTCTGATTGTAATTGTTAAGTACTGACTGCCAGACTAATATAACTATCTATAAACATAACTAAAAAAAAATATAACTAATAGTGTAATATATAAGGATCTATATCAGAAAGATAAGCAAGTATTTAATACAGATATAGTTATTATGTATGAATATAAGAATATAATTCATAATATTATTCATTAAGCTCCTTCATAAAAATGCGACTGTAATTGTTAAGTACCGACTGCCAGTGTAGTATAAATATATTATGTATCTAGTAGTGTAATATTTAATGATCTTTAAGGTGTAAGGATACCATAGATTGTTGGATGCTAGTGTTACCTACCAAATAAAACATTGATTATTTAATAGGTTTTATCATTTATGTCTTTATACCTTATTTATTATCCTACAATTAAAACCTAATAAATCAAGATGTAAGAAATACAGATTAGAAGGTGAAAGAAGAAATAGGATTTTAAAAAGTAAAAATAACAGTTATAAAATAAATGATTTAATACACGAAAAATCCAATACATAGGTACAGTAATTACATGGAAACAGTTATTATTATAGTTCTATATAGTATAAACTGGCTGACAATGAATAATTCATCCAATGACAAGATGATGCCGAATTGCTTGTTATTGCTGTATCAAAAGCGACTAGCAGGGATGGACTACAAAAAATTCCTCGGATAGCAAATTTTGTGGAGAAAACTATTGTCCAATATACTCTACAAGAATTCAAAAGCCATT
The DNA here is from genome assembly GCA_949316285.1 of Eupithecia subumbrata. NCBI lineage: Eukaryota > Metazoa > Arthropoda > Insecta > Lepidoptera > Geometridae > Eupithecia > Eupithecia subumbrata. The sequence goes on along the minus strand of OX438630.1, from coordinate 12,916,999 downwards.
TCCGAATGCTACCAGACACATTCGAACATATTTTGAACCTAATAGGTCCAAAAATAATGGATACAGGAATAGCCTTTGGACGGAAACCAATACCTGCAAAAAAACAACTTCTGATCGCACTTTGGATAATGGTTACACCAGATTGTTACAAGCATGTGTCATAATCATCATCAGCATATGTTAGTCCACTGCTGGACATAGCGCCGTCTTCAGCTTGCCGCATCCAGCATCTGCCTGCAGTCCTTCGCAGGTCGTTATCCCACCTGGCCGGAGGGCGTCCTACACTATCTTTGCCGAGGCGCGGTGTTCACTCAAGAACACGTTTACCCCAGTGGTTGTCAGTTCTTCACAAGATATGGCCAGCCCACTGCTACTTCAGCCTGTTAATTCTTAGAGTAGAACTTTGGTTCTCTGTTGGGTGTATTTGTTACGAATCTTATTGTTCAGAGAACTCCGAGCATAGCTCTTTCCATAGGTTGCTGAGCGACTTTGAACTGCACTCGAAGTCTTTTTAAACTGATCTTAATACCAAATTATTAACTATAGTTTCACGCTTGAGCAGTCCTTCTTCTCTTCCGATGTTTATGAGGCGACCTCTTTGCGCCACCCGTATAGTGTTTTCAATGGGCATCATGTCCTGTTTGATTATGCAGATGTTATGTAGTACAGCAAGAGCCAGTATATATTGAGGTATTTTCTTTAATGTAATCATTGGCAAACAATCTAATATGCTGCGCCAACGGGTCTTCAGCAAGCCGAATGCGCGCTCAATCGACATCCGTGCTGACGAGAGACAAAAATTGTAATTTTTCTGTCTCTGGCTCAGATGCCCATTATTTTTAAAGGGGACCATGAGGTTCCGGTGGATTCCATACGCAGCATCACCAACAATGTGAGTGTCTCCTTCAAAATAGGTTTCTGGGTTCTGTATGTACTGTTGTACTGGTGATAATCTAAACACTCGAGCATCATGAACACTCCCTGCATAACCGGCAAACACACTGGTGAAGATCATGTCTCGAGTGCAAACAGCTTGAACTTGGATGGAGTGTGTACCTTTTCTATTGATATATGACTGGGCATCCTTTGATGGCCCATTTATTTTGATATGTGTGCCATCAATGGCACCAACCACACCAGGGAATGCACTGTGCCTCTCAAACTCTCTGGCCACTTCCTTTGCTTGCTCTCCTGAGGGCCATTTTATAAACTGGGGAGCCAGAGAATGGAGAGCCCGTGATACTCGTCGCACGCTTCTTAGGGCAGTGGCCAGGCCGACATCAAATTTCTCACAGACAGACCTGTAACAATAATAATAATGCTGGACAATCCACACAGTATCATCTAGCTCCAAGCTAAGCAATGGGTACTAGATGACTGATATACTTAGTTAAACATTACTTAGATAAATATTTTTATTATACTTTGATAATCCCCGGAACACAACAACATAGAAAAAACAAATGGGGAGCCATAGACTCGCCCCACGATTCTCAGGTCAGTGGCCAGGTCAACCTCTAACAAATTCCTCACACACATACCTGTAACAATCTGGTGTAGCCATCATCCAAAGTGCGATCAGAAGTTGTTTTTTTGCAGGTATTGGTTTCCGTCCAAAGACTATTCCTGTATCCATTATTTTTGGACCTATTAGTTCCAAAATATATTCGAATGTGTCTGGTAGCATTCGGAAATGGCTTTTAAATTCTTGTGGAGTTTATTGGACAACAGTTTTCTCCACAAAATTTGCTATCCGAGGAATTTTTCGTAGTCCATCCCTGCTAATCGCTTTTGTTACAGCAATAACAAGCAATTCGGCATCATCTTCATCACTCGATGAATCGTCGTCGTCCCACTCCTCAGCGGAGTCATCGGAGTCATCTATTAATAAATAAAACTCTCGATTTGCAGCCATTTTCACTGGATTTTCACGTTGTTCTGCGATTAAGTACTGTTTCTGTTTGTTTGTTGTACAGTACAATACAATGACATTTGACAAGTGACTCGTGCGTGGCCGTGAGCGCGTTCACAAAGTGTTCCGAATTGATGATGGCACTCAACTGTCAATATCGTGCTAACTAATTTGGAACGACAAATATCGTTGTAATCGATAACGGCGCTGTTTTTGTAATTCGGAAAGCACCAGGTGTTGGTAGTGAGCTGTCACTGTCACTGTCACTTGTCAGACGGACATAGCCGAGAGCGGGAATCCATGTGGACGGTGGAACAGATCCCGCCTGGAGAGTGAAGTTCAGCTCTAGAATACCTAGGCTGTAACGAGCTGAGGTATCCTTTATATTGTGTATGTATACTATCGGTTATTGGAACCCCTACATGGGCCATATAAGGGTTATCAAAGGAAATTCCCTCCAAAATGTACTTATAAAGAAAAAGATGAAATGATGACCTTCAAATACTAATCCTGCCCAACGCCACTTAGGCAATTAAAAGGGTGCGATTTTATTTGTCTGTCGGTCAAGGCTAGCAACCCAATCGTCAAGGCAGTTTGACCTCTCCATCTAGGGAATAAAGCCTAGGGTACCTATCATTGGTCACTTGAACTTGGTAATCGATCACTGTCGAACACGAATTGGCAACTGGATCTCTCACTATATAGTAGTGGATATTTGAGTAGTTTAACCGTTCTACTTAAAATTGAGATCGGAGATAAAATCACCGACGGTCATTACCTTATTCAAGAGAAAGTTTTTGGGTAAAAAACCGAAAAAAATATTGATTAGAATCGAGAAAGCGTCCTGAATAATCCCCGATCCGTCCCATCAGTCCTCCACAGGAGGACACTGGGTTTTTACAAACGTACCATTATCGGTGGATAGGAAAAACTAATTTTTAAAGAATTTTTCCAGTTCTTCACCACCTAGATATTTTCCATTGGAGCCATGTTGAAGAGCTGGAGCGGCAATGGGAATGAAAAAGGGGTTTGAAGATTTTTGTACGGAGGGTGGCACAATTTTTTTTTTCAAAATCGCCGCTCGCAAAAAAGTTATATAGTTAGTTGGATAGAGGACACCAACACAAATAAGAAATGTCTTGTAAAATAATGTCCTAAAGCTTCCAAGATATTCTCAGATGAAAACGTCAAAAAACGCCATGCAACATGGCAATGAATGGCAAACATGAACACTCGGGATAAATTATTTATGACACAAAAAAAACTAAACGAAAATTGGTTCATCCGTTTGGGAGCTACGATACCACAGACACTTATAACCAGTGATCGGAAATTCGTTCACTTATTTCATCAACATTCGAGAAAATTCCGGAATTCCTCCAAATTCCCGGAAGAGGTGGTTTTAACCGCTACATGTTCTTCACGTCAACTTTAGGTAAATAAGCGCCAGAATTTCCGATCACTACTTATAACACCCCTCTCTTTTTTAATAATTATAATTTGTCTTCATAATGTGAATATATAATATATGTAATAGTGATATGTGTGTCTTATACATATCCTTTGTTTTAGCACATGTACCCACTTCTGCAAATTTGTCTCTCTCTCCCAATAAGGTTTGCTGGAAGAGAACTCTTTTTAGGGTTAAGCTCGCCTTTGCCATTATTTTTCTTGCGATATGTTTTACTTTTATTACCTATGTTGTGCAATAAAGAATTATGAATTATGAATATCCCAGAAACCTGACGCTTTAAGACATTATGTTGTAGAATATGTTTTATTTGTTTTGTGCCCTCTATCAAACTACATAACATTTATAGAGCACGGTGAGATTGAAAAAAAAATAATGTAACTGATGTTAGGTCCAAAATCTTCAAACCCCTTTCGATAGTTTATTTAAGAATCATGCGGGTAGCAAAACTGTAAGAAAATCGCTACTGCTCTTGCTTCCACTGAGAAGAAGCAAGAGAAGCCTCAAATTCTGTGTCAAAGTTACCCAAAATTCTTTCTAAAAAGCTTAGTATGTACCTACATGTTCCTAAATATAGAGAAAACGTGGGGATTTCCTAATTTTTATTTTTTCCTTCAACAAAATTCGACATTCCTCATTCCTCAATTTAGAGCCTTTTAATAAAGCCAAATAGAGTTTCGCAAGGTAAATTAAATGTTACTTGAGACTTACAAATTGTGTTTAATTGCAAGTTATTTCTGCCGGGTAATACGGATTATACCGGGGGACTGTCAGATGCCAGAGGTACAAGGACAAATTCCAGCCCCCTGGCATGGGATAATAGCCTCTTAGCCAAAACGAGGTGAGGTTTCCTTCAAGGATCTAAATGCAGGGCCGTCTTAGGCCAAGCCGGGGCCCCGGGGCACACAAATATTTGGGGCCCCCTACCATCGTAGAAAGATATTTCGTTCTTTTAAGAAAAAACTCATTTTTGATAGTTTTAAAAAGCAATTGTATGTGTGCTTTGGATTGTCTCTAAGCCGGGTTGTCAGAAAGTTAATCGGTTGTCGGCCTTTGGGGGGCCCCCTGACGATGGGGGCCCTGGCCCCGTGCCCCGTGTGCCCTTATAGTACCTAAATATGGCACTGCCTAAATTACATTTCAAGTTAAGCCGAGTGGCAGCAAACAGTACCTACCATTTGGCGCCTCGCGACGACGCCTCAATAAAATTAATTGACTGTTGTGGCCTGTGGAGAGACGCCAGTGGAGTTGCTATAGAATTTAATGGCACAAAAGAGACTTTCAACGGCAACATATTCTCATTTTAAACGTCTTGTAGGCTTTCAACGTGCCACGTTTCGTGGTGCCGGCTTAAAATTTGCGCCACTCCAACTCTTACCGCGAGCGGGTGTCGTAAGAGGCGACTGAGGGATATATCCACCGGGGGCGGGCAGCAGCGCCCCCTACAGAACAATTCTACCACCGAACTGCGATCCCCAACCCGCATGCCAAGCGTGCGGATGATGGGCAATAACCCCCATGAGATAAAAGCAAGCCAACAAGGCGCTTATCAGGGGGAGGCCTGCGTCCAGCATTGGACCAATATAAGCAATTGAGGTGTGAAAGCTTTTAACATAAAATAGTATGAAGAAACAAATGACTCTTAGCTATTGCTTAGTGTTGAGTGTTGCGAGAAGTCTAGAAGTGGGACGGTTTATTCTTATTTTTTGTTAATTAGATAGGTACATTGTTTTCATTGTTTTTATAGGTAAACTTATTTTTAGTCTCCATAGCGAATTACGACCATTTTTTAACTTAACTTGTTTTCCAAATTATATGATTGCATAGCGTATTTTATATCCACACTGTCATTTAGCCGTGAAGGCCATTCATTAGCTTATATGTTGATAAGTCTTGTTACTTATTTTGTTATTACATAAGCTGAAGGCCTTCCTTAAAATAAATAAAGTACTTCTAGCTGATGTACAGTACTAGGCACTTCATCTTTGCGTATAGTAGTGAGATGGGATTTATAGAAGTTTACATGGGTGCTGTGCTGACAAAAATACATTCAAGCGGGAGTGAAAGCGGGCTTCTGTCATTACTCAATACAACATTAAATGTTGGTTGAAAGAATGAGATTTTGAAGGATATATCAAGGCAAATTTTGTCTTAATATTCCTTCGAAATACTATTCTTCCCGCGGTACTGGTATTAATAGTTGTGAAGTCTGTAATTAAAAGCTTCTTTCTTTCCTATAAGTACATAAACATAAATACATAGAAAACACCCAGAAAAAACATCAGCAGATCGCACAAAAATATTCCCCGAGGCGGGAATCGAACCCTCAGCCTCCTGCGTCGCAGGTGGTCCTTCACCCGCTGTACCACAGATGTCATCAAAGATGATGATTGACATTTCATGTCATTTCTTTGGTCTGTCCTTTATGTACCTTTTGAACTAAAGACATGTCGGTAACTGTTCCAGGTACTACGCGATCCTGAAACCGCTGAACGTGACCTGGGAAGCCAGAGTGAAGCGAGCGCTGACCATCGCGTGGGTCTGCGCTGTCTTGGCCAGCCTGCCTCAAAGCTTCATCTTTCACCTGGAGGAGCATCCTGATGTCAAGGGGTGAGTCCAAACCAAAGTCATTTATAACGGGATATTTACCATGATTTGAGTTTCGAGCTTTCCAATATTTCGGCACAGTTTCATGCGCCATGATCACGGAATAACTGACGACACTGCGAGTGAGTTTTTATTGGCAGATATATCGATCTAGCCTCATTTTTTGTCTTTTGCTACGAACGTTACTACTACCACCGGTTTCATTATCGAACGCAACTCGATCACGACACACAACACTGACGGTATCAGAACGCGGCGCGGTTGGTTCATCACTTCTTCGGTTTTTGCACATTCTCACAACAGGATTCCAGGTTTCGGATAATTGGTAACCTGGGTGAGTCCAAAATCACAAAACGCAAGACGCTGCTTAATAATCGCTGCACTGTGGTGGAGGCTTAACTTCGAAAGGCGCCCACAACCACTTAATCTGCTCGTAAGCGCTTTAAGCGCTTAATGAATTAAGCTTTTGCTATTAATGCGATTAGGGATATAAGCAGAAATCTGATGAATTCCGGCGGCTTGTGACCAGATGGGATGACGCTCTGTGTTTTACTGCTGGCAAAAGCTGGGTCTAGCAAGCTACGGCGCTATAGCGCTCGTAAGAATAGGCCTGCTATTAAAGTTTGTGTAAAGTTACGAGATCAGAACTAAGTTATTAGTTCTAAAGTTTGTTTAAAGTTGTGAGATAGGAACTAAGTTATTAGTTGTTATCTCGTAACATTAAACAAACTTTAATAACGGGCATTTCCATTCACGGGTATAGAAACCGATACGGGTTTCTTTTGCGAAATAGTTTTGTACGATAGTAACCCTCCGTTTGAGAGTCGACTCGAACTTAGCCGGTTTCTTTTTTACTTTAGACTGATCCCGAGGGATAACTATATTTGCCCGTAAAACTTTAAAAAGAGTGTACACTGAAAAAAATGTTTACATTGATTAAGATCTTGTCTAATGTGACCACGCGTCATGAATCCATATGAGTCTGATAAGATCTTGTCTTCTGTCACTATGAGAACTTAGTTAAATCGTTAAAGCTCCTTCTACCAAGTAATGTATTGGCCTTATAAAGTGTAGTTATTTAATTTAATTCAGAGATTAAATGCAACAAAGTTGTTTGCTAACCCCGTGCAAATAAATGTTTTATATGACAAAGTGAATAGGTATTTACTTTGACTTAAGAGCATTGATATGTCAATGATGTGCCTATTTTTTGTTTTAAAATAATTCGATATGTTGCATCTACCATGCATTCTTGTCTTGTTTGTATTGAATGAGATATTTATCATTCCAACTATTTTGACGCCAACTAAGATAAAATGCGTCTTAGTTGGACTATATTTTTTTCAGTGTAGGTACCTACGTAATCTCCGGAACAATCGTGTATCCATGGTGGCTTACGATATTATTCCCTTTTGAAAACGGACTAATCAGCTCCTACCATCTACTGAAAATGGATGGACCCTGCGTCCCTGATTCCGACCCAGTCGGAATTGAAGTGTACGCAGCGTACGCGAAGTCGGTATTTACTATATACCGACAAGGTGCATCCACTGCTTTCGGATTTTGCATCGGCGATGTATGTATTTTCAAAGCGATCGAGTTTGCCGATGACGTTATCTGCACAGTAGTGGCAGCGATATCGGCAGATATGCCGATCCAGTGGACGATGTATCATAGAAATCAATACAAAGCAAACAAATCACAACGCGCAATTCCGATGCAGTGGACGCACAAATGGGTTATATTATGGAGATTTTGGGCATTAAAGGCATGCGATAAAAGTCAATAAGGCGCTTATCAGGGGGAGGCCTGCGTCCAGTTGTGGACCAATACAGGCTGTTGAGGTGAGGTGAGACGCACAACTTACCATCTGCGAGCCTAGTGGGGGTGTGACGGTGGTCGCGATGTATCAAACGATGTACAAACCGGCGTTAACGTTGATACTTAAGTGACTTAGACCCGAGTTCACCAACAGATGGTAAAATTTTAAAAGGTTGTTTTAACGTTTTTGACACAAGTTTTCATACATTTAACGTCAACGTTAACCGTCTGTGTCCACCAATAGATAATCGGACAATTAGGCTGATTTGTCGATTAAGTTTGACTTTTAATGTAGGTATGAAGTTTTTGTCCGTCAAAACAACTGTTTAAAATTTAACCATCTGTTGGTGAACTCGGGTCTAAGCCGCTTAATTTTCCGATTTTCTATTGGTGAAAACAAACGTAAGGCGGGCGCCTAACGCGACGGGCTTGAGAGAGTTACCAATTTTCACACGCGCCCGCGCTAGGCTCGCAATGGTTGACGCCCGTAGCATACCTCCGCTGCGGAACCATAGCAGCGGAACCGCGGTAATTTTGCTATACGGACAAGACATGGCGTAATTACTGCGGTTCTGCTGTTAAGGTTTCGCAGCGGAGGTGTGGCTGACGTCGGAACAGATCGACGAAACCGCGCGGGGAAAGAGATAGAATTATAGTCAAATCTACGCATTAGAACAGGCAGTGTCGCAAGTGTTCCGCTTCTTCTACATACGGACAAGACATGGCGAAATTACTGCGGTTCCGCTGGTAAGGTTTCGCTGCGGAGGTGTGCTACGGGCGTTAATCCAAGCCCAGCGCGCTCTCTTTTCAGCCTGATCCAAAATTATTTGAACAACTTTTTAAAAGAAAACGCTTCATTGATAAACATATAGTGTAAACCTTTAAAGGGGTTATGTTCTATTCTAATACTCAAGCCGTCTTAAGGGTCCGGCGACGGACGAATTTCCTATACAAACGTAATACCTAAATGATTTGTAATTTGAGCATATTTTCATCATGGTCTGCTATTATTTGTATTATAATAGTATTTATCCAGGTTCCAGCCAATTTTTTTTTCAAAATACCTTTCTGAAATGAAATTAAACCGAATCGCATCTTTACATTAAAGAATGAATGTTTTCTTAGTATTTATGTAGATAAGTATTTTGAAAAAATCTTGTGACAGGAACCACAATAACTATTATTCTAATACAAATAATAGCAAACCATGGTGAATATATTCTCAAATAAATATAAATAAATCATTTTGGTACTACGTTTGTATGGGAAATTCATCCGTCGCCGGACCCTTAAGATATAACTGTATGTGCCTATATAATATACATTCATGCGTCTTTGTTTGCGGTGACACGACACGAGTGTATTTGATATGTAAGTCTCTGTGTCTCTTCACATTATTTACCTTATTTCATTATACTTGTTTCAGTAGCTACACGACTACTTAGCTTATTTCAGAATAGAATACAAGCTTGTTTAGGAAAATGAACATTGAATGGAGGCTTTCTTTTTGTGTTTATTTATGAAGAACAACGGTTCTTTGTTAAACGAAAATTAAGAAACATTTCTTCTGTGGTCTTACGAGAGCAGAGGGATGTACATAAAACCGGCAGTGTGAGTCACCTCGCACACGTAGGGTTCCGCACCATTATTGTACAAAACTTTTGCAAAATAACCCTAATAAATGGATTTTTTGATGGATCGAAAGGAACAGAAAAAAGCCACCATGACGCGGTCACCCTAAGTACGAGTAAATCCAAGTACTAACTGCGCCCGACGGTACTTAATGTGGTAGGGACGTTGGCCCCCTTCATTATTAAATTTACTTTCTTTTACTATTTGTTGTTACACACCTTGTTAAATTTGAACTGTAAACTTATTACTGTTCAAGAATAAAACCTTGACAAACATAGATCAAATATAACCAAAAAGTCATTTTCAGTTAAACATTAGTTTTTTTGTATGGGAGCCCCCTTTACTTTAGTTGTTTATTTTATTTTTATTATTTTTTATTTTAGCGGCAAGAAAAATACATATTCTGTGAAAATGTCAACTGTCCACCTTTTACGGTTCATGAGTTACAGCCTGTTGACGGGCAGACAAGGGGACAACCGACAGCCAGCGGAGGTTTAGTAATATGGTCCCGTTTTCACCCAAAGGGTAAAACGTGGTACGGAACCCTAAAAAGGTACCTTACTTTATAATAACACACAATGGACGCCAAATAATCTTCGTATCGCTGAGGAAATGGAAACGACAGAAAATAAAAACGAATAGCTGCGTGTGAATTTTTTTGAGAGTATTGTGTGAGTTTCTGATGATTTGATTTGGTAGGTGTCCTTGTGGGAAATATTTCCCACATTCTTCACAAGTAGACATGATATTCGCAGGAAATACATTACTTCTTCGCACAAACAAATAGTTTTAATAATAACTGAAATGATTCGCATATAGACTGTACCATTTGGCACACGCTTCTGTGGATTGTTCACATGCACTGCACGTGACGACAGTGCATTGCGTTTGTGCTAGACAAGATGCTATCCACTTCCTTGTTGATTGAGACGGGTAGACTTTTCACTGATCATCAAATAGATTTTGATGAATAATTCGGAATTTCCTTCACATGCTTTAGAAGTGAGTCAATACTTAAAAAGTAATACTTGAAATAATATCATAGTTATAATCGGTACGTCATTTTATTTTAAAAGTTTTCGTTACAGCGACACTTCTCAAGACAAAATGTTTCCCTATTTTACATTAAAATGTTTAGTTTATACATATGTACATTTACTTTAAGTAGGTTATATGTATACCTTTTTCGCATCAACATTGCCATGCAGAGGGGCAATGCAGCCAGCGTCTTGGGGATGCTTCCGACTGGTATTAATATGGATCAGTTGAGCTACCTGTATATTATTTGCGAAAGTCTGCAGTTTTTTAATTGCTTCAATTGTAAATACTAGTTCAGTTTCTATTATTTTATTGTAATTTTCTTTGTTAATAAAGAGCCAATTTCTTGTAACTTTAGATGGACAGAAAGATAACTATATATTGTACCACTAAACTACATATGTTAGCGACCAATTAATAATCTGTACAAGATTTAAGTGGAATTCACTTAAATCTTCTTGGTAATTTTAACCAAGAAAAGCGCAAGAAAAGCCCCGTGGATAAACTATAGCAAGAATAAAATTTAAAAATTAAAAGACCCTCGACAGATTTTCATCAAACATGGCTGAGCACACTCGGGATAAAATTATCTATGACACAAAAAAATTAAACGAAAATCGGTTCATCCGTTTGGGAGCTACGATACCACAGACAGATACACTGATACACAAACAGACACGTTCAACTTATAACACCCCTCTCTTTTTGCTTCGGAGGTTAAAAAGAGCTCTATTAATAGACGAACATTTTCTGAGTGATACATAAACATAACACAGTAGCAGGTTTAGGTATGATGGTCATAAAACCACAAGAAGATTGCGTGTACTAAAATAAAGGAAAAATACAGGCAGACTCTTGACGTGGGCAGGTAGGCAATATTTACAAAGTTTTATAGGTCGTACAAGGTCAACTGTCACGTAAGTTTATGACCTTTTATAATAATAGGTCCTTCTAGTTGTGGGTCATAAATAAACAACCCACGAGCTTGTCTGTGCAATCTCTTCTTTTATGTCATTCTGGCAATTAAGGGTTGAAGGTTGAAGACCTTATCATAATTGAAGTGACTTCTTTTCAAAGGTAGAAACATCAAAGAGATAACTGTAATGTTTCTAAAATCTGATGAGATTTACTTTATGGTGATATTTTAGTGATAATTTTTATTAGATAGACTATTTTGTATTTCAAATCTACGAATTTTGTTGAAACCAGTGACTGTGATGATATCATATTAATTTGAAATCAGTGGGTCTTATATCTAGCCTGATTTTCAATGTCCTGAAGGTGAAGTGGCATTTTTTTTTTATCAGTAGATAGGTAAAAGGCAGACGTTGTTGAATTAAACAACAAATGCCATTAGGAGAGCCCTAGTCTTCCGCCCCTACTTTACCCCAAATCACATTGTCAAAACGTTGTTGTATAGAAAACGAATAGTTCACACTAGCCAAACTCGATGTACAATGTGTGAAAACAAACTGCCCATACTTAACCTAAAATTCACTCACTAAAACGCGAGTTTTAGTTGTGGTTTGTTTACAGACATTCTACATCGAGTTTTGCTAGTGTATAAATGGCTCTGCGCCCGTCGAATCGCTGTCGCGTGTGTACGCTACGCTTTAATTAGTCATTTTTGTGTATTATGTTCTGACCTGTAGGTAACATTACTTTATCTGTACCTATGATTATAATAGATGAAATCAAAAGATCTTACCAAACTTCTCATAGAGTCCACAGATAATCTGAATACTGGCTTCTATTTCGGTCAACGAACTAGCATTGCCATTCACGTGGCAATGCTGTCAGCATTCTGGGCGCTCTGCCTTCTCGTGACGACTTATATATTTAAGAAATATATGATATAAGTGTAAGATATATGTGTATATACTAGTTGAAATTGTTTAATTCTGTTAATGTAATTTTCTTTCAAAAGCCAAATATAATAAAAAGTTTTCAATAGATGAAGTCAAAGTCAAGTTTAATTGCGACCATATTGTACGTACAGCGCGCTTATACTTAACAAAAGGGTCAGCTAACAATGAACACTGCAGAGTTAATTGTTTTGTTAGCTTTAGCCAATCAAAGCTAACCATTGTTAACTTTTATTGGCTAAAACGGAGATGTGTGCTGGCTAGAGCGGAACGTGCTGCGTGCGGCGAGCATCGGATGTTGGTTGAGATTGAGATGAATGCACTACCGGCGCCGCCGCTTAAGGCTGGGTAGGCCAGCAGAGGCCGCATTTTTGTGATTTTGAAAATCATCTGAGACTTAGAAAATATTGTTTAAAATTCTGAAAAAAAGATATATAATTACCTCATTATCTAGTCTAGTCAAAGTCGCATTCAGTTACAAGATCTAATGAACTTCACTCCATAGAAAAAAAATCCCAAAGTTACACCTTTTTCTAATGTTTTTTCAATACTATGACTAGCGAACTACTGATATCACACTTTTTTTGTACTCACATCTCTCTTTCTTTGCGTCGATATCCTCAGTGCTGAGGATCGGGACCTTTATGTAGGACCTTGGAATGCACGATGTGTCTCCATCGGGGTCGGTCTTCCGCAGCGCGGATAGCGTCGTTCATGCTGGTTTCTAGTGTTGAGCGGATTTGATCACACCAACGCATAGGGCTACGTCCTCGGGATCGTTTTCCGTCGACCTTGCCGGTGACCAAGAGTCTTTCCAGGTTGTTTCCGTCTTTCCTGGCAATATGTCCGAAAAACTCAAGGATTCTTCGAAGACATATGGTGGAGAGTCTGATCTTGATGTTGAGCTCCTTCAGAATGGATACGTTGGTGCGGAACGCAGTCCACGGTATTCGAAGCATTTTACGCCAGCACCACATCTCAAAGGCATCGATACGCGCTCGGTCTGCCTTTTTCAAGGTCCAAGTTTCTGCTCCGTATAGGAAGATTGAGAACACTAGGCTGGTCACTAGCTTGCGTTTGGTTTTTAAGGACACGTTCCTATCAGCCCGTATCCTATCCAACTGTGACATGGCGTTCTTTGCCATCGCAATCCGCTTGCGCACGTCGTGTTCGCAAGAACCGTCGTTAGTGATAGTGGAACCTAGGTAGACAAAGCTGGTTACAAAATCTAGGTTGAGTGCGCCGGTGAACTCCAGTGTTCCGGCTCGGTCAACAACCATGATTTTGGTCTTGGACCTGTTTATGGAGAGTCCAAGTTCAGCACTGACCTTTTCCATTTTGTCCAAAATCGCGCACATCTTGTACTCAACTAAAGAAACTTAATATTTCTAAACAAATTCGCAGAGTTTGATTTGATAAAATGATTTTCTTATACACCATGTTTTTTATGAGTAGTGTAGTGTTTAATAAATAATTTTCTTTCTTTCTTTAAAACACATCTCTTCTCCGCTCGTCTCCGCTTTGGTAGAGTCCGGCCCAAAGGCTCCTGTAACTACTAACCGAAGTTTAAAGTAATATTCGTGCCATAACATAAGCTCTACTAAGCTTGGGCTAGATGATGCTCTGAATAAGAATAAGAAACATTTATTGTTCAAACTGTGTACAAAGTTGGTTGTGTACTTTTAAATTGTGCGACAGTTTATCCTTTCGGACATATACTCGTATAATAAAATTATTATTGACATTAGTTAATTAGTTACAATTAATTAACAAAATTATAGGAATTGCACACCTTCTTTATACCTAATTAAGGATATTATTATTATCAAAATTTTGGGGGGTACTGTCAAAATAATAATAATAATAATAATAATGCTGGACAATACACACAGCATTATCTAGCCCCAAGCTAAGCAGAGCTTGTGTTATGGGTACTAGAAAACTGATATACTTAATACAATATATTACATAGATAGATATTTTTATTATACATAGAAAACACCCAGACCAACGGAACAAATTTCTGCAGATCGTACACAAATTTGTTCCGAGGCGGTCGTCAAAAATTCAAAAAGTCAAAAAGTCAAAATATTCTTTGATATTATAATGTTGTTTTGATACCAGATACTATCTTAATTTTAATTGTGTGAATTGTCTAGCGTTAACTATTTATTTATTTGTATTAAAGAAAACTGTATTCACAAAGAATATTACAATTAAATTATAGAAATAAATAAATTGAAACAATTGAGCTCCTACGCTGGCTGCATTGCCCTGATGCGCTGCGTCAGATACTCACCAGCTCTCGGGTCACACGTCGCTTCGACCAAACCCTCAGATATTTTTTTTAAATAAATATTCATTTATGTCTTTCTTTACAGATACTACCAATGCGTCTCCTACGGCTCCCTACCCACAGAGACGCACGAGTTCGTCTACTTCCTCGTGAACATGATACTCATGTACGTGGTTCCACTGGTGTCCACTCTCTACTGTTCGTCGGCTGCGCTGCTCGAGATCATCAAGCGAGCTAACACCTCCAATGGTGAGCGAACATTGCTTTATCATTTTGGCGGTAAGCTTGTCGCACACTTGAAAAGCACCGTTTCACAGCACAGAAATCTGCATTCAAATATGGGTTTTAACTCGTAACACTTAGATGGATTTTATATTGACGGCATCTGATGACAGGCCGCTCGCGAACCACTCGTATGAAGCTTGTAGGAAGCCATTTTGTCACTGTAAAATGTATCTAAAGAGAGCAAGTTAAAGCCCATATTTGAATGCACGTTTGTAGCGGTATTGGATTAATGAGCTTTACGCACCGCGGTTACCCACGAAAGACTGCTATGGTATAATCTACTCTACCATAGCACATGCTGAGATGAGACCGATTTTATCAGTTATCATTATCATCCTTTTTTGTCTGTATGTTCTGGCAAAACATTTCTTTTCTTTTTACTTTTGCATTACCTCCGTTATCATTTGTGTAGCGGTTGCCGGCAAGTTCTTGGGTGCATATTGGCACTGGGAGTGAATTTCAGACCTTTTTCAATTCGTTTCTTGAATCGAACTTTTACCCGCCACGTGCGAAATAAAAGCTTAAAAAAAATTAAATTCACAATCTATTTTATTTGGTTAAATGAATTTTATGTTGTATATTTTACTTACTTATATTATTTTATCTAATTTATTTTAAAAAATTCCTTTACTTACGAATAAAGAACTTGAACTTGAACTTAAAGCTTGATTATCCAAAGCTGGCGCAATCTCAAATATTTTTTTCTTTACGCTTAATACGCTATCGACGACTTCGTGACGCTAACATAAATTTGTTGCACAGTATAAGTATTCTGAGTTCCCAAAAATAAAAGAAGGTCGAACCAACTCTGGCTGCACATTGACTACCTATACGAATTTTTAAGTGTTAATTGTTTCCCTGCATTTCTCATCTGAAAAAATCTACTTAGGATTTTTAGGTTTGAACTCAGATTACATAATAGGTAATCGTAATTTGAGTATCCTGCAATATCAGTGTTTGAAAACTTCTCAACTCAACAGCCTATACCTATTTGTCCGCTGCTGAGCGCAGGCCTACCCCTGATAAGCGCCTTATTGGCTTTCATCCCATGGGGGTAATGCCCATAAACCTTTACGCTAGGCATGCGGGTTGGGTATCGCAGTTCGGTGGTAGAATTGTTCTGCAGGGGGCGCTGCTGCCCGCCCCCGGTGGATATCCCTTAGTGTCCTCTTACGACACCCGCAGGAAGAATTGGGAAGGTGCAAATTCTAAGCCGACACCACACAGCATGAAAATTTCCGAAATTTCTTCCAGAAAAACGACTCCCTCCCCGTTGGCACTTACAAAATGTCTTTATTTTTCAGACAAGATGCGCCGGAGCGGCGTGGGTATCCTAGGGCGGGCGCGAGCGCGGACCCTCAAGATGACCGTCACCATTGTGATGGTGTTCTTCACGTGCTGGTCTCCGTACTACTGCTATTGTTTGTGGTAAGTCTTTACTTATTAATATTTGCGTTATGATCATACAGATAGTACTAGATTGACTTACGAGGGAGAATACATACTTTACTCTTACGATCAAGTCTACATACAAATCATATTGTAACGCCGTAAAGAAAAGCTTTTTTTAAATCGCCGTGCAAGTGAGTCGTCACTTGCACGGGAAACATTCACTCTGAAGAAAATTCTCATGAAGAATCGAAACCCATGTGTTTATTCGGTAAGGATTGCGGTCACAATTCTTGTTAAGACGACGCATTGAAGATATTGGCGTCAGGGATTTAAACTTTTTTCAGCAATTACAAGACATTCGGAATTTATTTTTTATGTTTTGAATTTTTCATGTTTTTTACTTTAAATTGGTAGTAGGTTTTCACGATTGGTTAACTTTCATAGCAGAAAAAAAAATCCCGAAAACTGCTCTATAAAAACATGGTTTTTAACTTTACAGGCAAACGGAACCGATTTATGCCTCTAAATTTTCTGTACAAATAAGTTTATACACCCTCTTCAAAATGGTGGTAGGATTTTTCATAATTACCAATAGTTTTTATTTTAAACGAGAATTATAAAGCAAAAAATATACAGCCTGAATTTACCAGATCTCAAAGAACCTTACCTACTTAGTATATCCCTGCCAGACTTAGGGCTTGACTTTCGATGATATAACGTAAGCTGGCATAGATAGAGTAATAACTTTATCGAAGCGAAAAATTAATCAGGGTTTCAGCCATAGCCTCCAGATTTTTGATGATGTATTCTATACCTTTATCATTTCTAGGTACTGGATAGACAAGGACTCTGTTAAGAGCCTGGATCCAGCCATACAGAAGGCGATGTGGCTGTTCTCATGCACAAACTCCTGTGCGAACCCCATCGTGTACGGAGTCTTCAATAGGAATAGGTGGACCAGAAATGTGAGTATCTTCCTAACCTACTTAGGGTTTTTAAAAAATTAGAGAGAATCTGGTCGAAGCGAGGCGTGATCCGTGAGCTGGTGAGTATTGGGCGCAGCGCATCAGCATTGCCATACAGCGGGGCAATGCAGCCAGCGTCTTGGGGACGCTTCCGACTGGTATTGATATGGATCTGTTGAGCTACCTGTAGATTGTTTGCAACTGTCTGTAGCTAGCTCCAATGTTAAATTTTAAATACTACTAATAATTTACTTTCTACTATAATATTATATAAACGCGCGCTTTATTTTTGTCATTTATTGTTTGATTTACAAAAGAAAAAAATATGAGTCCAATATCTTCTGATAATCTAACTGAAGAATAATATTTTTTTACCCAGGACACTACCCTATTATTGCTCTACGTATAGCAAGAATATTGAATATCTACTCTACTTGTTGTGGATTTACAAGTTCAAATTATCTTCTATGGTAATGGTGTTAGTTAGTAGTAATTATAACTGTAACATACTAAATGTATATCTACTACAAAATACTGTATCTTACACTGAATTTTTTTTTTTACATTGATTAAGATCTTGTCTAATGTGATCACGCATCATGAATCCATATGATCTTATCTTCTGTGCTATGAGAACTTAGTTAAATAGTAATAGCTCCTTCTACCAAGTAATAAATTGGCCTTATAAAGTGTATTATTTAATTTAATTCAGAGATTAAATGCAACAAAGTTGTTTGCTAACCCCGTGCAAATAAATGTTTAATATGACAAAGTGAATATTTATTTTGACTTTGAGCATTGATATGTCACTGATGTTCCTATTTTTTGTTTTAAACAAATTCGATATGTTGCAGCTACCACGCATAAGTTTGTATTGAATGAGATATTTATCATTCCAACTATTTTGACGCCAACTAAGATAAAATGCATCTAAGTTGGACTATATTTTTTTTCAGTGTAGCTACAAATAAAGATGTTCTTATTCTTATTATCAATTTATCAACCAATGTACATAGCACCGTTGTGTTTTTCTAAGTATTGTCTCTTCTGTCTTGCTTAACGCACACATTACCACACCGAACGCGCCGATGAAGACAAAGGATTCGAATTTAAGAATTCGTTGTACGAGTATGAAATCGTATGAAACATGCGACTGTCCAAGTCATTCGGGTGAGTACGCTGCTACGACGCTGGTCCTGAAAGCACTGCGCAATGTTTCAATGTATTGTTCGTGCCAGCTTTCAGTAATCGAACTCCAAGCTTTGCATACACGAATTCCATAAGGCATACCTAAGGCTAGACATATAACCCTCACACGATGAACTTGTTTCTACTTTCAGCTACCTATGTTTTTTCTTCTGTTCAGAATTAAAAAAAACTAAAGGTGAGGTTCGACTAGAGCATTCATTTATAACAGAATATCGAGCATTCACTGTTTTTAAATTTACTCGAACCACACCTCGAATATGACGTTGGATATTTTGTTACAACTTGATTTTAAAAACCTACGAGAGTTCTGGTGTTACATTTTATCAAGCAAAGGCACGAGAGCGGGGGACGGGGATGGCGGGAGCGTGAGGTGCGCGGGCCGAGGGTAAATGCGCAACTTCCAAATAAACAGGTAAATGCTCACTCGCCGTGAGCAATACGTCGAACACAGCGACGAGCATTCGCAGGAACGTTACATTATATGAATGCTTTAGGAATCTGAACACTTGTCTACATTGTACCTTTCGTAAGAACGTTACATTACGCTGTAATGCTCTATCAAATGCTCTAGTCTATACTATACTCACCTTAATGAAATTATTATTATTCTATCTACTGGGGTAAAAGAGCAATGGCTTTTAAACGATATTTTCCTATTCCAGCACACTCGGTGTAGAAGCGGCAGCGCCAGACGCGGCTCGCGACTCCCTTACGGCGATTCCATGGAGATCTCCGCAGCCACGTTGAACCGAGCTCGAAACTCACTCGGCAGCCATGGCCGCAGAGACTCAGCCTTCGGAAACCACAACGGCACACAGAAACACTGGAACACGATTAATAACAATAACCATGTCGGCAACGGTATGGTTTAGAAGCCGTTATTTAACGTAACGGTATCTTAGCAGACGACCAATTAAATGCGCGTGATCTAACGTAACGAATTGATGCAGTTATTTGCATCACAGTAACGGACTTTGATAGTGAAACGATAACAGTGAACTTGAGTGAAATAACTTGTTTGACAGTGAAATGTTAAAAGCGGTTATGAACTGTTATCGATTTGAAATAACGAGACAGGTAACAAAGCTACTTTACGAAAGGGAAGCTCTCTTTCATTGTAGATTGTAAATTATGGGAAGTTAAAAAGCTTTAAAAGTAGTCTCGAAACATATCCAGGACTTGTACGCAGAGTGATCACCTACGGTTGTAGTTAGTCAGGTTTGTGCCATGCCTTTTATAGATTTAAGTGTTAATTAAAATGGTTATATTCTTAAGTTATTTTTAAATTCTAGGTTGTAATATGTGTAGAATACTCATGGCTTTCCAACATGTCAACTTTTACATTCCAAAGAGCACGCTTATGTTATTTTATCTTTTTCTTATATTTATTTAATAAGACTGACTGACGGACAAAGATTTCATAGGTACACTGATACCAAATACTTGTTATTTCATGGAAGGTTGTTTTTATTTTACAGTCTTAATTTTTGGACACAAAATATGATTTTATTTGTTGATAAAATAAGTTTACTGTGTGTACCTTGGCTGTGAGGTGATAGTGACTCTGTTCTTCAACTGAAAAACTGTTTTTTATACAAAAATGTATTCATTGATGAAAAAGTTTTTGTGAATAAAAATGAAAAACATTGGTTTGTTTGTCTACTTTATTGAAATATTTTACAACAGATGGTCAAAAATTTTATTTCATTGGTTTATTATTTAAAAAGTTCAAAGGTAGCTAATGCAATTTTAACACTTCAAAACTTGCCTATTAGAAGACATAAAATAAAAATATTTTCTCTTGCTATGTTTTACAAACTTAAAAATATGATAGACTAGAACTATTTTAAAATATCTTCTTATCATAAATACGTACTTTATCTCAATAATTTCAATGATATTAAAATAATTTAAGGTAAATTGTACATCGTACCCTTTATATAAAGTATTATAGTAATGATATTTAGCAACAATAAAGATGACTTTCCCTTTTTACTGTGGAAAAAAGGTAAAAGTTGTCACGTCGGTATTCATTCAATAATCTATAGTAATCACAAAGATTGCTTTTCTTGTCACTAAGAATAATTTTACAAAATAAATATTAAAAACATTCAATTTCGTTTTAAATCGTTTCTAACGATTAAATTATAAATGTATTATTTAACAGAGAAAATATTTAAGCTAGAAGTTATCAATTAAGACTCGCAAAACCGTTATTTAAAATACCATTTTGGAATGTAATGACTTGATTACTAAACAACAGTTATTTAGATATGAGTAGGTATTATTATGGCACATTCAATGAGAAAGAACTTCTATCTTACAAGTAAACATCAACATCAAAATCTTAGTTTCACAACATCCATACAAAAATACACAAGAGACTATATTTATGAAATGTATTTCTTAGAATACAAAATCTCGACTATAAATGTTGTGTGTATGAAAGGATTGAATTCTTTTACGTACAAAATTTACATAAAAATGCAAATATACTCAAGATCTAGATCAAGAAATGTCTTTCAAAAAGTATTAAGGTAACTACAAATACCATCTGATAAACTACTAATATAATGGCACGTTTATAGAACACACTGACACGTTTATTTAAGCTCTAACGTTACATTTAAATACTGATACAACATTCATAATAATTTTCTACTTTTGGGATGTCATTACAAAAACAATGCATGCTAACAATCAAGATATCAAACGTTACTGACATTGAATCTAAACAAGAAAATAAATAGAAGTTTTACAACCCTAACAACATTCAAGAACTACATTCTGATCACGACTGTCCCGCGTAAAATAACGGTTATTAGAAACAGTTATCGCACAACGGTTGTAACATTTATTTTTTAGGACGCTGATAGCCGGTGCGTTCAGTGTTCGCCCTTCTCTAGCTCGGTTAATTCTTGTCCTTGGGTCAGTTCGCGGTCGTTTTGGGCCGCTCGAGTCTTCTCGTTGTCGAGATCTCCTTGGGACAGCGAGGCCACTATGATGGCCCCTAGGGCATCGCATACCACGTTGATCGTCGTGCGGAAACGATCACTGAAAATAACAAAAATGAAAAATAGTTATTTTAAGCGCAAGACCATCGACCAAATCTCAAAAATGTGGTGTGGTGTCACATGTCTAGCAGTGGCCGAAGTCAGGGTGTGACATGATGATGAGGAGCCAATTAATGGCCATGCTAATGCATCCGCCTGCGACGCAGGAGGTTGCGGGTTCGATTCCCGCCTACTACGACAAATGTTTGTACGATCTGCAGATATTTGTTCAGGGTGTTCTGGATGTTTTTCTATGTTTAAAAAAATATCTATCCATGTAGTGTATTGTATTAAGTATAGTTATCTAGTACCCATAACACAAGCTCTGCTTAGCTTGGGGCTAGATAATGCTGTGTGAATTGTCCAGTTTTATTTATTTAATAATAAAAACGCCATAGGTAGGGGGTTGTTGCATTAATCACGTGATGTTTTTTTAGCAATTTTTTAACCTCCCCCCTGGCGATACGTGGTGAGGTTTTAGACTCCCGTGACTTTCGTGATTTTTTCCAAAGCCCCTTTCGAGATTAATAAACTTTAAGACAGTTACTCTAGCGCTAAAATGAGCACCAATCATATTGAAGTTAGCAAGCACTCACAGCAGCCAATCAACGGCCAGGATGATGGAGACGTCTTCAGCAGGCAGGTTGACTGTGTCCAGCACCATCACCATGGTAACCAGGCCTGCTTGGGGGATGCCGGCCGCTCCTATGCTGGCTGCTGTTGCTGTCACGCTGGAAAATAAGATTTCTTAACACTTATGACCACTTTTTTGTATGTAGGTTAGGTACCTACTTAAAAAATAACAAAAATAAAAAAAAATGTATCTTAATTGAAAACAGTAGGTAAGGTACACTAGTCATGAAAAGTTAGTTAAATTTTATTTTATATTTATTTTTAACTAGTTCCTGCCCGCGGCTTCACACGCGTTTTTTCTATGGAAACGTTTTCTATCCCATGGGAACTGATTTATGGGATAAAAAGTAGCCTATGTTTGATTCCAGGATCAGAATTACCTAGATGCAAAATTTCAGCCCGATCCGTTCAGTAGTATTAACGTGAATAGGCAACAAACATCTATCCATATCCATCCATACTTCTAAACTTTCGCATTTATAACATCATTGATTCACGAACCCTCAGAGATTTTATGAAACTTCTTTAAAAAACTAATAACTGTTACTTAAAATAAGCTTTCGTTTGACCAGGATCTTAGGCGACGATGTGGCTGACAATGGAAAGCACCGTTGGTTGCACTCTTCGCTAAGTTTTCGTAGAGCGTATACGAAGTGCTACGAAAATATGATGATTGTTTAGAAATATATTTCTTTACCAAAATCCTCGAAAACTGTATTTAAATATTAAATCTATAATAAAATACCGGATATACTAAAAGACGAGGAAAAAGACCATATATTTGAAAAAAAAAAAACTAAAACAAAACCTTTTACATAAATGCTATTATGATTTAAGTGACTTCTTCAACGACAAATAAAAATAAAACTTACAAATTTAAATGCGTTATGAATACCTACATTGCTGCCTATACAATATTTTATAAAAACTTACCAACATTATCACTAAAAATAAAAGTTATTGAATTATATATTTTCGCTAAAATCTAACTAGATATTCTTATATAAACCCGGTCCACCTCCACTCTCAGTATCTATTGCCACGCCCTGCTGGGGTACCATTGTGTCTCTTACACATTACTTCCATACTAAGACCCAAAAATGTACACAATGATTGCAATAAATATAATTATATGAATATGAATACGCTAGAATTTCCCACTCCCATTGAAAGGGCCATCCGGGGAGACTACGCATAAACGATTTCAGTTTCCACTAAAAAATACACACAACTTGCTGGCTGGTGAAGGGTGAAGTCGATCGACAGCGAAAATTTTCTCGTCTACGTCAAGATACAACCTAAGTCAAAGTCAAGTGTCATATTACTAACACTTGTTTCTTGCTCGATTACAGTAATTCTGATTTAAAGTTACGAACAGTAAATACATTGCGGTAACAAAACTTAATCGAGCGAATAAATAAATAAATAAATAAATAATGCTGGACAATTCATACAGCATTATCTAGCCCCAAGCTACTGCTAAGCTAAAAAAAAATTTCTTTGGTTCCTTGAAAGTGAAAACTCGATTGAGAAAAAAAATACAGAGATCTCAGGAACCCTGCGTCTATTGAAATGACTTATGTTTTGATTCGAGGTTATTTTATTATTTATTAAATAAATAAAATAAATAATGCTGGACAATTCACACCGCATTATCTAGCCCCAAGCTAAGCAGAGCTTGTGTTATGGGTACTAGATAACTGATATGCTTAATATAATACAATACATAGATAGATTTTTTTTTTATTATACATAGAAAACACCCAGACCAACGGAACAAATTTCTGCAGATCGTACACAAATTTGTTCCGAGGCGGGAATCGAACCCGCAACCTCCCGCGTCGCAGGCGGACTTTTGCCCGCTGCGCCACGGAGTCGTCGAAACAAGGTCTAGTGTAAGTAACCTAATTGTTAATGAATTTTATCAAAAAGTAACACAAGTATTAACAAATATAACATAACAATTGAGTTCGACATTTGTGATTTATGACGTTGGCAGCTTCGTCGTCGGTCGGCTCAATCCAATCAGAAAATTTATTGTACCTATTTGTTTTTTTACCAGGTGATGGAAACCGAGACTTTTTATACCCAGTCTCAGATGGCGATCCATTGAATGGGATATTTAACCGTAATCGAATCGCACAGCAGTTCCGTCCATGTTGGTGGTAGCTCCTAGCCTTTTGTCTTAGCAATCTGAACCAGATTTCTACGATCTAGAGCCCAATTCTCACCTGACTGCCACAATCTTTCCAAACGACATGTCGACATTCCTCAGCTGCGCAATAAACAGCGCCGCCACGGCTTCATACAGTGCTGTACCGTCCATGTTGATGGTGGCTCCGATGGGTATGACAAAGCGCGTGATGCGAGGGTCGAGACCCATGTCGTCGCAGCAGCCGATGGTGATGGGCATGGTTGCAGAGCTGGAAAGAGAGATGACAGTGTAAATCAGACTGCGGTAGGTAGTGTAAGTGACGTGAAATGTAGATAGGTAGCTTAACTACATTTACCGGGAGGGCGATTACGGTGTGGTAAGGCACGGCTTTACGGCTCAAACGTTAGCAGTTGAAACGTTCGGGTGCGCGTTCACAGGCCGGCATCGGACAATCCGCACCAGCCCCAGCAATGGGTTGAGATAATAAATCCGTGCCGCACGGAGCGGACTGTCGGCAATGCCTTGAATGCAACTTTTCCGTTTAATGCGTATGACGCCATTCGGATTGCCGATCAGTGGACGCACTTGTCAGCAGATTGTCCGATGTCGGCCTGTGAACGCGCACCCTAACGTTTCAACTACTAACGTTTGAGCCCTAATGCTGTGCCTTACCACACTGTGATCGCGGCCCAGGAGGGAGATTACGTTGAAACGTGAGGGGAAACAGTAGTGTAGGGAGATACTGTGATCAAATATGCTGAGAGCACAGTCCTTTTAGATGAGACCTTACTTCATCATTTGGCTCTTAAATGCCCAAAAGGTGTCAAAATCTAAAAATAAATAAATAAACGGCCAGCTCCGAGAAAGCTACTTTATTCACTAGTTAGGTACTTATTAAATTGAGCCTTACCTAGAAGCAGTTCCAAAAGCCGTCGCCATAACCTGTCCCATCTTCGCGATGTACCGGCACGGGAGTTTCTTCGTCGCCAGCATGAAGAGCACACTCAGAGTTCCAAACCCATGGAGGAACAGACCAAGAAGTACCGTTACGAAGTACAGTCCTAGGCGACCGACCAGCTCCGCGAAGGATTCGATCTCCATGATCTTAGCTGTTACGAGGAAGAACACGCCGAGGGGTGAGAGCCTGGTGGAAAACAAAAAGGTTCGTAGAAAAAGTTGAGGAACCTTCAAAAATTTTAATATTTCCGTAACCCAAAAAACTAAGCAAAGCAAATATCGACCTACAAACACATAATTATGGTAAGTGTATGTGTTCCGTATCAATGAAAGCAAAGGTCAGTTTACAAAATGCTGTAATTTTACTTCTTTAAGAAGTGCTACAATTAACAGGTCATATGGATATAGAAGTGGTAAAACCATCACCCTACAAGGTATATATTTAGTGATTTTTACACTAATGATATACATTGTAGGGCTCGCAAAAAAACACAATTTTTAAATATTGCGTTTGCTATACATACAATCAACCTCAAATCACTAGGTATCGTAGCTTTTTTATTTTGAATAAATTTGAAGTAGAAACTTAAATTAAGTTCCAAAAATATAAACTTAAACTCACCAAATAACCCAACCAGTGATGATCATCATGGCTTCAGACAGAGAATGGAAGAAGTCTTGCAGCGGCTTGCTCTTCGGACCCATCTTCCCGAGGGTGATGCCCATCACGATGCTGAAGCAGACCAGTCCCAGCACGTTGCTGCCGGACTGGTAGTCGCCCTTGATGTCGTAAGTGTCCAGCTGACCTGGAAAGTTGTTCAAAATTGAGAAAAATATTTTTATTTTTTATCTTTTGTGTACGATCTGCAGAAATTTGTTCCGTTGGTCTGGGTGTTTTCTATGTATAATAAAAAAAAATATCTATCTATGTAGTGTATTGTATTAAGTATATCAGTTATCTAGTACCCATAACACAAGCTCAGCTTAGCTTGGGGCTAGATAATGTTGTGTGAATTGTCCAGCATTATTTATTTATTTATTTATCTCTTACAAAATGACAATTTGAAACTAAATACTATCGAAAAAATTATAATTGATTCTCGGTTATTCAATATTTTTACACTAGCAGAAGCAGAGAAAATCCTTGAATGTTCTTGTACGAGTATGTTGGAGTCTATTATAAATACATATTAGTGGAATATTGGCTGCCGTTATAACGCATTTAGGTGGATAGTGTGATGAGTGGACTGAGTCTGAGTCAAGCATTGACATTTCTTCCGCTGGCGTTTGGACTCAAATCTTAAAATTAATTTACAAGAAACGATGTATACCTAAGTAGATGTATATGTTAATATATGGTTTTATGTCTGCAGTTAGCTCAATTGTTTCAATTGTAAATACCAATTATATTATAAGTTTCTTTGTGAATAAAGGCAATAAATAAATTTTAGTAGATTGTATGAAGTGGCATATTACAGTCACGACAGCAATTCGTATAGAATCAGTTCCCCGTAATTCTTCGTCTACCTCTAGTAATGTAATAGAGATTGGTATACCTTTTGTTGCCTTTTCATCTAAGACGAGCTTTGTTCGGTAAGACTGCATCGTCGCCTGCGGGATGTTTTCAGGGAACACGTTTCTGAAAGCAATAGGTGATAGTTTATTAACACGTTCATGGCCCACCACGGCGCACATGTCAAAGAAAAAAAAAGAAAAAAAAAAGCGGGTCGCACCTCCGAGGCAGGTAAATGCGATAAATCAAATCAAATCAAAACATTCTATAATCTGATATAGTAACCAAGATGAGTAGTGTGCACTCAATTTTGTATTTAAACAATGTTTTAAGAGTTTTTAATGTGACATTTTTAATAATATGTACATTGAGCTACCTGTAGATTGTTTGCAACAGTCTACAGTTAGCTCAATTGTTTCAATTGTAAATACTAGTTCTAATTGACGACCTCCGTGGCGCAGCGGACGAAAGTCCACCTGCGACGCAGGAGGTTGTGGGTTCGATTCCCGTCTCGGAACAAATTTGTGTACGATCTGCAGAAATTTGTTCCGTTGGTCTGGCTGTTTTATATGTATAATAAAAAATATCTATCTATGTAGTGTATTGTATTAATATCAGTTATCTAGTACAGTACAGTATTAGTACCTATATCAGTTATCTAGTACCCATAACACAAGCTCTGCTTAGCTTGGGGCTAGATAATGCTGTGTGAATTGTTGTCCAGCATTATTTATTTATTTATTTATAATTTATTTCTATAAGTTGATTGTAATTTTCTTTGGCACTAAACATCTTTATTTTAAGAAAATGTATATGAAAAACTCTGCACTGCACAGAACATCTTGTAAAGGTGGTTCCATTTGCGATGCACAGAGTGACTATTAAACTGAAGTTTGTTAAGTCATGGATATTGATCTATGGTATTGATGTACAGACAGCGTCAGAATAAGGAATCCCCCTGCATAACACAATGCAGGTTTGAATCTGATTTATTTACATATTATCGTTTTGTTTTTATGTTACCTAAATAAAAATATAATTTATTTTTGACTTTAAAAACTCCATTGATTTACAGGTTTGGATTTAAACCTGCATGTATTATGCAGGGGGGTTACTTAATTCTGATGCTGTCTGTACATACGACTGTGGGTAAACTACTTCCCGGATAGTTTTTATTCCTTGTAGAACGTAGAATAAAAAACAAATGCGCCATCCCAAAGCAATCCGCCACAACATTGCGAAACGACGACATAAAGACAATCTACCTAAGTACTTTTGAGTAGCATAACATTTTCGCCAAGTTTCGCCATTTTATTAGTGACCTGCATCTCATTCTACTTTGTAGCAACAACAACAAGGAACTACTCTGGTTATATTGTAGTCTATTGGTCAATTAGCCCCGCCATTACCTGGTGACAGAGCCAACTCGTCGCATCGTGTGAAACGGCATTCCCTTTGATTGATCGTGCCACTAGGGTTGCCAAGTGTGGCATTCGTCTGAGATTATTCGTAAGGGTTTTCGTTCGACGAAGTTGACTTAATGTTTTCATCATGATGATAACGATTATTGTTATGGACGTGGAACTTCTTGGCAGGCGAGCGAGCCTGCTTGGTGAAGGAAAAGAAAGAAGCGTCAACGATGTGGCGGGCGTTGAATTTTTAAGTGATGTAACAAAAAAAAATTAATAATTTGCTGAGAATAGGACTTCGTTTATATAATGAACAATTATTATATTCAGGAATTTTCTGCCAAACCTGTTGGCCATTTTTATTGCCTAAAATGTTTTTCTTTTCGCCTCAAACTTTTGTTGATTCTGTGTACGTTTGGGTTACAAAATAAACGCATTTTTATTTCCATTATAAGGTCATAGAAACCTTGTTTGTGTTGAAAGAAATCTAACGGTTTTTTTTACTTTTTAACCGATGAAAGAATGCAGTTTTCAATTTGGCTTTTTTTTACTCTAAAACTGGTACTTGCAAACTACTTACTTTTACTTACTTACTTTGTAAGTCTGGGGCATATAATCAAAAAAAAATTCCCGGAAAATTCTATCATAACGGAAAGTTCGTTTCTCTGTTAGATAATATTGTGAGGTTCAAGCCATAACTAGAAATTGTAAATCCATGGACCGCAGTTTAGGTAGGTATATTAAAACAAACTGTTTAGTGATGACGTAACAAAAGTATCATCTATCCATCATAATGTTACCAGGAATCGTCTCGTATTCAGTTACAGTCCACTTCACATCAATTAACCCACAGAACCTATAACCATTATTGAGACAGCCCTAATGACGCGAATGTAGGGCGCTGTATAAATAACGAGATGATGATGACTGACGACCACGCTGACGACAAGGGACAGACGCCGGGAACACTCTTATTATTAACTAGCAGCGCCTCGCGATTTCACCCACGTAGTTCCCGTTCTTCTAAGAATTCCGGGATAAATGTAGCTTATGCATAGGAGCTATTCCAGACTATAACAGATCTCTGTGCCAAATTTCATCCAGATCCGTACAGTAGTTTTTGCGTAGCAGTGCCTCGCGATTTCACCCACGTAGTTCCCGTTCTTGAAGGAATTCCGGGATAAATGTAGCCTATGTGCTGTTCCAGACAATAATCTCTCTCTGTGCCAAATTTCAGCCAGATCCGTTCAGTAGATCCGTTCAGTAGTTTTTGCGTAGCAACGCCTCACGGTTTCACCCGCGTAGTACCCGTTCTTGTAGGAATTCCGCGATAAATGTAGCTAATGTGCTATTCCAGACTATATTCTATCTCTGTGCCAAATTTCAGCCAGATCCGTTCAGTAGTTTTTGCGTAGCAACGCCTCACGGTTTCACCCGCGTAGTACCCGTTCTTGTAGGAATTCCGCGATAAATGTAGCTAATGTGCTATTCCAGACTATATTCTATCTCTGTGCCAAATTTCAGCCAGATCCGTAAAGTAGTTTTTGCGTAGCAACGCCTCACGGTTTCACCCGCGTAGTGCCCGTTCCCGTGGGAATACCGGGATAAAATATAGTCTACGTGTTATTCTAGACTATAACCTATCTCTGTGCCAAATTTCAGCCAGATCCGTTCAGTAGTTTTTACGTGAAAGAGTAACAAACATCCATCCATCCATACTTACAAACTTTCGCGTTTATAATATTAGTAGGACTAACTCCTATAGATAAATGATTTCGCTTAACGTATTCTCTGCCCAGCCTCGGCGAAATGTGACCCAGAGCGGCGCTTTGCTGATATAGGTAATATGTTTAATGTTTACAACTTTATATGGTGCTTTTTTCTTAGGCTCCTGTAGAAGGTCGTTTCATGCACGATTCTTCTGGTCTCTACTGAAAACCAGCGCTGGACAGATAGATATAGACATAGACGGTCAGTGTCAATCCATCATAATGTCTAGTGGAGGCCATTTTTGCCTTGACTGCATAAAACAAACAAACAAACATCATAAAACAAATGTTTTAAAAAATAAACTATAAAAGAACTCTACGTGGAGAGTCTGATGAAAGAAAGTTAATAGAATCTTTAAAAAACGTCAGCCTAAGGTAATGCTCATATTTCTAGAGCCATAACAACTAGGTAGGTAAATTTACGTAAATAATACCTAATTCAGTTGCTGATCCAGTAATTGTGCCGGATGACAGAATGTCCTGTTTCGCCAATGAACTGGCGTGAAACTTTCAATTAAATGTAACATACACCTGTTAGTGAAACTAGGGAATGTTTTCGTTTGTAGTGTGATGTCACTGGGTTTTAATTTTTACTTTGACAACTGTAAAATCCCTCTCAAGAGTTTTTGCTTCTATTTGCGTATGGTAGGTCACAGTTTGTTGTGTTTTTTCTTGTTTGCTTTATCATACACGGACTTAGAAGTGTGCCAGTTCTAAATACTGGTCTCTCTGCCGGATCTATAAGTCATTATAAGATTTAGTACTAAATAGTACTTACTTACGATTTCTTTCTAAATACATAAAAGGTGACCCATATTCCACATGCACAAAATTAAAAATTAAAAAACCTCCCGATAGGTTTTCATGAAACATGGCTAAGAACACTCGGTATAAAATTATCTATGACACAAAAAAAACTAAACGAAAATCGGTTCATCCGTTTGGGAGCTACGATACCACAGACAGACACGTTGAACTTATAACACCCCTCTCTTTTTGCGTCCGGGCTTAAAAAGTATTTGCACTGCCACTTGTCTTTTGTTTTTGCTGCCTTTAGAACGGGGCGGTTTTAAAAGATTATCAATAACCTAACACAACGAAACACTACACGTTCATACGTTAACAGTTGCCGGGCTGTTAAAGGAACACATCCGTTATATTTGTGAATCAGTCTCAACTTAGTGAAGCTTCACCTCCTCACCTGATCAAATCCAGCAAAGTATCCGAAGTGAGGGTATCCTTCATGATAATCTTGGTGGTGTTTATATGCTGAGCTGCCTCCGGAGACTTGCCAGGCTTGATGGTGGTGACGAGAGCGATGCCAAGCATCACCGCGCAGACGGTGGTCGTCATGTAGTAGATGATGGCTCGGAGACCGACCCTGGAAATGAGGAACATCCTCTGTTTCAGTTATCGTTAGACGAAGTTGAGTGAGTTAGAAAGAAAACGAAGAAAGAAAGAAAATCCATATAATTGACCCAAACATACACACACACAAATATTAAAAAGAAATAAAATTACATTATGGGCCAAAAAGGTCCCTGTCTCAGCATTATGCCGCTAAAAGCCACAGCGAGTAGCGGCGCTGATTTTCAGACAGGGCCTAGTGTGGTGGCACAAAGATGGTGAAAATATTGAGATACAATGAATACACAAACAGATAAGAGTACATAGAGAGGTTCTATACAACACAGGAAACAATGAGAGTAAAAAGAAAAGAAAACAGAAAAAATAGGTATACAATTAAGTTCTAAGATTAGACACAATATATTTTCTTATTTCTTGGTCGGTTAGTTAGAGCGTCACCGTCTGCAACCGTCCTAATTTATTAAAAGATTTATTAAACATTTTTAGTATCTATGGTACTGCTGACTGCCTGGACAGTTGGGCTTGTACAGGCCACTGGGCTAATATTTGAATTTACAACCATAATTATCTATTAATAACTACCTTATGATCCTTGTATTATTGTGGTATTAATTTTACTTACTAGTGACCCGTCCCGGCTTAGTACGGGTTAGTAACATAGGTTACTCAAGGTTAATGTAGAATTCTAATGGTGAAAGAATTTTTCAAATGGGTCCAGTAGTTTTTGAGTTTATTCGTTACAAACATAAAAAATATGAATCTTTTCTCTTTAAAATATTAGTGTAGATTTATCATGCAATGTCCACCTATTTCTGTACGTGCAATTACTTATCTGAAGATACTTGTATTTATATTTTCTTTTTTTATTACCTTCATTTGACCTCAATCTCACCCATGGAAAATGACGATGTGGCCGACGATGTATTACGAAGGTATAGAAGATACCACCTATTCACTCTTGTCTTGAAGATTATGGTATTATTTTTCTTAGCATTTTTATTAGCACTCTCTCTGAGTGATGGCCATTTTTTTTGTTTCTTGATTTCTTTCTACTTTGTTTGCTCTACTCTACTTATGTTTGATCTCTAAATCGAGTTTAGAATTAAATAAATAAATATATATGAAAATGGGATTATTAGGTGTTACCTATTCGTATTTTACTGAAAAACAAGTTACTCTATCTGCGAAACATATATAAAACATCAAACACAAAAAAAAATAGTAAAGTAGAACAAATACGCTTGAAAAACTGGCTTGACTAGGCTTAAAATGAAACTCTGTCCCATTCCCAGATGGTAAAGTAAATCCGTACATTATAACTACTTTATTTATTTATTTAAGTACAAAATAACAGGTACATCGTTTTATTGCAATCCGATTATAAAATCACCAACCAGACAAAATTTTTTCTTTGACGCTCAGACTACACATTTCACGATTGATTCACGAGGAGACACACATAAATATATGTTGACAATAGTCATAGCTTGATTGCACAATGTATATGTGGGTTAATTCCCGAAATATATTACCCTTGACACGCGATCGCGATGAACTGTGACATTTCTTTTGTTTTTTTACTAGATCAAAGGAGCGGAAGTGAGAGCGATTTTTTTAGGTTTAAGGACACAAGCAGTGGATCTATGCAGAGTTGTTGCGACTCCAATTTGTTTATTTTTAGAGATAAGGCTGTCATTCCGGGTGCATAGGTAGCGTATGTCTAAGTTAGCATAAGTGTTTCCTGATAATCTGCTATCACCGAAATGTGTGAAATGAAACTAGATCAAAAATGATCGACGGATAGACAAAGCGTCGGGATAGACACAATTTAACTTCAGCTTCTGATACCCATTGATAATGCACACTTTATCAAAAGTTATTGCAATTTAAAAGGTAAGAATAAAGGCACTTACTTGCCAGATAGACTGAGATCCAATGAACCGATGGCGGAGACGATGGATGAGACCAGCAGAGGAACGATGAGACACTTCAGCATCCGCAGGAACAGTTCTCCAGGGTACTGGAAGTACATCACGTCTCGCCTCGACCACTGCAAACGAAAATTTAAGATATAGGTCAAGTTGCTTCTGAACACAGCTTTTATCACGAGGTAAGTAAAACGTAGTAAGTATTGTTCAGGACGATGCAGAGTCATCCCCAAAGAACTCTACCTCCTTCTTCAGGAAAAACATTAAGCCTGTTAGTCCCCTCTATGCTTCATGGTTCATGATTGCGTTTTAAAGAAGGCCTAACCACATGCATGTAGGCTTCCTTTAATAACTGTTTTAATTTTAATAAAAGAGTTCTATTTATAAAAGAGTGTTATTCCTTTCATATCAGGAGCAAGGAGATTAAATTCTTCTTGCTCCCTTTTCCATTGTCTATGGCTTGGAGAGTCTGACATTTACTGGGATCAATACAGACAGTATACTGATGACCGTGAAGACGGTCAGCAGGTTCTCTCAAAGGAAGAAGAACGACATTTTAGACCCACTTGTGGGTCTTGCTGGTATCGTTTTATAGCGCTTCGCACCTGTAGCCCAGCAGGGTCTCTCGGAGGAAGAGCAACGCCGATAGATCCCACTAGTGGGTCATGGTGGTATCATTTAATAGCGATTCGCACCTGTAGCCCGGAGGCGCGGAGGGACCATCCCAGCAGCGTGCCCGACAGCACGCCGATGACCGTGAGGATGGTCAGCAGATTCTCTCGGAGGAAGAGCAAAGCCCCACTTCTTCGTATCTGCAGCGGCATGTCTCCGTTGTTTCTGAGGAAGAAACAGGACAATATTATTAATTGAAAGATATGAAAATGTATTTATTGTTGATAATATAACTTTTACAATTTAACAGGGGCCTTCGCACTAGGCAAGGCCTGTATCGCGGAGTTGAGAGTAGTCATGAAACTTAGAATTATAGGCAGTCAGTAGAATGGCGGAACATTTGCTTTTGTTGTATAAATATTTTTATCCATTTTCGTTGCATCACTTTGAAGCCGATTTTAGAGAACTAAAATCTACAATCGAAATAACATATAATCTACTAGTGCCCGCGGATTCACATGCGTATTTTCGGTATAATATGTACCTATTATCTAAGTTAGGCTTTGCTCTAAGCGTACGCCAAATTTCATCTTGATCTGTTCAGTAGTTTTGGAGATCCTAGGTAACAAAATTCGTATTTCACAAACTTCCGGCTTTATAATATTAGTAGGGTTATCATCCGCCACTACCAGGTTTGTTTATTCGCCTAGGTTCTGTTGTAAGTTGGTGTTTAAAAAAATGTATTTGACAACCTTTAAAACTATTAGTTTTTATTAGAAATTTAGGAGATATAGTCCCTATAAGTAAAGATAATAAAATAGAACATTTATCCAATGAGTTAAAAATGTATAAATAAATCCATATCTATAAAAAAAACAATATATCAAGTCTGAACCTGTAAAGGCATAGAGTGATATGAGGATTTTTGTATTGACAACGAAATCAAGGTTTTATTAAACGTAACACTGGGCGTTTATTCTATACAATAGAGGTAATGCACTATCTATTCGCAAATAATAAGAATATCTTCTGATAAATGAAATATAACATTTCAAAAATAAATAAGAAAATACATCATTTTTTTATATATTAAAATTGCGACAAACTTTTTTTCTGGAATTTACAATTTTTGAGAATTACTCTTATAACACAGTGCGTGAAATTCCGCCTGCGATGTGAGGGTTGCTGGTTCGAATTCCGCAACGTAATTGTCACTCCAAACAAATATGGTGTATCGACTCGTTCAACGCAGTTCTCCGGCCTTGATTGAGTTCGTCCGACATACCTACCGATTTAATATTAGTGTGACACTTGGCACCGACAAGCGTATTGTCTTATTTAATCTGGTAGTAGATATTGTTACGACTTTGCCACATGGATCAATGCATTAATCGTAACTCTAAGTTCTACTCTACACTGCGTTGTATTTATTGATTTTCTATTTACCTTAGTTGCATATCTTATATGAAACTCAACAACGTAGGTTGCTTTTTTCTTTCAGTCTGGTTTTCCTTCATAAAGGGAAGGTACATAATTACTTTTGCATTGAAATGTATTAAAACAAGAACAAATTAAAATTATTAAAAACCCCCCACAGTTTTTCATGAATCATGGCTAAGAACACTCGGGATAAAATTATCTATGACACAAAAAAAACTAAACGATTATCGGTTCATCCGTTTGGGAGCTACGATACCACAGACAGATACACTGACAGACACGTTAAACTACTAACACCCCTCTCTTTTTGCGTCGGGGGTTAAAAATAGTTCATATTCCTTCCATAATCGGCCTATTGATTAGGTCAATTGATAATTTCCATTTCCAATAACTATTACACATTTAATGTAAAAAAATCTCTACAAAATTCGTTCTTGAAATTAAGATACAAACTATCGTGGAAGATCATTCAGTACAAATTGTCTGTCACTCATAATTTAATTTATGAGCGAAATGTCACGATGCCGCGCACAATTCACATCTGTGATATACTGACATAATTTTGTCAATAAATAAATAAATAATGCTGGACAATTCACACTGCATTATCTAGCCCCAAGCTAAGCAGAGCTTGTGTTATGGGTACTAGATAACTGATAAAGTAAAGTAAAAGTAAAAGTAAAGTAAAAGTATATTTATTGCATAATTACATGTTAAATGGATGGTACAGTTAAATAATAGTGTATCAATGTAATTTTCCCTTTATGGGCGTGCAACTATTTGTCTATTACATGCATCAGACAACTAAAAATAAAAACTTTAAAATAACAGATTGAGAAATGAATAAGGTACTTGTTTACATAAAGTCAAATTTAAGAAATAAAATAGGCTAGTCAACAGAATACACGTATTAATTTGGTTATTTGTCAATATTCTTGTCATTAATAAAATCTTTTATTGTGTAATAACATTTATCATATAGTAAGGTTTTAAGCTTTCTCTGAAACAGTGTGGTAGGCAGTTCTCTTATTAGAAGCGGAATTTTATTGTAGACCGATGGTGCCATAGCAAAAAACTTTTGCGCAAAAGCTCTTTTTTACAGTTAAGAGTACAAATTTTAAACTGATCTCGCCTATTGCGTTGCACGGCGTCAGATTGCCGACAAAATAGGTGCGGATTGTGTCTGACAAACATAGCCGTTTCCAGAATATATAGCGAAGGGAGAGTGAGTATGTTGTATTATTTAAAAAAGGGTTTACATGAATCTGTTACTTTAATACGGAACATAGCTCTGATGCACCTTTTTTGGAACTTGAATACTTTATCGACGTCGGTAGAGTTCCCCCAAAATAATAAACCGTACCTGATGTTCGAGGCAATCAGGCCGTGATAAGCAGTAAGGAGGGTTTCTTCGTTCACTATTGGGGATAGTTTATGTAAAACGTAAACAAGGCTATTTATTTTTTTACAAACGTTTTCCACTTGAGGCTTCCAATTTAATTTTCCATCTATGTGGATTCCTAAGAACTTTGTTGTCATAACTTCTTCAATTAAGTAATTATTGTATTGGATGTCAAGGTTTGTAAATGCTGCATTATCGCGTTGTCTAAAATTAATAATTTTAGTTTTATTCATGTTAATTTTTAAATTGTTATTATTCAACCATTCTATTATCGATGTCAGAGCTAGATTAATGTCAGTTTTATAAGTGTTGATATTATTACATTTAATAGTTACAGTACTATCGTCAGCAAAGAGCGACATGGGTTGTTTAGTTGATTTTGGTAGATCGTTAATGTAAATCAGAAAGAGTAATGGTCCCAGTACACTCCCTTGAGGAACACCATAATTCATGATGCGTTCCTTAGATGCAAAGACTTCTTCTCTTTTAGTTATATAATTAATTTTTGTAATATGGGTTATCTGTTTTCGGTTTTCTAAGTAGGATTTTATCAATCGTAGAGCGTTACCTCTTATTCCATAGGTTTCAAGTTTTTTAATTAAGATGCTGTGCTGGACATAATCAAATGCTTGCGTCATATCGCAGAAGATAGAGCAAACTGGAGTATTTTTGTCTACACTACTTGTAACACGAAGGAGGAAATCATAGAGAGCCATATTTATGGTTTTGTTTTCCCTAAAACCCTTTTGTTCGTTACAAAATACTTTATTCGATTCAAAATAACTGTCAATTAATTTATAAATGTATTTTTCAAATATTTTAGATATTCTTATTACAATACTTATTACAATACACTGATACTTATTACACAGATATACTTATTACAATACACTGCATAGATAGATATTATTTATTATACATAGAAAACATCCAGAACACCGTGAACAAATATCCGCAGATCGTACAAACATTTGTCCCGAGGCGGGAACCGAACCCGCAACCTCCTGCGTCGCAGGCGGACATCCGCCCGCAGCGCCACAGAGTCGGTCGTGTTTTTTTACAATGATTTCATAACTTACATCAATTGAAGCGTGGGCAAGCGTATAGAAATGGGCAAAAGTTGACGTTCATAAATCAACTCGAGGGTAAATTCCTCTCGTTAAACAAAACAAGTGAGATGCGCCATTCGTTTGTTTTTGACAAATCAAATGGTTTAAATAATACTAAACTTTCAAAATTCCTTTTTTCCTTCTACTTCAAAGCAACACACTACGGAATAAAATTACCGTCTAACGTATTATGTACGTTAGACTATTTTTTAAACGACTTCAAAAACAAGGAGGTTCTCAATTCGTCTGTATGTTTTTTTGTTAGTCTTTCGATGTACAACTTTAGGCAGGTAGAATAGGTAAGTGTCTAGGCTTATTTCGCCATAACTAAATTATTAGGACTAAAAATTATGCCATCCAACGACGCCAAAAGAGCATCAAGAGTGTTAAAATTACGCCAAAAGAGCAGGATTTTGCCTGTTTTTGTTTCATGCGTTTCAGTTATACATTCATTGTGTTTATTTAAGCGCGCACACTTGGGAGCCAGGTCCCTGCAAAGTTTATGGATATCTTGACAGAAATCAAATTTATTTTAACTTGTGAACTATAAATAGCACGCTAAAGCGTGGCAAAATTACACCAAAAGAGCACAAATTCGTCTATTTTTGCTACAACCACGTCTGTTTTCGCGGCAATGACATTTTTTACACAGAAACGTAGATCAATATGTTTTGGGGTTTGAAAATTATTTTTACCGCGTTGATTCTAGTCAAAATAACGCCAAAAAGCCCAAAAAACGGCATATTTTCGCTGTAGCCATATATAAAACTTGCAATAGGTATATTTTAGCGCACACACGTGGGAGCCCGGTCCCCCAGGATGTTGCGGATCTCTTGATTTAGTGATAGCGATCAATGCGCGGCCCCCTCGCACTCACACGCAGCGCCCGCGCGCCCGCGCGCCCGTGGCGGGACCTTTGCTGATTCCGCGAACTCGGTGCACGCTGATCTGTACTAGTTGGGTTACCAGTACGTACAGAGTACCTAGGTAACCTCACCTACACAGGATACTGTATGATTATATGATGCTAGCTTCGGCCCGCAGCTGCGTACGCGTATTTTCAGTATAATAAGTAGCCTATTATCTAGGTTCGGTTACACTGAAAAAATATAGTCCAACTAAGAAGAATTTAAACTTAGTTGGCGTTAAAATAGTTGGAATGATAAAATATCTCATGCAAATAAACAAGAATGCATGGTAGCTGCAATATATCGAATTTGTTTAAAACATAAAATAGGCACGTCATTGACATATCAATGCTCAACACGCACAATGGACCAACCCGAGTCTAAGTGCGGACATAAGAGTACACACACCATGTCAATGCTCTAAGTCAAAATAAATATTTACTTTGTCATATTAAACATTTATTTGTACGGGGTTAGCAAACAACTTTGTTGCATTCAATCTCTGAATTAAATTAAATAACTACACTTTATAAGGCCAATTCATTACTTGGTAGAAGGAGCTATTACGATTTAGCTAAGTTCTCATATTCACAGAAGACAAGATCTGTATACATTAGATAAGATCATAATCAATGTAAACAATTTTTTTTCAGAGGTGTGTTTTATAATGTATCTCCCAATCTCCATATACGCCCAATTTCATCTGAATCTATTTCAGTAGTTTCGGAGATCTTAGGTAGCAAAATAAAATTCACATTCACAAACTTTTGGCTTTATAGGTAATATTAGAAGGTTTGGTGGCACAAGGCTTGTCTCCGTTTAGACGGGCCAACGTAACCGAAATTCGACTAGGAGGACGTTATGATGATTGTTTGAGTATGTTCCTTTCTGACTTTGTTAGCTTGTCTCAGAAACTCAACGTTTCCGTTTCCGAAAGAAATACAAGCTCTACTACTTTAGTTATTTTCTAGGGTACTAGATAACTGATATACACTTCTTCTGTTACACCCACGTGCCTCGCATAGCATGTTAAGTTGTTGATCCTGCGCCTAACCTCTCCCCAGTCGTGTCGGTCTGGCGTTACATCTGATTATGAGAGTGAAGGAATAGAGAACGCACAGGTGTTTGCGCGCACACACGTGCACTATAATATGTCCTGGCTAGTCTTCGTGGGCCGAAATTCGCCTAGGATTTCATCATCATACCTACTTAATACAATAAATGCATACTGAATAAATGAATGCTGAATACAAGTTACTTTTTGATTTTGCTCTGAGACTTGTTTTGAATAAACTCTGTTTTTTATCTCAATTAGCGTTAAACTGCAGTCATGACAGTTGCATATTAACCGAGTATATTTAAACTCGGTTCCTGATGAAGTCGACCTTTAAATTTTCCCAAGGAAATCGTCAAACACACTCAACATAGATAAGTAGAAAACCGAAGAAAATTGCAACTGGCAAGAACATGTCAACATTATTGTTATTATTTTATTGCTTTTGTTTACTGATCATAACGTCTTCTATTTTAAAGTGATTGTTTATAGACCGTGTCCAGACTGTGACTAAACTAAGTACCTACGTAGGTATAAACTCGTAAAACAAAAAATCTATAAATAAGAAACAAATATTCAGAGATATTTTCTATTTTCACATCATTTTACTTTATTTTTACTTCATTTATCACATTATTTTATTACATTTATTACATCATTTATCTCATCATTTTACCCCCATACATACAGACAAATAACCAAGTAAATAACTTTTCCAGTAGTTTAAAGCAAATACCTAAATGTCTTAAATTTTATGTGTAACGAGTTAGAATTAACCTACGCATTGTCGCAAAAGCAAGCTGCACACTTTTCTTAATAATTTACAAAAATACTAATTGCTTACGATAAATTCATTTCAAGAAAGTTAGAAAATAAAAATTGCAAGGTTGGAGAATATTGAATTCAATGTTAGGTACCTAACCTACTGCCAAAGATTTTTATATAGGAAAGAAAGAAAAAAAAAGAAATAATATTTTTATTTACCTTAAAAAAGCACAAAAAGCGCAATGTTATTTATTTTGGTGAAAAAGTAACACGTTGCAAAGTCGCTTTCCTATTTTGAAAATATTTAATTTAATCCTGTCCGCTTTAACACAGACAAGACTTTGCCCAGCAGTGGGTTGAAAAGGGCTGATGATGATGATGAAACATTTATTGGGTTTAAGTTTGTTACAATATTTTCGGTAGGTTATCTTTTCTTTATTAACAAAGAAAGCTACAATCAATTAATTGAAATAAATTAGAACAAGTATTTCCAATTGAATCAATTGAGCTAACTACAGACTGTTGCAAACAATCTACAAGTATCACAACTGATCCATATCAATACGAGTCGCATCGCCCCGCTGTATGGCAATGCTGATGCGCTGTGCCAGATACTGACCAGCTCTCGGGTCACGCGTCGCTTCGACCAGACGCTCAGATTTTTTTTTTTTAAACCCGAAGAGCCTCGGTACCCCACGGACCTAGGGTCTCGACTCCAGAAATTAATTGGGTTTCGAACATTAATTTGTATGGGAGGCGATTTAAAAAAAAATAAGAATTTAACCTGGCGTCTTCACTAACGTTTTCGTGATGGTGGGCAAAACCTGCAATTTACGCAATGTCAGTGAATTACCAATAACCCTGTATTTGAGAGAAGTGTTTGAACTGATCACACTAATATTATAAAAGCGAAAGTTTGGATGGATGGATGGATGTTTGTTACCTCTTCACGCCAACACTACTGAACACATCGGGTTGAAATTTTGCATACAGGTAATTCTTATCCTAGAATCAAACATAGGCTACTTTTTATCCCACAAATCAGTTCCCAAGGGATATAAATCAACTTTAAACGTTTCTATAGAAACAACGCGTGCGAAGCCGCGGGCATTAACTAGTTTGATCATATAAGGTCCATCTGAGACGTGTTAGGTTGTAGGAACCTACTTAAATTGATGTGCACAAAACAGTTGTTTACACACAATAGGACCATCATGGGTCATTTGACATCTGTTTCTAAACGCTCAATCCTGTAGGCCCTTTAACAGATATGACCCATGACCCTGAGTTAGTAGGTGACCTATTTACTATTACTACTCTATTTAAAAACTTGACTGGTCTTTATTAACTTTAAAAATACAAGACTTTTAACTAAAAATTCTTATAATAAAATAAAAATTCTTGATTAACAAAAAATCAATACAATCAAATAAAAGAAACAAAATA
Organism: Eupithecia subumbrata; assembly: GCA_949316285.1. Taxonomy (NCBI): domain Eukaryota; kingdom Metazoa; phylum Arthropoda; class Insecta; order Lepidoptera; family Geometridae; genus Eupithecia; species Eupithecia subumbrata. The sequence continues at coordinate 12,874,985 of OX438630.1, read as the reverse complement.
GAACTAGTAACAATTGAAAAAAGTGCAAATATTTTTGTTCCGGTTGTTCTGGGTATTTTCTTTAAACATATATAATAAAACAATATCTACATAATTATGTAACGTATTGTATTAAGTTTGTAAATCTGTCTTCTTATAAAGATAACACAAGCTCTGCTTAGCTTGGGGCTAGATGATGCTGTGTGAATTGTCCAGCATTATTTATTATTATTTTATTATCAAAGCTAACTCAAAACTGTTGCTAACAATCTACCCGTAGCTCAATTAATCCATCTAAGACATTTTGCTTTGTAAAAGTTTATTTTGAATTGAGGACGTTTTGCATCCATAAGACTTTGCATTGAGGACCACCCACTACGTATTGGCTTGCAAAAGTTTGTAATCTATAAAAATTGTTTAAAGGTTTTTATGTCTGTTTGTTTAATATTTATAAGAAGATCATAGAGCTATGATAATACAGCATGTCTTAAATCGTTAAGTAATGATAATAATGTCGTCCTAACCGAATTTTGACCACGACGGTCAGTCTCATCGGAGACTAGCCAGATGCGCAGGACATATTATAGTGCACAAGTGTGTGCGCAAACACAGGTGCACTCTCTATTCCCTGACTCTCATAATCCGATGGGACGGCAGACCGACACGACTGGGGAGAGTTAAAGAGTGAGAAACGCGGCTACGACGTAGCAACAGCGTAGCAATGGCGTAGCGATTCTGTAGCAAGTGCTACGACGGTCGAGAATTCTTCTAATCAATCTATACCTTTATCTTTTTTATGTTGTGTGGTTTTGTTGTAAATTGTTCACAATTTAAGTGAAAACATGAAACAGAAATCAAAAATATCACTTTATTTCCGTGTCGGTGTTTAATTTTGTAATAATATGACATTTTCTAAGTGCACATTACAATTTAATTATGTAACGTAATGTGTAATTCTGTGCGGAATTGTTACTTAATATTGTTTTATCCTAATATTATACCATGGATTTCCGCAAAGTAACGCCTGAATCTATTATATACATTCCAATAATAATTATGGAAATAAGTAAGTAAGTAAATCATTCATTTGTCACATAAAGCACACACATACAATTGGTTTACTTATTACAAGTTGGAAAAATTTAAACATAGGTACCTACCATAATTATAAAAATTAAAAGTTAAAACTGAAAGAAGAGGTCCCTCTCACAGTGCTAATCCCGCCGCTAGATTTCTTTTATTTACAATAAAACAACTAACTGTTTTCGACATTGACACATGATTTTTCACTTCTCTTGCTCAAAAAGTGTATCATAAATAATCATAATAGTGTAGCTTAGCGGGCCTAAAACTCGAGTTTAATACCTAAGGCTAAAAAGTATTTTTCTTTTTAATTTTTAACCATTATAACTCGGTCTTGTCACCTCCCTCGCTACGCTCGGGAGTATAACAACCTCGTATAGGTATAATGGGATAGTCTCTTGTAAAACAATCTGCTATTATAGTAGGAACCGGGCTGAAAAACTAAGTAGGTACCTGCTAACAATACAAAAAGCTGTTGATTATTTTAAACAAAAATACGTGTGTGTAGCAGTGACAACTGGGTAATAGCTCAGTGATAATATTGCTCTATGAGCAAACACTGATTTGCAGCTACCACCTTCATGGTGACGAGACAAGGCGGTAAGTAATGAGTTTTTGATTTAATCTGATTGAGCAATAACATAATTTCTATCCATCTATCTCTTTTCTATGTGAATAAATGGGTGTAGTCTCAGTAGTCCGGTTACTATTAACTCAACCGGACTACTCTGTCGCTCGATGTATCAGTAGTCCGGTTGAATTAAGTAACCGGACTACTGAGACCTTTTTTGCAACTGTTATTTCGGTGTTGATGATACAATACATTGCCGGCTCAATGTACTTATCGAAATATTTTCTTTTGATCAAGTGACGGCAGATGCTGGATGCGGCAAGCTGAAGAAAGTGCGTTATGGCGCTCACTAGTTGAGGCCTATGTCCAGCAGTGGACTAATATAGGCAATGAAAATTAAAATGATTCATAGAATATACTTTATTTCTCGTTTTGCTTAAGTAATTTGATTTGTTTGTCGTTCGCAAGAGTCAAGTAAAGTCGAACTAAAATAAATCAAGCATTTTATCTTTTGAACTATGTAAATAAATACATCTGCCGATTTCAGGTTATAAAAACCCATCGGATTCCTCTCGCATTCTTATCCAAAAGAGGTGTCTATTTACATAAACTCTATTTCTTCCCGAAAATTCCTTCATTTTATCCCAACGACAAAATGAAATACGCGCGACCCAAGGATTATCCCTACTTGTGCCGGTTCCCGCGCAAAAGGTTGGATCGCAATCGACCTACATTCTACCTTCATCGCACAATGACAGCTAATTTGCGTGATGTTGACACTTGACGTTTGTTAGCTGCTCTTAGCGGGAAAACGACGAAGGGTTAAGCGGTTATTAGTCCTACAGTAGGCTAAGCCTACACCTACAGCTCTCTACTGTGTACGGTCTTCAGGCCCAGACTCCACCAAAGCGGAGATGTGCGGAGATGTCTGAAGCGGAGACGATAAGAGACGTTTTTCAGCTAGGGTGTCTCCACTGAAGCTGTGCGGGGATGCGTACAGGCTAGATTGGAGCGGAGATGTGTGCTGGCTAAAGCGGATTTATGTTCTGGCTAGAGCGGAACTGAGCTGCGAGTTGCGAGTGTTGGATGTTTGTTGAGAGCGGCGCCGCTCACTGCAAACCGCTTACATCTCTTCTCGTCTCCGCTGCTTGCCATCGCCAGCTTGCGAGGCACAGCTGACATCTCCGATCACAGAGATCGCTTATAGCGATAAGGCCGCCTTTGTACTTCGTGTACTCTTAGCATTTATTTCTGTATTATTTGTCTTTGTGTGGTAAAAATAAAGTATTATCTATCTATCTCCGCTTCGATCGCGCCGCCATACAAATATGAAACATCTCCGCTCGGTTGCGTTCACTGAAGCCGAGCCGAGGCGAGATGTGTCAATAACTAGGTTCTATTGGTTGTTTAAAATATATCGTCTGTCCTCTCGTCTCCGCTTTGATGGAGTCCGGCCCTAAGGTAAAGGTTTTTACAAAAACGCATTGGAAAGAACCGAAGCGTACGTTATCGTATTTTAGCCAGCGTCTTACGCATAGTTGCTCTACATTTAAATAATATTAGTTTTTATAAGTTCCTAAGTTTATTAGTTTTTCATAAGTTCCTAAGTTCCATTGCAAATCTCATCGAAAGTACAATGGTTCTACCAGCTTTAAAACCGTAGGTAGGTATGTAAATATTAAACTTTTCCAATTTTTCAGTTTCGTTAGAGCGTTGAAAATTTTCAGAGCCCTCCCAACTTTTTTAATTTCACATAACGATAGTAACGTTCGAGTTTCGTTATTCATTTGTTATTTGGTTTTTCAGTTGTTTCTGCCTGTATTTGATTAGTTTAGTAGGTAATATATTAATTTATATTTTCTGTTTATATTTGTAGATGGAATTATACAAAAAGATTATTCTTTCATCTAAGTTAATTGTACGAAGGCGCAAGTATAGGTACATAAAACTAAAATCCTGGAATGAAATATCCTTGAAACTTTGTACAAAACCGTCCCGTGTAAAATACCTGATATTGTTAAGTTAAGTTCTTTGGGTAGAGACTTTCGTAGTTGTTAAATTTATCTTTGTTATTTCCTATTTTAGTAGTTTATATGGGTCATTCATGAGTCACTATTCCAGGTTTAAACTACGCACCCCGGGGAGAAATTGGTCAAAATAGTCTGTTATTTAAAATATGATAATGGTGATAAAGTCACTTATTAACGCTCTCAGCAGAAACAGAGTTATTGGCAATCATAACGAACTATGCCGAATGCAATTTGCTACAACTAGCATATCCGTTCACTGCCAAGGCGAAGCTGGCAGCTTAGTATGGACATGCCTCTTCCTGTTCCCATAATACTCATACTCATTTATTCGCCGTAGGAGCACAAGGCACACTTGAAAATGTCAGTTTATATACAGGGCGTCTTACGGGTATGCCACATGGAGGGGAAGTACCTTGAATGTTGTAGATAGAACATTTTACTAAAGAAAGACATTATTTTAATTTAAAAAACAATTTAAACTGCATTCATAGATATTTAAAAATTACATGGTTGAACCGGGAATCGAACCCGTTACACGAGAAAAACAATCATCCTGTAGCTTTATAATAAATATCTACAATATTCAAGATACTTTCCCTCCATGTGGCATACCCGTAGGACGCCCTGTATACTTATGGGTTACAATATGTGGTGCTTAACTTATAATTCAAAGCCATAAAACAGACAAAACAGAAAATAAACAAGGAACTTAGGAATATAGGTACATACAGATAAAAATAGGTAAATTGATAACATAATGATATAAGTAACGCAGTGGGTGCTGGTCCACGGTGCAGGTTTGAATCCCGCTGAGAAACAAATTATTGTATGACCTGCAGCTTTTGATGACCTTTGTGGCGTATGTTTGATGACCGTTTGGGCGAATTCCGCCTGAGACGCAGAAGGTTGCGAGACCAATGTTTGTAGGATCTGCAGATTTTTGTTCCGGGTGTTCTGGGTGTAATAAAAATACCTATCTCTGTATCTATGTAAGTGACGCATGAACCGAGAGCTGGTGAGTATTTTTAAGGGTTTCGAACCCTTAAAAACACGGTCTTGAAAAGTACTTACCGAAACAAAATCAATTAAAACAAGGTAAGCACTGGGTGGAATAGATCAGTTGAGATAAAAAAGTAAAGAGTATAGGGTACCTACAGATTCTTTTCCTAAAGATTATCCACACTAACACAGCGCGTTGAGATTTGATCAGTAATTGCAATTTGTGTCTACGACAGATTAAGCACTTTGAGCACCCGTTCATTAAATTGATTGTCTATCTTATGAAATTCTTACAGTTAACAGGATCCTTGATTTTGATGTTACAAAACATGCGTCGCAATTTCTAAGGATCGATTCTCACCAGTACGATCGACATCCTTCTGGATTATTAAATAGGAATTGCGTCCATTTTTGTAATTAAAAATAATAAAGACTGAACACTCACCGTTTCTATTAAAAAACTGAAGATAGTCCCACGGCACTTAGTCTAGTGATAAACACAGCATAACGTGATCGAGAGCGAGGCGGCAACGTCGGCACGTGTGCCTCGGTGTGATGCCAAAATACGACTGAGGCTCTGCGACCTGTAGCTGAGGCCTGAGGTATCCTGCAGGTCCTGGGCGGGGGAGGGGGGAGGCGATTGATCTGCGAGCTTCCGGTGATTATGTGCTGAATGAAAGTTGCCCCTCTGTAGCACTTCATCTGTCAGGGAAATTGCGTAGTGCGTCGCAAACACGGTGTGGTAGAGGCAAACGAAGCTTGCGTTAGCGCTGTCTAAGATGGGTGGGTGTTTTAGGGAAATAAGTAGTACCGGTATTATGTTATTTATAATAAGTCGTCAACTGACTGTGTATACTGTGTATGCAAAGGCTTTGCAAGATTAATGTCCAATTTTTTTTTATTAGGTAGGTATCAAACGCGCTGTCTATTTACTAACATTTCTTTGACTGACACTAACATTTTACTTATTGTATTTTGTTATTTTTTGTGGAAACTTCTAATTAGCCGTAAGTTACCCACCATCTCTGTAAAAATAGTTACCTAGCTGTTAGTTTCCCTAAAATTGTAAAAAATAATAATAATAATACAAAATGTCCAACTAGGATTAATGTCCAACACTAATTTTTTCCAACTTAAAATACAAGGTAGGATATTTTTATGAACGGACTTTTTTAGACTATTTGTAATTTTTCATAATTGGACATTAGTCGTGCAAAGGTTTTTAAGTATGTATATCTGCGGAAACTTGTAATTAGCCGTCAACAAACATGTACCTACTCGCTGGTTTATCCAGGCATGTTCTACATATAATGTTGATCTGATATTTGTAAGCTGTAAGTTTCCCCAAAATAGTGAAAATAAAATAAAATGGGTAAAATACGTATTTTTTTTTCTTCAGCCTATTTCTCTAACATGCCTTCCGAGCACATCCGGGTTGGTGTGGCGGCAGATTTGTCTGAGGATCTCAAGAGATGCAAATATGATCTCTACAGAACCTACGCAATTGCTCGCCTTGGAGTCGAGACCCTAGGTCCGTAGGTAACGAGATTATCTGGGTATTTCAGAATGGAAGGTGGGGATCATTCGTACACTTTTTAATATAAGCCTTGTAAAAAAAAAAAGTAATTACAATTTCAAAATAAATTCAATGATTTTGAGTAAGCTACATATCTGGCTATAGTAATAAGGTACATCCATATTGATATAATGCAATCTAACCGAGCAATGGCGGTTTTCCCAAAAGATGGAAATCGTACGAAAGCACCCCAAGCGTGGGGTAGATTCGTACATAGTGTGGGGCACATTCATACATAAGTGGGAGCCTTCGTACAGAGTATATAAAAGTGCCATTTATACTTATAAACATTTTTATTCATTATAAGAAGTTTCTCAAAAACTTAACCATAAAAAAAGTCTTTGTCATCGAGATCAAACTACACAAATAATCAGCCTTAAAAACAGTAGGTACTATTAAATGTTTTACATTAAATTCTTATCAAATATTAATCTCTTTAGCTGTTTTTATTCTTCCAGTCTTTGTTTTTCAGGAGTATCTGTGTAAATCCTGGATTTACGCCGTATTGTTCTGCGGACTTCGAATGGATAAAGTTTTATCCAAAACTTTCTTCATTGCAGAATCCATTGCGTCTTCGTCTACCTCTCCCGATCTAGTCCCCTTTTTTTGTATTTCTGCGGCATGGTTCTGGAATAGATAAATTGGTAAATAAACACTCATGCGTGAAATAACACAATCCATGAGGGGTATATTCGCACAGTACGAATCTACCCCAGTTACTCTGTATGAAGGTACCCCAAACCCAAACATTTAACAAATTAATTTAAAATAAAAAAACGGTTAATTTTATATTAAAATAAATACGCACACCATAAATTAAGGCATCAGTACATCATTTACAATAACTTACTTTTACAATTTGAGTAAATCTTACTAGAACTAAACACTTTCAAAGGTGATTCCAAACATTACTTACGAGAAGCGAAAACACGTATCGATTTATTGCACGGAAGCCGTCGGCCGCACTTTCCCGCCTTGTCGCGCGGTTACTTAGACGCGGTAGAGGGGAGGCACTCACATAAGTATGGACGCGCTAACGTTTGTAATCGCGGAGTTATGATGAATGTACGAATGCTCCCGCTGTACGAATGGTAACGGTTTACCCCTACCTACTCGCTGGTTTATCCAGGCATGTTCTACATATAATGTTGATCTGATATTTGTAAGCTGTAAGTTTCCCCAAAATAGTGAAAATAAAATAAAATGGGTAAAATACGTATTTTTTTTTCTTCAGCCTATTTCTCTAACATGCCTTCCGAGCACATCCGGGTTGGTGTGGCGGCAGATTTGTCTGAGGATCTCAAGAGATGCAAATATGATCTCTACAGAACCTACGCAATTGCTCGCCTTGGAGTCGAGACCCTAGGTCCGTAGGTAACGAGATTATCTGGGTATTACAGAATTTATCACAGTGTCTAGTCGAAGCGACGTTATTGGTGAGTATCTGGCGGAGCGCTACAGCGTAGCGGGGCAATGCAGCCAACGTCTTGGAAACGATTCCGACTGGTATTGACATGGATAAGTTAAGCTACCTCTAGTTTATTTTCAACAGTCTGCAGTAAGCTCAACTATTTAATTTAGGTACTACTTTTAATTGGTTTCTATTATTTGATTATAACTTTATTTTTTAACTAGCTGTACCCGCGACTTCGTTCGCGATTGCCTCACCTGCCGACTAATTAAGTTCACATTTAACCATAGTCTCTCATATTATGAAACGCCGCCGTGCAAAAAATCGTGTAGTGTCTACGGGGGATAGCATGTTGTCATCTTCAATCCCATTCTTTATCCACACGACTTTTAGCTACGACTCGGCAAGCGTCAGTGTTAAGAAGTGTCATACTCGTTTCACTTCTTACTGATGGTTCCGTTCAGCTGGGGCCCTATTCTGCTATACTAATCGCTTCACTATGACACAGAATGACACGTTTGGGTATTCCACCTTAGATGAAAGAAATTATGATGAATGCAGATTGAGAGACGTGCGTCAAGTTTGAAACTATTAATTTATCTCGCAAGCACTATCTGGAGTTTTATAAATCTAAGGATTCTACGTGATGATTCTGCGACGATTCCATTGTCATACTGAAGCAATTGTATTGCAGAATTGGGCTCCTGATCCATTTGACTGGACCACCGTAATTTTTTTTTCGTTAGTAGGTAGGTGCAGTTGGCTGTGTACCACAGTAAAAAATATTTTTCTGTGGTCTAGTTAGTTTAATTGGACCACTTACTGCAACCAAACTTCGGTAGTACAGTTAACTGGACCAGCTAAACCACCATAATATCATGTAAGGTAGGAACCTCACTTATTTTTCCAAGACGCCTTAGTAGGTAGGAACCTAACTAATGGGTGCGTCTTGGAAAAATACATAGATAGGAACTTACCTACCCTCTTTCTACTAATTTTTTTCTTCTATCTCCAGATTATTCTACTGATTTAGTCAAATTCGATCTTGCAACACTGTTTCTAACAAAAAGAATGCATGAAATCGGACGACGCGTAGACCCGTCGTGATGCGCGGTTAAAGAATTCTACTTTTTCCTCTCTCCCAGGGGAACCTTACTGAATTCCTGGATAAAATGTATTCCATGTCCTTCCTTGTAGAATGAACTCAAAACGTGCCAAGTTTAATTCCAACTCATTACCTATGTAGTTTCGGCGTGATGCGCGGTGAAGGAATTTGACTTTCATCCCCTCTGCCAGGGGAACCTTACTAAATTCCGGGATAAAATGTATCTTTCCTCATAGTATGAACTAAAATCATGCCGAGTTGCATTCGATTTCATTCAGTAGTTTCGGCGTGATGCGCGGTGAAGGAATTTTACTTTCATCCCTTCTCCCAGGGGAACCTTACTAAATTCTGGGATAAAATGTATCTTTCCTCGTAGTATGAAATCAAATTATACCGAGTTCCATTCGAATTCATTAAGTTGTTCCATCGTGATGCGCAGTTAAAGAATTTTACTTTCATCCTCTCTCCCAGGGGAACATGACTGAATTCCGGGATGAAATGTATCCCATGTCCTTCCTCGTAGTATGAAATCAAATCGTGCAAGGTTTCATTCCAACTCATTCAGCACTTTCGGCGTCATGCGCGGTGAAGAAATTTTACTTTCATCCCCTCTCCCAGGTAAACCTGACTGAATTCCGGGATAAAAAGTATCCTATGTCCTTCTTCGTAGTATGACCTAAAATCGTGCCGAGTTTCATTTCAATACCTTGAGTAGTTTCGACGTGATGCGCGTTTAAGAAACAGACAGACAGACAGACAGACATGAATGAAAAAAATTACAGTTTTGGCTTCAGTATCGATAATAGAGAGCCCTCCAAAAAAAAATTTCTAAATATCTTCAATGTACAGAATTGGACCTGTTACAGTTTTATTATAAGTATAGATGAAGAAATTAATTTATGCAGTACCTACCTATGGTATACTTATCTCTAACTTTCTTAAAAAAATATATAAAAATAGTAAATAAAATAATATTTATTTCTGTCACAAGTTTGCAATAAGTTATTCGATAATGGAGACCACCCTCATTTAACGTTCATTGTTAACGACACCCCCAAAACTACACCCCCGGGGTATCGTTAAGTATACAAATTTGTGTTGGATCTCGCTCTTCTATAACTAATGTTACAGATGACTACTTTCGTTTTTTGTAACCAAAAAACATAAGAAAAGTTAATTTGAATTTACATAGTTCTATTTTAGGTATTAAAATCTACAGGTCACCAAGTAACAGACCTCCAAATATTTTACGCGTTGTTTAAGTATTCTTAATTAATTTACGTAGCAAAGGCCGATTTCGCTACAAGACCAACAGTACCTAGCTACATAATGTATTCGTTTATTTATAACTAGCTTCTGCCCTCGGTTTTGTACGCGTCTTTTCAGTATAATAAGTAGCCTATTATCTAAATTAGGCTTTGCTCTAAGCGTACACCAAATTTCATCTTGATCTGTTCAGTAGTTTGGAGATCCTAGGTAACAAAAATTCAGATTTCACAAACTTTCGGCTTCATAATACCTATTAGTAGGATTTGATTGTTTTTAAAGAACTAAAAAGAGACTTCGGATTTTACACTGTTTTTAAGTTTTTCGGGTTAAGTACTAATCCCTATGGAATACAATTTTTATGGTACCATTTCGGGATAATTTTCTACATTTACTTACAAAAGCGAAATAATTTTCAAAATCAACATACCTACAAACTATACATACCTACAGCCGAACATACAACCTCCTTCTTTTTTTCGAAATCGGTTAAATAATAATAATAATAATTTTATTTATTTTCAGATGACACTGATCCACACATTAGTAAAAAAAAATCTTGGCCTATGTTAGTTATAATTTATGATCTCATTATTGTATACCTATTCTATTTAATTAAATATAGATGGAGTGTTTGTACAAAACTCCATCGAGTTTATCTGCAATTGCTGCCAGGATGGTGTTGTTACTCCCGCGTATTCTTCTAAGCAGTGAGGCTGCATTTTTCCTCATACAGGCGGCAAAGCCGTCGACGCGAGCCTCCGCGAACATGCCGGAGGCGCTGCAAAATCGTGGGAGCCCCAACAGCATCCTGAAAGCATTATTATACTGAACGCGAAGAGTATTGACGGATTTCTTCGTAAATGTGAACCACAGGCTGCTCGTGTAAAGTGATTGGCAAAAGGATTTGAAAAGACTTATTTTAACTTCTGTGGAACAACAAGCAAACCTGCCGACCAGTATATTCGCTCTGACCGTCAACGCTCTCCGCTCCCTCTCCATGTCCTCTTCATCTCAAGTTATCTGTAACCAGATGTCCCAGATACCTAAACTTGAAAACTCTAGAAAGTACCTTACCACATAACAAAAAAGGAGGCACAGATACCGGGGCCCTACCCACAAGTTCAAAAACCATAAATTCACTTTTTTTGGCGTTATACTGCAAGCCATCATGGCTAGCAGCATAAGCCTCACAATGGGACAATAAATCTCTAAGTGCCCTGACAGATATAAATACACTAGGAATAAAAACACTATATAACTATAGAAAGTATACTATAGAATAAAAACACTTAGGTGATCAACACATTACTGCCACGCACCATGCTGCATGTTGCGTGAATGCGTGTTCTAACGTTACTTGTAAGTATCTACGTTTGTATAGAAAACACGCACAATTCAACACAGAAAATGCATCCACGCGCGTTCATGCAGATCACGCGCTCAAGCACGGAGAAGCGCTTATGTGCGGGCGAGACGCAAGGTAAGGCACACCGAGTCCCGCAGTGCCGTGCGTGATTTTGGAAAGACTAAATGAAAAAAGAATGAAATGTGTCCAAGCCGCCGTGAATCCACAAAACGCAACTACGCGCGTCAGTACGTAAAAACCCGCACGATGATGCATATCTGCACTCCCGCAAGTACGCGCGTAGGTGCGTCGACACGCAACATACAGCGAGGTACGTGGCAGTGTGTTAACCGCCTTAGGTACCTACTTACAACCTCACCTCAACCTCAACCGCCTGTATTGGTCCACGGCTGGACGCAGGCCTCCCCCTGATAAGAGCCTTATTGGCTTTTATCACATGGGGGGTAGTGCCCATATTCACCAAGGCATGCGGGTTGGGGATCGCAGTTCGGTGGTAGAATTGTTCTGCAGGAGGCACTGCTGCCCGCCCCCGGTGGATATCCCTTAGTCGCCTCTTACGACACCCGCGGGAAGAGTTGGGGTGGTGTAAATTATAAGTTAATCATGCCTCAAACTGAATGCTAAAAATAATAACCTCATTTCCATGTAGTCCGTAATTACAACAAAGTTCTCCACATTTTAGGGAAATTAATTGTATGAATGAAACTGTCATAGGATATGAGGATGTGCTAATTTGCACAACAACGGTTAAGGTCGGCTATTAATTAATATTAATTATTATAATAGGAGCCTATCTAATTTGGAGCAAGGCCGTTAATGTAATCCTTAAATTAACAAAAAATTGTACATAAGTAGTCTAGAAATTGTATCTAGTATTTAAGAAAGTAAAAAAAAAGTTTGTTAAGGTAAGCTTTGTTAAAAGTTATGTTTCTCAACAGACATCCGATATTCATGGGATTGTCTTAGATTTTATTGGTATTACTACCTTCTGTCCGCGGCTTCGCACACGTTGTTTCTATGGAAACGTTTTTAGATTATTTCTATCCCATGGGAACTGATTTGTAAGCTAGTTCCTCATTTAAGTTTGTATAACAATCGAGCAGATGATTAAGATGAAGCACCTTTTTAGACCCTATAAGAAAATATCACTTTTAGAACGAACCTTTTCATGAATGATTTACGTGTCCTATTTGGCTATTTTTTAAATTTTCAGAATCTTGACAATGACAACACACGCTTTGATACATGTACGATGAGTACAAGTAATGAATCAGATGAATCTATAAATGATTTTATGGAAGAAGTAAAAGAAACCCTTGCTTCATGTGATGAAAATATGCTGCGTGCGTTTATGAAATTCTATTTGTTCTACAAAAATGAATAAAGTGTTAGTATAGGATTTTCTTTTGTTTATAGATTAATTCTGACATTCAAGGAAGAAGAATTATTGATTTTAGATACTTTATGGAACAGTTATATACAATTGACGCACATGGCCACAAATTTGGTTGCAAACTCAGTCAACTAAAATTTTTAAAAGAGAAGCAGTCTGGATTAATATCTAAGTTTCACGTTCAATGCATCATGTGTGGGTCCATTTTTGATTTAAAAACTCCCGAAGAAAATGATGACATGAATGTCAATTCAAGTGCGGTTTCTGGGGCAATAATAACTGGCATCGGTCATTCCAGTCTCAATGAACTGTCTGCGTCTATAGATTTGCCTACCTTACCTTTCCAATTATACAGCAAATGTCATGATATAGTGGCAAAAATTTGGAAAAATAGGTACTGCAGAGGAGACAATGCCAAAAGCTGCTGAAGAAGAAGCTAAAGCTGCAAGGCTGTGTGGCGATGTTAATCGTGCAGGCATTCCAACAATATCAGTGCAAGCTGATGCATGTTGGAGCAAACGATCGTATAAGTCCAATTATTCCGCACTTTCCGGTGTCGCAGCCATTATCGGAGAGCATTCGGGAAAAGTTCTCCATGTAGACGTTTGCAACAAATATTGTGTTATTTGTATAAGTGACAAAAAAAGGCATAACTCCACGAGCCCATAAATGTAAGAAAAACCATTCAGGCTCGTCAACAAGCATGAAACAGGCTATATTAGTGGATGGTTTTAAAAACTCAATACAAGAAAGGAACCTCATATATGTATAACACCTTAATTGCAGATGGGGACTCAAGTACGTACAAAAATATACTTGAAAGTAGACCTTACCCTGATGTACCTATTCAAAAAATTGAATGTACCTATACCTACCAATTATTTATTGAGAAATTAAAATGACAAAAATTTAAAATTGTTAACAGACACATCAATCCCGAACCCAGAACGTAAATTACTAACGCTTATTCGTCAGACCAGATTACGCACAGCCATTCGTTCCGCCATCAAATATAGATAAGCAGAAAACGGCACAGTTGCACAAAAAATCGTAAATCTTCAAAAAAATATACTTAATAGTGCTCGACATGTTTTTGGGGATCGCAGGGAGTGTGAGGACTGTTATTGCAAGGACGAAAGAAAAAAATTAATGCAATTTAACCTCAGACGTATCAACCCTGATTTTGAGACAAAAAAATGCAGTGCAACTCGCACATAACTGAAGAAGATTGTTACATTTTTCTACAAACAACCGAGCAGAGCAGTTCAACTGCATCGTAGCCAAAGTAGTGGGTGGAAAACGAGTTAACTTTTCAATGAAAAACTCGTATGAAGTTCAATGTTACGCAGCCGTTGTAGCTTTCAACACGGGCAAACCAAAATATACATTGTGTAAATCTAACTGTCAGAAAAGTCCATGAAAATCATTGAAACGATTAGAATTTATCAGAGAAGCCAATAATACCCGTAAGTTGATGAAAAGAACCAAACGCAAACCAATGCAAATGCATTAATTTTGATCAAAAAGATTACGCGGTAGCCAATGTCAACGCCCAGAAATGAGCACTGAAGATTATGAGAATGGGAAAACACTGTTTCTAAAAATCTTCAAGATCAAGCAGCCAATCGTCACGAAATAGAACGAGCCACTATTTTACAAGCTGAAAGCGCTTTGTGGCTAGAGTTACGTCGATGCATTGTTACGGCATCAACATTTGCAAGAATATGTAAAAGACGGCCTAACCAAAATTCTGCTCCTCTTCTTAAAACAATCGTGTTTCAAGCAAACGCACGACACACATGTATATATTGGTATTGCAAAGCCTCGTTCAAAATTCACATCGTATGGTCCGTCCCTCTCACTCAAATCTATCTATACTTATAATAAAACTGTAACAGGTCCAATTCTGTACATTGAAGATATTTGGAAAATTTTTTTTGGAGGACACTCTACTATCGATACTGAAGCCAAAACTGTAATTTTTTTCATTCATGTCTGTCTGTCTGTCTGTCTGTCTGTCTGTCTGTCTGTCTGTCTGTTTCTTAAACGCGCATCACGTCGAAACTACTGAAGGTATCGAAATGAAATTCGGCACGATTTTAGGTCATACTACGAGGAAGGACATAGGATACTTTTTATCCCGAATTTCAGTCAGGTTCCCCTGGGAGAGGGGATGAAATTAAAATTTCTTTACCGCGCATGACGCCGAAAGTGCTGAATGAGTGGGAATGAAACCCAGCACGATTTGATTTCATACTACAAGGAAGGTCATGGGATACATTTCATCCCGGAATTCAGTAATGTTCCCCTGGGAGAGAGGATGAAAGTAAAATTCTTTAACCGCGCATCACGACGGAACAACTGAATGAATTCGAATGGAACTCGGTATAATTTCCCAACAAACATTTCATAAGTCGCCGCAACGTGCCGATTCTAACTTTTGGTTTCAAGTCTGGTAGTAAAGACGTCGCTATCACGTTAAAACAACCCAGAAAAGGCCCATTTTATACGAATTAAAGTCGTAATAGAGTCGTGTAGCAGTCGTATTAATCACTAAAATGGTCGTGTAGTGGCCGTATAGACGTCGAGTTATTCCCTTTTAATCGAGTTATAGTGTTTATTACCGCTGCTTTACGACATTTTGTCGATTATGTAGTGTTAATGACGACTTTTTCACGGGATTTTATTCTGAAGTGATCTCAAAGATATCGTATAAAATTAAATCAGACAGTTTATTTTTAATGTGATATCATTTTTATCTTGTAAGGTAAGTACAGCCATTTTATTTTATAATTATTACATAAGTACATCATTGAAATTCGTTTTCAAATAAATAATTCAATTGGGAAATTAATGTTATCGGGTAATATGCGCTAGTAATCTCAATATAATTAACGCGCCTTACAAATTATTTAATTTTAAACATTTATTTTACTTTAATTTGACGAATGTCATAAAGGCTACCTTAATACGACTTAGAGTTTTAGACACGACCGTAATACAATTTCTTAACGACTTTTTACTATGTGCGCTTCTTTTGTTGTCTGCCATATTAATGAAATTAGGGTTCAGTCAAATAAATCCTATGAGAAAAACCATTTTAGTGTTTATGAAACTAGGTATAATTATGACAGAAAATATTTACCGGTAAGCTATTTTCGTAATTTGATCAGAGAATCTAAACTTTCTCCTACCTACTTATTTATGTATGGTTCTTAATTTTTAGGAAAATCTATGGTTCTTAATTTTTAGGAATATTCTAGTTTTAAAGGTGAGCTCGTTTTGTGAAGAGAACAATAAATGGTTATTATTATTATTATTGTTCCAGACTCAGAACTACGTCTATGCAAATTTTCAGCCCGATCCGTTCAGTAGTTTTGGTGTGAAGGGGGTTTTATACATCCACACTTTCGCATTTATAATATTAGTGAGATATGCTTTGACTTATACTTAAATATAATATATTACTTATACTACACTTAGATCAATAATATGACTTAGAATTTACTGTTTCTAAGGTTCTAATGTCAAAAGCGGGCAACACATTCTTTGGTAGACATTGTATCTTCTTATTTTTATCTGCACAATAGTCTTCATTTATACATAATGTATTCATAATATTATCACTGCTACATGGCACATGGCATTGCGTTGGTTTGTATAGCTTTGATCTAACCTAATTTTTTTTCTTTCAGGATTTGGATCAATAGTATGATCTACAATTTCCAGATCCCCAAACTGCCACCACTACCGAATCTATACAGGTCCCTCAACAAATTGGATATTTAATAGAAATAATGTCAAATATTCAAGAAAACCAAAAAAGTCTTTTTGAAAATCAACAAAATATACTTAAGAGTCTTGCTTTGGTAAACACTAAACTAGATAAGAAGAATATGTGAATGAAATCAAACTACTTGTAGTAGTACTTTCATTAGATTAAACCCATGCTACCGAGATAATGTATTTAAATAAGTAAATACCATTTACCAAATTTTTATCTGAAATGTTTTTTATCTGAATTCATTTTAGATAAAAATTTGGTAAACTAATAAAAAATAATAAAATCAATCACAATGATTTTTTTTATTTCAAAGTATGAATGAGTGGTACAAAATAAATATTTGAACCATATTCTGTAGTTCCTAACTTACATTTTATGTCACTAATATTAACTAACGACGATTCCAGTCTTCTAATATTATTACAATTCATCTTAAAAATATTTAAAAATGACGACCTAATCGGCGTATCAGAAACATCCTTAACATTTTGAATAATATTCCCAATTAAACTTAAACACGTTTCATAATCTTCAATAGATATTAGTCCGAAAACATCACAATTGTTAGTCAAAACCCACTTATTTTGGTTAGCTGTGGAGAGAATAAATGATTCCAGACGAATCACTTTTATAGCAGTTTTTTTATATATATATGTTTTAACGACAGGCTTCATCTACTACATCTTCTTCTGACTCTACTATTATAGAACCACTGGAACTCATTTCTGTGCTCTGAACAACATCACAACTTTTAGACCCACTTTTCACCGAAGTCAAATCTCCTGAGTTCAAAATTAAACTTTGTACGGAACCCATTGCAGTCTCTTTAAGTTCACTTGTCGTGTAGAAATATTCGGTGCATTATAGTTGGAACTAAGAAGCGCAATATAGTTTTCTTTTACTTTTCTTTTAAAAGCACCACTTTTTTTTACCTTTGACCAGCTTTGTCTGTTCATTTTAATGACTTACAACTGTTTTTCTCTATTACAAAAATATGGTAGTAGGTACATCTAGTCGTTAAATAGTAGGATAAAAGGGTTCAAATTTACTTAAAATAGTATAAGAGTGAAAATTACCACTCTTATTTACAATCGTCACGTAAAAGTGGATCTTGCGACTCTAACACTATTAATCTAACATGATCGTATCAGAGTACAATTTATCACTTTTACACGAACGTCACGTAAAAGTAGTTCTCGCAACTCTAACACGATTATTGCCGATGTAAAAGTCGTATAGACGTTACTAATATTTCAGCAGTGGTTTTACTACTGAAAGTTGTATAATTGTCGTATAAACAGTCGTATAGAAGTTTATAATGATGTCTTTAAACGACTCGAAGTTGTATAAAGATAAGAGGCACTAAGTTATATAACACGCAAAAATTACTTCAATGCGATGTTTATACCATTTTGAGTCGCGTAACTTGTACTTATATGACTGAAATGTTTGTTGGGTTGATTTCATACTACGAGGAAAGATACATTTTATCCCAGAATTTAGTAAGGTTCCCCTGGGAGAAGGGATGTAAGTAAAATTCCTTCACCGCGCATCACGCCGATACTACTGAATGAGTTGGACTGAATTGGTACGATTTGAGTTCAAGGAAGGACATGGGATACATTGTATCCTGGAATTCAGTAAGGTTCCCCTGGGAAAGAGGATGAAAATAAAATTCTTTCACCACGCATCACGACGGAACTACTTAATGAATTCGAATGCAACTCGGCATGATTTTAGTTCGTACTATGAGGAAAGATACATTTTATCCCGGAATTCAGTAAGGTTCCTCTGGCAGAGGGGATGATAGTCAAATTCCTTAACCGCGCATCACGCCGAAACTACATAGGTAATGAGTTGGAATGAAACTTGGCATGTTTTGAGTTCATACTACAAGGAAGGACATGGAAATACATTTTATCCTGGAATTCAGTAAGGTTCCCCTGGGAGAGAGGAAAAAGTAGAATTCTTAAACCGCGCAACCCGAGGGGTCTACGCGTCGTCCGATATCATGCATTCTTTTTGTTAGAAACAGTGTTGCAAAATCGAATTTGACTAAATCAGTAGAAAGTCGAGTAGAAAATCAGTAGACTGATGAAATAATCTGTAGATTGAAGAAAAAAAATTGTAGATAAAGGGTAGGTAAGTTCCTATCTAATTTTTCCAAGACGCACCCATTAGTTAGGTTCCTACAATACAATACAATACAAAATTTCCTACCTACTAAGGTGGTGCGTCTTGGAAAAATAAGTTAGGTTCCTACCTTACATGACATATGGTGGTTTAGCTGGTCCGGTTATCTGTACTACCGATGTTTGGTTGGAGTAAGTGGTCCAATTAAACTAACTGGACCACAGAAAAATATTTTTTACTGTGGTACACAACACAGCCTACAGTACCTACCTAATAACGAAAAAAAAATTACGGTGGTCCAGTCAAATGGATCAGGAGCCCAATTCTGCAATACAATTGCTTCAGTATGACAGTGCAATCGTCGCAGAATCATCACGTAGAATCCTTAGATTATTAAAACTCCAGATAGTGCGTGCGAGATAAATTAATAGTTTCAAACTTGACGCGCGTCTCTCCATCTGCATTCATCATAATTTCTTTCATCTGAGGTGGAATACCAAAACGTGTCATTCTGTGTCGATACCCCTGTCATAGTGAAGCGATTAGTATAGCAGAATAGGGCCCCAGCTGAACGGAACCATGAGTAAGAATTAAAAAGAGTATGACACTTCTTAACACTGACGCTGGCCGAGTCGTAGCTAAAAGTCGTGTAGATAAAGAATGGGATTGAAGATGACAACATGCTATCCCCCGTAGAACCTACACGATTTTTTTCACGGCGGCGTTTCATAATATGAGAGACTATGATTAAATGTGAACTTAATTAGTCGGCCGGTAAGGCAATCGCGAACGAAGTCGCGGGTACAGCTAGTATAGAATAAGAATAAGAATAAGAATATTTTTATTGTAAAAATTGTGTGGTCTTAAATTCAATTAAAGTGAGTACTATCAACAATCGTATCCATTTCGGACATACAATAATTTATAATACTATAACCATTCAATTATATTAAATTGTTCCCTAGTCTAGAATAGATCTAGGATGGATAGTTCCCTTCAAAAAACTCCTTAAGGTTGTAGTGTACACTATTTACAAGCCATTTCCTTAATCTAGTTTTGAACAGATTTCCATTAAGCTGCTTTAATTCTATTGGTAAATTGTTAAATACTTTAATAGCTGTTATATATGTGCTTTTATGGAACATGGTATTATTTACTTGAGATATACATAAGTTAAATTTATATTTATTTCTCAAGCTTTCTGGACGATTTGATTTAATATTAAAAAAAGATGGATTATTTTTAACGAATAAACAAATTTCTAAAATATAAATATCTGTAAGAGCTTAGAATAAGTAGGCTTAGAATGATAGTTGACACAAACGAGGTGAATCTAAAAAATTGCGACTAAACGTCGCAATTTTCATTTTGAGCCGTTAGTACAATACTTGAAATGACGCGGAAAGCAGCTCTCACTTAAAAATATAAAAATGATGTGTTGTGCGGTGTAAGGGTATTTAAACACCAGTAGCAAGAAAAATAATACTGCAAATATCTCATTCTACTAGTCTACACACATATTACATTTGTAATTTTGCCTAAAACAGTCATCAAAACTCATAAATAAATTTAGAAATTTCGTCCACCATTTTCGTGAAAATGTTGCTATGCACTGGGGAAAAATACCCCGGTTTTGTTACTTAGTATAGGCACAGATATTATAATACTATGTATAGGTATATATAAATAGTTGACTGCCTCGTTGGTCTAGCGGTCAGCTTGTTCAACCGCTGATTATGAGGTCCTGGGTTCGAATCCCGGGTCGGGCCAAAAGTTGTTACTGGGGTTTTTCCGGCAAGAAAAAATCACAGTAGCAGCCCGGAGTCAGGAAGTTGGCGGTTTTACACCTCCGTGCCTAGGAAAGCGCGTTAAGCCGTTGGTCCTGCACCTGATCTCTCCCCGGTCGTGTCGATCTGTCGTCCCATCGGATTATGAGAGTGAGGGAATAGAGAGTGCACCGGTGTTTGCACACACACTTGTGCACTATAAATGTCCTACGCATCTGGCTAGTCTCTGATGAGATTGGCCGCCGTGGTCGAATTTGGCTAGGAGGACATTATAAAAATAGTAGAGGAGAGGGTGGACTTCACTCAAGTTAGGACTTAGGAATCAAACTGCGCGGAATATCATAATTTTAAAATTTCTGTCACTCGACGATATTCTGAATAGATTCATATTGTAAACTATGAAAAAAAAAACGAAAACTAGTTTTTTTTCAGTGTAGGTACTTGTCTAACTTGGGCATTATTATTCGTGGAAAAAATGCTTGTAGTGGGTGATGTGATTTAAAAGGAAAACTGCACAGCTACAATATATTTGCTAGTTGAGTACTTAATAGTCCTAATCAACTTAAAATATGTAGGTACTTTGGTTGGTAAAAAGGAAAATTTGAACAAATTTTGTTGAAAATAAATAAATAATAAATAAATAATGCTGGACAATTCACACAGCATTATCTAGCCCCAAGCTAAGCAGAGCTTGTGTTATGGGTACTAGATAACTGATATACTTAATACTAGATAGATACTACACTACATAGATAGATATTTTTTTTATTATACATAGAAAACACCCAGACCAACGGAACAAATTTCTGCAGATCGTTCACAAATTTGTTCCGAGGCACTTAATTAAGGTGGTTCGAAATGTAAAACAGGTACCTAAATAAGTTTGTTTAGATACGCCATGAACCGTGCAATTACTTACACTTGTCTAAAATATTTGAACATGCAATTATCAGACCGCATTTATAACTACTTAGAAAAATGTAATCTCCTAAGTGAAAATCAATACGGCTTCCGTAAAAACTCCTCAACAGCTCTTGCTATTTTTAAGTAGAACCTCGAAACCCTTAACCATAGAGTAAAAACTCGCTGCTGTCTCAGCAGAGGGATAGTGTCATTCAACAATTTGACAATTTGTGTAACCAAAAACCGATCTATGTGTGTTTTGACAGCTCGTAAATACAGTGCTTTCACTCACACATTCGTATGATTGAATGTTGCAAGTAAATGGAATTTTCCCTAAAAAAATGGGTAATTTTGTCGCCCTCAGTGGTGCAGCGGGCGAGAGTCCGCCTGCGACGCAAGTGGTTGCGGGTTCGATTCCCGCCTCGGAACAAATTTGTGTACGATCTGCAGAAATTTGTTCCTTTATTCTGGGTGTTTTCTATGTATCATAAAAAAATTAATCTGTCTATGTATATAATGTATTAAATATATCAGTTATCTAGTACCCATAACACAAGCTTTGAGTAGCTTACTTTGGGGCTAGATGGTGCTGTGTGGATTATCCAGCATTATTTATTTATTAAGTAGGTATTTATTTTGTGCTTTTGCTTATTAACTGGTGGGCATCAATTGTTAATTCTCAAATTTCAAAAAAAAACACGAATGAGGTTTAAAAAACAAGAACATTTGTTCGTAGGGAAAGTTTAGATGTTTAGATGTATGGATGGATGTTTGTTTGTTACCTTTTAACGCCAAAACTACTGAAAGGGTCGGGATAATTTTTTTGTAAACAGGTAGCTTTAGGCCTGGAATAAAACATAGGCCACATTTTATCCCATAAATCAGTTCCCATGGAATTGAAAGAAATAACCATAAGGCGTTTCCATACAAGCAAAACGTGCGAAGCCGCGGGCAGAAACTAGTATATTATATATTTCTACCTACTTACATGTTAGAGTTGAAACTAGTTTGATACAAAATTAAAGAAGACCCGTCAAGTGCGAGTGTGACAAGCACGCCGAAAGTTATAAACATTTATCAATTGATGCCATTAAGTGGTAAATTACACACATAAAGTATTTAATACTACACCTGCAGGAAAAGTGGCTTATTCCTTTCTACACTGCAGAAAATACAGCGTTACTGTCTAAACTGCGGCTAAACTCTATGCAAAACCATTTCTAAAGTTTTTTTTACAAGTTAGTAGCCGGTAGCTATTCAAAAAGGTTTTACTCCAAGTCCGCCAAATAATATTGGCTTTTCCCGTTTTCGAAACAAACATTTAAAAAAAGAACCAAATGAAAGCGCACTCGCGTCTATTGCCACAGATTACTAGTCCTCGAGTGATTTTGAAAAATACTAAAACGATGTTTTTAAGTAGGTACCTATGAGTAAATTTGGAGAAAGTTAAATTCCTACCTTTCACACGAGACACCTTTCCTCTACTATTTTATACTTAGTACCAAACCGGGGTATTTTCCCCCCCACGCATAGCAACATTTTCACGAAAACTGCTTTGAAAATTTTTCAATTTATTTATGATTTTTGATGGCTGTATTACGCAATATTACAAGTTTAATATTAGTACTCACCCATGAAATTACCTTTTTGCATTGTTAGATTTCTTATTAGTGGTGTTTGCACACCCTTGCACCGCACAATACACCATTTTTATATTTTTTTGTCGGAGCTGCTTTCCGCGCCATTTGAAGTATTGTACTAGGGGTTCGAAAATGAAATTGCGACGATTAGTCGCAATTTTTTAGACTTACCTCGTTTGTGTCAACTATCATTCTAAGCCTTCTTATTCTAAGCCCTTAACTTTATTAGAGACAAATACTATGCAATAGGTATACTCTTAGACATGAGTAAGGCATATGATAAAGTCTCCCATAAAATACTTATAACCAAACTTTTTGAAATCGGAATCAGGGGAAAAATACTAAATTGGCTGAAATCATACCTCCTAGACAGGAAACAGTTTGTCCAAATTGAACATTGTTGTAAAAATTCAGGGATTATACAAACAGTAAAATCAAAAACAATTACCATAAACAATTCAATTCCACAAGGAAGTGTTTTAAGATGCATTCTGTTCCTAATCTACATGAATGACCTGCCTAAAATTTCTGACTCCTTCTGCATCTTTTTTGCAGACAATGTGTCCCTTCTTTTCAAATGCCCCCCCATAAAATTTCACTTATCAGAATAAAAGAAGTTTTCATAACATAACCACCTGGTTAGAAGCTCACAATTTGGAAGCAAATACAAAAAAGACAAAAATCATACAATTTACCCCGTGCCAGAAAACACCTCTAGATCTATCTCCACTAACAAGTAGCCTCAATATTGAAGAAGTCCAAGATTAGTCCCTTTTAGGCCTAAAAATTGATACTCACCTTAATTGGAAAGGACATAATATAGAAAAAACCAAAAGCAAACTATCACAATTTATTTATGCCTTATCTATCTTAAAAAGTAACACAAACATTAAAACAGCTTTATCTGCCTACTATGCATATGCTTATTCATGGCTACGCTATGGCATAGGTAGTAATCTGGGGCAACAGTGTAGATACAAACCAATTATTTATATTGCAGAAAAAATGCCTACGTATTATTGTTAATATCAGAAGACGCACCAGCTGTAGACCACATTTTATAGAACAAAAATTACTAACTTTGACTAGCCTTTATATATATGAAACAGCATTATTTATTAGAAAAAAACCTGAATTTATACCAATTTGATAAAAATCCACGAAGAAAAACAAACCTCATCCTTCCAATACCTAGACTTGAACTATACAGACAGAGCCCTTATTACATGTCCTGTCCATTAAAATACATAATAAACTACCAACATTCCTTAAATCTGAACCCAAACACCATTATATTCGCATCAAAACTACAAGAATTGCTTATAAAAAAATGCTATTATGACATTAAAGACTTTTTTGAAGACAAACTATTTGGATAGAATCCCTACATTTTCTTTTTAACAATGGAAGAGCTTCGAAGTGTTCTTAATAATATAATAGGTTATAATATTGATTAATTATAAGATGTTAAGTATAACCTAGTCACACAAATTAATGAAAATTAAACTATTTTGTTAAAAAGTGTTATTGTACCTACCTAAGTAAATTTATATTATTCTAAACTACACAAATGTTATATATTGTTCATAAAAGATCTCCTAATTTTGTATAAAATACAAAATACTTAATTTAGTCCTTAACTTAAGTCCTAGATTAAGATATATTGCCATTCCCTACCTGACAGGGTACATTAATACTTACTGTATGTAATATTTTTGTTTCGCAATAAAAATACTGAATACTGAATACACTGTACGTGGTCGAACACGCACTTGACCGTCTATTTAAATTATTGTTCCGTAAACGATCGGAGCCGATCTTATTTTGCGGACTTGGATTAAAAACTTTTTGTCGTTTGACCGAGGAAGAATGATAGTAACCAAAGCTACTAGCTGATATTTCATTTAATTCAAAAATAAATAAGATAATATCGAAAATAAAAAGTAAGGTGATAAAAAAATAAATGGCTTATTTTTTTATTTGGAACTTTGCTTTAGTTACCCAATTTTTTAGGGAAAATGCTATTCACTAGCAACATTCAATCATTTGAATGTGTCAGTGAGAACACTGTATTAACGTGCTGTCAAAACACACATAGATCGGTTTTTTTTGGTTGCATAAATTGTCAAATTGTTGAATGACACTATCCCTCTGCTGAGACAGCAGCGAGTTTTTACTCTATGTGTAAGAGTAAGGATATCATTTTCTTTAAATATGTGGCGTAAAGATTGGGTACTTTCTAAATTAAAGATAGCTCTAATACATTTTTTTTGCATAATAAACACTGATTGTACTTCCACTGAGTTTCCCCAAAAAATCACACCGTAGGACAATTGAGGAAAAACATGTCCGTAGTATGCGTTTTTTGCTACTATTTTAGATGAAACGTTACTTAAGATATAGAGGGCATAACAGTACTTAGCGATTTTATTATTAACTTTAATTATATGAGATTTCCAATTTAAGCAGCTGTCAATTTTTATTCCAAGAAAATTAATTTCACTGACTTCTTCCACGCTATTGCCCTTGTTTGTTATATTTAAACTAATAGTTTGTGTCTTGTAATTTTTAAATCTAAGAAATTTAGTTTTAACAATATTCACTTTTAGATTTAAGACACGTAGCCAGTTTTCTATATCATCGAGGGTTTTATTTATTTAATTTTCAAAATCATAGAATAAAATAAACAGGTCAGTGAAAGAAATGGACGATGAGTCCGACAACCATGTAGCGTTTGTAATTGTTTGTCTATCACGACGTGTTGTGGTTTGTTTTCTTTCATTATATTCTTTCAATACGTATGTTAATTATTTCTAGCACTGTTCTCATCCTACCCTAATAATGGAGCATTTCTATTTTGCCTTCTAACCAATTCAGAAATTGGTGACAGAGAGTCAAATTAATCTGTTTTTTTGGTTTCACATTTTTTGAATGTTAATCAACAGATATAATACTATTTTATTTTTTCAATAAAATTTCAATTTCGTTTTTTTATTTTTTAAGAGGCTTTTACAAAAAACAATTTAGACAGAAACTCAAGTATCTATAGGTTAAAAAGACATGCATACCATTCATGGATGCAAGCGTCTCTGTCGGTTGTTGAGATAATTTGCAAAGTTTAAGGCTTTTGGGACTAAAATACTAAAAATATAGAAAAATAAGTGATAACAGTTCTAAGCTCTCATGTCTCTGAAAAAATTTGAAAACTAAAAAAAATTTTTTTTGGGTGTTTTTAGGGGGTTTGAAAAAATACTGGGGGTAAAATTTGGTATGGGTTGGCAGCACTGGTTTTTGGTTGGATGGATTGGATTTGCCGGATTCACAGTGTATTATGGAGACCATTTTTCGGACATCGGCTTTTTTTGGCAAAAACCGATAGATCTAATGATTTCCAACATTGGAGTAGAACTCCCGATTGCCAAATCTGTTTAATAAAGGAGAAATATTTTTTTGAAATTTGCATTATTTTTACCGGATATAATTTAAAAAAAAATCCTGTGCCTTAATTATAAATTCTATAATAAAATAACAAAAACAGTTCAAAAGCCTATCTTATCTATCTTATATAAGCATATCTTATCTATCTATCACGTTTGAGAATGGTCACGAACCTTGTGACTATCTTAAAATACAAAATATTAATATTTTTCGGTTTTTCGATTTTATTTTTTTTCTCCGTCATTCCACACTATTGGGAAAAGTTATTTATAAGGAAATAAAGATCTATGTTTTCTGTACCTTTCACAAAAAAATCATATCCCAAACACGTGGAGTAATGAAGTTAGGGCCAGTTATATTAATAACCGGACTTTTGTTTCGTAGGGTTGTCACTAATTAGAATGATATTATATGATAATATCTATTATCCGGATTTATTTAGAAATGGAAAATAGTGTTTTATAAAATACAAAATACAAAATACAAAATACAAAAATATTTATTTCTTTAACTTAATGCACTAGTAGTGTAACAGTGTTTGAGATTCCCTTTTAAGTAAAGAAAATACCTGTGATAGGGAATCTCGCTCTTCCAAAAAAATTACATATCATAAGTAGAGTAGATTAAGTTATTTTTAGTAAGTATCTAGTATTAAATAAGAAGGTTATATTATAATTTATAATTATTCAAAGTCTAAATGCACAACTTTGATCGCGCGGGCACGCGCATTCGTTTGTTTGTGTGTGTGTGTGTGTGTATATATGTTTGTGTGTGTTTGAATTGTGTATGTGTGCTAGTGTGTGTGTTTGGGTCTTCTGAGGCACCAGTCTCATAAGAGTCTGGGCAACCGGAGACCCAAAGGTGTTAAGTGTACTTTTGTTTGTGTGTGTCTGCCACCGTAAAACTTCAGTCTCTTAAGAGTCTGGGTGATACAGGGGAAGCATTGGGTATTAGTTGAGGTGAGAATGCTATTTATTTAAATGTATATTAACATAATAATTATTTGATAGAGTAGGTAAGTATTAGAAATAGTGTTTATGTAGAGTAGCGGGACCTATAAAATAGAAACCTATGTAGTTTAGCTTAATTTAATAAATAGTGCTTCTGTTTCATCATAGCTTAAGTTTAGTAACCATTCAGTTAGAATTTTCTTGCATTCATAGCTACTTTTGGGAAATATATTCTGTGTTTTATTTATAAAGTTATATAGTTCGGCCGATTGGAATGGAAATTGAAGAGCAGCAAATTTAGTTTTTACAGATTTTTTTGTGACAACTTTATCTTTCCTTCTTTGTGTTGGTTTACTAGGGTCGTATTCTGTATTTTTATGTACTTTTAAGACTGTTTGTAGAATATACAATTTTCTGACAGTTAGCAGACCTGAATCAGTATACAATAATTGTGTTGAGTATCTGTATGGCTTAAAATACATTGCTTTGATCAGAGACCTTTGTGCTCTTTCTACATCCATAAATTTAGTTTTTGTAGCTCCTCCCCATATGGTTATACAGTAGGTTAAGACTGACTGTGCTAAGGCGACGTAAATTTGGTTTAAGAGAGGTTTTGGAGCTGCATGTCTTAAGCCTTTAAATATCCATATGAGTTTTCGCACTCTGCTCATCAGCAATTCTATGTGTGCATGCCATGATAGTCGCTGGTCAATCATTACGCCTAAGTATTTGGTCGTTACCACTTTATTTATTTTAGGACAGGGACAGGAAGGATCAACGCGACTGCAAGTATGAATTTTTATGGCAAAATCAGATTGAGGTTGGGTATTATTATACATTGAAAATGTCATAAAATTTGTTTTAGAAATATTTAGAGTGAGAAAGTTAGTGTTTAGCCATTCAGATACCAACGAGAGTCCTGCCTCAGCTTTTATCTTCGCATCGTTCCATGATTTGCCAGTGAAGACGATGGCAGTGTCATCTGCGTAGAAGAATATTTTGGCAGCATTCAATTGAAGGTTGCAGAGATCGTTAATGTAGACGAGGAACAGCGTTGGTCCCAATACGCTGCCTTGCGGCACTCCATAGCAAATGTCTTCATCTTCACTGACTACATCACCAACTTTAATTCTTTGTTTGCGTTCACGGAGGTAGTCGGATAACAGAGCGAGAGGCGTTCCACGTATGCCGTTTTTCTCAAGTTTATGTATAAGAATGGGAATCGAGACGGTATCAAATGCCTTCTTTAAATCTAGGAACACTGTCAGACATTTTTTTCCAGAGTCAACTTTTTCAACAATGTGTTTGGTGATGGCCGCAATAGCATCTTCGGTTGAGCGACCATTCCTAAATCCGTACTGTGAGTCAGAAAGTATATTATATTTATTGAGGTAGTTTAGTAGTCGAGAGTTAATAAGTTTTTCTAGTATTTTAGAGATTGATGGTAGAACTGATATAGGTCTGTAGTTATTAATTTCGTCTCTATTCCCACTCTTATATACCGGTGTTATAATAGCTTTTTTAAGAGATCTTGGAAATATTCCTTTGGTAAAGCAAAGATTGACCAGGTGACATACGATGGGTATTAAGATGTTGTTGATAAAATCGCAACGGATACACAGATTTCGATTAATTAAAATATATTGATGAGAAAGCTTACTATAACACAATAGTGTTGGTTTCGAGTTAATTTGTCGACCTCAAAACAAACCTCAGTGAAGGCTTTTTTTCCCTTTTTTTTTCATTTTATGAGGACAGAACGTACCCCCTGTTATTTCCAATCGTCATTCAGTTTGTTTCATCGTGCTAGATCGTTTAGTTAAAGAGTTACTGGCTCTTTACAGTATGTAATTTAAATGAACATTTTCGAAGATATCACAGCTTTCAAATGCAGCAGTACCGGTTGGGGGGCCGATTCTGTAGTATATTTGGTATCAGCATTGCACCCGTGCGAAGCCGGGGCGGGTGGCTAGTCATATTATAAAACTTTAAAATCCATCATGGTTTTTAACACTAAAGTCATTTACAACGGGATATTTACCATGATTTGAGTTTTGAGCTTTCCAATATTTCGGCGCAGTTACATGCGCCATAATCACGGAATAACTGACGGCACTGCGAGTGAGTTGTTATTGGCAGATATATCGATCTACCCTCATTTTTTGTCTTTTGCTACGTACGTTACTACTACCATCACTTTCATTAGCGAACGCAAATTATCCCTGGCATCCTATGACAGTAACGTTACACAAGATATGGATACATGGCAATGAAATTATTAGATCAACAACGCTGCCTATTGGTATGCTCTCGGAGCAAGCATCAGAATCGAGAAATAAATATTGGAGAAGTGATCGAGAGCACCATTCCCGAAAAATTGATCGTATAAAAACCATGACTGATCTATTTCACAGGGCTCTGGAATCATCTGATCCTCTAATATCAAATGCGCGACTTCGTACACGAAAGAAAAAACAACAAAGAATACCACTACCTGAAGCTGCTAGAACATTATTAAAACCTATGGCCAATCCAGACTCACTTGAAGGAGTTAGTAATATCGACGAAACACAAAACTTTGATTCAGTCGAAAGTGTGGTACTTCGCAATGAGGAAAATTTCTAAAGTTCAGACTAGCTTTGTAAATTGTAATCTACAGGTCTAGTCAGTCTAGTCTGAAATTGTAATTTCAAAAAACCGGATATCACAGGACCTCAAAAAGTGACAACCCTAATAGACGCGAATAACTGGCCCTAACTTCATTACTCCACATAATTGGGATATGATTTTTTTACGAAAGGTACAGAAAACAAAGATCTATATTTCCATATAAATAACTTTTCCCAATAGTGCAGAGTGACGGAGAAAAAAAATAAAAACGAAAAACACAAAAATATTAATATTTCGTGTTCCAAGATAGTCACAAGGTACTTATCAGCTCTAAAACGTGAAACGTAAGATAGGCTTTTGAATTGTTTTGGTTATTTTATTAAAGTATTAATACTTTAGGCGCAGGATTTTTTTAAAAATTATATCCGGAAAAAAAAGTGCAAATTTCAAAAAAATATTTCTCCCTAATTAAACTCTTTTAGCAATCGGGGATTCTACTCTAAGGTTTGAAATCATTAGAACTATCATTTTTTACAAAAAAAAGCCGATGTCCGAAAAATGGTCTCCATAATACACTGTGGGATTTGCGAAAGAAAATATTTTGGAAAATATCAGCAGTGAAACTAAAAAATGTGGGGTGAATTTGAAGATGAACCTGAAAATGAACAACAAAGTGTGAATTTCAATCCCATAATCGAACTTGGGATGCAAAATATACCCGAAATCTCAATCACGGTAAAAACACCGCCAGCCCAGCTTCCAGAGCCTAGTTTGGTCACACACACGATTGAACTACACGACTACTTAAGGGAACTACGGACTATAGCAGAATCATTGAAGATAGGCGCGGATACAGCGAGCAAGAGACCACCACAAGTGATATTACAAGGCGTGGATATTAGCAAGAGACCACCACAAGTGATATTAAAAAAACCACCGCCTCAACCAGAAAACACTTTGAATCTAAAACACAATCGAACGCCGGGCATGAGCCATCTACCAAAAGAGTCTAGTGAATTCTCTGCTGGCAAAGGCCCGGTGATATTGCCCTTCACTCAGGAGAGTCACAAGCGGGCATTGAAAAAGTGTGGTGCTACAGCATTGGCTTTTCTTGGCGTCACAGCTTGCCAAGAAACAGTTGTTGAAGCCATGTCAGACGCTTTGGACTTCTTCTTGACAAAATTTTGCCAATCATTGAGGGATGCAGTTGATAGAAAGGCCAGTGGTATACCCATTGGATTTCCCGATCCCATCTCCAGAGTTCTTCATGATCTCAATATTACCGACCTGGGCAACTATTACCAGGACTATGTAGTGGACTACCATGCAACAATTGAGGAAAAATGTCGTCATTATGTTGCTGTCCTAAATAGCCGAGATGATAGAATCCCTCCTCCATTGGAAGTACCGGAACTACATTTCCCTGCAGCCTTGGATGGAGCCTTCACACCATCTTTGGAGACTGGTTTTCAGATGCTGCAAAACTTGGAACAGGAGAATCTTGGATTGGAGTTCCTCGAGCTTGCTAGTCAAGAATCTAAATCTGTGGAGTTTAAACCATCTTGAATTCTTTGTCCAACTTGAGGCATTATCACATTTATCACCTAGTTCTAAGAATAGTTGTTTTTTTTATGTACCTATTT
Source organism: Eupithecia subumbrata (assembly GCA_949316285.1). Taxonomy (NCBI): domain Eukaryota; kingdom Metazoa; phylum Arthropoda; class Insecta; order Lepidoptera; family Geometridae; genus Eupithecia; species Eupithecia subumbrata. Next base: position 12,843,315 of record OX438630.1, on the reverse strand, counting down.
AGATTGAGAGTTTATAGCACAGGTACCTTATAGCAACTCTCTTTGCACTCGCATAAAACATAATGTGCTTACTTTGCAATCTTTTATTTTAATACTATCCCTAATATTTTTTATGACTAAACAAAAATTAAAGGTAGGTACTTAGTGTAATAGTTTACGGAAAAGAAACCATATTATTAGCACCGAATAATTCATTATAATTTGAAACTGTTATGGATAGGAATGGGATTCACAATATCTTCTGATCACTAATGATTTATTTGAACATTATTCCTAAAGAATACACTCAATTTAAAAGCTAAGCAATAACATTTCGCTCCAGCTCAAGGCTAGGTAGAATTGACTTGACACCTTGTTTTTACAGACTGGATTTAAGTTTGTACAGTATAATGTTAAAACTAGTACTAGAAATATTATTTTGAAAAACAAAACGGTAGGTACCTAATATTTGATGTTCCGGCAGCAGTTTGAAAAGTACTTAAATTTATCATTTTACCTTCTAAACTATCCCCACACAGTAAATTAGGAAAATTAAAATTGAAGGCACTCATTTGAAAATTCTTAACATTAATGACTAAAACAGATAAATGAAACTTACACATTAAGGAATAAAGGTTGATACCACCACCAACCTAACACAATAGATTGCTTTGTAGAAATGTGTAGACATATTTCATATTTAGAATAAAATTCAATATTATTAGAGACATAACTTACATGTTTATTAGGGCTGTCATAGAGTTGAAAATTGTTATTTGGATCATTCACAATCCACAGTGAAACTAGGCTTATAACAAAATGCCTGCATTTTAAGTTTAAAACAATGGAACTAAAACTAATTATCTATTAATCAGGAAACTTATTTACATAACTAAGAACTTCATTGCTTCTCAGGAGGTGTAGTCTTTTTTCTTCGGAAGAGGAGGATGTGAGGTTCTGCAAAACATAATAAAATTTTAATTATTAGAAATACAGTGAGTTGACAAGATTTATTCCTATTAACTTGTTATACTGAAATGGGCACTAGATATTGAAGAGAAATACATATTTTCTTCTGCTTTAGCCTATTATACTGTACTAATCCAGGTCTAGAAAACATTATGCCAAATTGCAGACATGTTCAGTAGTTCCAGTGTGAAGTAATCCTAACTTTCAAATATAATAATAATAATGCTGGACAATCCACACAGCACCATCTAGCCCCAAAGTAAGCTACTCAAAGCTTGTGTTATGGGTACTAGATAACTGATACATTTAATACATTATACAGGGTGTTTGGTGGAGGGTTAGACAAACTCGGTGGGTGTGTAGGTGGAACTATTTGTGAAATACAAATTGAAGGAAAAGACCCTAACTGTTTTAAATTTTTTTTAATCCTGTTTTTTGAATTTTTTTAAGATTTTCCGAAATTTTACCTCTCTACCCCTAGAACTTTTTTTTGGAACGTGTTTTCTAGTAAATTTTTTACTTGCTTTTGGTCTCAGATGTATCCTTCGTCTTTTGAAGAAATTATTTATTTGAAAGAACTTGTAAATAATTAGTTATAAGCTCTCAAAGTTAAAAAAAGTTAAAAAAATAATCAAGGTCAACTTTGCATCGTTTAAAAAAAAAATGAATAGCGATCAAGAAGTTCAAATACTTTTAAAAATTTTCTCTAAACATCGCTTATTACAACGGTATACCACATGTAGCCGAAAAGTCTATGAACTTGTCAAAAATTAGCACTTATAGGTAAAATGGGAGTAAAACGCTAAGAATAAAACATTGTATTAAAACAATTTTGGTTCGAATATCACTTCCCTATTTCTGATACAAAGGTAGGAACGCTAAATTAATTTAAAAAACCTTTTTTTATCATACTTACGTGTATTTCCATCGCATCGACCGTACGCATAAATAATATCAGCGTATTCTTAAATGCTGAATTCAGCCATTGGGACAAAAACAACGATAACAAAACAGAACAACAAACAGTTTATCAAAACATAACAAATAACCAAAATAAGAACGAAATTTAACGATTACAAACATTGATTCGAATTCGAAATTCTGATTTCGAATTTCGAATCTTCGAATTAGTCGGATACCTAGGTATGATAAAAATTGGTTTTTTTAAATTAATTAAGCGTTCCTACCTTTGTATCAGAAATAGGGAAGTGATATTTGAACCAAAATAGTTTGTAATGTTTTATTCTTAGCGTTTTTACTCCCATTTTACCTATAAGTGCTAATTTTTGACAAGTTTATAGACTTTTCGGCTACATGTGGTATACCATTGTAATAAGCTATGATTAGAGAAATTTTTAAAAGTATTTGAACTTCTCGATCGTTTTTCATTTTTTTTTTTAAAACGATGCAAAGTTCTCCTTCTTGATTATTTTTTTTACTTTTTTTAACTTTGAGAGCTTATAACTAATTATTTACACGTTCTTTCAAATAAATAATGCCTTCAAAAGACGAAGGATACATCTGAGACCCAAAGCAAGTAAAAAATTTACTAGAAAACACGTTCCAAAAAAAAGTTCTAGGGGTAGAGAGGTAAAATTTCAGAAAATCTTAAAAAAATACAAAAAACAGGGTTAAAAAAAATTGAAAACAGTTAGGGTCTTTTCCTTCAATTTGTATTTCACAAATAGGTCCACCTACACACCCACCGAGTTTGTCTAACCCTCCACCAAACACCCTGTATACATAGATAGCTTAGGGTTGCCAGATACGGGCTTATCATTTCCTGGACATTTCTGTGGTTACAAACAGATTTTTGGAGTCCAAAACCAACTACAAATGTTACGGGCAATAGAAAACTTATTACAAAATTACTGGTTAGGTATTTGAGAAGGAAAACAAGATCCGTCAAGTGCGAGTGTAACTCGCGCGCCGAGGGTTTTGAACGTTTGTCAACAAATATGTACCAAAAGTACCGGTTAGAGACTTCGCAATTTAACGAATACCTAAGAATAGTATACCAACCTATATTTCAGATGGATCTCTCTGCATGCTTCGGTTAAATGGGTGGTTCGGTAGGTAATGGTAAATTTTTCGACTTTTTTCGAAATATTTCAAAAAGTATGAAAGCTACAGACATTAAAAAAACTGGTTTGAAATGTCCAAACCGATACCTTTCATTTGATACCCCACTCGGTGGGGTAGCTCCCCTTTTGAATATTATTCCTTTTTGACCATTTTTCAAAAAGTGTTCTTTTTACAGACTTCTCTATATTTTTCCTGTAAAATATAGATCCATATCTACAAACGCTTCATACATGTTAAATGGATCGCTCGGCAAACTTCGGAGATAGGGGGGGGGAATGGGTTTTTTTTCGACTTTTTTCAAAATATTTCAAAAACTATGAAACCTACAGAAATTTGAAAAACTGTTTTGTAATGACCAAACTGATATCTTTTATTAGATACCCCACTCGGTGAGGTAGCTCCCCTTTTTGAAAATTATTCCCCCCCTTTTTGACCATTTTTCAAAATGTGTTCTTTTTTCAAACTTCTCTATATTTTTCCTGTAAAATATAGATCAATGTCTATAAACGCTTGATACATTTCACATGGATCGCTCTGCAATCTTCGGAGATAGGGGGGGGGAATGTGTTTTTTTTCGACTTTTTTCGAAATATTTTAAAAAGTATGAAACCTACAAAAAATTCAAAAAATATTTTGAAATGTACAAAATGATACCTTTCATTTGATACCCCATATGACTCTGTAGGTATGTTTTAAAATTTCGGCATCAGAATTTGTATGGAAAATATTCATTTTCATTTTTCATTTATTTTCATTTATTTTTCTCTAAATCTGTACAGGCGCACGAAATGTATTATTATTTTAAATTTCAAGTTGATAGCTGCAGTAGTTTTTGAGTTATTAAGGAGGGAAAAAAGGACAGACAAAGCGAGACCATAAGGGTTTTGAAACCGATCTTCGATCTTCAAAACCCTAAAAAGGTAAATAATTTTAAGAACATGTAAAATCTATACCTAGCTATTAACTAAGACACTGTGTACTTACCATACACAGTAACATATTAGTCTTTTTAGTTTAAAAAAAAAATAAAGCACCTCTTTTAAATGAAAATCAATTTCAGATATTCTCAAACATAAAAACTGATTTATAGGATAAAAAGTAGCCTATGGTTGATTCCAGATTTAGAGCTACATCTGTGCAAAATTTCAGCCCGATGCGTTCGCGCGGCTAACTTCACACCTACTGAATTGCGGTATCTGAGTAAAGTACATGCGCCGCGCCGCGCCGCCGCCCCGTGGTGTCGTAGCTTTGTGGAAAAAAACAAGTGTTCATGAATTTCGGGACAGTAAAGTGTAATTACTGGACACGGGACCACGCGTGAAATTCCGGGACTTTCCCGGAATTCCCGGCCATCTGGCAACCTTAAGATAGCTATATATTTTTTTTACATAGAAAACACCCAGACCAACGGAACAAATTTCTGCAGATTGTTCACAAATTTGTTCCGAGGCGGGAATCGAACCCGCAACCTTTTGCGTTGCAGGCGGACTCTCGCCCGTTAGCCACTGAGGTCGTCACAATACATATAGTAGGTATTTGATAATTTATCAAAGGTCAGTGTGATACTTAGATCCAAAATATTTATAAAAATCCAAAAGATCTTGGTTTTCTGTTAGATTAGAAAAAATAAAATCTATATCCCAGTACAGAAAATTCCAGATCACTGGTGGAACTTACCGGGCTGGTGTGTCATGTAGTGGACCCAGCCCTGACTCTGCTGCACCCCAATGCTGCGCCACTCCTGCTCCGTCATCAGATGGTTCTTCGGAACTTGTTTCACCATCTCTTTAGGCAGCACAACGTGCCTGGAATCGAAATATAAATACTTTAAATTATTTGTTTTGAAGGCTTTCTATAATAATGTGATAATCTCCCAGGATGATTATTAAGAGTAGTCTAGCTTTCAATGCATTTATTGTTTTTTTTATAAAATAACTTTCATAGTTATTGATTAATAATTCAATTTATCATCAATGAATTTACGAAAAATTTGCTATGTACCGGTAATTGCGTACCAGCGTACGGAGCCTGTGAGACAATGTCACTTGATGTAAAATTAAGAAACCTCTTGAGCCCACAATCTTGGCAGTTGGGTAGAGGGCCAGGTTCATATCATAAGGCTATTGTGCCGACGTTGAGGTTAGGTCAGTACAAAAAACTAATCTCGGAATCATAGTAGGTTCTTACATAATGTTAAACCAAACATTAACGAGGGCTTTCGTACAGCCCCAAGTTTGCAAAAGGGTGAGTTTACCTGTATTCATGCTCCTCGTCATAATATTTATCCGAATAATAAATATCCCGTGTCATTGTGCGCTTGCTATGTTAATTTTACACAACTGACGACTCCGACAATTCTGGCTCTAGTGCGCCTTCTATATAGTTGGTTCTATCCTTCGATTTTCTCGTAAAACTTGCAAAAATTGTAAACTTTTGTCTGTAAAATTCACAACGACAGCAACGAACAATTTTCAAATTTCGAAAACAGTGATGGTTGGTGCTGTGCTGTCAGGCTGTTTGACAAATTGACTATGAATGGAAATATTTGAAAAAAAAGAACCGGCTCTTTCCGAAATTACATTTAGAGTCATCGATTGATCTTGGACGAACAAATTCACTGACGGCTCGGACTCGGACTTTAGAAACCCGAGAACCTTTCCGAGAACTGGGACTCAAGCTTAGAATACATTATGCATTTAATTTAGAAAACATCTAGGGCACAAAATTGGCTCAAATCACACCGCACATCCTCACCAAAAACCATACTTGTTCATTTAGCCGTTCCGGAGATATGGAAATCTGCAAAAGGTTACTCCAGCGGCATTTGCAATATCTCAAAAACCACAAGGCGCACAAATGCCGCTGCTCGGCCCAGGAGGTGCACAAATCTAAGCTATCTTTTAAGCTACCTAGGTACTTTAAATTTGGCTAAAGCTAATATTTAAAAAGGTTGCCGCTGCAGTAACGTTTTCAGGCGTTACTGCAGCGGAATCTTATTTTCTCGAATTACTCTGAAACCATATGGCGCACAAATTTAATTTTTTGGGCACATTTACAGGACATAGCGCTCTGATTTTTCTAAATATATTCATCTTGATCCGAGTCAACTTGCCGCCCCAGTAACGCACACTAATATTTGTCTACTGACTCTGACTCGGGTCATAGGTAGGTAGGTACCTAGTTAAATAGTAGGTATCTACTGTGCTCAGGTGTGGTGCTCACGACTATCTAGCGGAAAATTTAAAATACGCTTTCATTAAATTTTACAAGGATAGGTACCTGTAGAATCTATAATCTTGTCCATATTAGAAGAATACATACTACACTTGCGAGCTTTAAACTGGAATCGCTTCAAGGGTTGTTCAAGACTAATTTTTACAATTTCTTTGCAGTGAACTATGAGTTAAGTTATGTTTTCACTTACGCAGGATTTATTGGCGACGATAAATTTTGATTTAATGGACGATAATGTCCGCTGCCACACCGCAGCAGTGACTAGACAGTACCGACAGACGTCTTCCATGTCGGCATTCCCACACAAGACTGGCCAGCCCTTATTCCTGACTTGAACAGCGGATACGAGGGAGAAATCCAGCTCATCCAACTCCGGCGCCGATAGAAGCCGATAGATGCAACTTCGACCTATTGCAATAATTCCCAAAATGTAGGTAGCCAATTTAAATAATTTTAAATCTTCTTGATATCACTTGAAAGGTAACAAAATTACCTTTCAAATGATATACCACAATCTAGTTCATTGTATACATAAATTGTAAAAAAATTGTTTTGATCAACTCGCGATGAAAGCGATTCCATTTTAAAGCTCGCAAGTGTATATCTATGCTCTTGTCTCTTGTCCTTTCCCGGGACTCTATCTATATTATAGACATACATAGGCTACTTTTGATCGCGGAAAAACACGTGCGAAACCGTAGAAGCTAGTCTCTTATTTATAACATAATTATGTGATATACTCGCAAGAGGAGAATTGAGTCGAAGTCATATCTTCAAGATGCGTCCAGACGATAATGCATGAATGCGTGAAAGCGCATTTTGAGTACGGAATGAAGTCAGTAGTAAGATAGGCTGGTTTTATTCTTAGGTACCTACGCGTTTCGGCAGCGCCGTTGGAGCGCGCGCGTTCGGAGATGTATGGTAGGGCAGTAGGTAGTTGCGTTTCAAACAAAGTCACGCGCTTGTTCAGCGCCGTTTAGTAAACGCGCACTGTTCGTTCGCCAACGTTGCCGAAGCGCGCGCCGCTCTTGCGCTTCTACTCTACGGCCGGCCAGTATGCGTTTTTTTAGTGTGACGCGCCTTTGAGACGCGCCGTAAGATAATTGTTTACAAACAACCTATAATGTGGTACACATTAAAGGACATCACATATAAATTTGAGCCTAAAAATCAAGCTATTAATTATTTATTTACAATTTTTACATTGATATAGGTTACATAACATTACAATCCATTTGAGATCTCACTATGAGTTTTTCTATGTTTCTCGTATTCTTCCTTTCGTGTAAACCTTATTGGACAAGATTTACACGAGAATTGGCTTATTCCACCATGGGCTTGTTGAACATGGCGTTTCAGATGGGAGGACCGAGTGAGCCGCGCGCCGCATATAGTACAGACGTGAGGCCGGTCGCCCGTGTGCGTCAGGAAATGTTGCTTCAAGTCGCTTCGTGTGATGAAAGCCTTACCGCATGTGTCGCATTCGAAGTTTTTCTCGCCCGTGTGTCGTCTGAAAACAATTTGTGACTTGTGTTATTTTTGCCATTTAATTTCGTCCCATGTTATTGCTTAATAGATGGCGCTCAATGGCGCTGCTAGCAAGTAACTCAGTAACTTTGGAGCGTCCCCATTGAATGAAAATAAATGGATAGGTAGGGACCTATCCATTTATTTTCATTTCAGCTCACGTTGTTCCACTGCAGGTCTTCCTGGTCCCATTCATCCACACTCTACCTACCTATCCAATTTTTTGTTTTTGCATTTGGGCTATACAGAAATGTTAAAATTCAGCTACCAAGAACCACAGATAGATAGGGATAGACAAGGTAGGTAGGTAGGTATAATAATTTAAACAAAATGTTGTATTATTTTAGACAGCAATAAATAAATTGATGCTGAAAAAATTTAAGATTAGCTCATAGAAGGAGTATCGAAAAAGAAACCTGTGAATGTAAGGCTCAGGGAGCAATCGTTTTAAAAATAAAATTCTACAAAGTACTGTTTGTACCTAATATGATACTGCAAGTGTCCAACTGTGCGGAAAGACCGCGGGCACAGTGCACATCTGTATGGTGTCTGGCCAGTGTGCTTGCGTCTGTGAGCTGCCAGGCCAGCAGAATGTGCGAAGGACTCACCGCATACAGAGCACTGTAGCGGTTTCTCACCCTGAAATAGGAGGAATATAAGAGTTATAAAAAAAATAACAGCCCAAAAAAAATTTGTCAAATTCATTGTGGCTTGAATCTGCAACCATCGATAGGTTTCCCTGAGTTTTGGGATATTTTTTTATTTATTAGAAATTTATATTATTATATTTATTATGCATATTACAGGTAGGCTTAGAGTGGAATGTTTACCGTGTGAGTTCTCATATGAACTTTTAAGTTTTGTGCAAGGGAGAAGTTCTTGCTGCAATGGAGACAGGAGAATGGGCGTTCACCGGTGTGAGTTCTTAAATGAGTCTTCAGACGGAATCTGAAATATAATTTTTAATTCTTCGTTTAAGTACCATCTAAAATATTATGGTGATTCTGCCCATGGCTTCTCATTTGTTATTTCTACGGAAACATTTTAAAGTGGTTTTACTCCCATGGGAACTAATTTATGAGAAAAAAAGCCTATGTTTTATTCCAGGTCTAGACCTACATCTAAGAAAATTTTCAGCCCAATTTGTTCAGTAGTTTTGATGGGAAGAAGTAATTAACATCCATCCAAACTTTCCCATTAATTTATAATTTAAGTGGCAAGTGTGATTCTTGAGCTTAGGAGGCATTTAGAGTATAACAGTGAACCTATTTTTGCTCACTAGTTTTAGATGATTTAGTACCTGGAAGACATGACTTTTCCACAAGTAGAGCACTGTTGTTTCTCTTTCTTCTTCAGATTTTTCAAATCCTCTTCACTTGGCTTTATCTCTTCATTTGTCTCGTTCAAACCCATAAAAACATGGCTTGGATCAGTTTCAAACAGTTTACATTCTGGAAACTTATCCTGACTGAGATCCATGTCCGTTTCAATGGTTTCTGCATCCTCTATTTCAGAATTTCTGAGCATCTCTCTTTGTTTTCTGTCGGAGCTCTCGCATAATCTCACAAAGCTGATGCAGTCATTCAATTTGTTTACACACATGTTGCAAATTTTGTCAGAAAGGCCGTCATTTGGTAAGATCTGGAATGAGGAGATGAGCTCATTTTGATTGGAGGAAACAGCAATTAAAATGAATTTTAGATAAGTAATTTGTTATAACTTTAATTACCTAATTAGAACTCATTAGTAATATAATAAGGATGATAAAGCCTATTTGTACCCATTAAATTATTAATATTATTGTGCCTAGAATAAGTTATTAGATTATAAGTATTAGCCACCTAGCTAAATGTTGCAGTGCCCTATCAGGGTGCATGTTTGAAACACATTATCTTTAAGATCCCATGTACAACATGTTTGCAATAAAAATATTGAGTATTGAGTATTGAAATTTAGTATTCAGCACATACATAGATAAATGGGTACAAAGTATGGCCTAGCTAGAGATAAGCGATGGCCTCAAGGCAGACAACCTGCTCTGTGCTCAGACGACATTGTGTGGGCTAATAGGGAAGCAGTGGATCTGACTTGCAAAGGATCATCAGGGGTGGCGAGATAAGGAAGAGGCCTATACTCAGCAGTGATGGTTACCCGCTGGTTAGATAGTTAGATATGGGTACACAGCCCATAAAACGATATTTTAAACAAGGATACGGATAACATCGTCCAGTACTGCATGAAGAGGGACGCTGTGTCCAGCCTTCTGGCAATAACCTGCAGGTAGCTGTTGCACCATGCGCAATACTTGTATTGTACCTTTGGTTTTCGGTCTCTGTTTTATAACTTCTAGTTTATGGGCTGCGTTGCACAACACTTACCGTAATATTGGCGACCGACATTATTTTAGCTGATAATTTCATCGATTCGTGAAATCGAAAGATGTTCGATAGAAAGCTTGTTCCCATGCATATTCTGCACCAGTCTGATGACATTTTCTTAGAAATCTACCACGAATAGGTCTCAAATTTATGTTTTATTTAGAAACTATAAAAAATATAACTAATTGCAGGGATATTTTCGTATTTCTATTTTGCAAACAAAACAAAAATAACAACGCTTGGCTTGATCGATTTTATTTTGATTCGCGTTTGGCTTGTTTGCTTGCTTTGACTTTGCTTGACACACAGAGGCTTGACATAGGGGCATGCTTATCTGGCAAATCGATTTTGCGGAAATATGCCGGTTTTGTAGATGCCATTGTTCACTTCACTAGAAAAGCGGTGATTGGTGTGAGAAAATAAGCGGTAAAGTTCAACTAATAAACCGGTTCTCCAAGATCGATCGGAGAGCAGTAAAAGATTCAAGGTTGTTTTTACCAAAGATAAGAAACGTAGTCATAGGATCTTTGGTTTTTACTTATTGCGTATGTAGCCGTAGGCAATGTTCAAAATATCCGTTAACATTACTACCTGCTTACGATAATTTAAGAAATCGTTTCTTAAGCAATGAGAAAAACCAAACGATTTCGTAGGTAACTACTACCTATCTCCCTCCGATGAATCCAGTGATGACGTGTGACAAACACAACTTGAAGCGAATGAAATGACCTTGCCTACTTTGGCTAGCCGATAAAACTTGTCAAAGCACAGCCAGGATAAACCGTAAACCTGATCTGTTTTACTTACGTGGACTTTTTGATCTGTCTTGAACAAATCAGTGATTCTAAATTTTATATTAAAATGTCTTCTTTGGTACTTTATCATGATCCTATAAGCGCACCTTCGCGTGGTGCATTGCTCGCAGCAAGAGCCATAGGAGTTCCAGTGAAAGTTGAAGTTATAAGCCTATTCAAAAAAGAACAAATGAAGGAGAGTTTTTTAAAAATAAATCCGCAACATTGCGTCCCAACGCTGGTTGAAGATGACCTTGTTTTGTTGGAAAGCCGCGCTATTGCGTGCTACTTAGCTGATAAGTATGGAAAAGACGACCAGTGGTATCCACAAGATTTAAGAAAGCGAGCACTTGTCAACCAGAGGCTCTATTTTGATGCCTCACAGATGTATGTTAAAATACGGGCCATATGCGTAAGTCCTACTTAAATGTGTCCTGGGGTGGACACGGAATTAAAATAAGTACCTAACACTTATCTCATCTATTTATTTTGGTTATTAGTTAATATATAGTTAAATAATTAAGTAATAATATATAGATAAATTATTAGAATTTTCAACATGACGACGTGTGGAAAAGTAAAAAAAAAGATATTGTTTCACAAATAGGCACATAACCCATAAGTACATGCAGGGCAATAATGGTAGTAAGTATACTAAATTTATTAAACAAGGGTTTGCAGCTATCCGTATTCCAAGCGCCCCAGATGGCTTGTACACATTTTTTCTGAATGATTAAAGGCCTTATCTGCATCTGTACGATCTGCAAATATTTGTTCCGGGCATTGAATTACTATTACTAGAACTCACTGGTTCCGGGTATTTTCTATAATTAATAAAAATATCTATCTATGTAATGTATTGTATTATGTATATCAGTCATCATCATCTAGTACCCATAACACAAGCTCTGCTTAGCTTGGGGCTAGATGATTCTGTGCGGATTGTCCAGCGTTATTTATTATTATTAAAAATAGTTTCATGAGATCGATGACGCCGACTGAAATAGGCATGGCCTTATTTCAGTCGATCGGTTGTCGGTCATCGATCTCATCCTAAAAATAATGAAATAGAAACTATTTTCAATAATAATAAATAACGCTGGAAATATTTTCACCTTACTATACCTCCAGCAACTAAATCAGAGCCCCGAGTCCGGTTAAATAAAGTACCTATCGGGACATCTCACCTGCTTACCCATAGCCTATAGGCTATGGGCACAGTAGATAAATAGTATATATTTATCTACTGTCCTATGGGCCTATACCTATAGGTAACCAGACAGAGCCAGTGACCAATATAGGCTGTTGAGGTCAACGGCCTATTTTTGTCCACAGCTGGACCCAGGCCTACCTATAAACTCATGTAAATTTTCAGTTTCCCATACTATTTCGAGGAGAAACGGATATAAAGCCAGAATTGAAAGATGATTTGAACACAACCATTGGATTTTTGGACCAGTTTTTGAGTAAAAGTCAGTGGGTAGCAGGTGATAATCCCACCATTGCTGATACATCCATTTACGCTTCTATTTCAAGCATTTTAGTAAGTTTCGATTGATTCCGTACATGAATTAGATAGTACTTAGTAGGAACCCCTTACCTGCGACGTGTACGAAACATAAACGTAGGTACTAACGTGATTTCTCTTTTTTCAGGCTGTAGGGTGGGATTTGTCCCCATTCCCAAATATCCAGAAATGGATAACAAACTGCTCAACTTTACCTGGCTCTGATGAAAATATTGAAGGGGCGAACGCATTTGGAGAAGCTGTCAAAAAGAGTCTTGAACAGTAAATGTATGTCAAACTAGGGCACAAAGAATAAGGTTTTAAGAAATCTATTGACATTTATATGCTGGAAAAACGGAGTATGCTGGCACACTGAATCTTATTATAATATATTTATGTAGTGTATTGTATTAAGTATATCAGTTATCTAGTACCCATAACACAAGCTCTGCTTAGCTTGGGGCTAGCTATTGCTGTGTGAATTGCCAGCATTATTTATTATTTACTTATTTATCTTTCTTTTTCTATCTTCAATCTATAAATACTTAAATTATTTGAAATAAAAAAAAACACTTTCGTTAGTAACAAAATACTTATAATTAAGTATAACATTTATATCTTAATGTTCGATGATTTTTAACTATAAATAAAACTTGAAAACAAACTGATGTTCATTCTTTACTCTTCGTTCTATCACCAATTCATGCTTGTATTGGTGTTTTCTCATTATTTCTATGACTTCTTCTGGAATGTTCTCTTTAATAAGTAGAAGATAAAAAATGCCATTTCTAGCTAACTTCTTTGGTATCATTTCCAATAGCCTATCTGTTATTTCTCGACCCTTCTGACCTCCGGCCCAACTGGCTGATATATTGCACCTCCCGCATTCTCCCGACTCTGTTACAACATATGGGGGATTGAAGATAATGACATCAAACAAATTATCTTTCGTCATTGTAACTAAATCCATGTTGATCGCATCCATTTGGACTTTATTGTAGCCAGCGGTTTGTTTCGTCATAACACAGGCTTTAAAATTGACATCTGTGCTCAAACAGATTGTATTTGGAAATGCCATACCTAAAGCAGTAATGACAATGCCACTTCCTGATCCAACCTCTAAGCATATTGTTGGTTTTTTAGCTTTTAGGTACTGTAGATCTTTTTCTAAGGCATCTATGAGTAGAAAGCTATCTTCTGATGGTTCGTAGACATAATCAAAGTCAGCCTTATTTATATGGTTCTGGTGTGGGGTTTCCATGTTGGTCGATGGTACTTTGTAAGATGCCACTAGTGCCTTGCTCTGGTTCTTGTGGGGGTGATGGTAAGACTGCCGTGCGAACACTCTTCTCCTTGCTTATCATACGTCGGATTTCATTCAGTCTATCCTGAAAAAAATATTTGTTTGATACAAAGTACCTAACCAGTTAGCCAGTATTATGGCTCATTTTGTATACAAAAAGCTGCATGGGTGCCTAACAAATCAAATCACACTAATATTGTTAATGTGAAAGTTTCAATGCTTAGACATTTAGATGTTTTAGGATGTTTATAACTTGTTCACGCTAAAACAATTGAATGGATTGGTCTGTTTTTTTACATGGAAGTAAGTCTAAGCCTGGAATAACACATAAGCTACTTCTTATTCCATAAATCAGTTCCCATGGGATATAAATTATCTTCAAACTGTGTTCAGAAGGCTGTGAAGAAAGGCAGAAACTAGTGTTATTAAGCTACTTGTAAAATTTGTTTTTTCTTACCTGTGATCCTTGCAGTACATTAAGGACAACAGTAACTTTGTGCTTGCAAGCTATCAGCTTCTTCACATAGGGATCTAAATCGGGATGGTTGTTCAGAGCCTCTCGGACTTTGGCCAACTCCTCATTTAACGCTTCTATTTGCTGTTTTAATTCCAACTGGGATATTCTGGAAATAATGAATGTGACATCATAAAAGTATATGAGTTTATTTATTTATTTATTTATTAAAAAGTACACCTATCCTTACAGGCGCACCTAATGCGATAGGGTACATAATTATTATCAATCTTAATCGGTAGAGTCACAGTCATGTCTTAAAATATTGGTCATTTTTAAAGTAACTAATTACAATTATAATAATAACATAAAATGATACAAATAAATTTGTTCCGAGGCGGGAATCGAACCCGCAAGCTCCAGCGTCGCAGGACAAAGTGAACGCCGCCAGCCGTTGATATTTACCACAGAAGGAGACACGCTCACACTCAGACACTCTTGTATGTTGGAAGGTAGGTAGGTATTATGAATATGTGAATATTAAGTGTTACTAGTTAACTTTTGTAGACCCTAGAATTAAGAATACATTTAATACTGTTATGAAAGTTATGTTCTAATTATTAAGTATGAATGTGGAGTTCAATGTTTACACATAGGGTTACCTTATTTATATAAGGAGTATCTATGCAATCAGCATACCTATTTAGGGAGTTCTTCATCCACACATGTACATCGACTGCTGACCCCAAATGATGTTTTGATATAATCTCCAGCTGATCAACGGTAGGATGAAGGTTGCAGGGAGAGCTGTTCAGAATACACAAAAACAGGAAGCCCAACCCTTGCTATAGTAGTCCCCTTAGTCGGCTCTTGCGACATCCACGGGCTGAGTTGGAGGGGTCGATTCTTACACCTCAACACGCGCCGCCACTGCCAAAGATAGGGACCAAGATCGAGGGTTAGGTTACCTCAAATTTGTGTCGAAAAATATGTTAATTACCTAGTAGCCCTCACGCGCTCGTCTATTTGGTCCACAGTGGGCTTCAATAGCCCCAATAAACCCTCTGCAAGAGTATCTCTCGTCGGGTTATCGCACAAATTGCCAGTGTTTTCGTCCGCTGATGTTGTTGTACTTTCTGTGTCGTCCATGGCGTGTTGCGAATTTCCTCATTTCATCATAATCTAGTGTAGGTAGTTAAATTCACTGTCGTTATTATAAACTTGGAAAAGATGGGATTTACGAGATAGGATACAAAAAGACTAGAAAGAAATAGGTACCTAATTTAATAAATAATAGATAGACAACGAAACACGCAACGCGCAAGAACCAAACGAATGAATGAAATGAACGAATTAGGAAGGTACGACTCGTACCGTACGTACCCATAGAGTAAAGCCGGCTTTTTGTTAAGATTTGCCCTAAATTGATAACTAGATTTCAGTAGGAAACATTTATTCTTTTCTAATACATCATATTTTATTTCTATTATTGACAGACAACTTGAGTCAGTCAGTCAGACAAGAGTAATCTACTTTTATTCTCTATGACATTAACACTCCCCCTGAAGCTGCATATTTCTTTACAAACAAAAACAAATACAAATAAAATAAAAACAATATAACTAGGTAGGTATATTAAATAACATAAATATCTTATAAACTGTAACAACAACATAAGATAAAATTCTAACTAATGATATCTAACCCGATACTATTCCTGTGTCGTACAAGCAGTTCTTTACCTAGTGCTTTTGTAAACAAGTCAGCTGGTTGATCGGAGGAAGCGATATATTCAATTGCTACATCTCCCCTTTGAATAGTATCTCTTATGAAATAATATTTTATATCAATATGCTTTACTCGTTTACATTCTCGATTCTTAGCAATATGAATGCAGCTCTGGTTGTCTTCAAAAATTAAAACTTTTGGACAACTTACATTTCGGTCACTAACTAAACCTCTAAACCATATCGCTTCTGATACGAGTGAACTCAGAGCGACATATTCTGCTTCCGCGGTAGACAGAGCAACAGTCTTTTGTTTACGAGAAGCCCATAAAACTATATTACCGAATAGAGTCATACAAAATCCCGAAACACTCTTTCTATCATTACAATCAGAAGCCCAATCTGAATCAGAATAACCTTTGACATTGAATTCTCCAACAAACTTATTTTTGTAATATAACCCTAGCTCCATGGTAAATTTTAAATATTTTAACACACGCTTTAAATGATTCCAATGGTTATCATTTGCACTATCTTGATAGCGGCTGAACAAATTTACTGAGTAGCTTAAATCTGGCCGCGTTCCCATCACAAGATACATCAGGCAACCTATCAACTCTCTATAGGGTTTCTTTGTAAATTTCTGTGGGTCCGTTTCCTTTTTTAGTTTTAGACCTTTTTCAACAGGTGTGGCTGCACCTTTACATTCTTCCATTTCAAATCTCTTAAGCAATTCTTTGATATAAGATTTCTGATGAATTTTGATTGTTTTGTTTTCAAAATCTCTTTCTATTTCTAATCCTAAATACCTTTTGATGGGTCCAATAGACACCATGTCAAATTTAGAACTTAATTTTGTTTTGAACGTTTCTATTACATACTTGTCCGCATGAATAATTAAAATATCATCTACATAAAGAAATACATACAGTTTGTCTTCACTTCTTAAGTAGAGGCAGGTATCATAAGCTGAGCATCTGAATCCATTTGCAATCATGAACTCATGAAATGCATTATTCCAGCACCTTGGACTTTGTTTCAGACCATATAACGATCTGTTAAGTTTACAAACACTTTTATCACTTTTCATGTGTTCTGGAAGATGCATATAAATTTCTTCATTAAGCGTACCATGCAAGAATGCCGTCTTCACATCCATTTGTTCAACTTGCATGTCTTCTCTGTTGGCAATTATTAGCAATGTTCTTAAAGTAGTCAACTTACCCACAGGTGCGTAAGTGTCTGACCATTCATTAGATTCATAACCTTTTGCCACCAATCTTGCCTTGTAAATGTTCTGATCCTTCTTTCTAAAAACCCAACGACTGTGAATAATTTTCTTATCTTTTGGTTTCTCGACTATTTTCCAAGTTGAATGTTTTTCTAGGGAATCTAATTCTGCCTGTACAGCTTTTATCCATTCTTCTTTTTCATTTGATTCTAAAGCTTCTTTCATCGTTTTTGGTACGTTTTCTGATATGTTAAAGGCTGTAAAATCACAATCATGAAAATCATCACATTCATAATCTTGTAAATGAACTGGTCTTCTTCTAGTTCTTTTATCAATACTTGATAAGTTTTCCACTCCTGGTTTATTAACTTCAGCGTTTTGTTCTGTGGTTGCATTTTCCTGATTTTCCAAGTTTTGTTCTGTTGTTATATTCTCCTGAATTTCTGAAGTCTGTTCTAAAAACTTTGGGTCAATATATAGTGTATTTTTATGGCATGGTTGTTCATTAACAATTACATCTCTAGATGATACAACCTTCTTGTTCTGACCATCCCATAATCTATAACCATTATTGCAGTAACCAATGAAATACAATAGTCTTGACTTTTCTGACATCTTACCTTCTCTTGTCTCTTTATTTATATACGCATAAGCTTCTGAACCAAATATCCTAAATCTGGCATAATCGGGTGTTCTTTCAAACCAAATTTCTGCTGGAATTTTCTTTTCTACAGTGGGTATTCTGTTGATTGCATATATCGATGCATAGACAGCTTCACCCCACATATTTTTCTCAAAACCCGAATCTACCAGTAAGGTTCTTGCCTTTTCTACTATAGTTCTATTCAACCTTTCTGCTTTTCCATTTTGTTGAGGTGAGTATGGAATTGTGTTTTCAATTTGGATTCCTTTCGTTTCGCAAAATATTTTCGTTTGTTTATTCACGTATTCTCCTCCATTGTCACATCTCAGTCTGGATATTCTTACACTAAATTTTGCTTCTACCATTTCTACATATTTCTTTAAGTACTCCAAAACTTCTGACTTATTTTCTAGAAGATACAAAACAGTAAAGTGGGTAAAATCATCCAAAAAAGTCAGTATATATTTTTTATTATCGTGGGTTACGGGATTTATTGGTCCACATAAGTCTGAATGAATGACTTCCAATACTCTTCTAGTGCGTGTATAATCCTTTTTGAAAGGTGTTCTGGAATGTCTTCCTTTTATACAAGGCTCGCACAGAATTTCTGACTGTGAAGCATCACAAAATATTAATTTTCTTTGTTTAAGTTCTTTTAGTTTATCTGCTGAAGCATGTCCAAGTCTTCTATGCCAAATTTCATCACTTTCTGGGATACAATAAGCCTTTTGTGCTGTATGATCTTCTATAACATTAAAAATTACCTCATACAAGTTGTTTTTGGGGCTTCCTTCTTTGATTACATATTTATCTCTGTAAATAATTACTTTATTATTTTCAAATATGACACCCAGTCCATAATTCTCAATTTTTCTGACTGATAATAAGTTATTTCTTAAGTCTGGTACGAATAACACATTGTTCAGATTGCAATTTTCAGTTTTTATTGTTCCAAGTTTAGTTGCATACAATGCTTCTGATTTCTTAGCTATATTAATCTTAATTGGATTCTGCAGAGTTATAAAATGGTGAAAATACGAATCATCGTTTATCAAATGATCTGATGCACCAGAATCAACATAAAAGTGAATCTTTTTACTTGATTCTTCTATGTAATCATTCATCATGAAACAGTTAATATTGTTGTGCATATTACCTTTATTTTGATTCTCAAATTCAGTTTCTCCTTCTATATTATAAGCCTTTCTGTAATTTTCTCGTGGTCGGTTGAATTTGCAGTCAATTTTTTTATGTCCTTTCTTTCCGCAGTTGTAGCATTCGAAATTGAACGTATTCGTACGTAATGTATGTTGTCTAATTTCCGGTAGTCTATTAGTTCTGAAAGCATTCAATTCTTGCCGTTCATTCTGATTATGAAATCCATTTTTTTTAATTTCTTCTTCTGTTAGTCTAGTTTTTACAAATCCTATTGTAAGTTCTTGACTAGACATTGTTTCTATTGCGGTCACAACATTATCATATGTTTTTGGCATAGATAGCAGCAAATAACATATAACTTCACTTGCTGAGGGCTCTGCGCCAGACCCTTTCAACTCTCGCACCAATTTATCAAATATAATGAAAAAATCTTCTATTTTCTGATCTTCTGTGTATTTTATGGTTAAAAGTCTTTTTCTTAGCAGTAGCTGCGATGCTATTCCAGTTCTTTGATAAGTGGAACTTAGTTTATTTATCATATTGTAAGCCGTTTCACATTCTTGGATCAGTTCTAAGTGAGTATCGGCAATACACTGAGTTATTATGTTTTTTGCTTTTACATTATTTTTCTTTTCTTTTTCTGAAAATTCTCCAACCTTTCCTTTTTTCTCGATGGTTTCCAACAAATCTTGTTCTTCTAAGATGAGTTTGATGCGGAACAGCCAGTTGGTGAATTCCATTCCGCAAAACGGGGTGACACCGTGTTTGTTAATTTTGCACTCCATTTCGCGTCTGGAACCTCTGGGCCCATAACCTGTTAAGATTTGCCCTAAATTGATAACTAGATTTCAGTAGGAAACATTTATTCTTTTCTAATACATCATATTTTATTTCTATTATTGACAGACAACTTGAGTCAGTCAGTCAGACAAGAGTAATCTACTTTTATTCTCTATGACAGAAACATGCAGGTTCTATTCAATCTTTATTTTTAACACTTTTGACTATGGGATATAATATAATTTATATTAAATCTTGAGATATAATATTTTATCGCTCACCATACATTTTGTATGGGACCGTTTACACTGTGCTATAATATATATTACATCCCAAACTATAAATATTTTTTCGACCGAGTGAGCGATATTTGAAGGTCATTTGAAGGTGTATATTTTACCTCACGTCCCCGGACACCGCGCCTCCCCCGCTTCGCCCTCCGTTTGAATGTTGGCGTTCGTGTGCAGACGTGTAAACTGATCATTGTGTGCTCCAAAATATATATCTGAAGCCGGCTTTTCACTATGGGATATATATTACATCCCGAGATATAATATTTTATCGCTCACCATACATTTTGTATGGCACCGTTTACACTGTGCTATAATATATATTACATCCCAAACTATAAATATTTTTTCGACCGAGTGAGCGATATTTGAAGGTCATTTGGAGGTGTATATTTTACCTCACGTCCCCGGACACCGCGCCTCCCCCGCTTCGCCCTCCGTTTGAATGTTGGCGTTCGTGTGCAGACGTGTAAACTGATCATTGTGTGCTCCAAAATATATATCTTACAGTGTGAATAGCAATCGCGGGATGTAATATATAGCTCAAGATGTAATTTATATTATATCCCATAGTCTAAAGCCGGCTTAACTTACATATTTGCCATTCACGAGCACACTCTTACCTGCGCAAACAAGTATGTGCAGGCATGCTCGCAGGTAAGACGACATCGATGTAGGATTAAATATTATTTATTTATTATAATTATACACAGATGGCGCGTTCAGTGCTATTTGCACGGAACGCTGTTTGTTGAAAACACTGCCACCGCACCCCCCACTCACCCGCGTAATGCTGCTCGTTCGAAAACATTTCCCAATTTTTGGGGTAATTTTGTTGAATAGATCATCATCATCATAGTATCTGCTTTTAAGTTTCCGGAGCCTGTACTTAAACATATTATTAGTTTAGGAAAGGTGTAATCTTTTTAAACCACATTTCGTACCATAAAATATGTTTCATCGAAATGCGTCGAACAAATCACACTGCCTTTCGATGGTTTCCAAAACTCAGGACGGGTTTTTTGAAAAATTTTCGTCCATTGTGCATTTCTCAATTCATCAGTTGGAAATCTAAAAGTCCACAGTATTTTGTAAAAACAAAAAAATACCGTTTATAGACTGGTCTAGCTAGACACGTTTTGAAAAACAAATACAAACGACTTATCTAATAACCATAACGTACATACCTACCGAGATACAAGTAGGTAGGAGTTAGGTATTTATTTATTAGTTAAGTACCTATGTTAAGGCGCACTAGCGTTTAGTTGTTGCGAACGCCGGAAGTAACCACGCCATCTGTATGCACCCTAAGGAAATTTATGACTACATGTCACTTTGTAGTTACCGATCTCTAGGTAGGTACTGATTTAACTACGACCCTTACACATATTTGAGACCCTAATGTAGGTTTTGCATGACGAGACCCTTAGGGTCTCGTCATGCAATGTTACCTACATTAGGTCTGACCCTTAAAACCCACATTGGCAGTTTCCTTCCGCGGTATGCGGGAGCCAGTAACATAAGTAGGTAAAGTACCTACTCTCGGTGGGAGTAGTACCTATTTCGGGTACATTTCGGTTGGAGAAAGAATCCTTTGGTTGTGGACTAACAGTCACAATGTATACCATTAACAAAAAAAAAAAATTAAATAATGCTGGACAATTCACACAGCATTATCTAGCCCCAAGCTAAGCAGAGCTTGTGTTATGGGTACTAGATAACTGATATACTTAATACAATACACTAGGTACATAGATAGATATTTTTTATTATAGATAGAAAACACCCAGACCAACGGAAATAATTTCTGCAGATCGTACACAAATTTGTTCCGAGGCGGGAATCGAACCCGCAAGCTCCAGCGTCGCAGGACAAAGTGAACGCCGCCAGCCGTTGATATTTACCACAGAAGGAGACACGCTCACACTCAGACACTCTTGTATGTTGGAAGGTAGGTAGGTATTATGAATACGTGAATATTAAGTGTTACTAGTTAACTTTTGTAGACCCTAGAATTAAGAATACATTTAATACTGTTATGAAAGTTATGTTCTAATTATTAAGTATGAATGTGGAGTTCAATGTTTACACATAGGGTTACCTTATTTATATAAGGAGTATCTATGCAATCAGCATACCTATTTAGGGAGTTCTTCATCCACACATGTACATCGACTGCTGACCCCAAATGATGTTTTGATATAATCTCCAGCTGATCAACGGTAGGATGAAGGTTGCAGGGAGAGCTGTTCAGAATACACAAAAACAGGAAGCCCAACCCTTGCTATAGTAGTCCCCTTAGTCGGCTCTTGCGACATCCACGGGCTGAGTTGGAGGGGTCGATTCTTACACCTCAACACGCGCCGCCACTGCCAAAGATAGGGACCAAGATCGAGGGTTAGGTTACCTCAAATTTGTGTCGAAAAATATGTTAATTACCTAGTAGCCCTCACGCGCTCGTCTATTTGGTCCACAGTGGGCTTCAATAGCCCCAATAAACCCTCTGCAAGAGTATCTCTCGTCGGGTTATCGCACAAATTGCCAGTGTTTTCGTCCGCTGATGTTGTTGTACTTTCTGTGTCGTCCATGGCGTGTTGCGAATTTCCTCATTTCATCATAATCTAGTGTAGGTAGTTAAATTCACTGTCGTTATTATAAACTTGGAAAAGATGGGATTTACGAGATAGGATACAAAAAGACTAGAAAGAAATAGGTACCTAATTTAATAAATAATAGATAGACAACGAAACACGCAACGCGCAAGAACCAAACGAATGAATGAAATGAACGAATTAGGAAGGTACGACTCGTACCGTACGTACCCATAGAGTAAAGCCGGCTTTTGACTATGGGATATAATATAATTTATATTAAATCTTGAGATATAATATTTTATCGCTCACCATACATTTTGTATGGGACCGTTTACACTGTGCTATAATATATATTACATCCCAAACTATAAATATTTTTTCGACCGAGTGAGCGATATTTGAAGGTCATTTGAAGGTGTATATTTTACCTCACGTCCCCGGACACCGCGCCTCCCCCGCTTCGCCCTCCGTTTGAATGTTGGCGTTCGTGTGCAGACGTGTAAACTGATCATTGTGTGCTCCAAAATATATATCTGAAGCCGGCTTTTCACTATGGGATATATATTACATCCCGAGATATAAATTTTATCGCTCACCATACATTTTGTATGGCACCGTTTACACTGTGCTATAATATATATTACATCCCAAACTATAAATATTTTTTCGACCGAGTGAGCGATATTTGAAGGTCATTTGGAGGTGTATATTTTACCTCACGTCCCCGGACACCGCGCCTCCCCCGCTTCGCCCTCCGTTTGAATGTTGGCGTTCGTGTGCAGACGTGTAAACTGATCATTGTGTGCTCCAAAATATATATATCCAAAATATATATCTTACAGTGTGAATAGCAATCGCGGGATGTAATATATAGCTCAAGATGTAATTTATATTATATCCCATAGTCTAAAGCCGGCTTAACTTACATATTTGCCATTCACGAGCACACTCTTACCTGCGCAAACAAGTATGTGCAGGCATGCTCGCAGGTAAGACGACATCGATGTAGGATTAAATATTATTTATTTATTATAATTATACACAGATGGCGCGTTCAGTGCTATTTGCACGGAACGCTGTTTGTTGAAAACACTGCCACTGCACCCCCCACTCACCCGCGTAATGCTGCTCGTTCGAAAACATTTCCCAATTTTTGGGGTAATTTTGTTGAATAGATCATCATCATCATAGTATCTGCTTTTAAGTTTCCGGAGCCTGTACTTAAACATATTATTAGTTTAGGAAAGGTGTAATCTTTTTAAACCACATTTCGTACCATAAAATATGTTTCATCAAAATGCGTCGAACAAATCACACTGCCTTTCGATGGTTTCCAAAACTCAGGACGGGTTTTTTGAAAAATTTTCGTCCATTGTGCATTTCTCAATTCATCAGTTGGAAATCTAAAAGTCCACAGTATTTTGTAAAAACAAAAAAATACCGTTTATAGACTGGTCTAGC
Organism: Eupithecia subumbrata; assembly: GCA_949316285.1. Taxonomy (NCBI): domain Eukaryota; kingdom Metazoa; phylum Arthropoda; class Insecta; order Lepidoptera; family Geometridae; genus Eupithecia; species Eupithecia subumbrata. The sequence continues at coordinate 12,819,201 of OX438630.1, read as the reverse complement.
TAGACACGTTTTGAAAAACAAATACAAACGACTTATCTAATAACCATAACGTACATACCTACCGAGATACAAGTAGGTAGGAGTTAGGTATTTATTTATTAGTTAAGTACCTATGTTAAGGCGCACTAGCGTTTAGTTGTTGCGAACGCCGGAAGTAACCACGCCATCTGTATGCACCCTAAGGAAATTTATGACTACATGTCACTTTGTAGTTACCGATCTCTAGGTAGGTACTGATTTAACTACGACCCTTACACATATTTGAGACCCTAATGTAGGTTTTGCATGACGAGACCCTTAGGGTCTCGTCATGCAATGTTACCTACATTAGGTCTGATCCTTAAAACCCACATTGGCAGTTTCCTTCCGCGGTATGCGGGAGCCAGTAACATAAGTAGGTAAAGTACCTACTCTCGGTGGGAGTAGTACCTATTTCGGGTACATTTCGGTTGGAGAAAGAATCCTTTGGTTGTGGACTAACAGTCACAATGTATACCATTAACAAAAAAAAAAAAAATTAAATAATGCTGGACAATTCACACAGCATTATCTAGCCCCAAGCTAAGCAGAGCTTGTGTTATGGGTACTAGATAACTGATATACTTAATACAATACACTAGGTACATAGATAGATATTTTTTATTATAGATAGAAAACACCCAGACCAACGGAAATAATTTCTGCAGATCGTACACAAATTTGTTCCGAGGCGGGAATCGAACCCGCAAGCTCCAGCGTCGCAGGACAAAGTGAACGCCGCCAGCCGTTGATATTTACCACAGAAGGAGACACGCTCACACTCAGACACTCTTGTATGTTGGAAGGTAGGTAGGTATTATGAATACGTGAATATTAAGTGAGCAATAACAATGGTAGATAGGTACACTAACCTACCTACCAGGTGAATACAGTCAGCCTTCGAATTATTTTGGAGACATTCTCAGGCATTTCAAAAGGGAATCGTAACATAGCCATGAAGATATTTAAATTCGAAACTTACACATGAATGTGACACCATCCGCTTTCTTTTAAAAAATTGCAAAAATTGCAAAATAACGTGCAAAAATTTTTGCACGTTGGAAATCCACACGACGGCATAGTAGCAGTATTTTTTTTTGTATTGACCGCAAATCAATCCCACATTTGTATTTTGTACACGTAGCTGTACCATAGACTTTTTAACCGCACCGGGGCGCGGCTGCGCGGGCGGCCGGGGCGGGGCGGCAGCAGTCCAGCTCGACCAGGGGGTCTGAAGTCTCGCTCAGTTTGCTTAGAGTAGAAAGAGATGCCCTCTATTTCAACGCAGAAAGACCGAATTACTACTAGGCTAGTAATGATTATATAAAAAGCTGCTTATTCATAAAAAATATTTTGTTTCCACAGAGCTATTTTCGATGTTATTGTACTTTCCTTCTGTAAGTATAGGTACAAATATCAGATACTTAATCATAATTATTCATAAGCATTAAAAAATAACTTAGGCATTACTTTAAAAATAAAAAAGTACCTACTAAGGAATATACTATAATAGGCAGATCAGCTACGGCGGTGGCCCCATCGACACTAGACTCATGGAACTCAACGAAAGTATGCTTTTTAAAGGGTCTTACCAATGTTAAAAATTGTACATGCCTGATATCCCTAATAGAAACCAGGGTATTTTTTGGAAGTGTTGGCCACAATCACAATCTGGACGTTGAATTTTTTTCCAATAATTATATGTGCGTTGGAAGCAAAATTAATTATTTGAACAAATAGATCTTTATATGTAACATATGCGTGTGAAAAGTGATCCCCGTGTGTTGCCTTATAAGCCTAGCTAAATATGTATGCGTGTGAATGACAAAATGGAGTAATAATAACAAACATTTTTGAGTTCAGCGCGTCACGTCGGACGCCTGTCCATAGACCAACTGATGCTAACTACGCTACATCATCAACTTGCAAGTTTCAACGTCGTCACTCTTGACGCGCGTAACTCAATCTGTGTTCATCTGTGTAAGACGGAGCCTAAGGCCGGGCTAATAGTTGTGTTTATTCTTTGATTTGCCATCAACCTAAGATCAAGCAGCCTACGTTCGTCATCAACGAAGAAGTCAAGTCAATTTGTCCTTACGAGGAAGTTGGTCATAGATTTTTTGAATTATAGGTTTGTGTCCTCGATTTTAACCTTATTTAAACCAAACGTGATTCCATAAAAATAAATAAACAAACTTATTAAGTCTCAAAACATGTTGTATGGCTATTATAACACTTTTATGACCCTCGAGTCCCACGACCCACCGCACATGTGCATCTTCAGCTGCGTTAGGCGCTGGTTGCACAGCCGAGGCTGGGCAGTGAATGCGTTAACAGATTTTCGAGTGGAAGACTCGTAAATTGCTTTGCAAAATTCAGACACAGATTCCCAGTCTTATGTGAAGTCGGTATTTTAAAAATAAAACAACTTTGTTTAGGAACATGCATGATAATAATAATAATTATAAATCGACAGAGTACAGTTTTAAGTACCTACAAGATTTGTAAATGCTCATAATATTATTCTAATACCAACCTAATGCTAATTTAACAAATGCAAACGTTCTATTACATACTGTGACTTTTACATAAAAATATTGAGCATTGTCTTAGACTAAGTACCTACTCTAGTAACATTATTGAGTCCATAATTAATTAATACTAATTGTTGCAATCTATAGGTATAGCCTACCTATAGACCTACCAGGTGAACTATTATTTACCTACCTATTTTGCATAAAACCTACTTACTCAAAAATAATAAATAATTGATCTTATGACAGACTTAAAACAAGATTTTTTATTTGTTGGACTATTATTGAGTCTCATCTCTCATATGAATTAAAAATACCTAGTTGTAGTAAGGTAGGTAGGTACCTAAAATTTTCATAGATTTCCTGAAACATTGTAGTAAAGTACATAGTCACAAAATCAGTTGCTCATTGAAGATTCACAATTTAAGCACATAAACAGTGCATTTTAAGCTTTTGTTGTGTCCAGGTGATAACAAGTCTAAAATACTATAATACCCGACACAGTAGGATCTTTAAAAGAAGATGACTCTCACGCTGTGCAGCATAAACAAACAGCGCACCCCCACCACCCCCGCGTCCCCGGCACTCACGTTGCGGGCTCAACGCGCACTCGTTCTTAGTGCTCGGAGAGATGCGGAACGCATGCGTTTAGAACAGCACTCACCCTGAAGATGTCATTCGTTAAGGGATGAAACATTGGTGTTCTTCCAACACAAATAAGGTTCGTAGTTAACCCGCTTACTGTGTAATCAAGTGTAATATAGGTTAATTCTTATAAAAAGTCCTTATCCCTTAACATACGAATTTGTTCTTTGACATGAGAGTCCATGTCAGAATAGTCTCGAAGTATCTCTTCTATCATCTCGACAAGCATCGTTGGCCACTGGAATTCTAAAACTTTGAGCCTCTGTGCAGCTCCGCAAGCAACCTCAATAGCGTGAGACAACTGACTGCGGCCTTTCACACGCCAACTCATGTCCTCCTAAAAATATAACTTATTTACCGTCCTCTTCCTATTATTATTAACTCGTGTTTGTGAGTGAAGATGTCTGTGACATGTTTGATACTTGAGATCTGCAGCCTGATTTACTGATTAACCAAGAGGCGCGTCTTTGCTAATACATGCAACGTTACCCCACGTCATTTACGCTAATATTAGCGTGTGAATAACGCGTAAGGGGTGTTAATTTTTTAAACAAATTCCCACTCATTCATAATTAACTCCCTTAACGCGTTAGTCACGCTATTATTAACACGCTGCGCTATGAGTGAATAACTCGTTAGGGCCGTTAATTATACGTGAATACGTGAGAAAAAGACCCAAAATTAAGGCCTCTAACGCGTAATTCACCATAATGCGAATAGCGTGCGTCCGTTGGCGATGCCCCTTGCATAAGGCTGCTGTATACAGCAGCCTGTCTATAGACAGGACATGTGATGTCTTCCAGGCTTGGATATGGTATTAGAATAGAAACTGTGTAAATTTAAATATTTCGTTACCTGAGATACTTGTCCTTTTTTGTATTGCAGTGCCTCTTTTGCTATGACATCTCGTAGGGCTGGATCCGCAGCTCTCAACCAAGATTTAGCACTGGTTGAACTGTTCCCATTTCTTCCCAACCTTGACAATAAAGGCAGCAATGGTGCATCGGGCAACGCACGAAGCACAATATCACTCAAGCCAGCGTACATTTGATTTGCTAAAATGATTTCTTCTTCTGTCACCTGCTTTGAAAATACTGATTTTAATGAATGAATATTATATCTATTGCAATTGTAATCAATAGAAAATATTATTTCTAAATGTTGTTGTTCGAACATATTCGAAAAATAAATAGGTATACATAATCGAATGAATCAAACTCACCGATTGGTCATTGATTTCCTTCAAGCCCCAATGAGATAGTCTGTAGATGGCATACTCTCTCCAAATCTTTACATGTATTGGGTTGCCTTCTGATATTATGGACAACGAAGTGATTCCTCGTAGTTCGGCTAAGGCGTGAAGCTGGCCGAGCCATTGCAGCCCAGTCGCCCGTACTGAGATTTGGGTAACGTTTGGAAATCTGCAAAAATATGTTAAATATGTTGAAAAAAGTATGGAATGTTGTCGTACTTGAAATAGCCATAACTAAACGAAGTTATTTTTATAAGACCTCCCAACTCTATAATAACAAAAAACAAGGTAAGACTAACTTTGCCTTTAATTCCGGGATCGACTGAGCCACAGCATTGAAGTGAACGTAATGAAAAGCAGCTTTCTTAACATGGCGAGCTCGTTCCCAGTCCCAATCTCGAGACAGTCGACGCACAGCACCAGCGCCCCACGCACTTACTACACCATCGCAAACTTCTACGAGATAATCCACACCTGCATATATAAAAAACTATAGAAATAGAACATTCGAGATATTATTGCGGAATTGAACATATAAAACAATTTGAGCTAAGGCTAACAGTAGGCTTACCGTACCTTGCTCTCTATCCTTAGAAGGTGGCATGGGCTTAGGTACAGGTTCTGAAACTTTAAAGCTAGCTAAGCTTTTGCCTGACTTTATTCTGGCTGTTGACGCACGATTGCATGACGCAGAAGACGCTCTTTCGCTTCTTCTCGTAACAGTCGCACTTCTTATATTCCTGGTGCTCAACCGACTGTTCAGAGATCCATCGCGTCTCAAAACTTTATTGTTTTGATCGCTGCCTGATGAAGAAACCGAGCCCATATTAGTATTGGTAGATATGTTACTCTCGTTTTCAATGTGGTCAGAATTTTTAGATTTGGCTCGCCTGCTCTCAGGATCGCATACTGACTTTGATCGAACTGAACCGAAGTTTTCTCTTCGTCTAAAAGCTGTGGGTACGCGTCGTACTGCCTTTTTAGTTCTTTCGTCATCGCTGTCACTAGAGGACGGCAAAGAACTGAACGAGGAATCGACAATAGGATCCACACTAGAAATACTTTCCCATCGTTTCAAAATTGGTTCTGTACTATCTGCAAGTTTTACGTTTTCTAACGAAGAAATTATTGGCAGTAGGATCGGTGGTAATCGAACTTCGCTGCTGGTGGAGGTCGAGTGAGACGCATCGGTATCTTGAGATGCACTTCGGTCGGAAAAATTTACACGGCGCTCGGGAGCTTTTCGAGCTGTAGCACTTCTTTGCAATTTCTTCATCTGGGACGGCTTAGTAACATTTTCTGTAGCTATCGCTATGGCTTCGATATTATTTGCTTTACAGTCTGAATCTTCAGTCTCAGGTTGCTGCAGAGTCATCACCACATCTGGTAGTGCTGCAATATCTATAGTCTGCGTACTTCCACTATGAGTGAGAGTTGTCGAAGATATTTCTAACGCGCAATCTTTCTCAGCTTCGTTTTTTGGTGGGCTGGTCGTGATAAAACATTTATTCTCTGATCTCAATAGTTCCCAATTAGTGCGTGCATTGTGAATTATTTGATCTCTCCTGGCTTCTTGTTGTGCGATCCCACCAAGAGCACAGTAAGCTGCACGAGCTGCTTCTTTATTACTTCGCCAAGCCATCGCTGCTTGACGAACCTACAAACATATAATCTCAGTTTTAAATTGCATCCTTAACAATTCTATAGCTTTGCTAAAGGTTGTTATTGAAAATTTATTTTTCTTACCTGGTCAGTTACATGCATATTTGTCAGTGTCAGCAAGTTCGGAAGATACGATACTAGGAAAGGAGTACAATCACCACCCAGAGCCACAGGATTACCGTCAAGAGAGATGTCAATAAGTGATTCGGCTTCTGCCAGAGACGATACATCTTCTACACTGTAAACATAAACAGCTTCTATAAGGCATTATTTCTTATATTATAGTGTACTTACTTATTTCGGTACCATAAAACCACTGTTTTTTTCACCTTTGAAGTTCGTTATTTCCAAGATACAACTTTTGTAATTTCGGAGTATGTTGAAATCCCATCAATTTCGTCATTCGATTTCGTTTCAAATTTAGCTCCCTTAATGACACTAACCCTTGTAAATCTAATGGTCCTATAAATTTTATCTGATTACCAGCTAAATTAAGCACTTTTAGCTCATTTAAATTAGACAAGCAAGATACTTTTCCTATTCTATTTCCGTGTAAATCCAAAACTTCTAATTTCGAAAGATTTGAGAGGCCTTCAATTCTTCTTATTCTGAAATCAGTCATGAAATATTACATTAATGTTTCCGTCGAAATATATCAACAAACTATTTGTAGTCTTTTTTACCTGTTTTTACCCATCAGAAGAACTCTCAAACTAAACAGTCTCTCCAGCGAAGTAATTTTGTCAATTTGGTTATCATAGACATCCAGAAATACGAGCTTCCCCAAATCAAGGGTGCATAGCCCAGATAAGCTATTAATCAAATTATGCTGCAGTGATAAAAGCCTCAATCCTGGCTCTCCTACAATGTGCGGTATAGATGATAAACCCCTCCTGTATTGTTTAAAGAAAATATAATTAAGAACGATATACGCAATAGGTCGTAACGTCTTTGCGCACAATAATTTGAAATCTTTGGATAGTTATAACAATAAATCTTTTAAATTCATCATGGATACACTAAAGTTATTTACAACGGGATATTTCTGTAATTTAAAGTGACTATTTTATTAATATGTACCTACCAATTTAATGTAATCTATGGACCTATGTATGAAGTCTGAAATAAATGTTTATTATTATTATTATTATTTACCGTGGTTTGAGTTTTGAGCTTTCTAATACTCAGCTCTGAACTCAAATCATGGTAAATATCCCGTTGTAAATGACTTCAATTAAAACGATACCTGTCTAAGCTTATTCTGTCTGGCAGACGATCTTTCTCTTGCGGTGTCCGCGCCAGTTGAACTTTGCCTTCTCCAACCGCTTGTAAATTGACAGTATATTCTTTTGCATCCTCTTTGTAATCATTTCTACGGAGTTTTTTTTTATTTAATTTTCTTTGCCAGGAATAATTTTGCGTATCGAGATATTAGGCAGGTACCTGGTAGATTACTACCTACTAAGTAAAATGTCCTGTCCACCATTATTTATTTAGGTAGGTAGGTACCTACTCAAGTTATAAAAATAATTAGTTTTGGTTTCGAACATAATATTGCTTGACAAAATGTATAGGTAGAGCTCGAATATTTACTTATTAATTAGATTTAGCGATAATACAAACCCGGCATAAATGGAGTGAGAACGAGCGAGGGCAGCTCTTGCATCAGCGATTGCTGGTCTGATTTGTAAAAACGTCCGGCCGTCGCCACTGGCCCCTGGATCTGGTTTAGGTCCATCAGCTCTTGGGCCACCAGCGTCCAGCGATTGGGCAGAGCGACCGCGCGCACGGAACGATGACTTTCGCATTTGCGAAAACTATAAACACAGATGATAAAAATTAATGAAGTTAAGAAGGAAGTAACATGATTTTTTAAATAATTAATGTAGTTAAGGTACTACACTAATCATTAAGCAGAAACCTCTTGTAGAAAACGGCTTACCTAACGTAACTAAGGTAGTAAAATTACTTGGGTCGGGACTTACGTTTCCACGATTATTTGATACAGGCATTGATATAAAATCGATATAAACCAATATGAACTTTAAAAAACGTTAGTATTGATTGGCCCCAATTCATTATATTGTATTTGCATCAGTAAAATAAATTCGTATAAAAGGCAGTTTTGGTCCACAATTAAATTATTCTTTTATAACGGTTGCCTAGAAACGAAAATAAACCTTACCTTTCATTATTTTATTACTGAGCGCATCTTAGTTGTTGTGTTGGTAGTAGCTAGACGTGTGTAACTCTTTAGTGAAACGACTCAGTGATCCGGATCATTAAGCCGGCTTTTGACTATGGGATATAATATAAATTACATCTTGTGCTATATATTACATCCCGCGGTTGCTGTTTACACTGTGAGATATATATTTTGGAGCACACAATGATCAGTTTACACGTCTGCACACGAACGCCAACATTCAAACGGAGGGCGAAGCGGGGGAGGCGCGGTGTCCGGGGACGTGAGGTAAAATATACACCTTCAAATGACCTTCAAATATCGCTCACTCGGTCGAAAAAATATTTATAGTTTGGGATGTAATATATATTATAGCACAGTGTAAACGGTGCCATACAAAATGTATGGTGAGCGATAAAATATTATATCTCGGGATGTAATATATATCCCATAGTGAAAAGCCGGCTTTAGAGTGAGCCAAAAGATTGGAACAGTTTTGAAGAAACTTATGGATCATTTGGAACTCGATCACTCGGGCGGTGGTCGTCGCGCGTCGGTAGTAGTAGTAATATCTCTTTGGTCGGGCGGTCGGGGGCGGCCGCCGCTGTCGCGTCACTCACCGAATCACTCGCCGAGCGCGAGCGAGACAAAGTATATTTGTAACGTGAAAGAAAGAGATAAAAAGAGCTTTTTCCGAGATGCACATCTTCGTTTGCAAGGTTGAGGTTGGAATGGAAGAGACGCCAGTGCAAGCAAAACAAGCAAACATTATTGTTTTGTTTGTGTTTTGAATGTTTTGATTGAACGGTCAGTTCAGTTTCGTTAAATTTATATTTTTCTAAACGAACGAATAATTATTTAGTAACTAATGTGTAGATATATTGTGTAAATGTTGTAAATAGTGATAGAATAAACTAGCCTAGGGCTAAATATAGTGAGTGTACATCAAACAGTGTTCTAAAATGCCTCCTATAAGGAAAAGAAGTCCAATATGGAACCATTTTACTGAAAGTGACAACAAAAAAGCGAAATGTGACTATTGTGCACAAACTTTAGCAATACCAAATAAATCTATTGGTAATTTAAGTAGGCACATGAGGTTGAAACATCCTACCATTCAAATACAGCTAGAGAGACAAACTGTGCCTACTCCTCCGATCGTACCAACATTGCCATCTAACGTGGATACAACCATCCAGATCGACATCACAGAAGCATCCAATAGGATACCACCGAATTCAGGACTCCAATCTAACAGTAAACAATCTAGCATGGCAGAATATACCAGTAGGCCAGTGCCGTTAAAAAAAAGCACACAAATAGACAGACAGATTTTAAAATTAATAGTGAAAAGCTTTCATCCATTTTCACTCGTCGAACAGAAGGAATTTAAAGAATTACTCGCTATGATGAACCCAGGATATAAACTTCCCACCAGAAAAACTTTGTCGAATAGCATATTACCAAAAATCTACCAGGAATGCTATGAAAAAATTCAAATTGATATAAATTCTGCTAGAGCAGTTTGCCTAACAACTGATACATGGACATCCATAAATAACGTGAGTTTTATGTCAATTACTGCTCACTACTTGGACACTAATGGGAACATGAAAACCTACCTATTAGGCTGTTTTCCATTTTCTGACCGGCACACATCAGAAAACCTACGCAATTGTCTAAAACAAAAAATAGAGGAATGGAAAATACAAAACAAAGTGGTTGCAATAGTCAGCGATAACGCACGCAATATTGTCAATGCTATTAGTGATGGAGGCTGGAGGCAAATTGGGTGTTTCGCTCATTCAATAAATTTGACTGTACAGGCTAGCCTTAAAGATCTGCAACCAGTTTTAGTAAAAGTTAAAGCAATTGTAGAGTTTTTTAAAAGAAGCTCATCAGGATTAGCTAAACTTAAGGAAATACAACAGCAAATGGGCCTTCCTGATTTGAAGCTAAAGCAAGATGTAATTACCCGCTGGAATTCAACTTATGATATGCTGTCCCGTTTTTTGACCGTTAAAGAAGCCATAGTTTCTACTATGGCTATACTGGGCACTGAACATGAAACCTTGACTGCTCATGACTGGGTAATCGTGGAAAAGGCCATAAAAGTGTTGGAGATTTTTTACAATATTACAATGGAAATCTGTACTGAAAAATATGTGTCCCTATCGAAGGTTCCAATTCTATGCAAAATTATGATTCGTCATGTAAACAAGCAAATAGAAGCAGAAAGTCCATCTTCAGTGGAAAATTCAGAAATAATGTCACTTCTCATTATTCTAAAACAACAGTTAACTGACAGATTCCAAAACATTGAATGGAACAGTTTGTATGCAGAAGCAACCATACTGGACCCTCGCTTTAAAAAGTTAGGGTTCAAAGATATGGCACCTTACGAACATGCTGTTTCTACCTTGAAGAGAAGGTTAGGATCTCTAAGACCTCCAGATGCGCAATCTATAATCGCCCCTGCCACACCAATGATGTCAGCAGCGGAAACCCTAGCGTCAAAGTCATCACTATGGGAAGATTTCGATGCAGAACTAATTGCGAGACCACAAAATCAAACAGCTGCTGGCATCAAAGAGCTTGACAAATATTTAGAGGATGAAATGTTGCCAAGAAAAGAAGATCCTTTAAAATGGTGGGAAAAAAGAAAACTTATATACCCTTTGTTGCACACGTATATGTCAAAGAGGCTGTGCATCATGGCAACGTCAGTACCGTGTGAACGGATATTTTCGAAAGCCGGCTTAACTCTCAACAGCCGGCGATCAGCTCTAAAGGATGATAAGCTGTCCAAACTACTGTTTTTAAATAGTAATATGGATGAGTAATTCATAGTTATTGTAAATAATTATTTAGAAATTGTGTACATAGAAATTGTACCTACTTAAAAGATGTACATAGAAATTGTACATAAAAGATGTACATAGAATTTGTACATAATAATTAATAACTTATTTAATAAACAAACAATCATTGTAAATAAAATCGATTTTTAAATACGCCAGCTAATTGAACCTACATTATTATACAAAAGTTAGATTCAGCTGTCAGTCCTAAGCCTGCTAAAGTATGAAGGGAAATCGATTTTCTAAGCATGGATCAGTTGAGCTACCTGTAGATTGTTTGCAACAGTCGGCAGTTAGCTCAATTGCTTCAATTATAAATACTATAAAATTCTAATTTATTTCTATTATTTGATTGTAATTTTCTTTTTCACTAAATGAGGTACCTACCTACTTGTATAACAATATTTCTTAATTTTTATTACGTTTCAGAAAGTAGTACCTACAAACAGTAAAAGATTTCATTATTGTTGTTTGAGTCATTAGACATAGGTACATAAATCGTTAGTGTTACTGGATCATCATATCAGAGAGAGAACTCTCTGATATGATGTTCCAAATGAAACATATCACTGATCCGGAACTTGACACTGATCCAGATACAATTGTTCCAATCTGGCTAAAGATACATTTTTGCCAGGCCTAGTAGTAGCGCACAAATGTCAAAAGGGGAAACAGCTGAAAAATGAGGTCGTTACCCTGAGTGAATGAAAACATTTTCTGAACGAACCAGCTGGGCTGTGTCAAAAAAATAAAAACAAAACACAAAGCAAGTTGAGCGATAGGCAAAGAGAATGCATTAATTACTATGGCGCTTTGGTTGACTGGTGAAGCGTTTATATTGTTGCATTTTCTGCATACATAGTACATAATATACAAAATAACCGATCTCTGGTTTACAGTCGATGCTAAAAAGATTCAAACTAAGCTCGGTACGGACCATCGGTAAACTATTTTCTGCAGTGACCCCATTTGGCTACAAAATGGTGCGATTTTTTCCTAATCCGTATGAAGATTACAAACCAGGAGCCTTGGTCGCGATCGATAAAAATGAGATGACCAACAGTATTAACGATCATATCGCTAACATAACAAAAAGACTGCAGCCATCGCGAAAAAATGTGGACGGAGGGCTCTACGTTGGGATAACCGGCGCCGCATATATGTTTTACTATTTATCCAAGAACCCAATGCTATCAGACAACAAGCCCTCGTATTTGGATAAGGCTATGGAATATGTGAAGCCGGCGCTGGAGACTCCGATCGGCGACAAGACTTCATTCCTCCTCGGAGACGTCGGCACCTACGCCATTGCTGCCGTGATTGCCAAAGAGGTAGGTGATGAAAAATATACAGAATACATAAAGATGTTCAAGTCTGTCTACAGCCAGTATCTAAATCCGAAATTTCTCAAGAGTGGTGGTGACGAATTTTTTGTCGGTCGCACTGGGTATCTAGCAGGTGCACTGTGGTTGAACCGCGAGCTCAAAACCAGCGTGCTATCCCAGCAAGAGCTGTACAAGCTCTGTGATTTCATTGTGGAGTCTGGAAGGAGCTATGCTAAGAACCAGAACCGGCCCTGCCCTCTGATGTACCACTACTACAACACCGAGTACCTGGGAGCAGCACATGGCATCAGCCTAATCCTGCAGATGCTTCTGTCTGTGCCTGGCTATATAGATAACAACAAACTAGCTGAGCACAACATAAGAACAACAATTGATTATCTTCTCTCCCTGCAAACAGAGGATGGAAACTGGCCATGTTGCATGGAGGAGATATCTCTGAGCGATCACAAACTGGTGCATTGGTGTCATGGTGCACCAGGCACAATCTATCTCATGGCCAAAGCTTATCTAGTGTACAAAGACCAGAAGTATTTAGATGCCTGTATTAAAGCTGGGGAAGTTGTGTGGACCAAAGGACTTCTATGTAAAGGTCCTGGGATCTGTCATGGTGTGGCAGGAAATGGCTATGTCTTCTTGCTTTTGCACAGACTGACTGGGGAAGAAAAGTATCTATATAGAGCTAAATCATTCGCTGATTTCATGAACACAGATGAGTTTCTTAGAGATGCTCGTCTACCTGACAACCCTCAGAGCTTGTATGAAGGAACTGCTGGCACTGTATGCTTTCTTGCTGATCTCCTGGTGCCAGATACTGCAGAGTTTCCCTTTCAAGATGTGTTCAGTAGTGCATTTTAATATTTATTGAATTTATATTACATTATTTATATTAAAGGAGCCCTAACCTCCAATGATGTCAGCCATGACTTATAACCATCTAAATGTGAAACCATGTGAATGTAGTTTTAGTCAATGTTGTAGTATTAAATTTATAGATTAATAATGGGTACTAACCCTGCTTATATTAAACAATGCAATTCGGACATGATATTTTTTATTGCCTGCTAGAACTCTTTTAAAATTAAAATTCACCATTAATCCTAAGCAATTTTAGAATTCCCTGAATACACTGCTGAGTTGACAGTAATGGGCAGCTGTCAACATCAAGCAGCGCAATTTGTATGCCAGTCTTCGACCAATAATTTATGTATCTGCCTAACTTGATGGGTGGTGGTGGGTAACAACTGTTAGACCATTCTTTGCAACAAGATGTTTCTTGCGTGGTTATTGTTGGGACTGCTTACGGTGGCGAACTCTACAATCATCAGTGATATTTTAAAATCTAAAAATATACATCATTGTGTTTCTTTCAATCAAGACAAAGTGGCAGAGATTCATACATATAAAATTCTGCTTAAATCTCAAATTCGATTCTCCAGTAGAAAATTAGAAAACTCTTCAATAACTATTCCCCACTTCATTCACAAAATTGGTATCGTTTTAAATACCATCGGCGACTGGGAAAACGTTTTTGATTCTTTGGTGGACTTTAAAAAAGCATTTAAATACCCTTTCACCTGGATAGCAGTCACAAATGATCTTGAAAATACTGTCAAAGTTTTCTCTCGATATCGAATAGATGTCGATTCAGACATAACAATAATTTACAAGAAAAATGGAGTTGTAAATTTGTACGAAATATACAATACAGGTTTTGCTGTAAAAGGCGAAGTCATCGTAAGAGAAATAGGATATTGGGACAGGACCTTGCATATTCATAAGAAGAATAGATTCGATTTGCGTGGCCTGATGCTGAGATGTATAGTTCTCATTACTAAGAATCAGAAAGTGGGACACAGAAGGTTTGAAGAGTATTTGGAGCAAACGAAACCGAGCCTGACTTTCGTGGATACAACGCACAAGCTCAAATATTACGAAGTCTTGAAGTACTATCAGGACATGTTTAATGTCACGTGAGTTTTCATTTTGTTCTCTACGTACGTTATGATTTAGAAGCGATGAACGTTCAATGTCGGTGGTGTTGGACCTCATGGAACATAACTATTATCCACGACCGGGCGAGTGTAAGAGATCGACCTATATAACACCACCATAGCAGTTCTAGTAGAGCAAGAAATGACTACCGTATGGAGCCACGTCAGCAGAGGTGCTCTACTGACGTGGCTCCATCATCATCATCAACAACCTAAATTAGTCCACAGCTGGACATAGGCCTCCCCTAATGAGCGCCATAGCGCCCTGTCTTCAGCTTGCCGCATCCAGCATCTGCCTGCAGTCTTTCGCAGATCGTCATCCCACCTGGCCGGAGGGCGTCCTACACTACGTTTGACGTGGCTCCATACGGTAATAATTTCTTTCGGAAACCTAGTCCTAAACAAAACTTATTCCTCAATTATGGAATTTATGGACGATACATTAAGAGTAATATAAACTTAACTTATGTCAACTACATTAACTTTAGTTGTGATAGTGATTCGCTTAGCTACCTCTCAAGATATATGCGCTATAACCGGGCTCCTCATACCTAAAGTCATTTACAACGGGTTATTTACCATGATTCCGTGATCATGGGGCATGAAACTGCCGAAATATTGGAAAGCTTAAAACTCAAATCATGGTAAATATCCCGTTGTAACTGACTTTAGTGTTAATAACCATGATATACTAATACCTAGTCGACAGGTAATTTTTTTTTCAAGACCTCTCACATTGTTTGTAATGTATCAGGATTACAAAATAAATACTTGAAATATTTAAAACTTTAACATTTAGGTAACTATCTATTTATGATAGCAAATCACAAAAGTTTAAATAATCAACTTAACTACCTATTTCATTTTCAGCTATACATTTTCAAGAACTAATTCGTGGGGTTATCCAACGAATACCGGCTTTGATGGCCTAGTGGGTGCGTTGTACAGGTTCGAAGCGGACATCGGAGGTTCGCCTGTCTTCCTGCGCAATGACAGGTGGCCTGCCGTCGATTATGTTGCGCAATGCTGGCTGACGAGGTAAGGTATAGGTTCCTACTTTGGACATTCATTTAAATTCATTACTTTCCCACTAGCTGAGTTAAGTAACATTTTTAGCCGACTTCGAATAGGAGGAGATTCTAAATTCGGCTGTAATTATGTATGTTTTTCTATGTTTATTCGACGTTTTCTCCGTCCTGGTCCTTCCCTACGGTCATCCAAGAACAGCATGAGCAAGCGTCACTGGCACTCAACGTGTTAAAGATGCTTATAAAACATTCAGAGTTTTGAAATGATGAGAATAAAAACCCTTGATCATGACTATTAGCACCACCTTAACAAAACTTATAATGTATCTGTTATAGAACTCAACGGTAATTTATTTAAACAAAAATTAAATAAGTGGTTGCTTGACAAATGTTTCTATAGTGTAAATGAATATATTAATTTTAAATATAATAATTTATTATGTTTTGATTATAATTGTAATTAATTTTCTTTTTCAATTTCTTTTAATTCTTATTTATATTCGACTAGCTGCTGCCCGCGGCTTCGCCTGCGTAGTTCCCGTTCCCGTGGTAATTCCGGGATAAAACATAGCCTATGTCCGTCTCCTGGTTCTAAGCTGCCTCCCCACCAATTTTCAGCCAAATCGGTTCAGCCGTTCTTGAGTTATAAATAGTGTAACTAACACGACTTTCTTTTATATATATAGATTGTATCCTTGATTATTTGCAATATTGATGATTATAACGATTTGAATCACTGTGATTTAATATTTGCACACATGCTTGCGGGTTGAATACATTCAACATCACTCTAGTCATAAGATCTGACATGATGTACCTGTAATAATGTATTCTGCAAATAAATGATTTGATTTGATTTGATAAGTCAAGTTTTGAATCAAAAATTTTCGAATTTCTTGTAGGACTTGAATCCGCAACACCCACCGTTTCTTAGAAATTACCCTGAGTAAGAGGGCTTAGGCACTATTATAATAAAAACCTTAAGTTTTGAATCATATGTTTCTTTCGCAGGCCTAAATTCGTTTTCCGCCACCCAAAGCACTCAGGTGGAGTCTACACGATCTTCACGCGCCCTCTGTCGAACCAAGTGTGGTACTGCATCATCGCCTTCTTGGTGCTTTCCACTGTGATTCTGAGGCAGATGATGCGTCTGAAGAGCATCAGGGTTGCTGGTGATGAGATGGAGGACTCTGTTAGCTTTGCGTTCATGTTTACTTGGGGAGCGCTGTGCCAGCAAGGTTTTCTATTCAAGTTATTTTGTCCCTTTGTATCTCTGCTTAAAAGGGCACATTGCGCGCCATTTTGTGAAAAGGAGAGGCTAGGATTTCGTGTTCATAGGAGCGAGACAGAGCATACGTTTTTGGTAAGGCGTAAGCGCAAAAACATAATTATTGTTTATTTACAAGCTATGCAACTACACTTGCGAGCTTTAAAATGGAATCGCTTTCATCGCGAGTCGATCAAAACAGTTTTTTTACAATTTATGTACAATTAATGAACTATAGATTGTGGTATATCATTTGAAAGGTAATTTTGTTACCTTTCAAGTGATATCAAGAAGATTTAAAATTAATTAAATTGGCTACCTAAATTTTGGGAATTATTGCAATAGGTCGAAGTTGCATCTATCGGCTTCTATCGGCGCCGGATTTGGATGAATTGGATTTCTCCCTCGTATCCGCTGTTTTAGCTCGTCCCACATATGCCAGATTGGGTTCAAGTCAGGAATAAGGGCTGGCCAGTCTAGTGTGGGAATGCCGACATGGAAGACGTCTGTCGGTACTGTCTAGTCACTGCTGCGGTGTGGCAGCGGACATTATCGTCCATTAAATCAAAGTTTATCGTCGCCAATAAATCCTGCGTAAGGGAAAACATAACTTAACTCATAGTTCACTGCAAAGACATCGTAAAAATTAGTCTTGAATAACCCTTGAAGCGATTCCAGTTTAAAGCTTAGAGGAACCAAATAATTAGAAAAAACCTACGAATCAAAACATAAGTCATTTAAATAGACTGCAGGGTTTCCGAGATCTCGACCAAATTATGTGCGAAGTGCACTTATGTTTTTTTTCTCATTCGTCTTTCACTTTCAAGGAACGAAAAAAAATGTTAAATTTTATGTAATTCCAGGTTTTTATCACGGGGATCCTGTGAGTACTACTGAGATCTAAGCCTAGTTTGACCACCAAACCCGCTATGTTCGCCCCCTTAAGTTCAATTTTGGTCGACATTAATCGTTATGGGTCTGCCTCCAAGGGCGAGTCTCGTGGCAATTATCGCCACTATAATACTGCTTTGTTGATAATATATAAAGATACCTACAATCACTCGTCTAAGAGGCTTCTTCCTC
The DNA here is from genome assembly GCA_949316285.1 of Eupithecia subumbrata. Taxonomy (NCBI): domain Eukaryota; kingdom Metazoa; phylum Arthropoda; class Insecta; order Lepidoptera; family Geometridae; genus Eupithecia; species Eupithecia subumbrata. The sequence goes on along the minus strand of OX438630.1, from coordinate 12,801,329 downwards.
CCACTAAAGTATTAAGGCTGAACGAGTCGCTCATCTTTCCATACAAACGTGGAACTACAACGCTGTTTCATGTTGACCATCCAAAACTAAGGATAATATCAATTTATCTCGTCATTATGTATGTCTGTATGCACCCGAAACCGTAAAAAAACTCTAAAATAAAGGCCGTACAGACAAAGTTTAGTTACCGATTCAAAAGTTGAAATAAATTTATTTTGAAATGATACTCTCAATAGTTAGTTCTTTATTAACCCTTGTGCTAAAAGTCTTTTCGCATTTCTTTACGCGGCCGTTTTACGAATAAATTTATTTGCCTTTCATCAAGCGTGCGAGAATGTCTATTAAGCCAGATGAGATACATTTAGGCCGCGCCCACTGATGAGTTGGACCGGACGACTCGTGCAGCCTTAAGGACTAAAGACACCAATGTCGGTGTAAAAATAACAATGGTGGGTTAGACATCAGGCTTCCCACCTGTGTGTATTGTTGCGGTATTGAATAAGTGAGCGCAGAGCTTTCCAGCCTTTGATACTGCGCTGGTAAAGCATTTTGAATCTTATTTCTACTTTAGGCTCCACACAAAAAGACAGCCTTCTTCTCTTTACTTCTACTTATTTCAATCTTTTTGCAGGTTCAATGATCAACCGTAACTCCACAGCAATAAAGGTGGTAATTTTATTCACATTCTTATTCACCTTGACTTTGTACCAGTACTACAATGCTCTGGTAGTTTCGACTCTTTTACAAGAACAGCCGAAGAATATCAGGCATATGAGAGATCTGCTGGACAGCAGTTTGAAGATGGGTATTGAAGATGTGCTGTATACTAAAGACTTCTTCAAGGTAGGGTCCGTGTCTGTTATCTGCATACATACCTACTTAAAGAAACATACGAACAACGTTACCCGAAATATTCAAGTTTTAACAAAAGGGATGTTCTTTTATTTTTAAAATAAGTAAAACTGCATTCACAGAACTTTAAAAACTACTGGCCTTGTCAATTATTGAACCCACTAAAATTAAAAATAACACCCTGTATTTTTGTCACCGATCGGTAGTCAATTATAAGAATCAAATCTGTCAAATAAACATTCCATATTAAAATGAAGAACACCATGAAATCCGCCAAAAACTTAGACTAGACGGAGCACATAGAAAAATATTTTTTATTAAGCATGAAATACCCAGAACGTCCGGAACAAATATTTGCAGATCGTACAAACATTTCAGGAATCGAAACCGCAACCTCCTGCGACGCAAGCGGACCTTCGCCCGCCACGCCACATCAGTCATCCAAGATCGCCCAAGAAATGAAGCGTCTTTTGCTTTGCCCAGGCCAGACTCCAAAATTAATTATCTCAAAAGCTATTAATGTCGTCAAATTTTACCCGCATTTTCAGCGCACCACCGACCCCCTAGCCCTAGAAATGTACCACAAAAAGATAGTAACAGACAAAGAATACAACTACTACCCAGCGGAATACGGCATGTCCCTGGTGAAACGGGGAGGCTACGCCTTCCACGTGGAAACCACTGTAGCGTACCGAATCATGCAGAACTCGTTCAGTAACGACGAGCTGTGTGAATCTAGTGAGGTACAGATGTATTTGCCGAGGCTGACAGCTGTTGTGCTGCCGAAAGGGTCGCCTTATAGGGAGCAAATAGCCTATGCGTAAGTATCTATTATAGGTTGGCTAAATTTATGAGATAATAATTATGCTGTTTTTTGTTCTCTTATATTTAGCCCATGACTCCTTTTACCTACGATTTTTCTCTACCTCTCAGGGTTTCGGATTTGGCCATTCAGTATCAGGGGTCTTAGTTAGGTGAGTTTAAGTTATGATCACAGTATGTAGGTACACCCATGTACACCCATTTAGGGTGTTGCAATGGAAAACTGGCAGGTACCTATAGTAGTGCCTTTCTACTAAAGATGAACTATTTAGTACCTATACCTACTAATTTACAATTTAATTTGATTTACTAAAAGAATAGTTGAAGAAGTCGTCAAGTTCGTAAAAAAAAATTCAGTTTGCTTTCGAACATGTCATTTTTTTCAAGACAATGTTATCTGGGATTGTATCATACATTTTTACCGCTATCGAGTTCGGGGAGGATTTTTAATTTTGATTGCGGCTTCACCAGGTTGTTTTTATATCTAGTTTGGTATTGGCGGGGCTGGTCATTTATTTCTTGGAAAAAAATTGGGCAATTCCTTACCCATCCCTTCCCATCAATAGTATAAAGCTGCGTACAGTTATTTCGAAACCTATCCCCAGAATACAAGCTTGTATTTTTTTTTAACCCATCATGATGCGAAGCTCTCTTAAAAACCTTAAAACTCTTTTCCAGGATTCGCCTAATGACAGAACGAGGTCTGCTAAACCGCCTAGAAAACCTCTGGGACGCGTCTCGCCCCGTCTGCGTTCGCGATCCTGGCTCAAATCTGATCTCAGTTTCACTATACGAGTTCCAGACAGCGCTTATAGCATTAGCTGTTGGCTACATAGTCTCTCTGCTATTGCTGGGCATGGAAATACTGGAGCATGCTGTCAAGAAGTCCAACTTGTGCTATAAATTTTGGAGGAAGGTGTATGAATTAAGAAATTAGAAGAAACGTTGGCTGAGCTAGGGTTTTCTTTGTGGGCTTTTGATTCAGCACTCCCAACACAGAGTGAATATTGCCCAACCAAAAATAAATTGATATCAAACGTGGTATTTGTACGAGTAGTCTAGCTACTATACTTATATATAGTGTACCTAATCCTACCATAAATCGATTTGTGTAGCTATAACAATAACTTTATATAGTATAATAATTCATTTATTTCCGACTAGAAAAGTTACAGATCTTATTTTAACTTATTCTACGGCCCTTAGCAATATATATCTCGAAACGACAAGTATAAATAAAATATAAATTATATTAATAATCATTTTGATGTCAGTGTAGCTTGGTTATTAGCTATATTATGTAAGTATGTGAAATTATCTGTAGGTATGTTTGTATTTGTATTGTATGTATGTATGTATTAAGTATATTCTTGTATTGTGTGCACTATCAACTAGTAAGTGACTTGTATCTTTTGGTAGTACCTAATAAGGGTGCCTGGAAGAAATTGCTTCAAGCAATAAGGCCGCCTATTGTACCTTTTTACTTTATTTAGATATGTTATTTTATTAATTTTGTGCAATAAAGTGTTCATTCATTCATTCATTCATTCATATAAAACACGTTCTTTGTGATTACGGCGACCGACGTGTAGATGACGCCATCAGCGTATCAGCAGGCGACGATGCACGCTGGTGTTCCCAGTAGCTATGTACCCCGTTATCTACCTCACCAGCTCCTCTCAACAGCCTTAATTGGTCCACTGCTGGACGCAGGCCTCCCCTGATAAGCGGCTTTAATCTCATGGGGGTAATCCCACGCTGGATATGTGGGTTGGGGATCGCAGTTCAGTGGTAGAATTGTCCAGAAGTGAAGGAGGCGCTGTTGCTATATACTTATAAAAACGTAAATATTATGACTGGAAAACAATTTTTTTGTGACAGTCATTCGATCACGCTTAGATTACTGTTGACAGTAATTGGACTACTTTACCTATCATGCACCAATTTTACGGTCACTTTGGATATCAAAAAGGTCACAGAAGATTGCCTCCCCATTAATAACAAAGCATTTCATCTCTCATTACTTTATTTCGATAAACATCCTCACAAACTGTTACAATCTTGCTTTGTGAAAAATTACAAATGTCTACGCGCATTTTATTAATTTAATTAGGATTAAACTAAAACTAACCCCCTTTATAAACATTGGATAGTCATAGAAACTATCTAGGGTGCCTATTTCAAGCTGGGTTTCTCGCGGGCGAAAACATCATACTGTAGTTTATGGTCTTCTGATAAAGTTTGGTAGATTTATGATACCAAGCATCAGTTTGCATAAAACGATATGGAGCGAAAAACTTTCGGTTACATAGTTTTCAGTAGGTATTAGTATCAGGGGGCCTTTCGGAAAAGGAAAATATGTTTATTTTTCGTTTTCGTCCAAAACTAACTTTTATGTCGGTGATTTGGCGCACGAAATCGAATCAGAAACATCGATTTCGTTTTTACGAGAGCGGGCCCTGGATCGGTAATTCTAGTATCTAATCGCGAAAGTTTCGGAATATCTGATAGGTTGAGGAATGCTAGTTCGAGAATAATAATTAGTTAAAAAAAAGTCAATAGGGAATCCGTACCGAGTCGCCAAATGTATTAAAAGCATAAAATTTTCGCCCACAAGAAACTCCTTGGGTTTACTATTGTAAATATACAGCATTCTTTGTACAACTAGGGACACTATAATGCATTATAGCGTAACTTTACAAATAGCAGGATCAGTAGGAATACATTAGCATCACGAGTAAAGTAATTCTTACCACACACGGTAAGAACACAAAAGGGGTATTTAAACTGGCAGAGCGTTAGCATGGCTAGCTGGGCTAGCAAAAGAACATTTTAGATTCAAGCCCTAACGCAACAAAGTTCATTTCAGCTCGACTTTACCTGAGTAAGTTAGACAAGGCCGAGATGGCTAGCACTATGCGAGCTAAAATGAGCTTTATTCCGTTGACGAGTTTTTTTGCCATCCAAGGTAACGCACCGTTTGTGTAAAGAAAGAAGACCATCAGATTCCAGCCCGATAGATCATTTTACGATGAATCAACAAATAAATTTAGTGCCTTAACATTTTCCGAATAAAGTTCAAATTAGGAAGTTACTCGTAACGGAAGATCGCACATTTAAGACGGCACAGGGCACACAATATGATATACACATCTATACGAAATCTTTAAAATAAATTAATATAAATCAAATGGAAAGACGCTGTCTTTATTTTTATGTACTTTAAATTTATATAAATTGCCATTTATGATCGATTATTTCGAAAATTATAATAAAAGCATATTTTTATATAAATTGCAGAAGGGTTGATCCGATAGTTGTATTTCAAAGGAATAACGCAGATAAAGTTAATAAAATTATTATGCGTGCTTCATATAAAATTGCAAGTATTGTTGATATAACATTAAACATTTGTCTATAATAATTCGTATCCTAGTTACATTATATAACAAATAGATTTTATATATTCACTGAAGTAAACAACTGCCTCACTATCTTTGCGGTCTTTATTTGGTTTGCGCACATTGTAAACCATTTTCTATGATCAAATGATATCATATTATGTTAGATATTTCTAATTATAAATCTTTATTAACAATGAATGATAATTCAACATAATCGCGTTCAAACGGACAACTGAAGCGACGACGTTTAGCATAACTTCATAGAAAATGGTTTACAATTGTGCGCAAAATTATTAATATATTGCTATAGCTGTACTTTGGACTTGTAGAACGCAGCAAATACATTGAAAAAGAGAAAAAACAATGTCCCGCGTGAACGGTTACGTTCTACCTTAAGTTGGACAGTAGGGTTGACAAAACAAGTAAATCAGTTCAAGCTGTACTTCAGTGAACATCTAACATAGTATTTGGCGGCTAAAGTTCAGTTTCTGGAAATGCAGAGAATAATCCTAACCTCTCTATTGCCGAGCAAATCTGATACGTTCACATGCGATATTTATCTTTATTGTGGGTGTCTTATATTTGTTATTGGGCAAGTAACTTTTCTAAAAATCTAAGGCGATGGCATGTATGTATGCATCAGAAACAATAACAGCATTTATGATTAATGCAATAAGGCTTGCTTGAGGTATATTCGTTTCATTTACAGTGCAGATTTTGTAAGACTGTTAAACGCTTTCTGGCAAATTCTAAATAGTCGAGTATTAGCTATATGGTGCAGTCTACACACAAAACTCGCCGACACAGTCCGGCGGCTTCCAAGTTGAAAAAGCGCAGCCGGCGACACTCAATATTCATACACAGAAATGTGACCACACACAATTCCGCCGATACCAACACGGTAACAGTTTCGGTGTGTAAACTTGGTTGGTTGTTGGTTTTTGTGTGTATTATTATCATACACACAAAAATCTTAGGATAAACGTTTGTGATTACAAAAAGAGCTTTATTTTGTTGCATTACGATATAATTTAGGATTATCGGTATTGGCATCGCACCGCCAGATAATTTCGATTTGGATACAAGAGCCTTACTTTTATTAGGGTGTGTACGCATGTGATGTGTTCGCTCAGCGGCTCGCTCGCTTTCACCGCTCCTCGACCATCACAGTTTCTTGTGGATACAGCTTTAGAGATTTTAGTGTACTGCTTGGAGATTCTGATGTGAGCTGTAACAAGATAAATTAAGACTTAGTTACGTTTGTTTTCGAAGATTAAATCAGGAGACAGTATCAAAGACTGGAATAGGTATTCTGACTTTCCATGAACGATTATATATTCGGGTCTAGAATCCAAGATTTACATTAATTAATTAAAAGAAAAATAAATAAAATAATTGGTTTTCGTTCTATCCTTAATTGTAATGGTATAAAAAAATGCCTGAAGTAGGTAAAAACCTGTTTTTCAGGTATTAGGTTTTCCGTATATTTCTACACGCAACTTACATTCTCTGTCGATTGTGGGTCTAAACTTCGATAAATAATGCTGCAGGTATAAATTATTAGAATATTTGCGCACACACACGCTCCAAGCATGTAAATTTAAGTTTATTTGTTATGTTTACAAACATCACATCGAGTTTGGTTAGGGAATTTTAGGTTAAGTTTGCCAAACTCGATGTGAAATGTTTGTAAGCAAACCGTGCTTACATCGAGTTTGGCTAGTGTTTAGTAAATACTTACGTCTCTCCTAGGCCAGCTAGTGATAACCTTGAAACTATCTTGAGGATACCCTTTTGATGCTAGGAAGTCAAATAAATTCTGGAACAAAAAACACATTTTGATTTTGTAATGCTGGACAATTCACACATCATTATCTAGCCCCAAGCTAAGCAGAGCTTGTGTTATGGGTACTAGATAACTGATATACTTAATACAATACACTACATAGATAGATGTTTTTTTTATTATACATAGAAAACATCCATAGCACCCTGAACAAATATCTGCAGATCGTACAAACATTTGTCCCGAGGCGGGAATCGAACCCGCAACCTCCTGCGTCGCAGGAGGACCTTCGCCCGCTGCGCCACTGAGGTCGTCAAAAGTTTGAGAACCGCCTTATCCGCTGATTACGTAGAAATTGTATCACGCTAGGTCGGAGTGACATAGCGATTTTTATTCGATTATTTCGATTGTTCGAACATCTCGATGGTTCTCGATTGTTTCGACTTGGACTCGAGTCGGACTTGGTCTGTTATTGCGACTGGCGCATGGCGCGTTCATTCGCGAGTCTCGATGGTTCTAGATTGTTTAGACTTGGACCCGACTCTGACTCAGTCTGTTAGTGCGACTGGCGCGGCGCTAAGCGCTTTCATTCGCGAGTCTCGATTGTTTAGACTTGGACCCGAGTCGACTTGGCCGGTGTTATTTTTAAAAATTGTTTTTCACAAGTTGATCACCTCGTCCAGAATCACCCCCTTTCGGCTTAGTACACGTACACATGGTACGTGTACCCTGTATTGGTTCAGCAGTGGACATATATACACTTGCGAGCTTTAAACTGGAATCGCTTCAAGGGTTGTTCAAGACTAATTTTTACAATTTCTTTGCAGTGAACTATGAGTTAAGTTATGTTTTCCCTTACGCAGGATTTATTGGCGACGATAAATTTTGATTTAATGCACGATAATGTCCGCTGCCACACCGCAGCAGTGACTAGACAGTACCAACAGACGTCTTCCATGTCGGCATTCCCACACTAGACTGGCCAGCCCTTATTCCTGACTTGAACCCAATCTGGCATATGTGGGACGAGCTAAAACAGCGGATACGAGGGAGAAATCTAGCTAATCAAGCTCCGGCGCCGATAGAAGCCGATAGATGCAACTTCGACCTATTGCAATAATTCCCAAAATTTAGATAGCCAATTTAATTAATTTTAAATCTTCTTGATATCACTTGAAAGGTAACAAAATTACCTTTCAAATGATATACCACAATCTATAGTTCATTGTACATAAATTGTAAAAAAATTGTTTTGATCAACTTGCGATGAAGCGATTCCATTTTAAAGCTCGCAAGTGTAGATAGTGGATGATGGAACTAACTTGTAAAGTGTCTGTGGGATGGAAGCGTCTCTCGAGACTGGAGTCCTTGGGAGGGGGTAGCCTGAAGCGGATCCGCGCAACTTCTTTTGCGTTTTCCTCTGGCTCGGCCGGCACTCTGGATTCAGCTTGAGAGCGTAGCGCCTGGAATGGTAGCCATATATTACAATACAATTACAATACAAAAATACTTTATTGTACACCATAAAATAAAATAACAAGGAGACATTACATAAGACAAGTACAATGACGACCTCCGTGGCGCAGCGGGCGAAGGTCCGCCTGCGACGCAGGAGGTTGCGGGTTCGATTCCCGCCGGAACAAATTTGTGTACGATCTGCAGAAATTTGTTCCGTTGGTCTGGGTGCTTTCTATGTATAATAAAAAATATCTATCTATGTAGTGTATTGTATTAAGTATAGGGTGTTAGGGTAAACAGTCTTATCCTTGAAACCACGTCCCTAAAATAAGACGATACAAGTTATTTTTAAAAAATAAAAGTCAATTAGTTTCGATGGAATTTCATAATTCATTTCTCTGCTATCCTACGTGATTTCATGGACACCCTAGTGACCTTATCACGCCGCGCCACCCGCTCTCGCCTGTAGCCGGCCGGTGGTGTAGGTATCGAACCACTCGAATTGTAGGTACCTACAACTTGTGATGGAACTTTCCCTTCATACTTTTCCTGGCTTAGGACAGGCAAAAAGCTACTCTAACACATTTGCCAGTAAGTAGGCTAAAGTAAGTAGGTACTTTTGGCGTATAAAAGTTCATCATCAATCAAGTTTTATGTACAATTCAATTAAAATTTACAGCTTTATGTACAGTTTGATTTACTCACATTAGGCATAAAATGTTTTGAACTGGCCGTAGGCAGTAGGCACGTAGCCTTTGTGTAGCCGCTAGGATCGTTTCCCGGCTTGGCACACGTTGTTCTGGGAACCGCTCTGCGTACATCGTACGAGCCAAGTTCATGTTGTCACCAGCGATGGCATAAAGTCGCACCATTTCAGTCCACTGTTCATTTGTGAACGACATCGTCACTTCTCTACTTAACACAATACGCGAACAAATCGGCACATCACAAATTAGCACGGAACGCGTCGTGACGTGCTCACTACCTAGCAGACGGGCCGCGACTGACGAGCGCGCGAGCGGCGGCGTCTTTGTGCGGCGCGCGCGGCGTAGGTATGTAGGCGGGGCCTTTAAGTCGGCGCGCGAACGGGTCTTTGTTTGAAACCGACAAAGCAGGCGGCGTAGGTATAAATGTAGGGTGAAATGCTTTTATGATGTATGAGGATATTTTTTTCAAAATTATGTAAAAAAATAAGTTTAGTTTTTTCATCGGTTTTGGACTCTGCTCATGAGTCTGAACTTCTGGTTTCAAGGATAAGACTGTTTACCCTAACACCCTGTATATCAGTTATCTAGTACCCATAACACAAGCTCTGCTTAGCTTGGGGCTAGGGCTAGATAATGCTGTGTGAATTGTCCAGCATTATTTATTTATTATTTATTAATAGGCGGCCTTATCGCTTAGAAGCGATCTCTTCCAGGCAACCTTTTTATAATACTGAGTAATGAGACCAAAAACATCTTCCCGTAATCATTAAAAGGGAGAACAGAGAGTGGCCACCAAGAGCAACTTTGCATCTCTGCTTAAACTATACAAAATTAAACTATTATTTAGGCATTAAAAAGAAGTTGTGATAGGTTTCAACGGATAAAAAAAAATCCTTTGTTCAACGTAATACGATAAAATATTTGGTGGCGTTAGTGTGAGTTGGTGTAGCGTTTTAAATGATACACGAAGTTGAGAAATCCTTGCAGTAAAATTTAATCAATAGTCTCACGACTTACCTCCTTTTTCGCCTCCTCCAATTGTCTTTCTGATTCTGCTCTCTCTATTTCTTCATGTCTCTCTTTTTCAATCTGTTTCTTCACTTCATCTTTTGCTCTGTAAAGGAAATCAGCATAATGTTTTAGTAAAGGAGATAAAAATGCAAGTGCCAATTAATAAGAGCAGAAGTTTGTAACGAGACGTTGATTTTCAGATTTCAAGCTTAGGCAAGTTGTGTATTATTAACCGATTTCGAAAAAAGGAGGAAGCTCTATGTTCGGCTGTATGTATGTCCGTCGATTTCTCGACCGAAATCGAAATCGATGTTTTTTTGCAGTTGTATAGAGGATGATCCCGAGAAGGTCCCATAATTTTTTTATTCCCGAGGGCTTAGGATTTATCACGCAAAAAAAAAAAAAAAAAACAGTTTAAATCTAAGGGATACGAAGTCAGTTTTTAGTTTTTTCAAAACAATCAAATTATATTAGTCGACGACCTTTGTGGCACAGCGGGCGAAGGTCCGCCTGCGACGCAGGAGGTTGCGGGTTCGATTCCCGCCTCGGGACAAATGTTTGTACGATCTGCAGATATTTGTACGGGTGTTCTGGATATTTTCTATGTATAATAAAAAATAACTATCTATGTCGTATATTGTATTTAGTATATCAGTTATCTAGTACCCATAACACAAGCACTGCTTAGCTTGGGGCTAGATAATGCTGTGTGGATTGTCCCGCATTATTTATTTATTAGTACGCACTGATGAAAACGTAAGTATTCTTTGCCTCTAATTAGTAAGTGCGCTCTGTCCTGCTATTTTTGCCATTATTTTATTGCTTATAGACTTCGATCAACAATCTCAGTTGGGGGTAAGTGATGAAAAGCATGGTTTTCCAAAAGAAACTTATTTACTCTAAGACTTAAGAGTCTCTTCACTCTGAAAACAGATGGAGAAGAGCGGAAACGTGTTCGACATTGAGGTATTTAGACCAAGAATGTATTTGTGAGTCTGCTTGTCTAGTGGTGGAAAGGAACCAAAGTCCACTAAGTCACCAAAGTGGTTATTGTATAGCACTGACAGTCTGGCTACGCACCGTCTGTGTTCAAGGCTCTGAAGGTAAGCCTCCGCAAGTCATCGCCTATGTTTTGCCTCTGTTTCTCCTAGTAGATTTGTATCTTACCTGTCTACTTCCAAACTCCTCTCATACGCTTCGTCCTGCTCATTCTTGACGCGTTGTCGTGCGTCTCTCTCCCTCTCGACCTTGGCGTCCTCGGCCCGTTGCGCCGCGAACCGCTCCCACGCTTCTACTAGACCCGCCATTAGTTCTGATACTCCTACGTTACCTGTAACAAATAAAACATTATTATATTTTTAATTGACCTCAAGAGAAATATTATAGGTGCTTTATTTAGATCAATCTGCAAGAATAATGCTGGGGGGCTACAAAATTTAGATTTACTGGAGCGAAGTCATACGTCTGGCATAGTTATCAGAATCTGCTTACGGTCTGCGCAAGCAGATTTTGATATGCCAGACGTGGTCACAAGCGACAGTCAATGAGTAATCTCGCCTCGCTGTTTCTATAAAGTATATCAGTTACTAGCAGCCCGTTCCGACTTCGCAATGGTGGACATTTATTTTTTAAACATATAAACATAGTCTATGTTACTCGGCGATAATCTAGCTTTCTAATGGTGAAAGAATTTTTGAAATCGGGCCAGTAGTTTTTGTGTTTATGCATTGCAAACATACAAATCTTTCCCCTCATTAGTGTAGATAGAGAACCCATAACAAAAGCTCTGTTCAGTTTGGGGTTAATAATGCTGCAGATTGTCCAGCATTATTTACTATTGTTTCTTGCAAGTTTACCATTGATGACGGAGTAGATCTCCGTGTTGGAGCGGACGCGCATGATGACCACCAGCGCCGGCAGCCGGTCCACAGGGATGCTGCGGATTGTCATACTCGCCACGGGGCCTAGGTTGTTCGTTATTGATGCCAGTAACCTGGAAAAATACAAACAAATCAAAAAATATTAATATGCTCTGTCACAACACAACTGCGCAACTCTTATAAATAGCTGGCAATATTTAAGTGAACATTTAGGGACTGGTAAAGATCTGACGACCTTCGTCATGGTGAGGGCGAGCTTCTGACTCCTTTGCAAGATTTTCAGACACCTGCTTTTTGTCATATATGTACTTTAATGTTTTTTTTTCAACAAATGGCCATATCATTATAATTTTTTTCTTAGCTAACTAACTTCATTATCTCAGAAACTATCTTTACTGGCTCCTTTTGCTCATGGATTTTGACCACCGACAAAAGACTTCTACAGGCATCTTAATAGGGAACTAGCTAGTAGCTTACACTTCACACAGGTTGGTTACACTTTGTCGATCCGGTGATACCTAGGGCGGCTGGTATAAAGTTAAAGTTAAAAGTTAAAGTTTTCCCTCATACGCCAGCCACCGTACTTCGAGCTCTTCGAAATCGAGACTGATAATCACGGGACTTGTTTTACGTACGGCTAATTATAACTCACATGTTATTATTATCCTGATCCGTGAGATCCCAGCCGTACACTACAAAGTTGGCGGCTAAGGTCTGTAGCACCGTATCGCAGCCGAGCAGCTGAGCGCAGAACACGTTGGATAGCACTGACTGCTCATGGTGTAGGTATACGCCAAGTAGCTTTCTCTGTGGAAGAAATAGAGAAATACATAACAATGCTGAATATATATAAATGTATTAGTCTAAGCCAGATAGGCCTCCTTCCATGACTACCATAGACGAAAGAATCCAATCGTATGACAGTGGTCTTTCTGTAAAAGTTTTTGTAAATTCAAAATGGCATTAAAATTACTACAGCTAACTAAAATTACTCTATGCAGCCTAACGCTTCACTCTCGAACATGATAGTGTTAATTTAGTTAATTTAGTCACCTCATTTGCAGGTTTGAGGCAAGACTCCTTGATAGCGTCCTGCAACATGCCTTCAATTCAAAGAAATGGGGTGTGTCCGTAGCGTTTGGGGAAGCGTTGGGCGAACTCTATGCAGCCCAACGCTTCTTTCTCAAACATGTTAGTAAAGAGTTTTGTTAGTTACCTCATTGGCAGGTTTGAGACAAGACTCCTTGATAGCGTCCTGCAGCGTGCCTTCAAAGAATTGCGGTGTGTTCGGTCCGTAGCGGTTGCGGAAGCGTTGCGCAAACTCTATGCAGCCCAACGCTTCGTCTTCTACGCGGTCTGACACTGGAAATTATTGATATGATTAGCGAATAAGTTACAGCGATTGGTAGATTCATATCGTATTTCTTTAACAGTCATTGTCCAGTGGATTGTCTTTGGACCCGTGGTATAGTTTGACCGAAACAGATGTACCGCTCCTTAAGAAAGTGCTGCGAGGTGGGGGCCGAGGAAAAAAGAGCAAGAGTACACATGAGATCGATATTGTCTGGCTGATGGTCTGTTGTGTTGTCTGGCAGATTGATGGATCGGATCGGTCGATACTTCCCCCCCGACTAGCCGCGCGCATACCTCAGGCGCGGTACAGCGGTTTCAGTCAAAATATAGTCCACGGGTCTATAGACTCACAATCCCCTAATGAGCACAAGGCACTATGTTCAGCTTGCCTTATCCAGCATCTGCCTGCAGCTTTTTGCAGATTGTCATCCCACCTGACCAACGGTTCTACACTATTTTTGCCAAGTTATGGTCTCCATTCGTGTTTTCCCTATTGTCGGATTCTTCAGGTGATTATAGTAGGCCTACTGCCACTAGGCCTTTTCAGGGCGTCGAGGCCCACATAATTCTGGTCCCCCCCAGACCAGTTTATTCGTAAACGAACTTCCTCAACGAATAAAAAAAAATAAAGGCTAAGGCACTACATCTTCTTTGAGCTATGGCTGATCCTAACATTAAATTTATATCAGGTGGCTGAGAGTCCCGCCTAGCTAGTAAAGAAGCTAGAAACTATGTAAAAAAGTGAAAGAAACATCTAGCTTGTTATTTTTCGTGTGCGGGTAAGAGTATAGACTTTAATCAGTACACTAAGGTGACTTACTCAACGGTTGCAGCCTCTCAGGCTGCACCAGGTCCACGAACATGTCATCCTCAGCTATAAACACGTCAGGTGTTTCTTCGATCTCTTCAACGGAACTGTTTTCGCTGTCTGAACTCTCTACTATTATCTGTAAAAAAGTATTTAATGCTAATTGCTGTTAGTCATAAAAAAAAACATTTATTGGTTGGTAATCATGAAAAAGTAACCAGAAAATTTTATTTTTCCAGATGGAACAGAACCTGTCCCGAAATCCATACTCCTCACCTCATCAGCCTATATTGGTCCACTGCTGGACGCAGGCCTCCCCCTGATAAGCTCCTTATCGACTTTTATCTAATGGAGGGTAATGCCCATAATCCCCAACTCCACGCCAATGGGTATGCGGGTTGGAGGTCGTAGTTCGTTGGTATAATCGTTTCGCAGAGGGCGCTGCTGCCCGCCCCCCTTATATATCCGTTGGTCGCCTCTTACGACACCCTCGGGAAGAGTTGGGGTGGTGCAAATTCTAAGCCAGCATAAAAAATATGTTATACTTTATTTACTTTATATTTTTTTTTTACAAGGGCAGAAGTCTTTATTCACTAATAGTTTATGCCCGCGGCTTCGCACGCGTTGTTTCTATGGAAACGTTTAAAGGTGATTTCTATCCCATGGGAACTGATTTGTGGGATAAAAAGTAACCTATGTTTGATTCCAGGATTAGAATTACCTGAATGCGAAATTTCAGCCCGATCGGTCTAGTAGTTTTAGCGTGAAGAGGTAACAAACATCCATCCATCCAAACTTTCGCATTTATAATATTAGTGTGAAGAAAATTACAATCAAATGATATAAATAAATTAGAATTAGTATTTACAATTGAAACAATTGAGCTAACTGCAGACTTTTGCAAACAATCTACTACAACTGATCCATATCAATACCAGTCGGAATATATATATTTTTTGGTTTTATAGTTTTGATTGAATTGAACTAAGGAATAATAATTTTCTATAGAAACTTTACCACCCTTTTTAACCCCCTCAGAGGTTAATTTTTGAAAATCAGGCAACTTTAATGTTATAAAAAAACCATACTTATATTAAAAATTCAAAAGTAATTCTTTATCTTTGTTACCTTTTCACGCCTAAACGGCTGAAAGGATCTTAATTAAAATTGACAAGCACTGTCTGTCCATTGTTGCAATAATCTACATATCCTCCTGTAATCCTTCACTTGAAGCCTGATGTTGCACCGTTTGACGGTAAGCTCGTGTTGCGGCGAGTCTAACCCGACCATCGCTAGCACTGTGTCAACCAGCCCTTGTACTGTAGGCGAGTCCATTGCGGCAATAGTCTACATACCCTCTTGTAATCCTTCACTTGAAGCCTGATGTTGGACCGCTTGACGGTAAGCTCGTGTTGCGGTGAGTCTAGCCCGACCATTGCTAGCACTGTGTCATCAAGGCCTTGTACGGACGGCCAGCCTGTCCATTGCTACAATAGAAATAGGAATAAAACTTTTAAAACTCATAGTTAGCAACACCATCATCAAATTATGATAAAGATCCTAATATTAGTCAAATTACTTAGCTAAAATTATTTAGGATTTATTTTAAAAGGTTTATCGCTAGAATCGCTTAAAACTTTTAAAACCATCGTGGTTATTTATTAACACAAAACTTAAGTTCAACGGGAAATATTGGAACAATATTATTATTATTATTATTATTTTATTATTTTTTTTTTGTATTCGCTATATTATGTATGCTATTTTCCTTTCTGTAGCTACTCCTTCTACCTGATTGGTTACTGACGACAGGCATATATTTCAGTTTTCATTTTATAATTTTCAGTTTTAATTTTGTAATTTTATTCATTGTTATATATTCAGTTTTAGGCACGTTACTCATTTTCTTTATTATTTTAATTAGTTCAGTTATTATATATTTAGGTTCTATAAGCGGAAACTGTGTTAGCTTTATTTGTTCTATTTTTATGTATTGTTATACTAGTAGTACAAGCTTTTTGTTTCCCAAATAAATAAAAATAAAATAAAATAAAAAATAAAATAATATTTCCCGTCCAAACTCAAATAAGTAATGGTAAATATACCCTTGTAATTGACTTTAGTTATGGCGCTACCCCGACTCAAATCAGCGCCACCGCCTATTTTATCTTATTATTCTGCTATGGCGTATATATACCCCGTTACTAGCGCCACTATGTATTTTATTTTATCATTACGTTATAAAAAGAAATTATCAAAAATTCGGACCGCGCGTAGACGATACCTATCACAAGGTTTTTTTATGTATCTTTAATAGTTTTGTTTTGTGTTATTCAGTCAGATACCTTGTTTGGAGAGCTTGGCGGCCACCAATAGGAAGTTATCTGCCTAAATAATACAATACAAAACTATTACAGATACATTTAAAAAAAGCTTGTGATAGGTATCGTCTACGCGCGGTCTAAGGTTTTGCCACCATGGTGGCCAAAAAGAGCAACTTCGCATCTCTTGTTGGAGTATAATAAATACAACTTTTACAGAGGCATTAAAAAGTTTATGATAGGTATCACAACAGGCCAATCGATTTTTGAAAATTCCTTCGTTTAACAGAATAATAAAAAAATAAATGGTGGCACTTATTTGGGCCAAGCAAAGCTAAACGCCTTAATCTCTTTAGTTTGGCTTTTTTACTAGTATAGTATTATAATATCTGTGGTTTGGCTTTGCTTGGCGTTTAGTGTAGGTATAACTATTTCTTAGGTACATACCTGATGCCTGGCCGGAATATCAGTGAGCGAGTAGATATCGTTCTTCACCTCCCTCACAGTCTTGGTTCCCGGGAACTTGAGCGTGTATTCCTTGTCTTCGTGTTTTATGTGGAGTGTGTATGTGGCTGTTAATCGCTCTGCTACCCTGAGAATGAAGGTTCACTTTAGTAAGGTAAATTCGATATTGGTGTTAATTCTGATGGGACAAACCTTAACTATTTGGACAGCACTAATAATAAATAAAAAATAATTTATTTTTGTAACAGTTTTACAATAATTATTACCGTAGTGGAGACCTTCATTTAAGTAAAATACTTGTTTTACTATAAAAACTATCGTAGTTTGACGAAATCATTACGGATGTAAGCGGGTTAACTACGAACCTTATTTGTGTAGGAAGAACATGTTCTTCCAGCACAAATAAGGTTCGTAGTTAACCCGCTTACATCCGTAATAAAATACTTGTGTTAGAAGGATTCACTGCAGCATTATAATGTTGCTGTCCCTACTTTCTAAAGTTACGTGTCCACTGCATCGTCAGAATCGGAGCGCACGCAGCGAACGAGGCATCGGTATTTACGTCCACTGCTTTTTGATTTTGCATCGGCAATATAGATATTTTCAATGCGTTCGAGTTTGCCGATGACGTCATCCGCAACAATATCCTTGCCACCACGAGGATACTCGTATATTGTTGTGGATGGCAGTAATGCG
Source organism: Eupithecia subumbrata (assembly GCA_949316285.1). Taxonomy (NCBI): domain Eukaryota; kingdom Metazoa; phylum Arthropoda; class Insecta; order Lepidoptera; family Geometridae; genus Eupithecia; species Eupithecia subumbrata. The sequence goes on along the minus strand of OX438630.1, from coordinate 12,783,766 downwards.
GTGGCAGAAATACCGGTCTCTGGCATCAGTATAGCGATCCAGTGCACGCTGGATGTACCACCAAAGCAACAAATCCTTACAAAATATAAACAATGACATAATTTTATAATGTTGTAAAAGTACTTAGTTTAGTTTTTGTTCCACATGAATTGACACTTTATGCAAGTTTTTCATGAAAATTTTTCATAAAACAAATTTACTAAGCTATTGGAAACGGACCTTTGTGGCTCCAATCGCAATTTTTCACTGGCACACCTAGGTATTTGTTAGTAGAGTAGGCTAGGTTAGTATGCATATTGTACATATTCACTTTTTTATTATAAGCAATTGTTTTGTACCTACTCTTAAGTTTTAAGTATTAATTTTAAATTTGTTTTTTTTATACCTACCTTTTTTTTTGTCTGTTTGTTTGAATTTTGTTCTGTCCATTTGTAAGCCAAATAAACTATATATTTTTAATTGTTTTTATTTGCAAAACAATAGACCATCTGTTGATCACAACTTCGCCTGCTATGAGCCGCCGATGTGGGCGACGTTGTTATTCATAATAACAAAGGTCTAGAAGACATATATTCCCACACATTTGAGTATCGATCTTCGCTTCAACATAATTTAATTTGATAAGTGACGATGCGGCTGCCTTTGTATAACGTTGGTTTAGCGCTGCGCCCTCTTTAGTCGATAGTCGACTAAAGAGGGCGCATTGCGCGATATTTTGTGAAGAGGATAGCCATAGGATTTCGCGTTCATAGGAGCGAGATAGAGCATACCAATAGGGAACGGCGTAAGCGCCAAACTAAGTATTTGCTAATTTACAAGAAAACTACAGAAGTTAAGAAGAAAATGTTATGTACACAAAAAAATTGCCATATGTTTTAGAATAAAAAAATGTATTAGATATAGTTAAAATATATATTATACCTATGATGTTTTTGTTTTTAAAATAAATAAATAAAACTGGTTCAAGGAACAAAATAATTAATACCTAATTGCCTACCAATCAAAACACAAGTTATTTCAGAACGCAGGGTTCCTGAGATTTCGACCTAATTATGTTCGATGCAGTGCACTTCATGATTTTTTATTGTAATATCGTATTTTCACATTCAGGGAAGCAAAGAAAAAAATTCTAAGAAATTAAATAACATCGCAAAAATTTTAATGTTTCCCCTGTAGGTGAACGGCGCTACAGTCCGTAGAAAGTCGCAAAGATTTTCGACTCTAGCGTTACTTGACCTCGTGGTGTAGTCTGTTAGCACATTCGGGTACTGACGGATTCAAGTCCCGCCGAAGTCGTAAAATTTTTGCGATGTTATTTAATTTCATAGAAATTTGCCAGAGTGTGAGGCTTACGCACTATAAAAAACAAACATTTCAAAGAAAAATGTTTAATTTTATGTAATTCGAGTTTTTTACCACGGAGATAGAATACCGAGATCTATATAGGCCCAGTTTGACTACCAAACCCGTTAGGTTAGTTCAGATAATGTTTTATTCTTAAGGGGGTTAACGTCCAGTCAAAGAAAGGCCACGGTAAAGTATGAACTAAATAATATTTTTTTTTGGCTACTTACCGATTGTCTCTATCCACCAGGAAAGCAAAAGAAAAGATAAGATTTTAATAAATCAGGAGAATTAATTATTGTATTTTCTCAACCTCAACAGCCTATATTGGTCCACTGCTGGACGCAGGCCTTTGATAACCACCTTCTTGGATTTATCTCATGGGGGTAATGTCCATAGTCCCCACGCTAGGAATGCGGGTTGGGGATAGCAGATCGCCTATATTGGTCACTGGCACTTTCTTGGCTTTTATTGCATGGGTGCAATGCCCATAGTCCCCACGCTGGGCATACTGATTGGGGATCGCAGATCGCATACCTTTTTTAAAGATCCGTCAAGTGCGAGTGTAACTCGCGGGGGTTTCGAACATTTTTCAACATATATGTACTAAATGTACTGGTTGGAGACTTCGCAAATTAATGAATACCTAAAAATAGTAGGTACCAACCTACATTTCACATGGATCTCTCTGCATGCGTCGGTGATAGGGGGTAATGGTAAATTTTTCGACTTTATTTCAACATTTTTAAAAAAGTATGACACCTACAGAAATTTGAAAAACTGTTTTGAAATTTCCAAAACGATACCTTTCGTTTGATACACCGCTTGACTTTGTAGGTCTCTTTTAAAATTTCGGCATCACAATATGTATGGAATTTTTTCATTTATATTCATATTTTTTTCTACAAATCTGTTCAGGCGCACGAAATGTTTTAAATTTCAAGTTAATAGCTGCAGTAGTTGCTGAGATATTAAAGAGGGAAAAAAGGACAGACAAACCGAGACCATAAGGGTTTCGAAACCGATTTCCGATCTCAGAACCCTAAAAACTCAGACCCAATATCTGCTGACTGCATTTGACCACCGCTTCTAACCGGTTTGAGAATGCCTAAGTAGGTAAGTAAAGAAGGTTTACTCACTCATCATCTGGCATGACCTGCTCGGATGCCTTCAGTCTCAGTACAGAGGGGCGAGGAAGCCCAAGACTACCCAGCGAAGCACCTGACGTCGCCTTCGAACCACCCAGGCCCGATATCTGCTGTCTGCATATGGGTACCCCGCATACTGCTTCTAACCGCTTTTTTAAATCATCTAAGGAAAAGGATTTAGATTTTTTAATTACACAATTTTTGTGGTATAAATTTAGGTAATCAAGTTCGGAACTATTAAACAGACAAAAGGTTTAGGTGGGTTCCATACCTATGCATTCAAAACCGCTCTATGTGTGATTTCTTTTGAAAAAGGTGTCGCAATATCGACGATAGATAGCTAAATTCTGGATAAATTGGATATTGAGAATGGCCCTATACATACTACGATAACCAAAGTTATTTGATCATTCATTACAACTACGTCTATGGCATTTTGACATGCCCAAAGTGCGCTCGTATATTTAGCCATAAACTTGGTTTTGCAAGCCACCAAAGAGCACATCAAAGGATAGACAATCAACACCCTGTAAATAGTCTTGAGTAAAAAAAATCTCGCCCAGTAACGCAGTCACTATAGCCGAAATCGGCTGGGATACATCAATCAATCAATCAACCAAAGTTAGCAGGCTGAAGTGGCAGTCAGCTGGCCATATCTCGCAAAGAACTGACAACCGCTGGGGAAACATATTGTTCGTGAGTGACAGTGACTCGACAAACGTTGTGTAAGATGCCCTCTGGCCAAATGTGATGACAACCCTTCGAAAGACTGCAGTCAGGATGCGTCAAGGCGACAGGGCACTAAGCGCTTGGAGTCCACGGCTGGACTAGTATAAGCTAGGATGACTAGTTTTTTTAAACAAAATGAATAGAGAACTTTTGGCTTAAGCTGTGTATAATAATCAGCTGCAAATACAGACATGACGTTACTAAAATTAGGATAGAATACAAATCATACTCACTGACTGTCGCCAGCCCGGACATTTTGATTTCATGTATCTTATTATTACAGTGTACTATCAACTCTATTAGATCTGTTAAATGATTCCTAGGAGATGTTGTTGATGTGGATGCTTGATCATTTTCTTCTCTATCTAGAAATACAAAATAGTATGGTAAATTAAATAAGGTTACACACACAGAAACCAGTAACAATAACACATTTACAATGAGCTCCAATTACTTAGGGTTGTCCATTATTCACATGATGTTTTTAGCAACATTTTTACTCCTTCCCACAGGGTGATATACAATGTGGTGAGGTTTGACAAAATCAAGAGTGTTTGTGTAGATACAACTAAGTATTTAAAAAAAAAAACAGAATCGTCTCTTATTAAAACAGGTATAATTTAATTTTAGAAAATTGAGCACCATGATAAAAAAGTCTGCCCGGTTAAGAAATCGAAAATGGGAAATCTTACTACACCAGTCCCCTCCCCCTTGTGATATTTTGGGACTTTTTCCCAACCCTCAGCCCTCTTTCAAGCACCACGTTATTAATACCCTTTGGGGTTTAATGATGCTGTTGTTCAAATCGCAAAAGTTCTAAATAATTTATAATTTTGATTCAACAGGTCTGGAATGAAAGCAACTCATCATTGCATTTATTGCTTGTCCATTCTCGTACTCAAAGTTGCATTTTTTGGCTGTGTGTGCAAATATTAAGTTTTTGTAGTTTTCTTTTAGTTGGTATTGTTATAAGTTTTACTTTTTGTTAAGTTTTCATACAAAAATCTTTTTGGGTCTTAGATGCTAGAACCAGCATTGTTTATTTACTGTTGAATTTGTTTGTTATTTTCTACTCAGGTATTTGCTGTGCCATAAGTCGGTTTTGTAATTCATACATCATTATTCAATTAAATGAATGCAATAACAAATGCAGTTGGCATCAATGTTTTAATAATTCAGTAGATCTCATGTATGGAATTTTTTTAGAGCTATTGAACAAATATTTCTCATATTGTTAAGTCACTTATTTCACTGAGCACATAGGAATTTTATTTCACAAATCGTATATTGACAGAGCATCAACATTAAAACTTGATTCTACCATGCCATGTAAATAGAACACCCTTATTAGTCATGTTTAGTATTTATCATGTACATTTAATATTTTAATAGATAATCCCAATGAGTCCATTACCAAGACTGGCTTTTAATCAACTACCTTCACACAGATTTAACATGCTGTGGACCTCACCCTGGCCACCCAAAGGACCAGGTATATTATGATATGATACTAGATTATGGGTACGAGAGTCATTATTTCTAATATGTATTTTGTGCTGAAAGATTCCCTTATTTTAAAGGAAGAAACTCGTAAACATAAATTACCTGGGGGGTGTGTTTTTGGAGTTATCACAGAAATATCATCGTCAATCATTTCCACATCATTCATTTGATCATTAGCAATCTGCACCGCACGGCTTCCGTCCTGAGGCATGACTCGGTTGATGGCCGCCTGTGAATGTTAATAAATTATCACTAATCATTTTTATTGGATTGAGATCTAATCTTCTTTGTTTAAGTCTGGTAAAATCCAAAGCGCATGGGCTTAAGCCGAGTGCACTACAGAGGGAGACGTGCCATAGAAGTTCATTTTTCAGGAATTTCCTGATGATCCTGAAGTTGTTTAAAGTCACAGCTTCTTGCATTAATAATGTAAATGTTCTTAGGTAGGTCTAACTTAACAATCAATAATAAAATATTAACAGTTTATTGGCCTCCCTAATCAATCATAAATTATTATATTGTTAAGGCTTATGGTAAACTTTGACACCCTCACACCACACCTCACAAGCTCAGAAAAGTTACATAGATTTCATTATAGACCTCAAATAACACGAAGGCTTCAGAAAAAGAGGATAAAATAAAAAGCACTTGGGTTTTAGAGTGCTCTGCAACACTATGGATGTGTAGTCGCAGTTACTTAACATTTTTATTGATTGAGGAGTTAAATTATAGACAAAGACTAGGTACTAAGTTTAATTCACTTTAATTTACCAGGTAAATAAAATACCTTGTTCTAGGTCGTTGAATTCTATTGTCTATTAGGTTGTTAGAATGACATTGCACTATTGAGATTTTTTAAGTGTTTTTGTCAGTCAAGCTCCGTTTCCCTACAAATTTACTATAGTTTACGAAGAATATCACTGAATTACCTTCTGCATACTAATAGAAGTTCAAAGGTTTTTCAGGGATTTTGTGTGTTTCCATATCTAAGAAAACAAAGTAAATCTTACCAGTAAGTCCCAATTGACTTCTTCTAGGTGGTATATTGCTTCTGCTACATCTTCAACAGCTGTGATTCCCTAGAAACAAGTTCAATGTCTTGTATGTAGTTTTTATCAAACAAAGAGATCCACTCATGTAATAGGGCTTGTACTGGCTTTGCCAAGGACTTGTGCGAAGCTTTAAAACGTAGTAACAAGTAGGGACGTTTACCTTGTATCGCCGTCCTATGACTAGGCATAATGAACTAATAGGTATTTACCTTAACATTTTTCAACCAAGTTTTTGAGTTACTACTCCATTTTAAAAAGCTATGCAAATATCATAGATTGTCTAGACAAAAGTTTTATGAACGGAACAAAGCCTAGTTTTATTTCTAGAACGAAGCACAAAGAGTTTTTTTAATATTTTCAGTCACTGTTGTTGTTTACGACATAACCTAACCACAATGAATTTGAGATTTCTCGCGAGATGTTTGTTTTATTGGAATGAAGTACATACTTGGAAATTTGCTAGAATTTCTTCCCTATTTTCTGCCATCACGTTTTTACTGAACTCGAAAAAGTGCTATGACATTTACGAATTTACGACAAAATCAAATCAGAAACATTTTCCATAGACAAGACAATGCTAGGCTGACTTTGATTTGACTGACAAAACAAATTTATAGTGCTGCCATCTTTATTTCAGTTCTTCCTAGATTACCTACGTATTTTTAAGATTTTGAAACGAGGAATCCATATTGTCGTGGCCGTGGAGCAAAAAATCTCTAACTAATTGGCCAAAATCGAGTTAGATATGCCATCAAAATCATCGACTTTTTCTGCATTTTTCAGTCTTTCAGCCATATCCATAGCTATCACAGTTTTCATTTTAGGATGTGCAAAATTTCATTAACTGTACATTTGGTGTACATTTGGTCTACAAAATTTTAGTCCAAAACTAATTAAGTGACTTTGATACTTTTTTCCTGCTTGAAAGAATTGCAAAATACCTATGAACCCAAGTCGGATTGGTTACTTTCTTTTCTAAAATAATAACTAATGTCGCTCGCTAGGACCCAGTCTAGTCGAGAAATAATTAAATATACTTAATTAGTTATGTAAGTAACTGGTTTGATATACAACATGAAAGCGAAAACCAACCAAGTTGATTAAGTGTCTTCTAGATCGCTATTTGTGATAATTGAAGTTCATAATTTTAGAGCAAGAAATCATTTAATATAAGTTAGTTTTCGCCCCAATATTATGACTACAAAGCTTTGTTTTTAATAATAGCTAAAGTGTTTTTTTTTTAATTATTCCTGAAAATATCAATCATTCATTGATTGAAGTGAATTGACCTAAGAACTTTAATTTTTTTACATATGCGACCATAAAATTAGAAATATCTCATACCGAAACAAAGTTATTATTTTATTCGTATTTCAAAACTTGGTGACTTTTCGCTCTACGGCGACGATGTGCATTTTTCGTACGGAATTCGGTTGCATTTTGTACTAAGTAAAATTTTGCCCAAATGATGAAAACCAACCATTGAACCGTTATTAATGTTATAATTATAATGCATTTGATCACGTCATGCAGTGCAGACCAGAATCAAGATTTAACATTTCGAAGCATTTTTTTAACAAGTTACCCAATATTAAGCACAACCTTAGTACCTCCGAATTGAAGCCACGATACATGCACATGAAAGAATCTTGGGCTTTACCTACCTTACAATGCAACCTAACATTTTGGGAATTGGAATTAATTAAATCAGAAGTCAGAAGTCAATACCTTTATTTCTTTAGGCTCACAAGATAAACACATAACAAGTCTACCCATCAATTACTATCAAATAAGAAATAAAGTGTTATTGAAATTATCTTCACTTAATTTTTTTTTTCCACTATAAAAACAATAGACCATACAAATAGAAACATTCTACAAGAATAGATAACCTTATAATTTAATCTTGACCTTCAATAATATCAGTGCTAAAACCAACTAGGCCACATCTAGAAAAAGTTCTACAATGTAAAACATCTTACCATAATAAAATAAGAGATGCTTCCAGCTTACAGGGTCATCAAAGAGTGGCAGAGGCGCAGAGCCAACTCACCGTCTTTTTTAAATATAATTAGTTCAACGGACCGTTGGCTGTCGTTAAACCTCGGGCCATTCCGCAAAACATCGGCAAGATCGTTTGTCATTCATAATCATAACATTTCACAACCAAATACATTGAAATATCTTCTAATATAACAATATATCCATGAAAAATGGTCTTAAATATTAAGTTAACAATTAAAATACTTAGTACATCCAACTAAATGCATTTAGAAATAGCTTATTCCTTAAATAAAACTAATTTGTCTCGTATTTGAATTTGAGAGGGAACAGATAAGAAATCAAGCCTGTTCCATTTTATTATTGAATATATTTTGGAACCTTACTGTTTACCACAATATACACTTGTAAAATTTTAATACTTATTATTCGACAAATTAGGACCATTCAATACATTAGGATATAGCTAATTCATATAACGAAACTGATTTGTCCTAATATTTGAATTTAGGCGGGGGAAGGAGTATGAAATCAGGTCTGTTACATTTTATTATTGAATATCTTTTGAAATCTTATTGTTTAACACTACAAATACTTGTTATTAAATATAATTATAATTAAATAAATTACAATATCTTGCACACGCCTCATTGACACATGGCTTCATACTTTGCAAGAAAATTGGCAAAACTATACCTGGTGGAAACATTTCTGAAAGTGATAGTTGCCAGTAGCAAAAAAATATCAATGTTGGATCACAGAGAGGTTTGAATAAAACTCTTATGTTGTCTATGGAGTTTTTAAAAGTAATTTTGGGTAACGAGCAGAGTTACCGGTAACGGTTAACTACCCGCTCAAGACCCGCTCAGCTCAAAGGCCATGGATGTAAAAACGTTGCGGCATCCCTTAATTATGTGTGGAAAACATTGTTCTAGAGATGCTGTAGTGTGCTATTTAGTCCATTTTTAAAATAAATAAATAAAGTAAGTCGGTATTTCAGATAGTACTAAATAAAATGACATGTAGGTAGGTACTAAAATAATGTGTGGTTGGCACGGATGTTAAAAGCTCTGGAACAACCATAGTAACTAACAGATAAGTTCCCTTGTGTGTGGCTAAGCTTCAATACCTACTTAATATAATTATTGTAGCGTGCTTAATGTAGGTCTGAATGACTCGTTCAAGGTCTCATTTATCCATGAAGCTGAGTAGTTGGTAACGTACCTACCTACTACTTTACGGTAGGTACTTCATATTTACATTCCATGCATTTCTCTCCACATGGGACAATGAAGGAGTAAAAAAACTATTGTACGTAAACCGCTAAACAACGGAGTTCAGCACAGCACAGCTTCAGTCACAGAATAGCCCATAGACTGGCCGACTGGCCGACATATTGAAACTCCTTGAAGCCAATCTGGTTGACACTTGAATTGCCAGTCGAGAACTGTCGAGAAGCGCGCAGGCAGCCCGCGCACGCGCTCTTGTTCTGAAAGCGCGGCAATAAAAGTTATTTTTACGCGGCAAAATACAACAGTGAGAAAAAGTAAGAAACATTTTGATTCTTTTGGTGTTTATTAGGAATTTTGTAATTAATTTAGCCAATGAAGATGATATTATAGTTGGTAACTAAAAGTTTTAGCACTTCAAAATTGGTAAGATTATTTTATCAACTTTCTGGATAGGTATGTAAAGTTAAGTAGGTACCTAAATTCAAAAAAAGCTTCTATTTTCGCCTGTGTGTATGTTCTTTTCTTCCATTTCTCCGTTAATTATGAACTGATTGATGAAAATTCTTTCGCCAATTGTAGGTATGCGGGAATAGGGTGAAATAAAAAAAATATTCCCGGGGAATATTTATCCCGCAAAACTTAAAGATAGTATAAAATTAAGGGAGGCGAAGTCGATTTTCAGTTTTATCAAAACAATAAATTTATCATTCTCCGATCAGAATTTTCGAAGTTTTCTGAAAAGTTTCATGAGCACCCTGAGTTAGGTACCTGTACCGATTTCAGACAATGGTAGGTATGTATTTTGTTACTTACTTGGGTATACCTTCTTACCTCATACTGAGAGCAGGTAGGTATTATGTAAAAGGGTTTTCGCTTATGAGGGCACAATCATTGCGCGGCATTATGAAAAGGACTGGCATAGGATTTCTCGTTCATATGAGCGGAACATACAGAGCATACGTTTTTGGAAAGGCGTAAGCGCTAAAATCAAGTTATTGTTTATTTACAAGAAAATTACGCAAATAATTAAGAAACTGTCTAAGAGGAACCAAATAATTAGTAAAAACCTACGAATCAAAACATAAGTCATTTTAAAAGATCATAATAGGGTTCCCGAGATCTCGACTAAATTATGTGAGAAACAGATTTTTTTATCGTATTTTTTTGACTCGTGTTTTCACAGTAGAGGAACCAAAAAAATTATGTTGAATTTTATGTAAAATCGAGTTTTATAGCTGTGTTTTTTTCGGCCGGCTTAGAATTTGCAGCACCCCAACTCTTCCCGCGGGTGTCGTAAGAGGCGACAAAGGGATATCCACCGGGGGCGGGCAGCAGCGCCCAACAATTCTACCACCGAATTGCGATCCCTAACCCGCATGCCCAGCGTGGCGATTATGGGCATTATCCCCATGTGATAAAAGCCAATATGGCGCTTATCAGGGGAGGCCTGTGTCCAGTAGTGGACCGATTCAGGCTGTTGAGGTTCAGGTTTTTACTGCGGGGATTCCGTAAGTAGAGATCTAGGCTAGGCCTAGTTTGACAACCGAACCCGCTATGTTCACCTTAAATTTAATAAATAAGACCAATGATTATAGTAACTACCAAGTAGTTTCTCACTTGTAATCTACACAATGTAGGTCAACGAACATACATTTTGGGTCATTTGCCCACACACTTGAAATACTCGTAATTAGGTTCGGGGACTGATAAAAATATTGCGATAATTTTATTCATGCTAAGTTTAATTATTATAAACAAATTGGCAAGTTTCATTTGTAGATAGGTAAGTACCTACTTATTTACCGAAAAACTAAAAAAATATTCTTTGCAATTGCACCTACCTAACTACTTATTACTTAGGTAGAGACATCCGGTTCTACCTTCAATGCCATTCATGATTAATTTTGATACAAAGTGTAGGCCCTGATGATGTAGGTACCTAGTAACTAGGATTAGTAGACCTTCCAAGGGATAAATCATCTTTCTAAATCGTATTATGAAACGTTTAGCCTTCTAGATAAAGTTAGTTCTTTTCGCATTGGTAGCAGCTAAGTGGTTACGGACGTTACGGTCACAGTTACGGTAGAGAACATACAGGGTGCTACGGAAAGGTGTACTAAGCCCTTTCCGTGGCACCCTGTATATACTATACTAACGCAGTTTCATTTCATTTAATTTTCTCAAACAATTTACATTAGTCGGAAATTTCATGTTGCACCGAGCACATCTTATTAACGATTACCTAAATTGTAAGACTAGAGCGTACAAAACCAAAAAAAAGAATAGGTAAGTATGTACATAAAAGAGAATTGGAGTACAATTTTATACTTATGATGAATGAAAATCTTATACTAATGAGTGAAGTTACGGTAAGTAGATCGGACCAAAGATCTGATATCCAAAATGACTGATTCCTGGTGTTTCAGAGATGGCGGCTACAGCCGCGCGGGCAATCGCCTCCTTGGCACTGTTGGTGATGGCGAACTGCCTCGTCATGGACCAAGGTAACTTACTCACATACCTACCCTCATTGTTTTCTTTTTTGGCTTGACTAGATAAAATATATTTCTGCGGTGTGTGTGGATGGGCGAAAGTTGCAGACCGCGTTATCTACCTACGTAGCAGAGGCTGACAGTTGTTAGTGGGTTTCCAAAAGAATTATTCGAGAAAGAAAGTAAACAAAACTAATAATTTAAAAAGAGGTCCAATACAGAATAACACAGGCTACTTTTTATCCGAGAAAACTCGAGCGAAGCCGCTAGCAAAATCTAGTTATTCATAAAACGAACATGAATAAATATTATAAGATACGTGATTAAATTTATTATTCCATAGGACGCCGATAACAAAGGATTGGTTACTATATAGAAAACAATTTATGGAAAACACCAAACTGCACGGGGTCTGTATAAAAGTCACAAGTGATTGTTTTGAAAGAAAACCTAAAAATCGACTTCAAATTTTGGTTTATGGCTTAAGAGAATTCGAAGTCAGTTTTAGTTTTTCCTAAACAATCACTTGAGGCATGAAGACAAAAGCCGTCTACACTAGTAAATATAAAAAGAACGGACAGCTGCAAGCCTTTTTTCAAAAAGTTTAAAATTTTAATCTTGCATATATTTACATAATTATTAAACTTTGCAAGTTTGTTCGAAAATACCCAAATTTCTTTAAAACTTTCGACGAACCTCCTAAAAAATATCCACTCAGGCCATGCAGAATCAAAATCATACAATGATCATCAAACCTGTGTATGAACAATACCAGCTCTTTTTTGTCCATATAAATCAGTGCTTTATTATATGGATATGTTCTCGTTAGACCCGATATTTTTCGAGCCGATAGATTGGAAATCATTATTCTTAAAAAGAAGCAGCCTGTAAAATATTGGTAAACTATGAATATTGCATTTTTTCATTCCTTTAAAGAAAATAAATGCGTGGACGGTATAAACTAACTAACAACTTACTAACCTTGAAATAATAAACGAGTAAGTTATCTGAGCTACCCCCGACTTCCGGAGTGTTTCCGTATCAGAGCTCTTATTGAATAGAGTATAACGCTTAAAGTTTCAGCAAAATTCTCTTACTCTAATGGATTAGAAAAATCACTCCTCGAAAACAAAGCCCTCGTAGACAGGCGGCAGTTCCGGTGTTCCGGACTAGTTCCGGATCGTCTCCGTACCGCCGGAACCTCGTATTGACAGAGCGCTCGGGTGCTGAAAGTTTCCGGTTATTGGTGATTCCTCAGAGCATTCAGTAATTATTCAAAGGGTGCATAATTTGCTGCTGACTTATTAATCTGTCTGTAACCAGTCTGAATATAACTAACTCTCTTTATCTAACCTACTATGCTAAAGTTTTTGTTATAATAGTGCGTAAACCTTCACACTCAGGGTAATTTGTAAATATCAAATATTTTCCCAAAAAATTTTAAGTCTTCGACGGGACTTGAAACCGCGCCTGTACTATTCCTATGTTTATGCTGTTAATCTGTGCTGTAGCTTTTTTTGTGGCTCTCTATGTCTATGTTCAGATGGCAAAATTTGGATGCGCGTTTTCAAATCGTGCGTCAAACTTCATCTGAACTCTCCTTAAATTTGATGGTGCGTTGATGATACCTACATGTCAACATAGCCTTAAGTATCTAGGACTATTACACCTAGTTCCGGTACAGCAGCGGTCTTCATTAAAATTCTATCAGAAGAATTTTCAAATTCAGAACACGATAAAAATGTTTCCACATCCAAAACACAACGAAGCGTCAGCCACTTGTCGAACGACAGCATCGTTTTGTGAAAACTTGAAAATAGAACAATTTTGCGCTAGCGCTAACTGAACAATCCTAGTGGGGGCCTACTCGGAAAAGGAAAATCGACGTTTCGTTTTCGTGCAAAACCAACACTTATGTCGCTTTCATATGATTAGAGTTTGCACGAAAACGAATCAGAAACTTCGTTTTTAAGAGTACGGGCCCTGACTAGTCTGAATTCTCTTAGCTTTTTCTCGAAGTGAGTGGAATTTTTAAGATATAAAACAAAATTTAGATACAAAATTGACAATTTACAAGAAGTTTTGGTAGAGGTTTTTGATCAGTATAGGAAACAGGATCGATTGGCTTCAAAAAGTTATTGTATAAAAGGCCCATTTTCTTGCTAACTGGAATTTAAAATCTGTTAATGGGGATGAAATTTTTCTAAAAATTATGGAAAGTCTCCCAAGACCATTTTTTGTAGCTACACCGGTTAAGGTAGGGACTTGCCCTTACTTCCCAGTACAAAAAATACAACCGGTATAATTAAAAGGCTAAGCACTATAAAAACACAAATCATAAACTTACCTATAATCTGCGATACGGCCAGGAGGTAGGGAACCAAAAAGACTGCTTCAAAAGAGTTACTAAAGTAAGAACATGGCGTTTCAAGTTCTTACTTTTTATACAGTTACACTTACTTTTTACAGTTTTCAGAAGTTTCATCGTTATGAAACGTTCTGAAAACTGCTGTGTTGCGAGTTATTTACCCACTTAAAACAATCGAATCAACGCATTACTTAGGGCCTGAATTTAGGGAACCTTTAATTTAGGCCTCTTGTATTTACCAACCCAAATCCCTTCTAAAATCACAGTTCGTCTGTAAAGCCCATTGAAGAGACGTCGCGTTGAATGTAGATTTCTATTTCTGCCGTCACTATTTACGTGGCCATTAGCACGCGGATGATTTATGAGGGCGGATGTAAGGGACTCCCTTTAATGAGTCACGGACTTATGTTCTAGGCATGCAGAAATGACATGCAGTAAGTAATAAAAAAAATAAAATTAAATATACGAAAAAATAGAAGTAAATATGCATGTGCCTACGTATGTAAATCTTTCAGGTTGGTGCTTCACAATATCACACTATGATTTCACTTTCGATGCACCTAGTGTGCACCTAGCACATGAAACAACTGAAAAAATCACGCTAATAATTATAAATGCGAAAGTTTGTACGTTTAGATGGATGGATGGATGTTTGTTACTTCTTCACGCTAAAACTACGGAAGAACACGGGCAATAATTTTGCATAGACTTAACCTGGCCTGGAATAAAACATGGCTACGTTCTATCTCATAAACCAATCTCATGTTATTAATTCTCAAACAAATAAATTTTGTGTCGGAATAATAAATTAATACAATAATCAAATTATCACTTAAAATCATATCATAAGAATAGTAAAAATGAATCAGATGTCACACCATAAAAATAAATAAAAAATAAAACGTCAAGTGCGAGTCGGGCTCGCGTACTAAGGGTTCCGTAAGACCTTGTGTCTTGCCAAATTATCATGATTCTAGGTCTACGGGAAGTACCCAATAAGTTTTGGTGCATGACGAGCATTAAAAGTAATTTTTTATTGAATAAATTACAATTGCAGGACTCTCGGCTTTCGGCTGAAAATTTGTATAAATGTGGGTCTAGTTTAGTATAGCCTAAAAATAACAGATAATGCTACTTTTATCCCAGATACAACGAAACCGCGGGCAGAAGAAACCTGAAAAAACTGTTGACCCAGAGGAGACAATAGTGTTATTTTATTTCAGTCAGAGGCTTGCAATTGTACCTACTTACGGTAAACTCCCCATGATCCATTTACTGTATCTGGTATCTGGTATCTGGTAGAGCCATCTGTAGAGCCATGATCTGGTAGAGCCCCAGGTAAACTTACCTAATGATGAAAACCCTTTTAAATTTTCGTGGGGTCTACCTACCCATCAGCTGCCTAAGTAACCTTCTAGGACTGAATTTTTACGAGGGGCTGTTTGTGTTCTTATCGTCATAGAAGAATAGCGTCTATTGAATTCGGAATATAGGTCTTTATTCCAGGCGGGCTACATAGTAACAAAGACATTCGGCCAAGCAAAACTAATTTTGTGGAATAACTAACTAACCAAGCTAAATGGATTAGGGTATGGTTTGTTCCCAGTTATCTAAGCGCTTTATTGAGGCAATCAAAATCTACGTCCCGTACTAAGTAACTAGCGCCTATTCTAATTCTGACTTCTCTGGGCTAGACTTTTAATTACTTAAATAACATTATTTTACACTATTAGGATAAAACCATATTTAGTAACAATTCCGCGCAAAACCTCCATTGCAATTGCAATTTGTGGGAGGACGGGCGGTACACGCAAATCACATTTTGTTGGATGTTTTGCGCGGAATTGTTACTAAATATTGTTTTATCCTAATATTATATTATTATGCAATGGATTTCCGCAAAGTAATGCCTGAATCTATTATTTTTTTATTAATTTACACTAGTAACATAATGGTTTTTTTAACTCTACTATCCAATTCTACCTAGCTAGTGTATTTATTTCATGATGTTAATATAATGTACCTACCCAAAAAAACATTAAAAACTTTATTAAATTACCTACCTGTGTTAACCAATCGCCATAGAGTGGGTGGTAATTGGTACCTTTAGGCCCTAATAGTTTAACCACCAACACTTGGATGACCTAAAGTTAAGCCATCGGATTTAGGTTTTAGTGAACATGTATTATTTTGCATTTAAGTAGATTTCTCAGTAACTTTACTGCTTAACCTTCAAAACGACAACAATGCTTAAAACAGCTTCGAAATAAGAGGCTCGTTTAGGGTCAAGGGACATATGGCAGACCATAATCGGCGCATTAAACTGGACTTGCACAATTCATGCTCATCGTGAGCAACACAATGCACCTGGTCGTCTATATCTTTAACCGACTTTCAAAAAGGAGACAGTTCTCGATTCGTCAGAATTTTTAATTTTTTGAATGTTTTTAAGTTAGGTTGGCTCTGAACCTGGGAACTTCGTCATTTATTTATCGATTACGATCTTTTTACTGGAAAAGATTTCAGGATTTGAATTAGTTAGTCTTTTCTTTGCGTTTGAAAATAGTGTTAGTTTGCTTTGGTATAGTTTCAGTTACAAACTTGCCCCAAACTTGAATAATCTGTCAACTGGAAAAGCTAATCGGTGCTTTCGTTGAAAAAAAACTAACGTCGCTTGATTGTTAGTTGGAAAGATTAAACTGCAGCTACCAGTGGAAACTTCATAAATAGTCCTTAGCTTAAGTACTTTTAATTTTAATGAGAATTACAATCAAATAATAGCTAAAAATTAGAACTTGTAATTACAATTGAAACGATTGAATTAAATAAATAAATTATAATAAATAATAAATAATGCTGGACAATTCACACAGCATTATCTAGCCCCAAGCTAAGCAGAGCTTGTGTTATGGGTACTAGATAACTGATATACTTAATACAATACACTACATAGATAGATATTTTTTATTATACATAGAAAACACCCAGACCAACGGAACAAATTTCTGCAGATCGTACACAAATTTGTTCCGAAGCGGGAATCGAACCCGCAACCTCCTGCAAATTAACTGCAGACTGTTGCAAATAACCTACAGGTAACTCAAGTGATCCTTAAACCAGTATACCATATACCAGTCGGAATTTTTACGTATTTAGATTTATATTTTTTGTTAGTAAATTTCTAGCTGTAAGTTTTCCTAAAATTCAAAAATTAAATAAATGTATAAAATATATATATTAAATAATGTATTCGATTCTCTAAGAAAAATGTAGAGTCGACGAGTCGATTACGTTTTGGTGTCTTTTTCATTTTACTTTATCTTTCCTCTACTTTAGTAGGAATAATTATAGTAGGTATAGGGTAGACCCTGTACTAAAGCATATCTGTAAATTACATTATCATCATTAAATTTTATGAGAACGTTACTTGGTGTGCTCATAAATCCGAAATGTCTTCATCGCTACCATAATAGAGACAGCACACTATAACTAATTAAGAACATTAATTTAACTGTAATTACTATAACATTGTCATGTCTAGGTAATTACTGTTATGAGAGAAACATCTGTTTGCAAATCTTCTCAAATTCTAACATCCAATTAATTAGGCACTATTCCATTACTAGTTTCTGCGAGTGGCTACGCACGTGTCGTTTCTATGGACAATGTTTATGGTTTATTATATCCCACGGGAACTGATTTATGTGATAAAAGAAGCCTTTGTTTTATTCTAGGCCTAAAATAATTTCAGCCCGATCCGTTCAGTAGTTTTGGCGTGAAAGAGGTAACAAACATCCATCCATCCGTTACTCTAGCGATCGCTTGTTCAACCGCTGATACCTGGTTGCTGGTCCTGCGCCTGACCTCTCTCCGGACGTATCGGTCTGCCGTCCCATCGGATTATGAGAGTGAGGGAATAGAGAGTGCATCTGTGTTTGCCCACACACTTGGGCACTATAATATGTCCTGCGCACCTGGATAGTTCCCGTCCCTGGCCGAAGACTCGGACATCACCATCATTTTAATAGAATAGATAGAGAATGTTCCAAATATACACATCACATTTTTGTTTTCTGTCAAACCTCAAACACAACTGTTTGACACATCCATTATAAGTGTATTTAAAGCTATTTTTTTTTACCCTGTAATAACAAAAAAAAATCTTTTATTTCATCTTCATCTTCTGACTTCATCTAGCCTGTAGAGTTTGTGCTATCGGTAGACCAACATCTGACTGTTATATTACAATTCAAAATACATACTAAGTAGCTCTAGCCTTACCTCCGAATGTCGAAACGAATGATCTAGGTACATTCCAAGATTTCCAAGTGCCAACAGCGAATTGAACACGCTAATAAACCTAAGTCAAATTCTGCGTAGGCGCAACCTGTTGAGTCGATCCCAATGATGTCATGGCGCAGGCTGCCTGTTGCACTCTGTTGTTGTTTTTGTAGACTGGAAAAGACAAGTGAATTTGGAATCACTTGAATCCACACAAGCCACCGTCTTTTGTTTTTATAATGTCCTCTAAGCCATATATTGACCATGGAGGCCAGTCTGAAATTTAAAGATACGGAAGCAAAATGATAGTATTTGAAAGAAATGTTTTGAATTTAACAAAGCGTCGGCGGAATTTTAATGATCGGCCAAATTAAAGTAAATCATCTCTAGATAATAAACAAAAACAAAATTAAAAATGTAAAAAACCCCCGACAGATTTTCATGTAACATGGCTAAGAACACTCGGGATAAAATTATCTAAGACACAAAAAAATCTAAACGAAAATCGGTTCATCCGATTGGGAGCTACGATACCACAGACAGACGCGTTAAACTTATAACACCCCTATCTTTAAGTTTTAAAAGGAGATGTTTATTATTTCCGAAAGACTGAAATTCCGATTCAATTTAGTATGGTAGTTAACAACATCAAACCTTAACTAATCCTGCCTATTTTAAGGAGCTTGTTCAATGATATCATTAATAAGACCTTCGTGTAATGACTTCACATTCAACCGAACATTATTAGTAATGTCTTGCTAATTAATTCATTGAAAATCTGGCAGGGATGAGGTAACAGCCGAGATCCATAATTATTTTCAAACAAAGGCTTAGTATAAAACTAAGTTTCTATAGATAGAAAACTCTTTATTATATGTACCACACAAACATAAACAAGAACGTCAAGTGCGAGTGTTACTCGCGCGCTTTGATACCCCACATGATCAAGTATCTTTTAAAATTTCGACATCACAATTTGTATGGAAAATTTTCATTTTCATTTTTCTTTTGATTAAAAAAAATTCTTTAAATCTGTCAGGCGCACGAAACATGTTATTATTTTAAATTTCAAGTTGATAGCTGCTGCAGTTGCTGAGTTATTATTATTAAGGAGGGAAAAAAGGACAGACAAAGCGAGACCAAAAGCGGGTTTCGAAACCGATCTCGATCTCGAAACCCTAAAAAACAAAAAAGGAAATGATGAAAATTAAGGAAGTACAGGTGGCCTTATCGCTTTGAGCGATCTCTTCCAGTTAAGTAAGTTTATAGGTTTTCTTGCTAGGAATCTGTTATTTTCTCGGACCATCCATACTAATATTATAAAAGCAAACGTAGCTCTGTATGTCTGTTACTTTTCACGCCTTACCGGTTGAATGGATCTTAATGAAATGTGGCAAAGAGGTAAACAAAATCCCGGGAACGAACATAGGCATACTTTAAAAGCGCGTGCGCAGCCGCGGGCGAGCTAGTTTCTTTTGTAATTTCAACTTTCAGGTTATACAAATCATGAAAAAGAGAACGATCCGAGGTTTAAGTATTACCAAGCTGCAGCCATTTTTATTCGAATAATTAAAAATTCAAAGCAGGGTATTTAAATTTCAAAGGAATAGGAATTGTACAAGATTTTAGTCTCAGGTTATATTTGCTTTGTGAAAAGTCAAGCATTGTCGAAGTAGTCGAAGTAGTAGTCAACTTTAAACACATGATATCCTTAGCGGCCATATTGACAAGGTATACCTGCAATCGGTAATAAATTATTGGTCAAACGATCTCTACATAAGCCATAAAGCTATGATAGGATATGGATCAGTTGAACTACGTCTAGATTGCTTACAAGAACAAAGTTATTTAAAAAACCCCCTGACTTGAAACATGGCTAAGAACACTCGGAATAAAATTAACTATGACAGAAAAAAAAACTAAACGGTAATCGGTTTATCCGTTTGGGAGCTACGATACCACAGACAGATACACAGATAAACAGACAGACACGTTAAACTTATAACATCCCTCTTTTTTGCGTCGCTTAAAAACAGTCTTCGGTTAGAAATATTTCAATTGTCAGTACCAAGTTCCTTGCAGAACGCAGAAAATATTAAAAACCGCTTAAACATTTGAATCTGTGTGTCAGATTCCTTGACGATGAATCGGTAGCGGACAATCTGAATAGCCCTCGAGGTCTTGTGAAGGTACCTACACACACATTTATGTTAATATTTTCCTGATATAAAACAAACCAGCTGACTCGATCTTCAAGATCCGGCACCGTATAAAGGCAGGGACCACCCACGTCAGGTTTTGATAGCCTAAATTGGTTTATGACAACCCTCGCTCACAGTCCTGTTTATTTAGGCACGTTTGCTGAAACATTGAGTTCAAATACAGACATATTTATCTAGCTACTGAAAATTCAGCGATTTCCGCGAAAATCATGTCGACTGTGGTTAGGAATACGCTCACAGTTATCACAATTCTAGATTTTTCTTGTGAACTCACGTCTGCCAGATACGGGCTCGTTTCATCGAAGGTACAGGCGGGCAGAGGTTGCGGGTTCGATTCCAGCCTCGCGCTAAATGTTTGTACGATTTTCGGATATTTGTTCAGGGTGTTCTGGGTGTTTCCTATGTAAATAATAAAAAAATTACGAATTAGCATTCAACATGGCAATGCTGCCAGCATTCTGGGCACTCTGCCTTCTGGTGACGGCTTAGATTTTTAGGAAATTGTTTTATTCTATTATTGTAATTTTCTATGTGATAACACAAGCTCTGTCTAGTTTGAGGTGCGATGATGTTGTGTGAATTGTCCAGCACTATTTTTTTTATATCTCTAATAAATACTCTTAAATGTGAAATATTTAGTAATGTGGTAAACCAAACTGGGACAGAATGTCTTTTACACATTATTATGGTTTCTAACGCGCTCATTTTCGCATGTCATTTTCATAAAAGCATCATGAATTTACGAAATTAGGTGTTTCAAAGCTTTTAGAGTAAAAATTTTGCCATTTTTTGTCTGAGTCAATTAAGGTAAAATAAGTTTAACTACACAAAATAAAGTGGAGTACTAAGACTAACAAAGAAAATTATAGTTAAACTGTAGAAAAAAATTGGAACTAGTGTTTACTATTGAAACAGTTGAGGTAACTATGTAAAAACCATCTAAAACTGGCTCTAGAGATGGGTTAAAGGTTTCCCAAAATGTAACAGGCACGTCTAAATACCTACCTTATCATGCTAGCAGTAATAAAACAGATCAGGCGCCTTTTCTATAAAAAAAAGTTTAATTTTTAAAAAGAAATTTCCAATAATTACGTTAGTTTGTGATACCTACCTATAATAAGCTTTTTTTTAATGCCTCTGTAATAGTTTTATTGTGTACCTATAGTTTAGGTATCACAAAATGGCTAGCGTAATTTTTGGAAATTCCTTTCTTATACGTAATAATTAGATAAAATAGGTGGCGGCGCTAGTGTGAGGGGAGGCAGCGCCTTAAATAGTGTTTTTGTTAAGGTGGTAGTGACGCTCGAATCGGGTTTTTACTATTTTCTAGGTTCTATATGTAATGTACATAGCAGAAAAGAAGTTTTGCGCTCATTGTAAGCCATTTGCTAAAATAAACTTTGAATCAGTTGTAGTTTTCTTAATGTTGGTGTTGTTGTTGAGTTGAGTAAAAAAAATCATATCTCAGTAGACTCCAAAACGACAATTGATTTGTAGATTGTTTTAGCGCGTTTTCATAGCAAATATGTACGCAAGACTTTTTGATATCTAAATTACAGAACTTAGAAAACAGTAAAAACACGTTTTTCTTTCGAGCGTCGTCACCACCTTAAGTGCTTCTATTAATAAAACCACTCATTACTTTACGTACCATTTTACACTAAAAACGCCAAAAAACTAAATAAACAGCAAAATTCTTACTAAAGTTCATCGTTCACGAGATAACATTCGTTGAATTGATTTCTGATAGCGCCCGTCATCCGTTGATACATAGCTTGATAAATTCGGGTTGCCAAATCAACTGGCTTTATCAAATTTGTTTTAGTTTTAGCCCATATTTCGTTTAAACATTCCACTGATTTAATTGAACTAAAACCTACGCATTCGGTTTATATGTTTGCTAATTGTAATTACACAGTCTGGGTAAATGTAAAGGAGCTATTGTATCAAAGCTACTAAGTACATTTAAGTAATTAATTTGAGATACTGCTACTTCCCTGAGGGCTAGTGCGGTGGAAGATTTGGCCGAGGATCTCAAGAGGTGCAAAAATGCAGGTCGACAGAGCCAACAGAGCCAAGGCATTGGCTCCCGAGATAACGTGTAGTTAACCCTAGGTTGTTGTATTTATACAATTCTAAGAACTTCACCGGGTTCAAGCTACAGCAAAGCAACAAAACCAGTGTCCAACGTTTATTATTTTTAACCGGAGTGACACAACTTGCCTGACTCACTGCTTTTCGTTTATTTGCGACCACTCTTGTGTTGTTGTGTATAATTGTACGTAATTTTAAAATTTTAGTACCTACGATTGATGCTCGATGTCAGCAAGTCACTCGTATGTTCGCATTTTAAAAGTTGTCGCAGATCATAGGCGCACCGCTCCAGCACAGCACAAAAATGTGCATTTAAATAATGGTCTTTAACTTATAATATTTAGATGCTTTTCATATTGACGGCATCAGATGATAGACATCTTGCGGGCTCGTTTGAAGCTTGTGGGAAGCTATTTTGTCACTGTGAAAGGTAACTAAAAATAACGAGTAAGTTTATAACCCTCCGTCGTTGGATATCATATTCGGAATGCACATTTTTGTGCTATACTACGGTAGTGCCGTTGGATTAAAGTGCGCAAAGCTTAAACGTTGTCACACACGATTTCAACTCGGAAATCACCAAACCGATCTTCATCGGGCTAGATTATGCTGTGTGAACTGTCCAGCATTATTATTATTGTCTTTACAACGATCATGGTGCAAAATTAACAACATTGTGGCTAAAGTAAATAATAATCCTGTCGGACCTTCCTTATAAGTCTAACTAGAGTCCCGTATGAGACCGATAACGGTGACGTCACAGATAACCGATGTGTAACGGTGCTGGTAAAAAACAACTTGTATCGCCTTCTACGGATCCCGACGTCCTGATCGAGGTCAGGAATTATATACCACTACTTCAATTAACAATCTAATCATTTCAAGTATAGCCCCGTACAACATGGTGAAAAATTACCGATACCTAAGAGCGTTATATTTTTATCTAAGTACGCTGTATTTTTAAACTTTACTACAGGGCCATGAAAGCTGACATAATCAATCTAATTAAATTTACAATTTCAAAAATTGACAAGTTTATATTGAGTCTCACTTCGTATAAAATCAAATGGACTCATCATTTGTGACACTGCAATAATCCCGCATTTTAAAACGATACCGAGGTTTTCATAAATTGTATTGCAATTGTATCTATTTAATGGTAAAATCAATGAAAACTGTAGAGGATCTCATAATATAATTTCAGAAGCAACAAAAGATGTGGTATCTACAGCCAAGGCATCGTTACAACACGGCGGTAAAGTGGTCCTCTTGGTGCCTTCACCTCAAGGCAGGAACACCACGAGGGAAGAGCTCTTACACGCTAAAGAAGCCGACGACACTGCTATTTGGTTGTACTACAACAAGAAGAGTAAGAAAGGTGATTCTCCAAATGAAAACTAAATGTCTATAGAAAAGTTTAAGAGTTTAAATACTAACGTCACCAAAATGTTGTCTCGGAAGACCAGCGTCGTAAATACGACCAACTCGAGCTGAGACCGGGACTGTTTTGTGACTCGAGCAAGTGGCTTTCTTTTCTGATTTATCTTTCGATTTCTGTGTTACTACGGCTTTGGTTAACTAAACTTTTCCTTTTCTAGAAATATTACACGAACTAGGTTAAGACCTGTGAGTTTTAGTCTTCTTGTCTTTCAGTGACCCTTGAAACACTTCACGGCGGCTATATCAAGTCAATATCATGGGGCCTAGAATCGCACCCAACAGGAACATTTCTCCTGGTAATCACATCGAACCGGGTGAAGTTGCTAGTCAGCTGCAAAGCTCTCCACTGGCATGAGCTCTCCGGAACATACGACCTGCTGGAAATACTTTCCAGTCATAAGTTGAAAGTGGTAAGTTTATGGTTGTACCTACATAGTATCAAAAACTCCACAAAAGTCTGAAAAACTTGCACCTATACTTAATTCAATTTTTAATGCATTGTTTTTCTGGTTAACGTTTTCCAAAAGTTATAAATTCTATGCTTTTAACCATGCATTCTCTTCTACTAATTATAGCTATAGCGTTACTATTATTTTATTATTATTTGCTATAGCTAAGAGTAATTTTTTTTTCTGTAGACATAATGTACGTACATACCGAACCTGCCAGCCCAATCCAGGAGGTTTGTACGACATTTAATTTTCAGCGTATAAATATTGTAGGAAGCCGACGGTATTTTGTAAACTTGTTTCAAAACTTCTGCATATACATTGCGATAGAGTTGAGAGATAAAGAGGTAAAAGGATACTTTATTATTTTCAGTATCACGAAGAAAATTCTCCAATCAAAGTCTTCAGCAGCGAGAAATCGGCTCTTGTTTTCCTTGGTTGCACTGAAGAAGCCATCAAACCACTACCCTTAGTCTCTATAGATGACTACTCAAATCCACCATCAGATGTTAGTGAAGTTAAAACCTTTATCAAGAATCAAGAGAGAAATAATAATGATGGAATGCAAGGAGATCAATATAGAGACAATTATATTGCTAACGATCCTAGGACGACCACGGAACGGCTTAGGGGAGATATTCCGTCCAATGCTATTGAGTCTTGCGATGGTAAGTTACCTAGTTTAAAACCATAACATAACACAGACTTAGAGGGAAGCCAAACCGCTTTATCGCGCCGTCGTCGCAGAGCAATGGGGCTTCGCTCTCCAAGTTCAAACAGCTTTTATAGCAAACAAAATATTCTATTACGAAATAATGTTGATGCTGCTTTGTTAGAATATTTGCAATTGCCTACGCCTTGTACAAATGCTGGGCATAGCAACTGCCAGCCAAACGGTGTTATAAAGAATACACGATATTTCCAGATGAAGTGATCCGCCAACTACAACTCCTCCGACAAACAATCGAGCACCTTCGCAGAGAAGTTGGTGATCAGAAGGGCATTATCGACGATCTCAGGAAACGACTGAGTCAATGCTGCAACCGACCGACCCCACCGCCGGTCGAACGATGCACTTCGGGATCATGCTACCCTGGTTATTAATCTGTTTAACCCTGACTTCTACTTTTCAAGAACTCCCTGCTTGAACTTTTGTATTAAGTTCTATTTGTAACAGATTTACTAATCAGTTATTTTATTCCCCAAAGCAAAAAGTTCTCCCAGAAAAAATATCCGTACATGATTTGACATAAAAGGGCAACTATGCATAAACACGGTATATTTACATATTTACAATGAAAATGACAACTAATAGGTAAAAGTATTTAAAAAATATACCATGCATAGACAAAAAGGGAAATGAAGATGAAAAGTATGATTTCGCTTTATCAATTTACCAACCGTCTTAATTATTTACCTGCGATCATCAATTATCTTATTTAGTATGCATTTACTTTTATTCGTCAAGTGTTCTGTATTTAACCCTACATATATTACTAACTTAGGTTGAATATCAAATATCATTTCATTAATCGATTTATTATTAACCCCAGCCTCGGGCATTTCCATTTGTATAAGGTGAATCAAGCAACTGTGGGGGTTTTCATTAAATGTTTTGAGTGAATTAACACCGGGTTTTATTTATAAGTGTACGATACCTGCCGTTTTGAATGTTGGTTCAGTACTGGCTACAGAGTTGGGTCACCCACGTGTAGAATGAGTTGCTTGATTGACCTTATTATGTGGATAGATATATCGATGACGGAGAATCAGTGGGGCACTTAACTCTGTAGACAGTATGGAATTCAATTTGGTTAGATTCAATTAATGGGTCAGTTTATTTCCATAATTCAGGGTTGGTTACACCCATTTCACCAAAGTGGAGCTGCGATACTCACGACATGTTAGTATTTAGTAACATGCGAGATTCTATGAGATGTTCTGACATATCTATTCTCCTTTCTATTTTGGTGGAAACCGAGAATTGCCTAGATATGAAAATGTAATATCTATCTATCATTTAGGGACTTACCTGCTGAATTCAGCAATTGCTTTATTTTACGTGTGCAACAATTCAATTCAACAAGTGGACAGAGTAATTTATCGGTACTTTCAAAAAACCGGGCCCAATGCTGCCAAATTTTTTGTAGCAGGTCGCTGATTTTCAGCAGCTATTTTTGCTAGTCTTTCGAGGGCTAGAGAAGTTTCCTGTTCCATGACATACAAAAAACTCAAATCAATTTAAGCAAGAATACAGTTAAAGCCATAAAACTACTGATTCCACGTCAAGTCGGTTTGCATATGCCAACCCAGATATCCTAAACAGGAGTGGAGTGCCGAGACACAGCCTCAGGCCCGCAATGCGGTCCCTGTCCTCAAGGCATGGAGGGGAATGGGCGACGTTGTGTTGCTATCAATTGTAGCAGACGGCCTTGCTCTACAGGTAAATATAAGTTTTGTGATATAAGAACAGGAATGGCGTAGTCATATAGGTAGTCTATTATGGTACGCGTAGATTTCTCAGATAAAAATGAGTCTCAAGCAGAGAATTACGGAATTTCTCTTAAGGCCAGGTATTCCTGCAGCAGTAGTCAGCAGTAGTCATAAGCGCCATGCCGCCGCGCTCGTGCTTTTTGTAGGTATTTAAACATAGTGATTAACAAAATCATTTTATCAAGTCAAACTCTTAGAATATGTTTAACAATATTAAGTTTCTTTAGTTATGTCCAAAAAATATGTAAAATATCAGTATTTCAGTCTTATTAATTGAAAAACATAACAAACAAGATCCGTCAAGTGCGAGTGTAACTCGCGCGAGGGTAATTTTGGGATTTTTTTCTATCGAGTGAAGTTCATTAGATCTTGTAACTGAATGCGACTTTAACTAGACTAGCACCTTATGTAATATATATTATTATATCTTTTTAGTTATATATCTTTTTTCCTAATTTTAAACACTATTTTCTATGTCTCAGATGATTTTAAAAATCACAAAAGCGGATTCTCTTGGAATACCTGACCTTTATGATGAATGCGGCTTTAAATATGTTCCCAACATCAACGCCACAACAATATTGGTTGTTGGTTTTATTAGTTATAATAAAAATAATATTGTAACGCATCACCCAAAAATCTAATAAGCGATTGAACCTGTTCAATGGAAGTTCTGTGACCAGATAACAGATTGCTCTCCAGCTAATAGCTAATTAAATTAGCCATTAAACTCTAATAATGTCTGAATTTAGTCCGAAATCTTTATATAGTTTTTTCAATGTAATCTAATCGAGAAAACTATTCGGAGTAGATACTTAAAATATAATCCACAAACTTTTTCTAGTGGAAAGATGTATCGACACAAGTCAAGGTTACCGCTGTGAAAAATGCCCTGGACGACAGACAAGCGATGGACAAACCTGCAGATCAGCTTGTAATCCCAACCCTTGCTTTGGCGGACGTACGTAGAACACCCATTACTTTGAATCATATTTTTACTCTCATAAAATTTAATGATACCATCAAATTGTAATGTTTCTACAGGAGTCCAATGTCACGACTTGCCCGATGGATCGTACCGATGCGGTTCTTGTCCATCTGGATACCACGGCAATGGGCAAGACTGCTACCGGCTCGCATGCCGTACGACTACTTGTTTCCAAGGTAAGCTTGACAAAACACGTGAAATCTGTGACTATTAAAAGGCTGATGCGCTTTTTTCTGTGACCATCTGATGCTTAGTTCAGTAAGTTTATCTTGTCAAGTCTTGTGGTGTCTTTACCCAAGATTCACCCTGGATCGCTGATCCACGGTAAATCTTGGTAAACACAAAATACATTTCCGGCTTAATCTGCTCTGAGTTGTGTCTCGCCAGCTAGAATTCTCTATCGTCGACCCCTGCTAACACCAGCTATCACTTAATTTCCTCGATTATTTAGACCAAGATTCGACAAAACCAAAATGTCTGGAAGAGATGTAGCGGGAATCACGGGAGTAAAAAGAGCCTTATATGTTTCTACTCCCGCGATTGCCGCCCGATAGCCCTTCTTCTCTTTATAATCATTTTTTTATCCCTTTTCCTAGGAGTGGAATGTCAAGAGACATCATCAGGCCCCCGCTGCGGGCCTTGCCCAACCGGTTACCTCGGTGACGGTACTCGTTGCCAACATGTCTGTGATGCGAGACGACCGTGTGAAGGCAGGCGGTGCAACCACAAACCCGAGAGTCCTTATTACGAGTGTGAGGGATGTCCGAGTGGTTTTGAGTGGAATGGTGAGTTTTGTTAAAGATTCCTCCTTGAGATGGCATGACACTTGTTTTCAACAAGTCTGTGATGCGAGGCGTCCGTCAGGTTGTGACCTTCTTTTCTAAAGTCAGAGCCGTTGCTGGTCCAAACAGTCTGGCAATACTACGTTGAATTTTATTCGGTCTGTCAAAGTTCAAGGTCTCTCTTTTTAGACCTAAAGTTAGATAATTTTATTAAATAAATAAAACCTTTAGGTACTAACCTACCTATCGTTAAAAGTTTTAACGATAGGTAGGTTAGTACCTAAAGGTTTTATTTATAAATTCTTAATTCTAAGACAGTAACAGTTTTAACTTAAAACTGTTACTGTCTTAGAATTAAGAATTTGTCTTTATACATATATATACATCTAAACGGCCTTTAGTTTGTTTAAACAGACAGAGCGTGAGTTATATAGCGCTCCACATCTTGTTCTTAGTTCAATCAGTAACACACTTCCTGCCTCTTTCGTGCAGTAACACACTAGCTTTTTTGTTTTATGATTGCAGGTTACAACTGCGTGGACATTGACGAATGTGATCTAATCCGTCCATGCGATGAGCTTGTCTCCTGTGTGAATCACGAAGGAGGTTTCACTTGCGGACCCTGTCCACCAGGATACGAAGGCAGCAGCGGGTGGCGGGGGTCGGGAGGGGACAGACGGAGGGAGCAATGCGTGGATCTAGACGAGTGTAGCGATGGACGCGCCACTTGTAATAGGGGACGACTTTGTGTGAACACTCCGGTAAGAGACAATAGACTCTGAATACGAGAGATTCAAGGTTGTTTGTTCCATTGATGTTGGAATCACGAAGGTGGTGTCACTTGTGGAGTCTCTCTGCCAGGATAAGAAAGCAGTAGCGGGTGGAGGGTGCGTGGATCTAGACGAGTGTAGCGATGGAAACGCCGCTTGTAATAGAGGACGAGTTTGTGTGAACACTCAAGGTAAGGTCAAGGTAAGAAGGAGTCTAGACTTTACCTACAGATTGCAGGATACAGATGTCTAGACATTAAAGTGCGATCTACTCCATGCATGCGACTCTCGAAGGAGGTTTCAGTTGTAAAGTCAGAAGCGAGTGGCGAGGCACCTTCTTCAAACTTATCGAAGAACTGCTGATCGAGCAGTTTATTAGAAAACTGTTGGCTGCAGAATATCATTGTGTGTCTTGAATCTTGAATGGCTGAGGGTCGTCTTCTAGAATGAGGCCCTCTGAAGTAGATTTACTTATTATCAGTGGTCCTGGCATTCACTCGTAGTCTAACAACGATGATAGATCGCACTGAAATAAAATTTAAAAGCCTTGATTTTGTCCTGCAGGGTTCCTACACCTGTGTTCCTTGCGGCGGCAGTTACTACGTGAACACAACCCGACCGTGCCTGGAGGTCGGTGACCTCGTGCAGCGCTGTGATCCCGCGCAGTGTCGCCGATACAACGCTGTCTGTGGATATGGTCATAAGTGTGTTTGTGCGGTGAGTTACTAAAACTGCAGGTTTTCCTCTTGAGACTGAGGTTTTTGAAGTGTATATAATTTAGGTGTGATACATATTATAGGTTATTTGTTTTGTAGGTTTGTCAAATGTATTGAACTGTCTGACGAGGATCAGCCTCTATTTGGTACAATATTTACCTATTGTTCCCTCTGTTAAGATAGACAAAGAATTAGAGAAACCTACTAACTTGAAACTGTTTAGCCTCATTCTCAATCTTATAAAATCCGACCGTAGGGTAAAAAGTCATGTTGGTATTTAATCTTGCGTGCAGAGAGCAAAGGACTGAATAACATGACGATTTTTCAACCTTAGCTTAGGTCAAAAAACTTATTTCTCGTTAGTTCCAAATCCAACATTTTGTTTCCAGACTGGTTGGGCCGGCAACGGCACAGTCTGCGGCCCAGACCGAGACATTGACGGCTACCCGGACCACCAGCTGCCTTGCTCCGAACCATACTGCAAGGCTGACAACTGTCCTGATGTCTCCAACTCAGGCCAGGAAGACGCTGATGGGGATGGACTAGGAGACTCGTGCGATCCTGATGCAGATGGCGATGGCATTCCTAATCTACCCGTAAGAAGCAACGACATAAGTTTAGGCACACAGAACATAGCAAAGGTTCATTAACAGATGATACAAGATACTGCAAGGCCGACACCTGTCCTGATATCTCCGAGTCAAGACAGGAGGACGCGGATGGAGACGGACTTGGAGACTCGTGCTATCCTGATGCGGATGGTTGATGGCATTGCTCATCTACCGGTAAGAAACAACAACAAAGATAACAAAGCGAAGGTACTTACGACTTCTACCAGCGGCCTTGCACGCGTTTTCACGGAATAAAAAGACGACTGTAGGTATGTTATTCCAGGTCTAGAACTACGTGAATCGTGAAGATTTTATAAACATCTGATTATCGAAAAATGTTATTTGTTCAACAAGTGGGCAAAACGATTTTTTGTTGAGCGTGCCGATATTAAATCCCGAGCTAGCGAAGCAGTCTAGAATAGAGTCACGAGCGTAGTGAATGGTCTAAAGTAGACTGCTGAGGTAGCGAGGGATTTAAAAGGCACGAAACAAAAAATATTTGCCCTCGAGTTAGACACAACTTTTCACCACGACTAGCGAGAAAATATTTCGTTACATATAAAAGAGGCCGAATCTCAGAAACTCCAACTTTGGAGGGTATACGCAACAAACCTCTTTCAAGTCATGAACAGACGAGAATTTGTTTTCTTTGAAGGTTGCATTGTTCTGAATTCAAATGACTTTTTTCAACAAGTTGAATAATATTCATTATTCCACATGCTTTCGTTTTTGAGCGAGAGTGAATTAAAACTATTTTAAATTATTCCTTTTCCAGGATAACTGCCCTCTAGTTTCCAACCCCGATCAACAAGACCGCGATGAAGACAGAAGCGACAAGCGCGGTGACGCCTGCGACAACTGTCCCACTCGGTACAACCCCGGACAGGAAGATGCAGATAAAGACGGACTAGGGGACGTTTGTGATCCTGATATGGATAATGATGGTAAGGTATTTGATGATTTTTTTTAAAGCTTTAACCAGAAAGAATTTATATGTTTAATAAACTCTGACTCGAGTTAAGCAACGAACGATGATGAAAGAACAACACAACGAAATACACAGCGAAATACATTAGCGAGAGAGAAAATATCAATAGTGTGTATTGGTAATTCTTATTAGAGAGATTCGAAAGAAATAATCCGCAGTGTAGAGTTCTGTAGTTGCAAGGTTGATTGTTTTTAAACAGACTTACCTGTTTTACACAACTAAAAGTGCTGTAGGACTAACCTACTTAAGTTTGCCCCCATGTCACTGGCTATCTATTTACTCAATATTCTGTCTGAAAACAGCGTATATATATATATTAAAACTTGCCGAAAGCCATGGTAATGGCACAGCTTGTTATTGAGACAAAATGTTTAGATTAGTATTGTGTATTGCTTGTATGTCTTACCTTAGACCAAATAAATATTATACCTAGATATAACATCGCCTTAGGGCTTGATAAAAAACCTGTACCTAATGATGTTATTCTCTCAATAAATAAATAAAAATAACGTTATTTGAGTAATTTTCAACGGAATCTGTACAAATTCACCTGTTTTACCGGCTTCGCACGGGTGGAAATTTCTTTTTTAAATTCATTCATTTTGGGATAAACGTAGTGTAAATGTATCTATAAGTAAGACATTAGTGCTTTTTTTTCGCTGCGCTGCGTGGGGCCACAACAGCCACGGCGCGGCGGCGCGCGGCGCCTATGAATAACATGGTCTGATTTTGGTCGGCTTTTCTATCAACTTTTAAATTGTAAAAAAGTACCTAGTTATAGTGACATAATTATAATATTTGGACATATGGTATCGGGAAGTTATTTGTAGATATTGATATGGTCTTTAATATTGTAGAACATTTTTTTATTCTTTTATCAATAGTTTCCGCAGCGCAGGCGAAGAAAGACATTGTATGGCAAAAAAAAATTACACCTTGGGTTACATTATTGAAGTTGGGATCCCTAATTTTTTCTAGGAATTAATGTAGCCTATGTTACTCAAGGACAATGTAACATTCTAATGGTGAAAGAATTTTTGAAATAAGTCTAGTAGTTTTTGAGTTTATTCGTTACAAACATACAAAAATGCAAATCTTTCCTCTTTATAATATTAGTGTAGATTAACTAAACAGATAGTTGGACAGAACATAGTATACATATCTATAACGGGCCATGTTGACTACAAAACCATAGAAATAAAAAAAAATGTAATTTATTTCATTTAATATACATATTTATACAGTGCAAAGGTTTACATAGAAAATTCTTAAACTTTAACAACAGCCTTGCCCAAATTTTCCCCGCTTAACATACCAACAAAAGCATCAAACAGATTGTCAAAACCATCAGTGACATGTTCCCTGGCCTTCAGCTGTCCACTAGACACCCACTGGATAAGCTGAGTGAGAGCCTCGGTCCACCTATCCATCCATCTATATACGATGAATCCCTCAATCTTCAGTTGCTTAAACACAATACTCGGTTGTAGGACAGTAGCTTTCGGCATCTGCTTAGGGTCCGCGTTGTAAGCGCTGATACTTCCGCAAACTGATACTCTGCCGAAAGGGTTCATTTGGCTGATAATTTCACTGCTTTGCTCACCGCCAACGTTATCAAAGTAGCAGTCTACGCCCTTAGGTGCTGCCTCCTTCAAAGCCGCTGTGATGTTGACCTTCTTATAGTTGAACGCTTTGTCGAATCCGAGTTCCTTTTCGAGCCATTCGACTTTTTCGTCAGAGCCGGCGAAGCCGATGACACGGCAGCCCTTGATCTTAGCGATCTGTCCCACTAGTGAGCCAACCGCTCCGGCGGCGCCAGAGACTACGACCGTCTCTCCCGCCTTGGGCTTACACACCTCCAAGAATCCAAAGTAAGCTGTAGCACCGGGCATACCAATAGCGCCGCATCCAAGAGACTTCGGTAGTCCGCCAAGATCAGGCAGTTTGTAGATCTTTTCTGATGGAGTTGCGGTCGGTCCGTCAGGATTGCCGATGTAATAGGTTACCCAACCTTTATGTGAAACTACTCTATCGCCGACTGCGAAGCCTGCGTGTTGCGATTCTTGCACGATACCGACTTGGAAGCTGAACTGGTCGTATGGCACGGGGCTTCGGAGATTGTAAGCGCGGAGGTAAGGATCCACGCTGATGAATTCTGCTTTCACTAAAATTTCTCCGCTTTTCAGTGGGGGCAACTCGGTCTCGATAATGTCATAGTCTGACTTTTTCGGCAGACCTTGGAAATGCTTCTTTACAACGTACTTCCTTGCCTTTACCATTTTGGAATCTTGAGATCTGAGAAAAAAAAACAAATAAATTAAATTATAAAGAAACTAGCTGACCCGCCGCGATTTCATTAGCGTGGACTTTATTTAAACTAATACCCCAAGTAATGTTGGATTCCATGTAAACATATATATTTACTTCTAGACTTTATTCACAAAGAAAATTATAATATAATTAGTATTTACAATTGAAACAATTGAGCTAACTGCAGACTGTTGCAAACAATCTACAGGTAGCTCAACTGATCCATATCATATCATATCATATCCATATCCATGTAAACTATCAACGCCAAAGTTTTACAACCAATCCTTTACAATTTTAAAGTTATTATGAGAAAACCTATAAATCACATTTCATCCTTTTAAGAATGCTTAGGCTTGTCATAGCATCATAGAACTAGAATAAGAATTATTATTACCTATTTAGAATCTTTATCACCCATCGATTAGCTTATAGGTACTTAAATTTATTTATCTCAATCTTTATAATTAATTATTTCGTTTTACTGCATGCCTGTCACATTGTAGGTACTTTTTTATTTTTGTATTTTATTTTTGCATTCGTCATAATTTTTTCATCGGATCTATTTGCTAGTGTACCGCTCTTTCAGTGTCATGGCAATCTACTATTCCTTATCGTAACAATGGCGTCGAATTGTCATAGATACCTATCTCAAGCTAGATCGTTAGTTTGGTAGGCACTAAAGGACTTTGATCCTCCTATAACTGTAAGCAAACTATACCTACCTCTACTGTCTATAAAAGTACTAATAGACGATCGAACATGGTTCGCACCGCGACCTTGGTTCGCTCAGAGACTACATTCGTTCGTGTACAAATAGTGCGCCGCATATTGTTATTCAGTATATTAGTAATATATGTGGTTAGTTCGATGGTTTGCACATGAATCGAACGTACCTAGTGGTAAGCTGTGCGTGAATTTGTTGCACAGAGTGCACCGTATAGCGGCGGTGGTGGTACGGTCGCACCATGTTCGATCGTCGTTTTACAATTTAACGAAAATGAAGTACCTACGTACCTACTGTTGTTTTCTCGTCGATTAGGCAGTAAATTTTTTATCTAACTGGTTCCCGTCCAATTGATAACATGTCATTCTTGTATCATTTCGTAAACTACATAACAAGGGATCAAGAAAACAGGTTTTTGAATCGCTTATTAAATGGTATTGAATCACGGCGATTTGGTACTAAACAATGCCGTTTTGTCGAAACAAAATAAAACACACTATACACTCACCTATTAAACTTTTCAGAGATAACCTGACCGGCCGGCGTCAATGTTTGATTACAACTAGATTCATTTGTGGCTGAGTTCTGTTTATATTCTGCGAACAACTTCACATCACCGTGAATATGCTACTCATTCATTAGCACTGCGCTACACACTCGCCGAGACCACAGTAGATAAATAGTAATCTCCTGTGCCGAGACCGTGCCGGGTGCTCGCGCGCCGTCTCGCTGGCGCGAGTGACTAGGTGTACCTATGCCCAGCCAGTTTTGATGTGAAATATTTATAACTAAACATCAACAAAAAAACTAAAATTCACATGCTTGGCTTTAAGTTTTAGAAATAATTGTTGGCATCATTTATTGAAGTATCTAATCGGAGGTGACTTGTTTACAAATATTACACATTGAATTTGGCTAGAGTATGGTACCAAGGTACATGGTGCTCTCTTCTTGTCTTCTTGCAACTAGCTGTAACCCGCGACTTCGTACACGTTAAGCGCACAAGCCTCTAGAACCAGTGGTTCGGGCTGTGCGTTGTCTGTCAGTGATTCATGTACATACTCCTTTTTAAGATAATATAAATTGATGAGAAAAACAGCTTCTGAATTTCAGAAAACGATGAATAAAATATGTTTTCTTATTGTAAGGGAAGTCTTCACATAAAACTTTTCGTTCAAACTTATGTTTAGGAAAACCCCGTCATAATTTATTTAAGAGAACGATGAATCAAATGTGTGATCGTTATCAAAGGGGAATCTACATGTACAATTTTGTACTTCTATTGCTAACGGTTGCTGAGATACAGAGCAATTGCGTTTAAACTAGAGTTTTTCTTTCAACTTGGATATAGGAAAACACCTTCGGAATTTCAGAAAACAATGAATGAAACGTGTGATCGTTAAGAAAGGGGCATCTACATGTAATATTTTGTAGTTCTATTGGTGACGGTTACTGAAATACAGAGCATTTTCGTTTCAATTTTCCTATTTTGAAACTCTGAGAGTGCGAATTTTCAAAATTACTTGTCCTTTTAGGGTGTACTTCTTAGTACACCCTAAAAGGACAAGTAATTTGAACAAACACTCCAAATATCAAAATGCCTCTAGACTAGAACGAGTGGTTCTTACTGTGCGTTATCTTTCTGTGAGTCAGGTACTCCTTTATTATACAGGGTGTTTGGTGTAACGATGTAGGGATTGAAGGAGTTGATCAACGGTACCCATGTGATCATCTTAAACCACATAAGCTAATGTGAAAAGTGTTATGATTTTTTAATTATTACCAAAAGTTTTCTCTAATTTTGTTTGTGATTTCTTGCTCAATGATTGGTATAGCTTATTGTGATGAAAAATTGCATTGTTGTGACTGATTAGAAGTCATAATAAAAGTGATTAATATCACCATTTGGTATTTTACTATCCCCTAAACGAAAAAAATCCCGTACTAAAAAAACAACTTTTGATAATAACTTTAAAACCATGACACTTTTCACAATAGCATAATGTGGTGTAAATGATCACATGGGTACCGTTGATCAGTTCCTTCAATCCCTACATCGTTCCACCAAACACCCTGTATAATAGCTTCTGCCCGCGGCTTCATACGCGTATTTTCGGTATAATAAGTATCCTATTATCTAAGTTAGGCTTAAACGAACGCCAAATTTAATCTTGATCTATTCAGTTGTTTTGGCATTCCGAAGCGAGTCACAATTTTTACTATGAGATGAGGCATCTGTACTAGTATAGTATTATAATATCTGTGTCCTAGGTAACAAAAATTCAGATTTCACAAAATTTCGGCTTTATAATATTAGTAGGATTTTATATTGATACTAGTTTATGCCCGCGGCTTCGCACGGGTTGTTTTGATGGAAACGTTTAAAGGTGATTTCTATCCGATGGGAACTGATTTATTGGATAAAAAGTATCCTATGTTTCACTCCAGGATTAGAATTACCTGTATGCAAAATTCAGCCCGATCCGTTCAGTAGTTTTGGCGTGAAGAGGTAACAAACATCCATCCATCCATCCATCCAAACTTTCGCATTTATAATATTAGTGTGATGAGGACGAGCGATTCAGACATTTGAAGTCTCGGCGAGTGTGTACAACCGCCATCAGATCTCGTTTTGAATTTTGGACACTCATTCACACCCTATCTAATCTAGTCAATGACGGCGACGTGGATACTCACTGCGATGACTTGGTTTTTTTTTGTTCTAATAAAGTAAGTTGTTATTGACGACCTCTGTGGCGCAGCGGTTGTGTACGATCTGCAGAAATTTGTTCCGTTGGTCTGGGTGTTTTCTATCTATGTATAATAAAAAATAAAATAAAAAATCTATCTATGTATGTAATGTATTAAATATATCAGTTAACTAGTACCCATAAAACAAGCTTTGAGTAGCTTACTTTTGTTTGATGGTGCTGTGTGGATTGTCCAGCATTATTTTTTTATTTATTAAGTATACATACGTCCTCTATAGTTTAATAGTTTATCTCAAGAACTATATTCACAAAGAAAATTACAATAAAATAATAGAAATAAATTACAACTAGTACGTAAGTACTAGTAATTTATTTCAATTGTAAAATTGAAACAATTGAGCCAACTGCAGACTGTTGAAAACAATCTACAGGAAGCTCAACTGATCCATATCAATACCAGTCGGAAGCGTCCCCAAGACGCTGGCTGCATAGCCCCGCTGTATGGCAATGCTGATGCGCTGTGCCATATACTGACCAGCTCTCGGGTCACGCGTCGCTTCGACCAGACGCTCAGATAATTTTTAAAGACCCGAAGAGCCTCGTACCCCACGGACCTAGGGTCACGACTCCAAGGGGAGCAAATGTGTAGGCTCTGTCGAGACCTGCATATTTGCACCTCTTGAGATCTTCGGCCAAATCTGCCGCCGCGCCTGCCCTCACGGATGTCCTCGGAAGATGGGAAGGCGCAAGTGTGTCGACGCATGTAGCGTCCCACACAATGGGCCTCCCCAACGCCCATGGGACTAGTGTCATACCGTCGGGCTTCTTACCATCGTCACGCAACAGACTATTCGGTTTGAGAATAGCTGGTAAGTTAGCGGTGACAAAGGTCCGCCGGATGAATTTGTTGATTGTTTTGAAAAAACGAATAACCAACTTCAAATTCTTTGTAACAACTTCAAGTTTTATAACTTTTTCGGGGCAGATACTACTCCATAGGTGGTATTATTTATTATATATATATTAATACCAGTAGGAAGCGTCGGAAGCGTCCCCAAGACGCTGGCTGCATTGCCTCGCCGTATGGCAATGCTGATGCGATGTGCCAGATACCGACCAGCTCACCGGTCACGCGTCGCTTCGACTAGAAGCTCAGATATTTTTTAAAAACCCGATGAGCTTCGGTACCCCACGGACCTAGAACCACATTGAATCAATTTTTTTTTTCAAAACTTATAAAATTTCTTCCCCAGGAATTCCCAACGAAGTCGACAATTGCCCTCGCAAATACAACCCGAACCAAGAAGACACGGATGGTGACAGAATAGGTGACGCATGCGACAACTGTCCCAGAGTACGGAACCCGTCGCAAGAAGACGCAGACAGGGACAACGTGGGTGATGCGTGTGACAGCGACGTGGATAGGGACCAGTGAGTAGAACATTCTAGAACATGCTAAAACTTAGATGATACGTACAATAGAATTGGCGACCCATGCGACAACAGTCCCAGAGTACGGAACCCGTCGCAAGAAGACGCAGACAGGGACAACGTGGGCGACGCGTGTGACAGCGACGTGGATAGGGACCAGTGAGTAGAACATTCTAGAACATGCTAAAACTTAGATGATACGTACAATAGAATTGGCGACCCATGCGACAACAGTCCCAGAGTACGGAACCCGTCGCAAGAAGACGCAGACAGGGACAACGTGGGTGAAGCGTGTGACAGCGACGTGGATAGGGACCAGTGAGTAGAACATTCTAGAACATGCTAAAACTTAGATGATACGTACAATAGAATAGGCGACGCATGCGACAACTGTCCCAGAGTACGGAACCCGTTACAGGAAGACACAGACAGGGACGAAGTGGGCGATGCGTGTGACAGCGACGTGGATAGGGACCAGTAAGTAGAACATTCTAAAACTTAGATGATACGTACAATAGAATAGGCGACGCATGCGGCAACTGTCCCAGAGTACGGAACTCGTTACAAGAAGACGCAGACAGGGACGAAGTGGGCGATGCGTGTGACAGCGACGTGGATAGGGACCAGTGAGTAGAACATTCTAAAACTTAGATGATACGTACAATAGAATAGGCGACGCATGCGGCAACTGTCCCAGAGTACGGAACTCGTTACAAGAAGACGCAGACAGGGACGAAGTGGGCGATGCGTGTGACAGCGACGTGGATAGGGACCAGTGAGTAGAACATTCTAAAACTTAGATGATACGTACAATAGAATAGGCGACGCATGCGGCAACTGTCCCAGAGTACGGAACCCGTTACAAGGAGACGCAGACAGGGACGACGTGGGCGATGCATGTGATAGCGACGTGGATAGGGACCAGTGAGTAGAACATTCTAGAACATGCTAAAACTTAGATGATACGTACAATAGAATAGGCGACGCATGCGGCAACTGTCCCAGAGTACGGAACCCGTTGCAAAAAGACGCAGACAGAGACGACGTGGGTGATGCGTGTGACAGCGACGTGGATAGGGACCAGTGAATAAAACATGGTAGAACTAAGAATGTAGGTATAGGCACAGATATTATTATAGGTACTATAATAATAGGTGAAAGAATAGGCGACGCATGAGACCACTATCCAAATATACTAGAAGTAAGAAGACATGTGACAGTGTTTTTTGTGATGATAATGCTGATGCGTTTATTACATAAAAGGTTTTTGATAATAAAAAAATGTTCTTATTTTCATTCTGTTTATACCTCATAGTTTCTGATATACTGAGAATCACGACGGATTATGAGAGTGAATAGAGAATACACCTGTGTTTACGCACACACTTGTGCACTATAATATGTTCTGCGCATCTGGCTAGTCTCCGATGAGACTGGGCGCCGTGGTCGAAATTCGGCAACGGAGGACATTATTATTATTATTATTTTCTTAGTTTATTATGTTTTTAATATTGTACATTATTTTTAGTATAGTTTGACAATGCCCTTATACAGCAGCATACTTTGACATGCCCTTTAATTAATTAATTAATTATTTATTTTGATTCAAATAATTTATTATTATTATTTTTTTCAGTCATGTCTGTCTGTTTTTTTTCTTTGTACCTTATGGTGTTTCCTACAGCGAAATACATGTGTGATAATGTTGAAATATGAATAAATATAGAATGTAACGACATCAAGTGTAACAACAAGTGTACCTACGATGGAATAAATAAATACAAATACAAATTATAATAAATTATTGAAACATTTCAGGGACGGAATCCAGGACGGACTAGACAACTGCCCGCTGATACCAAACAGCGACCAACAAGACGTGGACGGTGACGACAAAGGAGACGTTTGCGATGACGATGATGACGGAGACGGAATCAATGATCTGGATGACAATTGTCCGCTCGTGCCTAATAGAGATCAAAGGGACTCTAACAGTAAGTGGAAATAACTTTATTCATAAAGAAAATTACAATGATGATGGTTTATACCTATAAGAGCTAGAAATATTTATACTTAAGACATTTGCCTACAATGTATATTATGGCAAGTTAACCAACAGTAGTTCTACGAAATCCTAAGTAAAATAGATGAGAACCCTTTGCCTAGACAAACCTAACATAGGCTTTAAGGCATTAGTTAACCAACCTATGTAATGATTTTTTACGAATAAATGACATATCTATCTATCTATCTAATGAAAATAGATTGTTTATCTGTAGATTGTTTGCAACAGTCTGCAGTTAGCTCAACTGTTTCAATTGTTAATACTAGTTCTAATTTATTTCTTGTAATATTCTTTGAGAATGCAGACTTGCAGACTGTTGCAAACAATCTACAAGTAGTTCAACTGATCCATATCAATACCACCACTAAGTTCATACTAAGTTGATAAACTGCCAAGTGCGAGTCGACTCGCACACGATCGGTTCCGTACCGTAAAAATCTCGCAACTTTTTCTACGAACATCAAATTTTTACTTGTTCCCTTTAAATTTTCAACTTTATTATATTTTTAGTAAGTATTTGTTGTTATTACAGGTTGAAATGTTACTTATTTATAGAAAGTTTTATGTATCTAACTATTGCGGTTTAAGAGATACAGCCTTGACAAACGAACAGTAAAAATAGCCAAAACTTTACTCTCACGTTTTTTGTATGGAAGCCACCTATAATTTGGTTATTTAATTTTATAAGCTGTTATTGCGGCAAGAGAAATACGCATGTAGAAATGTGTTAGAGTATTTTTACCTCGTATTGCGACGCAGCCGTGGTAAATTTATTTTACTTTACATTATTTACCACGTATTGTATTGTAACTGTAACTTTAGCTGTACAACATCCGATCCTACTAATATCCATAGTTTTAAAGATCCTAGGTATCTATAATAAATCTGAATTTCTGTTACCTAGGATCTCCAAAACTACTGAACAGATCAAGATGAAAGTTAGCGTACGTTTAGAGCAAAGCCTTAGATAATAGACTACTTATTATACCGAAAATACGCGTGCAAAGCCGCGGGCAGATTCTAGTAAACAAACAATAAAAAAATGTAAATTAAAGTTGAGTATTTTCGAGATATCTGAAACTAAAAACTTGCTAAGTCACTTCGATACGGGTTTGCAAACAGATGTATCATCAAGGTAATAATTAGGGTGTTGATTTGTTTCAGATGACGGCGTGGGCGATGCTTGCGATAATGACTTCGACGGAGATCACGTCATCAACGAAATCGACAACTGTCCGAACAATTCGCGCATTCACAGCACTGATTTCAGGTAATATAGCGAAGATACTTCTAATACTTATAAAAACTAATAAATAAACAGTAACCACAGTGATATTTTTATGTTGCAAAAATAAATAACATAAATAAATAAATAAATTATGCTGGACAATTCACACGGCATTATCTAGCCCCAAGCTAAGCAGAGCTTGTGTTATGGGTACTAGATAACTGATATACTTAATACGATACACTACATAGATAGATATTTTTTTTTATATAGAAAACACCCAGACCAACGGAACAAATTTCTGCAGATCGCACTCAAATTTGTTCCGAGGCGGGAATCGAACCCGCAACCTCCTGCGTCGCAGGCGGACCTTCGCCCGCTGCGCCACGGAGGTTGTCAATACACCTAAACTCTGTTTCCAGAAATTACATGACAGTCCGCCTGGACCCCGAAGGTGAATCTCAACAGGATCCGAACTGGGAAATCGCTAACGAAGGTAAGCTGGTCATGGTACCAAAAGAATCGAAGGAATAACTTTATTGACAAAGAAAATTACAAATAGAAATAAATTAGCACTAGTAAGTATTTACAATTTATTTCTATTAATTGATTGTAATTTTCTTTGTGAATAAAGATATTTTTAGAGTATTTACGATTGAAACAATTGAACTAACTGCAGACTTTAGCAAACAATCTACAGGTAGCTCAACGAAATCGAAGGAATTGTTTTTAAAATGTATTGTAGGATTACCTACAATAATTTTATCTTTACCCTTATCTTTTTATCTTCTGAAACCTCGACAACACTTATCATATAATATCCATCCACGCTTAGTTGGATGAATCGTCAGAATTCATTTGTACCAATTCGATTTCTTCTTCGCCCTCGGCGCGTTTGGTTTGGGTTTTTCAGTATTCTTTCATTTATTTATTGCGTTCATAA
This sequence comes from Eupithecia subumbrata, assembly GCA_949316285.1. NCBI lineage: Eukaryota > Metazoa > Arthropoda > Insecta > Lepidoptera > Geometridae > Eupithecia > Eupithecia subumbrata. Next base: position 12,740,648 of record OX438630.1, on the reverse strand, counting down.
TTAAAATCACTGTATGTACCCATTTAAGATGTTGCAATGGAAGACTGGAAGATATCGTGCCATTCTACTAAAGATGAATTTACTATTTACAAGTAAAGTTGGTGAAAACGAATAAAAGTAACAACCGTGACATCAAAAAAGGTCGTCGCTCAGCATGATGCACAGTAACGATGGAGCTACTGTGCGCTGGTTTTATGCAACACCAAGAATTTTTATTATTTGATTGTAAATTTCCAAAACAACGCTATATTTTTAACTCCCGACGCAAAAAGAGAGGTGTGTTATAAGTTTGACTTGTCTGTCTGTCTAGCTGTCTGTGGTATCGTTGCTCCCAAACGGATGAACCGATTTTCGTTTAGTTTTTTTGTGTTATAGATAATTTTATCCCCAGTGTTCTTAGCCATGTTTCATGAAAATCTGTGGGGGGGTTTTTAAATTTTTTTATTTTGTGTTTGATTTACTATACATAAAAAAACACCCAGAACAACCCTGAACTGCGTCTGCAAATCTTGCACAAATTTGTCCTACTTGGGAAACCGCACCCACAACCAGCGTCCCAGGAAGACTTTCATAATCATAATAATCATAATCACTTTATTGCATGGAAAATGGTAATATAAAGGTAAGCTTAAGCTTAAAATTAGTTCACATAATTCACCGGTTAATTCGGCATGTAAAATAGACACATAAATAAAAAAAAACATGGAAATTAAATTTAAATATATAGGTATACCTAAAGATATCAAAGAATGACCTTGCAAAACTTTTACATTTAAGTTAAAAGAGTGGCTTATTGACAAATCATTTTATACTGTATCTGAATTCCTTAACTATCGAGATTGACATTATATAAATTTACTGACATTTTAAGATTAACAAATTTTCAAAATATTTCTTTAATTTATATTTAATTTTCATGTTTTTTTTTTATCTTGTTGAGAATGCGTCCACACATCGCATGACAACTTTTTTGATAAAGAGCAGTTCTGGGCGTTCTAGATAAAACAATTCTATCTGGATCCCTAACAGTCCTTGGGTAAATATCCCGTGCTTTCGTAAAAAGATTTGTGTGTTCCTTAGCGAATTTAGCAGCTTCAAGAATGTACATACTAGGCAAAGTTAGTAACTTAAGATTTCGGAAAACAGGCCTGCATGATTCCCAGGGAGGTATTCCAACAATCGCACGAACACACTTTTTTTGAGCTGATGATATCCCAATGTTTTGTTCGTTTCCGTCTAGGTGCTGAGATTCTCCAAACCCTGAACTCTGATCCCGGCCTCGCAGTCGGTTTTGAACACTTCACAGGAGTCGACTTTGAGGGTACGCTGTTTGTGGATACGCAGATAGATGACGACTACGTTGGATTTATATTTGGGTAAGATATAGTTGACTTGTCGGGTCTATACGGGAACGCCGACAAACGAAATACAAAACCATCCTTTATGGATTTTAGAGGTTTATCTGATCGCTGATCAACATGAAGGCATAGTTGTAAAGGTTTATCTGAACAAAAACATAAATATCAAACTAGCTTCTTCCCGCAGCTTCGTACGCGTATTTGCGGTATATAATAAGTATCAAATCAAATCAAATCATTTATTTGCAGAATACATTAGTACAAGTCAGATCTTATGACTAGAGTGATGTTAAATGTATTCAACCCGCAAGCAGGTGTGCAAATATTAAATAAAAGTGATACAAATCGTTATAATAATCAATATTTAAAATAATCAAGGATACAATCGAAGATAAAGAGATAACAATCAGAAAATTAATTAACATAAAGAGATAACAATCAGAAAATTATCGTGGTCATACATAATAAATATAAACATAATAAATTATTCTATTTAAAATTAATATATTCATTTATATACTATAAAAACATTTGTCACGCAACCCGTAGCCTTTTATCTAAGTTAGGCTTTGCTCTAAACGTACGCCAAATTTAATCTGGACCTGTTCAGTAGTTTTGGAGATCCTAGGTTACAAACATTCAGATTTCACAAGCTTTCGGCTTTATAATATTAGTAGGATAGGATTATGCCAAGTCTCGTTTTGCAATACTTACTTCCGTCATAGCTCGTAATATAAGATTGTTGATTGTTGTTTTGAGATCCTGAGAAGAGCCAGCCAAGTCAGCCATTTTATTACCTTCGTCTATGAAGTTGGTATACCTACTACCTGTGTGGCTGTGTAAGTAGTTTACACAACTTTTGAGTTAACATCACACGAGCTACCGTGGCCCCTCATAAGAGCTAAAAGAAATTGTGTGACTCCTGGGGCTTATAACTAGCAACAACGAACGGACCTATCTTATTGAACATGGCAAGTGCCAGACACAGTTATACAAATTATCGAAATACCGAGGAAAAGAACACAGAGGGTTATGTGCAGCTATGGCTTTAAATCTGCGAAAGATCAGGCAGATGCTGGATGCGGCAAGCTGAAGACAGGGCGCTATGGCGCTCATTAGGGGAGGCCTATGTCCAACAGTGGACTAATATGGGCTGATGATGATGATGATGATGATGGCTTTAAAAAGGACAATCATGTTAGGAACCTAAAGTTAACTTAACAAGGTTATAGGTATTATCAATGCATAACAAAAAGAAAATTGAAAATTCGCAATTTCTTTTGCAATTTTCTTTGATTGTCACTGCTAGACATTGATCAAGGTATTCGTCTTTCCATATGATCGAAGCCGCTAGACTACCTATTAAAAACAGTCTATAAACAATCTAGTCAAAGCTAACGATCAAGCCTTGGGACTTAAAATATTCTGTGACCATTTCCCCCCAGATATCAAAACAACAAACGCTTCTACGTAGTAATGTGGAAGAAGAACACGCAGACCTACTGGCAGACCACGCCATTCAGAGCGGTGGCGGAGCCGGGGATCCAGCTGAAGTTAGTCAACTCCAAGACTGGGCCTGGGAAGACGCTGAGAAACGCGCTCTGGAATACAGAGTCTACTCAAGATCAGGTAATTGTAATTCTAAGTGGGTCCTGTGTAATCTGCACTGACATAGACGAGGTTTTACATATAACATCATTGACTGACATATCGTAACGGATTGTAAGTCAGTAAGTATTCATATTCATATCATTTATTGTGATTTTATGCATACAGGTATTGTTCTTAAGTGTAGGTAGTCTTAGTGGGTACACAATGCACAAAAACCCTTTAAGGGCGCTACAATTATTTTGGGTTCGCTCATGTTAGATTGACAACTTTGATACTTCATATTTATGGAATAAGATAGTTTAGGAATGTCATTTTTAAAATAAGTAGTTATTATAAAAGGCAAGAATAAGTAATTAATTGAATTGAATAAGGTTTAGTCAGGTTTTCAATTTAATAGAACGACCGCAAATTAACGTCAGATTTGGAATAGTCAAATTTTATCAATTTAATCTATGTCTAGATAGGTAGGTAATATAATAGTGTCACAAAAGGTAGGCATGCTTATTATGTAGGTACTTATTAATAATGACATATTTACAACGTCAAATAAATTCTCATAAAATAGGTGTATGTCATGATTAGGTAGGTAGGTACTTACTTTCTAACTTAATCTATAGGTGATAGTATGTCAGCTAGTACACTTTTGGTTATTCGCTTTAAACTATCATCGGAGAAGAATTGGTGAACTGAATAGTTAGAACATTTTTGTAATAAAATCGTTTTGAGGTGATTCATAAAAATATTATCTTTTGGTTCGCATTTTAGGTTTTCAGGTAGTTGGTTAAATATTTTTATTAATCTAAATTTGGATAAAATTAAGTAAAATGATTGTATTGAGTAAAATTTATGTATCACAAAAATTACAAGTAAAATTGGTAAAAATAAATAAAATTTACAACCGTGACATAAAAAGGTCAGTAACCATAGTGCGACTGTGCGCTGGTTGTATGCGACACCTAGAGGGTGCAGTAGCAGCAGCTGTGACACGCGCGTAATAAAATAAACAAGGATAAAAAGATATACAAAAATTAAATTAATTTTGAAAATTGTAATAAATAGTTACATAAAAGATCTCATTATTAGACCATTATATGACCAGTGTGTGATGAGATGATCTCATTCGAAGTACCTATAGAAGTTATGGAGACACATAGACATAAGACCCAAATATTTTTTTTTAATCTAGCTTTTTGAGAGCATTTTCTTGTGGTCCTACTATTTTTATCCTACTAGTAGGACCACGAGGGAGACCAGTTTCTGTTCGTCTTACTATAAAAAAAATACTACCACCTGGAGATAGAAATACAAAAAACTTTATTGCACACCTCGCAAAAAACAATTACAAATAAAAGACAACTAAACTAAAAATAGCACTGGCATACAATGGGTGGCCTTTTCGCTGTGAACGATTTCTTGAAGTAGGTAGTGCAGTAGGACTAGTGCTAGATAACTGCAGAAGTAAAGAAAGCCTCACAAAAAAACACTGTTAACAATGTATTTAAAGGCTCCGGAACGAAATTAACTTCTGAATCAATAAGAGTCTACATTAATTAGGATTTTCATTTGGTGATTCAAAGCAAACGACAGATAAAGAGTGACGAAATCATCCTGTTGACCTCCATTTTTTGATCATAACATAACTAATTATGAATGTAAGCGGGTTAACTACGAACCTAGTTTGTATTGGAAGAACACCATCAGCATCGACAAGCAGCGTGCAAGAACGCAGCGCAGCAAAGACGCGACGCAAACCGCACTCACCCTGATGAAGTCCCTCGTTAAGGGATGTAACGTTGGTGTTCTTTCAACACAAACTAGGCTCGCAGCTAACCGCTTAGATTCATAATGAATTCGTCAAACTACTAAATTTTATAGTAAAAAAAAAACATAACATAACTGTCTCATAATATGATACTTTTCCCCAGGTGACCCTCCTATGGAAAGACCCTCGCAATGTCGGCTGGCGTGAAAAGACCGCCTACCGCTGGCGTCTGCTCCACCGACCCAAGATCGGTCTCATCCGCCTCAAGATCTATGAAAACAACCGACTGGTCGCCGACTCAGGGAACGTCTATGACTTTACTCTGAAGGGAGGACGGCTTGGTGTCTTCTGTTTCTCGCAGGAAATGATCATCTGGTCTAACTTGGTTTATAGATGTAACGGTAAGTTCAAGATGATTTAATTGATCAGTTTTTTTTCTCAATCTCGTCAAATTATTTTTCCTAATTTTATGGGGCGATGCAGCCAGCGTCGTGGGGACGCTTCCGACTGGTATTGATGTTGATCAGTTGAGCACCTGTAGATTGTTTGCTTTAGTCTGCAGTTAGCTCAATTGTTTTATATTCATATCATTTATTGTCATTTTATGCATTCAATGATTTTGAGTTCGCTCTTGTTAGATTGATAACTTTTATATATATATGGAATTATATTTAGTATTGTATTTCAATAGTATCTAAATACTAGTTATAATTTTAATAAACAAAGATATAAATAAATAACGCTGGACAATTCACACAGCATTATCTAGCCTCAAGCTAAGCAGAGCTTGTATTATGGGTACCTACTACATAACTGATATACATAAGACAATAAACATTGCTAGATATTTTTTATTATACATAGAAAACATCTAGATAGATTTATTTCTAATATTTGAATGTAATTTTCTCTATTTTATACCTAATACTCTTTATTTATCTTTTCCCCTACATGTTCTGTTCAGGCATTTTGATTAGTCTCAAAGAAAAATTAAACGGATCAAAAGTATTCTGAATTAATTTATTATATGTACCTTATGTCAAGCATCTTACATCTTTGGAGGAGCTCGAAGGCCCAGCAAGAAGTTTCCTTGCGGGGCTTTTCAGCTGAATAAAAAGAGGGTTTTAACACAGGCTGAAAGATAGGAAGCGAAATATATGGCGTAACTTTAATGTTCATTATAACTTTGTCCACAGATAAAATCCCCATGAACATTGCCTCTGAACTCTCGACAAGAAACAACTTCGAAGTGGACCACGACTTTTTCTACGCTTAGACTAGTTTTTCAAACTATGTTCGGCTTTAATCTCCTAAAACTAATTTTATTTGTAAATACTCGATCTGTTTCATTGATTACCTCAAAAATGTATCCTGCTTACAGAGATTTTATACCTACTTAAACGATTAAGTTTTAACGATTTTAATAAAATAATTTTAATAGGAGTTGGTTTTCTTACGATTTTCATTTACCTAAACTTTATGATTGATTTCAAGATTGCCGCTTTATAATTGGCGTTATTTGAACAAACCACTTCAAAACACCCAACTTTTCCCTCATTGCTTCATTTAACTTCCTTTCATGGCTTCACACCAAAGTTCAAAGCTTACATAATCAACTTTAAATAAACCTACAGGCTGATTAATCCCGCTTGGATATACAAACTTGTAGGTAAGAACCTAATTTCGCTCAAAATAACAAATTCCTAATTCTTGCTCAAACAATTCTCTTCGTAATCCGTTCAGGGAAAAGCGGTCTAGGAAGCTCTCAAATTTTATATGAAACGGCTGTTTGTGCAGCCTGGTAGGTAAATATAGTTTAAAGTTATAGCAATTTATAGGATGGAATGAAGGGAATTTCTGCAGAAATTTTGCTCTAAAACACTATTTTCCGTCTATGTTATTCTTGTTGAAAATGTGTGCAAATTCTACAAAATTTCTATGCGTTTCCTGCAAAATTTGTGGGAAATTATGGTCGATCATTGTGGTCCTTATTGGAACGGTTGTTGCATTTATCTAGTTTAAGCTTCGATCTAAGTAAAAAGGGGAGATGAGGTAGATAGTAGCTTTTCGAAAGAAAAATATTAAATTGTGTTGCCACAGTAATGATAAGATTCACCCCATTATTGTAAGCAGAAAATAGATGACATTAAAAATATATTTGGAGTTTTATCGATTAGGTAAAGTTGAAGCTAGTTGGTAAAGTTGCAGCATTTTACGATACTACATAAACGTAAATATAAAGTTTGTAAGTTTGTACCTACCTAAGTATTAGGTAATCTCCAGAATTGCTAGTCAAAAATTGAACCCTAAAGCTAACAGTAATTTAGACCGGCAAACAAAATCCAGCGAATATTGGAAAACATTGATTCACATAAGCAGCCACCGTAAAATCGACAAACTAAAGCTTCCAATGCAATTTGCCACGGATAAAAGGTTTCTCGTGAAATTCCGTGTCGTGTGTATCTATATACTTACTTACAAGCTACTAGATTAGATACAGCCAATATTTACTTTATCTCGTAGCAGCAAAGTTGTAAATAAGTTTTGGACCTAAAAGAGATTTAAATAGTATTTTCTGTTGTTCTTTTCATACCTACCTATGTACAGACAGCGTCAGAATTAAGTAACCTTCCTGCATAACACGTGCCGGTTTAAATCCAAACCTAATTAACCTAAAGAATATTTTTATTTAGGTAACATATAAACAGTACAATAATATATAAAATAAAAAAAAATCGGATTCTAACCTGCATGGTGTTATGCAGGGGGTTACTTAACTTACTTACTTCTGACGCTCTGTCTGTACATGTTTTAAACATCTGGCTCTAAATTATGTCTTTACCCCAAAAGAAACCTCATTTATTAGTAGGTGTTATTTTCTGAAGTACCTATTTGAAAACATTTTCATGTCAATAACCATTATAATTCATTGAAAAAACACCGCATAGGTAAAAAAATTAAGGTGTAGGGTACGTATTAATAAAAAACATGACCTATTTTAATATCACAAATATATTTATTGTATCATTGTACATAATGTTTTACATAACACAGACGAAGTAGACTATCACTCAGAAAATTTATGAAGATTAAGATCCCAAAAAGGAATTAATTGAATGAAAACATTGGAGTGTGAATTTTGAAAGTTTTGGAGTAGTAGTGCCAGAGAAGCATTTAAAGTTTCATAATTTTTTTCAGCATCATTCACACTACATACCTCCCACATCGTATAAAACACTTTCTAACAATGGTTTTATATAAATATTATAAAATTTAACAATGGATGGTCATAATAAATAAATTGAATGTCATTTATGAATATGGATAAAATTTCTCTAGTTGCCACAATGGCTTTTGCTATGGTGAAAATTTGAATAGGTTGTTAACACGTTTGATATCTGATATGAATAACGAGGTGAAAATAATCATTAAAACTTTATATTTAGGTTTTAGGTACTACGTGCATTATTGCTACCTATATCTGATCAATTCATGATTTACAAGGTAAATAAACTCGTTCAATTAAATCTAAAATATGTAGAAGTAGGTATTTATTGCATCTATTCTTTAAACTACACTTCTAACTTACTCTTTATTTCATTAAAACTCTAACAGATATACAAATTTAACTACCTACTGCTAAAATTTATATACAAAGATGATTTTATTTCTGTTACGCAATATAAAACAAATAGTAAAACTTGCACAAAATATTTGGTAAATGAACACATTGTGATGACCATTATTATTTGGAAGTCATTAATAAAAACCCAGATTGAATATAAATATAAACAATAAAATATACTCCTCGGTAAAAAGTAAAAGTGTATAACTATGGAATTTCCAAATGTTGTCATAAAATTATCTTTGAATAATCAAGCAATTTGGTGTTATTTATTCTACATTTCTCATTATATAATTTCTACTAATACGTCAGTAACGCATTTATTAATAACCGCAACGTTGACTACAGTATTTACAACGTGAGCACTTATTTTTGTATTGTCGATTGTCTCTCCCTAGAACTTACTGAACCACATCTATTCTGTACAAGAATTAGCTTAAATATATCTTTATAAAGCTTATTTCGATAATCACCAGATATATAAAGTCGACAATGAATAAAACATATTTATGAATAAAATAAAATAATTTTATTCATAAATTAAAATAAGGAAGGTGAAGTGAAGATGAATCTAATCAAAATTTTGACGGAGTATGAAAGTGAAGTAAAAAACCTTCATTGAACTATTATCTACAGACGAAATATTATATTAAACTTAGCAAAATGTACAGCTGTTATAACTAGAGAACCTACAGATAAACTTGAAATTTTTACAGTGCTAAGTAAGACAAAGTTCATTGATATAAAATTGATAACTCTAAACTACGTAAGGTTTAGAAAAATAATAGATTTAGATAAACTTTAACTAGTCTCTTTTCATGCAATATTAAATAGGAAGTCTATCATTAAATGTGAGAGATAATGGAAATCAATTTTAGCTTGAACATGCAAAGGTTAGAAATAGATATGATGAATTCTAACCAGTGATTGAATCAGTCAGATAGTAGATTGATCAGAAAGACAAAGTTCGAAAATAGTGTAGTTAGTGCAACAGTACAAGATTCTCCAAAATATCTCAACAAAACTAAAAATCATGATCTCAAAAAACTCTTAACGTTACATTAACAGTAGCATATTTTGGTGTTCCAATTGTATGTAAGTACATATTTTAATCGTACGCTTTAGTTCATCTTGGTACAGTCAACCGTTTATTCTTACTGGCTTTTTAAACTAAGATTATCATTATCATCTTTGGAAGCTTCAGAATGTGTCGCGACGTCGTCTTCATTTACCTGCGTAGAAATAATTTTATATTAGTTTGTTTCACATGTAACCGCTACGTGTGGTGTATGGTTTTCAACATGACTGTATAAAAATTGTTACTATATTTAGTAAATTTGTAACAATTTTTATGTAAAAGTGCTGAGTCAGCAAATTTATCCATGATCATAAAAAAGCCTCTACTCTTTTGGCGTTCGCATAAAAGGAAGTATGGCGTGAGAAAAAAAGGATTTAAATGCGTGGTTAGTTACTTCCGCCACGTCCAGCAGTTTCAGCGCGGCGTCTTGTACCACAGGCGGGGAAGCTACGACGGGTACAGCACCATCATCGATAGGTTTATACCGTGGGTGAGAGAGATGGCACTAGTTACCTCAGCCACATCCTCGGCTAGCACATAGTCTCGGGCGGCGCGGGCCCCGGCGTGTGTGGCTGAGCGGCGTCTGCGGACCGCTGGCGGGGCAGCTGCGACGAGTCCAGCACTATCGACGGCCGCGGCGGCAGGCTCTCGCTCACCATGTGCGAGAGAGACAGCTCGCTCGACGCGTTCGTCTCGCCTGTGCAAGTCTCGGGTTAGTACGCGTATTTTGACTGCTGCGGAGAGAAGACACTGTGAGTTCGTTATGGTCTAACGAAAGGTAACAACCAATTGTTAGTAAGACGACACGATGACCAGGCACTCACTATCTATTCACGGACGTGTAGGCTGTTGGAAAAACAGTTAGCACATTCATAAGATTCTCGAGAAGGACAAGAGTGAAAGAGAGAGGAAGAGAGATATAGAAAGAAGGAAGAAGTTTAAACAGTAACGAAAAGCGGGGAAATTCATGAAGTAGAGATTTCAAAACAAACCTGAAAGTCTGAATCTTGTATGCACATTTCATCACCTGTTTTAGTACCTAATCTACATAAGGAATCAAAGAGTTAAGTGTTAGTACTGGAAATCACAAGGAAAAACACAATTAAACACAGATAACGTTAGAAGACATTGATAAAACGGAAGGATTTAACATTAGCTTACCCGAAGGCTGCCGTGGTACCGGCAGTAAAACATCTCCACAAGCCTCATCGCCAAGCAGAGGTTGTAGCGGTGATGGGAGGTCTCGCGTGTCGATCGCCGAAGCTCTTCTCAGTGTCCTGTAAAACGAACAATCAATTGAGCATATGCAGCCTTCTCTTGTATCTACTTGACCTGGTGGTCAACTGTAACTATGTTCATATTTCTGAAGTCAACTTTAACTATGTTCATATTTCTGAAGTCAACTTTATAATCGGGTATATCTTGATCAACTATTTCTTAGATCAAATATCGAGTTCGTGGATACTCAATTTCCCGTATGCATAAAATTTTCTAGTTATAATTTTTAAGAGCCGATTCCTTTTAGTTTAAAGCTACAATATTCATATTAATAATGTCTTACCTCACCTCAACCTCAACAGCCTATATTGGTCTCCCTGCTGGACGCAGGCCTCCCTGATAAGCGCCTTATTGGATTTATCTCAATGGGGGTAATGCCCTAATCTAGGGATTTCGGGCACCACCCCCAATATGTAATAGAATAGTTTTGCAGAGGGCGATGCCGCCCGCCCCCCGGTGGATATCCCTAAGTCGCCTCTTACGACACCCGCGGGAAGAGTTGGGGTGGTGCTAATTCTTACCCGGCACCACACAGCAAATGTCAATGTAAATGTCTTACACTAACCTCCAATATGGCAGCCTTGAGCAGTCTCAACTGTTCATTGATTTAGTTACCTTCAATGTTGAGTTTGTGGATTATCAATTTCTTTGTTGTAAAATTTAGATCATCTTGAGTTCCTGAATCTCCAGTGTCTTTAATCATAGCAATTTTAAGTTAGTGCTTTTGCAAGACCAATTTCACTTATTTATTATGCAAGTCAAAATATTTATAATATCTATGGTACCTCTGATGCGGTAGCGTATTATCCACGGTGAGCAGGCTCCCAGTCTATGACGCCTCCTCGCTGGTATTGTAACACACGCTGATGCTGATGCCGTTCGGCTCGCCCCCACCTTCCTCGCATTTCTTGTCTTAAGAACTCTTCTCTTTGTCAACTGATCGTTTGTTCTTAGCTTTGACTACATCATTCTTAATAACTTCATAATCGTGTTCAGTTGAGCCTATCAAAACTATAGGATTGTTTATTTACATCTTTAATTGACTTCGTGCTTTACTCACAGTTTTGTTAGATCCAATTTTCAGTTTCCTTGCTTTTGCAAGCGTAGGTAAATTCCCTTTCAGTTTAGTTCTTGTTTATGGCTCGCTTTTAATTTCCTTTATGACAAACGCCTAGAATGTTAATTGTCTACTGACCTCTGATGCGGTAGCCTCCTATCCACGGTGAGCAGGCCTCCACTGTGCGGCGCCTCCTCGCTGGTATTGACACACACGCTGATGTTGATGCCGCTCGGCTCACCTTCGCCTTCCCCGCATTCCTCCTCGTATCTGTCCAGCACAGACCCCAATTCTAGGCTATATGTAGAAACTAGTTACTTATAATTGTAGAGGGAGTGGAGGGTTATTGAACCCAATTCTATGTGATTGGTTATTAGAAGCTTTTTATGAGGGGATTTTCTTTTAAGCGTTACTCCAAAATATCATCGGATTAAAATCGATTTGAAATTGCCAACATAATATAAAATTGGGAAAGAAAATTGATATGAAGTCCGTAATCATGACTGTCTTGTTTGCACCCTTAAATAAAATTACACCCTGTCTGATAATTCACCCTGGGTATACCAAATGGAGATCAAATGAAATTCTCCGAGATGTTGAACATGAGTGGATCAAATGGTCGCATCAAACATGCTTCAACCTTATTGCGCGATAAACTCTGAGAGCTAAGTTAGGTACCTATCGCTAAAACATACCAACGCAGAGAAAACTTACACGTAGAAAGGTAATGGCAAAGGCGAGCTTCATCCTAAAAAGAGTTATCTGCCAGCAAATCCTTGTTTGTGATGAGACTTATTTAACAAAGACACACAGCATGTGCACGGCATACAAACCCACCACCAACAATCATCACCAAACTCACCGCCGCTGTATCAGATTTTCCATGATAATATAGTCATCTTCCTCTGCCCCGCGCAAATGTTCCTTCTCCATGTACAGTGCAAACTCTGGGTTGGACATCTCGCTCGCGTGACGCCGCCGGGCGGAGGGGGACGCGGCGCGCGCGGGGGAGAGCAGCCGTGCCGATGATGTGATGGGCGTACGGGTTGGGAGGTCGCTACGAAAGAAGATAGGGAATTCTATACCGTATAAACTGTGATAAACAATAAAGATATAAATAATTCTGGACATTTCACACATTATCATTTGGCCCCGTGAATACAGAGCATCATGGGCTACATAATGATGTATAGTTACTAAGGAAATGAAATTAAATGAAATGATGAAATGAAATGAAATATTTTATTTACCTTACGACCTACTACACAATATGCTGATTTATATTAATAGTTATTGCTACGTAATTTAAATTTTGTGCGTAGCAGAGCTCAAGGCAAACATGGTTTTCGTTCAGCATTGTGCTGGGTACACACTAATGCATGCGCCCGGCGCTGGTTTTCAGCGGAAACCATAATAATCGTGTCACGTCACGACCCTCTAGGGGTGCATAAAAATAACAAATAAGACATATTTACATGCTAAGTTTTAAACATTAATCGAGAAAAGTAACTAAAAGATAATTATAAATCAAAGTTCATTTAAACGTGGTAGGTACAATTAAAATTTATACATAGGAAGGTTCTTAATTAAATTCATGCGAACCTATACATATTTGTACGTATTTATTTAATGAAAATAATATATGCAATAAGGAGCTTATAAATTTCAATACTCTTATTTTAATACGCTTTTCCTTGGCTATTGTACAACGATCGTCGTTGGTCGGATTTGCGGCTTGACCGCACGTATATCACCGTGTATACGAACTTTTGGCGAAAAAGGTAATAGGCAAAGACAATATTTTATGGGCAATAATCGGAAGTGGCCCTGCATATCAGTCAAATCTAAGGCGAGGAATTGAATTATGCTTGAAGTAGGTATGAACAGAATAAGTAATAAATAAAATATAGATCATATATATAAATAGGCGGGTAAAGAGTTACCCATTAACTAAAACACTATATGACGGATCGATCATTATCGTTTAAACTTTCATCTTCCTTCTGAGCGCTAAGCAGGAAACGTTTTAATTTTAGTTTAAAAGTGTTTATATTTGTCATATCCTTGATCGGGGGTGGAATATTGTTCCAGCATTTTGTTGCTGCGTAACGAAAACTACCCCTGAAAGCTGCAGAAGAACTTTGAGGCGTAGCTAGAGTAGGGCAACATTTTCTCCTTTGTCCTCCCTTCTTAAACCAAGTAAGTTTATCATATAAGTAAGAGGGTACGCAAAACTTCACGATCCCAAAAAGGAGAGTCGCTAGGTGGAGTTTTCTTCGTGCCTTCATTCTCAGGATATAATGTTGGTTCAAGAATGGAGTGACATGCTCTCGTGGAGGTACAGCAAAACAAAACCTTGCGCAAGCATTTTGGACTCTCTGGATGATACGCTGAGTACGCTTTAAGAGACGAAAAATAACGACAAATGACAATTGAAGAGAAATGTTGAGAATTGCAGGAGAGCAAAGGTACTTCTGTAGTTCCTCATGGAAAAATAAAAAAAATAAACACTAGGTAAGTGCGTGAAAAGGGTGCAATTTGCTGTCTCGTGCGACTTTGTAGCATTGTAGCATTTTAGGTGGATATTCGTTTCCCATTAGATTTGAATGCAATATCGAAGCGGATGTAAATTTTATTCAGCTCAATCATGAAGCTTCGTTTCAATAAATCCTGTGCTATGATATATTTCCTTTTTCAAATAACTTCACTATCATAAACGTGGATTTATTGTAAGCCCCAAAAGGAAAGTTAAACATTTTATGCACCTGTTACCTACAACGGGTTTGGTTAATATTATGAAACAGAATTTTCATTAAGTCATGTTTTTTGAACAAAGTTTGACTGCAATATTTACTTTTACCTACGTATGTATATTAAAAACTTAATTTAACCTAACTACATGAACGTGGCCCCATTACTGTTATTATAAAGCTTAGCCGTTTTTTCAAAGAGTTAACCCCGTTTCAGAGAAATTATCTGTTACCGAAATAAACTTTGCGTGAACAAATAATTTTTCTCAACTGGAATTGTTTTTGACAGTCTAAAATGTTTTTTTATGAAGTCCAGGCGTGATATTATGTTTAAATCCGTTATGTATTCGTATTAAAGAATGACCTTATCGCAGATTTCTTCTGATGTCTTCCAGTACCTAATGCAATCAGGATTGCCCTAACTATTGGGAGTTTGCTTAAATCAACCAATGATAAAGCAAGAGAGAACTATTGGACACACAATGGAACCGGCTGGATAAACCATGAAACTCTTCCATAATACTTCCCCACCCCTGGGTCATCCCAGGGGTGGGGAAGTAATTAAGAAGAGATCTGTACTCAGCAGTAGGCGCTCCAGTCATGCATGACTAGTAAGGCGGAACGAGATGGCCTGCCTGACTGGGCCCTAGCTGGTACTATAAAGAGCTATCAGACATCCACAACTTCTAGCAAACTTGAAGGATACCTTGGTGTATGCGGTGGAGAGAATAAACCATACACCGTCTCCAGTTCATCCGTGATGCTGGTATACTCGTGCATGGCTAATAGGAAGGAGGAGCGAGGAGGCCTGCCTGACTGCGTCCTTGCTGGGACGCCCGATGCTCCGCCGGTGGCTTCCCAACCTGGAGATGGAAGTTCTTGTTAGTTTGTCGAAGAAGGAGGCAAAAAATTGATTGTGTTCAAAGATTTGATTTAGAAAACCGACGTTGGTATTTTAGCAGCTGTCAATTGTCATTGGGGTTCAGGATCACTGCTTGGCATATAGCTTTTTTTCTCGACTGCCTCGACGGAATTTTCAGCAGTGGTACTATATGCTGATGAGGACTCACCAGTGACAGAGTTGTGGACGGATCCAGCGTCGACCCCGGAGTTGTCTGGCTCGGAGTGCGTCTGGCTGTGCTGCCTCCGCGGCGCCAGGTGGTGCGTGGAGTGGTGAGCGCCTACGCCGCAGTCGTTGCCGCCTTCGGACCGCCTGTCATCAGATATCATCTCGAGAACGTTCTATTCTATGTCAATGTCTGGTGAAGATCTTCTACTGTAACATGGCTCATTTTCGTTGATTTCTGGGCGATGTAGTTCATTCAATCACGGGTGGTAAAACAAACCGCTGGAATTTAATATAAACCAGTTTGGAAAATGGATCACGTTTCTGTAGAAGATCTTAGATTTTTGAATTTATTCTATTAGATTGAAGTTGATGTGTACTTACTTTATCTATGGTGTGTGGCTAGAGGGCCTAAAGGATGGGTTTACAGGCTTATCATGTCTTGTGTAAGTGTTTTATGATCTTATAGAACTGATAGGAGGAGTTAATCCTTTGTGTTTATACATATGTGTTCCAAAAGCTGTCTTACCTTGTAAAGTTTATGCATTAAAGTAAAAGTAAAAGGTTTGAATTTAGGTTTAGAGCTTTTTAAGAAGAAAATACGACGAAGTGGATAGGAAAGGTAGACGAAGAGAAATGAGACAGATTTAATAAAAAAATAGTGTAGGTACCAGGTTTTAAAATTGGGTTAAATTGAGTTTTGAGAAGTAGTTAAGAAAGATTCGAATAGGCAAACGAATAGATCAATACTTCAGAGTGTTCGTTCAGTGTTATTATGACATAAAATTTGTGCTGTTACTTCAAATACAGTGTGTGTCTGTACAAGCTTACTATCGTGACAATGGTAGTAAAATATTTACAGTAATGCACTAGCTAGGCACAATCACATTCAAAATTGCAATCAGAGCTCTAGTGTTCATATGGCTTGGTTTCCTCGGTCAGCGTGAGCCAACACAATAGACTCGTATGAAATGAATGCAATATTGATTGTCACTGTACAACTAACTACACCAACTACATCTACAAAGCTAAGCCAGTCGCCAATGGGTCTAGTTGACTTACTGTTTCCACAATCGTCTCCTAACAGATGCAAGAAAGTAACAAAAAATAAATTAAAACAATCAATGGCGATGGTAAATTTCTGTCATGAACATAATTTGCCGAATCGGTGAGAAATAAATGAAGATAATCATGATGATAATGGATAACGGTGAAAACTAAATTCTCATGCTCAGAACATGGATGTAGCTGGCTCAATTTGAATCTTATGCCTGATTCAAACATCTTAAATTAAGACATAAAACATCATTTAGTATTTTGTGATAACATTATCAACAATTTTTTCTAAATTTTCTTTGAAAGTAAAAGCTTTTCGCTTTTGTAAAAACACTAAATTAATCTCACAAAAAAATTTAAATACTAGGTATGTATATCATTTACAAAAATGATCGTAAAATTATCTATTGATCTATATTTGTTGAAGTAAAAGTAATGGACGTTGTTATACCTCCTAGTGTTGGCTGCTCGCCTGGTGGCCCCAGAGGTTGTCCTAGGCCTGAGACTATGCAGGTCACCCGGCGTCTCTCGCACTTCTGGGAGGAAGGCATCGTCGGTGGATGATGGAACTGGGGAAAAGGAACACGTGGCTTTAATGACCAGACTATTTCATATATTCAATTTGATTGCCTTGGTCTGGCGAAACAATGCTCTATATCTGATTTTGCTTCGCAGTAGTTCTTCAACTAACCTATATAGTAACTAACTAGTATCTACCTAACTATAAAATGTATCGATAATCGACTGCAGATAGCCAAAATAATGTATAGATTAGATAGTAGAGGCCCATATAAGAACAAACCCTATAATTTGGATATCATACACCATTTACAGCTTCCAGCAACCCGTATGCGCAGATTATTGGCCATTTAGATGAACGCAATTTAAGTTGGTAGTATCTTGAATATTATGAACTCAATATTCTATGCACTAAGGTTGGTTTTCGGTCTGAGAACTTTATTAACATGATCTGAGATGGCATAATTTTCTGAACGGATTAGTCTCTATTAAGTTTATAATGGATTTAGAATGGATACGGCTGAGAAGAGGCTTTATTTATTAGGTACTCAATTATAGAAAATAACAGTAACAAAATAAAACAATTACAACTAATATATACACTTATATCTATTTCTTAAAAATCTAAGCCGTCACCAGAAGGCAGAGTGCCCAGAATGCTGGCAGCATTGCCACGTTGAATGGCAATGCTAATTCGTTGAACGAAATAGAAGCCAGCATTCCGATCACCTGTGGACTCTATAAAATAATATTATATACGGACTCTATATACGGCTGATAGAAGCTGAATTATTCAATTTCCCCTAGTACCTATGTACGTAAGTAATCAAAATTTCCCAGACTGGCTAGAATCAATAACAAATTTCCGGGGCCTAATTAGTTTCACAATTAACTATTTATCTTACCAACTTATTTGAAAGCTTTCAAGGACGTAGCTAACGAAATGAAAATGAATGGGTTTCTTTAAAAGTACTACTTAATGACAGTAGGTACAAACAGATCGCCCACCTCAGGTTAAGTGATATAACCATCCCATATATCACACCAATACCTTGCATGAGTGCCAACCTAAATACGATGCATTGGCCTGCGCCGGTCAACCTGAAAATCGATGTTGATATATCGTACCTTTCTTATCATCACTGGGCTCCGTCCTGGCACTATCCGAAGATCTCTGCCTGACTGGAGTAGGAGGCACGTGTGGCTTGATGATGGTGATCTCAGGACCCACCTTGCTGCCCGCTGATGATGATGATGATGAGTCGGCTTCTTTCTCCACCGCTATCTCTGGTCCTGACTGCGGATGCTCATCCTGAGAGAAAGTCAGTTAATTTTATGGTGCCAAAGGTAAATCAAATTCTAGTGATAAAAAAGTTTAAAAAAACGTGACTATTGAAGAAACTCAAGTGCTAATAAGAAATTATGAAACAAACCACTGCATTCTTACCTGAAAGTATGAAACGATTGATTCATGGGACGAAAAAAATCTAGTTCGAAGTTGGTTATGAATTTCTAGTATGGTCATTGTGAATAAAGTGGACATAGCTGCGATGCAATGACATACCCGGTGAAAATACTTAATAGTGAAACAATTATGATAAAGAGTGGAGGTAAACAGCAATTTCAAATGCAATACGAATAGTTCAAATGGGCACATAAGTTACGAATCCAAAATAAAGCAACATTCAAAATGAGGAATGCAAATAGCAAAGGAATGAGAAACACAACACCAAACATCGATGGTGCTGTCGCGACACTAAAGAACTTTACACACCATACCAAACCGTGTCACAAACAGAACAATAAAACGTTTAACAAATAATAAGAAAAGGGAAACCAGAACAATCTTGATAACAACACAATAACAAGAATTAGAACAGTCTTGACACGGCATGGTATAGTAGAAAGCATTGGTTAAGTTAATACTCACTCCCAAACCCGTTATAGTATGCTAGAGACGTAATACTATACTTCAATGATATTCAATATTCTAATACATTGTACATTAATCTCTCGTTAACGCTGCCACCACAAACGACGTAGGTACACGGTATTATATTGAGAACATGAAACGGCATACAGAACATATGAACCTTAGTGAAACCACTGAAATCTCGACGTCTAACCATAAGAATTACGAGGTTAAAAATACATTATATTACACAAATATATTCGAATTTAACCAATCTTACAATTATATTATTTATTGTCACACGTTATAAACTTATAACGTTAGTTAAAGGTATTAATTTTAGTCACGTGAATCCTCTGGCTGCGACCTGAATATACCACGAGATGGTCTAGACTCCGAAGTAAAGAATATCAACTTGATCTTTATTAAAGCTGTCGTAAATTTTAATTTTATGACATAGATATTGATTTGCTCAATAAAGACCGTGCCTTGCTCGATTCTCTCGTCATTTAATTATCAAATAAATAACTAACTATACAAATACCTTCCATAAATAAGGAAACAAGGTTGTTTCCAAGAGGAAATTTTGTTCTCATCAGAATTTGATACAATGTCTGTCATACCAAATGTTTCTTTGCCGACAGACGAAGTTCCAAGTTCGCAAATTCAAAGCGAGTTTTATGACACGTCAATTAGGGTGGGGTCGTTTGCACGGGCAGCGTTACTCAGATAGTAGCGAATGGAAGCGGCTTATCATACGGCATTGCACTGCACGTTTTTATTTATTAGAGGAAATTACTGGCACACACAATAGTTAAAGAAAACTAAAATTATCAATTGGCATGTCAATTATTGGCCTATGAATGTAAAGTTTCCACTCTCACTACAAAATAGGTATCACCAAATGATGAATTGTATTGGCGACTTAGATGTTAAATGAGCTTAGGTGTTTGTGTTGATGGATGCTTGTTACTTCTACACGCCAATACTACTGAACAGATCAGACTGAACTTTTATTCGCTCATTATGTTGTTTCTATCTGTGCTCTCTTATTTTTATTATTCGAGATTGAGTTACAAATAAACAATTGATATTTTTATTTTTAAAATCGTGCGGTGCACTGCCGTGCGGACGTTTTCTTACGTCAGAGGGCTGAGAGGCGTGTTCGTCCTCTTCTTGTACGGGCCGCACGGTGAAGCGAGCGACCGCCGCGCCTGTGTCACTGTCTGACAGCACCTGTCACATACGGGATGGCTCACGCACAAGTCACGGAAGGTTTGATTACGGTTTTCATATAAACTTCCTATTCCTTAAATATGAAGTCTATAGGCCGCGCCGCGTTTTCCTGGGCTGCGAGCCCCATCAAAAATTTTTTGAATTCATTTGATACTATAAGGCGCCACCCCGACCCAAATCAGTGCCCTCATCTATTTTATCCTATTATTCTGTTTAACGCAGGAATTTTCAAAAACCGATTGGCCTATTATAAGTGTGATGCCTATTATAAGTTTTATTTAATGCCTCTGTAAAAGTTTTATTTTGTATACTTTAAGCAGAGATGCGATGTTGCTCGTTTTGGCCACCATGGTGGCAAAAAAGAGCAACTTCGCATCTCTTCCTACACTACACAAACTAAAACTTTTAAAGAGGCATTAAAAATAAGCTTATGATAGCTATCACAAACTGGCCAATCGATTTTTGAGTATGCCTTCATTGAACAGAATAATAAGATAAAATAGGTGGTGACGCTGATTTGGGTCGGGGTAAAGCCTTAAGTTAACTTGATTATAAGTATTTTAAATGACCACATTTACGACACTTATGTAGGTAACTTTAGGTTCACCCTTCAGTTTACAGGCAATTCAAATAGTTCATTTAGTTGCACGCCACCTGGCACATAGTTTGGCTCTCTTACATTGTTTTATAATGCAAGTAAAAGCCCCAGTTTCACACCGATTTAATTAAAATTCGTTGTCATAATGTGGCAAACATTGTAACCTACTTAATTAAAATAAAGTGTCAGCATACTCGGGCTGTGTGTACCTACATATACTATAAAGTGTCGTTATACAGCGTGAACTCCTAACTTTAACACGCTCGCCTCACGCGAGAATTTGATCGATTCCGGAAAACACGATCTCTTTGTTTCCGACGACAAAGCGTAATTGAACCTTCTACCATTGAAGTTGAGCTGATTCATTAAAACGGTTCTCAAACGTCAGTGAACAGTTTTCCGGGTTGAGTGAGCCATCTTCGTAACTTTTCGACACACAAATAAGACACATCCAGAGGGTCGTGCTTGTTGGAATGACGTCATTTGGCAGCTCAATTTACACGCGTGGAATATGATTTGTCCCCCTTTTGTACGATTTCTGTGCCACTTAGCGATTCAAAGTCCAATCGTCTGGGTCTGACGCAGGGATCAACGGCGCCTTTATTTTGTTTGATGAATCGTGCCAGGGGTTGTTTTCAAAACAAGTGTTAAATTTTCACACGAGAGTACGAATATAGCCGGCCCTCAAAACAATGATTTGATCGCCTCTGAAGTGACCCCTCAATTGGTCGTAAAGACGAATGAAAATACAAAACAAACGTGTGATTTATTAACGAAAGATTGAAACGGTCAAATGACGTCAAAATACCAAATAAAGTGTAGTTTGAACCCATTCCCTGAACTCACAGATTCCTAAAATAGGGGAGTGCGGTACAAACAAATATTTTCATATTATTGTGAGCTTTCAGAAAATGTGTTCCGAGAAACAAATAAATAACATTCAATGCGATATGAAATACAAGAACATTCAGCAGTTAGTGAAAGCACTTGAAAATCCTAATCTATTTACCGAAAATAATCAGGCGAGAATAATGACAGTACAAACATCTTTTCAATCTAATTCTGAAAATAGGATTTTAAGATAAGGTATTTTATTTACGAAGAAATCGTCTGCCCTATTTATTATTCCATTTGAATTTATTAGGTTTAAAAATTTCTTCATCGCAAGGGAGTCTTAGTGGTTCCATGTTGTTTCTTCTATACATGACTAGACTCTACATTTTATTACTTTTAGTATTGTTACTAGATAATGTCATAGTTGAAGCCGTTTTGGTAGTCACATATTGTTTCTTCTATACATGACTAGACTCTACATTTTATTACTTTTTGTTGTTACTAGATAATGACCAGTTTAAAATTTTCCCATGGATAACTTACCTCAGATCTATCACTAGCTGTTCTCAGTCTCGCGGGTCCTGCCGTGAAGGTCGGAGGAGGTGGTCCCAGGGTATCGGTGGATCCTCGATTCACCAGCGATGGGTGTGTGACCATGAACCTATGTATCACAGCTAAGTGGTTCATGGTTTGCTCCGCTACATCTTCTAGCTTTCTTAACCTAAATTCAACATTCTGAAAAGTATTTTTCATATTATCTTCCGGTATTTTATCTACCATTTAGACGACCTCCGCGGCGCGGCGGGCGAAGGTCCGCCTGCGACGGAAGAGGTTGCGGGTTCGATCCCCGCCTCGGAACAAATTAGTGTACGATCTGCAGAAATTGGTTCCGTTGGTCTGGGTGTTTTCTATGTATAGTAAAAAAAATATATGTCTATGCATGTTATGTATTAAATATATCAGTTATCTAGTACCCATAACACAAGCTTTGAGTAGCTTACTTTGGGGCTAGATGGTGCTGTGTGGATTGTCCAGCATTATTTATTTTATTATTTATTTATTACAGAATTTAATAATAACTTACCTGTATTGATTGTATTTGACAATTCGCTTTTTGGTTTAAATCCTCCATTTTGGTCGTGATATGTTCTACTCTATCAGTTGTATTTCTTACTCTCTCTTCAATAGAATTAGATAATTTAACTTCCTGAAAGTAACAATTCATTTATTTATTTCTGATCCACGTGTATCAGATGGGCTCCTGAAGTGTTTCTGAAAAATACTTACTTGTTCCCTAAAATACCCTTCAACGCACTCTTCTTCAAAATCATAAAGCCTTTCCATATCTTCCTTTTCCAAAAACAACTTAAGTCCATTATCGTATTGTAGTCTTTTGTGCGATACGTTTCTTGTCACCCATTTACAGGCATGATAGATGTGGCAAAATATTATGATAGGCGGTGGTAGAACAGGCTTCCTTTCATATTCCATCACCACCGTAAATCTTTGGAACATCCACACCTAAAATATATTTTGACGTTAGATCATCTTGCATGACGTTTATAAGTACTTAGTAGCTTTTTGTGTACAAGCTGTTACATCAATACACTAAGGATAGAATAGAAAAAGCAAAAGAAATTTATTTGGTTTCTGAAAATTATTTACAGTCTCATAATTTGATAAACTTACTTGAAGTTTAAAGATATCAATCTTCAAAAACCATAAAACAATGACTATACTTATCCACATTAGAAGCGATCAAAAAGGCGCTAGTGATGTGGATACCAGAAAATTAAAAAACAAAGCAAATAAAAACAAAACCTGATGCGAGACATCATTGACTTCATTAAAGATATTGTTAAAGACTGCTATCAACAGGTTTATGAGGAGGATATTGGCGACGAGCAGGTATATCGTCATGACAATGGGTGTGATCCATCGGCCCGTCACGCACTTGCGCTGGTTCACCTCGATACCGCAAGGAGGGTCGATGTCGCCCGCAAACACCTCACCGTACAGCATAAAGTACGGTTGGTAAAATACCTAAAAATAAGTAAACTAAACGATAATAAAATAAAGAAATAATTGGAAAAGAGGCTAAGATTTTTTTTAATAAGCTAAATTAAAACTATCTCCTCAAATAACTTAAAATAACCAAACCAAATGAAATGAAATTTAACCAATAAGTGAAGATAAAAATATAATATTAGATATCTTCTCTAGCTACAGTAACTACTGAATCTCGCAACAGGTGTGTCAACGCAACAACATCAAAAACTACGTCGAATATCTCTCGGGCGAACCTGGTGGGACACCCCGTTGACTTCGATGAAGATGTTATTGAACACAGCGATGAGAAGGTTTACGAGGAGTATGTTAGCGATGAGCAAGTAGACGCTCATGACTAGCGGAGGCACCCAGTGGCCGACCCGACACTCTTCCAAGCCAGGCAGTCCGCAAGGCGGGGCCATTTGCTCAGCAAACACTTCTCCGTACAGCATGAAGTAAGGTTGGAAGAACACCTGCAAGGGTTAGTTTTCGTACAAGTCGATGGCTCGTTACTGGTTATGTTATGATTGAAACTATTAAAGATTAAAATAATGATGAAGACGCTAAAGATATTGGTCTGTTTGAGAGATAATGATGTGTGTATGTTGAGTAATTTAAATGAGATTTATGATTGTGATTTTATAACATGTAACTTATGACACCTGAAAAAAAACTAAATGCATTAGGTAATATTTTCTTCTCTTAGGTTATTTAAGGTTACTTAAAAGTAACAACTCTAATAGTTGAGTGAAGGTTGAGTGCTCTTTCTATTTTTGAATGAGAGTCTGTACCTACGCCTCTATCGTTCATTAGTGAAACTGATAATGTTCATTCAGACATAAGTATATTTAAAGTTCACGAAAAAAAAAACTCAAACTATTATTCTGAGAGGACTCTGACAATGTTGAGACTGTCTGTGATAGAGACAATACTCACTTCTCTAATCAAATGCCAACCAGCTTGTTCGTCTGGATATAATATAGCCTGTCGTGCCACCCCGAACGACATTAGCACCACTAGTAAAAGCACCACGAAGTATATCATGTTCTTCACCATCTTCCCCATCATCGTGACTAGAGGACCTGCAATTAATAAACAAGTGGTTACGAATGATTTCAGATATATCAAACGCCGAAGGCTGACTCGTAAAGTGCAGTTATCTCTACACGCACGAGTCAAAAGTCGAGCTTACTTTATATTGCGTTACTGGGTTGCCATCAAATTTCCCTTCCAAAACATCTTTGTTCATGACAACAAAAGCGTTTTTTTCTTTATTTGGCATTCTTTTGTTTTTGTGTTTTAACAATTTAAAGTTCCTAAGATCGGATCTTATATTTCACATTTCCTTATTTCCTTTAGACATTTTCAGCGCTGCCAATTTTATTGTATCGTTAATGTTATAGTGGACGAATCATTAAAAATTTGATTATGTTGAATCTGAAAAACTTTGAGCGTGTCGTAAAAGCTACAGTAGATAAATCCTACATGTATGTACCTAATTATTAACATATTATTGTTTTTTATGTATGATTGAATATATCAGCTTCATGCAAAAAGCACATTTTAATCCAAAACAACATTCAAATAGGCCCGTAGGCTCTCGTGACTAGAATTATTACCAGATATTTCCAGTAGCTGTTCAAGTTATGTTATCGTTGCGTTTGTGTTTGCTGCAATAGTTTACTTACATAATGATTGTTGGCTGCAATAGTTTACTTGCTTAGTGATCGTTGAAATAAGTGTCGTGACAAGTGGCGGTTCCACTATTATTAATGGTTTCACTAACTTTTGAAGAGCCTTCGGACTATGTGCGCACCGGTAGCAAGTTAGTAAGTTTATGGAAATTCCTGTTACCGGTATGATTTCATCTGCATAGTTGCTTTGAATTATCTACAAAAGGGAATATATTCTACTAAAACTTACTTTGTATATTTTTATTTGTTTAGTTTAGTTATAGGCAGGAAAAAATAGAAAAATGGAGGCCTTTACACAGTAGGATCTAGTGGATTGATTAAATTAGAAAGAACAACTTTGAATCGTCAAAATTTAGTTAGGTCCATTCTGTCACTTTCAACAAGACCCAAATCAACAAAGGCCGGTGCCTAACTTGAAAGCTAACTGAACTTTCATAACAATAGAAGGATTATGCAGACTTGTCACAGGTCCTCTGAATAGTCTTGTTGAGCAGTTAGTTATTTGAATGAAGTTTGCAAGTGAAGTTGGTTGCAAATGTTATTGTCAATTATTGCAAGTTTCGGAGGGTATTTAGCATATAAAAGCGTTGTCCTATAGCGTAGAAGGAGTAGCTATGGCACATTGACATTTAAATACCTAGAGCAAACTCAATTAGGCGCTTTATTGTTTCAACTCTGCACTGTCTCCAAATTGAATTCTCAGATAAAATCTTTAACTAAACTCCTCAGCCTTTTTAACTAGCTTTTAGCATTATTTTAATTCTGTAACTACCATTATATTTTTTTGTATTTTTGAAGTGAAAAGAAATATTCAATTTGAACACCCTATCCAGTGCTGTATTACTGTTCTGAGGTGCGCACACTTGCCGATCTCCTTTGAAAATTTATTAACAGTGTTTGTTTTTTTTTATAGTTTTAGTTATTGTCTTGTCTTTACCTAAATCTTTTAACTGAGATTCGTGTTAATATGGTCGAGGAATTAGTAGAACTGGAGGGAACATCACAGAACAGGAAAAAATGGCGACTTGCCGAGACTCTTATCAGAGTCCTAGACACAGTTCGCAAAAACACAGGAGTATATACTTTTTTTTTTGTTCGAGGTATTTACCTAAATATTTATTGACGCCGAGTATATTTAGTATCCTGAGGTACCAGTAGATGATGTCCACGCAGAAGATGACGCGGCCGACGTCCATGGACCCGGTGCGCAGGCGCAGCGTCAAACCGACGAGGAAGAAGATGATGAAGCCGGCGTCGTACGTGTTCCACATGTTCCATGCCCACACGCTGAACTTATGTCTAGAAACATTCGTAAAATCAGTGATATGATCAAATATTATAAAAGTATGGCTGTAACTCATTACACAATTCAAATTATCATTAATCACAAACAAGATCAGCTACCAACTTCGATCGCAAAACAAACAATGAGGGTTGATTCTGTGTAAATTGGACCCAAGGGTGGCGGGAAGGCCTGTCTTCATTTGATTATCTAAACTAAACTAAAAGAATGGAATTAACATATTTTTGGAGTAACACCGGTACCTAATGTGCCAGTCTTGAAAAAATGCCTATCTCTATTTGAACGTTAAATTATCTATTTGTCTAGAAAATTGCATTGATAGAAATAAATTGCAAGTTACTTCCTCGTAGACACAATCCCCTCCTATACAAATACGATACCAGAATATTAACAGTGTAGGAAAACCAAATCCGGGTGCGCTGGGTGCGATTCATAAAAAATATGGAAATAAAGAATCTATTGTGGCGCTGTAAGTGTAGGTACTTTATTTTCTTTTGTGTGCGGAAACAGCGAAGTGGTTCTATAGGGAATAGCGTAGTTCTGACAAGATGAATTGGCGACCCACAATCGATTTTGCAGTCGTTTTGAATAAGTGCTCAAATCTAGACGGTAAAAGATTTTCAGCCAAGTTATCTAAGCTAAAATAATTTATTTATTGATCAGTTACTTAATGGTTACATAGTGCCTATAATTGTTTGAAAATAAAATCGAAATTTCGAATTATTATTATAAACTGCCACGACCGAAACTGTTAAATATCATTAGCATCATCATTCTAGTTTAAAATCATCCACAGCTGGGTTTAGGCCTTCTTTCACTCACGCTTTTTGACGAGCAACCAATCTTGCGAGAGCTATGAATAATTTAGGGTCCAGATCAGTCCTAGCCTCACCTCAACAGCCTACATTGGTCCACTGCTGGACGCAGGACTACCCCTGATAACCGCTTTATTGGCATTCATCTCATGGGGGGTAACCCCCAGTCCTAACGCGAGTAACAAATTAAAAATAATTTCATCAGTACCATACTATTTGCTAAATGCTTTAATAGGTAGCTTTGCTTTTGTTTACCTGCTCATTGGGTACCTAATTTCTCTGCTTGACGCTATGCATGTGTAAACTTAACTTCACTAAAGCCTTATAAAAATGCAATTTCCTTTCTTCCCCATTCATCATGAACGTCGGGGACGAGTGGGAAAAATGCATGGAATGCTAACGAAGTGGATGATTGAGTGAACTTCGATTTAGAGAACCTATAGTGTGCTTTTTACATAGGACAGGCATTTTTACTAAGGCCCGGACAAGCAAAAAACAGCGCTGCTGGCATATTATATTTTGCAAGAGCAAAATTCTGTATTTACTCCTTTTGTCTTAGTTTATTTGTTGAAGTAGTCTACTTCATTCAAACTAATAAACTAAGACAAGTCTAATTGTATTTTGAAAAACGTAAGGCAATAAATGATTTTCTATTCTATTCTGTTCACAAGTTTGTCTGTAATTAATTACACCTAAAGCATACATACTTACAATAAGTTGGTAAATTAATTTTAATTTTGATCTACCATCGAAATTACGCCAATCCATACTAATATCTATATTTAGTAAGGATGTATAACTCTAGCACCCGCGGCATCGCACGCGTTTTCCTCGGTAAAAATTAGCATAATTACGTCATTATGGATCCACAACTTGATATATACTAAATTTTAGTTCCGTTTAGTAGTTTCCTTGTGACAAACACTTCTTCACAAACTTAATAAATAGGATAGGCTATTTCTAACCAGGAAAAACACGTGGAAATCCGCCGGCTGAAGTTTGTAATTAATAACTCACCTAATAGCCACTGGCTCGGACGTAACGATTTCTCTTACTTTCTCACACAAGAATGTAATAATATAGCAAATTGAGTATATCTCCGGCCACGACGGCGCTGGGTCCATCTTCACTAATACTGTATACGTAAACATAAGTAGGAACAATATGTAGGCTATCTGAAACAAATAACAATATATTAGTAGGAAATACTTACACAATGGTTATCTATAGAAGATATAGAAGGTCCGCCTGCGACGCAGGAGGTTGCGGGTTCGATTCCCGCCTCGGAACAAATTTGTGTACGATCTGCAGAAATTTGTTCCGTTGGTCTGGGTGTTTTCTATGTATAATAAAAAATATATATCTGTGTAGTGTATTGTATTAAGTATATCAGTTATCTAGTACCCATAACACAAGCTCTGCTTAGCTTGGGGCTAGATAATGCTGTGTGAATTGTCCAGCATTATTTATTTATTTATTTATTTATAAGTTATGGGGGTGTCCCATGCAACCTGTACCAGCGAAGTCCTATGGTCTGGGGACACCAAATATCTATCGATTGGACTCCCATGTTCCGCAATTTTTTGTAGTATTCGAGACGAGATACGATTTTTTTTTTTATTTTCCGATTTTTTTTAATTTAGGACGGTTTAAGCAATAATTTTTTCTGTGAAGTGATTCTTTGAATTTTTTTTTGTTAGTAGGTATCATGGCTAGCGTGTACATTCGTCTGTAACAAGCTTAGATTTTATCACGAAATTAAAATTTCTGTTTGAGAGAAATTACTACTCGATTTCAACTATAAAAAAATTTACAAAACCCAGACTGAATAACTTCTTGGTAATTTTAAAAACTTTATGTGTTACTTAGAACTCAAAATAACACAAACAAGTTGGTACTTCATAGGGCATTTTTATGAGAAAACAGAGTTTAAAGTTGACACAGTCGAAAATAGTGAAAACTTATTTCATGCTTTTGAAATGATCATGCACGTTTCTCACATTTTTTCGATTAATATGGAGAGTAAATACGAATATTATCTAAAAAGATGTCGTGCGCAGATCAACGTGTCACACATCAGGGGGGCCACCTTAGATAAAAGAACTATTCAAGTTGAATATGTTATGTATTATATGTTATTAAGGACATGGTATTCCGCTGTCGGATGTTATATTATCCTCTATACAATATCTATAATTATCCCTATTGAACATCCAGATCCTCATCAGCGTACTTACTTCCACTGTTGATCGTGCTTCCCCAAAAAAAGGTGGTTGCACATCATCATCATCATCATTCGCAACCCGACTTCACCCACTGCTGGGTATAGGCCTCCAAACTTTTGTGCCACTCCACACGGTCTTGTGCCAATGGTTGGTATGGTTGCACATACTACCTACATATTAATTCCTAATCATTGATGTCCTCCTAGCCGAATTTCGACCACGGCGGCCAGTCTCATCGGAGACTAGCCAGATGCGCAGGACGGTATTAAAGTGCACAAGTGTGTGCGCAAACACAGGTGCACTCTCTAATCCCTCATTCTCATAATCCGATGGGACGACAGACCAACACGACTGGGGAGAGGTCAGGCAGAGGACCAAGGGCTCAACGTGCTTGCTGAGGCACGGGGGTGTAGCACCGCTAACTTCCTGACTCCAGGCTGCTACTGTGATTTTTTCTTGCTAGAAAAACCCCAATAACAACTATTGGCACGACCCGGGATTTGAACCCAGGACCTCATAATCAGCGGTTGAACAAGCTGACCGCTAGACTAACGATGCAGTCATGATATGATGATGATGTCATGGGATTCCTAATTATTACGCAGTAGCGTAAAGTCTTCTTGGTTCTGGGTTTTAAGCGCCCTACTCACACATCTGCCGCAGGTGCAATCTAGGGTGCATGGCGGTTGTGGCGATATCGGGAGTATCTCTACACAATTTCCTGCCGTGCAGTGTTTCCGAGTAAGCTAAGCTGAGCACACGTATTGAGAATGGCACCCGTATTATCGACCAATCAAAAGATTGGAGTAGCCTTGGCGCTTTCTGTGGTGCTACCTCAAAAAAAAGGAAAGGAGATACTGGGTGAAGAAATGGATACTGAAAAGAAGTGAGTTATGCCACATGAATATTATAAAAGAACTGGAAGTAGATGACTTCAATAACTTTTTACGGATGGATTTTGACTCTTTTGTACACTCCGTGTGACAGATACTGACAAACTGACTGAGAAATTGGCCCAATCGCGCTACACACGCAGCGATGGCAGGGACGACTTAGGCGACTTTGCGTTGATAAGATTAGTTAGTTTAACCAAGGCTTTTTTTGGTAGGTTGTGCAGAACTGCTCCTGTGATTAAATCAAACCCAGGAGCTTTCTTTGCATTTATCTTTAGTTTTATTTCACTCCAGACCTCTCTAGGTGAAACGAGCTTAATGTCTAGATGTTCATTGCAAATTTCGGCATCGTCAATGTTACAATTTTCTCGATCTTCGTGTGGGCTAAAGATTTTCTGTAGGTGTTCTGCAAACACTACGGCTTTTTGCTCGTTGCTTACGGCCCATTCTCCGGGTCCTTTTTTTATTGGTGGGATCTGGTTAATAGGTCGTTTCATGTTCTTAGTAGCTTTCCAGAGTGAGTAATCTGAGCTACGGTCATTGGTAAGGCTTTGTAGGTAAGTGTTTGTTGTGTCACTGTTGTGTTTTTGGATTTGCCGTTTCAGTTTCTTGGTAAGGAAATTAAGTATATTTTTGTCTTGCGGAGATCTCGTCTGGTGCCAACGGTTTTTCTGTTTACGCTTTTCCTCTATAAGTTGTTTAATTTCTATGGGATAAACATTCTTAGTTCGTCTAGTTTTAATGGTAGGTGTATTTTCCCAAGCCGTTTGTTGTATGAGCTTTACATACTTTTCTAGATCATCGTCGAGTTGCTCCGGAGTTTTCAGTGGGACTTTCAGCTCTATTTTAGAGTCCAGATCAATTTTGAATTTCTCCCAGTCTGTATTTTTATTTACTAATGTTGGTTTTTTTTCAGTATTTAAAACACTTTCGCTCAATTCTAGATGGATTGCAGAGTGATCGGAGTTCATGTCAAAACACTGCGTCGCACGTAGATAGTTTGAAGTTATGCTTTTGTACACAAAGAAATCTATGAGGTCAGGAATTTTTTGTGGATCAGTTGGCCAATAAGTGGGCGAGCCTGTTGAAATGATATCACATTTATCTTCTCTCACAGCGCTCATTAACTCTCTTCCCTTTGTGTTGGTTAGTCTGGAGCCCCAGTATGTGTTTTTGGCGTTAAAGTCACCCCCTAGAATAAATTTATCGCCTAGGGTTTGAAAAAAGGTAACATACGTTTCTTTTTTGATCGTGTATCTCGGAGGGCAGTATATTGCTGCTACCGTAAGCTTGTATCTTTTTGTGTCGATACAAATTGCCACAGATTGAATATCTGGCTCTTCATATTTATTTTTCTCGTGGTGTTTGATGTTTTGCTTTACGATGACCGCACTGCCGCCTCTTCCTTTATTAGCTGGGTGGAGTGCATGATAGATTTTGTAACCTTTAAATTGGATTTGAGATTGAATTGTGAAGTGTGTTTCGGATACGAGACACACGTCTATATTCTCAATATCTAGGACAACTTGTAGCTCATTTTGATGTTTTGATAGTCCATTACAGTTCCAAGCCATTATTCTAAGGTTTCCAATCATTTTGAGTGCTTATTGATAGCAGTTTTGGTGCTATTCTCTATTTTCTTAAGACGCTCGTCAAAACCACTCATTAACTTTAAAATTTCTTCAAGTTTGTCATTCTGGCCGATGTTTTGCTCGGCGCGTTGGATATTTAGTGCTGGTTTTCCAGCAGTTGCTTGTGCAAAAGATATCTTTTTGTTTAAGGTTGGCGGTGGCAGCGCATGTGACGCGCGACTTGTAGCATTAGGCTGCAAGGGCGGCTCTCTGCATCTCGAGGCTTGCTGTTGTCTCGTAGAAGATGGTTTCTTCATTACTTTGTCTCGCAATTTCTGCATTTCTTTGGCGACCATACAGCCTCTGTAGCTAGCAGGATGGGGCTCCCCACAGTGCAAACATTTCGGTTTCTCTGCAATGAGCTTTGTGCAGTCCTTGGTAAGGTGTTTACCGGTGCATTTTACACACCTTGGCACCTTGGCGCAGTACTTTTGTGTATGTCCGTACCCTTGACATCTTTTACACTGTGGGATCAGTTTGGAGGTTCGGAGAGGCTGTATCTCAACCACACATCCCAGAATGTACTTAATTTCATAAATCTTCTTTGTGTTTTCATTATTATTGAAAGAGAGCATGAACATGTTGAGTGGCTCTTTTGTTTTCCAGCTTAATTTATTCACTACCGATTCAATCATGAAGCCCTTATTTTTTAAGTCTTCAATTATTCTTTCTGTTTTACAGGTAGAAGGCAATTTCTTGACTACTACCCGTATGGGTCTTTCCTGTTTGTTTTCGTACGAATGCCAAAGGCAGTTATTATCCTGCAAGGCCTTGGTTATTGAACGATATGTGTCACCATTACAGGCGTTCACCTTAACGCTTTTACCATTCAACATTTTTAGGTTGAAGGTTTCAGCTGAATGATCCGTGGACAGGAAGTCATAAAAGTTCTGGTAGTTCTCCACACCATCTACTATGATCGGTGGTGGTGGGGGAATTTTCTTTTCCTTTTCTTTTGTTGGTATGTTGGTCTCTGGTGAAAGCTCCGGCGACGAGTTCAGTTTTCGTTTCTTCTTAGACCTAACTCTCACCCAATTGGTTTCTTTGGCTAGCTCTTCCTCGTCCGTGCTGTATTCAATACGCTCGTTAGAGGTCTCCATGCATGGTGCTTTTGATGGATTGACGGTGGTATCTGCAACGCATTTCAGTTGCTGCTGTAGAATACTAATTTGGTTCTTGAGGTCTCCAACAAGGCTCTCAAGTTTCAATCTCTCTTGTTTTTCTTCTTGGTATCGTTGTACAACTTTGTTATGTTCTTCGGCCAAGAGTCGTTCTGTTTCCGTTTTGATCGAGATAGAAATTTTTTGCGGTGTATTCATTGTTACGACATGCAATTAGCTTCGCCTTAACAATAAAATATGATGTCGTCGGTCAACATGCCTAAACGTGATGATCTAGCAAGGTCATGGCGATCGGGCGTGCCGCGCGCGACGTTTGTTGTGATGCGTTAGCACTTTGCACTGATGGTACGCGCGGTTGCGTGTGACACAACTGATCTCGGAGAAAACTGAACGATCACTTAGGACTCAGACTAAAATACGTACCAGATCTTTGGAAAATTGCGGAAGTAATAATGATAGCAAAACCAGGAAAACCACCACAGGAAGCAACATCCTACAGGCCAATTTCTCTGTTGCCTATAATGTCGAAGCTATTCGAAAAGCTATTTCTAAAAAGGCTTAAGCCATTTCTAGAAACTAAAAAACTTATCCCAGAACATCAATTTGGATTCAGAGAACGACATTCCACGGTGGATCAAGTCCACAGAATTACCACGTTAATCGAAAAAACACTAGAAAACAAAGAAGTCTGCTCTACAATCTTCCTAGATGTCGCACAAGCCTTTGATAAAGTATGGCATGAAGGCCTAGTACTTAAGTTAAAAAGAATTCTACCCATAGAATACGTAGAAATAATCAAATCATATTTAGCAAACAGAGCCTTTAGAATAAGACAAGATGAATTCTTCTCTGAAATAAAGGAAATAAAAGCAGGGGTGCCACAAGGAAGTGTATTGGGTCCGGTCCTTTACCTCTTATACACTTATGACCTCCCAGAACCTGAAAACAGCACCATCGCAACATTTGCTGATGACACTGCTATAATAGCCACAGGAAGAACTCAAGCTGAAGCCGCCGAAAAAGTCCAAGTGGCAGTGAATAAAATACACAACTGGACAAAAACCTGGCGAATCAAACTAAATGAATCTAAATCTATTCATATCAACTTCACAAATAAAAGAGAAGACTATCATCCCGTATTCATCAACGGAGTCGTAATACCATATGCTAACACAGCGAAATATTTGGGCATGACCCTTGACGCCAAGCTACGCTGGAAAGCTCACGTCAAAAAGAAAAAAGAAGAGCTAGAGATTCGCTACAAAAAGATGTATTGGCTAATTGGAAGAAATTCTACTCTAGCAGTACAACATAAAGTTTTATTATATAAACAAGTCCTTATGCCAATTTGGACCTATGGCATACAGCTCTGGGGTTGTACCAAAAAGACAAATGTAGCCATTATACAAAGATTCCAGAATAAAGTACTCAGGGCAATCGTTAACGCTCCCTGGTATGTAAGAAATGGCGATCTTCATCGGGACCTGAAGATTGAATACGTCGATAGAATAATACAAAAATACGCAGAGGCACATGAACTGAGGCTTCATCATCATGTGAACGTCGAGGCTATCCAGCTCCTCGACAACACGGACATAGTGAGAAGGCTCAAAAGAACTAAACCTTTCGAGTTAGTGTAGTTTTAGTTATAGTGAAAGTGCATAAGTGCTAATTTTAAAGAACACATGAACCAAGTGTCTTCCCCTTAAATAGAGACAATAAGAAAAGTGCCGATGGGCACGTTCTTAGTGTAATGTAATGTATGTATAAAATTAAGTTAAAACAAAATTACCCATTAGTCAAATCTATGGCTAGATTGTAATGTTATTCTAGTGTATTTAAAAATGTATGCTAGACTACAATAAAAAAAAAAAAAAAAAAAAAAAAGGGACGACTTAGGGATCAAGGATGGTCTCGCGCCCCTGCCGCCCTGCCGCAGGGCCAATCCTCCAAATTGCCCCTGCATGCCTACACACATCACAATTAAGGATGCAATTAAGGGTCATCCCCACTCTTACACCCTAGATTGCCCCTGCGGCAGATGTGTGAGTAGGGCGCTTTAGCAAACCTACAGTTGCCTGCTACAAATATCAAGAATTGAAATTAAATAATTGGCTTAGAACAGTTGATCTTTTTGTGCCCCAAAATGTTCAGCCAGCGTTGCCTCTTTGTAAATTTAATTTAATCTAATACGCTCGCTGGATTACTCTGTTGCGAAGGCCATTCCTTTTCTTACGCTTCTGAAAGATCTCTTTTTTATTTTATAAAACAAAAGTTTATACCTATCGGTGGTTTGATATTATTTTTAATACGAAATCCTAAACGAATATACCTTCCAACACATCTAAGTACCTAATGTAGTAACCACCAGATTTTCAAACCACATTTATCGGATATTCCTCCATTTATCTCGATTCAATTAACACGGATGCATCTGATAGATGATATTTTGCGTCGTGTATTCTGTTAGACGACGCGATATCATCATAGACGAAATACCTGGCACAATAGCTAGATAACTATGTCTGTCTATGAATAAAACAGCTCTGCTTAAGAAAAGTTTCTATGGAATGGCTCCTATAATTTTTAATAAATTGCCGAACAATGTTAAATTACTACCGCTGAAAATTGATTGATTAGTAATAAGTACGTACCAAGTTTATAATTGTATTTTTCTCATGTAATTTGATTGACAAATTTAATTATTCGATTTTTAATTTATTAAGAAACTACTGACCTATATTTGCATGCCCTAGATTTGGGTAGAACATGTTGTGCTTTTATATTATTTTACATCTTTATGACTCATGTTCGCAAATAAATGACTTTTGAATAATTCTCTGTTGGGTCTGAATTATGGACTTGCATTAACACACGGAAATCTACCAATATTTCTATAATGGTCCTAACGTATACAAGGAGTTCATTACGGATGTAAGCGGGTTAACTACGAACCTTATTTGTGTTGGTTAAACGTTGGTGTTCTTCCAACACAAATAAGGTTCGTAGTTAACCCGCTTACATCCGTAATGAATTCGTCAAACTACGATAGTTTTTATAGTAAAAAAGTATACAAGGAGGTTGTATGGAGAGCTCAAGTGCCCATGTTGGAAGAAGATTTTAATATGGTTTGGATTTGAATTTAAATACAGTCTGTATCTTAATTGTCAGCCGAGTCCGGAAAGAAATGCGCGACACTTAGAGCGATTGGGAGCCACTTTGGACCCTGCACATTAATAAACTACACAAGATCAAAGATAATTTTCAATTATTTTTTTACAAGGACCTATTAATTATTTACTTGAGAGGTTTTAACTCTTATTTATATTTATTAAAAAGATACGATATATGATAGTCTAAAAAGGTCCAATATTTGCAATTTAGATAGGGTTTTAGTTTAAATAGCCCATGAAAACTAAAGAACACCATACTAATTACGGTTGCAAAAATGTCTCGTCATGAAACATATTATTTGAAGCTCTCCCACCCAATAACATATGAGCTTTCATACGAGCATTTCGAAGCTATATTGTTTTGTAGATATTGCCATGTGCCTTCCCCTGCCACAATAAATGCTGACAATGCTCGTTGTCTATGAGTAATAGACAATTCATTAGTGCTGCGATGGGACACGGAAGCGAAAAGGGGAAACCGCACATCGATTATCACTTAGTGAGGGAGTATTGAGAAGTGTTTCGAATTGTGGCTTTGTTTTCGAATTATTATAATTGGTTCATTGGAATTGACATTGTGTGTACATATTATGATTTGTTATTATTTCATGTTTACGTTGAGAAGGGTTGTTGTACATTTGCCACAAAGTAAATTCGTCACATTTTTGTATACTTTATAGGTACATTGAAAGTAAATTCGTAACATGCTTTAAAAAAATATGTGCAGGAATATATTTTTATTAACAAAGAAAATTACAACCAACGAGTAGCAACAAATTAGAACTAGTATTTACAATTGAGCTAACTGTAGACTGTGGCAAACAATCTACGGGTAGCTCAACTGATCCACATTAGTACCGTTAAGAATGATCATTGAATTAAAAATGATGACGAATATTCGCCACTTGGACCGCACCTTGGTAATTCAAATGAGCAGTAAAATAATCAAGACGTTAATTGTAAGGTCTTCAAATACAAGTCAAAGCGTGCTTTCCAAATAAAAACATGACAAATTTTCTCACATTTTATGAAGCAAATCATCAAGTTTCATTAAGCGAAAGTAAACGGTTCCCATCAAGTGAAATAACGATTTTAATAAAAGGTAATTTGTTACGTTACGGCAATTTTTCACGAGCGGATCTTAGCGTAATCCCTTCTCGGGCCTATCTTACCCCTGGTCCGTGGGCCTAATGGAATCCAAAGGTGATTTTACACGGCCAATTTCACATTCCCCAATTATGGAATTGAGGAAATACTTATTCAATGAAAGCTTCAGAGTGGTTCGGCAAAGAGTTACAATTGGAATATATCGATTTTATTTGTTCGAGTTTTCAACCTTTAGGCTTCTTTGACTTTGATTTCTTACTTTTGTAGGTACATAATTATATAATTGTAGATAGATACCTTGTTTAGAAAAGTAATGTTAAGTAGGTACTACCGTGTCTAGTTAATCCTAACATAAACTTTAAGGCACTTTTAACCAAATACATTGTTGATTTTTACCTGATTAATTAATTCTATCTATCTACCTACCTAACTGGATAAGATATGATAAAAAATAAAATTGACGGTGAATACTGTCGTTTGTATAATGTTAGATTAGACCTTCAGAGCTTTTTAACAGACTGATAAATAATGATTCTTCGAAAAGGTCGAAAAAATTTCGTGCAATTATATCCCTAAAATCTAGTAAAAGCAGAAAGAAAGGTGACTAAGCACTAACATTGTATTGAGCGTAGCAAATGATCACATACCTCCTGACTCCCTATAGTCCCTATGTTCCCTCGTGTAAATGCTGCTATAGGTACTGTAGATAATGGTTACTGGGAGCAGGTACTTGAAAATAATAGTGCTGAGTAGCACTCGGAAGGAAAGGAAACAGTTTCCACAATTCAGTTTGATAGCAGCTATTTCTCTTGGGTGAAATAAAGTGCAACTATTACGATATTCAAGATAAATGTATAGAAACAACAGAGTATGTTTTTAAAAATCTTAAAGTCCCAACTGGCACAAAGATATCGAATGACGATTTATTGAGCTGAATCTGAGAGGAGAGTTTGGAAGCTGGTCAACTAAACTACTTTTCAGACGGATGACAAAGTATTTTAATTTTTGAATAAGCTACTATTCATCAAATATCTGCTACAAAACCTACTATTATTAGATTTCGATGACTTCGATCTTCTGCTATCGAGAAAGATTATATAAATTGATTTGAGTATATGCTGGCCCGTGGCATCTAGTGATAGGGCAAGCTGGATAAAAGGGAGGGAGGCCTTGGCCCTGCAGTGGGAAAATACAGGCTGAAAATAAATAAATATGCAGGAGGAGGTTTTTTATACTCTCCCTGGGCAAGTGTCCAAGCTTTGGGACTATCATAAAGGATTTTTTGTAATATTATAATAAAATAAAATCACTCACCGAGTCAGCCCAAAACTTAGTGATCGGCGCCGTGAAGAACTCGTAGATCTTCTTTCTCAGTCGAAGCGGCCTCATGCGCTTGTCCTCCAGCATGTGAGGCTCCGGCAGCTCCCGGTAGGACGGCTCCCAGCCTATTTTACCCACTTTCCCGTTCTGATCGACTCGAGTTTCACATTCGGCCCCTGAGCCAATCAACGCCTGCTTGAGTCCAGACAATAAATATTACAAACATTTTGTTGACACCATACATAATAGAATAATCATTCTCAAGAGCGATGACGAAAATATTAGAGAAAGTTAGATTAGTAAAGTTAAAATACCTACCAAGCATGAAAGCTAATATCGGAAAGGTATAAAGATTTAAACGCAACAGTAAAAGCTTTTAGTCGTAATGTTTTCCGTTCACAAGCTTGACTCGAATGATAAAAGAGGAGAGAGACAGAAATGTAAGTAGGTAGTAAAAGCCGTCGAACAGAAGTTTAAACAAAGACAGCCCACTCGGATATTGAAACAACAACTAACTACTACATTCGGCGAAAATTCAACTTTTAGAAAAAGTCGTTATTGTTAACGTTTACAGTCCACCTCGAGCTTTTGCTCTTAATTAAATTAACAACGAGCAGTAAAAGTATAATAAAATATTCTCGCAGAGAAAATTTCGTAAATTTTTTGGAGTAATACACGACCAGGGTCGCTAATCAAGGTGAGACATAAAACGGTAACGTGGCCTATAAAGTGAAGAAACTCGAAGACACTAAAGGAGAGTACATAACATTCGAAGGACTCAAAATACAGAAACGTCACGGAAGCCCACATTCAGACAAAGCTTATTACGGACCTAATGCTGACAAGTGACCGGTCCACAAATATTGCGTTATTCAATAAACCATGTGTACTTCTCGCTTGGTTGGTATTGCTAACGTAAATATTTGTGCAAACAGGTCAGGCGAGGAGCTGGTATAACAAACAACAGGTCGGTTTGATCGCGTGCATGTAATACGAACACAATGCTGCTGGAATCCAATTTTACTGCGGATATATATCGCTGTGACAGCGGCTTTACTTTCCATTAGTGTCGATGATCGGTATTTTGTGTTTTATTGCGTGTGTTTGACGGAAAGGGGTGCAATATTTCATTTCAGGTGACTCGAAATATGTCCAAATACTTCATCTTTTTTAAGAACAAAGCAGAAGAACTTTATTGGGTTACAAGTATTTGTTTTATAAGTAGTGTTTAGTAACTCAAATAAAGAATAATAGTTTCTTAATGCTTGGAAACTTTTTTAGATTGCACGTAACTTCGTCATTGAATATTTCATTAAAAACTTCGAATAACCAAATGTCATCATAACATTTGGTTATTTGAAGTTTACACAGATTACATATTAATATTTCTAGTTAAAGTACTTAAAAGTATTCAAAAATAATAATTCCGCATTCGGTAATACGGAAATACATTCGTTTCCAGAGAAACATTGCAAAACAGATGTTAAAACACGGTTGCAATTTTATTTTCCGTGTAACAATAACACTCCGCGGTTGAAGCCCGATATAGAATTTCTGTAAAAACACAGAAAACCATACTATTTTCACCCCAATAACGGAAAAAGACCAAACAAATCTATGTTACTCCAAAAAAGTTTATCTGCTTTGTCGATCAAGTCACCCTAAGTGAATCAAAGTGTGAATTTGCTTGATTGCGTGGTTTGTGTTCGTATCACATCGATAGCAACGGTCAAGGTTGTGGCTACCTTGTTAGCTTTGCTCTGTTGCCCTGGCGGTATTATCTTCTTGATAGAAAGCGTTCGCCTTTTCACAACTCCAACCTATTAGTGTAACAACTTAATTATTATAATATCCTTCGGGAAATGAAATCCTTTCTGCAATAAATAATCCTTAAACAACTTTTCTATCTTCGATGAAATATTCGTAATTGAATAAGTAACTCTTATATGGATACTCTGTCAGTCTCCTTTTCAGAATAGAAAAAGCAGTGTCGTGATCGCGTTTCAAAAAGTTAAGTGTCCCTCCACCAAGATCTGAAGCAAGATGACAAGCAACCGATAACTAAATTACCTCAGCATCATTAGGGTCCTTTGTGCTTCTATCGTCTTCAATGCTCTCGTTTTCAAGATGCTCCTCTTCAGTTTGCGGCATCAGCTGCAGTTCCTCCTTGGACTTGAACTCCAGGTGGAGTATGTAGAGCGGGAAGAGCAGACTCAGTATCACCTTCAGACAAAGCGATGTGCCAAACGAAACGGTGGTACTATCTCACTGAAGCGACATGCTCACTCGGGCCCGAAACCAATAGATGTCGGTGCTGATAATTAATTTGGGAACGGGTGTTGCGTTTTAGGTTAATGAGTTTTGGGATTTGGTATCTTTAAATCTTTAACGATTTTTTAAAGAGCCATTTTGACAAGTAGAGGCGCAATTTTTTTTATGGATTCCAGAAATTATATAGTTCTAAACCTACATCCAAAGTAAATAGAACCGATCAAATCATTATCATTGTGTGGAAAGACTGTCAATTGACCTACGTGTAACTGGCAGAGCCTTTGGAATTTAGGCTATTGTTAGTACACAGGACTGATCTACAGGTAAGCCAACCAAAGATACCAAATTTACTGAAGCAAAATAGGTCAATAATAAACTTCACTGAGAATAATCCTTTATCGATAGATTGTCCCGAAGCTATCGCAAACAGTCGAGATTGACGGTATTATCGGCTTTGGACAGTTCAATAAGCGATTAGATTTACGTTTGATCCTAATAGTTGTTTGTAATCTATTGGGTTCGGTCCTGAGACGGATTTGGACGCCAATTAGTGCAAGATAGTCGTTTCAAATTTGATTGTAAGATGTCTGTCTGTTTATGAATCACAATGTTGCGAAGATGTTTATAATCCTGAATCAAGAACGTTCAGTTGACATTTTTGAACTATTTTGGGTAAACAGACTTGCCTAATCAGCGTCACAAAGCATGCATTTCCAAAAAAGCAATCCATTGACACACAGACATCGAGAGTTTACATAAACGGTCATCGTTATTCTATATTATTATCTAACATTAAAATTCTACTACAATCGTGCCTTCAGATTGTTGAAATAAGGAAGCTTTATTTGCTCAACAAATGTTATTTTTACGTGACCTTACATTTTTAAATTTGCGAAAAAGCTTTTACTTTATAGCAATTTTTTTCCTTATTTCGTATCTGATGAGAGCTACTAATTTGTGCGTTAATATGAAAGAGAAAAGTTGAAGAAACGTGTATGTGAACTTTTTTACCTTGAGGTTGGTGTTTTTCCGAGTCCTGAGGCCTCCCATCCATAAGTCGGCCAATATTATCTGCGAGCATGGATGGGCCAGCAAGGCACGATGGTTGGCTGTTACGGCTAAGCTCAGGCAGGTCTGTCCTGACCAGTTCTGCAGCTCGCAGGTTAGGAGTTGTTGGGCTTGGTCGTCATCTTGCCGGTAGCAGTAGTCTAGTAGTTCTAATGCTGTGAAACATGTATGAGATTCAAATGCCTTTTTACATAACAGAAGAGTTAAAAACTTTGTTTTGGTTTTTTTATCCACCTCTATTTTTGACACGTCTTTGTCTTTGTATAAAGGAAACCGGATTTATGTTATTTATTCAAACGTTTTCCTTAAAAATGGTTGTTTGATAAACATTGTAAGTTCTACGATTTATAGGGAAAAGCTCTCATGTTTTACAACTTGAGGTATAAACACGCTCTAAGAATGAGTGCAACAAAATGCATATCCGGGCTCACTGGACCCATCATTTCCACTCGGTCGATTTAAGCTGTCCACCCAGTTGAAAGCCGAAAGAATTAAATTGTTGTAGTTATATGAAATCGTAAATAACCTGAACAAACATACCCGCGCTAAGTGAACCTTCAGAATTCATTGTTTTCATTTCAATTACTTCGGCTCTCTAGTCTCGTTTGTGGGAATTATTTAATAGTATTTATATTATGAGAGGCGGTTAGCACAGGACCGTGGTGGATGGCACAATCTTCGGGAGGCCTATACCTAGGCTTGGGTAAAATCCGGCTGTGGATGATGATGATGAAGTAGTTAGATAAGATAATTTTTATTTAGTTACCCTTATTCTCAAACTCCTTCCCATAATGCCTGAGCTCCTCATAGACCTCCGTCTCCATATCATCCTCTGCTGCTTCGTGAGCCATCGCCTTGTACAGCTTACACGCAACCAGCGACTTGGCAAGTGCCTCTTCGCCGTGCGTCCACATTAGGAGCGCCATTTGATGACGTTTTGTTAGGACTGCCCACATCTAAAATCGAGATTAAGTATAAAGAATATTTTTTTAAACAAGCTTTCAAAGAGTAGGATCTTGTTAAGACAAATCTAACGAGGCCAATCTCATTAGGTTTTGTCGTTGTATTTCAGAGTTGATATGACCACCTTCCGACTCCTCAGTTAAGATTTATGTCATCATATCATGTATGCAAAAATTATGTGAGAGGAGTTTGGGACAAATTTGTAATAACTACACATATTTTTTAACACATGTGACGAATTTACTTTGAATGTATGGAGTGTACAAAAATGTGACAAATTTACTTTGTTGCAAATGTACAACAACCTATATTATTGTATTGTCATCTGATTTATATAATGCAACCGGAAAGTGGGTCAAATTTAACTTGCAAGACATTTGGATCAGACATTGTGTTTGCGTACAGTTTACCTAAACTGTAGGTACGCATTGTGAACTTAACAATTTTAACGTAAGTTTAAATGAAATTAGGTTTATTTCAGACTATTTCTAGATTTTATTTAATCCCACTTATGGAAGACAGGTTAATGTTCAACCAATCTCTTAAAGAGTTTGTTTTTCTGAAAAAGCCCGCTGGGCCGGTCTAGACTATTTTAAGTGGACTATTGTATTAGTGTATTATTATTGTAGAGTAAGCATTTGATAAACCTAAGAGCACCAAATAACCTCAAAGCTCCACATTAGATAATTATAGATTTACCTCTTACTTTCTAAATCTGATAAGAAAAAGTTGCGGTCATAATTGGAGACATACCTTAAAGATCATACTCGCTTAAAAGGTTACTACGATTTAAA
Organism: Eupithecia subumbrata; assembly: GCA_949316285.1. Taxonomy (NCBI): domain Eukaryota; kingdom Metazoa; phylum Arthropoda; class Insecta; order Lepidoptera; family Geometridae; genus Eupithecia; species Eupithecia subumbrata. The sequence continues at coordinate 12,696,481 of OX438630.1, read as the reverse complement.
ATTGTAAATTTAATCTCAAACCACATTTCAGACCAACATTATAAATGTATGCTACACGGTATGCATAAGCGAAATATTAAAGAATACATATGAAAAATTGTTTTAATATTTATAATTTATAATGGAGTTAAACTATATTATTTATTTTCAGTGTTTTATTTCCTAATGAAATAGATTAAGCCTCAAAATTGGGGTAAATATTAAGTGTAAAAATAATAAATTTAAAAAAACGTCGTAAGCACCACGAATGGCTGCAAGACAATGTCTTTGGAATCTAGATCACCACTTCTGACCGCCGCTGTACCTATCTCATAGACGCACCCGGCTCAGACTTCTAAAATGCTTATATGAATAAAATACAAGTATAAAATTAAAAATTAAAAAACCCCTGGATTGATTTTCATGAAACATGGCTAAGGACACTCGGGATAAAATTTAATCTAATCTAATAAAATATCACACAAAAAAATACTAAACGAAAATCGGTTCATTTTTTTGGGAGCTACCATACCACAGACAGATACACAGACAGACACGTTTAACTTATAACACCCCTCTCTTTTTGCGTCGGGGTTAAATATACCTTCCTTCAATCATTTATGAATACGTCAATACCTACGCCCAACTTTGAACACAAGTTGTCCTCTTTATCCAGACTTATTGCTATCGCACAGGTCAATGGGGCACTTTGGCACAGATTGGCCGTATTCAGAATGAAACAATAGCCAATTTGCCTTCACAATAGAAAGTAAAACGATACAGCCTACGCTCCCGTTGAAGGGGTTGATCAATTCTGCGAGTTTCACAAAATTTTGGAGAAACAATCAATTGAATCAATTATCAAAATAATTGCTGTTTCTAATTGGACATATTGCAAAATGGACCTATTTGTATTTTGTTTCTCGAGTAATGTGCTAGCTGAAAAATGCCAGCTAAAAATAAATAGGTTCCGAACATTTTACAAAGATTGCTGATGTTTGGTTTAAATCAGGGATCATTAAAAGGTCCCGTCAGCTGACGAAGCTGTAATTTTGTATAATTTACTTTTGCTGGTTGACTATTTTTCGGATATTATTTGATTTTCTACAAATTACCCATAATATCGTAGTTAATGATATTTGGACGCGCGTTTCATTACATTGTGGTTATCTCGTGCAACATTATTGGCAATTAAATATGGTAAGCAGAATATATTCTGTATTTCAGTTAAAATATTCCGGCGTATTTTCATATTATTGAATATCTATGAATATGAAATAATTTCAATTAAACGAGCAGGAATAGTAAGCTTGAACGTTTGGTAAAGGATGACAAGACATAAATGTTTTATGGGCCAGTCGGAAACAAAGATTTTCTCGAAATTAAAGATGTGTTTTGTTCTTAATATGGTATAGGTAGGTAGGCCTATTTACAAGTTTTTATTGAGATTTATGGTAAGAAGCTGAGTACCAATTTATTTTGAAAATTACGATATCAAAATAGAACAATTACAACTAATACACACGCAACACTTCTAACTATTTCCTAAAAATCTAAGCCGTCACCAGAAGGCAGAATGCCCAGAATGCTGGCAGCATTGCCACGTTGAATGGCAATGCTAATTCGTTGACTGACATAGAAGCCAGCTTTGCGATCACCTGAGGACTCTTTATGAAGTTTGTTAAGATCTTTATAAATTTAGAGTGCCCCAAGGACCAAGGACCAAGGGTTTTAACCCGAAACGGCTCAAATAGGTAACCTCGGTCAAGGTAAGCGTATTTTCGCCGTTTGAGAAGTCACGGTAATTATTTTTTAAGTTCCCTTTCACTCTGCTCCTAAATCAAAGGGGGTGACTCTATAGTAAAGTAGTAAAAGGACACGAAACTATAAGGTCTTTATTGGTTCTTGTTTACTTTCCTAAGCATTCGTGACACGCGAAGTGGTACTTTGGCGATAATCACCGCTTAGCTTCGGATTGAGCATTGTTGGTTCAATCTCCGAGTGTATTTAAAAATAAAGGTGGTGAAATTTAGTTGAGAATGGAAGTTCACCTTTTAAGGGGTGTAGCTGTAGGGAGCAATTCCGCTGATAATTATGTAAATGAAGTCTTGCGCCATTTACAAGCAGTTTTAAATTTTTACCCAAGGTCTAATTTTACCGGTTGCAATTGAACGCGATCATTATAAGATACACTCAATTTATCGCTTTGAACGTGTTTGTAAGTTCAGCGCCATAAAATTGATCCGGTTCAAGTAGGACGTTCACAGACAGTTTTACGCCTGAACGCCGATTTATACCGAATAAGAGCTGTCATGTCACACAAATGTGAACTCGACCAAGCTGAACTTGATTCTGTTGAACTAAGTTTTGGCAGAAATCGGCGAAATTAGATTACTAAGGTCGCCGATTCACCGATGATTGCTGATTCATTAGAATGACAAAGATAGAGTTTTTAACCGCCATGAATCCCGTGATGAGAGCCAGACCTACAGTCTGGTGTCTGGTGAAGGAAGCGCTGTTCCGGTGGATGTTCACACTCTTGTATAGATGCATAAGATGGATATTTACTAGAAGTTTATTGAAGGGATAGTCAAACAGCGGCATTTCACTGGTGACCGACATGAACCCCGTGATGAGAGAAAGGTGTCGCCTGGTGTCTGGTGAAGGAAGCGCTATTCCGGTGCGCGTTCACACTCTGGTGCATATTAATGTTTAAATGTGTGTACTTACTAGAAGTTCATTGAAGGGGTAGTCAACTAGTGCCATTTCACTTGCGACCGGCATGAACCCCGTGATGAGAGAAAGGCCTCCCGCCTGGTGTCTGGTGAAGGAAGCGCTATTCCGGTGCTCGTTCGCACTCTTGTCTTTATTTATGTATAAGATGGTGGGTACTTACTAAAAGTTCATTGAAGGGGTAGTCAAACAGCGCCATTTCACTGGTGACCGGCATGAACCCCGTGATGAGCGACAGGCCTCCCGCCTGGTGCCTGGTGAACGAAGCGCTGTTCCGGTGGACGTTCACACTCTTGTTCATCACTTTCGCGTAGATGGGACGGAACTTGCGGCGAGTGTAGTAACATCTATGGACGGTAAGACTTAAATATCTGTTGTTCGTTTTTTTTCTGCCCACTTAGTATTAGTGAAAGTAGGCCTCAAAGTACCTAAAGTAGGCATTAAAAAAGATTATTATAGACAAATGTTTTTTTTAACTTTGTCAATGCTCTGTTTTGCTCTAAAAAAATAACCATTTGAAACCTGTTATTTTAATTAAGGTCGATCGTTTAGTGTTGGCTTCTTCGTTCTTTGTGATTTTAATTTTTTTCTGCGGAGGAATAAAACTAGTGGAAAAGGTATTTGCCGCATATCGTAAAATATTTTGTATTAATTTATAAAAAAAATTACTTTGATTCACTGGTAGTTTGAGGGCATTTTGAAAAATAAGAGATTTTGGGCTATAATTAACATAATAGGTATTCCCAAATGCTCCCAAAATACAATTATTGAATTGAAGTTGTTTCATCATGGGTTCATAGAAAATGGTATACGATTTGCGGAAAATTACATTTCCGTTAGTTTTATTCTTTGTAGATCACAGAAAAGATCATAAAAAAATTTAATCTCGCGCCAACACGATACGATCGACCTTTATACCCTGTCCATGAATTGATTTTCTGTTTCGTATATGCACGACTTTGAAGCTCCAAAATTGTTGACAGATGACGACTGAATGACAGAATGAAGTATTTCATAGACACAGTTACTTTTGACAGGTAGAAATGCGAATCTGTCGACTCGAAAAATATGGGGACTTACGAAAGTTTCGATTTTTATCGAGCCGACATAGTATGTAACGATGATTATTCTAGATGATTTTTTCATGAAAACATTATAACATATTGAAAATAGTATAAAAAATATAGTAAGTAATTCAATCTGTCTTACTTTTTATCACGTGTAATGCCGGAGGCAAGTACTAAATTATTCTGTTGAATACTTTGATTCCAAAAATAAAGTAATCTAGACGCCGGAGTAGAGTTTTTAACAGCAATAATACAAAATGTTGATTCACACTAACTAAATCGATTACAACTTATACATAAACAAAACCGATTGTCATATAAAAAAAATCGGAAAAGCATTAGGACATGACTATTTGATTTGTCAGTCGAACTACCAAAAAGAAAGTAATTTCATGGAATAGGTATAATCTATATATATAAAAGAAAGTCGTGTTAGTTACACTATTTATAACTCAAGAACGGCTGAACCGATTTGGCTGAAAATTGGTGAGGAGGCAGCTTAGAACCAGGAGACGGACATAGGCTATGTTTTATCCCGGAATTACCACGGGAACGGGAACTACGCAGGCGAAGCCGCGGGCAGCAGCTAGTCATATATATAAAGTAATTTCATGGAATGGGTCAGGTAAAAATTGCTCCACCATACTATAAAAGTAGGTATTAAACAAAATTCTTAGAGACATTAGAGAACTGCCTACTAGTAAATTCAAGATCAAACTCCGTAGGTGGCTCTTAGATAAATGTTTTATTGACAGTAAAGAATTTAATAATCAATAAATTACCTAGTTATATAGATTAAATATTGTACGTCCATAATTAACGGATACCTAGGCTTTAAGATAATTTTTGCCCACAGTTTCTACAATAATTTTTATTTCATTTCATTTCATTTCATTGAACCACTTTTTGCAACCTATCGGATTTATGAGACCATTCTGTTCGAGGATAATAAATCTCGGAGTTTAACTCTTGAAAATAGTATCAATATCGATGTATCCCATTAAACTCGATCGTGTAGAATTTGGCGCTCATAAAAGCAAACGACTGGGATAAGGGGGTGAGTCTATTTGACGTTAGTAACGAGACGAGATAGATTGGTGATGGATTTGCGCAGTTCCCTGTCCGCACTCGTACCAAATTGTATAGAAAGAAGAGACGTCACGATCACGTCTCGTTAATAACGTCATATAGACTCACCCCTCAGATCTGTGTGAATTAAATAAACATCGACAAATTTCGGAAAAACTTCTGTTATAGCACGTCCACACGCTCCGTCTAGCCTTTCCTGCAAGCATGATTGCACCAGTTGCCCACGTAGTCATGGAATGCGAGGGAGTAACAGCACAACGAACAGAAATCCTCAACTTGCCGAGGTCACTCCGCGAAGCCTGTGAAGACCCCAGGAAGATTCTGCGCTTCTGAACGGAGTTCTGCGCTTCTGAACGGAACGTACAAACATTTGTCCCAAATACTGTCGTCCCCTGACGAGAGTATTCTACTAGAATAACTCGGAAAAGGAAAATTGAAATTTCGTTTTCGTCGTCGTACAAAACCAACTCTATGTCGCTTTCATAAGATCAGCGTTTGCACGAAAACGAATCTGAAACTTCGATTTCGTTATTAACAACGAACTTAGTTTGTGTTGGAAGAACACCAACGTTTCATCCCTTATCGAAGGACTTCATCAGGTTGAGTGCAAATCGTGGGTACTTTAAAACTTACATACATTAAAAATAAAAACATTACACGTTATTGTGTTTTAGAGAGTATGGGCCCAGATTATCACCCGACCCATGACTAACCTGTAAGCACCTCCAATAAGCTTGTTGATTACCAGTCCGATGTCATGAAGAGTGTAGACGTAACCCCTCGGAAGATGTGGTCTGACGTCCCTCAGGATATACCTAGGAACAGTCAAGTAAAAGAGGATGAGGGCGGGTGCGGCGGCAGATTTGGCCGAGGATCTCAAGAGGCGCAAATATGCAGATCGATCTCGACAGAGCCTACACATTTGCTCCCCTCGGAGTCGAGGCCCTAGGTCCGTGGGGTACCGAGGCCTTTCGGGTTTTTAAAAAATTCAAACTTTTTCAGATGGCATCGTTACACATTGTGTACCTACCTTTTGTTTATGTTTCCAATCAAATATACACTTGCGAGCTTTAAAATGGAATCGCTTCATCGCGAGTTGATCAAAACAATTTTTTTACAATTTATGTACAATGAACTATAGATTGTGGTATATAATTTGAAAGGTAATTTTGTTACCTTTCAAGTGATATCAAGAAGATTTAAAATTAATAAAATTGGCTACCTATATTTTGGGAATTATTGCAATAGGTCGAAGTTGCATCTATCGGCTTCTATCGGCGCCGGAGCTGGATTAGCTGGATTTCTCCCTCGTATCCGCGGTTTTAGCTCGTCCCACATATGCCAAATTGGGTTCAAGTCAGGAATAAGGGCTGGCCAGTCTAGTGTGGGAATGCCGACATGGAAGACGTCTGTCGGTACTGTCTAGTCACTGCTGCGGTGTGGCAGCGGACATTATCGTGCATTAAATCAAAATTTATCGTCGCCAATAAATCCTGCGTAAGGGAAAACATAACTTAACTCATAGTTCATTGCAAAGAAATTGTAAAAATTAGTCTTGAACAACCCTTGAAGCGATTCCAGTTTAAAGCTCGCAAGTGTATAATAAACCACCTTACTGGTCTCCGTGATGCAGGCTTTGTCTAGTGCGGAGGCCGATGGTAAATTGTAACAACATTATCGCCGATCATTCGATGAATCGTTATGGCACTCATTGGGTAGATCTATGTCCAGCAGTGGCCTAAAATAGGCTCATAATGATGATGATGGTGATGTAATAAGCAGAGGGATTTTTTTTATAGTGGCTTCATTATCTCTGTAGAAGCTGTAAAAAGTTTAATTTTGAACCTGCAAGCTGCGGCGCTCTTGAATATTAAATCACTTTACAGTGAACTTTTGTCAGAAATGCAACTACACCTGCAACTGCTGGGCAAAGGAGTCTTCCCAAGAATACATATTGAGAAATACCGCTCGTTCACCAAATCCCAATACATAAAAAAATATAATGCTGGACAATTCACACATCATTATCTAGCCCCAAGCTAAGCAGAGCTTGTGTTATGGGTACTAGATAACTTATATACTTAACACAATACACTACATAGATAGATATTTTTTATTATCTGCAGATCGTACAAACATTTATCCCGAGGCGGGAATCGAACCCGCAATCTGCTGCTTCGCAGGCGGACCTTCGCCCGCTGCGCCACAGAGGTCGTCAAACATACATGTATAAGCTGATTATGATGATAATGATTGATTATTAGGTATGATGATTCGATGAAGCCAAGAGTGATGCCAGTGTAAAAGTACCTCAATGTATTACTGGGACCGCTCTTCGTGTTGTACAGTTCTTCTAGCCGTGGAATTGTGAGGAATTTCCTCATGGAGACTCCGTTTTCTAGGAGAAGCTTCACGAAGTCTATCCGGTCGTGTTCTAGGGCTTGCATCATTGCTTCGTCGAGGGCACCTGTGAATTATAAACAGATTGAGTTTGCAGTTTCTTAGGAGCAAAAATGAAAATCCTTTATTTTAATCGACTTCGAAAAATGGAGGAGAAAATATATAAACATGTATAATGTTTAGAAAAAATATATATTGTATATGTTTTATTAACCATCGACGCAAAAAGAGAGGGGTGTTATATTATAAGTTTAACGTGTCTGTCTGTGTATCTGTCTGTGGTATCGTAGCTGCCAAACGGATGAACCGATTTTCAATTAGTTTTTTTTTGTGTCAAAGATAATTTTATCCCGAGTGTTCTAAGCCTTGTTTCATGAAAATCTGTCGTAGGTTTTTAAATTTTGTTCTTGTTTTAAATGTTTGTTCGTCGATTTATCCTTTAAAATGACCGATTTCAGTAAATTCTTTCGCTATTGTAGGAATACAGAATGATCCCAAGGTGGTCCCATAAAACTAGTATTTATCCCGCAAAACTTAAAAATAGTGTTACATTAAGGGATTCGAAGTCAGTTTTGAGCTTTTTCAAAATATTTAAATTATTAGCCTGCCCTGTAATAAGCATTCTGCGATTCACTGATGACATAGTTTTAATGGCGGAGTCTCTAGAGGCGCTGAAATAGATGCTGTAGTTTTATAGGGTCTATCATATTTTTGATCTATTGTTGGGATTTTGTGAACGAGCGGGATTTCTCAAAATGTACCTACCTATTCTGGGGAACATTCCGTTACCTATCCTACTAATATTATAAAACCGAAAGTTTGTGAAATTAGAATTTTTGTTACATAGGATCTCCAAAACTACTGAACAGATCAAGATGACTAAGAGCAAAGCCTAACTTAGATAATAGGCTACTTATTATACCGAAAACACGCGTGTGAAACCGCGGGCAGAAGCTAGCTTTATAAGTTTTTATAATCTTAAAACTTAGGTAATTAAAATAATGTCGACCCAACATTGTTTCATCAAAGACTGTATAAATAAACAATATCCAGCGCCTAATTACCTAATCCAGAGCATCTGTTGTTTTGTTTGCCTTTGGACAAGGGGAATGTCATCGCAAGGTGAATAAGGCTGCGTTTCCACCAGAGATGTGCGAGGTAGCTGAGCGGTGCGATGATGTGTAGCGGGCTCTTTTCAGATAAGCGAGCAAGGCTAGGGTACCACCGTCTAGTGACTGCTATTCCTTCGCTCGCGTCCGTCCAGGACAATTCTCGCAACACCTCACTCCGCAGAGTCGTTTCCACCAGAGCTGCGCTGAGTGAGGCTAGGTAAGTAAAGTGATTCTATTGATTGTGAAAAACACGTTCATCGCTATGCATCCCTGGTGGAAACGCAGTCTAAGACAGTGAGACGAGCTTTTACAGACAATAAAATAAGAATACGAATGTGTGAGCTGTTTTGTTCCAGTCCATAAGATTATTGGGAAGGGGGGGTGGGGAAAGCTCAGACCTAAATTAAGAGAATTCATCTACGTCTACAGCCTATAGGTAATGGTCCACTGCTGGACGCAGGCTTTCCCCTGATTGGCGCCTTTTGGAATTTATCGTAGGGGGGTCAATGCCCATAGTCCCCATTGATCTCAAACCCCCGGGTTAGAGATCGCAGTTCGGTTGTAAAATTGCAGGGGGCGCTGCTGCCCGCCCCCGGTGGATATCCCTAGTCGCCTCTTACGACACCCCCGGGAAGAGTTGGGGTCGTGCAAATTCAAAACCATTGAACGGTGAATGAATAGTCTTAAAATAACACCAGAACTGTGATTAACTTACCAATATAAAATATATTTTTATCCATCGAAAAAATATTTTTTATAGAATCACTAGCTGCGCCCCGCGGCTTCGCCCCCGTGGAAATTTATGTTTCCAACTTTCTTATTTTTTTCTTTCATAATAACTTTCTCCTAACTATAACAAACACAACCAAAAAAGAATTAGCAAAATTGGTATAGCCGTTCACGCGTGATGCCGTGACCAAGGGAAATAGGGATTCATTTTTATATATATTTCAAATAATGATGAACAATTAAATAACATAAAAAGTAACTTCGCCAAAAAAAGCGTTTCTTGAGAAAACCAAAACAACTGAAAGATGAATTGTTTTTTAAGACTTCGAATTTCGAACTTGCTTCGCGTTACAACTATTTTACTTTTTTAGTTCAGTGTTTGAGAAGGAGAAGAAAGGAGGTTTACTAATATCAATGAAATTGGAATTTATTAAAAAAACAAGTAAATGAATAGTTGTGTAAAGTGGTTCTGCACAAAATTGAAGACACAACTAAAAGACTAAAACCCTCAAAGCTAAAACCGTAAGGGCGCCTTCAAATTAGCCGCAAATTGTCGCGCGGAGGCAGCGCGGCTGCAGCGCTGCGGCCGCGCTGCTGTCTAAATCCATATAAATTAAAAACGCGCGACTGCAGCGCTCAGTTCTTCGATCGACTAGTGACGGTGCGCACCAGGGTTGCCAGAAGGTGACTTTTGTTACCTTTTAGGTGATTTTTAACTACGTCGGCCACGAGAGTTGTCACGCGTGAGATGAGATGACAATTTGTGTCGTCGTCAGTTGCATAGTCATAGTTTTTACTACCTGAGGGTTATTAAATAGTCTTTCTTCAGCACAAATAGTATTTTTGAAGGTTGTATTTTGTTTTCCAATATAACGTTCCAAACGGGGAAGTAATTCGTAGAATTGTTTTCTTGATAATCTTAAGTAATTCTGAAATTTTTTGTCACTGTAATCTTTCACTTTATAAAATTCAGTTTGTTGAGTTATACAAAATAACGGTAACGTTTTCTTGGGCTTCTTTTTTGTTTTTTCCAAAATCCTTTTTCTTTTTAATAGTAACACTGCACAAGCAGTGTTTCTTAGTCAGAGTCCATCGTAAAACTAAATATACAACACCATGATTCTCGAACCAAGCTACAGCAGCGCGGCCGCAGCGCTGCAGCCGCGCTGCCTACGCGCGACAGTTTGCGGCTAATTTGAAGGCGCCCTAAGACAATGCAGTGCAGGCCTAAGTGGCTATAGCATTTCAATCCACAAAATGGACAATTAAATAAAAAAAAACAACTTGTGCTACCTACTAGCACCTACAACAAAGGTTTTAGCACAGTATTCGGAGCAACAGAGATTTATTTTTATCTCGCAGCTTGCTGCCATAAACATTGAAAGTGTCATAACTTTCTGTTTTAATGGTACCAACAAACTAGCCACACCAGAACTATAATTCAAACAGGATAAAACTCTGTACGGACCGACGTACTACAGAGTTTTGAAAACAACACAAAGTTAAAGAGATTTTATCGTCGGTCGGCCTTCCCATCGGATTATGAGAGTGAGGGATAGTGCACCTGTGCTTGCGCAAACACTTGTGCACTATTATAATGTCCTGTGCACCTGGCTAGTCTCCGTTGAGACTGCCCGCCGTGGCCGAAGATTCAACTAGGAGGGCATTTTAAGCTCTATACAAAGCAGTGGTTGACTCGCCTTCCGCGAAGAAAGGATTTTGACCAATGCGGTCACGAACTCGTTTTTAAAGTGTCAAAAATTAGGATGACTTAGGAAAGGAAGTGGCAATGGGCCAGCCATATGTCGCGAAGAACCGACAAAAGATGGGGTAAACGTGTTCTTGAGGGAGACCGCAACTCGGTAAACGTAGTGCAGGACGCCCTCCAGCCAGGTGGGATGATGACCTGCGAAAGACTGCAGGCAGATGCTGGATGCGGCAAGCTGAAGACAGGGCGCTATGGCACTCATAAGGCGAGGCCTATGTCCAGCAGTGGACTAATGATGATGATGAGGAAAAGAAATTACCTACCTACCTAGACAAAACACCTTAAAAACCTATAGTTTTTCCTACTTCACAAGTGTTTGTATGCATCAGTTGAAAGCAAAACAGTGCTTTATGCTCTGTAGGTGCCTGAAATTCCAAAATGCCGTCCGAAAAAGTTTTGATTGAACTGGAAAATAATTGCTAAATAACCGGAACGGGCCTTGAGCGATCGGCATGTTGGAAGCAAATAAGCAAATATTTCAAATGGAACAATTTTATATGAAGGCATTTCACATTTTCCTGGTAAATTATCGGAGTAAGATTATCCGAATTTTGACTCAGTGCTCTATAGTATTTTCTACCCATCCATTTTTAACCCCCGACGCAAAATGAGAGGGGTGTTATAAGTTTAACGTGTCTGTCTGTGTATTTGTGTATCGGTCTGTGGTATCATAACTCCTAAAGGGATGAACCGATTTTCGTTTAGTTTTTTTGTGTCATAGATAATTTTATCCCGAGTGTTCTTAGCCATGTTTCATGAAAATCGGTCGAAGCTTAATTGCTATGAATTTATAATACTTCCAAACCCCCCTTGTCAGCGGAGGCTTTATATTTGTTGTGGCTTTGAGTTTAATTATTGTTTTCTATTTTATCGTGTCGTATAACTGTAAATTTTTAGGCTAATATTGTTTTCGGTGGCTCATATAGATTGACTTAGGAAGGAGGTACTTAACTTACACAAATTTCAAGATCTTTCTTAGATCTAAGTTCGATCTTTCGGTCAGTCGTGGATAAATATAATTATTTAAAAAGGTACATCGTGTATGAATGGATGATGTGCCTTTATTGTACAAAATGAACATGACAAAAGCAATGAAACATAAATAATTTAATTCATATATTCGTTTATGCCACTCTGCTTTTGCATATTTTATTATTTTCGATTGCGTTCCAGCGATGAACAACATGTTGTTGAATGAAATGAATTTCTGAAACTTTGCAAGGCTGCGTTTGGTTTCGAGTTTACTTTGGTTTTGATAAGTTTACCTAGGTTTTTGATCAAGTTCCGGTGACCGAAAACAATAGGGAAACCGTAGGATTTCATCGAACTACAGGAAACGAGGTCCCTTGTGTAATAAACCTGTTTGCTTGCTATGGGCAATTTGAAAACTTTTATTCATTTTCCCACGTAGGTGGTGGATGTGGGTAGGTACAGAAATAGTAACGGCTGCTGAAAACGGACCTTTATGAGTATATAACGAGTATCCCACTCAATAAAGTGAGTGAAAAATATTGGCAAGGGTGTTTTTTACAAGCTTTTATTTAAGTTGCCCTCAGTATGTGTGGGACAACTCTTGCAACTGAATTTTAGACCAGATATCCTCTACCGATTGAGCTGAGGCACACTTAAGTAAGTTCAGTAACAATGCAATATTGTACCATCGAGCTGGTCTGGTGATGGATACAGAAGGTTTTTATTATGTGTAGGATAAATCTTGCAACTGAATTTTAGACCAGTTATCCCCAACCGATACTGGGCTGAAATTTGGCATACTTATGTAAGTTTGGCGACAAAGGCAGAAGACGGCCTTAGGAACTTATATAATCGAAACGACTTAACCCCATCGAGTTTGGGTTAGTTGGATTTGTCTGCCCAAGCACCTTGTCCTAGATGATGTAGAAGCTCGTTTTAAAAAAAAGTTGTTTTTAAATATTACATAATGTATTATAATTGAAAGCAATATTGTACATACGTGTACCTATGTTTAAGTATTCCAATAATCGGGAACGGAACAACGCTGTTAGTTAACTTGTTTATAGAGAATAAGGGAGCAGTTCTGCCGTTTACTCGTAAAATGATAATCGACAGAAAGATAAGATTACCTGGTGGCCACTCCTGTCCATACACGAAGACCTCCGACCGTGCAATGTCCACTCGGTTCCATGTCAGCGCCAACGAGAGTTGCTCGCTCGGAGTTAGGTGCTGGGCTCGGAAGAGTGCCGTCAGGATGACCTGGTCCAACTCCTGGACCTCGCCGCCTTCTGCCCGCTCCTGGATCCTGAAGACGGTGATCTGTGGAAGGGTTGCAGTGGTATAGAAAGATGATTGATAAACATTGAAGAGAAGAGTTCGCGACTGCTTCAATTTGAAGATAAGCAGTCGCCAACTTTCTGAATAGAAAGTATGAAATAGGTATCTTGGTAGGTACCTATTACCCATGTATGTTGCGTCACCATGTTACTCGAGTCATCACGAATAATACGCAATTGCATGTTTTGTATCGGCCAATTAGTACTTTATTACACCAATTTAGAGTAACAATTTGCACAAAAAGAAACTAAACGGAACACGCAATTCCGTATTTTGGAAAAATTTAATAGGACTCCGCCAAAAACCGGTTCTTTAGTTTGTTTGACTATGATAAAATCAAGTCTTTAGTAGAAATAAAGCCTTTGTTTTACTCCCTTTTGGCCCAAGTTTGAATCCATTTGTCTTATTCAAGTTTTTGCATCCAGAATCAGACGCGACCTCGCAACTCATACATAAAAAATAATAAGAAGCGAAACTCCAAAGGTGCTTTGAATGAATATTTCAACGGCTCTGGAAAGCGTAAATCCAGCGTTCACTATTACCTACCAGCGCCCTCTCGTGCGTAATAACACGGAATAAATGGTGAGGTACAGAAATCCAGTGATAATTTTAAGGTATATTTATTTACATGCATGGTGTTGGCCGTATTAGGTTTGAGGTCTGCATACTTTTCAATATTGTTTACTATAATTTTTTTATTTTCTCTAACTCGTAATACATACCTACATACTTAGAAGACCAGCAGCGAGTTTTTACTCTATGCCTACATATCAATGTAGCATTCATCCTTAACAAATAATTAAATTATGTAGAATTCAATAAGGACCTCTATAAAATTTCCAATTCAAATTAATTTATTCACTACCTCTTATATTTTTATCAATTTAGTTGAACTGATTTTTATAGCCCGTGTTAAAACGTCTATTTTGTTAAATAATTCTCCTTTATTCTCATAAATTTTATCAATTTTGTTGAACCGATTTTTACAGCCCGTCTTGAACTGACCTTTTTGCTAAATAATTTTCCATTATTATATTTTCTTCCAGGAACCATTAACTCCTTTCAGTATAATAGCAGCGTATAAAAATAATTTCGTCTCGATTTCTTCAAAATAAAACGTTTAAGCCCCATTAGATAAAGAAGATAAGACAGTAATTCCAACAAAGAACGAAGCAGCTCAATTAGTTTCTGCAGATGAAGTTTCCAATAGTGTTTTCCAATAGACTTAATCAGCACTTCGAGTATTCTCATTTCAGCAAAAAGACGGGCAAAAAGGCGCTGGCACTCGATTACTTGGGATGTCTGTGGCTTTTCAAAGTCAAATGCAAAGACTGGGGTTTCTTCATGAAAGATTAATAAATAAATAATATCGAATAACTAGTTATTTTTACCCCTTTACACTCGGGCTAGTTATGAGCGTTACGTGAGCTTCATTTTTTACAATTTCAAATTGAAAAAAATATTTTCAACTTCGACTAAACCACCAAACATTGTCAATTTATTTTTCTACGTGATTTTCAATTATCTCCATGAATCGGTTGTAAAAAAATATTTTATTGAGAATTCTTTTCATAAAAAAAGAAAAATATTCAAATGAAGCAATATCTAGACGACTCTCAGATAAAATTGAATCCACTTAGCAAGTTGATGGAATGCTGAACAAGATAATCCATATTGCAATTTCTGAGAGCTTTTAATATCTATGTTAAAAGAAGTAAGTGTAAGAACGAAGACTTACATTATATTGGGTTTTTTCCATTAGGTATTTTAATGCCCTCCTAGCCGAATCTTCAGCCACGACGGCCGGTCTCAACGGAGACAAGTCTGGTGCGCAGGACATATTATAGTGCGCAAGTGGGTGCGCAAACATGGACTTCAGATCATGGGAATGAGGGCATAGAGAGTGCACCTGGCATTCTCTATTCCCTAACTCTCATAATTCGATCGATGAGACGGCAGACCGACATGACCGGGCAGAGGTCAGGCCGCTATGACCTAGATATTACTACATTAAATGATTATAATCATAGCCATATTTTAACGGAGTTTAAGCCGTCAAGCTGTGTGATGCCGGCTTAGAATTTACACGACCCCAACTCTTCCCGCGGGTGTCGTAAGAGGCGACTAAGGGATATCCACCGGGAGCGGGCAGCAGCGCCCCCTGCAGAACAATTCTACCACCGAACTGCGATCCCCAACCCGCATGCTCAGCGTGGGGATTATCACATGGGGGGTCCCATGTGATAAAAGCCAATAAGGCGCTTATCAGGGAGAGGCCTGCGTCCAGTAGTGGACCAATACGGGCTGTTGAGGTTTATTTATTTATTTATTAATTATTAAAAAAGTACACCTATCCTTACAGGCACACCTAATGCGATAGGGTACATAATTATTCTCAATCTTATGTAATAGGTAGAGTCATGCATGTCATACAATATTTAGTCATTTTTAAAGTAACTTATTACAATTCCAAGAATAACATAAAACGATACAAAACGATACAAATTAATTAAAAATAATAATAATAATAACAATGGTTGAGGTAAGCCGTCATTGTCTGCTTAAAAAATCAAGCCGTGTTTGAGCCCTACCCCACTTTATGTACAGATGAGGAGTTTTGAAGAATAAAAGACCTTGAACCTTGAACTCTCGGAGAAGACTGAATTTATTGATGTCAATACAAAACATACATAGTTTTGTATTGATACAAAACTATGTATATTCTCTGCATGCTTCGGTGTATTGATACAAAACTATGTATATAGCTCTAAACCGTATGTGTTGTCAGCGCGATCTAGAGCTGGGTTCGATTTACTAGTGACATCTAGTTGTGCATCGAAACTAAAGCTTTCACGTGACTAAACTAAACAAGCCTGATTCGTTTGAGTTGTGTTTTAACTTGAAATTCGTTTAAGAAAAAGCTAATTAACATAGGAATCTTGATAATTAAGTCACTAAGTAGGAAGGTTCTCTGAATCGTCTTAATAACTCAAACAAAAATAAGCACCCTGGAGAAAAGAGGGGCAGATTCTTTTAAAAACAAAAATTGTTTACAGCTTTTCTCTTGAGTAAAAGGTTAGTGAAAATTTTTAAAATTAGCTAACTTATTACGAAGTTTAGACTGGCTTAGATATCTATCTTGACGAATAAATCTTTTAAAACTTTTTTATTGTTAAATTATTCCAAGACTTTCTTAATGGAGATGCATTAAAACTGTTCCATTAGGTACTGTCTGACTCGCGTAAGTGAACTTTGACTTCTCCATATTATTTTCTACGATTTCATGAAACTTGTGCGATCAGCTTAGAATCTCATAGAAGAATTAATAATATTCTGTATATTATTATTTGTTGTATAACCACACATCATCATCAGCCTATATTACACCAGTCCACAGGTGGACATAGGCCTCCCCTAATGAGTGCCATAGCGCCCTGTCTTCAGCTTGCTGCATGCAGCGTCTGCTTGCAGTCTTTCGCAGTTCGTAATCCCACCTGGCCGGAGGGCGTAGCGTTAGCCGAGTCACAGTCTCCACTCAAGAAAACGTTTACCCCAGCGTAGAGCAACTGCAGGCAGATGCCGGATGCGGCATCTGCTTCCAGTCTTTCGCAGATCGTCATCCCACCTGAGAGGAGCTGCTCTGGCTTGTCGGACCACACATTAGGAGTCAATAAAAAGAGATGCCGACGACGAATTTCTGTTGAATTCATTGTAATTGCAACATTTTTTATCTAGCCCCAAGCTAAGCAGAGCTTGTGTTATGGGTACTAGATAACTGATATACTTAATACAATACACTAGATAGATATATAATTTTTATTATACATAGAAAACACCCAGACCAACGGAACAAATTTCTGCAGATCGTACACAAATTTGTTCCGAGGCGGGAATCGAACCCGCAACCTCCTGCGTCGCAGGCGGACCTTCGCCCGCTGCGCCACGGAGGTCGTCAAGACGAATGACTAGCTTTTATACAAACCGTAGGCCTAGTTTGTTTGTGCTAGATAGTTGTCTAGGGTAGAATACAGAAAAATTACTTCGCATCGTCATACAATGCGTAAATTATTGAAGTTGATGGAATGAGTTTCAAATATTTTACGCATTCGGTGACGATGTGACGTAATTTTTCGCCATTCTATCCTAGACAACAATCCCCGTGCTAGACCTACAGCAGCAAACGCAAGAACAAAATAAAAAAAATTAAAAACCCCGACAGATTTTCATAAAACATGGCTAAGAACACTCGGGATAAAATTATCTACGACAAAAAAACAAACAAAACGAAAATCGGTTCATCCGTTTGGGAGCTACGATACCACAAAAATCAAAATCAAAATCAAAAACTCTTTATTTCCGTAAATACCATAAATGTACACTTAGAAAAGGTCAAATTATAAAACTAAACACTGACACGGAAATAAAGTGATATTTTTGATTTCTGTCGCTTCAGTATGTAGACCACAGACAGATACACAGATACACGGACAGACATGTTAAACTTATAATTATAACACTCCTGTCTTTTTGGGTCGGAGGTTAAAAATGAACCGCATCAGTAGCGATCCATATACACTTTCATGAGGACTCTGAAAGGTTTTAAAACAATCATGTAGGTATCTCAACATTTCATCGCTAAGGTCTTTCCTTCCGGGCAGCAGGTCTTCCCCCGGGCACCGTCTATCATTAGCACGCTAACGACCGTTCATTGGAAGGCTTCATTATCATTCCTGCAGGTTGGATTCATCTTTGAATACGTAGATGTGAAACTGAGAGAAGGTAAGTGGACCTTCTTTGTCTTTTTAAGACTAAAGAAAGACACGGGAAGACACAAAAATCCTAGAGCCAATGTTCCATTGAAGACATAAATGTTTAAGGAAGCATCAAAGGCTCTGAAATTATTCAAGTCTCAGTAGCGTGTATCTAATTAATGCGGGAGTTAATTAATTTTGTAATTAATGCAGGGTATAAGACGTTTTTCCTTGGCTTATCCCTCAGATTTCACAAATTGAATCTTTAGTAGATAATAAGATTAGATTAATAAGATTCTGCAGGTGAACGCACACCTTTTTCGAAGACTGTCAAAGGAAAAAGGAAAGGAGTTTGCCATCCAAAGGTTTCTCAGGCCACACGCGAAGGCAATTCACGAACGCGAAATTTTGATGGTTAAACAAAGTGTGTTTGTTATGTTGGTAAAATTTTAGTTTCGGTTCTGCACTCCATTTGCTAATGCACTCTAGCACGATTAATTTTATGAAATTATAAAGGAACTGTTTTATCAGCATTTAAAGAAAAATCGTGTTCTAAATTACAGGTCTGCCTGTTCCAGTAAACGAGCAGAGTATTGCAGTTTTGTCTCAATATCTAAAGTTTAAAAATAATTTTGTTTTGTTTAGGATACCTACTGAATTAATGAGTAAAGGTATGATAGAGATATCACCGAAATTGTTGTAGATATCAAGTAATATACACATATTACAGTAAGTACATTGTACATCAACCTTAGAGTCATGTATCTGGAACCTAAGTCAGTCGACCGGCTAGGCTAATCATGTTATTTTATGTAAACCGGACAAAGCACATCAAGCTGATTTATTTCAATATAATGTAACGCTAATGACATTGAATAAGTTTTTGATTATGTTAGATCACTTTATTTTATCATAGCCTAGTCCACAAATGACAAATGACAATGCATTCTTAGCAGCTACACTTCACCTAGGTACAGTAATTGCATATACTTAATATTTTATTAGAATTAATTGTTTCAGACAATGCCATTTTACAGCAGCACCATGAATTTATAATTATTATTAGCTATTTTGTTTACATGACTCTGACGATGCCCATTTACAGCTGATCTACTTATCAATTTACTTATTTTTGTATGTACCTATATTCCTAAGTTCCTTGATTATTTTCTGTCTTGTCTGTTTTATGGCTTTGAATTATAATTTAAGCACATCAAATTGTAACCTTATATTTAAAGTGACATTTCCAAGTGTGCCTTGTGTTCCTACGGAGAATAAATGAGTATGAGTATTATTATAAATCACGTTTATTTACCTATTTTCCCGACGTTTCAACAGGTTTAAACTCTGTCGTGGTCATGGGATGACTACCAAACGCGATAAATTCTCGTGAATATTTATAATAACGTGCTCTGATCGAGTAAGTTGAAACTTTAATATACATACACACATAAAAACGTACAGTCGAATTCAGAAACTCCCCCTTTTTTGAAGTCGGTTAAAAATTAAAAACAATCGCTCCAGCTTTTAAAAATTTACCTTTACGCATATAAACCAGCGGTTTTCCTTTGGATTGGTATCTTTAGAAGTCAAAATCAACTTCGGCGTTACTTCGGCGCAGCGCAGCGCATCAGCATTGCCGTACCTACAAGCGGGGAAATGCAGCCAGCGTCTTGAGGACGCTTCCGAGTGGTATTGAAATGAATCAGTTGAGCTACTTATAGATCATTTGCAACGGTCTGCAGTTATCTAAATTGTTTCAATTGTAAATACTAGTTCTAATTTATTTAAACTAGCTGCATTCTTACTACCCGTTGTCCTATTACCCGATTCCCGAAGGAACTATTGAACTATTAATGGTAAAAGAATTTTTCAAATCGGTCCAGTAGTTTCGGAGCCTATTCAATACAAACAAACAACCATATCAAATCTTTCCTCTTTATAATATTAGTATAGAAGATAATTTTCTTTGTGAATAAAGATACACATAGTTACTTTTACGTATTAAGGCGCATGCACGGCTCAAACTAGCGCCGTTGCCTTTTCTTTCTTATAATTACGTTAGTCAAAGAAATTTTTATAAGTCGATTGTACTGTTTATGACACCTATCAAAAAAAAAAAAAAAAAAAAAAAAAAAATTAAATAAATAAAAAAAAAAAAAAAAAATTAAATAAATAAAAATAATAATAAAAATAATAATAATTATTAATTAAATTAAATTTTGAAAAATTTTTTTCTTGTTCTTTCTTGTGATTTTTTTTTTCAAGATCCTAGATCGTTTTATAAAATATTTTTGTATAAGTCTTTTTTCCATACATTTGACTATACACTGTTTTTTTTTTGGGCTTGTAATATGTCGGAGAACGGCTAACGGTGCGACGAAAAAGTGTACTTTCTACGGTGTCGCTGTTTGGGTAGCGTCTTAAGCTTTATACTAATACCCATAAAATAGTTTTCTTTTATGTCCTTTATGCAGAATAGCGAAGTTGCTCATGGTAGCCACCGAACTCTAATTTCGCTTCTCTGTCTAAATTATACGAAACTTAACTATTTCATATTCAGACGGATTATAATGAAGCTTATGATAGATATCACTTTTTCACTTATGGTAAACTATCATATTTTTAAGGTAGAAACTCACATTACTATTTTTTGGTTGAGCTTGAGCATATAAAAAGCAGTGCGCATAGGGGTTTGTCGTTGGTGACGTAACTTACTCCACAAGGGTCAACATAATACCAGCGCTGAGTAGGTAATCCGACTTATCTACTCAGCAACATGCTGAGTTGATACCTTTTTTGGCTCGACACTCGGTGGTTTGCCAAGCAGCCTGCGAAAGTACTAATGCTAGCTAGGCCTAGTTCTTCAACGTAAATAATTCTAACGTGCATACTTTAATTTCTAGTTTATTTTTTATTTTTATATAAATTAAATATCATATTCCTAGCTTAGTCTTTCCTATTTAAGTTTCTTTTTGTGTCGTGCTAAAATAAACAATTTTCATTTCATTTCATTTCAGATATCATAAATTGTACAATGGACTCTTAAAAATTCCTTCGATTAATGTATTTATAGGTAAGAAAGAAAAAGCAGCGGCGCTAGTTTAAGTCATAAATAAATAAATAATCCTAGCTCTACCTAATGTAAGGATCGGTTATTCTATTCTACTCTCATTAGTTCAGTTATTTTTTTTATACATTTTGACAGCACTATTTTCTTGTATTGCAAATTGGTCAGTTAATGTTTGTTGTATTTAATAGGTATCAAATTAAGAGATCGCTTAAACTTGTATCATAATTATCATCTTGTTACACCCGCGGAGTGGGGCTCTGGTGTCTTGTAATACAGGGTTTTATAAGCCTATCTTAAGCTTCCAGCTTCTCACAAAACAGGTTAAATACTTATAGACCTAATCTTTATACAATTATTATTAAGAAAACCTTTTTGTGAGTGGTAAATAAATATCTTATTATTATTATTATTATACATGCGCCTTAAGGCTTGGTAGGACAGCAGAGGCCGCATTCTTGTGATTTTTAGAATTATCTGGGACTTAGAAAATAGTGTTTAAAATTCTGAAAATATATATTACTTAAAGATCTAGTCTAGTCAAAGTCGCATTCAGTTACAAGATCTAATGAACTTCACTCGATAGAAAAAAATCCCAAAGTTACCCCCTTTCCTAATATTTTTTCAATGCTATGACTAGCGAACTACTGACATCACTCTTTTTTTTTGTACTCAACTAAAGACACTTAATATTTCTAAACAAATTCGCAGAGTTTGACTTGATAAAATGATTTTCTTAATCACCATGTTTAAATAACTACAAAAAACACGAGCGCGGTGGCTTGGCAGGCGCGCGTTTTCCCTTACGCCTACTGCTACAGGAATACCTGGCCTTAAGGTGGGCATCAACCGTTTCCCAAGAAATTCCGTTTCCCCAACAGAGTGTTTGTTATTCAAGGCGTTTATTTTGTTACAGAGTAATGTCGTTATTTTGAAGTATTTCTCATTATTCTCTGAAAATTTACGACTGTCGAAATAGCAATTGTCCTAAATAACCTTGTTAGTAATGAAATCACGTAGATTTTGGAATATTCATAATGATACGATGGCTATCGTAAACTATGGTTGTTTTACTACGCACCTAGTTTATGATCGCCTACCAAAAAATAGAGTAGTAAAAGTACCTTAAAAAAATAACTAGTTTCTGCCCGCGCCTTCGCACGCGTTGTTTCTATGGAAACGTTTAAAAGTGATTTCTATCCCATTGGAACTGATTTATGGGATAAAAATTCAAATTCAAATTCATTTATTCATTTGTGATACACAGGTATTACAGGGATGTTCAGACATATAATTAAGAGCACTGTGATCTGCCATTTGGCGTACAAATTTTACATATTAATAATTCATCAATACCAAAAATAATATTTATAATAGTGAAGCTTACAAGGAAAAGTTTAAAGAATTAAAAAATAATGCGTTTACTAAATTGCAACGAGTATCAACCACTCTGAATTCTACATCTACTTAATACTAAACTGCGTCAAAAAATTCATGCAAATTGTAAAATGTCTTACTTATTAAATAATTAAAAAGGTTAGATTTAAATATTATAATGTCATTACACTTCCTAATGTCAGTTGGTAAATGATTATAAATTTTGGGTGCCATTACAAAAATACTGTTATTAAATAGAGCTGTTTTCACGTTATTCCTAAGTTGTAAACAGTCTTGTCGCCGCTTGTTAGTGTTAAATGAAAATAGTCCCGGGTTGCGTCGAATAAATAGTGCAATTTCATAAATATATAGTGATGTCAATGTCAGAAGATTAAGTTTTTTGAAATGTGGTCGACAGCTTTCCCTTTTTTTAATACCACAGATTGCTCTCATGCAGCTCTTTTGGGCGATAAATAGACGTTCGATTTTTACTGTATTGCCCCAAAAAATTATGCCATATCTTAGCCTTGAGACCACATTACCATGATATGCTGCTAGCACAGCTTTTTGGTTGACCACCTTTCTTAATTTCCGTAAAGCATACGCGGACTGCAGCACATTCTTATGCACAAAGTCCAAATGTGATTGCCATTTCATATTGCTGTCTATGTAGAGTCCAAGAAATTTTGTTGTCATCGTATTACATATCTCCGTATCCTCAAAGATAATTTTCGGAGGTAATATTCCAGTTGGTGTTTGTCTGAAGTTCATGAGCTTAGTTTTGGTCAAATTTATTAGTAGATTATTACTCTTTAGCCACTGTATTATAGATTTCAGACTTGTATAGATTTCATCATGATTATTAAAGACAACAGTGCAGTCATCTGCGAAAAGGATGACTGGATTCTTTGTGGCTATTAAAATGTCGTTAACATATATCAAAAATAAGAGCGGGCCAAGGACGCTACCTTGAGGGACCCCGTGGGTTACAGTTCTTTCAGTAGAAGTAAATAATTTTTCAACTTTTGTTTTAGTGCATATTTTAGTAATGCGTGTTATCTGAGTCCTCTGGTACAAGTAAGATTTGAGTAGATCTAGCGCTATTCCTCGCACTCCATACGACTCTAGCTTATTTATTAAAATATTGTGCTCTACAAAGTCGAATGCTTTTTTCATATCTAGATAAATCATTGCATAAACCTGTTGTTTCTTATCCATCCTAGAGCATATCATTTCTAAAAAGTCATATATAGCCAAATCAATCGATTTATTTTTCCGAAAACCTTTTTGTTCTTCTACGAGTATTTTATTTGTTTCAAAATAGCTGTATAAGTTTTTATGCACAATCTTCTCAACAACTTTAGAAAAAATAGGTATTAAAGCAATCGGTCTATAATTTTGTATGTCATATTTGCTGTCTTTTTTGTGAATCGGTTTAATTATTGTAGTTTTTAATTTAGATGGAAATACTCCTTGTTCAAGACACAAATTTATGATGTAGCTCAAAACAGGTGATATTAAATTGCACACAAACTTTAATACTTTAGTATTTATATCGTCGTAACCAGTGCTATTTGTGTTTTTCAGGCTTTTGATGACAGTACAAACCTCACTAGGGTCGGTTGGCATCAGAAACATTGATTTATAAGTGTTGTAGTTTCGTTTGAAGTTATTTTCTTTTATTGTTGAATTTCCCGCGGCTGCGTCTACATAGTAATCATTGAATGTTTCTGCGATTTGCTTTGGAGACGTTATCTTTTTATCGTTCATATTCAAATAGCTGATGTTTTCTCTAGGCAGATTTTGCTTGTTGTTCTTAATTATATCCCAAGTAGCTTTAGACTTATTTGTTGATTTAAGTATGTAATAATCATTCTGTGATTTTTGTGTTAGTTTTATGATTTTTTTATATCTGTTTGAGTAAGTTTTAAAATTTTCTTTGTCTTTCGCGTTTTTTGAAATTCTATATCTCCAGAGTAGATCACGCTTAAGCTTGCTACACGTTTTTATTCCTTTTGAAATCCACTTCGGTTTTCTTTTAGTTCTATTCTTTTTCCGAACGGAAGGAAAACACAGGTCGTATAATAATTTAAATAATTCATGAAAATTTGTGAAAGCTAGATCGGCATCATTTGTTTCGTAGATGTCATTGAATGAAAGTTGGGTCAAGTAGTTTCCAAATTTTCTTAAGTTTTCTTGACTGTAGTCTCGTTTCATGGAAAACCAGTGATCAAAGATACACATTCTTTTTACCGGGCAAGTCATCACTTGGCCTTTGTGGTCAGACAGGGCGAGTTCCACCACTTCCGTTTTTGCGCCTCGTATATTATGTAAAATGTTGTCCAAACAAGTACCACTATTTGGTCGTGTGACTTCATGTACAGATAACTTAAGGTTATGGCTTATAATCATGTCATGGAAATCATTAGATTGTTTAGACTTTTCCAGTGTGTTGATATTGAAATCGCCACAGATAACAATCTTACTAGCATTTATATCTATTTGTTCTAATATGTCATTAAAGGTATTGTTAAATATGTCCATGTAGTACTTATTATTTTTAGGAGGTCTGTACATGCATATAATTGTAATTTTTTGGTCAATTAATTGAATTGAACAGGTCTCTATAATATTTGGTTTACTGAATGCTGATATCATTTTGTCGAGGACTCTATATTTTAGTCCATTTCGTACAAGAATACATGCCCCACCATTCCTATCTTTACGGGCAAATAGTGTAGCAAGAGTAAAATTGGGTATCAATAGCAGATTCGCATCATCTGAAGTCATGTTGTGTTCCGTTATGCATAATACATCCAATCGCTTGCCCCTATCCGAAATGTCATCCATGCAAACTGTTAAAATATCAGATTTGGTAATTAATCCATTGATGTTTTGGTGAAGTATGTGAATACTATTGGTCACGAAAAAACTCGGAGTCGGTCTTTTCTGCATTGGTTGTATCCATTATATCCACCTTTTTCGGGGTAGGGGGAGAGTCGGTCAGAGATAAAGAGACGGGTAAATTTTGCTCTGTTTGCGAAGTCTGGTGAGTCATAACGCAGTTTTCTGTTTGTGTACTAATATCTCTAGTAAAACGCATTATTTTCCTTTCCATTTGATACATTTTATATTTCCTATGATAAGTTAATCGCAAAATCTCTCGCAAAATATTTCGGCTTAAATTCATTGCAAAAAAGCGCCGCCCTGGCGAAAATCGAGAATAATCCATATCAAGAAAAATAGCATTGTGGAATTGACTGCATGTAAATTTTACCTCATGATTTAGTTTTTCCTCATTAAGATGTTTATTATACAACGTTCCACAAACAATAATATTCGTATTTTGCATTTTTGAGAGCCACGACGCAAGAATATAGCGTATTGAGAAATAGTTAACATCATTTTTAAAACCTATTAAAATAACATAGTCATTGAAATTTAAGCTTCCTATTTCAGATTTGCATGATGCCAAAATGTCACTCAAAGCTGCACCCGACTTAACAAAGCTAAATACCTCATATTGTAGACCCAGTAATTTTTGTAATGTCTTTTGTACATCTTGTCCTTGCTGGTCCGCAATAATAATCACTTTGCTTCTTTTATTTAATTTTTGTCCTTTTACCAAGTCATTGGTTTTGTTTTGACTACTAGTGGCATCTATTGGCAGTTTCGTACAGCTTTCACTTGCAGTCATCGTCTGTTTATTTTGATCTTTATCATCTGGTACACTGTCGAGAAGCGGTGAAAAGTTATGGTTTTCATGCAGCTGATGTCTTAAAGAGGATTTTTTGTTCACCTCTCCATGTATTTCTTCCGAGCTCGATAGCAACGAACAGTTAAAGCTGGCATCGTTTCGCTTTTTTCTGGACGGAGAGCTTGAGCTCTTACATAGGAGAGTCAAGTGTTTAATTTTTTCTTTATATCCTGTTATCTGTTCGGTTAATTTATATTTTTCAGACAGCAATTTCTCAATTTCTTTATGAGCAGAAGCTAGGTCCATTTCCAATTTGCCAAAAAGTAGCCTATGTTTGATTCCAGGATTAGAATCATCTGTATGCAAAATTTCAGCCCGATCCGTTCCGTAGTTTTGGCGTGAAGAGGTAACAAACATCCATCGATCTATCCATCCATACATCTAAACATCCAAACCTTCGCATTTATAATATACCAGTTTATGCCCGCGGTTTCGCACGCGTTGTTTCTATGGAAACGTTTAAAAGTGATTTCTATCCCATGGGAACTAATTTATGGTATAAAAAGTCTATGTTTAACTCTAGGATTAGAGTGCAAAATTTCAGTCCGATCCGTTCGTAGTTTTGGCGTGAAGAGGTAACAAACATCCGTCCATCCTAGATGGATGGACGGATGTTTGTTACCTCTTCATTTATCCAAACTTTCGCATTTATAATATAAGTGTGATGTGATAAATGTGATATTTAAACTCATTTTGTTATGAACCCTAAGACAGTAACCCCATTTCCGGTTACTTCATCAAACCCATATTGGTTATATTGGTTTTCAGATTTATATAATGCTGATGTTATCCTAAAATCTCTCCTAACCCTATCCTCCTAATCAATAAGCCTCAAGTTTATGAGATGTGTATTTTATTTTGTTACATAACACGAGCTGTGCTTAATTTGGGGCTAGATGATACTGTGTTGAACATCCATCCATCCATCAATACATCCAGCCGAACTTTCGCATTTATAATATTATTGTGATATTACTTATTTATATCCAAAACTACTGAGCAGATTAAGATGAAAGGGGTTGAACGTTTTTGTACGGAGGGTGGATCTAACATTTGTTTTTATTTGGATAGAATACACTAAAAACAAATAAAACATGCCATTAAAACCACTTTCCTAAAACGTCAGGTTTCTGAAAAAGTGTAATAAAATTTAGTAGTCTATTAATTAAATAGGCCATCTTTTTATCTAAGAAATTATGCACATGTCCCCACATAACTCTCTACTAATAAGGTTTGCTGGAAGAGAAGTCTTTTTAAGGTTAAGCTCGCCTTTGCCATTTCTAATTTTATGTATATACTAGCTGTACCCGCGACTTCGTTCGCGATTGCCATACCTGCCGACTAATTAAGTTCACATTTAACCACAGTTTCTCTCATATTATGATAGGCCGCCGTGCAAAAAAACTTCGATGCGCAGAATTGGACCTGTTACACTTTTAATATAAGAATCTTTATTTAGGTACCTAGTTAAATAGTGTATAAATCGTGTGGGGTCTACGGCGGATAGCATGTTGTCATCTTCAATCCCATTCTTTATCGACAATACTTTCAGCTACGACTCGGCCAGCGTTAGTGTTAAGAAGTGTCATACTCGTTTCACTTCTTACTCATGGTTCCGTTCAGCTGGGGCCCTATTCTGCTAAATTAATCGCTTCACTATGATAGGGACGTCACAGACGTCACGGAATGACACGTTTTGGTATTCTACCTTAGATGAAAGAAATTATGATGAATGCAGATGTAGAGACGCGCGTCAAGTTTGAAACTATTAATTTATCTCGCACGCACTATCTGGAGTTTTATTAATCTAAAGATTCTACGTAATGATTCTGCGACGATTCCATTGTCATAGTGAAGCCATTGTATTACAGAATTGGGCTCCTGATCCATTTGACTGGACCATCGTAATTTTTTTTTCGTTATTAGGTAGGTACAGTTGATTGTGTACCACAGTCAAAACTATTTTTCTGTGGTCCAGTTAGTTTAATTGGACCACTTACTCCAACCAAACTTCGGTGGTACAGTTAACTGGACCAGCTAAACCACCAAATATCATGTTCATGAATATTGCATGGACCATTTGTACATTTTACTTTGCCTGAAATAGGCATTGACGCACTCATTAGTTAGGTTCCTACCTACTAAGGTAGAACCCTAACTAATGGGTGCGTCTTGGAATAATAAATGGATAGGAACTTACCTACCCTTTATCTACTGATTTTTTTGTTTCAATGAACTGATTTTCTACTCGACTTTCTACTGATTTAGTCAAATTCGATCTTGCAACACTGTTTCTAATAAAAAGAATGCATGAAATCGGCGACGCGTTAATGAATTACAACTAAGAACACATTTTGACTTTTATCCCCTCTCCCAAGAGAACCGTGCCTACTGATATCCCAGATAAAATGCATCATTTGATTTCATTCTGTACTTTTGGCGTGATGCGCGACCCAGGAATTTGACTATTATCACCTTACTGAATTCCGGTATAAAATGTATCTTTCCCCGTAGTATGAACTCAAATCGTGCCGACTTCCATTCGAATTCATTCAGTAGTTCCGTCGTGATGCGGGGTTAAATAATTACACTTTTTCCTCTCTACTTTTATTTATTTTGTACAGTGCTAATGTGGTTAACTGTTTACGTCACTGTAAACTACATAATATACGCAGATGACATACAACTGTACATTTCCTGTCGACCTGAAGATACACAACACACAGTACAAAAGCTAAATGAGGATCTCGATAGAGTATACCAATGGGCGAAATGTAACTCTCTGCTTCTGAATTCCGGCAAAACCAAGTTTATGATTTTAGGTACTAAAGCACAGATTTTCAAAGTATTAAACGAAGCACCGGTGATAACAATTAATGGAGATGCTATCGAGCGAGTGTCTGAAGTTCGGAATTTGGGGTTAATTATGGATGAAGCTCAGCGTTATGAAAAATATGTATGTGACACAGTAAATAGTTGTTTCTACAGGCTTAAAATTCTTTACAAATTTCGTAACTATCTAGATCCAGACCTAAGAATAAAATTAGTAGACTCTTTGGTTTTGTCGAAATTTAATTATGTAGACTGCGTTTATGGGCCGCGTTTGTTTCAAAAGACCTCAAATCTAATACAGCGAGTGCAAAACGCTTGCGCTCGTTTCTGTTTTGATGTTCCACCTCGCAGTAATGTTACACCCTTTTTTAACAAATTCGGTATCCTTAAGATGGTGTATAGGAGAGAACTTCATTTAGCTAGTCTCTTATTTGGCGTGGTCAAAACGCAAATCCCTAAATATCTTTTTGATAAGCTTAACTGGACCCAAAAGAATAATCCTTACCCAATCCGAGCCCCCAAATGTTTACTTAAGACCCCTCAGCATGGTACTGCAGCGTTTCGTGGAAGCTTCCGCTATAGTGCTACCAAATGCTGGAATAACCTACCCCCTCCGATTAGAGAACTCAAAAACGTTAACACTTTTAAATCAAAACTAAAAACTATCATGCTGGAAAAGCAAAAATCTGTCTGAGCATAAATACTCCGTGTCGGCTCCTTTCTGTCTGGTCCCGTAATGGAACTGTGACTTTGGGAACTCCTGACACATTAGAACGCACATACACCCATACACTCATACACCGCTGGGTAACTCCTGTTGCCCGGACTCTCATGAGACCGGTGTCCTCAGGAGTTACCTTACGTCACACACATACCCACGCACATTATACACGCACTCAAACTCATACACACAAAATCAGTATATTTTTGCTTAACAGATTTTATCTTATGATAAACGCAAAAATAAAGATAACATTAATAAATTAATTATAAAAATAATCACTTTATCAGAAGTATCTAAAATTAGATTAGTTTAATGTGTTACTCTAAAACCTAAACTATCTGCATACATAATTTCATCTAAATTGATTAAGTAATGTGGGAAACGTAGTCACAAACATTTACACAAACTATGGTATTTTTATTGTAGGATTTATACATCGTTAATATAATCTGCATTTTTATAAAAGTAGTATTCTTTTTTTCTTTTCATTTTGTACTAAGTACTTAGTTTTTATATAGTATTATTTACGTTAGTAGGCGTAGGTCCGTTCGTGACGACATTCTGTACGGGTCCTAACGGAAGACCAGCGCTGGCTAGACCTCTTTCGGGAGCTTAGCCAGCATTATGCTGAGTTAGGGCCTTTTTATAACAACTTTATGTACCTATATAAGTGTGTTTTCTTTTTTTGTACCTACTGTGTTGTTATAAATAAATGTCTTTCTTTCTTTCTTTCTTCTTTTCTCTCTCCCAGGGGAACCTTACTGAATTCCAGGATATAATGTATCCCATGTCCTTCCTTGTAGTATGAACTCAAATCGTGCCAGGTTTCATTCCAACTCATTCCGCAGTTTCGGCGTGATGCGCGGTGAAGGAATCTTACTTTCATCCCCTCTCCCAGGGGAACCGGATAAAATGTATCCCATGTCCTTCCTTGTAGTTTGAACTCAAATCATACCAATTCAGTCCAACTCATTCAGCAGTTCAGCGTGATGTGCGGTGAAGAATTTTACTTTCATCCCTTCTCCCAGGAGAACCTTACTTAATTCTAGGATAAATGTATCTTTCCTCGTACTCAAAGAGTAGAACTCAAATTATGCCGAGTTTCATTCGAATTCATTGAGTAGTTCCGTCGTGATGCGTGGTTAAAGAATTTTACTTTCATCCTCTCTCCCAGGGGAACCTTACTGAATTGCGGGATCAAATGTATTCCATGTCCTTCCTTGTAGTATGAAATCAAATCGTGCTAGGTTTCATTCCAACTCATGCAGCACTTTCGGCGTGATGCGCGGTGAAGAAATTTTACTTTCATCCCTTCTCCCAGGGGAACCTGACTGAATTCCGGGATAAAAAGTATCCTATGTCCTTCCTCGTAATATGACCTAAAATCATGCCGAATTTGATTTCAATACCTTTAGTAGTTTCGGCATGATGCGCGGTGAAGAAATTTTACTTTCATCCCCTCTCCCAGGGGAACCTGACTGAATTCCGGGATAAAAAGTATCCTATGTCCTTCCTCGTAATATGACCTAAAATCATGCCGAATTTCATTTCAATACCTTCAGTAGTTTCGGCGTGATGCGCGTTTAAGAAACAGACAGACAGACAGACAGACAGACAGACAGACAGACATGAATGAAAAAAATTACAGTTTTGGCTTCAGTATCGATAATAGAATGCCCTCCAAAAAAAATTTTCAAAATATCTTCAATGTACAGAATTGGACCTGTTACAGTTTTATTATAAGTATAGATGTATGTTTTATTTAGTGCAATAAAGAAGTAAGAAAGGCAACAGCTTTCTTCTGTGTATTTTTATCACCTACACGCGATTATCAATACAGCCAAGCGCGATGATTGCCAAAACCCACCTTGTCTGCGAGAGGTATCAGCTTTAAGAATATTTTATTTCTCACTAAGAATAAATTCACGTCCATGAGAAAATAATTTCTTTCGCAATGTAGGGCAGACTCGTACTAAAACTAACATTTGGCGTGTTTTAAAAACGATAAACCGACTTCAAATTCTTCTAGTGGCGACATCTAGTTAAAATACGAGTCTAATTTAGATTGATGAAACATGGAGGTCCAATAAAAAAAGAATTATTAAAATCGGACTATTCTGTAAAAAGTTATGTGTGGTCAAACATTACAATCAGTGAGTGAACAATCAATCATTTTCCAACAATCAATCATTTCCATCATCAAACATTTTCCTACTTAATCGTTGGACTGGATAACTTGGATTGGATTTTTTTCTTCAAATTTAAATGAGACATTCAGGTTATATCCCTTTCCAATAAAAAAAAATTACCGAATTCGGACTACTCTGTAAAAAGTTATGCGTGGTCATACATAAAAAAAATATACGCGTCGACTTGAGAAAAATTAAATGCTAAATTTTCAACTGATAAATAGTGACTAGGTAAGGTACCTATTAATAAGACGGAATGTCCACGCGCAAACAAAACTATGGCCAACCGGCTACGGCGCGGGCGCGGAGTTATATAGTCATAATTAAAAAGCCTCTTAATTAATTTATTTTGAGCTATTTCTAGTGTGTCTAGATGAGATTTAGCAGCTGTACCCCATACTTCTATTAAGTAGTCAATATGCGGAGTTGTAAACAGTGAAGGTATGTTCAGCAGTGGATCTACATTATGTGAACTGATGTCGTAAGTGGGCAGCACTAACATAAAGGGAAAGAAAAAGCTCTCACCAAGTTCTTCTTCCTGGTACATTGCAGAAGTTCTCCGTACAAGCACTCCGCTTGCGTGAGGCCTACTTCGAAGGTCTTCTGGATGGTTCCAATCAGGTAGTCCCTCATGGATTCCAGCACCGTCTGCTCCCCGCTCTCTGATGCATACCTGGCGAGAACAGACTATTACCACCCCATATAGTGACTATATGGTATATGTATATATAGTGGCAAGCTGAAGACAGGGCGCTATGGCGCTCTAATGAGCGCGTCCACTGCTGGACATAGGCCTCCCCTAATGGGGAGGCCTATGTCCAGTAATGAACTAATTTAGGCTGATGATGATGATGATGATGATGATGATAGTGACTATTACAACCCATTGGGATGGCGTTTCACAAAAGAGGAAGTATACATAAGTGAACAAACGCGATAAATAGTGAATAGTGATAATAATGTTTCCATCGCGTAATGTTTAAATACTTTATTACAACCCAGTTCTGGTGTGGAGTCGAATGTAGAGTGAAAAAAAACCTAAGGCGAGTAATTAGAGCCTTATAATGTGACGTTTATAGATTTTAGACCCATTTTCTAAGAAAAACCTTCATGAATGACCTATCTTCAGTAATGGACTTGCGTAAACTGGCTGATGATGACTGAAATTGAGAAATACATATCTCAATAGATCCATCATGGATCTAGCCATGGATCTACAGAGAAATAAAGTTATCGACCTTCCACTGGATCAAATGAGTCATACAAATCTGAATAGATCCATCATGGTTCCAGTTATTGGTTCTAACGAGATCTATCCATAAACGCGGAGCGCAGAACCTATGGCCTTATGGAACTTAACATTGTGGCACTGTCAACCGTGTCTGACCCACTCTTAAGAACTGGCTGAGAATATTCCAAAACATACTTATCTATCTATTTCTACACGAATTTTAAAATTTATTGGCAGAGCTGGCTTGCAAATCCATTTCCTAGATTAATAACACAGATAAATGTATTGCCAATGCAGAATTTACGTATTTCTCTCCTACACAAGCTCCATATTTTCCAAGAGTCGAGTAGGTTATTCAACTTGAATAGTAAATCAAGTACTACTCTCTGCGTTGCTGCTTCATTGTGCCGATCTCATCTTGAATTCCAATACACATTTTTCAATCACGTATTGAATGTAAGATTACTTTTTCTTTCTCGTTTGCATATTACTTGGTGGAGAAATTGAATATTAAAATTTATTTTGTTATATTACTACTTATTTTACCAAAATCTCAAATCTAGTCCGATTTTATTCGTCTGGGTGTTTTCTATGTATAATAAAAAACATATCTATCTATGTAGTGTATTGTATTAAGTATATCAGTAATCTAGTACCCATAACACAAGCCCTGCTTAGCTTGGGGCTAGATAATGCTGTGTGAATTGTCCAGCATTATTTATTATTTATTTATTTATTTATTTATTAGTATCGTACATTGACCGATTTGCTGTTGGCTTACATGTTTATAATAAAACTTTCAAAACCACTAAAGTCATTCACAACGGGAAATATCCCGTTGTGAATGACTTTAGTGGTTTTGAAAATATACCATGTTTTGAGTTTTGAACTTTCCAATATTTCGACACAGTTCCATGCGCAATCATGATCACGGAATAACTCGAGTCACTGCGAGTTAGTTTTTATTGTTTTTTTTTTTTTTTTTTTTTTTTTTTTATTTCGATAACTTATAAAAATTAAACATACAGGGATTGGGGTTCTCCTTTAAGCAAAATTTGCTTGTATTAGAAGACACCGCTCTTACCAGAATTTTTACAGTTTATAAGTTAGATGCACAACTAAAATATTTAAAAAGTAAGTAAATAAGTTTAGTAATTAGTAACAAATCAAAACAATACAATAAAACAAGATGATACCTTATAAGAACAAACATTCGAAAAATCGTGTGAATGTAGAGTATGTGAGGTTGTACGTAGGTATGTGTTTGCAGTATGAGTTAGGTTGTCCTTCTCCAATAACACCAGCCTCATAAGAGTCGGGTACCAGAGTAGAACACCGTTAATTTGCGTGTGTGCATAAGTTTTTAGGCATTATAGCCGCATCCTTTGTACAATGGTCTCTATTTCATCATAGTTTTTTGTCATCAGCCATTCAGTAAGAGATTTCTTGCATTGAAAAAGTGTCATTGAATATAATCCTAAATGTTTATTTAGTAAATTATAGATATAAGACGATTGCCAAACATATTGTCTTCTTGCAAATATAGTTTTAACTGCTACTACGGGAATTGGGTCTTTCTTTCTACGACTAGAGACATTATCCTGCTCAGCAATATAAAACAATGATTTATGTATTCTGAGTAACAACTGGAGTACGTAGAGTTTCCTTACTGTAAGGAATCCCGATTCATAGTATAGACTTTCAGTAGAGAATCTATAGGGCTTGAAAAACATAACCTTGATTAAAGAACGTTGTTCTCTTTCTAGCTCTATGAATTTGACTTTAGTTGCCCCTCCCCAAATTGGTAAACAGTATCCAATAACAGATTGTGCTAGTGATGTATAAATTTGGCTAAGTAGGTCTGTTGGTGCTACGTGACGCAGAATTTTGAAAGTCCATATTAGTTTTCTGATTCTATTCATTATAAGTTCAGTGTGCATATGCCAAGACAGTCTCTGGTCAAGCATTACACCAAGATATTTTGTTTGTTTTACTCTATTTATTTTGGTGCAAGTACAAGCAGGATTGGGGTCATAACATTTATGAATTTTTATTTGAAATTCATTGGAGGGTTGAGAAGAGTCATAAATGGTAAAGCATATGTAATTGGTTTTTGAGATATTCAATGTTAGAAGGTTGATGTTCAGCCAGGTAGCCATCTTTTGTAGACCAGTTTCAGCGGATTCTTTAACACAATCCCATGTTTTCCCAGAAAATATTATGGCTGTGTCATCTGCGTATGACAATACTTGCCCCTGGTCTATGCTCATGTTACTTAGACTATTTATATAAATGAGGAACAGGGTAGGTCCCAGTACGCTGCCTTGGGGGACACCGAAAGTTATTGGTTGGTCTACACTTATAAAGTCACCTATTTTTATTCTTTGCTTACGATCAGACAGATAATCCTTGAATAACAAGAGCGGTTATTGGCAGACATACTGATCTGCCCTAATTTTTTTGTCTTTTGCTACGAACGTTACCACTACCATACAACTACCGTGTTTATAGTTCCAATGGTTATGTTAAGTAGGTTTAATTTATACAACCATTTTCATTTATAAAAACAGGTGTGCGATTACGCAAAAATCACCCATTCTATAATTGACATTTGAGAGCCTTCGCGCATCGCGTCCTATCCATACAATTTCAAATTACAAAGGCCATGAAATGGCTTTCAATGTCAATTATAGATGGGTGAGTTTTGCTTTATCGCTTATCGGGAACTAACTGGGCAGACCTAAGTGTTAACTAGGTAGACCAATTTCGCATAACACCACAAGCACCTGGGTCAGTCACGATCTGTCACGTTTTCACGCAAAATAGTACGCCAGCCGCATACTTTGTTGGTCGAAGACCACGGGGGTTGATTGCGCAGACCAAGTACCTAGCTAGGCGGACCAAGCAAATTAACTGGACGGACCGAGAGTCTTCTTTGTGAATGTGTTTGGCAGGTAGATAATGCCATCGGCATTAAGCCCACCTTTTCTGTATTTTGAGATGAATGAGTGCAATAAAAGATTTTAATAAATAAATAATAATGCTCGTAAACGCTGGCACTGGCACTAGTGGGTTTTCTGTCACGTATAATTCTAGCACGGCGCGAACTGTGTTGGTCCGTCTTTCGATAACTAGGCAGACCACAGGGGTTGACGAGACAGACTAAAGATATGACCAGGCAGACCAAGAAATCTCCTATGAATACTCACTTGTGTACAAAAGCGATGAGGTCCGCTGCTCTGCCACTGCCGTCGCATACCACCACTGGCACTGGTGGGTTGTCAGTCACGTATTCTAGCACGGCGCGCACTGTGTTGGTACCTCCTTCGATAACAAGGCAGACCACGGGGGTTGAGGAGTGTGTGTCTGCAAGAACATAGATATATGATTTTTGTTACTCTTTCATTTTTAGAGACAATAACGTAAATATCGTTTTCAGGACTAGTTTTGTTCAACATTGAATATTAAAAAAAAACTAATAACTGACTTCAAATTCTTTAATTTAACTCAGTTTTTTTTTAATTTGCGGGAAAAGTACTAATCCCTCGAAAATAAAAATTTTATGGACCATTTCGGGATTATTTTCTATACAATAACAAAAGAACCATCCAAATCGGTCTTTAATTGAAGGAGTTATCGACGATCATAAATAAATAACATAAAACCTCCAAAAAAATTTTTAAGACGGTTAAAAATACCTACTTGTTGAGCAGTTCCTTCTGTATACCACCAGTCTTCACGGTACGTGGATCATACTAAGAAATCAAATAATATCGCAAAAATTTTCGACTTCGACGAGGACTTGAACCCGCATCCTTCCGTCAGTACCGGAATGTGCTAACCAACTACACCACGAGGTCAAGTGACGTGGGGGACGAAAATCTCTGCGACTTCTTACGGACTCAAGCGCCGTTAGCTCCACCTACAGGGGAAACATTGAAGCTTATCCAATCCTGTTCAAAGACTAAAGTAACATTTAGTTCGTTTGACGAGAGGTGTCGCTTTGCTTAATTCAAAGGTTTATTTTTGCGATATTATTTGATTTCTTAGAAATTACCCTGAGTGTGGGGTTACGCACTATAATAATAAAAACCGGATCTTACTAAGATCTTCAAAAGTTTAGTTTACTTTTTACGAAAGCGATAGGTAGAGTAGAGGTACTTCATACTACAACACTATTTACAGAACTACATCATTCATATTTACTGCAGGTATAGCTAATGATAGGAAGCTTATGATAGGAAAGCGGTTGCAGTTTGCGCTAAGCGGAATTCATAATTTCCTAACTCAAAGAATGTTGGTTGGTAAACCCGACACAAATAACTAAAACTCACTTGCTTGGGGTCGAGTTTCAGATATAAATAATAAATAAATAATGCTGGACAATTCACAGAGCATCTAGGCCCAATATTAGGATAAAACAATAACATTTTCTTGGATCTTGTCGGAGGAGGTTTTGCGCGGAATTGTTAC
Organism: Eupithecia subumbrata; assembly: GCA_949316285.1. Lineage (NCBI taxonomy): Eukaryota > Metazoa > Arthropoda > Insecta > Lepidoptera > Geometridae > Eupithecia > Eupithecia subumbrata. Next base: position 12,658,890 of record OX438630.1, on the reverse strand, counting down.
TAAATATTGTTTTATCCTAATATTGTAAAATGGATTTCCGCAAAGTAACGCCTGAATCTATTATTTATCTAGGCCCAAGCTAAGCAGAGCTTGTGTTATGGCTACTAGATAACTGATATACTTAATACAATACACTACATAGATAGATATTTTTACTATACATAGAAAACATCCAGAACGCCCTGGACAAATGTCTGCAGATCGTACAAATATTTGTCCCGAGGTGGGAATCGAACCCGCAACCCCCTGCGTCGCAGGCAGACCTTCGCCCGCTGCGCCACTGAGGTCGTCAATAATATAAATTGTAAGCAAAATTTACTGAAGAAAAGATCTCAAATCGACAATGTAAATTACGTATAAAAGACGCGGCAAGAGAGGTTCAGGTTAAGTATGTGTTGTTTGTTCACAAACATTCTACATTGATATAATTATTCACGGGTATTTATCGCGTTTATATACCTATTTTTCCCGACGTTTCAACAGGTTTACACTCTGTCGTGGTCACGAAAAAAAATACCCGTCAATAATTATAATAATGTCTGCTGTTCTGATCGCGTAAGTTTCAAAAACTTAATTCTACATTGAGTTTGGTTGGTTAGTGTATAGTTAGAAAACACTAGCTACTGCAACTTGTACGTGCTTGGATATTATCTAGAAACTACTAGGTAAAGTCGGTAGGTATTCTAGTAGATACCTATTATATTTAGAGGTTGCGGGTTGGATTCCCGCCTCGGAACAAATTTGTGTACGATCTGCAGAAATTTGTTCTGTTGGTCTGGGTGTTTTCTATGTATAATAAAAAAATATCTATCTATGTATATAAGGTATTAAATATATCAGTTATCTAGTACCCATAACACAAGCTTTTCGTAGCTTACTTTGGGACTAGATGGTGCTGTGTGGATTGTCCAGCATTATTTATTTATTTATTATTATAGTAGGTACCTATTTAAAGTAGATTTCATTTCAATTAACAGAACACAAAGCTTTTCAATAGAATAGCACTCAGCCATCAAAGCAAGTCCTGAAGAACAGAAGCCTGAGAAAATTGAATGAGAACTTCAGTTTGGAGCCACACATGCCTATGGCTAATAACCCGCATACACGGTCGGAAATACACGGTTACGGATTGTTCGATACATCGATCACGTAGGTAGGTAAATTAGCATCATCAGCAGTTTGACCTAAGTAGGTTACTCGTGCCGCGAGCGCGGACCGGGCGCCTACGGAGGTCAGTGCATCAGCAGCGATCATCCAAACCGCACTCATTATCAGCATATTATTCGTAGTTTTATACAATACAGCTATTGTTCCATAAACTCGACTTTTATATCATCATCCCGGGAAGAGCTAGCCGCGATTCCTACACGGATCCCATCATAAACAATATGGGTATAACCTGAGTGATTACGCAGACAGTCGTCAAATACTTGTTTGTCCATATCCTATAAAAGTCATAAGCTTAATTTGTCAATTTCGCAATTCGTCAAATCCTTTATTTATCATATCCTACGCAAGTCATAAGCTTAATTTATCATTTTCGCGATTCGTCAATTCAATTATTCAACAATTCACAATTCACACAGCATTATCTAGCCCCAAACTAAGCAGAGCTTGTGTTATGGGTAAGTACTAGATAACTAATATACTTAATACATTACACTACATAGATAGATCTTTTTTATTAAACATGGAAAACAACCAGAACACCCCGAAAAAATATCTGCAGATCGTACAAACATTTGTCCCGAGGCGGGAACCGAACCCGCAACCTCTTGCATCGCAGGCAGACCTTCGCCGGCTGCGCCACAGAGGTCGTCTATAAATGTTAAAAGTAATAAGTTGCTAACTAACTAGTCTATACTAATATTATAAAGAGGAAAGATTTGATTATTTGTTTGTTTGTATTGAATAGGCTCCGAAACTACTGGACCGATTTTTAAAATTATTTTACCATTAGAAGCCCACATTATTCCCGATGAACATAGGCTACTTTTTACCGCGGGAAAATGCTTCATTCCTACGGGAAAACGGGTAATAGGACAACGGGTAGTAAGAATGCAGCTAGTATATTTTTTTAACATGGCAGAAGCCTTTATTCACAAAGAAAATTATAATATAATTAGTATTTACAATTGAAACAATTGAGCTAACTGCAGACTGTTGCAAACAATCTACAGGTAGCTCAACTGATCCATATCAATACCAGTCGGAAGCGTCCCCAAGACGCTGGCTGCATTGCCCCGCTGTATGGCAATGCTGATGCGCTGTGCCAGATACTGACCAGCTCTCGGGTCACGCGTCGCTTCGACCAGACGCTCAGATAATTTTTTGAAAACCCGAAGAGCCTCGGTACCCCACGGACCTAGGGTCTCGACTCCAAGAGGAGCAAATGTGTAGGCTCTGTCGAGACCTGCATATTTGCGCCTCTTGAGATCTTCGGCCAAATCTGCCGCCGCGCCTGCCCTCACGGATGTCCTCGGAAGATGGGAAGGCGCAAGTGTGTCGACGCATGTAGCGTCCCACACAATGGGCCTCCCCAACTCCCATGGGACTAGTGTCATACCGTCGGGCCTTTTACCATCGTCACGTAACAGACCATTCGGTTCGAGAATAGCTGGTACGTTAGCGGTGACAAAGGCCCGCCGGATGATGTCGTTAAGGCTGGCGTGGCGAGATATCCGACCGGCTGCCCTAGTACACGATAATCCGTGATGACCAAGCTGTTCGACAGCAGTACCGCACTGGCATTGATGAAGCGCGCAACACCTTGCACCCAACCGAAGACATGTTGCGATACGGAAAGTTACGGGATCCAATAAAGTACCAGTGTTATATGAAGGAAATGCTTGCAACCAATGTCCTGACTCCCATTTAGAAACGGCCAGGAGGCGGGCACGATCCGTAGAGCTGGAGCACGTTTGTAACAAACAATTCCGTGTCAACTCACACAGAGGCCCGTCCCATTGCCGTTGGGACAAAAGTGATTTTGGGGGAGCAGCATCGGGGCAAGCATTATGCCAAGCCGTTCGAGCTTCGTCTAAAAATGAAATTTTTAATGACATTCCAGGCCAGACCAAACGAGAAGGCTTTAAAATTTTGTCAACTAAAGAACTAGTGCTGTAGACAGAAGACAAGAACGCTGGCAGGGCTACACTTGAAATTTTGCGTATACCTAAGCCTCCCAATTTGACAGGCAGGGAGGCCTGCGACCATGCCTTGTCATCTAAATCAATATTCAAAACCGATGATAAAGTATTCTTTATTATGTTGTCTAAGCCTCCCAAGAGCTCGCTGTGTTTCCACAGTTGACTACATCTCAAAGAATACGTAAATTTAGGTACAAATAGACAGAACCGAATAATTGTAAAAGCCATATGACTATTAATTTTGAGCAATCTGTCCGAAGTTTTATTGAAATTTTGAATTTTCTCATCTACAAATGACTGAAAAGACTCATCAAGAATTGGTGAACCAAGGAGTCGAAGTGAACATTTATCTACAACTGTAATGTTGGGGGCTAAACTATTGAATTTTCCAATGATATTGTTTTTGTCTACACAAGAGTCCGAAATAAAAAGCTCGCATTTTGAAAAATTTAATTCCAAACCTATTTTTTGAAATTCGTCTGTGATGATTTTTAGATCATCAAAAACTGTGTTCACCTCTCCACCTAATGTTCCATCATCCAAATACCAAACATTGAGCTTGGATTGGAGACGTTGAATGATTGGTTGGATGGCAAGGCTAAATATGGCCGGACCAAGAGGGTCGCCCTGCTGACAGCCAACTGCGGACGAAATTACTTTGTTCCTGTAAATTAATTTTGACGGTGAACCATAACATTGCCAAAGAAAAGGGTAAATTTCTGGAATTTTGTCTTTAATTTCTTTTAGCAAGGCGCCCCTGTCTACGGAATTGAAGGCGTTTTTGACGTCAACCTTCAGTATTACCTCCCCATAATTTTGGTCTAAAAATGTACGAAGGGAATGTACTGCGGCCTCACAACCGCCTCGCGAACCAAAGCCTAGCTGAATTGGTCGGAAATAGTCGCCTAGATAGTCGGCCTCTTTCCGACAGCAGACTTTAGCCGCAAGGCGGCGGTAGGTTGTGCCCACAGCTATGGGTCTAATTCCGCCATCCTTCTTTTTAAGGGCACAAAGAAAAAAAGCTAGTATATTATATACCTAAGTAGGTACCTACCTATAGTTCGTAGAACATAATCTTAACCTAATCCCGGAGGTTGGTGTTGTGATCTGGGACACAGTATTTTACTTCGGCAGGTCGCATCGCTGCCTATTTTGTTATTTGCCTCAATATGTTCATAAATAAAGACTTTTCATGGTTATGTTAGCTCAATATAAATCGAAGCTACGTAAGTCCCGATATTTTTCAAGATGACAGATTCTCAAAACTATTTTAAAAGAGAAACAGAGAAGTCGAATAGCAGTATGGAGCCGGGTGTAGATACTGTTAGTTCCATATGTACCCAGGCGATAAAAACACCAGACACAGTAGGATCTTTACGAGAAGATGACCCTCACGCCCTACAGCATCTACAAGCAGCGCACCCCCCACCACCCCCACCCCCGGCGCTCACGTCGCGGGCTCAACGCGCGCTCGTGTGTGGTGCTCGGAGAGATGCGGAACGCGCGCGTCTAGAACCGCACTCACCCTGAAGATGTCCCTCGTTAAGGGATGAAACATTGGTGTTCTTCCAACACAAATAAGGTTCGTAGTTAACCCGCTTACATCCGAAATGAAGAAACAGAGATGAGAGATATTTTGCATTATTGCATTCAGTCAAAGATAATAAATGCTTGGACGGAGTGTAAATGGTAAAAGCTCGAATGTCGGTAGATTGCAATCCAGTTAAGTCACGATCCAGGTAGTCCCCGAGTAAACAGCATAAATTTGCTTTCATTAACGTCGCTCGTTAGGCGACATAAGTAAATTCTGGGATTACCGTTTATCTCAACATAATTGTGTAAGAGTTTTGGATGTGTTTTGGTAGATTTTTTATAGTAGTATTCACTTGATTTTTGCCCACCGAGTGTTTCTTTCATTATCTCCCATGCATTGTTCCATAGTAGGTGATTTTTATTAATGGACATTTTTTAATGGAGGGCAATTTTAGATATACATAGTTATATTTTACATTGTTTGAAATTTTTCATTTTGAACATTATTCGTGTATTCCAACTCTGGGAGCAAAGCTAAAAGCCAAAGCTAAAGGAACGGTTTTAGGACAGCTTTGTAAAAGTTCTATTCAGTTTCGACAGTTTTCAACTGGCAATATTCTTCTCTGGGTCCCTTAGCCTATCGAAAACGCACTTTAAAACATTTGTTCTTTGTGCATCCTTTTTTTTGCATTCTTTGTCCACCTCATGCCATGATAGTCACCATAAAAGACCAGCAGGGGTATTTTAATTCATTCAATTCGTATCGGAATCGAATTAAATTCCGACGGATCTATAAAAAAGAAGCTCTTCTTCATTAACATTGCCATTAGTCAACAGATTCGCTTCGAATTTTCGATCATCAACCCGAGGCGAAATCAAAATAGCGTTTTATAGATCCATCGGAATCGAATTCGAATCCGTCAGATCCGATTCGGAAACGAATCGAATGAATTAAAATATCCCTGAAGGCCCACTAAATTCCACTAAATTAATCGCTTCACGATAACAATGACATCATTTTGGCATTTTATCTTTGATGTAATAAACTACAGATGGAGGGACGCGTGTCAAGTTTCCAGGTTGAAACAAATATCAAAATAGCACCGCATGCGCTATCTAGAGTTTTTTTTTTATCTATGGATACTGCGACGCTACCATTCGCATAGTAAAGTGATTGGTTTTCAGAATTCGGGCCCAGCACTATGACTGATTTGTTTTGTCATAGCATAATATGCTGAGTTGTGACCGATTTTCTCACGTTCTCTGAAATGTTTTTTGAGATAATTATAACATTTCTCTATGGAAAAATAAACAACTTTTTTACGTTAGAAATGATAGGACAGACGAATTCACCGTGTATATAAGGTAATTGCACTCGTGTGGAATCGTAAAAAAGCTCGTAAAGCTTCTGTTCCAGTCTGACAGGGAATTTACTGGGGCCTGTTTAGTGGCACTCTACAACTCAATTTGGAAGGTGTTACATTTAATTTTAGAAAAGTAGTGCTTTCTCAGTTTTTATGAGCCTGAATCTACAATGAAAGTATTTTGGAAGCTCTAAGAGTGATGAGTAATAGATACATTAAATATAAAGGTTTTTTCTGTCTTTGAACAGGATTGGATAAACTTCAATGTTTCCCCTGTAGGTGGAGCTAACGGCGCTAGAGTCCGTTGGAAGTCGCAGAGATTTTCGACTCCCACGTCACTTGACCTCGTGGTGTAGTTGGTTAGCACATTCCGGTACTGAAGGTAGGATGCGGGTTCAAGTCCCGTCGAAGTCGCAAAGTCGCAAAGTCGCTAGATATGGCCGGCCCACTGGCACTTCAGCTTGCTATTTCTTAGAGCTATATCGATAACTTTGGTTCTCTGCCGGATGTACTATTCGTTACGAATCCTACCCTTCAGAGACTCAGAGCATATCTCTTTCCATAGATTGCTGAGCGACTTCGAAATAGTGGACCAGCTCTACCGTGAGTGTCCACGTCTCAGCTCCGTAGGTCATGACGGGTAGGACGCACTGATTGAAAACTTTCGTTTTCAAGCATTGTGGTATGGATGACGAGAAGACTCGACGTAGTTTCCCAAACGCTGCCCAGCCTAGCTGGATCCTCTTCTTAGTGTGTTACTTACTACAATCCTGCACTAATCCAATCCATATCATTTAATGTAAAGGCGCAATTAAGTTAATTACTCCAATTATACAAGATGGCTAGTTACAGGCATAGGGGGAGGTCTATGTCCAGCCGTGGACTTCCTTCGGCTGAGATGTATGATGTAGGTAACGTAATTGTGTCTATTTACGCGAGGCACTCGAGTGATCCATGGATGAATTTCGTCCACTTCAATGAGATATCCACTCGGGTAGTTCCAATAATTCTGGTCGGCCAGCAGTCATAGGCAAGTTTCTGAGGCGTATGATTTTGAAGCAGGTGTACCTGTTCGTTGAATGTGTAAATGGAGGCCTACCTTTGTGCGGCCTATTAGGAAGACTCCTTTGATCGAAGATGATAATGTAGGTGTGTTATTTGAGCCGGTAAGTAAATATAGACTAGAGCATTGGCTTATAACGGAAAATCGAGCTTTCGCTGTTTTATATATACTCGAACCAAACTTCGAACATGACGCTCGATGTTTTGTTACGACCTAATTTTAAAATCAACGAAAGTTTTGGTGTCAAATTTTATAGAATAAATGGCGGGGGCTTGAGGTGCAGGGGCGAGGGAAAAATGTACGCAAGGTACTTAAAATATTACAGGTAAATGCTCTCTCGTCATGAGCATTGCATCGAACACATCGACGAGCATTCGGAAGAACGTTACATAACATTGTAATGCTCTATAAATAACTAATCTCTAGTCTATACGTCAATAACCGAAGAGAAAAGCTTATGTTCCTAGTTTGACATGGTGCCACGAACAACGTCACGACAAAGTGTAAACCTGTTGAAACGTCGGGAGAAATAGGAAAATAAACGCAATAAATATGAATATTTATAATAATGTGTTCAGATCTCGTAAGTTTAAAAAAAACTTTCAAAACCTTTATTGAAATAGCATTTACTTGGAATTTCAGCAAAATTTAAGTATTTTATTTACTTGAGGAAAATCTGGTAGTCAGATGAATCATCCTCTGTTATCACAATAACAGCTTTAAAACTTTCAATAAACCTCACATTGAAAGCCAGGAATAGAAGTTATCACCTTAAAGTACCCATTCCGATAAAGTCTACCCGCAATCCGAGTTAGAGCATGTTTTGTGGAATAGTCCATTAGAAGCGGAGTGGGCTGAAATGATCCTTAGGACAAGTTCAAGGGAATCATTACAGACACTACTCTTAAGAAAGCATGATCATCATCATCATCATCATCAGCCCATATTAGTCCACTGCTGGACAAAGAAAGCATAACAAGGAATTAAATATTTTTTATCTCCTAAAAAAGGTGTGTAGCAAAAAGCAGTTCTTGGCACATATTTCATCTTTGATATATCGAACATATCCTAACAACAGAGCTTCATTGCCGGGTAATGTTGACTCGTCCAACTGGAGAGAGAATCTGTTGGTCTGTAAGAACTTGCATAAAATTTTTTCCACATCGCGTCACGGATCCGGCTGAAATTTTGCACACAGGTAATTCTAATCCTGGAATCAAACATAGGCGACTTTTTCCCGATGGGATAGAAATCACCTATAAACGTTAAACATAGAAACAACGCGTGCGAAGCCGCGGGCATAAACTAGTTTAAAATAATTTACCAGTAGACTTTCCAGCGCATACTAAAGCTGGGTACTGACCGGGGAGTTACGACGCGTAATGAAAAATTAAATTAGCATGATTCGATTTAATTAGCGAACCATTCGCAGCAAGTCAAATCAAATCATTTATTTGCAAGAATACATTATCATTTCACAATGTCAGATCTTATAACTATTTATGCAATTGTATTCAGCCTGCACGCAGACGTGCAAAATATATGTGCGAGTCTTGGAGGTTTTCTATAATTAGTAAAATAATAATTATGTAACAAATCCATCTTCCAAATATTCTTTTATACTATAGAAACATTTCTCATTTAACCATCCATTTAATTTTTTTCTAAAGATATTTCCATTAAGTTCTTTTAAGTCTTCTGGTAAATTATTGTAAATGGTGATACACATGTTATAAACATTTCTCTTGACGACCTCCGTGGCGCAGCGGGCGAAGGTCCGCCTGCGACGCAGGAGGTTGCGGGTTCGATTCCCGCCTCGGAACAAATTTGTGTACGATCTGCAGAAATTTGTTCCGTTGGTCTGGGTGTTTTCTATGTATAATAAAAAATATCTATCTGTGTAGTGTATTGTATTAAGTATATCAGTTATCTAGTACCCTTAACACAAGCTCTGCTTAGCTTGGGGCTAGATAATGCTGTGTGAATTGTCCAGCATTATTTATTTATTTATTTATTTTATAAATATATTTTTGGCACTGTGGTTTTTCAAGCAATGATGTCAAGCATGTTGCGTTATGCCGTGTGCTTTACGTTAACCGTGTCGTTGCTCGTTGTGAGCGCCTTCTTTTCCGTATTGACTGCACGAACACTCGCGGTATAACTCGCTAAATTACGCCCCGTAATGCTGGTCAGTACCCAGTACCAGTTTGGCAGCAGAGTAACGTCTTTGAGCTACATCAGCCGTATTGTAGATTTGCCTAGCCGGTGGTGGGACGAATTGCATAAAAAGTAAGTCTTAATACAGAGAACTTGTAAAAAAAAGCTAAATTAATAGCATTGATGATGACAAACATTATAACAAGCTGGATTGAAATAAAAGTCCAAAAATAGCTTTCATATTCCAGCTATACAGGTCATATGTTTCAAGTAACATTTTTTTAAAAGCTTTTTTTATCTTTCAGTTAACAACGGGAAATAAAGTGTCCAGCCGTTTAAATAATCTTTGCAACCGTAAATTTTTATAATTAACTACCAAAAGTTTTTGGAGCGGCAATCTTTCGCTAATTAAGAAAAAGTCTGAGGTTTTGCTAATCATTTTAATTATGCAATAAGTTCCCGGCTCCTCTAATTAGATTTTCATTAAAAGTGCCAAACAAGAGAAATTAAGAGTTTCGTTTTCGTAGCTGCTACGGCCATCTCCTTAACAGCGTAGGTCTGTAGCAGCGTAGCGTGAACAAGCTACGAGGTGAATAACGCTGCAGTACGTTATTTGACTATGATAAAAAAATACTTACCAATTGATTTAATCGCTTAATTTAATGTTTATTTTCTAAACAAATTAGTGGTATGCAGCAATCCAAAACCAAAACTGGAAGCTTTGAACATTCTATTATCGAGTGTCGTCTTAACCGTGTGTGTGAACTGTACCAACTTTTCGTTACCAACTCTGATTTACAAAAACACTATCTCGATAATAGGGTAGTGTTCTGGGTAAAAAAAAAATATTCTTTTAGTCCGTCAGATTATCAGAAGATATTGGACACTTTTCTTTTGACAATCAAGGAAAAAATTAAAGAAATAAAGCGCGTCAAACTTTGGGAGTGGGGGCTAGTGACGTCACGCCTTGCTAAAAAGTGTCGCAAGGTGTGACGTCACGCGGAACATTAACTGGCTATTCTTAATCATATTTTGTTTAATCAAAAAAATTAAAATACGTGTCTAATATCTTCTGATAATCTAACTGGCGGACTTCATAGAATTTTTTATTATTAATTATTATTATTATTATTTTTAGGACACTAACTAGCCTATTATACTACTACAGAAAGTCATCCGCATATGGCTAGTCTCGGTTGAGTCTGGCCGTCATGACCGAATTTGGGCTAGGAGAAAATCATCAATATTGTGTTATCATATTAAAATTATTTTAATTGATTTGAAATAACCAAGGTGCGAAAGGACCCATTCAAAAGTGTTCTTGGGCGATTCGCACCGCAGTTCGAACCGCGCGCTGTGCGAAACGACTAAAGACCCAATCCGACTACCTAATTTTTTATGTGCTTAATAAATCGCTGAAAGTTTTCTACAATATAAACCGATATCGAATCCCTTAATTTTACAATGTTTTTAAGTTTTACGGGATAAAAGTTAATCCGTTGGGAACAATTTCTTTATGGAATCAATGAAAAAATATATATACAGCCAAACTTATAAGAGAACGAAAAAAGGAGGAGGCTCCTTTTTTCGAAATCCGTTAAAAAGATAAATATTTCACGAAATTAAATCTATGTATATAAAAGAAAGTCGTGTTAGTTACACTATTTATAACTCAAGAACGGCTGTACCGATATGGCTGAAAATTGGTGGGTAGGTAGCTTAGAGCCAGGAGACGGACATAGGACACTGTTTATAATAAAAAACAAAAAAAATATTGGCGTACTTTTATGGCAAAACCTAACTTAGATAATGGGCTGCTTAATATACCGAAAATACGCGAAGCAGCGGGCGGAAGCTAGTTATTACTAAAAATAATTTGTAGCAATTTTTTTTTATTGCCTTGGTGGACCTTAGCGCTCGTAGGTAATGGTTTGAGGCTCACGTAGCTTTCGTAAATTACCGTACTCGTGCGTTGTGGGTAAAGGAGATCGTGACCTCACTTCCGATGAGTTTTTTGGCCTTTCAGCCATTTAGTAGCATTTTCACCCGAGGTTTCATCGTACACAGGAAAGAGGAGGGTCAATTTTACGCACAGATAACCTGTTCACAAGAGGAAACATTGTTACTGAAACCATTTATCATTTTAACGTATTCACTGCCTAGCTCCCTCACTGACACTAGCGCCGCCACTTATTTTATCTTATTATTACGTTGAAGAAAGGAAATTCCAAAAATTATGCTGAGGTAGAGGTCATTTCTGTGGCTTTTGGGCTTACATTCATAGGTTTGTTTTTTGTCTCACTCCCTCAATTTTATGGAATTTTATTTAATTTCTTATTTAAAGGTGCGTTTATGTTGTTTTAATTGTAGAAACGGTGTAGATCTGATTGAACATATAAATCAACTTTATTCATATTCTTATACATCATTTTAGCGACGTACCTTTCAAGTTCTATCATAATAAGTTAAGAACAGTAATAAAGATAAGACACTTGAATAATTTCTGCGTTTAGGGTTCCGTAAAACCCCCTTGTAATATATTTCAGATGATTTATGTACCGTTAGAAACTTTGCACGAACCGCAAATCGCCCAAGAAAGTGTGTGGCTAGCGGTAACTCTTGTTAATGAAAAACCTCGTTTCGATGCTATTGCCCTTAAGCTATTTATTTAGAAGATAAACTAGGTGCCAGATAGCGTGGCAATACAGGTTGTTGACCTGTTTCCTTCACGAAATCATAAAAGGGCACAACTTAAAATTTAGAATTTTTAGGGTTATACAATTCTTTGGAAACTTATTATTAGCACGCATCAAATTAAAGATCTACATTGTTTTGAATTTATAAACGTTTCCGATACTTAAATTCTTATGTTACACACAATTCATATATTTTTTCAGACATTCATATAATTTGGTAATCCTAACCATAATATTATTCATTTATTATTCAAAATATCGCCGGTTTAAATTTACTCTGGTATTTTAGAATATTAAAGTACGCGATTTCATTGAAAAATCAGTAATTATTCCCGATTTCGAATTTTTTTGGGTTGTGTTGGTCTGTTGCTTCCTAGTACGCTTGTACCACGGTACTCTAGCGACACCGGTATCGTTTTACGTTTGTATGGAAAGCGACAGAATAGCGATAATTTTACTAGTAATGTGGAAGAGGAGGTGAACGACCTGTATTGCCACCTTATTTGCCAATTAGTTTATAAGCTTACAGTGTAAGAACCAAATCACTCAATATCCTATGCTATTGACTATAAATACATGTTATAACTTAAATAGTATATTAAAAGACTTTTAACAATCACACTTAGTTTTTCGTGGAATATGTCGACATGCTGGAACTCATGCACGAACTCGTTCAGAAGTTGGAGTGCCCGAACCGTTGGTGCGTTATTTCCGTGGTTGGTTCGGAGGGCGATTCCACAGAACAAGCGGTGACGCCTATTGTATCAAAAGGTCGAAAGATCGAAAGGTGAAATCTCAAAAGATTAAAAGGTCTAAGATAATATTGGATAGAGATACACATTTTTCTGGGATATATCATAATGACCAGCATAGAGAGTAAGTAGAGTAACGTTGGAAGTTTATTTGGGAACAGATACAAAAAATCTAAAGAAGATTAAAACTACTTTACCTATTTTAATAATTTATTTATAGATAGATAAAATGCTTAGAAAACACCATAGAGAACGGCACCATAGAGTAAAAACACGCTGCTGTCACAGTCTTCTAAGCCAGATACAAATATCTACAGATCGTCCAAATATTTGTCTAGAGGCGGGAATCGAACCCGCAACCTTCTGCGTCGCGAGCGGACCTTCGCCAGATGCGCCTCTGAGGTCATCAACAGTTTGTTTTTAACCCCCGATGCAAAAAGAGAGGTTTGTTATAAGTTTAACGTGTCTGTCTGTGTATCTGTCTGTGGTATCGTAGCTCCCAAACGGAGAACCGATTTTCGTTTAGTTTTTTTTGTGTCATAGATAATTTTGTCCCTAGTTTTTTCCCTAGTGTTTTTTTTAATTTTATCCTTAGCTATGTTTCTTAAAAAACTGTCGGGGGGTTTATAAAATTTTTCATTTTGTTCTTGTGAAAGGTGTTCTATCAATTTCGATGACTTATCCCAATTTTGATGCTACAGTATTTTTATCGATAGTAACTTTTTCTTAGCCTCCCATTCTCACATTCAATTAAAATCAAGAACTTGTCATAAAAAGCACATAAAGCACACAAAGTACATTTAACGGCCTGAAATAAATGTGTGGGTATCGAACGTAAAAGTTGACTGGTGTCGTTCACGCTCTTACAAGGTTTTATTAGATTTCGATAGGTGAGGCGACATCTACACGAGATTTTTTTTTAAGTAATCATAAAATATAACTAAATCCTTTAAGACGGTATGATTCCAAAAAGCTTGGGACGAGTTTGGTAAAGGTTTCTTCGTCGTTTCTTTACTTTACATACCGAAGCGACAGAAATCAAAAATATATTAAGTACTTTATTTCCGTGTCATTGTTTAGTTTTATAAATTGACCTTTTCTAAGTGTACATTTATTTAATTTATGGAAATAAAGAGTTTTTGATTTGATTTGGTTCGATTCAAATTCAAAGGTAAGTATTTACTTTTAATGACACTGAATATTGTGGAAGAATCAAGCATTATTTTAGACTCGCAACTAAAGGCGCACACCCGACCCAATTTTGCTCACCACCAAAAAAGAGCAACTTCGCATCTCTGCCTACACTATACAAAATAAAACTTTTACAGAGGCATAAAAAATAAGCTTCTGATAGGTATTACGAACTGCAAAATCGATTTTTGAAAATCGTTTGACGATATCTTTCTATAATATAAAAATGAGTCGCTGAATGTGTTGCTAAGCGCAAAACTCGAGACCGGTTGGACCGATTTCGCCAATTCTTTTTTTAAAATATTCCTTGAAGTACGAGGATGGTTCTTACGGAGAGAAAAATTCTAAAAAAAAAAAAATATTTTGGCGATACGAAGTTCGCCGGGTCAGCTAGTTAAAGATAAAATAGGTGATGGCGTTGATGTGGGTCGGGTATGCGCTAATAATATCATTAAAGATAATTAAATCCTTAAAGCCAAGCATTATTTTAGACTCGCAACTTAAAGATTGAGACATCGTCGTCATGATACAAATAAATAAATAAAACCCAGAAGCCTTGCCTATGTTGACTGTACTAAAACATTTCATAGAATAATATGTGAGTGTGGTTTTTTTTCAATATAAGAAATGCTACCGGTTGTTTTTGTGAATCTTTTTTGGTTGTGATGGGAAGGAACCCTCTACATGTCAATCTAGGTAGGGAAAAAATGAAATGACACACAGCCAAGTCCCATTTTCGTTATTTTGAACAGTAAAACAGTAAGCACTCGTATAAGGCGCGTTCCCACTTTGTCGTCGACAGATAGTAGCGCAGTTTAAAGCATCTGGCTTGTATATTTAAATAAATTAAATTAAATAAATTATGCTGGACTATTCACACAGCATTATCTAGCCCCAAGCTAAGCAGAGCTTGTGTTATGGGTGCTAGATAACTGATATACTTAATATAATACACTACATAGATAGATATTTTTTTTATTATACATAGAAAACACCCAGACCATCGGAACAAATTTCTGCAGATCGTACACAAATTTGTTCCGAGGCAGGAATCGAACCCGCAACCTCCTGCGTCGCAGGCGGACCTTCGCCCGCTGCGCCACGGAGGTCGTCAAATCGTTTAAATCGTTTAAATGAAGGTGTTCACATAATATGTGAACAACTTCATTTAAATGGGTGTTCACATATTTTCACCTTCATTACAGGGACGACAGTTAATCGTGCCGATTTGTCTGTCCCTGTCGTCTACGATTTTTTTTGTGACGATAGATTGTCAGGGCAATGTCAACAGTCGATATAGTGGGATCAGCTAGAGATGATAGTCGTCCAACGACAAAGTCCAACGATAAATTAATCGTTATGACATAATGGGTGCGTTCCAGTTATTACTACTGACCTATGTCAAAATAACATTATTTCAAAAGGGATGTTTCCGCTATTTAATTTATAATTAACTCGTGGTGCACAAGGGGCTTTATTCGTGCACGTTTTTTTCGCCGTAAAAATCTACGGTTGTAGTGTTGTATGGATAGATAGAAAGAAGACAGAAAATCGTTTACACTACATTAATATTAAAATAAATAAGTAAGTAAAAGTATGGATCATTGTGGAAGCTTTTTGACGGCGCCGTTAACATTAATTAACCGTAGATTTTCACGGCAAATGAAACGTGTGTGTACAAGAGCCCTAATGCTGCAGTATTAGGGCTCTTGCTGTTGTATTAGTCAACATTTAATTGTAATTTTTTGATATACAATGGATTAGATTTAAACACGTGCGGTTGTATAATGTGTACATAATTGTGTATTATAAAGTCATGACTTTGCCATTCGTTAATCTTTCAAAACATTGCCCCGCGGGTGCAAACCCATTGTTTCAGATATCCCTTCCGTACCTACCCTCCTATAAATCCCGGGTTCAACGTTCAATACCGTAATTTATTGATGTTTTGGCCCTCGGGCGCCAAAGTTAGATTAGTAAGACTTGATTGAAGAACTTGGTGAGATGTCGTGACTACTGTTTAAGGTTAAACTCAATAAATGACATACAATATTGGAGACAAAAAGTTGCATTTTCACACAAATATTATTCAGGCCAACGTTTGTATTATATGTTCGTTCAGAAGTTTGAAAGTCCTTCACTCAAAAACTTCTTATTAGATTGAGAAGAAAATTTGTTGTCGATGTCGTTCTTGATCTGGAATAACAAAGACTTATTTATCTAAGTAAAACTTGCGCCAAGCAGCAGGCAGAAGTTAGCTAAGTTATAACTAGGTTTTGCGATATTCTAAGAATACATCGATAAACAGAAAAAATACGAATCCTCATTATAAGTTTCAGACTGTGTTTGAACAATTCGATACAGTGGATTAAGTACTTCGAATAATATTTATTCATAAAGAAAATTACAAGTAATAATCCAATAGGAGGATACATTGTAAATAAATAAATAAATAAATAATGCTGGACAATTCACACAGCATTATCTAGCCCCAAGCTAAGCAGAGCTTGTGTTATGGGTACTAGATAACTGATATTACATATTGTATTTACAAAATAGACGTGTGAGTACAAAATACACGGAAAATGTTACTAATGAAAAGAGTTATGGAGAAAAGGTTTTTGATCAACACCATTTATAACAAGAGAAGAGGTAGAATGATTGGACATCTTATACGACAAGACCGCTTCATAAATAGCTTCATAATAGAAGAAAAGTAGAAAGAAGACGAAGACCAAGAATTAACCATATGAGTCAGATCAAGGAGAAAGCCACTGTCATGTCGTATAAAGAAGTAAAAGAGACCATTGGAAAGAGAAAAGTGGAGGAAATTTCATAATTTCACCGACAAGATACCTCTTTAGTCTATACTAATATTATAAAGAGGAAATATTTAATTGTTTGCTTGTTTGTTTGTATTGAAAAGGCTCCGAAACTACCAAAACGATTTGAAAAATTATTTTACCATAAGAAGCCCACATTATTCCTGATGAACATAGGCTACTTTTTACAGCGGGAAAATGCTTCAATCCTACGGGAAAACGGGTAATAGGACAACGGGTAGTAAGAATGCAGCTAGTGTATAATAATATTAACAAAATACAAATAAAACTATGCATCTATGTGCAGACTGTTGCAAAATAATGTAGAGTTAGCTCAACAAACATAACATGAGTTTTCTCATGTTTGTTATTTTTGTCGTCCGTGTAAGTTGAGCCTTGTGCTATCTAGGTAATTTACTAGGATCGGTAACTTTACCCATCATATTATTAGTTTTCTGGGTCGATTTATTTGTTTGCTGATAGTATATATGAAAAGTTTACTGACGAATTCGATTTTCTTAACGGATATGATATCTGGCGAAAGACATTTTGTAACAAAATATGCATGAATCATCAATGAATTGTAGTGATACATGGATATTTCATTTTTGTAATGGCGGTTGATATTTATATATTTTTTTATATTGTCTAGCATTATTTATTTATTTATTTATTTAACATTAAATCGCTGGATCGATGTTTGTTGCAAATGTTGATGTTTAACAAAATAAAATCTATTGAACTGGTTAAAGATTACTACTCATTACGTAACTATTCACTCTGAAATTTGAGAGTGAAAAGTTATTATTTTTCTTGTAAATTTTACACTTAAGAAATAATCTAAATAACAGTATAGCGCATCATTTTCGCGGACAAAAGAAGTCAATTTCTTTGCCAGGTATTTCAAAGACTCCAAGGTCTCAATAAGTTTTGGTATTTTATCAATTTCGGTCACAAAGGGCCAACACCTTAAATCTCGCGGAATGGGCATTACGCGGTGATAAGGTACCAAGGTGCTGACGTGACGAGCCTCGAATAAGAACCCTGATTCTGATTCTAAAATCACGATACGCTGCAGTGTCGAGTTTAAGAGGGCGCATTGCGCGCCATTTTGTAAAAAGGATAGGCTTAAGATTTCGCGTTCATAGGAGCGGGACAGAACATACGTTTTTGGAACGACGCGACGTAAACATAAAAATTATGTTTTTGCTTATATTCAAGAAAACTACACAACTTATTAAGAAACTGTATTAAGGAACCAAAGAATAAGTAATAACCTACCAATCAAAACAAAAATCATTTCTCTAGGCCGCAGTGTTCCTGAGATCTAGACCAAATTAGGTGGAAAAAAGTGCAATGCAAGAACCGAAGAAAATAGTAGAATTTTATGTAATTACTAGTTTCCGCCGGCGGCTTTTGGTATAAAAAGTAGCCTGTTATCCAAGTTAGGCTTTTAATTTCTTTCAATTTCATCTTGATCTGTTCTGTAGTTTTGGAAATCGCTAGGTAACAAAAATTCAGATTTCACAAACTTTTGGTTTTATAATATTAATAGGATAGTAGGATTATTTTTTACCACGGGGAACCCGCGAGTACGGAGATCTAGACCTAATTTGACTACCAAACCCGCTAGGTTCAAAATATTTTTTCAACTCGGTCCATAAATGACCGAGAAATTGACGAACCTACATAAAAAATAACATACACCTGAACCTCCTTTTTTAAAGTCGGTAAAAAAACATGATGTGACAAGCCTGTCGTTTGGTCTTGTCGAATTTATCGAAATCGTAGCCTTGGATCGGGGCCTTGAATCAGCCAGCTCATTGAATACGAACAGTGGTGAAAATATTATATTTATGATGAAAAGTATTTTGATCAAAGCTTCCTGTTTAAGAGGCTACAACATGATGTTGTAGAAACAAATTAAATACCTACCTATAAAATTATAGATGTTTGAGATTGCTGAAAGAGAACTCTTGTGTTTTTGTAGGTATGTGTTACTAAGTAGTCTTTTATTTAATTTCATTAGTACTTACTTACTGTAGTGTTTAATAAATAATTTTCTTTCTTTCTTTTAACTCTTTTTAAGAGTTTTTATATAGCTTGTTAGGGTTAAGCTCGCCTTTGCCATTATTTTTTTGTTAGATGTTTTGCTTGTATGTTGTGCAATAAATAATTATGAATTATGTTTTTTCTGGCGAAAAGAAGGTTGATAGTTGGCGGTAGCAGATTTGGAGCGACCGTCGTTTGTTTTTCTTAAACAGGAGGACTTCTTTTTAAACCGAACGCCGACGAAGTTGACGGATGACGTCGGATCGTACAAAACGAAGGACGCTCATCCTTTCGATTTCAATGAAAATGGTACTGAAATTTATTTCTTAAAGATCCGAAACGAATGGTTGGTGACGCGCCCGAAGCAACTTAGTGGTAAAGTAGTTCGTTTCATGCGAACGACGTCATCCGTCAACTAAATTGTTCGTTTTTCAAAGTAAAGCTGGGACTGTGCCGACCGATCTGTGATGTGTTGCCAGCGTAGTCACTTCTATAAAAATCAAAAGACGATCGCACCATTAAAACAGGTAGAGATAAAACATTCTAAAAATGCACATCGAGTGTAGGTACTATGACGTTTTGTGGAGGGGGCGTGCATTCATCACGGATGTTATTTATTTGTGTCAGAAGAACACCAACGTTTTAATCCCTTACATCCGTAATGAATTTTTCAAACTAGTAAAAAGGGGCTTGCATTTTTAGAATGGTTTATCTCTACCATAGTCCAAGAATCTCTACCCTAAGCCTGTAAAATTGGAAGATTACGGTAAGCTCGCCGATGACAGCGGCTAGATCTGGATCTAGGCTCCAGTCCGAGTTTAATTTACTTTCTTAATCCTCTGACTTCAGTTCTTAGATTTAAATGGAGACCATTACTGAAATCCTTTTTCAGACGAAGATAAAAAGAGGTACGAAATAAAGAGGTACTTCGAACAATCATAATCTATGATATTAACTATGAAATTGGCGTTTTATATGAATAACTAGTGTGGATACGAAATCGTAGGGGCAGAAACCATTGAATAATACTAATATACCAGATTTAGTGAAGAAAATTGCTTTAACTTTACTGAAAAACTTAATGTTGTCCGCACGCAAACTGAACGAATTCCCAACGTGTAGGCGCTTTTACAAACTGTTCGCCAATGTATTGACCATAATTATGGCGATTGGCGCATATGTTCGCCATCATTTAGAGGAGGCTGTGGCATTCGGATTGAATTATTTTTGGCGTTGCTTTATTTCGTTTTGTGACGTACGACGAGCAGAAATAACCTTCTACTCTAGTAAAGGTTCGTAGACCATGATTGTGTGAAGTGCTCTGCAATTTCTAAGATATATCAGAAATTGCAGATCATGGTAGATAGATAGATAAGATACCCGTCTTCAAGATACTCGGGCTGTAGTTGGCCGGAAATAGTTTTGATAGTCCAAATTTTGCTGACTTAATTTTTTTTGACGCTTGCCCAGGTAGTGGTAATCCGCATGAATTTTTTTTGTGGGATCATTTCAAGGTTCAGTAGAACCGGTTGGAAGTCGATGGAATATCCAAATTCTATTCCAGTAAAATTTTGAGTGTTTAATTACTAATTAGACAACATTGTGAAAGTATGCGTAGCCTTAATTTCTAAAAAAAAAAAAAAAATATTATGGACAATGCACACAAAATCATCTAGCCCAAAGCTTAGCAGAGCTTGTGTTATGTGTACTAGATAACTGATATACTTAATATAATACACTACATAGATAGATATTTTTTATTATACATTGTAAACATCCAGAATACTCTGAACAAATATCTGCAGATCGTACAAACATTTGTCCCGAGGCGGGAATCGAACCCGCAACCTCCTGCGTGGCAGGCGGACCTTCGCCCGCTGCGCCACTTAGGTCGACAAAAAAGAACAAATAAAAAAAAATTGGGGATGAACCTCCCTAGAATCGTATTTATAAATCTTTGCAATAATATTACGTTCAGAAAATACATTCATTTTGTACATATAGGTATTGAATTTAAAAAAATATGTACAAAATAATATTCAGTGAAAAAACGGCAATTTCATACATAAACCCTACTCTACTCTTCCGACTTATTACTCCTAGAGATAGGAAGAAATTAAATTTTTGGTAGAACCTGCTTTCCTAATTTGGCTTCAATCGAAAACTTCCTTATCTACATAAGATGATCGACCATGTTGCCTAAAATGTCGTAGGTATAAGTAAGGTAGAACCTTTCAAAAGTTAATTTCAACTTCCGGTGGGTGAATTGCTCCAATGTGTAAGCCTATCAAAAAAAATAGGTTTAGAGTTGGAAATATTCTGTTAAAAAGATTATAAAATATTTGAAGTGTGCAACACTTTATCTGTCATGGACGCCGTTGTAGAAAAGTTATGTTGATTATATGGATAAATTGTTTTAAGTTGTAAAAGGAATATACCTAGCCCATGTTAATATCATGCCATGTTTTATTTCAGTAACACAGTTGAACCTTCAGTAGCTTTCAGTCCGAAGAGGGAAAGACACGCCTACGGTAATGTGAATGTGACCTACCGAAACGTTCAGGGAAACCTATTCCTATGAAAAAACTCAAGTTTCGATGACTTATCCAATGATTTCCTATAAAAATCGGCTGACGACAAAAACAAACGCACATTTGAACCGGAGTGGGTATATTCTCTTTGATTTGAACCATTGATTTTACCTATTTAGGTATAAGTTGCAATGTTATCCTGGCCAAACTTTGGCAAGCGAAATATTAGATTGTGTTGATTGAAAACAATTCGAATTCAATGGTAAATAGTAAAGACTTTCAATAAGAGTTCAAAGTTATCCATAATCATATATAAATGATAGCGTACTTGTAACCTCCAATATGATAAAGTTACTTTTTCTATTCTTTTCTTGATGGTTTGTTAAAAATGATATTGTGAATTGATCTGAACCAGTAAAATACAAGCTACCAATGAAACCCATTACAGTAATTAAAGTGACCAACAAAATGCATTACAAGTTTACTCCATGTTCATCGAGCAATCTTGCTACAAGAGAAAATATATGATTGGGTTTGTACAAATGCCTTTAAATGCCACATTAAATTAATAGAGATGATTGAGATAACTAAACACATGAATTTTAAACACAAAAACACAGAAATTGTGTAATCAAAAATAGTTTGTTTAATATCATGGAATTATTTGATTTGTTCACAATTTGTGATAGAAATTTTGCACTAACATTCTGAATAGTGATGGCAGGTACTTATTTATCTGGTAAATTCCTTGAAATCTACAACACATAAAAACAAAATAAAGATGAAAATTCAAAAATCTTCCCGTTGTGAAAATTTGTTTCTTACTTGTTATGCATTACATTTTGCATAAACATTTGCTTGAAGTGAATTGAACTAACTAACAACTAACTATGGATTCTTATACAAGTCTTTAGACATATTAATTATTTCAATGTTAATCACACAGTATTTTCAGAAAGTATCTATAGGTACCAATTGCTATGATGAGCGTCCAAACATTATTGAATATTTGATCTAATGATTATGAATAGAATTTTTAACCCTTATTCAGGCACAAATAATAAGAAAACAATATTAAGCACCATCCAAGTGTAGTACACATAATAATAATAATTTTGCATAGACAGAAATGTCGGGTGAGCAAAATATCTATTTTCTTGTTCTCAGTATTTGAAAATAGTGATATCAGTTTTGGAATTAACTTAGTTACTAGGTACTAGCTTCACTTTGGCTTGAAAATATACTTATTAGTAGTGAATGAAATAACTCCCTATATAATAACTGGGTTGAACGATGATGATAATCTAAATACTTATTTCAATAACTCGAAATGATGCATTGTTGTCGTACCTATCAGGAATACAATTATGTCAACTATCGGTTTAAGAAATTGTCTTAGATGTTCAATACTAACCCGACAGGGTTGGGAGACAAGAATAAGTAATTACCTTAATAAAATTTTATATAAAATGGAAAATAGTGACATTGCTAATTGGTAGGCATGTGATATAGATGACATTTCACATGATGACATTTCATCGGCTTCATGGAAAATAATGACCGGATTATGCCTTTTCTCGGGGTTAACCATGACATACGTACCCATCGTCTTACAGACACCACTGATATTTAACCCTTAACTACCTACCCATAGTCTCAAAGACACTTGTGATATTAATTTTGTGAATAAGAAAAGTATCTCCTGAGGGTTAATGGGTACCTACTTAAACTCAGTTGCAACGTTGTAGATTATAGTTGAATAAATAAATTTAAAAAAAAAAAGTATGTTTGCTACCGGTTTGCTGGTATATTGATATTTAGTTAGTGGGTGAACTAATGTGTCATAAGTAGGTCATTGTTGCTTGAATAATTATTCAACTGCGAAAATCGAGCACAAAAAAAATAATAATGATGAGTCGCTTAAGCAAAAGCTATAGAGAGAAGAGAATCATACCTACAAAGAGAGTAATAATAATAATGATAAAACTAACGTTTCTAGACAAAACGGACGAGTTATTTGCACAGTTAAATAAACAGGATTCCTTTTTGTTATTGTGTGTAAGTGCTTTTTGTTATTGTTAACATAACGAATGATAATAAAAAGGTGCATTTGAGAAATATACTAACATAATTCAGAGTGTAATATTAAAATAACTGTGTATTAAAATAAATAACAATCATTTAAGGAGAAAGAAAACAACCACTTATTTAAGATTGACATAACTCATATGAAATAATAATTTGAAAACGAAATAACAAAGTTTTACTTTAAATTACGTATACCACTTGTTGTGTTAGGTGCATGAAATTATTTAAAAAAAAATGGATTCAATAAACTAAAGTTTATCTTTAAAGAACAAGACAAGATTCCATAAGATGCCATAAAAAGGGCCTTAGTAAAACAACTCGGACTATTAGTGTGAAACAAACAAACCTTACTTGGACCTAAATAAGCGTAATGTAACAAATCGAATTATTTAAAGAGATAAAATTAAATCGATAAATTTTAAGTTATCTACCCACAATAAACGAAGGCACGATTGAAACTATAAATAATAATAATAATAAACTAGATACTATTTCCACAAAATTAAGATAATTTAAAACGCAATGAATAGAGCAAGAAGTATACTCGTACTTACATTTTTATACGATATGTTGCTTACGAAAATATTGATTTTGTCTATTTTGATATTAATAATATTTAGGTTTAGATGAATAAAAATGGCGACTAGTAAAAACGAGATACTGCTTTAAAATACAACGTAAATAAACGCTATAAAGTTATTACAAAGATTACCGACCGTTTAAAGAATAAAACTGTGTTGTGGTCAGGAACGCCACGCGAGAAATGAATAAATTTGGATTTCTAAAACAAAGAAACATTAAATAGAGAATGTGACATATTATATTAAGAATATTGTCAAAAATTTGTCATACTCGAGATCATCTGTTGTGTAAAAGTCAAAGAAATGAATAGGTACCGTACACAGGTACATATTAAGGGAATATGAATCTGAATATCGAGTATGAACAATTATTAATATTTTAATACAATCCCAATAAAAAAAAAAATTTAACTAATCTTCAGTTAGTCAGTATTTTTATACGAAAAGCTTAGAACGCAGATTGTTTGAATTTACAATTGTCAAATAATACGCAGAATATTATTTTTAGATAAACTTCATAATATGAGACGTACTTGAAAATGAAAATGTATTGGCGATTTAAACATTAAAAGATAACAAATAAAAGGAGAGATAATAATGTTGACATGATTGTGAAATTTATTTCAGTTATAATACAGATAAACAGTAAAATAAATGACAATAGAGATGGTTTAAGTAGTAAGTTTTTGAAGTATTATCACTTAACCTATTAAATGCGAAAATAAAATTCTACGTTTTAAAGTGCTTCAAGGGTATTATATATTACTGAGAAGGAAGTCGATGTATTTGTTTATAGCAGAATATAGACTTGAAATTAAAATTAAGTAATTTATTATTATGGTAAAAAAAAAAAAAAAAAAACGTGGTGATGACTAATTTATATGATTACAGTAATTTTTCTAGTAGAAACGTACTTTCTGTCACTACCCACAAATAACATACATCAAATTAAAAGTGTTGTCAATTCAGAGATTAATAAACAATAAAAATATTGAATAAACGAATATTTACAAAAAAAAAAGTTATTAAAAAGAATAGTAGTAGAATGATATACATATATTTTTTTATTTAAAGTAAGTTATTAAAGCGAAAAATTATATTTGAGTAATGAGATCCATACATTGATGTCAAGTAAATTTAGTACACATGTACATCGGTATTATCAGTATGTAAATCGATTCCCTAAAAATAGTGATAAACATAACTTTAATACCAGAAATTAACATAAACTCGCTGTGCCCACAACTAGGCTACACAAAATTAATGTATCTTTTAAAGGGTACGTATACGCTTCCACAACAAAACTCCTAGTGAGTTGCAAAAATGATCAGTAAATAAATTCAAACAAATTGTCAAAACCTTTTCAAAAAAATATCTGGTTATATAGAAGATGGAGAGGCTTGGGACGGGTTTTGCTCCAACTCGAGAGATAGCAATTTCTCGAAATCGTGTGATACCGTTTGTTGAATGAAATTATTAGGAAATGTATTATAACAAAAAATAAATAGTCATGGTGAATTAATAGTATTAGAAAATATTACTCTCATCGATTATTACATACATAAATAACTTGATAATTTGTTGATTTAAGCTTTCCAATGTTTTGGTACAGTTGTTGTGTGAATATTGAACGTGAATGATATTAAAGCATCATGATATTATTATGATTCTTATTTTCATAAATGTAAATATTGAAAGCGGAAAAAATAAATATACACAGTAATATTCTATTGTGTCCATATGATACGAATAAATTATGTAAGTGTGTTTAGAGAATAAGCATAATAATTTTAAGAGATAATATTATATTTAAGTAATATAAGGGTGATCAAGAAAAGCCAATAATTAAGTAATGTGAAAATAAAAACTTTAAAAAAAAATCCAAAGACAGTGATCAACGAAAGCGATAATTGTGATATTATTTCCTTAAAAGTGAGAATTCAAAGTGATACATTTCAAGAAAAAAAAAAAGTGAAAAAGTGTAATGTGAGAAAAAAAAAAGCAAATATAGTGAAATAAATAAAACAAATACAGTGAAAAATATAAGCGATTAAAACGAAAAAAAGCGAGTACCGATGAGTACACAGAGAGAGAGAGAGAAAGAGAGCGAGAGATATATATATCTCCTAAAGTGAGTACCAATGAGTACATAGATAAATGAGAGACTATATTATAATTATTTTATAACAGTATAATAGTGACCGAAATGATCTGTTGGACGCAACAGTGGTATATAGGTTCTGTTGGACGCAACAGAGAGAGTGATCCGTTGGATTGCAACGGTGTAATTTGTTAATTTTAATTAAAATGTAAGGTGCTATAATTTAAATGATCTGTTGGACGCGACAGTGGTATATAGGTTCTGTTGGACGCAACAGTTAGAGTGATCCGTTGAATTGCAACGGTGTAAGTTGTTATTTGTAATTTAAATGTAAGGTGTTAATTATAATTTAAATGAACTGTTGGACGCAACAGAGATAAATAGTTTCTGTTGGACGCAACAGATAAAGTGATCCGTTGGATTGCAACGGTGTAAGTTGTATCACTACATACTATAATAGTTAACTAGACTATTATGTAATAAATTGCAAATTAAATATTAGTCATTTTTATACTATTGTGATTTATCAAGGCTTGTGAAATTATGTTTGAATCTTATAATTTTAACTTTTAAAATTTGTTATGTAATATTAAGCATTTTGCTTGCGATATTTACCTACTCACATGCAAATATTTAGATATCGAACGCGAGGTCGCGTATATTATTGAGCAGTATGGCCGAGCGAAAACAGTTTTTGTTATAACTTGTACGCTTATTACAAATTAATGTAAAGTTGAAAAATTATGTAGTTATCATTTATGGATAATAGGTAATGTTTATGTTATGATGTACCCTAAATCTTCATTTGCCTCTAGAATCATTGTTTGAAATATCTTTGTGAATCATGATAATTTATACTAAAATGATAACATAATGATAGTGATACTAAAATGAAATGAAAGCTATACGACAATGTTAAAAAAGAGATATTTTAATGATAATGGAAACGCTTATCTATAGCAAGATTATAAATATTTTTTTTTTTTTGTGGTAGACAAGTATTAATGATATTCACACATAAAATTAAGTGTACTGTAATCTACCAATAATTGTATAATTCTGACAAGCCAGGCAGTTTAAGTTATCTGGATTGCTCCCGCCACTAAATGTAGTCAACTGATACTACGCACTTAACCTTTATATGTATGGAACTAACGTTCTCAGAATAGCTAGTGGTGGTTATAATGTTTTTTTTTTCTAATCAATAAATAGATTTTATGACAATTGCGGGGTAAAAACAAAAATGTGTTTATTGACTTAGTGTATAACTTAAACGGAGTTATTATAAAAGTATGGTCAATAGTTACCTACTATTGTATATATTGTTATAAAAAAAAAAACCATCTATTTTATTTAAAAGTAATCAATTGAAAGTTATTCATAATCTATGCTTATTAATATTAATTGTTCAAAAATCAAGAAAAGTTTTGGTTATTTTAATAATTCTAACAATAATTATTGTATGTCTGAACGGACAAACTGATTAGTAATTTATATGTTATGTTGAAACAGTAAAGAAATTTTATACTTATGATAAAGCAGAAAGTATAAATGTATTACTTACTTAAATTGTAATTGCCAATTTAATTCCGCTGTAATTTTGACATACCTATAATGTTTAAATTTAACCTAATCTTGGAGCCACGCGAGACGCGTGTTATGTCGAATGGCCGAATGTAAGCCTATCAAAAAAAATAGGTTTAGAGTTGGAAATATTCTGTTAAAAAGATTATAAAATATTTGAAGTGTGCAACACTTTATCTGTCATGGACGCCGTTGTAGAAAAGTTATGTTGATTATATGGATAAATTGTTTTAAGTTGTAAAAGGAATATACCTAGCCCATGTTAATATCATGCCATGTTTTATTTCAGTAACACAGTTGAACCTTCAGTAGCTTTCAAATGTAAATAAAATGTGACAAGTCCAAAATTAACAAAGTTCGAACATAAACAAAGTAGGGACAGCAAAGCCAAAATAAACAGCCGTGTGTCAAGTGGGATGTCCCTTTAATGAGGACAGGGTGTACAGGGCAGGTAAAGGGTACCTTGGTACTTTTGAATGAACGCTAATGAACTCTCTGCTACTCTTTTTTTTGAATTGCGTTACACACCCACTCACTGAACGTTTTAATTACTCTGTTACACCTCTCCTCATACTACTAATATTATAAACGCGAAAGTTTGTAAGTATGGATGGATGTTTGTTACTCTTTCTCGTAAAAACTACTTAATGGATTTTAATGAAACTTTACAATACTATAGCTTATACATCAGAATAACACATAGGCTTTTATTTATAAAGATATTGTGTGAATTGTCCAAAATATGACGATAAGTGTCGAGTAAGTAGGAAAAATCTACCATCTGAGAGCTGTTCTGGCGCTGGCTGTGCGCTACCAAAACCGCTAGAGTTACACATATGTAATGTATGATGGAAATGTTTATCTTAAATAGTCCTATAAAAAAGCTCGCCACAGTATATAGTTGACGACCTCCTTGGCGCAGCGGGCGAAGGTCCGCCTGCGACGCAGGAGGTTGCGGGTTCGATTCCCGCTTCGTAACAAATTTGTGTACGATCTACAGAAATTTGTTCCGTTGGTCTGTGTGTTTTCTATGTATAATAAAAAATATATATCTATGTAGTGTATTGTATTAAGTATATCAGTTATCTTGTACCCATAACACAGCTCTGCTTAGCTTGTGGCTAGATAATGTTGTGTGAATTGTCCAGCATTACAAGTATATATCTATATCTTATGTGTAAGCCATTATAGCCAAAATAGTGAACCATAACTACAATAATAATTGATAATTTATTTCAGTTGCACATTTGGTAGTAATAAATTGATTCCTAAATAAAAATAGATACTTTTATCGCTTCAGGTATTTAAAGTAGTTAAGCTACTCGAAATACTAATCCTGCGCAAACGAAGTCGCGGGCACCAGCTAGTAGGTACATATATCCAGCTAAAGAAAGACCAAAAAATAAACATATGAGTCCGGACCTTCCATTATCTATTTGTTAAGTGCAAAGGGCATCCATAAATGCGCAATTGCACATCTGTTCATTTAAATCGTCAATATAATTAGATTGTTCCGAAAAAACTAAAAAGGCAACATCAAATTCATTAATATTATCATTGTTTTTTAAGGTTTGCGGGACAAATCGCTCAGGAATAGTTTTTTCGTTGTCATGATGTAAATATCAACCTCGAAATAACGACCCCATTCTCTCATTTCGGATAACTCTGTGGCCGATACGGAAAAAACCCGAACACACAAGCCGCTAAGCGCGCCAACCTCGACAATGCGAGCGAGCGAGCGCGCGAACTTGCGTACTAAATTACAATTCAGACCAGACAGAGGGGGCTGCGCGGAGAGCAAGGGGAGCGCCGACGTCCCCTGCGGGGCCCCCTCCCCCACCAAACGGCACACAAGCTCTGTAACTAGCGCGCCAAGCGTGCGGCCCGAGCAAACATGTCCGACGAATTTACCGTGTTATTCTCGCGCAAGCTCGTCAAGCAATTTATCCTTAAATATAAAGAGCTGGTCTGCTTATGGCACAAACACGCCCCAAACTACAAATCGAAGAAAGACCGGGCAGATGCAATAACTCAGCTTACAAGATTGGTTCAATCCTACGACCCGGCTGCTACAAGAGTGCATGTGCTGAGAAAGATTGACAGTTTGCGCGCATGCGTGAGGCGGGAGTATAGACGAGTGACGGATAGCCGGAAAGTGGCCAAGAACGAGTCTGAAGTTTATGTTCCTCAGCTGTGGTATTATAGCCTGTTTTCGTTCGTATTGGATTTAGAAGAAGTAAAGGAGGCCGAATCGCCTCCATCGTCGCCGGAGCCACAAGCTGTGGTGAGTAAATAAACCTATTTTTATGATTGCAGTAGGTAGAGTTGGTACAAAACCGGCGACGAAGCTGGTTCGCCAGAGGTTCCGGGTTCGATTCTCGCTGCAGTGTGTAGTAAATGTTGTATCATGAATAACAATTTTTTGACAAGTATTTTTTTAATTGCTGAAAACAAAATAAATAAATAAATAAAATAAATAAATAAATAATAAATAAATAAATAATGCTGGACAATTCACACAGCATTATTATTAGCCCCAAGTTAAGCAGAGCTTGTGTTATGGGTACTAGATAACTGATATACTTAATACAATACACTACATAGATAGATATTTTTTTATTATACATAGAAAACACCCAGACCAACGGAACTTTCTGCAGATCGTACACAAATTTGTTCCGAGGCGGGAATCGAACCCGCAACCTCCTGCGTCGCAGGCGGATCTTCGCCCGCTGCGCCACGCAGGTCGTCAAATAAAAAAAAACATTGTAAAATCTTATACCTAGTAAATCTATTCGATAGCATCGTCATCGTAAAAGGTGCTGTAGCTATGAATCGCGTGTTAATTTGCTTCGTAGTTTACAAAATCAATGACGAGTGACCACTAAAAGTTTTAAAAATAACAATTTAGAAAGCAAAAGCCAGAAGCCATTTGATGTCTAAGAATACAAAGTGAAAAAAAACTGTGTCCTAAGGGCTGGCGCCAATCCACCAGAGTTGATAGGGATTTTATCCAACCAATCACAGATCACAACTTTACTGTAATCTGTGCAACCAATAGCATGGTGTCAAAATAGCGTCACATTACAATCACGACATTTAATCAAGACCCATTGGTGGTTTTGACACTCTCCTCTGCTTTTTTGGGAACTGACTATAAAAACAGATTGGTATCAATTCAGCCATCGCCAAAAGAAAACAATTTTGAGAGGAATATTATATTTATTTAAGTAATTTTAGTTCTGGCAACATCAGAATTGATACCATTACTATGTTTGCTAGGTACCTACGGTAGTAGAAAAGACCTAATTTTTTGCTAGTTAGGAATACTTTCATAAACGTGCACAGTGCGTCTAAGAAGATAACTAAGTTCAAGCGTTAGTAACGGCTACAAACGTACCCACGGTATTTCCTCTGCTCAAACGAGATGTACCTAGTTGTAAGAAAAAACATCATTATCTTAATAAAAGAGTAAAGAAGGCAAAAGAGTACCTAGTGGTGAACAGCGGTCGTCGCGAACGTCGTAACTGCATTGATCTCTAGAGATAGACTAGTCTAAGGGTATAAATTTTTGATTGCGTAAACAGTTACGCAATTAAAAATAAAACCTCAAGACTAAAATAGACCAAACCTCAAGACAAAACCGCGGGTTTAGTTGGTTTTGGTTTATTTTTAAGCACAAACAAAAGGGTGTTACCAATTTGATGCGTGTATCCTTGTCATTGAAGCTCCCAACGGACAAACCGAATTCGAATAAGTTTTTGTAAATGATGAAAATCGGTGAAGTGGGACGTAGGCTTTTACCTCTTTGGGTTAAGCTATTCTAATATTTCGATCTCGATAGAAGTTCAATCGTCTTGAATTTCGAATTTTTGTTACTTTGTTTTTAATATGCTGGCTAGGATATCATTCGTATTCAGCCAGGTCTAAATAGCTCTATTATATATCGCTGCGACACTAAATGCACATTGCAATGCAACTGGCTTGGAAGGCATAGAAAAGTATATGTCACGTTCCGTGTTGAGTTACTAGTTAATTGGCAAGGGCGTCCCGACTTGTTCCCTGCAGACTCCTCATGTATTCCACATCACATTTCTTTCATCAAGACAGCGGCTTTAAGGTCCCCGTGTATTTGAGACTATGAGTGAAATTTGTACAGCTCGGATGGTTTACTTGAAATTGATTTAATTGAGTCAACGCATTCAATGCCTGTATTATCAAAACCTTGGCAATACCATTTATTATTGATTATTGGATTACTATTTAGAAGTAGAAATTGTTAAAGTAGTATGAGATGATCATAGAAATACACAAATACATTTTATTGGTAAAATCAATTTACATCTCAGATTTTCTTAAAACATACATATTGTAAATACTTAGTTTTGTTCAAAAAATACTCTGTATACACAAATTAAACAAAATTAAATAAATGAAAAAATATATAAAGTAAAAATCATAAATGTAACAACAATCAATTATTAATTTCTAATTATTAATACTACATACTACGTTAACTATTTCTAATTATAAATGGTACATAGAATCAATACAAAAAAGGTTTATACTGTTTTCTTTTATTCTATTGGTTCTATTGGACTATGAGATTTAATTCGGATCTCTAATTTCGGATCTCTAAACTAAGCTATATATCAAAGAGCCTCGTTGCCTCTATCAGTTATAAGCACGTGCTTCGAAGCTCAAACTTTTCATATTTAGTACTCTGCTAATTTGTCACTTGGCAATCTTGGGATGCATCTGGAGGTCTATTGAAAAACAAACGAAGTGGACGGACGACGTCAATCGCAAGAAACGAACAACCTAACCACCAAGTTGCTTCGGGCGCGACACAGACACCATTCCTTTCGGATCTCTAAGAAATAAATGTCAGAATCATTTTCATAGTCAGGTCATCGAACACGCACGGATCGGATCACGATCCATCATCATTCGTCAACTTTGTTCCTTTTCAAAGTAGACCTCCAGAGTTTCCTTTGAATATTTGAGGGAGAATGTGGCAATCTCACCCATATCACCGTTGAGCTACGTTCCACCTCTCGTCCATCCAAGACTTTGCTTAGTGTGCAGTTTGTATACTCACATGGATGTAACTTCTGCGCAGCGATATACTTCTCCAGTTTCCTCCTCAGCACGATCTCGGCTCCGTACCGGCCGACCGACCCGTTGTCTACTAGGAGGAAGTACGCGTGCCTGTTGTTCAGAACTGCTAGCTTTGATCTGCAACAAGGAATGAGTTCAGAAAATGACAATACTCAAGGACACATAAATGACTAGGACAAAAATTGTAACTGTGAGTTTTCGTAGCAGACCGGAATCAGGAATTTGGCGGTGTAAAACCAACTCTGACTACACCCCTGCCTCAGAAAGCACGTTAAGCTGTTGTTCCTGCTCGTGACCTCACCCCGGTCGTGTCGGTCTGATTTCCCACTATGAGAATTCCCACCATCATTATCAGAGTGAGGGAATAGAGAGTACACAGATGTTTGCGGACACACATTTTGTGTACATAAAATGGCCGAAATTCGGCTAGGAGAACATCATCATCATCATGCGACTCAAACCTTCTTTTTGTTGGAAGAATACCCATCTACTAAATAGTAAATACATCTTATGGTCAACACAAACAAGGTCCTCGTGGTTAATTCGCGCCCAATGAAATCATCAAACTACGGTAGTTTTAATAGTAAAAATGCTTTATTGGACAGCTATTCAGATTAATTAAATTACCATTTCACATTGCATGCATCCAAACTTGGCAATTCGGCTAGAATTCTAAAGGTGTTCTTAAAAAAAAACGAGGTTGCGCGGTATAAAAATAAAAGACCCTTAACCTTAAAAAACATTAATCAATCGTGCTTAAAAATTATAATTACTTGTATTAATTAACGTATGTCAAAATAATAGAATTAATGTCAGATTGATAAATGAATTTGAATAGTTAATTATTATTATATTCATGGCAGATTAAATAATGATATGTGAACTTGCTTCAACACATTATTCTCCAAAATGCCACACTGAGGTTTATTTAGTTAAACTAGAGTCGTAAATTGAACCAGTCATGTGTGCTCGAACATTCCCAACACGTTCAAATGCAATTTCAAACCAGCAGGCGACTAACCCGATTAGCAAGGCAGTAGTTTTGAAAAAGTCCTCGCTATTTTACCCTACATTGCCATAATGAAAATGTTGTTTATTATCATTTTCCGACTCTATGTAATAATAATGTATCTCTATGTAATGTAGATAATGCTGTGTGAATAGTCCAGCATTATTTATTTATTTATTTATTTATTTATTTATGTAGGTTTAAAGAACTTTATTCTCATACAAACACAGGGTTTACTTAGAATGAGATACATAAGAAAAAATTAATCTAGGTTAACAATATATAAACTAACCTCTGGGACCTAAAATAAGTTCTAACTTAATATTGTTTATTCTAAATAAATATACCTAGTTCAACCACTCACGGTAGTGGAATCTAAACTGGATTTTTCCAGAATCCTTTGGGAACGACTTTTCTTGTATAGGTTTTCTTGTATGTACCTACTCAATTTCCTTAGAATAATCTCAGAGAATTCTGACCACTACTTACAGTTTTCGATGTTTATCGGAAAATATTAGAAGTGGTAGAAATTCTCGGAATTCATATTGAGTAAAATTTTTAAACGACAGGCTACTTTCAACAGTGGACTCGAAGAACGACCTCTGTGGCGCAGCGGGTGAAGGTCCGCCTGCGACGCAGGAGGTTGCGGGTTCGATTCCCACCTCGGGACAAATGTTTGTACGATCCGCAGATGTGTTCAGGGTGTTGTGAATGTTTTCTATGTATAATAAAAAATATTTATCTATGTAGTGTATTGTATTACCTAAGTTATCTAGTACACACAAGATCTGCTTAGCTTGGGGCTAGATAAGGCTGTGTGAATTGTCCAGCATTATTTATTTATTTAAAAACAAAAAAAGAACAACTTGCTTCCAACAAAACTGTACCAAAACTGTATGTCTTTTTGTACAGTACAAAAGGACAGAATCGAATTTAAATATTTCAGCACAATAATTGACCCATTCTTCCTTTTGCGCGGGCCTTCCTTTTCTCTTTCAAGTCCTCTCTGTTTTGCGCCCGTAAGGTCCAGTCATTCCTTTCCATCGACATCTGTTTATTATTAAAACGAAAATATTTGCTGTGTAAAATCTCCCCAAACATTTGCTCAAGCTGAAAAAGCCAGCATCGGTATGGAACTAACGGTTACGGACCAAATACAACAAATGGAGCTGAGGATGGACCAATCAGTTAATCGAATAGAGTGGACTAAAGGGTAGTTTGACTGAAACCGAGCTTTGTAACGACGTTTCTAAAACTTTAGGCGCGAAAAACATTATTCAGACGTTACGTTACGATTCAGAGAACTCATCGTAGAATCAAGAGATTAGGTAAGAATTAGTGAAATATGCAACCTATATTAACCATTGGTGATTGCTTGCAACAGTCTGCAGTTAGCTCAATTTTTTCTTTTGTAAATACCAGTTCTAATTTAAAGTTTTTGTTTTTATAGTGCGTAAGCCTCACTCTCTGGCAAATTTCTAAGAAATAACGGCTCTACAGTCCGTAGAAAGTCGCAAAGAATTTCGACTCCAGCGTCACTTGACCTCGTGGTGTAGTTGGTTAGCACATTCCGGTACTGACGGAAGGATGCGGGTTCAAGTCCCACCGAAGTCGTAAATTTTTGCGATGTTATTCAGTTCTTATTTATTCTATTATTTTATTGTATTTTTTTTTGTGAATAAAGGCTTCTGCCCTGTTAATATTAACCATAAATAATATAACATAGGTTGTATACGAAGGACCTTAAGAAACTTTAGCAGTTTCCATAAATGCTGATTGTGTCAAAAGTTGTAAATGCTTGTGCTATAAATCGGAACTAGGAGTATAATGAACAATGTCTAACTTTAGTGGGGTTAGCAAGACCCCCGGGGATGTTTGGGGCCAAAATATCTGAAACTAAGCTTTATGGATTGAATACCCCTTACCTAACAGAAGTTTCAACGTAGCATGTTGTTTTAAACATTCCTAACCAACTCATCTCAGGAAGACGACGTCTTTCTATTAGGGTTTGAAGATTTTGGCCTTTTCATTGGTCACCATTTTGATTTTTTTTCATAATGGCCATAAAAGTTATAAATTTGAATAGAGGACACTAAAACTAATAAAAAATGTCGTATTAAATAATGCCCTAAAGCGAAAATAACTATATTTTCTTCATATGTGAATATCTCAGTAACTTGACGCTTTACAACTTATGTTATCGTACATTTTTAATTTGTTTTAGTGTCTTCTATCCAAAAACTTATATTTTGCGCGGCGATTTAGAAAAAAAAATCGGGCCAGCCTCCATAAAAAATCTTCAAGCCCCTTTAGTGAAGCTAGCTTTTACTGGCTCTGAAACAGTTGTGTGGAGTGAGTGAGATACGTTGTGTGGAGAAGATTACTCATACAGTAAATTCCAAGACTGCACCTTAACAGCTCGAACATGTTTGTTGTTTAAACCTCAGCCAGCATTAACAGAGTCGATAAAGTAAAGGACTTACGGTTGAATAAAGCTTACAACAAACTGTCGGACACGACTGAAGTATGCAACGAAGCTGCCTGGAACTACACTTGCGAGCTTTAAACTGGAATCGCTTCAAGGGTTGTTCAAGACTAATTTTTACAATTTCTTTGCAGTGAACTATGAGTTAAGTTATTTTGCCCCTTACGCAGGATTTATTGGCGACAATAAATTTTGATTTAATGCACGATAATGTCCGCTGCCACACCGCAGCAGTGACTAGACAGTACCGACAGACGTTTTCCATGTCGGCATTCCCACACTAGACTGGCCAGCCCTTATTCCTGACTTGAACCCAATCTGGCATATGTGGGACGAGCTAAAACAGCGGATACGAGGGAGAAATTCAGCTAATCCAGCTCCGGCGCCGATAGAAGCCGATAGATGCAACTTCGACCTATTGCAATAATTCCCAAAATTTAGGTAGCCAATTTTATTAAATTTAAATCTTCTTGATATCACTTGAAAGGTAACAAAATTACCTTTCAAATGATATACCACAATCTATAGTTCATTGTACATTAATTGTAAAAAAATTGTTTTGATCAACTCGCGATGAAGCGATTCCATTTTAAAGCTCGCAAGTGTAGTTGGTTTGGTTCATTACGGATGTAAGCGGGTTAACTACGAACCTTATTTGTGTTGGAAGAAGGTTGGAAGAAGGTTAATATAGTTGAATTGGAATTACATCCGTAATGAATTCGTCAAACTACGTATAGTAAAATAGGTTGTCTAGGTAAAGATTGAATTAAAAACTGTAAAACTGAAGGAAGGTGGTTCGTAAAATTTGCGCCATACCTGAATAAAACGTCAAGTGCGAGTCGGACTCGCGCCAAATATCATGATTCTAGGTTAACGGGGAGTACCTATGTACCCTGTAAGTTTTGGTCCATGGCGAGAATCAAAAATTTTCTTTTTGTGAATAAACTACAAATTTATCGTTTTTGGATTTTTCCCTACATTTGTGGTATAAGCACTCGCTTCTAACTAAATTTTATGATATGAATATAGGTCAACGGGAAGTACCATTTAATAAAATTATTATATAAGCTAGTAGTAGCAGCTGTTAGAGCATGATGTCGAACCAGCTCTACCTACTTAAAAAGTAAGAAACGACAATATTTAACTGAAACAAAAATCTTTTTCTTAATTTCGTTCAGTGTAAACCCAGCTTTTAATCGCTTTGGAGTGAGGACTGGCTAAGAGGCAGTTAATAGTTTTCTTTTACTTTAAACCAGAGAGGTTTACTCAATTAAGATTTGCTCGAGGGGTTTCGCCAGTTGCTTTGCGGTAGAATCTTGTTATGTTATGTTATTTTTTCGCAAACAAATACATTTGTGTCGGAATATTTACAGTTTAAAAATAATATAAAATAAAATAATCACATAAATCAAAATACATAATAAAAGTTAAAATAAATGCAATGTCACCACAAAAATAAATTTGGTGATTGGATGGAATAATATCAATCGAATTAAAGTACAAAATTTAAGTGACGCATTAGCCCTATTCCACCGATGGATTAGATTCGACATTTTATTATTTATTTATTTACTTTATTTTTTTTTTGTTTCAGTCTAACCCATAGCCATAGCTACACTCTGATCTAACAATTGAAACAATTGAGCTTTTTTATTTTAACCTTTATTGATTCTGTTGTGTGATTTCTGAGTGTACAATTATTGTATTTATGGAAATAAAAATTTATTTGCGTTGATTTGAGCTAGCTGCAGACTGTTGCAAACAATCTACAGGTAGCTCAACTGATCCATATCAATATCAGTCGGAAGCGTCCCCAAGACTAGTGTCTTATGTGTAAGCAATGTATCCTGACGGGAAATTTCATTAGGTTTACCAAGATAGAATACTCTCGATGAAGTCACCTTCCAAACAAGAAAAAACTAAATTATTTTAATTTTATTTTTTATTTTCACAATTTTGGGAAAACTTACAGCTAGGTTTACAAATTTCAGATGAACATTATATAGAACCTGGATAGACCAGTAATTTTGTTGAATATCGGTTCATCCGTTATGGGTCTACGAAGGCATAGAGTAGACAGACACACATTTAGCACGTTAAACGTATGATACTTACCAGTAAATAAAACCCTTTATTTTCGTCTGAGGCTAAAAAAGAATTGAGTTGCCTTTATCATAATCAAGTATTATCAGCCTTCCGATATCCGGTTTATTCCACTCACTGTCCTTAATTCTCATGGGCTATCGTCGATTCGGACCACGTACCGTTCCCAAATGGCCAATTACCGGTGGATAATCTACGAAGTTATACGTTACTTTGTATCTGATTCTTTTTTGCTATTAGTTGATAGGTTCGTGATAGGAATTAGCAGGAAATAAAGGTCAAACTCCATAGCTGTTCTTCCAACACAAATAAGATTCGTTATTAACATCCAAGGAGCTGGCATCCGTAATGGATCTCCAAAGGCTTTATAAAATGAAGTATAATTTGATTGTTTTGAACTAAACTAAAATCGACTTAAATTTCCTAATCTTAAGTTATTAACTTTTGCGGGACAATATCCTAGTGCCGCAGGAATTTTTCAAATATTTTTTTTTCCTTTTTAATAGTACAACTTTGACAAGTTACCAGTTACTGTTTACACCAGTTTACTGGTTCCTGAAACACAGTTATTAAACTAGTTCAGGATTCTATGGATTCATAATACTTTACATACACACAAATTGTTGAATGTTTGTTCATATAAGGTATCATCTTGTTTTATTGTATTGTTTTGATTTATTACTTATTACTAAACTTATTTACTTACTTTTTAAATATATTAGTTGTGCATCAAACTTATAAACAGTAAATACTTCTGGTAAGAGCGGTTTCTTCTAATACAAGCAAATTTTGCTTAAAGGAGGACTCCAAATCCCTGTATGTTTAATTTTTATAAGTTAAAGAAATTTTATTTTATTTGATAGTAATTGTCCTAATACACTAGTTATGCCAATAGCCAATAAATAACATTTTAACTTTTATTACCACTGTAATTATAGTAGATCTACCGTACTTTTATGCCCTCTACTGTTTTACTAAAATTACAGAGAGCATTGTATTTTTTCACTCCTTTATTTATATATGCTAAATATTTAACGCTATGAACGCTAAAAAATGATTATAGCACAGATTTAACGCACTAAAGTTAAGCATACACACTCCCAGTTTTTTATAGCGAATTCTACCATAATCCTATCTTATCCTACTAAAATACTATAAAGTGGAAAGTTTGTGAAATGTTATATTTCTCTTACTTTAATCTCCAAAACTACTGAACAGATCATGATGAAATTTGGCGTACATTTAGAACATAGCTTAACTTAGATAATAGTACTTATTAATTTTAAATACTTATTTAACCGAAAATTCGCGTGCGAAGCCGCGGGCAGAAGCTAGTTGTAACTATTGCTACCGGAAGCGGAAATGGATTTAGAATGTGTGATTATTGTGAACATGTGATAGGTACATACTTGTCTGGTAATCTGTGGTTATAATGTTTACAAAGATGAATGAATCTACTCGTTAAGACGGAATTCCTCGCCCGTTCACCGGTGTAGGTATGTATTATCCGACCAAATTGAAGTTGAGCTTTAAGGATCTGATATTTCAAACGTGTCGTTTAAATTGGTATAAGGATAACTTGTATACTTGAAATTGTGTTGTATAACTTGTGTAATTTGAAAAATATTTTACGTGCAGGTGTACCTTTTTATTTTTGGTTGGGGAGTTTAGTTGGTAAGAAA
This sequence comes from Eupithecia subumbrata, assembly GCA_949316285.1. NCBI lineage: Eukaryota > Metazoa > Arthropoda > Insecta > Lepidoptera > Geometridae > Eupithecia > Eupithecia subumbrata. Next base: position 12,618,826 of record OX438630.1, on the reverse strand, counting down.
AAAGAAATAAATGAAAATGGGAAATTAATAATATATTTTTATTCCACTGTAAACACTGTAATTTCAAGCCTCTAACACTGTAATTTTGGTTTTCTTATCTGGCAACACTGCACACTGGTGTGAAGCACGCAGTCAACTTCAGTCGTGTTTTGAATGTTATCTGTGCCGGTACGCGCGCCGAAAATTTATTGAGAATTCTGTAAAAACGGCGAGTCCAGGTGAGTTCAAAGTTTTTGAAGCTTTTGTTTTAATATTTTGACATTTTGCAGCTATGATTGACACAAACCCTCAAGGAATTACAATGATTTGCTGTTGGTTCTACTTGTACCTATATGCCACCCAACTTACGATTTATGACACCGTATTGCAATAACTTTCCAACAGATGGCAGTACTGTCTCGATGTTTACAAGGGGTCAAATGTGTAAGTTTGCGCATAGTGGGGCCGGATAGTGTTGCGCGCGCAATTTTATACGTTACTGTGTATTTTTTTATTTGTTGGAACATGTTTTGAGTTACTTTATTTTTTTGTAGAATGTCTAGAAGACCAAGAAAAACTGACCGTAAAATTTCCTCACCTTCCACGATCCAGGCTGCTCGTGAGCGTATAAAAAAAGGAGAGAGCAAGAGACAAGTTGCTTCATCGTTAGGGATGGCAGAATCAACACTGAGGTACCGAATGCAGCAACAAAAATGTTCTACAAAACTAGGAAGATATGACGCAACATTCAGTGAGGAAATCGAAAAAGGCTTTTGTGATCATTTGAAAACCCTGGATGAAATGTTTTGCGGCATAACAGCTAAGCAATTAAGAAGCGCAGCTTACGAACGTGCAGAGAAACATAAAATCCCCCATCGTTTCAATCAAGAATCAAAAACTGCAGGGAAGGAGTGGTTTCGTGGGTTTATGAAGCGCCATCCAGAAATTTCTCTTCGAAAGCCAACTTCTACGAGCATCGTTCGAGCAATGGGATTCAACAGGCTACAGGTAGAACGGTTGGTTCTATATGAAAACGTTGGCGTTGACAGACAAATATCAATTCCCACCCCAATCAAAATTCCAACTCAAAATTCCTGTTTCGTCCATATATAATACTATAGGTAGACCACACAACTCGCGGATCTCTGTAGAACCTTGTCACAATAAGAAAACAAACGCCAAACACAGTAACAAACGCCACTTTTGGCTATTGTTACTATGACGTGGTCTACCTATAGCTGTACCCGCAAGTTTGTTCGCGTTTGGCATACCTGCTGACTAAGTAATTATTCACATTTGGCCACAGTTTCTATTTTATTGTTCTCCAATTGTGTGTCCTTTCCCCCCCGACAGATTTTCATGAAACATGGCTAAGAACACTCGGGATAGAATTATTATAAGTATATGACACAAATAAAACTAAATGAAAATCGGTTCATCCGTTTGGCAGCCTCGATACCACAGACAGATACACAGATACACAGACAGACACGTTAAACATATAACACCCTTCTCTTTTTGCGTCGGGGGTTAAAAATATCACACCCCTAGAACAACAATATTTTCTGATTTTGCGTTTTGTGAATATTTCGAAATAATACAGTATTATTTACGAATTTTGAATTAGACTTTTTTATAATTCCAAAATAGTTCAGTATTGTTTAAAAAAGGTGAAAAACTCATATTTTCACCTTATAACCGTTTATTAACGCAAATAAACTTTTTAATACTCATTCAAACTGGATTCTTTACATGAAACGTTCAAAAACTTACCAATAACTATTATACAACAGCAGAAAACGGTTTTTCGTCGATACTGATAAAAGTGACTAGTTCAGGGGTGCGATATATTATGACGGTGCGGCTGCACTGAGGTATTCAGGGAGCCAATCGATGAAGACTGGATAGAGTGCATAGTCTGCTGGGTGTGGTGGCACGAAAAATGCAAAGACTACCTTGGTTTTGGAATATTCAAATGCGATTTGTGCAAGTAATTTGCTGCACGAAATACTGCGCTATCTTATCGCCCTTTGTGAGCAATTTTACACGGGGTGCATAAAATTGCGCAAATCTCGAGTTGTGGTTTTCTGTTAATTATCCAAAAGTGCTTATATTTGCTCAATTACTAGCTTTAAAACAAGATTACTAAAGTATTAGAGGGTTCCGTACCACAAAAGTAAAAGGTAACCCTTATAAGATCACTTTATTGTCTGTCTGTCGTTCTGCCCGTCTGTGTCCAAACCCCCTTTGCACTAAAAAGTTACAGTCGTTTATTTCCGAAATTTTGAAATTTTCAAGAGAATCACATGTACACAGAACCTATAGGGTAAACCGAGAATTTTGAAATTTGGCAAGAAGGGAGGCCTTTTAGCACAAGTAAAGGAAAACATCCGAAAACAGTATATTTGTAGTTTATTATAAAAAAAAAACTGTTATTAAAAAAAAAACTACTTTTGATTCTTGCTATAGACCAAAACCTATAAGGTACTTCCCGTTGACCTAGAGTCATAAAATTTAAAAAGAAGCAAGGTATATTATAGCACAAATAAAAGCAAAAATCCAGAAACCGTAAATTTGTAGTTTACTCACGAAAAAATTTTTTTTTGATTCTCGCCATGGACCAAAACCTACAGGGTACTTACTTCCCATTGACCTAGAATCATGATAATTTAGAAAGACACAAGGTCTTACGGAACCCTTAGTGCGCGAGTTCGACTCGCACTTGACGTTTTATTTTATGACCGATTGCATTCAAATTGTGAAAACTTACACCAACCTGCCCTAATTCCTTCATTATTGAGTACCTCCTTACTGTCCACTACATTACAATGCATGCTTAGCCGTGGGCTAGACTATTACAATATATATCTACTTTCTAACACTTTCTTTGTCACTGACGCACAACGCACAGGTACGACTTCCCACAGCTGCAAATGCGGCGCGCGGCAGTAAATGCGTTAAAAACATTTCAATACCCACGGACTTTCTCTACAATGTACTTTATTGCCTAAAATGTGTAAAAGGTCTCTGAAGAACCCTAAAAATATAAATTGGGGCTCACGGATCACTGAGTCATTATTTAATTGGGTGTATGCGATCCGAGGTTTCTCATTCGTGCCGCACTTTTGTGGATAAATATTTCGCTTGGTCGGAATTACATACAGCCTTCATAAGGTGGGTTTAGGTACATTTTGTTATATGACAGTGTTTTTAAGTTATACAACGTGTGTTTTATCACCGTCAGATAATTCTGTTTCCAGCAAAAATAGAAAATATGGGAAAATTTTGAAATATCCCTAAAAGTATTTCTATCAGAAAAATAGTACCTACCTAGATCACAGACAAAGTAATAAATTATTTCCTTTGCCCATCAGTGGGACACTGCTATTCTAATAATTGTAACTAAACACACTTATCTGACTGATGGTTACTTGGCTGACTCGCTCTTCACTCTTTTATCAACCAATGTGGTTTAGGTAGGTACTTGGTGTTTTTTATGAAATATAGGTACGTTTTTTGTAATATTCGAACGTAATTGCGAAGTTGCTCTTTTTGCTCACCGGTGAGCAACTTCGCATCTCCGCCTACAATAGACAAAATAAAACTTTAACAGAGGCATTTCAAATAAGCGATAGGTATCACGAACTGCATAGGTAATTGATTTTTTAAAATTCCTTCGTTTAACAGAATAATAAGATAAAATAGGTGGTGGTGCTGATTTGAGTCGGGTTAGCGAAAAGTTAAAAAATAAGCTACGCAATAAATTAACCACATAATAGTTTCTTCACCAGGAGTCATCAGAAGAGGATGCAGCCTACAGCGATGGTCCTACGTCAGATGAAATCAAAACGGAGCCTCCATGTGAAGCAGAGAGCTTAGAGTACATCCAACCTTCGACCAGCAGTTGTTTAGAAGAGCCAAGAAAGAAGATGAAAAGAGGGCCTGATACTGCGGCGGTGGGAGACGAATATGATGCAATAGGTAAAACTATATTCTTTGTAGCTTATCGTGAAAAGGCACAGTTCTTCAAGATTTTCTTCAAAATCATGAGATCTTATCTTGTCGATCTGTCTTATTTTGGTAAGGGATTTGCGAAGTTTCGTGTCCGCGCGATAGAGGAGCTGTACCTACCAAATCTCATAAAAAAATGTGATTACGATAACTTAACGTCTCGATAATATCGTCAAACCAACCTAAGGGCTCAGTCTTTCAGGAGGACATCAATATACGCCAGCGTTTCTTGCTGTTTCTGACGTCACCGCCCATCCTCATTCAGTGACAATGAGATAATTATCTTTAAAGATTCATCCTCATAACATGCCCTAGCTAAAATTATCTCGCTTTTATAATAGTTATAAGGTAGTGGGGTCTTTTCAGTGAGCTATGCTCGGAGTCTCTCTGAAGGATGGAATTCGTAACGAATACATCCGACAGAGAACCAAAGTTATCAACATAGGTCAAAGAATTAGCAAGCTGAGTGGCAGTGGGCCGGCCATATCTCGCGAAGAACCGAAAAAGTGTTATTGAGTGGAGACCACGACTCGGCAAACGTAGCGTAGGACGCCCTCCAGCCAGGTGGGATGACGATCTGCGAAAGACTGCAGGCAGATTCTGGATGCAGCAAGCTGAAGACAGGGCGCTCTGGCGCTCATTAGGGGAGGCCTATGTCCAGCAGTGGACTAATATAGGCTGATGATGCTGATGGTGATGGTTTCTTTCTGTCGGGTTTTCCATTAAAGTTAATTATTAAAGGATGAAAGCGCTGCTCATCACACATTATCACATAATGCATGATGTTTTCATTTGAGATAAAATAGTTTTCAATGTGTTTGGGCAGCCCTTTAAACCTCGTCAAATTAAGTTATTTACCAGCTTCCGCCCACGGCCTGTCTCGCCCTTTATCAACGTAAAAAGTACCCTTTATGTTAATCCAAATCTAGAACAGCGAATATGCAAATTTGAGCTTGATCCGTTCAGTAGTTTTGGCACTGTCTTCGTCAAAATGACTTAAAATTTAACCTTTTTAATATTGGTTAGTTAAATGTATTGTTTATTTATTTATTATACAAAATCCAATGCCCTCAAAAGCTAAAATATACAAACTTACAAATTAAACATACGGCCAATAAATGATTTACTTTTTATAAATTAAGAGATAGACATTGATTAAAGTTAAAGAGATAAATTTGATTTTATCTATTGTAATTGTGCCTTTCAGGTATAAACGTAGCTGCGAAACTGAGGAACCTCCCGGATAACATGAGGATCCTCGCGGAGAAGCTCATAGGTGATGTGCTGTTCCAAGCTCAGACTAACGGGTTGACCTCGGCGAGTGCTCTAGTTACGCCGGACCCCTTCCGTTAGATAGTGTAGGTAATAAAGTTTGAAATGTTATGCACGCTTTTATTTCTAACTAGCTGCTGCCCGCGGCTTCGCCTGCGTAGTTCCCGTTCCCGTGGTAATTCCTGGATAAAATATAGCCTATGTCCGTCTCCTGGTTCTAAGCTGCCTCCCCACCAATTTTCAGCCAAATCGGTTCAGCCGTTCTTGAGTTATAAATAGTGTAACTAACACGACTTTCTTTTATATATATAGATCAGGTTCCCATAACTAAGCAAATGCCAGTTCTAGATCTACCTACCGTGTGTAAATATGGAGACCCAAACTCAGCCCAATACCTACTGGACTGAAATGATTATTTCGCCCGGTTTCTTTCACTATAAATTCTGATATCTTAAATTTAGTTTAACTTTTTTTTTTCAAATAGACATCGAATTGTCAGCGAGTTTTTCATCGAGCCATGTTTAAAGAGAACCACGTAATCGGTTAAAGTGTAGTTTCTTAGAGTTCTTTAAATTTACACGACCAGAACACATTATAATATAACTATCTAACGGGTATTTATCGCGTTTATGTACGCGCTGTCACGGTCACAGGGATGACTTATCCCGTGACAACGGCAGCGAGTGCAGGTTAGTGTTAACTTACTGAAATGTTATAAACTACAGTCACACACACAGACACACTCAAACAGTTATCAAGGAACTCAATGTCATAGACAATAGTACATTGTACACCAAGGCGAGAAATTGCCCAATTCCTATCGAGTGTGTCATTTGTCACTGACGCTCAGCCGAAGGCCTTTAAACACACGAGGTAAGAACCGCACTTACTCCCGAGTGATACATAGTGCTTTATACAACACCTGCTCAGAAAGTTGCTTTATCCTTCTTACCTTGGAGATGCGATAGCGTGGTAGGGCACATCTCTGCCTTTTCCGATCAATTCGTTGGCGCCCTCTACTATGCCCCAGGGTGCTATGCCAATGCTGACCACGCGACCAGCTCGCTGCGACCTCTCCAGCTGTAGCGCGTCGCCCACTTGCCGGGTCACACCTGTGGAAGAGATTTGTGGTGGAGTAGATGCTACTTTCTCAACTGTTGTGTTCTTATTGGTGGGCTGGCTAATGATTGGTGTCGTAAATAATGATGCGTTTACAAAAAAGATGTTAGTTATTTGTTATACAAGAGTGCAAAGTTGCTTTTTAACCCCGTACTCAATTTTGATGACCGAGCAAGCGAAGGATTCTAAATATTAGAATCCTGAGCGTTAGCGAGGGAATCAAAAGAGCACGAGGTAAAAAATCTTTGCACTCGAGTGCAACACGTAACTTTTATTCTTCTTCTTATTTTGTATTTTAACGTGAAAAGTTACGTCATCGTGTCATACGTGTCAGATCCCACCTCAGCGAGGAAATGACTAAATGCAATAATGAAAAAGGTGCGTGCAAAGCAAATTGAGTAAAAAGTACCTACACCAAGAAGGTTCCAAGTCTTAAAGTCATAAATAACGGGATATTTACCATGACTTTAGTGTTAATAACCATGATGGATTTAAAAGTTCCAAGTCTTAGTTTTCAGAAGCTAGTTAATTAATAAGGCAGGACAATTCAAGACAATAAGGGCTCAAAGTTTATACCCAGACACAGTTCTACCAAAATATTGCCTCCTCATATCCTTATTAATGTAACCTCAAGGTAAAACTGTAGTCATCCTGCATTGTTAATATTAGAATAGGGCAGCTTTCCTTTGAGCTAAACAATCAACTGTTAAAAGGATCTCCTTTGTGCTTGTACAAGCCCCACCTTGTCGAAGGTAGGTAGATAACCTACAGGTCAGTACTACGTGAGAAGAGCTGACACATTCTATCAGAAAACTGCTATAATAGATTGAAAAATGTACATAAGAAAACGAAAAATTCTACGATTTTTACTAACATCACAAGAATTTAGCAAAACATGAATTAAAATTTTCTAGAAGGTAATTCGTCATCATCATCAGCCCGAAGATACCCCACTGCTGGGTATACGGCTCCTCACATGCTTAGAAGCTTAAATAAAATATTATAGCTAGCTTCTGACTTTGTCTTCGCACGCGTTTGTCCTGACTAAAAGGTGTCTATGGATTTCAGTCAAATTATAAAGGAACAAACATCCATCCATTGGTTACAGCGATTTAACGCTGTGCCCAACCGCTTCGTTGAATGATTTGGACCGGAGTCACCATGTTAATAAGAACTTTAACCCAGAGTCGAGAGGTTAAAACTTGTTCTGGAATATGCAAATATCAAGCCCTTTCATTAAAACTCCCTACATGACCTCTTAACCCGGTTTTATAAACTTAACCGTATATTTGGCGCTTTTAGCTATTACTAAACAGGGTAGTACAAACAAAGACAAGATGCAGAAATGTAGGCTAGCACTTATTGACCGTACAAGAACAACATGAATTGCTGAATAAGATAAATCATCTTTTTTTTTATACGGCATTTTAAAGATTTACCCTATTCATAATGATTTGCTTAATTTAAGCAGCTGCTAAGCAGTTTCATTTCTCACTCTGATGTCTTATGTCAATAGAAGACGACAGAAAGAGAAATAACAGTATTTTAAGTTATCAAACCATTATGAAGAAAGGGGGTTAAAGTGGTGGAAAAGCTGATAATGTTGCCGTCTCTTTCATAACGACCGAAACAAAAAGGATGACATAATTACTAGTACTGTCAAATTAGTTTAGTTTAGTTCTGGTGAAAACTTAATTGACAGCAACGAAAAACACGTTTATGGAATAGCTATACCTACGTAGGATCTAATTATTTCAGGGCGAGAATGACACTGAAAATAATAGCAACCAACGCCGCCCTAAAAGTGAGTTAGCTGACTCCACCTCAGTAGCCAATTAACAGGGCACTCCTATCTGTTTTCAATAAACATCGACGGGTAATGGCCTTCTTGTCTTCTAGTAGCAGTAACGGAGAACTTGATTATCTAACTCAAGTTCCTGATTGGGTAAACTGATAGAACAATTAAGATAAGAACCTAGAAAGTATCTAAATTAATACAAGACTACCGACGTTGTATTTTTAACTTACCTGCTTATTCTGTGACTAATAATAATGTCATCCTAGCCGAATTTCGACCATGGCGACCAGTCTCATTGGAGACTAGCCAGATGCGCAGGACATATTATAGTGCACAAGTGTGTGCGCAGATACAGATGCACTCTCTATGCCCTCACTCTCGTGATCCTATGGGACGGCAGACCACCACGACCGAGGAGAGGTCAAGAGCAGAACCTACGGCTTAACGTGCTTTCCGAGGCACGGCATATCAATAGACTAACAAAAGCTTAACACTCACTGAAAAATATATAGTCCAACTAAGACGAAATTTATCTTAGTTGGCGTCAAAATAGTTGAAATGATAAATATCTTATTCAATACAATCAAGAATGCATGGTAGCTGTAACATATAAAAAAATTTTAAAACAAAAAATAGGCACATCATTGACATTATTAAGTCAAAATAAATATTCACTTTGTCATATTAAACATTTATTTGCACGGGGTTAGCAAACAACTTTGTTGTATTTAATCTCTGAATTAAATTAAATAACTACACTTTATAAGGCCAATTCATTACTTGGTAGGAGCTATTACGATTTAACTAAGTTCTCATATTCACAGAAGACAAGATCTTATCAGGCTCATATGGATTCATGTGCGTGATCACATTAGACAAGATCTTAATAAATGTAAACATATTTGTTCAGTGCTGGCTGGAGTAGATAAACAAAAGTATTATACCTAAAGCTGGGTACTGACCGGGGTTTTTAGTGGCGTAATGTACCATTCGCAGCGAGCATGATGTCCAGACCAACCGAACGAGGCGAAGGCTAACGAGTGGGATTCGACGATCGATACCGAATGTTCACTCGCTTTCGCTGTTGTGTCCACACCAAACATGTGAAGCCCAGCGAAGCACAGCACGGCGAGCACGGCCAAAGGCGAACGAAGGCCCTCGTTCGGGCTCGCTTGCTTTCGCCGTGACTTCCACACTGGTTCGATCGGTTCGGTTCGGTTGATAACCTTCGCTCGCTCTCGTTCGTTTGGTCTGGACCCACCCTTACATTACGATCCGTAACATCGATCATTATCCTTACCTAGGTCACGAAAATAAAAGTAATAATAAAAGTAAAATAATAATAAAAGTAATAAAATAGTTGTAGGTAAGCAACCTTAGCAATTTTCAGAAAACATAAAATAGATTGGAAAAGCGTGAAGTTATTTTTGTTTTTCTTTCAAAATAGGAGTAAGCGTCTTTATGGTTGATGCTTATTATATTTTTCTATTCTAAGTTGATACCCAACTTTAGGATGAAACATAGATGCACAATACATTTTTTAAATTTTTTGAACCCACCAACTCACTTAAAGTAAGTGAAGATGTGGCCTAAGATGAAGCACGCTTTCCCAGAAGGAACTAATTTACCCTGGAGTTGAAGACTCCAAGATTGTACTCTAACGGAGAAACAGACGCAGGAAACTCATTCCACTCTTTGGCCGAGTCTATTATAAAAGTAGAGCAACATTTTTTGGTTCGACACTGTGGTATGTCGACCAGGTATACAAAATACAGCGGCAACGCGGCTGGCCTGGTCGTAGATACCGGGACAACTCATAGCTTAGGGTACGTTCACACAGCAGTCTTTTTTAATGGCCCGTTTCATCGTACCTTTACGTTTTTATTCGGCGTCGGCGGATATAGTTGTATGAGCGAATTCACACATATTACAGTGATCCAGATCCAGTAATGTGTCTGAACTCGTTCATACAACTATATCCGCTCTCGCCGAATAAAAACGTATATGATAAAACGGGCCTTTAAAACGGACTGCTGGTTAAACGTACACTTAGACTGGTCCACTTAATCCATACCGGAATGTTTGGATGGTAGGCCTTTACCAGCTAGAAGTATTGAACGGGCTGTCTGTCTAGGATTTAGAAACATATCGGTCATGCGGTAAGTTTTAGGTACTAAATACCTACATACTTATGAAACACCCATGGAGAATCCAACGATCATATCCATTCAACATTATAAATAAATAAATAATGCTGGACAATTCACACAGCATTATCTAGCCCCAAGCTAAGCAGAGCTTGTGTTATGGGTACTAGATAACTGATATACTTAATACAATACACTACATAGATAGATATTTTTTATTATACATAGAAAACACCCAATACACATTGTAATTATAATAGTTCTTTTGTAACTATTTCTCAGGTAAGTCCGTAAATATTATCTAATTTTCTATCGAAGTAAAGAAACGTTTATTTCTTACCGGTATTAGTGCCTCCAGTAAAAATCCAGGCTCCTGTGGTCTTCGCCGCCTTCAGCAGTCCTTTCCTCAGGACTTTCTTGAGCTTTGGCTGCAGGTCGAAGTTGGCCTTCCCTCCTTGGATGGTGATGAGAAGCTTTGGCCTCTCGAGTTGCCACTCTCGAGTCAGCAGAGTGACTATCAGCTCCGGACGCGTGTCGTGGGAGAGTCGAACGTACTAGAAAGGTTAAACGATAAGAATTGAAGTTTGAACTGAAGGAAGTCCTTTTTCTGAGGAGATGTTGAATAAGCGAGCCAACGGGTTTTTTCTTTTGAGCTTTTCAGGTGAAATCAGTAACTTGAAGCAATGCAGGCAAATCATGAAAAGTTGCACTTCCGGCGAGACCTGTTCCCCTAAAGCCTGGGATTGTGTGTGTTGTGCCTAAAGTCTATCAGCTTCGACAAATGAGCTACGAGAGAATTGAAATATGAAAGATTATGTCACATCGGCTCGAAAGTTTCGCCGAGCTGCTGGTTTGATAGGTAATGCATAGAGGAAAACCTTGCTGATGTCTTTTAAAGCCAACGCCAGTTGGGTAACATTGTTGACTGTCCCAAATTTAGTATACCTCTAGTAACTAGCCTATTAACATGTTCACTGTCAAGTTCTCGTACCTAACCGTGTGCGTCATCGGCAGTCAGAGTGCTAACAGTAAAAGTTGATGTCTTAAACACTGATGTTTTACCTAAGTTACCATATAACGCAATATCTTCGAACCTGAGCTTTGGTAGGATGAGGTCCTCCCTGGAACTCAACAGTCCCGTAGGCATCCGTGGGTGCTGCGTGCGTATGTCGTGTCGGGACCCAAGCTTCTCCCGGGACGGCGGTGGCCGTGTTCGCCCCATGGGCAGTCTTGCTGAGACCGCACCAGCATCTGGGGAAAAGGTGTTGAAAAATAAGACCTTAGAGCACGAAACAGCAAAACCTCAACCTTGTCTATGAATGACAAAATAACAGAGAAAAGAAGAAAATTCAAATAAAATTTCTGCTGACAGTTGTTGTTTTTTGTAAAATTCTGTATACACATTTTTACATTATTTTTACTAATCTTTGTACATAAATCAATGTAAAGGTTTTTCTCATCCGTAAACGTTTTACCGGAGACATTGCCAACAAACTATTTCGTTACTTCTTCGACAGTTCAGTGATGGACGACGACGAGCCGTTGCCAGGCACCAGCAAGCAGATCGAAGAACGTAGCAAAGTCAGCCGTAAGAACTCTAACTCTGAGGTCGGCAAGGATGGCAACGGCAGCGCGAGTGAGACCTCCGTGTCCCTCTCAAACTCGGAACACAGCCATATTGAAATGGGCCACGAGAGGATGGGAAACCAAGCCCCGCCTAGTGGGAAAGAGCTCAAACCGAAAGAACGGAAGAAACAACGAAAACGACCACCACTTGGTCGCGTGGCAAAGAGACCGCGTCGCCTTGAGGCTAAGAAACTCGTCAGACGTCGTTCGAAACGCCCCATCAGAGAAAAGAAACGGCATTTTTCTGTTTCCACTGTGTTCACTAAGCTCTCGGGCGCAGAGCCAATGGAAAACTGCCCCTACTGCGGACATCGATGCTGCAATAGAAGGTAGAGTTCCATGCATAAACAACATGGACTAGTTTCTTTCCAGTACTGTAATGATGAGTCTCGGATATATATCCTAATTTCAAGGTGAAGCAACTGGAAAATTCTAACCATGGCAAGACTGATTTTTGTACGTAGTTTTGCTAATTTTCCAAACATTTTATACGTTGAATTAATAAACGATATTTTTTCTAATTATGGTTTTGTTTTTTTTTGTAACTGAGGACAGATATAAGGTTGTTTTCGCCAGATACTATTCGTACAGAAAACTGCGGAAAAACGTTCGGAAATACAGAAGAATCCGAAATTATACTCCAAGGATGAGGAAATTGAAAGCTATGGGTAAAGCTACTCAGAAGATAGTCAAGCGTGAGTTCACATGACTATTTAAAATACGATAAATCAAAATGGTTTTGCAATTGAATTAGGTGGGTGATTTAGTTGGCATCTTGATAGATCATGATCAGGGAAAAGACTTCCTATCTATTTGGATGAAAGATTCTTTTTTTCCATGGTACAGTTAACTGGACTACAGAAAAAATAGTTTCGGTGGTCCAGTCAACGGGACCAGCTGAACGGGAACACGGACAAGGAGCGAAGAAACGCTATAAGGATTTCTCACCTTGGCGGCACAGTCCATGTTATGTCAACTATGATACAACCGGTCTACTGAGACAAAAAGTTTTTGATCAACCGTAATTCATTTAGTCAACCAGACTACAAATCGAACTAGGAACTAATGATGCAATTGTATAGTCGAAAACAAATAATGAGTACCGCTGTTCAGGTAAAATGTTGAAACGGTGCATTCAAGTTGGTTCAAGATGTCTGATGCTGTCTCCGCTGTGCGTGAACACTGGCGCCCCTCCACTTGAACCCCCAGTTGAAGCTAACGTACTCAGGTCCTGTGAGGTAAGACCAGCAGGCGTATTTAGAAATTCCATTTACGAGGCTTCGATACGGAATCTGATACAGATTCGCGCGAAATTCAAATAAAATTTGGCGGATTTTAATATGCGACGCGTTTTGCGAGGAATAAAATTTTCATAAAAGTACTTGGTTATAGAACGGGGTTAGCTCAATACAAAAATGAAACAAGTTTTTGTTTACTTCTGGCCAGTCAAAGTTGTATTCTGAAATGCAATGAATAGTGATTCGACGCTAGCATAACCAATGAGGCATTTAAAAAAATCCTACTAATATTATAAATGCGAAAACTTGTGTGAATGTTTGTTACCACGTATCTCCGTAACTACTAAACCCATTTAGATTAAATTTATGTATGTAGATAGTTTAGGTTCTAAAAAAACACATAGGCTAATCTAATTTGCACAAATTAACCTCTCAGAGGGTTAAAAGGGGTGGTAAAATTTTTATGTAAAATAAAAATTTTATTTTCCTTGGTTCGATTGACTCAAAACTAGGTATAAACTTTAAAGTAAATAATGAATCACGTATTTTTGTTATTTTTGCAAAACTACTCCTGGGGGGCGAGCAATCAATTTCTGAAATTTATGATTTCCACGATGTCATAAATAGTTCAGCTGTACACAGAGGGCGCTATGACTTTGGGTCTGTCAAATTAATATTAAAGCTTAGACAGTGCATAGACCGCACTTATTTGGACATGACATTCCAAAAACATCTATTCTTCGTCTTCCACGAAAGATCCACGCCATCTATAGAGTTCTAAGGTAAACAAGGAATTTTTCTTTTTGGGAAAACCTCATTCAAATTGCACGATGATTTTTCACTCAAAATCATTCGAAAACTGCAATCGAAGGCAGAATTGTGGTAAATAGCTGCAAAAGACACAAAACAAAGAAGAAAACCAGTTCGTATGAAACTATTGGATCGCTGTCATACGAAAAGTAGTTCCTCTCTATTCAGTAGAGGCGCTGCAAGGCGTTAAATCAAACGAAACGAAAACAGTTTTCGTAAATTACGCAAAACCCATGTTATGGACTCTGTTGACTTCGGGCCCACGCATGCCTACCAAAAAACCGCCACAATATGGGCCGAGATCATGGAAATGAAAAGCACATAAAATGCTGGACATCTGCTAGTGCACACAGCATCATCTAGCGCCAAGCTAAGCAGAGCTTGTGTTATGGGTACTAGATAACTAGATATACATATTGGACATTACATCTTCACTGCCGCGCCCCATCGTTCGTTCGTCGTCGGCTCCTAATAGTTCCACAATGATCAATAAGTATTTTTGTAACAATAATTTGATTATATTCTTCATATGCGTAGATCACACCAGAAATGATCATACAATCATTGAGGAGGCTTTCAATGTTTCGGGCGGCTGTAGAAACAGACTCTATTTTCAATTATCTAAAGGTGAGTTTCGTTTGAATTTTTACCTAATCATGACTCGTCGAAACTCGTCAGTTACAGTACAGCTCGTTGGTGGTAGTTTTAATTAATAACTTATGATGAATATATCCACATTTCTCATGGTGTTTTTCGCTCCTTGCCCGTGGTCCCGTTCAGCTGGTCCCGTTGACTGGACCAGCGAAAATTATTTTATCGGTAGTCCAGTTAACTGTACCATGAAATATTTTTTTTCGGTGGTTCCGTTGACTGGATCACGGAATGAAAATTTCTTCCGTGTATAGTTAACTGGAGAACCGAAAAAAGAATTTTCGGTGGTCCAGTCAACGGGGTTACGGAAGAAATAACTCACGTGAGACTCAACTAAAGAAAACCGATCACCAAATGTCTAAAGTGACATTAAATTTATTATTTATAATTTTAAATAATAAATTAAATTTATTAATTATACAGGGTGTAACAAAAAAGAGTAACCAAACTTTCAGGTGGGGTGTAGAATCGAACACTGAATTCAGGAAAAATATTGAAAAAAAATCCCGCCCTTTAGTTTTCGAAAAATTCAATAAATACGGAATTTTCACTACATTCAGAAACGACTGATGCACGTGTTTATTTGGCATTAAAATTTGATTAAAAGGTCTACGTACCTTGTGTACACCTTTTTAGCAGATAAACATCTTTTTACGGGGGGCACCCACGACCGGACACGCGATATCGCAGCAGCGCGCGCGGCGGCGCGGCGGCGGGCTGCACGTGTTGTAGTTATGTAGGAAACTAGCCAATGCATTCCAATTTTCCCTTCGTACTTTACGGGCTTAGGACCGTCAAAATACAAAACCACACTAAAACTTTAGGTCAAGCATCATCTCGTGGTATTCAATATCTGATTAACGCATACGAGCCATTTTTACGCACAAATAACCGATAAGCGCCGCCGCGACCTTCACCTTGCGCTTGCAATGATGCAACTAAATGGCCATTGACCCTATGATAACAGACAGTTTGACAAAACTAACAATAAGCCTAGCATTGGGTGAACATTCGGATGAACTAAGTTTGTATACCTATCTCGCTCTCGCGCGCTAAAAGTTTGTGCCTTTTCTTGTTTCAATCTGGTGCTTCGGAAATGCAAATTGTAACAACCTTTCATTGTTAGTTACTCACCGTGTTTTTAAAGTTCAATGTGAAGGTAGGTACATACTTAGGTAATCAACGATATGAAAAAATAAAAGCTAGTAGTGAATATCTTTTAGTAGGAAGGAAGGTGCATGCTTAATGAATGTACCTACTAACTATGCATTTTCGCGATAGAACGTGTGTAAAGACTTAAAATAATTTATTTATTTTTAATTCCTAGAGGAAAATTGGAATGTATTTGTTGTACGTAGGCTCCATATCTAAGCACGCCGTGCAGCCTGTTCGCTTCCGCTGCAATGATGTCGCGGGTCGATGACCGCGGTGGCCGCTCATTAGGGCACCGTTTAGGTGTTATGGGCTTATAAAAGATATGAATACAGGTACGCAGGCCATTTTTTTCTAATTCCAAATAGACACATGTATTAGAGTCTATTGCCTACTGTTGTGAAAATTTCGTACCTATTTATTTAATTTTTCGAAAACTAAAGGGCGGGATTTTTTTTCAATATTTTTCCTGAATTCAGTGTTCGATTCTACACCCCACCTGAAAGTTTGGTTACTCTTTTTTGTTACACCCTGTATATAATTTTTTGTATAACTTTAGTAGTTAGTGAGGAAATCGATAGATACATAAACTTTTTAGTATGTTCACACACAACAGCACAAGAAAAAAAATAGAACAGAAACAGTATTTTAGGTACACACACGGAAGCAGTCACACAATAAGGAACGAACAAATAGAAAAAATTAAACGTCAAGTGCGAGTCGGACTCGTACACTAAGGGTTCCGTAAGACCTTCCTTTCTTTCAAAATTTTCTTTGTGAATAAACTACAAATTTACGGTACCTGGATTTTCCCCTGTACTTGTGGTATGTGATCTTGCTGCTTACCAAATTTCATGATTCTAGGTCTACGGGAAGTACACTATAGGTTTCGTGTGCATGTGATTCCCTTGGAAATTTCTAAATAATATTAATTTAAATATTTGGTTACGCACTTGAGTATTTCTTGGCTCCCAGGGAATTTGAAACCGTCATAATTCCAAAACCACTTGAGACAGACCCATGTTGTTGGTTTTCGAAGACATCAGAAGAATGCGCTCTACCACATGGAGGGATAAATTATGTAAAGAACTTATTACACCCTCTCTCTGTATCCAGGGAAGAAATGTCTACATGGTCTCCATCTCTATGGTCTACCTACATGATCATTTCGTTAAATTAAGTATGAACTTTTCACTTAACAATAACTAAATAACAGTCTAAATCGCTAAACAAATCGACAACGAATGAAATATGTGATATAACGCAACTCGCGTATTCACTATTCACACACAGCTAAACAAACTTATCGCATTCACGATTCACTGTTGCGATCGTTAAGAAAAATAGATAGTTATTGAATAGCTGTTTCACGTTATTTCACCAGAATTCCATAAACCGTTTATTTAACTATCTAGTGAAATAACGACACACTCCTTGATTGTTTGATCTCCTTAACTTTACTTTTTGAAAACCGGTTGTAATGCGGCAATAATTCAAACGGAACGTAGGCCATTATCTTTTATCTATTTTAGGTTCAAACAGAGCATAGCAACGAACCCAAAATAGGATCTAGACAAGATAAACTCAATTGTCTTGGATAACGAATTCTAAAACACACTTAATTTAAATGCAAAATGAACTTAATAACCTTCTAAATAGAATAGAGATTGCTTGTTAGCGGGCTCACTTTGAGCACACAATACTAGCCCAGTCCTAGATTTTTAAAGGGTCGTTCTGGCCTTAATTGTGAAGCTGGGATACCTTTGGGTCACCGCTTTGTGTACCTATTTGAATTTTAGTTACCTAATTTGTTATCAACTCTTCAAAGGGGCTAGGTAGAAGTCAGAATATTTTCATTGTAAACGATTTGTACAATTTGGTGCGACAAAAATAATGATAAAAGTTGTCACAGTTTGTCCAACCAACGGGACGTAACGTAAAATACAACATAGGTAGTACCCACTACAAGAAAAAGTGAAAAGAATGTAAAATTAACACGTAAATAAATAATTTAAAATAGCCTTTTATTTCTTGTCATTCCTAATAGTTTTTTTCTAAGTTAAAGATTAATTATTGTCATACTATTTCAATTTTAATTCAACATTTTATTTAGCAATTTAATATAATAATAATCATTATGTCAAATTCATACAAGAACCCCTCATGTAAGGGTGAAGGCCTCCTCCAGACATCTCCATTGGTCTCGGTCAATGACTTCTCCCATCCATTCTTTAGTCAATTTTTTGATTTCATCGTCTCATCTTGTAGTTGGTCTGCATCTTTCTTTAAAATGACCACGTATCAAAGAATAAAAGCCTACTAAATAAAATTTAGAGTATCGGTACCTACTATTTAACAAAGTCACTATCTCTCTGAAAATCTCTTGTAAATCTAAAAAAGCTTTGGATAAAACGTCCTCAACAGCCTGTATTGGTCCACTGCTGGACACAGGCCTCCCCCTGATAAGCGCCTTATTGGTTTTTATCACATGGGGGTAATGCCCATAATCTCCACGCTAGGCATGCGGGTTGGGGGTCGCAGTTCTGTGGTAAAATTTGATATCCCTTAGTCACCTCTTACGACACCCGCGGGAAGAGTTGGGGGTTTAGATAAAAGCAAAGATAGAATTCACGAAAAAAAAAATTTTTTTGAGGAGGTTCTGTCCATACTAATCCATACTTAAAATTGTAATTTCGAAAGAAACTCTGTCTGCCTGTCTGTTACCTTCACACGCATATAAACGGCTGAACGGATCTTAAAGAGATAATTAATTAATTAGATATTAGGTATTACCTATTTTATCGGGTATTTATCGAGTACCTTTTGTTATTATTTCCCCTACGTTTCTACTCTCTGACTTACAGAGTGGATTTTTAACAAACCTACTATAAATCCTCCTAAGATGGGTGAGACAAAGTTGATCGATCAAGATTAATAGATAAATCGGATTGAGATTAATGGTCCGACATCGGGTACGTTTATCCACACTAGGAGGGGGACAGCCTGTGGACAGGAGACAGCCAGCGGCGGTTAGTGGAATACGCAAGACCGTTCACAACTTATTAATTATTTAGTAATAAAAAAACCATTGTTACTCGTACATTACCAGCGATGTACAAGGAAAAAAAAAAGACGGGTTGCACTCCGGGAGTGCCGGCAGAAGTGAAAACTTGATTATTAACGTTGAGCATGTTTGATATTTTGGAATGGTTAGGGAATAATTTTGCACCAATTGCTTTATCAGTATAAAAGTACTATCATTTATGTGGTAGAATACAATATTCATTTATTGCGCTATCGTACACAAACATGACAATTTATATTACATTAAAAATTTAACACTTTAAAACTATTACAATTATTTTACATTAAAAAGTTTATCTCTCCGAAAAATCAACTTTCATCCATAATTTCAACGACTTTTTCACCATCATCATTACCAGAACTATCATCGCCAATCTCTAAAACTGATACGATAGGTGTATGGTAGCTGAAGTAAGAAACGAACAGTTTTGATTCGAACCTATTTAAATGTCTAATAAAGACCGCATCAATAGTAGTTTTGTATTTCGTTGTGCTAAGATTGCGATCATTCGACATAGTTAAACCAAATTCATTATTTAAAAATTCAATTAATAGTTGATTTTTATCGTCTGCGAAGTTTATGTTGAAATCTCCACTCAAAATGTGATAGCTGTCTACTCTCCATCCGTCTTACGCTTTTTCGATCAGGTCACGTGTCCTGACGCGAGTTTAAGATTTTATACCCATTACAGAAAAAGTGCTCAACGCCGCTAAAGAAGTTTTCACTTCAAAAATATTCTTCGCACGGAACCGTGTAATGTATTAAAAAATATTTGTTCTTTGCATATTACTAACAAGCGGCGTATTTTAGGTTAGAAGTTTTTGGTGAGAAGTCGAATTTTGTTGCGTGTCAACAACAAGGCAGGTTTAGACAGGGTCAGTGACTGACTCCGAATTCGAGACAAGTCAGCACTGACCCGAAAAAAACCCAATGTAAATTGATTTGAAGTCAGTGCAGCGGTGGAAAGTCAGTGCTGACTAATTGTGCACACGAATATTTTGAGGTCAGACGTTGTTATTCATTTTTCTTTCCCACTGACTTCACACACGTGTCCTCGCCGTAAAGAACTTGCTACGACTACTGACTCCATGTAAACAGTTGAAGTCAGTGTCGGCGCTATCCAGCACAGGCGCCACTACTGACTTGTGTACTGACCCGACTGACCCTGTGTAAATCAGCCTTTACATTAACACGGCTCCTTCCCACCTCGTAACCATTTTAAAACAACTGAAGAATTTTTTGAATTTTTCATACGTTTTGTCGCGTTTGAAAACCTTTTCAAGAAATAGTGTACTTGAGTACAGTCACCTAGAGAGATAGCTATTTAATAGATCACGGTACCTAAGTTTATGCAGATTTGAAAATGTGAGTTTGTCTTGGCCAAAGGGAGGAATTGAAAATAGTTTCTGAAGAGTGCATTTAAAGTAACAGCAATTACTTAGAAGATAGGTATATAATTATTATACCAGTGTAAGCACCATTTCACGTCACTCGATGTAACGACCGAGTTATTTTATTGAGTTTCGTTGTCCCCGTAAACAGGGACACCGTCAATGGTGTCCCCACAAGAATAAATTTTAATTATTTTTATTGCGTTCCGCTTTTTGACGTATTTTTTGATAATTATTTAACTTATGGCGCTACCCCGACCCAAATCAGCCACCATCTATTTTATCTTATTATTATGTTAAACGAAGGAATTTTCAAAAATAGATTGGCTAGTTTGTAATTCCTATCATAAGCTTTTTTAATGTCCCTGTACAAGTTTTATTTTGTAAAATTCAGAGATGCAAAGTTGCTCTTTTTGCCACCATGGTGGCAAAAAAACAGCAACTTCGCATCTCTTCCTACACTATACAAACTAAAACATTTATAGAGGCATTAAAAAAAGCTTATGATAGGATTCACAAACTAGCCAATCGATTCTTGAAAATTCCTTCGTTTATCATAATAATAAAAAATAGGTGGTAGCACTAATTTGGCCAGGGCCTTAAGATTTAACTTGTCTATGAGCTTACATTGTAACCAATTACGAGCTGATTTCAGAGCTACAATCCTTCAGTATTTCAATGCTAAACCTATGTATACCTACATAATAACCACGAGAACGAGAGAGAATGAGAGAGAGAGAGAGAGAAAACAAAAACCCTATTCGGTATAATTCAAATGAATAAATGCACCCGACTCTTCCTACGTACAAAAATTCTACCGTTTTAAATAAGACCGAACAATGAGGAAAAATACGACTTCCTTGAATATTTGAGTTTGCGAGGCTCTCGGTCTCAAGTAGTAGCGCTTCTGGTTGAATAGGTACTTATTTCTATATGCTGCAGATGACAAAAGTTAGTAAGCTTTGTCTTTTTTTTTTTTTTTCTTTTATATATAAATAATGCTGGATGGACAATTCACACAGTATCATCTATCCCCAAGCTAAGCAGAGCTTGTGTTATGGGTACTAGATCACTGATATACTTAATCAATACACTACATAGATAGATATTTTTTATTATGCATAGAAAAACATCCAGAACACCCATTTGTCCCGAGGCGGGAAACAAACCCACAACCTCATGCGTCGCAGGCGGGCCTTCGCCCGCTGTGCCACTGAGGTCGTCATACCTATACAGCGCACTGCAATCTCTATTCATTATTATTTAACACTCTTTCTCCGGGTCATATTAATCTTAAATTCATTGGTTGTATTAAGAATACTAAAACAGATTAGACATATTTTTTTAAATCCAATTGATTATAATGAAAATGCTAGCCTCCACGACGTTTCCGGCGGCGATGTCTCCTAACAGAACACATTTAGGTACTGATTACTGAGGAACGCTGACATAAATAAATAAATAAATAATAAATAATGCTGGACAATTCACACAGCATTATCTGGCCCCAAGCTAAGCAGAGCTTGTGTTATGGGTACTAGATAACTGATATACCTACGTAATACAATACACTACATAGATAGATATTTTTTATTATACATAGAAAACACCCAGACCAACGGAACAAATTTCTGCAGATCGTACATAAATTTGTTCCGAGGCGGGAATCGAACCCGCAACCTCTTGCGTCGCAGGCGGACTCTCGCCCGCTGCGCCACTGAGGTCGTCATGACATGCAAGACATAAATCAAGAACAACTGAAATAGCTATTTTATCAGCCCTTCTTTCACGGGCATTCAAAGATTGTATATGTATATTTATATATATACAGGATTATTGGTAATTCACTGACACTGCGTAAACTGCAGGTTCTGCCCATCATCACGAACACGTTCGTGAAGACGCCAGGTCTTAATTCTTATTTTTTTGTAAATCGCCTTACGTACAAAATAATATCCGAAACCTAATTAATTACTTTATACTGATCTCCCACTCCTATTTAAATCCACAGCATCATCATTAGCTTATTTTACATCTACGCAAGATGATTTAAGTGGTATTAGCCTGGCTGAGAGACAGCCGAACACACACACACCCACTGATAATTCAGGGCAGAGCCATTTTTAGGTTTAGTTTAGCAAAGAAAACCCCTATAATTAACGATTTTTGAATGGATGATATTAGTACTCCCCTACTAATATCATTCCATTTCTACCAATTTTAAGGATCTTGCTACGACTACTGACTCCATGGCGTCTTCACGGACATGTTCATGAGGGTGGGTAGAACCTGCAGTTAAAGTAGTGTCGGTGAATTACCAATAACCTTTTAAATAGAATAGTGTGTGCGGTGCTATTTGCACGGAGAGATTGATAGAATGCTTTCAACCATGACACTTTTGAGACGCGTCCCTCCATCTGTACTTTCTTTTATATTCAAATTCATAAACTTATTGCATAAATACAATTTCGCCTTCTATTAGTACCAGTTTTCGTAGTTTTTGTTGTAATGTTAACATTTTGATATGTTCTACTTGTAAGGTTATGTTACTTATTTTAAAAACGAACAACTACTTATGGTGTAAATAAGTGGATCAGGGGATTTCTGGAACTCTTGTCCACAAATCGCCTCTGCATCTTCTCTTTGAGTAAGCAGGGGATTATGGCAGGGGATTATTGGAACAAGCCCAGATATGTACATAGATAGGTAGCTTAGGTTCTAATTACAGCAAAAGTTAGTACATATGTACATCCTGTTGGGTGGGTACCTATACGAATTTATTATTTTACAAAAAGTTAAATGCCAAAATGTGTCATTCTGAGACGATTCCATTATTATGATAATGAAGCAATTAAGTTACTGGAATTAGAGATTCAACTTTATCCAAACTTTCAAAATAACATGAACATAATTAAAAAAAATTAAACCCCTCGACAGATTTTCATGTAACAGGGCTAAGAACACTTGGGATAAAATTATCTATGACACAAAAAAAACTAAACGCAAATCAATTCGTCCGTTTGGGAGCTACGATACCACAGGAAGATACACAGATAAACAGATACACAGACAGACACGTTAAACTTATAACACTCCTCTCTTTTTGTCGGGGGTTAAAAAGAACATTTATAGTTGCTTTCTACAAGAGAGCACCACTACTTGCGACCGAGATCCCTAACTTAGAACTTCAGAAGGTTCTTTTAAAAGCCTACTTTGCCAAGCGTTTGTCTTTGAGCCAGGTTTCCTATTAAATTTTAAGAGTTGCTTGGATTGTACAGTTTCCACAAAGGGGAACACAAAGAGACTTTTTTGTATTTTTACTGGAAGATGAGAAGCGGGGCTATTTTTGGGCTGAACAGCTTGACTCTACAGCTCACTTCGCAGTTCTCTTTTTAGTAGATAAAAATAAGGCCAGATATAGATAAGTATCTGTGAAGTTAGCAGAATACATTCCAGCAAAGCATAAAACAAGAACAAAATTAAAAAAATTTAAAACCCCCCCTACAGATTTTCATGATGGCTAAGAACACTCGGGATAAAATTATCTATGACACAAAAATAACTAAATGAAAATTGATTCATCCGTTTGGGAGCTACGATATCTCAGACAGATACATAGACAGACACGTCAAAGTTATAACACCCCTCTCTTTTTGCGTCGGGGATTAGCAAAAGAACACTAAACACGGAAGGATGCGGGTTCATGTCCCGTCGAAGTCGAAAATTTTGCGATATTATTTGATTTCTCAGAAATTACCCTGAGTGTGGGGTTACGCACTATAATAACAAAAAACCTTACATTAAGTATATTAAACTACATACTACAGCCAACATCGAAATCAAAAATCATACCCACACACACATTTTGCAAAATGTGTCCACATGGGAACGTACAGGTGCGTCGTAGGCAACGAAAGTATTAACTGGTTCATGTTTTAAATGTTCGCAGTGCAACTATCCAGTCGGCGGTGGTGCGAAGCTGCTCGATGACTTGACATGGAAACTGCACATTGCTACCAGAGCTGGTGAGACATCACTTACATCCTACTAATATTGTATACGAGATAGTTTATAAGTATGGATGGATGGATGGATGTTTGTTACTCATTCACGTAAAATTTATTATGCTTATTATATATAATTACTTAATGGATTTTAATGAAACTTGACGATAATATAGCTTATACATCAGAATAACACATAGGCTACAATTTATAAAGATATAAGTGTGAATTGTTCAAAATGTGCAGATAAGTGTCAAGTAAGTGGGAAAAAATCTACGATCTGCGAGCCATTTTGGCGTGCGCTGCCAAAACCGCTAGAGTTACACATTATGTAATGTATGATGGAAATGTTTATCTTAAATTTTCCTACATAAAGCCCGCCACAGTATATATCTATATCTTATGTATAAGCCATTATAGCCAAAATGTGTAAGCATTATAGCCAAACTAGTTTACCATAACCACAATAAAAATTGATAATTTATTTGAAATGCACATTTGGTATATAAATGGTGTATACAATAAATTGAATCTTAAATGAAATAAGATACTTTTATCTACCTTTACACAGTTTTTTTAAGATTTAGGGAGCAAATACTTATAAGAATAATAATTTATTTATTAAATCATATCATCAAAAATGATATGGGACTATTTCAAGGTAAATAGGATCTCAATTTTTGGAACGACATCGTATGAGTCAGCTATACTTTTTCTTGATTCTATGTACACGTACATATTATTTTAATTTATTATTAACACTTTCTGAAGTGCAACGTAATTTGCCTATCCTACTTCCTACTAATCCTATCCTACTAATATTTTAAAGCCGAAAATTTGTGAAATCTGAATTTTCGTATCCTAGGATTTCCAAAACTACTGAACAGATTACGCTGAAATTTGGCGTACTTCTAGAGCAAAGCCTAACTTATATATAAGGCTACTTATTATAACGAAAACACGCGTGCGAAGCTGCGGGTAGAAACTAGTGAGAAATAAATGAATGAAACATGAACATGTCCTTTGTTTTAAATCTTTTAAAAATAATATGAAGCTTCCTCCTTTCATTAGGAGTCTTAAATTAAATTCTAACTTTAATTAAATGCACACTAATCTAAGGAAAATTACATTGGCCTTAATATCTGATGAAATGTCCTTTAGACGTCACTTTGTTTATCTTGACATTTCATAAACTGTGTCATTCTAAATACAGTGCTCACAAACTTTCTGTGCAAGTGGTAAGGTGATGACGAAAGCAATCACTATCCACAGCCGACTTTCTCTTTACTTTATCTTACCACCACTGCAAACTAGTGTTTTTTTCCATTTAAGATCCTTATAAGAAGTATTTTTGTAATTTTTGGTTCAAGATGTGATATTTATTGGTACTAATATTATAAAGAGGAAAGATTTGATTGTTTGTTTGTATTGAATAGGCTCCGAAACTACTGGACCCATTTGAAAAATTCTTTTACCATTAGAAGCCTACATTATTCCTGATGAATATAGGCTACTTTTTACCACGGGAAAATGCTTCATTCCTACGGGAAAACGGGTAATAGGACAACGGGTAGTAAGAATGCAGCTAGTAGATGAAATAAAACAATGGAAATGGGAAACGGCCCTAAGCCAGTAGCGACTAGGCCAGCTGAAAATAAAAAATACGAGTTTACAATATTTGCATCACAAAGCAAATATGTAAACGTACGTATGCTCTTCTCTCTGTCTCTTATAATGGCTGAAAAAACTGGGTGAACTGTAAAGTAAAGATATTTTGGGAAGCCTGTTTTTAACAGCTCATCAGGACTGCTTTGTTTTAAATAACTAATCTTCATAAAAAGATTATAAAGGGGCTTTTCACTGGCTTATTTAACAATCGTTACTAGTTTCTGCCCGCTGCTTCGCACGTAGCCTACAAATACGTTATTCCAAGTCAACAAAAAAAAATACATGGTTATGTTTAAAGGTTATTTTCTATCCCATAGACCTTGACCAATCACCTTGAGCAATCTCACGTGTTAGAAAGATACAACGCGGTCGACGATGCATCACGAAGGTCTAGAAGATACAATTACAATTCTAAAAGATGCAATTTACTCTTGTCAAAAAAGACCCAGGTTGATTGAATGATTGCTTAAATAAATACTACCTATACAGTACCTAAGATGTAGGTTGGTAAGGTATTTTTAGTAGCTACCTTAACAAATTGATTGCGACCGACGCAAACATCGGTAGCCGGGTCACAAGCGAATCGCCCCTCCGCGTCGCATCTCTGAAGTCTGACAGTAAACGCGTTAAGAGGGCGCATTACGCGTCATTTTGTGGAAAGAATAGGCATAGCATTTCGCGTTCATAGGAGCGGAACACAGGATCCTTTTTTGGAGGTGTAAGCGCCAAAATCATGTTTTTGCTTATTTACAAGAAAACTACACAACCTATGAAGAAACTGTTTTAAGGAACCAAAGAATTAGTAATAACCTACAAATCGAAACAAAAATCTTTTCTTTAGACCTCAGGGTTCCTGAGATCTCGACCAAATTAGGTGCAAAACAATACAATACAATGCAAAAATAATTTATTGTACACCGACAAAAATACAATACATGAGACACAAGTACAATGAGCGGCCTTATTGTTTATAAGCAAACTATGCACTTTCATGATTTTTTATCTTTTTTTTTTTGCACTCGTGGGAACTGAAAATTTTTGAATTGTATGTAATTCTATTTTTTACCACGGGGATCTCGTGAGATCTAGGCCTAGTTTGACAACCAAAACCGCTAGGTTCTCCCCTTAAAGAAGTCTTTCTATTTATCTTTTATCTATGTTACCGGCAGGAATAGTAAAACAGCCAATTCCTGGCAAGTGGGCCCTCACGTGCGCTCTGATGCGGCGGAAGTTAGACAAGAGCCACGTGACACTGTTCTGGGACCTCTACCGCAATTCTTTGAAGCCCGTCAACAAAAAAGCCTCACTGGTTAGTTAGTCCGCCTCAAACACGGTTCATTTATCACGTTTTCGTGAACTTGTAAGAGTGGCTGGGTTGTGGCTGTCAAGACGAATTTTCAAATCAGCCTTTGGATATTGTTAGAGTTCACTAAGTGACTACTTCACAAAGTCGCTAGCTGCGTGGTGCCGGCTTAAAACTTACACCACGCTAATTCTCACCGCGAGTGTCATAAAGAAGCGACTAAGGGATATCAACCGGGAGCGGGCAGCAGTGCCCTCTGCAGATCAATTCTCCCACCGAACTGCGATCCCTGACCCGCATGCCCAGCATGGGAATTATGGGCACTACCCCCAGAGATTAAAGCCAATGAGGCGCTTATCAGGGGGATGCCTGCGTCCAGCAGTGGACCAATATAGGCTGTCGAGGTCACTAAGTAAACCTAACAGAGGAAGAGCAGAGGCTTCATTATTATGTATTTTTACACCGCCACAGCGAAGAAATATCCGCCTATATACCAAGCGTGGTGATTACGACGAAACGTGGACGTACCTACGTCTGCTTATGTGAATAGATTGATATTTAATTTTAAGTCCCCCGAATAACTGCAATCTCCGAAATAGGTGAAAGCAGATCGAAATTGCTCGAGCAAAATATGTTTGAAAAAGTAGTCTTACTGCATGGCGGTCAGTTGAAGTTTTGGTTTCCTCTAGTCACTAGAAGAAACTATTTTTAGACAACGAATTTAAAGTTTACCCGCTAGAGTCTAGCTAGTGGGTCAGCTGGTACTAAATTCGTTATATTTCAAAGTTTATGTCCCAGTGGTATTTAGATTTAGGCAACAATTCGTCACTGAAAATTGTTTTCTAAGTTGTAAAACGCAAAAAGCATTAAAAAAATGTCATTCAGTCAAACGTAAATTTAGTTCTAGTAAGTCACGTCTTAGATTTGTAGTTATTAGCCACATGGCAAACCTACACCTAAATATCACACTTGGAAATTATTATCAATCCAAAATCTATAAAAAATTTAGAAATTTATTTGTTTGAATTAATCTATCGAAAACATACAAAGAAAATAAAAAAAAAATAAAAGCTTCCGGATCTTTTACGGCTAACGAGTGCTACTGCAAAATAGAGGCTTTTGGGGATTGCAGTCATTCGAGAATACCCTGTATATCATTCATTCGGTAACCACAACAGAAGCTATTTTAATTTAGGTATCTGATGCTGTGTGAGACTGTATTATTTATTATTTTGCAGGCAATTCAAGACGATTATGAAATAATATAGCAAATATTATCAAGATCAACTGTGACCACTTTTAAATTAAACTGATTTAGTTGTTGTTTTTCAGTTTTATTTACCAAATCTTGAGCAATATCCTTGAATAACAACCTACATGTAGATATCAGTCATCTAGTACCCATAACACAAGGTCTGCTTAGCTTGGGACTAGATGATGCTGTGTGAATTATCCTTTGGACCAACTAACTAGGCAGAAAGGCCTTACAAAAACAATTCAACTCGGTAGTTGTTAACGGTGGTTCATTCTATCATTATATTCGGTTCAGAATGCTAGATATTTTTTGTGAAAGTGGTTACACAACCAAAGAAATATTGGTGAAAAATATTTTACGACACTGGTATGGTATCATAGAATCAAATCACAGTTTGTACTTTATTAAAGTTTAAAATATATTTATTATATATTAATATTTATTATGGCATTCACCTCTGTGAATAATATTATTAATTCACAGAGGTGAATGGCATAAACATAGAGAGGCCTATGCCCAGCAGTGGGTCAACAAGGGCTGATGATGATGATGATGATGAATATTTATTAATATATTTATTATATATATATTTATTATAAATATAAAAATAAATATATTATAATAGAGGCGATGAGAGCGAGAATATAGGCAAAGCCATGCGATCTCGTCATCACGATCTCTCTGGTACAATTTTACTAGCGACATCTAGTTATAAACTGAGTCAATTACTATTGTTAAAACTCGCACAAATATTTATAATACTAACTGCGTTAAACTTACACTATGTTTATTATCATACACATTCTCAAGTTTTCACGGTTCCGTAAACCCGAATGAAAAAAAGATTGTTACTCTTATAGGATCACTCCTGTGTTTGTCCGTCGGTCCGTCATTTCATAAATTTCTTAGTAGCTAGTTATTCATTTATTACTTTGACAGGTCCTTTTCAGGTATACAAGGGCAAAGTTTTCGCTAAGTTGGTTATGATGTAATACTGTTGGTGCTGGCAGTGGTAATTTGGATAACTTGCCAGAACTTGAAGCTTGTTATGTACTCGTAAGTTACAAGTTGAGCACTAATCATGGCGCAACGTGTCTCTGTAATTTATCAAACTTGGCTACAATGAAACTGTATGGAGCTTACATTGGTATATGAAACCTAGATAGAATAGATAGAATATACTTTATTGCACAAAAGTTGTACATGGGCGAGCATAATGCTAGATAGCATTCTCTACCTGCTAACCTTTGGGTAGTGTGGACAACAATTTAGTAGGTAGTGCTAGATTACAAAAATTTATAGAAAAACAAGAAAAATAATAATAATAAGTACAATTAATAATTTGTGTTTTTACCATTAACATAAATAAATACACATACAAACATAATAAAAAATAAATACTAATCAGATTAATACATACCTAACAGATACACAATAATACATATATATTTTACGTACCGAATTATTCTTGCGAAAGAAAGTGGTTATAGACTCTAGATCTGAAGACATTTACTGAGGATGCCTCGCGATATTCAACAGGAAGACTATTCCACAGCCGAGTGGCCTTAACAGCAAAAGTTTTATGGTACCCTACAGTACAGGAGTCCGGAGCAGCAAGCCTACAAACCTACGAACAACAAACTCGAATTGGACTTAGCAACCAAAGTTTAGGTATAAAACTTCTGGTGATCACAATACAGCGGAACGAATGCTGCGTGGAAACACATTTGTTCAATATTTGAGAAATTTTGCAGAAAACTCCAAGTTTAGTCCAACCGCCAGCTGTGCTCTGTTCCTGCATCATCTATTCCATGCACAGCTGATGTGGCACCAGAATTTGTGTTGTCTTTTGTTTAAAAATTTCGGATGTCTTGTATTTGGTTTAAATAAATTTATTCTCAAAAAGACACAATGTCACTTTCATATGAAAAAAGTCATTCCAAAGTAGGTATAAATTGAGTAGGTCGTTTTCCAAGGTATAATAGGTACTGAACCATCCAATATATCTAAAATCTGCCACTTATTCAGTTAGGACTAACGTAACTTCAAAAGGACTTTAATAGTTTTGCAAGATTTGATGCTAAAGATGGCTAAGACGAGTTAAGGAAAAGATTTTGTTCAAATTTTATTGAAATCTATGATTATTTTTGGCAGTCCTCCTGACTAGGATCAGGAAAAACATATTTTCACCAAGCATTTGTAATGGGAGCTACTAAACTTCGAATAGGTACAATTAAATGTCGTTCTATGTAAACAGAACCAACAGAGCCAATAACCGTTTTGGAGAAAAGGTTCTCGAGTGGTGACCACGAAGGAACGCAAAATGGAGTGTGGGAAGACTGATAGATAGACGACAATGTAGCGGTCGCTGGGAGTTGATGATGGAGGCAGCTGGACCGCTATTCGTGGCGTCATTTTGAGGAGGCATATGTTGAGCAGTGGATGTATACGGGCTGTTGATGATGACTTACACATGCTCATCCTTGGCACTGGGCACGAAGCACCTGCACTCTCTCTTCTGAAACGAGGTTTCTATCCAACTGCGCGTTGTTTTCTGCAACAAAAGAACAAATATTTTAACTTGCACAATAGGAATTAAAACTTAGTTGGCTCTAAGAGTTTGCTAACTTTGTGTAAAGTTTGTAAGGATGTTTTACTTGGACATTTCTGGATTATACAAACTTTATTTCAATACTCGGGATACTCAGAATACTCGTTAATGGAAGTTGATCATTGAAACTCTTTTGGCGCCAGATTATCATATAAGAATATTTTTAGGAAGAGAAACAAACGGAATTTAAAGCCACCTACTAGGTTCAAATTCATTATGTAATTTTGAACACATTTTCTAAGTTAACTAGCCTATGGCCTATGGCATAAAACACGGACAAGCCAGGGATCAACCCAGAAAGAAGGCCTATTATTCCATGCCTTATCTAGGCATGGAATAATAGGCCTTATAATTACTAATTTGCTGGATTGTCAACTCGTTCCGAGATAAGATACCATAATGTGTTCATCTTCACAAACATTTGTCATAAGCACTTAGCGCGTTAAGTGTAAAGACTCGGTAAACAATTTTCCCGCATTTCCTCAGATTTCCCAATTAATTGACTTAAACCGGGTAAACAGAAAAAGCAAACATAAAATTGCGACTCCCATTAAACCTCTCCTGAAATATTACCATCGCATTATAATCCCAAATTAGGGGGAGCAATAACGACAGATGGTGGCGAAGATAAAGAATGAATTGCTTTTTTTGGAGTCAACTTTATCAGGAGATTCTGTTTTTTCGCACAAAGGACGAGACACGGTTTTTGCGTGTATGGGCATACCTAATTATATTAGGGGGTATAATTTATTAGGATCTTATTTTAATTAGATGAAACCTTCTGAATACATAACACAAGAACAGAATTAAAAAAATTAAAAACCCCCTGACAGATTTTCATGAAACATTGCTAAGAACACTCGGGATAAAATTATCTATGACACAAAAAAACTAAACGAAAATCGGTTCATCCGTTTGGAAGGTACGATACACAGATACACAGACAGATACGTTAAACTTATAACACCCTTCTCTTTTTGAGTCGGGGGGGTTAAAAACTACCAAACACGAAAATTCGTGCCAAAAATCAATCTTTTATACGATTTTTCAAATTCCTATTAACACGAGTTTTTGTTATGTCCACATTTTAATCAAGGAAGTTTGAAATTAAATGACAAAAACATTGTCCCTCCTGGCAAAATGCCAAACTGGGTCAAACTAGCTCAAACCGGTTCGGTCAATAAAGAAACATACGGTCAATGGTTTAAACTTTAACTTTGAAATTGGAATTTGCCTCTGAGCCTGAGTTTGTCCAGCGAGGAACAAAATTTTCCTAAAATCCTGATTCACAATGCTTATTATGAAGAAAATATGAGGAAAATTCTGATTCTGAAACTACATCACTATTTACGAAGACCGGATTGTCACAGGTAGGACAAAGATATAAACACAGGAGATATAAACACAATAAATTATAAAATGTTACGTAAATAAAGAAAATTTTGCGATTTCTTTCGGTTGTGTCCGTGAGCAGCATTGTAGCAATACAAAGAATCTCGCTTAAAAACACAGCACTTGGTACGTTCCGTCCCTTTCAATTTTTGGACTGAACTCATAAAATGAATAAATTATTTTATTTTCAACAGAACTCGAACTTTCACCTAACCACAGAAGACAAAATTGTACAGTACAGTTATAATAGAATAGAATATAATCGTATCATTAGTTAGGTTTAGTATCGTTATGGCTGCCGTTGTTGCACATTCTAGTAAGATTATTGTACTATTTTACTAAAAATATAATAGGTAGTAAAATAGGTATTTGTTAAAAAAATGGGCAAAACTATTTTTGTTGAACGTGCCGATATTAAATCCCGAGCTAGCGTAGCAGTACACTGCTGAGGTAGCGAGGGATTTAAAAGGCAAACATACAACTTATAATTTTTTCTACGAATATTACATATTATCCTGAATTCAAATTACTTTTTTCAACAGTTGAATAATATTCTTTTGTCCACATGTCTTTGTGTCACTGTTTTTGAGCAGCAAAGTCACTGTTTTTGAGCAAGAGTGGTGAAAAGAATGTATCGACGACAGCGCACGCACGGTTCTACGCAGCATTTTGGCAGACGAGCGCTTGAATGAGGTTTTTCTCACTTCTCTTCACTTTTTTATTTCACTTACGCCGAAAAAAAATTTTACTTGATTCTTACCTGCACACTGTATGTTTAACTAGAGGGCAAATATTTTGCGCTTCGTGCCTTTTAAATCCCTCGCTATCTCAGCAGTCCACTGTAGATCCACTCCCTACGCCCGAGACTCTATTCTAGACTGCTTCGCTAGCTCGGGATTTAATATCGGCACGCGCAACAAAAGATCGTTTTGCCCACTTGTCGAACAAATAACTATTATTCCACATGTGAGCAAAACCCAATTTTCCTCACTGTTTTTGAGCAGCAAAGTCACCGTTTTCGAGTGAGAACGTTTAAAAGATATTTATACTACACCTGCTCCATGCTCCTATTCCTTTTCCATTAATAGAATAGAAAGTATGTCTTTGCAGGCCTATAGGAAACCGGGAGGAAAAACTCTATGGAATTTCATTTCTCACGTGTTTTAGCGGGAGGAAAAAGTGTATGGAAATCCATTTCTAACGTGTTATTTTTTTTTTATTTCCTAAAAGATCGGCCGGTAGCTATGGTTATTTTCGTTCGATCAAACGAAAAAAAGTTTTTACTCCAAGTCCATTAGGCCTCCTCCGATTTCCGAACAATATTTTGAAAAAAGAACCCAAAGGCTGGCGCGGTCAATGAGGTTTTACCAACATCATTGGGCGCGGTAAGTTCTTCTAATTTCAATTAATAATTAATTCTGCTTTTTATTTTCCTCGACGGTGTAGTATAAAGCACTATTTATCACTCGGCAGAAAGTGCGATTCCTACCTCGTCTGTTTTAAGTTTCAAAACGTTCAAAAAGTTCCAAAACGACACACTCAGTAGGAATCGATCACTTTCTCGCCTAGGTGTAAAATGTACTATTATTACGCCAGAACACAATAACAAGTCTAGAAAATCAAATTTGTATAAAGAAACACTGTCAAATTGGCTACCACGCCCACCACGTGCTATGATAGACCAGCTGGGAAATTCAGATGAATTCATATAGTTTCATAATGCAACGTTACAGCTATGCTAAAGCTTTACAATATGTACACAGAGAAACATAAGAAGACGTACCTACCTACAATATTAAACTTATTGTAAAAACTTATTAAGAAAATTGCGGTGCGGTGTGCAGAGTAGTTCATTGATCTTTGGACCGTCGTAAGGTCGGCTGTTATAAAATGTGAAAATATAAAGTGTTTGCTTCTACGGGTAGGTAGACCCTTGTTTTCTGGTCAGCACTCTTTTCAAAGTATGTAGGTGTCAGAGGTAGATATTTATACATTTTTCTTAGTATCAGAGTTAACCTTTACACCTACGCGTGATAAGGTTTCTACGTTTAGCGTTTTGGCCGAAACCTTATGATAAGAAGAAATCTTTATGTTTATATTTATACCATTCACATCACTCTTGTGCTAATCAGGGCCAGGTGTAGCGGGCCTACGGTTTTGTGTATTCTGTGATTGTTTATTGTACACTAGCTGTATTCTTACTACCCGTTGTCCTATTCACCGTTTTCACGTAGGAATGAAGCATTTTCCCGCGGTAAAAAGTAGCCGTTGTTCATCAGGAATAATGTGGGCTTCTAATGGTAAAATAATTTTTCAAATCGGTCCAGTAGTTTCGGAGCCTATTCAAAACAAACAAACAAACAATCAAATCTTTCCTCTTTGTAATATTATTAGTATAGACAAATAATACAGATCATGAACTTATAATAATAGGATAATGTACATAGGCGAGCTCAACCCTGAGAAAGAGTTTTTTCGAGCAAACCTTAGAATTGTAGGAGAGGCGACTGTGTATGTCATCGAACCATCGCAACCGTGGACAAAATACAATAATTAACTAATTTCAGCAACCTTAGGGACCTGAGGCAAACGCAATATAGAGGCCACTGCGATCAGAATAATGGCTTTTGCTTTCGTCAACGTTTCGAATACGCATGGGAAGGCAACCAGCATTCTGGGCATCTGAGAACTTACATAACAGATGAACAATTCTTTGGGTTTTTAGAAGTATACATAAGAAATTATGGAAATTACTAAGCAGTGTGAAGATTCCAATGCGGTTTTAGTTTTTACTTACAGCCAACTGGCTGTATGTAAAAACTTCTTATATACTATAGCGAACAACTGTTCGCTGTAAATAAATGAATGTTCGAAATCTCTTGTCAATGTAAATTAGTATCTGTTTTGCCCTATAGTATAATTAATATCCAGCAACTAGAATTGACATTAATGTTAATGTTAATTATTAGATATCTATTTTGCCCGAAAATATAAATTAATATCCAGCAACCAGAATTGACATTGACAAGAGAGTTTATCAGCGAATATATGTAGATAAACAGCGTTCGAACAACCGGCTGTCAGTCAAAATTTAAAATGTTTTTTCACCACTCTTGCTTGTCACCACGATGACTTTGCTGCTCAAAAACAGTGAGCAAAATCGGGTTTTGCTCACATGTGGAATAAAGAATATTATTCAACTTGTTTAAAAAAAGTAATTTCAATTTAGAACAATGCAACCTTCACAGAAAAATATATTTTGTCCGTTTGTGGTTTGAAAAAGGTTTGTAGCGAGAAATGAGTTCCTGACATTCGACCTCTTTTATACAAATACAAAATATTTTTTCGCTAGTCATGGTGAAAAATTGTATGTTTAACTCGAGGGCAAATATTTTTTGTTTCGTGCCTTTTACATAAATCCCTCACTACCTCAGCAGTCTACTTTAGAGCCACATGGACTCGTCAGAAACTTCAAAACACATTATATGGATGGATGGATGTTTGTTACCTCTTCACACCAAATCTACTGAACGGATCAGGCCAAAATTTTGCATACAGGTAGTTTTAGGCTTGTAATAAAACGGTCTTGAGCTACGCCTTCGAACAAAAAGACACAATAGATAGGTGACCTGAAGCAGGTAGCTGTGGGCTGACCTGGAATAACACATAAGATACCTTGTATCCCATGAATCGGTTCTCATGGGATAGAAATAACCATAAAACGTTTCCATAGAAACAACGCGTGCGAAGCCAGAATTTAGTACCTACAAAAATTAAAACTGGGAAATAAAGTGATAACTATGATTTAATCTTTTTGGAAAATGGCAATGCTCAGACGTATTAGCGGAGACCGTAGAATAATTTAAATAGTAACAGTCCTGAGCTGTTTCGAGCAATCTCTCAGAGTAACAGAGATGCGACTGCGGTTATGTACAGAATATTAACATAAACAGAGCATCAGCAGAGTTGCGAGTTCATTTGCACTGGTAATGCAATTTACGGTTAGCAAGACGACGAGACTATCTTGGAGTTAAAACATGATTGTCTTCTCTGTGTAGTTAGTTGAAAGAAAATAAAGTTTAAAGAACCGCGAATCCAGACAAGGATACAAAAGGACGACGGAAGACCTCTGTAGTGTAATGAAAATGGGAGACGCTAGAGTTACAGGTTTGGTCCCCGCCGCGGGGCAAATATTTGTTCTAGCTCTTAGTAGGTTCTCTGTTTTAAACATACTCGTATATAATCTTGTAAACAAAATTGTGTAGTTGCAATAATCAGCAATAATACATTGCTAGATGATGCCTAAAAATTTTAATATAGCTCTTGTTACATGTAAAAGTTGTCACGGTACCAAACAAACGTGATAATACTGTAAAATATTTATTCCAAAGATCTTTTTTCCTCGGAACATCTTCAGACATTATACCCGTATAATGTATGAGATTCCGTAGCGCTTGAAATTCTGTGAAATTCTGAGGTAAACTCCAGAAAGTGACGGAAGATCCGTTTCCGCTTACTTATGTATAAAGACTTTGAAACGACTCGGATAGATCCATGTACCGGTTCAAGTTCATAAATCCACAAGAAAAATCGAAAAAATGACATCACACGCGAAAGTTTTTGTTTAGATGGATGTTTTTACCTTCACGCCATAACGACTGAGCTTATAGGGCTGAAATTTTACATAGATGTAGCTCTAGGTCTGGAATCAAATATAGGTGTTGACTTTTTATCCCTTTAAAGGTTTCCATAGAAACAACGCGTGCGAAGCCGCGGGCAGCAACTACTAAATAATATTAAAGAATGCTGTCACATCTTTATCTTATCAAACCAAACTACGGTTCGTAGCACATCTACGTAGAAGGTTTGCGTCACAGGTCGTAGCACTTTTTGTAGCACCTCGTAGGACATCTACGGATAACGTAGAAGTTTCGTAGAGGTCTAACGGTCGTAGCACTTTTGTAGCACTTCGTAGAGCGTCTACGAATATCGTAGAGGCTACAAATATCGTAGGGTTTTCACCGCAACAAATCGATATTCGTTAAATCGTAGCCTCAACTATGAGCATTGGTTTATAATTTAATCTAACGACACGATAGTTTCTCTACCAGCATAGAGTTGAAAATCGTCTGTCAAAAAAATATCATGCATGAACGAAAGCCTTTGTTTAGAGTCAGTCACCCAGAATTAATTTAATAATATCACAGAAAAACC
Source organism: Eupithecia subumbrata (assembly GCA_949316285.1). NCBI lineage: Eukaryota > Metazoa > Arthropoda > Insecta > Lepidoptera > Geometridae > Eupithecia > Eupithecia subumbrata. The sequence goes on along the minus strand of OX438630.1, from coordinate 12,581,100 downwards.
CTTCAAAATCACTTATTAAGCCTGAAGAAACGTCAACGAATCGATATTTGTAAACATTGTTATTTAGAAGATTGGTTCCCAAAATACCGATGTCTTTTATCTAACTACAAAACAACACGTTCAAACTTATCGCAGCCTTTAAATGGATAGTACCTTTTTAAGTTAAAAACATCCTACCAGCCGGATCGTGTCTAACCCTCGACCCAGAGAGGATTAAAAGTCACGCCGTGTCTCGGATCCCTCGAGACATGGGTATCCGACAAATACCGATATTACCTATTCACGCCTCGGGTATACGGCACTAGGATATGGCGCCATTGGGAATCTGTTTGGGAAGGAATATGACGAGTTGGGATCTTGGGATATGGGTGAACTATGGATATTGTCATTTTACTAGTTTTTGCCCGCGGCTACGCAAGCGCTGTTCCTAAAAAGTACAAATAAAAAGTCTTTTTCATCTTTCCATCTCGGAAAGAATATTTTTGCTCTTCGATAACTGAGTGCAAAAGCCGTTTTTATGCGCTAGAGGATAAAGTAATATTGAATTTAGGACATCGTGTGCACTACATTTGTGATTCAAAACCTATTTACTTCAACCTCCATGGTGCCGAATATATGATACAACCTTTTTTAATTTGTTAAAAACTCAGACTCGGAACCTTCTTGGTATACTTTTTATTCAATTTGCTTTGCGCGCGCCATTTTCTTTATGCATTTAGTCATTTCCTCGCTGAGGTGGGATGAAAAGTTACGTGTTGCACTCGAGTGCAAAGATTTTTTACCTCGTGCTCTTTTGATTCCCTCGCTAATGCTCAGGATTCAAATTTTTGGTCACTCGCTGCGCTCGTGATTCAATTTTAGAATTCTTCGCTTGCTCGTTCATAAAACTTGAGCACGCGGTTAAAAAGCAACTTTGTACTCTTGTATAACTAATAACTATTGTTTAAGTCAAATTATGTATTAGGTGGTTGACTAAAATAATTTACGACAAATTTTATTTCATCTTGAACCTCTATAATTTCATCATGATTCTCCGACTATAACACAGCTATTGGAAAATCAATATAGAGAGCGATTTGCTGACAAGACTGCTGACTCAGCACTCTATCGAAAGGTTTTTGCGTGTGTTGGTCAGAAGAAATATGATGACTTTGAGACCACTATTCGGGCATTTAGTGATGTTTGCCGAAAAAAAAGCTTCCGGTGGAATAACTATGGATTTTACTGAAATAATTTAAGGCCATGGATTTTTTGAGTCACTCTTTATCATGATTGAAATTATGCACAAAAACTCTTTTAGGGTTAAGCTCATATTTGTACGTGTCCAGTATTTGTTAACTTTTATGTATGATTTAACTTGTGTGTGCAATAAAGAATTTAAGAATATAAAAATTAGCCTCCGTGTAGTACTACTAAGAAGTATAACTGGTAGTACAAATGAATACAATGCCAAATGTTTCTTGTGATCCTATGGTATTAATAAATAAATTGAATTGAATTGACACACCGTTGTATCTCTAATACTATTTAAAAAATACAAGTAAATTCACTCTTCTCTTTCACGACTTCAATCTTCTTTTATTGGGCCTTTAAATTCGAACATTTTGCGTCATAAAATGTAAAATTTCCTACAATCCAGTATAACAGTAGCCCATCTAGGATTTATAGATTCTAAGTTATAGTTTACAACAATGGACGACGGCTAAGTAAACACCTTCGGTATGGCCACAGCTGTGCCTGTCGATGTCGCCCTGAAAGGGATTTGGGTAGGTACCTAGGCGAATACATACGGGAATCGGGCTTTGTTCTGATTTATGAATAGGTACAATGGACGGTTAAAAATGGTGTAGGTTTGATTTGAATAAGGTTTTTGTTGTTATGGTGCGTAAACTCTCACACTCAGGGTAATTTCTAAAAAAACTAAACTAGATATTTTTTGGAATGTTATTTAAAATGATTTAAATAAATTGAATAACCTTTGATTAGAACTTAAAACTTTTGATTAGATAATATAGTATGTAAGAGGGAACTGGAAAGAGAATATGATAAACATACAAAACACAATAGTAAAATTGAGATAAATTCTTTTAAATTTATTGAGTGGAAGGATTTGAGGGGAGGATCAGGGAGACAAAATTAGCTAGTATAAAATACCTGCAAAGCAGATATCATGTAATAAGAAAAATAGTGAGATAGGGTTTTGTTGTTCTCTATCTATTTTAGGTAGGCCAATTTTGTCAACAAACTGTTTTAGATATTAGGTTTTTGAATAACGAATTACCTATCTACTTTTGCTAAGACTGTAACAAATATGTATTAGACACGTGTTATATAAATGTACTTGTGGTATCTTTTTCACTACTTCCACAAGCAGTCAAGAAAAAAAAGAGGAAATCAAACACCTTATTTCTTATTTCACACTTATTTGGCACAGCGAATCAGCATTGCCATACAGCGGGGCAATGCAGCCAGCGTCTTCGGGCGCTTCCGACTGGTATTGATATGGATCAGTTGAGCTACCTGTTGATTGTTTGCAACAGTCTGCAGTTAGCTCAATTGTTTCAGTTGTAAAAACTAGTTCTTATTTATTTCTATTATTTTATTGTAATTTTATAAAGGCTTCTGTCCTTTTTTATACTTTTATCATCTAAAATGCGGAACTACACAAGTTTTCCCTTTGGTTGTCCCTAATAAATTCTCACCTTAGTATATTTTACTTCACAGTTCCTCTGCAAGTAGGTATTTTCAGCAACAATCGGATTACGTAGGGCGACCTCCGTCGATACCTGTCTTCTTATCGTTAAAAGGAATTTGACGTGTACCCTGCGTAATCTTTGAAAATGTTGTTATATCTCGCTAGATAAGCTGTTTTAATATTTCAGATTTATTTATTGCATATACGTTATTACAGAGTTTTACCTTAGGTGGTAATTAGCTTAAAGGTAAGTACATGTACCCTGTAAGGGCGCAGCAATTGATCTAAAGATTGTTATAATATAAGTAGTTACACAATCTATTTCTTGCTAGGAACATAGAAGTCGTAAAATATAGACAATGTCAGCTACATGAATCAAAACAATTGTACTTAGTAATAACAGTATGTATACAGTTTTTGACATGTAATTATTATTACCCAATAAAGACTATTATGACTATTATGACTAACTTGGTAAGTAGGTGTGTACATTTTTTACGCAGTTAAATAATTATAGTTAAGATATATCATTTAAAAACTCGTGAACGGAGTAGTAACGTTTAGAAATAAGGTATTCTTTGAGTTTAATACGGCATTTAAAATGTTATCTAGCTCTGATTCTCAGACGCTTCTCTTTGGTTCTGTACGATACTAACTTAAAAGGAATTCGATTATTTTATTGTTTGTTGGCAACTTTTTAATTTAACAAATAGTTGGCAATTTTAGCCGCCCCCTCTTTGGCTTCCTCTGGCCGCAACGTCATGTTCACATGACGTTGCGGCCAGAGGAAGCCAAAGTCAAAATGTTTTTATTTTCACACAAAGTTTCAACTTTGTGTGAAAATAAAAACATTTTGAAGAGCAAAGACTGGCCTTTTTTAGTATAATACTTTTTACTGCCCTTGCAGTTTACAGGTTCAACTCCCAATGCCAAGATATACATACAAGTAACAAAAACAAACAAGTAGAATATAATTAAACGTACCTTATGTTCCAATGAGTATGTGAGCGACTAAAAACAAACAGGCTTCATCATCATCAACATCAGTCCATATTAGTCCACTGCTGGACACGACCAGCAGTGGACTTATTTCTCTAAGTTTCCTCACTCTCGTAGTCCCATCAGATTTTGAGGGAATAGAGAGTACACCTGTGTTTTGCGCACACACTTGGGCACTACAATATGTCCTGTGCACCAGGCTACCTGGCATTTTATTTTAATTTATTTATTTATAACATACAAAACCATATCGGTTATTACCTCGTATAAAATAAAAAAAGAAATCTTTATGATTTTTGATATTATGGAGCGTAAGCCCTGAGTGTGTTATTTTAGGGAAATTATTTTATTTCTTAAATCTTAATTGAGTTCGAAATTCTAAAATCTCACCAAAAGAATGCCCAAAACAGGTTTTAATTAACCAAACCTGGCAAAAAGTACTGGCAGAAAAGATTACGTAATGAGTTGAAAATTTAAAGAGAGAATGTGAAAAAAAAAACGAGGTTCTAATTAAGAAGCCGACATGCGATGCTAGGACAATGTACATGGAGTCACAGGGAGACAGGAAATTGCGGGAATGATTAAGCGGAAGCCGCTACGACTCTTGCTTCCACGTGGCTTTACTTTGTAGTGTAGCTGAAGATTAAGGAGGCTAGCAGACATGACATAAAGAAAATGATAACATTTTCAATTCCAGATAAATTTTTAAAAGAGGTCACGATCCCTTTTTGTTTTTCATCTACTGGTGGCCTGGATTTGCGACGTCGTCGTCGTCAGCGTAGATAATTGTAGGAAAAACAAAATACAATCGCGACAGCTTTTAATTAACCTGCACGATGAACATGTACACAGTTTTATGCATCGAATCGTTTGACGCTGAAAAACGTTTTTAGATAGCCATTTTTAAAGGATGTTTTTCGGAAATACGTAGGTAATTCCCCATAATTTAAATACTAATATTTTAAGTTTACTCTTAACTACATGACATGCCTCTACAAACAATAACAAAAATTATTTTATGTTAGTATAAAAACTACCATAGTTTGACGAATTCATTACGAATGTATCCGGGTTAACTACGAACCTCATTTGTGTTGGAAGAACACCAAAGTTACATGACGGACTTCATCAGAGTGAGTGTGACACAATTACATAAAAAAAAGGTTCTAACTTAACCCGTTTACATCCGTAATAAATGATTTTATTTGTACGTATGTACCAAAAATAAAATAACATTTCCTATTGGTAGGTAAATCTATGATATTACTCTTTGTCTAGAATTCCTCTGTGGCTTTGTCGTTTAATCCTCAATCCTATAATATATTTACATTATTATACGAAAGCGTACATTTTACGTAATTAGCCTCGCGTTGCTTAACTGTAATTTAACGATGGTCCAATTATCCCCATTTACCCTTCCAACAACGGCTTATTTGCTTTTGAATCTCTGTTGGAACCACATAAAGCCGTTTTAATAAAATCTTATGTTGGTAGGAAAGTCTCTGTGAATTCCGATCTTATCAAAACGTTTACGTTCCACTAAAGGCGGAAATATACTTACTTTTCGTGGCGTGTCGTGACGCGCTAGAAGCATATCCATATCATACATTTAGTATGGTTAGAGACAAATTTGGTCTCGTGACGCGTTTTGTCGAATGTATGAATTGACGACCTCAGTGGCGCAGCGGGCGAAGGTCTGCTGCGACGCAGGAGGTTGCGGGTTCGATTCCCGCCTCGGGACAAATTTTTGTACGATCTGCAGACGTTTGTCCAGCGCGTTCTGGATGTTTTCTATGTATGATAGAAAATATCTATCTATGTAGTATTAAGATATCAAATAATTTCGCAAATTTTTTTGACTTCGGCGGTACTTGAACCCGTATCCTTCCGTAAGTACCGAAATGTGCTAACCAATTACACCACGAGGTCAAGTGACGCAGGAGTTGAAAATCTTTGCGACTTTCTACGGACTGTAGCGCCGCTAGCTCCACCTACAGGGGAAACATTGAAGTTTATCCATTCCTGTTCAAAGACTAAAGTTACGTTTATGTAGTATTATTAAGTATATCAGTTATCTAGTACCTACCTATAACACAAGCTCTGCTCAGCTTGGGGCTAGATAATGACGTGTGAATTGTCCAGCATTATTTATGTATTTATATATATATATATATAAATATATATCTAGGTAAGTATATAATCTTATACACATATATTATTTGAACTAAACGTCGTTTAAGAAAATGATTGGATGTAAGAATTAACCATTATTTATCATTTTCTGCGACCTAAACATCCAAACTTTCGTATTTATGTGAATTTTAAGATGGATTCTTGCAGTCTACTCCCAAGTCTACTGACACGAAATGCTGTAATTATTCAAGCTCGAGGTATGTTTGCCAAATGGAATGGTAAAAGAGCCAGAGCCGTTTTGATGAAAAATTCACATTTGCGTTCACTACTACCTGGTGAAACTACTACCTGGGATGAACTGCCACTCACAATGTTTAGTCAGGTTTTGCATACAATCCCTATGGAAAACGCGTCAGAGTGTGTTTGTTAGGTAACTACCTATGCTAGTGTGAGAGTGGCGATTGGTAGTTTTTAGGGTTCGGTACCCGAAAGGTGAAAACGGGACCCTATTACTAAGCTTCCGCTGACTGTCCGTCTGCGGCAGCGGTCTGTATCTCATGCACCGTGTAAGTTAGAAAGTTGAAATTTTCACAGATTGTGCATTTTTCTTGCCGCTATAACAAAAAATAATAAATATACTTATTATTAGTTGTTATACCGGCAAGAAAATAAAGAATTAAATATTAAAATCAAAGTGTACAAAAATACATATATACATATTTTTTTGGCTATTTTTGCTCTACGTTTCTCAAGACAGTATCTGTCAAACCGTAAAATCCGTTGAAATTTTGACAGTGTCTATAATTATTTCCGACACAAAAATACATTATTAAAATAAAATTCCATATCACGTCGAGTACCAATCACCGAGTTAAACAACGTCGGGAGCGGTCAGTACTTAGATGGGGTGACCGCGTCGTGTTGGCTTTTGCTTTTATTCGATCCATCAAAAAATCTATTTTTTAAGTTTCTTTTGCGAAATAATTTGTACGATGTTACGGAACCCTCCGTCATCCGTGTGTAAGTCGACTTACACTTGTGCCAGTTTCATTTACCTACTCGATAGCGACAAATATGTATGTTTATACATACATACTAGTAAGTACATTCGAAGTTATTATTTCTACTTCGAAGACGAACGATAAGAACGAACAACGTCATTGACCACCTAAAAAGAATGATAAAATAAATAAATAATAAGTCTTATCATACTTTGTATTTATGTTTAGTTTTAGTCTACACGCCGATATTGGCAGCCCGCCGACAAGATGAAGCACGAGAGCTAAGAACCCTGTCATTGTTTTTAATTTCTTTTGTTGTATCTCTAGTTGGTAGTCCTTATAAATAAATATGTTGACAAAACACTATCGGCGGCTATTCGAACACTGAAATAGCACACTAAATATGTAAAGTATTTTTTAGCTAGTTATTAAATAATATTTAACTTCATGAAAGCACTTAAAACTATTGTTGTGTTACAAAGTGTTTTTAATTTACGGAACACTTTTTTTGTTGATGTTACGTTTTGAAAATACTGGTAAAAAAACTGTTACGAAAATTTTTGAATGAGTTGACCACTAATCATTTTGGATTGACCAACTCATCCAAACTGGATTTTAAAAAATTTAATTTAAGTGGATGAGATGACCACCTACTCAAACCCACCGGCCATGTCGACGGGTTCGCTTTGTAGAGTCCATTAAAATTAAAATTCAGCAAAGCACTACTACTTTTTAAGATAGATCAGAAGAATTCTTTCCGGAGCAGTCATAAGTGTTTTCAATCTGTCAAAATAAATGAATACCTAAACAATAACCTTCTAACAGGAGCTCAGTGAATCTCCATCCATCTTCAGATACCTTCCTGACATAAAGTCGATACAGGCTTAGCAGCTTTACTGTAAACCCATCTGTTGCGCCTTGGTGAGTAAATACCTATAGGTAAGGTATAAGTTCATTGTTCTCTTTCAACGAGGCGTAACAAAGTTTTGAGAGATGAATGGAAACAGTGATTTGTATGTAGTGCCATTTTGTATCGTGGTTTTGGGGTAAGTTTTCGGTAGGGGGCAGACAAAGAGATTTTTAGAAGGCATTTAGTTGTCCGGTAGTGTCTACTTCCATAACAGTGGATTCTTGACGCTTCGCATCATTGGATTTTTTCTCTCCTCTTCTGATCTACCCTCAAAACAGGGAAATATATTAGAACCTATGAAATTTCATTGACGTTAACTTGGTCAAGAAAATATTTAATTCAAAAAACCTTAGAACAAAAATGTATCCTGTCGGAGTCCAGAATTACCTTCAGTCATTCATTATTTAAATACATGGCACCTTGTTTATAGGTAGATCTTAGGGCTCCTATACACGGACAGCGCGTTGTCGACGGCAAAGCAACCGCAAGCATTGACGGCAGCCGTCGACGGATGCAGTTGCCTAGCCGTCGACAATGTGCCGTCCGTGTATAGGCAGGGGTACATATGTTAATTCATTCGATTCGTTTCCGAATCGAATCCGACGGATCTATAAAACGCTATTTTGATTTCGCCTCGGGTTGATGATTAAAATAAGTAGCTCTTCCTCATTGACATGGCCATTAGTCAACAGATTCGCTTCGAATTTTCAATCATCAACCCGAGGCGAAATCAAAATAGCGTTTAATAGATCCGTCAGATTCGTTTCGGAAACGAATCGATTGAATTAAAATACCCTTTAGGGGCCCTTTCTTATGGAATCTACACACGCTAAGGCTAGCGACAGCCCGGCGGCGGGTAAGTGCGACACTTCAGAGTGTGAATATTGTCGGCAGCCGACAGGTTCTGTCAACTAATCGGTGCCCCGCCCGCCGCCACCGGCTTTGGTGTGTAGACGTCATTACGCATTATGTATATCTGTAAGTGTATGTAGATATATAGACTACACAATGCAACAGAGACGTCGGAGAGCAGATAAAAGAGAATTAATGGCCGGCATTGTCCACCGCGAGTGTACAATGGAATTAAATTCAACACAAGCTTGAACATGAGCTTCGGGGTTTTGTCTCCACATACTCATAAGGAGGTACCTATATCTAGAAAGTAGAAACTGATCTGAAATATGTACAAACGTAACTTTTCTTCTTAACTTCCCCAACTTTTTGAAAAGGTCCTAGCATGGTTGTGGGGTGCTAATATCTAATATTTATATTTAAAAGAAATTTTTGCGAGCGCAGTGGTTCACGAATTATATTGAAAGAGAAAGAATGATGATGAATGAATGGAACGAACACAAGAATGAATGCATGAATGAGAGAACGGGCTACAGATAAAAAATAACATTAATGTTTTAACATACCTACTATAATTTTAATACTTTCATAGCCCAAGACGCAGACGTGCCATCCCCGTGTCGCGGCTGGGCAGTGAATGCGATATATTAAATTATTTCTTACGATAAGATACTTTATTTACTAATAGTAATAGTATGATACGTTGATTCGTAGTTTGTTTTAACGTGGGTTCATAGCAAATGGCTTACAATGTGTGCAAAACTTCTTGTCCTAAATTACTGGTAGAAGCCTTTATTCACAAAGAAAATTACAATAAAATAATAGAAATAAATTAGAATTAGTATTTACAATTGAAACAATTGAGCTAACTGCAGACAGTTGCAAACAATCTACAGGTAGCTCAACTGATCCATATCAATACCAGTCGGAAGCGTCCCCAAGACGCGCTGGCTGCATTGCCCCGCTGTATGGCAATGCTGATGCGCTGTCCAGATACTGAACAGCTCTTGGGTCACGCGTTGCTTCGACTAGACACTCAGATATTTTTTTTTAAATCCGATGAGCCTCGGTACCCCACGGACCTAGGGTCTCGACTCCAAGGGGAGCAAATATGTAGGCTCTGTCGAGACCTTCAAATTTGCGCCAAAAAAAAATTAAATTGCTTGTAGAACTTCAGTGATATAAAGTATATATTCAAAACGAAACTACGATAGATTGTTTAAATGGCGTGACGCTACTTATAATTTAATCGATATACCACTATTTTTTTCTGTTTTGGCATTCTTCATATAAAATAATCCTGCCCCAGTACAGAAGACTCTCCAGTTTCTAAAGAATCAAACTTTTTCAATGCTCCAGTTCATCTTTAAATCGATTTCTTTCATTTCCTTCTCGCAAAGCTTCCGAACTTTTAATTCAAAATAAATATTTCCAACTACACAATAAAGTTGTTGGCAACATTCAGAGAGTGTATCTAAAGAGATTATTTCTTAGGAAATTGCTGAAGACCGTCTTCGGACCGTCCGCCTTGGCAAAACTTTGTAACTCCTTCAAATTATTACTTTGGAAGGCAAATTCGCTTTGCAGAATCAAAAGCAGCAATTTGAGTTTATTAGCATATTATATAGCCTGAAGAATATGTAGTGTAGATTTACATTTATCTATTTTGCGTATGAATAAATTAATAATAATGTTTGAAACAGCATAAACTAGGGTCAGAGAGAGTTTATCTCGTACGGGAAGATTTTTTGTGAATGAGTAGTCATGCCCTAGTAAATTACAAATTTTTCCCCGCGTACGAAACGCTTTGTTCCTATGGAAACGTTCTAAGCTTATTTCTATTCCATAACAACTTATTTTTATGGTAAAAAAACCTATGTTTATTTATGTAAAATGTTTCTTGTTGGTAGTTGATGATATTATATGTACTTAGGCTTCAGTAGGTTTTTAGGTATGTATATTATATATACAATAAGGTAGGTATGTATAATTAGAGTTATTTATGGGTATCTATTATTCTATACAACTTATATTAGCACGCCAACCTCCTGTAAAAACATATATTTTTGGTCGGCAGATAGAAAATGCCTCGGCATTTAGCCCACCCTTTGTACCTCAGTGCAATAAAGTTTTATATAAATAAAATTTCAACCCGTTCCGTTCTGCAGTTTCAGCGTTAATAAGGAACAAACATCCATCTATCCATCCAAACTATACAATATCCATACAATATTCGTAGAGATTTGATAGTTTGATGTGCTGATTATGCCTGATTGTACTCGCGTTAAAACTTTTAAATCCATCATGGTTATTAACACTAAAGTCATTTATAACGGAATATTTACCATGATTTGAGTTTTGAGCTTTCCAATATTTCGGCACAGTTTCATGCGCCATGATCTGCTGTACTCGCGTGTCTGCAAACAACTGTGTCACATCAGTTTGCTCTCTCCTACAACGCCCGATGAGGCTATCGCTAATCCTGAGCGAGCGAGAGTGAGCATGAAAGTTGATGCAGTAGGTACAGTAGGTCTATTAATACTTACAGTAGGCCTTTAATTATAGTTCGTTATTTTATTAATTACACTTAGATTGCTTAGAAAATGACCACGCAAACCTCACAAGGTTTATAATTATAAGGTACAAATAATAGAATATACTGTTATTGTAATGAATTAAAAAAAAATGCGATAGAACCCTGAACCATACATATTTTTGGTCGCGGGATTCGAACCCATTTTGCACCTCTTGCCTTACTTGATTTTGCGCCGCAGCCGAGTTCGTCAAGTCCATAGTTGAACAAAGAATTATCAATTCACTCTTCCATTGCTTCGAGACCTTTATAAAAAGAGGTCATTTCGACAGAAGGACGTTCAAATACCTCTATCGTTTTAAAAACCGGATTTCATTCTGAAACCCCATATCAAATCCCGTACCAGTAATTCCCTTTCTTTCTCGTTGGCTTAATTTGCATTTTTCAACAAAGCGGTATATAATGGCCTAGGCGATTTGAAACGGAACGCAATAAATGAAACCGTGCGAGGTATTGAGGGTTTGATGTGACTTTACCAGCGTATTTTAATTTTAATTCTGAACTTTAAAAAAAAAAAAATACCCGCCTCTCTTAATAGCGGTGATAGATTTATGCATAAAAAAAATTGTTTAGGTTATTTTCTGTCAGTGGGGAAAAGTTGAAGAAGATAAGGTTTGCTTTGGAATATGACTACTTTTGATTCCAGTTTTACCCCTAAAATAAATTCTCTTTTCATTACATTTTTTCACTCTTTTTCATTAGTCTAGTTTTTCACGGGGGTAAAAGTCTTAAAAAGTATCTAAACTCTTCCCAGCGCAGCTTAATTTGGGGCTAGATGACGGTGGGTGAGATTGAAATATTTATATTTTTTCTACTTTCTAGAGTGTCCTTCGAGTAACGAGGTATGGGAATGCAAACTAGAAGAGAATCAAGAATCTACCCTTTCAATGTTAGAAGAGAATTCTATCTTATTCTACTAACATTCATAAAAAAGTAGGTGAACATAAGTTGTAAGATGTTTGGACGAAGGCAACCCCGAAACCACTGAAGGATCGGGCTGAATTTTTGCATACTTGAAGTTCTATACCAAACATTAAAGTTACTTTTTTATCCCGCAAAAAACCGTGCTAAGTGGACAAAAGCTTGTTAAGTATACATTTACCAAAAATACTATTAATATTATAAAGAGGAAAAATTTGATTGTTTGTTTGTATGTCTTGAATAAGCTCCGAAACTAATGGACCGATTTGACAATTCTTTTTACCATTAGAAGCCCACATTATTCCTGATGAACATAGGCTACTTTTTACCGCGGGAAAATGCTTCATTCCTACGGGAAAACGGGTAATAGGACAATGGGTAGTAAGAATGCAGCTAGAAAGTAATAACCGTAGTCTCAGTGATCTTTGACATTTACATTCACAAGTAGTTGAGTGTCAGTGAATTATCACTAACCCTGTATGTAAGTAAGGCTGTCTTCCTGAAAGACAACATCATCAAGATCCGGAACCCATCTAACCCATGTGAAGTTCACACACAAAAAGCTAATTACGTAGCAGGCGGCGGCGGTACGGTCTCCGCTAGGTTACACGTAACTGGCCTCGTAAACACTGGGATCACACCTGCAAACTGCACGGAACTAGAGATTCTGGATGAGGCATTATATGAATAGGAAGCATGATTTATTTTTCAGTAAGAAATTACCTAGTCCGCTGTCCGACGAACCTCTGAAGAGAATAATTGGGGCCCTTTTCTAGTAAACGAATAGGTTAACCATGACAATGTCACTGTCGAAGAATCGAGGCGTCTGCAACGATACCATTGTCCTATTGAAGTGGTTTGTTCAGCAGAATTGGACAGTCTTTTTGCACAGTCGCCATGGCTAGAGAATCGGAGAACCTCACCATTTATGTCAGATGGACCCACTACTTTACGCTCTATTTACTGTCTATGATGTGAAGTTCACACACAAAAAGCTTATTAGCAGGCGGCGGTACGGTCGCCGCTATGTTACACGTAACTGGCCTCGTAAACACTGGGATCACACCTGCAAACTGCACGGAAGTAGGGATTCTGGATGAGGTATTCAAACAAGTGATTAATTTAAAGAAACGTTTGAAAAAACGAATCGTTTCTCGACTGCCTCAATTGCCCCGTGCTGTATGGCAATGATGCGCTGCGCCAGATACTCACCAGCTCTCGGGTCACGCGTTGCTTCGACCAGACGCTCAGATATTTTCTTAAAAACCCTGAGAGCCTCTTTACCCCACGTTCTCAACTTCAAGGGGAGAACACATGAATCATCATTGCCGACCGGTTAATTTAATAAACAAACAACATCATTATTGTTTAGCCAGGTTTCTTAGCCATGCAGTGACCTTGTTCATGGACTGCCATTTCCAGTCCTCATAATCCCAGAGCGGCCTGGCTGACCTACATTCATACTCATTTGTCATGCTAATGCACGCGCTTACCGGGATGAGAGGTGAAATATACATTACAATACTACTGACCCGGGACCTCGAACTTACGGTGCTTTTTATTAGGGCTTCGAACGCCCTAAAGAAAAACGGATCCCTTCTTTAATCACTCGTGTGTCTGTCGGTCACAACGGTATTTTATTACAAAAACGCAAAAATTTCCTCTGAATCCACTAATTGTTACTACACTTTTGTGACCCGAACACGGACGTGGTGGTAATTGCCAAAAATGGTTGTTTTAATGCCGAAAGCGGTTGAAAGAAGTTCCGGCTTTTTTCATTACCGGGGCAAAAAACGAAATTCTAAACCACATCAAGCCACCTTTATACTAAAATCAAGTTCGGGAGCTACTAGATTCTAAAGACACACATAAAGAGACACATAAAATCACAGATACACACAGACACAAAATCGCAGATATACACAGACGCTCGCGTCAAACTTAATATATAAAGCCCTCTTTCTGCGGCGGGTTTTAAAAGAATACAGTATCTCGATCATGTTTGATATACCATTTTGTATACCTTAGGCATGACTAACAAATCGAACACCTAAACTCAGGCAACAATCACCGAGGCAATTATTCCAGTGAAGGCGGGTATTTCCCAATGGACCCAGAATAATAAGCCTGGAAATTCCTGGAAACAATACAGACCAATGCCACAGAATACCACTCCAGCCCAGTGGGCCGTAAAATTCCATACATTATTGGTCTTTATTGGGCATAGCGTTCATTGGGCCGCTTTGTTTTATTAAGACTTTGGCATAATAGAATACCTAAGTTCATAGTGCCTCTTAGTGCCTACATACATGATCGTTACTAGGACCAACTGAAAGTTCTGTTCTATCTGTCCTTTTCGACTAAACGCGGTCGTAAGGTTAGAAGATAGGTATCTTGAAGAAGTACAAAGGCATCCGTTTGCATTACGGATGTAAGCGGGTTAACTACGAATACGATGGATGGATGTTTGTTACCTCTTCACGCCAAAACTACTGAACAGATTAGGCTGAAATTTTTCATACAGGTAAGTGTAACCCTGGAATCAAACATAGGTGACCTTTTATCTCATAAATCAGTTCCATAGAAATAACGCGCGAAGCCGCGGGCATAAACTAGTCCATAATAAATTCGTCAAATTCCGTTTGACTTAAAATGAATAATGGGATGAAATATGAAAGCTCTTGTACTATCTCAGATCGAATAAAGTGACCCAACAGAGTATCTGATTGCCGGTGATACCTACCTTCATGTATAGATGGCATCTAAAACTGTAATCTACAGCCTATACTCGTCCACAGCTGGACACAGGCCTGCGCTTTATTAGCTTTTATCATATGGGGGTAATGTCCATAATCCCCACGCTGAGCATGCGAGGGATCGCAGTTCGCTGGTAAAATTGTGGAGGCGCTTATGCCCGCTCCCGGTGGATATCCCTTAATCGTAAAGCTAAAATACAACAAATAATCTTAAAACATTTACAAATAACATCAACAAAGTCACGGATAACTGCTTGTTAAATAATAGGGATGAATTCGTTGTTTTTGGATATAAATATTTGATGGAAGCTTTGTAGATTTCCAGATCAAAGAGCATTAGTTTCATTGCTGATTCCCTTCCCGACAAGATTGCCCGAATTTGAAGGATTTATAGGCTTTCGTTCAAAGGAATATCTATAGGAGCATAAGTTACGGTTTTAGTGATCAGAATGATAGTCTATCCAGAGATTTTCCTAATAAAATGCTACTAAAAAGGCTTGAAGCTTTGATATTATTATAATGCGTAGCGATATTCGATAATAAATTAATTTATGGTATAAAAAATTTACTTGTCCAAGTGCTTATTTTGTAAGGCTACAGAAATAAAGTAAAGGAAATCTGAAAAACCTAGCTATAATGTTTTTCAGGTATACCTCTCTGTTTTTCAGGTATATCTCTACCGTCAAAAGTAAAAGGTTGTAAAAAAACTAAATATGCTGTTGTTGTTTTCTTATAAATCGAGGACATGACTCCGTTCACGACTTTTCTCTAACTCTCGTGGTTTCGGACTTGGCCATCGCAGCTCTTTTCAAAAAACCACCCTGTAAATATAAAACCATATCACCTAGCTTTTACTCCATGATTACAAAGTTTTCTCTAGAGTATTTTTTACACTTTGTTATAACTATTTTCTCATATTAAAGTCTTAATGATTATTTGATTCCCCCCCCCCGGTAAAACAAAAATTCATTTGATCTCCCGCTTTCTCCAAAAATATTGAGCTTTATTATTCCATCAGTTCGCGCTGCGGGCTCTCGGCACCATAGGCAATTCCGTTTAATTACCTCCAGCTTGAATATTATATCAACCCAGAACTCTCAACATTGTTTGTAGTAGAGTACAAACGATGTGTGCAATTCACTCATTCATTCAAACAAGCGCCCACCGCACTTTCCCGTTCTCATTAGCCTGACCTTTGACTCACCTTGGCTCTGCCCTCTGTAACCGCTGCACCTGCATTTGTCTACAGTTACGTTATGTTCATACAGTAGTCCGTTTTATCGTATACGTTTTTATTTGGCGATGGCGGATGTTGTTGTATTAGCGAGTTCACATTCACACACATTACAGTATTCCAGATCCAGTTTTGTGTGCGAACTTTACAAATTCACATAAAGATAAACTTTAACTTAATAAATGTAAGTAGGTATTTTAGCTTTCTAAAAATAGGTACCTAAATACGAAAATAAATGGTTTTAGAATAATAATTGCTTTCACAAATTAATACCTACTTCGATTGTTAGGTCGAAGTATGTAGATCAAAATTGGGTAAAATAAATTATCTGAGGGGAAAATGTAGGCATATACATCTAGAAACAAATTCTAGGTAGAGTGTGCATAAATTATTAATTGTATGTGCTGAAGCACACATAACTCTATAAACTATAAAATATATAATATATTATAGACATAAATAATATATATACTCTATAGACATATTATGTCTGAGCTTAACTTAGCCTTAACCCAGTTGCAACGAATGATACCAATGGCCGGCTTGTAAAATATAACCACAACCGAATTTTAACAAATCTGTCGCATTTCAGTATTTATTTCATACACCATTGTATAAGAAATTAAATTTATGTAATTTATTACTTACGTAATTGTGTTATTTAAATGTAAATGTCCAAAAAAATTTATATCTAAATATCTCCGGGACAGCATGATGATTGTTGTAAGTATGCGAGCGATGTTATCGATCTGTTTGGTGTACGTAACTGGCAGTCAACTGCTTGTGTTCCAAGTTGTAGGGCGAAAGCAGCAATGGTAAGAGATGACAGAGATATGTATAATATATCCGCTGTTTTTCCCTGTTGCTAGAAGCATTCAATATTAATCAAGGCACGGCTACCTTGTTGTACTTTGATGAGAACCTGAATTAGATCCCTTAAGGTTATTTATGCTGAGGGCACCGGTCCTTTTTACAGCTAAACGGTTGGGTCGGCGTCGTAAACTAAATGTTTAAGTAGTTTCGGTTAAAATGGAGATAAAAAGCCCTTCGGTATTTTGTCTCGGTTTAATCAGACGAGGTTACGGGTTAGAAATAACAGTCTTGGAATTTGACATATTTCTTTTAGAACTGATTGTTTGTCATTGAACATGCGAAAATCCA
Organism: Eupithecia subumbrata; assembly: GCA_949316285.1. Lineage (NCBI taxonomy): Eukaryota > Metazoa > Arthropoda > Insecta > Lepidoptera > Geometridae > Eupithecia > Eupithecia subumbrata. Next base: position 12,563,845 of record OX438630.1, on the reverse strand, counting down.
ACCCAAAATACTCCAATATTGCGATTTTTTGACAGTTTCCAAAGATAATCTCAAAAATTGGTTTCTTAAGTGTCTTATCACACTGGCGATTTCCGAGCAATTTCAAGGCGAGTGCACAGCGAGCTGCAATTGCTAATCGCGGCGTAATCGCTCCGCTCTCGCCTCGCTTTGAAATCACCAGTGTGCAATGGCTCTGAGACGCGCTTATACCAGAGTTGGCGTAAGTGAAGTTTATACCATTCAGGCGTTCTGTGACCACTTCGTAAAATGCTTTCTTCTAGATGTGACTAGTTCTGGATTTCCCCACTTCTTGACATACTCATTTCTAAACCCAGATTATGATCTGACGAAACAATTTTGTAAAATTAATGTATGTACGAGTATGTAGTAATATAAAACAGTATCTTATTTGTAAGCATAATGTTAATCAAAGCAAACAAAAGCTTTCCAAATAAACTTACAAATGTTTTAGGAAAGCAATATATTAATAATGATGTTTGAAAGAGATTTTCATAAAACAAACTTGTGGAGAGTTTCTGGAGAGCTCTTTACCAATCTCAGAAGATTATTAAACTTTAAATTGATACTGTTGAAATATTAACTGAGACCAATATTCAAATAACTTAAACGTTTCAGTTGGATTCGGTTTGTAAGGGGAGCTTTGAAAGTTTTATTAGATAGACAGATATTTTTTTTATTTCATAACCTTTACATATAATTTAAAATTTAAAACATTCAGAAGGGTGTCTAACGTTCTCTTTCAATAATAGTATAACTCATAGAATGTTATTACATAATGTATCGGCCAAAGTAAATAGTTAGTTTTAGCATAACCCACAGAGATTATTCATTTCCCTTTCACTCCTTTGTAATTCCTCTCTTTCCCACTCACCCTATACCTACCTACCTCGAAGAAAAACAATATGGCGTAATTAGCCGAACCGACGAACAATGTCTCCTGCTGTAATGTGAAATAAAATAGATCAACCGATAAAAGGGAGCTCGAACCGGTGCAGGAAAGATCCAAAACAAAATTGTAAGTGTTTGTGTGATCTTGCAGCGCTGCCAAAACTGGACATTGGAGACCACAGGTGGGTTCCTTTCTATTTCCTTCCTTGTCCCAATCTCTGTGGTTTAAAGATTAAAAATAAAATCAAAATTCAGCAAAAATTAACTACTAACTACTACTAATACTACAGCGTTTTTATCCGACAAAACGGGGAGATGGTTACCCGTGTATGCCCCGTTACACCACCGGTCCTAAAGCTTCATGAAAGCGATAAAATCGTCGCTTGTTTATTTGAAATATAAAAAAATGGTTGGAATAATGTATTGAATCTGCAGGATTCCAAAGTGCCTAGCCTTAACTGAATTTAAGGAGCCAAAGCTCTTCCTATTATTTACCAGTTTTCAAAATCAAAATCAAAAACTCTTTATTTCCTTAAATACAATAAATGTACACTTAGAAAAGGTCAAATTATAAAACTATACACTGACACGGAAATAAAGTGATATTTTTGATTTCTGACGCTTCGGTATTAAGACTAAAGTAAAGAAGCGATGAAGAAACCTTTAGCCTGTTAGTTGTTATTTTTCGAGTTGGAGCGATTTTGTGTTTTTAGACTAAAATGTATATGTTATTTTATTATTAGATACCATTTTAATTTTAAAATCAGACGAGGTTAGGAACAAAGATTTTATTTTTGATATATATCTATGGTTTGCCTGACGGAGTCTCAAAATCAATAAAATATACAGAAACAGATAAAAAAACATACATCCGTAGCATTTCGCAGGTCAGCATCCCGCCTGGCTGAAGGGCGTCCTACACTACGTTTAACGAGTCGCGGTCTCTACTCAAGAACACGTTTACCCCAGCGGTTGTCAGTTCTTCGCGAGATATGGCCAGTGCCACTTAAGCTAGCTAATTATTTGAGCTATGTCGATAAATTTGGTTAACTGTCGAATGTATTCGTTACGAATCCTATCCTCCAGAGAAACTTCGAGTATAGCTCTTTCCATAGCTCGCTGAGCGAGTTTGAACTCGCGAATCAACACTCCCGTGAGTTACCCTACGTCTCGGCTCCATAGGTCATGCATCTAGCCGAATTTTAATATAACTTTATTGCCGATTACTTTAATAAGACAGAGAATGAGGATTACGTAATAGTTTGTAGTTTATCTTATTCGGGAAATTCGTGCAATCCATCACCAAAGTTGGCAGTCATTAGTTACTGTTTTATTAGTTAAGTTTGTTGCTAAATAGATTATCGGAAACATTCATAACCTGGTAATTACCCAAACTTCCGATACCAATACTTATGAACGGAAATGTACACCGGATTCAAAGTTGCGATAGCTGAATTTAGAATTTATATAATCTTCTATGCTGTTTCCTATAACTGAGGTTGTTTGGCCCGAACTAGCAGCGCAACAAATAAAAGATACCTGACTTGTATTATTTATTAATTTATTATTTTTTTGATATTTTATAGAAATAAGATAATGCTGAATTTATGAAAAAAAGTCTTATTTTTATAACCTTGGGCGTTCTGTGACCACTTTGTAAAATGACTTCTTCTCTGTAATCAGTTCTGGATTTTCCTAGTTCTAAAGTCCATTTGTTCAGGGTGTTCTGGATGTTTTCTATGTTTAATAAAAAAATAACTATCTATGTAGTGTATTGTATTAAGTATATCAGTTATCTAGTACCTACATAACACAAGCTCTGCTTAGCTTGGGGCTAGATAATGCTGTGTGAATTGTCCAGCATTATTAATTAATTAATTATTTGCATTTACTACTTCATTTTATATGAAATAATAGGCGGTGATAATAGTGTGCTTCTACTGAAAAAAGCATATGTACCTAAAATTTATCAGTAAGTACCGCACTGAGTACAGTCCAATCGGGTGAGTTCGTGCTTTACCAGTAGGTAAAGCACGAACTCACCCGATGAAAGTAGTTTCATAAAGTCAGTTTCAACCCTCTTAGTTGGAAATTCCTTAGTACTTAAGGGCTTTGTACAAAGTCAAAGCAAGTAACCCGTAGTGCTTTAAATTTGTAATATACGAGGGTAAGATCAGAAATTAGCTAAAGCTCTTTTGTGAAAACCTTTTAAACATCTTTAATTGTAAGTAAACCAAAGCAAAACCACATATAGGGGAATAAACAAATTTGAAGATAGTTTTACCATAGAAAGACTCAGTACTTCAAATATTGTAGACAATGTATTTGCCCGGGCAGAAAATTAAATCATGAAATTTGATTTTCGGTCCCTACATACCGATCGAAAGTGTCTTAAAAATAGAATCACTTACCTTTTGATAGGTAGCATTAACGACGAATTATGGTAGACCGTGGTAGGTGCAGAGCGTCCGAGAGAGTCCGGCAGATTATCCGAGTCGTCCGAGACCCATAAGTGGTACATGTTACATGTACTTACAACTATGTACATGTAGAGCGCGGGGCGGAACGATATAGCATGAAACGCATCATAAATACTAGGTTTATAGGTAATTTTTTACATATGCATAAAAAATGTTCATGAAGTTTTGAATCCGTGCCTAGCAAGGAGCACGGCTTGCGTCCGCTACGTTTTGACCTATTTTTTTTTTCATTTATATTTTTATTTATAATTAATGTACATTTAAGAACCGAAGCACACTTATCCATCATAACCACCTCTTTTAAGGCAAAATTTTAGAGGCTGTGCTAATCTTACCCATGGTTTCCGTGTTCAACATAATAAATAACCAAAAAAAATCTCCCTCATTTAAGATTTCATTTAAAAAATATCATTTAACTATTAACTTTAACATTATATTTTTTATTTTTAACCTTATTTCATTTATGTCAACCATGGCAGCCAGCGTCTTGGGAACGCTTTCGACTGGTATTGATATGGATCAATTGAGCTACCAGTAGATTGTTTGCAACAGTCTGCACTTAGCTTAATTGTTTCAATTGTAAATACTAGTTCTAATTTATTTCTATTATTTTATTATAATTTTCTTTGTGAATAAAGGCTTCCATTTAAAAAATTAGGTTGGTGAATATTTATGAGATGGTTTTGCATCGCTTGCCTGGGTTATTTATTATGTAAATACTGCTGCAAGACGAAACTAAATTAATAATCCGAGTAAACACTCACGTGCACCTGCGACCATAACGTGCAATTTTTTTCAGTACCTATTCTTATTAAATCAAATAGTTTATTCGCCTCGCCACATTACTGGCATGTCAATAACAAAGCATCTACTTAAGACGGTGTTAATACAAAACAAACTAGGTATCTATAAAAATAAAGTAAATATACTAACATTACCATATAATCGAATAGGTATTTTCAGTCACACATGAAAGTGTGCAGCTGCTTCTCAGTTAAGCTGATGCCACCTACATCGTCTTTCTTAGATCTTAAGAGGCCAATGGATGGATGGACCATATAATGTAGATAGCTATAGGTAGGTACATATAATATGTTTGTGATGGGTATCTTAAATCCGAAATAATTGCGAGTTAGTCATATTGCCCACGGTTTTAAACCGTGGGCTAATCTATACTAATATTATAAAGAGGAAAGATTTGATTGTTTGTTTGTTTGTATTGAATAGGCTCCGAAACCACTGGACCAAAAAAAATCTTTTACCATTAGAAGCCCACATTATTCCTGATGAACATAGGCTACTTTTTACCTCGGGAAAATGCTTCATTCCTACGGGAAAACGGGTAATAGGAGAACGGGTAGTAAGAAAGCAGCTAGTACTCAATATATCTATATCATTTATCCCACAGTCTTCAAACTACAATCAGAACAGAAAGAATGCCTTTCAGCCATTTGCAAACGCAAAACTTTCAGCAACGACACTCTGAAACCAAGTAGACATACTTCAATTACCTGCCGTCTGGAACCGGTGTGAAGTTCCTCTGCGTAAGTTACACACATTATCAAGTTACAAGCAATGAAGTTAGCGACAAGTCCCTCCAGCTCTTTGCTGGCTAGATAGATAGTTACACGTATCGAAGTTAAAAGTCAGTTTATAAGTTTACTAGCGACCCGCCCCGGCTACACTGGCTACTACAGAATCGTCCCCTCCCCCCCTCTCCCCGGCCGGTACCGCCGCAACAAATATGTCCCTGTATTTTAAATGTGTAATATCTTCGAAAATATTCATTTAAATTACATGCTGTAAAGATCCATATTGATGTTTATTAAATGCACAATGTATTTAAAGTACTTAATTGGATAAGGATTTATGAATTAAGAATTTAATTAGTATTGCTTAAAATGGCTTCGTAAATGAGCCATTATTTCTCGTAAAAAGTAAAGGATAAAAATGGTTATTGTGGGTTATCCCTAAGAGATAGACATATACCATCATGGACTTTTTTGTAGACCTTTTTAAGGTGTACAATACTGTTGTACATTATTTTGATCTAATTCATAGAGTTCAGCCAGCGTTTGCGCAAAAAAATGTGTTTATTAACGACATCACCTCAGAAACCTCTAAAATTATCAGTGTTTCTCTACTATATTATGCATATTGTAAGCCCTTCTCTTGAATTACTCTATCTTATTAAAAAGCCGCATCAAAACCCATTGCGTAGTTTTAAAGATTTAAGCATACATACGGACAGAAAGACAGACAGGAAGCTACTTTATTTTAAACTATGTAGTGATTACGTAGAGGCTTTAAAAAAGAGTCTAGAAGAATAATCGTCATTGCCTATATCATCCATGAAGGATGGTTTATGTAGAGTTCGTTGATCGTCACATACGGCCGCTCTTTCGACCTCAGAAAAACGATCCTTCGTTTTTCTGAGCTTTCGACCGATCTCTGTAAGGTCTATGGCCGGTTACCGGAAATGACAGATGCGGATGCAGTATTGACAAACGTGCGTTCAGGTTTCGGTAGATGGTGGTGGATCTGGATTCAGGGAGTTGTTGCTCGAGACGAATCGTGACTTTATTAGTTTTCCGAAAAGCGAGCATTGAGATTTGAAACATGAGCTGCTGATGCCAAGCTTCATTATTATCGAAAGTTCTTGACTCAAACTCTAGAGGGCTCTACACAGCTGTAGGTACCTAGGTACGCTAGGCGGTGTAGGTACACATTTGCTCTCATCTTCATCGTGTGAAATTGCAGCCTACCCCTCCTTGATGGATGATCTGAGAGGCATAGTCCGGTACTCCATCTATACATCCGTGTCTACATGGTAATCTAGATTCACAAGAGTAGATTGCTTGTGTAAAGTCAATAGATACATATAGGATCTCCTCACATTATAATGATCAAGGAGAATCTTTGAATTTGGTAGATTCATAATTTTTTTTGTGCTTGTCACCAGGCACTGTTGAATTTCGATTACATCAGTTTTCAGTCAGAACAGAACATTTTAGAAGTTTACTTTTTCTAAACAACATTTTGCAACATGGCCTTGATGGACTCGCAATGACTCGGCCACCATTATATTAACGTCCTGATCAGAATAAGTATGAAAAGATGATGTCAAAACTTATTAGTAAAAACCTACATATAACGGGGATGTGAGTTCTTAGTAGTTATTTCATTTCATTTATTTATTTCACAAAAAAATATTATTACATTGTGTCGGAAATCGTAATTTTATAGTAGACTGAAACTAGAATAGACATTTGGTATATACATATAAATAACATCTAAGTAGAAAAAACAATCTTATGTGAATGAATATATTTAAGTCCAGCACAACAAAAAATAGGTATAAAGACTGGGGACAAATCTAAGAACTCTTTGAGGTTTTACTCACTATTTCTTCCTTTGAGAAGGAACCTACCCTGCCGAGATAAGCAAGCTATTGAGAGAATGCAAAGCAGTTCTAGAATGTTGTGTGAAAGAAATAAGTAACTGCGTTTTTTATTCACATTTCCTTTTAAGACTTTATATACATATATTTTCCCTCGTATTTGCTAGCACACTCCATTTTACGTGGGCGATATAGACGCGATCGCAAAGCGGTAACGCCTACATTTTTTAAATTCTAATTTCGAAAATTCATGTACCGCCACTTCGCGATCGTGTCAAGTTCGCTCACATAGGATGCGGCCTAAAAAAGTCTAGCTATAGCTATAGTACAAACAACATTAGTTTTTGAAAATTACCAATATTATTCAGCAATATTTGGCTTTGATCGTATCCATTAGGGGGAATACGCAATGAAACGGGCGCGAACTGAAACAGCCACTATCGATATCATAGAATTTTTGAAAGAAAAAAATATGTCATTTCGCTGTAGTCAGCATAGACATAGACAAACCCACGATAACCACGATACTACCGGTAGCCGATTTTTTTTTACATCACAAGAGTCGTAGCGAAAACTAAGCGGCGCCATTAGGAAAGAAGTTGAAGTATATATAACGAGACGCTTTACATTGGACACTTTCTTCACGCATTTGATTTAATTAACGTTTACTTGCAAACTCAGACAATTATGATGGTTGTACCTACTTGTTGTGATATAAGTGTCAAGAATTCACCGAACGGTGAGTTTTAACCTTGTCAATACTTATTAAGTACTAACCTATTTGTAATTTGGTTAGTTACTGTTTTCGAGGGTAGATTCGTAATGAAACGGACACGGAAACGCGCATTCAAACGGACGTCCAATTCAATGTAAGGTAAATAGATATTCAATTTAAGGATAGGTAGGCACATATGGAAACAGTTTCTGATTTATTAGTCCTAATAATAACTAGTAGGTCAACAAACAACATGGTTGACTTTTTTTCTGCGTTCTACAAGGAATAAAACTAACTGCGATACAGTTGATCTACGTGACCTATTTGCGGAATACATATAGGTAAACTGTTTCTGTTGTTTCTGGATGTATCTGTTTTAAAGTAAAGTAAATTTTTATTCATCAAAAATACATGCATACGTAATAAAATAATCACACTAACTTAGAATTATTCTTATTTATGCTAAATAGATACATTAAGACTAATCGTAATCTCACTTTGATCACTAAACTTCTAACGCACCATGCCCTATTTTACAAGCATTTTTAATATTCTAAAAACATATAATTTTCAAAAATTTTATCTATTTAATGTGCAAAGGCCAACGAAGACTTTCCGAACCCTAACTATAAATAACTGAGCCTTTCCGCAATTTTCCCCGTCTATTTCATTTTTTAAAACAATGAAGTTTTTATAGGCAAAGGTCTTTCTGCAGCGTGCTCGCGTGAGGCGAAGGCTAACCTTAATTATTTTGCTTATCCTAAGGTTCTCACAGAAATGCCTTGAACTTAGTTCAAAGAAACAGGTTAACTATGGATTTTATATAGATAGACTTGTGAGGAATGGTAATCTCGTTGATTCTTATTTCCTTGTTATGTAGGGTTTTGAATTTAAGCTGTTGTAGCATTTATTAGTTTCTGAAATTTGCATTGTTTTCTGGTTACGTTAGTCAAAAATGTTTATTCATTTTAAATAAATCTCTAACACTACCTACAGCTACTTCAAATTACTAATCATAAGTATTTCATTATGTAGCAAGGTATTTTATTTTTGCCATTTTACTAAGATCTCAGAGGTTGCAGACATTTAAGTTTATAAGTATTAATATGTTTATATCATTGTAAATGAGCTGTATAGTTTGTAGGAGAAATAAAGTTCTTTAAACCGAATTCAAAACCCTACATAAATAGGAACAGGCAGATATACCAACAGCATAACATTATTATATGTTTACTAGCTGACCCGTTGGTTTCCATGTAAACTATCAACGCCAAAGTTTTAAAACTTATCCGTTATGATTTTAAAGATATTATGAGAAAACTTACAAATTCCACTTCATCCTTCGCAGCCAGCATTCTTAATGCTTGTTTAAAAATTACTTATTCGATTACGACCCCATTTTAACTACCATAGAATACGAATTTCCAAAATAAAAGAGAGTTCAGAGGAGGATTACATTCCATATAGGAAAAGAAGATTTATTATTGCAAGAAAAAACGTGAACATAGATAGTGGATAAGCAAGCATATTCAAAACTGTTAAGCAAGTGGAGAATTTATTATTACAAAATTCTCTGGCTAAACTAAGCTAGCTTAGCTTTCGGTTTGCAACCCAGGTAAATCTTGTTGCAGTTGATTTAACAGCAACTATAGGTAGACACACCACTGACGGATCTCTGTAGAACCACGTCACAGTAACAAACACCAAAAGTGGCGTTTGTTACTGTGTTTGGCGTTTCTTTTCTTATTGTGACAAGGTTCTACAGAGATCCACCAGTTGTGTGGTCTACCTGTAGTAGACTGTAGTCTACCTGTAGTAGATGGTTGACTTAACAGCATCGAATGAAATGTAGCTTAGCTTCGTAAGTACCATTTTCTACCAGACATTTCATAAATCGTCTTGGTAGAATCATAATCAATGCTCCCAAGGCGTGACCACAAAATTAAAAAGAAATGACAGATAATTATCCAACGCTTTTAATGAATTCAGTAAATTATGGTAATTACAGCCCTTGAGTTAAATGTAGATCACTTGCCGGGGTTTCGAGGAAAGTGGTGGGAAAACGATGGCTTTGCCTTTCAGGATTGTATAAAAGCAATTGTTTAGAAATTTCAATTCAGTTCATAACTATCATCGTTCTTTATTGTTGTATTGTGATTTTTTTACTGTGAAAAGTAAGTATTAAACTTTGTTTTTTGAGACTAGACAGAGTAATTTGGGTTAGTCCCCGAGGGCCCCATTCCCGGAGGTACCCGATTTCTAACAAAGTACCTTCACTCTATCGATTAAAAGTCAATCGTGCAAAAAAGTACTATCAACGGAAAAAGTGTTGAACCATTTTTGAAAATACTTACTAGATTTGACTTATCATTGAGGATTGTAGAAATTTCAGCACTGTGGCGTCTGCTTTTTAATTCCACCACCTTTTTTCAAATATTTACTGAACCGGATCACAGTTGATGCCAACTTCTTCAGTTAAATCAGGGACTACCACACGCACTTCATTTTTTAAAAAGTCTGGTGTGGTGTCTGTCTGTCCCGACATGTAGTAGCCACTTTCCCCCCAATCTGTTTTAGGTGAATGTGTAATTTCGCTCGAGTCCTCTAGGAGGACCTTCTCCCGACATTTTCGAATAGAATTAATAACTATCCTATTTATTACTTTACTCTTTGTAACTATCTTAGCATTTGCAAATTCTATGATGTGCAATTGAGAATGACAAGAAAAAAGCTTAAAATTGACACCTTTATTCACCATAGGCTAATTAGTATAGTGTACCAGTCCCAAACCAAACTAAAACCTTATTCGTCTTCTTACATAAAGTCTCGCTTTTTTGGTGCTCCCTAAAAACGAACATACCTACATATAGACGACCGATGTGGCGCGGCGGGCGAAAGTCCGCCTGCGGCGCAGGAGGTTGCGGGTTCGATTCCCGCCTTGGGACAAATGTTTGTACGATCTAGACATATTTGTTCCGGGTGTTCTGGTCGTTTCTATGTATAATAAAAAAATATCTATCTATGTAATGTATTATATTATGTATATCAGTCATCTAGTACCCATAACACAAGCTCTGCTTAGCTTGGGGCTAGATAACGCGATTTATTTCTTAATTTCTTAGAGATTACCCCAAGTGCGGGTCACGCACTATAATAACAAAAAACCTTACTTTTAAAGGTTAAATAATTATTTTTTGCGGTTTATTGCGTTTTGAAAGAAACTTCCTGAGAACGAAATATTAACCAACTCAGTACTTATAAAAACATATCAGCAATTATGATGTACGATGGTCTCCTAAAATCTTATGCGTATTTTTATAGAACGAGGTTGAAAATGCCATGATTTAGTTTTTCCTGAATTTGAAATAGTTGTTGTTAAATTTAATTACATTAAACAAATAAAGTTTTGTTTTTGTAATATTTACCCCTAATTTGTCGTATTTAAAAGAGTATGCTAACCTTTATTAAAAATACTGTTAACTATTTAAATTATGATGTTTATATCCGAAATAAATACCTTGCTAAGTTTTGTTTAGATTAGCAATGCCCGCATGTAAATTTTCTTTTAATCACACTGCTTTGCTTTGACATTTGTAGATAGATATAGAAATATACGATATATAATGTGCACTTTGGTCTGGGTACTTTTTTCTTCTTTGTTATTCATTAGGTAGCTATATTGCACAAGCGTGTGTCTTTGCGTTTAGCTGTAACAGAACACAGGCCATTTGTTGAGTTAGCGCTGGGAGAACGTACCCTATCTTCCGAATTTTGTTAATATCAATGACGTGTAAGCACTTATTATGCTAACAGTACAAGTTGAAAACAATGGAAAAATTAACAAAAGCACGTCTCATAAAATGTATCGAAATTGATCTCTAAAAACCGGGGCCCTGCGGGATCGGGGCCCTCAGGGACTAACCCAGTAATTTGGTCGTATAGAATAAAATAAAAACCGCCTTCAAACTCCTTAGTATTTATATTGTTTTTTAAGTTTTCGGGACAACCTAACCCTTGGAAATATATTTTTATGGGATCAAATCGAGATAATTTCACGCAAAGGTGAAAAAAATCCTAATCTGTCCATAATTGACGGAGAAATAGACGAACATACATACAAACATACATGAAGCCGAACATCCATCCACTCCTTCTTTTTTGAAGTTAGTTAGAAATAGAAATAATAAAGTTCGAGTGTTGAACTGACTTCGTTTCTCACCAATATCCAGAGATTTTAACAGGGTCTGCAACTTACCTGAAACCAAAAAGAGACAATTTATAGGTACCTACCATTTAATTAAAATGCTGTAAAAATCAAAAATCAAAATCATTTTTTCCATAAATACAATAAATGTACACTTAGAAAAGGTCAAATTGTAAAACTAAACACTGACACGGAAATAAGGTGATATTTTTGATTTCTGTATGTAGACTTTCTGTTTGTAGACGCTTCGGTATGTAGACTAAAGTAAAGAAGCGACGAAGAAACCTTTAGCCTGTTAGTTGTTACTTTTCGAGTTGGAGCAAAACCCGTCCCAAGCTTTTTTATCTTCTAGATAATCTGATATTTTATAGTAAGCCTTTTTGCACAGCAAGGTTTTTACAATTTGTTTGAATTTATTTACTGATAATTTTTGCAACTCACTAGGAGTTTTGTTGTAGAAGCGCCATTGCCCTTTAAAAGATACATTAATTTTGTGTAGCCTAGTTGTGGGTACAGCGAGTTTATGTTTATTTCTCGTATTAAAATTATGTTTATCACTATTTTTAGGGAACCGATTTATATTTCTATGAGTGTACAACAAGTTTTCATAAATATATTGTCATGGTACAGTCATTATGTTTATTTCTTTGAATTTATTACGTAGGGATTCTCTGGGACCCATATTATAGATTGCACGAACAGCCCTCTTCTGCAGCACAAATACGGTGTTAATATCTGCAGCGTTCCCCCACAGCAGTATACCATAAGACATAATACTATGGAAGTAAAAATCCTCCCTTCCTGTATTCAGCTCGGCCGAAGGCATTGCGTGTTGGTCCACCAATCGTAGCAAAATGTGTCAAGTTCACCCTGCCACTTGCGCTTGCGCCGACCTCCTACTTAATGACACTGATAAAACATTAGATACTTATTGTAAAAGGTTCTTTGTTTTCAATGATAAACTTTAATAAATCTTTAGTTATTGCACGTCATTCTCTGTCAGAAATTTTTGCATACCGGCAAGCATAATGATTCACAAAATGTATTTCCCTGTTACCTTACACATGTTTTGAAAAAAAAAAAATGTCTTCCCCCATCTCGGAAAGAGTATTTTTGCTCTTCGATATCTGAGTGCAATAGCCGTTTTATCCGCTAGAGGATAAAGTAAAATTGAATTTAGAACATCGTTTGCACTGCGTTTGTGATTCAAAACCTATTTACTTCTACCTCCATGGTGCCGAATTTATAATACAACCTTTTTTAATTTGTTAAAAACTCAGATTCATAACCTTCTTGGTGTACTTTTTATTTAATTTGCTTTGCGCGCGCCATTTTCTTTTTAGGGTTTTGAAGATCGAAGATCGGTTTCAAAACCCTTATGGTCTCGCTTTGTCTGTCCTTTTTTCCCTCCTTAATAACTCAAAAACTACTGCAGCTATCAACTTAAAAATTTAAAATAATAATACATTTCGTGCGCATGTACGGATTTAGAAAAAAATAAATAAAACTAAATGAAAAATGAAAATGAATATTTTCCATACAAATTGTGATGCCGAAATTTTAAAAGATACCTACAGAGTCATATGGGGTACCTATCAAATGAAAGGTATCATTTTGTACGTTTCAAAATATTTTTCGAAATTTATGTAGGTTTCATACTTTTTAAAATATTTCGAAAAAGTCGAAAAAATACCCATTCCCCCCCTATCTCCGAAGATTGCAGAGCGATCCATGTAAAATGTATGGAGCGTTTATAGACATGGATCTATATTTTACAGGAAAAATATAGAGAAGTTTGAAAAAATAACACTTTTTGAAATATGGTCAAAAAGGAATAATTTTCAAAAGGGGGCTACCCCACCGAGTGGGGTACCAAATGAAAGGTATCGGTTTGGACATTTCAAACCAGTTTTTCAAATTTCTGTAGCTTTCATACTTATTGAAATATTTCGAAAAAAGTCGAAAAATTTACCATTACCCACCTTAAACGAACCACCCATTTAACCGAAGCATGCCAAGAGATCCATCTGAAATGTAGGTTGGTACCTACTATTCTTAGGTATTCGTTAAATTGCGAAGTCTCTAACCGGTACTTTTGGTACATATTTGTTGACAAACGTTCAAAACCCTCGGCGCGCGAGTTACACTCGCACTTGACGTATCTTGTTTTTGTATATAGTCATTTCCTCGCTGAGGTGGGATGAAATGTTACGTATTGCACTCGAGTGCAAAGATTTTTTACCTCGTGCTCTTTTGATCCCTCGCTAACGCTCAGATTCTAATTTTTGAATCACGAGCGCAGAATCCTTCGCTTGCTCGGTCATCAAAATTGAGCACGCGGTTAAAAAGCAACTTTGCACTAACAAATAACTATTATCTATACCTATCAGAAGTTTGGATGTTTCTTATGATTTTACGCCAAAACTTCCCGATGCGATTCTTTAAAAAGAACTCCTATCTACCAAATCTCTTTTTTCCAGCATGAAACTACTACTAGCCGTCTTCCTCCTTACTCTCTCCTGCGCATACTGCCAACAAAGCGGGCCAGGAGGCCCCTGGGGAGACGATAAGAACGCAGATCAATACGGGCCCAGAGGCCCATGGGGCGAGGGAAAAGAGAGAGATGAAAACTGGCCCGGAGGCCCATGGGGAGACGGGAAGGAGAAGTACACAGATCGTTATGACGGCATGAACATTGACCAAATGTTAGGCAACAAGAGGCTGGTCAATGCCTACGTGAAATGTCTTGACGGTTCGGGCAAATGTACTTCTGATGGGCGCTACTTGAAATGTAAGTTATATGTTTATGTTAGAAAACCTTGTGACTTTTGTGGTTAACTGTCCTGATAAGCTCCTATTAATTCACTCGGTAGGTACCGAGTGAATTAATAGGAGCTTATCTTATCATATTGTTATTTGTTTGTAACATAAAATTATAAATGTACAATACAATACAATACAAAATACTTTACTGTACACCAATAAAAATACAATACAAGAGACATTACATAAGACACAAGTACAATGGGCGGCCTTATCGCTTAGAAGCGATCTCTTCCAGGCAACCTTTGTAATTTGTTCATCTCACACGAATTTGTGTCTTCGTATCCGACATGTGGATTTTTAAAATTATATTCTACATTATTTACAACGGTATATTTACCATGACTAATTAATGAATTTAGTGTCAATAACCATGATGGATTTAATAGATTTATCTTTGTCTTTAGCACACGTCACCGACGCCCTGAGAACTGGATGCAAACGCTGCACAGACGCTCAACATAAAGGAGTCCGCAAAGTAGTCAAGTACATGATCGACGAAGAGCCCAAGGTTTGGGAACAGCTGGTTAAAATGTACGACCCCAAGGGAGAGTACTCGAGTAAATACTATGACGAACTGAAAGCTTTGCAACAGGGTAAGAAGGAATGAATGGATACAATATATCAGCAGGGCGTTTTAAAATCAAAAGATCCCAATACCAATTAGTTCCTTTTCAAGATTTCCTTTTACTTGTACTCGAATAAGATCATCTGGTAGCCAACTGCTTTCGAATGGAGTCGTATTCGATTATTGGAACTACAAAAGCCAATCGCTGAAAAGCACCTCTAGGTGGTTCGAGACAAGGATTCCCGGTGGCGGCCGTTAACTCGATTTGTCAGGGATTCCGTGGTCTCTGATCACCATTTCTTCACCGTTTCTATCCACGTACCTAAAGGACAGAATAAGTAAAGTAAAAGTAAAAAGTATTCTGTGTCACAAAAATTACAAGTAAAATTGATACAAACAATTAAAAGTTACAACCGTGACATCAAAAAAGGTCGTTGCTCAGCATGATGCACAGTAACGATGGTGCTACTGTGCGCTGGTTTTATGCGACACCTAGAGGGCGCAGCAGTAGCAGCTGCGACACGAATAACTATATAGTACTGCCTTATCGTACCTATTCTGAATTTGGAAATACAAAACCCTGCTGATAATTAAAGAAGTCGAATTTACAAAATGGCGATAACAATTATGGAACGATCCAATGTAAATAAAGAATATTACGGGTTAACACATCGTGCACCCTTATACTTATAAGTTTAAATCTATCCTTTATTAATTCTTTATTATTCTATTCTTAAATAACTTACTGCCGCTTCAAATTGGGCTAGGGCAAAGTTGCAATTTGAAGGGTCGTGGGTATTTTGAATTCCAACGTAATTGGTGTCAAGCTTTATTTACTTAAATTGAATCATGTCTCTTTCAAACAGTACGTATTGATAGATACATGATTCAATCCATTAGTTATCTAAAATATTCAGTATGTTATCTGAATAATAGCTAAAGATTATGTTTGAAATTACTGGCTAAGCCGGGCGAACTGCATCTATGTCCTATTTTCTGTCGACATTGATAACCATAGTTTGGCATTTCTATGCCATAGTTTTATAATTTTCTGATAATTGAGTTTGTAAATAATCTAAGTTATTTATTTTAGAATAAACTGCATTAAAATATTAACTCGTTTCACTAACCACCTTCTGCAAACCCCAGTTTTTATTGTTCCGTATCTTAAAAGCAAAAAAGGAACCCATAAAGGATCACTTTGTTGTCTGTCTGTCTGTCTGTTTACCCCTTCTTCTCAGGAATGCGAGGAGGTACCGAGTTGAAATTAACATCAAATACTCAAGTCTTTAACCTCTTGTAGCCTCGATATAAATAATTTTTTTAAGTCAACGCAATCAAAAGTTACAGCCGTTTATGTCCGAACATTTTGAAATTTCCAAGGGAATCACATGCACACAAAACCTATAGGGTACTTCTCGTTGACCTAGCATTATAACATTTGGTAAGAAGCAAGGTCTTACAGCACAAATAAAGCCAAAAATCTGAAAACCGTAAATTTGTAGTTTATTCAAAAAATTTGATTCTGCCATGGACCAAAACCTACACGGTATCAACTTCCCGTTGACCTTGAATCATGACATTTGACACGAAACAAGTTTACAATTATAAAGAACCCTTAGTGCGCGAGCCACTTGACTTTTTAGATTTTGTCACTTCAAGCGGTACATAAAAGTGACCTTTTTACGCTGACCTTTTCAATTTAAAGATCATGTTACTCGAGGATTTTCTCTTCTTATGTCTAACAAATGTACCTTTCAGTTTCTTTTAAACCGGTAATGAACAGAACTCCATTGAGACCTATCAGATGTACAAAAGAAACCCTTGAAAAAAAAGGGAAATGCGCCGAGTTTGCTTGCTTTATGAAGTTGAATTCAGGAGGGGTTTTTTGGTTCTGAATTACTACTAAAAGAGAACTAGACGAAAGTCTCGTCGCGTCGGCAGAATGAAGACGAAGAGTCTTTTGGAGGGTTAGATAGATAAATAGATAATACTTTATTGTACCACACAAAGACAGATAACAATACAGAAATAAATGCTAAGAGTAGACGAAGTACAAAGGCGGCCTTATCGCTATGAGCGATCTCTTCCAGGCAACCTTGGGATGGACTGGACATGTAACATGTAGAACAAAATAGACGGTGGCACCCGAAAAATATCAATAAGAAATAAAATAATACTTTGGGTTATATCGACTCCAAAATAATTTTACGCATACACAACACTTAAAATGCTCAATTACAAGGCCCCAGTTCCCCTTGGCCTAAGGCATAGCCAAGGGGAATTGAACACTTTGAGTTATGTGTGATCGAAATAAATATTTTTTATTTTGTTTATTTATTATTTTAGTGAAGACAAGCAATCCCTACAAAAAAAATCCATTGTTCAACAATACGAAATGAACACTTTGTTGTTTCTAGTTTCGGCCCGCGGCTTCGCTCGCATTGTTTGTATGGAAAAATTTAATATATCGCATTCATTGCCTAGTCTCAGTCGCTACATGGAGCTCTAGATACGCAATTGCGTTCAGGGCCATGAAAGTGTTCGTTTAGTTTAGGGTGTAAAGGTTAATTGTAGCCCATGGGAACTCATTTCTGAGATAAGAAGTAGCCATTGTGTTGTTTCAGATCTAGAGAAAATAATAATTAATTAATTTAATATTATTATTATTATTTATTTTATTTATTTAATAGTTAATTTTAGTCCCTGCCCGTGGTTCATCTACATAGTACACCTGGCTGTACCAGGGGCATTTTTTTCTTTCGAAAAAAATCTTTCTATAGTCCACCTTAGTTCATCCGGCTGTACCAATGGCATTTGTTTCTTTTTGACCACCTATATTTTAGGTATTACAGACCACGACAGAAAATCGTTTCAAGTTGGTAAGTAAATATCATAATTTTTTTATGACAATCATGTTGCTCATTTTCTTTGCCTAGCTACGATAAAGAGGGTAAAATACTGTTACAAAATTGCTAATTCATTCTAGGTACTTAACAAAACGTGCGAAGGCTACATTTTTTGCGAACATTGTAGCTTTTGTGGCTTATAAACTAACGTAAAAATATAAGGTAGAAAAACCAGCGTACCGAAAAATTGGGAACACGTATAAAAATATAAGTTGGAATGAGGGCGTTTTCATGATAATGTAGCCAAGGTCTTTAATTTATTTGTTACGTTTCTATGGTCGGTAAAAAGGAGATAATTATATTGGATCTAAATAAAATAATTTCAAAATAAATTGGGGGCATATGCACGGTTTACGTTAGGTACATTAACAAAAAACCTTTGATCTAAATTGTTTTAAGGCTTGGTAGGCTAACAGAGGCCGCATTTTTGTGATTTTTAAAATCATCTGAGACTTAGAAGACAGAGTTTAAAATTCTGAAAAAAAGATATATATTACTTAAGGATCTAGTCTAGTCAAAGTCGCATTCAATGACAAGATCTAATGAACTTCACTCGATAGAAAAAAATCCCAAATTTACCCCTTTTCCCAACGTTTTTTCAATACTATGATTAGCGAAATACTGATATCACACTTTTTTTGTACTCCACTAGGGACACTTAATATTTCTAAACAAATTCGCAGAGTTTGACTTGATAAAGTGATTTTCTTAATCACCATGTTTAAATAACTACAAAAAACACGAGCGCGGCGGCTTGGCAGGCGCGCGTTTTCCCTTACGCCTACTGCTGCAGGACTACCTGGCCTTAAAATGTGTTAGTTTCTACTCAGAACAAAGTTACCTGAGACAAAACCTGTGATACGAAGACTTAAGCCTGAATAGGACGGTTCGTAGAACCTGTGTTACAGGCCACCAGGATTTAATTCTACTTCCTAGATGTAGATATGATGTTTTGTAGGTATACTATTGCCGCCACAAGGCAAAAGACACAAAGGAAGGAATCATGGACGATATCAAAAACATAGCAGGACCGCACTGGATGCAACTGGCTCAAGAGAGGAATAAATGGCATACTTTGGAGGAGGTCTTCACCTTAACAGGGGTTCTCGAAAATGAAACCTAGGAAATGTTTACCTAGATAGAATTTTATTGATAATAATTAAGTTGATTCAATTTAAATTCTTATGAATGCATACTGATCATGATGAAAATTATTTCAATAGAATTTTTAACGCATGTTAATAAGATAGGTATAATGATTAATCCAATTGTATTTTGAGAGTTAAAAGGCTTTTTATATTTTTTTAATTTTATTATTTATACTATAAGCGGATACCGCACAATATACAAAATACTTGCCCGAGGCACAGTTATAATAATACTATCCCGAGGAAAGAGTTGGGGTGGTGCAAATTCTAAGCCAGCACCACCAACTGTTCAATCGTGCAGGATGTAAATAGGAAACTTCAAACAAATTAAAACCCTGAAGTCATCATATCTAACAGTAAAAAAATAATAATTCTAGAGTTAAATACTTTTTTGCGTGTATATTGCTAACGTCACGTGTGGGTAAACACGAAAGGCTGAATTATCAATAGCAAACTACCTACATAAAATGCGAAAGTTTAGATTTTTGTTTCTAATTGTTATGTAAATGTGAATCTGTAGCTGTAATAATAATAATAATAATAAATAATAAATAATGCTGCACAATTCACACAGCATTATCTAGCCCCAAGCTAAGCAGAGCTTGTGTTATGGGTACTAGATAACTGATATACTTAATGAATGAAATAATGAAGCTCTACTGACCACCTTACATGCGAATGTCTCGCTGCGAGTTCCAAGAATACCTATCGCCGACCGCAGTCTATTCTTGTACCTTTTGGGACAAAGCCCATACATCCAGCACCGCTACCGCACACCTCCAAAATGAGCAATCATATATAGGCTTCTGATGGCTTAAATTCATTCTTTGATAAGTACATTTTACAGTGACAGCATTAAATATCAGACATCCGCTTTGAGGTTAGAAATATGGCAGTGTAAAATGTATCTATATTATTATTTCGTACACTTATCCGTATTTGTAACGTTATGTATATTTCGTTTTTAATTATAAAAAATATAAAAAAAATTGATACGGGCCGGCGCGCCCGCCCTTCCCCCGGTCGCGCTGGGCAGCGAATGCGTTAAGCCCATATTTTTATGCCCTTATTTTTGTGCTGTGCGGTAGGTTTGCTGGATGAATGTCCTTTTTACATTTTGTACTAAGACGCATACGATCTCACACACTGCTGCGATTTCAAAAAGTATTTATTTTCTGCAATAGTGAGTATAATCATTGTTAAGATACATTTGTTAAGTTTATAAACGTAGTACAGTCAGATTACACTAATAGACAAACCCGTCTGCTTCCCGCACTAGGACTTTGCAGCCTGTGTAGCAGGATAACAGAAAGCCTGTCTAAAGGCACAAGTAGTTATTTTTGTTTATATTTTTTTATGTATCTACTATTCTTCTTATTCGTGAAAACCTCTTATTAGCCTTCAGTTTCTCTTTTCTTAATATTTAATTTTTTGTATGTGCTGCTGGTTTTCCTTAAATAAATAAATAAACAAAAAGTTAAGATGACAATGAACGATTACTTAAACTAAAACATAGTTATAATATACTCAAAAGCTAAACTTAAACGATTCCCTATAACAAAGTAAGGTTTTGTATCGAAATTTGGCGCGCGGCGGCGTCTAGAAATCGCGCTTACAAAATAGCAACAAATCGTGTGACACAAGACGCGCTTTAAAATCGCGGCTGTGGGGTGGAGGCTTAATACGGGCCTAAACGTATGCCCCATAATAGAACCAGATTGGGTGGACTCACCTAGTTAGTTACTAATTCGTATGACCCGATTAAACATTGGTTGTCATTGAAATTCCGCGGACATTCAGCATGCAATTATTTCGGCCAATCACGATGGTACTCAGCAAAATCGCCGCTTCATACCACCCAACTGCTACCATTCTGTGGCTTAATGACGTCACATTATGACTTGGATGAATAAATTGGAAATCCCCAGCTGTGATAAACTGGAATACAGATAATGTAAAGTTCGGATACACCTCTGTACTATGGTAAAGTCTGTCGAGACTGGATTGGCTATCCTACTAATATTGTAAAGCCGAAAGTTTGTAAAATCTGAATTTTTGTTACCTGGGATCTCCAAAACAACTGAACAGATCAAGATGAAATTTGGCATACACTTAGAACGTAGCCTAGCTTAAACAATAGGCTACTTATTATACCGAACATACGCATGCGAGGCCGCGAGCAGAAGCTAGTCTATCATACATCATTTAAGTCCGGATAGTCACCTTACAGGCATTTGTACCCCACTGCCAAAAATCCTCATTTTCTGTATTAAAATTAGAGAATAAATAAATTAAAAATAAATCCGATAAATTTAAAAATAAATCCGCGTTAAATATAAAGAATATGGGCGTAAATTAATTAAGGTAATATTTTATTGTTTTTTCAAAAAGTAAAAAACTGACTTTGATTTCCTTATACTGGTTTATAGTGGCAACGAGAAAAATAGTTCCTATACCTACACCCTCGGGATTAAAACTTTTATGGGACCATTTCAGGATGAATTTCAACAAAAACGAAAGAATCATTTACATCGGATAACAATTGGCAAACTTCGGAGATAATGGGTATTTCTTCGACTTTTTTCAAAATATTTCACAAATTATGAAATCTACAAAAAATTGAAAAACTGTTTTGAAATGTCCAAACCGATACCTTTTATTTGATACCCCACTCCCTGGGGTAGCTTTTCTTTCTAAAATTATTCCCTTCCTTTTTGAATTTTTTTTCAAAAAGTGTTCTTCTTACAGGTTTTTATTTTTCCTGTAAAATATTGATCCATATCTACAAACGCTCCATCCATTTTAAATGGATTTAAAGAAAAGTTTATTGTATATTTTTAAGATTCTCTTGAAAACAATTTCCTATTTTCCGTGCTATCCCAAGGCCGAGTTTAAGACCAAGGGTCATTTATACCTATTTATTTAGCAGGTTATCATTTTGGGGTCCAAACATCCCCGAAGGTTTTTAAGAGTCTTTAAGGGTGAGTTTTTTGCAGACGATAGTAGTCGAGACACTTGACTGAATTAAAAAATCTGTAAGTTGATAATAGGTTTCAAAACTAGATAAGACTATATTTTGTAAGTTTATTTGTTATATCCAGAACCACTGGTCCGATTATGTAAATTCATTACCGTAACAGCCGAACGACGTCCACAAGGAAACACATAGGCCTTCCCTAAAGATCGCCTTTATAATCAAGGAAATAATTTTGAAATTTGAAAAGTATAGCTTAATTTTACGACGACCTCTGTCGCGCAGCGGGCGTAGGTCCGCCTGCGACGCAGGAGGTTACAGGTTTGATTCCCGCCTCGGGACTCTTTGTATGATCTGCAGATATTTATTCAGGGTGTACATAGGTACTGGATGTTTTTCTACGTATAATAAAAAATATCTATCTAGTGTATTGTATTATGTAGCTCAGTTATCTAGTACCCATAACACAAGCTCTGCTTAGCTTGGGGCTAGATAATGCTGTGTAAATTGTCCAGCATTATTTACTACTTATTTAATTGTTTTCGTCTTTTCAAGTTGTTATTCCACATCTATTCTTACCCACGTTAAAAAACTCCTAATGCCAATACCCATTCCAACTTCCAGCAAACTACTTTCAGCAAACTCTTGTGGGACAGTTTAAACCCAGGCACCTGCTCTCCCTCCCGATGACCCATTTAGGCCGGGCTGAGATAAAAATTTATATCTAGCTGGTACTTTGTGGTGGTAAAAACTATTTTTAAAACACCCTTTTCGACAGAGCGAGGATTTTCTTTCTTTACAAGGGTTCATGCATTATAATCGATAAGACGACCTCAGTGGCGCAGCGGGCGAGAGGCCGCCTGCGACGCAAGTGATTGCGGGTTCGATTCCCGCCTCGGACAAATTTGTGTACGATTTGCAGAAATTTGTTCTGTTAGTCTGGGTGTTTTCTATGTTTAATAAAATAATAAAATATGTATCTATGTATTTATTGTATTAAATATATCAGTTATTTAGTACAAGTAACATAAGCTTTGAGTAGCTTACTTTGGGGCTAGGTGCTGTGTGGATTGTCCAGCATTATTTATTTATTTATTATTTATTTAAAATGATAAAATTCGCTTGATTTGTGTTTAAATTACCAATTTCTCTCCACGGCTTCGCAGTCGCTTTTCCGGGGGTGGAAAATAGCCTAAGTTATCAGTAAGTATGGAACATAAACCTATATTTTTACCGAGATTTTGTTTTTGTTTGTTCATGAAATGATCTAAGCTCATCCCAGTCCACTAAATCATAAGATGTCCAGTAGAATAACGCCTAACAACAGAATTAGTTGATTAACTTTTATGGGAGTCGTAATTTTATTGCCCACTGGAGCCTGTGATAACGTTACAATGTTTCGAGTAAGGCCTGGGTTGGACCCGACTATGCCTACGCCGCGTCTGGTCTCATTTTAATTTTATAATAACCATTCTTCTTGCGCGGTCGGGTAATATTACAGACAGGCATGATTATAAACGAAAAATTAGGAGAAATAACGTCTAAAATTGTAAAGACTAAATAAAATCTTATTAAGGCTTGGTAGGCCAGCCGAGGCCGCATTTTTGTGATTTTTAAAATCATCTGATTCTTAGAAAATAGTGTTTAAAATTATGAAAAAAAGATATATATTACTTAAGGATCTAATCTAGTCAAAATCCCATTGAATTACAAGATCTAATGAACTTCACTCGGTAGAAAAAAATCCCAAAGTTACCCCATTTTCTAACGTTTTTTCAATAGTATGACTAGCGAACTACTGATATCACTCTTTTTTACTCAACTAAGGACACTTAATATTTCTACACAAATTCGCAGAGTTTGACTTGATGAAATGATTTTCTTAATCACTATGTTTAAATAACTACAAAAAACACGAGCGCGGCTGCTTGGCAGGCGCGCGTTTTCCCTTACGCCTACTGCTGCAGGACCCTGGCCTTAAGACGCTGCCCAAACAGCGACACCGTAGAAAGTACACTTTTTCGTCGCACCGTTAGCCGTTCTCCGACATATTACAAGCCCAAAAAAAAAACAGTGTATAGTCAAATGTATGGAAAAAAGACTTATACAAAAATATTTTATAAAACGATCTAGGATCTTGAAAAAAAAAAATCACAAGAAAGAACAAGAAAAAAATTTTCGTCTCGAAATGCTCAATATTTTGAGTGACAACCATTAATTATTTTAATACTATATGAAAGGAAATTTTATCAACAAAAGAAGTATGTAAGAAGTTTTAAATAAATAAAACCATTAACATAATAAAACCCAAAAAACACATTTTTGTAAGGCGTTTAGCGAAGTAATTGCAAAAATGATAATATTTTGCCAATAGAATTTCAACCTTATTACTCAAACATCCCTTTCAATATATGCTCAAAATAGCTTCCACTAGCTTCATTCGGAGGCTGGATGCCTCCTCGGACGGACGTGAGGTTATGTAACTTTTTTCGCGATGACAGCTGGGTTCGACGGACGAATTACGATTTTCGACAACTTTTGTTTTGCGGGTTAAATGGTTCATTCGTCATTGAAATAAAGTCTATATTTGATTGAAGCTAAGCCAAAAGAAATTTGCAGGAATTTTATTCATTGACAGACCTACCAATTAAGTAGAATAGGTTTATAGTGGTTTTATCTCTGGTAGCTAGATAGGTAGGTACTACTCAACATGTTTACAGCACGAAAAGTATTGGTCGAGTTAAAATATGTTAAATAGGTAGGGCGATTTTGATGACCTTATATATAAATAAACAATGCTGAAAAATTAAAATAGGAGCCTACGTCCAGCAGTGGACTTATATAGGCTGATGATGATGAATTCACACACCATCACCAAGGCCGAAGCTAAGCAGAGCTTTGTTATGGGTACTTACTAGATAACTGATTTACTTAGGACCAACCATTTGCATTTTTTTTCTCGTAGTTCTACCAGTAGAACTACAGGCAAATTTAAATTACTCGTAGTTCTATCGGTTTGTTCTCTTAGAGAAGAGAGATTCTCAAAAGGACAGGTACTCAAAAATAATAATTTACTTTAAATTTTTAATAACTCATAGAAAAACCTCAACGGAGCGGTTTGTAATATCTTTTTTGTTATTGGCAATATGTGTACATTGACATCAATATAATAATTTTTTTGTTAGCGTAACATAGAAGTCAAGTAAAGGAGATGTTTAAAGACGCTAAAAACGTAATAAACATGCAAAACAATTGTATTTCCAATGACAGTTGTCAAAATTATTGTTAATCACTCATGTTAATCATAATCACTCATGAGTTCTTGGAAGGCAGCAACATAATAAAGAATACTTTATATCGGTATGAATATCAATTTGGATAGCAAGGCATGGTCTGTTGTGGTTTTTATGATTATTTTGTAGAATTACAATCTAAACTAAAACTATCTTCATGATTGTTGCGTTTTATTTCCGGAAAATAAAATTAATTATGTAAGCGAGTAGTACTGAGATTGTGTACAAAATTATATCCGTGAAATTCATCATTCACGTATTTTATTTTACGAATATTTTTAAAGATATACATTTATATATTTTTATAGTATCGATTTATAGATTATCTTTTAAAGGGAAATGTATACGATTCTACAACAAAACTCCAAAAGAGTTAAAAGTTATCAAAAAATAATTTCAAACAATTTGTAAAACATATCCTTTGTTAAAAAGGCTTACTACAAAATATCAGACTATCTCTAGAGGATAAAAAACTTAGGTATTGCTAATAGTATTGCTCCAGCTCGAAAACTAACACCCTAACAAGGTAAAGGTTTCTTGTTCGCTTCTTTACGTTACCTTAAAAAGATTGAAGTGAACAATAAATTAAAGTAATCACTTTATTTCCCAGTTTTACTCTTGAACCTTATTTGAATTTATTGACGTGTCCAAGACTCCTGTAAGGGGTAAAGGAAATAAAGCACTGTTATATTTCATTTTATATCTGATTATTTGATTGACGACCTCTGTGGCGCGGCGCGGAAACGTCAACCTGCGACACAGGAGGTTACAGTTAGTTTGATTCCCGCCTCAGGACAAATGTTTGTACCATCTGCAGATATTTATTCCAGGTGTTCTGGATGTCTTATGTATATAAAAAATATCTATCTGTGTAGTGTATTTAATAAGTATATCATAACACAAGCTCTAATTACTTTGGGGTTAGATGATGTTGTGTGGCTTGTTCAGCATTATTTATATTTTAATTTTTTTTTGAGAAAGCCCTCCAATACCAAATCGAAATATCTTCAACGATTGACACTTTTGTAATCCATTTAGACCTCAGTTGTTTTGATTAAATTAGTATATTTTTTTAATGTATAAAGTATTATCATAATGGTCGGTGATATTGTCGGCACTTCAACATGCATGAAGATGATATTATTTTTTTAAGTGTTTCTGATTTCTATGAATAACTATCGATAAATGTAATTTTTATTATAATTGAGAAGCTACAATGAGCGACATAGGTTTTATTAAGGTATTCTACATGCAACGATAGCAAAGCCGCGGGCAAATGTTAGTTAACATTACATTATTACCTTGTGATTGTGCTATCAACCAAAATAAAACAAAAGTTTGCCTCTTCTACAACAGATAAATTTTGCATAAGTCTATGTTAAAAATAAGCGCCTCTGCCGACCACATTTGTTAATATTGACATGCAATCTGACAGTCTTAGTTTTCCACGGCAGCGCCTTAAGGGGCGAGCTTAGCGGGTTTGTTTGTCAAACTAGGCCTAGATATTCAGTACTACGGGATCCCTGGCGTAAAAAATTCACAACTCCATTAATTATTTTTTCCTTAAAATTGAATATAAACCTTTTTGACGATGCAGACGTTTTCTGATGGACCGCCATCCAACCAAAAATATTTATACCCAGTCTGGTATAAATAATTTTGGTTTACATCACATAGTACAGAAACAAGTACCTACATACGATTTTCTGGCTGGATTGAGCCGATCGGTGACAAAGCTGTCAACGTCATAATATCACAAATGTCAAACTCAATCGTAAGGTTTTATTTTATTTATTTGTACTACCTACTTGTGTTACTTAACGTTAAAATTCATACTTATGTTACTCACCCAAGACCTTGTTTTGCTCGAATACGTTTTATCACTGCAATGAATTTAATTTAATGTTTGTAACTTTGAATCAGAATTACTGTAATCGATAAAAAAAGTCAAGTGTGATACGACAATTTTACTTAGGTTATATCTTGACGTTGACGCTAAAATTTCCGTCGTCAATCGGCTTCGTACCGTTGTATTATTTTAGAACCATATTAGAAACTCAAATCGCTTATAGCCTGTCTCCCCGGATGGTCCATTCCATGGGAATTGGAGATTTTAGAGTAATCGCACGGCAGATCTCATAATGCGTCGCGTACGGTGCGTGCTTTGGGTTCAGTCTATTTCTACCTTTAATATAGAGTCTAACATACGAATACTTTGAAATCTTTATCAATAGAAGATCCGTCTTCTAGTCCTGATATCAGGTAGTTCCAGTTCAGGTAGACCAAACGCTTCTCCTTCCCAAGAGCTAATATAAAGTAAGGCGAGCTTGTTTCAGTGGAAGTAAAAAGTGCAATATTGCATAAAACTATTTTGTTCCGTCTCCGGGGTTGTTTGTCGTCGTTATTAAAAACTTGCACTATAGATTAAAGTCTGTTTTTAACCGACTTCGAAAAAGGAGGCGGTTCTATATTCGGCTCCATGTATGTTTTTTGAAATGAAATTTAATGAAATGAAAAAAAAAACTATATCGACACATACACAAATATCGTAAAAAAAATAAACAAGATGCACAAATTACAAAAAAAACATATACAAAAAAATATACATTTTCTTAATCTTTAAAGTTAAATATCTCGAAAACGGTTAGGTTTGGGGTATGATGTTACATAGGTATTCAAATCAGTCAGTAATGATGGAAACTACAAGCCCCTCGAGGATCTAGGTCGACTTAACCAGAAACCCTGTAGGTAGGTAGGTATAGCTTACTTTTATGGCATTGCTTAATATTTTTGTGTTACGTTATTTCATTACCTAATTTTTATCTTGGCACGCTTTTATCCATCGAAGTTAGTACCTATTGAACTTGCCAAGAGTTCAGTTCATGAGTTGCTATTTTAAATAAAACGTCAAGTGCGAGCCGGACTTGCGCACTAAGGTTTCGTATAGTTGTAAGACCTTGTGTCTTGCCAAATATCACGATTCCAGGTCAACGGCATGTGATTCCCTTGAAAATTTCAAAACATTCAGACATTTATATGGCTGTAACTTTTGATTGCGTTGACTGAAGTTTTATTCATACCGAGGCTCCAAGAGGTTACGGACTTGAGTATTTGATGTTAATTTCAACTAGATACCTCCACGCGTTACTGAGAAAAGGAATTGACAGACAGACAGTTAGACAGAGAGACAGACGGACACGAAAGTGATCCTTTATGGGTTCCTTTTTTTCCTTTTGAGGAACGGAACCCTAAAAAAACGGTCCAACCCAAAACGCAGTTTCGTTATTGATACTCGCTACATATTATGTTAACTTTCTAACGAGCTGTAATTATACTAAAGTCATAAATAACGGGATATTTACCATGATTTGAATTTTGAGTTTTCCAATATTTAGGCACAGTTTCATGCGCCATGATCACGGAATAACGTTAACGTTTAGTGTTAATAACCATGATGGATTTAAAAGTTTTAATGTAATTATACTTTTCCATAGTTGACAGGCCGGCATTGGATCAGAACAGAACAGAACAGAAAAGAGGGCGGCATCGGACGCCTCGCATTAGAATCGCATTAGACGGTTTTTTTAGCGTAATGCCGGGTAATGCGTCCACTATAACCGCAGTAATCGGATGCCGACCATTTGCACAAAAATAATGACGTAATCCGCACTAAAAGGATCATCGGCATTGCAGACAGTCCGAAACGTCCGCTCCGTTCGATGCGCATCAGTGGACGCTCTTCTATGGCAAACCATACAAAGAATACTTAAATCCGTTTGATGCGGTCAGTGCGGAGCATCCGAAGCCGGCTTGTTAACGCTAGCCTTAAAAGTGACGAAAACAAAAGAGTCTTTTTAAAAGCCAAGAGTTCAAAGTCCCTTCTAAAGTTCAACACTTATCAATTACAGTAACGAGCGAAAAGAATTCACGAGAAAAGGTTTTTTCTCGTTGAGTATCTTTGACATTTACAGTTCGCCATTAAAAGTTCCCTCAAAGATAAATATCTACTTTCCCGTGAGAGTAAATATTTGAGAGAAGATGGAGATAAAAGTTATGTCTATTTAAAAGTTTTGAACTTGCCTAGATAAAGACTAAAGTTAGGTCGACAGTAATTAAAACTTATTTAGCTGTTATTTTTACCAGTTTCTACTTAGGCTGAGCCATCCGATCATACTTACTATTCTAGTATTTGCAATTGGAACAATTGAGCTAACTGTAGACTGTTGTAAACAATCTACAGGTAGCTTAACTGATCCATATCTGTAATTCTGTAATTATAGGCGAGCTTAACCCTGAAAAAGAGTTTTCTTCCAGCAAACCTTAGAGTTACAGGAGAGGCGATGGAATAGATAGAGGAAGTGTACAAAAAATTTATCTACAATACATTATTATAATATCATACTTATATTAAAACTAGTATTTTATAAGTGCGCGAGCTGCAAGCAGCTCGCGGCGGAGGGGTGGACTCTGGGGGGGCAAATCTCAAAAAGTCGGGATTTTTCCCAAGTCACCCCCGACCCCTTTACACGATTCCGCAAAAAAAAACATACCTTCCCATCCACCATCAGGGAGAACAATCGTGTCAGTGAGTCAGTGAGTCAGTCAGTCAGTGGTAATCGAGCTTTATATATTATTATTATAATAATGACTAAATAAACCTAATAAATACTAATAATACTTTATTGGATCCCGTAACTTTCCGTATCGCAACATGTCTTCGGTTGGGTGCAAGGTGTTGCGCGCTTCATCAATGCCAGTGCGGTACTGCTGTCGAACAGCTTGGTCATCACGGATTATCGTGTACTAGGGCAGCCGGTCGGATATCTCGCCACGCCAGCCTTAACGACATCATCCGGCGGGCCTTTGTCACCGCTAACGTACCAGCTATTCTCGAACCGAATGGTCTGTTACGTGACGATGGTAAAAGGCCCGACGGTATGACACTTAGTACCATGGGAGTTGGGGAGGCCCATTGTGTGGGACGCTACATGCGTCGACACACTTGCGCCTTCCCATCTTCCGAGGACATCCGTGAGGGCAGGCGCGGCGGCAGATTTGGCCGAAGATCTCAAGAGGCGCAAATATGCAGGTCTCGACAGAGCCTACACATTTGCTCCTCTTGGAGTCGAGACCCTAGGTCCGTGGGGTACCGAGGCTCTTCGGGTTTTCAAAAAATTATCTGAGCGTCTGGTCGAAGC
The DNA here is from genome assembly GCA_949316285.1 of Eupithecia subumbrata. Lineage (NCBI taxonomy): Eukaryota > Metazoa > Arthropoda > Insecta > Lepidoptera > Geometridae > Eupithecia > Eupithecia subumbrata. The sequence goes on along the minus strand of OX438630.1, from coordinate 12,533,224 downwards.
GACGCGTGACCCGAGAGCTCAATTGAGCGATCAATATAGAATAGGTACCAGTCGGAAGCGGCCTCGAGACGCTGGATTGTTATGGGTGCAATGGTGATGCGCTGCGCCAGCTACTCACCAGCTCTATGGTCACGCTTCGCTTCGACCAGACGCTCAGATATTTCTTTAAAAACCCGGTGGGCCAATGTATTGATTTACAAGAGCTACGAGTTAAGCACTTGAGCTAAACCAAATTGCATGTAATTTAAGCTTTAATTTAAGCAGCTGAATGCATTCCACGTCTTGGCTGCCCCGCCAGGGTTGGGGAAGCGTGAATGTAAGCCGATTAGGTACACTCAGCTAAGTAAACCACTAGACAGTTATAAAATAAATTAAAAATCTAATTACAATTTATGTTACAGCAGTGTTTCATGTATTTGCTATAAATTAGTTCGGTGGATAAATAATAAGAAAAATTATCATTTACGTGTAAATATTCGGTTGTAAGTACATAGTATGTTTTTATTATTTACTAGCTGTACCCGCGACTTCGTTCGCGATTGACATACCTGCCGACTAATTAAGTTCACATTTAACCACAGTTTCTCTCATATTATGATACGCCGCTGTGCAAAGAAACTTCGATGCGCAGAATTGGACCTGTTTCACTTTTAATATAAGAATCTTTATTTAGGTACCTAGTTAAATAGTGTATAAATCGTGTGGGGTCTACGGCGGATAGCATGTTGTCATCTTCAATCCCATTCTTTATCGAGAATACTTTCAGCTACGACTCGACCAGCGTTAGTGTTAAGAAGTGTCATACTCGTTTCACTTCTTACTCATGGTTCCGTTCAGCTGGGGCCCTATTCTGCTAAATTAATCGCTTCACTATGACAGGGACGTCACAGACGTCACGGAATGACACGTTTTGGTATTCTACCTTGATGAAGATGAAAGAAATTATGATGAATGCAGATGTAGAGACGCGCGTCAAGTTTGAAACTATTAATTTATCTCGCACGCACTATCTGGAGTTTTATTAATCTAAAGATTCTACGTAATGATTCTGCGACGATTCCATTGTCATAGTGAAGCCATTGTATTACAGAATTGGGCTCCTGATCCATTTGACTGGACCACCGTAATTTTTTTTCGTTATTAGGTAGGTACAGTTGAAAAATATTTTTCTGTGGTCCAGTTAGTTTAATTGGACCACTTACTCCAACCAAACTTCGGTGGTACAGTTAACTGGACCAGCTAAACCACCAAATATCATGTTCATGAATATTGCATGGACCATTTGTACATTTTACTTTGCCTGAAATTTGTACATTTTGCTTACCTACCCTTTATCTACTGATTTTTTTGTTTTAATGAACTGATTTTCTACTCGACTTTCTACTGATTTAGTCAAATTCGATCTTGCAACACTGTTTCTAATAAAAAGAATGCATGAAATCGGCGACGCGTTAATGAATTACAACTAAGAACACATTTTTACTTTTATCCCCTCTCCCAAGAGAACCGTGCCTACTGATATCCCAGATAAAATACATCATTTGATTTCATTCTGTACTTTTGGCGTGATGCGCGACCCAGGAATTTGACTATTATCCCCCCTCCACGGGAAACTTACTGAATTCCGGTATAAAATGTATCTTTCCCCGTAGTATGAACTCAAATCATGCCGACTTCCATTCGAATTCATTCAGTAGTTCCGTCGTGATGCGGGGTTAAATAATTATATTTTTTCCTCTCTCCCAGGGGAACCTTACTGAATTCCAGGATATAATGTATCCCATGTCCTTCCTTGTAGTATGAACTCAAATCGTGCCAGGTTTCATTCCAACTCATTCCGCAGTTTCGGCGTGATGCGCGGTGAAGGAATCTTACTTTCATCCCCTCTCCCAGGGGAACCTTACTGAATTCCGGGATAAAATTTATATTTCCACGTAGTAACTAATATCATGCCGAGTTGCATTCGAATTTATAAAGAAGTTCCGTCGTGATGCGCGGTTAAAGAATTTTACTTTCATCCTCTCTCCCAGGGGAACCGGATAAAATGTATCCCATGTCCTTCCTTGTAGTTTGAACTCAAATCATACCAATTCAGTCCAACTCATTCAGCAGTTCAGCGTGATGTGCGGTGAAGGAATTTTACTTTCATCCCTTCTCCCAGGGGAACCTTACTTAATTCCAGGATAAATGTATCTTTCCTCGTACTCAAAGAGTAGAACTCAAATTATGCCGAGTTCCATTCGAATTCATTCAGTGGTTCCGTCGTGATGCGCGGTTAAAGAATTTTACTTTCATCCTCTCTCCCAGGGGAACCTTACTGAATTGCGGGATCAAATGTATCCCATGTCCTTCCTTGTAGTATGAAATCAAATCGTGCTAGGTTTCATTCCAACTCATGCAGCTTTTTCGGCGTGATGCGCGGTGAAGAAATTTTACTTTCATCCCTTCTCCCAGGGGAACCTGACTGAATTCCGGGATAAAAAGTATCCTATGTCCTTCCTCGTAATATGACCTAAAATCATGCCGAATTTCATTTCAATACCTTCAGTAGTTTCGGCGTGATGCGCGGTGAAGAAATTTTACTTTCATCCCCTCTCCCAGGGGAACCTGACTGAATTCCGGGATAAAAAGTATCCTATGTCCTTCCTCGTAATACGACCTAAAATCATTCCGAATTTCATTTCAATACCTTCAGTAGTTTCGGCGTGATGCGCGTTTAAGAAACAGACAGACAGACAGACAGACAGACAGACAGACATGAATGAAAAAAAATACAGTTTTGGCTTCAGTATCGATAATAGAGTGCCCTCCAAAAAAAATTTTCAAAATATCTTCAATGTACAGAATTGGACCTGTTACAGTTTTATTATAAGTATAGATTTTTATTTGTCTTTGTTAATAAAACTCATTTACGTGAGAGTAATGTACTTGTGATATTCCGTAGCAATACTCGTACTTTGGTAATATTTTTATGGGAAATGCGTTGAATCTATTCAGCAAAATATTTCGGATACATAGTTTCCATTTCCATTGGATATTGGAAAAATATTCACGAAGTACCTAAATGGTCCGATAAAACGTGGAATGTTGAACTATCTAGTTCAAATGGAAACCATTTACAGAGTGGGTAACGTAACAGTTTAAAGAGATAAAGGGTTGGTTTTGTGTGGGATCTCGTTACTTTTTATCAGTGAAAGCGATGAGCTTGTGTGTCCTGGCAACCTACTTTAGGTACCGAGTTTAGGCTTGAAATGTTTTTTGGGTATTGATACGCCTAACCTTAGACAGAACACAAAAGAAAATAAAAATAATTTGTGATTTATTCACACAATTTGACTTTCTTCGCCTCAAACGTCACTTACCCCCGATTGAGCATGTCTCAAATGACCAATTTTTGACAGATTTTCATTGAAAACTGTCAAAAAATCGCTGCTTGAGATGTGCTCGAACGTAAGTTACGTTTGAGTATTCGGGCGTTATATTACGAAGGCCCATGTATTATGAAGCTTTTATAATACCCGGTCATAGATAAATGCTTGAGTAAATGCATATATACAAAATATAAGTAATCTATTTAATTTGTAATCATTCGGTACAAAAAAAAACAGTACAATCTGGTCTCGTCAGGGTTAGACAATTTTTATTTTTTTCTTTTTGTGCCTGCAATAAACTGATTTTATTTTTATTTTTATGATTTATTTTCTTTTAAATTAGGGATAGTATAATCAGCCCTTTTGTCTACGAATATGAATACTATAATAAAATTACTAAGTATTAGGGCTAAAACAATAAAGAAGGAAAAAAGTGTAGGGTTATCGTGTCTTATTCATAATCTAAACACTTTATTGCATGAAAAATGGTTTTATAGAGGTATTAAGCGTAAAATTAGTTCCACATAATTCACCTATTAATTCGACATGCCAAATAGACATAAAAACTAGGTACAATATAAATTTAAATTGAGCAATATATAAACCTCACCATTTACTCGCCAATCAGGTCAATTAATCGCATATTGATTATTTTATTTATTTATTTATTGACTTAGAGCAGAAATACTATTATAATCACACTAGTCATACAGGAATTTATAAATTATAAATTCATATAATTCAAGAATATATGAGATATACCTAGATAATATAAAGATAACGTCGTAGTCTTTTGATGCAAAAGCTCCGTTTTATGCTGACTGTACCTTACCCATATTGGCTTATTAACGTAGCATGCAGTAGATTGGTTCCCAGGAATTAGCAGCAGGCCAGCACGCAATCAGAATATTGAACTTGATTTCGTGTTCATGGATTATATTATGATCTAGCTTCTGCCCATGGTTTTGCCTGCTCTTTTCCGAGATAATTTGAAGTAAGATCATACACATCTTTGACGACCATGCGTGGATCTTGCTGGATGTCGCCACTTTGACAGCGCGTGGACATCATGCGATCAGCATGATTTTAGGCGGAGGCATGCGGGAATTGTCCGGTAAAGGTGCTTTATATACATACATAAACTATGTTCAACATATTGTTATTTAGTTTTATTTTTTTATTAGGTAGGTATCAAACGCGCCGTCTATTTACTAACATTTCTTCGACTGACACTAACATTTAACTTAGATATTTTTTGTGGAAACTTCTAATTAGCCGTAAGTTACCCACCAACCATCTCTGTAATAATAAAGTTACCTAGCTGTTAGTTTCCCTAAAATTGTAAAATAAATAAATAATAAATAAATATTCTATTACAAGACCTGTAGTAGTCTATGGTAAGATAAAACCTTTGTACCATATTGAAAGTTTACTATAGTTACAAATACATCAAATACATTGTCTATTCATTTTCTCTGTAGGCGTGACCAAATATAATGTAAAATCGAGGTTTCTATTAAATCGATGAATGATAAAATCATGGGAAAACTAAATAAGTATGGTGTTATTAATTTTTAAAACGGTGAAAAGTTCAAGTATACCATAGCACACAATCACACGTCTTGTTCACAAGTCTATGGATAGAACCAAAGAGCGGAAGTCTATTTGTCCATGGCTTATGGGCACTACAGAAAATGTCGGAATCTTGTCACACTCAAAGAGTAATAAATTTTTATATTTAAAAAAACTTTTTTTAAAAACAAGCTTTAAATGCATTGTCATTCAAACTAAACGTGTATACAACATTTGAGCTCAATCAGTTGAAGATATCTACTTCAAAGTTGAGTTAATTCCACCCGTACAAACATAGTTACATACATTGCAAGCTTGTAAAATCTGAAGATAATAGAAATGTCTTTTATTTGTAACTAGTTTATGCCCGTGGCTTCGCACGCGTTGTTTCTATGGAAACGTTTAAAGGTGATTTCTTTCCCATGGGAACTGATTTATGGGATTAAAAGTAGCCTATGTTTGATTCCAGGATTAAAATTATCTGTGTGCAAAATTTCAGCCTGATCCGTTCAGTAGTTTTGGCGTGAAGAGGTAACAAACACCCTCCATCCATCCATCCATCCATACATCCAAACTTTCGCATAGTGTTATATTATAAGAGCTATGCATATGCATGCATGCAGTGTAAGTTATGTTTTATTACTATAAAAACTTTCGCAATGAAAAGTAATGTTATTTATTCATGGAGATTTTAATGAGCTTGCATTTGTTAAAGTTGTGCGAGCTTTGAGTTGCAAACCATGTTCTTGGAATATACTTTTAAATTAAATCAAATACAGCAAACAGACCTATAGACAAGATTACATTACAGTTCAACAAGAAACCTACAACTCTTGGAATCATGTACTTTGAGGTAGCAACACTTTCATACAAAATTGCGATAGAAATGCTGAGAGAGAGAGAGAGAATATTTTTATTTACAAAAGCCTTAGGACTAACTTAATACTGCCAAATAGTTACAAAATAGATTTGTTTTGTGCGTAGCAGCGTTTATGGCAAATATGCCCTTCACTCGCCGTTGTGCTGGATGCACACTGAGTGTGTCCACCTAGCGCTGATTTTCAGTACTGTACAAAACTATGTAGGTAACTTTTTATCTACCGCTAGTTTCTTCCCGTGCATTTTCAGGATAAAAAGTAGCCTACAGATACGTTTTCCAAGTCAACAAAGATTAAATTATTTTTCTACGAAGGGTTTTAAGGTTATTTCTTTCCCATGGGAAGTTTATACTTTATTAAAGTTTATGGGATAAAACTAAATTAGCGCCATTTTCCCGGACAGTGAGGGCGGCCCTGTTTGGGCCCGACACTGTCGACATTTGCAAAAAAATTGCAATGTCAACGGATATGATTTATGACGCCATTTTCGGCCCGATAGGCGCTGTTGTGCGGGTATGTGCTAAGCCCACATCTATAAAAACTTCAGCCCTAACTTACCCCGACCCAAATCAGTGCCCCTACATATTTTTTCCTATTAATATATAATATAGGCTTTTTTAAATGCCTCTTAAAAGTTTTATTTTCTATACTTTAAGAAGATATGCGATGTTGCTCTTTTTGGCCATCATGGTGGCATAAAAGAGCAACTTTGCATCTCTGCCTCCACTATCCAAACTAAAACTTTTAAAGAGGCATAAAAATAAAGTTTATGATAGGTATCACAAACTGGCCAATCGATTTTTGAGAATTCCTTTGTTGAAGAGAATTAAGATAAAATAGGTCGTGGCGCTGATTTGGCTCGGGGTAGCCACCTTAAGAAGTAACATACACACACTCGTTCACCATTCATCTATACTATCCATAGATATAAGTAGAATCTGTAAATACTGTACGTTCTCCCAGCCCTTACTCAACATCTGGCCTGTGATATAACTACACGCAAACACTCGCTCGCACAGTTACATTTCCAATCTTGTGCAATCATTATAATGAACAACAAAGATGGAAGGAAGTATGTACCTATACCGACGTAGAAGTGCGACCGAGACAACATTACTCGCGCGAAACACGAACACCGGCGTCTGACTATGACTGAGGTGGGTGATCCTAATTGCACCCAAGTTGAGCATTCCACTTTCAAAGGGTTGATATCTCATCTCCTCTTTTTACTTAGGTCGATGATACTATCCAAACTTTTGCATGTATAATGTTTGTGTAATTTCGTGTCGTATAGACAACTAGTTTCTGCCCGCGGCGTCGCACGCGTTGTTTCTATGGAAACGTTTAAAGGTGATTTATATCCCATGGGAACTGATTTATGGGATAAAAAGTAGCCTATGTTTGATTCCAGGATTAGAATTACGTATATGCAAATTTCAGCCCGATCGGTCCAGTAGTTTTGGGGTGAAGACTAGTGAAGAGGTAACAAACATCCATCCATCCAAACTTTCGCATTTATAATATTAGTGTGACTAGCTGCATTCTTACCACCCGTTGTCCTATTACCCGTTTCCCCGTGGGAAAGAAGCATTTTCCCGCGGTAAAAAGTAGCCTATTTTCATCAGGAATAATGTGGGCTTCTAATGCTAGAGAAATTTCAAATCGGTCCAGTAGTTTCGGAACCTATTCAATACAAACAAACAAACAATCAAATCTATCCTCTTTATAATAGGTATTAATATCTACGTAGCTTCCTGTCTCTTCAACATCAAAGATATCTTTATACACAAAGAAAATGCTTATTATTATTTCTTTTGTCGCTTTTCCAAAATAATATGCGAAGATGAAATAAAGGAAACAGAATGCATGTAAGAGTAAAGGACAGATTAAGCCAAAACGGAGCGGAGATCTGATACATTGCCATTAGCATGGATTCAAAATGTTTAGCATTAAGTACCTAGTAATAAGTCAAATAACTAACCTTAAATATACATAAGTGCTTGTGTATATGTACTAACAAATTATGGATCTCCATGTTGTCCGAAATAAAATATTTTATTTATTTCTTTAAGATAGTAGGGTTTTTCTGTATCTTGGAAAATATTAAATAACTCTTCTACCTGTTTGAAAAATAATGGTAATAGTAAACAATAATCATCTATCTATACTTATAATAAAACTGTAACAGGTCCAATTCTGTACATTGAAGATATTTAGAAAATTTTTTTTGGAGGACACTCTACTATCGATACTGAAGCCAAAACTGTATTTTTTTTCATTCATGTCTGTCTGTCTGTCTGTCTGTCTGTCTGTCTGTCTGTCTGTCTGTCTGTCTGTTTCTTAAACGCGCATCACGTCGAAACTACTGAAGGTATCGAAATGAAACTCGGTACGATTTTAGGTCATACTACGAGGAAGGACATAGGATACTTTTTATCCCGGATTTCAGTCAGGTTCCCCTGGGAGAGGGGATGAAAGTAAAATTTCTTCACCGCGCATGACGCCGAAAGTGCTGAATGAGTGGGAATGAAACCCAGCACGATTTGATTTCATACTACAAGGAAGGACATGGGATACATTTCATCCCGGAATTCAGTAATGTTCCCCTGGGAGAGAGGATGAAAGTAAAATTCTTTAACCGCGCATCACGACGGAACAACTGAATGAATTCGAATGGAACTCGGCATAATTTGAGTTCATACTACGAGGAAAGATACATTTTATCCCAGAATTTAGTAAGGTTCCCCTGGGAGAAGGGATGCAAGTAAAATTCCTTCACCGCGCATCACGCCGATACTACTGAATGAGTTGGACTGAATTGGTACGATTTGAGTTCAAGGAAGGACATGGGATACATTTTATCCTGGAATTCAGTAAGGTTCCCCTGGGAAAGAGGATGAAAGTAAAATTCTTTAACCACGCATCACGACGGAACTACTTTATGAATTCGAATGCAACTCGGCATGATTTTAGTTCGTACTATGAGGAAAGATACATTTTATCCCGGAATTCAGTAAGGTTCCTCTGGCAGAGGGGATGATAGTCAAATTCCTTCACCGCGCATCACGCCGAAACTACATAGGTAATGAGTTGGTATGAAACTTGGCATGTTTTGAGTTCATACTACAAGGAAGGATATGGAAATACATTTTATCCTGGAATTCAGTAAGGTTCCCCTGGAAGAGAGGAAAAAGTAGAATTCTTAAACCGCGCAACCCGACGGGTCTACGCGTCGTCCGATATCATGCATTCTTTTTGTTAGAAACAGTGTTTCAAAATCGAATTTGACTAAATCAGTAGAAAGTCGAGTAGAAAATCAGTAGACTGATCAAATAATCTGTAGTTGAAGAAAAAAAATTATAGATAAAGGGTAGGTAAGTTCCTATCTAATTTTTCCAAGACGCACCCATTAGTTAGGTTCCTACCTACTAAGGTGGTGCGTCTTGGAAAAATAAGTTAGGTTCCTACCTTACATGACATATGGTGGTTTAGCTGGTCCGGTTATCTGTACTACCGATGTTTGGTTGGAGTAAGTGGTCCAATTAAACTAACTGGACCACAGAAAAATATTTTTTACTGTGGTACACAGCCAACTGTACCTACCTACTAACGAAAAAAAAATTACGGTGGTCCAGTCAAATGGATCAGGAGCCCAATTCTGCAATACAATTGCTTCAGTATGACAGTGCAATCGTCGCAGAATCATCACGTAGAATCCTTAGATTAATAAAACTCCAGATAGTGCGTGCGAGATAAATTAATAGTTTCAAACTTGACGCGCGTCTCTCCATCTGCATTCATCATAATTTCTTTCATCTATGGGATTGAAGATGACAACATGCTATCCCCCGTAGAACCTACACGATTTTTTGCACGGCGGCGTTTCATAATATGAGAGACTATGGTTAAATGTGAACTTAATTAGTCGGCCGGTAAGGCAATCGCGAACGAAGTCGCGGGTACAGCTAGTACTTATAATAAAACTGTAACAGGTCCAATTCTGTACATTGAAGATATTTTGAAATTTTTTTTTGGAGGGCACTCTATTATCGATACTGAAGCCAAAACTGCAATTTTTTTCATTCATGTCTGTCTGTCTGTCTGTCTGTCTGTCTGTCTGTCTGTTTGTTAAACGCGCATCACGCCGAAACTACTGAAGGTATTGAAATGAAACTCGGCACGATTTTAGGTCATACTACGAGGAAGGACATAGGATACTTTTTATCCCGGAATTCAGTCAGGTTTCCCTGGGAGAGGGGATGAAAGTAAAATTCTTTAACTGCGCATCACGACGGAACTACTTAAGGTATTGAAATAAAACTCGGTACGATTTTAGGTCATACCACGAGGAAGGACATAGGATACTTTTTATCCCGGAATTCAGTCAGGTTCCCCTGGGAGAGGGGATAAAAGTAAAATTTCTTCACCGCGCATCACGTTCACGCCGAAACTACTGAATGAGTTGGACTGAATTGGTACGATTTGAGTTCAAGGAAGGACATGGGATACATTTTATCCTGGAATTCAGTAAGGTTCCCCTGGGAGAGAGGATGAAAGTAAAATTCTTTAACCGCGCATCACGACGGAACTACTTAATGAATTCGAATGCAACTCGGCGTGATTTTAGTTCGTACTATGAGGAAAGATACATTTTATCCCGGAATTCAGTAAGGTTGCCCTGGCAGAGGGGATGAAAGTTAAATTCCTTCACCGCTCATCACGCCGAAACTACATAGGTAATGAGTTGGAATGTAACTTGGCACGTTTTGGGACATGGAATACATTTTATCCTGGAATTCAGTAAGGTTCCCCTGGGAGAGAGGAAAAAGTAGAATTCTTTAACCGCGCATCACGACGGGTCTACGCGTCGTCCGATTTCATGCATTCTTTTTGTTAGAAACAGAGATGCAAGATCGAATATGACTAAATCAGTAGAAAGTCGAGTAGAAAATCAGTAGATTGATGAAATAATCTGTAGATTGAAGAAAAAATTAGTAGATAAAGGGTAGGTAAGTTTATTTATTTTCTATTTATTTTTCCAAGACGCACCCATTAGTTAGGTTCCTACCTACTAAGGTGGTGGGTCTTGGAAAAATAAGTTAGGTTCCTGCCTTACATGATATATGGTGGTTTAGCTGGTCCAGCGAAGTTTGGTTGGAGTCTTACTCCAACCAAACTTCGTGTACAATTAAATTAATTAATTATTGTGGTCCACTTAAACTAACTGGACCGCAGAAAAATATTTTTTATTGTGGTACACAGCCAACTGTACCTACCTACTAACGAAAAAAAATTACTGTGGTCCAGTCAAATGGATCAGGAGCCCAATTCTGCAAAACAATTGCTTCAGTATGACAATGGAATCGTCGCAGAATCATCACGTAGAATCCTTAGATTAATAAAATTCCAGATAGTGCGCGCGAGATAAATTAATATGTAGTTTCAAACTTGACGCGCGTCTCTCCATCTGCATTCATCATAATTTCTTTCATCCAAGGTGGAATACCAAAAAGTGTCATTCTGTGACGATAGCCCTGTCATAGTGAAGCGATTAGTATAGCAGAATAGGGCCCCAGCTGTGAGTAAGTCAAACGAGTAGGACACTTCTTAACACTGACGCTGGCCGAGTCGTAGCTAAAAGTCGTGTGGATAAAGAATAAATAAATAAATAATAAATAAATAATGCTAGACAATTCACACAGCATTATCTAGCCCCAAGCTAAGCAGAGCTTGTGTTATGGGTACTAGATAACTGATATACTTAATACAATACATTACATAGATAGATATTTTTATTATACATAGAAAACACCCAGACCAACGGAACAAATTTCTGCAGATCGTACACAAATTTGTTCCGAGGCGGGGATCGAACCCGCAACCTCCTGCATCGCAGGCGGACCTTCGCCCGCTGCGCCACGGAGGTCGTCGAATGGGATTGAAGATGACAATATGCTATCCCCCGTAGACCCTACACGATTTTTTGGACGGCGGCGTTTCATAATATGAGAGACTATGGTTAAATGTGAACTTAATTAGTCGGCAGGTAAGGCAATCGCGAACGAAGTCGCGGGTACAGCTAGTAATAAATAAATCTGGACTATTCACACAGCATTATCTAAGCAAAACTCGTGTTATGGGTCCCAGATAACTGATAGGTAGTTTTTTATGATGAACTAAAATAAAGAACAAAATTCAAATAAGCTCTCACCATCATCATCAACCTTTAATGGTCCACTGCTGGACATAGGCCTCCCCTAATGAGCGCCGTAGCGCCCTGTCTTCAGCTTGCCGCATCCAGTATCTGCCTGCAGTCTTTCGCAGGTCGATCCAACCTGGCTGAAGGGCGTCCTACACTACGTTTGCCTAGCCGCAGTCTCCACTCAAGAACACGTTTACCCCATCGATTTTCGGTTCTTAGCAAGACAGGCCAGCCCACTGCTACTTCAGCTTGCTAATTCGTAAAATGAACGATTACTGAATAAAGGTCTCTCTTTAATTTCTAAAAAGTAAATCCTTTAATAGCCGTATGTTTAATTTGTAAGTTTGTATTTTTTAGCTTTTAAGGGTTGTGGATTTTGTATAATAAATAAATAAATAAAAGGTGGGTACCTACTAGCAATACCTAGTAGAAATCATTTAAGAAATGGTGTCTTTACGAACATGTTCGTAGCAACGGCGGGTTGGACCTGCAGGTCACACAGTGCCAGTGAATTATCAGTAACCCGGAATAAAACACCCGGAGCAAACATCCGCAAATCGTACAAACATTTGCGGGAATCGATCCTGCAATCTCCTCCATCGCAGGCAAACCTTCACCCACTACGCCACAGAGGTCGTCAATGGTAACATGGCCAATTATTTCAACACGTCTTTGCTTCAGTGGAAAACGTCTAATAATATTTTGTAAATCAACAATGCTTATTCTACCAATTAAGCCGCTCTGTATTCCCACATTTTACAGGTCAGCTGATTTTGCCTCCGGACTTTGAATACTTTAGAAAGGTCAAGGTATTAATTAGTTATGATGTACGGAGCATGAGGTTTGTTACGGAGACTTGTGATTTCCGGTAGTATTTAGAATAAAACACAATAACAATAAAAGACTGAAAATACAATAGAGCCAATCCATTGTCATTTTCAGTTACAAGATCTGGTTTCGTAAACCTGCAGAATATGCGTTGAAATTACTTTGCATCAAGCAACAGGATATTTGCAGAAAACACAAACATTTGTGGAGCCCGTAACCTTGTGCGTCTTAGGCGCTTCTTCACCCGCTGCGCCACATAGAACGTTAGTTTTATTTAATGTATTACGAAAATGTATCCACACAAAAAAAATTGGTATGGAATGGTGCACTGCGGACCCACTATACCCCTGGCCATACCCCTGGGGGTATGGTGGAACGAAACCACACCGCCATAGAGATGTAACCTAAGGACTTCCACCACTGCGGACCCACCATACCCCTGGCCATACCCCTGGGGGATAGTGGGACGAAACCATACCATCATAGAGATGTGACCAAATGTGTGTGTAAAAACAAAAAGTAAAACTGTATTCAGTTACGGGTGATAAAAACCGCGGGCCATATTGGCCCTTGTTCTGTGACGACACACTTCACATTTTCAACCCAAAGCGCTTCTATTTCTTCGTTGATTTTTCGATCAAAATAAAAATAAATACCAATATACGATAAAAACTATAACTTTACTTACATAAAACACTAAACAACCACGAAATAAAATGTGAAGTATAATGTTACGTTCGCTCTTCCCAATGGCGCATGGCGTTGCGTTTAGAAATTTTGCGATTGAGATTTAATACTTTAAAAGTATTAAATTTCACCATAAAAACATCATAAAATAAATATGGAGATGTATTTCTATATCAACAGAGAATACGTAATAAAAATCATGAGCTTAGGTCACATGCGTAAACCCTATTGTATACACATAAATTAACCAAAGCTCATAAAGGTTATAAAAATAGTTTAACAATTTAGGTTCTATAGATTTACATTACTTTATATAATAATTAGGTTTTGGCACCTTTCAAAACCAATTAAATCCTACTAATATTTAGGCGGAAGTTTGTGCCACTGGGCGTTGTCGAGATATATTGCCGAAGACAACGCCCAAAGTACCGAATGGATCAAGCTGGAATGTTGTAAACATAAAAATCTCGAACAGGAATAACAAAAACGATACCTTTTTATTCCAAAAATCGCGAGCCAAGCCACGGGCAGAAGCTAGCCAGTTATAAGCTTTTAATTGCGTTTTTCGGACAATGATGCAAAGTTTTACGATTGCCTAGAGATAATAAATTCAAATCTAATGAAACAATAAAGTGAACAATTTTAACGAACTTTTCGTTCATTATGAGCACTAAGACCTCACAATAAGATTTTACAGCCCTTTTACACGGACCTTACGATTTCAAATGAGTTTTCGCGATAACAACAATGGGCCAGAGATTATAACAATAACTTAAAACACACTAAAATAAACAGTTGCTAAGAAGATAAAGTGATACAAAAGAAAAAGACTATAAAGCGCTATGCATGGAATTGTGCCTATGTAAAATTATCTACTCTCTGTTAGGTCTAGATTGTTCTATTTTATAAATATTGATCGTTATAATTTCGCTATCACCTACCTCTCAGTGGCCAGCTATCCGAGAGGAATAAATTGAAAAATAGCGCGTCTTGCATAATAACGAATTACAGCAAAATGCTGAATTCCTTTTGTCTTTTTTTAACAATTGAGAGTTAATGCCCATAACATAGATAATTCTAGTTTATCTTTTTTGTCTTAATTTATTTGTTTTATTTGAATAGGTATAAGTCAAATTTTATTTTGTGTAAGTAATTTTTTGTAAATTAAGGCAATAAAATTAAATCAATTTTCTATTCTATTCTAGTAAAAAAGAATTACACTCATATTTTTAATGCGAATATTTGGAAGATTGGGTGACTTTTGATTTAGCATGACTGTATATCAAGTATAAAGAAAATGTTATGGCTCTATTTAAAAAAAAATATTTAAGAACTTTCGGGGACCGTTTTTAGTTTCCAGTCGGTATACAGTAAATTAATAAATGATAAATTATTCAAAATAATAAATAGAATACAAAAATGTAAAGAGCGAATGGAACCATATCTTGTTATCAAAGGAATCAAATTAAAAACTAAATTATTTTTAAGACTAAGGAAACTTGTTTATTTCCGTTCTTTGGACCGCGAGTAGGTACTTAAACGGATAATTACAGGTATAAACTTTGTGTGACTTACCAAGAAAAATTTTCCTAAGTTCTTGAAGCTTAAAACTCTGAGACCCAAGGGGTCAAAACTAGGCTGCATGATAAAAACAAAACAGTTATCTAGTGTCACGGAAATGTTAATAAATAAAATACTGAATATTAACACTTCAAAACCATCAAATCCAAATCCATCAAGTACACTTAAACGCACTTCGGGGCAAAAGCCCGATTCCCTTATTTTACTCCTAATTATAAAAATTTGATTAGAAAAAAAATGTGAAACAACACATCAAAAACACGCCACTTTAAGTAACCACTATATTTAGATACTTCTAGTCTTTCACAAAGTCTACACAATGTTCTTGGCAGTTCACCAGCTCTCCTAATGCATTATTCAAGATATTTTACTCCACTCCAGAAGGCAACTGATCACTTTGTGCGCCACGACAATAAAATTAATTAACCAGGCAAATTCCTGCTTCACAATTAACATTCATCAAGCTCACAAACGGTTGTGTAACTAAGAATTTTATTGTGTAATTAAGACTTTTGTCTATAAGGACAATTTTTTTGCTGGCAGGACCACTTAACGGCTTCTTTGTAGATTGGTAAGATTGTGACGAATCGAAAGATGGAAGAGGCTTTTGCCCAGGAATTGGACTAAATAGGCAGACCAAAAACAAGAATACAAGGTACCTTAGGCTGCCAGTAATTTTAATAAATTTACTGATTTTTAATAGTTGCCTAAAAATTCATGAACCACCACCCGACAACATCGGATGAAAGATAGATAGATAAAAAAATTATTTGGTACTACAGACACACATAAATAAATAAATTATGCTGGACAATCCACACAGCACCATCTAGCCCCAAAGTAAGCTACTCAAAGCTTGTGTTATGGGTACTAGATAACTGATATACTTAATACATTATCTACATAGATAGATATATTTTTTTACTATACATAGAAAACACCCAGACCAACGGAACAAATTACTGCAGACAGTACACAATTTTTTTCCGAGGCAGGAATCGAACCCGCATCCTCTTGCGTCGCAGGCGGACTCGCGCCCGCTGCGCCACTGAGGTCGTCGATATACATACAATTAACAAAGATAATATAAAATTTTAAACACAAGTACAATAGGTTTAATTAATCAAACGAGCACTTTACAAAGTAAGTACTCATGGTAAGCTAGGTCTTCACGATCGGTTCATGCTTAATAACGTTTTGAAAAGTTTCATGGCTAATTACTCGATCATTAATCATCCAAAATCGAGGATTCTTAATGATCCGTGGTACACAGGTATCTATCATATTTCACCAGAATCCCCGAAATCGGATTTAATGCAACCTGTTCCATACAAACACTTCTATATTTTCTGGACTACTACTAGGAATTCTAGTAAAAGCAACGGGTCTCATAAGAACCAAGCAAAGGTTAAGACGCCTAATCTTTTATACTGTATAAATACGATTTATTATTGTTATTTTTTATTTTCTACAAATTGATTTTATATTTCAATTAAGGCTGGGTAGGCCAGCAGAGGCTGCATTTTTGTGATTTTTAAAACCATCTAAGACTTAAAAAATAGTGTTTAAAATTCTGAAAAAAAGATATGTATTACCTAAGGATCTAGTCTAGTCAAAATCACATTCAGTTACAAGATCTAATGAACTTCAGTCGATAGAAAATAATCCCAAAGTTACCCCTTTTTCCAACGTTTTTTTCAATACTATGACTAGCGAACTACTGATATCACACTTTTTTTGTACTCAACTAAGAACACTTAATATTTCTAAACAAATTCGCAGAGTTTGACTTGATAACATGATTTTCTTAATCACCATGTTTAAATAACTAAAAAAAAACACGAGCGCGGCGGCTTGGCAGGCGCGCATTTTCCCTTACGCCTACTGCTGCAGGACTACCAGGCCTTAAGATTAGGTTACTTAAATAAACATGGTGTTTTTACATGTTTACCCGATAAAGATGTTTACCCATCTTGGGCTGTCTGCCAGACGTCATCTCAAAAACCTAGCTGAGGTATTCCAGGCCATTTGGAGCTGATAAGCAACAGAAGAGTCTGGATCCCAGCCAACTGGGGCGATGTAATTGGACAACTCTTCGTCAATTCGAAAATTGCAATGTGTGAGAAGAATACTGGTCGAACTTAGTACCTTAATTAGCTGAATGAAAAATGGGCTATTTTTCTGTCAACTATTGAGGCTCAAATTTTGTGTTATAAATGCGGTTTTCTCGGCGTTTTCATAGACTCCTTGGGTAAAATAAAGCATTAGATCGCGAAAACTTAATAATTGCCGTAGTGCATTGCAGAGTTCTCATTAATCAAGTTCACAGTCAAAGTGTGTCATTCATTATAAATTAAATTTTAAGCGATAGGATGCCAGCTGTTATAATATTATCTATTGGTTCTTTTTACCAAAAGGCTAGAAAAAACCACGAGTTGGTTCATATAGTTGCCTGCCTATTTTTCTCTGCCGTCATGAATCATTGCTCTGTTACGTTTTAAAGGGTATGATTCCACTCGGTTGATTAAAATCTTGCGGTCTATTTCACAACTTGACTCAAGTCTGTAGCAATTGACTACTCCTGAGTCACCTACGTATAAACACTTATTTTGACCAGTTTGAACCTCTCGGGTTTTGTCGCAGATGCTTTTTGATCATCTCTCGCACTCTACCACCATGAACCCGACACAGTTTGGCGGGTTGGTCCAACATTTTTGTGAATTGGTGGCAGCCGACAGTGTTTTATCAACTCGCTGACAGTTCGGCATCTTTGTATTTGTATTTTTGTTTTATTGGTAAACATGTAGATTTATTCTTCAAGATGGTCTACCTAACTAATGTAATACGTTATCTTATCCTTACAGATGATGAATAAGTATTTGGTATGTAGGCGGGTAGAACCGTGTGGTGCGGCTCAGAAATGTACCACACCAACTCTACCCGCGGGTGTCGTAAAGAGTAACTAAGGGACATACACCGGGGGCGGGCAGCAACGCCTCCTGGGGAACAATTCTACCACCGAACTGCAATCCCCAACCCGCATGCCCAGCGTGGAGATTATGTGCATTACCCCCCATGAGACAAAAGCCAATAAGCCCTTATCAGGGGAAGGCCTGCGTCCAGCAGTGAACCAATAGGCTGTTATGGTGTGGTTGTGGTGGTCTTAAGACTCTCAGAACAAAAATCAAGCGTGACTTCACCCGTTTGAACTGGTAAACACCAAAGAGCCTAGCGACAATCTTACAAGAGCTTGCCAAACCCTATAAACACGATGACCTCATTGATAAACATTATCTACTGATAGCAGTGAACCATAAGCCGTTAAGTGTCCGTGCCGACCACACGTGCGTACACACCTATAATTTACTTAATATTAAACACCTATGTGTGCGTAATAATGTTAGTGCTAGTGTTTATGTGTGGGTTAGCACTTGTGCACGGCCAATTGCAAGTGAATACAACGCAAGGATTGGTCGAGGGAACTTTAGCGTCGAATGGGAACTACCATGTATTCTATGGAATCCCTTACGCCGGCCCTGCTGTGGGTGAGAATAGATTTAAGGTAAGTAAATTTAGCCGTGGTCTGGTCGTGGCGGTCACGGTTTAAGAATTGACCCTTACAACTCGACCCGTGGATGTCGTAAGAGTCGTCCATGGATCTTTGCCATGATTATCTCTATCTTTTGGTGACTAGCAGGTTATCGCCCTGTTGGGCCTTTATCTGATAGTTCAGAAACGTTCATGGGTAACTCCCCTGGGTTCTTAGTCTCGTAATTACATCATTTTTGTTTTTATAGTATTACTAGCTTCTGCCCGCCCTTTCGCACGCGTATTTTCGGTACAATAAGTAGCCTATTATCTAAGTTAGGCTATGTTCTAAACGTACGCCAAATTTCATCTTGATCTGTTCAGTAGTTTTGGAGATACTAGGTAACAAAAATTTCACATTTCACAAACTTTCGGCTTTATAATATTTTAGGATAGGATAGGATATTGTTGTTTTTATATAGAACAGCTTCCTATCTTCATTTTACTGAAAGATAAAAGTTTAAAAATATTTCTATTACCATAGAAATTCACTTCAAACTTAACTGGGGGGCTACCTATCGAATCAATGAAGGCACTGTGCCATAATTAGTATTTTCTATAGTTGGGTACCTTAAGTGAAAGTAATCTTTGAAAAGCGTAGCAGAAATAGAAGGTTCTGTAAAGTTGCTACGTTACAGGGAGCCTATTTTAATTCTGCAAAATAACCAACCGTGTTTCATTTTTGTACACGTTGGTACTCCAATTCGTTTTATTAGAGTATCAACATTGGCGGAACATCGGAGAATGGAAAAAAGCTCCGAATCTTCCATAGTTTTGTTTTTGGCCATACACTCCCGGAAAGGTATGGCCAAATCGGAAACTGTGTGCTACCATGCCACCCTCTATATTACTCTCGACATGTCAAGTTCATAATAAACAAATTCAATTGAATTACTGGTAGAAGGCCATGTTTGTGTCAAATATAGCACACATACTCAACCAGAGATACTCTACCAACTCAAAAAAATATTTACATCAATCTTACGTCATGCAGAATGTTACAGTGATATGGTAATGGAACGCAAGTACCTTGCTATAGAAAAACATTCAGAGTAAATAAAACTTGGCTGCTATCCAATGAAAAGTGACGGGCATTTTATGAAGCTAGCCCCTGTGGCTTCTTTTGAAGTATTTACTGAAGGGGCAAAAGTATCTTTGGGTGAATATGCTTTACCCGTCTTCATCCAATGTCCTATACCTACTTCGAAAATGATTGACAAGTTCGTAGTAATTAAGTACCTCTTGGACATAAAGTTCCTACCAAAGCGGAGCATATAGGATACATTCATCATCATCATGACTATTATCAGCTAACCACACGGGTCCTGCTGTATGGGCGAATTAAATGAATACAGCTGAATGAACTAGTATTTATTCTAGTTTTTTTGAAAAAGCGTTATCATCTCCGAGAAAATTAATGGATACCCACAATTTTGAGAAGCGCGTGAGCCAATTTCCATCGTATGGGGAGGCCTGGAGGCTTCTATATAGCGATCCTGAGTCACCTCCATCTATCGCCTCCCTGCGACCGTCAGTCCATCGAGTGGATGGTCTTCCAACACTCGATTAGAAGAGATTGTAGCAATACATTGTAATATATTTTTCGCATTCTATTTCTGCGCCATTCGATGGAAATCGTTCGTTGCGATGGAAATCGGCCCTCGTGCTTCTCAAAATTGTCAAAATTGCGGATCTCCTAGATAGCAGATTTTTGAGAATTTTTTCACAAAACTAGAATATATATATTAGTTCATTCAGCTGCATTCATTCAGTCAATAGCTTATTGAATAGTGAAAAATTCTGAAGTCTATATTATCATTTAACACTTTCATGGCCCTAGACATGGTCCATCTGCAGGTTTTTAATGGCTGGGCGGTGGATGCGTTAAGTCTGATCCGTTGCGCAAGAAAATGTTTCATGCAAAGGTTTTCACGCCCTTGAGATAGCTAACTGCACTCAAATGGCAACGTTTACCAAGGAGCTATTTGCTCGAGCCAACAAAATGACTCAAGGAAAAAGTCTGAAGGTTGAATGTAACCTTCCACTTTGAACGGGAAATGAGAGGTAAAATAGCCAAGTTGTAGGTACCTTTGATTCTTTTTGATTTTTATCATACGTTCATGCTCCTGCAGTACTTTTCACAATTCAATTCATTGATGTCTTGTAAAATATAAATTGCTTTATTATGGACGTAGCCTTAAAATTAAACTTAGCAAAGTCGATGGAATATGTTTATGCTGCATCTTTGTTAGTATATTATTATCCTTTACACTCGGTTTATCGTCTTCAGAGAAAGGAAGTTCCTTTGGCCATAACTTACATGCATAAAAATAGCAGATCTCTGTAAAATATGCACAGACTTTTAGACGTCTCCGCTTCCATATAAATAACAATGCAACTTGCCCGTTACTGATAAAAATTCGTTGATTAACTTTGCAGTACTAAATACCGTATAATAAAGGTTTTCCTTTTAATAGGTTATTTTAATGTTAGATTTATCACTAACCGGTCTTTCGTTGTTGTAACAATTAGCTGTATTTATGTTTACTTTAACTACTAACAGCATCATGCTAATTTGTTGAATAACAGCTGTTGAACCACATACCAGCTCCTTTTTTTAAGCAGAGCTCATGAAGAGCTAAATATCTTACCAGCAAAATAACTGCCTGGCTTAATCAACTTGTCCTCTTATCATAACATGATAGCAAAGCAGATAGTAAACAATCATATAATATTTACTGAATCATAGATTATTGAAAGAAAACGATATCTTATCTAAAAGGAAATAGAGCTTCGGATCGACCATCGACCTGATATGACACATCCGACACACCTTTTACTTGACTAATAAATATGTTATTTCATTTCCAGGGCCCGACACCACCGATTCCATTCCCTGGATTGTTCCACGCAATGGACAGCAACATAATATGCGCACAGCCAAGTGTAAACGGCCTCATCGGCATAGAAAACTGCCTGACCCTCAGCATTTTCACCAACAACGTGACAACTCCCAAGCCTGTGGTAGTCTGGCTAAACGCCGAAGAGTACACCACATCCACCACTACACTTTACTCCTATAGAAGATTCGTGGAAGAGGGAGTTGTTGTCGTGTCAATGAACTTCAGACTATCTGTCTTCGGTTTTCTATGTTTGGGCGTCCCAGAAGCACCAGGCAACGCTGGACTGAAAGATGTCATTCAAGGATTAAACTGGATTAAAACAAATATTGCGGGATTCGGTGGTAACCCTAATAATGTAGCCTTGTTCGGGCATGGCTCAGCTGCTGCTATTGTAGATCTGATAACAATGTCACCAAGATCCCAGAACTTAGTACACAAAGCTGTAGCTCTGAGTGGGTCTGCTTTGGCGCCGTGGGCCGTTGCCTACGATCCCGTTGGCTACGCCAATATCCTCGGCGCGAAATTAACCTACACTGGCAAGTCTAGGTCAGAACTTGCAAGATTATTGGTCTCCACTGATATAAACGTTCTTGGCTCAGCGTTAAACGACTTCAAGTTAACGAACAACACACCTCTGTTCGCGCCTTGCATAGAAAACCCGACTTTAAACGGAAACGATACTGTCCTAACTGACGCACCAATAAACCTACTGCGATCGCGTAACTACACTGATATTCCATACATTGCTGGCTATGTTAACAGAGAAGGGACGCTCAGAGCAGAAGAAGCAGTATTCAATGATTGGAGACTAAGAATGCAGAATAACTTCACTGATTTCCTGCAGGTGGACCTCGATTTCCGTGATAATAAGACGAACATGGCACAATCTATATGGAACTACTACTTCACTGGACCCATAATCTTAGATATTGAAGACTATTTGGACTACCATGGAGATACTATGATCCTTGTAGCTGCTATAAGAGGAGCAAGAGAACGAGCTTCTACTGCCAGGAGTGAAGTGAGACTGCTAGAGTTCGCGTACATGGGTACTTTAAACTCTGACTGGTCTCTGAATCAAATTCCTTTGAAAGGCGTGAAGCATGGCGGAATCCTAAATTATTTGTTTGATTTTGATTTGAGACCAGCTGACGAGATCGTCATGCTGTCTATTGTGAGAAGGCTGGCGTCTTTTGCTCATAATGGGTAAGTTTATACGTAAGGATTAATTAATTTTTCAATCTTGATGTCCTCTAGGATTCTGCTTTCTGTTTGACCGATATTGAGCAAAGCTCATTCACATGTCCAAATGATGATTTAAAACATATTTATTTTTATTTATTTATTTAACATATTTTTTGCCTGCGGCTTGGCAAGCATTGTTTCTATTGAAACGTTTAAGGTTATTTCTATCCCATGGGAACTGGATGAGATAAAAAGTAGCCCATGTTTTATTCCAAACCTAGGTACCTGGTAAACGTACAGATAGTTCTAGGAGTACTTGTATGCAAATTTCCCCCCACCCGTTCAGAAGTTTTGGCGTGAAGAGATAACAAACATTCAGACATCCAAACATTCGTATTTATAATAGTAGTGTGATTTATTTTCCCTAGTCACTATTAATATCATAACGCTGACAATATCCACCTCTTCTCTTTTCCCTGAAGTTTTTGTTTCTAAAATGTCTCTTGAAACTTCGTAATCTTTTTTTTCAGTTCACCTATTGCTGCTGGCAACCCCACTGCCTGGCCAGCCATTACTGCCGACAGAATAAACCACCTCTACTACGGTGGCAGTTCGTTAACGGCCAACATCAGCAACAGCACAGAACAGTCCCAATTTAACTCCCCTCACGAAACTAGAATGAGGTTCTGGAACCAGATCTATTCTAACTATTATAAAGCTCCAAGTCCTGTGTCCTCTGCGGGTCGTTTAGTAGGTGTTTTGTTTATTTGCGTGTTCAGTGCTATTTTTGTGAGACTGTTTTAGTTGTAGTTGATCATAACTATTTTTGAGTGCAAATACATATTGTTGAGTAATTTGTTATTTACCTTAAAATAATTTTCTAAATATAAAAGGTTTTCAATAGGAGGAAATACCAATTGAAACTATAATACCCAATACGCTATTTATGACTAAGTACATACGATGTTGTTAGCCGACTTCAAACAAGATCCGTCAAGTGCGAGTGTAACTCGCGCGCCGAGGCTTTCGAACGTTTGTCAACAAATATGTACCAAAAGTACCGGTTAGAGACTTTAACGAATACCTAAGAATAATAGGTACAAACCTACATTTCAGATGGATCTCTCTGCATGCTTCGGTTAAATGGGTGGTTCGGTTAAAGATGGGTAATGGTAAATTTTTCGACATTTTTCAAAATATTTCAAAAAGTATGAAACCTACTGAAATTTAAAAAAAAAACTGATTTGAAATGTCCAAACCGATACCTTTCATTTGATACCCCACTCGGTGAGATAGCCTCCTATTTTGAAAATTGTTCCCCCCCTTTTTGACCATTTTTCAAAAAGTATTCTTTTTACAAACTTCTTTATATTTTTCCTACAAAATGTAGATCTATATCTATAAACGCCCCATACATTTAACATGGATCGCTCTGCAATCTTCGGAGATAGGGGGGGGGTGCTGAATGGGTATTTTTTCGACTTTTTTCGAAATATTATAAAAAGTATGAAAACTACAAAAATTTCAAAAACTATTTTAAAATGTACAAAATGATGCCTTTCATTTGATACCCCATATGACTCTGTAGGTATCTTTTAAAATTTCGGCATCATAATTTGTATGGAAAATATTCATTTTCTTTTTTCATTTATTTTTCTTTAAATCTGTACAGGCACACGAAATGTATTATTATTTCAAATTTGTGTTGGAAGAACACCAACGATTCATCCCTTAACGAGGGACATCATCAGGGTGAGTGCGGTTCGCGTCGCGCCTGTACCGCGTCCCTGCGTCCCTGTGTGGACTGTTTTGTATGAAGTTTTGCTTTAGTATAGAATAATGATCCCGAAATGGATCCATGAAATTTTTTTTCTAGATGGATTAGTATTTGTCCCGCAAAACCTAAAAAATCAGTGTACACATTAAGAAAATTAAAGTAGGTATTTAGATTTTAGAAACAACTAGCTGCATTCTTACTACCGTTGTCCTATTACCCGTTTTCCCATAGGAATGAAGCATTTTCCCGCGGTAAAAAGTAGCCAATGTTCATAAGGAATAATGTGGGTTTCTAATGTTAAAAGAATTTTTCAAATCGGTCCAGTAGTTTCGCAGCATATTAAATACAAACAAACAAACAATTAAATCTTTTCTCTTTATAATTATTAGTATAGATAAAATTATTACTTTAAGTACGTTTTATTGGTTTCTATTCTTGATTTAATTTAACTGCATTTTTAACATACTTTTAAATAAGCTTTTTAATATAAGTAATGCTATCTCCAAACATGTATAAGTTACTGGTTAAATCTGGCTTTTCCCAAATACCAATTCCTAAAAACACTACTCCAAAGAAAAACCTTATTCAATCCATCCAAAGACATAAATGGGGAGGAATCAATATAGGAATGTAGAATAAATCTGGCTGAGAGCGATGAGGCTTATAAGCAGAATGAGGTAGGGGACAATAAACCTAAGGATCAGCGCACACATTTGTCAGAGGCAACGGAGATCCTGGAAAGGTTTGAACGTGGATATTAACGGGTGTTTTAGTAGCTGGACCCGGAATTAAGGAGCATACCGATGATCCGACGCTCGAGCGACATTGGGAATACTTTTCGTTAGACGTTGGGAATACTTTTCTATAGACGTTGTGAATGGCGTCCTTTGTAAAACGCAGTTAGTCAAATCTCAGCACGTTATGACCATTAATTCAAAGTTGAAGAATAAACTCTATCCATAAACCCAGCAGAAATCTTCCTTTTAACATTTTCATAATTATACCTTCTTGCATACACTTTGGTTGATTGGTTAACTCATTGTAACAGATCTCTTTGATGAACTTACCTGAAAAGAAAGAAATTCGGATTAAATTGTGGTATTAAATACGATTAAAAAATTATTTATCTTGAATACCTAAACAACATTAATTAATAACATTTGCATTATTATTTTCAATCAGTTACTGGGTAAAAATTGTTTCCCATTAGCCTGTTGGGATTTCCCTTTCTATCAAATATATATATTTATAACAAATTCAATTAATTTCGTTTGTTTAGTTTCAGTTGTAAATTCCATTATATTTCTAATTTGTTTCTATTCTTTAGTTGTAATTTTCTTTGTTAATAAATAAATAAATTTCCTATTAGACTGGACTTTTCATTAAGATCTTGGCAGTGTAAAATGTGAAAATGTTAAAAAAGGATAAAATTAAATGCTCAATTCTTGAACTGGTACCGCGGTACCACAAGCAATTTCCAATCGAAGCTTTCTTACTCAGCAGTCTTTGGCAAATAGCGTAGACAGCACAATTTAGGGGTTGTATGGATTTACTATGTTTTGCCCGTTTCTTCGAACGCGTTTGAGGAATAAAAAGTACCTTATATTTGTACGGGTTCTAACGGAAGACCAGCGCTGGCTAGGCGTCTTACCGGAGCTTAGCCAGCATTATGCTGAGTTAGGGCCTTTTTACAACAACTGTAAGTATGTCCCTGCATCCGATAAGTGTGTTTTAGTTTTTTAACTGTTTTTATTGTAGTTATAAATAAATGTCTGTCTATTTTTATTTCTATATCCTATTCCAGGTCCAGATCTTTTTATTTGCAAATTCTTAGCCCGATCCATTCAGCAGTTTTGGCGTTGTCTTCGGCCAAACATCTTCACAACGACAGAAACTTTCGACTTTATAATATTAGTAGGATTTCTTCAATTCAAGTTACGTCGTAAAAATTTGATTATGTTTATTTTTTTGACTGCTCAGTTGCGATATTTTGTATGAAGGGATGGATGGATGTATGTATTTTTCTCATACGCGCTAAAACTAAACCCATCAAAATGAATTTAGGCATAGATATAGATCGACACCTGGAATAAGACATACTTTTTATCTCACAAATTAGGTCTCCTCGAGCTCAACAGCCTGTATTGGTCCACTGCTGGACGCAGGCCTCCCCCTGATAAGCGCCTACTTGGCTTTTATCACATGGGGTAATCCCCACGCTGGGCATGCGGGTTAGGGATCGCAGTTCGGTGGTAGAATTGTTCTGCAGTCGGCTCTGCTGCCCGCCCCCGGTGAATATTCCTTAGTCGCCTCTTACGACACCCGAAGGAAAAGTTGGGGTGGTGCAAATTCAGAAACAGCGTGCAAAAACTAGTCTACAATTATTTAGAAAATATGCAATTTCTGTATAAAAACTACTTATTCACTTTCACGATGAGGGCTCTACAAACAATCTACATAATGTATGTAAATTAAAACAAGTATTGTATTTTTATTTTAGTTAATGATCCACCTACTTACTCTACATCGTATTTTCTAGCATGGTCATTTTGTATGACGAATATTTACAGAAGTAGCCATATTTAGAAGATTTCATTCTTATTAATGGTTATTTAAAAAAGTTGTCATTTTCAAAAATGGGTACTTTAAGAAGCGGTCATTTCCAGAACTGGACATTTATCGTTATTTCATTATTAAAAGTGTTCAATATCACTTATTCTCTCCCGTGGCAGGCGTGAAAAATTTGGACAGTTAAAATTCTCCGTTGAGTGTCAAGCGACCAAAATTTTGACGATTTTCGTCTAAACGACTGTACGGAGGGTCAACCTTGGAGCCAAGTCAATGGTGGCATGATACCATTACACATTCAAGCCGACACGTCAAGCCAATAAACTAACCAAGTTTAGAAATGAAAATTAAGACATAACTTCTAAGATTGCTTTTCCAATAAAATTTAGCTCCAGCTCCAACCCTAAACTAAATTAAACAATAACTTAGACAGCAAATATCAGCTAGATAACTAAACCCAAGACGTCTCAGCACTTGGCATAAAATAGTCGGGTGTCTCAGAAAGATACAGGGTGTTGTGTTTTATTTATAGTTAGTCTTTTACGATCGAACGAAATATGTGTGGTCAACTTACATCAGTTTTACTCCCATGTATTTCAGTGTTTGTTTTTTAGTTATTGCTCATTTTCCAAATCAGCGCTTACTACTAAACCGAAAAAATCTAAGAACATACATATATTACAGTAAAGTCATTTACAACGGGATATCTACCATGATTTGAGTTTTGAGCTTTTCAATATTTTGGCACAGTTTTATGCGTCAAATCATGGTATATATCCCGTTGTAAATGACCTCAGTGGCGCAGCGGGCGAGAGTCCGCCTGCGACGCAAGAGGTTGCGGGTTCGATTCCCGCGTCAGAACAAAATATTTTATAAATTATTTACATAAACATGTAAATAATTTGCATGGATGGCGCACCCTGTATAATATACAGTTTATACAAGTTTATTGCAGTGCATTCTACGTTTATACAAAACAGATATTACACGCACGTGTAAGTAAATTGCAGTCTTCATTGAAAGGTAATAGCCGCAAGCATTGTCTAGACTTGTAGACAATGGAGGTTAAATTGCCTGGAAACTTTGCCAATATTCTTGGATAAAGATAAATTGAAGCTCTATCTATACGATTTAGTTTCTATGAATAGTTCGATATTAATGATCATAGAAGTAAAACACGCTGCTCTCACCACAGGATAGTGTCACTCAACAATTTTCTTGATTTTGAAGTAAAAAAAAGGAATCTATGTGTGAGTTGAAAAGCAGATAATTTCAGTGCCTTATTAGTTACTCACAAAATCGGACGTATATGAATAGGAAAATGAGACGTATTTGTCGTATTTTTTTGGCTAGTACACCTCGTTTATGTCTATTATCATTCTAAGCCTTCTTCTGTCATGATATTTTTAACTCTCGACGCAAAAAGTGTTATAAGTTTAACGTTTCTGTCTTTGTATCTGTGTATCTGTCTGTGCTATCGTAGCTCCCAAACGGATGAACCGATTTTCGTTTAGTTTTTTTTTTGTGTCATAGATAATTTTATCCCGAGTGCTCTTAGCCATAAACGATATGTTCCATAATAAAGACTTTCTATGGTTATGTATAAGTTATATGATGCGTAGGACAGATATATAGGGTAATTTTACCTTAACCGGTATAGCTACAGAAAAAAATACCTATCCAATTTTTTAGAGAAATTTCCTACCCCGTTCTCATATTTTCAAAGCAGGAAAATTGGCATTTACACGAAAACATTTTTGATGCCAATCGATCCGGTTTTTTCTGTGATCAAAAACTGGTATTGAACCTGTGAGACCTATTGAGCTGTAGTTGGAGTACTAAAAAAGTCAGAAACCGCAAAAAAACTTTTCCCATGTTTTAGAGACTCGAGACGTGATTAAGTTTGATCCGTATCTAATAATTTCATTCATTTTCAATGTAAAAACTGAAATCCGTGACAATCTGAAATTATATCAACTTTTACTTAGATTTTTATCGGTCTCGTCCACAAGATGAAATTTAATTAAAATGCACGTTTGCCAAGTCCGTCCGAGTGGATTACAGAGTATAGTTGTGAACGAAAGACGGTTAGTATCGGAGGAAAAGAACGGAATTTCTATTATACTCAGCTTAGTTTTTACTCATCAGCATCATTGTCTATAGAAGTCCACTGCTGGACATCGCCCTCTTTTATACTTAGTCCATTTTGCAAAGTAACCGTTTCAGAGAGTTTGCATTTGCTTGACGCTATATAAATTGACTAAGATAGAAATCACATCCAAATTCATACAAACATGTTATTTATATTTTTATAGCTTCAGATAAAAAGCAGCCTATGTCCGTTACCATGATACCGTCTATCCCCATGCCAAATTTACATTAAAATTTATTTAGCCGTTTAGGTGTGAAAGCATTACAGGCAGACAGACGAAGATACCGTCAAATTTATAATATTAGTATCGATAGTATTGATGAATTGTTCTAAAATAATTACAGTCCTAAGTCAAAGAAAGTAAGCAGTTTCGGTTTAGTCCGTTTTCGCAATTGTAGTTTCACAATTGACTGTGAAAAAAGAATAATTTTTCACTGTTTCGTAATTAACTGTCAAACAAGGAATTCTTTTCTGTTTTCGTAATCGAATATTTTTCTCCTTTCGTAGTTAATTACTAAAAACATATCCATTTTCTTTTTTCACAATTAATTACGAAACAAGAATTAGTCGCACTATTGAACTCCTTGGTAAATAAATTACTTGAGGTCCTAAACTAACCTCCTTCCTTCAGTTTAATAAAGAAAAAAATCGATTGTGACATTATCCTTATATTTATTGTATCAATTTTCTATTTTCAAAGATAAAATTAAATTAGGATTCAAAGACGTCATGTAGCCCGTTGTGCCGGCTTAGCCCGTCTACCTTTAACATTTCTCAAGAATGGGTACGAGTATGTGATGAAAAGAAGCCCAACGGATGAAAAAAGTACAATATTTAATAAGTACCACCAAAATAAATGGATGAAAGACATCGGATTTGTCAAAAAGTTGTTCTGTGAAGATGAGGAAATCCGAACTACAAACCTAGTTGAAGCATGGCACTCGCGAATAAATAAATATGTTGGAAGAAAAAACCCTAATCTGGCACAAATACTGGAAGTTTTAGAAAAAGAAACTAAGCTTCGTAATTTTAAACCTGCTATGAAAATAAATAAAAATTATCAGGAAATCGATGAAGAGATTAAAAAAACAATAGCAGAATTATGTAATAACGAGATTACGGTCGGGCACTGTGTGGAGATCATTGCTCCATTTAGTTATTAAATAAGCTCAGAAGTATTATTTTAAAGTAAAAAGTATATTTTTTGTTAAGTATGTAAGAATTAGAATTTTATTTTTAATGTAAAAGAGGTTTTTCTATTTCGAGAAAAATAAAGGGAATTATTTACCATTTTCATATTTTTATTTCTTCCAATTCACTTTCGGAGATCGATACTTATGGACCGTGCTAGGAACGTATGTGTCAGATATGTGAAAATTATGAACCGGTTACGGAATAGTCTGGTGGGCAAAGTCATAACATAGAGGGACGTTTCATTGCAAACAGTACTTGTCCGTTACGTTCCTAGCATGGTCCTAGTTGTTGAAGTTAATTACGAAACAGTGAAAAATAATTCTTTTTTCACAGTCAATTGTGAAACTTGATTGCGAAAACAGAAAAGAATTTCTTGTTTGACAGTTAATTACGAAACAGTGAAAAATTATTCTTTTTTCACAGTCAATTGTGAAACTTGAATGCGAAAACAGAAAATAATTTCTTGTTTGACAGTTAATTACGAAACAGTGAAAAATAATTCTTTTTTCACAGTCAATTGTGAAACTACAATTGCGAAAACGGACTAAACCGCAGTTTCGCGTGAAAAATAGAAAAAGTGGTCCTCTAAGGTACGATTCCTATGTGAACCGGACTATTGAGCGCCATTATGTTAATAGTGCCCTGTCTTCAGCTTACCATGCCCAGCATCTGCCTGCAGTCTTGCGCAAGTCGTCATCCAACCTGGCCGAAGGGCGTCCTACAGTACCTACTAGTTGTAAAATTTTAGCCAAGGCGTCTCCGCACTCATTAACCGTCTTTAATAAAAGGAGTTCTAAACTCGGCTGTATATTATATATGTTTATTAAGTATTTTCTTCCATTCCTCCAAAATCTGTCATTTATGGATAAATTTTGAAAAATATCGTCGCCAATAGAAATTTATCCCAAGGTGGTCTCTTTAAAATTGTTTTCCCGAGGGAGTAGCCCCGAGTTAAAAACTATAAAATTAAGAGAATCGAAGTCGGTTTATTGGTTTTTCAAAGCTATCAGATTATATTTAACAACGATCTATCTATTATCAGAGTTAAATAAATACAATTCAACAACAGCCTATTATTGTACAGGATATGGAGGTTATGTAAATAAGAGAAGATAGTTGCTTTCTTGTTTGGTTACAACGCAGTACTGAACGTAGAAACGATTATAGAATGTAATGGAACTTGGCAAATATGTACAAAATAACCTGGTAAATCTAGTACGAATGCAAAGCCCAGAGCAATAACTAGTAATAACATACCTACGTTTAAATTAGCAAGAGATACATATTGTTTGTAGAGCAACAAAATTACCCATGCAAAGATACATTACATAGCTATAGGTACAGTTGCGATCATAATTGGAGGCGTACTTTAAAGATCATACTCGCTTAATACGATTTAAAATAGTAAATTTTATCTAATTCCAAATTACAGCTCAACATTATTACTGTATGCAACACAGTATGCTTAAGCGAAATATTATAGAAAACATTTGACAAATTGTTTGAATATAAAATATATAGTGTTAAAATAAATTATGTTATTTATTTTTGCTGTTTTATTTTCAATGAAATAGGTAATATATTTAGCCTCAAAATTATGGTAATTACAAGTATTATGTGTAAATGACTTTGTGGGTTTGAACCTAGGACCCAAATATTATAAATTAAAAAAATTGTAAGCACCACGAATATCTGCAAGACTCGGACTCGGTCTGCGGTCAAGATGCGTCGAAGTCGAAAATTTTTGCGATATTATTTGATTTCTCAGAATAACATAAAACTAGGGAGTCTGCTTCAAAAAGCGATGTTTTGAATTCGTTTTCGAGCGCAACCTACTCTTATATACATAAATAACGTAATGCGGCCGATGCTGGCGCTCCCGTATGATCTCTTCATCCGTACAGGAAAGTGACTATTTCACTAACTCGCACCATGATTCTTTTCCCAACTGGTGTGAGTTGACGAATCGTAAAGAAAAAATATTTTATTCTATTGAATATTCTGATGTCATAATTTATTTAGCACTTAGAAAATTACATTAACAGAATAAAACAATTATTATGTAAAAAAAATATTTTTATTCTGCTCTCGCACTATCCTATAATAACCACCGACGAAAAAGAGAGGGGTGTTATAAGTTTAACGTGTCTGTCTGTGTATCTATGTATCTGTCTGTGGTAGCTACCAAACAGATCAACCGATTTTCGTTTAATTTTTTTAGATAATTTTATCCCGAGTGTTCTTAGCCATATTTCATGAAAATCTGACAGGGCGTTTTGAAATTTTTTAATTTTGTTCTTATATCTACATTTAGTTTTATTTCTTGTCAAGTACAGTACTTGACGCATAAATTCAATGGAAACAAGAACGAACCTAACAGAGTTTGCTTTTACGGTGACTACCGTAAAAGCAAACTCTGTTAGGTTCACCACTTGTTTGAGAATTATTATTGAAATGAGTGCTCGGCTGACTCCCAACCGAATTGAAGCCACTATGATCAACTTCCGTAGATGCGAGAAGCCAATGATGATGATGATGATGAAACAACGTAGTAAGTACTTGCATGAAAACGAATGGGAAACTTTGATTTTCGTTTTTACGAGTAGGTACGGGTCAAAAATTATTTTGCGATTACAGATTTTAACAAACTAAATATACATAAAATCGTATTTTTTCGTTTTATTTTTATTCATATTTCACGCCAATTAAATCTTAATATTGGCGTGCTACATAAAAAAGATCCCTAATATTTATGTCTAACACTGACACTGATATGATAACAGTGATAAGTATTATCAGAGGTTTATTTTCATTTAGTTATCTCGCCCATGTAGGTAGATAATTACTTGTCTAACTAGTAGAAAACAGAAAATACCCGTACGTTACATGAAAATTCAATTTGCTATAGCTATGATGCTTGGTTTAGATTTTACAGTTCATATTCCTAGTTTCGTTTATTTATTTCTCTAGACAAGAAATATTTATTAACAAATAATATCAAAATCAACTAATTGAAAAAGTTATTTCGTACTTCTAAAGATAGGTACTAAATAAAGTAACATTTCTACCGCTTAACGAAGCTTAGGAATTTAAGAAAACCCGTGCAACTTATATTAATTTTCTAGCGTTTGTAAATGGTTAAAAGTTTGGCAAAAATAGTCAATGCAGCCTTTGATAGTTATTTTTCTTTTCGCTTTTTCTCATAGGTTAATCCACCGTGAAAAAAATACAGGAAAAAAGCTTAGTGAAGGTACTGCCATAAACAACTGTTTAACGATGTATGGTAGACCCCCATCCTATCCCTTCCATAATGCTCGTTGTTTATGTGATAAGTGCAATTCCAGGCCTCGACCCTAGCATACCATAAACAATATACAACGGTTCTTTACCAACAGAATAATAGATAGATAAATAATACTTTTATTCATCACCTTCTAAAACTAATTTTAGTTTCACCCAGGTAACCAAAAACAATGCGAGATAAACAAAGGATGCCGGTGCTTCTTAAAATAAACCTAATAACATATTTAGTAATAATATACTTAGTATAATAATACATCATAATTAGGTATACTTAGTTATACTTAGTTATAAATTAATTTAAGTTTACTTCAATAAATATTTTGTATTTTTTTTTGTATTTGTATACAACAATTATAATAATAATTATACTCAGCATAAAATTATTCTTAAGTACCTATATACTTAGTAATAATTATACAACAAAATAATTATACTTTGTAACTGTATTGGACATGCTTAATAATCTAGTGTGACATTAAGTTAAGATAGTAATGAAACACTTTCCTTTTAAAAGCGTGATATGATGTGGACTTCTTTATATCCACTGGCAAATGATTCCAAAGTCTGACAGCTTGAGCAGTGAAAGAGTCGCTAGATTATAAGATTGGAAAGTCGTATTTATTCAAATATAATATCCCAGAATCAGAGAGCAGAAAATCCCGGAATCCCGCAAACTACGGGCTTATTCCGAACCCTTATTGAATTACTAAACATCAGGGTGAGAGCCTCTATAGAAATGACAGGCTTATAGAAAGACCTTCATAATTTTTGATCGTGGACACCTGTCCACGATCAAAAATTATGAAGGTCTTTCTTTTAGAGCGTTGTTTTTATCTGCAGACAGGGCAGCAGACTTATGAGCGTAGGTAGGGAACCGTTGGGGCTTGGTCGAGGGCTTCTTTGACATTTTCACTCAATTAAACCACTGCTGGACCTTCCGAGCCAGGTAGTTAGTGCCACGGTGCTCCTCCGCTCATTCATTGATGACCGCTGTCAAGTGGGTCTATTCATGATTAAACAAAAGCTTGTTTAGAAAATCAATTGTTCCGTTACGCCAAAGGCATCAATGGACGTGTTAAAAGCGTTACTTGGGTAATTTTTTTTTGATGCTTGCAGTATCAATTCCCGTTGAAGTCGATTTTGTTTTGGGAGATATCTTATATCGTACTAATATTATAAAGCACTACTGCAATAAAAAAACTATATCTAGGTAGTGTATTATATATTAAGTACATCAGTTATCTAGTACCCATAACACAAGCTCTGCTTAGCTTGGGGCTAGATAATGCTGTGTGAATTGTTGAGCATTATTTATTTATTAGTAGCGAGGCTCTTCGGGTTTTTTCGTGACACGAGAGCTGGTGAGTATCTGGCACAGCGGGACAATGCAGCAAGCGTCTTGGGGACGCTTCCGACTGGTATTGATATGGATCAGTTAAGCTATAGATTGCTTGTAACAGTCTGCAGTTAGCTCAATTGTTTCAATTGTAAATACTGGTTCGAATTTATTTTTATCATTTGATCGTAAATTTCTTTGTGAATCTAAAGATTAAATATTTATTTATTTACCAATAAATAAAATGTAAAATATAAGAGGGTGTGCCGCCCTCTCCCTGAAAGGACCTGAATAACTGTACTAAAAGTCATAGATATATATTTATGCTGGTAGTCGGTGAAAAACGAACATGTTCGACCAGTCTACGTAGTATGATTGATGCACCTCACGCCCGCTCGGCAACGATGACAAATTGACGGGTGAACATCGTGAGATAGAGTGATGGATTAGGGATGGATTGACAACGGCAGCGTGTGGCTTGCACTTTAGCAGCAGACGAGATGAGATCTGTATTGTGGGGAGAATCCATAAATATTTATGACATAGGGCAGAAGCAGAATTTTTTGGAATGAGGAGCGAACAAGTGAAATAATGAAATGAAAATTAAACCAGGGTGAAAAGTAGTTATTTTGTAAGAATTAATACCAGATTGTAATATCATTTAGGTTTTGTGATTTTCTGTACAACACATTTAAAACTATACCATATTTAAAACTATGTGGTCCATATTATGATAAATTTTTGTAAGTTCATAAAAATGACACATTTGAATAATCTTGATAATTTGTAAGACGTTGATGTTTCTTTAGAAACTTTGGCGTCGTTTTTGATACCAAATAATTAACAAACAGTTTAAATAAATAAGGCTGATAACACCACCCAAGAAAATCCTTATGGTGGTCCATATATGGCTCTTTTACTCTATTTTGACAGCGGTGACTTTGGCTGTGAGTTTTCCTTTACATGGTTGTGGGGTTTATAACAAATCTAAACATGAAAGCCTTTCCATAACCGAAAATCAGACAATACTTATTCAAATAACGAAATTATGCCGGCTCATAAACACCACTGATTATCATAACCCGGGATAAGTAGCGGGTTCGAATCCCGCCTATTTGCATTGGCACCCGCATTTGATCGTGTTCTCAGAAGTGGGATATTCTTATCTAAATTTACATTCGCTCTCGGTTTATTTGCGTTTAACGGGAGTGATGTGGTTTTGCAGAGGGGTCGTAAAAATACCAGGTAATGGTTATTTTAAGGTATATTTAAATCTCTACCAGAGGTGATAAGGCGGTACTTAGAATTATTACGAAAGTTTGCATGTTTAGATCGATGTTTGTTAACTCTTCATGCCAAAACTACTGAACGGATTGTGCTGAAATTTAGTATAATATAGGTAGTTCTAAGACTGGAATAAAACATTGGCTTGGCTCTTTTATCCCCTAAATTAGTTCCCATCCCAAGCCGCGCGCAGAAACTAGTTAATAAAAAATAAATAAATAAATAATGCTGGACAATTCACACAGCATTATCTAGCCCCAATCTAAGCAGAGCTTGTGTTATGGGTACTAGATAACTGATATACTTAATACAATAGAATAGACTACATAGATAGATATTTTTATTATACATAGAAAAAACCCAGACCAATGGAACAAATTTCTGCAGATCGTACACAAATTTGTTCCGAGGCGGAGATCCAACCCGCAACCTCATGCGTCGCAGGCGGACCTTCGCCCGCTGCGCCACGGAGGTGAAGGTATTATTTTATGCTACCAGGTCTTCTTAAATTTTGAAAACTAATTTGAAGGACATTAATTTGTGACTAAGAAATCAAATACTATCGCAAAAATTTTCGACTTCGACGAGGACTTGAACCCGCTTCCTTCCGTCAGTACCGCAATGTGCTAACCAACTACACCACGAGGTCAAGTGACGTAAGAGTCGAAAATCTCTGCGCCTTCCTACGGACTCTAGCTCCACCTACAGGGGAAACATTGAAGTTTATCCATTCCTGTTCAAAGACTAAAGTTACGTTTAGTTCGTTTGACGAGAGGTGTTGCGTTGCTCAAAATCCCTTTGTGCAGCTGACAAAAACAAAAGAATTACTCTACGTAGCGTAGAGAAAAACCTCTTATTTATGTCGACAAAAGTTCTTAAATCCGATACAAGAGCTTAGTTCAAACACATTCAGTCGTATTGATATCTAGACTGATACATTGGCTTTAGATGTGGATGTGATTTACAGACATCGGTAAGTTATTTAACGATTTATTCGGGTTTACACCCTTTTTATGCTGAATCGTGACTGAACTTTTATATTAAAGGACGAAGGAACGAAATATATTAAATTATGGATTTGTTTGAGAGCAGATCAGATGTAAATCAAGGGTTTATTTTTCTATTGAAGATCTCCGATAACGTAGTCGACGAATATTGCACTGATATGGAAATGACTTGATTTGAGTGGGAAGCACCATCTAAAAGAGGTTGGCAAGAGACTGCAGAACTTTTTGGTATACCAAGAATTTGAAACCCTGGTTATAAACCTCCTTCTTATTTTGATCATCAGTATTTTGGTGTTCCAAACGGTTCTACGTGTTTTGTTTATGACTCCATAGTCCACAAGACGAGTCTATTCGATTTTGAAACGTATTTTTTCTCTATTCTACTACTATACTAATTTCTCACTGACTTTGTTACTTTATCGATAGCACCTAGGTACCTATCTACCTCTTTTAAAGGGTAACGAGCAGGTGCAGTTGGGCTTATAGATGGGACTGTTTTTTGGAGTTATAATATGATGAAACCTTTTGTTAAGCCAGCTCGTACCTTTAGCAATCCTTCAAAGGTTTATGGACATTAAAAGAAAACTCAATTACTTTTCCATTTGAATAGTGACGAAGTTGCACAGATAGTGCAAGACCGTGGAAGACCTTTCGCGTGCAATCTCCGGTTATTAGATATTCCGTCCTGCTCTGCCTGGACACGCTACTGTGATGGGGAAAGGAGACAGCGTGCAAAAGATTAGCACAAGTTTTCTAACATAGCTGTGACCACAGAAAGGATTTTCATTTCTGCAGTAGGAACACTCAATGGCTTCGTATTCGAATAATGGGAGTAAATATTTGAATTTAAATGAAAGCTTATGCAAGAGCAAATAAGATTCCTAGGTCACAAGCATCGATGTATCTAAAACTTATGTATATCTATGGTCACAAGTGTATTATTTCTTAAAATTTTAGCACACACCTAAGAAGATAAAATAAAAGACTAAGGACAGTGTTCACCAAAAGATAATCGCACAATAAGGCTGCTTCGTCGGTTAGCTTTGACGTTTAATGTATGAAAACTTGTGTCAAAAACGTCAAAGCAACTGATTAAAGTTAAACCATCTGTTGGTGAACTCGCACCTTAGAACCGATTTAAATTTTAAACAGTTGCTTTAACGCTTTTGACATGACTTTTCATACAAAAAACGTCAAAGTTAACCGACGAAGCTGCTTACTGTCCGATTATTTTTTGGTGAAACCATCTTATGTAGGTAGTTATCTATTTCTTAGAAATTTCAAATGACGTATGACGGCATAGCCAAATTAAAAAAAAAACTCCTTTGTCAGCCATCCTGGCTGTTTCATTTACCGACTCCAAAAAGGATGAAGTTCTTTGTTGGGCTGTATGTATGTTTTTTGATGTACATAATAATATCTATAATGTTGTGTAAATATATATAATGTTCGTCGATTTTTCTGTCCATTGTGGACTGATTTTGATGATTATTTCACAAATGAAAATGATCTCGATATGGTCCCAGAAAATTTTTATTTCCGAGGGATTCTTATAAATTTGTGATAAAACTATGTTTATACTGTTTTTTTAAAGTCGGTTTCTAGATTTTTTAGAACAGTCAAATTATTTAAAAACTAGTGTTACGACCGTGACTCTTTTTGTCTCCACGACGCGAGATTTGAAATCTTTGCAATAATTCTTATTGCTGACAATTATTTCGCAAAAGATAAATTTTGATATAAAATGTGTTGTGGCTTGTTTAAGGTTTACAAGCATTGTATGACTTGTGTGACAAGATGGCGTACATGTTCTGAATATAGAGGTAGAAAAACCTTACCTACTGTTAATATTTGCATGCGTACTGTGGCGCAATATTTCAAGATAGACTGCAGACAAGTAGTTATAGCGCTCAAATCTCATACGTTCCGCGCCATTAATTGTTATCTTGGAATGGCGCACAATTTCTGCAATAATATTATTTGAAAAGCTTATTCCAGTTTTCTCTCTTAACAAATCCCCCTTAAGGGGGAAAACTGGACAAATAATTAAAAATGTCCAGAATTCCCCCTCAGCGTTTTTTTCTTATTCCACTTTCTTCCCTTGAGAAAATTTGTTGAACTGTAGCCGTAGACGAGTTATTCATTTATTTACCAATCAATTAATTTCCGACAAGAATTTGATACAAAAATACTTATGTTAAACCTATTTAACATGACTTTGCTTCATTAGATAGATAGACACCATTTTATTTTTGCTACCATTTTATTTATACACATTGACAACCTCCGTGGCGCAGCGGGCGAAGGTCCGCTTGCGACGCAGGAGGTTGCGGGCTCGATTCCCGCCTCGGAACAAATTTGTGTACG
Organism: Eupithecia subumbrata; assembly: GCA_949316285.1. Classification (NCBI taxonomy): domain Eukaryota; kingdom Metazoa; phylum Arthropoda; class Insecta; order Lepidoptera; family Geometridae; genus Eupithecia; species Eupithecia subumbrata. Next base: position 12,493,441 of record OX438630.1, on the reverse strand, counting down.
ATCTGCAGAAATTTGTTCCGTTGGTCTGGGTGTTTTCTATGTATAATAATAAATATCTATCTATGTATTGTATTAAGTATATCAGTTATCTAGTACCCATAACACAAGCTGTGCTTAGCTTGAGGCTAGATAATGCTGTGTGAATTTGTCCAGCATTATTTATTTATTCCACACAGAGGTAGAAAACAATACAGACAGAAATGCTTAGCAATAGATACAGCTTAGGCCAGTACGAGACCCGGGGGGTATTAAATATACAGAGTGACTTTTTTAGATGGGAGTGGATGGCCGAAACCATGAGAGTCAGAGATAAGCCGTGAAAGGAATCATGGGCTAACTGTATGGGGAAAAAGTGTAAAATATATGTGAAAATAAAAACAGCATTATCTCTTACATTTTCAGAAAACTAAAACGACATTCGGTTCGATTTTTTCAAAAAATATGGCAAAGAAATATGCAAAAATAGAGTTGCGGAAGGAACAATTTTTGCAAAGAAGTGCATTATTGAAAACTAGCGACCCGCCCCGGCTTCACACGGGTGCAATGCTAATACTAAATATACTACAGAATCGGCCCCCCGGCCGGTACCGCCGCAACCGCTATGTCTCTGCATTTTAAATCTGTAATATCTTCGAAAATATTCACTTAAATTACATGATGTGAAGAGCCACTTGATCTATATGAAATGCAAAATGCATTTAACTTACATTAATTTACATAAGGATTGATGCTGTATTGCTTAAAATCGCTTCGTAAATAGGCCATTATTTCTCGTAAAAATTAATGGATAAAAAATGGTTATTATGGGTTATCCCTAAGAGATAGACATACATATACCATTGCGGACTTTTTTGTAGACCTTTTTAAAGTGTACAATACTGTAGTACATTATTTTAATCAATCTCATAAGGTTCAGCCAGCGTTTGCAATGTAAGGCCAAAAAATGTGTTCATTAACGACATCAGATTAGAAACCTCTAAAATTAACATTGTTTCTCTATTATATTATGCATGTATTATACCTATACACCTTTCGCTTGAATAATTCTATCTATTAAAAAACTGCATCAAAATCCGTTGCGTAGTTTTAAAGATCTAAGCATACATAGGGTCAGACAGACAGACAGACAGACAGGAAGCGTTCTGTTTTCTACTATGTAGTGATAGTGATGAAAGGAAATGGCAATTACTTTATTTTTTTTGGTAAGTAAATATCCTATTAATAAATGAACGATTAGATTTTATTAAAATTTTAAGACTGAGCTTAGTAGATAAGTAAGCATTATTTGGACCCAAAGTCTTATGACTCTACAAGGGAGCCATCTCAACCGACGAAGCAAATAATTACTCTTAACACCATTTTACCTTCATCATCATCATCATCATCTGCCCTTGTTGACCCACTGCTGGACATAGGCCTCTCTAGGTTTATGCCATTCACCTCTGTCTTGTGCTAATCTAATCTAATCATTTTACCTTAACTATGGATAAATCCACTGGTTGCATCAGCACTAACTCCAGCATTTTGAAAACTCAGCACTTTTTGCAGTTTTGTTGACTGTTTATTTATTCACATTTTTGTTTACTTCACATTTTACACACTTCTAAGTTATGGACTTTCATTTTACAAACTGCCCATTTTATATCAGTTTTTATTAGGATGAATCAAACAACTATTTCGCTACAAAACAAAATCTTTGAAATTTGTGTTATATATTCTTTATTTTTAGGCAACTCCGCTGAATGTTAATCGAAAAGACTTGTATTCTATATAAATAACACCAAAACTTAGGTTTTAAATACCGCTTTGTACTCAAAAACAAAGAAATTCGAAACACTTGCAATTTCAGTCCATTGTCAGAATAATCCACACGTGTACACGAAACCAACACTGTGTTAATAATGTATTAACCCATTTTAAATTCAGTAAGAGCTAATAATAGCAAAATCTGAAGAACTTGTCTGTCCGTCAGTTACTTTGATTGATGCATGGTAACTTTCATATATCGATTGCTTTTACGTCAAACTAGCATGGTAGTTGGTAGAACATAATACAAAATCATTTATTTGCCATTATGATAACAAACACATGACTTATTGTTACCTATACCTATAGGAACACAAATAAATAATTGAATTGTTATTTTATTTGTTTTACTACTATAACCTAGTACTCTCTCTTCTTCTTAGTCGGTCACTCTTGGCAGAGTGGTCGTGGTTATGATGGGGTCCTGATGAACGGCAGCTCGTGCAATGCGACGCCATCGTTCCCGGTTACCTAGTACTAGTATTTAAAATTACAACGTTTGAGCTGGCTGCAGGCTGTTGCAAACAATATAAAGGTAGCTCAACTGATCCAAATCAATACCATCCTGAAGCGTCTAAAGGTTCCAAAAAAAGTTGGCTGCAGGCTCCAAATCAATACCTGCCTCCAAAAAAAGTTCGTGCCTAGGCAGGCACGAACTTATTTTTTAACTAGTACTAGGTAATAGTAGTAACACAAAGAAACAAACAATTCAATTATTTATTTTTGTTTAAAAAATCTAATGAGAATATATAATGTACAATACATATACATCGATAGACCAGTTCATGTTTGTAATTAAATTGCAGGAACAAAGAACTAGTTTTGAAACAGTTGAGTTAACTCCTGTGCTCTGTTTTTATTTATTGGTAATTTGTAATTTTATTTTGAGTATCGTGTTAATTTGTGTCACCTCCCTCAGTAGCTTGTATTGGTCCACTGCTGGACGCAAGTCTCCCCCTGATAAGCGCCTTGTTGGCTTTTATCTCATGGGGGTAGTGCCCATAAACCCCACGCTGGGCATGCGGGTCGTCGGTCACAGTTCGGTGGTAGAATTATTCTTGAGGAGGCGCTGCTGCCCGCCTCCCGGTGGATATCCCTTAGTCGCCTGATTTTAGATGCCTCGCTTACATTTTTATATTTATTTGCCACCTTTTTTGTAAATAAGAAGCTGAATTTACTTTGGTCATTATTGATCAGAGCGGAAACTCTTGATGTAACTCTCGTGAAATCAATTGTTAAATTATGTTTATTTTAGTTTATATTTTTAAAGTTACTATTACATTAAGTACCTACTTAAATTATTTCGTAGCTCAAACGACAACTGTCATTCCTTTCAAAAATTAGTCAGCTGACAGCTTGTAACGGTTATAACGGTCATTTTGTCGGCTATCGAGTTTTTGGACAGTAAGGGGCATTGGTTGTTGAGCTACGGAACAAGAAGGTTGTCTTGGATCCGATATTGTAGCTTTGTGAAGTTATAAAAAGTGAATTGTTATCTCGGACGTTTTTATTTCCCTGGCAAGTTGGAGTTTATCAATAGATAGAGTTACAGTTTACATAAGTTATGTTATGATACAAATAAATAAATAAATAATGCTGAAAATATCACATAAGATTATCTACCACAAGCCAAGCATAGCTTGTGGTAAGTTAATAAAATTAAAACTTTTATTTAAGATGCTATGTTATTTGGAAAAAAAATCCTTAATTCAGCCTTTTAATCGGCTTCGTAAAACTACGGGTGTTTGAGATCGAACTGTTTTACTAGAATGTAGACCTACCAACACTAATGCCCGTAATAAGAAGGCTTTCTCAGTCAGCGATCAATGGTTGAGTTGTTATTATATTTTCTATGGCATAAGCGTTACTCAAGTATCTTTTCTATGGTATAAACGTTACTTAAGTATAGATGGGTGACGGATCGGTGGCATAGATCGGTGATTTTCTATGGTATTTAAACGTTACTTAAGTATAGATCGGTGACAGGTCAAGCTTTTATAATACGGGCTCTAGTACTTTTTTTTAGTATTGAGAGAAGGTAAATTAATTGGCAGGCGAAGTCGCGCTTCGCGCATAGCTCAGGCGTAAACAGACTTACCTACAGCATCGCAATTTTTAAAAAGGTGAGCACACTTAATAAATATTTACTTTTGTATCTCTTTGCATCAGGGATTTACAACATTTGGCATTCTTTTACAGCGAAATTTAAAATAATGAAAAATCAAACCAAGAGTTCTGAGGTTTTGAATTTTTTAATGGAGTTGAAATTAATTGTTAATTGAAATTAATTTTCATGTCTAAAAGTCCTGTAAGATGTGTACAGCTAACAGGACTCATAGACACGACAATTAATTGAAATAATCATCTTATTTTCATACATTAAAAAAATCACAAGCCCTTAGACACATCATACAATTTAAAATTATATATTTTTATCTACAAAAAACTACTGAGATCATTTTGAGAAAAAGGGTGCAAATATTGTTAATTACACTAGACTTTTTGATTTTGAGAGATACAGATCCATTTATTTTAGTATGGCCTTACCTATGTCCAGCAGAGGACTGGTAAAGCCTGTTGAAGTGATGTTCTTACCTAGACATTTACAAGTCAATTGTTGTTTATTTTTATGTGAGAACTTGATATGCCAAGCTCTATGCACTTGGACTTAATTATTTGCTATAAAACTTGGTTTACTCGTAAAAAGCGAACGTGAGACAATTTCACACGGATGTTAAATCTTAATTGATCAATTTAAATTTGTAATTTGCACTGAAAGTTTCTATAAAAACAAATGTGCTTTAGCACCTTTCTTTATTTTTAAATAGGTTTAAAGGTAAAATGTTTACGACCCCTGATCATTCACCTCAAAATAAACCCAGTGCTTGAGTTAACACAAACATTTTTTTACTTCATAATAAATCTTATTTTATTCATAAAACAGAGTAATTACTTTTCCATCCGGTTTTATTTTGTTATTATGGCTTTTGCTTTGCGCGTAAAATAGCAATTTTATTCACATTTTTAATTTTGAAAGGTATTAATGAACTTAATAATGTAAGTAGCTAATAGTGATAGATGAAGACAGGGTACTTTGGCGCTCATTAGGGGAGGCCAATGCCCAGCAGTGGACTAATATAGGCTGATGATGATGATGAATGAGAGTAGGTAGATGGAATTTTGTGTTTGTATGAAAGTTCGTGCAATGCGTATCAGGATACCCGATAACAAACTGTTTACAAAACAAACTGCAACCACCATTTTATAAATGAAATATTTGAGCTAACTGCAGATTGTTCAAGCTGATCTGTTTCAATTATAAATCTTGTTTTAATTTGTTTCTATTATATAATCATAATCTTCTTTTCTAGACTATATCATATAATATGAATCCATCCTCTCAATTTGAGAAATTAAATGCAAAAAAAAAACTTAAACTTAGTCCAACTCGTAGGTGTCTAAATAGATACTTTTAAGGTTTGAATTTTTTGTTTTTTGGTATTCATAGGTTAATTCATTCAAAAACCTTGTTTTATCTGGCGAAAGAAGTCGGCCTCAATCCTCAGCAGAACCCGCGGGAGTGGCAATAGTATCCTAACCGCGATTGCTGAAAAATTTGACTGTTCAATAATGTACAAGTTAGTCCAAAGCACAAAATCAATAATTGATTTTAAGTACTAACCGCTAGATATAAGCCAACTAACACAATGGATTGCAAAATTATCTGAATAAATAAATTCAATTATTATTATTATAGTAAAAGATGGTAAAAGGCCCGATGTTATGACACTAGTCCCATGGGAGTTGGGGAGGCCCATTGTGTGGGACGCTACATGCGTCGACACACTTGCGCCTTCCCATCTTCCGAGGACATCCGTGAGGGCAGGCGCGGCGGCAGATTTGGCCGAAGATCTCAAGAGGCGCAAATATGCAGGTCTCGACAGAGCCTACACATTTGCTCCTCTTGGAGTCGAGACCCTAGTTCCGTGGGGTACCGAGGCTCTTTGGGTTTTCAAAAAATTATCTGAGCGTCTGGTCGAAGCGACGCGTGACCCGAGATCTGGTTAGTATCTGGCACAGCGCATCAGCATTGCCATACAGCGGGGTAATGCAGCCAGCGTCTTGGGGACGCTTACGACTGGTATTGATATGGATCAGTTGAGCTACCTGTAGATTGTTTGCAACAGTCTGCAGTTAGCTCAATTGTTTCAATTGTAAATACTAATTATATTATAATTTTCTTTGTGAATAAAGGCTTTTGCTCTAGTAATTATTATAGTTACTTTTTATTCTGAATATGTCTTTGATAAATGGATATGCCGATGTTAAATCCCAGTCAAAAATACAGTCACGAGCGTAGCAAGCTCTGGAATTCGCTTATCCCATTAACTGCTGAGCTACTGAGGGTCCGATTGTATTTTTTAATTAGCAAATTAAAAAGAAATGTGTGGAACGAACTTTCTGCATGCGTTTTTCCGGTAGAGTAAAATTGAAAATCAAAATCAAAAACTCTTTATTTCCATAAAACAATAAATGTACACTTAGAAAAGGTCAAATGATAAAACTGAACACTGACAAGGAAATAAAGTAATATTTTTTATTTCCGTAGCTTCGGTATGTAGACTAAAGTAGAGAAGCGACGAAGAAACCTTTAGCCTGTTAGTTGTTTTTTTCGAGTTGGAGCAAAACCCGTCCCAAACTTTTTTATCCTCTAGCTAGATAATCTGATATTTTATAGAACCTAAGCCTTTTTGCACACCAAGGTTTTGACAATTTGTCAAATCGCGTAGTTTTCAAATCCAACGCCTTCCCGAATAGAATTAGTATGTGAAACAATAGTAGCAAACCTTTGTGAAGGTTAGAACAATACTGCAAGGTTAGGTTTGTATTGATTTTATAACGTGTAAGTAAAATGACCTTTATCAAAAAAGATAAGAACTAACGAACACAAATGATGTCAGTGTGTTTCATGCATCTGAAAATATTGGAATATTTGAATGAACAATTTTGTGCTTGTACGATAGCGTTGTAGGATTAATTAATAGGCGCAGAGCATGGTGGAACCTACTATGGGGAAAAAACAACTCACTCGCAGTGCCCTCTGTTATTCCATGATCATGGTGCATGAAACTGTGCCGAAATACTTTACACTAAACTTTATAGAAACTTGAATGTTCAAACATTTAAACAGAAAATTAAAATATTATTAACTAGTTTATGCCCGCGGCTTCGCACACGTTCGTTCTATGGAAAAGTTTAAAGGTGATTTATATCCCATGGGAACTGATTTATGGGATTAAAAGTAGCCTATGTTTGATTCCAGGATTAGAATTATCTGTGTGCAAAATAACAGCCCGATCCGTTCAGTAGTTTTGGCGTGAAGAGGTAACAAACATCCATCCATCCATCTATCCATCCATCCATCCAAACTTTCGCATTTATAATATAAGTGTGATATCAAAATGTTACTATAGCCTAGACGAATTTTTTATTGATAAATTGTATATAGCTTTTATGTTGCATGTCATCTCTAATTAATTTTGCATACCGTAAACGGTCAAGCATGTTGTTTCTACCTAAATATATGTTATGTTTTTTGCGAATAAGTATCTTTATCATTATCTTTATCTAATATTGGAAAGCTCAAAACTCAAATCATGGTAAATATACCCTAGTAGTAAATGACTTTACTACCGGGGATGTGCAAAGCCTTCCTCTATGTAAACTCAACCTCAACCTCAACAGCCTGTGTTGGTCCACTGCTGGACACAGGCCTCCCCCTGATAAGCGCCTTGTTGGCTTTTATCTAATGGGGGGTAATGCCCAAAATCCCCACGCTGGGCATGCGGGTTGGAGATCGCAGTTCGGTGGTAGAATTGTTCTGCAGGAGGCGCTGCTGCCCGCCCTCGGTGGATATCCCTTAGTCGCCTCTTACGACACCCGAGGGAAGAGTTGGGGTGGTGCAAATTCTAAGCCGGCACCACACAGCTATGTACACTTGCTATCTTTAAAATATAATATACTAACACTTTCATGGCCTAAGACGTAGATGATCTATTCCAGCCCCGTGTAGCGGCGAGCGCCCTGCGGGTCGCATCACCGAGGCTGGGCAGTGAATGCGATATAATATACTAAATATTGTTCTAACTGTGTTACCAACGTTACTACTTAACCGCGGTTACCGATCTGCTTGCCAAGCATGGTGATTCCGGCAAAACCCCTTGTTTAGAGACAGGGAGACAGTTCATCTATAGACATAGTACGTGTGTTGACTAGGTCAGTAACTTTGGACTTAAAATAATTTATTGGTAATATAGGCCCTCGAATATTGGAGTGGAATCAAATCATAAAACTCGCCCTTACTCTATATTTCGTGTAGTGTAAAAAATACATTAAAACGTATGAATTTTACTGTTTACAAAGACCTTGGTTGTACATTATTTTAAGTGTTGTGTATTTCTCGCTACAAGTGAGCTGACATACATTTTTAACCGACTTCGAAAAAAGGGAAAAGGTTATATTTTCGTCTGTACGTATGTTTTTTATGTACTTAGGTATGTTCGTCGATTTCTCCGTCAATAATGGACCGATTTTGAAAATTATTTCGGTATTGTATAGAGATTGATTCCAAGATCCATAAAATATATTATTCTCGAGGGATTCGTCCCGCAAAACATGAAAGCAGTGTTAAATTAAGGGATTCAAAGTAGGTTTCAGTTTCTTAAAAACAATCAAATTATAATTTTAATCTATTAATTAACATTTAGTTGTTGCAAAAACTAAAGCACTAAAATATTGCCGTCCGTTTCTTATCGATCGAAATACAAAATATGGCATCATTTTTAAAGCTGTTAAATTAATTCAGTTTAGTTATTACGTGAAATTAATTGATACCATTTTTGAGTTTTCGTTTAAAGCAGTGGTTATTAACCGGTGGTCCGCCGACCACTGGTGGTCCCTGAAATGGTCCGTCATCCGAGATGGTCCGTCGAGCACCCATAGCGGTCCGCGGTGCGATCACTAACCCACCGAAATGTATCATCCATCACATTGCTCGTAGCATATTATAAGAAAAATAATAAATGAAGTAATACTGCTGGACAATTCACACAAACACCCAGACCTGACGTAATAAATATCTACAGATCGTAGGTACAAACATTTGTCCGGAAGCGGGAATCGAACCCTGCCTCGCAGACGGACTTTCGCCCTCTGCGCCACAGAGGTCGTCAACCTAGGCTGACTGCAAAATAAATGAATAATAACTTCGTCACGTTTCAAGTAGGAACGTCTGCTGTAGACACAAACAATTACTTAAGTAAATAAAGCAGCAAAATGGATGCAGGTACAATCAGCTGCGAAAATACATCATCATCAGCTTATGTTAGTTCACAGCTGGACATAGGCCTCCCCTAATGAGTGCCATTGCCCTGCCAGCTTGCAGCATTAAGCATCTGCCTGCAGTCTTTCGCAGGCCGTCATCCCACCTTGCCGGAGGGCGTCCTACACTACGTTTGCTGAGTCGTGGTCTCCACTCAAGAACACGTTTAACCAAGCGGTTGTCGGTTCTTCGCGAGATATGGCCGGCTAAAAATACAAAAAGACTGCTAATGTTCTTTTTATTTATTAATGTCTTGTAAAATGTTTTCTGAGTGTACCTTAATGTCGCCGCCGCCGCCGGATCTTTTACCCCGTAAGTAGAATGGTTAGACGAAATACAAAACGGCGCAATTCAGATAATGGCCTATGCCGAATTTTGAACGATCAACATTCAAGGATATGGCTAAACTTCACTTCGTTCACTGTTAGTTCTCTACTCTTTTTCACGTAAAAAGCGTTCCCTGATCGATGGACTGCGTTTTATTTCAATTGACTAGGATCTTGTCACACAAATATTCCGAAAATTCAAATAAAATTAATTTTCATTTCAGAGTATTAATTACCCAATAGAATTTCAGTACGCCACTCAAATGATCAAAAACTAAATTATATAAGCCTCAACTCGCGTAATTAAAATTAGAAAACATGTTTTTGTGAAATCAGAGATAATTAGTTTTGCGTAGCACGGAACGGAATGGCCAAAATAAAAATGAATCATGAAAAATTAATAATCGATTATAGCAATAATTTAAAATCGTAACTTACTACATATTCATCATCTTACGTGATTTTATTATTTGTTATTCATTTCCTACCTATCTGCTTGTATTATTACTCAATAAAAGGCTTGAACTGTTAGTTTAGGTTAATACAAATATTTTTTAAAAAATTGTTGTTTATTCATTTATTAGTTATTCCCAACAAATCCGCATTCGTAATCGGCCGCATTCGTAATTTGTTATCGGCTAAGCCATTCTACAAACGGGCTGATTCTGCGATACGGCGGCGACATATACATATTTTCGCAGCTGACTGTACGTAGATACCCGTAGCTCTACCTACATCTCACATGTCAACTAAGTACGCAGTTCGTCTCCCGTTCATCAATTAAGTTAATGTCGGTGCGAGGTGCAATAAACCCGTCGCCCACCCAGGGACTCTCATAATGAAGTCTGGTGTAACACATGTAGTACACGCTTCATGTAAACATTGTGAGTAACACCTGCTTTATAGTAACTTGAAGCTTTATCACACATCTGGAAAACCGGTGATTTCCAGATGTACGACAAAGCTTCAAGCGGTGCTGCGGTACAGCACAAATAGATTAAACTTGTTACAAAGAATGCTTATCACACCAGGGCATAAGAATTTACATCAAATTGCCCAATGAACTTAAAGCTATGCCATCTAATTTATTCTAAATTAAATGAATAGTGTGGTTAATGGAGAGATGATTTTATGACATAAAGGAATATCTTGACTATAAAACTTTTTTTTGACGTAGGACATATCTAACAAAACAAATTGACACACATTTTGAATCGTAAATTGCAAGCTTTAGTTAATTGAAAAGTATTAGGTAATCTTTGACATATTACTGTAATAAACAATAAAATTTTAATTTTGCACGCCTCGACGAGGCAGAATATATTGGAGTTAGCAATATTATTAAGAGCTTTTGTTCCTAGATTCCTGCGAATAAATAATTTGATTTGATTTGAACGTGCATAAATTATGGGCTTTCTTGTAATAACTAGATGAATTTTATATTGACGGCATCAGATATACCGACAGTTTGCGGACCACTCGTTTGAAGTATGTGGGAGCCATTTTGTCAATGTAAAATGTCTCTAAACAAAATGGCTTCCACAAGCTTCAAGCAAGTGGTCCGCGAGCTTTCTGTCTATCTGATTCCGTCAATATAAATTCATGTAATTGTGACGAGTCAAACTGTGCTGCAGCGATTCTTTCGTGCAGCACAGTACACACACTTAGAGCCTCATCCCACTAGCGGTGTGAGAGCGGCTGCGGGCGAAGCGGGCGCAGCGTAGACGTCGCGGACGCGCGGCGAATTCGCAACGTTTGATTTTCGTACAAAACACTCAGTAACAAAATGGATTCCGACGAGGAGATACCGCTGCTGGCTTTGTTACTTCGAAGACGCCGGAGACGAAAACGAAAGCATCGACGAATTTGGGAGGATCCATTAATCGAATGGAAGAGAGGGACTACTTTGTGTTGTTTTGCAAACGAATAAAAAATATTTATGTGCTTAAACGTTTGTACGAGACAGTACAAAATGGCGTACACGCTGCTGTCCGCGGTGTATTCGTTGCGCTTCCGCAACGAATTCGCTGCGCATCCGCGGCCTATTCGCTGCGCGCCCGCTCCGCCCCGTAGTCGCTCGCAAACCGCCAGTGTGATAAGGCCCTTAGGTGTGCGACAAGCATAATGCAGCGCAGAGCTTTGTCGTTCCCAGTGTTCCCACCTTATGGTTTAAGCTTTGACTGCGCTCGTACCTTCTGTAACAAGCTAAGCTACGTAAGCGACGAAAGAGCGCATAAAAGGGTAGAAAACAAACACCCTAATGTAATGACCGAGACTCTAGTTAAAACGTTTGATCAGTCAGGCTGCCGCCGTAGCCTAAATCTCGGCTACGTCAGCTTTCATGCCTTGAGCTAATAATGACAAAGCTAGTGCTAGTAAATATGTAGGACCTATTTGTGCTGTGCTGATGATTTAATCGAAAGATCGGCAGTTTCTTCGGCTAACTTTGACGTTCTTGTTGTATGAAAACTTGTGTAAAATCTATATTCATGTATCTATATATAAAAAATGAATCGCTATTTCCATTGGATACGGCATCATGCGCGAATGGTTGGACCAATTTCGTTTATCCTCTTTTTTTGTGTCTGTAATTGTCTGGAAAAGGTTCTAATGAAAGAAAGAATAGAAGTTGGAAACATAAATTTCGACGGGGGCGAAGCCGGTGGGGTGCAGCTAATGTGAAATAAATATAAATCGAACAGGTTTTTAGACAATAGGTTTTTTGCTCGGTGCCTTTTTAGAGGAACAACAACATTAGACATATTTTTCGAAATGTTTATCCGTGGTTGATAACCGTGGGGAGTAAGCTTCTCAAGTGGCTGTGTGACCACGTTGCATCGCGAAACGGAGTTATATGAGACCACTCGATAGACCGACTATATTGTAGCGGTCACAAGGACTCGATAGATGCGGCTCAGGTTCCGTACACTTAAAAACTCTTAAAAACTTCTTAAGTTTTAAGACCGTACACTTAAAACTTAAGAACTTTTTGTTTCGTTTTCGTCCAAACGTTAATCTTATGTAAGCGACATAAGAATAATATATATATATAATATAATCTTACTTAAATGTAGTTAAATTAATAGCTTAATTTTTTGTTATTTTTTTGGAACTCTATCCACATTCATTTCGGAGGAGGGCGTTGTCATCTGCGACACAGTTTTTTTAAACTTCTGCAGATGACATCGTTTTTCATTAACATGTAACCATTGTTTTTGTTCCATAATAAACGATTTATTTATTATTTATTTATTTATTTAAGAGTTGGGTATACACGACCGATGTGGCGTGGCGGGCGAAGGTCCGCTTGGCAGGAGGTTGCGGGTTCGATTCCCGCCTTGTGACAAATGTTTGTGCGATCTACAAATATTTGTTCTGGGTGTTCTGGTCGTTTATATGTATATAAAACAAATATATCTATCTATGTAATGTATTATACTATATATAACAGTCATCTAGAAACCACAACACAACATCTGCTTAGCTTGGGGCTAGATGATGCTGTGTGTATTGTCCAGCATTATTTATATATTTATTTATTTATTTACAGGGTGTGTGCTGATATGATGATGATCCGTGGTTAAGCTACTTCGTTACACAAAGAAATGGCTCAGGCTCCACATATTTATGTCAAAGCCCATGCTTTATAATATTGAAAAGGTTCTTAAAGAAGATTCTCTTCAAGAATAGAAAAAAGTTATTTTAGTACTTCGATAAGAAAACGAATTCATTTCATGGTATAGAATTTTTTTATTGAATGATCGTAACCCATTGCCTTTATCGACTACAATTATTATTATTTTTGTTATCAGCTTTGCCATACATCGGGCAATGCAGCCAGCGTCTTGGGGACGCTTCCGACTTGTATTGATATGTATCAGTTAAGCTACCTAGCTAGCTACTAAACTAAGTGATTGTTCGCAACAGTCTAAGGTTAGCTCAATTATTCCAATTTTAATACTAGTTCTAATTTATTTATAATTATTTAGTTATATTTTTTTTTGTCAATAAAGTACAGTACAAGTTCTCAACTTGGAGAGTTCATTATACTTTGGAACTTTCTTAATGATAATAAAATGGGGTTGTGTCAATATTTAAAGGGTTCCAAAGTTTTGAAATTACGTCCTTATTTCAGTCAATATAATCAAATAATATCCCAGCAAAATTTCGTATCCTTACCTCAGTACGTGAAAAACGGCAAGTACATTCCGTTCTCGTAACTGGTTATCAAGCAAGAAAAAAAAACATATTCGTATCTGGTTATCAAAGATCATTTACGAACGTGGACTAAAGGGAATGTGCTAACCAACTACACCACGAGGTCAAGACTTGACTACGTTAGTCGTCTACGTCACTCAGTGGCGTATAGGGGTCGAAAATCTTTGGACTTCCTTCGGACTGCGTCGTCGAAAACGATATTTTTAGAAATAATCCTGAGTGTGAGGACTTAGGCAAAATAATAACAAAAACTTCAGTCAACGTGTTAAGTTCTTTTAACTTGACTAAATTGTTGTTCACACTATCCAAATGTAGCAGGTAGAGAATGCTAGCTAGCATTATATTCTCCTATGTACACTTTTGTGTAATAAAGTATATTCTATTCTATACTTTTGAACACTTCCTTCATAAAAAAATATTTACTTTAAATCTTAGGGTGGGTATTTGCCTCTCTGAAACTCTTTGTCGTGATGACTTCCTAATATCCCCTGTACTGAGTCTGGTATGACGCATGAGTGGACGGCGTACTGGAACTAGGTACCCAAGGTGAAGGTACCTATCAGGAAGTTTTTATTTTGAATTCTCTAAAATATAGTGCTGAACGCTGGTCATTAATGCCTACTAAAAGAAATGATAACTTTCTATCTGTAGACATCTAATAAATAATATTCATTTATAAAGAAAATTACAATCAAATAATAGGAATAAATTAAAACTAGTATTCACAATAGAAACAATTGAGCTAACTGCAAACTGTTGCAAACAATCTATAGGTTGCTCAACTGATCCATATCTATACCAGTCGGAAGCGTCCCCAAGACGCTGCCTGGCTGCATTGCCCCGGTAACAAAAAATAAATAAACAAAATAACAGAAAAAAATTAACTATAAGTCTCGAAGTAACATTGTCTAGTCTAGAATATCAATAAATATGTACCAGGTGCCTAGATGTCTTGTCTCAGACTATAATATTATCTACCTCCATTGCAAAAACAAAAAATATTTTTAAAACTTCCAGAGATCATAGCGCAGTGCGCCTACGTATCTTCCATTCTTCCGATGACTCAAATGAAAACGTACAAATGAAAAAATATATTTGTACATGCCCAACACTTGACTCATTTTGTGCCGGATAAAGTTGTTCGCTTGACTGTGCTTGGTAGAGTCAAATAACTTCCCTTTAAACTGTAAGTATGTAGACTTGTGTAAATTACAATTTTCCCATGTTCAATTGTTTCAATTGTAAATACTAGTTCTAATTTATTTCTATGATTTGATTGTAATTTTCTTTGTGAATAAAGGCTTCTGCTAAAAAAAATGTTCTAGAACATTTCATGTGTTTTACTGTGTATCCACATGTTCGATATCTACAGTTAATTCTGTCCAGGTTGTAGCCATGAGTTTTAAATCCAAGGCTTGTCAGTACACATGATTTACACGATCAATATCAGTGCCATAAAACGGCTATAAACCAGCCATGGCGCACTCGTTGTCCGCAATATAAATAAAAATATTTTACATCCGTTTTAAAATTGAAAATGACTCGCGGGTAGTCGTAAATATTATTGTATGGTAATGGGAAGTCAAGGTTGGGAACTTGGGTTTTCCACTAGAGATTACGGAACGTAGTGATAGGATCTTTGCAATATCAATTTATGTGACATTCGAGTCCGCAACTCGGAATCGGTGTAGCGCTGTTTCGCACCACGAGCTAAAAGTAATAATAATTGTTTCTCACCGGCTGTATTTAAGATTTTCAATTCAACCCACTCGCGTAAGTGCCGATCAGATATTTTATCAAAAAAATGACTACTCTGTAATTTAGTTATTACTAAAAGGACTAAACTGACGGCCTAACCGAGCCAAAGTACAACGGACTTCTGGACCAAAAGAACCAATGGATATAACGGAGTAGAGCATGTACCTCAAGCATGCTAATGCATTTTTATTTTTGCTTTAAAACCATACTTTAGAAAGAAGTGCAGCTCAACATCCAGTAAAAATGTTTAAAATCTTTGATCGTTTATGTCAATCGTTTATGTCAAGATAGAGAAATATTTTGCCCACCTCTATAGACTGCAAAGGAAGCCCATCTTCAGTTTCTCTGAGCAAGGAAGGAGCAAGGACGAGTCCCGAATGTTGTCGCATTATTGAATCTAATGGAACAGATAAAATTATACATTTGCTGTATTCAATTCATGAAAATCCATTCCAAAGAACAGAACTGAAAAAAAATGCTCAGTACCTATACCTACTAAATTATTTTATGTAAAATAGAGTACGTTTATAATCTACTTTTTGTATTTTAAGGTTAATAAGTAATTGGTAGAGCTGCCTTTAGGGAGATACATTTTAATAAAACTTCTAAGGATTGGTAAACAGCGCGTAAGCAGGAGTTTTCGATATTTTCTCTTCGCTCTAAGCTCAAAAATTGCTGTGTGGTGCCGGCTTAGAAGCTGTGTGTTGCCGGCTTAGATTTTGCACCACCCCAACTCTTACCGCGGGTGCCGTAAAAGGCGACTGAGGGATATATATCCACTGGGTGCGGGCAGCAGCGCCTCCTCCAGGTTGAGGTCTAAGCTCAAAAAAACCGCTGCCGTTCCGGTGTGAATTGAGCCTTATTAAAAACATGGGCTATGGTGCATTTTTGGTTGGCAACAGGAGCTTCTGTGCGCTTACGCAAAAACCAACCATCCATAATTGAAGTTTGAAACCCACTTCATGGCCTTTGTAATTTGAAATTGTATGGATAGAACGCGCGACGGCTTTCAAATGTCAAATAATATTTGCGTAATCTCACAACTGGATTCTGCTGGTGTCACATGATTCGAACTTCACCCGCCGCGCGAAAGAATTATCTGGAAAACACTTCGATCATGTATTCCGCGGCCTCCCCCGAAAACCTTGATCGATGGGAAAACAGTCAAGAAAATTTCAAAAGCTCCGGCTCACGCTGCTTTGTACAAAAAAAAAATTAAGCAATGCTGGTCTCCGATATATAAGGATAAAGTTTAAAATTGATTAACACCAGTTTGACACTGAAAGTTGGCGGCCGCTGCCGTTCCGATGTGAATTGAGCCTTAGGTAAACTCCAAGAGCAAAGATGTCAACAGTAAAATAGAAGAAGGACTCGCGTGAAAATCTAGAGTCAACTAAAAATGTTTATTTAAAATGTTATCGATAGACCGCATACTTTGCAGGCTTATGAGTTTTATTACCTGTTCAACGAATAAACAGCAGATTTTGAGATAAAATGAAAGTTTTTCGTGACGTTAGGAAAGACGTCATACGAAAAATCTAAAGTAAACTGAAAAATACCGTTCAATAATTTTATTAAAACACAACGTGAATGAAATATGTTCTTTTGGTTTCGCCATATATGCCGGCTGGGTACTATTTTGTATGTTATAATTTTTTTCGCATGTAAAAGTATATGTACCTATGTACCATATACAGGGCGTCCCATCGATTGAGCCTTTTGATCGTATTGAATAATAACTTGTGTTTTTTTACAATTTGTCTTGTTCCATTCGCGATTCAGACTGGCCATTATTCAAAAACCTTTGAATGCAGTTTAAATTGTTTTTAAAATCAAAATTAAGTCTAATTTCACTTAAATGTTCCATCGAGGGAAAGTATTTTAAATACCTTTTGTATATTTTTCATAAATATTATATTTTTAAGATACTTTCCCTCCATTATGGCATAGCCGCCGTGGGACGCCATGACGCCATATGACATTCGTAGGTGCGTTTTTAATCGTTTGTCAAATAATAACACAATGCGACTTACCTTTACAAGAGGCTTCACAACTTTTTGATCAGGGTATCCAGAAGTGAACCAAATCGTATGCGCGGGCGCCTCGGTGGGTATTCCCAAAGATGTCATCTTATAATGACATAGGTCTAAATATCACTCGCACTGTTTAATAATATTTAATTTACCTAACAATTTAATGATTGTTCCCAATAATGCTATCAAAATTTGACCATAATGTAGCCAAAACGAAGTACCTAAATATAAATATTCTATTTTGTTTGCCAATAAAGAAAATTAAAATTAAATATGTATAGATTGGACACAAAAAACTTCTAGTTTTGAAGTTTTTTCAAATTGAAATCTATCGTCATATTATGTTTATTTGCAAACCTTGTTTGATTTTTTAATAAGATTTCATTTACAATAACTACATATAAGCACTGCTTTAGTTTAGTTTAAACTAAAATTAAGCACAGAAATATAGGCGAACTTTAATCTAGAAACAAAAAATTTTGATTGTTAGTCAGATTTGTCTAAACAATTTCGCTAAAGTGCCTATCCTTAGTTATTTTAATAAGATGCCTGAACCAATTTTATTATGAAACAAAGGTTATTTGTTACTTCGTTAATTAGTTTGAAATCCGCTCCTTAATTTCATTTACAGATACAATATACACCATCTTCTAAATGAAGTTGGCTGAACAAACTGAGGGCTTACAAAAGGTTTGGTTTTAAAGCAGAGACTATTAGGTTTATGAAGCGATTTTCTGATTAATATTTTGAAGCAAGGCCTTATTTTTTGAGATAAATCACAGAGCATTTATATAAACGTCTTACAGAGTTAGGTTTGTTTTGAATTTTGTCTAAACCTACTATTTAAATTCTATTTTAAGGCATGTAATTTTTTGTAATTACAGTTGTAATTACAAAAAATAAATATTCTTATCGGTATCTAAGTTAATTTTAAATTTGCCTTAGGTTTGTAGATTTCTTGTCCGTAAGAAGGGTTTCTCCTTTATGTATGTTTCCCACTGATAGCACAAACTGTCAAAATGTCTTTCCACAACACTTTTCACCAACTACTGACTGACTGATGTTGACTCAACATATGCTACTGAATTTACAAAGTATCTTTGTACTGGGGTTTATACTGAAATGTCTGATATTTTGTAAATAAGATAAAAATATTTGCAGATACAATGCCACTGGAATTTAACTTCCCATAGTTGTACATTTAAAATTATAATTTTATCTCTTGTTTTATAACATCTCAATAAAGAAAATAATTCTGATTATGTATCCTAATTAAATATTTATTTACAGTATTGACGATCTGAGCACACCTGAAATATAGAAAAAAATGCCGTTTTTGGTCATCTTCTATTTTTTGTTTAGACACTTTATACAGTAAACACCCTGTAACTTCGTGTCCCACATGAATTAATAATCTTTTGATAACAAAATATCATAAAACATTCCACTTTCCTCATTTGCGTGCCCCGCGTAGTTCATTCCTGGCGTGACTCTGCTAAATACGAACTAAAAAATTTCAACATAAAGTATTTAATAAATTACTGGTGACGTGAAAAGAGGTTTGGGTTTAGATTAATTAATATTCCAGAAACATTTTTTTTTACATTTGGAGTATTTTCTCTTGTTTAAAAATTGTTGCTCGTTTATCGGTGTGTTATTATGAGTTTTGTTTGCTCAGTTTTGAAATATTTTAATTAATAAAATCAGTGTCAAAAACCAACCACTTGATAGTTTACCTATATAAAAATAATTAATTTGTATAAATACACTACATAAAACTTTACAAGCACAATAGAAAGATTACAGTTTACACACTACAGAAATGTATAATAAAAAATATATTCGAAGAACGCGCGCTTAAACTCACAACGTACCTAATAATGAAACATAAAACGACCAACTAAATTCAAAAAAGAAAGACGTTCTTACAAGATCACATCACTTGCATTTTCACTTATCAAAAGCCCCGTGTAAATAGATGGTCCACAATCAAACAATTTGTGTAATCAACTTACCTATGCTCAGTAGCATACATTGTACAGTTACAGAATACAGAATTTATTCGTAATACCATTATAACAGGTCAATAACTTGAATATAAAAATTGAATTATAATTATAATACAGGCAAATTAAAAAATTCATATGTATCATTATAATACCAATTCAGTGAGCCACTTTATATTTTTTTTCTTAAAATCACATCACATCGCACTAATATTATAAATGGGAAAGTTTGGATGGATGGATAGATGGATGGATGGACCTCTTCCCGCCAAAACTACTAAATGGATTGGGTTGAAATTTTGCATACAGGTAATTCTAATCCTGGAATCAAACAGGCTCCTTTTAATCCCAGAAACCAGTTTCCATGGGATAGAAAAGGTTTCCATAGACACAACGTGTGCAAAGCTGCGGGCAGAAACTAGTATTATAGTAAATAATACTAACGTATAGAACGGACACTCTGCCCCCTCCATCTGACCGCGCTTCCTCACCCCCCCCCCCCCCCCCCCCGGTAGGTGTAGGTAATCATTTTTACAGACGACGCCGATGATACTCAAACTCATATATTTATTCGCCGTAGGAGCACAAGGCACGCTTGTTTAATAAACATTTCACATTATAACAGAAATAACTAATAAGACAAAATAAATGGCCTATGTCTAGAAGGACTAAGATAGGTTGTTGATGATGTATGTATTATTTTTATATTATATTTTATTATGATATGTGTTATACATATATTTAAGTAATACGCCACCGTCTTAACATGTATAGCTGCTTCGTGTCCATCCCAAGGTTATCTGGCAGAAATCGCTCATAGCGATAAGGCCACCCATTGTGCAACTCTGTATCTCTCTTTTCCTGTATTTTCTTGTTGTGCAACAAAGTGTAATGTATTGTATTGTATTTATGTGAGTATATTCTCCATCATCCAATAATATAATAATTATTATACGGCCATCTTATGACTTTTTATTTTCGTTGTAACATATAAGACTCACCATTTAATTTGAACCATGACTCTACCTATTTATAATACTTACCCTACTTTGATAAAAGCCGTAATGTTCCGTCCAAGATGTTGACTGATGTCGCCTATTTGTCCCCGTTATCTTATGAAAACATCCGGACGACGAAATATTAATGCAAATGGAAATTAAACCAGCCAGCGGTGGAAAATTCTTAGGTAGGTGGGTGTTTTTGTATTATTGTGAGTACTACCAGAACTCACTACAAAATCAACCATGTTCATATTTTGAGCTGAGTTTTAATCCTCAATGATAAGCTTCAATGCCTTTTCATCATTTTCCCATTCTTTTAGAGCTATTCCCAACGTGTCCTCGTGTCATGACTTTTCCCAGCGTCTCACACGAGACGCAGCGTATTACCAACGTCTCAAGAAAACTTACACGTGACTCGGAGTCTCGTAATTTACAGCAACATGTATATTATAAATCTTTTTCGATAGCTAGTGACTTTTCTTAACTAGTTTCTGAACGCGGCTTCACACGCGTTGCTTCTATCGAAGTTATATCCCATGGTAACAGATTTATGGGATAAAACGTAGCCTATGTTTTTTTCCAGGTTTAGAACTAAATTTCAGCCCGATCCATTCTGTAGTTTTGGTGTGAAGAGGTAACGAAAATCAGTATTATTCATTTTATTAGAAATATTATTATATATTTGGACAAACATGATATTAAACTGCCGTGAAAGATCAAACCAGCCTTAGTTATGTCTTAATGGAGTAAAAAACTCGTCTAAAAGCGTCTTCCCTAAAATGATGCACTGAATATTTATATACACACTGAAAATATTCATATCCTTAATGTTGTTTTTTTTTATAAACCTTTTTTGACCACAATTTCACCTGATGGTAAGTAACAAAATGGCCGACGATGAATCACGAAAGTCTAGAACACATCTAAGAGTTTTAAAAAACCGTTACCCACTTTCAAAACATGGATATCCTGCAGAACCCTCAGGATGTTACTGACCACGTCGTGATGCTCCGTCACCTGGTCTGCTGATGAGTTCCGCACGCGTTGGTACACTTTTGCACACATCTCACAGTACCTTCTGCACAAGTAGGTACCTATTGTCAAGTCCAGGTCGTAATTTTTTGGATATATAAATTCTTAGTATCGCACTGTTTAAGCTGATGAAAAGTTGCATACGACGTTGCTTTTTTGAGGTGCACGTTTTGAAACATTCATAAAACTCTTCTTAGCGTAAAACTTCGACATTCGGGTAAAAGAAGTGTTCTTCTTTTACCCGAATGTCGAAGTTATGCTTTAGAGAAGAGAAGAGTGTAAATCTTCGACATTCGGGTAAAAGAAGTGACCTTCTTTTTACCCGAACGTCGAAGTTATGCTTTAGAGAAGAGAAGAGTGTAAAACTTCAACATTCGGGTAAAAGAAGTGAGATTCTTTTTACCCGAATAACGAAGTTATGCATAAGTGTTTCAAAACGTGGATCTCAAAAAGCAACTTAACTTGTAGTCAATAAGTTTAAAACCTCTTCACGTAGGCACTTTATACTAACAAAAGGTAAAGAAAGCCAATTTGTTCGTCTCAATATTATGAAAAGTGAAATCTAATTTTCTCACGAAACTCATTGTTCTTTTTAAATCACGTTTTATACAAAGAAGGTTAAATAAAACAAGGTTTTACGCGAAGTTTACTCAAAGAAGCGGCTGTCAAGCCCTCTGGGACAAAGTGACAACTCAATTTGCACTCATTTTGACACGTTCATGTGATCTGCAGGTATAAATAGTCTTTGTATTGTGACGTGATTGCTATTATAATGAAGGTCGTTGGAAATACTGCCATATCTATGGAATTATGGAGTCAATCACCATCAATTACTTTTGCCCATAGTTTTATTACTTAGTTTGAATATGTAACCTAATTTATCTAATCTTTTATTTTATTTTATTGACTGTATAAGTCTGAATTTTATTTTATTTATTTTTTTTAGGTATGTGTAGGATAATTTAACTATATGAAATATATAAATACAATACAATAGTATCTATTTAAGGTGTCGTTCTTGACAGCAATTTTTTAAATTCCAGTTTTTTCCTTTAATCTTCATGGGTATTTTTTTTCCAGCTTTTTCCCCTTAGGGGAGGATTTTTAGGGGTGGAAAGCGGAATAAGCCCATCAGTGTACGAGAATGCTTAACTTAACTTAACTTAACTTTAAACTTTAACTGCTTGGATATTTCGTCATCTTCCCTTCCCTTTCCATTGCATTCCATTGTCCTTTGCATCCATGCAGGATTTTACTTTATTTCCTAGTTTGAGTAGATGTGATTTTAAATATCTGACTTTTCTAAGAGTCCTGAAAGTTCTAAAGAAACTAAAACACTGGGATTTGAGTTTTGAAATATTTCATTTCAAATGCTGGGTTAAGTCCTCCTTTAAAGATAAAACTACGGCAACTTAATTGGTCATGTGCGTGCTTTATCCACAATCTTTCGGTCATATCGAATTAGTAATCTGGTTTATGTTTATCATAATGAAAGTTTAAATTTTAACTCTAGTAACAAGAGTTATGCAAAAACAATTATCAATTCCAAAAACGCATTAGCACTCTACATAGGACTCTACAGTAGGTAGAGTCTACACAAAGGGTTGTTATCGTTTCCCCCGACCAGGGCGATTGTGGGCGAAAGGCAATAAATTGCAGTTTTCTACCTACGTTTAAATAAAGAAAGGGTATAGCCATTGTGTGTTTTACTTATGTGATTTGATATATCTGACTTATCCAAGAGTCCTATAAAATTTATAGGAACGGATCCACTTTGAAAATTAACTTTTTGACACCCACTACCTTCTTAGTTATAATATAAACTATAGACCATGCACAGAGAATGTCATCGTGATGTCTCGATATGTCACGTCATGTGGAATAAACCCTACACTCTGTAAACAGGGCTGTTTAGTAGTGGGTGTCAAAAAGTTAATTTTCAAAGTGGTTCCGTTCCTATAAATTTTATAGGACTCTTGGACAAGTCAGATATATATCCAGAGTAAAAGAGGAGTCATATACCCATATGACTCCTCTTTTACTCTGGATATATTTCTGTGTCTGTTATAGATAAATCCACGCAAACTTAATAAGACCACAGGCTTACGGCTATATTGAAGTAGTGATATATTGTTTATCAAGAAAGTAAATTTATTTAATTCATCTAATGAATAATTTATTTAGCACATAGAAAATAAGAACAATAGATAGAATACAAGAACAAAATTTAAAATTTAAAAACTCCCAGGCAGATTTTCATGAAGCTAAGAACAACTTGAGATAAAATTATCTAGGACACAAAAAAACTAAAAGAAAATCGGTTCATCCGTTTGGGAGTTACGATACCACAGACAGATACACAGTTACACAGACAGACACGTTAAACTTATAACACCCCTCTCTTTTTGCGTCGGGGGTTAAAAACAATTACAACTAGTATTTACAATTATATTTACTTGATAAAAGTGTATAAATTTATAGATGAAAGTATAATTTTTAACTCTTACTAAAGACCACGCAAAATCAATTATCAATTCCCATTATGTGGGTAACTCTACCTACAATGTAGACTGTAGAGTTTACACAAAGGGGGGTTATCGTTTCCCCAGTCGGGGTGATTGTAGGCGAGCCGCAATAAATTGCAGTTTTCTACCTACGTCTAAATAATTAATGGGTATAGTCACTATGTAGGTAGGTAGCTCCTACGGGTTACTTAGTGGGCGTCCGCTCTGCAAAGCGATATCAATACGTTGTATCTTATTTATTTATTTTATTATTTTATTTTAAACCTTTATTGCACTGATGTACAAAGGGTGGGCTTAATGCCGAGGCATTTTCTACCTGCCGACCAAAAACATATGTTTTTACAGGGGGTTGGCGTGCTAATTTAAGTTTTACAAGTAGCCTAAATAACTCTAATTATATATACCTATTATATATTTATATACATACCTAAAAAAAAATACTACTAAAGCATAAGCATAGTATCAACTACCAGCGAGAAACATTTGTGTAAACTAAACTATTGGTATAAAAAAAATTAACTATTGGTATAACCTCTTAAGAAAAAGCGTGCGCACCATTTTCTTAAAAGTATCTCGGTTTTCTGCCTTTTGAATGTCCTATCTTAGACAAGGAAATGGATTCACATGGACAAAGACCTGGAAAATCAACCTTACCAAGCGACGCGTGACCTGAGAGCTGGTGAGTATCTGGCGCAGCGCATCAGCATTGCCATACAGCGGGGCAATGCAGCCAGCGTCTTGGGGACGCTTCCGACTGGTATTAATATGGATCAGTTGAGTTCCATGTAGTTGTGCAACAGTCTGCAGTTAGCTCAATTGTTTCAGTTGTAAATACTAGTTCTAATTTGTTTCTATAATTTGATTGTAATTTTATTTGATAATAAAGATATTGGGATATTCTAACCTTACGTATTTACATGACATTTGCATTTCATTCGGCTGGAACTAGAGTCCTATTAGTGACGTAAGTATTCAATTAGGTTAGTACAACCTGTGGGTAAAATGGCTGTTTGTTCACCAGTAAGTACAGTAGGTACACATTACAAGTTGTAACAAAAAACATAAACATATTTGCACAAACTTCTAAATGTCATGCAAAGATTTTTTCACTCCTTTCGTCTCTTAGCATCGGCAGCATTATCAGTGTCAAAATGTCATGACAATAATGATTTCTGACGTTGAATACATTCTACAAAGTTCAAAATATATGCTAGTTTTAAAAAACCAAACCAATCTCAAACTCAAACCATTACACTTTTAAATTCAAACATTTCAAACCAGGCAAATACTGACTTTTCTCTTCTCAATAAGTGGAACCGATAGCGATAGCATCGCCAGTCCAACTTTTTTTAGCCCCGTTTGCACTCCTGGCTGGAAAAAGTAAAACCAAGTTAGGGCACCTTTTTTATTTCCAACTTTAAATCAGAAAAACCTGATATCGGCTTTCAGTTTTCGTCGTGTTAATAAAAGGAAATGGTGAGTTATTCCCAATTTCGCTTATAGGTTTGATTTGTTTTAACACTATCATAGCCTAAGACGCAGTTGGTATAGTTAGAACCAAAACCCTAAAATATACCTGTTTAGCTTAGGTTAAGAGATTCTGAACATTAAAAGTGTTATTTTATTTTATTTAACGCTGAGTGCTGTATGGTACCGGCTAGCTGTGTGGTGCCGGCTTAGAATTTGAAGCACCCCAACTCTTCCCGCGGTTGTCGTAAGAGGCGACTAAGGAATATACACCGGGGGCGGGCTGCGGTACAATTCTACCACCTAACTATGATCCTCAACCCGCATGCCCAGCGTGGGGATTATGGGCATTACCCTCCCATGGGATAAAAGCCAAAAAGACGTTTATCAGATGGAAGTCTGCGTCCAGTAGTGGACAAATAGGCTGTTGAGGTGAGGTTGAAGAAAAAAGAACGACTTGCTGGAAATCCTGTACAAATTATTTTATTTCGATTTAGCACTAAAAATCAAATTACCGAAGCATCTCATTGGAGACGTTGAGAATAACTCTATTATTGGATTTTATCGCATGGGGGGTACTGCCCATAATCCCCACGCTGAGCATGCGGGTTGGGGATCGCAGTTCGGTGGTAGAGTTTTTCTGCAGGGGGCGCTGCTGCCCGCTCCCGGATATCCCTTAGTCGCTTCTTACGACACCCACGGGAAGAGTTGAGGTGGTGCAAATTCTAAGCCGGCACCACACATTTCTACCTTTGGAAGTGCCGATAAAAAACTACTCTGTAAAGAGTAAAATGGCAAGACTTCAAACTTATTGCTATGCTGATATGCAAACTTAACCTCCATTGATAGTAAAGTAACCAACAAAGTTACAAAAAGTTTGAAAAAGTTCACGATTGCAAAAATAAAAAGCAAAATGTCGTAGAAAAAACACAACTCGAATGCGACACATTATTTTATCAACAGATTTCCCCAAGGAATTCGCCCTAAACGATATATTTGTGTTTTGCTGGTACTTGGGAACAACTTATTCAAGATAACTGTTGTTTCTTAAGTTTGTTTGTGCCTACAGAACTCGACATGGGTCAGTGTTCGGTTAATAGCATGTATTGAGAATTCACAGTAACAGGAAGTTGGCGGTGTTACACCCCCGTGCCTCAGAAAGCACGTTAAGCTTTGGTCCTGCACCTGACCTCTCCCCGGTCTTGTCGGTCTGTCGTCCCATCGGATTATGAGAGCGAGGGAAGAGTGCACTTGTGTTTGCGCTCACACTTGTACACTGTAATATGTCCTGCGCATCTGGCTAGTCTCAGATGAGACTGGCCGCCGTGGTCGAAATTCGGCTAAGAGTAGGTACATTATATCTATTGTTTTCTTTCCATCGTATCACATTGATCGTAAAATACATAGACTTTAACTTATCGCACTTATTAAAAGCTTGTTAAAACAAGAACAAAATTTAAAAAACCCCCTGACAAATTTTCATGAAACATGGCTAAGAACACTCGGGATAAAATTATCTATGGCACAAAAAAAACTAAACGAACATCGGTTCATCCGTTAGGGAGCTACGATACCACAGACAGATACACAGACAGACACGTTTAACTTATAACGCCCCTTTCTCGGGGGTTAAAAAGACCAGACGACAAGATAATTTAATCCAAGATCTACTAAATCCCTGTCCCTCGAGTATCCCCGTATCGTATATCACAATAAATAGGCTGTGAACTGGGCAAAGTGGGCAACTAGAGAGCCTAGGGGTTGATTAATCAAAATTAATGAAAGCGTTAAGTATATTACCGGCTTAATATTCTTAGGCACAAAATAATACCCTATCATAAAAATATAAACCAAGAGGACGACAATATTTTAAGCCAAGTCTTTCCAGTCAAGAGCGAATTTAGAAAATTTTCTGGTTCTTTGTATTTTTGCGTTCTACAACGAATATCTAGCTAGTAGGTAGTAACTTCTACAAAAAAATCCAAATAAGTTGTAAAAATTATCAGTAAATAAATTCAAACAATGTCAAAAATTCCATGTATAGAGTATAGTATAGAGGATACCTCGAAATATAAGAACTAACAGGCTAACAAAATTTTAGTCGGTTCTTTGCTTTAGTCTACATACCGAAGCGACAAAAATCTAAAAATCACGTTATTTTCGTGTCAGTGTATAATTTCATAAATTTCACCTTTTTTAAGTGTAGGTACATGGAAATAAATGGTTTCTGATTTGATTTGATTTGTATAGGTAGTTTTACGACCATTTGTAAACTATTTGCAGTGAACCTATGCTTAAACTCACTTCGATTCAATCGTCGATTTGGAGAGATTGACATTGTTTTGATTTTAGTTACAAATCTTAGCTAGGTACGTATATTATTACTTTTATAATTATCATTTATTCATCTTCTGTGCCGGTCCCACTCAGGGGATAAGGGAAGGAATATGATGATGATTATTATTATTATTAATTTATAGTTGTCTGTATTCTAAACACGTAACATTTTTGCCAAGAACTGTATATTTTTCTGTGTAAATTTCAACCTTAAAGAAGGAGTGCACAAACTGACAATTAATGTATAGAAACTCAAAATTATTTTTTAAGGTTCTAGTGTAATGTACCCTAACCCGTACGAACTGCCGACAACCCCTTTTACATTTCAATAGATGAATAGACTCTAAAACTACAATTGATTCGGAGTTTTTGTAGCATGGCGCAGCGGGCCAAGGTCCGCCTGCGACGCAGGAGGTTGCGGGTTCGATTCCCGCCTCGGAACAAATTTGTGTACGATCTACAGAAATTTGTTCCGTTGGTCTGGGTGTTTTCTATGTATAATAAAAAATATCTATCTATGTAGTGTATTGTATTAAGTATATCAGTTATCTAGTACCCATAACACAAGCTCTGCTTACCTTGGGGCTAGATACCTAATGCTGAGTGAATTGTCCAGCATTATTTATTTATTTATTTATTTATGACTTCATGCAAATCCTTTAAAATTGTCGCAAAAGGAACAATACGGTAGATATATTACTTGTTGAACGCAGAATATACAAAAATCCTGAAAATATTTGAATTTCCACCGACCGGTGAGGATCCACCTTAAGTTATATGCTTTACTCATATATAAATGTCTATATACCAGTAATATAATTATTAATTACTAATCTAGATAAGGAAGACAGGTGTCGGGGTTGAAAGAACGTTTTGAGTGGTTTTTCTTTATTATTCTCTCATACCTTTAAAATGATTACTATAGGTACGAGTTCGAAATTTTCCGTCAGTCATTTAGTATTCATGTAATGGTGCAGCATATAAAAACACGTGAGAGCTTTTTGATATCCTATCCTACTAATATTATAAAGGCGAAAGTTTGTGCTGTCACGAAGATGTTTCGCCGAAAACAACGGCAAAACCACTGAATAAATCGGGCTGAATACCTAATAAAAACCTTAAGAAATAGAATAACATTTAGGATACTTTTTATTGAAAAAAACGCGGGCGAAGCTGCGGGTAGAAGCTAGTTATGAAATAAATTATAATTTTACATATGGCTGTTCTGTAAAACCATAATTTTAAATACTTACTAGTTACGTTACTGCTTACTGTTGGTCTGTTTGCAAACCAATTCTGTAGCTTTGGCGTAATTTTCGACCAAATGTTAAACTCTACCTATGTCATCACATTAGGTATTTTCATTTATTATGAAAATAAAAAAATTATGTGATATGTGGAACGTTTTTTTTATCGTGAATAGACCTTCATTTGGTCACAATCTCACCTGATGGTACGGTAAGTGACTATGTTTATTAAAAAAAAACCAGACCTAACATTACAGAGTTCTCCAATGCGTTACGTCTAGAATCGTGTCTAGGACATCTACTTCCTAGGTATATTATTATTTTTAGATTGATGTGGCCGATGATGTATCACGAAGGTCTAGAAAACATAAGAGAACTTTATTCTCATAAAGACAATTACGTCACTTACATGAGAACTAAATTTATAAGTAGGTACTTAATTATAATATAACAGTCGTTGTTAATAAATACTAAGTAATAAACTACGAATATAACAAACAGCTAATTATAAATATTCCCACTTCACGTATTTGTTTTTGAGATTTTTGTTGTTTTAGGTACATCTATTCAGTCTTGTTTTTTCACGGCTGGGATTGGAACTACCTAGGTGGATAGAAGTATCAAGATCCCCTGGTGCCAGGATATTTACTAGTCAGCCGATAAAATGTCTCCGTGGCGGAAAATACTCGTATTTCGTAATATTCCACGTGTGCTGAATTTGACATAATGGGCACGTTCCGGCAAATGTAAGGAAAATACGATATTTTATATTTTTCTTGACTTTGTACAATACTGTTATAGCACAGTAATGGTCCACTTATGGTCCCACTTCTTGCGTACCCATTCGTCCCAGGTGTTCTTAAGTTAGTGGGACGAATGGGACCACAAATTCTGATAAAAAGTTTTGGTGAACCAGAAACACGACAGTTTCTTTTTTTATCCAGATAAGTACAGAAGGCTCTATTGATGGTTTCTATACCGTCCTATTAAATTTGAAGCCATTTCCTAAATCTCGGTCCATTAAGCGTAGTTGGTGGTAAAGTGAAGGTATCAAACGGGTATAAAATACTTTAATATTATAAATCAAACCTATAATAAACCACAAATACCTAGTTTTAGCATTAAGTATTTAATTTATTAATTTTTTGCTCTTAAGAGCAAAATTGTGATGTATTAGTACCCCACCCGGGCTCATGTTGGTAGCTGTAATCTATTCTTATGAACTGTGTACAACATGAAAGCAATAAAACACTTGAAACTAGACAAAAGAACCTTGTGTAATAGTTTGCTAGTGGACAAAAAGTTTGAGTGAACAGAATCGACTAAAACTTTATTTCCTACCTATTATTATTTAGTAAATTTGAGTTGTCTTTGAATGTGCTCATTTTGTAAGCCTGAAGAAATAAACGTTATTGATGATGATAATGACCTACCTCTCTCATTTGAATTATGATTACTTGAAACCTGTGAGGGGGTCTGTCGATTGTGCTCTCTGTCCATAGGTTAAATTTTTTAATTTTGTTCTTGTTTACTGTAGTAAACAAGAGCAAAATTTAAAAATTTAAAAACCTCCCGTTCGATTTTTATGATACATGGCTAAGAACACTCGGGATAAAATTATCTATGACACAAAAAAAAAACTAAACGAAAATCAATTCATCCGTTTGTGAGCTACGATACCACAGACCGATACACAAATACACAGATAGACACGTTAGACTTATAACACCCCTTACTTTTTGCGTGCGGGTTAAAATTAACCCTCAGACAAAACTAAGATATCAGTCATTTGGCATCCATAACAACACAAGCTCCGCTTACGTACATAGTTTTCCTCCTTAAGGGGGATTTCAGGGGGAAAAACTGGAATAACCCATAAATAATATTGCGGCGACCCTAACTGCGTAAAATTTCAGATTCATCTTTATAGTTAGTTACAGTAAGATACTCATGGAATATAACCTTTACCGCCCTTTACAAAGAGAAGAGATGACAGTCCCTTCCTTTTGCAGAAGCGAAAATTTCCTTGAGAGCAATTAGTAAAGAATCAAGCTATTGTTGTTCGGAAGGCGCTTGTCTTAAATTGTGGTGTTATATTTTGATATTTCTAGTCCGTTATTAGTCACGATAATTATAAAAGTTATACGTAATAATATTTAAAGTTACACCTAATAGTTTATCTTATGTAGGTATATAATTTCATTATCCTCAATCGCAACGGAGGTGTGGCGGATGAAAAACCGACCTAAATATAACATTTGTGTTATACTGGAACACAACTATAAATTATATTTCATGGACTGTTTTTCGCTGTTTAGCTTTTATTACCTAGCTGATTGATAAAGTCAAAGAAATTGTATCGCCTTGCATTATTTAAAAGTCAAAAGTCAATATTTAACTCCGTAGATACAAGAGAAAAACTCATATTCGTAAAATAAAAATAGACATGAAAATAAAGTGATATTATTTATTTCTGACACTTCGATATGTAGATTAAAGGCCTGTTTGTTGTAATTTTTATTATTATTATAACTATGTAGTTTGACAATAAATTATTAACAAACAGGAAAAAAAAAACAGTCATCAAATCGAGTGCAGAGCATCAATGACCAATTCGGGTCAATTACACCGTGGTTCATTTATTGGTTGTTAATTTACTTTCATAAGCAAGGCTGGGCATCGTAAGGGTTATAGCTGAATCCAGCATATGTTGGATGCCACTCCCAGAAATCATAAAGTTTATTCAGGACATTGCACTCCTCGACCTGGATTGCCCAGTCTTGAACTGCCACTTTTTATCTTGCAAAGTTTATCTTACATTATTATATCGAGGGGTACCTAGGCCCTCCGGTTTAAAAAAATATCAGATCGTCTGGTGACGCGTGACCCGACCCAAATCAAATCAAATCAAAAACTCTTTATTTCCATTAAATAATAAATGTACACTTAGAAAAGGTCAAATGGTAAAACTAAACACTGACACGGAAATAAAGTGATCCTGATTTCTGTCGCTTCGGTATGTAGACCAAAGTAAAGAAACGACGAAGAAACCTTTAGCCTGTTAGTTGTTATTTTTCGAGTTGGAGCAAAACCCGTCCCAACCTTTATTTTTTGAGAGATAGTTAGTAGGTATTTGGCGCAGCGCATCAGCATTGCCATACAGCGGGGCAATGTAGCCGGTGTCTTGGGGACGCTTCGTAATGGTATTGGTTTTGATCAGTTGAGATATGTAGGTACCTCTAGACTGTTTGCATTAGTCTGCAGCTAACTCATCTTTTTAATTTTTAATTATCATTTATTTTATTGTCATATTTATAATAACATATTCAATAACATATATATTTTTTGTAGGGGAACCCCTACAAAAAAATATAGAGTTAACAATTAGTGCCTACCAATACCAAGATCAATTAAAAAACAATGGCGATAGATTCAATACCTAGTATAAAATTCACTTCGAAAGGCTCTCTATAATTAATTAATAATGGCAGCGTATTTTATTCACTCACATTTGATTATAAAAAAACGCAAAAGGTCAATTAACCCCATTGGTGTCATGACGTCAGCCAACAAAATGACATAAAAGCACATTTTGTTGATAACCGAAAACGCGTTTTAAGAAATGCTTTGAGACGAATACGTTCAATTGGACTCATTTTCATTGATCAATACGGTTTTCGCATTTTATATGATTTTTTTTTCCCCAAAACAAACGCTTTTTTTGTTTTGCTACTATTTTGTTATCTATTTTTGTTTTATTTATTCATATACGTACATTATATTATACCAAGTAAAACAAAGATGGTCTTCAGTTTATTGCATACCTTTTGAACGTAGTTAAGTGTGCATACCTACCCACTGAATCATACATAATGCATGCATAATGGAAAAGACTAGATTTTCAATTAGGTACTTACTACCTTCAAGATCATTAAAGTAGGTAGGTAGGTTGGTAAAGTACTAGGTACCTACACGACTTCCTACCATTCAGTAGAAAACTAGCACTATGGTATGAATAATGACATATTCTTGAGAGAGATGCTTGTCATTTCAAACTCGCCATTAATGATGTTAGGTATTTTTAGTTATCAACCTGTCCTAGAAAAGTGGTTTCCATAAATTGGCAATGGCTTTCAATTGATTGCTTCTACGATTATTATCAATGTAAGTGATTATATTGTAAGTAGGTACATGGCCTGCGCAGAAAATGAATTGAGTTCATTCTCGACTAGTTGTATTAGGAACTTTCCTGAACTATAACATTATTCTTGTAACGTTACACATTTTGTCATTTGTCATATTGTATTATTACATTCACGGGTCCACAGATAAAACTATTTCTCTCCTTTTATAACAAGAATAACCTAAAACGAGTCAGTTCGTTTTGTAACCAACACAAGGTCGGCAATCGGTCCCGCGTATAATTCACAAAGATAAACAATAAGCAACAGTTAAGTAACATACCGTTTTTACTTCGCTGTTCCCGGATTTAGCGTTCGACATCGCCTTCACAATCCTATTGGAGTTATCCAGGAGGCACTTTTGAATACTCATGGCTCCTTTTTTAAGATCACAATGCACAAAATTCACATTGGCACAACACTTCACGCACTATGGACACATTATCTCGGGAACACAACACTACATTTTAACTGGTTGGCGGATATCGTCGTGTTAGGTTATATCCATTGATTTGACGTAAGAAAGTTTTGGGTGAGGGAGACGCGAACACGTGTGTCGTCGGCCTTGTGCGGACCTAGACTGCGGTGGCCTGGCCCGATGGGTGACCGGGCAGCCGGCAGCGCGCAGCTGGTGGCGCCCTCGTAGTCGAACAAAGAGCCGGGGAACCCGCCACACCTCTCCGCAAAAACGTCAAAAAAGATCACAAATCAAATACTTTGCTCTACCAGCTCTGCTCTCTCGATCAGCTTGCAATCTGTTGAACAGATCTCTAATTTCCCGTGTTCGGTCGGTCTGCGCGCAAATGGCTGCGACAGCGGGCTGTTTGTAGGACTTATTGCATTCCGTTAGCGAGAACAATGGCTTTCTGTGAGTCTGATAACTTTGTAAAACCCATAACGGAACGGCCTAATGACTAGAATTATCCAGAACTAAGGTTACAAAAGAATTACTTGCTAATGTACCGCACACGGAACACTAAATTACCGTTTCGTGTTAATTTAGAGTTTTGCTGCAGCTTTGTTTATACCTCCTTATCGGTCTGGAAAATACCACAAAATTGTTTGCTGTTATAACGGCAAAAAATGGCAACTGTTCGCCAAAATTTTATATCGGACAAAAATGGAGGAAAAGTTATTTGTAGCGATTAATAATACCTTTTGTTCCATTTTCGACAAGCAGCCAGGATGCGTTTTCACTTAATGGGACTGTCAAGTCTCAGTAAGTAGATTCTAATCCTTAGATCATTCTTACTACCGACAATCAAGCCTCTCATGCATTGTAATTCCATACAAACATCCAAATAATAAAGAGAAGGCTCTTTATTCAGTTACGGTCGTTTCTAATTTATCAGAACTACATACATCAAGTTAGCTATTCAGTTTTTCTAAAACTACAGAAGTTGTACGTCCGCTGATCATCTGTATATTTCACAATTGAATTGTCATTAACTTTATTTATCAGAAATTATAGAAAATTACAGTAACAGAATAAAACAATTACAACTAATATATACACTTATATCTATTTCTTAAAAATCTAAGCCGTCACCAGAAGGCAGAGTACCCAGAATGCTGGCAGCATTGCCACGTTGAATGGCAATGCTAATTCGTTGACCGAAATGAAAAGAAATGAAAAGCATTCCGATCACCTGTGGACTCTACAAGAAGTTTGGTAAGATCTTTATAAATTGCGTGTGCCCCAGGACCCCAAGGACCAAGGGTTTCTACCCCAAACGGCTCAAATAGGTAACCTCGGTCAAGGTTAGCGTATTTTCGCCGTATAAGGGACTCCGTTGATGTTGCTGCAGAACCGGCCCTTACCGATGTCCCTGCAAGATGTGAAGGCGCTAGGGTATCTACACACGTGGCATCCCAAACTAAAGGCCGACCCATCTTCCAGGGAATCACAGTCATGCCGTCAGGTCTTTTACCATCATCTCGCACAAGGCCACGTGGTTCGAGTGTAGCTGCGACACTGACGCTGGTAAAAGCCCGACGGAATTGAATTGTTAAATATTTTGTCAAAGTCAATTGTCCAGAGGTCAAGTTCTAGCAAGCACACATCTACTCTCCAGTCTATCCAGTACATTTCCTTTCGACACAGCTTCAGTGGATACACCCTACCTGAAAAACGTCTTTTCTTGTCTCCACTTTGGACATCTCCGCACATCTCCGCTTTGGTGGAGTGTGGGCCTTGGACAGCAAGTAGAATATGTAGAGCAAGCTCTACATTTATAAAAATTCAGTGGCAAATTGGAGATACCATTATTTTCCACTACCTACTTTAGAATGTGTGCTGTGTGGTGCCGGCTTAGAATTTAAACCACCCTAACTCTTCCTGCGGGTGTCGTAAGAGGTTGTCGTAAGAGGGATATCCACGGGGGGCGGGCAGCAGGGCCGCCTGTAGAATAATTCTACCACTGCGATCCGCAACCCGCATGCCCAGTGTGGGGATTTTGGGCATTACCCCCTGAGACAAAAGCCTATAAGGCACTTAACAGGGAGAGGCCTGCATCCAGCAACCAATAGAGGTTGTTGAGGAGATATTTCAGAATTAGTAGAGCAAGCTCTACAGTACATAATTCAGTGGCAAATCGGAGATACCATTATTTTCCACTACTTACGCACAAACGCACCTTATCATAAAAATACAAAACAATTTATCATTGTGTTTTGTACAATCGAAGATCAAAACAGTACAATGGAACACAGACATAACAGAATGTAGCTTAAACATGTTCATAACTATAACTACGTAAAATAGTCTTAATAGTCACATTCACTTAAAGGATAATAGTGTCTGCTAGTGGTTATGCACACGTTTTCCGGGATAAGTTTTTGAAGTGAAAACTTCTTTAGCGGCGTTGAGCACTTTTTCTGTAATGGGTATAAAATCTTAAACTCGCGTCAGGACACGTGACCTGATCGAAAAAGCGTAAGACGGATGGAGCAACGACGACATTATGCCGAAGGAATAAAGCTCAAAATTGTGCAGGATCTTCATTATAGCTAGGAAATTTCTTGAAGTTTTGTTTTGAGATAGAGTTCAAAATCGAACATTATTTTTAGGTAAACAGAATAGATAATAGTACTAATTTCCGACAACAACAATAGGCCCTAGCTTACGTAATAGTTGCTAGCGTCCGGCTCGCTTATACCTACCTACTTATGTATCTATAGATAATTAATTTCTCGAACGAATCGAAAAGAAAGACAAGGACAAAAATTTTCATTTATTCATTAATATAATTTTATAATTAAGGTTAGGTTTCGTTTCGATCGAGTCTATCGTACTGCTTAACGGGTGTAAACAGACCCTTCACGAAGCCGTCAACCAAGCATTTTGTACATGAAACTAAGTAACACTGCGCAAAAATAATTGCTGGGAAACGGAATTTATTTTTGGACTTTAAAAATAATCAGATTTTTGTAGCGGGTAATGGTTTGCGCGCAACCGGCTGTAAATAATTGTAATATTATTTAATACTAGCTGTACCCGCGACTTCGTTCGCGATTGCTTTACCTGCCGACTAATTAAGTTCACATTTAACCATAGTCTCTCATAATTATTATGAAACACCGCCGTGCAAAAAATCGTGTAAGTTCTACGGGGGATAGCATGTTGTCATCTTCAATCCCATTCCTTATCCACACGACTTTTAGCTACGACTCGGCCAGCGTCAGTGTTAGGAAGTGTTATACACTTATACTTCTTACTCATGGTTCCGTTCAGCTGGGGCCCTATTCTGCTATACTAATCGCTTCACTGTGACAGGGGTATCGACACAGAATGACACGTTTTGGTATTCCACCTCAAATGAAAGAGATTATGATGAATGCAGATGGAGAGACGCGCGTCAAGTTTGAAACTATTCATTTATCTTGCACGTACTATCTGGAGTTTTATTAATGTAAGGATTCTAGGTAATGATTCTGCGACGATTCCACTGTCATACTGAAGCTATTGTATTGCAGAATTGGGCTCCTGATCCCTTTGACTGGACCACCGTATTTTTTTTTTTCGTTAGTTGGTAGGTACAGTTGGCTGTGTACCACAGTAAAAAATATCTTTCTGTGGTCTAGTTAGTTTAGTTGGACCACTTACTCCACCCACCATGTATCATGTAAGGTAGGAACGTAACTCATTTTTCCAAGACGCACCACCTTAGTAGGTAGGAACCTAACTAATGGGTGCTTCTTGGCAAAATAAATAGATAGGTAGGAACTTACCTACCCTTTATCTACTAAATTTTTTTTTCAATCTACAGATTATTTCATCAATCTACTGATTTTCTACTCGACTTTCTACTGATTTAGTCAAATTCGATCTTGCAACACTGTTTCTAACAAAAAGAATGCATGAAATGGACGACGCGTAGACCCGTCGTGATGCGCGGTTTAAGAATTCTACTTTTTCCTCTGTCCCTGGGGAACCTTACTGAATTCCAGGATAAAATGTATTTCCATGTCCTTCCTTGTAGTATGAACTCAAAACGTGCCAAGTTTCATTCTACATAGGAATACCTACTTATGTAGTTTCGGCGTTATGCGTGAAGGTATTTTACTTTCATCCTCTCTCCCAGGGGAACCTTAATGAATTCCAGGATAAAATGTATCCCATGTCCTTCCTTGAACTCAAATCGTACCAATTCAGTCCAACTCATTCAGCAGTTTCGGCGTGATGCGCGGTGAAAGAATTTTACTTGCATCCCTTCTCCCAGGGGAACCTTACTAAATTCTGGGATAAAATGTATCTTTCCTCGTAGTATGAACTCAAACTATTCCGAGTTCCGTTCGAATTCATTCAGTTGTTCCGTCGTGATGCCCGGTTAAAGAATTTTACTTTCATCCTCTCTCCCAGGGGAACATTACTGAATTCCGGGATGAAATGTATCCCATGTCCTTCCTTGTAGTATGAAATCAAATCGTGCTAGGTGTCATTCCAACTCATTCAGCAGTTTCGGCGTCATGCGCGGTAAAGAAATTTTATTTTCATCCCCTCTCCCAGGGAAACCTGATTGAATTCCGGGATAAAAAGTATCCTATGTCCTTCCTCGTAGTATGACCTAAAATCGTGCCGAGTTTCATTTCAATACCTTCAGTAGTTTCGACGTGATGCGCGTTTAAGAAACAGACAGACAGACAGACAGACAGACATGAATGAAAAAAATTACAGTTTTGGCTTCAGTATCGATAATAGAGTGTCCTCCAAAAAAAATTTTCTAAATATCTTCAATGTACAGAATTGGACCTGTTACTGTTTTATTATAAGTATAGATTGTAAAATAATTGTAATAGGTAGTTTTAAAGTGTTAAATTTTTAATGTAATATAAATTGACATGTTTGTGTACGATAGCGCAATAAATGAATATTGTATTCTACCACATAAATGATAGTACTTTTATACTGATAAAGCAATTGGTGCAAAATTATTCCCTAACCATTCCAAAATATCAAACATGCTCAACGTTAATAATCAAGTTTTCACTTCTGCCGGCACTCCCGGAGTGCAACCCGTCTTTTTTATTATTATTATTATTTATTTATTTCAGACTCTAGAAAAGTTACAGATCTTATTTAACTTATTATTCCATGGTCCATCTTACTATATACTATACTATCCTACTAATATTATAAAGCCGAAAGATTGTGAAATGTGAATTTTTTGTTACCTAGGATCTCCAAAACTACTGAACAGATCAAGATGAAATTTAACGTACATTTAGAACATAGTTTGACTCAGATAATGGGCTACTAATTATATCGAAAACATGCGAAAACATGTCGAACTACCAAAAAGAAATAATTTTCTTTTTGGTAGTTCGACTGACAATCAAATAGTAATGTCCTAATGCTTTACCGATTTGATTTTTTAGGACCATCAATTTTGTTTATGAAGAATTTGTAATCAATTTTATTATTGTTGCTCAAAATTTTGTATTAATTTACAGAATTTACTCATTGGTCTTTAATGACTTTATTTTTGGAATATTCAACAAAATAAAATAGTACAATTGTTAATTGGTCTTTTGTTTGCTGTGTGTTCCGTCCCCTTTTTTCCGTGATAAAAAGAAAGACAGATTAACTTTCTGTTGTAAACTATAATTTTTATACTATTTTCAATACTTTTTTTTATCAAAAAACATCTAGAATAATGATCGTTATATACTATGTCGGCTCGATTAAATAGAAACTTTCGTAAGTCCCTATATTTTTCGACAGATTCGCATCTACCTTCAGAAGTAACAGTGTCTATGAAATACTTCAATTTCTCATTCAGTCTTCATTCAAACAATTATTCCCGAATTATTGACAGGTGAGTGAATGAAGACTGAACGACAGAATTAAGTATTCATCCTCATAGTCTTGCATATACCGAACAGAAAATAAATTTGTGGACGGGTTATAGATATCCAAAATTATCACGATATACTGCCACTAAAAAGAAACAAAAGACGGCTTGGCTTGTTTCGTCACGATTCTACAATTTTACCCACAATTTTATACGTGGTTATACCTACCAAGTTACCTTGAGATCCTGTAGGTATCTGTAGGTTTGCTAATTGTCTAGCCGTAGATAACACGTCGTAAACTAATTACGGTTTATCTTAAACGCGGTAATCTCTGTAAAGTTCCCACTACGCTATCTATATAGATAGAGTGCTGTCATGTCACTCTGTCGGATTAATTAACAGAAGGCAAACAAGTTATGGAAGTGGTGCTATGAAGCTATGAAGATCTTTCATAAACGAGGAAATTCAACTTGTAATTTCATATCTTCTGATTTATGGTTCGTCTTAATTACATTATAGAATAGAATATTAATTTGTCGTAGATTATTTAACACTCTCATTGCCTATCGCAGTGAATGTGTTAAAGGGTTCTGTACAACCTCCTTACTTATTTTACAAGGCGCCTATTATCTATGCGGATCACCAACGTCTATTGTTTGACGTTAGACCAATTCTACGAGAGGACAGAAGAAACGGAAAGAATCAGCTAAGTGGAATTCTTGTTCAATCATCGTTGCTGAAAGTACTAGAAAGTCATAGAAACCATGTAGAAACGGTCTCGCAATTCGTGAAGTCAGAGGCCCTAGCCTTGTGTCTGTATTTCAAGCCCTATTTTCAACTGACATTACCTACCCAATCATGCCCACAAGTGAGACATATATAGTACCTACTCCGTTATATTTATTTAGAAAGAATACATGTGTTTTTCAATGTTGCACCATTAGAACACAGTAGGTTTGTGTTGGTGCTTACACTCGTCTTATACATTTATATGTTAGTATTAATAAATAGAACAATGCATTTGGATACCTAACTTTTTATCATCTACGAAATGAGACAAAAGACAGAAACTCGATATTCCACAATCCAATACTACGATAAAAACATATATAAATAATTAAAAAAACATATATGCAATTTTTTATCTCTTTATGATCTATGCTTCGTCATAATTACAATATAAATATAAATACTTATTTTCAAATGAACTAAAAACCCAATAAATGGGTAACGTAATTAACAAAGGAAATAGAAAATTTAAATAGAAACAAAATATAAATAGAAGCTATGAAGATGTTTCTTATACGAGGGACGAAATTCAACTTGCAATTTCTTATCTTTAATTATTTATGCTACGTTAGAATTACAATATTTTTTAAATACTTAATTAGTTACAAATGAATTAAAACCCCAATAAATGAGTAACTAAATTAACAAAGGAAATAACAAATATAAATATAAACAAATCAGAACCAGTATATTTAGAATCGAGACAGAGACTGTTGCAAACAAAACAATTTACATATGTATGGGTAGCTCAATTGATCCATTTATCGGAAGCATCCATAACACGTCGGTTACTCAAAAAAACAGGTTAAATTATCAGATTCTCAACCTCAACCTCAACAACCTAGTTCGGTCCACTGTTGGACGTAGCCTTCCCGCGGTTTAACGTGCTTTTCGGGGCACGGGGTCGTTACCGCTAACTTCCTGACTACGGGCTGTTACTGTGAATTTTCCTTGCTAGAAAAGCGCCAATAACAATTATTGGCCCGACCCGGGATTCAAACCCAGGTGCTCATAATCAGCGGTTGCACAAGCTGACCGCTAGACCAACGAGGCAATCAGTATGGCAGATAGGGGTTAGAACTTATACGTCCTTGAATAAATCAAACTGTCCTACGCGTGTCAAAACTAAAATAGAAGGCGTGACATTCCTAATGATCACAAATCAACCATTGACGACGCTGTTATCGGGCACCACAGATCTGACAATGATGTCAAATATATAAATTATCCATTAGTCAGTGTTTATTATTGACCTGTCAATAAAAGGCGAAGGACCGTGCTGGACACAGTATGTTTGGTACGTTTGGATGATTTAAAATCGAAATCTACTTTCATCGTGTTTTCATCAATGCCTTTTTTTGAACCTCCTTTAATATTATGATAGCCTGGTACTTTTCAATACGGCAGATTTGGCCGAGGATCTCAAGAGGCGCAAATATGCAGGTCACGACAGAGCCTACACATTTGCTCGCCTTGGAGTCGAGACCCTAGGTGCGTGGGGTACCGAGGCTCTTCGGGTTTTTAAAAAATTATCTGAGCGTCTGATCGAAGCGACGACGCATGACCTGAGAGCTGGTGGCGCAGCGCATCAGCATTGCCATACAGCGGGGCAATGCAGCCAGCATCTTTGGGACGCTTTCGACTGGTATTGATATGGATCAGTTGAGCTACCTGTAGATTGTTTGTAACAGTCTACAGTTAGCTCAATTGTTTCCATTGTAAATACTAATTTTATACTAATTATATAATTATACTAATTATATAAATAACTTTATAATGGTCGATTTAAAATGTGGTAGCATTGCTTGGGACTGGTATGAACTTTAAAATTCAGAGAACAATAGATTTCGCATTGCGTGGAACTAACCCAACTTAGGAGGCCTTTACTCAGCAGTGGGTAAAATCAGTCCGTAAATGATGATACAGCTTGTGTTGTCAACTCCGCAAAACAATCTACATCTCATTTACACAGCGGTCCACGGCTGGACGCAAACCTCCCCCTGATAAATGCCTTATTCAAAGGCCAATAACATGAGTGGATAGTGCCCATAATCCCCACGTTGGGCATGCGGGTTGGGTATCGCAGTATGGTGGTAAAGTCAGCAGGAGGCGCTGC
This sequence comes from Eupithecia subumbrata, assembly GCA_949316285.1. Lineage (NCBI taxonomy): Eukaryota > Metazoa > Arthropoda > Insecta > Lepidoptera > Geometridae > Eupithecia > Eupithecia subumbrata. The sequence goes on along the minus strand of OX438630.1, from coordinate 12,450,924 downwards.
TACCCGCACCCGGTGTATATCCCTTAGTCGCCTCTTACGAAACCCGCGGGAAGAGTTAGGTTGGTGCAAATTTTAAGCCGGGACCACACGGTCCGCAAAAATAGTTATCAAATAAAATAATCCTGGAGTTTTAACAGCGTATAAAATAAGTCGAGTGCTTGACGACCGACGTGGCGCGGCGTGCGAAGGTCCGGCTGCGTCGCTGGAGGTTGTGGGTTCGATTCCAGCCTCAAACAAATATTTGTTCTGATTGTTTTCTATGTATACCTATTTAATAAAAAAACATTTACCATTAAGTTATTCATAATACCTATAACTGAAGCTCTGCTTACTTTGGGGCTAGATGATGCTTTGTGGCCAGCATTATTTTTTTGTTTTATTTATTTACTTATATTGTATTTGTATTAAGGTATTATTACCTAGGTGAGTGTGCGTGTACTTACTTATTTCTAAAAAAATATGCTGGACATGCGATAATGATAATCTAGTATTATTATTTATTCTAGTTCTAGATTTTTTTTTGTGAACAAATAATGTTTTATAAATGAAAACATCATCAACGTAGGCAGAGCAAGGGGTATAGGACTATAGGTAGCTCAACCTCAACAGCCTGTATTGGTCCACTGCTGGATGCTGTCCCGCCCCCCCTCTGATAAGCGCCTTATTGACTTTTATCTCATGGGGGTAATGCCAATAATCCCCACGCTGGGCATGCGGGTTGGGGATCCCAGTATGGTAGTAGAATCTGCAGGGGGCGCTGCTGCCCGCCCCCGGTGGATATCCCTATGTCACCGCTTACGACATCCGCGGGAAGAGCTGGGGTGGTGCAAATTCTAAGCCGGCACCAGACAGCTGAGGACTATTATAGGTATGGTATATATTATAGGTATTAAATAAGTTAGTTTTTTTCATCAAATATAACAAAAAAGTCGAAGGCATGATAAACTTGAAAATTTAAAATGTTTACGCTTCATATATTTTTTTAATTCAAATTGAATTACTTTAATTAAAATTCATTTGTTTCAGATAACTGTGATCCATAATTTGTTAGTAGTAGAAAGATCTTTTATAATAAACTAGTTTCTGGCCGCGGCTTCGCACGCGTTGTTCTATGGAAAAGTTTTAAGGATATTTCTATCCCATAGGAACTGATTTATTGGATAAAAAGTAGCCTATGTTTAATTCCAGGATTGGGCTTACCTGTATGCAAAACTTAAGCCTGATCCGTTCAGTAGTTTTGGCGTGAAGAGGTAACAAACATCCATCCATCCATCCAAAGTTTCGCATTTATAATATTAGTGTGATAGTGTGATGTTAATATTCTTATTCTACCTATTACATTTATTACATTTAATTTTCCAGAAAATTTTGAGGATTCAAATCAATGCGAGTTCACGTCCCGTCGAAGTAAATTTTTTTGGGATATTATTTGATATATTAGTAATTACCATAAGTGTGAAGAGTTACGCACTATAATAACAAAAACCTTAGACACATAACAATCGGACATACATAACCTTCCAACCATTTTGTCCGCGGCGGGAATCAAACCAGCAACCTTCCCCATCTCAAGCTGACCTTCGCACACAAATTGCGTTATCTTTCCCACAGGATTAGTATTTCCCTCACAACCGCTGAATCGTGTCGCATTTCGTTGGTTTCATCACATTTGGCTCAGCAACGTTTATCTGCGAACTTGAGACGATGTAATCTGCTATCTCTACGGATATATCCGAAAATGTTTAGGTAGATAATTAAATTATTCACGGGTATTTATCATGTTTACTTAGCAACGGTTTTTCTGACGTTTCGGCAGGATTACAAACAAATAGTGCCGCATTTTCTTCGGCGACCGATGTGTTGATGTTTTTTTTGGGTCATAGATAATATTATAGCCGAGTGATCTTAGCCATGTTTCATGAAAATCTGCGGGGTTTTGAATTTTTTTATTTTGTTCTTGTTATTATAGTTACTGCGACGCAGGAGGTCCCGCCGTGGGACAAATGTTTGTGCGATCTGTAAATATTTGTTTCTAGTGTTCTGGGTATTTTCTATGTTTAAAAAAATATCTATCTATGTTGTGTATTGTATTAAGTATATCAGTTCTCTAGTACCCATAACACAAGCTCTGCTTAGCTTGGGGCTAGATAATGCTGTGTGATTTGTCCAGCATTTGGGGTTTTTTACCATTTTTCCTCAAAAATAGCTAAACGGATTAGGTTGAGTTATAATTACATATAACATAGGCATTATTCCCTGCGGAGTTCTTCGACTCCAAAGTATATATACGGCTGTCACGTACTAAAATTAGTTTTAGTACGTGACGTGGTTTTGGCGTGAAGACGTAACAAACATCCATCCATCTATCCATCCATCCAAACTTTCGCATTTGTAATATTAGTGTGATGTGATGTGATGTGATAGTATGATGTGATGGGATCTTCTCGAACAACTGATGCTTGCCGGTAGCCAAGATACAAAACCGGTATTTTGATGGGGAGCCCTTTGAAAATCTATTCTTAATTAATTTTGTAAGATCAAATGAAAAATTCCGTAAAAAAGTACTTACTTTTGCAGTTTTTATTTTCTAATAAATTGAGCCCATGACTTCTTTCATGACTTTTCTCAAACTTTCATGGCTTCTGATTTGTCCATCTACTCCCATCTCAAAAGCCATCCTGTTACTTTTTAACCCCCGACGCAAAAAGAGAGGGGTGTTATAAGTTTAACGTGTCTGTCTGTGTATCTGTCTGTGGTATCGTAGCTCACAAACAGATGAGCCAATTTTCGTTTAGTTTATTTTGTGTCATAGATAATTTTATACCGAGTGTTCTTAGTCATGTTTCATGAAAATCTGTCGGAAGGTTTTAAATTTTTTAATTTTGTTTTGTTAAGATTTTCGAACACAGTATTCGTTTCGTCTTCTGCTTTTTTTTTGACAAAAGTGGCAACACTCATTTCTTTAACTCTTCTCTCTAAAAAACAAAACACTTGTTCTAAAACTTCGGATTTTATACTCTCGTATCAGTCAACTGCAGATAATTAACATAACTCGTTGATGATGCGACACTATTGGCGGTAATTATCTTTGTACGTATTGAGAATTAGGTCACACACGTAACACAGAATATAATGTATGTAGGTACCTAGGTGTAGAGCAACGAAAGTTGCTGAGCACTCTTAGTCGCATTCATAATATATTTATTTGCAAAAACATATGAGCAAACAAATAAGTTCTCATCCATAGCCAAACTAATCCTACTAACATCCTACTAATGTTACTAATATTATAAATGCGGAAGTTTGTGAAATGTGAAATTTTTGTTACCTAGGATCTCCAAAACTACTGAACAGATCAAGATGAAATTTGGCGTACGTTTAAAACATAGGTAGCCTTATTTAGATAATAGGATACTTATTATACCGAAAATACGCGTGCGAAGCCGCGGGCAGAAGCTAGTCACAATAATATTATAAATACGAAAGTTTGGATGGATGGATGGATGGATGTTTGTTACCTCTTCACGCCAACGCCGCCACTAGTAAACGGATTGGGTTGAAATATGGCATAGTTCTAGGCCTCAAATAAGGCATAGGCTACTTTTTATTCCATAAATCAGTTCCCATTTCCGCGTGCAAAGCCGCGCGCATAAACAAGTATCTAATCCATAAATTATTGAACATCACACTAATTAAATATATTTCAGAAATCAATTCGTATTTTGGTATATGTCGGAAGGTACCTAACTAATCCGATATTTAATGTATTGCAGTGGGCGGCTCTTTTTTGCGAAAAGTTTTCGGCTACAATACATACCTACCTAGGTATTTCAATGCCAATTTTTGTAAATTTCAATCCTTCTTTTGCTATAAATATTCGGGATCATCATTCAGATTATTTTTAACCCCCATTGACATTTTCAATCTCCAAGGCGGATAAACCCGGTTAGTCCCACTTAGCACTACTTCCGCTCGATTTTGATTTAGGTACCTTCTTTGTTTAGGCAAATTAGTGCACCCGTCTTTGTGTTAAGTACCTTTAATAGTAGATAAGTATTTTTAATAAAACTCGTTGAGTTTTTGTAAAATTAGCTTGATAAAATTACCTACCATGGAAACGAAATACAAATGATTGATGAAATATTTACTTTTATCGGTCACACACTAAATACCGTAACTAAACCAAAGGTCGCACACGATGTGGTCACAGTCAAGGTGAAAAACTGCCATCAGTTCTTACAAGAGCCATCTACCGGAAATCTTCTAAAACACATTCATCGGCAACCTCCATAAAACTCTAAATTTATGGTTCGCCGCTTTGCTTACCTCATTGGTTAAACACGTTGTAACCTAGTTCATGTAAAATTATCTAGATGTCGCTACTATACATCGCATGTGTTTACATTCATTGTTTTGGTTATTTTGACGCGTGTTATCATCTTTCATATCAGTCTCTTCTTGTTCATATCAGCTGCAGCTGTCTTCGGTAAGATTTCCTATTCATTGTTTAATATTTTCGTAGATTGCGTAAGATTTGTTACTTTTGTGGTGGTGAATAGGTTTCGTACCTATTGTTTTGCTTCTTTCTGCATGGCTATAAAATTGTTATGTAGGTAGGTAGTTACGACGACCGACGCGAGTCGTCGCGTCGTGGTCATGGTATGCTGTGGTTCACGTCCGTTAAAAAAATAGTTTAGGTAAAATGAAGATGGGGAATCTTTATCTTATCTTTCTATTCTATATACCTAAGTACCAATTTGTACTAGGAACTTACCTTCAACATTTTTCGAATTGAATAAACTGCTAAGTTATAAATTATAGTATCGAGAGAGAAAATTCACTTTGAGACTCATCAAAACAAAAAAAAAAGGATGCTTACCTACTCTTACTTAAATAGACAAAATATATAGGTACTTACTTACCTACACTCATAATAATATAAATCAATCAATCAAAAACTTTTATTTACAAACTAAAACATAAATTAAATAAACCGTTAAATAAATTAATAAAGAATAGGTATTATATAAAAATATACGTAAGTTCCTAAGTCTAATAAATTTTCTAGGTAAACAAGAATCCTAATGATTACTGTTGTAGGAATCGCGGCTAGCTCTTCCCGGGATGATGATATAAAAGTCGAGTAGATGGAACAATAGCTGTATTGATTATTGTCCTCATAAGATTATTTATTTATAGTTAGAAAATATGTAAATTACAGTAACAGAATAAAACAATTACAGCTAATATATACACTTATATCTATTTCTTAAAAATCTAAGCCGTCACCAGAAGGCAGAGTGCCCAGAATGCTGGCAGCATTGCCACGTTGAATGGCAATGCTAATTCGTTGACCGAAGTAGAAGCCAGCATTCCGATCACCTGTGGACTCTATAAGAAGTTTGGTGAGATCTTTATAAATTCCGTGTGCCCCAGGACCCCAAGGACCAAGGGTTTCTACTCCAAACGGCTCAAATAGGTAACCTCGGTCAAGGTTAGAGTATTTTCGCCGTTTAAGGGACTCCGCTGATGTTGCTGCAGAACCGGCCCTTACCGATGTCCCTGCAAGATGTGAAGGCGCTAGGGTATCTACACACGTGGCATCCCAAACTAAAGGCCGACCCATCTTCCAGGGAATCAGAGTCATACCGTCAGGCCTTTTACCATCATCTCGCATAAGGCCACGTGGTTCGAGAGTAGCTGCGACACTGACGCTGGTAAAAGCCCGACGGATGATGTCATTAATTGAACCATGACGGGACACACGACCTGCACTAGAGACACATGCCAATGCATGGTGACCAAACTTGTCAACGGTTTCACCACACTGACAACGGTGTGCAACTAGGCAAGGAGAACCTAAACGCAAAGAGGTGGCCACCCGAAATGAGTTATTATCTAAAAGGGTACCTAGATTTTTCGAAGGCAGAATATGTAACCAAAGTCCTGATTCCCACTCGGAAACGGCGAGTAGACGAGCACGTTCTGATGAGCTGGTGGACGTATTAGTAAGATTTTTCCGTACCAGCTCACATAATGGCTCATCCCACAGTCTCTGAGAAGAAAGGACTTTGGGCAGATTCGTGTCGGGACAGGCTATTTTCCATGCGTGTAAAGCTTCATCAAAACCTGTAATTTCTAAATTTTGACACTTAGCTAAAATGCTATGAACAAGATCTTTAGTACCATGTACTGATGACAAAAAAGCTGGGAGTGAAACACTAGAAATTTCGCGAACACCTAGACCTCCCATCCTAATGGGAAGAGTGGCCTGGTGCCACGCTCTATCATCCAAAGGTATATTAAAAATTTTGATTAAAGTGTCACGTATGATGCTGTCCAACTGCTGTGTAAGATGTGGAAATTTCCAGAGCTGGGAGCATCGTAAATAATACGTAAATTTAGGTACAAAAAGGCAGAAACGTAGTATAACAAAAGCCATGTGAACGTTGATGTTTTGCAATTTATCGGAAAACGTAATGAAATTTTGAATTTTTTCATTTATAAAAATGGGCAAAGACTCATCCATAATCGGAGATCCTAAGAGGCAAAGCGAAGACTTGTCTATAATCTTAAAGTTTGGAGCTAAACTTTCGAAACGATTTTTAATTTTTGATACGTTAGAAGCTGTTTCGGTTTCCGGGATATAAAGTTCACATTTCGCAAAATTTAGCTCCAAACCTATAAGCTTGAATTCTTCAACCAAAAAACTTAAATCCTTCAATACCGTGTCCACTTCGCCTCCTAGAGTGCCATCATCTAAGTACCAAACATTAAATTTTGATTCCAAACGTTTTATAATTGGATGTATAGCGAGGCTGAAAATAGCCGGTCCTAACGGATCACCCTGCTGACAACCAACCTCAGAAGACAATAAATTATCTTTATATACTAATTTTGAAGGTGTGCCATAACATTGCCAAAGAAAGGGATAAACATCAGGAAGCTTCTCTTTTATTTGTGTCAGAAGGGCGCCCCTCTCTACCGAATTGAATGCATTTTTAACATCCACTTTCAACAACAAATCGTTTTTGTGGTACGACACAAACGATCGAAGAGAGTGAACCGCCGCTTCACAACCACCACGGGATCCAAAGCCCAGCTGGGTCGGTTGGAATTCTGACCTCAGTTCTGGGCTTTTGATTCTGCAGCATATTTTGGCTGCAAGCCGGCGGTAAGTCGTACCAACTGCGATTGGTCTGATGCCTCCATCTTTTTTTAAAAGAGCGCATAGGTTTGCACCATACAAAATGTCGATGATTTCTGCACTGACCTGTCCGGATAACATTTTGTTCACTAACGACGTAAGGGCTACGATGAGGCCTTCGCCCATTTCACCACAACCAGCACTAATTAAATCTTTTAGGTGTTGTGGTGAAAGGCCGTCTAGGCCACCAGCAGACCCACTCTGAAAGGAGTTAATGCTGAAGATTACGTCGTCAGGAAGCACTGACAGGAAAGTGCAAGAATCATCAGGTGGTGCTGGCAGGCATAGATCGGGCGCAGCAGGTGGATGTTTTGATGCAAGGGCCGAAAGAGTTTCACTAGAATTTGAGGCTAGTGTGTCGTTCGAAAATAAAAGTCTTGCTGCACCTCTGATATCTCCATCGCTGACACGATTTTCAACTATTCGATAGGCGATATCAGAGTTTGATCTCTGTCCAAAATGCTTTACATGGGTGTTAGAAACAAAAGTTGTTGGTGAATTAGAATTTTTGGTACAATTTTGCTTTATTTTGGCTGTAAGAGACATATTTCTACCGTCTCTTTCAGCATGCAGTATCCTGTAAGGGAAACTCAACAAATGTTCCCAAGCAGTCCTTGAATTTTCCAAAACAGCACTTTTTATATCTTTAGTCAAGGACTGCGCAACAGACAATCTGGCACCTCGAGGGATGCGTTTAACTATTTGGAAATTTTGTTTACATTTTGATAAACTTTGCCAAAAAGATGTGGAGTCCGGGATTGATGTAGAATTTGGGATATTGTTCGAAAAGGAAGAAGGGGCATCTTTATGAAGTCTGCCTTCATGTATTTTAAGCCCCCGAAGGCCCTTAAAATATCTTATTTGGGAACATTTGTTGCATGGGACTAAATTTTCTCCCGACACAACATTGCTACTCACATTTTGGGAGGCCAGATCCACTGGAGGGTCCACTAATGCCATGGACTGGTGGCGGCTGGGTAATTTACAAAACTTATAAAGATAAAAAGCCACAAAACACACAAAAATAAAAATAAACATAAAAATGACACTTGTCAGATTTTTTCAGCAGCGCGCTAGGCAGCGTTTAGGGCTCCAAAAAGGGAAACTTCGAACTTCGGCCATAGAGCAATATATTTCGGTTTGGTCGTCAATCTCGCTGAACTCGGCTCGCCTTTGTTTGAAGATAATAATAATAATGCTTCTCAATCCACACAACACCATCTAGCCACAAAGTAAGCTAGGTCCTCATAGATGTAAGATCACAACAAGATCACAACGGATAAAAAGAAAATTCTGTCTGGCCAAAAAGTCGCAGGTTAATTTTTAGGATGTGAAGACTGTTGGAAATCGTTGGTAAATAAAATTGTACTGATTATTTCAAAAGACCATTAAATTAAATAAAATAAATAATTTCTTCGTGTGCCATCTTTCAATTTTTTTTTTTTTTTAGCTGTATTGTATAAAACTACGACTAATATGATGTTAATGAGTGCGGTTTGGATGATCGCTGCTAATGCACTGACCTCCGTAGGCGCCCGGTCCGCGCTCGCGGCACGAGTAACCTACTTAGGTCAAACTGCTGATGATGCTAATAACATACCTACGTGATCGATGTATCGAACATACTCCCGAGGGCGAGGTACGAGATGAGAATGAGATGAGGCGCTACAATTGAGGGGTTAGTATTACATAGGTGATCATTGTTTTGCTTATGCTAGGTGAATGTTAGGACAATGCTTTAATGTGTCGTAATTTAAGTGATTGCTGATAGCTAAACTTGATTAACAAAACTAATTCCTATTCTATAGTAAAAACTGATTGTTTGCTGGATTGCTGCTTGCTGATGGGTAAAGTAAACTGGACCACCACACGGCCCCACTGGCAACATGCCCTAGCTCGGGCACGGGTTGCCCACGCGTACTAACACTAGCTCTGCTGGAGGACGCCTCCCTCGGCGGGAGAGGCGCGGGTGGCGGCGGGGACGCGGGCGCGGGGTCGCGCACCGCGCGGAGGACGCGCTGACGGCTCGTCTGCTTCGCCTCCACAGGAACGCCAGGAAGGCAGGAACGCTGCGACGCCTGCTGCTAATACGCTGTACGATATTGCGTATTGGTGAATATCGTGCGTTGTTAATGTCACCTCCTGTTGTGCTGCTTCCTTCATCGCGCTGATTTGCTCACCGAGCTGCTGTAGCGAGGTGTTGAGGTGATGATCTTGGCTTGTATCAATGAACGGTAACGTAATGTTGAAGGTATGATGCTGTATTGGAGCTATGTTAGTAAGTACTAAATCCGATTTGAGATTGAGCGTAGGTACTTTGTTGTTGATGGGAATATAAAGTGACGTCACGACCCTTTGCTGTGCATTGTTTTGTTAGGTGAATGAGCCCGGCCTTGCTGACTTGGCGGACTCGAGTTTCACGGTCACATATGATTGTATGCGAGTAAGTATTTTCTTCTGGACTCAGAAGCTGTATAGTACCTTGTAGCTGACAGATGTATGCTTGCTGCTGATCTTCACAGCCTTGAAGACTGCTGATGTTCACAGATTTAGTTTTATGTAATCTGTCGCTGCTGATTTGAACAAGTACTGGTACCAAGCGGTATAGTTGTAAGCTGTCATAGTACGATACGATTGTCCACTGGTCACGGGTTAATTTAATTTTTACTACCGAGTCGTCGTGTAAGGACTGGTTGCTGCTAAATTGTATTGCTGATACGATGGGCCAATTTATACTTATTAAAAAGATCCATGCTAATGGAAAGTTAATAAATTTAGGAAGCTGCTTATTTCTACTTACTTGCTTGCTAGATTTTGCTAAATGTGCTTTATTTTGCTTACTTATCTCCTCTTTTGCTTTTGCTGCTAAGTTTTGTGCTTTAGATAATAGAAGAGATGGATTAAAATGTTTTATTTTGCTAAGTGATTTGACCTTCCTGCTATTTAAGTATTCTACGTCATTATTAAATTCAATGCGCTGTAAATGTTTTACGATAACGTTATTTGCTGATCTAAGCTCGTGTAACGTGAGATACTCCGGCCGCGTTTGTTTACCAACAATAAAGGTCAACACCCGTCGTATCCACGCAACTATACGAACTATTTTTATAAACGAGCTGTGATGATTTAGTATATCTTCGATGATGATGATGCTGCTGGTATCGGAGATGTTACTAGCTACGTTTACTTGCTTCCTCACTTCTTCGTTACTAAACTTCATGAATAGCTGCTTTGGACTGAAGTTAGTCAATGTTAAGAAGGTAAGACTTTGCCACGGCAACCGACACTCTGTCAGCTGTGATGACGTCAGACCACTGCTCGCTACGTCAGCTGGATTCTCTTTGCTGTTTTGCCAACACTCTGGTGGCATAGTGATGATAATTTTCCTCACCCTGTTTGCTACTAAAGGCTTCCAGCGCTCCGGAGAACCTCGAATCCAGCTAAACGTTCCCTTTGTTGATGCGTCACAGAACCTGTATCGTTCGATGACGTCACCTTTTTGCTGTGCTAGATCCAGCTGTACGTTTGGACCTTCGCTATACTTCAGGTCGTTAAGGCTGTGACCTAAAGAAGATTGTCGGAGATATACTAGCTCCGTCCTCTGCTTGCTGCTGCTTGAAGTCGCTAACTTCATTTGATTAGGCTGCTGATAATCGTTTATAAACAGCTTATATTGCTTTACTAGGTATTTTTGCTTAACTACCCTACGCTCTAAATTACTAATTTGTGCTATGCTTGATTCTACATTAGAAGGTACCAGTTGCTCCGAGATTTCCGGTTTCACTGGTAAACTTTCTTTGATATGCCCGCTGTCTAGGCTTGTTGTAGTAGCTCTTTGATCATCTGCCGACATTTCGTTTCGCTCTTTCGTGTCTTCTATTTTCCAATGCTGATGACGAGTATCCTCGATGCTGCTCAGGATAACATTACATTGGAAGGAAGTTTTAACACTACCACATAGCAGCCACCCTAGCTGTGTATGCTGTGCTAGGGGCTCCGAATGAGCCTGTCCGCGGATTAACCCCTCTAAGATGATGTTGGAGTAAACCTCAGCTCCAAGAAGGAGGTCAACCGGTCGACCCACATTGTAATCCGGGTCAGCTAGGCTGATGTGTGCTATATGCTGCCATGATGGTTTTGCAAAAGTCTTATTTGGCAGATTTTTTATTAAGTTACTCATTATCAAAGCATCCGTGCTAAGCTTAAAATCAGTATAAGTCGATTGACAAGTAATATTAAGCTTACCCTTGCAGTTATTTTCTCGCTCTCCTACCCCGAAAATAACTCCATTGCTTCGCTCACGCTTTAACCCTAGCTGCTGCGCTGCTCTCTCGCTAATTACAGAGACCTGCGAGCCCTGGTCAATCAGTGCTCGCATCACGTGCTGGCTATTATCTGCTGCGGTAACTTTTACTAAAGCAGTCGCTAACAAAATTTCAGAAAGCTCGTCCCGCTGAGATGTATAAACATTACTGTTGCTATGCTGCTCTTGCTGTTCTGATTGCTCTACATAATTAGCTGATTGTGATAAATTCGCGAAATAATCGTGCAAAATGGTGTGATGACTTTCGTTGCATTTGTGGCATCTTTTTGCTGAGTAGCATTTGGCCCCGTCGTGATCATAAATGCAATTTATACAAAAATTTAATTTGTTTAATAAATTGATTTTTTGTTCGTTAGCTGATTCTAAAAATTGTTTGCAGTAAATTAACTTATGACCAGAATCGCATTGAGGGCACTTATTTGCTGACATATGCATCGATTTCGCAATTTCGTGCGCTTTGTTATTTTTACCATCGCTAATAAAAGGTTTATTTTGACGGTTTTGAAAATTTGATGTTTGCTGCTGCTGAGATGATATTTTAGGCGTTCCATCTTGTCGTCGCTGTGATGATGATTCTAGAGCAGTGAACTTTTTCCCTAGGAAGTCCATAAAGTCTTGAAGTACCGGTAGCTCCCGCGAATTCTTCAAGGATTCTATGTACTCGGAATAGGAATCATTATCTAGCTTTTGGGACAATATGTGCACAAGGAGAGGGTCCCATGACGTTGTGTCGATGCCTAGATTTTTGATGGCGTGTAGACTCTCTAATGTGACGTCATGAAGTCGTTTGATGGCTGCGAACGACTGCTGCTGTATATTGGCCAGATTGTAGAAGGTGCTGACATAAGATGTAAAGATGTGCCTTTTATTGTTGAACCTGTGGTTTAAGATTTCCCAACAGGTTGCGTAGTTGTCCGTGCTGATCGGAAGATGCTGTATCAAACGCTCAGCTTCTCCTTTAATTTTGCTCTTAAGGAACTGCATCTTTTGAGCGTTTGACAAAGATGGATTTTTGTGGATAGCTTCATCGAAGAGATCCTTGAACGATACCCACTGCTGAAAGTTGCCTGAGAAAACGGGTATATCCATCTGAGGTGTGGTTTTATCGCGATACGATGTTGACCACATCCTAGAGCTCAAAACTTTCCTCAGGCCGTTGTAGGTACGCTCGTGCTTGTTGTAGTTGTACTCGTACGCTTCGTCCTCGCCCAACTCCAACATGATCTCCCAATGACAGTTGTCCGCTACCGTCCAGCGAGCTTGTAAGACTCGCAGGGCGTCTTCGTACTCCCACTTTTCTTGGTAGGACTCTACATCTATGCTTTCGACAGTTTTCATAAAGGCTTTAAAATTAATGAACTGTCTGCGTAACATGAGATCTAGCTTGCTGTGGTTATCTAACTCCTCGTCTCGCTGTACACGGGAGGTAGGTGGTAGGGTAGGCGCTGGGGTCTGCGGCCGCTGCTGTCTGCCGCTGGATAGACCTACTTCCGGCTGGCTTTCTCCGGGCTCAAAGACGCCTAATTGCTGCTCTAAATTTAAATAATACCTATCGATCGTCGTTTTCGCTGCTAGATACGAATTGTAAGTTCGCTCAAACTCAGAATCGGCAAAGTACTTGTGACCTTTACTTTCGAAAGGCAAAAGCTTTTGGTGGTTTTGCTCATACTCTCTCCAATACGATTCTAGGCTGTCTATTTTCCGTTTACCGTAATCTATCGTTTTACGCTTGCTACTCTCCTTATTAAAATTAACAAGGATTTTCCGAATACACTCCGCTAATTCGGTTTGTTGGTAGTTAAGGGCTTCCATTTCGTCGGTGAAAGTTCGAACGAATATTAAGGAACGCTCTTACTTGTAAGCCGCTTGTCCAACGGCTGCTGCTGGACTCTGCGTGGGTTGCTCCCCACCGCAGTGCTGGCTGAAGATGCTGAGGGCGCGAGCGGCGGCTCACTGCTGGACTCTGCGTGGGTTGCTCCCCACCGCAGTGCTGGCTGAAGATGCTGAGGGCGCGAGCGGCGGCTCGCTGCTGCTGCTGGTGCGTCGTGGGCGCGGTTCGCTCCGCACGACTGTGCTGTGCTGATGCTGAGGGCGTGAGCGGTTCGCTCACTGATGCTGCAGGCCTGACTAGGTAGCTCCCCACGTCAGGTGTCGATACTAGCTTTCCAATAAGCTCACTGGTAAAGCTAAGATCACTGCAATCCAATGGCTGCTGGTACGCTCGAAGCACTCACGGTACGACTTTTTACGATCGCGCTATGAATCCTCGAACGATATCTTGAAGGACCATGTAGGATCCGGTTCGAAGGACCATGTAGGATCCGGCTCGAAGGACCATGTAGGATCCGGCTCGAAGGACCATGTAGGAATCGCGGCTAGCTCTTCCCGGGATGATGATATAAAAGTCGAGTAGATGGAACAATAGCTGTATTGTATAAAACTACGACTAATATGATGTTAATGAGTGCGGTTTGGATGATCGCTGCTAATGCACTGACCTCCGTAGGCGCCCGGTCCGCGCTCGCGGCACGAGTAACCTACTTAGGTCAAACTGCTGATGATGCTAATAACATACCTACGTGATCGATGTATCGAACAACTGTTTTGTTTTCATTTAGGCATCTGGAAGGAGCAGATGTCACTAATACAATCCGTTACTATCATTCATTTATTTATTTTAATTTCATTATTAGGTTAGCCTACACCAGAGCTTACAAGGTAGTAACTACGTACGTACATATTTTTAAATAAGTGATGCTTAGCATCACCAACCTCTTAAAAAGGCATGCATGACACAGCATGCATAAATACTTTAATACTCTAATACGAAGCAAGAGATAGGTAGTAATTAGGCCTGAAAATCGCCAACCACAAAGCAAACGACAGCATTGTTGTTGAGAATGTTAAAGGTTTACTTCCTTTCGAGTTCAGTTCGAGTCTTTACAAAGAACTCAGACCACGTCTCCGGTCTTGAAAACAGTTTTATTCTTGAATAATATCCACAAACTGATTAGAAAATTTCAAATTTAAACGAAATCGAGAAAAAATATTTGATTAGTTTTATAACTTCCAATCGTACGCATGTGCATTCAAAAGATCGAAATTCAACAAATTCGAGTTAGTTATCTCGTTGAAATTAATATTGAAATGAAATTTTTAATGAAAATTGTTTTCTTTAGTTCAAAAATGGCGCCGATCACACCTAACCCCGCCAAAGCCCTGCTGAGGACAGAAATAGCCAACAAGATCGCAGCACTGAGCAAGGAAGAAAAGCAGAGGCAATCCAAAGTAGTCTATGAAAAGGTGAGTACGAGTACCTACCTAAATGGACCCATGATACCTAAATGGATGCTGCGGTCAACGAGCGTAATATTTTTAAGTTGATTCGAGTCGGGGAAAATGTTTGCTTGCAACAGAAATGACAACTCATCGCCTGGCCTAAAGAGGACTTTTTAATCGACTTTCAAAAAGGAAAAGGTTTTATAGGTGTTCGGCTCTATGTAGGAGAAGTAGAGTGCTTTCCATGAAAGAAGTAGAAGAAAGACGCAATGCTGAAGGTAGTATGTAGTGCGACCGAATGAATAAAGTGAATAAGCGTTAAAAAAACCCACTAATTGCCGCGGGACTTTGTGAAAAGTACTTTACGTCCAAAATGACATATAATTTAAGTACCCGTTTTTCTTATCAACTCTTCTTTTTCAATTTCATTTATTATATAACTATAAGTTTAATTAAATGACACTGTACTGTACCTAGATTTATTTTTTTTATGAACCTTATTGTATTTTATGCAATAAATTTTAATTTTCCAGATAATAAACCACCCCTGGTACAAGACCTCAAAGCGCATCTCCCTCTACATGAGCACGGAGGATGAAATCAACACAGCACCCATCATCGACCACATCAAGGCTCGTGGGGCAGCTGCCTTCGTCCCGCAGTACGCTGGAGGCATCATGAGGATGCTGAAGCTAGAGACAGATGATGAAAAGACCATGCCAAAGACCAGGCATGGGATACAACAGCATGCGAAGGACACGGCAAGGGAGGAAGCTTTGGAATCAGGTAGAGATTCTTGATTCTTGATCTAGCAGCGTGTCAAAAAACGCAAGGTTCTAAAAATCTCTGTCTTTATTTCTTGAACATGAACGCAATACGTTAATTATCATCAGCAACATTTGAAGGAAATGAAATCAGGAATCGGCCTTGGAATCAGGTAAGGTTTATTTTTCTTCCAAAAATGCAAGGGGAACTCTTCCCGCGGGTGTAGTAATAGGCGACTAAGGGTCATACATTGGGAGCGGCAGCAGCGCCCCCTGCAGAACGATTCTACCACCGAACTGCGATCCCCAACCCGCTTGATCAGCGTGGATATTATGGGCACTACCCCCCAGAGATAAAACCCAATAAGGCGTTTATGGTTTCCGGAGGCATGCGTCCAGGAGTAGGCAGGATACTTCCATACCTACTTCCAAAAATCGTAAAGTTTAAGAAAACTCCAATTTACATTATTCTACAAACACTAGCAATAGCAAAAGATCCACATCCATCTACATTGCTCTCCAGATTCAACTTCAACTTCTTGTCAAATAGCTTCTGCATCTGGTTTGACACCTCTCCAGATTCAAAACTAATTCATAATTCATAATTCATAATTCATAATTCATTTATTCATAAAGTTTCAGGTTTATACATAGATCTTACAATTATTATTAGTTACTTTAACCAAAACCTGCCTTTTCAGGCGTATGAATATAATATAAGAATATAAATGATGGTAGGTTCCAAATGAAAATACAAATTAAATAAAATTTACATTAAAAAAAGAAACATGTCACACATAATCATGCAAAATCAATTAATAGTTACCTACAGTTTATATTCAAAAAATTCATTTATACTATAAAAACATTTTTCGGTCAGCCATTTTCTCAGGTTACATTTAAATCTAGTTAATAATGTCATTTCTTTAAAATTGTCGGGAATTTTATTGTATACTAGCTGTACCCGCGACTTTGTTCGCGATTGCCTTACCTGCCGACTAATTAAGTTCACATTTAACCATAGTCTCTCATATTATGAAACGCCGCCGTCCAAAAAATCGTGTAGGGTCTACCGGGGATAGCATATTGTCATCTTCAATCCCATTCTTTATCCACACGACTTTAAGCTACGACTCGGCCAGCGTCAGTGTTAAGAAGTGTCCTACTCGTTTGACTTACTCACAGCTGGGGCCCTATTCTGCTATACTAATCGCTTCACTATGACAGGGCTATCGTCACAGAATGACACTTGTTGGTATTCCACCTTGGATGAAAGAAATTATGATGAATGCAGATGGAGAGACGCGCGTCAAGTTTGAAACTACATATTAATTTATCTCGCGCGCACTATCTGGAATTTTATTAATCTAAGGATTCTACGTGATGATTCTGCGACGATTCCATTGTCATACTGAAGCAATTGTTTTGCAGAATTGGGCTCCTAATCCATTTTTTTTTTTTTTTTTTTTTGTTATTCCGTGATCATGGCGCATGAAACTGTGCCGAAATATTGGAAAGCTCAAAACTGAAATCATGGTAAATATCCCGTTATAAATGACTTTAGTCCTGATCTATTTGACTGGACCACCGTAATTTTTTTTCGTTAGTAGGTAGGTACAGTTGGCTGTGTACCACAATAAAAAATATTTTTCTGCGGTCCAGTTAGTTTAAGTGGACCACAATAATTAATTAATTTAATTGTACACGAAGTTTGGTTGGAGTAAGATTCAAAGATTCAAAGATTCAAAGATTTATTTGCGTCAAACATGGTATACAGGTGTTATAAATACAAATAATGTGCTCATGTCTCGCTATGGTCTAGCATGCAAAAATACAATTAAAATTAAAGATTAAAAATATTCAAATACAATTAAAATTTAAGATTAAAAATATTCAAAATACAATTATAATTTATTATTAAAAAATTCATTTAGATCATAAAAATTCTTATCATTAAGCCATTTAAATAATTTTTTTTTAAATAAGTATTTGTTCATTAATTTAAGTTCCTTGGGTATATTATTATATATTTTTATACACATTGACAAGCAGCTTTTAATATATTTGGCAGAATGTGGAGTTTCTTTTGGAACCAATCTATTCGGGTCTCTACATAGTCTAGGGTTTTTGTCACATGCTTTCTGGAATAAATGTCCGTGATTCCTTACAAAATTCGCTACTTCGTAAATATAGAGCGATGGTAGAGGTAACAAACCAAGCTCCTTAAAGAAGGGTTTGCATGACTCATCAGGCGGGATTCCACAAATTGCTCTTATACATTTCTTTTGCGCTATAAATGCTCTGTTTCTATCAGTACTATTGCCCCACATTACGAGTCCATAGCGAAGAACCGACTCTATATAAGCGTGAAAAGACATTAATGCAGTTTTTACATTTGTCACATTTTTTATTTGACTTAGAGCGTATACAAATTTGTTTAACTTTTTGTTTACTATGTCTATATGTGATTTCCAGTCCAGATTTTCGTCAATGATTACACCTAAAAACTTTATTTGTGAAACTTCTTCTATCTTTGGTATATTAAGTTTAAAATTATATTTTACGTGTTTTGATTTATTAAATTGTATATATTTCGATTTGTCAAGATTAATTTTTAAATTGTTAATGTCAAGCCATTCAATTATTTTATCAATGGTATTATTAATGTCAGTTTCGTGGTCATTAATGCTGAATTTTTTTTTATCGGATGTCACAATTATTGAAATGTCGTCAGCAAACAAAATGCACCTATGGTTTGTCACGTCAACTATGTTATTTATGTACAATAAGAATAATATGGGTCCTAATATGCTGCCTTGTGGCACGCCAGATTTGTTGGTTTGGTAACCTGATGTAACTGACATCAATTCGTTGTTTTCAGTCAGTTTGTTAATAACAACGCACTGCTTACGATTCTCCAAATAAGATGAAAACCATTGTAGAGTTGGGCCTCTGATACCAAGTTTTTCAAGTTTACCCAACAGTATGGAATGCGAAACGAAGTCAAAAGCCTTAGATAAATCGTAAAATAGTCCTGTCGTTAAATGACCTGTGTTTAAACCATTCAATACGGTTTTCACTAACGTAAAAATGGCCAGTGAGGTAGACTTTTCTTTTTGGAAGCCAAATTGTTCCTTTCTTATTATATTCTCTTTGTTGCAATAATTTAAAAGTCTTTGATACATACACTTTTCGAATATTTTTGAAAAAATAGATATGAGTGTTATTGGACGGTAGTTACTGACTTCTGTCTTTTCGCCTTTTTTAAATAGGGGCTTGACTATTGACAGTTTTAAAGCGTCGGGAAATGTAGCTGTTGAAAACGATAGGTTAATCAGGTAAGTCAATATAGCTACTATTTCCGTAATGCTTTCCTTGATTATTTTCGTGTTGATACCGTCATATCCTTCTGACTTAGTGTTTTTCAAAGCCAGTATTTCCTTTTTGACTTCATTTTCAGACATGGGTAGCAAAAACATTGAATTTAGTTTCGTTAAGTTATTAGTATAATTTGTCCGAGATTTACTGGATGTCAGGTTGTTGGTCAATTGAATATAATAATTATTAAAAATATTAGCTATGTCAATAGGATTAGAAATAGCTTGATTATTAATTATAATTGTATTAATATTTTCGTCAAGTTTATAATTAATTGGCGTTTCCCTTTTAATAACGGTCCATGTCGCTCTACATTTATTTTTGCTATTTATTATGTATTTTATGTTCGAGTTCTTTTTAGATCTGTATATACATTTTCTTAGTATACGTGAGTATGACCGGTATTTGCGTTTATTTGTGATTGTTTTTTCCTTGTAGTATACATGACGCAGCATTCGTTTGTTTTTGCAGCTATGTCTTAATCCTGGGCTTATCCAGTTTTTACTAAGCTGAGTATCATTTCTAGTTTTTACTCTTATTTTAGGAAAACACAGATTATAAAATAAGCAGTAGAGGTCATGAAATTCGTTGAATGCTTTGTTAAGATTTGTCTCCGCATAGACCTCGTGCCAAGAGAGTTTTGCGAGACAATCTCTAAATTTGCGTAAATTCTCGGAACAGAGATCGGTTCTGTAAATAAAGTAAGATTTTATAAACGTTTTCTTTATTTTAACGGGGAATGATAGGAGTTGCGCCGTATCATGATCCGACAGAAACAGCGGGAGCACGGAAGCGGTTGCGTCCTTGATATTACTTAATATATGGTCAATGCAGGAGTCTTTTCGTGTAGGTACATTTATATGGATTTTGAGGTCATTGCTATAACATAGATCTTCTAAATAGTTAGTAATTTTGCTTCTTTTAAGTGTATTGATATTAAAATCCCCTGCTATAATTCTTTAATTAAGACTCCAACCAAACTTCGCTGGACCAGCTAAACCACCATATATCATGTAAGGCAGGAACCTAACTTATTTTTCCAAGACCCACCACCTTAGTAGGTAGGAACCTAACTAATGGGTGCGTCTTGGAAAAATAAATAGATAGGAACTTACCTACCCTTTATCTACTAATTTTTTTCTTCAATCTACAGATTATTTCATCAATCTACTGATTTTCTACTCGACTTTCTACTGATTTAGTCATATTCGATCTTACATCTCTGTTTCTAACAAAAAGTATGCATGAAATCGGACGACGCGTAGACCCGTCGTGATGCGCGGTTAAAGAATTCTACTTTTTCCTCTCTCCCAGGGGAACCTTACTGAATTCCAGGATAAAATGTATTCCATGTCCTTTCTTGTAGTATGAACTCAAAACGTGCCAAGTTACATTCCAACTCATTACCTATGTAGTTTCGGCGTGATGAGCGATGAAGGAATTTAACTTTCATCCCCTCTGCCAGGGCAACCTTACTGAATTCCGGGATAAAATGTATCTTTCCTCATAGTACGAACTAAAATCACGCCGAGTTGCATTCGAATTCATTAAGTAGTTCCGTCGTGATGCGCGGTTAAAGAATTTTACTTTCATCCTCTCTCCCAGGGGAACCTTACTGAATTCCAGGATAAAATGTATCTCATGTCCTTCCTTGAACTCAAATCGTACCAATTCAGTCCAACTCATTCAGTAGTTTCGGCGTGAACGTGATGCGCGTTGAAGAAATTTTACTTTTATCCCCTCTCCCAGGGGAACCTGACTGAATTCCGGGATAAAAAGTATCCTATGTCCTTCCTCGTGGTATGACCTAAAATCGTACCGAGTTTTATTTCAATACCTTAAGTAGTTCCGTCGTGATGCGCAGTTAAAGAATTTTACTTTCATCCCCTCTCCCAGGGAAACCTGACTGAATTCCGGGATAAAAAGTATCCTATGTCCTTCCTCGTAGTATGACCTAAAATCGTGCCGAGTTTCATTTCAATACCTTCAGTAGTTTCGGCGTGATGCGCGTTTAACAAACAGACAGACAGACAGACAGACAGACAGACAGACAGACAGACAGACAGACAGACAGACAGACAGACATGAATGAAAAAAATTGCAGTTTTGGCTTCAGTATCGATAATAGAGTGCCCTCCAAAAAAAATTTTCAAAATATCTTCAATGTACAGAATTGGACCTGTTACAGTTTTATTATAAGTATAGATTTTAATTGCCATCATAAAGCTATTATTCGTGGATAATGTCAATCTTGTTTGAGGTCGAAATAATTTATTTTTATATCTTGGTCGGACGCTATAATTACTCATTTGATTTGCCGATTGAAATATGTCTTTATTCTTAAAAACAAACACGCTTATATCGAGTATGTATAAGCTAGTCAACGTTAATATCTTAAATTGTCTAAAGTATGGCCTGCAAGAGTCGGTCATTTTTAACCCAAAAATAGCTCTCAAGCATCGCTTTTGCATTTTGAAAACCTGTTCTATGTTAACGCATCTACCCCAAATCAATAATTCATAGCAGAGAAGAGAGTTTACATAGCCGTAGTAAGCTGTAATAGCAGATTCTTTGGATACTGTCTGAGCGATACGCCTTAGTGGGTATACAAAACTATTCAATCTCTTACAAATGTGATCTACATGCTGTTTCCAAGAACATAAATAATCAATGTAAATACCTAAGAACTTAATACACGTAATATTTTCAACTGTATGACCCATATGAGCTACTTTCAGATTTTGTTGTCTTCCCTTATTTGTTTGAAATTGTATATGCTTTGTTTTTTCTATATTTACTTTCAAGTTGTTTTGATCAAGCCAAGTAATAGCGGCTTTTAGTGCATTATTTACATTTAGTTCAAAGCTAAGTTTATCAACTCCTTCTACTACAATTGTTGTGTCATCCGCGAACAAAATACAGGGATGACTAACTGCTCTTGGCAGATCATTAATATATAAGAGGAACAGCAATGGGCCTAGAATGCTACCTTGGGGAACACCATATTTGTTGGTTAAAAAACTTGATCTGAATGGTAAAATTGATTTCGTTTTTGTGTCATAATTCGAGGTCTCAACACACTGTTTACGGTCTCCTAGGTAAGACTTCAGCCAATTATATGCTGGTCCTCGGATACCGTACTTGTCAAGCTTATTTAAAAGTCTTTTATGACAAACAAAGTCAAAGGCTTTGCTCATGTCCATGAATATAACAGACACTGGGTTTTTTCTGTCTAGAGCATCAGTGATTTTCTTTACTAAATTAAAAGTGGCTAGAGAAGTACTTTTGTTTCTACGAAATCCATTTTGTTCATCACTTATGATTTTGTTTGTTTCTATGAAACTATATAGTCGCCTATACATTACTTTTTCGAATATTTTAGAGAAAATAGGTATCAAAGTGACTGGTCGGTAGTTGTTCATCTCTGATGTGTTGCCCTTTTTAAACAATGGTTTTACTATAGACAGCTTAAGATTTTCCGGAAATATACCTTGCTCCAAGGAAAGGTTAATTACATGTAAAAGCGGACCAGATATGTAACTAAGACATAATTTAATAATGTCTGTTCGAATGTTATCGTAACCTACGGATTTGGAGTTTTTAAGAGAGCTTACAACCTTTTTTAGTTCCTCTAAACTTAACGGCGTAACATACATGCTATTTACACTGGATACATTATTAAAATTCAAATTGATAGAGTCATCGTCATCAGTTACATGATTATGCACAATGTCTATAAAAAAATTATTAAAACAATCAGCAATAGAAGCAGGATCAGTCACTTCGTTATCATTAACAAAAATTTTATTAATTTCCCTATTTCTAGAGCTATCAGAAGAGTATTTTTTAATTATATTCCAAACTGCTTTGGCCTTATTAGGTGCTTTTTGTAAGTAGTTCATATTATTATTCTTTTGTGATACCGTAAAACATTTTTTTAGTAACCTACAATACTTTAAATATGCAGCTTTGTTCTTCTCACTACGGGTGTTATTTCTATATTTAAGGTACAGAAGACGTTTTGTAGAGCTGCTTTTTTTAAGACCTTTTGTTAACCACTTAGAGTTCCTATTCGAATTATTGCATTTTCTAATTTTCACTACAGGAAAACACAAATTATAAAACAGCGTAAAAGTATCTGAAAAATTATCGAAGGCTGCGTTCGCAAGAGTTTCGTCAAATACTTCTTGAAAGGAGAGACTGGATAAGCAGTTCACAAATTTTCTACAGTTATCGTCGTCGTAGTCTCTCATAAGTTCGTACCAATACCGTAATTTACTTGTTTGAGTTTGGGGCTTTTGTCTTATATGACCCATATGAGCTACTTTCAGATTTTGTTGTCTTCCCTTATTTGTTTGAAATTGTATATGCTTTGTTTTTTCTATATTTACTTTCAAGTTGTTTTGATCAAGCCAAGTAATAGCGGCTTTTAGTGCATTATTTACATTTAGTTCAAAGCTAAGTTTATCAACTCCTTCTACTACAATTGTTGTGTCATCCGCGAACAAAATACAGGGATGACTAACTGCTCTTGGCAGATCATTAATATATAAGAGGAACAGCAATGGGCCTAGAATGCTACCTTGGGGAACACCATATTTGTTGGTTAAAAAACTTGATCTGAATGGTAAAATTGATTTCGTTTTTGTGTCATAATTCGAGGTCTCAACACACTGTTTACGGTCTCCTAGGTAAGACTTCAGCCAATTATATGCTGGTCCTCGGATACCGTACTTGTCAAGCTTATTTAAAAGTCTTTTATGACAAACAAAGTCAAAGGCTTTGCTCATGTCCATGAATATAACAGACACTGGGTTTTTTCTGTCTAGAGCATCAGTGATTTTCTTTACTAAATTAAAAGTGGCTAGAGAAGTACTTTTGTTTCTACGAAATCCATTTTGTTCATCACTTATGATTTTGTTTGTTTCTATGAAACTATATAGTTTTTCTCTCATAAGTTCGTACCAATACCGTAATTTACTTGTTTGAGTTTGGGGCTTTTGTCTTATAGTCCATTGAAATAATTGAGCCGTGTGGTCAGAGAGACCTAAGTCATGAATTGATGCCTTTCCGTCTTCAATATTGGTGGCAATGTGGTCAATACAAGAGCTTGAAGTATCTGTGATTCTTGTTGGCTCTAGAATTTTGTGATCGAGTTTAAATGTTTCCAATATACTCATGTAGTTAGATAAGTCTCTAGATTGTTTAAAGGTATTAATGTTCGTGTCTCCGCACATAATAATCTTTTTTCGTGTATTCCTCCCGAAATCGATTAAAATCTCTTCCAATTTTTCTAAAAATCTGTTGGTATTTGATGATGGTGTTCTGTAGAGACAGATCAACCTTACTTTGAATTCAGTGAGATCTACGGCGCAGCATTCAAAAGTACATGGTTCACACATATCAATGGAAATATTCTTGCACTCTATGTCAATGCTAATAAATATAGCGACGCCTCCTCTTTTGGAATTTTTTCTTGAGTAAGAGGCTGCCAATCTATAGCCTTTTATTTTTAGATTTTTCTCGGCTCCCTCTTGTATGAATGTTTCACAAAGGCAGATAATGTCAACATGTATACCTTGTTTCTTAAGATGTAAAAGTGAACAGTACAAGTCTTCTTGCTTGTTAATCGCACCTGCTATGTTAAGATGTAATAAACTAATAGACCTGCTGTGGGTCACGAAAAAACTGGACATTTTCTTCCAGGACGTCCGGTTTACTCACACTGTTCATGTTTTCTATCATACTATAATACTGGATCAGTCATCGATGAGATTTTTCAAGTTCTTAAAGATATTTTTCATTCCTTGATTATTCATATTTCCAGTATGTCGATTGAACATGGTAAAATCATACTCAACATTTTTATTCGAGTCTATTAAATATACGTGTTCGTGTGTCAGCACATCTAGATACAGTAGATTATTAAAGCTTTCCACTCTCCAGTTATACATATCCATGAATTTGCCATATTTATATGTAGGTAGGCAGATTATTATATTTGTATTGTTAATATTCAGCGTTATTTCCCTGATATCTTGGATTGTTTGAAAGTAGTCTTGGGTGGAATTAAATTCTTTCTTTCCTATGAAGATTATACAAAAATCATTCATTGTGAAGTCTGCTAATTTTGTGTCTAGTCCCGTTAACAACTCTTTGGTATTGCAACTTGGTTTCAGATAGTGGCATAAGTTTGAGTAGTTTAATGTGTTCTCTGCAATCGGTAGAATATTATTATCCTTATTTGTACTGAGTATGCAGATCTTTGGCTGTAGATAATTTTGGCACAGTTTTTGTGTATTTCTTATATCATATTCTGGTTCTTGTCGCTTATGAGTTTGAGTACTTTTGTTCGTTCCATTTTTTAGATCATTTATTGTCTGTGTTTCTTGATTTTTTCTCTCTGTAGTCTCCATCAGTATTTTTGTACTATCCTCCGTACACGTTTGGGTTTCCTGATGTTTCTGTGGTTGCTTTTCCAAACATTTTTGGTAATCATTATCAGTTTGTGTTTTTTTGCTAAGTTTCGGCTTAGATTGTCCTTTCGCATTTCGTTTCAGTAAATTAGGAGAACACGAAGGGCTCCCAACTTTTTTGTAGAGCTCATTTTTTTTTAATAACTCTTGATTGGATTTTCTCATATTTTTATTTTCAAGTGATAATCTTTCTACTTCATTATGAGCGCTGCTTAATTGTATTTGTAGTTCTTCTATTTTTTGTCGCAAGATTTTTATTTGTTCATTGTCATTAGATAGCCCTGGGAGGCTACTGGTAGAGCCATCTAGCGCAGCATCATCAACACTCATGTTTGGACTGGTGTTAATATTTATTTGCGTAAGCGCACGTCGAATTGTTACATTATTTTGAGGATCCATTTAGATGCTTATTAATTTTAGTGAGCTTCGGTAGATGTCACTAAAAACTTTTCAGCATGCAAAATCGTAAGATAGGTTCTCAGGGGGATTCGAACCTAGTAACGTCAGCGCAGTAATAAGGCATAAAGTCACTCTGGTCAACCCCTTGACCAATTTGAACTTATCGTTTGTGACGAAATTTGTGATCAAGTTCTTGAAATAGTATTTTTCAAATGTGTAAGTTCGTTAGGCGTTGGTTATAGTTTTTTTTGCACACCGTCATTTAAACAATAATTTCATACATACAGCTGTTATGATGAACTTGGTATTTTTTCAATTTTATCACTGTATTTGACATTTAACAAAATCTTCAGTTCATTGATTGCTATTTTATTCGTAGTATTTAATAGTTTATCGCGTTAACACGAGGTTGTATGACTGTTTCGAGAGTTTTAATAATTTTCACTTCACTTGAGTTTTGTGACTTAAAATCTTGTTATTTAGGAAAGATAACACTTTTGCGTACTTCATTTACTGTTATTAACGTTTTAGAGCTATATTTGTCACTGAAATCTTGGTAAATCTATTTTTTTCGAATAATTCACGTGGAGCTAATGTTTACATGACAGCGCTACCGCCATCTAAACAAACACAAATGTGGCAGAAACGACAGAAACTCACAAAATACATCGACTAGCACAACCAACCTCTTTTGTCCTTTTGACTTTGTTTGTTTACCAATGAGGTTGACAAAAGAACAAAGTACCTAACAATTCCAAATTTCCAATTTCAAATTTCAGGTGGTCTGGACCTTATCATAGCCCCAGGGGTCGCCTTCTCGAAGTCAGGAGCGAGGCTCGGCCACGGAGGCGGTTACTATGATAAATTCATCACTAACCTGCGGAAGGATCCTCAGACTGCTCCTAAGGTAAACCTTAGCTTGTTGCTTTACAACAGAGAAACTTGGTGGGTGGTAGGTGGTAGGTAGATCTATGAACGCCACTGTAGGTACAGTGGCTTTCATAGATCGGTGACCTGACGTTTTCAAGTCTCGTAATATAATATAACAAACTAGTTTCTGCCCGCGGCTTCTCACGCGTTGTTTCTATGGATATTTAAAGGTAATTTCTATCCCACGGGAACTGATTTATGTGATAAAAAGTAGCTTATGTTAGATTCCAGGATTAAAATTACCTGTATGCAAAATTTCAGCCAGATCCGTTCAGTAGTTTTGGCGTGAATAGGTAACAAACATCCATCTATCCATCCATCCAAACTTTCGCATTTATAATATTAGTGTGATTAGTGTGATATATAATATTATGATATATAATATTAGTGTGATGTGCCGTACCTACATACCTAGTATTTTTGAAGTGAAAACTTCTTTAGCGGCGTTGAGCACTTTTTCTGTAATGGGTATAAAATCTTAAACTCGCGTCAGGACACGTGACCTGATCGAAAAAGCGTAAGACGGATGGAGAGTAGACAGCTATCCCCTCTCTACGGCGCGCGGCGCGGCGAAAATGTATGCCTGGGCCTACTGTTTCGTTTAGGCAGCGCAGGGCGCTTGCGCGAATGTTCATGTATGTTACAGCGTGCCACGCGCATCCATGGATGGTGACAGCTGATGGCTCGACCGTCTGTGTAGTGATCACATTGTTGTGTATTCGACATGATGATTTTTTAAAGTCGTTGAAATTATGAATTATGGTTGAAAGTTGATTTTTCGGAGAGATAAACTTTTTAATGTAAAATAATTGTAATAGTTTTAAAGTGTTAAATTTTTAATGTAATATAAATTGTCATGTTTGTGTACGATAGCGCAATAAATGAATATTGTATTCTACCACATAAATGATAGTACTTTTATACTGATAAAGCAATTGGTGCAAAATTATTCCCTAACCATTCCAAAATATCAAACATGCTCAACGTTAATAATCAAGTTTTAACTTCTGCCGGCACTCCCGGAGTGCAACCCGTCTTTTTTTTATGAGTAACGTTTCTTGTGAAGATTTAGGTATATCCCCCTGGATATATCTCTTAACTCCCTAGGTACTAGCACCATGGCATCCAGCCGCACTCAGAGACGTTAATGTTTACTTAAACTATCACTAAGTAAAGTTTTTTTTAATCTTTACTTAGTGATAGTTTATAAATTATTATTTAATATCTCTGAGTGCAGCTGTAAGGTAAGTAGTAGCTAGGAGTAAAGGCAAAGCTAAATTATTATTATTAGCTAATAATAATTTTATACCCAAACCTGCGCTTTGCATTCTATTTTGATTTGTAGATCAGGATCACGTGCTTTATAAACTGACATCATTGTGTACTAAACTCTTCGTTCTTCTTCTAGTTCTTAGTTTTATTCTTGGTTCCAGGTTGTAGCTGTCGCATTCTCAGTGCAGATGACGGAAGACGTGCCAATGGATGAACACGACCAGAAAGTGGATGACGTTATTTCTGGAGAGTAGGCAGCTCAAATATTTTTATCCTGTTATTTAATTTTTTATGTAGATATTTACATAGTGTACCATGTAGGTCTCAAAGAATTAAATAAGCAAACATAAATTCGTAGATCATTTATTCAAATATAAGGCACTTTGTGCTAGACAATGGCTAATACACTACCCACTAAAATAATATGTACAGGGTGTAAAAAGACAGCTACTAAAACAGCGACCAATCGTAATTTATTAGTTGGATCGGTTTCAGGATCGAAGTCGAGAGAGCCTTTTTACTCACTGAAAATAGATTTAATTTTATACACCATAAGTATACAATCTAATAATCACAATAATCACAATAATATTTGATCACAATCCAATGTATGCTAAAAAAACCTACTTACTTACTCAACTATGTATACAAGCAATGTAATCAGAATGCTTGCAAAATACAATCAATAAGTAAATAAACAAAATGGTAAAGACAGAAAACAAGTACGAAGATGAATTAATGTGGCCTAGATTAATCTAGATGAACTTAGAATAACTAATTGGATAGGTACATTAATAAAATACATTACTTATTACTACAATAATAAGAATAGTGCTTAAGCCCGGCCTCTTGCTAATAATATTATAAATAAAATATACAAGATTTACCATTTAAATGTCATCATAAAAAGTATTGAATTTTCATTTCCTCATGACGTCAATGGAAGCGAGTTTAATGGAAAGTAGATAACCAGACTAACTACGGTTAACAAAAGATACATTACTTAACGACTGAATCCAAAAGACATTCAAATACCTTATTCAAAAGGTATTGAAGTCATACTTTCACCAGTCTATCTATGGATCTTCTGACGCCTAACTAGTTCCGTTGTCAACATTTTTGAAATTACTTTACGTGGAAACGTATGTTAAAATTTTTCGTGGTGGTGACACACATAATACACGAAACGTGGTTGCAGTAGAAAATTAGCTTTGGGCAGATTTTCAAGCATTTATGCTAAACTGACCGCCATTTTGGCACTCGTTTCACGTCCTTACAAAAACTGTGTCAATAGTTCGAGCGAAGTTAATGTTCCTTCTTTTGCAATGTGCCTACACATAGCGATTTTATTTACGTTGAACTACAAAATTTGAAAAACATAATTTAAAATCGTTTAGTTCAACGTATAGCCGCTCCAAATACTCTCTGTCCACGAGACATTAGCAGCTCAACAGCACCTACAGCAGCCAACAGCAGCAGCAGAGCTATGACTGCTAAGACGATTCGGCAGCGGCGGCGCCGGCGTTCACCGCGCGCGAGGCGGCGGGATAGGGCTTCGGTACGGGCTCCGTCGAGGGTGAAAAGGGCGCTGGCAGCCTGGAATTGAGAATAAAATTCGTCATAAATATTTTAATGGTGTTTGATTTTTTGGTTTTATGTCACTCCGGAATAGCAGAAAAACTATCAAATAATTAGGGTACCTCGCTTTAAAAAAATTCTTGAATATAAGCCCTACATAAGCCCGCACCTACCCTATATAAGCCCGCGAAAACGCGGGCGCAGCTAGTTATTGCATTAAATTGCCGCATCAAGAAGTTTTTTATGGGATGAGATCTAGTAAACAGATTAGCCGCGTGCTCTTCATCTAACTTGACCAAATAATTAACGCATCTTCAAATCTAAGGTCAAATCAGGATTCAAAGCGGTCAAGGTTCCGTTATTTGACTATTTCGTAAAATAATGGTAAAATGGTCCTTGTGCATTCACGAAATGCAACCAGACGACATTCTTGAACTCGTTATTAGGGTTGTCTCGACCTAGAAATACTTAGCTTTTTATTTATTTATATGTTAATACGAATTTATTTTGAGGCATTATTTAACGCAGGAGGTTGCGGGTTTGATACCCGCCTCGGGACAAATGTTTGTACACTCTGCAGGTATTTGTTCCGGGTGTTGTGAGTGTTTTCTATGAATAAAAGAAATATCTCTCTATGGTATCGGGTAGGCTCTCTATATTAAGGTCAGACTGCAAGGAATGGGTATTCCATCAAAGTTTACTTGGGATACAGTTGGTCAGTCCAATCTATTTATCAGTCTCGAACTATCAATGATAAATTGCCCCACATGTAAAATTCCACGTTTGCCCCACACTATATTCCGTGGCTGCCCTGGAAATATTGTTATGCATATTTTAATAAATTTTAGTTCGCCTCATTTTGAATTCTTTTTTTACCTCGCATGTTTTCGTAATACATTTCAGAAACAAGGAAAATTTTTAACATAGGACAGAAGCAGAAAATTTTGGAATGTGGGTCGAACAAGTGAGACGAACGTGGAACGAATAATTTTTTTCTTATCTGCCTACTCTTCCTTTAGCATTTTCAGTTTAATTGCATTATTCTGAGTGACTAGTATGAGTTTGCACAATTCCAAAAGTTTTTGTTTACTTCTGTGGACTTGTCAAAGTTGTTCTACTAAAATGAAACAAATCACTCAAAATCATTCAAAAACATACACCTAATCGAATTTTTGTGAAACTATTGGATCACTGTCATACGCTGATCATTCGTTCATCTCAGTATCCGGTAGAGGCGCTGCAAGGTGGTATGGAAGGAAACGAAACCGTTTATAGTTTTTGTAAACTATGCAAAAAAAAGTTGTTAACTTTTAAAAATATGGAAAACTATAAAAAAAAAAACATCCTAACTAAGGCGTTAGACAGAACCCAGAGGAATTTGTTTTATATTAACCCGATTTTTTATCGGTGCATTATTTTTAGTATAGTTTGACAATGCCCATAACCAGCAGCATACTTTTACATACCTTTTAATTTATTTATTTATTATTTATTTGACTCTGACTATTTTTTTATGTCAGTAATGTCTGTCTGTTTTTTATACTTTTGTACCGTATGGTGTTTCCTTTAACGAATATTGTGTGTTATTGTTATTAACATAAATATAGAATGTAACGACATCAGGTGTAACATCAATTGAGGTACCTATGATGGAATAACCTAATTCTAAAATACTATACAAGACCTAAAACTTTTCTCTTGATGATGATGATGATAAATGAGGTAGAGATTGTAGAAATTTTGTATAAACAGGTTCAATACTGACCAACCCTATACAACAATAAGCAAGTATTTGCAATAGCGTAGGTAATCCACATTTATTTAACATAAAATAATACATACTTTAAAATTAAACAGAGGTCGAAAACATTAAAGGGCGCGTTCAAAGTGTCCATAACTTTAATAGATGTAGTGATTATGAAGTTATATAAATTTTAATTAAAAATATTAAATCTGAATCGTAAAAAACGATTGACACGATTTAAAAGTGACACACCGTCAGATAATCTACTTTTACTTTTAAGCATTTGCTTTTGTTAAGGAATTCATGTTGCACAATTATTTATGATACCTACATTTCCATTAAAATGTATTTTTAGGCAAAAATTATTTTGGTTTTAATTGCCGCCGGGGGGCTTTATGTTTGATCCTCTCGAACCGTTGTTGCTTTGGCCTGATTCACGAGTTTTCGAAATAAGCATGTTGCAATTAGTTATCTCTGTGTACATTTGTAAATTATTTGTTATTTTTCCTATTTTATTTTTGGTCTTTGGTATTTGATAAGTTAGTTAAGTCAATTAAAGTTTAAAATTACGTTCAACATTTTATTTTGTAAATACTACGCTATTTTACATGTGTATTGTCATTGCCTCATTTATCTATTCTAAATTCAAATTCTGGCGCCAATTACTCTTATTCAACTCGAGTACATCTTTTTACCTAAGGTCATTGATGTGCGACACGTTGATCAAAGCAGAACATCTTTTTAACTAATATTCATAATTATTCTCCATATCAACCGAAAAAATTTGAAAAGGGTCATTTCAAATACATGAAATAAGTTTCACTTTTTTCGACTGGATCAACTTTAAACTCCGTTTTCGCATATAAATGTCCAAGAAAGTACCAACTTTTTTGTGTTATTTTGAGAGCTAAAGAACCCATAAAGTTTTGAAATTACCAAGAACATCTGCAGTCCGGGTTATGTTTTTTTTTTTTCAATTTGAAATCCAGTTAAAAAATCTCTCAAACAGAATTTTTTAATTCGTGATTAACATCTGAGCTACTTGTTGTGAGAATTTTGGTGTTTAGTATTTTTACAGACAAACACGTATACTAGCCATGATACTAACTAAAAAAATCTCAAAGAATCGCATCACAGAAAAAATTATAGCTTATACGTTCAAAATAAAATAAAAAACTGTAAATAAAACAAAAAATTTCATATCTCGAAAACTAAAAAAAAAAACGGGGAACATACATGGGAGTCCAATCGATAGGTATTGGTGTCCCCTGACCACAGACCTTCGCTGGTACAGGTTGCATGGGACACCCTGTATATGATTTAAAAAAAAAATTGTCGTAGGTATAAATTGACAGAAATTACTATTGTGAATTAGCCCACCGTTGTCCCTCCCAAATATGTTCTGTGGTTGTACAGTGGCGTTTATCGTTAGCTGACTTCCCTGGCATATTCCAAGTCTTGTAACTACATCAATTTTGGTACAATAATATTAAATTTATATCAAACGGCTTGCTATCTTAATTTTACCAAAATACTCTAATTTTAAAATACTTTTGTATTAATTGAAATTACAATTAAACAATGGACGCCATTGTACCAAACAATCGTTCCAAATAGTAAAACGAACGAGCTTCATAAATTAAAAGAAATTCCCAAATTCGTTACTCAAAGTCGGGGCCCGTTATCTCATAATCTCATCACATTACAAAATGATTGATCAACCGCTTTCACCGGTGACATTCATCAATCGCTCAATTAGAGTTCTATACAACATACTTTGTCTGGTTTTGTCCCACTTAATAGATGACGTAACGTGGTAGGCCTATTTCCTGTACCTATGTCTTTACTTAAAGTCAGTGCCCTGAGTTCGGTTAGACAATAATATCGCAACGTGATCGTGTCTTCTCAGTTTTCTATAGGATTTGGTAAAGCGCCTCTAGCCTCTAGAGCAGGGATTCCCAAAGTGGTCGATATCGACCCCAAAGGGTCGATATCGGTTTCCTAGGGGTCGACATAAACGAAAACTGATTTTGGGGGTCGACGAGGTCTAAAAATCGACCCCTGTTAAATTAACACAAGTTCTTATTTAAAACTTTCAAGATTAGGTAGGTACTGTATTGTTTATGTTGTTGTTACCTACGTGTACTAAGAATAATTAATATTTTTGTAGGAAATAGCATTGTTGTATTAATGTAAAGTCTCAAGTTCGTACAAGATGAAAAACTCGGCAAGTCAGTGAGGACAAGTTTGCGCAAGATAATGAGTTCGAGCGTACGCCTTTCAGGCGCGTTTTGCTTACGACGCTTACGCGATTTAACAAGAACGAATTCATGATCAAGTTGAAGTTCAAACATGTTCCTGATATTTTACTATTTAACGAGCTTGCACTTAGGTTGAAAGTTCATTTGCGTTTTGAAATTCGTCGGAGCTTCAACGATAATAACTCATATAAGTACTCATTTATTTCAAGAGATTACAAAGTTATTACTTAGCTAAAAGTGACTGAAAAAGAATTTACAAAATGCTGAGCTCCCTACGCGAGTTAATAGTGTAACCATAAAACAAGAAAAAGATCCGAATTTGAAAGAAAATCTGAACAATTGTAAAACAGATATTTATTACTTGACTGATATCTTTGGAATGTTCAACAAAGTTAATTTGAAGCTGCAGGGTAACGATCTTAACTTGATTAAAACAAAATCAATAATATCGGCCTTCGTGGGTAAACTAATCCTTTATAAACAAAATTTAGGCAGAAAAGAATATTCGCAGTTTCCGCATTTGTCAAAATTACCAGAAATGCTTCAAGATGATGACATTTTATCATATGTCACTCACTTGGACGCATTACACAAGGATTTTACGAAGAGGTTTGAGGATCTTTTAAATTTAGAAATTCCTCAATGGATAATAAATCCGTAGAATGCCACAGCCATAGAAGAAGCCAATGTGATAATGCAAGAAGAGTTGATTACCATCAGCACAGACGAAGAGCTTAAGCAGAAGTTCAACCAAGGCTATCAGAAGTTCTGTTTGCAACGCAACATTGAAACACAGTATCCTATATTGTGGAACATTGCTGAAAAATACCTTATCGCTTTTCCATCATCATACCTTATTGAAAAGAGCTTCAGTGTGGTAACAAACATTTTCACGAAACAAAGATTTAAGGCTGCAACTTGATATTTACTGAATTGTATGTCTTTTTACTTTAGTAAATTTTGATGAGAAAATGAAGTCAACTTTACTCACTTAACCAAGTGCAAAGTTTTATAATTGGTACCTTAGTAGCTAGGTAATTTGTAACAATAGGAAAAACCTAAAGATAAGCCCCCTTATTCATAATAGTCTGCTTACTTATAGCATTGCTAATTCTCACTCTGTCTTTTTCTATTGACCTGGGTCAGAATGAAAAATAACACTCTGTAGCAGCTGTTTCAAGTAAGCGGACCATTATGAATAAGCGGGTTGATCTTAAAAGTAGGTAATTTGGTCATGGGGGTCTGAGGTAACAGTTCATTTTGGAAAAGGGGTCACTCGTCCAAAATAGTTTGGGCATCCCTGCTCTAGAGCGTGGACATGAAACTACGCAAATCCCATACAAAAATGAGACGCCACGATGATTTATTTATTTATTGATGTAATCAGATCGGCTTTATGCCAATTATACTAATTGCAGTAGGTTTTAAAATTAAATCTTAGTGTAGTTAGATTAAGTAGGTACATAATGCTAGAAATAGTTACAGACCATGTCAAATAATAAGTAATAATCAAGCATAATTAAATTATCATAAGAAATATTCATATTAAATATTAAAAAGTGTAAGATTTAGATAGGTACCTACGCAATATATAATTTTAGAATTAGATAAGTCAGAATTATATATAAAGTTAAAGATTTGTCAAAATTCACATTCACGAAAGGTTAGATATGCAAGCATAAGAGTTCTCCACTCGTTCGCGAATATATCGGTGTCCGGAGTTTGTTCAGGGCTGCGAGAGTCCTAGGTATGGGAGAGCTGGCGCGCGCCACCGCGCGGCATGGAGTTGGAGCAAAGTGAATATCCTGCCCCGTAGTTATTGGCTACGTACAATACACTCCTATGCGAGATGTCAGTGCAGATCCCGGTACCCCCATTCAGAATTATTGGCTACGTAGACTCGAAGTGACTCATTCACCAAATCGGGCGCGTCCATGGTATCACGAAACACCTTGCAGATTGTTGACATCTACATCCTTGTAGATGAAGACTCGATATATCGTCAAACCGAACTCAGGGCTCAGAACTACAGACACACGGTGGGCTATATACGCTTTTCAAGGGCTTGTCAGAACTTATAGGATGCACTAACGTGTCTTATAAAGTTACGTTAAATCTACGTCCGTATTTCAGTGTACGCTTTTGTGCTAACATTTTTCTAACCAAGCTTGATCATGCCCAACTGCACCATCAACGACGTGCTGCTAACCCGCCTCCCAATGGAATCTTTTATCTGTATAAGAGAAGCGCTGTACCAAATCCCATAGAAAATACGAAGATATATACTCATAGAAATTTTCTATGAGTATATATCTTCGTATTTTCTATCGCTTAGAAAGTACTATCGTCAAACTGAACTCAGGGCTTGGATTTATCTGAAAGTTGGTTAGATAAAGCAAGATAAAAATACGAGTAGCTATAAGCATCGGAAGGCAAACATCAAAGTCCAGGAGCCACATCTCAAGGCGTTGTCGCGTGCGTCCAACAATCATTAATTACGTTGCGCAAGCGCACCCGACTCCGTGTCAAGAGCAGTACGTGGCGAAACTGCTTGTACGAGTTTGCAATTATTTGCTGATGTTCTATCTTAATCCTTAGATGTATTTCACAATTCAGTGGCATATCGTATAGGCGACCAAGAAATTAGTTTACCACTTTTGATGACATCTCCCAGTAACATAATTATTCGCTAAGGATTACTGTATTACATTAACGTAATTGGTAATCTGTCAAGCGAAAATAGCCCTTGATGTTTTGTACGTGCAAATGATATTCAGCCTTAGAGTGGTAAACCAATTTCTTGGTCGACTATACATACGATGTAGAGTGTAGAGTACTATATGACATGTATAGTTATTCTGTGACTCTATCTACAATCTACATAATACCTTCTACATTGTAGTCTTCCGTCCGTATGTTGGTATGTCGAATCATTGTTAAAAGTCCCTTTGATGACAAATTTGACAGGTTTCACAAACCTAGGCTCGTCAGACTCTTCCTATATGTGAATGGATGGAGACAAGAGCGTTTGTTTAGAATTATATACAACACAACGAATTTTCCAAATCTATATAATATTCTATAGGTATACTACGGCTCAGTAAAACAAAAACGAAATTGACAAAATCGAAATCGAAGGTCCACTTCCCTATTCTAAGAGGGCTCGGATGATAATGTCGAAGCGACGCGTGACCCGAGAGCTGGTGAGTATCTGGCTCAGCGCATCAGCATTGCCATACAGCGGGGCAATGCATCCAGCGTCTTCATTCATTCGTCTTCGTTTACGCTTCTGACTGGTATTGATATGGATCAGATGAGCTACCTATAGATTGTTTGCATCAGTCTGCAGTTAGCTCAATGTAATGAAAATAGTTCTAATTTATTTCTATTATTTGATAAATCTTTATTCACAAAGAAATTTACTATCAACTTATAGAAATAAATTGCAACTAGTACTTACACTTGAAACAATTGGGCTAGCTGCAGACTGTTGCAAACAATCTACAGGAAGTCAACTGATCCATATCAATACCAGTCGGAAGCGTCCCCAAGAGGCTGGCTGCATTGCCCCGCTGTTATTATTTGATTGTAATTTTCTTTGTCAAAAAATTTCATCACTAGCTACATTTGCACTATCGACAACACTTGTGTCTCGGAGTACACATATTTTAAGCTCCCGATAATCTGTTCTTATAAAATCGTGTTGAAACTTTATTAAATTGCACACAATCTAACGGATGCTTATGACAAAATAATGAAGGTCGCAGAACGCGATTGCTCTACAATAGGGCGCAGTTGCCAGCCATGTTTAGATCATAGACAATAAAATGTGTTGATAGAAATCATTTAGTACATAATTATATAATTCGTTTTGGGAAGAAATAGAGAAAGAATAATTGAGAATAGAGAAATTCAATATTGGAAAATTAATTTTGGTGTCCCGGGCTTTTTTTTGTATTAATGGTGATTACCAACAGTATTATTAAAAAAATGCTATTCCTTTCTAATCCTTAGTAAGATTTTTTTACTTTGTTTTACTTGTATCTGTTTAAGTCAGTGCTCATGAGTCTGTTTATAGGTCAGTATAATTTGATGTACTTATATAATTTCGAGTGAATTAAGAATTTTGACCTTAATATTTCTTATCAATAAAATAAGCTGCAGTCAATTTATTAGCGACTTACGTATAATCAATTAAAATAAAGATTGAATGAACTGCCTACTATAGTAGGTAATGTATACCTACCACAACAGTCTAAAGCTAGACCAAAGTCCCGATATAAATAGCACTTAAGTAGACCAGTCTAGACTAGATAATTACACAACACGCCTAGAGAATCTGATACACTTTCCTCGACGTAACAGATTGTTAATTGATAGAAAAACTCACCCGGAACCCGGATGGCAATTCACACTAGTTATAAGGGAATGCGATGTTCTTGTGATAAGAATAGCAGAAATCTTGCAATATTTTTAAACGACTTCGAAAAAAGGAGTACCTACCCAAGTTCTATGTTTGGTGTACGCTGTATGTTCGCCGATTTTTCAAATTCTTTTGATTTTGTATAGAAATGATCCCGGGATGGACCCATATAAATTTTATACCCAGTTTACATTTTTCCCGAAAACTAATAAACAGTGAAGGCAGAATTCGAAGTCGGTTTTTCGATTTTGTAAAATATCGAATTATTTCTAATGATCATGATATAAAAATTACTTTGGCAATAACATAGATGGCTACGCTTGGATCTTACGTGACCGACATAGTTCACAGAATTAGCAAGCTGAAATGACTGTTATGTGGGCAGGGTAAATAGCTCCCAGGATGTGACCGCGATGCAACGCGAAACGGATTGTGAGGAGACCACGATGGACCGACCACATTGTAGCGGTCACCGGAAATTGATGGATGGAGACGACTCAGGACCGCTGTTTGTGGTGTCGTATGAGGCCTTAATCAGCACGGGAACATTTGTAGGTTGATATGACGATGATTAGAAAACATGAAAAGAACAAAATTTCTGTCTTCTTCACATTTAGACTGTAATTTTGCATAAATGGTTGACCTAGCTAGATTTTTTGGATTTTATTCGGAAATAATGTGTGTAATTTTAAATCCAAGTAGGTTTAGGTCCAAGTCAATGCAATAAGGCCTGGAAGAGATCGCTCAAAGCGATAAGGCCGTCCTTTGTACTTCCTTGATTCTCAGCATTTCCTTCTGTATTGCATTTTATGTTTGTGTTACAATAAAAAGTTATCTATCTATCTAATCTATCTAAGGCCCGATTTATTTTGCCGTTCCGACCAATATCCATCTATTTTGTAATCAATCGCGTGTTAAATATTAGCGCGCTGTTTTTTGATTGTATACAATTAACTAAATTAAGGATTTTAAGAACCAAGTGTCGTAATAGGTATTCGTAAACTAAATCATTCGTAGATAAGATGTTGCAATTCCAATCATCATTATTAAAATACCCTTTAAAATTCCTTAACGAAGGTTCAAGCAATCATAAAAACATTTCATTATTTATTAATATTATATTATTAGTATCGATGTTTTCAATTACCCATGCCTAATCATTTGGACAAATTAGTAGGTATGTAAGGGCCAGGACGTCCTTGGTCCGAATGGAAATCAAAATTATACGCATAACGAAGGTATAGAAAATATCTCAAAGGGTTTCTTGTATTGGAATATTTTCTGGATAATGAACAAGCTTTCGTTGCTTGCTTATTTTGTGAACCTTATGAAATATACATTTTTGATTCTGATTCCAGATGGGAAAACTTCAACAAAATCAGCTTAAAGCAATTCATTGTAATATATGTATATATTTTTTTTCTGCCTGCTTTGTCCCCCTGCAAGGCAAACTCCTCCCTCCCATTCTTCTTTATATATTTCTTTGATTTCATTCTTTCAATTTATGAAATTGTTTTATATATGTTATAAAAACATTTCTACCTAGCTTCTGCCCCCGGCATCACATGCGTATTTTGAAATAAAAAGTAGCCTATATGTTATTCCAGGTCCAGATCTTTATGTGTACATAACTTCAGCCCAATCCATTCAGCAGTTTTGGCGTTGTCTCCGGCCAAACATCTTCACAACACGGCACAACGCCTTTATATTAGTAAGACATTCAGAAGTAGGGGTTTTAAAGATGTCCGGATATATCTTAATATCTCGGAAATCTTCAGGGACTCCTGGAAATTTTCACAAACGTTTTACTCATATATTATACTTCGTTTGAATATATCCAGGGAATGACATCGCATACCAGCATGCATACCTCGGGCAAGGCCGTGCTGTTTTTGTAAATATTTTCCACAACATTTGAGTCGAGTGTCACGTTGTCGTAATCGACATTGCCGCGGGCAAGGCAGCTGTCGGTCACTGCTCACTTTAGGAACATCTGATAGCTTTCACGGATGAATTACGAACTACAGACACTAGTAAGACGTAAATAAAGGAAAAATATTTAGCTGCAAATTATACAAATAAGAACAGATAGACTTAAACAAAAACACATACTTATCGGTAATTTTGTACATAATTTGCTAAGTGAATTTCAACAGTGATTTTCGTCGACTTCTTCACTAGGCTGGGCCTGAATCGAGGAAGCGAAGTCTCGAAGACAAAGCAGGCAAAATCTCTGTAAATTACCAATGATGTAGTCACATCATTGGTAATTTACAGAGTTTTTGCGCTTGGCTTACTTACACAATAATCACACTAATATTATAAATGCGAAAGTTTGGATGGATGTTTGTTACCTCTTCACGCTAAAACTACCGAACGGATCTGGCTGAAATTTTGCATACAGGTACCTAAGTCTAATCCTGGA
This sequence comes from Eupithecia subumbrata, assembly GCA_949316285.1. Taxonomy (NCBI): domain Eukaryota; kingdom Metazoa; phylum Arthropoda; class Insecta; order Lepidoptera; family Geometridae; genus Eupithecia; species Eupithecia subumbrata. The sequence continues at coordinate 12,410,464 of OX438630.1, read as the reverse complement.
ATCAAACATACATACTTTAGTCATACTTTTTATCCCGTAAATCAGTTCCCATGGGATAGAAAAACGTCTCCATAGAAACAACGCGTGCGAAGCCGCGGGCAGGAAACAGTTATTTTTAATAGGCACAGAAAATATCTTGAGTATTAGATAGGGTCGAATTCTAGAACGAAACTAAACCATATTTATCCTCTGTTAAAATAACTTATTGTATGACTTTTCTTATTATTATTTTTGTATATTAACACGAATTAATTATCCATAAGAACTCTTTGTATCATCTTTTGTAGGACACAAAATGTATTTTACATGGGAGAAGCCACTGACTCCTGAAATACAGAATATACTACATAGTTCGGGATAATTTTGAGTTTCGCATGTTAACGGATTTAAATTATTACCAGTGGGGAATTGATAACGGTTTAAATATCGAAAATTCGCTCTATAAAAATCGTCCGTCAAGTGCGAGTGTAACTCGCGCGCCGAGGGTTTCGAACGTTTGTTAATTATACAAACATGTTCTAAAGGTAGTCGGAGACTTCACTGTTTATTGAATATCGAAAAACAGTAGATACCTAAATTTTAGATGGATCGCTCTGCAAACTTCGAAAATCACAGGGTAGTGGTATTTTTTTTTTTCAAATTATTATTTCAAAAAGTATGAAACCTAGAGAAATTTAAAAAACTGTATTGAGATGTATACAAATACATTTCATTTGATTTCCCACTCGGGGTCGTAGCTCCCCTTCTGAAAATTTTTCCCACTTTTAACCATTTTTCTAAAACTTCTACTCACAGACTTTACTATATTTTTCCTGTAAAAAAATAGATCCTCTACAAACGCTCTATGTGTACATTTTAGACCTGCAAACTTCGGAAATAGGGAGGACGGAACGGTAAATTTTTCGAGTTTTTTCAAAATATTTCAAAAATTATGAATGCTACAAACAATTCAAAAACTGTTTTGAAACATACAAACTGATACCTATCATTTGATGCCCCATTTGACCTTGTCGGTCTCTTTTATAGTTACGACATCACAATTTGCACTGAAAATATTCATTTTCTTTATTTTTTTTCATTTTGATAATCTGTACAAGCGCAAGAAATGTATTACCATTTTCAATTTCAAGTTAATAGCTGCGCTGTGTGCTTAGATGTTCAAGATAGAAAAAAGGAGGAAGAGAGAGCGAGACCATAGGGGTTTCGTAACCGATTACGAAACCCTAAGAATACGATAAAACTTTTAAATCCATCATGGTTATTAACACAAAAGTCATAAATAACGGGATATTTACCATGATTTGAATTTTGAGTTTTAGTTAGTAAAGACACGTTCCCACTTGAGAAACCAGGAGTGTACAAGATCGACTGCAGCTGTGGAAGCTCCTATATAGGCCAAACGAAGCGCACTATTGCCTGCAGAGTCAAGGAGCACGTACGAGCGGTAAAAAACCGGGCAACAGAGAAGTCTGCCATAGCGGAGCATCTTCTGGAGTCTGGTTCAAACCACTGGATCGAGTTACACAATCCACAAGTAATCTCAACAGAGCGACATTACATACCAAGATTGGTACAGGAGGCCATTGAGATTACCAAACACAGGAACTTCAACCGAGAAGAAGGCTTCCAACTATCCGGAACCTGGAATCCTGTCGTGAGAATGTGCAAAAACCGAAGAAGTGATATACCAACCGCGCCGCGTTCTGATACCGTCAGTGTTGTGTGTCGTGATCGAGTTGCGTTCGATAATGAAACCGGTGGTAGTAGTAACGTTCGTAGCAAAAGACAAAAAATGAGGGTGGATCGCTATATCTGCCCATAACAACTCACTCGCAGTGCCGTCAGTTATTCCGTGATCATGGCGCATGAAACTGTGCCGAAATATTGGAAAGCTCAAAATTCAAATCATGGTAAATATCCCGTTATTTATGACTTTAGTCCTAAGAATACGATTCATGTTAGTGTAATAACTTATAGATTTTTGTTCCTTTCTGCTTCACTCCAGAACTCGGGCCGGATTAAAATTTCTTAAAGATCGGTCTGTTCCAAGAATCGATTAACATAGAGAAAAAACTTTACCTATTCTATTATGGGAGTTGGGGAGGCCCATTGTGTGGGACGCTACATGCGTCGACACACTTGCGCCTTCCCATCTTCCGAGGACATCCGTGAGGGCAGGCGCGGCGGCAGATTTGGCCGAAGATCTCAAGAGGCGCAAATATGCAGGTCTCGACAGAGCCTACACATTTGCTCCTCTTGGAGTCGAGACCCTAGGTCCGTGGGGTACCGAGGCTCTTCGGGTTTTCAAAAAATTATCTGAGCGTCTGGTCGAAGCGACGCGTGACCCGAGAGCTGGTCAGTATCTGGCACAGCGCATCAGCATTGCCATACAGCGGGGCAATGCAGCCAGCGTCTTGGGGACGCTTCCGACTGGTATTGATATGGATCAGTTGAGCTACCTGTAGATTGTTTGCAACAGTCTGCAGTTAGCTCAATTGTTTCAATTGTAAATACTAATTATATTATAATTTTCTTTGTGAATAAAGGCTTATTATCCTATTCAGCAAACAAAAAGCAATGGGAAGAAGCTAGCTGAAAATCGGGTCCAAGACTGTTTTCTTCAAATTACGATAGAATTTCGCGTTTATTTATGTCTGTGAGATTTCAATCATAACATAAGTATTTATATTATTTACGCCTAAATATAAACTTACAAAAATTAATAATCAAAAGCTTACGTGACTTTTGATCCTTTTTACAACTTCAAATGCGATTGGACAATGAAAAGTCAACTCTAGGTCAAAGCGATATCCATCAGGCTTTCAACACATCAACGATTCATTCCGATGTATCGATTAATTTATTAACCAATGAACAATACGATTTTATCGAGATTTAAATGGTAAGTGATTCTGATTATATTACAATACATGCTATTAATAAAAATAGCTACTAAAAACGATGTCTGTCTGTCCTTTCCTCTACTAAACGGCTGAATGTTTCTTAGTGAAATTTTGCAAGGAGATATGCATTGTATCCTGTGATACGAGATGGACGACCTGGTGAAGGTCGCAGGAAATAATTAATATTTAATAAAATAATATTCTAAGATAAAAATGCTCTGAGTGTGAGAGTGTGAGTGTAAAGAGTGTGTGTGTGAGGTTACGCACTATAATAACAAAATCCTTTTTTTTTGTTTTGATTTGTTTTAGTTGAACTACCTGTAGATTGTTTGCAACAGTCTGCAGTTACCTCAATAGTTTCAATTGTAAATACTAGTTCTAATTTATTTCTATCATTTAATTGTAATATTCATCGTGAATTCAAATTATAAAATACCTAATCAAATAATATTGGTCTCCAAGACGACTTTTCGGACACGGGACGGCCAGTCGAACGGTACAGCAGTGGTCGTCATTCGCTTTCGATGATGATGAATGAAATAGGACATCACATAGATTTATGGATATAAGAATATTCATGCATTCTGAGTGCATATAGGTACATAATAAATGTTACTTTTCTATCAAGCGGCGCAATGCAACCAACGCTAGGCTAATCAAAGTGAAAGTAGTATTTATATATACACTTGCGAGCTTTAAAATGGAATCGCTACATCGCGAGTTGATCAAAACAATTTTTTTACAATTTATGTACAATGAACTTTAGATTGTGGTATATCATTTGAAAGGTAATTTTGTTACCTTTCAAGTGATATCAAGAAGATTTAAAATTAATTAAATTGGCTACCTAAATGTTGGGAATTATTGCAATAGGTCTAAGTTGCATCTATCGGCTTCTATCGCCGCCGGAGCTTGATTAGCTGGATTTCTCCCTCGTATCCGCTGTTTTAGCTCGTCCCACATATGCCAGATTGGGTTCAAGTCAGGAATAAGGGCTGGCCAGTCTAGTGTGGGAATGCCGACATGGAAGACGTCTGTCGGTACTGTCTAGTCACTGCTGCGGTGTGGCAGCGGACATTATCGTGCATTAAATCAAAATTTATCGTCGCCAATAAATCCTGCGTAAGGGAAAACATAACTTAACTCATAGTTCACTGCAAAGAAATTGTAAAAATTAGTCTTGAACAACCCTTGAAGCGATTCCAGTTTAAAGCTCGCAAGTGTATATGTAAAGTTATCATACCAGAGACCAACAAAATCTCACTATTCTCAAGTCAAGGTTACCATGTATGTGGGGCTTGTGGGGGAAAGTGATCACTGATAGAATAGAATATTTAGGTCTATTCTGAAGACTAGTATTTTAAAACATGAACAGCTTTACTACAAAAAAGTAAGAGTTTAGTTGAGCGCGTGTTGAACAAAAGCGTTACCACTAAACTGCGTTTTACGACGGTTTACAGTTAGACACGGCGTAAACATAGTTTAAACGAGAGTTAAACTCTTGTTAAGCCCATGTCCAACTGTTTAGACACTGTTTGGCTAAACGCTTGTTAAACCAGTGTTTACGTTGGTTTTTGTTGTACCGCTGATAATTATGTGAGTGATACATATTTATTTATTTATTTATTTATTAATAAACGTACATCTATCCTAACAGGCACACCCAATGAGACAGTTTATAAAACGATGTATAATACCTAAATTGTTAAAAGTAGGCGTGATTCCCTTTCGTTTTTATAAATTTGTGACGTCAGCGTGGATACACTACGACATTTCACTGCACTACGATGATGATGCACGGCATGGTCAAAGTTAAATGCTTCATGTTCGTGCGTTTTAGCAACAATTGCGTTCCTTTTAGATGTGTAGGTATATTTAAACAAGTTGGTTAATAATTAAAAACTGTAAATGACACCGGTTTTTTTTTTTTTTTGCAAAATGTGGGGAGCAAAGGCCTACTAAAAAAAAAAATCAAAAAATGAAAATAAAAATCATTTAAGAGTCCAAATGAGTTTAAGACATTTAAGAGTCCAACGACGGGAAAAATAGGTAATTAAACGCGATAAATACCCGTGAATAATTATAATAATGTGTTCTGATCGCGTAAGTTTTAAAAACTTTAGTCCAAATGAGTATTTTGATACCTCATTAATAATATTAAAATCGCCTCAGCCGTTTGGATACTTCGAAGAAATAAAGAGTACCTACCTATCAGATAGCCCCGCAGAAACCAATAAAGATTTACAATAGAAAGACTGGGAAAACAGAACCCTCGCAGGTAAAAAACAAGCGGTGTTTACCATCTTCTGTTTAAAAATTGCTAATTCTCTGATAGTTATGTTGGAAAAGTGCTTTTTTTCTGTCTTTGCGAATCAAACCCTGCACATTTGTAACTCCTTCGGAAGGTATAATAATAAAGGAGAAACCAACCATAAGATTTGTCTGTCTTTGTAAAGAAATCCCTGCATAAAAGCAACTTCTTCGTTAAAAAAAAAGATTAAAGAAGATTTATGGACAAGACATAAGAGGTTTCGGCTGATTAAGACCACAATTAATAGTGACCACTGGTTGTCCACTTCGCAAAATTACCAAACTTTTCCGGAAATTACCTGATCCTAAAAATGACCGGAATGGAAGTCGCGATCATCTCTTAGACCAACTATCCATTGCACCAAGAAGGTTGTCAAAATGAATATTAATGCTCTTCTTAATAAATTAAACACTATTAGTATTCAAAACGCTTCAAGCAGCCTACACAAATATCAAGGTTTCTAAATTGAGTTAAGATCGTAATGCAGAGGCTACGTTTAGGGATATTAATCATTATTTGATGGATCATTAATTTTAACAAGTTATCTAACCAGCAGACGAACATTCGACATTATTTTTATGTTTGATTCTTTTACTTTCGCGATATGTTAATTTAATGATAAATGCAGAAGCGTTTATTCGCAAAGAAAATTATAATATGATTAGTATTTACAATTAAAACAAATGAGCTAACTGCAGACTGTTGCAAACAATCTATAGGTAGCTCAACTGATCCATATCAATACCAGTCGGTAGCGCCCCAAGACGCTGGCTGCATTGCCCCGCTGTATGGCAATGCTGATGCGTTGTGCCAGATACTGACCAGCTCTCGGGTCACGCGTCGCTTCGACCAGACGCTCAGATAAATTAATTTATTTTTGTATAACTAGGTGGTAATATTACATTGGTCTTATATTATATGTATTATATTTGTATCTCTAGTTTGCCATGGTCAGGCTTACAACATTATTGTGGAGAAAATAGTGAATGCTTAATAAATCAACATAAAAAAAATAATTTTGTCACTTTAATACAAAATACGGCAATATAAAGTCAGTTCAACATAAAATTACAGTAGATGCATGTCAAAATATAAAAATTAAATTTAAAAACAGAAAAAAGTAGGTATTCGATGTAAAGGATATTAAAATTTGTCATTTAGGAATTCCTCAATATCATATTAAACTTTTTCTTCCAATAGCTTGCTTAGTTTGCTTGCGTAGTTAAGTTGTTGTTTGCTTCAAGTTTAGGATACCTAATAATGAAGACTGAAAAATAAAAAAGTTTATTTTTTAGCTTTCCCCTGCGAGGTAGCTGACCGGTGCGAGGATGGGATGTGTAGCGAGCTCTTTTCAGATAAGCGAGCAAGGCTAGGGTAGGGCCACCGTCTAGTGTCTGCTTTTCTTTCGCCTGCGTCCCTCCCTAGGACACATCCCTCCTAACACATTCCTCGCACACATCTTTCCCTTGTTTTGTATGTACAAAAACCTCGCTCCGCGAAGCCGTTTCCACCAGCGCTGCGCTGAGCGAGGCTATAGGTAAATAGATTCTATTGATTGTGGAAAACATATTCCTCGCTACGCATTTCTGGTGGAAACGCAGCCTGAGGGGAATAACTGGAATCGAAAAAAAATATTGTCTAGAGTAGGTGTCTGTGTCTACCGTATCAAAAGAAATCTACGAAGTAAAATAAAGTCAACTTTCTTTGGATATTTTTGTGCAGATTAAAATGAACCCTATTATTATATGTAGTTCTCAACAGTTTTTATGCATGGTAGTTACTTCTGAGCTGAGACGAACCAGACAGATTAAAACTACACATGAATTTGAACCCAGTCTGAACTGTCTACCCAGTAGTAAATGAATTCAAGCTGTAAAAAGTTGAGGGGTCATAGTTAAACATAAAATTCAACCTTTGACCGAAAATAAGTATTACCAACGCATTCAAACGAGCAAATAAATACCTATCACGTTTGCATTCGGCAATGACCAACTTGGCTACCATACTCCGTGAATGCGTTTGGAAAACCAAATCGTATACAATGTTGAAGTTTTCGTGCAAAATTATTTGACGATATCGACAGTTATAATTCATCTAAGACCCGAGTTCACCAACAGGTGGTTAAATTTTAAACGGCTGTTTTGACGGTTTTGACAAAAGTTTTCATACATTAAACGTCAAAGTTAATCGACGAAGCAGACTAATTGTCCGATTATATATTGGTGAACACAGACGTAAGTATAGTATATTGTATAGTATATTATAGCATATATTATAAATATATATTTATGTATTTTATTAAAGGTACCTATTTATTAGTCATTACTATTTTAATGTGTTTGTTTATTATAAGTATGTTAGTAGATTCATTTATTTGTACACTTCCTCTACCTATTCCATCGCCTCTCCTATAACTCTAAGGTTTGCTGGAAGAAAACTCTTTTCAGGGTTAAGCTCGCCTATGTACATATCCTATTATATAAGATCATGCTATGTATTAATTGTGTACAATAAAGAATTACAGTTGCTGGGCGCATTTGGATGCGTGAAGCATATGACTGGTAGAAGCGAAATAAAGCCTATGTATCCAGCATAGTACCTCCAACCGTACCATTGCGTTGGTATGATGATGATCATTAACCTCAACCTCAGCAGACTATACAGGTCCACTGCTGGGTCTGCTGGACTCAGGCCTCCCCCTGTTAAGCGCCTTATTGGCTTTTATCTCATGGGGGACTGCCTCGTTGGTCTAGCGGTCAGCTTGTTCAACCGCTGATTATGAGGTCCTGGGTTCAAATCCCGGGTCGGGCCAATATATAACTATTGGGGTTTCTCTACCAAGAAAAAACCACAGTAGCAGCCCCGAGTTAGGAAGTTGGCGGTGTTACACCCCCGTGCCTCGGAAAGCACGTTAAGCCGTTGGTCCTGCGCTTGACCTCTCCCCGGTCGTGTCGGCCTGCCGTCCTATATAGGACATAATCCGATATCGGATTATGAAAGTGAGGGAATAGAGAATGTACCTGTGTTTGCGTACACACTTGTGGACTATAATAATTATGTCCTGCGGCTAGTCTCCGATGAGACTGGCCGCCGTCCGAATTTCGAGGGATCGCAGTCTGACAGCTGTCATTCCACCTGGCTGGAGGGCGTCCTACACTACACTACCAATGATGATGATAAAGCCAATCCTAATAATATTATTATAAATGCGAAAGTTGAATGTTAAAAAATGTGTCAATATTTGTTGCCATGTGTCTCCGTAACTACGTAAGCGATTTAGGTGAAATTTGGTGTGTAGATAGTTTAGGTTATAGAATAACACATAGGTTAATCTTATTTTCAAAAATATACCTCTGAAGGGGTTTTAAAGGGTAGTTAAGTTTCTATGGAAAAATACGATTCCCTGGTTCGATTCACTCAAAACTTGGTATAAATAAACTTTATGTTAAATTAAGAATTACGACGTATTTTTTATTTACAAAACTACCCCTAGGAGGTGTGCAAAATTTTTTTTAAATTTCCAGCAGGAGAAGCCACAGGGCGCAGCTAGTAGGTGAATAAAACCTACTTGTGCCGAATGATTACTACGTTGTATCAATACAAATTTATTTTTCGTATTCAATCGCATTCTTGCATACAAAGTATACAAACTCAGATTTTAATAAAGCGTCGGGCTCATCTTGTGTTTAATTTATCTACAATAACCATTTTCATGATTGCGCGGTGAAGCTAAAATTGGCAATACTTATGCATGCCTATGTAGAATAGCGTCCATTTAGTACATAAGTTATTGTCCCTTTCAATAAATCCAGGGACGAACTTGCCTCGCTTTTAAAGCTGTAAGATGGAAAAAGGGGCTAATTTTACGAAAACTGTTGGGTAGTTGGAGTTTAGTTATCAAAAATTTTATGGATTTTTTTTACAAGCAAATTATCCGGTTTAGTAATAGACGTTGTCGACCTCTACGGCACGGAGGGCGAAGGTCCGCCTGCGACGTAAGAGGTTGCCGATTCGATTCCCGTATCGGGAGAAATGTTTCTACGATCTGCAAATATTTGTTCAGTGTTCTGTAACATTCTCTGTTCTAAGTATATCAGTTATTTAGTACCTTTAACACAAGCTCTGCTTAGCTTGGGGCTAGATAATGCTGTGTGAATGGTCCAGCATTATTTATTTTATTTATAAGTAGGTATACAGGGTTATTGGTAATTCACTGACACTATGCTAACTGTATTATCAGTGGGTGTGTGTGTTTTCGGCTGTCTTCTGTAGGCTAATGCCATTTAAATCATCTTGCGTAGATGTAAAATAAGCCAATGATGATGATGTGGATATTTAATTAGGTTTGGGGCATTATTTTGTAAGTGAGACGATCTATAAAAAAAATAAGAATTAAGACCTGGCACCTTCACTAACGTGTTCACGATGATGGGCAGAACCTGCAGTTTACGCAGTGTCAGTGAATTACCAATAACCATGTATAATAATTCATGCATTTATTATTCAAGTACTTGTGTAACATTTCCTACAGATATTTACGACTTACATCATAAAATAGCATTATTAAAAACATTGTAAGATAACTAAACAGCAAAATAGAGGTAACTTCACGATAATCTGTTAACAGTGGAGATAGTATCAGTTTCCGTAAGGCATACAAAGTAATTACACAGGTAAAGCTTAACAGCTAGTTCATTCCACACAGCAGTGTATTAAAATTGCCATGAAATGTACACAGCTACACACCTCTCGCATAATTTTGTCATGCAGTTTTTGATGAGAATGTGTATCGTTTTACTTGCAAAATAATCAATGTTTTTATTGCTATAAATCGATTTAATCGATCTACTGAGCTACATGTTGATTGTTTGCAAGAGTGTGCAGTTAGCTCAACTGTTTCAATTGTAAATACTAATTATATTATAATTTTTTTTGTGAATAAAGGCTTCTTCCCTTAATAAAAAAAAACACCGTGTCAAATAGAGCAATTTTTATTTTATCCAAAAAACTTAAAAAGGTTATAAAGGGTTAGTGTAAAATTATTATTTTTTACTCCTAGTTGTTAGTGTATGGACGTCCAAGTAATGATTTTAAATTAAATTAATCTATTACATACCGTTATTTATATTTCTATCTAAAATTTATTTGTATGTTCCATAATTACATATTTTACCTATACTTCTTTTTTGTTTTTTTCATACATGTACACCAGCTTTTCTCTTCAATAGATAATATCTTTACGCTGGCGGCGCAGCAATTCTATGCGAGTATCGTGCTCGTAGGAAACTAATATGCATACATACTTCGGCGTGATTACAATTAAGCACAATTTCGTAACGTTACACGGGGCATTGGCTATCGGGGGCAAGGGGGGAACCCCATAACATTTTATTTAGCCTAGATATTATTTAAAATTAAATTAAAGCCTAAGCGGAGATTTATTAACATAATAAATTATCATTTTTTTACGTAACTTTTTGTTTGTTTGTTTATTAGAAGGGCATTATTATTCGTCCAAAGTTTTACTGTCACTTTATGACCCAAGAGGCACGGGTCATCCTTAATACGACCCAGTAATCTATAATTTCGGTAGGTGACAACACGAAATAATAATAAAATTAAATGCATTTTATTTTTGGAAATGAGGTAAGTACAAGAGGCGGACTGGCGGGAAACTGCACGGAACAGAACGAGAACAGAATGAATAAGCAATATCTTTTGTCTTTGGCTAAGATAAAGGTAACCATACTGTAAGCCACATTGCCCTTTATAAGATACATTTATCTTGTGTAGCCTAGTTGTTGCCACAGCGAGTTTATTCATATTTCTAGTATTTAAATTATGTATGTCGGTATTTTGTCCCATGACTCAAAACGGAAAAGAGGCCGCTAACCCGTTAGAGCGAAGATCTGGCAAAGACTGCAGGAAAACTCTGGTCTTTCTAGACCAGAGTTCCTGCAGTCTTTGACTTTGGCTGTCCTCAGCCAGAAATAGAATTGAAACAGAAATAGATTGGAAACGTTTGGAGGAGGCTTTCACCGCCACAGGCGGTCCATACACTAACAACTAGGAGTAAAAAAAATAATTTTATACTAACCCTTTATAACCTTCTTAAGTTCATTTTTTTGGAAAAAATAAAAATAGCTCTATTTGACACTGTGTCAGTATTGGGAAATAAAGCAATTTTTATTTTTTTATTTAAATCGTTATTTTTTAGTGATACGATTGATTTTTCACCAGTTGATTGTTACAAACAATATACCTAAAGATAGGTAGCTGATTTGGTCAACTGATCCATATCAATAAATAAATAAACAATGCTGGACAATTCATACAGCATTAAGTAGCCCCAAGCTAAGCAGAGCTTGTGTTATGAATACTAGATAACTGATATACAACACCAGTCGTCGCGTCCCAAAGACGCTGGCTGCATTGCCCCGCTGTATGGTAATGCTGATGCACTGCGCCAGAAGTATATAGGAACTGTCGCCCCGTGACCACGATCGCTGTAACGCGGTAGAAACGTAGGGGATATAAAAACAAAAGGTACGCGATAAATACCCGATTAAACCATTAACTATATATAGGAACTTGTGGAAAATTACCATGAAAAGGTAAACAAACATTTTCCCCACCCGAAGTTAAATACAAGGCTGTAAGCTCCTCTCACCTCCTCCGTGCATTTGCACCTAATGAGTTTTCACAACTGCGACCTTTGTTGGTTTGATGCTGTCATTATCGCTGTTGTAATGTAAACCTTAGAACTTAAAACTGTTTATAAAGTTTACCTCGCTTTAAATAGGTACAACTCATCGATGTAAGTAAAATTCGTATTCGATTTTACTCATACTCCTCCTACCAATTGCCTATTTTTGAACTACCTGAGTGTGAAAATTTTGCCTAATCCGTTCAGTGATTTTGGCGTGAAGAGGTAACACATCCTAACATCAAAATGTCCAAACATCAAAACTTTTGCATTATCCGACCCAAATCAGCACCACCACCTGTTTTATCTTTTATGTCGTCTTATTTTATGTTAAGCGAAGGAATTTTCAAAAATCGATTTTGCAGTTTTTGATACATATCAGCTTATTTTTAATGTATAAGTTTTATTTTGTATAGTGTAGGCGGAGAAGCAAAGTTAATTGCTTTTTTTGGCCACGATTGTGAGCAATTTTTATATTTATAGTGGGCTAGAGGGATAATAAGTGGTATATGATAATTATATCTAATTTATTTGTCCTCATTCCACGTCCTGTAATAAAGCACGGTATACTATCTACATACATATAAAAAGTTGATGTTGCTTTATGCAACATCTGATTCTGATGTAAAAGGCTCAATGATATAATATCCCGTAATAAGTGCGTGCGTACCTACCAAGTTTTCGTAACCGTGGGTTCAAAAATTTGTAGTTGGCCACTAAGAATACATCGTGAGGGGGTTTTCGAAGGGGTTTTTAATCCATTTGGTAGAGCTTATCAATATAAATAAATAAATAAATAAATAATAATGCTGGACAATTCACACAGCATTATCTAGCCCCAAGCTAAGCAGAGCTTGTGTTATGGGTACTAGATAACTGATATACTTAATACAATACACTACATAGATAGATATTTTTATTTATCATACATAGAAAACACCCAGACCAACGGAACAAATTTCTGCAGATCGTACACAAATTTGTTCCGAGGCGGGAATCGAACCCGCAACCTCCTGCGTCGCAGGCGGACCTTCGCCCGCTGCGCCACGGAGGTCGTCATAATAATTATACATTATGAATAAATATTTTATTATAAGAAATCGGTCATTCTTCCTTCTCACAATAGAGCAGACAAACTGACATTAGGTCCTTCCATTCGTCCGCAAATATGTCACAGTCTGGAAAAGCCTTAAGTAACCCGTTGAGGGCGTGAGGCAGCGGTGACTGATGGTGCCCTACAGTGCGGCAAGGTGGTAGAGCCTGTGACTTCTACCGCGGATATAATTGTTCGGCACGTAAAGGCGAAGCAGCTCGTTCAAAATAGTATCTAGTATATTTACCAATAGCGACATCTCCGTAGTCTTCGGCATCATAGTGACGTCACCGGGGCGCACGCCAGGGCCGCAGTAAGGGAAGGAGGGGCCCCGGTTCGGGGGCTCGTGCAGGGCGAGCAAAGCCGCATGCAAGCGCGCTCTTGCAGCTGATATGCCGCCGGCGCCGCGGACGGCCGCTTCGACCACGACGTTGACATCCTTTTCCCATCTTAAAAAGTAAAACATTTTGTATTTCCGATGAGGATAAGTCACAACAAACAAAAACATAAATTCTTCAATATCTTAGGATCAGGGATGGCGAACCAATGGCACGCGTGCCATTAGTGACACGCGACACAGTATATTAGGCACACACCGAATCAAAACGGTTTGCATTTTTAGCTCTAAATGTGAGGTAGGACGTAGGACCTACTTCCTACCTGAGATGAACAACATTTTAGAATGTGTCCCCTGTCCTAGATCATCTCTATCAACTTAGGTATTGGTTTACCTAGAGCTCTCTAATAAAAATCGTGCTATATTAATAGTAACTCTTGTTGTTGCGCTAAATTGAACACTTTATCGCACCTCCATTCGTAGACTGGCTCAATCCAAAATTCACATTTTTTGGGAAATGAAGAAAACGTGTTTCGTTCCTTGACAGGTTTTGGTAAATCACACTATAACTTTATGGAATAAAGAGCTATTTACAAACTTCAAAGTCTTACAGGTTATTTGGTCTAAGGATCTCTTATACGGATAAAAAATTCCTTAAAAATATCTAAAATAGTAGGAGTCAATCGACGCTGAAAAAAAAATCTAATTAGGAGTCACTTTAGTAATGAAAAAACTTTTGACTTATATACAAATAGGTCTCATTAATTCCTATCAAGATAGTTAATTAGCAAGTTGGACCTTAGGCCGAAAGTAACAGAGTCTAATTTCACCTGCATCCTCCTAAACAAGAACGAATATCCTCCTTAAGGCTTCTTGAGAGCGTGCAAGCGGGGCTAGCATCAGAGTCTGATGAGTGAGATTGAGATCCTTCGTGCGCCGTCGGCGGGAACGCATCGCTCTTTGGTAGATTTGGTATGTTGGGAGACACGCGGCCGTTGCTGCCATTGCTGCCGTATCCTAAGGGAAACATGGAATTGTAGAATGTATTTCGGAGGTCTTTCAAGGAAAAATTCTAGCCCTAAATTGCTTTGTGGCTTGCGACATGGGAACTAACTCACAGTTTTCGTAAAATTATTTTTGCTAGCGGGTACTAAACCACGGTAAGACGCACCGAGGGAACCAAATAAATCGATTTGAAACAAATGAATAATTCATTTGTTTCAAATCGATAAGGTCTTACTTGCCGTGCAAAATTGTGCGAGGTATATCAGTGACCCGTTTCCTAGTTGATAAATGCGTGCTTTATAGTTTATATTTTTTAAATTTATTAGTTTAAGAGGTTTACAATTTCTACTGACCCGAGGAAGTGGAGGGCGCCCGTCGCGGCACCCGCGGGGGCTCTGGCTCCGCCTCTGGCGTCTCGTCCAGCGAGTCCACTATTATCACCACCTCCTGTTCCTCCTCCTCCAGGAATATAGGGTTCGACCTGGCAAATGATAAAGAATATTGATTTAAACTCTTGAACGATGAACTTTAAACTCTTGAACTCGTGAATTATGTTATTTTCACTCTTTACGAATTTGATGTAATGCACGGTGGATGAACCGTGGCACACGCCGAAACGGAACTGGTGGAGGTACTCGATCGAAATAAGTATCAAGGACTATACTCGATCGAGAGGATCGAGAATCCTAAAATAATCAAAGAAATATTGGAGAATTTTTATATAACATAATCGGAAAAAATCGCAAAGTTCGAAAAAATTTTTAGCTTAGAAAGCTTTCATTCATCATTTCATTCGTCTGTCGTCCGTTAGATCTCGAATTTGTTGCAGTTGTGAAATCATGCGCTGTTGAAGTTTTGTGTTTTAGGAGATAACCTTACTGTAGGTACCTTGTTGTTTTCTGTTATTCTTATCAGTTTTTGTAGAGTTTTCATTTTTAATTGCGTTAGTTACCATAAAATATCTTGGATTCTAGAACTGAGTATAGGAATTGATTAATCAGGAGAAACCACATTGTATCCACTGTGATTAGTCTAATACCTAGCTAGCTCTACCTCTGCTTAGCTTGGGGCTAGATAATGTTGTGTGAGATTCACACAGTTTTATTGCAATACAATTCAGGCTGTGAATTGTCCAACATTATTTATTTTTATTATTATTATTCCTACACTTTTTGACACCAAGATTTCTAACATGATCGATATAGCACTGGGTCTATGATGGATGATAGATCTGCAATCAACCCAGACGTATCTACAAGTCATTGAGTGCAATGTAATTCCCCGTGAATGCAAAGATCATAATGATGACATGTATTTTTAGGAACCGGAAATTAAAACATCAGAACTTAATGTGCTTTAGCTTTAATTGTAGGTGCCAGAGTGAAGTGATAAGTAAACAAGTCACAGTAACAATAGATCGCAAACCTGGTCAAGAACATGGGAACGGCACTGTGATGTGAATAATAAGAAACACCAGTCAGTTCAATGAAATATAAATAAAATCAACTCACATTAGGATTTCCGGACAAAGAAAACTCAAAGTTATCGTAATAATTGAACTATAGCCATAACACAAGCTCTGCTTAGCTTGGGGCTAGATGATGCTGTGTGGATGGTTCAGGATTATTATTTATTTATACCGGAAACATTGTAAACCATGTCGAATGAAACTGACTCGAACCATCGTGAAATTGCGCGGTGATTTTGTGGAACGAGCTTCAAACAATATGCTACACAAAGAAATTGCAAGCAACTCTGAATCATTTCCAACCACAAATTCACCAGAACCTTTATGCCTTATTGGAGAGTTCATAAGTGTGGTTTTAAGTTACCAAATTCATCAATTTCAGGGGTCGATGACTTGTATTGGAAGTTTGATGGTGCGTGGTCAGAATTATTCATTAGGTTTGAATCACTTTATGTGGAACAGTGGTCAAGTGCAAGGTATCTGTTGCTTGGGTTATATAAGGTTTTACGTGAATCTTGAACCATTAACCAATCCAATCTTTCTTAACATTAACAAGCTCTTAAACGTCTCTACTTATCTATATCTCAACATTTTTGTAACCCGACTTCTTTAAACGCGTTTTTTCTCGCATTTCAAAGCTTTACATTACAAGTAAAAATAAAATTAACAGCCTCAAGGGTCATATTGGCTGTACTTGTAGTTTTATATTTAGACAAAGATAAGTAAAATTTGCCATTTCCAGAACAGTTATTTAGTGAAATCCCGTAAGTCATGTCCTGCTAGATTGCCAGCTTCTTATGCGTTTTGCCTAGACAGAACGCAGTGTCCAGCTTTTGTCCACCGCCATTGCCACGTGTAGCCAAGCCAGATGAGGACATCTGGCTTATCTTAATTTGAGGTTAGCTCTGTTTCTGACGTCGAAACTTTCGTCCCTAGTTAGACCTTAGCGTTTCTTACACCGTGGCCGTGTGGTGCCAACTTAGAATTTGCACCACCCCGACTCCTCCCGCGGGTATCGTAAGAGGCGACTGTAAGAGATATCCAGTGGGGAGCAGGCAGCAGCACCTTCTGTAGAACAATTCTGCCACGGAACTGCGACTCCCAACCCGCATGACCAACGTGGGGATTATGGGCATTACTCCCCATATGATGTTTGACTGTAGTGTTACTTACACAAATAGACAAGCATTTTTTTGTTATAAATAATGTATGATTTATTATTTTATTTCATATATTTTATTAGTTAAATTATTTTTCGATTAATAATAATATTTATTATTTTTTGATTTATTATTATTTAGTATATATGCTTTTTAGTTATATATATGATTACCTGAGTACAGGGGGCGGCATGTCATCGAGCGCTCGCAGGGGGTGTGGCGGGGGCGCGGGCGAGGCGCGCCGGCCGTCGCACGCGCATGCCGCCTCCCCGCACGAGCGGAGCCCTCCACTCTGGAACAACAATGACATTATCAAACGCGAAACTTGCAAAAGATGCCTCTTATTCTAAAGGCCTGTTACACGGCCGTGGTACCGCTGGAATCAAAGATTTAAATCGGTAGATACACCCTAACACCAAAAACTGTAGCATTGTCTTTGAATGCGTGCGTTAACAAAATGCGGACGTAAGCACACTATGAGCAGTTAAAAATAGTATTTTTGCAAATAATACCTAACTGTTATACTACTATTTATTGTGCAATCATATTGCACAAACTTTTGTGAAAAAACACACCAGAAAAACACACAATACTCGGATTCCAAATGAGCGAGCTATCTCATTTCGCTTGGCAACAACACGGTGCGGCCTCACTACGGAAAAAAATACCCAATTTTAATTGGATGATAAAACGAACGTACAACCCTGAAGAAAATTTCACCATAGCGTACATTCGATTTCATGATCTTTCGGTAAAGCGTTCAATCGAGATCGCGATCGTTCGGTATAGCGTTCAATCGAGACCGCGATCGTTCGCTCTACAGTTTTTCGATGTTGTGTGCTTTCGGTATTCCGTTATGCGGCCTCATGTGTTTTCTCTCTGTATGTCGTTTTCCGGTATTTAGAATTCCGGTATTCTATGCTGTACGACCTACGGTTTCATTAGTTGAGATAAATCTGCCACACTGTTCAGCATCTTCCAGATATCTTTCTAAAGTACGGTTACGCCACGATGAGACACATATTTACTCATTGTACAGTCATCAGGGCTTGTTTCAGTTCGAAATGGTTTCATCCCATTCTGATTTCGCACAGTTTACAGGAGGTAAGGGCTTTTTAGCTTTGCTCTACTAGTTTCAGTAGAGCAAAGCTGTCGGTAAAAATGTGACTAGGTACTCATGGCGTAATAGAACTGACTGTACTTATAGTCAGTAAATATGTGCCTCTTCGTGACGTAACTGTACTTTAGAAAGATATCTCGTAGGTGCTGAACAGTGTGGCAGATTTATCTCAACTAATTAAACCGTAGGTAGAGCATAGAAAAACCAGTAGAGCAAAACTGAAGAGCCCTTACTTCCAGTAAACTGCGCGCAATCAGTCGATGGAACCATTCCCGACTGAAACAACGGTCGGATATTTACTTTGACAATATTAATGATACATTACATCCCATTTTACAAAACGGCGCGAATTTTGACGTAAATATACTTTGGCAAGGTTTAGTAGACTGTTGCATTGCGATCGTCAAGCAGATTTTAATTCCAGAATTAATGTCTACAGAAATTTTCGCAGCGATGATATTGCAATGACGCTCTCATATAGTTCGACGAGTAAACTATCGCTAGCGATATATTCACCCGTGGAGGTGATCTCTAACCAACTAAAATTAATCCACATAAATAACACAAATCTGATCAAACATCCAAACACAGAAAGAAGGTCCACTCACGACCTTAGACCGTAGTTAGCTTATCTGCATCTGTGAGGCCAGAGGCACTCAAACTTTTATATTAGATCGAATAGGTGTCAAATATCAAAGTGCTTTATTTCCTGTAGACCTTACAAAGACTCTTGGACACGGTATAATATTTTAAATACATAAGCAAAACTCGGAAATAAAGTGGTCACTTTGATTTATGTTCACTTCAATCTATTTAAGGTAAAGTAAAGAAGTGAATAAGAAACCTTTCCTTTGTTGTTAGGTTGTTAGTTTTCGAGGTGAAGTAAAACTCATCCCTAGCTTTTGATCCTCTCTATCATCAGATGTTTTATGATAAGCCTTTTTACAAAGGATATGTTTGACAGTTTGTTTCAATTTAAATAAATTGCAGAAGTAAATTTACGATATATTTTTCAACTCACTTGGAGTTTTTTGTAGAGCGTACCTATACATTGCCCTATAGAAGATACCTTGATCTTGTGTAGCCTAGTTTTGGGCAACGCAATTTTTGTTTTGTTTCTAGTATTTAAATTATGTGTGTCACTATTTTTAACCGATTGATATTCCTATGGGTGTACAACAAGTTTTCATAAATACATTGACATGGTACGGTCATTATGTTTATTTCTTTGAATTTGAAGTATGTTGAAATGTCATTTTCTTGCATTGTAAAACCGAGATTAAACAAAACACTTAACCAAACACAATTCCATCGATGCAGAATGCGGCCCGAGAGATAATTCGAGAGGTATCACAGGTAGTATACCTATTTGAATTCACTCTCTTAACCTTCAATAACCTCCTTATTTCTCCCGCGGGTGAATATTTATATTGTGTTTCTTTTCACTCTCAATTAAAAAGAGAGAGAGAACGTCTCTCTGGTACCTCTTTGGTATAAAGATACCTAATCGGCCAGAATGTATATTAAAGATAGAATATACTTGAGTTATTGATAGAACGTAGAGACCCCCATCAAAAGATTAACAACCACTGTCTACATGCACTTCGCTCAAGGCAGGGTGCTTGAATCAAGATAATTTAGCGAACAATTGTTAAAAATATTACACAAAGCATTACATAATGTTGTGTCCAAAAGCTCTTGAGCGTGGCTATAACTGATGCTTATCTGACAAGTCCAAACAATGTAAATTATTACTATTGAAAGCCATAAGTATCGCCTCTGAGTTGTTACACAAGACGACGCGACATTTGGTAATAGGAAGTCGTATCGTGTTGTATAAGTTTCTTTTCAATTGAGACACAACTTTTCGAAGGACACAACGTTTAGCATCAGTAGAGATGTCCTATCTGTACCAGCGTAGAAGTAGTAAATGTCTTCCGTGTTCTCCTTTCCTGTCTCGGACCATCAGATCTGGTAGATAGTTTCCACAGATACTGTTTTTAAGGCGCTGCATGTCGACGATTGCTCGTTTTCAAGTAGAATATAATAATACTTCTGAACAAGCCACGTTTTCAATTTTTATAATATAGGATGGACCAAAGAGTGATGTCATAAAAAAATAAATGCGTCACCCCCGTGGGAACCCAAAAATACCCCAAGTATGTGTGCCCCGATTTTTCGTAGTTTTTAAGTTATGATTTATTTAAGTTTTCAAATCGATACTCGTCGGTCCATAGAATCTTGTTGAAAAGTCTGGGTCCTGGACGAGACTCGCTTTGAAAACTTAAAAAGATATCTTCTTGTTTTTTACCACGGGGATTCCGTAAGTACTGAGATCTAAGCCTAGTTTGACAACCACACCCGCTAGATTCGCCCCTTATATAGGTACGGTACCCTGAGGACTGTTCCAATACATCGATTTAGTAGATAAAAACTTGACACTCTGCTAGCGAACTATTGAAGATTTAGTTTTAGATTGAATTTAATAAAAACAAATGAAAGCTCATTTTTGTTCGTGATTGTAAACCTCTAGCATTTGATGATTTTGAAATTGGAACTCCCTCACACACTAACGGTTGTCATTTGTTTTTGGGGCGCTACCCACTTCGATTTTATTTTATTTAGAGCCCAAATCAGAAACTTGACGGTGTTACACCCCCGTGCCTCGGAAAGCAGATTCAGCTGTTGGTCCTGCACCTTACCTCTCCCCGATCACGTCGGTCTGCCGTCCCATCGGATTATGAGAATGAGAGAATAGAGATAGCACCTATGTTTGCGTGCACTTGTGCACTATAATATGTCCTGTGAATCTGGCTGGCTAGTCTTCGTTGAGGAGACTGGCCGCCGAGGCAGAATCGGGCTACATCATCAATTTGAAGACACTTTTCCACTCTACCATCACACAAAATGGACCAACCTTACTGATGCACTCTATCTCTCTCTAGGATAAATAGTTTATTTACAAAGAGCTTGGTTACCTACGACAATCCGTTACATAATGTTGTAGGCAATACCAGCTTCCTTTGTTTGCAATCAGAGATCGCGCGGATCTGTGGTGAATGGATGTGGCTAGGAGGAATTATAAAAAAAAATGCTGCACAATCCACACAGCGTTATCTAGCCCCAAGCATAGATAACTTTATCCCGAGTGTTCTTAGCCATATTTCACGAAAATCTATAAAGGGGTTTTTAAATTTTTTATTTTGTTCTTGTATCTTATTAACACAGTTTACGCGTTATGGTAGACAATGTTCTTTTGTAATCGCAGCAAAAATCGTCTTCCGAAAACTTACCGAATATCTAATAAGGTTCCTTCAAACCAAAGAAAAAATTACTTGAGCTTCATCCAGCGGATTTATAGCAGTGTTTTAACCACATTAATTTGAATAATGGCTGCATTAAGATGTTCGGAAGTCCGCTCGTTTGGCTGCTTCGTTATTGTTATTTTTATTGTTATTTGCATTCTTATCAGCAACATTATTGTTTATTTCCATGTCCTCTATTTATGCTATTAAGACATCCTTTATAACGAACAGCCGTAGATGGTTTCAGATTTTTTAATAGGTAATCGAATTCTAGGTTGGATTGATACTTATTGCACTAGTTATTTTTATTTATTTATTTATATTAGGGGATCTTTCAGAACATTATACATAATAGTGATGTAGGAAGAGATAGGTGGCTACTAACAGGTTCCCACTTATAGAAACAGTATACAAATTTACCAAATCCACAAAAATAATAATAACAGGCTCACGTTTACCATAATAGATATAAACTATAGTTATTAGTACATAATATCTGTTATAGTTTTATACTATCTGCAGAATAATAGTAATATCTGATATCGTTCACTCATATGTAGGTACATATATCATCTAATTGAATTAATTCTGACAGAAGACTTAGATAACGGTCAAGAGTTTTACATAGACAATAGAATGTGGGCCAAAATAACCCCTTTGTGGGTTCGAAAATGTTCAGAAATCAATAACTTTTATTTCGTTAGGCTCACAAAATGAGGTCTTATAGTCAAATCAAATTTTAAATTATACAAGCCAGCTGTGGATCAGTATAGACTGTTGGGGTTGAGGAAGTATAGACAGCGCGTGCGTTTTACAAAAAAAAAAAACAATATGCCTGCCGTTAATAGCAGAGTACATACAAGATGGCTATGCGTGTAGCAAATAGCAAGCCCTCCCCGGAATCTCAACCTAGTTTCCCATTGATGTGACATTGAGGACAGTTGCGTGCAAAACTGTTAACTCAACAAACGGAATAATTGTAGTGTCTTAGCATTATGACATGCAACAAGCCACGTCGCCCTCGTCCCATATATTAACAGTAGCATTTACTATACAAATTACCTTAGTAAATGTTGTTACAATTTTACTGATTGTTTCGGAAATTAAGTTATTAAAATTGTAGCTGTTATTTTACTTGCGATACATCTGATCGGAACCTAGGTAAATTATAGTACCTAGAAACCTATCTTTTTTCAACAAAGTACGGAAAAAAAGATCATTTCTAATTTTTTATTTTCTGATGTGTGTAAAAACCACGTTCTACAGAAAATTTCAATGGTCCTCGATAGTTTAAGAAAAAAGTACCTACTTGACCGGGGAAAGTACTTTTTTCCTAAAACTTCGTCGGGCTCAAATCTTATAGAATTTGATGCGTACAAGCAACATCTTACTCCCTTTTAATCTTTTGAGATCGGAACACCCTGAGTAAAACAATTCCAAGCTTAAAAATTAAGTCAGCATTAGGCATTTAAGTCTTGTAGGCTTACGTACAGGTATCTAAGGTTATTTGAGATTTCAAGCATGTGGTCGATGCGGTCAATCAGTAAACATAAAATGGAAATCCAATAATCAAAGATGTCTTTGTAAATTGAGCGGAATAAAGCAAACAGCTTTAATTAGAGCCATTTCACGCTAATTAATAATGATGAGATAATCTTGATAAATATTGCATTACCAGGGCTTTTTGTGGTTAGCTAACTACATAAAGGTTGGCATTGGGAGCATTTTGGACGTTTTGTAAATGATTTTTTCTCTGCCGCGCTAGTAGTGTGCTGAAAAATTTAAGAACGCCCATTATCATCGAAAGAGTATCTACTTACATCGAAAATGCAGACTTTTAAATAAAGAATGATGATTGTATGGGTGATAAAATTAATAACTACAACGTCAAATAAATAAAATGAATAAAGCTTAAGAACCTAGAGATATTCAATAGAATTTAGCGAGAGAAAAACCCCTCAACTCAACCAAACATTAAATTAATTACAGCAGATAAATAATCGTATTATAGAATTACAAAACATTTAATTGAGATGTTGCATTTAGAAGCTAGCTTTGATTTACTGACGAAGCATGAGATATGTAGTTACATTCATTTTGAATTTGACGCACGATCGCACTTTTGCAATTAGTGCGTGACTGTACACGCTGAAACTTTATATGAATTCGTAATTTGTAGGTTTTTGTTTCATAATTCAAATTGAAATTGATAGGGGCAGTAATGGAATACCTCATGTAACCCGGCGGCAATTTATAATTATTTTAGTGGACAAGTACGTTACGGCCGGACCACGGTTTAAAAGTCGGTCGGTCGGTACTAGCTATGCTCGGAATTTCTCTGATGGATAGGTACCTAGATAGTAAAGAAAATATCCAGCACAAAAATAATCTTGTTTTTACAGCATTTGAAGAAAAACTACAATATCTCCCCGAAAGCGACCATCCACACTGCTGATTGTGGTCTGAAAGATCCGTTGGAATCGAAATCGAATTCGAATCTGTCTTTTTCGATTCGGAAGCGAATCGAATGAATTCAAATACTCCTGCTGGTCTCCGATGGTCGCAGATCTCGTTCCTGCCAGGCAGGAACGACGATCTGCGAAAGACTAATGTAGAACAAGTATTACAGCATTTTTTGCTGCATACGGCATATGCTGGATGCTGCAAGCTGAAGGGCGCTATGTTGCTCTAAGGAGACATGAGTGTAATTGTAAGAAACTGGTTATATTCTATGTATTAAAAATATATTATTTCTATACGTTATGTATTGTATTAAGTATATCAGTCATCTAGTACCCATAACATAAGCTCTGCTTAGCTTGGGGCTAGATGATGCTGTGTGGATGGTCCAGCATTATTTATTACGACGACCGATGTAGCGCGGCCGGCGAAGGTCCGCCTGCAACGCAAGAGGTTGCGGGTTCGATTCCCGAATTAGTTTGTACGTTCTGCAAATATTTGTTCGGGTGTTCTGGGTATTTTCTATATGTATAAAAATAAATAAATAATGCTGGACAATTATTTATTGACTGAGGATGTTGGTGTTGATAACTACCCACAGACATTAGATACAATTGTCAGTTTGCATCATAACGTAGGTAATAATTTTGAATGGATAAATTGGCTGTAGGTCCTTAAAAACATTATCTAAAAATCTAAAAGTGAATCAACCTCAACATTTGAATTGAACAGTCGCAATGAGTTTTATTGTTCCTCATTCGGATTATCAATGATCTCAAGAACATTCAGATTGAGATGTCCTTACTTTAATGTGAATTATTGTGAGAATGAAATAAACTACCTATAGGTACCTCATCATCATCATCAGCCTATGTCAATCCACGGCTGGACATAGGCCTGAAGACAGGCGCTATGGCGCGCATTAGGGAAATAAGCGCCTCTCCCTAATGAGCGCCATAGCGCCCTTTCTACAGCTTGCCGCATGCAGCATCTGCCTGTAGTCTTTCGCAGGTCATCATCCCACCTGGCCGTCCTGCACTACGTTTGCCGAGTCGTGGTCTCCTCTCAAGAACACGTTTACCCCAGCGGTGGTCCGGTTCTTCTTGAGATATGGCCGGCCCACTGCCACCTATCAGTTTAAGGGTGTAAAACCTTGTAATCTATATCTGCAGCCTGAACTGGTCCACAGTTGGACGCAGGCCTCCCCTTGATAAGCATCCTATTGGCTTTTATCATATCGCAGTAATGCCCATAATACTCACGTTGGGCAAGGTCGTTGGGATCGCAGTTTGGTGGCAAAATTCTTTTGCAGAGGTCGCTGCTGCTTGCCCTCCGTCGGAAATTCCTTAGTCACCGACACCCGCGGGAAGAGTTAGGGTTGTGCAAATTCTATACCAGTACGACACGACGACGGTACTTTACCTACTATTTACATGACATAATAAGTCTAAAAAAATAAAATGTCTATAAGTCCAGTATCACCCCCTTTCGGCTTAGTACACCCTTTCCGTAGCACACTTTATAATAACCAGGGTTGGAAAAAATTATGAATTAATTAAATAAATCACGAATTTAATGAATCACAAAATATCATGATATTTTTATTGATTTATAAAACGTTAGTTTTATCCAATTTCGAACACTTGATCACATTTGCGTGAAAAGGCAATCACACCACATGTCCTGCACACGGCTAGTCTCCGTTGAGAGACTAGCCGTGGTCGAAATTTGGCTAGGAGACATCAATTTATACCGAGGTACATAATCACATTCGGGCTATGTGTCCTGCCCAGCTCCACTTTTTCGCTTTCATCAGGTCCCTCACTTTGGTCTTGGTTTCCAGTCGAATCGTTCCAGTCGTTGCGTTTTCGGTCTCCGCAAAGTGATACCGAGCATTGCTTTCTCTATACCCCTATGCGCTACCCTGAACTTCTCTGCTAATTTTTTGGTGAGAGTCATGGTTTCAGTGCCGTAGGTGAATACTGACATGACACAGCCCGGATGGATGCGTCACGTTGGACCAGGAGAGTCCTGGAATGGAGACACAGAGGAATACTCGAGGAAGAGGGCGACCACCGAACCGTTGAGACGATATCAGAAGACACGGAGGCCAGGACTGGATATGAGGGGCCCAAGGTCGTGAGCAGTGGGAAAATAAGGGAAGAGGCCTACATTCAAGAGTGGATCCCGAAAAGGTCAACATGATGATGATAATCACAAGAATTTGTAAGATGATTAATTTAAAACCTCGCCACAATGTTTCAAAACATTTATGCTTTTTAAAGCATAAATGTTTGAAACATTTTTAGCGAGACAATGACGAGGAAATAAAGTGTTAACGCCTAAGATAATGAATGATACTTTGTTTTATAGGCAAGGTACCAGGGGTACAATTCTGATAACCAATCGCTTCAAGACAATGGTATCATTGCAGAATTGCCACCAAAGACACGTTTTGTGGTACAAATACTATACAGGTCGTTTGGTACATGGACCGACATGATTTACATACCTCAGCTGACCCAATGTCCTACCCACGCAGTACGCTGCGTAGTGCGTACTGCCCCTCACCGCTGCTGACGCAGACTTCAACGGAACAAAGGCGTTTTTCATACGATGATGTGTCCGGAACCGCATAGCGAATGCCGCAGCGTACTGCGTAGTGATTAAGAGACCAAGACTTTAATCATGGTTGATTTTAAAGATTTTTTGAATATTACTTGAAATCACATTATCCCATCAACCGTGACACTTCGGACATTGGGTCTACCGGGAAAATGTAGCACATGACCCCTACAACTCCCCAAAAAATCAAGTCGGTCCAGTACTTACCAACCACCCTGTAAATGGGATTTTTGTCAGCTTTCTTAGAAAATACCGTCACATTACCAAGTGTAAAGAATTCGCTGCCGCTACCCACCAAACCCGGACCCTAAACACTAAGCTGAACAAAAGTGTTTGTTGTCTGGAAGATATTGCTGTTAGCGATAAGACCGCCGATTGAACCACGCTAGATATAATTAATATGAAGTTCTAGTTGAATCACACTATTTAATATTTTTTGTTTGGATGTTTGTTACCTCTTCACGCCATGATGACTGAACCAATCGGGATCAAATGTTGCATGGACCAGTATACATATTTTTAACGCATGTGACGAATTTACTTTCAATGTATGGAGTGAACAAAAATGTGACGAATTTACTTTGTGACAAATGTACAACAACCCCTGGAATCTAACAAAGGCTGTTTATCCCTTAAGAAAAGTTCCCATGGGATAGAAATAACCACAACACATTATTTGATTTTCATATTATTTTATTTCTTAGAAATTAGCCAGAGTTCGAGGCTTACACACTATAAAAATAAAAACTTCAGATTTTGAGCAACGCAACACCTCTCGTCAAACGAACTATACGTAACTTTAGTCTTTGAACAGGAATGGATAAACTTCAATGTTTCCCCTGTAGGTGGAGCTAACGGCACTTCAGTTCGTAGAAAGTCGCAAAGATTTTCAACTCCTACGTCACTTGACCTCGTGGTGTAGTTGGTTAGCACATTCCGGTACTGACGGACGGATGAGGGTTCAAGTCCCGTCGAAGAAATTTTTTTTGCGATAATATATGATTTCTTAGAAATAACCTCATTAGCCTTTATAAATGTTTTGCCGGTGCAATCCTACTTTTAATATTATAAAGCCGAAAGTTTGTGATATGTAAATTTAACTTTGATACCTTAGATTTCCAAAGCTACTGAACAGATCAAGATGAAATTTGGCGTACATTTAGATCATAACCCAACTAAGATAATAGGCTTCTTATTATGGAGGCATACGATATAGGCAGAAGCTAGTAAAGTTATGATCTATCTACTGTCTATCTATATATCTATTTACATAAAATGATACATAATAAGATTTCTAAATCAAATAATATCACAAAAATTTTCGACTTTGACGTGACTTGAATCCTTCCGGAACGATAAGAGTTCAAATCCGTCGAAGTCGAAAATTTTTGCGATATTATTTGATTTAGAAATTACCCTGAGTGTGGGGTTACGCACTATAATAACAAAAAACCTTATAATAAGATTTGAAGAAAAAACTGAGCTTAGATTTTTCTTCAAATCTCCTTCCGACCTTCCGATATTTTGTATCATCGTTGACATTTTAATAAATAATCATCTTCCAACCTCATAATGTGCTAGGTTATACAAAATGTCAATAAATCAATAACAGACGTTTCATTAACACGGGGTCGGGTCAGAGGTCATTTATCAAGTCATCCATCCTACGCGAAATTCCAAAGATTTTATGTAATATTATAGTTAGGTGGCTTGACGTTGGTCTAGCGGTCAGCTTCTTCAACCGCTGATTATGTGGTCCTGGGTTCAAATCCCAGTCGGGTAAATACCTACTTGTTATTGGGGGCAAAAACTATTGATTTTTTTGACAATAGCCAATAACAATGACAATAGTAGATTATGCACGGAGGGCGTAAATTAGTGGCCTACGTCACGCCCCGGTGGATATCCCTCAGTCGCCACTTACGACATCGACACCTGCAGGGAGAGTTGGGGTGATGCAAATTCTAAGGCGGTGGTAACCTACTACCAAACCTACTTGTAAGCTTCACAATTAAACCCTTTGCTTATTTAATGATATACTAGTTTCTGCCCGTGGCTTCGCAAGTGCAGTAGTTCGTACGTGCAAGAATTTTACTATGTACTAAACTTATTTCATAGTGTCTGACAAATTAATTATGTTATGTTTTTGAAGTGATTCTTTTTGCAATAAATTTATAATTACTAACCAAAAAAATGCATTGTTTCTATGGATACGTTTTCTATCCCATGGGAACTGATTTATAGGATAAAAAGCCTATGTTTGATTCCAAGATTAGATCGGTTTGGAAGCTACGATACCACAGACAGATACGTTAAACTTATAACACCCCACTCTTTTTGCGTAGGGGGTTAAAAAGAACCTTGCCAACCTAATCTTAACAAAGCTTTACGTCACGTGACGACATACATAAGAAGGTATTAAGTCCGGCGGACCGTCGTAAATCATTTGTCGTAATTTTAGTGGCCGAACAATGAGGAGAAAGTTCGCTTGCATACTAACTTACAGCGAGAGGCGTACTTGGGACAGCGTCATGTATTATGCTACAATGTGGGTAAATAATTTCCGTTGAACATAACAAGATGTAAACATAGGCTATCTTTACAGGGTGGTTCTTTGAGGAGTGGATGGCCATGGTTGGGCATTAGATTTAGAGAAAAGTCGTGATAGGAGGCATGGAGTAAATTTTGGAAGAAGTGACGTCACACTTTTTGATTGGTGTTCACGGTCACGTGACTTAATGCTTATTTTATCGAATTTATTTTCTAATATGTAATTTGGCGTGTTTTACAAAACTATGAACCGACTTCAAATTTATATGGGACTGACTTCGGGGTGTACCCTCTCCAATTAAATAAGAATTATCAAAATCAGAGTACTCTGTAAGAAGTTATGCGTGGTAATACATAAAAAAAATATACGCGTCGACTTGAGAACCTCTTCCGTTTTTCGTCGGTTGAAAATAATAACAATCTGTAATTTTTATGATCAATTATTTTGTTTTTGCGTTACTACGTATCGTAATTAATAATAAGAAACTCTTATCCATCTGATTTATTCATAATGGATTTATGCATTTGAATTGACCTGCAAAGCATCGTAGTGGTAAGATAGCCCTCATGTTATTACTTTGCATTGCTTCCTTTTTGAGGAAGGGAAAATTTTACATAAGAAAAATAGAAGGTATTTTTCATACAAAAGACTTCAACGCGCTTTATTATTTTGTACGCTTTGAAAAGGAAACATCGCTGAAAAATCTTTCTCCGTGAAAACCAAACATAATTGTGATGATTAGATATATACATATACATAGATTATATACATAGTTTGCTGAGAAGACATAATCTTCTGGGCAATATATATCACTTAAATCGATAAAGGCCGAAAATTTGTGTTTTTTGAAAATCATCTGAGACTTAGAATATAGTGTTTAAAATTCTGAAAAAAAGATATATATTACTTAAGGATTTAGTCCAGTCAAAGTCGCATTCAGTTACAAGATTTAATGAACTTCACTCGATAGACTAAAATCTCAAAGTTACTACCGAATCACTGATATTTTACTTTTTTGTATTTAACTAAAGACAATTAATATTTCTAATCAAATCCGCAGAGTTTGACGTGATAAAGTGATTTTCTTAGCCACTATGTTTAAATAACTACAAAAAACACGAGCACGGCGGCTTCGCAGGCGCGCGTTGGCCCTTACGCCGCCTGCTGCTGCAGGACTACCTGGCCTTAAATGAAAAACTACAAAAGTTCCTAACCATTACAGAAAATTAAAATTATAATTATAAAACACAGATGATAAGAAATGACGACCTCTTAATAGGCGTTAACGAGCTAGACTTGATGCAACATTTCCAAACATTTGTAGTGTGTAAGTGCTGTTCACATATTGCATAGCGCGGTCCCACTGATGCAATGAGCTCTTTTCTGTTATGTGTGTTATGTTATGACGGGTTATACAAGTGACATTGAAACCGAGTGACCGCAATCCTATGATGACCTACAGGGGCTACAGGGCTTTTCAGAAACTCCATTTCCGAGTTTTCGACACGCAATTTATCACAGGTTCAGATTTCAGACTTAAGGGTCCGGCGACGGATGAATTTCCCATACAAACGTAGTAACAAAATGACTTGATATTTGAGAATATTTTCACCATGGTTTGCTATTATTTGTATTAGAATAGTATTTATTTAGGTTCTGTCACAAGCTTTTTTCAAAATACTTATCTACACAATTGCTAAGAAAACATTCATTCTTTAATGTAAAAATGCGATTCTGTTTAATTTTATTTCAGTATACTTGCCACAAAAAAATTGTGGCAGGAACTTAGATAAATACTATTTTATTATAAATAATAGCAGACCATGGTGAAAATATGCTCAAATTACAAATCATTTTGGTATTACGTTTGTATAGGAAATTCATCCGTCGCCGGACCCTTAATTATTGCATACATATACGTTATTACAGAGTTTTAGCTTATGTGGTAATTAGCTTAAAGGTAAAGTACATGTACCCTGTTAGGGCGCAGTAATTGGTCTATAGATTGTTATAATATAGGTACCTAGTTACATAATATATTTCTTGCTAGGAACATAGAAGTCGGAAAATATAGACAATGTCAGCTACAAGAATCAAAACAATTGTACTTAGGTTCGCGCGAAATTCAAATATTTTGGCGGTTTATCATATTTTCTGCGTTCTGCAAAGAATAATAATAGCAGAAAATTATTTTCCAGTAAATCGTAAAATATTTTCTCTAAAGTGTTAGTAGAGCAGAGCAGATAGAGCTATTTCTTTCCCGATAGGTGCCTACACGCAAAACTGTAATTGTTCAAACCGTAGGTGAATAAACCATAGGTGAATTCTCCTGGATATCGTTCATGAATTATAACGAAATTATGTGAAACGATCTTTAGGTCTTTTGACCGTAGTTAAATAGAAAATAGTTGAAATGATTTTATTATAATATGTAACCGTACTTTAGCCAAGTACCTACAATATTTTAAGCAATTCTTTAACACAAAAATCCAAAATTCTCATTTTTAGCGTTGTGTTCCTCAAAATCGGCATTGTACGAAAGAGCTCAAATTGACTAACAAAAAGATTTGGACTCAAAATGGACAGCAAGAAAGAGATTTAGGTATGTGTTAAGTTGGTTTGCAATTGTAATTTATAATATTATTAGTACATAAAGATCTCTGTTATTTTGTATAAAATACAAAAAAACTTAATTTAGTCCTTACTACCTTAAGTCCTCCAGATATATTGCCATACCCTACCTAACAGGGTACAGGAATACTTACAAAACTTTGTAATATTTTTGTTTTGCAATAAAATACTGAATACTGCCAATGTTTCAAATATATCCTTTATTCAGTTTGGCCAGAGTATAACTATTGAAAGAGTAATGGCAACATTGCTTCAGGCAAATCCTGACCTACCACTTTGGTACGTTTAAACCTCAATTTTCTAAGCTAAATTACAAATACTCTATCTTAGTAAACAATTTAGCTGCGGGCGTCAAAAAGTTCATTATGTTACGCTTGCCATAGTGCTTCATGACAATTAATTTTATCTACAGGAAAGTAGCGTCATACTAGGTAAGTTTATTGCAATTTAGCTATCATCACCTACGAGGCCTGCCACGGGGATAATTGTCCAGGTTAGAATAGAAAAGAATGACATTGCATTGTCATACATTGCGTAAATTATTCAAGTCGAAGGAATGAGTTTCAAACATATTACGCATTCGATGACGATGTTACGTAATTTTTCTCTATTCTACCCTAGACAACAATCCCCATGCCTACGGGCCTAAAGAGGAAGAGCAGCTTCCTTCGGTGTATATTTATCGCTAGATCATCATAATCATCAGCCTACGTTAGTCCACTGCTGGACATAGGCCTCTATGCCATAGGGCGCTATGGCATTCAATACATTAGGGAATTATCACACTAATAATTATTATAAATGCGAAAGTTTGGATAGATGTATGGATGGATGAATGGATGTTTGTTAACTCTTCACGCCAAAACTACTGAACGGATCGGGCTGAAATATTGCATACAGGTAATTTTAATCCTGGAATCAAACATACTTTTTTCCGTCAGTTCTCATGGGATAGAAATAACCATAAAACGTGTCCATAGAAACTAAAAAAAATTAGACGACCTCTGTGGCGCAGCGGGCGAAGGTCCGCCTGCGACGCAGGAGGTTGCGGGTTCGATTCCCGCCACGGAACAAATGTGTGTACGATCTTTAATTTGTTCCGTTGGTCTGGGTGTTTTCTATGTATAATAAAAAAATAACTATCTATGTTGTGTATTGTATTAAAGTATATCAGTTATCTAGTACCCATAACACAAGCTATGCTTAGCTTGGGGCTAGATAATGCTGTGTGTATTGTCCAGCATTATTTATTTATTTATAGAAACGACGCGTGCGAAGCCGCGGGCAGAAACTGGTATAGTATAAATCGCTCGCAAATCGCCAGTGTGATAAGACTGAATAAGACTAAGTTTATTTCATTCGACTTCTATAATCGTAAGTCAAGCAAGCCCCCGTCTTTGCATAAAATCACGTGAGTTGGTATTTACTATGCATACTTATATCTGTGATATTGTGAAATACCTGGCTAAACTGCATTTTTAATAAATTCTCTCCTTATCACCATACAGTAGGTACCTATTTATGTACGGTCGTTGAAAAGCCCGAGAAATTCTGGTACAGCCGCGCACAATAGGAAACTTCATCTGAATTTACATTAAAGAAACGTAGTTAACATAAATTTTCTCAGAAATGGGTAGGTTTTAACACTTCTTCCACTAGTGGACGAAAAATAGAAGAGAAGAGAAAAATAATAACACCTTTTTTCTTACTAGTTTATGCTCGCGGCTTCGCATGCGTTTTTTCTATAGAAAAGTTTAAAGGTGATTTCTATCCCATAGGAACCGATTTATGGGATAAAAGGTGGCCTATGTTTGATTCCAGGATTAGAATTACTTCTATGCAGAATTTCAGCGTGATCCGTTTAGAGTTTTTGGCGTGAAGAGGTAACAAACATAAGGATGTTTGGATGTATGAATGGAAGGCCATTCATACATCCAAACTATCGCATTTATAATATTAGTGTGATGTGATTTGAAACAATTTAAAGATTAAAAGTTGACTTGACTTTGACTTATTCTGTAAGCCTAAAGAAATAAAGTTATTGACTTCTCACTTTTGGTACCTATAGGTATTAAATCGGGTGATTACGATTTTATGTCGCAACTAGGGCAGTTCCTACAGTCGAAGCACGATAAGTTCAAATCAATGCATCTGGTTTGATACGTGTCTTCCAGTGTCCTTTTCAAGAAAGCATCAGTTCAACGAGCACTTAATCCAAGTGTTGATTCCATGACAGATTCCTTTATCTGACAAATTATAGTCAGTTAAAAGCGCTTCTCGAAAACTATTGGTAAAGAGGCTTTGACTTTGATTAATTACATTTATTCATTATTTATGCGACTGTACTACAAGTACTTACGACACGCGACCTTGCAATTATTTCGGCGCCGGCGCAGGCTTGCTGACGCTCACCGAATTCCAAATTCAAAATAAAAGAACATATTATTTGGTCATAAGTGTGGGCCAGTTGTTTTAAGCTTTGTTGCTAAGCTTCAACTGAGCTTTTATGGCCGTAGTCCTGCAGCAGTAGGCGTAAGGGAAAACGCGCACCTGCCAAGCCGCCGCGCTCGTGTTTTTTGTAGTTATTTAAACACGGTGGTGATTAAGAAAATCATCTTATCAAGTCAAACTCTGCGAATTTGTTTAGAAATATTAAGTGTCCTTAGTTGTGTAAAAAAAAAATTGATATCGGTAGTTCGCTAGTCATGTATTGAAAAAACGTTAGAAAAAGGGGTAACTTTGGGATCTTTTTCTATCGAGCGAAGTTCATTAGATCTTGTAACTGAATGCGACTTTGACTAGACTAATATATAATCTTTTTTTCAGAATTGTAAACACTATTTTCTAAGTCTCATGATTTTAAAAATCAAAAAATTGCGGCCTCTGCTGGCCTACCAAGCCTTAAGGCACAAACCAACTTTGAAGGAACCTCAACCCAGCCTATACTGATTGCTGGACGCAGGATTCCACCTAATAATGAACAATGGGGCGTAATGTCCATAATCCGCACGCTGGACACGCGGGTTGGGGATCGCAGTTCGGTGGTCGAGTTATTCTGTAGAGGGCGCTGCTGCCCGCCCCCGGTGGATATCCCTTCGCCTTAGTCGCCTCTTACGAAAATCGCGGGAAGAGATGGGGTGGTGCAAATTCTAAGCCGCCGGCACCACACGGCAGATATTTGAAGGGACAATCGTCCTTAACTCGCATGTCATGTTTTGCAGTAACTGAAAACTAGCGCAGTATTGGGCAAACGCCGAATACTGCAAAATGCTGAGCTACACAAATGAGGTTCGTTAGTGAAACCGCTAATATCCGTAGGTAGTCCTAATGAATTCGTAAAACTACAACAGCGGTACTACAAAAAAGTTAGACTTCTGCATGTTAAGCGCGAGTTTAACAAAAGCGTTACCACAAAACTGCGTTTTACGACGGCTTACAGTTAGACACGGCTTAGACATAGTTTAAAGGAGAGTTAAACTCATGTTAAACCCATGTCTAACTGTTTAGACACTGTTTAGCTAAACGCTTGTTAGACCAGTGTTTAGGTTGGTTTTTGTAGTATCTACCGCTGCAAAAGTTTTAAAAATATATACAATTAATTGCAAATCCCAAGATTCCGAAACCAATTTCAGCAGTAGGCAGTAGGTACTTAATAATTTCCTTTGGGTAAGCTTCTGTTTGAAAACATGTCTTCAAGTTTAGACTCAATCTTTCCCAAATATCTTCACATTTCGTAAACACAGGTAATATACCTACAAAACATGTCATCTTTGTTTGAATTAATGTTATGATAACTTTCTAGGATAGGTGAAACCCTTGCGAAACCTGTGTTAGTACGGTATCTGCAATAATAATAACAATAGGTTGGGTTTGTCATGCAATACTTCCTCTAATTTGGGATATACTTGTTAGGTGTGGATAACTTTCTAGGATAAGTGAAACCCTTGCGAAACCTGTGTTAGCACGGTCTCTGCAATAATAAAAACAATAAGTTGGGTTTGTCATGCAATACTTCCTCTAATTTGAGACCATTGAAAAATAATGAAACATGTATTTGCACACAAATTTGTCCTTCTTCATTTTGCATCGTCTAGCTCCAAAGCACAGAGGATGACCACGAGATATGTCATGAAAATTTGATTCCCGGGGAATATTAGTCCCACAAACCTTAATAACAGTTTAAAATTAATGGATTCGAAGTCGATTTTTAGTTTTTCCAAAACAATCAAATTATGTATTAACCCCACTTTAAAAAAATCATTCAAATAAATTGAAGATCACAACTTCATAACCTGTTTTTTGTGCTCGCTAGTTTTAGCATGATATATAGAAGGGTCTAAGGAGGAAAGGAGGGAGGCAATATTAACAGGAAGCGGAATACGGAGAGAGATGAGATCATCATAGAAGGAACTGTACCGTATTTGTTACAAGAAAAAATATACCTATGATTTACTGAATTCATCACCGCACTCCATAACTTATTTGTCCTGATCATCGATAAAGGTACCTTTAAAGGTGGTGGTTACCTATCATACATATATATGGTATATATATGGTGGTTACATATCATATATCCGACAGCCGTCGGCGGAGGAGGCGCTAGGCGGCGGATATATGATCGAACGCCCCGAATAATCAAACCCGCCAAGGAGTTGAAAGGAACCCTCCTTTCAACTCCTTTGTTAAAAACGTACCAACAGATCAGCTGCTCACCCACTGCGCCAAAGAGGTCGCCTAACAATATTAACTGCAATGAACCCACTGTACCATGAAGTCGTGAAGATCGGAGGCTGTGGTCTGAGTGTTACGCAACCCAAGCGCATCCGTACGGTACTGGTTTAAGGTAGGTACAAACTGTGTCACTGTGCTTGGCAAATCTGAGATATTATAGCTAGGAACCTTTAGGAAAACAAGCTAGAGTTGGTACCGATACATACTTCAAATACCTAAGGGGTCGTCCATTAATTATGTTATTTTATTTCTTTATTGATGCGTTTTAAGGCAGTGCCTTGAGCTTCAACTCTTGACGTACCTTTCGAGAGTGAAAGAAATAAGTTTGTGTTTTTACCATAATAAGTAGGTAATCAAATCACACTACTCAACCATTTTATTGTAACAGGCGAAATATAGTTATCATTTTGTGAGAGTGTGGGTAGTGCGTGCGTACAAAATGAGGGATTAAGTATTTTAAGTAGGTAGGTACATGTTATGTGGTTGTTTCGAAAAAAGTGACCGGCGATTGCTGCGGGTCTAATTTGGCGCGATTTATCTGACTCTACTTTATAGGTATGTCTACTTAGATTCTGGTTTCTAAAGCAATCGTAACTCTACCCCTATAGGCTAAAGGTACCTAAGATAGGCCAAGATTAACTTCTGTGTAAATCAGCTTAGCGTTTGCGAAATCAAACGCTCGTAACGCGAAGGCCAACTGACGAAGGTACGTAGATAAAATAAGCTGATAATTTTGTTATGACCTATTCCACACCACTTCAGACTCAAAAGTGACCAAAATTTTCTTAAGTAAGTAGGTAACGCTGTTAAACATTTGATAAAAATCACAAATTCGCCCAATTGAGACACATGTGGCGTCCTATAAGATGTGCGGCATCTTCTAGTGGAGTGTGAGCGGAGCCAGTCTATAAGATCAGAATTGAGGGACGTGTACAATGTTAACCTAACGGATACTGGTGTTGTCCAAATAATTTTAGCTGCTCCACTGAGTGATGCGGCAATATAGCTTAACTAATACTTTTATATACAGATAGAGCGAAACCGAGGGTCCAAAGTATTCACTCATCAGCTTGGCAGGAGCCACCTGACGAAGCTCAAAACGCACGACGGGAGGACCGTATTGTGGAAACCGGAGATCTCCGCCGAGGTAGAGGATTTCTATGGCCGTCTATACTATATTTTTTAAGAAGGGAGATAAAGCCCTCCTTAAAAACTACAGACTCATCACACTCCTGAGCCACGTCAGGATAAGCTGTTCTCACGAGTGGTCACAAATCGTCTCGCCAGGAGACTCGACGAGTTCCAGCCACTGGAACAGGCCGGGTTCCGCGGAGGATTTGGCACCATAGACCACATTCATACAGTGAGGCAGATTATACAGAAGTCCGAAGAGTATAATCAGCCTCTGTGTCTGGCCTTTGTGGACTATGAAAAGGCCATTGACTCTGTCGAAACCTGGGCTGTTCTGGAATCCTTACAGCGATGCCAAGTAGACTATCGTTATATCGAGGTGCTGAGATGTCTCTACGAGGCCGCCACCATGAGTGTCCAAGTACAGGGCCAGCAGTTTAAACCCATCCAACTGCGCAGAGGAGTAAGACAGGGGGATGTTATATCCCCGAAACTGTTCACGAGCGCGTTGGAAGATATGTTTAAGACGCTGGACTGGAAAGGTAACGCTCAAAGGAAGGACAGCTAACTTCTGTGAATTTTAAACACCTCTACTGCGTTCACCAGTCGCCCTGCCAAGCGTGGCGATTATGTCAACCCCCACCTATTTTGGGAACGCACGTTCAACGGTGGACGCTTGTGCTGATAATTGACTTTGACTAATGACTAATCCAAACCAATTAACTTTAGGATAGATTTTTATTTTAACTTTATTTTTTAATTTTTATTATATACGACTCGATTATGGACACTCTAACTTATTTTTTGTATTATAATTTATTGGTGTCTGAAAAAAACCACTAGAATTAATCCGGTTTAAAAATAGTTTGAGAATAATGATGTCCCTTGTAATTGTCGCCTAGGCAATATCGCTGGTAGAGTTGCTTCTTTGAGTGCGTGCAAGACAAATAGCAAGTAATAATTGGCACAATTATTAGATAATACTAAACGCCAATGCCCGATATCATAAACAATTGGGCTAATTATCGTGAGAAGCGCCATCCGAGCCAAATTGTCCGGTTCAACTCTTGCGCAACGCAATTAGCCGATCATGACGGAGGAAAGTTCGCTTCGACCAAGTTTACGAGGTTTATTTAGCTTACTAGCTCTGCCCCGTGGCTTTGCACGCGTTTCCTGCTTAAAATGTAGCTTTTTTGTTATAACGTCTGCAGAATTTCAATAAGATCTGGCCAGTTAAGTTTGCGTGGGGCAGAAACAAACGTCCAACGAAACTGTCGCCTACTTCACAAAATTAAAACATTGTGGGAGGCGTATATCCTGCAGTGGCCTGGCTTATGATGATGTTCCTACTACCTTCTAGCAGGATTCCAGAACAGTCCAGGTTTCGACAGAGTCAATGGCCTTTTCATAGTCCACAAAGGCCAGACACAGAGGCTTCTAGCAGCTTCCTAAGATGTATTGTACTTAGAAGTGATGTAACTAGGTACCTACTCAAAAGAGATCTTCCAGTCTAAGCTTACGAGCTAAGAACTCTACCGAATTTGGTAGGCCCAGCCAAATGAAAGGAAACTCTTCAAGTAGGCAAAATGTGTCTCAGATCAGTAGATCTTGATGTACCTACTTGAAAGTTTTCGTAAAAATGCCGCAGATAATATTTTGTGAGTTAGTGTTAGTACCAACCTTAGAAGACGAGTTTTTACTCTATGGTATCAACCATTAAACTCTACCAAAGTTAGGCTTAGTGTCTACCATCCTACAACTTAGAATAATTTCTTAATTTGGTATATAGCTTATCCTTAAGCTACTTCTATAGGTACTTATGGTAAGTACTTATAGCAATAGCTAATTAAACTTGCCTGTATTTAGATAGTGACCTTAAGAAATTAATCTCACAACAAAACTGGTTACTTTGCTTTTAAGTTTGACAAATAGTTTTGTCCATTTTTGTAGGACTTGCGATTATTTTTTGACAGCAGTTTGGACAATTTTGGCGCATGTAGGAGTTACGTAGGTAGTCGCTTTTTATTATGAAGCCTAATGGATGGGTAATTAAAATTATAATGGTCCCGTCTCTGCCTACATTATACATTCTATGTAGCTGAAAAGTAAAAGGTCTTTAGAATTGGCTGATGGGTCTTGCGAAATTTAAATCTAGCAAGGACATACCACCAAAAGTCAAACCTTCATAATATTTAGGTATAGACAAAAAATCTTGGTATGCAATAAAATTAATCCTGATTTTTTTTCTTTCAAAAATTGGTATTAAAGAGTCAAACTTACTTTTCGACAGATGGTGCCTACTGCTTCAACACTTCACAGGAAAAAAACACATCACCTTAAAATTGCACTGACACTGAAAAACATAGCGTTCTATACACATTTAAAAAAAATTAATACAAAAAAAAGATACCGGGAACACCAAAAACCGCGCGGTTATTTTGAATTTCGAACTGTGCGAAAAGAGTCCAGCTACGATGATAAAAAAATTAAAATTGAAAAGGTTTTATGGTACTTAGTGTTGCAATTGTAATATATTTCTGGTATTTAAAAAAATCGTTCGTAAAATGTGTGTCACTGACATGCGGGTAAGCAGATTGCGTAATGCAACTGCGTGTGCGCCGACTGAGTGACTGCTCGAAACTGAAAGTGGTAGTCGCGGAGATGGGCTGGATATTCTTAGTCTTGCGGTTGAGATGTTGATGGTGTCCTTTGACTGGAATGTTTTGGAATTAGGAAGATATTATGTTGTTTGTGTGTTGTCCATTTTAGTGCCAGAACTTTAC
Source organism: Eupithecia subumbrata (assembly GCA_949316285.1). NCBI lineage: Eukaryota > Metazoa > Arthropoda > Insecta > Lepidoptera > Geometridae > Eupithecia > Eupithecia subumbrata. The sequence goes on along the minus strand of OX438630.1, from coordinate 12,370,144 downwards.
TTATTACTGAGAAGGGTGTCATTATTAAGTACCTACTTAAGTATAATTTTATTTAGAGGAGACTTCATAAAATGACGAGGTTCTCAATTCGGCTGTATTATGCTTTTACAAAGGTTTCATGAGTACGTTAGAGTTTTTTAATAAATAATGCAGAAAAATAATATAATTGTTTTCGCCTGCGCGTAATTTCACGATTTATCTACTTATATAAAACGATGTGTTCTAGGTAGGTATATACAAACTAATGACGATTATCCGGTTATCTGAAAAACGACAAAAATCTAAGTAATTTCTTTGATCTTGGTTATGCAACTTCCACACAATAATAGGCAGTACCTACTTAATCCCATGGCTTATTAGTAGGTAGGTACTTGTCTATCCGTAATTTGCCGTAACTACCTGCGACATCCGACGTGATAGGCGTTTTGTACGGATTAGTCTGGGTTCCTTATAAGATGACGGTTCGTAAGTTTAGTGTAGGTAGGTACCTAGACGATACCATATTTAGTATATTGTTGGTATTATAATATTATTAATACAATAATATAATTTATACACTACATAGATAGATATTTTTTATTATACCTACATAGAAAACACCCAGACCAACGAAACAAATTATACGGCTATAAATATATAAACAATTATAACTACCTAAACAACCTGATGCATGTGTTTATTAGCATAGAACCGAGAAAAAATGCATTTGGGTACCAAGCGCATCTAAGGCGCGTCGCCTGCTCTGATGAAGTCGCGACAAAGGTGTTGTGCGTTAAAAAAAGAAGAGCAGGTACGTAAGCCATTGTTAATTATTCTTAATGACAATATGCACTTGCATCAGTAATTGCCTTGTCTAGTAGTCATTTTAATTTCATTTATTTATTCGAAAACTAATTCGGGAATTTTGAAAATATTTTTCCTTTGATATATGACCGACTCTGAACTACCCCTGAAAGTTTGGTCCATAATTTTTGTTACCCCCTGTATATTCAAACAAAGGCAGCGCCAAACTATTCTCTAAACATTGAACCCTGCGACACTGCTCATGGTTGTTTTGCAGCATCTGTAAGCTGTTTTTGTTGGCCGCTTCACACGGATAAGTACAGAGTACCTATGTTCCTATTGTGCCCATTAGACATTGTTATTAAGTCGTGGTTTATAAACCACTAGAGTAAGAGTAGTATAATAGTGTACAGGGTGGTTTTTTGAAAAGGGCGGTCATGGCCAAGTCCGAAACCACGCGAGTTAAAGAAAAGTCGTGAAAGGAGTCATGCCCTCGATTTATAAGACAACAAAAACTGCATATTAGTTTTTTTAAATCTTTTACTTTTGAAGGATATCATCGAGATAAATATTAAAAGTAATTTGTAAAAATTGGCTTTTCCTTTTATTTTCAGTAATACATTTATTTTCAAAGATTGATCCTTATCAGCAACCAAATTCATTGGTTAAATAATACAGGTGTCCTTTTTTTGAAAAATCATTCGTGTGGATTTCCGTCAAGAGTAAAAGTTTTTAAAAAAACTAAATATGCAGTTACTGTTTTCTTATAAATCGAGGGCATGACTTCTTTCACGACTTTACTCTAACTCTCGTGGTTTCGGACTTGGCCATCACCGCCCTTCTCAAAAAACCACCCTGTATACTAATTAAAGTACATTGTCAGAAGTGTTTTAATCCATTCCGAACCCATGGCAGCCCTGAAATCTTTCAGAGTCCAGGGGTCTTCTATCAGGGGTGCCATGGATCCGCCCCCGTTTCATGTAACTAAAGCTTATACAGGGTGGATTTTTGAGACGGGACAGTAAGGGCCTGCCCTTACCTACCTACTTACGTTAACCTTTAATATTCGCTTGCAATGTCGGTTATTTGAAAGCTTTGAGCTTACCTACAATGCACCGGATGTCGTTATATTCTCGGCCTTAATCTTAAAGGAAATTTCGAAATGAGTTCCAATCCTGTCATAAAATAAAATAATTCATTCCATTTTAATTATTTATTCGTCGAATCGACAAAAATATATCTATAATCGATCATATTCTTATTTACAAATAATGGTGTTACATTGATCTTTAAATAAAAAATATTCCATTAGCTATCTTTTACGCTGTAACTGTAAGGTGTTGGACCGGCCGGGCCTCTGCCAAAGGTCATAGAAGAAATAACCGTACGTATACAGTCAAAACAATGATCATGTTTTTGACTAGGTATTGGATACTTATCCAATAGTCAAAGTTACGGTTTACATGAGCGTAAACCTGAGGCAAGGTAATTGCGTTAGAAGGTATAAATTGCGAGCATAAAATTGTGATTGAAAATGTCATGCTGTCCGCTTAGATAATGTTTGTCAAAATGTGATCTAAGCGGGCATGACATTTTCAATCACAATATTTACCGACTTATAATTTCATTAAGATGCTTTGGTAGGTACGGGCCTTTACATTTTCTATCTGCTGCAGTATCTGATTAGAAGAAAATATAAAGGAACATAAATTAAATCTAAAAAATGTTACATAACAAATTGAGTTAAGCACAGATTCGACCAAACCAATTCATTTTATTGAGGTTGATAAAAAATTTCAAAATGTCCCCAAAAACTTATGCAAATTAAAATCAAATAAGAGCAAATTAGCTAACAATAATGTACATTTGTATAAATGCAAAACGTACAACATCGCAGATAAAATCGAACACAAAAATTGCATTAATAACCTACTTCGAAGTCGAAGGAGGGTTATGATGTTAATGTAGGAGGTATATTTATCAAAAAAAATATTAACAATGGTTGTAGTAAAACAAAATTTGGCACAGTCTGTTACTGAACACAAAAACGGATAACTTTAACATAATTTGTATAATGTTTGTATATATGTGTATATATAAGTGTATTGTATTATTTATATCATTTTATCCAATGGGCAGGTACATAATTATGATAAGTACAATTTGAGATATAGAAAAATATTAATTTCTATAAAAATACATTTTAATTGGATTATTACAAGCGAAAAATATAATGCCAGTAAAACTTTTGCTGTTCATCAAGGTAATCTGGACTTTAATCCATAGTCATAAAGTCTAATAAAGCTATTAGAGAAACTATTGTTTTCTTACCATATAAATAGGTCAAGTTAGATTTGTTTTAAATTAACAAGGTAAATTGAAGTAAGACCTAATTCTAATAGTCTATTTTAGCACTAATTGAGTCATAGGATGGAAAAGTCATTAGATCATATGGATATATCAAACATGGATATGCCTTAGACACTTGTTCACCGCACGCCGACGATAAAGTGACTAACTATTGACTATTTTGTCGCTCAAGAAACGAACAATAGATATAGATCCTGTGTTTTTCTGATACATAGGTAACTATGTACAGTAGATCGGAGATATTTGATACTGCCGGCGAGAACTCCTAGTGATATGCAAAAATTATCAGTAAATAAATTCAAACAAATTGTCAAAACCTTGCTGTGCAAAAAGGCTTACTATAAAATGTCAGATTATCTAGAAGATAAAAAAGCTTGGAACGGGTTTTGCTCCAACTCGAAAAATAACAACTAACAGGCTAAAGGTTTCTTCGTCGCTTCTTTACTTTGGTCTACATACCGAAGCGACAGAAATCAAAAATATCACTTTATTTCCGTGTCAGTGTATAGTTTTATAATTTGACCTTTTCTAAGTGTACATTTATTGTATTTATGGAAATAAAGAGTTTTTGATTTTGATTTTAGAACTCTTTCTCCACTAAGTCAGTCGCAGCGACAAGAGCTATCGAAGATTATATTCGTCGAGCGATGCTCGCTTGGAGGTCCGAACACTCGCCGAGAGAATTAATTATGTCTCGACCACCCTGAGCGAATCGCTTACAGCGAAACTATCGGTACTACACACTTGCAAGCGACAAAACTATCGGATCTTGCTTCTCACTCTCGCCATATCTAGTTATTAGCTCTACTCGGTTCTCGTTTATCGTCAGCGGTGGCACAAGTGTCTTAAACAAAAACATTATTACAGGCATATTGCTTTAATGTATATTTTAGCACTAAATAGTAACAGTCATAAAGACAGAAAATGATATAATATAAAAATTAATTGCATATATATTATCAACATCATAATATGGCAAACTATACTAATATAACTACGTTAAACAAATTAAGTAACTAAATATTTTGACTAGATTCAAAGCTACGACGGTTAAAATTCATTATGTCATAAACGGTGAGGGTTTTCATTTATATCAATGGTACTAATTTAATATTTGTAGAGTGTTCAAATGTAAATTTTTTGAGCTTTTTACAAGGCTGTTATTTTTTAATTTGGTTTTTTGAGTTGTCCCAAGAAACTTCAAATGCCAGGTGGCATAAAAGTCCTATTATTATAATTATTATTGTAAGCCATACAATAAGTGTCACATATAGTTTAATTTGCTTTTTGACAATGTTGAAATCAAACATAGTAATTTGTTTGTGAATTACTAATCTTGATATTCTCACTTATTTCTAGATATCTACATTTAATTTTCTAAACGTACCATCTAGAAACATTTATAATAATTATTTGTTTTCCGTGTGCGCTTCGACCACTACACTAACAATCGAGTAAATAACGCCAACTCTTTCTAACATCAACAGGCTCCATTGCTAAACAGAGATAGAAATATACAATCAACATGGCTACAGTCCGCTGTCTACTAAAGCGTAAAATTGCATCGTATTAAATACTTGCTCCCTTTTCGATTTCCATTTAAGTAATTGAAAAAGACTACATTAAATAAAACAGCGAGTGTAAGTGATGGATCACAATTTTATCATGAAAAAATGCCCAAATATGTAAAATGTTTTAAATTCAGGATTTAAAAATTGCCTGGCTTTATTCTATGTTTTTGATATACAAAACCTTGTCTAGGATGTTCAGTTTGGGCAATATTAGATCTTTCACAGAGGTACTTTTCAATTGGTCTCAACCGACTTCGTTACAGAAGTGAACGCTATAGTAGACAGTAGACTCTAAAATCTCTCTCGCTAACCATCTAGCGACGTAAACTTACAACTATTTAAAACTATATCACAATACCTCAGCTGGTACGATTTCGATTCTTTGAGCCGTTTTAAATATCGTTTGAACACATTTGACCTGCGTTCTGTATACGTATTTTTGTCTCGATTCTTCGCATGTGAAAGACAGAGTTTAGTTTTTGAAGACAGAATAAGTATGAAATAGTTTCTAGGAGGTTTTTTTTGTCTCCTTTGCTCACCAGTTTGTGAAGGAGATGGAGAATAATCAATAGAGAAGATATTTGATTTCTATGTCTACTGTTTTTGCTTTATAACGCTAGCTTCTTAATGAAGCAATCTACTTCTAAGGGAAGTTGTTTCTAAAGTCTCAAAATCTGCTATTCTAATATTTTAAAATGTCATTATAATTACAATTCTATATTGTTTAGTCATAATAATAGCTTTTAGGGTCAATATTAAATTCTTTTCAATTTTCTACTTATATTCCATACTAATATCATCGTTGTCAATTTGATTTTATTGAAGAGACTTGTGACTATTTTTGCGTTGTAAAGATTTATGGTAGGTCAGTACCATTATTTCGTTTTTGGAGACTATTTTAACAAGCGTCAGATGACTTGAAAAGATGGCGCTAGAGTCGATTGAACGCTCGTTCTATCCTTGAATAAAACGAGCCTTCAACGATTGAATCGTTGCTCGTTCTATTCTTGAATAAGAGAGTTCAATGCTTGAGGGAAACTACCAATATTCATTCAAATATACAAAAGTGGAAAATCAAATGTCGCCAAAACTAAACTAACTAATTTAACAGCACTTAACATGACGACATGCTTTTTATTTTGATCGGGAAGGGGCTGCTAAATGGGCAATATTTTACTGCAATATGTGGCTGCAACATAGTAACCGGCAACATTGCAAGCAATACCTCGCAATATTGCAGTTATGTCCCAGCGATATGACCAGTATGGCCAATGTTGTTTTGATAGGTTGCGGGACGACCAGCAATTTCTATTGCTATTTCTCCGTTTCTATTCCGTTCTCGATTGTTATGGTATAGTATATCCCTTTCTACGCGACATGAAGTTTGCTGTGAGTGACGCCGTGATTAATAGTTATATTCAGTTGTGTTGTCAATGTTGTCATGTTGTTTTGTGTTACAGCCAGCCATTGTTGCCCGATTGTGTAGCCCATTTACGAGTCCGAATCATTGACCATACTATAGCAGATACATCGCAACACATGGCCCAGCCATAGAATGCTCAGCCATAGCTGCAATATGATGGACGGCCACTGTGTTGCAGCCACATATTGCAGAAAATATTGCCCGTTTAGAAGCCCCTACATAAAAGGGCCGGTAACATTTGTAGTGCTGTCAAATCCATATAGTTATGGTGATATCTGAATTGACACTGTCTACCCATTTTCTGATTTAGACTCAAGGTTCTGTTCAAAAGGCTAAGCTCACTTTCTAACCTGATCCATATACAGCTGTATTTAGAGTGCTTTTTACGACAACACAAACTTGCGTCTCGGATGTGGGACATACATCCTGATATGCTGTTTGGGACCTTAGTTAGCTGAATTTAGGGTGATATTTACGTTGTCACGTCAAGCTTAAGAACTCTAAGTTTGAATAAGAGAGCTACCAATTATCATTCAAAAATTCACCGTTCGCACAACCTTCTAGATTAAACCTTACGTGGCTGTTTTAAGACTGCTATTTACGACAACTCAACCTTACGTAACTGTATATAGAGTGCTATTTACGACAACACAATCTTGCTGCTCGGATGTGGCACATACATCCTGATATGCTGCTTGGAGGGTTCCCCATGCATTGACCGTAAGTTGTCAAGTATACGCGGCACGTCACGAGAGTCAAGGCTCTGTTCAAAAGCATGTCTACCAGAAACTTTAAACCTTAGATACCTGAATTTAGGGTGATATTTAGGATGTCTTATCAAGCTCAATCGAGCTATAAGTTCGAAAGAGAGCTACCAATTATCATTCAAAATTAGATCGTTCGTACAACCTTCTACATCAAACTGTATATACACTCTATATACGACTCTATTTAGACCAACGCAACCTTACGTAGCTGTACATAGAGTGCTATTTACGATATCTCATGCTTGCTGCTCGGATGTGGCACATACATCCTGATATGCTGCGTGGAGGGGACCCCATGCATTGAGAGGAAGTTGTGTAGTATACGCGGGACGTCACGGGGGTCGTATGTGTGCCCGGCGCGGGCGAGCGCGGAGGCTGCGAGGCAGGTGAGGCGGGGGCGGAGTCTCGCGCGGATTAGGCCTTCTGCTGGTCCTGGGGAGGGGAAATTAATATTTATTGTTAACTAAGCAGCGCCTCGAGGTTTCACCTTTCCGTGGGAATTCCGGGATAAAATATAGTCTATGTGTTATTCCAGAATACAATATATCTTTGTGCCAAATTTCATCCAGATCCGTTCAGTAGTTTTTACGTGAAAGAGTAACAAACATCCATCAATCCGTACTTAAAAATTATTAGTAGGATTTTGTTTGATCTTATGATATAATTGACTTCTTGGTTTTGCCCACAGCTTCGGTCGTGTGGTAAATACCTTAATACAAATAATCCAATCTGTATTGGTCCACTGCTGGACGCAGGCCTCCCCCTGATAAGCGCCTTATAGGCTCTTATCGCATGGGGGTAGTGCCCAGTTCGGTGGTAGAATTGTTCTGCAGTGGGCGCTGCTGCCCGCCCTCGGTGGATATCCCTTAGTCGCCTCTTACGACACCCGCGGGAAGAGTTGGGGTGGTGCAAATTCTAAGCCGGGACCACACAGCTTATATGGTGCTAATATGACGAAGCCCAATAGTGGACTAACCGATGACGTACCTCCAATAGAGTAGAGTAAAGGTGTGAGTCCGTCCATGTCACAGGCGTCGATATGCGCGTCCCGACAGAGTAGTTCCACCACCACAGCGTAAAGCGACTCGAGCATTTGTTCTCTGTCTTCTGCAATGGGAAATAAATCTTGGTTAGTCTACTGAAATGTTTTTAAAACAAAAAAATTGTGCCGGACAATTCACACAGCAACCAAAATAATAGACTTAAAAAGAGACGTAATGACCATAAACTTAAAAGTTAATGCTGTGTGGACACAGCGTCCAAAGGCTACTCGTCTATTATCTAATAAATTAATACAAAAAGTAAAGACCAAACTTTCAAGGGGGTTTCAACTCCGACCACCACGAGCACGATAAATTGGGCTATTAATTGTTTATGTGCAGATGAGGATGTTGATAATATTCTGTATGTCCTTGCCAAAATTCAGGGATGCGGTTTAAATTTTTTTGGATAGGACGCATAGAAATAAAATAGAATTATGTTATAGTTAGTAGCTTGTTGGTGTAATTTTACTAATGTGTGTTTTTCTCAATGTATCTCTTTTATATTTCTTTGTCGATTTGGTGCTTCACTGTTATGAAAAAGTAAAAATATTACTTAATAAATAAATATTTTGAAAAATTCCCGACTTTAGTTTTCGAAAAAATGAATATAGACGAAATGATCACTTAACCAGGCAATGACTGATGCTTATTGTGTGACCGAGCTTAAACCGCTCCTGATATTTTAGTACATTATTATTTAGATTTCGTATTTTCTTTTTGTTACGCATTGTTTTAATCAGTGTCCGCGAACTCGTTGCCGGTAGCTGGCGAAGACAGTACAGCACCGAGATACCTGGAGAAGTCTTGTGTCGAAGGCTCTCTCGATACACTAGACTCGGATACACTTTCAAATCAAATCTATTATTTGCAGACAACGGGTTACAAAATGGTTCCCTTGCGATGACTTACCAGCTAAACAGCTTTGGTGTGCCAAATTATATAATAATAACAAAAAGATATGCAGATCGGAAAATTAAACAGGAAAATTAACAATAAAGTCTGTCATAAATAGAAAAACCACAATGATGGGTAAGAGTGTCTTTGCTATGGCACGCTCCATATAGTTAATAAATTACCACAATCTATAAGACCACTGCCGAATATGGAGTTTCAGAGAAAGTTAAAAACGATTCTTTCAAATAAATGTTAATATGCTATAAATGAATTTTTAATTTGCTTTCATCCAACATAAGTTTCAAGTTACAAGGCGAAGATTCGTCTTCGCGTTGTCGTGAAAAACATCGTGTTCGTTCGACGACGAAGTGTTTGGCCACACTGCAAAAAAACTTCGGAACGTCGCGTCGGGAAGGGCATTTGTTGTGTGTCCGTCAAGTTAGCAGCCCCGCCATGGAATTTGGTGGCTTCAACTATGCTGAACTTAGGTAATGGTTTTTATCAGCCATATAAAGTTTTTATTCATTTTATCTTCGCCGCAGCCGTACACCGCGAAAAAAGCAAGATCGTCATGAAGGGAATTCAAGCGCGGTTGCCTTTACAAGACTCGACGTTACGAGAATCGACTTAGGGGGAATCAACGTGCGAGGAACAATTCACTTTTGTACTCTTCTGTACTTTAAAATGTATGTAGATGTTCAGAGCCAAATATCTCTTAAACCAAATACCTCTTTAACCGAGGTCTATTTCTGAGCTTATCAGGAGAACTAGTTACCGTAAGGCACAGTTAATTGGCATAGTTCATGATTCATATCTCGCTATAGATTCGTCGAAATGAGCGGAGCAGCCAGCTCGCCACAGTGAAAGACTTAAATATCTCCTAAAGTACTCGGGCACTATTTATTTTACTTAGGTCATCGGGATCACTATTTCAGGACACATTTATTAGCATAGTTCAAAACACCAAATTCCATGGCGGGGCTGCTAACTTGACGGACACATTTGTCGTCGCGATGATGATTCGCGATAAGATGAACTTGTTGGCCAGACTTGCCGCGACAGCGCAAATCTTCGCGTTACCGCGATAGTGTGGCCGTAGCATTCCAGATATGTGGGTCGCTAAGCCACAGGAGTAAGTAAGTTATCTGTAGCGTTTAGTATTCGGGGGTGTGTTAGTCACTGACCGCTAATCTGGTAAGATATAAGTGCTAGGTGCAGCGCCGTCCGTCTGCATTCATCGGCCGCGTCCACGTCCACTCCGCACTCCAGCAGTAGGGAGCATGTTCGCGCACACGGGAATCTGAAACGTATTTATATTACTTCAAAGTCTATTATTGAAATAGAAATATTAAAATGTATTTGTATAAATATATTGACATAATACGCGTCGGGGGGGCGTCAATAGAGGCGGTTAGCACAGGACCGTGGTGAATGGCACAAATTTCGGGAGGCCTATACCCAGCAGTGGGTAAATCCGGCTGTAGATGATGATGATTTGTATATCAGACACAATATAGGTACAAGAAAACAGTTTGCTTGAGTCATAAAATGCTGAATCAGCATGATTTAGTACCGGCGACGGTCTTCCGAGAGTGACGTTTCGTGACGTCACGGATTGCGGATGTCTCATCGTCTCATCTATGACCTTTACATCCACGATGGGTATCATCACCATTATCAGATTCATCAGGCTATACATCTATATTTTATGACGTGGATTATAAAAAATAGTACATTGTACATCTGGGCGAGAAAGTGCCCAATTCCTATCGAGTACCCGAAGTAGGAATCGAACTTTCTCCCGAGTGATACATAGTGCTTTGTATAAACTCCCTTCGAGGAAAATCATCGTTTTAGTATCTTCAAAATCACTCGAGTAAATTCAAATTGTTAAGTCAAATGTAGCGCACGTGCGAATTTCAGATGGTTCTTTTCTTTAATTATTACAAACAGGGAAGAGGCCGATATATGGCGGATTCGAGTAAGAATTTTTTATCATTGGACTATTGTGAAAATAACCATAGCACCGGCTGATACTTCAGAAAATTAAAAAAAAAATAACACGTTAGAAATACTTTTCTCTTCTCCCGCTAAACGCGTGAGAAATGAAATTCCTTGGTTTTCCGTCCCGCATTTTAGTACGCCCGCAATGACGTAGGTACTTTCTACCTTATGTTCGGAAAAGGAATAAGCAGCTTTCTGAGCAGGTGTAGTATAATCTCTTAATATATTATAGTACTTGTCACTTTGTTTTTCATCCGCCTGTCTGTCTGGTCACGGTATTAATATATTGAATATAATATGAAATTCATATTAACAGAGTTTTTATGTTAATGTACTCACTGGCAAACATCGCTTGTATGGAAGTCATCGACGGGCGTTCTCCTGTCCACTGCTAAATGTAGCAGCGTCATTCCGTTGCGCAGTGCGACGTTCCTTAGCCGGTATATTGCAGTTTTTATAGATCTTATTGTGTCCTGTAGACAGATTACATTATTAAAGGTATTTCATACACATATTCAGACTCTTACTAAAAAGGAAAAATAATGATTTTGGAAATTTTATGAGAAATCATCTTTGAAAATGTTCAAACATATTCGTGAACAAAATCTGTTTACGGAAAATTCGACTAAAACAATTCGTCTAATACAATTCGACTAAAAAACAATTCGACTAATAATATTCTTTAGTTGAATTGTTACCAGTCGAAATGTTTATAGACGAATTTTCTAAGTCGAATTTTTCGCAAAGCACAAAAATCTCCAACTTTTAATCGAAAGAAAATCGTAGAATTCAAATCGAATCGGGGTCCATTCGAAGCAGTTTGGATTCATCGAAAACCCTACTTTCTAGTTGTTTTTTACGAGGATAAAGTACACCTACCAGACACCAGACATTTAAGCGCGTATTATGAAAGCTTACTAAGACAACAATCTATTTTTATTAGTTAAACTAGCTGCATTCTTACTACCCGTTGTCCTATACCCGTTTTCCCGGAGGAATGAAGCATTTCCCGCGGTAAAAAGTAGCATATGTTCATCAGGAATAATGTGGGCTTCTAATGGTAAAATAATTTTTCAAATCGGTCCAGTAGTTTCGGAAAAAACCAACAAACAATCAAATCTTTCCTCTTTATTATATTAGTATAGATAAATAAATAAATAAGTAATGCTGGAAAATCCACACAGCACTTAAATTAATAAATAAATAATGTTGGACAATTCACACAGCGTTATCTAGCCCCAAGCTAAGCAGAGCTTGTGTTATGGGTACTAGATAGCTGATATACTTAATACAATACACTACATAGATAGATATTCTTTATTAAACATAGAAAACACCTAGACCAATGGAACAAATTTCTGCAGATCGTACACAAATTTGTTCCTAGGCGGGAATCGAACCCCGAAATTGAAGGTCCGCCTGCGACGCAGGACGCCCTCCTGCGTCGCAGGCGGACCTTCGTCCGCTGCGCCACGGAGGTCGTCAAACATATACATAGCACATAATACAAGTCTATTACTAAAGAAACGATTCTTATTCTAAAAGAAAAGAGTTCTCACCTCATCATTCCCTTCGTTCTCCAACAACCTCGCCGCCACAGACACGAGGTACAGCGCCGTCCGCACATTGCTCTCGTACTCTTCCTGCAACATGCAAGTGCGCGCCAAACTCTACACAACCATAGTACGTTCTAGAGATGCGTGCGTAGCGCTTGCAATAAATGGGGGTATGGCTACGCACGCGCGGTTAGTGTGCTGGCAGCAATGTGTGTGCGTTAGAACGAGGTTTTAATTATTAATTTTATGGTCTGATTGAAAAAATATGTATGGCACTTGGACATTTTGCTAGTAGGACGTATATTCATTATGCGTTTAGACACTTTATTGTTAAAGGAACGGATTGAACGTGAGTTTTGTGTTTTAGAGACTATAATGAAATAGTTATAACGAACGGGTACAAACGTTATTTGAAAACACGTGAACGACATCTTAAAAAATATTCAATAGTTTCTATATGCATAAGTTAGGCACTTAATTACTTTATCGTTTATATAGGACGCTCTCGTACTCTTCCTGCAATATGCAAGCGCGCGCCAAACTCTACACAGTACGTTCTTGATAAGTGTGCGTAGCGCTTGCAATAAAGGGGTAGGGGGGAATGGTGGAATGGCTACACACGCGGAAGCTATAGTGTTTGCGATCGTTTGTGCGCATGTTTTATTGAGGTTTGAAAAGTTATTTTCATTATTTTTGTGAGACAGTGAACATAATTCACTTTTGCGCTATGCGCCTTGCAATTTCAACTGACGTGAAACCTGTGAATTAACCTGCAACGAACGTAATTTGTTAATGAACAACCTATGAGCTGACTCGGGTTTTGTTTGTGTAAATATGAATTCACTATTGCTTTAGCAGGCGTTTAGGGAGACTAAAATGAACACTGTTAAAAAGAAAACAATAATCGAATAATCTATAATCAATACCCTTCTAGCCGAATTTCGACCACGGCGGCCAGTCTTAACGAAGACTTCCCAAGTGCGCAGGAAGTAATCGAATGATGATACCCTCCTAGCCGAATTTCGGCCACGGCTGCCAGTCTTAACGAAGACTAGCCAGGACATACTATATATGTACATAGAATAATCGAATGCTATATTTATTACGGTCTATAGAAGTTTTTTGGTTGTTCACGGAAAATCATAACGTTTTATAATATTGTGTATACCATAATTTAAATTATTAACTACATAAATGAACTTGTAATGGAAGTTACAAGCCAAAACGACATCACAATGATCATTACTGATACATGCTTGTAAGAATACACACTCTTTAAAGTTTAATTTTTTGAAAAATAATCGGACGACCAAGAGTTAAACACCGGTAAACTTGTAGGTACTTTTACTGTAGAAGATATTGGTGTCAATTCAGATACTTAACTAATTTGACAGTACCAAATGTTGCGGTCCTTTTCATAACGGTCGAAATAAAAAGGATAAAATCATTTTAATTTCAATCTTCAAATAAAACCTATATACTGAATTAAATTTCCTATATACTAATCTAGGCTGATGGTGATGATGATGACTGAATTAAAACCATTAATAAATAAATAATGCTGGACAATTCACACAGCATTATCTAGCCCCAAGCTAAGCAGAGCTTGTGTTATGGGTACTAGATAACTGATATACTTAATACAATACACTACATAGATAGATATTTTTTATTATACATAGAAAACACCCAGACCAACGGAACAAATTTCTGCAGATCGTACACAAATTTGTTCCGAGGCGGGAATCGAACCCGCAACCTCCTGCGTCGCAGGCGGTCCTTCGCCCGCTGCGCCACGGAGGTCGTCAAGCATCGAGCAGGTCGAGCATCGTTTCGTGCTGTCAATTATTGTCAAGTAAACTAATTTGACAGGGCTAAAAATGTTGCCGTCTCTTTCATAGCGAACGAAATAAAAAGGACGGAATCATTTTTGGTGTTGTAAAATTATTTTAGTTTCTGCGATATCTGAATTAGCATCATTGTTGTCAACTAAACTTGACAATTTGACAGGGCTAAAAATGTTGCCGTCCCTTTCATAACGTACGAAATAAAAAGAAGAGCATCGTTTCGTGCTGACAAATTAGTTTAGTTTTTATGCCATCTGAATTAACACCATAGATTTGAGATTGATTGAAATCTTTTCATTCAATTGTGTCTAAAACTAAACTATCTAATTGGCAGCACTAAAAATATTGCCGTCTCTTTCTTACAATTTTAGTGGTGTCTATTTATATATTTAATAGCTACCTGTAGATTGTTTGCAACAGTCTGCAGTTAGCTCAATTGTTTCAATTGTAAATACTAATTATATTATAATTTTCTTTGTGAATAAAGGCTTCTGCCATTGTTTAAGTTTTAATAAGGTACACCAACAGTATACATATTTATAGCTTAATTATATTAATGTAATGATAGTCATGTTTTAGTCATATACTTACCTATGATAGATGGACACAATATTCTTAAAAACTTTGCTTAAAAATAACAATAACAATTTATTGATGGTGTCAAATTAAATTAGTTTACTTTAAGGCATCAGAATTGACACTAATGAATGACCTTAATAACAATTTGATCATCCGAGTATCTTTCAAATGATAGCAGCATTACAGTACTTGTAAATGGAATTAGGATCAGATCAAATGTGAACCTTATAGTAATAGACTTACGGCTAAAGATTCCGGATCGTGATTCGGCGGTGGTTTTTCTATCCTTTTCGCGCCTCGTCTTAGTTCTTCCGCACATGCTTCTAATACGTAGCAGACCTAGAAATATTATAAAGTTTAATTTATTTTTTAGCTAGAGCTAAATTTTTCTTCCGACTCTACAAATAAACCCTCTATACGATCCCGAAATATAATCTACAATCTGGAAGCACACTCAAAGGGAATTCTGGGGGACAAGGATGGTTTTTTTGTTTCAGAATATCCTAAGAAAATAAAAGGGCTGTGAAGACGGCCTATGAAGGAAAACCATCGAAGTTCATACCAAAAAGGTCGGGCGGTAAAGAAGGCCTATGAGGGAAAACCATTGAGGCAGTATTCAGTATTTTATTTGTTGCATTCATACAATCAGGTCTTAGGGATTAGGTGAGTTTATGTTAAGATCACAGTAATATGTACCCATTTAGGGTGTTGCAATAGAAGACTGGCAGGTATCGTGCCTTTCAACTAAAGATGAATATAACTAATTTATAATTTAATTAACTAATTTATAATTTAATTTGCGAGTCGCTATAAGAGTCGTTGAAGAAGTCGTCAAGTTCGTAAAAACATTTTTTTATGAGCATCTCTTTCGAACATGTTATTTTTTTTTAGACATTTTATGTTATCTGGGAGTTTATTATAATTTTTTACCGCCATCGAGTTGGGGGAGGATTGGTGGATTTTTAATTTTGACTCAGATTTAAACCAAAAGGTCAACTCAAGTATCACTGGAATGGCTAAATCTCTGGCTATCTCCGTGAACTCGACGCTGCGACCTGACCAAAGACAGCTTAAGCTTTGGGCTAGTGAATAACAATCAAAGATTTAAATCGATAGATACGCCCTGATACCAAGAACTACGACATTGTCTTTGCATGCGTGAGTTAACAAAATGCCTACGCACTCACACCATGAGTAGCTAATAATATTGTTTTTGAAAAACTGCGGCATTATCTTTGAATGCGTGCGTTAACAAAATGCCGACGCACGCACACTATGAGTAGCTAAAAACATTATATTTGCCAATAAACCTAACTGATATTATTACCATTTATTGTGCAATCATATTGCACGACCTTTTGTAAAAAAGCCCTCCACAAAAACACACAATACAATGATTTCAAACGAGCGAGCTATCTCATTTCGCTTGGCAACAACACGACACGGTCTCACAAAAAAAGGGCCTATCTAACGATTTAAATCTTTGATAATAATTATAATAGGAAACTTACTTGTGATAGAGGTAGTTCGATTCCAATGTAGATCATTTGTGAGAAAACTTGAGCAAATCTGAGCAGGTCCTTAACTACCGACACCTGAAAAAAAAACGTTAATATTTAGTAAAATACGCGCGAGACCGATATCTCTTATAGAGGTACAGTGGGCGAAGAGCCCGCGAAAGCTGTTTTATATTGTTAGAACTCATGTTTGTTTCAGTGTTTTCTATTTTACGACGTACACTTAAGGGTCCGGCGACGGATGAATTTCCCATACAAACGTAGTACCAAAATGATTTATTGTTTGAGATTATTTTCACCATGGTTTGCTATTATTTGTATTAGAATAGTATTTATTTAGGTTCCTGCCACAATCTTTTTTCAAAATACTTATCTACACAAAAACTAAGAATACATTCATTCTTTAATGTAAAATTGCGATTCGGTTTAATTTCATTTCAGAAAGGTATTTTGAAAAAAAAAATGTGTCAGGAACCTAAATAAATACTATTTTAATACAAATATTAGCAGACCATGGCGAAAATATGCTCAAATTACAAATCATTTTGGTACTACGTTTGTATGGGAAATTCATCCGTCGCCGGACCCTTAAGTCTTGTACAATAAACGTCGTAATTATTGACGACCTCAGTGGCGCAGCGGGCGAAGGTCCGCCTGCGACGCAGGAGGTTGCGGGTTCGGTTCCCGCCTCGGGACAAATGTTTGTACGATCTGTAGATATTTGTCCAGGGCGTTCTGGGTGTTTTCTATGTATAATAAAAAAATATCTATCTATGTAGTGTATTGTATTAAGTATATCAGTTATCTAGTACCCATAACACAAGCTCTGCTTAACTTGGGGCTAGATAATGCTGTGTGAATTGTCCAGCATTATTTATTTATTATCTATTATTATTATATTGTAAGGCGCTTACTACCAAACCACAAGCTATTTTCAGAATCCTCACCTCACCTCAACAACCTTTAATGGTCCTCTGCTGGACGCAGGCTTCTCCCTGATAGGCGCCTTATTCTTTTATCGCAAGGGGGGTACTGTCCATAATCCCCACTCTGGGCATGCGGGTTGGGGATCGCAGTTTGGTGGTAGATTTGTTTTGCAGAGGGCGCTGCTGCCCGCTCCCGGTTGATATCCCTTAGTCGCCTCTTATGACACCCGTTGGAAGAGTTGGGATGGTGTAAATTGTAAGCTATTCTGAAAATGCTGTGTGGTGCCGACACAGTATATTCAGAATATCCTATATTATTCGTAATGAGAGCTCTAAATAAGTGTAAAAATTCTTTTTAAATTTTTTATTTATTTTTTTAATGTTGTGAGCAAAGCGAGCCGTACGCCCTCACAGCGTGGTCAGCGAAGAGAGTTTCACGTACTCCAACTGCGGTGGCATCTCTGATATAACCTACCCTATTTTTGATATCTTTATTCACAAAGAAAATTTCGATCAACTAATAGAAATAAATTACAACTAGTATTTACAATTGAAACAATAGAGCTAACTGCAGACTGTTGCAAACAATCTACAGGTAACTTAACTGATCCATATCAATACCTGTCGGAAGCGTCCCCAAGACGCTGGCTGCATTGCCCCGCTGTATGGCAATGCTGATGCGCTGTGCCAGATACTCACCAGCTCTCGGGTCACGCGTCGCCTAGACCAGACGCTCAGATATCTTTTTAAAAACCTGAATAGCTTCGGTACCCCTCGGACCTAGGGTCTCGATTCTAAGGGGAGCAAATGTGTAGGCTCTGTCGAGACCTGCATTTGCGCCTCTTGAGATCTTATACCAAATCTGCCGCCGCGCCCGCCCTCACGGATGTCTTCGAAAGATTCCCATCTTCGAGGTTGCGGGTTCGATTCCCGCCTCGGAACAAATTTGCGTACGATCTGCAGAAATTTGTTCCGTTGGTCTGGGTTTTTTCTATGTATAATAAAAAATATCTATCTATGTAGTCTATTGTATTAAGTATATCATTTATCTAGTACCCATAACACAAGCTCTGCTTAGCTTGGGGCTAGATAATGCTGTGTGAATTGTCCAGCATTATTTATTTATTATATGTAAGTGCACATACCGAGTTGTGATGTCGGAGATGCAAGGCGCGCCGCCAGAGCGCGAGGCAGCGGTCGAAGCGCGCCTCGTCCGCGAACACGGCCCCTCGGAAGACGATGGGGTGCGGCAGGTCCGGGCACGCTGAGCCGAGCACGCGCTCTCTGACCGCCAGACCTTCCATGTGGAGGCCGTGGGCGTTGCCGTGCAATCGCTCCACTTCCTGGTTCAAAATATAAAGATAATTAACACTTGGCCCAAAACTCAGATGTCCTCAGATGTCCTACCGCCGAGGCTGGGCAGTGAATGCGTTAAGCAAGCAGGACTAAGCCAGATGACATAAGACCTATGCCTTAAATTATTGTTTACTACCACAGATATTATAATAATAGTATTATAATATCTGTGGTCTATCCACAAACAACACTTTAAGATAAAAAGATTCCGAGAGAGATTTCAAGAAAAAAAGACTTGCCTTTTTTTATATTTATTGTACTCAAACTGTATGTCTCTATGTTTTATTTGGGTAAAAATTAATTAATTTATTCTTCTTCTATACCCAGCAGTGAGTCGACAAGGAGTGATGATGAAGCTAGCAAATCATAGTTCAAATTCGGACGACTATGGGTGAGGCTCGCCAAGGATTAAGCTAGCGTCTATAAAGTAAGGTCATCAAAAAGTGGCTCTGAAACATATAGGCTACTTTTCATCTCCAATCCAAGCTGCGGACAGAAGCTATACAAAAATTCTACATCGAGTTTGGCTAGTGTATAGATTTCAACATAAATTTAAACAGTAATGTTCGGTATAGGGAACAAAACTTGAAATGAAAATAGTTTTGGAGTCAAACTGGGTATAATATTGATAAGAATTTACAATTTTGTTGTAGGAACTTGAAATTAGAATGGGTTGGAGATCTATCATGGCGTTTGTTCGATAGTGCAGTCTTCCTGTGCTCGCGTGGCCGGTCGTGGCTATTTTTAGAAATAAGATGTGATGTGGGCCCCTGTGATTGGTTCTTGACGGCTCGTCGCGTCTTTGCTGTGGTGCGCTGATTGGTGGAAGAATTCTCTTCGTTCATAAACAACAGAAAGGGTTGACGCGTTCGGAAACAGATCGGCGTAAACAAGTAACATACCTCAACAGTAGTGCTTTCCTTCCAATTATCATAGGCCGGTATCGGCTCCGCAGGTTTCTTGAGCAATAACCCATATCGAGTGTCGTATCTCATAGCCATCGCTCTGTGTAAGTACTGGTAGGACATCTGGAATAATAATTATACAAGAACAAAATTAAAAAATTAAAAAAACCCCTAACAGATTTTCATGAAACATGGCTAAGAACACTCGGGATAAAATTATTTACGAACGAAACGAAAATCGGTTCAGCCGTTTGGGAGCTACGATACCACAGACAGGCACGTTAAACTTATACAACGTTAACACCCCGCTCTTTTTGCGTCGCGGGTTAATAAATAGAATAGAATATCATTTTTGTCTAATGTAAAGAGCTACAACAAAATTGTCCTCATTAAAACCTAGTGCGCGGAACAATGCAATGGAGTCGTCAGATGACTTTACACAAACGAACTGACACAATTCTAAGAAATTATAATTTAAAAGTAATGCTATTCTTGGAGGAACCTTAAACCTTAAAATTATTCAAAGTTGATAACCTAGTCTAACAAAAAAAAAATCTTAAAAATGTAAGTCGGTGATAAATATTTAATGTAATGTAAATCTGGTGATGGATGACTTATAAATCTGAGACGAGGTCGCCGACTATAGGCTATATAAGCAAAGAGTTGCTCAGCGTGCTATAGAGAAACTATGCTTGAAGTTACTCCACGTGATAGAATCCGGAATACGGAAAGCCGTAAAAAAACCAATGTCACCGATACAGCTTTTAGAATGAAGGCTAAAGTGACAGTGGGCAGTCCATATAGCTCGCAGAACCGATAACCGCTGGGAAGTAAAGGTTCTGGAGTGGCGACCGCGATGCAATGCTAAACGAACTGTTGGGAGACCAGCTAGTCGATGGACTGACGACATTCTTGCGGTCGCAGAGAGTCGATGGTGGAGACGACTCAGGGCCGCTATTTTTGGCGTCGTATCGGGAGACCTAATGTCCAGTAGTGGAAGTGAGCTGATATGATGATTGATGTATTTTGCACCTTCCTCAACCTCACCTCAACAGCGTATATTGGTCCACTGCTGGACGCAGGCCTCCCTCTGATAAGCGCCTTATTGACTTTTATCTCATGAGGGTAGTGCCCATGATCCCCACGCTGAACATGCGGGTTGGGTATCGCAGTTCGGTAGTAGAATTGTTCTGCAGGGGGCGCTGCTGCCCGCTCCCGGTTGATATCCCTTAGTCGCCTATTACGACACCCGCGGGAAGAATTGGGGTGGTGTAAATTATAAGCCGACACCACACAGCTTTTTGCACCTTACCCCAAGACAATAGTATTCATTATCGTTTGCAAACCAAGCCCTCAACAGTTAGAAAGCCTCCATCGCTTGCGCTCGAGTGACTTCATGTCGCGCAGCTAGTATTTCTACCCCTTATTAACGAAAAGTGTATTTTGAACCTTACCCGAAGACAATAGTACTCCTTATCGTTCGCAAACGAAGCCCCCAACAGTTCGAAGGCCTCGATTGCTTGCGCTCGAGTGACTTCGGGTCGCGCCGCTAGTATTTCGACTACAGATGCTCTGGCTCTTTCTGCCGCGCATTGTAGGGGGGTCATACCTGTAAGGAAATAAGGGTCATTTTCATACTCATTATATCGCCGGATCGCCATTTGGTTACGTCAATTTACATTTTACTTACAATAATAATTTGATAGCTTAGTAAGAACTTAAAACTGACTTGGAATCCCTAAGTTTTTTTTTTTAAGTTTAGCGGGATTACCTAATACAAATCCCTCGGGAATGAATTTTTATGGGACCACCTCGGAATAATCCTCTATACTTACTTACTTACAACTGTAGAAGAATCATCCAAATTTGTCCATAAATGAGGGAGAAATCGACGAAGATACATAAAAAAACATACATACAGCCTAACATAGAATCTTTTTTCGAAGTCGTTTAAAAATATCTTTCACAGGAACAACAGTTCACAAGTTAAAAGTAATATTCAAAGCCATAAAACAGACAAGGTAAGAAACACAAAACAAAGAAATTTATAGATCTGCTGTAAATGGGCATCGTCAAAGGTTAAGTCAAACACAATCATAATAAATAATAGAAGATGTACAAAGAGGATCAAGCAGTGTCTTTGTCACGGCCGTCAAATTGAATCCCGAACGTAACTCAAGATTCTAGAATTACTCACGAGCGAAGCGAGGGTTAGTAAAATCCTGAGTGCAAGACGGATTTAATCACGCCTAAGACGAAGACAGCTTTATCCATGAGGAGAATACTCTTCACACTTTCTGCGAGAAAATAGTAAAGGTTGATTACGTTACGTGTTTCGCGGCATTAGTTTTTTTTTCGCATCCATATACACATTATACAGGGCGTCTTCTCGTGTAACGGGTTCGATTCCCGGTTCAACCATGTAATTATTTAAATATCTATGCATACAGTTTAAATTGTTTTTTAAATTAAAATAATGTCTTCTTTCAGTAAAATGTTCTATCTACAACATTCAAGGTACTTTCCCTCCATGTGGCATACCCGTAGGACACCCTGTATACATCCATGTGACTCGCTTCCGTGCGTTTCTCTTCCCTAGACCGAGACACGTTCTCGGTGACCCCGTTGACCCAATCACCGCCGCTAACCCGGAGGTGACGGCAACCGATTCGCTTCCGCACACCGCACAACCGACCAAAAACCGACCCCGCATCCGGCGGGAAGAAGAAGAATTCCCCGCTTTCGCACATAGGTGCACTGACGACCTCCGTGGGGCAGCGGGCGAGAGTCCGCCTGCGACGCAGGAGGTTGCGGGTTCGATTCCCGCCTCGGAACAAATTTGTGTACGATCTGCAGAAGTTTGTTCCGTTGGTCTGGGTGTTTTCTATGTATCATAAAAAAATATATCTATCTATGTAGTGTATTGTATTAAATATATCAGTTATCTAGTACCCATAACACAAGCTTTGAGTAGCTTACTTTGGGGCTAGATGGTGCTGTGTGGATTGTCCAGCATTATTTATTTTATTTATTTATTTATTTACTTGTTCACCTAGTAGGCGAAACCTCCCTTTCCTCTTGCATCATCTGGCAACATTCCAAGCCTCGCACCTAAGTGGTGGCCTTTATGCGTGTTGCCCCAACCTAACTTTTAACCGGCGAGGCGCCCTCTGGGCCCGCCAAAAGACCGGTAACGCTGTCATGGCCATCTGCGGTCAACAGCATTGTAATCCATTCGAAAAAAAGAACTTGCATGCGATGGCTATAATATAGAAGAGTTAGTATGACCGAAGCGATAAGAAAAATAAATAAAGCTGGACAATCCACACACCTTCATCTAGCCCCATATAGTAAGCAGAGTCTCGATCATCTAGGTAGACTCTCATGAACGAGTAAAAGAAAACAATAGATGAGAACATAATGTGTAGAATGTCTAATAGTAAATGACAAATCAAAACTTTGTTGATATTTATATGCGTAGAAATCCATTTAGTATGCTATCAATAGTTTGTACTCATCAATTGTTTATATTGTTTATACTATACACTTTTGCTATTATGTATTTTGTTGATATATATATTATAGTTATTATGACAGAATGTTTAAACAAATTATATAGCGAATTAAGAACGTTGCGTAATCGTTAGTCGACTACAAATTATTGTTGTCTGGTCGTTTAGTTGGCACTCAAACACTTAATTCTAATATTTTTACATAACAGCACAACACTTAAGACAAAGAAACTACAAAGACATCTCAACACCACGACTTTTCGACAAAACTTTTCTCCGACCGACCGACCGACGGACCACTGCCACCTGGCCACATTCTGCTGCGAAGTGGATGTTAGTTGACGTACCGTTCTAGTTAGTTGACGTACAGCAGGGGTATTTTAATTCATTCGATTCGATTCCGAATCGAATTTGACGGATCTATAAAACGCTATTTTGATTTCGCCTCGGGTTGATGACCGAAAATTCGAAGCGACTCTGTAGACTAATGGCCATGTCAATGAGGAGTAGCTCTTTATTTCGATCATCAACCCGAGGTGAAATCAAAATAGCGTTTTAAATATCCGTCGGATTCGAATCAAATGAATTAAATACCCCTACAGGTCTAGTTAGTTGACGATCCGTTCTAGTTAGTCGACGTACTGTTCTAGTTAGTAGACGTACCGTTCTAGTTAGTAGACGTACCGTTCGTTAGTAGACGTACCGTTCGTTAGTAGACGTACCGTTCAAGTTAGTTGACGTACCGTTCTCATTAGTGAGTATCCTGGCGTTGTGCTCTATGAGTGCGCAGACGACGGCGGCGTGACCACATTCTGCTGCGAAGTGAAGTGCCGTGGCGCCACATAGTGCTCGCTCATCGACTCTTGCGCCGCTGTCTAGGAGGAATTGTACCTGGAATATGGGTATTTTAACGTCAAAAATAGTTCAATAAAAAGAGGGCGCTTTTTTAGCTGGGGCCGCCAAATTAAAGTGGCATAGGTATATTTTGAAAGAAAATAGACATGTCAACGCCAACTTCAATGTGTATACAACGTCAACTTCAAATGTCTAGTATAAGCTTACTGCTCTAACAAATTGTATAGCTATCTCTCTTACTTGCCACCGTGAAGGCTTGTCTTGTTATAAACATAATCGATACAAATCTGAACTAATCTCAACTATTTCAGTATTCGGGTTATGGGCTTAGCACACTTCCACTTCGCTAAAAGACCGTGCATATTTGGACATGACATCCCATTGACAACCTAGCTCTTCTCCGTTAAAAATCCACTCCATCTATTCGTTCTACGGTAAATAAGAGTTTTTTTTTCTTTTTTGGTAAACGCCTTATTAGAAAATAGCACAAAGAACTATTCTTACTGAAGAGGGAAAAGTAAAACATTGAAGGGAATTCTCGATGACAAGAATCGATTTTACATCTATTTATCGCGTTCAGTAAATATTTCAACTTTACGTAGTTGAATGCTCTGGCTTTGAAGTGCAGTGTCTTTTACTGCGGACACCTTAGATTATTTCTACTCAACCTTGGCAGAAAATACCTTAAAAATTTAACAGATCAGTAATGAATGGTAGGTACAATAGAAAGGAGGTTGTACTCTTACTGCGGTGAAAAATAAGCTAATTAGCATTAATTACCAGAAAGATAAGGTACAAATTAAAACTCACCACATCCAAATGCCCCTTATACGCAGCAATCATCAAACACGTGTTATTATATTTATTCGCTTTATGTATATCCGCTCCATGTCGTACTAAGTACTTCACAATGTCGAGTCGTCCATCGAAGCAAGCCGCTCTGAGGGGTGTGCTTAGAGTTTTCGTCGCGTGGTTTACATTAGCACTGGCTCGTACTAGGCGTTTTACTATGCCTAGGTGACCGGCGCCGGCGGCGCACCATAGTGCAGTTGCTCCTGTAAGGTTAAAATACACAATAAGAACTTATTTTCCGGTACGTAATGTGTAAAGTATGACGCATAGAAAACAGTAACAAAAGAAAACATAGTATGAAAGTTACTCTTGTAAGGTTAAAATCGAATTTTTGTTATTTCAATGTTCTACTTGTCAAGTCAAATTCGTCAGAAGAGGATTTGAGTTTCGAGGTCGATAAAATTCGTGATGAAATTATATTGATGGCTCAGGTATAAATAAGTAAATTTAAAACCCCTACGTACGTGGCAGAATTTAGGGCAACTCAACTTTATTTTTTTTAAATAGAAACATATCAAACTGAATTACAGTAACTGCAAAAATTCTCTGATCGAATAAGAAAAAGTATGAATAAAAACATCAGGGGTATCATTTTATTGCGTTTATTTACAACGGGTCAAGGGATGACAGTCATTCCGTGACCCATTGTAAATAAACGCGACAGTGTGTAAACCGGTTAAAACGTCGGGAAAAATGGGTAAATAAACGCGATAAATACCGTTCAATAATAATATTAATGTGTTCTGATCGAGTAAATTTAATAATTTTATATAATTTGATTATTTAGAAAACACTTTAACCCGACTACGAATCCATTAATTTTATACTGTTTTTAAGTTTTACTACTACTACTTGACAAATAATAATCCCTCAGGGCTCAAAATTTTACGGGATCTTTGCGAATGAATTCTCAAAATGGACCCATAATTGACTTCGAAATCGACGAACATACTCGTACATATAACTAAGCTTTTTTTTGAAGTCGGTAAATAAAGTATGTGCATCGGTAAATAAAATGCAATGTTTGGACTTAGAACCGGGAGGGAATGTTATGGGTAACATTGCCTCATCGTTTAAAGCCAATGAATATTATGATCTATTGAAATAGATATTGAAAACGAGCGTTACAAAGTGGGTTTTCTGGGCACTGGTCGCCAAAAACGTGACACACGATTCTACAAAATTGAATTCTTAAAATTCATAGCAATGTCGCTGACACGATTACGAAAATAAAATCAAAATAATTATTATGAGTCACACTTTCTTTGAAGAATCATAAATGAGTAAACACACACACTCCAAATAACAAAATAAATGTTCAGAGGAAATTTTCCTACAGAGATTCCGATCCAAATTTTATCTGCGTAGGTTAGTAGACACTACTCAAAAGTTATTAGCCAGTTGTACCTGTTCTCATTTCGATTTACGAGCATCTGCACGTGTGATCAGCTGTATAAGGCAATGCCAAATGAATTTAATAAGTCCTGCATTTATGAGATAAATCATAAGGCAGGGAAACAAAGAAAGTTCTGGACCATTGCCAAGACATCGAGCTTCAACGTAGAAACGCTTTTCCTTTGTACCAGATGAGAAAGGTATAAATACTCCGCACGCGTCTTCGAAAGTCAATGTTCTGGGTAAAAAACTTTGTTTTGGTTGCGATTGCTTTGTTTGGTGTAACAGTTTCGGATTCAAACTTATTTAAGGAAACGTGAGCAACTTGGCACACATTTGCTAGGTGTGCTCTTGAAGAAAATCTATGAGATTTGTAGACGCGTAGTTTATAATCCTTCCGTCCGCTGATGCAGCAGAAAATAATATCATTATATATAATATTGGCCTTCATAATATTATTTATACAAAAATATTTTGAAATGCTGATCGTTGTATATTATAGTTTATTGTACAGTATATGAGAGAATAGAGTCTATTCTATTTCATAAGGCAAATCAAACTGAAATAAAAATTCACGAAAACAAACATTTTTTCTTTTTTCCCCTTGGTTTGTGGGGTACCGCGACTTTTCGGGTCTGGTCGAAGCGATGCGTGACCCGAGAGCTGGCGAGTATCTGGCGCAGCGCATCAGCATTGCCATACAGCGGGACAATGCAGCCAGCTACTTCGGGACGCTTCCGACAGGTCTTGATAGGGATCAGTTGAGCTACCTGTAGATTGTGCAGTTAGCTCAATTGTTTCAATTGTAAAAGTTATAATTTATTTCTATTATTTAATTGTAATTTTTTTTCTTTGTTTTTAACTTCTAAGTCGTCGATTGTGCGGTAGCCCTCCCACACGGAGGGCCTACTTTAACTCAAGCCGTGGATGTCGACTTAGAAAGCTATCAGAGGAAGGGCTGCCACATCCTTCTGTGTTTTTTTAAAACCTCTACTGCAATGACCAAACCACCAACTTCACGTTTCATTCATTTCATTTCATTTCATTTATTTATTCTCAAACAATAATTACATTGTGTCGGAAATTTTTGTGGTGGTTACGTGGTGATTATGGAAAGCCTCCTTTGTTTGGGAGGTCGATTACCTTACGACTTGCTAATCTATCTCGTTATAAATATCTACTACTACCTATTAATTAAATCAGGGAATCCATAGAAGTTAATTTAATATCGAGTTTTATTTAAAGACCGACCCCGTTACCGTACCTTATCACGTTATTTCTTAGTAAAGCCCTCGTGTTTCTATAACTACAAACAGTTACAATGCCATCGCAGCCAGCTTACCAGGAACTAGGGATCGATAAGATATCGAGAAAGCGAGCTACCGAACCATTGCATAACGTTGCAGAGCCTGGCTGATAAGTAAATGTAGATAAAACTGTTAAATCCATCATGGTTATTAACACTTAAAGTCATTAAAATAAAACTCAAATCATGGTAAATATCCCGTTATAATTGACTTAAGTAAATGTAGAGCCTAGCAGATAAGGAGTGAGGTAAGATTATTGATTTTTCTTATCTTATCTTATCAATAATCTTACCGATATCTTACCAACTTCTCTTTGGTTGTCAAACTAGGCCTAGTTCTCATTATTCATCCCCGTGGTAAAAAGCTCGAGTTACATATAATTCAATATATTTTTTTATTGGTTCCTTGAACGTGAAAACTAGATTGAGAAAAAAAAATACGAAAAAAATATCATGAAAGTGCACCGTTTCGCACATCATTTGGTCGAGATCTCAGGAACCCTGCCTATTGAAATGAATGTATTGATTCGACGTATAAGGTTATTCCTAATTATTTGGTTAGACCAGACCAGTTTCTTCATAAGTGTAGTTTATTTGTAAATAAGCAATAACTCGATTTTTGTCCTTACGCCATGCCATTCCGAAAACTTGTGCTCAGTCCGGCTCCTATGAACGCGAAATTCTATGCCTATCCTATGCACAAAATGGTGCGCGTGCAGTGCCTAGCAGATTAGGAAATGCTGAGCCTAGCAGATAAGGAAATGCTGAGCCTAGCAGATCAGTATTATGCTAAGCCTAGCAGATAAGGAAATGTTGAGCCTAGCAGAATAATACCTGATCATTTTTCTCGGTCTGAAATCAATAAACAGTTTTTTCATACCAAGCGGTCTCGCCGCTGTCCCCTTTTCCGCGGAATCCTATTGATTTTCTACAATATAAGCGGCATAATTGTCTGTCTGTTTGTTTTGGCTAATCACTAAAATGGCTGGACCGATTCAGACATGACCTTTCATTCAATG
The DNA here is from genome assembly GCA_949316285.1 of Eupithecia subumbrata. Classification (NCBI taxonomy): domain Eukaryota; kingdom Metazoa; phylum Arthropoda; class Insecta; order Lepidoptera; family Geometridae; genus Eupithecia; species Eupithecia subumbrata. The sequence goes on along the minus strand of OX438630.1, from coordinate 12,341,664 downwards.
GCAAAGATATCGCAGTCAGGGTTCTGCTGGACTATTTTTTTTTTCAGATAAAATAGCATCTTAAACAAAAAGAAGACCTTGACCATCACCACCACCAAATTTTACATTTATTTAAAATAATTACTTTTTGCTTACAATTAATTTCATTTAGCAAATGTCAACATGTGTCCCATTCTGTACTAGGTATACAAATTCTCACCGAAAATTTCACCGAAGTCTTCTTTCGGTGAAATATTCTATCTACAATATTTAAGATACTTTCCCTCCATCGATAACGATGAGACAGATTTTTTCTCAAATCTATCATAGATAATTGCTGTGCTTGGCCTACTGGTCAAGATATCTGTTGAGGGCGGCAAGGGTACAACGCAACGGTAGGAATGGAAGCTAAAACAATAACAGTATAAAACGAACAGTATCCACATTGTTTTGTTATGAAAGCCGTACTAGGTGGCCGTCATTTTTCAATGTTTACACGCGGAAGAATGCTGCATGCGGTTGTCATGATTTATTATCAACAGAACTTTTGAGGAATGACGTACCAGAACGTTCAGAGCCAATGAATTAGAGAGACCAGAACATATTACTTTTAATTAATTAACTTTAACTACGTCTCACTATCATAGAAAGATTTGACGACCTCCGTGGCGCAACGGGCGAAGGTCCGCCTGCGACGCAGAGGTTGCGGGTTCGATTCCCGCCTCGGAACAAATTTGTGTACGATCTGCAGAAATTTGTTCCGTTGGTCTGGGTGTTTTCTATGTATAGTAAAATCTATGTATTGTATTGTATTAAGTATAAGTAGGTATATCAGTTATCTAGTACCCTAACACAAGCTCTGCTTAGCTTGGGGCTAGATAATGCTGTGTGAATTGTCCAGCATTATTAATCTATTTATTTATTATTTATAGAAAGGATGTACAAAATGTCTGATCTTATAGGTATAGTGCTTTGCACGAAAGTCCCCTTCCTTTCAATCATGTTCATGACAGGATACCGCGATAACTAACCACCGTAACATAATAATATGGAGTCACAATATCTGGAAGGTCTACGTCCAGCAATGAATGTCTTTCCGCTCAACAGGGGTATTTCGATTCGTCGGAAAGGCCGTCGGATTCGATATCGGAAGCTTTTTACGAAGACAAACGTTTCCGATATCGAATCCGACGGCCTTTCCGATGAATCAAAATACCAAATACGCCTGCATATGATGATAATGATTTTATATAATACCAACCTTCAATAACATATTCGTCAAATTTCACAGTGCCTTCCGTTTCAAGTCTGACAGGTGGTCGGAATTTGTCCAGCAGTATTCTGACCGCACCCTCGCGGCCGTGTCTTGCTGCTGCTATGAGTGGCGTGCATTTTACACCATCACTGCATACATCCTGCAAAGGAATATGACTTTATCCTTCTAGCAGATATGTCTCATTATTGAAAGTTGCCAAGATATTTTGAAGGGTCTTAATTGCGAGGCATTTCCTACTTTATTGACGATCATAGAGCTGGTTATCTTTCGATAACCACCGATTTTGTCTCAAGTTTCGATAAAATCGACGCTAACATACCATTCTTTTCGTTCACTCCGAATTTAATTGATACCAGAGCCCCGTTTTCGGCTCATGAAAGTGCTCTGTTTTTCAAATAATTTAGTCGAGATCTAGGGAACCCTTCGTCTCTAGAAAAGATTTTTGTTTTGGTTCGTAGGTTATTACCTACTAGTTCGTTGGTTCCACAATACAGTACGTTTTTTTATACGTCGTGTAGTTTTCTTATAAATAAGCAAAAACTTATTTTTGCGCTTACGCGCCCCGTTCCAAAAACGTACCTAGGTATGCTCTGTCCCTAGGAAGCTATGTGATTCCGAATTTATTGAGTTCCTGCCTAATACATGTTCAGAAGAAACAGAGTGTCAAGTTGGCCCTTTCAAGATGACCTAACTACTATTCATTTGACTTTACAGGAGAAGCAAATACAGAACTAAGAACTGAAAACGAATAAATTACAATATTTGGTAGGTCCGTAAAATAAATTCATCTCAAGATTATTTCAGTCGGCAATTTATCTTAAAACTCAAAGGAAGTTCAACGACATTACGACATGTTGTTCACCTCATAAATTTAGTTCGGAAAATGCAAAAGACGTATGAATGTTAAAGCCTCTACCTTCGCGTCGTGTGAGTGCCACGCGATTTATTGCGATGATATTTGTTTGCAGAACATTTTGTACTAAGACGCATACGATCTTACACACTGCTGCTATTTTATCGACGCGATAGAAGTTGGACGACGCGTTTCCGCTTCCTGCGATTTTGCGATAATTGTTCACGGAACATTTTGTATTAATTAGGATGCATCATGCCATCTTACACACAGCTGCGTCTTGGGTCTTTCGTATTGGAGGGCGGCGCGCGGCCGGCGGAGCCCGGGCGGCGTCTAGAAATCGCACTTACAAAAACGCAGCTGTGTGCAAGGAATCGCACTACAAAATCGCAACCAATTGCGCGACACAAGACGCGCTGTAAATCGCGGCTGTTGGGTGGTGGCTTAAAATATTGTACCTATGCCCTTCGATTTTTTATTGTTCCCCTTAAGTTTCTTGGTAACAATGTAATTCGAATAAAGACTAGCATAGTAGGTAAGATACATTACGTAGATAGTCAGTCGTAAGTCAGGCATAGGTACCTACTATACGTTAAGGTGGATCGATTTATATTGATCGAGAGATTCTAATTTTTTTTCGGTTTTTAATTTTGAGCAACTGATGCACCATCATCTATGAACCCATGATAAAACTAACTTCGATTCATTGGTTCTTTGAAAGCCTTTGGGAACATTAGAGATTTTTGACTGAAAATAAAAATAAACATACCTATTACTAAAAGTACCATTGAATTGAAGTTTTTATTAACATGGTTTTTATTGTTCGTATAAAAGAAACAATAAAAACCGCAAAAAAAAATATCTTCCGCGTAATGTAAATCGAACGCCCTAAGATCGACTGCTACCTAATCTATTGGTATAGCGGAAACCACTTCAAATACAAATACCTATCTACAGGACTTGTAAAAAACATTTTCTACATGACTTGCAAAAACATTTTCTACCTATTACCTATAGTTACAGTACGTACTGACGTACTAGGTATTACTAGATAAATGTTTATTTATTACGTCATAAGGGGCCCAACTCTGCTAACCACTCACTTCACCATGACAATGGCATCGTCTGAATCCATAGATAACAGAAACTGTAGGATAGTGTGTAGGTACGGATTTGCAGGGAGATATTGATAGAATAGAATGGTTTTCAAATGTCAAACTTAACACTTTCGACGTGCACTGCACGTACACGACGTGTAGTTTCATCATCTAAGGTAGAATAATAAAACGTGTCTTTCTGTGACGGTACCATAGTCATAGTGAAGAAATTATTTTAGTAGAATAGGGCGCCTGTACTCGTACCGTCGATAATTGCAAACGTTAATATTTACGTAAAAAAGAAAAAAAAACTTTAGTACCTACAACAAATTACCGTCTAGTCTAGGGCATGGTTCAATGCATTAAGCAAGTTTTATGAGGACTTGCATAAGTTCAAATACCTACCTACTTTCGTACATAAGTAGGATTCTTAAGTTTTAACTTTGCATGAATGAATAGTAGGTAAGATTAAATGGGTCGAATTTATTTTTTTGATTTTTGATTTTGAGGAACATGAGGACGCTTTCACTTTCTTCCATGATCCCACCGCGGCTGCCTGATATTGGGCCCCCTTCACGACGCGCCAGACGCGCCGCGACAACCTCGGGGACCTTGCCCGCCAATTGGGCGCTGGACAACCCCATATCCGAAGGGCGACCTAGGGCGCCCTGCGATGGGTCAGTTGAGTGGCCCCACTGGCTGCCACATGGTCGCAAAGGATAGGGAGTGCGGCCCTCGCAATACCGACACTCCTCCCTTGCGACCCCACCGCATCCACCATCAAAGGTCCTGTGTCCCGATAACGCAAAATTCATTTTATCAGGATGATACTCAAAATACTAATTATTTTCTAAAGTTTAAAGTAGAGCTATGTTATGTTACATAGAGTCGGGTTCCCATCAACTTTACTGATAACCTCAAGGCCTTTTCGATAATTGTTATCATATCATTGTCTTGTATTACTCCGAATTATACACAATGAGTCGCAAAAGCCTGATTTAGATATTACCTAGCTTTGTCCTGCAGCTTTGCATGACCAAGGAGAAAAGATGCAGTGTGTTCTGGCCTACATCAATTATAGTTTCATTTAATTTATAGCCATCATCTTGGGGACGCTTCTGACTGGTATTGATATGGATCAGCTGAGCTACCTGTAGATTGTTTGCAACAGTCTGCAGTTAGCTCAATTGTCTCAATAGTAAATACCAGTTCTTATTTGTTTCTAATATTTGATTGTAATTTTCTTTGATAATAAAGATTTCACATTTCATATCTATCTATTTAGTTGTGATCAATCAATGAGAAATTTTTTATTTCTGTAAATAAAAGAGGAAAGTAGGAAAAAATCAATTTTTTTATGAGAAAATTTAAAACATGGAAATAAACAAAAGTAGATATCTTAGAACTTTTGAAGAAAAGTGATACTTTTAAAATGACTTCAATATGTAAACTAAAGTAAAGCAGTGACCAAAAAACCTTTAGCTTGATTGTTTTTTGAGAGAGAAAATCATCTCAAGCTTTTTTTCCACTATAATTCATTTATTCCTTTAAAACAAAATAAATTGTGTGTGGAAAACTTAAAACTAAAACTTCTGGGTACACAAAAAACTAATTGTACAATCAAATCAATTTAAAAACAATTAAAAGCATAATAGAAAGATCTTATATACTGGTTATCCATAAGAGATACCTGTCTACCGGTGATTCTAATATCTAAGACATATTTTGCTATGTTAGGAATTTAACAAAACACCAGGAGACCTTGGCTTTGTCCAGCACTAAGAAATAATATAAAAAATTATAGAACAGGTTGAAATTTGGAATAAAAACTTTTACTTTAGTAGTAAACAAACAATAATAGGTGTAGGTAACTTTGTTATTGCTAGGGAGGGTAGACACAATTGTGTTATTGTTTACTATTATGGTGTTACTAGACTAACTAAGTACATTTGGATATTGAGTAGATATAGGCAAAGTAAATATTGTCAATGAAGTAGCAGCTTGAAAGATAAGTGAATACTCACTTAAATTTGCAAGTTCAATAGGCAAAGAGCTCAAGGACAGAATCTGCAACCAAAATATTTGCACACAAGGTCGAGTGAACAACTAAGTTAGATACAGAAATACATCTACGTACGACGCAAATTAACCAATTTATTAAACATACGTATGTAACACGCAAAAGGTAACGCACATTCCGATTTTTGTAAGATAAAAATAGAATTTTATCGCAACTTCTACAAACGATGACACTGGCGAAAATTGTTCGCGACTTCCCTCGCATAGTCGGGATATACTTACGCTGTTTAATACATCGTCAATTTCGTCCGTATTTTTCTCGTATAATAATGCGTATAGAGTCAAAGACATGCCATCTCTGGCAGCAAAAAACACTCGCTCTCTTAGCGAGATATTCACATCATCCACCAACGATTTGTCTTCCATTATTCACAAGTCTTTATGCGCGTTTAATGTAGTCTTTATACTATAGTATTTGTTTCACGTTACAAATTACTCGTCTGTTAAAATTCACTTCCCACTTTCACAAAATTTTAGCAAAAACTGAGCAAAATAGAAAAAGACTCAGCCGTCAGCCAGCCAGCAGCTGCTTCTTGACATTGACATACCTTGACAGTATGAATGAAGTACTGTTTGAGCACAGAATTTAGAGAGTGAAACAGAGATTGAAACAACCGGTAAATATCCGAAAAATTATTTGCTCGGAAAATTGCGGGGTAGGTAAATAATTTCAATTTAGGGTGAAGCTTGCAACACAGCCACGTCTAGCGAGGTGGAATTTTTTAGACCAATCATAGGCAGTCATGTTGTTCACTTTGTTCAGTCTCTCTTTTTCAACCGCAACAGCAACTTTTTCTTTTGTCTCTTTTTGATAAAGCCATTTGATATTTATGCGTCCCTGTTTGTATAAGCTCTTAAACCTCTTGTCACTGAAACAAAACAATTCTCATCAGATTTTTTTTTAGTTTGACGTGTAACCTAGCACTTTCCTGTTATTTACTAAGAATTATTTGAATTCCGTCGATTTTACTTTGAAAATGTCGACCGGTCAATGGGAAGTGGTTGGCAAAGGCAAAAAGGCGCAAAATGGTAAAGTAAAGAATAACAATGAAGAGAAAAAACCTGCGAAAAATCCACCCAAACCTGATGATGTCGGCATCGGTAAGTTCGACCAACTTTTGTTCCTCCTTCTTCGGCTTATTTTTCCGTATGCCCTGTATTTTTTTTATTGGTTCTAAAATGCTACGTTTACCCCATTTAGTCACTGTAATTTTTACTTTTGTAAGAACTATTATACGGTCTCTCGATCTAAGATAGAACAGCTGTTTCGGTGATGACGAAGAGTAGGTAGGTACTTAAAGTCAATGGTTCGAAAAAATGGAATACATTCTACCTACATCTTTATAAATTGAATGACAGTAGATTTCCAGCTAGCAATTCAGTTTTCCCACCTAAATTTTATCAAGCCCATTGGCATCATCTTTTGGAGAAAAAATTATATAAATATTTATATTATTTAGATATATTCTCTTAACATATATTTATATTAATTATATATATAGGTATTTAAATTTTTTCGTACCACTGCTGGCTATGAGAACAGGCTTAATCCTTTATGTTATGATGACTCTTGGCTAAGTCTTTCTTTGTCCTGTCTTTCTGTTTTTTTTCTTCACTCTTCTTCTGCGTACAATCCCGTATGGTGCTTCCTTCCCTCTCAAAAATCTTGTGTCATAATTGAATATTATTTTAATTATGCAATAATAGTCAATAATAGATTTCAACAACATCAAGTGTATATAAAGATGTAGGTACCTACGATGGATAAATGAAATTAAATTTGTTTGTGGAATTTGCCAAGCCTAGGTCAGCTAAAACTGAATATTGTTCCTACCAATTCAATCAAAATATTTTCAGTTACTCATCCCAAGTCTTTTTTTGCTGCTATGGAAATAGACGAAGACAAGAAAGCCAAGAAGAAGGAACAGGAGAGAAAGAATAAGTTGAAACAGAAGAAGAATGATGCTAAACCTAAGCCACCCACCACCATTGAGGGGGCTTTGCAAGCTGTAAGTAATAATTATAATATATTAATATATATGAAAAAAATTGTGTACGATCTGCAGAAATTTGTTCCATTGGTCTGGGTGTTTTCTATGTATAATAAAAAATATCTATCTATGTAGTGTATTAAATACATCAGTTATCTAGTACCCATAACACAAGCTCTGCTTAGCTTGGGTCTAGATAATGCTGTGTGTATTGTCCAGCATTATTTATTTTATTTATTTATTTATATTTTAATTTTGAGTAAATTTTAGATTATATCTAGCCAAACTTGATGTACATTGATATATACAGAGATCAAAAATTATCGACAAAAAATAGAAGAAAAGAATTAAAAAATATTGTATACACTTTATTGATTAATAAATTTTAATTAATCAATAAAGTATATACTTTCGATATTTTTTTTTTCTATTTTTTATTACTCTATTTACTAAATAAATACAGCATTAATCCTTATCCAATTAATTACCTTAAATACAATGTGCATTTAATATAGATCAAAATGGCCCTTTACAGCATGTAATTCAAATAAATATTTTCTAAGATATCACATACCGGTTGTAGCGGCCGGGGGCCGATTCTGTAGCATATTTAGTATCAGCATTGCACCCGTGCGAAGCCGGGGCGGGTCGCTAGTATTTTAATAAAATAGACCCACTGCTTTCAAAGAAATCATGTTTTTAGTAAATAGAGTCATTAGTGAGTACCTAATAAAAAGTTTCATCAATAAACTGTAAAAGATTTTTTTTTTTATTTCTATTTTCTTGTTAATAATTTTTGATCATTTCACCCCCTTTCGGGGTTGCACTTTATCCAAGGACACACTGTATACTTTTTTAACCTTTTGAGCGCCACAGTCACCATACATGACCAGCACTTGCGGATCCTCAGCGCATAAATATTTTTGTGCCTTGGCGTAGAGGACACGGGACTGCGTTTGTAGAGTGGCCATCAAAAGGTTAAACAAACCACCTGTAGGTACTTAATCTAAATTTTACTCTGTTGCCACGTGTTTTCGTGCGCAATTTACATTACCTGTTGATTTGAGATCCTTTAATAAATATTGCTTACTTATATCTGAAAAACTAGATGCCAAGCAAGTGATTTGTGTTGTGGTTTGTTTACAAACATTCTACATCGAGTTTGGCTAGTGTATAGGTGTCGACTAAAACCATTGCATTGTCAGTCAGTTTACCTTTCTAATATTTTAAATATACCTACTTCAATGCCTACCATTTACTTTTGTAAATGGCACCGTGCTGTGTAAAGTAGAAATGATAAGATAAATAAGCAAAATATATAAAAAAAAAAATTATGGATAAAAAATATTTAAATAGGTATAGATTTCAAAAATATAGATGTAAAATTCTAGACAGCTATCGCCGTCGCCGCAGGGCGACCTTGCGTAAAAGCGCTTGGACTGTACGGCACTGTGCCGTTTAGACGGCAACCATATGCATGTGAATAGGGCCTGGGTGTAATAAAGCCTCAAAATCAGAAACCTCAAAATGTATAGTACCTAACAAAAGTGCTCAATAAAACCTCTTTCCAGATTGACCCAACTGAACTAGCATCAATCATAACAACCAACAAGCTCCGTTTCTCCAACGCGCCCCTAGTCTGGCTAAAAGAGGTTGCAGCCTTCCTAAACTCCAAGGTGCAGATCGACGTAGATGACCCAATGTTCCCCAACCAACCAGCGCTGTATCCTCTATCCGCTGTGCCTATTCACATAAGGACTATTTTAGAAACTGTGCTGGTTGATGCAGGGAAGGCTAATACTCAGCTGTTCTTTGACGTGACGCTCACTGCTATGGCTAATGATATGAGTAGAGGTAAGTGTTGAATGTTTAGAATATGCATTGTTATATTACGACCTCTGTGGCGCAGCGGGCGAACGTCCGCCTGCGACGCAGTAGGGTTGGATTCCCGTCTCGGGACAACTGTTTGTACGATCTGCAGATATTTGTTCAGGATGTTTTCTATGAATAATAAAAAAAAACTATGTAGTGTATCATATTAATTAGGTATTTCAGTTATCTAGTACCCATTACACAAGTTCTGCTTAGCTCGAGGCTAGATAGTGCTGTGTGGATTGTCCAGCATTATTTATTTATTTATTACTAGCTTCTGCCCGCGGCTTCGCACGCGTATTTTCGGTATAATAAGTAGCCTATTATCTAAGTTAGGCTTTGCTCTAAACGTACGCCAAATGTCATCTTTATCTGATGAATAGTTTTGGAGATCCTAGGTAACAAACATTCAGATTTCACAAACTTTCAGCTTTATAATATTAATAGGAAGTATGATTATGATGAGGTCATCCCAGCCATCTGAACTCAACGTGGCTAGTCTCAGTCTCAACAGAGACTAGCCATGCGCGCAAGACATGTTAACATGCACAAATGTGTGCGCAAACACAGGTGCATACTACATTCCTTCATTCTCTTATGTAGTATAATCCTTTTAAGAGCATAAAAGTTATGTCCTTTGCTTTTTCTGGAAGAATATTCTGTTTAATCTTTAGAGAGGTACAATAGACTAGGGATTACCTTCCAAAACTATCACCATAAAGCTTATTCAAGGTTAAAGATTTACGCGGTATTCGCTAGCCAGAGCGGTAGCAAAAGCCGAGTTGTTATGCGGAACATTCAAAATGCACGTCGCGAAACCTAGTTAAATTTTTCGCTGCCGCTTTGGCTAGCGAATAACGTGTAGGTCTGATCGGATAGGCCTTTCAAGAAAGTCCATGATTAGCAACACGTGATAGCGCGGGCAGAAGCTTAAGTGATACATCATCAATTGATCATTATCAGGCTTGCTGGCCTTTTCAATCCATGGATAATGAAAAGGCCTACACCCAGGGCTAACCTAGGTTTTTATACGGCCTCTGTGGCGTAGCGGGCGTAGATCCGCCTGCGACGCAGGAGGTTGCTGTTTCGATTGCCGCCTTGGGAGAAATGTTTGTACGATCTGCAGATATTTGTTGAGTGTCTTGTCTATAAATAATAAAAAATATGTATCGATGCAGTATAATATATTTAATATATTAGTTATCTAGTACCCATAACACAAGCTCTGCTTAGCTTGGGGCTAGATAATGCGGTGTGAATTGGCCAGCATTATTTATTTTACATTTATATAATTATCAGTCTTGTTGAATTTTTCAATCTTTGGATGATGAAAAGGCCTACACTACACCCAGGGCTAACCTCGCTTTTTAAACATTCGAAATGTATTTGCAGGACAACACGTCAATGGCCACAGAATACTTCTACAAATGCTGGCGCAGGATTATCCAGAGTTCTGCACAGCGTCAATCCAAAAGAGCGCGAGTCTTCGCAACTCGTATCAAAACCGGCCGCCGATCGGCCTCACTTTGCTGTGGGCCTTTGGTCAGGGAGGCCTGACTGACTTCGCTGTAGGGTTAAAAGGTAAGTTCTACTGAGAATTTATGATTACTCAAATAATATCGCAATTTTTTTTTGACTTCGACGGGACTTGTACCCGCATCTTTCCCTCAGTACGGGAATTTGCTAACCAACTACACCACGAGGTCAAGTGACGTAGGAGTCGAAAATCTTTGCGACTTTCTACGGACTGTAGCGTCGTTAGCTCCACCTACAGGGAAAGCATTGAAGTTTATCCAATCCTGTTCAAAGATTATAGTTACGTTTAGTTCGTTTGACGAGAGGTGTCGCGTTGCTCTAAATCTAAAATAATATTGCAAAACATTTTGACTTCGACAGGACTTGAACCCGCATCCTTCCCTCAGTACGGGAATGTGCTAACCAACTACACATTACATACGAATTTTCCAGCATTATTTATTTATTTATATAACAAAGACTGGTCTTGTTATTTTTTTGAATTTTTTCTACCCTTAAGTACCTAACCTCATTGCTACAGGAAAATAATTTATAAAAGGTAAATACCATAAAGTTTAAAAGTGCCATATTGACACTGTCAAATTTTACATTTTCAGACATTACAATCTGACGGAATATTTTAGCCTGTCAGGATAATAACAAAAACTAGCAAAGTAAAATTAAAAAAACTTGAAGTTATAAAGTCTTTTGAATCGGATTTAGTTCCTTTGAAAAAAGTTATTTTAAGCTCCTGTATTAAGGATTGTACAAAACTGTTACCTTGCCAAAAGTAAGAAGTATACTTAGTAGGAAAGGATGACACCTTATAAGTAATAAGGTGTCCCATCCTTTCCTACTAATCCTATCCTATAAAGATATGTACTGTTGATGAAAGATTTTTTGGAGAAGACTCCGCCAAAACTACTGAACAGATCAAGCTGTAATTTGATTACTAGCTGCATTCTTAGTACCCGTTGTCCTATTACCCGTTTTCCCGTAGGAATGAAGCATTTTCCCGAAGTAAAAAGTAGCCTATGTTCATCAGAAACAATGTGGGCTTCTAATGGTAAAAGAATTTTTCAAATCGGTCCAGTAGTTTCGGAGCCTATTCAATACAAACAAAGTAATCTTTCCTCTTATAATATTAGTATAGATTATGTAAATTTCATTTTTAATGGCATTATTCATAGCTTAAAACCCTAGTCGCATTTATGTAGGTAGGTACTATATACCTTCGCGGACGTGTCTAACTAATCACTACTATGAATATCATAACACGGCACCTTATGTGCATAGTCATGCTGTTGGTCCTGCGCCTAACCTCTCCCCGATTGTGTCGTTCTGCCGTCCTATCGGATTATGAGTGACGGAATAGAAGGGCACCTGTGTTTGCGCGCACACTTGAGCACTATAATAAGTCCTGCGCACCTGGCTAGTCTTTGTCGAGAATAGTCGCCGTGGCTGAATTTCGGCTAGGAGGGAAGGGATGAAACGTTGCTGTTTTTCCAACATAAATATGGTAGCTAGCCCGCTTACATCCTCAATGAAGACGTAGAGTCATTTAGCAACTATAGTCATTTACCTAAAACTACAACCGGATATTTACCATGACTTGACAGTCGGCACAGTTTCATGCGCCATGATCACGGAATTCCGTGATCATGGCGCATGAAACTGCCGAAATATTGGAAAACTCAAAACTCAAATCATGGTAAATATCCCGTTGTAAATGACTTTAGTGTTAATAACCATGATGGATTTAAAAGTTTTATGTAGTCTCACCTACCAAAACAACCGCTCGCAAATCGCATCGATCTGTGTATAATCTAATCTTATCAAGCAAGTGTCTTAAAATTTGGCAGGACACCATCTCAATGAATGTGTTATCATTATCATCATATCAAACATCAGTTGACTATCAAGAGACCTTGGACAGTAGTACCACCAGCCTACCTATATGCATACAGTCGTTCGACGAAGGCGTTTTGTCAGGGAAATCGAGCGGGGGCCAAGCGACGGGTCGGGGGGAGAACGCTCCAGAGTTACCAAGGCGGTGATGTATGCAAATCGGGAGCGTCCCTCCCCGTCCCGTCCCTTGCCCCCCGCACGATTGCCCTGTCAAAACCACGTCAAAATGCCTTCGTCGAACGACTGTATGCATATACAAGACTGTGGTTGTACTGTGTGCCCTTAAGTGTGATTAAATATTTTCCAAACTTAAGCCCGTATATTATGGAAGCTTTCTCAGTCATTTATAGATCTATGCTCGAGTCACACTTAGGAATAGCTTTCATAATACTGACCTTAGACATTATCACGATCTAAAGTTTCAGTTAAAAATAAACCTTAAGGCTTGGTAGCAGAGGCCGCAATTAAGTGATTTTTATAGTAATGAAAATTCTAAAAAAAATATATTAGACATACCTACCTATAGTCTAGTCAAGGTCTCATTCAGTTTCAATATCTAATGAACTTCACCTGATAGAAAAAAATCAATATAAATATTTCTAAACAAATCTGCAGAGTGACGACCGATGTGGCGCGGCGGGCGAAGGTTCGCATGCGACCCAGGAGGTTGCGGGTTCGATTCCCGCCCTGGGACAAATGCTTGTACGATCTGAAAATATTTCTGCCGGGTTTGTCCCTGGGTATTTTCGATGTAAAATAAAAAATATCTATCTATGTAATATATTGTATTATGTATATCAGTCATCTACTACCCATAACACAAGCTCTGCTTAGCTTGGGGCTAGATAATGCTGTGTGGATTGTCCAGCATTATGTATTTATATAGTATGACTTGTAAAATGATTTTCCTAATCTCTGTGTTTAAATAACTACAAAAAACACGAGCGCGGCGGCTTGGCAGGCGCGATCAGTCGCGCGCTGGCGTTTACGCCTACTACTACAAGAATACCTGGTCTAAATTTGTATAATAAAAAGTCGTAAATCCCACAGCGTGGCAAGAACTGTTCCTGCCTGTCATAGAACTGAAGAATTACTCCCGCCACGTGATTGGTTACCTTGCGAAACTTCTCTCAAGACACGGTAACATGGACACTGCTAAAGTAACACAGGACCAGCTACTCGCCATGTTCGATATGGTGTATAGCAAGAAACAGACTCTGGCTAAGGATCAAGCTATCGAGCTTATTACTCAGATGAGCAAGTATAAGGTATGTGTGCATAATATAAGGTTTGCGTTTTCTTTTCTTAAAAATTTACCAATACACTTATAGAGGAACTATAACTACCTAAGTGTAGTGAGTATGCCTTAACCCCCGAATACCAAACGTAACTCATAATTAATTAGGAACGTCTCAAATTACGAATTTTACGAAAAAACATTACTTATTGTGTGTACAATCTGCAGATATTTGATTAAAGTGTTCTAGATGTTTTCTATGTATACAAAAAAATATCTATTTATGTAAATACTAGTTTATGCCCGCGGCTTCGCACGCGTTGTTTCTATGGACAAGTTTTAAGGTTATTTCTATCCCATGGGAACAGATTTATGGGATAAAAAGTAGCCTATGTTCCATTCCAGGATTAGAATAACCTGTATGCATGAAAAGTGCAAGCTGAAATGTGTATATGTTAACTATATATATATTAACTATATGGTACATTTACAATCTAAAATATATTTCCTGGCCCAGATAGGCCAGTAAACCTAATATATAACGGCCTATAACCAAAAGCTGCATGGTGCCAGCCTAGAATTTGCACCACCCCAATTCTTCCCGCGGGTGTCGTAAGAGGCGACTAAGGCATATCCACCGGGTGCGGGCAGCAGTGCCCCCTGCAGAAAAATTCTACCACCGAACTGCGATCCCCAACCCGCATGTCCAGTGTGGGGATTATGGGCACTACCCCCTTGGGATAAAAGCCAGGCGCTTATCAGGGGGAGGCCTGCGTCCAGTAGTGGACCAATACAGACTATTGAGGTTGAAGTATAAGCAATTAATATAAATTAATGCATTCTCTTTCCACAGGATATTTTCTTCAACCGCTGCACAAATAAGCTCCAAGTAACCTTCAACCAAATAATGAAGAAGCTGCCTAACCAATACCTCTCTGAAGCAAACCTGGATCCATACCACCAGGTTTTAGTCGAGAGCTTAGTAGACTGTCTTGAACGGGATGATTCTTGCAATGCCACTTGGAGACAGCTATTCAATAAGTGTACAAAGCAATCGGCGACGTTGCTTGATTATATTAGTAAGTAACAATGTTTGAAATCAGTAGATATAGATATACTTATCTTTATCAAAGAAATTAAATAAAATCGAAAAAATTTACGACCTCGGCGGGACCTTAACCCGCATCCTTCCGTCAGTAATAATAATAATAATAATGCTGTACAATTCACACAGCATTATCTAGCCCCAAGCTAAGCAGAGCTTGTGTTATGGGTATTAAATAACTGATATACTTAATACAATACACTATTTACATAGATATTTTTTATTATACATAGAAAACACCCAGACCAACGGAACCAATTTCTGTAGATCGTGCACAAATTAGTTCCGAGGCGGTACCTATAAAAACAAAAACTTTACATCTATCTTTATCATATCAGTTTCAATATGCAAGTGTGGGCAACATAAACAATTATAGAAAAAGAATATTGCAACTCAAAACACAAGTATCAAAATATATTATACAAAAATAAAGACGGACAGATATACAAACAACATGCTTGAGTCACAAAATGTCTCAGTATAAATAAGTCACGTTTGCAACCAACACTGATGTTCCAACGGGTGACTAAACTTGATCCTAAATCTCACAAGATTTTCTATGGTGTAAATGTATCCTTAATTAGTCAATACCTGAAGGTAATGGATATGGGAAACTAGATACCTATTTTTTTTTTATTATTTAATTGTGTTTTCCTTGTAGATAACAACTGGACTGAAGTTAGTTCAAGACTGAAGCAGAAATCTTTGAAAGCAACGGTGCTAGAATACAAAGAAGTTGGAGTAGAAGCACTCAAAGGAAAGAAGAAAGATGAAACTATAGTGAAAACCAACAAAATATGCCAGGTCAGTATTTGAAATTCCCACACAAAGTAAATAATTAGTTTATCATCAACATTGACCCTCCACGTACAAAAAAAAACCGGAAAGTTTCCGAAAACAAGCGATCGCGTGTGGACGACACGTGTCAAGCCCTTGGTTTGTGCTGCCAGGCTGTGACAAAATCCTCCCGTCTTGGTAAAAATTTTCAAGCTCATATTTCTACCTTTCTCCATTACGAAGTCACTTAGTCTCTCGGTATGTTTTTTAAAAAATATTTTAATTTGCTTTCATCTTGATTTATCTTGATTTTGTCATGTTTAATGGTTCATTTTTTAAATATGTCAAATAATACGAAATTAGGTTCCGAACTTGGTAGCTTTTATCCATTCTATAGGGTAACCCCGAACCAAGGCCATAAAAAAAACGAGGAGGCGACAGACGGTCGAACGAACGACATTTTACGCGAACAATCGTCGCTAAAATCGAATCAATAAATTAATTCTGTGATAAAATCTCGCTGAAAACGTACAAAGGTAAAACTAGCTAACAGGCAAATATATCTAAGGGTTATGATAGTTTAAAATCTCGATGGCTTCGCTGGTACTGGTGTTTTAGTGAGTTTACGAAGTGCGACGTGATACAAGCTTTCAAGTCGCAGTTTGGAGTGGAATCTAAAGCAGTACATAATCAATCGCAGACGAAACACGTAAAACCACTTTTTAATCAGTGCGTCTCGTGGCGTGTCCGGGCACGAATAACAGTACCTTTCGATGTGTTACATCCGTTATTTTTACTTCGCGGGAGGTAGGTACCGCGCCCGTGAAATGTTACATCGAAACTTCCATGGGAAACTTCGATTGTTTAAGATCTAAAATTCTTAGAGGTCAAGAGTCAGGTAAAATTAATACCTTGCCTGTTCACATTACAACTCTAATTATTTCCTTTCTTATCACATTTGGGCGTTTTCCAAAACGCCACCTGTTTGGTTTTTATGTCTTTGTTTTCCTATAATTATTTGCATTGTCTGCTAAAGGCTGAAGTGTGTAGTATTTAATTGTCAAAGTTATGTGTACCTTAATCATGGCTTTTGTTAGCACCTCTGGTTTTACATAGGATAAATCTGTGTCAATAAAATTAATCATAAAACCTTTGTTTTACTGACAAAACAGTTATAAAGTTGTGCTTTATACATTGTGAAAGTTTAATAACCATCTTGATAACCTACTGCCAGTATTTATTGCTGTTACGATAGGCGCACATTATGTGCATTCAAATGATAGACATGATGACACTAATATTATACCTAAATGCGAAAGTTTGGATGGATGTTTGTTACCTCTTCACGCTAAAGCTACTGAACGGATGGGTCTGAAATTTTGCTTACAGGTAATTCTAATCCTGGAATCAAACATTAGCTACTTTTTATCCCATAAATCAGTTCCCGTGGGATAGAAATCACATTAAACATAGAAATAATGAGAGCGAAGCCGTGGGCCTAAACTAGTATATTATAAATGCAAAAGTTTGGATGGTTAGATGAATGTTTGTTACTTCTTCACGCTAAAATATCTGAACAGATCGAGCTGAAATGTTGCATAGATGTTGTGGTACACTCAGAAATACACATTTTGTATCCCATGAATCAGTTGCTATATATATAATATAGAAATAAACATGTCACATTTCCATAGAAACAACACGTGCGAAGCTGGCAAAATTGATCAGGTCTTTTAATAGAGCATTTGGAAGGTGCATTTTATAGATGACTTCTTATGTAACACATTTGTTTCAGGATATTCTAGACAGAATGACAAGCTCTAGAAAATTCCCTTGGCTCTGGGCTAGCTTCTTCCTCCTTGTTGGCATCGGTGGACTCATTGCGTATGATGTTAAAATTTCTGGAGGCCAATTCCCGAGTAAGTGTTGGTTTTGAAGTTTATTCTCATTATTTCCATAATTGCATGGATAATAAGTACTTAAAAATGCACTTGAAAGTGACTGACAAATGGAGATTATTTATAATCCAACTTTTTAAAGACTGCCTATGATTGAATTTCAGCTGATCTATGAAATAGATTATTAATTTAATTCATCTTATACCAACTCATCTCGCAAGAAAGTCTTAAAGACAGAGATAAAAATAGATGTAGATTGTGCAGTAGATCAATAAACCTCATACATAAACAACTTTGTTAGCTGACCAGTCAACTTGCTTTACGTAAACAGCAATTAACAATGTAACATACCCATCTTAATGACCACAATCTTGCATTGAGTAACCTATTGCTGATCTCATTATGCATCGCGAGTTGCAGAAGCGTTCGTTATCTAATAAAGTAGGTTTCAACCTTTTTGTCTTTAATTTTTTTTGTTAAAACTGCACAAAAAGCCCTGATAAATTGTGTTTTGTAAATACCGCCGATTAGATTGTACTTGTACTGCTATGACCTGTACTTTTCCATTATCTGGCATGAAATATGTATATTTTAAATTATAAACTAGAAAGTTACAATGTCCGTAGTCCTACATAGTTTCATGCATGCAAGTTCTATAGGTATACATGTATGTGCTATCTATAGACTTGGTTTATCAGCTTCATACAATGTCCTATGTGTGTGGACCTGTTACTTCACAAAGTTCAAATTTCTATCTAATATTGTTGTGATTTTTCCAGAGAGTACAACAGGCAAGCTCTTCAAAGACCTAGGCATCCTCGAGCACAGTCAAACAGCATGGCAGAAGACCCTTTCTACATCAGCCCGTGGTTACCTCTGGGTCGAAACCAACGCACCGATCTACTACACTAAGACCGTAGAAGTAGTCAAACCTTACTCACTACTGACTAAAGACCTCCTTATCATAGCAGGCAAGAAAGCTGCAATCTTCTACGAGAATATCAAAGAATATGCTGTTGAAAAGACACCAGTAGTTGTGTCCACTATCGAGCAATATGTACCTGGTTTGATAGATAATGTGAAGAGTTACTCCGCTGCTGGTTATGCAACAGTTGCGAAGTATTCTAGCGATTATTATCAGTTGAGCGCCAATTATCTGAAGACTAAAGTATTTGTGTAAGTAAATATAATCCTAACTTTAGTGTCTCAGATATCTTTATCTGAGTAATTTACAACACCTAGCAGACAACCTTAGCCCTAGCAAGGCATAGAAGGCATAAAATATTATCAACAACTTACCCATCTGCATCATGTTACATACTTGTTGAATTTTATGTAATTCAAGTTTTTTTACAATGGAGTCCCGTGAGTCAGATCTAGGCCTACTACCTGTAGGGTTCGCCCCGTAACTTTATAATCAATTTCTAGTAGCTTTTTTTTTTGTATAGAATGTTTACTACTTGTCGATTTTAGGTCTTACTACAAATTTCGATGCAAAAAGAGAATTTCAGATTTTTCTGGTGTGTGTTGTTAATAAACATTATTTCTCGAGCATACTTCTAGTATATGTAGAATCTCATCATTAAATGTTATGTAGCACCGTTGTGACTATTATTTGTCTACTGGTGCATTGGCAAGCTGATGACAAGGCGCAATGGCGCTCACACAGATGTATGTAAGCGCTCATTAGGGGAGATGTACGTCCAACCGTGGACTAATATAGGCTGAGGATGATGTTTGTCATTTTGAATCACAGTTTTAACTAGTCATGTTTTTTTTCTTCTTTTTCAGAGGTGAATGGGCCCCAGAGATTCTCCAAAACAAAACAGAGTCTGCACTCAATGTCACTCGATTCCACGTCTCATCCTACTTCCATTGGTTCAGGGAACAAGTCCACCTATACTCAGAGATACCCTGAAATGTAAGGGCCTGGCCCTAGTGATAGCTGTGTTCAGAGCGAATGGGGGATGTTTGTAATTTTATTTGTTGTGATGCTTTATAAATGATCTTAACTGAGGAATGGTTAAATTATGTCGAAATTAATTAGGTATCTATTTTTTAAAATTTTATAAGACCTGAATTATCTATAATATGAGGCAAAATCTGAATAAATAGTCTTCTAAGATTCAATAACAAATAATAGATTTCAAGAAAAATGAGACAAAATCTGAATAAATAGTCTTCTAAGATTCAATAACAAATAATAGATTTCAAGAAAAACAGACTAAAAGCACAAAGTATCTCCTCCATTCGCACTTTTTACCCTTGATCAATTTTTCCTTATTGAGTACAATAAGTAGCTATTACAATGAAAGAATCTATTAATTTAAATATTCATTAAAAGCAATAATTTAATCATATCAAAATATATTTTGTAATCCATAACAATTTCTAAAACTACTTTTACAATTAATTACATTCCTAATGCATTTATGAATTAAATTGCTATTTTCATCCTTTTGACAAGTTACCGTTAATGTCACCCAAATATGAAATTTACATGAGATCCTAGTTAGCCTAAGTTTTTTTTTATGTTTTATTTGTGTTTAAAATCATAAACTCCTTTAAGCGTTTACATTTACTTTTTTAATAAAGCAGATTGTATTTTTCTTTTGCTTCAATGTTAATTGATGCACTGCAAAAGTACTGTTTTGTAAACACCTTTAGTTCATAATCCCAGACCCCAATGATTTCAATATTTATTATACAATTTATCATCAAAATTTGTAAATACACCAACATAGTGTGTTCTGCATTATAAGTTTATGTTGTGTTGTATGATAATTTTAAGGAGTCACAATAAAATATTGTTAGTGATATACTTAGTTTCATTGATTTCAAAATCTGATTTTCATATGTACCTAGCTATCTTTGCTGTAAGAAAACTTTAAACCATCGAACTGCAGTACTAAGACCAATTCTTCAAACGCGATTAACTATCCTAAACTCATTAAATTTAGGACATCAAAGAAAATGTTATTTAGGACATCAAAGAAAAGATTTAATAGGACCTTTGCTGTCCCCTAACTTTATACTTAAAAATGATATGCACATACAGTTTATTCTTTACTAAAGAACAATTTGTTTGTATTATTATAGATAGCTGTTGCTAAGTCATCAATGTTTTCATTTCTTATTGCAGCCAAGATTTCCAAGACATGTCTGAAAAAAAGAAAAATAAGATAACCTCTACCAAGCCCATTAGACCCTTGTATCATTGATATCAGTGATTACCTCTGTAAACTAGAACTAAGAGTAGGTATAGGCATTAAAATGTTCTTCCACATGCGGAGTCAACTGAGCAAACAAGACAGGAATCATACAAGTTCATTAATGGATTGAAATTCTGGGGTTTGAAGGTGGTTTGCTCCCAAATCGTTAAGGAAGATCTCTGCTCAAGGCCAGCACTTTGCCCTACATGCTTTCAATCGAACTTTGGTTTGAAGGTGCCACATCCTCTACCCGTACCATCTTTGCTGGTGTACTGCAAGGTAGCTCTCTGTCACTCGCGCTATACGCGCTCTATACCGACGACATCCCCACCTTGAAGGGCCACCTACGCCCTAGAGATTACACATCGACACATCCCTCGATGTGTCGATGTGTAATGAGGCCAAGCCTCCGTACCCCCGAAAGCGCGGGAAAGAAATTCAGTAGTAACTTCGGTTTGAAGGGTTCTATCGAAGCTAACATCGATCCTGTCTTTGTAGTTCTGGATCACACAGATGTTTGTTAGGTACCTACTTGTTACTTCTTCACGCCAAAACTACTGAACGGATCGGGCTGAAATTTTGCATAGATGTAGGCCTGACATAAAACAAAGGCTACTTTTGTATCCCTTAAATCAGTTCTCATGGGATAGAAATAACCTTTGAACGTTTCCATAGAAGCAACGGGTGCGAAACCGCGGGCAGAAACTTGTATTTAAAATGTCTCCGAACTTACACAATATTCACTGGTTCATTCCTTCCTTTCACTTGACTCTCGACATTATGCTTCTCTTTCTTCACGCTAGGAAACTTAGTAGCAACATGCTTAAAACCAGGGTGCGTAGGCTTCACCTCGCACCATGGGCAATCTGTTTCTATCATCAGCCGGTCCTGGGGGATAGTGGCTGCTACCTCCAGGTTTTCTTCTGTTCTGAGTGAACTGAAAACGGAAGTGTCAAAAATGTCAAAATAAAGTTGGCCCTTCCAGCTGGACCTAGATATTTGTTTTTGTAACAATGATAGATAGACATTAAGGCTGCTTGTCCACTGGAGCTGAGAGGAGTGAAGCTGTGCCAATAGCAATCAATGGAATAACATAAAATCTCCGTTCTGCTTCCGTAAACAGGGGAAAATCCCCCGTCTACTGAAGCAGACCGGTTTAAAAATTCATAGAGAACCGGGAAGCAGAGTGGAATTCAAACAAAAATGCAGAGCACTGATTCAATGGACACATAGGGCTTGCATTCGAATATTCGAATAATTCGAATATTATATTGGTTCGAATATTCGAATACTGAAATTGCAATATTCGAATATTCGATTAAATCAAAAACTAACAAAATGGCAAAGTTATAGGGTTCGGAAACACTCGGGAGTGCCGCTTGCGACTGCGTAGTGCATTCGCGTATGCTTATTTCGGAAAAAGGAAATCGAAGTTTAATTTTCGTTGTCGTGCAAAACCAACTTTTATGTCGCTTGCATAAGATAAGCGATAGCACGAAAACGAATCAAAATTTGATTTCGTTTTTAGAAGTACGGACCTGTCTATCCCGTCTATCCCTCGCGGTGTTACCGTTACTTATAGGGTCTCCACCTTTTTTTTGAGAAAATTGAGTCTAATTTACCTGGTAAGAGATTAGTAATACTTAGTATTAAAACGGTACTTATCCTCAATGGCAAAGAACCAAACTCTAAAGATATAACGGCGAGCGGAGAGAGCTGCGAAAATTTTCAGACTAAAGTGGCAATTGGCAAAAATGGCAAGAAAACCATGACCATGCGTGATAATGGCAAACTGAAAGGGCTACAAAGTGTGCGTAGTGAGCAACACATAATTTTCAGGCTTTACAGCCGCTGTTGTCCAAAATGACAAGCATGCTAAGGCAACACCATGCGGAGAGACCGCGTTCATTTTGAAGACTTTCGCAGCTGAGTTATTTGAGCTCTCTTTAAAAAAAAAATACCTCGTAGTAACGTGAAACGAACAAATAAAGTATTTTCGCATACTTTATTGTGCTCATAAAGTATAGAGTACGTTAGCAAGTAATAAAGTAGGTACAATACTTTATTAAAAAGTACGGGTGGCAACCCTAGTTACTTACCGTGTTTATGTACTTGTTATTGTATTAAATTTTATTGTAGATATTGTTAAAATACCTATTCACCTAATTAAGAAGAATGTTTTTTCAAGAATTTGTGGTTGAGTGTTCGTGTAAATCGCCAATGTTTCGTTACAACCTTTTGTTAATTTGATATTTTAAGTTTGTTCATGCAAATAACACATAAAAAATAAAAGAAGATGTGATTATAATAAAAATATAGTTTTTTTACTATTACTCGAATAATATTCGAATATTCGAATAGTACCCGAAAAAAAATCGAATATTCGAATATCAAAATTTTCGAATATTTGCAAGCCCTAGACACAGTTCGCAACGCCACTCCGCAGCCAGGTCGTATTTTCGGGTAGTTAGGGTCGAGCAGGCTCTCAAAATAATTAAAATTCAATTCTTTATCACAGCTTCAGCGGCAGCAGCGCCTCCTTCAGAACATAGTATTCACCGCCGAACTGCGGTCCCTAACCTAACCAGCGTCCCTAGCGTGGGGATTATATACCCCCTAAAGGGGGTAATGTCAATGAGACACATGCCCAGCAGTGGACTATTACCAATAGGCGGTTGATGTGAGTAGAAAGTAAAT
Source organism: Eupithecia subumbrata (assembly GCA_949316285.1). NCBI lineage: Eukaryota > Metazoa > Arthropoda > Insecta > Lepidoptera > Geometridae > Eupithecia > Eupithecia subumbrata. The sequence continues at coordinate 12,318,168 of OX438630.1, read as the reverse complement.
TCTATACTATGGTCAAAGTTTGCGTACTGCTATGACTAACTCCCAAGACCCGCTAAGCCTGCAGGCAGAGATGGGCCCTCAACCTCTATTCCTATGTTTAGCATAACTAAATTATAGTATTTAATATGGTCTCTTTGCACTTAAAAACTTTTATACATTCGTCATATATTATTTATGGCTTTTGTTAGTATTTTGCGATAAAAACCCGGTACTTAAACATTTATTATCATCCAGCTAGTACTTTGGTTTGTATCAATCTCTCATAAAGTTTATTTTTAGGGTTCCGTACCTCTAAAGGAAAAAAGGAACCCTTAAAGGATCACTTTTTTGTCTGTCAGTCTGTCTGTCTGTCTGTCTGTCAACCCCCTCCTCAGGAACGTGTGGATGTATCGAGTTGAAATGAACATCAAATACGCAAGTCCGTAACCTCTTGGAGCCGCAATATAAATAAAACTTCTAAGTCAACACTAAAAAGTTACAGCCGTTTATGTCCGAACATTTTGAAATATCCAAGGGAATCACACATGATGAACATGGACACAAAACCTATAGGGTACTTCCCGTGGACCTAAAATCATAAAATTTGGTGAGCAGCAAGGTCTTATATTACAAATAAAGGGAACAATCCGAAAATCATTAATTTGTAGATTTTTCACTAAAAAAACTAATTAACTAAACCTATAGCGTACTTCCCATTGACCTAGAATCATAAAATTTAGTAAGAAGCAAAGTCTAGGGCAAATAAAGGGAAGAATCCAGAAACTGTAAATTTGTAGTTTATTCCTTTTTTTATTCTTACCATGGACCAAAACGTACAGGATACCTACTTCCCGTTAACCTAACATCATGATAATTTAGTTAAACTTAACCCTTAGTGCGTGAGTCCGACTCGCACTTGACGTTTTATTCTACACTAAAGTCTATTTTGCCAAAGTAAGCTAATAATACCTTTGCTGTATTAGTTTTGCTTTTCACTCTTCTTTTAACTACAAATAAAAACTGACCATCCATTGATACCTATGAACATTCCGAGTGCCAGAATATTATCCAAAGCCTCCTTGTTCCCATCAAATGAATGCACCACACCCCCGACTATGTTGTCTTTGTTTCTACTGAGGATCTCTACGAGGTCATCTGCTGCAGCTCTGCAGTGGAGAAATAGGGGGAGGTTGAACTCTTTGGACAGTGGGAGCTGGTATTCAAAATATCTGAAAATAATGAGTAAGTTTTACATTGTTAAAATAGTTGCAGCATCTTTTAATGAGGACTTTACATTACTTGTCCATTTGTAATCCTTCCTTAAATAATTAAATCATGCTTCCTTCAATAAAAATTGCTTACAATAATATCCGAAAAACATGTTTTGGTTTGTTTACAAACATTTACATCGAGTTTGGATAGTGCGAAGCTGGGTAATTCCATTTAACTGATACCAAACTCACTTGAGTTGCTCTTCTTTTTCACAAAACTTTAACCTATCATAGTCAAGGCCACATTCTCCAATAGCTACAACTTTATTTCTGTTCCCTTTGATCAGATCCCTCAATCCTTGCATGTAGCCTTCTGGGGATTCAGCAAATTCAGTGCACCGCGTTGGATGGCAGCCAACAGTTGCGAATAGGCGAGCTGAAAACAAAAGTTTCCTCTTTTTATGATGATAATTTAAATAAGTGATTTACTGTTGTGGAATTCATATTTGATTGCTTGTTGTTGGTTCCACTCTTTTGATCTGTTTATCATTTTCTATTGTTTTTATTGTGCCAGGTTGTTTTTCCGTAAATTCTTGTTTCAATTTTGATATTTAGCTAGAAGTTGTGAATGCTATTGCAGATTTGAGTTCATTCAGCATTGCTATTTTTATTATTTGCATTATATTGTCCAAAAGGGATTCAATCTGATCAAAGTAAGATAAAGGATATGGGTTCCTTTAATTATAATTGTCTGGAAGAAATCTCTGCAAGAGATAAGACCCCCAATTGCAGGATATGATAGTAAGTCTTTTAGAACTTTCTGTACCACCTACTTTAGAGTAATCTTTCCTGCAATAAAGCTTTTTTATTTATATTTTTCATAAAATAAAGTAAAAAAACGTTGATGTTATTATCAAGGCCAGGGGAAGCATTTGATTGTGATTAGAGTGTTTGCTTCACGATCAAAGTTAAATAGTATCTCTCGATACCTCAATATCATGATGACGAGATGTGATTTTCATCGCCAAATGAGGGACATTCACTCACCATCACTTCTAGCCATTTCAATAGCCTTCTTGCTATCAGCGAGACTGCCGCCAGTTAAGATCATTTTGTCTAAACCTCCCGTCCAAGCACGTTCCAGTACTTTATCCAAATCAGGCTTATGTTTTACTGATCCATGGTAGGATCCTTGATACATGTCATCCGTGAGATTTGCTCCAATATCTGCAAGAGACCGGAGATTCAGTCTATTCTATCGAGTTAGCCGACGACACCAAAATATTTTAAACTTATTTACCGATGTACTTTCGCATGGAACCCATCCTTTTCATAGGTAGAATACAGATAATAATTCAAGTCGAAATGAATGTACTGTATTGTATGATTCCGATTAGAATTTTAGAAATCTATTCTGTCTGACTGAACAAACTCAACCCGACATGTCGACAAGCTCAAACAAGTAGTATTGTTCTGTGAGCTCTAACAAAATGTCGCGAGTCGCGAGCAATGAATAATCTCAAAAGAAATGTGTAAGTAACTAAAACAAAACACAAACATAACCTCTACGCATAACCTCGAAAATATTCATGCAACCATACATGCAACTTCTTTTCAACCAAAAATCCCACAGTAGTCATATGTGGTCAGCAAGCTTATTACACTAATAAACGCACGTGCCTAAACGCACGCAAACGCACGTAAACGCACGTACGTGCGTTTGCGCGCGTTAGTGCGCGTTTGCGCTTATTTTTGCCGTGTAATAAGCTTCGTCATAGCACAGATAGCATACTCTTTCTACGGGTCATAGCCTCATACACAGATGTACTGCAAGCTTATTACACTAATAAACGCACGTGCCTAAACGCACGCAAACGCACGTACGTGCGTTTGCGTGCGTTTGCGCGCGTTTGCGCGCGTTAGTGCGCGTTATTTAGGCTATATAAGCATGCTTATTTATTTGGTTCATTTTCTCACTCATTGAATGATTGAATGAATGAATAAAAGATCAATGTGTCAATTGTCAAATTAAGATGCTGTCAAAGTACTTGCAGTATGTATTGTCAACTTCAATGAGGTATATTGTCATGAGTGACTTATGACGGGGTAGTGATTTCCTTCGTCCGAGGTGAGAATAAACAAGACATTGTCTAGGTTACAGAATCTAGCCAATCTAATGAAAAATGCTACGGGCCATGGACCGTCGCGTCGGTAGTAACGTCTAATGATCTTTTACATCTTGCCCAATTCGTATACGCTTACGCACGGTACACATTTTACAAGACCCCAAAACGACAAGCTTAGAATAGACTAGAAAATCTGCACAAGCCATACCTTTCACACGAGTGAGAAAACAACCTTACGCATTACGCATATAGCTTGAGAAGAAAAGAGATGACGATCTGTCTCACCATACTCTTTCTACGGTCTCGCCCCTCACACGTCTGTGTCTATGCTACATGCATGCCACATTGGCATCATGGCAACAAACGGGTGATTTTGTTCGCCCAACGAATAATGTCATTTTTAGGGTTACCCAAGGGGTGAAAACGGGACCTTATAAATAATAGAGATTTAACACTTGTAGTGCGTTATCTATCTATGTGGGTCTGATGTCAGGCTCCATTTGCATAGTGTAGAAAGAGATGCCCTTTATTTCAATGCAGAAATTAGACAAACAGCGCTCTGTCGGAGAAGTATAAGCTGAAATCAACTTTCTTGCGTTGCTATTAGAATCAAATATGTATATTTTCTAGACCTAGATAAAAAGGCCAGAAAACGTAATGCATAACGGCCTAAAGCCTCCGCTGTCAGTCCGTCTGTCCACCCGTCAGCAAGCCGTATCGCATGAACCGTAATAGGCAGACAGATTAAATTTTCACAGAATGTGTATTATTCTTGCCAATGAACAATTAAATAATAATCAATAATATATGTATAGGTATATTATAAAATAAACACCGGGTGTTTGATATTTTCAAAGATTTGCTTAAATTTGCCACCTTCTCACCCCATGCAAACACAGCACGATTTTCTTATGTAGGCGGTGGTGGTTACCTTTTTTTTTTAATTTAATTTTTATTTATTTTTAAACAGTGGTGTTGTGAATGCATTAGATGAAAAGGCGGTCAATTTGAGCAAATTTTGTGAGAAGAACAAAACATAAAAAAATGTTTACATAATCGTGACCGACGAGCAGTCAAGTATACGTAGTACTTTGATAGATTTAATTACGATTTTTAATGTAGCATATCGTTGAAATGGGTAGTATAATAAATGAAGAACTAATTGAAAAAAAAACTTAACTCAATTTAACTTGTAGTTTTTTTAATATTTTTTTATATATAATCTAAAATCAAATATGTACACTTAAGAACAATACCTGTGTGCATAAAATCACAATAAATGATATGAATATGAATATGAATAAAAAAAAATATCACAGCAACCGTGACAACACTCAGGACATTGATTGAATCGGATAAAAGTAACCCATGACTCCCCGACTTCTAAAAAAATTATTCTGGTCGTAACGCAATACCAATACTTAACTCTTTGGAGGAGTGACCAACGTCCGTCACGTTGAGTACCGAATACCGATCACCGAAGGTAATCAACGTCCAGTGCGGTCAGTACTTAGATGGGTGACCGCGTACTGTTGGCTTTTGTTTGTTTAATAAGGTTTCTTTTGCGAAATTTTTATACTATAGTAGGGAACCCGCCGTGTATGAGTTGACTCACACTTGCCAGTTTAATTGACTGTTGACATTGACAAATAAAGCAACATGTCATTTTCCATCAATTGGTACATATGTCAGTCAATAAGGCAAGCAATGTATTTCCACCTTAGCGCTTTTTGTGTTCAACGTAGCGCTTTTCCGCCAAATATTGAATCTTGCAACCTACCCCGTTATTAATATTAAATAAGGTGCAAACAGGAATAACATAATTTATCAGTATTATTGCTATAAAAGAGAAACACTGACTAACATTATGTCAATGGATATCAAAACCAGCAAAATCCTTGCCAAAAATAAATAGGTATGGTTTATTAGATTTATCAGTAGGTAGCTAGCTGTTGCCTGCAACTTCGTCCGCGCGGAATTAAGTTTCCTAAATAATAGGCTTTGTTTATTTGTTTTATTAGAGAAACCATAAGTAAAATTGGAAGCACCAACATAAGTGATTCACCAAATCGGTGTCGTGCCTGTTTTCAGGAAGATTTCAGATAACACTGAAACACACGCTTGTTCATTAAGTTTGGAGAACCTAAATCTAAAATGTTGTCGGTCTACTACTAACAAAGGTATCATAATATACAGAGCATTGAGGGGTTGGACACAGAGCGCCTTTTTTCCCTTAGGTAATGACTGCACGAACGCTCGCTGTGTAATACGTTTCATTACGCCCCGTATCGCAAGTCAGTACCCAGCTTAAGATTTTATACACTATAGCAAGAATTTCCTTAGTGCATGCATCATTTCCGTTAATTTCTTATCGCAAAATTGTTCGTGTGTTTGCTGGCAACATATTATTATTATATCTAACATAACCAAAAGCAACCAACAAGAAAAAAGTGTTTTTGAAATATTTTAGCAGAAAAACCAAGTAAATAATCATAAAAAAGTATTGAAAATATTAATCAAGTTTACTATTGATAAAGACCCCGTAAACCCGGCAACCGGAGAGTGATTTGTTACCATCCACAAATCTGTGCACAAAAGTAAAGTCGAATAACGAGTGCTAAGAAAGCTTCAACGCAGACTAGGAACGAAATAAAACAGTGCAAATAACTGGTGCATCGATGTAACATGTACCTATGGCTAAACAAAACAGTGCATCTGAATATATTTGGGTGCTGAAATTTACTATCAAACTAACCTTTTTCAACAAAATGAGAAACTGCACACTGTACAGGTTATCACAGAAATAAAGCAGAACTGTTGGATTAATAACATTGCAAACACCACTACCATCTACATGACGTGTAAACATAATATCTTCAGATATTTATCAAACTTGGAAAAACTCAAATAACATAACATTTTGAGACGCATAACCTGGGGTCTTATTATTGTGTCTACAGTCATGGTGTTGATAACTTGCTAGGTATTATAATGTGTTACAGCTTTTGAATACATTTTTTAAAGGAAATGTTCTTTTTTTTGATAAAACTTCCTACTAAAGTTTGGTGCAATTTTCATAACATAGTTTCACCAATGTAAGGTATAATGTATGGTTTCCGCATGTCTTACCTACCTTAAACATCCTCAAATATCTATCCTGTGCCCGTCCATTCCATTATGATGTAAACAATAATTCCATTATAACAACAGGCAAGTGAAGGTATAGGACTCTACTCTCATTCCTTTATCTATACAAAATATTTACCTACCTCCTATAATCTTCATAATATAACTTATCAATGGTCTTTAAATATGTATTACCTTAATGTCCCTATGGAAACTAGGGTATCACCATGCATAAAATAGGTTTTTTAGCTGTGAGATGATTGATATGACAAGTAAAGTAAAGTAAAATTTATTGATCAAATACATGTAAATAAGGTACATAGATATATTATGTATATGTTTAGATATGACACAATGTATTTCTACCGTTGCGGCGTGCAAAATCTGGATACAATAATACCTATTTCATAATATTATAGAAATTTGCCAAAGTGTGAGGCTTACGCTTTATAAAAACAAAAACTTTTTCTGAATCAGTGTGACTGGTAGTTCTCAAAGTGATTTTGGCAGACCTGAAACAAATTAATTCGCTGTAAATAGAATATTGATAGGTATTGACTTAAAACCAGGGACTGATTTGGTTACCCGTTTAAGGGGTTTTTGATAGGGTTTTTCGAAGCGGTTGTTTTAAAACCCTGTCCATAAGTTACCCTTTCAATGAATAATCCGCTTTTAGGGGTAACCCCTTCAAAACCCAGTCGAATGGGTTACGCTTTGAAAGGGTTTTGAGTACTCCATAGTTTTGATAACCCGGTCGTTTGGGGTTACCCTTTCCAACACTGTAACACAGTAACCCTTTGCATTTTAAGTATTGTAATATAATCTCTATTTCATTAGCGTAAGGTTGAAAATAAGATTTTTCATCTTCTAGAACCAAAGTAGGTTAGTAGGAACCTAACCTACCTACTTGTGAAGACAAACAAATCCCGTTGGATTTGTCAACCCAAACTTAACAGGCCTAAGTAAGTACTACGTTGTTCCGTGCCTCAGAAAGCACGTTAAGCTGTTGGTCCTGCGCTTTAATAGGTAGGTAGGTGGATAAGTTGAGCAAACAATCTAGAGGCAGCTCAACTAATCCATATAGCTAAGTTGAGCAAACAATCTAGAGGCAGCTCAACTAATCCATATAGCTAAGTTGAGTAAACAATCTAGAGGCGGCTCAACTAATCCATATAGGTAAGTTGAGTAAACAATCTAGAGGCGGCTCAACTAATCCATATAGGTAAGTTGAGTAAACAATCTAGAGGCAGCTCAACTAATCCATGTAGATAAGTTGAGCAAACAATCTAGAGGCAGCTCAACTAATCCATGTAGATAAGTTGAGTAAACAATCTTGAGGCAGCTCAACTAATCCATATAGATAAGTTGAGCAACCAATCTAGAGGCAGCTCAACTAATCCATATAGCTAAGTTGAGCAAACAATCTAGAAGCAGCTCAACAAATCCATATAGCTAAGTTGAGCAAACAATCTAGAGGCAGCTCAACTAATCCATATAGCTAAGTTGAGTAAACAATCTAGAGGCGGCTCAACTAATCCATATAGGTAAGTTGAGCAAACAATCTAGAGGCAGCTCAACTAATCCATGTAGATAAGTTGAGTAAACAATCTTGAGGCAGCTCAACTAATCCATATAGATAAGTTGAGCAACCAATCTAGAGGCAGCTCAACTAATCCATATAGCTAAGTTGAGCAAACAATCTAGAAGCAGCTCAACAAATCCATATAGCTAAGTTGAGTAAACAATCTAGAGGCAGCTCAACTAATCCATATAGATAAGTTGAGCTAACAATCTGTATGCTGTATGGATTAGTTGAGCTGCCTCTAGATTGTTTGCTCAACTTATCTATATGGATTAGTTGAGCTGCCTCTAGATTGTTTACTCAATTTACCTACATGGATTAGTTGAGCTGCCTCTAGATTGTTTACTCAACTTAGCTATATGGATTTGTTGAGCTGCCTCTAGATTGTTTGCTCAACTTAGTTATATGGATTAGTTGAACTGCCTCTAGATTGTTTGCTCAACTTAGCTGTATGGATTAGTTGAGCTGCCTCTAGATTGTTTGCTCGACTAATCTATAGTGATTAAATGAGCTGCCTCTAGATTGTTTACTCAACTTAGCTATATGGATTAGTTGAGCTGCCTCTAGATTGTTTGCTCGACTAATGTATGTGTATTAAATAAGCTGCTTCTAGATCGTTTGCTCAACTAATCTATACGGATTACTTGAGCTGCCTCTAGATTGTTTGCTCAACTAATGTATGTGTATTAAATAAGCTGCCTCTAGATTGGTTGCTCAACTAATCTATACGGATTAGTTGATCTGCCTCTAGATTGTTTGCTCGACTAATGTATGTGTATTAAATGAGCTGCCTCTAGATTGTTTGCTCAAGTGCCTCTAGATTGTTTGCTCAACTAATCTTTATGGATTAAATAAGCTGCCTCTAGATTACACATACCCAATAGAGAGGAAATAATATATGGTCATTCGAATTCCGAAACTTCAGTGATTTGTAAATGTATATCATACTAGTGGTGTGTGGATATAATAATCTATGTATTACCTGTCTAAAGGTACTCCCGATCTAACAAGAAGTACCTTATTAAAATGTATCAATTTGATTGATTTCTTTTTGATCAGTGTAAGTTTTACAAAGGGGTAGTTCCACTGCGCTCCAAAACCCATTGTTCTCAATAATTTAAAGTTCATACTCATTGATTCCACAACGCTCCAATAATTTTTAAGCAATAAAATAACTGAATATTTGAGTTAAAAAAATATTTCTAAAATTCAACAACAATAAAATCACAGCTTCAGATTAAAATAGTTTTTTTAAAACTACAATAAGTACAATTTATACTCTACAATAAAATAACAGTTACCAAAACATAATCAGTCTCTCTTATAATTAAAGTAAATAGACATAAAATCTCACAGCTTCAGATTAGAAAGTTTTTAAGACTAAGAATACACAATAAATCACAACACAACATAATAAAATTTGTAAATACTGTTCTAAATATTTTATCGAAATCATATAGTTTGATTTAATTGCATTTACCTGTTCGATAATTGAGTATAGTACTTTTGAATTCTGTATCTCTCTTGATTGATTGCAGCTTTCGATTGTTTGGATGACGATACTTTTGCTGATACAAAGCTTCTTCTTTAAGTTTAAATAATAATAATAATCGCAGTTTCTTTGGCAACTCTTTATTGAGCCCATGATTCTACTATGATTCTACTTACTCCCACAAAAAAAAATCGATTGCTAAAATCACCAACTTTCTGATACATTTATTTAAAAAAATACCGGTTCGGTAATGGTTTTTGGTTAAAGTTCTCGATGTCACTTTTAAGCAATATCCTTTATTGCAGCCTATTGGATGTGGAATTACCCCACTCAACCTTACTTTAACCCTTTCTCTTTTTATATTCACAGTCTCATATGTGCAGTCTATAGCCGAGCACCGAGCACATTACAACAATTACATGCTTCTTTGCCTCGAAACATAATCCACTTGGGCTGAAAACATCCATCTGAAAACATAAGATGAAGGAAATTTATTCTCTGTAGGTGTCCTAATTCAAAGAACCACTTATTCATCTCTGTTATTTATTCATCCTTCACTGAGTGCTATTACTATTCTACTGTATACTATTCTGGCCTGTTCCTCGCTGGACCTGTGAGGTATCATAATAAGGCATCATTATAATTGTAAGGTACTTTAATGTTTTTAGGATTAGGTAAATGAGCAGTGATATATTTCTGAATGAGACCTTTAGACTAGACCGAAGGTTTGTTATTTTATTGTAGTAGTCTGCCGAAACCTGTTATTGGACCACACTATAGGTTCATGCGCTGGTCTGTGACAGCATGTTTAGAAGTTATGTAAATAACTTCCTATTCAAATAACACCTAGCTGTAAAATAGCTGTGAAATTTTGAAAATAAAATAATCCCTACATAGTAAACCATAGTAAACTCACATATAAATTGTGTTGGCACTCCTCCTGCGCGGTTACGCTTTAGGTCATTTTCAAGCTTTTCGGTAAGATAATATTACCATCACTTTGTTGGCTCTAAGGAGCAAAACAAATTCCGGAGCTCAAAAGGGTAGCTATGATCTCTCGTTAAGAAGCTCGACGTTCCAAACGCCTTTGTTCGCTTGCTCTGGCCCTACGCCGCATCGCCGCATTTCAATGAGGACGTAATCCATACTGTAAAAAGAACGAAAATGATAATCTTGAGGGTAGGTACCCATGGTTAACTACCCTTAGTTACTTATGTACCCCATGTGTGTGTTATGTGTGAATTGGAGTCGTTATTAGTCACTTAGCGGACGCCATGGGCATCATATCCCATGGGACCTTTCTTGACTAGCAAGTAGACCTTTATAGATTAATTTATATATCATCATAAGCAGAAGGTTTTGCGGCAGACAAAGTTGGGTATTTAACTATTGGATGGATTGATTGGACTGATTGGAAAGTTTACTGGGGAAACTCACTTTTAAATGTACTGGCACCCCTCCTGCGCGGCGAGGCTCGAGGTCATTTTTAAGCTGCTCGGTAATATACAGTACCATCGCTTTGTTGGCTCTAAAGAGCGAAATAAATTCAACCTCTGGGATCTCAAAAGGGTTGGTTTGATCTCGTATAGTTCTAAGTTCCAAACGCCTTTGGTCGCTTCTGGCCCTACGCCGCCGTCGTCGCCACATTTCAATGAGGGCGTAATCCATACTGTGAAACGAACATAATTGAAAAATATAGTACCTACCCATGTGTGTGTACCTACTGTCTTGAATCCTTTAGAAAAAAGGTAATTATCTACCTACATAAAGAGTTTTATGGACATCATCACTTCAACACAAGTAAATAACGATGAGTAACAACTTGTTTCGTTGATTTTACATATAATTATGTATCTTACCTAAATATCTACAAGACAAGATGATAACTCAGTAATTTTAAGAATCGTATGCACAAAGAAGCTATGCACAAAGGAAATACGAACAGAATAAATAAATGAACAAACAAATAACATAAAAATAAACGAATTGAATTGAAAGCACAAGGAAATTTATGACTTTGTCACACACGTGTGTACCTATCTACCTATATCGATAGCTCATGCGATGAATTGCGATGCGGCCATATTTGTTTGAGCGTTAATTTTATCCGCCTACAAATCGACCCCGATAAATTTTTGCACCAATTTCCACTGCCGGAGTACTTTTAGGCAGCAAATAAACGCACACGGCAACTACTCGCGTGAAATTTGCTAACTACACGCGCTAGGCAGGTTTTTGACAGTATTTACACGCGATTTGACATAAGAGAGTGATTTATTTAGGGTTCATTCAGTTATTTAGCCAATCAGCTTAATGAAATAAACGCGCACGTGCTTATGTGGCGCGCCACATAAGCACGCAAAATGGCCGCTAGCCAGCGTGTATTTCCACTTAACGCACACTTAACGCTATGTAATTAGGCTACTGAGATGTACTAGGGATGCTAACGCATGCCTCATAAGATCTGTGGCGTGTGGTAATGAAAAAAATTTCGTCCTTGGACGAACAAAAATCGAAATCGCATTCTCTCTCCACGGAAATCACCAATTGACAACAGACATGACACTGACAATTACTCTTAACATTAACGTCCAATGACGTTGACATAAAGGAAAATGTGTGCGTGTCATGCTAAATAGCGTTGCCAGTGAATAAAATATTCAAAACAGTTGGCATCACTCTCGTTGATAGACGTCAAACAGTTCATTCAACAACAACGTCAACAACAACAAAAATCAAAACAAAGATGGTTCAAAACATAGGAAAGTGATTTTGTTTGTGATTGTGTTTCCAAGAGAAAGGCAAAGTTTGGCTTAAAAAGAGCGGTCTGGAATAAATCAAGTAAGTGTTAGACTATTTAAATGACTCGTTGATGTATAAATACATGCGTGAGCTACATAAAGTACCTATTCGAATTCGATCACTTTAGGACCTTTTGTTTCAAAAAACAACGGCAAAGTATCAATTAAAATATTTGTTACTCCTAAATTTCTATTATTTTAATGAATACTGATTTATAGACGCTGAGCGCTGTTATGTACCTAAAATATCACAGTGCTTTTAAAGGTCATTGACCTTTGACCTTGACGTCAGTCAGTGAGTAAAAATTTTCGTCAAAAATTTTCTAAGTCTTTTTTGCCTTGTAATTGGCTGTGTCTCGTAAACTCCACTCCTACCCAGATAGTACAGACAGCGTCAGAATTAAGTAACCCCCCTGCATAATACATGCAGGTTTAAATACAAACTTGTTAATCATAGGAGTTTTAAAAGTTGAAAATAAGTTATATTTTTATTTAGGGAATATAAAAACAGAATGAATAGATAAAAAAAAATAAAAAATCGGATTCTAGTCTGCATTGTGTTATGCAGGGGGGTTACTTAATTCTGACGCTGTCTGTACCTACCTAATCTACTACCATATAGGAACATAAACAAGGTGAAACAAGGATATCTTCTTTTAGGATCAAATTTATAATTTTTTTTTGCTAAAAAGCTACATAAATTATTCTATCCAGAAGTACAATAATAATGTAAATACATTCCAAAGTCTTATTGGTAGACTGTAACAATTTTTTTATTCATTGAATAAAACAAAAGTTTTTCAGAAGTTCTCACTATTTATTATGTTCTTATTAAATAAGGTTCTTATCTACCTAAGAATTGGTAACAAGACTCACAAAGTGTGAAACTATTAAAAAATACTACCTTATTCAACATAGGTTCCAATAAAAAGTATTTTATCTTCATATAATATCAGGAACAAAAATGGATGGTCCAGTTTAATTATCTTATCAGGTACATCTTCTCGATTTGACAATAGGAAAATTATAAAACCTGCAATAATAAACATAGTTATAATAGTGTTTAATTCCACATTCGTAAAGCGCTCGCTCTAATCCTTCCTGTTTTTATATGAAATTATGAGTCTTGTGAGGCTGACTGCTTAAGGTGGTTGTATGCCGCACACTGGTGCCGACTCCTATTTTTACTTATAATCACTTTAAACACAAGAATTTTCAAATATCATATGTACAGTTTGATACCTATCCTAAGCTTTTTTTTTACTCCCTCTGAAATAGTTAATTTTCGTATAATTTAGACGGAGCACCAAATCAGAGTTCAGTGGCCACCAAAAGCAACTTTCCTATTCTTATATATATAAGGAAATAAAAGAAAACTATTAATGGGAAAAAAAGCTTATGATAGGTATCATAAACTGAACAGCGGACTTTTAAAAATTCCTTTGATTAACCTAATAATATGAAAGAAAAGGCAGTATCGCTAGTTGGAGGCATAAAACCACCTTAAGAGAGACTTATCTTGTAAGGGGCTTGAATAAACTTTTTGTTAAAATCGAAATCGCATTCTCTCTCCACGGAAATCACCAATTGACATGACACTGACAATTACTCTTAACATTAACGTCCAATGACGTTGACATAAAGGAAAATGTGTGCGTGTCATGCTAAATAGCGTTGCCAGTGAATAAAATATTCAAAACAGTTGGCATCACTCTCGTTGATAGACGTCAAACAGTTCATTCAACAACAACGTCAACAACAACAAAAATCAAAACAAAGATGGTTCAAAACATAGGAAAGTGATTTTGTTTGTGATTGTGTTTCCAAGAGAAAGGCAAAGTTTGGCTTAAAAAGAGCGGTCTGGAATAAATCAAGTAAGTGTTAGACTATTTAAATGACTCGTTGATGTATAAATACATGCGTGAGCTACATAAAGTACCTATTCGAATTCGATCACTTTAGGACCTTTTGTTTCAAAAAACAACGGCAAAGTATCAATTAAAATATTTGTTACTCCTAAATTTCTATTATTTTAATGAATACTGATTTATAGACGCTGAGCGCTGTTATGTACCTAAAATATCACAGTGCTTTTAAAGGTCATTGACCTTTGACCTTGACGTCAGTCAGTGAGTAAAAATTTTCGTCAAAAATTTTCTAAGTCTTTTTTGCCTTGTAATTGGCTGTGTCTCGTAAACTCCACTCCTACCCAGATAGTACAGACAGCGTCAGAATTAAGTAACCCCCCTGCATAATACATGCAGGTTTAAATACAAACTTGTTAATCATAGGAGTTTTAAAAGTTGAAAATAAGTTATATTTTTATTTAGGGAATATAAAAACAGAATGAATAGATAAAAAAAAATAAAAAATCGGATTCTAGTCTGCATTGTGTTATGCAGGGGGGTTACTTAATTCTGACGCTGTCTGTACCTACCTAATCTACTACCATATAGGAACATAAACAAGGTGAAACAAGGATATCTTCTTTTAGGATCAAATTTATAATTTTTTTTTGCTAAAAAGCTACATAAATTATTCTATCCAGAAGTACAATAATAATGTAAATACATTCCAAAGTCTTATTGGTAGACTGTAACAATTTTTTTATTCATTGAATAAAACAAAAGTTTTTCAGAAGTTCTCACTATTTATTATGTTCTTATTAAATAAGGTTCTTATCTACCTAAGAATTGGTAACAAGACTCACAAAGTGTGAAACTATTAAAAAATACTACCTTATTCAACATAGGTTCCAATAAAAAGTATTTTATCTTCATATAATATCAGGAACAAAAATGGATGGTCCAGTTTAATTATCTTATCAGGTACATCTTCTCGATTTGACAATAGGAAAATTATAAAACCTGCAATAATAAACATAGTTATAATAGTGTTTAATTCCACATTCGTAAAGCGCTCGCTCTAATCCTTCCTGTTTTTATATGAAATTATGAGTCTTGTGAGGCTGACTGCTTAAGGTGGTTGTATGCCGCACACTGGTGCCGACTCCTATTTTTACTTATAATCACTTTAAACACAAGAATTTTCAAATATCATATGTACAGTTTGATACCTATCCTAAGCTTTTTTTTTACTCCCTCTGAAATAGTTAATTTTCGTATAATTTAGACGGAGCACCAAATCAGAGTTCAGTGGCCACCAAAAGCAACTTTCCTATTCTTATATATATAAGGAAATAAAAGAAAACTATTAATGGGAAAAAAAGCTTATGATAGGTATCATAAACTGAACAGCGGACTTTTAAAAATTCCTTTGATTAACCTAATAATATGAAAGAAAAGGCAGTATCGCTAGTTGGAGGCATAAAACCACCTTAAGAGAGACTTATCTTGTAAGGGGCTTGAATAAACTTTTTGTTAACGTGATTGTAAAGATCAATTCACACCGGGATGGCAGTGGCCTGTAGCAATGTGGTGAGCACTTTCATTCAGTGTCAAACAGAAGTTTCATCTCAGTCTTTTGATTTCACTCATACGGCACTCAGGGTTACTGAAGCTGAGAATAATCATTTTGAACAAGCTTATACTAACTTGTACAGTTACCTACAGATTTCTGACGTAGGTGATGTGATGACAAAAGTTTGGTAGGAAAAGAAAAAACCAAGTCAGATAATCAAAATCTTTATTAAGTAAGTAGGTTTGAATACAGAATATTTATTTAAATTCTCCTGTGATGAATTTAAACGATTATTGATTACGATTAGTATCAGGTTAAAATGAGACATATATCCTGGGCGAGTTAACATGGCACCTGGCTCCGAACTTAATACTTCCCCACCTGCCCAGCGCGGCGCCCCCCGCCATCGCCGTGCGAGAGCTGTAGCGATAGCATCACAATTACCCTTGCACATGTAAAATTCCTCATGCTGTTATTTGTTATTATTATTGGATTTTTGTTAAGTTTTTGTCTGAACCAGGTGCCATGTTAATTCGCACGGGTTATACCTAATTGGTGGTATTTTTTTACAATTTTTTTTTAACTATAGGTACATACATTAATATTATCTCAGATTCTTCACTGTATGTCCACGGAAAGATTTTCTATCAGCTAGCACTGTAGCTTGGATGGACAGCAAGAGGTCAAGAGGCTTTGGCCAAACCTGCGCGTCATACACGCGGGGTGCGGCCCGCACCCCGCGTGTATGACGCGTGTATGACGCGTGTATGACGCGGTCCCGCACCGTGCGGGACCCGATGCGGCGGCGGCGGCGTCAGCCGCGCGGAAGGAAGTGCCTTGCATACCTACGCGGCTGAGACGTGGGAACTTTGGAACGCTTCGCGTCCAGCGGTTTTGACGCGCAGGTTTTACCGAAGCTTTAATCCCCATAAAAATGACGTCAAACTATTTTAGATCAACAGGACATTAGTATTAATATTTATTAGGCTGGTTTTCAGTTCACCAAAAGATAATCGTACAATGAGGATCAGTAAAGTTATAGCAATTTCAATAGAACTAGTATCCACGTTATTCTTTATGACATTAGAATGATATATCTTTTTGAATTATCCAAATCGGACCATTACTTACGAAGATAATAAGTAATAAACATTACGCAGTTACCTACTGTCTGGTAAAATCAAATTGCGCGGGTGCGTGTGTCGTCACTGACTCAGCCTAGCGGAGCGCACCCGGTACTCTTACTTTTCGTTTCGACGATTAAAAAGGTGAATTAGACACAAATCGGATACTTAATTTGTTTCAAAGTCACAAATAACCAAGCATACGGCTACGGCTAACTGGGGGCGACCGAGGCAGTGACGTTACAGCGACCGCGGCGGTCACTCAGTGAACTTTGCTAGTAATTTGGTCATAACTTCAATTTTTGTCGTAGAACAAAAATGTTTGCACTGTGTGTTAAGGATTTCTTAGCTCTATAAATCTGCATTCTCAACTAAAAACGCTACGGATCCTCATTGGGTAGCTTCGTCGGTTAGGTACTTTAACTTAGACGTTTTATGTACCTTCAAAAACTTGTGTAGAAACGACTGTTTCAAATTTAACCATCTGACTCTTTATATGTTCTTCAAAAAGATAGTTATGTAAGCGTGCAGTTACATTTTATCTAACGTTTTAGATAGAATACTCGTGATAAGGGTACAAAGTTAAACATCAAAGGTTACAGACAAAGCTTGTAATTGTCTAAATTTATCTTTTGGTGACCACCAGCCGAAACTAGATAAAAGGACTTCCTTCTATTGAATTATTTTGTATAAGTTCCGACGAATAATATTCTTTCTTTATGCAGTATAACAAACAGGAAAGGGTGGTCCACTCTGAACTTCAACGGCTTAGGTGGTGGCGGTGGTGGCCAAGACAAAGGCACCATGAGTGTTCCTACAAAAACAAATTTATATTTACAATCTTTTGATATAAATTAATTATAATGTACCGAAATATAATGAAGTATTAAACATACTAAATTGCCTAAATAAGTAAGTACTTTATACGCCAAAAAAGAATTGTATCTGTAAGATATTATTTTGAAAAAATATATTACTTATATTAATTGTATGTAAATATTACAACCTGGTCAAAATTAAAATCAAAAACTCTTTTCCATGAATACAATAAATGTACATTTAGAAAAGGTGCCAGTAGATGACAATGGTTTATTGAATATATTATAGGAAAGAGAGTTTTATGTGCAAAATAAAAAACAAGCAAGAAGATATCTTTTATTCGCCAAGTATACACAAGTTTTTGATTAATTGCCCTGCTTGCTACACGTTTACATCATTATTATGCATGAAATAACTACCTAACTATAAAGTTACATACAAAATATGATAATATGGTTAAATGAATTTACCATAGAATAAAATAAAAATACTCATTTATGAAACGAACAAAACAAACAAACAATTCATTTATTAAAGTAGCGAACAGTTTTAACATACATTAAAGGTTATAAAACAAAATCATCCTTATAAATGACTATAATACCTATCATAAAAATAACAATTTTTATCTATGCAGTATGAGTTCCAGCAAATAATACTTTGTCCTTACGCAGTATAACAAAAAGGAAAGGATGATCTACTTTGAACTCCAGTGGTGCGGGAGGGGGCGGTGGCGGCCATGTCATTGGAACCATAAAGAATCCTACGGACACATCAAAATATGTTTTAAATATTTTTTTGTTGCTGCACTACCTAATGATTAACCTACTCTCGAGTTGGTACCTACTTAAAAAAATCGAGCATAATCTAATATGATATATATAATGAAATCCTAATTGTAGGTAAGGTACCCTACTTACCAACGGAAAGACTGAAATAAAATAAATCAAGGAAGTAGGTACTTAGGTAGTTAACTTCACTATAGAATAGAATAGTTTATTCCAAAAAGAATAATTACAGTTTGTCTGACATTATAAAATATTATGATTGTGACAATTGTGAAAATTATAACTATGGATAGGTATACTTTAAAATCATGGCTTTTTGTGTATTACATAATTTATTAAATAGCTGCCTTTAATATAAAAATGCGCATTAAAACACCCATAAAAGTAAACAGTTTTAAACTATGCAGTATGAGTTCCAGCAAACAATACTTTGTCCTTATGCAGTATAACAAAAAGGAAAGGGTGGTCAACTTTGAACTCCAGTGGTGTGGGAGGGGGCGGTGGCGGCAATGACTCTGGTACCAAAAGAATTCCTACGGAAACAACCAAATATGTTTTAATATTATTTTGTTGCTGTACGTGTGCTGAAATAATGTACTACATAATTATAATGAAGTCATATTCTAGGTACCCATATTTACCAATGCAGAGTTCAATAAAATAAATCAAGGATGTACTTAGGTACCTAATTAAGTTTATTATGGTACAAGTTTTAGTTTCGTTCCACTTCCATAATATATGAAATAACTACCTATACATACTCTAAAATGCTCATTTAGCCAAACTTTTTGACATGAATCATAAATAACAAGTAGGTAATTATAGTTTTTTTACTACTTATGCAGTATGAGTTCCAACAAACAATACTCTGTCGTGAAATAGTATTAGAAATAGGAAAGGGTGGTCAAGTTTGAACTCCAATGGTTTGGGTGGGGGTGGTGCGATCATCGATATTGGTACCATAAGAAATCCTACGACAAAAAGAACAATCAGCAGAAAAACAAATTAAAAAACTTTGAAATATAAATAAATAGGTACTAAATCTGTGCTAAGCTTACTAATAGTTAACTACCCCACGTTTTTTATTTGAATATAGAAACGAAAATAAAGTTTTATGTGTCAAGTAAAATAAAAAATCAATTAAGTAGGTAAAGTAATTATCTTTAATTTTATCATGCAAGTTTTTGATGTGTTGATCATTTATTTAATAATCGGTGACTTTGATATAAAATAGTTCATTTAACAAAACATATATTCATGAAAAACCGTTTTTACTAGGCAGCATAAGTTCCAGCAAACAAAACTTTTTCCTCATGTAGAATTACAAATAAGAATGGGTGGTCCACTTTGAACTCCAATGGTTTGGGTGGGGGCGGTGACGGCCACGAAGCCGGAACGGCAAGTATTCCTATAGGACAACAAATTCTACTCAGTAAAATTAAATAATTAACAAAATCGCATAAAAAATCTTCTCAATTTATGAAAACTATGAAATTGAGCGATATACATATAAATAATTATTTAGCATAGGTGCCAACAAATAAAACTTTTTCGTTATGTAGTATAATAAATAGAAATGGGTGGTCCACTTTGAACTCCAATGGTTTGGGTGGGGGCGGTGGCGGCCACGATGGAGGTACGGCAAGGAATCCTATAGAACAACAAGATCTACTCAGTAAAATTAAACAATATTGCAAATTTCTGCACGTAAATTTAAGTTTGTACGATGTATGTGGTTAATGACTTAAATTTATGTAGCAGCTCCAGAAAACAAAACGTTATCGTATTGCAGTATAACAAAAAGGAAAGGGTGGTCCACTTTGAACTCCAATGGTTTGGGGGGGGGGGGGGCGGCGGCCATGACAGCGTCACAGCTTGAGTGGATCCTTTGAGACAACTACAAGCTGTTTATATTTATATAAATTCAAATTAACGATAAAACAAATATAACTTCATCATTAATAGAAATTTGACATAAATTCATAAGATTAATGTTTAAATAATAAATGTGAATTAGGGTTTAGAAATTTAGAATAAAATAATTAGATGTTTTAATAACGAATTAGTATATTTTATTTTAAAAAGCATTTTTCGGGTTTGTATGAAGTCAGTTGGAGCTTAACTATAATAACATAAATTAACATTAAACGATGAACGACACGTAAGTCACAAAAAATGGCATCTAATGAAATTTCACGCTGGTACTTTTAAATGGGCCAGTATAATGCAAAAGGTAACCAAACTATAGGTACTTAGGAATAATGCAATAATGCTGGACAATAGATTATTATTGAGAATAAGTGCCAGCGAAGAGTATTCTGTCTTTGTGTAGTATAAGATGCAGGAACGGACGGTCGACTTTTAATTCCAAAGCAGGTGGGGGTTTCGAGAAACTCGATAATGCCACAGGGATGATACCTACGAGAAATAGAAAAATATAAATAAATCTCGCCTTTGAGAACATATACCAATAGCAAGCAAAGGTAGAAAGGAAATAATAGATAAAAACTTAGAAAGTTAGGTAGGTAAGAGAGATGTAGGTAAAAAATAAACTACGCAGCAAGTAGGCAGAAGTTTATCGTAAATTAAGTAGATAATTAAATTATCTCATTGGGTACTGTTGAAAAGTTTAAACATCACAAAAAACATTTACTATGTATTTATTCAAAAAATAAGATGCATGCAAGCACCAAACCAGCAACAAACAAAAATAAAACGATTCTTACTCCATCTTCCTTGAATATTGTTATTTATGACGACCTCCGTGACGCAGCGGGCGATGGTTTATTATTATACTTATGATGGATATTTATTATACTTAGTATATAGCAGTCTCTATTTTATCACATTTGCGAAGAAAACAAATACGTTTTCATAAAGGTTCATAAAGGTTATTCATATGATCACCTTAATTTAACAAGTCAATCCCATTGGCGGATACAGGGGGGGGCCATGGGGGCCATGCCCCCCCAAAAGTCTCAAAAAAATCTTGAAAAATTTCGTGGCTCCTTCTGCTATATCGTCTTTTCTTTCACTAATTTCCCAATCGTCGCTTAGACTTTTAAAATTTTCAAGGCTCGCTCCGCTCGCCGTTTTTATATCGTCTTTTCTTCCTTTTCAGTCATGAATTTCCGAAAAGTCGTGCAAAAATCTTTAAAAATTTCGTGACTCTTTTTGCTCGCCGTTTTTATACCTATCGTCTTTCCTTTCGCTAATTTCGTAATCAGCGCTAAGACTTCAAAATTTTCGAGGCTCGCTCCGCTCGCCTATTTTATATGTATTTTCTTTTCCTTCACAAATGTCCTAATAGGCGCTAAAAAGTCCCTTTTTATGTCATCCTTGCTTTCTTTTCTCTCACAAATTACGCGGTCGTCGCTTAAACAAATTTGAAAATTTCGAGGCTCGCTCGGCTTGCCTATTTTTTTTATTTGGGCAACGAACTTATTTTAGGGCTCCATCAAATATTTCGATGTCCAAAAAGGTGGCGTCGCTAAAAGAGTTTAAGAACCGCTACCTCAGAGAATTAATTTTTTTCGACAACGCCGCTCCGCCTCCCGCTTCGCCCGCGCGTGACATTGTGGTGTATTTTCTAAAAATGTTTCTAAAAACTTTATTTTTTTGGTTCACTTGTGATTTTAATCCTTTCTCCGAACATTGTCAAAATGCCCCCCCCCCCCCCCCCCCAAATGAAATCCTGGATCCACTTAGAAATAACAAAAATCTCTTTGGCTTCATCATTATTTAGGTACATGCAAATAACCATGCTTCATTTCAAATAGGTATTACAAGGTTTCCACAATGATGCATTCTTAAAATCTGGTCACAACTTGCAATATTTCTAGATAAGGCATGCAGTCCATGCAATCGCTTAAAAATGAAAATTATCTTACGTTTATGCCGAATAAGTGCCAGAAAATAGGATTTTATCGTGATGTAAAATCAGGAACAAGAAGGGATGGTCTACTTTCAACTCTAAAGGCTTCGGTACGGTAGCCAAACTACTGGTGAACACCATAAGGAATCCTGTGAGACAAGACGATTTATTTAGGTTCTGAAATAAGGTATTAATTTACAATAATGTAACGTAATCGTTACATACTTACGTTTTTATTTAATTAATAATTTAAAATCCAATACAATTCCGATTCCGATTAAATATTACTCGATTAATAGTATTAGTCGATTATAGACGACGGCCCATAGATAAGTTCGTCAACACGCCGCTAACTTCATGCCGTATCCGCTGCGATTGTCTATGGCCTTGAAATAGGACGTGTCACACTTTTACTGCGCAGGAGACGCACTGAGACGCCATTTTACTCGCTAATTGAATCAATCGTTATTTCATCGTATTTTTTACTTGTATTTAAACTACAACAAAGTGAAAGTTATAAACCCCTGCTGGGTAAGTTTTGCACTGATTTATAATGTAGGCTGTAAACATTCATTCCAATGCTCAAAGAATGACATGGGCTTTCTTTCACCTCGCCATGTCATCTCTTCATTCTGTTCACGGGCTAAGGCTTTTCATTGTAATATTTTATTTCGCTCACATTTCTCTCTGTAATACTTTTAGCAAATTCTCTTTTCATATTGTTTTAAATTCATCTCCCGTTCTGATTGTGACTTCCACGGCATCATGAACACTTAGTGCTTCTGCTTTTTGTGCTGCCGTGGGAGCCCGTCACCCTACTAGGCCTGGCTGTAATGCCTAGCTTTATGCGCATTCCAGGGTTCAAGGTCCACCCTAGGGCAGTCTTCGTCTCCGGCCGGACTTCTCACGAGCTGCCCCCTTTTGGACCTGGAACTCCACGCTCGCACACACCTTTCGCCGTCGGGTCCCTGCTACACCCGCGACGCACTAAAAGGAGAGTACGGTGGAAGAGTAAAAGCAAGGAGAAGACCCTCAAATCTTAACCTAGTAGAATCAGCCTTCTGTAGGACAAAGAACCCACTCGCTAGCCCCTCTGGCCGAGTTAGTGTTTTTAAATTAATTAAATTACTTTATAGCCCTTCAGGCTCTCTATTTTATTCGTTATAATTAAATTTGTATTTAAACACACGTGTTTTTAATTTTTGTACAGTACGCAGCTAGGTTCTGTACCCCCCGGGTTTCTTTAAAAACCGGAAATTTTAAAAACCGGATTTTCTTCAAAAACCGGGACACTGGCGCCCTTTATCCGTGGTTAATACAGCTGATTCTACTTGGTTCTTCTTTTTGTTTTTTTTCTTTTGTTTATGCATGTTGGTGGTAGTCTTATGTAAAACGTATTTATATTTGGTTTTCAATCATAAACTACTGAGGTGTACGTAAGTACTTAGATTGTATTTTCCTAATTGTAATAACATTTGTAAACTCTAGTCATTTTACATTATTTACAAAATTGTTCATTTTAATTTTAACTTTTTACACGCTTGTTTTTTTTGTTGTTTTTGTTGATTGTTCTTGTACAGTACCGAGCAGTACACATCAGTAGTTTCTTTTTCTTTGATTTTGCATTTTTTTTTCACTGTTCATCTCATCAAAACCATACGTTCATTCATTTATTTTGTAACAGAACGGCGAGCTTTAGTTTTATTCAGTGCACTACTTATCCAACAGGTCAGTTTATTTCTCACTGCTATACCATGTTGCCCGTTAAGTTTTTGTCTCTCCAAAAATCGGAGTTAGATTATGAGGTTCGCATACGAGGCGCTACTCCAGCATCTTCTGTTGAGGAGTTACGCAAACAGATAGTTAAGTTAGGGGCTGAACATCCTTCAGAACACATTTTAGAATCTCCACTTGATATAAGGCAGGATATTAAAGGTTGTTTAGATGTTCTGACGAAAATTCAAACTAATTTGGATGTGGAAGATCCTAGTGCTTCCTCGCTCATGCGAACACAAAATATGCTTAATCACTTGTATAACCGTATTGAGAGGATAGACCGTGGCGATGAATATAAGAAAGAGTTTGACGATATAGTCGCGGCATATAAAGGTTTCTCGCTCAAGTGTTCTGCCCTGCAAAATAAATCTCCATCTAGTGCTTCTTCAAGCGTAAACACTGCCTCTTCCGAGACTGTACGCAGTGCATCGGATACGCAGCAGACTGTGATCAACGTGACTTGTGATCGCGCTTCCTCCGAACTATCTCGCTTAAAATACAATGGCAAGTCATGCGTGCGTTCTTTTATACAGCGTGTTGACGAATTTATGGAGGCTCGTAACATTCCTTCGTCAAAAGTCCTTAGCTACGCCTCTGAGATTTTTCAAGGTGATGCCCTCCATTGGTATCGTGCGGCGAAAGATAGGGTTAACTCGTGGACTGAATTAGCTATCTTACTTAAAGAAGATTTCGGCCAAACTGATTATGACTATAGGTTAGTTTCAGAGATTCGTGCTCGTACTCAAGGGGAAAGTGAAAACATCACTATATACCTCTCTATAATGAAAGGTATGTTTTCGCGCTTGTCTAAACCCATACCAGAAGCGGAGCAATTGGAAATTCTCCTTCATAATATCAGGCCCTGCTATGCCAGCACCCTAGCCTCAGCTGCCCAGATTTCTAGCATCGACGAATTGCGTACATTATGCAGGAATTTTGAAGCTATTCAAGCACGCCTCTCTCAATTTCAGGAGCCGCCTAAGGTTACTTCTGGTACTCTTGCACCGGAGTTTGCATACAATGCTGATAAGGGCTCGACTAAATCTAATAACTATAGTAACAATCATAATAGATATAATAATAATAGAAATCACAATAATAAAGATCAAAATCAAGCTAATATAAATGCAGTCTCCACCTCTAAAAAAGAACCTTATTGTCCAAGGTGTCGCACTAACTCACACCATTTGCGCCAATGCAAGGCTCCGCGCGATATAGTGTGCTTTAAATGTGGGAAGAAGGACGTTAAAACTCCTGATTGCCCTGACTGTCGTAAGAAGAAGTCTTCTACGCCAAAAAACGAGTAGATCAGAATTGTAGCTATTTTGATAAGCAAGACTGGGAATCTTGGCTTAATTTTATACGAACCTTTAGCTCTTCATATAAAATTTCTACAATTCTGAACTCTAAACCGTCAAACGATTCTCGTCCCTATGTAAATATCAAAATCAATAACATTGATGCCTGTGGCTTACTTGATTCTGGTGCTGCAGTCACTGTTTTAGGAAATAATTTCCATAAACACCTTGTCGATTGCACTTTGCATACAAATGATCGCATTAATATGGTAGCTGCTGGTGGTCAATCTCTAAATAGTATTGGTTATATCAACGTTTCGATTTCGTTCCAGGACCAATTACACATTCTGCGAGCTTATGTTGTTCCCGAGGTTGAAACGCCGGTTATTCTGGGCGTAGACTTTTGGCGAGCTTTTGAAATTTGTCCTAAATATTTGAACTCAATTACAATGTCCACAACTTCGTTGGCAGATCTTAATTATAATACTGATGCGACGTTTATTCAGTCTTATGACAATTTGATTGACTCTCAAAAAGCTATAGCTGACAATATAATCGCTCAGTTTAAATCAATTTCAACAGAAGAGAAGGGTTTAGGTAGGACTGATTTAATTTGCCATCGCATCGATACTGGAGACACGCTTCCAATCCGACAACGCTACTATAGGATGTCTCCTGAGAAACAACGCATTTTGGTTGATCAGGTTGATGAAATGTTGTCTCTTGATGTAATAGAGCCTTGTGAGAGTGCGTGGTCCTCTCCCGTCATCATTGTTACTAAAAAGGATGGAAGTCCTAGGTTCTGCCTCGATAGTCGCAAGCTTAACGCGGTTACGAAACGAGATTCCTATAATTTGCCTTATGTCTCAGAAATTTTGGATAGTCTTCGTGACGCTAAATACTTGTCAAGCATTGATTTGTCTAAGGCATTCTGGCAAGTCCCTATCGCACCTGAAGATCGAGATAAAACTGCTTTCTATGTACAAGGTAGAGGATTATACCGTTTTAAAACTACCGCTTTCGGCCTTACCAACGCTCCGGCGACTCAGCAACGTCTGGTTGATTTGCTTTTTACTGACAGAGAGTATAAAACTTTCGCTTATTTGGACGATATTGTTATCGTTAGCTCAACTTTCGAAGAACACGTCTCTCGTTTGTTGCGTCTCTTGGATAGGTTGAAGCAAGCTAATTTAACTGTTAATCTCGGTAAATGCCAATTCTTTCGCAGCGAACTAAAATACCTCGGTTATGTTATTGATGCCCATGGTCTGCGTACAGACCCTAATAAGGTTGAGGCTATTCTCAACTTTCCAACTCCTACTAACAGAAAAGAATTAAAACGCTTTCTCGGCACCGCCACGTGGTACCGACGTTTTGTTCCCAATTTTAGTACTGTAGCTGGTCCACTAAATAAACTAACTGCAAGTGGTAAAAAAGCACCTCCTTTCCAATGGACACCTGAAGCTGACATAGCATTTAACGCATTAAAGGAATCCCTAATTTCTGCGCCGGTACTTTCTTGCCCAGATTATTCCAAACCTTTTGAGGTCCATGCGGACGCTAGTAATTATGGTGTTGGCGCTATGTTAACGCAGACAATAGAAGGTAAAGAACATCCCGTAGCTTATATGAGCAGATCGTTTAACAATGCTGAGAAAAACTATAGCATCACCGAGAGGGAGACTCTCGCTGTGCTGACTGCTATAGAACATTGGCGTTGTTACCTTGAAAACGGTCATACTTTTACAGTGTACACTGACCATTCTGCGTTGAAGTGGTTTTTATCTTTGGAAAATCCAACTGGTCGACTAGCTCGTTGGGGAGTACGTTTGTCATCTTTCAATTTTGAAATCAAACATCGTCGTGGAGTTGATCACGTCATCCCTGATGCTTTATCGCGATCTTTTCCCACTGCTGCCATTTCTCTTGCCAATTCCTTTGTCAATACCAACGATGAATGGTACAAAAATATTTACAATGGTTGTCTTAACGCCCCAAGTCAGTATCCAAATTTTTGCATCAAGAATAATTCTTTGTTCAGGCTGTCTAAATCTAAATCTAATCTAACTTCAGAATTTGCTTGGAAAGAAGTAGTCCCTAGTGAATTTCGCGATTGTATCATTACAGAGAATCATTCGGAACCTACAGCCGGACATCTTGGCATCTTTAAAACATACCGGCGGTTGTCACTGACACACTACTGGCCGGGCATGCATCAGGATGTTGTCAAGTTTGTTAGCGCTTGTTCTGTTTGTTCTTCTTACAAGCCGCAAAATCACACTACTCTTGGCCAAATGGGTCGTCCCAAACAATGTTCAAGACCATTTCAAATGATCTCTATTGACTTTGTTGGTCCTTTACCCGCCACTCGTAAGCAAAACACTTTTATGCTTGTTGTAACTTGTTGTTTTTCGAAATACTGTCACATATTTCCCATGCGTCGTGCTACTTCAGACGGCGTCGTCAAAGTTTTAGAAGAATCTATTTTTCTTGTACATGGTGTCCCTCAAACAGTTTTTCTTGATAATGGAAGTCAGTTCATTAGTTCTACAACTGAATCTTTGTTTAAAAAATATAAAATCCCAAATATTTACTTTACTCCAAAATATACACCACAGATTAACACCGTTGAACGTTATAATAAAACTATCGTTACTAGTCTGTCCTCATTTGTAGAAAATGACCATCGGACATGGGACACTTTTATCCCGAAGGTACAGTTTGCGATTAACAGCTCCGTAAACGAAGCCACTGGTTACACTCCGGCTTTTCTTGTTTATGGTAGAGAGCTTGTTTTGTGTGGATCGCACTATACTGACAATGACTTAGGTGATGAGGTTCTCTTCCTTCCGCGTGATATCTACGCCGAAAATCGTGGATGTCTTTCGGCTGTATTTGATGATGTGCAGGCGTCATTGTGGCAGGCACATGTAAAGAATACAGCACATTATAACTTACGCAGGAAGCATGCAGAGTTTAACGTTGGTGATGTTGTCTATAAACGTACTTTTATTTTGAGCGATAAAGATAAATATTTTAGCAAAAAGTTAGCTCCCAAATTTATAAAATGCCGTATTACTGAGAAACGGTCTCCCTTAGTATATGTCTTAGAGGATATGTCAGGCAAGGATATTGGAGCTTGGCATATCAAAGACCTAAAATTAAATAGAAATAAAGTTTAACGTATCTAATCTGTTTGTTCTTCGGTAATGTTACGTTCCCCGTTTTTTTTTTTTGTTTAACATCTTAGCTGCTAGCATTGGTCATCCTAGATAAATAAAGGATGCCCTGTTTTTTGGAAGGTTGCGCCAAAACTTTCTGTTGTCTTGGTGTTGTTTGATAGGTAAGAATGTTTGTGTTACGAAAGGTAGTATGAATGGTTTAATGAATGTGGAGTGTCAGTAGTTAGTAGTCAGATTTTGCATTCCTAGAGCAAAATCTTTGCCTACAAGAGGGGGTAATGTAACGTAATCGTTACATACTTACGTTTTTATTTAATTAATAATTTAAAATCCAATACAATTCCGATTCCGATTAAATATTACTCGATTAATAGTATTAGTCGATTATAGACGACGGCCCATAGATAAGTTCGTCAACACGCCGCTAACTTCATGCCGTATCCGCTGCGATTGTCTATGGCCTTGAAATAGGACGTGTCACACTTTTACTGCGCAGGAGACGCACTGAGACGCCATTTTACTCGCTAATTGAATCAATCGTTATTTCATCGTATTTTTTACTTGTATTTAAACTACAACAAAGTGAAAGTTATAAACCCCTGCTGGGTAAGTTTTGCACTGATTTATAATGTAGGCTGTAAACATTCATTCCAATGCTCAAAGAATGACATGGGCTTTCTTTCACCTCGCCATGTCATCTCTTCATTCTGTTCACGGGCTAAGGCTTTTCA
The DNA here is from genome assembly GCA_949316285.1 of Eupithecia subumbrata. NCBI lineage: Eukaryota > Metazoa > Arthropoda > Insecta > Lepidoptera > Geometridae > Eupithecia > Eupithecia subumbrata. The sequence continues at coordinate 12,288,839 of OX438630.1, read as the reverse complement.
TTGTAATATTTTATTTCGCTCACATTTCTCTCTGTAATACTTTTAGCAAATTCTCTTTTCATATTGTTTTAAATTCATCTCCCGTTCTGATTGTGACTTCCACGGCATCATGAACACTTAGTGCTTCTGCTTTTTGTGCTGCCGTGGGAGCCCGTCACCCTACTAGGCCTGGCTGTAATGCCTAGCTTTATGCGCATTCCAGGGTTCAAGGTCCACCCTAGGGCAGTCTTCGTCTCCGGCCGGACTTCTCACGAGCTGCCCCCTTTTGGACCTGGAACTCCACGCTCGCACACACCTTTCGCCGTCGGGTCCCTGCTACACCCGCGACGCACTAAAAGGAGAGTACGGTGGAAGAGTAAAAGCAAGGAGAAGACCCTCAAATCTTAACCTAGTAGAATCAGCCTTCTGTAGGACAAAGAACCCACTCGCTAGCCCCTCTGGCCGAGTTAGTGTTTTTAAATTAATTAAATTACTTTATAGCCCTTCAGGCTCTCTATTTTATTCGTTATAATTAAATTTGTATTTAAACACACGTGTTTTTAATTTTTGTACAGTACGCAGCTAGGTTCTGTACCCCCCGGGTTTCTTTAAAAACCGGAAATTTTAAAAACCGGATTTTCTTCAAAAACCGGGACAATAAGTATAATACAAAGATTTGCTTCTAAGCCGAATAAGTGCCAGAAAATAGTATTTTATCTTCATATAGGTAATATCAGAAACAGGAATGGATGGTATACTTTTATCTCTATAGGCAGTGGTGGGGCAGACACACTAGTGGCATACGACAAAAGGAATCCTGTGAGACAAGACAATTTTGTTTACTCAATGTATAAATTTACAACAGTACAAAGATACTTGTTTTTTTCCGAATAAGTGTGAGAAAATAGTATTTTATCTTCATCTAATATCAGAAAGAGGAAAGGATGGTCTACTTTCATCTCTATAAAGACTTCAGTAGATACGGTAACCAGACTACTGGTAAACAAAATAAGAAATTCTGTGAGACAAGACAATTTATTGATTGAAGAAGGTATACATTTACAATTAATAATACAAAGATTAAGCATGAGTTTCTAAGTCGAATAAGTGCCAGAAAATAGTATTTTATCTTCATGCAATATCAGGAACAGGAAAGGATGGTCTACTTTCATCTCTATAGGCAGTGGTGGGGCAGACACACTAGTGGCATACGACAGAAGGAATCCTGTGAGACAAGACAATTTTGTTTACTCAATCAATGTATAGATTTACAACAGTACAAAGATACTTGTTTTTTTCCGAATAAGTGTGAGAAAATAGTATTTTATCTTCATGTAATATCAGGAAGAGGAAAGGATGGTCTACTTTCATCTCTAAAGACTTCAGTAGATACGGTAACCAGACTACTGGTAAACAAAATAAGAAATTCAGTGAGACAAGACAATTTATTGATTGAAGAAGGTATACATTTACAATTAATAATACAAAGATTAAGCATGAGTTTCTAAGTCGAATAAGTGCCAGAAAATAGTATTTTATCTTCATGCAATATCAGGAACAGGAAAGGATGGTCTACTTTCATCTCTATAGGCAGTGGTGGGGCAGACACACTAGTGGCATACGACAGAAGGAATCCTGTGAGACAAGACAATTTTGTTTACTCAATCAATGTATAGATTTACAACAGTACAATTGTACTTGGATTTTTTCCGAATAAGTGCCAGAAAATAGTATTTTATCTTCATGTAATATCAGGAACAGGAAAGGATGGTCTACTTTCATCTCTATAGGCAGCGGTGCGCCAAACGAACTAGTGAGAGACACTAGAAATCCTGTGAAATAAGGCAATATATTAACCGAATGTGACTCGTGTAGAAAAGTGTATTTGGACTAGGAGCTATAATTTTATATAGGTACTTACTAACACCACCACCAAAAGCCAACTGGGAATAGAATAGTAAGAAATGGTCGATTTAGAACATTGTTACTAGAAGAAAATATGAAAAACACAATGACCTATAAATGTCTTAAAGAATTTCAAGTTCAACGATGATGATATCTAAAGAAAAGGAAGATTACGAGTAGGTACGATATTAGTTTTGAAATAGGTGAAACATGTGAGAAGGAATAGTAATAAAAAAACATTTCATTTATAACGGATTCATTAATAGAGGATACGTTTTTGATATAAGAGTATTGGTCAATTTACATAATCAATAAAAAGGGAAGAAGCAGCAAATATTAAACTATGTGAAAAGAAGTTATCAAAAATACAGGGAACCTACGTATTTCCAGTAAAAGATTAAATCAAATCATTGTTGGAGTCATTATATTTCGTTCTTTGAAAAAAAGACAGTTTTCTAATTATGAAGATTTAAAATTACGATTTAAAGATTCAGTCAGCATAAGTCTCAGAAAAGAGTATTTTATCCTAATAAAGGATTAGGAACTAGAAAGAGTGGTCTACTTTAAGATTCAGCGGTTCTGGCTCTGTGAAACTTAAACTCTCCGAAATAAGAAGCAAACCTGTAAAATTACAAAATAGCCGATTCCTTTTAAAGAAATACAGAAATCTAATATGAAAAGTTGTCAACGTAGCCATATTGTAGTTTTATTGGTAGTTGGTATCAGACGTCTTGTACAAAATATTTAGTAATATATAGTACAAAGTATGTAGGTAGGCTTCTAATATAAACTGTGTCTATGCAGTGATAGGTACTAAATTAGTAATAATTAAGGGACATATCTCTGAAATATTGATTTAAACAGAGGCGTGAGTAGGTACCATCGAATATTATCACCTCAACATGTAGCTGGCGGTCTTATTAAATTGACGAGCCAAGAAATGTGCATTGCATTATGCCAAAATGTATCGTGGAAGTTATTTTTATGATATCGTTGTGGTATATGTACGTTCTCTACGTGTTCTTATCTATTAATATCTTTTGGTTTTCATTAAATATTGTTTGGTTTCTCCCGTCGCTAGAAACTCTAGAAAGTTCTGTTCTAATTTATAAGTAAGTAAACTAATCTTGCTTCTACTCATAGTTTAGGAAGGACTTATACTCACCTTCACCGATGGTTGCAATTTTCAAAGTTAGTATCACAAGATTTACCAAGCGTCACTTTAGCTTTAATTCACCATTGCTAGTTAAAACTTTTGTTAATTTTCAGTTCCAATATTTCCAAGCAGTAACTTTTCAAAGGCCCAAAACCTCAATTTTAAGTATTTTTTAAATACTGGATCAGCGATGGATTTTCCACCACGTACTCGGCTCAACCGTTTTGAATATCAACACAGCATTATCTAAATAAAAGTGTCTGTTGGATGAAAAGTTGCAGTGCAAAGCAAAAGTAATTTACCAGTGAAAGCGCCAGCGGTAGCTCCCTCTTCGTCCACTTTTACGAAAGCTTCTTGGAAAGCCTTGGAAACCACAACGTCGGCATCCTTAACGAGGCCAGGTGCTCCTTCAGTGAATATTTTACTCACTCCAACCTGAAAGAGATAATATAGAACTTGTTCTATCCGCTTCTGTCACAGACCTTACAACACAGAATAACTTTAAAGTAATAGGACAATAAGTACTCTGGTTATTAACATCAGAATAAATGTGTATAAGAACTTAGTAAGTTTAGGTATACTTAGGTAACTACGAATACAGTGAGAAATTAAACCGAATTATAGATAGGGTATAGTTACTCCAGGGCTAGAAATGGCTGTGTTAAAATTACCAGCACTTTTCATTATATAAATAAATAACTCTGATTATGGGTCATTTAGACGATAATCTAAATAACTTCAAAGCATCCTACTAAGCATGTCTTGAAATTATCGTTTTTAATTTTTGTAGTAATTTGAGTCATTGGGTCTTACCTTAGGCAAGAGATCGTTCAAATCCAGCTTCGACTTGATCTCGAACTTGGGCACGTGTAACTTGATATCGCGACCTGAAGGCTCAAGCCTGAACACATCTTCTAGAAGACCCTTCTCTGTTGCCTTATCGATGACTGTGGAAAGGCCATCGATCTCGTTGGGCAGTACGATAACCATGCGGAAGCCGTCTTCTTTGTAGGGCAGCTCTACCAACTGAAGATGACAATTTTAGTGTTACTAACTGTTGTTATTTTCTACTCAACGGTCTCATCTGATGCGGCAATTCCCTTCCATTTATTACGTTACGGTCTAATAAGGCTTTAGTCTACCAGTCTAGGCACTATCGTTGCCAAGTTCATCGCGCCATCTATGCCTGGGCTGCTCACAGAGTGTTCGTACGTCTTCGTATGAGTCGTGTAGATAATGAATGGGACTGAAGACAGCCTCCCACTTTTATCTTCAGTCTCATTCTTTATGCCAGCTTCTTTATCTAAACGACTTATATCTATTTTATTTTATTTTGACGACCTCAGTGGCGCAGCGGGCGAGAGTCCGCCTGCGACGCAAGAGGTTGCGGGTTGGATTCCCGCCTTGGAACAAATTTGTGTACGATCTGCAGAAATTTGTTCCGTTGGTCTGGATGTTTTCTATGTATCATAAAAAAATATCTATGTATGTATATAATGTATTAAATATATCAGTTATCTAATACCCATAACACAAGCTTTGAGTAGCTTAATTTGGGGCTAGATGGTGCTGTGTGGATTGTCCAGCATTATTTATTTATTTATTTTAATAACCTTTTCTATGAGTCACAGAACACAACCAACACAGGTATAGACCGTTTTGTGAATCAAGCCTGGTTTTACTTGTTGTGTTATTGAATCTTTTGTGTTTTTAAAGTTTCAAATCCTTTACTATTCGATTCTAATATTCTAATGATACAAACCTTTGCACCCAAATCTTCGCTCTCAGTGTAGAATAGGGATTGCTCAAGATGCATAGTAGGCTTCTTGACTGTGGTTTGCTTGTCCACGTGGAAATCCTCGTCCTTAGTCTCGCTCGCGTTGAAAGGAACATGCCAGTGGCCCTGGGTTATAAGAATCACGTTTATAGCTAACAAAAACAAAAGGCGATCGTAGTCGGACGGTTGACGCCATGTCGAAGTGTCGATCGAAGTAAAAAGTAATATATTCTATTCATTCTACCACTTGTTCCCACAAGTTAGTGTTTCCATTAGGATTTCAAAGTTACCGTTATTATACCATGAGAATTAGTTTCAGATGTTATAAAATTCATTATGAATTTTTTAACTATAAGAAATTGGTTTGAATACCTTGTGTACTCAAACCAATTTGTGATATGATAAGTAATTAAAAAATTAAGAATAGAAACAAATCAGAACTAGTTTTTACAATGGAAACAGATAAGCTAACTGCAGCCTGTTGCAAACAATCTGGAGGTATCCAAGTATAAATAATTACCTGGAAGAAAATCACGTTGAAAAGCCCGGCGATGGTATCGGAAGATATAGCGTCGGGAGACAAGGGCGCCTTGATATGTCCCTTGGTTTTCTCGTCCGACTGAAATGGAATAATAATGCCAACTAAATTAAATTAAACTAATTAAATTAATTATTAATTAACTTTAATTAAATCAATGGAACACACTTTCGTGTAACATAAAATGTTTTACAAAAATGTGTAAAAGTTTGTAACGCTAACGGGTAATAACTGAAACTTCTGGTTCGATTAAAAAATTCTTCATTTTGTTGGCTTTTTATATTTAAGCTATACGAAACTCAGAGATATAGATTGATTATAAAAAGAAATCAAAGAAAATCCCAAAAAGAATTTGATTTCGATGATTGAACCTGCAACTTTCCCTCAGCACGGGAATGCGCTAACTAATTGCGCCACGAGGTCAAGTGAGAAACCATTACTATTTCATCCTTATCTAAGAAGTTTGAGGTTTACCCAAATATTTGCAGATTTTAACAAAAACGTCCGCGGACTTTTGAACGTTGTGGGAAGCCATTTTGTGGCAAAGTTTCTATAAAGGTAACGAGTTTAAGCCCATATTTTAAAACACGTTTTTGTGCTGTACGGTAGTGGTTACAGCTTTGGTCTTTTGACTCCAGAATTTTCTAGAAAGATCATAATTCCAATATAAAAGGTACATAATGTGGTAATCCAGCGCGCGCGGAATTTGTATCGGAAGAACATATTTATAACTAGAACATTTAGCTTTTGCCTTGTTTATTTTTATATCTATAAGAGGGTAACGGTGTTGATTGCACAAATAGAAAAACACTTATACCTATCTATTTAATTAGGCTAAGATTGGAATTGTTTGTTACCCCGAATAAATAAAAACTGAAAAAACTAAAAACCTTAGATGATAATGAATATCTTCCCTCACCTCAACAGCCTATTACGGTCCACTGCTGGACGCTGGACTGCCCCTGATAAGCACCTGGCTTTTATCTCATGGGGTAATGCCCATAATCCTCATGCTGGGCATGCGGGTTGGGGATCCCAGTTCGGTGGTAGAATTTTTCTGCAGGGGGCGCTGCTGCGCGTCCCCGGTGGATATCCCTTAGTCTCCTCTTACGACACCCGCGGAAAGAGTTGGCGTGGTGCAAATTCTAAGCTGGCACCACACAGCGATCTAGGTCAATCAATATCTTACCCATTTGTTGATAATTGCAGCAGCTGCAGTTGCATTTGAGAAGTCGATAGATTCGATACCACTTCTGTAGTCGTCGCTTGAAATTCTGGAGAAGTCATTGTTCAGGGGCAAGCCATTTTGGATGTAGATTTTGTTGGCCAATGTGAGGAATTTAGGGTCCATGTTTCCGAATTCCTGGCTCAGACCCGCGTAATTGCGGCTGTATGAGGTCTGAAACCAAAGAAAATAAACTGAAAAATATATTCAAATAATTTATTGTGATTTTATGCATACAATACAGGTATTGTTCTTAAAGTGTTTAGTGGGTGCATAAAACCCTGTCAGGGCGTTACAATGAGGATCAGTAAAGTTATACTTAGCAATTTCAATAGAACTAGTATCCACGTTATTATTTATGACATAAGAAATATATTATATCTTTTAAATTATCCAAATCAGACCATTACGTACGCACGCATACGCAGTTATGACCAAATTACTAGCGAAGTTCACTGAGTGACCGCCGCGGGTGCGTGTGACGTCACTCGCTCGGTCGCCGCCCGTTAACCGTAGGCATCAGTTTTTATTTTAGAGATTTACTACAAAACTATAAGTTTAGGAAAAAAAATTACGATACCAAAAAAATACAGAACCAAATAGACTCAGTTTTGAGAGACCCATCCAATACAAAAAAAAAAACATACGATGGGTCTCTCAAAAGCAAAACTGAGTCTATTTGGTTCTGTATTTTTTTTCCAAAGTTATAGTTTCGCAATAGAAGTTTTTGATCAGTTATAGAAACAAGATCGGTTGTCGTTAAAAACTTTTCGTGTTTAATGCCCATTGCCCACTATCTTGCTAACAGTAAAAAATTTGGAAGATCTGTGAATGAAGATGAAAATTTCTCTAAAAATTATGGATATTCTCCATTTTCCTGTGGCAACACCGGTTAAGGTACCTCTTCTTACTGCCTCGTTCAAAAAATCCAATTTGTGTAAATAATGATAGAAATTTTCACACAGCACCAACTAACCCCAAAGCTTGTTTTAAGGGTACCAGAACACCCAGAACCAGGACAGATAGGCAGGACAGAGGTACACAATATCTGCAGACCAAACAAATGAAACAAACATTTAACGATTTCCGGTCGCAGAACATATTGCGTGTTATGTCGCTTACGTGGTGGTAAATAGGTTATAAAAAAAAAATAAAAAAAAAATGTTATGTTATGTTTTAATATTGTATGTGTATTTTCTATGTTAGACTAAGGTATATATTTTACTAGCTTCTGCCTGATGCTTTGCTTGCACGCGTATTTTACTATAGGCTACTGCCTATTATGCCAAATTTCATTTTGATCTGTTCAGTAGTTTTGGAGATCCTAGGCAACAAAAATGTCACATTACACATTTTCGCATTTATAATATTAGTAGGAGTGTAAGAAGTAGGATATGGGCCGTATTTTTAAAGTATTTTACATCCTGTACTAGACGAATGTTGCCTAAAACAATTGATATAGGTATTATTATTATTTGTCCCGCGGCGGGAATTGACCCCGCAACCTTCTGCGTTTCAGGTGGACCTAACGCCGGAATACTCGAACGCAACTAAGTTGTGAATTTGACAGATTTTCATTAAAAACTATAAAAAAAATCACTACTTGAGACGTGATTGGATCTGAGTAGCGTTCGGCGGAGTCCCATACGCCACAAACATTGCCTGGAAGATATCGCTTAATGCGATTAGGCCGCCCTTTGTACTTCCTTAATTCTCAGCATTTCCTTCTGTATTGTATTTTATGTTTGTGTGGTACAGTAAACAGTTATCTATCTAAACTAAATGTCGCCGTCTCCCTATTTACTTATCGTGGCAAATAGTAAATGGGTAGTTCCACGTTATAGTTCTTTTAGTGTTAATTTAATAACCATAACTACCTAGTACCTTATCACGACATAGACCTATTTTTATCCACCGACGCAAAAAGAGAGGGGTTTTATAAGTTTAACGTGTCTGTCTGTGTATCTGTCTGTGGTATCGCAAACGGATGAACCGATTTTCAAATTTTTCTTGTATTTAATTTATTTGTTGTGTCATAATCAATTAGTACAGAATAAGCATGCCTACTTTTTGTGACCCTTTTTTTAATTCCTACCCAGGCATTGATTAAATTGATAATTTAACTATTCCTAATTTGCGATCGTGCTATTAAATTGACAACTTTTTTTCATATTACTAGACCTTTATTCACAAAGAAAACTAAAATCAAGTTATAGCAATAAATTAGAACTAGTATTTACCATTGAAACAATTAAGCTAACAGCAGACTGTTGCAAACAATCTACAAGTAACTCAACTGATCCATATCAATACCAGTCGGAAGCCCCAAGACGAATTGAAAATTCAACTGAATGAATTGATAAATTGAATTCAATTATCATTTATTCATGCCTTTTATAATATCTATACTTATTTATTTTAAAAATGATATTCCTTAATAAATTAATTCCATAAATATGAAGTAGGTAAGTTTCAAAGTTATCAATCTAACCAAGTTAGTTTCATTGTTATGTCTGGAATCATGTATTCATTTGTTTATTTATTCTTATCGTTATGTTTTTCCGTAGATAGGTAAGTCTAAGTAGGTAGGTGTAGGTACCTAAGTTAGTTATGATGATATTTATTTTTTTGTATCTAATCGACTGAATTTTGACCGATAAATTCAACAATATAATCTGTAGGTTAACTTGATTTTATCTCCACGTGGAATGAAATGAAAATGTTTATTTTTTGAAACCACAAAAAAAGAAAAAAATAGGCAGCTTTGTCTTCTGTTTTAGTTATAAAAAATTGTGTTACAAAAGGCAGCGTCTTTCCCATACCAGGGTACATTGTAGCAACAACGAGTAGCAAAAATCAATTTTTAGAATTTTACATAGTCTGGACAGTTATACAAAATGACAGTTATGAATAAACAAAAGAAGCTAATTCTAGAAATACATGCGTAAGTAGATATTTAGAATAGTAACATTAAAACATTAACAAAAGTAAATTAAAATGTTCAATAAGTACCTACATTAAAATATTTAATTAATACATAGGGTTCTGAACCTGTTCCTAAAGTAAACCTTTGTAAAATGGAATATTCCAATAGAAACATTTTAAATCAATTTACTAATTAATTATGAATCACACTATCATCACATCATTCATCAATAGGTCATCACATCACACTTATCATTATCACACTAATATTATAAAAACGAAAGTTAGGATGTTTAGATGTATGGATAGATGGATGTTAGTTACCTATTCACGTTAAAACTACTGAAAAGATTGGGCTGAAATTTTGCAAACAGGTAGTTTTATGCCAGGAATAAAACATACCTAGGCTACTTTTTATCCATAAATCAGTTCCCATGGGATAAAAATAACCATAATACTTTTTTATAGAACTAGCAGTTAATTAATAGGACAAAATAATTAATAAGAGATTTTTTTATATTTTTTTTTGTTTTCCTCAACCTCATCTCAACAGCCTGTATTGGTCCACTACTGGACGCAGGCCTCCCCCTGATAAGCGCCTTATTGACTTTTGTCACATGGGGGGTAATGCCCATAATCCCCACGCTGGGCATGCGGGTTGGGGATCACAGTTCGGTAGTAGAATTATTCTGCAGGGGGCGCTGCTGCCCGCCCCCGGTGAATATCCCTTAGTCGCCTCTTACACAGTATGATTTCCACGCGGGCGAAGTCGCGGGGTGCAGCTAGCTTATAATAGTTTTAGACTTAATAATGGTTATGTCTGTGTGCATCTACAATAGCCAAACTCGACTTGGAATGTTTGTAAACAAACCACAAGGAAAAGATTTAAGAGTATAATATATACTTGTAATTATTTTATTCTGTTAATGTAATTTTTTATGATTTCTGTTAATAAAACCTTACTGTTTCAATTGTAAAAAAAACACAAAACCAAATTCACTTGCTTGGCGCCGAGTTTCAGATCTAATTATAAACCATATTTATTGAAGGAAGGATCTCAAATCAACAAGTTATGTCAATTGTCATAAGAAGAAAAAATTAAAAATTTTAAAAACCCTCCGACAGATTTTCATGAAACATGGCTAAAAACACTCGGGATAAAATTATGTATGACACAAAAAAACTAAACGAAAATCGGTTCATCCGTTTGGGAGCTACGATAATACAGACAGATACACAGATACACAGACAGACACGTTAAACTTATAATCTTTGTGTAGTCTTTGTGGGTCGGGGGTTAAAAAGACGCGGCAACAGAGAATTTTAGCTTACATATGGGCGGTTGTTTCACAAATTTTCTACATCGAGTTTGACTATTGTATAAGTAGGATATTTTGTTACATCATTATTATCTAAGTTTATAGATAGATAAAGAAGTAACATATTTCGGGTAAGGTCTTTACAAAGTTCATCAAGCTATCTTCATTACTTCCAAAGATAATAGAGGCCAATATAAGAAAGAGATAATAAAATGACAAGACAATTTATAAAAAAAAAAACACCCACGACGATTTTACTGGAAATCATCATGTGTCAAGTGTGTCAACGGCTGCATCGTTTTTTACCAAACATAGCTAAGATACGCAAATAATATTTTGCAAAGAAAAATATAAAATCCCAAAAATGTTTCGACTTCGACGGGACTTGAACCCGCTACCTTCCTCAAGTTTTTCATGCAAACATGCGTTTCCTGATCGCACCCTCGCCGGGCTCAACAGACTTCTTGACCAGAAGAACCCAGACTGTGATATCTTCGCAGACGAATGGAAGAGTTTAATGTTGGTATGTCTGAGGTTTTGCGAGAGTGATGACTGAAAGGATGCCTGTTTGTTTTTGTTAATGTTAATTTAATTTGTCTTAATCATGTTAATTTTATGAAAATCTTATTTATTATTTCAATTAATTAATTTATTTGTATTATCGAAAATTTTCAATATTAACTATTCTATACTGATTTATTTTATGAAAAGTTTTAAAATTTTACAATAATTTTTAGTAATTAGATAAATTATGTTTTTTAATATTAAGTAACTAGTGTAATTGGTTGTAAAAATCGTGTTAGTTACTAATCAAAATAAATAAATAAATAAATTCGTTAGCTAGCATAACACCCCACTCCGTCCAGGAGCGCAGAATCCTGGGGGGTCTTCATGGGCTTCGCGGAGTGACCTCGGCAAGAACACGGACACTTGATAAAATACTCCTTGGTGCTTACCTTCTGAGGGTCACCACCTGACAGAACTTGGTTGATCTCCTCCTTGCTCAGGGTACCTGCTCCTTCCGAGTATAGGGAGAGCAGAATCAGCACCCCCAGTGGAGACGCGATCACATTTTGGTTGGAGGAGGATTTGTATGCTTCCTGAAATATAATAATAATAATAAAAATAAATAAATAAATTACTGAAATATTTTACTATAAAAACTATCGTACTTTGACGAATTCATTACGGATGTAAGCGGGTTAACTACCTTATTTGTCCCTCGTTAAGGGATGAAATGTTGGTGTTCTTCCAACACAAATAAGGTTCGTAGTTAACCCGCATCCGTTATGATTTCTGAAATATTTGCCAGTCAGAACAACAGTTACGATTTTGTTAAGTATTATATTCGGAGACTAACTCTACACTCCAAGATATTTTTAATGAACAAAGGGGATTAAAATTTCTTTGGTTGCAATAAAAAACTAATCCTGAAATTCTAGAACCTAGTCATTTCAGTCACAAAACCCATTTTTTCATTCCACCAAGACTACCAACAGGCATGCGTCCCGCCTGATGGAAAGCTGTAAACGCAGCCTTTCGACGCTTGCAACATCAGGGACATTACACGAGTGTCCCTTTAAACGTCCTAGAAGACCCCTTTCTAAGACCCCCATTTTGTGGTCCTGAGGAAAAACCTCGGAAAACCATAATTCCACAACCTGAGTGTACACAGGAAGAAATTCCTCATGAACCATACAGTCCACGAACAAAAACAATAAGAAATTAAGTGCGAATTATGGTTTTCCGAGGTTTTTCCTCAGGACCACAACATGGGGGTCAACAACCTCTTAAATTCCATTTAAGAGGTTGTTGTACCCTGTATGTTATTATTTACCTTCAGAAGCTTTAAGCTGGCCTTGTCAATGGCATTTCCCAATTCCGTCCTCTGGTAGTTCCGTTCGAATGGGTACGCGTTGATCCCGATAGATGCAACTGATTCAGAAAATTCGGCATTAACTACGATACTCATTCTAAACTTTTACATAGGTACATTACTTATATATTATTCGTACATATTCTAACAATACTGGCAATCTGACTGACCAAGGAGATTTTTTTATTTAAATTAATAAGTAGGTGGTTAACGTACTAGCGATTTTTGTTACGTACAAATATCTAGGGATCTTTCGATTTAAGTGGGCATTAACATAAAAAATGTCATTGAAATATTATATTATTATTATTTTTATATTGCACTCATTATACCAGACTATAAATAAGTGTTTATTAAACATACTTAGGTCAATCAAAAACTAAGTTAGGTAAGTAGGTACTCAACTAAACTATAATATTATATAATATACATGTAGAATTAAGAAGGACCTTTATTATAGTACTGTAGAACTATACTATCCTGTAGAAATAAGAAGGAACTAGTTTTTTAACCCCCGATGCAAAAAGAGCCCCCTCTTTATAGTTTAACGTGTCTGTCCGTGTATCTGTCTGTCAAACAAAAGTATCGAAATCGATTACGATTACAGACAGAGACAACAACCAACATACAATACCTAACAGGCGAATTGAAAACGCGCTTTTATTCAAGTTGATATAAAAAATAAGAAAAGCCAGAGAACAAAACTAGCTCTATTTTATGAAACTGACCTTTCTCTCAATTTCAAGCATGATGTGTTTCGATAATCAGTAATCAATGATGTTATTTTATATCCTTACGAATCGGTCATAGTCACATTGTAGCTAGAATCACAGTTAAATTAAAGCAAAAAGTTTTTTCACAAAAAAAATTACAATCAAATAATAGAAATAAATTAGAACTAGTATTTACAATTGAAACAATTGAGCTAAAAACTGATTTCAAATTCCTGAATATTTAGAGTTTTTAAAATTTTGCGCGACAAATAGTAATTCCTCGAAAATAAAACAATTTTATGGACCCCCGGGATCATTCTCTATAATAAGTGTGGCTATAATATATTTAACAAGAACAAAATTAAAAATTTTAAAACTCCCCGACAGTTTTTATGAAACATGGCTAAGAACACTCGGGATAAAATTATCTGTGACACAAAAAAAAAACGAAAATCGGTTCATCCGTTTGGGAGCTACGATACCACAGACAGATACACAGATAGACAGACACGTGAAACTTATAACACCCCTCTCTTTTTGCGTCGGGGGTAAAAAAGCGGATGAAACAACTAAATCGGTCCACTCAACAGTCAACGGAGAAGGTGAACAACAATAATTTGATTGTTAAAAAAAAACTAAAAACCGACTTCAAATTCTTTAGTATTTACACGGTTTTTTAGGTTTTGAGGGACTAATACTAATCGCTGGGAAATACAATTTTAATGAGACCACCTCGGCATAGGTAATTCTCCATACGATAGCGTATTATTTTCAAAACCGGTCAATAATTGACGGAGAAATCCAAGATAATGCACAAAAATCATAACATTCTTACAGCCGAACGTAGAAACACCTCCTATTTCCGAAGTCAGTTAAAAAAGCGAATGAAACATCAAAATCGGACTACTGTCGAAGAAGTTGGTAACATAAAAATACAAGCACAGACAAAACAGGCAGAACCTTTTTCGAAGTTGTTTTATAAAAAAGGTTGTAAATGATATTACAAAACTCACCCAATAACAAAACAATGGTCCCCTTCATGTTGACGGCTTGAGCTCCTGGCCAACACTACCGAGCGATCCAGAACTTGTCTGCTTTTATGAACGTAAGATCATTAGTGTCTCGTTTAAGCATAAAGATTTGATCACACACACACAAATGTCATGATGTTTGTGCCGGTGTCATGGCATCGGACGGCGTTGTTTTTGCATCTGACATCATCATGGGCATCTCTGACGTGACAACAGTATTCAAAACTACTATAGTCCAGTCAAAACACCAGTGCCATAAAGATATCTATAAAAGAAATGTGAAAACATGTGCATCACTATTTACAATAAATTACCGGAAGAATTAAAAGAACTAAATGGAAATATAAATAGGAAAAAGTTAAGAGGATGGATACTTGAAAAAAAAAAAATTATACGGTGAACGAATATTTTAAAATTTGAATTGTGACCTATATGATTTATATAATTATAGTTAATAATATGAATCACATAATATTTGCATGCCTGCGTGCAGGCTGAATACAATTATTAAAATAGTTATAAGATCTGACATCTCGTATTATTGTATGTAAGTATCTTAATTTTGTATTCTTGCAAATAAACGATTGATTTGATTTGAATGAATGATTGTGGATGGAAAGCAGAAAGTTTGACTCGGAACTTAGTTTGGACTATGTAGTTGAAATGAAATGAAAAAAGTTTATATAGCACGACAAAAAAATACTTACCTGAATAGAAAAATGAAGCTAGGAATTTACGAACTAATTTAAGAAAAAACCTTAAAATTATAGTAGTTATGCAAGTTAAAATTAAAATTTAACAGCAGCAGCGCCCCCTGTACAACAATTCTACCACCAAACTGCGATCCCCAACCCGCATGCTCAGCGTGGGGATTATGGGTATTACTATGTGATAAAGGTACCTATATAAGGCGGTTATCAGGGGGAGGCCTGCGTCCAGTTGTGGAATAACATAGCCGTTTCGTAAATATACATACAGTGATGGTAGAGTTAGGATGTTACGTTGTGAAAGTAAGGTTTACAGGAATCTGTTACCTTATGAGGAAACATAGCTCGTATACAACACTTCTGTCTGATAGGTACTTGAAAATTTTGTCAACGTCGCGTCAGTTGAATTAGTGTGTCATGCTCTACATAATCGAAGGCTCGGGTCACACACATCCGATCGGATCGGATCGGAGATCGGAGATCGGTTTCGAAACCCTTATGGTCTCGCTTTGTCTATCCTTTTTGTCCTCTTTAATATCTCAGCAACTACCGCAGCTATTGACGACCTCCGTGGAAGATTTTCAAGAGGGGGGACTACCCCACCGTGTGGAGTACCTATTAAATGAAATTCTCTACAACTTTAGTTTTATACACTTTTTATACCTATTCCCAATCGTTGTCCATAGCTTCTCGTCTGTAGAATTAGAATATTAATAAATAAATAAATAAATAATGCTGGACAATCCACAAAGCATCTAGCCTGTTATGGGTACTAGATAACTATTATACTTAATACAATACACTACATATACTCTATCCATCGAGCTTGTAGAATTTTCAATAACAAAGCCACTGACAGTTCAATCAGCTGATGCAGGGGTGAAAAACATTTTTAATAATGTGGTTGGCTCTTGCCTGCGGCTTCGTTTGCGTATTTAGGATATACATAATTTGGTCTTATTTGATTTCTAACTGACGCAAAGAAAGAAATAATTATAAAACCTATGACATACCTAACTAAAATAGAACAAATTAGTACATAACCTACCAAGCTATACTCATATGGCGGCTATTTTGAGCTTTGATAGATGTCTCTGGGTAGTGATATTTAATGTGAATAATAGTTGGCATAAGTAAATAAGGTAGTCTTGTGAAATCAGTACTACTTTTTATAGTTACCTATCCTTAAAAAGGAAATACAAGGTAAAGGAGATGAAATAAGACTATAAATGCAAATTATAGGAATAATTTATTGTTGCATCATTAGTTAATTTAGTTATCATCATTTTATGTCTTTACTCTTTAGTATACATGTGTCTCTCTTCTGGGACATTATCATTAGTTAATTTAATTATCATCATTTTATATTTTCAATCTTTAGTATACATGTGTCTCTCTTCTGGGACATTATTGATAGACAACAATCAATTATCATCATCACTGTCAGAATCTGAGCTACTTGATGTATCTCCGGACACCTGGATGATAAATTGATCAATTACATTATCTGTAATACCATCCAGTTCCCTCATTTTTTTCTCTTCTTGTATAACATGGTCTATGCATTTTTGCCATGCTGCAGGTGTTATCAAATTCATAGATTCTTCTAATAAAATCTTCAATTCATGCATTTTAAATGTTTTATTTTTATCTGCAACATGGCCTTTGACTTGCCCCCATATCATTTCTATTGGGTTTAATTCACAGTGATAGGGGGGCAATCGCAAGACTTCAATATTTTTTTCTTTTGCGAATGTGTCAGTGGCATAGGCCATGTAATTATGTTTTATTGGTTTTATCAAATCGATAAGCTCCCTTTTTATCATAGTGCCCTGGAACAAGATACCCTTGCTATTTAACCAATCTTGGATGTCAGCTTTTTTCCATTGCATGTTTGGTACTCGTTCCAGGCGACGAGAGTGATAGGGAGCATTGTCCATTACTATAACTGATTCTGGCTCAATTAAATCTATAATTTTTTTGAACCACTTTTCAAATACTTCTGCGTTCATTTCTTTGTGATAATCTCCATCACCACTTTTGCTTTCGAATATTAATTTTCCACCATTCAAAAATCCATCTTCGTTTCCTAGAAAAAAAAAACAAATATTAAACTTTAAACAGTTGATTTGATGTTATTGACACAAGTTTTGATACATTTAACTGAAAGCTGCCTAATTGTCCGATTATCTATTGGTGAAAACCGACCTTATTGCATCACCACCCATAAAAATATCAATGATATTACAAGATGCAATAATAATACTCAATCTATACTTATTCATACTTGACCATGGTGCTACTTCTTTGATATGTTGATGCTATTGTTTAAATAAATTATCCTGATTCATGAAAATACAACAGATAACATACCAATATGTACTATTATTAGGCGTTTTCCTTTTCCAGAAGGCCCTTTGAGTCCTGTAGAAAGGCCTTCCAGGTGTGCCTGCCTTGTTGACTGTATTGTCATGTCTTGCCACACCTTCGTTTTCGTATGCCCTACAAAAACAAGAAACAATGTTAACATAACATACAAAAGTTCAGTTCAGTTCAGTTTAACGACTACATGTTTGATATTTAATATAATTATTTACTAAAAAGGATAATAAACAAAGAGTAAATTACCTTCGTTTAACCATGTTTCATCTGTATAATATATCTTGCGCCCTTCTTCTCTCATTTTGGCAATTTTTAGCAAATAATTGCGCCTCCACCTTACTATTTCATGTTTTTCAATGAGACTGCTGTTACGTGATCTTTTCAGGTGTTTTATTTTTAGCTTTGCTATAAGCTTTGCAAATGTACTCCTTTTGAAATTTGGTAGGTCATCATCTTCGTTAACCGAATTTAACACTTTGTTTAGTGTGGGGATTTCATTTCTGAAGAAGAATTCATGCACTTTTCTTCGTATGGCACTTAGTTCAAAGTCCAAGAGTTTGTCAATTTTGGCTACTCTTGGAGGTAGAGGTGCTGGTGACTGAACGCGATGCTCAGTAGAATAGCCTTTCAGGACTTTCCACACCGTACTGACGCCAACTCCAGCGGTATCGGCAGTCCTTTTCACCATCTCCTGCTTATAGGGAAATTGGTCTCGAGGCCAAGTTTCTTCCACCAGTTTATAAATATTAATAATCGTGAGCTTCTCTGCAGAACTGAGAGGCGTTTTCTTTTGACGCTTCTTCTTGGGCGAAGCAAAGAGCTTCAACGAACTCGGGCCAGGTTCATTGCTCATTGTATCAAAACAACAAACGTAACAAACAACAAAAACTCAACAGTAACACTCAACAATAACAAAAACTCAAGAAACAACGATAAACTCAACGAAAACAACGTAACGTAAGCAGAGAGCACAAAAGGAGAGAATTACTTGAACTAACCACAACAAAGCAAGAAAGTCAAGTAAGGAAATAAAATGGCGATCGTGGGTAGTGTTACCCACTCTGTCAGAAAAACGGGGAAAATAAAGTTATGTTATCATTTTATTGTAATAATTCTGTAGATTTGTAAGTATTAGCACAGCCAACTTATGCATACAGTTGTTCGACGAAGCCATTTAGACAGGGCAATCGTGCGGGGGGCAAGGGGCGAGGCATTTGAAAAATCACCAAAAATAAAATCATAATGTTTTATTTATGATGATGTTTCCTTATAATAAATAATTAAAAGTTTTCATTTAACACTAGCATTGTGCTAGCATGGTGACAACCCTGGCCTGATTACCTGGTCGCGTCACTTGTCGGCAGGTTCCGCGATATCAAAGGCCTACTGTATATTATTATTTATACTGTGGCATTAGTATCTAGGTAAAGTATATGACACAATGGTGCCCAAGCAGGGTGCAGTGACAGCAGTGGCTACATTATTATCCGCATACTTTACACACATAATTTTACGTACGTAGATTTACATATTTTTGTAATTTTACACTGGTTTTGCTGAAAATTCTCAAGTCTCACCCTTCGGTCTTGAAGAAAGCATTGTTCAAATCATTGTTAAATAAAAAAAAACATAATCCAAGAAATAATCTTGTAAATGTAAAAATGAAACGATTTTTACTGGTAGAGTTCAATTCATAAATCAATAGTGTGGAAGATTTAGATTAGCTAGATTATTATTTGTCAATGAGGTTCCATTGGAAGGAAGGCGTTTCAGGCCCAGGCCCATTAGTAAATAGACGTTCTTAATTTTATGTCTTTACATTGACCATATTTTCTAAGCATCATTGATTTCTTAGATTCTTCCTGGGTCTATGATAATATTTAGATTTTTTTGTTTAGCCATTTTAAGGATTTCAATTATATTTATATATCATATTATTTTATATTTAATAATAAAAAACTAAAAGTACTTCATATTTTTTCTCTCATTGCAACAATTTACTGAAGAACAATTTACTCAGGATTCAGATTAAAAATAAAAATTGAAAAAAAATGCAGTAAACAAGGTTAAAAGACCATCACAGGTTGTAGACGATCTCGATTTTTTTTTATATTTACCTTTTCTTTACAAATAGGTCACTTAGATTTTTTTTAAATTTCTTGTGATAAATACCCTGACTTGGCCTGTCACTTGTTTCCGTCTTGACGTGGAGTTTTGGGACATCGTGTTTACAAGCCACGATGCTTTAAACTGCACGACTATCTATCGTCACTAAAAAAAATGGGAACACACCCTAAAGCGCCCTAAAACTACACTCAATAGGGTAGCTAAGACAAGCTGGCAGCACTCGCTCAGTGTTGAGTTTACGTTCCATTCGTTCTTCAATAATCCGGCTAAAAATAAAATACTGCTCTGTATAGGAAATAAGTATGGTCATAGTGCTATCCTAAATTGGGAAGCATAGTTCAAAAAATACCAATTGTTGGCATCCCATGACGTCAAAACTAAGATTCGTTAGGGTTGGCACTTTAACAAAAGATAAAAATATCTGGTCATTTGAATCTTCGTTTTTGACCAAATAATGACGATTTGTAAATTGCTACAACTAGATATTGCGTAGATATGAAGTAAAGATTGAAAAAAGTAACAAATCTAACGGAATCTATGGGTGAAATCATTGGAATTACGTTAGGCCTGTGTCATTTCATGGTGATAACCCTAAAAATCAGCTGATTACGTTTGTTTACGAAAAATCTACAAGCTCGATGGATAAAGTATAGATAGATATTTTTTAATCCATGGAATATACCCAGAACACCCGGAAGAAATATTTGCAGATCGTACAGACATTTGTCCCAGGCCGGAATCATACCCGCAACCTCCTGCGTCGCAGGCGAACCTTCGCTCACCACTCCACATCGGTCGATGACAGATGGTGCAGATGATGGTACGAAAGCTACTACTTCTGCTTCGTCGTCACCACCGTCGTCGTCGTCGTCGTCTTCGCTATCCTCCATCATGGGGATACCATTTATTTTTTCATTTATTACTCACCAGCAGCGCCTCGCGGTTTCATACGCGTCATTCTCGTTCCCGTGGGAATTCCGGGATAAATATAGCCTATGCGCTATTCCAGACTATAATCTATCTCTGTGCCAAATTTCATCCAGATCCGTTAAGTAGTTTATGCGTAGCAGTGCCTCGCGATTTCACCCACGTAGTTCCCGTTCCCGTAAGAAGTCCGGGATAAATATAGCCTATGTGCTATTCCAGACTATAATCTATCTCTGTGCCAAATTTCATCCAGATCCGTTCAGTAGTTTTAACGTGAAAGAGTAACAAACATCCATCCATCCATACTTACAAATTTTCGCGTTTATAATTTATATACTATAAAACCCGGTTATTTATACCACAAAAACCGTTTAAACCGAGGTAATATCAGAGGGTTAACCGGTTTTTCGGTTAATCGATTAACCGGTTTACATGCCCTAGCTCAAATCGAAAAGTAATATAATGTAAATTGCGTATAAAAAGACGCGGCAACAGAGTAACGGTTCCTTACAAATCGAGTTTGGCTAGTGTATAAGTAAGTTTTCCATTATGGCCGTAGCATTACACGTGGTAGGTACCTCGGTTATCTATATTACATAAATAATAACATTAATAACAAACGAAGTTAGATAAAGCAAACCACATGGAAACGAACAGAAGATACGAATTAATTTGACCTTTCTGTGAGCGATTAGGTACCTAGGTATTGTTTTTTCGAATAACTAATATGTAGCGTAGAGCAAAGGGGAATCGGATGCCAGGGCAAATCTGAACAAAATAAGAAATACATTATTGATTGCAATTTTGAGATTAATCTAAGATTTTTAAAGAGAAGCCTTTTCTCATTTGACAACCACCGTGGCGCAGCGGGCGAAGGTCCGCCTGCGACGCAGGAGGTTGCGGGTTCGATTCCCGCTTCGGAACAAATTTGTGTACGATCTGCAGAAATTTGTTCCGTTGGTCTGGGTGTTTTCTATGTATAATAAAAAATATCTATCTATGTAGTGTATTGTATTAAGTATATCAGTTATCTAGTACCCATAACACAAGCTCTGCTTAGCTTGGGGCTAGATAATGCTGTGTGAATTGTCCAGCATTATTTATTATTATTATTATTATTTGCGGGACCGTACAAAGTGAAAATAACAAATAGTTACTAATTTGAATTGACTTTTGTAATCTATGACGACTTCTGTGGCGCAGCGGGCGAAGGTCCGCCTTCGACGCAGGAGGTTGCGGGTTCGATTCCCACCGAGGGACAGATGTTTGTAAGATTTACATATATTTGTTCCGGGTGTTCTGAATATTTAAAAAAGATCTATCTATGTAGGTACCCAGTGTATGAGAAGAATGTAATAAAATGTATTATGTGAGTAATATATTATGCATTGCCATACATCTCGGGGCAATGCAGCCAGCGTCTTGGGGATGCTTCCGACTGGTATTGATATGAATCAGTTGAGTGAGCTATTTATTTGATTGTAATAGCTTTAGCTTTAGCTTATTTTATTTGATTGTAATTTTTTTTTACAAGAAAGAATCGGTTATCTAGTACCCATAACATAAGCTGCTCTGCTCTAGCTTAGGGCTAGATGATGCTGTGTTGATTGTCCATCCCGTCCGTAGTATAATAATACTAATATTTATGGTAAATATATAATATTTTATAATCATTATTAAATTATTATTATTAACAAATATATATTTTTAACAATTATATTATAATTTTCTTTGTGAATAAAGGCTTTTTCAACTTGTTATTTTTAACAGGGCAAAAGCCTTTATTCACAAAGAACAACCTACAATAAAATAATAGAAAAAAAATGTCAATTCTAAGTACCTATCTCTCTCGAACCTTCTTAATGTTACTTCGACCTTAGTATGATTCGATTTGCCTCGGTCTACTCGATGTAGAATGTATGTTAGAGATACATAGATGTATCATCTATGGTTGTATGCACATATTTAGTAGGTAATTCACCTAACCCCTTGATATTGCCAATAACTTTTTAATCCACATAAAAACTCTAACCTTGACGATCTTGGCGCTTGGCTTCATGGTTTTTTTATACGGTAGGTATTTATAGCGCGCACGCGCAGGCCGTATCGAACCGTACGAGTGTTAAGTTATACATAGGTATGCAATATGCATAAATCTAGGTAGAATTCTGTAGATTCAGTTTTTCGTTCTCCCAATAAACCTACATGGAAAGACGTACCTAGACCGAAGTGCGACCGAGACAACAATACGCACGCGAAACACGAACGCCGCCGGTCCGACTATGACTGAGGTGGGCGGACCTAATTGGACCTAATTTGCGCTCTCCACCTTCCAGAAGCTAGGTCGTTGCACTAGATACCGGCCATTTAGCAAAGTTCCGACTTTAAGGCATCAGAAACATATTGCCACCTACTGTCAGCCTTGTTAAAATGATACTAATCGATAGTCTAGATTATTTTAGTTTCAAATATTCGAGGAGTGTTCTAGATAGGCCTCATTGTTATTTTATAAAAAAAGAAATAACCGAAAATGAGTATAACTTTCAGTTTTCGATCACAAATTTCGTAGGTATTAGGGGTAGGGCTTCGGAACCGGTTTTTCCCGGTTCCGCAAGAACCGGGAATTCCCGGTTCTTGGGGCTGTGAAAAGAACCGGTTCTCAAAATATTAGGAACCGGGTTTTCGGTTCTTTCGATTCTTTTATAAAATTATGAATATCGCAGATTGTGACAGTAACAAGCCACGCATCAAGGTGTTGCGGCGGTGGTCTTGGCACAACGATATCACAAACAATTAATTCACGATATAAACAACACTTTGAAAACTAGAAATTTCGCGAACCGTTACTTCGGGTGCATAAAATCAAATATTCCATGTGTGTTATTGCGGTTTTTTAGCTAAGGGTAAATTTATCCTATAACGATAAATGACATCATAATTTGGCCATCGATATTTTAAGTTTTCAAGTTGACTACCGGTAGCTAAAAATATTACTACAGATATATAAACTGATTGTTTAAGAGATTAAAATTATAGCGTAAAATTCTTATTTTATTTGATAAAATGTGTGTAAAAATCTCCTATTTTGTAGTGCTAATGTTTTCTTCGAGAATACACTATGTGACCTGATCAAACTTGCCTTCAAAACCAACCATCGAAGCATGGTGCAACGACCATGAACTCTCAGTGAACCCTACAAAAACGGAACTAATAATGTTCACAAATAAGCGACATCTAGGAAATCTGAAACTCCCAAAATTGTTCAACATAGAGATAAAGTTAACAACAGAAGTCCAGTATCTAGGGGTCATACTAGATAGGAAACTGCTGTGGAACAAACAACTTGACTACAAAATACAGCGAACCACCGCAACCTTCTACCAATGCAGCAGAATGCTAGGGAAAACATGGGGACTTTCACCGAAAATAACCATGTGGCTCTTCACCGCTATCATAAAGACCAACACTATCATACGGAGCGATAGTTTGGTGGACCAGAACGGAACTTAACACTGTGATAACCAAACTACAGCTCTTCCAAAGAACGGCATGTTCAGCGATAACAGGCTGCATGAGAACCACACCCGGTGCTGACCTAGACATCATTCTAGATCTAGTACCATAAGACCTGTACATACAAGAAGAAGCGACGATTGCGGCGCTAAGACTGCACAACATGGTTCTCTGGGGAGTCACAGGTTGCCCACAGATCAGATCATGGACAGGGCCATATTACACGAACCTCTCATAGCCGCCCCCTGTGACAAAATGCCCAGCAAACCAATACCAGATAAACACTACCAGATACAGCTTTATGAGGACCAAAATGAAATGATGAATCAGGCGCCCACGAAGTCAGAATATACACAGACGGCTCTAAAACAAATACGGGCACGGGTGCTGGGGTTCAGTCAATGGACCTCAACATAAATATATCAATAGCACTAGGCAAACACAGCTCGATATTCCAATATGAATGCGTAGCAATAACCCAGGCAGTCACAGCCGTGCAGAAGAAAGAAATGAGCAACCAATGTGTACGTATTCTCTCCGACAGCGCTTCCATACTCAGGGCTCTGAAAGGAAACAGCTGTAATTCCAAGCTCGTGTACGAATGTCACTTGGCATTAGAGAGGATATCCACCAAGAACAGGATCATTCTTCAATGGATCAAGGGACATAACGGATCGCTAGGCAACGACACCGCCGATAAATTGGCACGGAGGGGATCAGATACTACCACAGAAGGTCCATCACCTTTCCTCCCGCTACCATTCTCGATACTCCAGACATGGACCAGGCTCAAAACCAGAGAGATGCATAACGAACGATGGACACGCCTTCCAGAATGCAGACAAGCCAGAACGGCGCTTCCATCAACATCACTGAGGTTTACAAAACACCTATTCAACCTAAACAGAATGGACCCGCGTATCCTGGTAGGAACACTAACAGGACACTGCCCACTAAACAAACACCTATTTACCATTGGAGCGACGGATAGCCCTCTCTGCAGAGGATGCATCAGCGACGACGAATCAGCTGCCCACGTAGTCCTGGAATGCGAGGGAGTAACAGCACAATGAACAGAAATCCTCAACTTTCCGAGGTCACTCCGCGAAGCCTGCGAAGACCCCAGGAAGATTCTGCGCTTCTGGACGGAGTTAGGCTGGCTATGCTAGCTAATTTTAACGCATAATGGACCAACTACGAGTACCTAAACCTAGGTAAGTGCTAATGTTTGATTTATATTATTTATTTTCTGTTTGCTATATCTTGAGTTAGAGTTGTAGCTTAAAATATAACTGTAAGTAAAACATTTAAAAAAATTGATTATTACAAAACTGATTGTTTAAGAAATAAAAATTATTGCTGTGATTACAAATTCCCTGTTCGATTTTTGACCCTATTGTAGAATATTGTAAGATTTTACTAATAAAATTCTAATAAATTAATAAAAGCTCCGCAAGAACCGAAAGAACCGAAAGAACCGGGTACCCGGTTCTGTGTTGGAACTGGAATCGAAAGAACCGGTTCTTAAAATATGGCCGATTCTCGATGCCCTAATTAGGGGTTATTCGACCGGACCTAAATCCGATTTCGACCGCTAACTTTAAAGGTGTTTTTTGGAATAAAATTCTAAAAAAATAACATTTTTTTCATTGTTTTTGATAAGAAAAGTTGTCACAGAGGTATTAGATATATTGTAGAATCAACATGATCTCATACACTAGGTACATAGGGTAAGTGCACCCGTTCGCCGACCAGCCCCTGTTGTCGACCATCGCCGACCAGCCCCTGTTGTCGTTATGTAAATAATTTAAGAAGTTGGAGCACTTGGAACCTTTAGATATTTTTTGTTCAAATACCGACTACCCTGGCCGCAGTGCAAGAGATCGAATGAGAAAAAGGCGCGTTTGCTAGTTAGTTGGACATAAAATCACATAGCAACTGGCAATAAACAGGGGGGTATTGGAAAAAATAAAACGGCAAGTGCGAGTCGGACTCACGCACCGAGGGTTCCCTATAATAATAAAACCTTGCACAATTTTTTGATTCTTAGTCAAAGGGACCCTTATAGGTATTGGCCCCTTGCGAGAGTAAAAAAAGATTTTTTGTGGAATAAATTACAAAATTACGGAATAAATTATAAAAGTACTTGTGCTACAATCGTATAGTAAATAAAATCTTCCAAAGAATTCTTCTAGAGTATATTTCATAATTCTAGGTCAACGGCATGTACCCTATAGGTTTTGCGTCTCTTGGGAGAATAAAAAAATATTGTAACTAATGTATATAATAAACTAGAAATTTGAAAATTTTCAATGATAGACTTCTTATGGTCACTTGTCCGCGGCAAGTATTATAGTTGGCTGGTTATTATGATTTATTTGGAATAGGTATGCGATAGGTTAAGTTTTAATGGCCTCATTTGTGACCGCGTTGACATTTATCAGAGTCACGAACACGTAAGACGTGATTGTGACGTCTCCTTTTTCCATACAATTTGCTAAAGCGCTTCTATCGTGCAGACAGGGTACTACGCAAATCCCAAACGAAAAGGAGGCGCCACGATCTTGCCTCGTTACTAACATCAAATAGACTCACCCCTCAGATTTAGTTTTTCATCAATCAAAAGACAATAAAAATCTACCGATCAGAAAGAACTCGATAAGTCAGAACATTTCTTTAATTTTACAAAATAAGCTTAAGTATACCTAGACAATTAAATATTCACTAGATAAACTATTATCAAATAAGTATAAAGTGTGTTAATAGATTCTCCTTACCTACTTCAAGTTTCAAAAAAAATCAATGGTCTTGCCTTGACAGACATAATACGAAGCAATCCAGGGTTCCCTTTTCCTTTAGAGGTGCGGAACCCTTAAAACAAAGATAGGTACTGCTTAAAATAGAGCTGGAAGTTCATTAGCTGGTTTAAGAACAGGTTTTTGTTTTATTTTCCTGTTGAGTACCTACTCATAGGATGTTTGTTTTGTATCATAAATTAAATGCTCTGGCAAAGTGTCTAGGTATGAATATGTTACTAATGCTACGGCCACATTATAAGGCGAAGATTCGTCTTTGCGTTGCCGTTGTTGCAACTTCCGTGTTCGTTCTACGACGAAGTGTTTGGCCACATTGCAAAAAACTTCGCAACGTCGTCGCGTCGCGAAGGGCATTGTTATCGCGATGATTGATTATTCGCAATAGGACGAACTTCTTGGCCAGATTTGTCGCGACGACAGCGCAAATCTTCGCGTTATTGCGATAGTGTGGCCGTAGCATTATGGACAACTACTGACGAAGTGACGTCGTACTTGCTACCTATATTTATCTGATATATATACGTAGGTAGTTAAATACATACCTACGTACCTTCGTTACTTAGATTAGTCTTCTAGGAAAACCTTGAAGGGAAAAAATTATGAGGAAAACATGCTTTGGAAATTTCGAAACATTAGTAGATTAGAGTTTTGTTGACGCCAAGTAGGTACCTACCTAGTTTCAGGGTAATACGAGGGTCAATACGAGTGTTAGTACTCTTCGTAATTTTGACTTGTTAGGCGTCCCCTAAAAAAAAGAAAAAAATCTAAATTTAAAGAAAAAAATCGCGTCTCACTTCGCTCGCCGTTTTTTCTTTTATTGCTATTTTCTTATGAAAAGGGGAATATTTTTACTTCTTCATTACTTATATTTGACTCAACTCGCCGGGTAATGCGTTGCCAATCCGTATCCAGTTCATAATGTGTATACCTAGTGCGTTTGGGGTATAATTTCATACGGCCTTCATCCCCCGTCCGATAATACCCCAACTTACCTTACTTACAACCGTTCATCAACCAGTTCCTCTTTCATGTTTTCAGAGCCACCAGCCCTCATGTCGACCCTGGCAGACGCACCAGCTCACCTCATTCAATCCCTGCGAGAGGGACCGCGGCCGAATCGTTAGCCAGTCATGGAAACCGCTGAGCTTCATAAAATGTACCAACTTAAATGAATTCATAAAATGTAGTCGGTTCCTTCATTCTTGAAAATACCTTTAACTTATGTTATCAATCAAAAAATCTTTGATAATATTTGGACTAGCATAGCAAGTTTACCTACTTAGGTACTAGAATATTTTATGGTGCCTCTTTCACCAGAGTTTTGCTCGAAAGTCTTACCTATATAATTATCTACGTAGATTAACGAAAAATTTAACTTAGGTTTGCTCGAAATACTTTTAAATTTTATATTTAGTTTCTAGTTATTTGGCGCACATTTTTGTGTTAAGTATTCAGCTTTAACATTGCTATAAATTTCTGTAGGTAGACCTATAGGACCCAAGTCATGAAAATACTTACCTATTGCAGAAAAGTTCTCATTAAAAGTACCTACCTACATAACCTACATTATTTCGACGCACTCATGATCCACTGCCTTAATTACTTCTATTTTTTTGTTAGTAAAACAAACATAAATATGTCATGAACTGTCAGAATCGGTGTCTTAAATCTCCATTTCTTTTGTTTCAGCATGAAGGCCAACGACGTCGTCCAACTAGGGAACACCCTACAAGTGAAGTTCGTCGTGACAAACTACAACATGCCTTACTCCAGGATGTGTAGCCCTGACTACGTCATCAACGGCGTTGCTCTCTTCCAAGTCAAGGTCATAGTCAGCCAAGTGAACAACGGACACACAAACATCTACTACAATCTTATATTTGTTAGATTCACAAAAATACGACCACATGACGACCTGACTTATACAATAAAATTGAGTAGCAACGAATTAGCGATATCTGACAAGACTTTTTCAACTGACGAAGGATATTTCCATCTAATAAGCGAGTTTAAGAAACAGCAGTATACCTTAGATATGAACGTTCAAATGGAGATAGCGTCTCACGTGAACTCTTTCGCAAGCCTTCATGATGATGAAGAGTTGACCGACTTCGAAATGCGAGGTGAGGATGGCTCAGTCAACGTACACAAAGTAGTTTTAGCTGCAGCGAGTCCAGTGTTGCGACGAATGCTGTGCGGTAAATGGAGAGAAACGGCTGAGGGACACGTCGATATACCGGGAGCTTCGAAGGAAACCTTACAGAACTTGAAAAATTACGTCTACTGTCACATTTTACCGGATAAAGGTTTAAAACAGCTTTTGTTACTAGCTTCGTACTACATGATGCCGGCTTTAGAGCAGAAATGCGTTGATAAGTTAGTGAAGAGCTTGACAGCGGAAAATGCTTTTGAGCTTTTGGAATTTGCTGCCAAAAATAAAGTGACACAGTTGTTGTTGTCGATATTGGAGGCAGTTCAGAATAAGTCGATAAAGGTGGATGATTTAAGGGAAATCGTTTTGAGAGAAGAGTTTAGTAAAAGCGACGCCGCTAGCTCTTCGGATAAGTTATGAGAGACTTAAGTTAAGATCTCTTTAAGACCTAGTTTTCGGTACCTTTCTAAACTAAATTAGATGATATTCTACCGGTTTAAGTTATCAATTAGAGTATTATTTATAGTATTTCCATCACAATATGGTTATAAGATGGTCTAACTTCTGGATCTGTGATCTCTTTCAATCAGTCTCGATGTAGATAAATAAATGACTGTACATGTACATATGATTACTGTTCTTTGCTTTATCAAAAACTAGTTGAACATTTTGTACGATTTACAAAAGTAGGTAACCTGATTGGATTAATTATAACCTGTAGGAATGGCGGCAGTTTCCTTTTGTGTATTTTAAGGTGGTATAAGCTCGAAAAAGATATGGTTTTAGTTATTTTCTAGGATCTACAAGTAATTTAGATGGCAGATGAGAAGTTTTGCGCAGATTGTACTAAGACATTTGCTATAAACCCACGCTAAGACAATCTACGAATCAATCGTCGTTTTTGAGTCTATTTCAAATACAAAATACAAAAACGTTTATTTTTCGAAATATGTGACACAATTGATTTAGATCATGTCTCCTGTGGTAGCTACAATGTAGCTGTGTTACAGGCGAACAGTTTCTTTCCTTATGTACTACCTGCTAGACATAATTTAACATAATGTATCTTAATATTAACTTTTCTATTATTATAATGAGTAAATAGGTTAATGCACAAAACATAATTATCTTTATTTACGTATTAATATCTTATTGCTAAACATTTGATTATGTGCTAGGTATGTTTTTTTAATAATTAGTTAAGAAATAAGCCATTGTCATAATAAATGATAAAGGTATGAAATAGGGTGTACAAGAAAAAAAATAACAGTGAAAGACAAGTAATATGAATATAGACATTTGTGTATAGATGTGTGTATTATTGTGTGTATATTATAAATATAGATAGGTGTTTAGATAGGATCCCATTTTATAATTTTGATTTTAGTGGATTTGAAATAACATTTTTTTAAGTCATTTTTAAAAACAGTTGTTCTACTCTACACCATCGTAGTCATAGCCTTTAAGCCAGTCAAAAATACATTGTTATAGCTTTTGTTTCGTTAGGGATTTGATGGATTTTGATTTTGAATTAATTTTATTGTAGAGAATCGAAGCAAGGGGATTATAGTGGCTTCTCGCAATTTCGCAGTGATAGCTGAGAACAGGGCACTTGTCTAACCGTTTTTTGGAGGGAGGAAGAGTGGGGACAGTTTCTGAATTGTACCTTTTTATACAGTTAAGGACAAATAGTTTTCTGACTGAGAGAACGTTACATTTTTTTATACAGGTCAGCGGTAAATAATTTTGTTATCTATACGGGAGAGACATCGCGACTTTAACCAGAGCGCGCTGAGCTCGCTTTGAGAGATTTTTTTAATAAAATCAACATTATGTTGATAGGCTCAAAATTACAATTGATTCAAAGTTCTTTTACCTGTAATAAGTAGCTTATTATCTTAGTTAAGCTTTGTTTTAAACGTACGCCAAATTTCATCTTGATCTGTTCAGTACTTTTGGAGATCCTAGGTAACAAAAATTCAGATTTCAAAACCTTTCGGCTTTATAATATTTTTAGGATGGCTTACAATGTGTGCATAACTTCTCTAAATTACTTGTGGAACATAGAAAATAGTAAAAACCCGATTTATTTTCGAGCGACACTAACCACTTAGAAGTGGTAGGTAACTTCTACAGCGAGCAGGGGCGCAGTGACCTATTGACATTACGGCTCAAGCGCTAGCAGTTGAAACGTTAGGGTGCGCGTTCACAGGCCGGCATCGGACAATCCGCACTGGCCCCATCAATGGTTTGCAATAAAAGATCCGCACATGCAAGTAACGGACTGTCGGCAATGCCGGCGAGGATTCTTGAAGGCAACTTTTCCGTTTAGTGCGAATGACGTCATTCGGATAGCCGATCAGTGGACGCACTTGTCAGTGGATTGTCCGATGCCCGCCTGTGATCGCGCACCCTAACGTTTCAACTGCTAACGTTTGAGCCGTAATGCCAATAGATAGATCCTACTCTTACCACACCGTGATCTCGGCCCAGCAATCCGCCTTCTAAGCGTGTTGCGGCCAAACCCTCCTTGTTTAGAGTCATGTTTACGGATGTGTGCTGTAGATGGATTACCTACCTAGGGGACCAGATTAAACAATTAAATTTTAATACCTAATTTTAATTTTTTAAGGCATAGTTTGATAGATTTTGCAATACCTACTGCCGATAACTACGTACCTCCTAATATAAAGTCATTTGAAAAATTGTACTTACTTAGGTACCTACTGCTTAAAAATTTGGTAAACTGTTTTTTTTTTTTAAGTTAGATAAGGCGCTGCGCAAACGTAGACACTTTTTGTTGCCGATACGGCACACCATCACTTTTTGATCGTATGTGCTAAGTGGGAGCAACTGAACACAAAAAATGTTTACGTATGGGCAGGGAGTGGATGATTTCATACTGGTTCTATAGAAATCAAATATTCATCGGTGACTTGTATCTGACACTTGTGTCAGTCGTGGACACTTTTGTGTCTTGACACAAAAGTGTCCACGTTTTTGCCTTAGAGTTTATGTCAGCCAGGTTTCCACCATAACTTCTTATCTTATAAATAAGAGATGAATGGACGGAGTTAATTTCAACGCTTTCTGCTCGTCACTCACTCCGCTCGACTATCTTTCTGCACGCTCAGTTTTTTCCGCTAGACTATTTTTTGGTTGAAATACATGTATGTATGCAGTTTACTCTTCCCGAGTTAAATTGGCTCCGCATTGCTCGCGGTGGAAACCGGCTTTAGAATTAAAACTTCTAAACTGTGATGTTATTTGGCTTGTAATACGACACTAAGAAATCTCAATTTATTGTAAACTAAAGTTTTTGTTTTTATAGTGCGTAAGCCTCACACTCTGGCAAATTTCTGAGAAATTAAATAACTTCGCAAAAATTTACGACTTCGGCGGGACTTGACCTCGTGGTGTAGTTGGTTAGCACATTCCGGTACTTACGGAAGGATGCGAGTTCAAGTCCCGCCGAAGTCGTTAATTTTTGCGATGTTATTTAATTTCTTATTGTAAACTCTTTTGTATGTACGTTAGAGATAGCATTTTCATATATCTACATATGTATTTGTGAACATAAGGCCTGATTTTTCAATCGTTAGATAAATATTACTTGAGGAATTAATTTTCTGTGTGAAGTCGCGGTAATAATGATTGTTTTGAGCCTGAATAAAAATGGTTATTTGACTGACATTTATTCAAATTGCAAAATAATTTCAAAAAATAATTCTCAACGGTTAAAAAATCGGCCCTACCTGAATGAAATAAAACGTACAAAACCATTTCATAAGTTTACTGATTGCCAAAACTATAACTAACATTGAAAAAGTGTAAAAATCTTTAGGTTTCTTTACAATATCACAAAGTAATTTACAAAAGCTACTTAACTATTATAAATTCAAGCTATAATATTGTATGAGGCACATAGGAATAAGGCTTCTTGTACTTAATAGTTTTTGACTTCAGCTCGAATGTGAAATAGTTTAACAACACAGGAAAAGTTAACACTAAATACACGGTACAGTCGGCATCTAATTGATATAGGGTATAGGTCGCGTCACGTAAAAAGAACGCTGGAAAAAAGTGGAAGGGGTGTGTTCGCGCATGGGTACACTCGCGCACGATAGTACTATGCCAATTTAAACCAATAGCGCACCGGCAAGCATGCGGCGCGTGACCCGCCCGCCCCGCGTCCCACTGCATACCACCAAATAGACCTATAAATCGCCTACTGCCATAGAAATCTTAATTAGATTTCTATGCCTACTGCGCACCTTACCGCCAGCGTTCTTTTTACATGACGCGAACTATACCTAGTTCTCAATGGTGTCAATTCAGACGTAGCCAAAACTAAAACAATTTGAAATTAAAAATGGTGTCGTCCCTGATCGAATTAAAAGGGATGGCATCATTTTTAGTCCTGTCAAATATTTTAGTTTTGGCGACATCTTAATTGACACCAATATATTTTATGTACAAAAGCCCAAACAATAATAAACGTTTTGGCTTTCTAAAGGTCAATTTTGACATATTTTAAGTATAAGAAATCTCACAGTGTGGTGTTTTCCACAGATAAAAGCCCCTATTTATCTTAGAACTCAATAAATAGCGGGGATCATTCGCAAAGAGGATGTCTTAAATATTTTCAAACTTATGCGATCCGAACACATTATTATAGGTAGACCACACAACTGGCGATCTGTAGAACCTTGTCACAGTAACAAACGCCAAAAGTGGCGTTTGTTTTCTTATTATATTATTATTTTTGAGAATGTCTTGTCAAGATAAGCATTACCATGCCACTTTAATTTGTATCCCCACGTAAAAGCGTCTTCTGTACAGTCCGATCGACCTTTTGCACCATTAGTTTCTTAAGAAAACGCCTTATTCAACTACCTATCGATAGTGTAATTAAAACCAGGGGCATTGAATTTTATCCTTGGGAGTTCAACGTCTGAACTATAAGGCAGTACCAACTAAAGAGTTTAGTGGGGAATTAGCGGCGGGGGATTTCGAGTTAAAATCGCCACCGCCCTTTATTTTTGATGCTGACTGTACATTGTACAATTCTACTAAATATTAAATGTCTGGTATTACATTTAAATTGGAATGATTTAATCATTATTAAATTATATGTAGACTAGCAAATAGTAACGTAATAGTTGATTTTAGAATATAGTGTACATAAAAAGTCTGTTTTTGGGTGTAGGAATTTACTTACAATCAAAGAAAACTCTTTATAGTTTAAGAACGAGTAGTTAATACGAGGTAAGAAAATGTTGGGATATTGAGATATGCCTGATTGTTTTTGATTTAAGGAGGCGCAATTCACACCGCGATGGCAGCGGCCGGCAGTGGCGCTGCGAGCACTTACAGTTTGAAATAGTTTTTAACTTTATCAGCACACATAAAAGACCAGTATCGCTTAAAAATCTCGCCGCGTTGTGCCACTGCCATCCCGGTGTGAATTGGGTCTTATATTGCATACGCCAGCGATCCGTCATTGTTGCACTATTTGAGAGAGGCCTATGTTTTAGCACGCAGCGTACTGTGACGGTGTTGAACGTGCTAGTGACGTCACTCGACGCGCACTGTGACTATGAAGGCGGGTGTCTACGTCCACCGGCTGTCGGAACAACTGCGCTTGTTGCCAGGATAGTGCGCCTGATCCTCCGCTTAGCACGCAGCGTACTGTGACGGTGTTGAATTTGCTAGTGACGTCACTCGACGCGCACTGTGACTATGAAGGCGGGTGTCTACGTCCACCGGCTGTCGGAACAACTGCGCTTGTTGCCAGGATAGTGCGCCTGATCCTCCGCTTGGCACGCAGCGTACTGTGACGGTGTTGAATTTGCTAGTGACGTCACTCGACGCGCACTGTGACTATGAAGGCGGGTGTCTACGTCCACCGGCTGTCGGAACAACTGCGCTTGTTGCCAGGATAGTGCGCCTGATCCTCCGCTTGGCACGCAGCGTACTGTGACGGTGTTGAATTTGCTAGTGACGTCACTCGACGCGCACTGTGACTATGAAGGGTGTCTACGTCCACCGGCTGTCGGAACAACTGCGCTTGTTGCCAGGATAGTGCGCCTGATCCTCCGCTTGGCACGCAGCGTACTGTGACGGTGTTGAATTTGCTAGTGACGTCACTCGACGCGCACTGTGACTATGAAGGGTGTCTACGTCCACCGGCTGTCGGAACAACTGCGCTTGTTGCCAGGATAGTGCGCCTGATCCTCCGCTTGGCACGCAGCGTACTGTGACGGTGTTGAATTTGCTAGTGACGTCACTCGACGCGCACTGTGACTATGAAGGGTGTCTACGTCCACCGGCTGTCGGAACAACT
Organism: Eupithecia subumbrata; assembly: GCA_949316285.1. Classification (NCBI taxonomy): domain Eukaryota; kingdom Metazoa; phylum Arthropoda; class Insecta; order Lepidoptera; family Geometridae; genus Eupithecia; species Eupithecia subumbrata. The sequence goes on along the minus strand of OX438630.1, from coordinate 12,253,425 downwards.
GCGCTTGTTGCCAGGATAGTGCGCCTGATCCTCCGCTTGGCACGCAGCGTACTGTGACGGTGTTGAATTTGTTAGTGATGTCACTCGACGCGCACTGTGACTATGAAGGCGGGTGTCTACGTCCACCGGCTGTCGGAACAACTGCGCTTGTTGCCAGGATAGTGCGCCTGATCCTCCGCTTGGCACGCAGCGTACTGTGACGGTGTTGAATGTGCTAGTGACGTCACTCGACGCGCACTGTGACTATGAAGGCGGGTGTCTACGTCCACCGGCTGTCGGAACAACTGCGCTTGTTGCCAGGATAGTGCGCCTTATCCTCCGCTTGGCACGCAGCGTACTGTGACGGTGTTGAATGTGCTAGTGACGTCACTCGACGCGCACTGTGACTATGAAGGCGGGTGTCTACGTCCACCGGCTGTCGGAACAACTGCGCTTGTTGCCAGGATAGTGCGCCTGATCCTCCGCTTAGCACGCAGCGTACTGTGACGGTGTTGAATGTGCTAGTGACGTCACTCGACGCGCACTGTGACTATGAAGGCGGGTGTCTCTGCGTCCACCGGCTGTCGGAACAACTGCGCTTGTTGCCAGGCTAGTGCGCCTGATCCTCCGCTTAGCACGCAGCGTACTGTTACTGATTGGAAGGTGCGATTCAAGTCTAGCAGTGAGTCTGGAAGGGAAAGGGTTGACGATCAAAATGGGCGCTTTAGTGACTCATTTCTGACGAAAAATTTTAAAAATTTCACAAAGACGTGTGGTACAGATTCCTTCTTTACACTTTTATTGCCCACGACGCACATGTTCTAGTTCATGGTTCTAGCACTACTTGTAGCGGCGGCGCGCCCCGCGGGTCGCAGACGCTGGGCAGTGAAAGCGTTATACAAATGAGCTTTTAGTCACTAAATTATAAGCATCTCTCCATATAATATTCATTTTCGCCACACACCAAACTACGCCTTTGATCCTGGTTTATTGTCGAATCTTAACTACCGATACGGCATTTTTCGCTATGCGATGCCCAAAATATATAAAAATTAAGATGTCTTAAAACCTCGGAACATAAAAAGCCTTTTATATGTTCTCGCTTGAAACACTTACGTCCTAGATATGTGGACACTGGCTCTTCACCGTCAAAGGCGATCGTCCACTCAGTCTTGGCATCTTCGAAAACAGCGCTGCTCGCTTTTATGCTGAACTGTTTGCAAGTGAGGCCGCTTGAAGCGCTGAATTTCCACGAAATCTCGCCGGTTTTCGCGCCCTCTAAAATGAAATGAAAAAAAAAAATTGTTTGAATATTATTATAAAAGTATGATAAAATTATCTAACATAAATAAAACTACAAAAAAAAACAGAAACAGTCTCCTGTGTCTGTTTTCGGGACTTCAACAGGAAAGGCAACCCAAAAAACCATACGACCAACCAAAGAAAATAAAATACCAGATTCTTTGGGCAGCAACGTGGTATGCTCTTAAGAAATTCGGGGAGGCCTATGTCCAGTGGACTAATAGGCTGACTAGTTTCTGCCCGCGCCTTCGCACGTGTTGTTTCTATGGAAACATTTTCTATCCCATGGGAACTGATTTATGGGATAAAAAGTAGCCTATGTTTGATTCCAGGATTAGAATTACCTGTATGCAAAATTTCAGCCCGAACCGGTCAGTAATTTTGGCGTGAAGAGGTAACAAACGTTTTAAAGAAAAGAAATTTAAATAAGTTACCATCTCTACCATTAAGAGGGCACCCTAGTTGAGCTACCCGTAGATTTGTTTGCATCAGTCCACAGTTAGCTCAATTGTATCAATTGTAAATATACACTTATTCGATTCTATTATTTGATTGTTATTTTCTTTGTTAATAAAGGTTGTAAACCTAGCAGATTTTAATTAAACTAGACTTAGATAGCAGTACTCATGGGACACCGAAGGAAAAAAAACTTAAATTCTTTGGTTCCTAGTTTCTCTAATGTAAAAGAAGAGTGAGAAAAAACAATTAGGATAAAAAATCATGAAAGTGCACTGTTTAGCACATAATTTGGTCGAGATGTCAAGAACCCTGAGGCCTGTTGAAATTACTTATAAATAAATAAATAAACAACAGACCAACGGAACAGATCGTACACAAATTTGTTCCGAGGCGGGAATCGAACTTATGTTTTGATTCGTAGGTTTTTAACTAATTATTTGGTTCCTCTAAGCCAGTTCCTTAATTAAATAAATAATGCTGTACAATTCACACAGCATTATCTAGCACCAAGCTAAGCAGAGCTTGTGTTATGGGTCTAGATTACTGATATACTTAATACAATACACTACATAGATTTATTATTATTATTATTTAGTATACATAGAAAACATCCAGAACACTCAGAATTAGTTGTGTAGTTTTCTTGTAAGTTGTTTTTGTTGTTCTTCATAAGGCTGAACGAGTCGGTCATCTTTCCATACAAACGTGGAAGGGTAACTACAACGCTGTTTGATGTTGACCATCCAAAACTAAGGATAATATCAATTTATCTCGTCATTATCTATGTCTGTATACACCCGAAAGAAACCGTAAAAAAAGAATTAATTAAAAAAATACAAGCTTCTAAACTTTCGTATTTCTACACCGATTTTAGCCCAACTTTGGGCGAAAATAAATAACATACGGAGAAAGAAAACTCTAAAATAAAGCCCGTACAGACATAGTTTAGATATTCAAAAGTTGAAATAAATTTATTTTGAAATGATACTCTCAATAGTTTTTCTATAATAATCCTTGTGCTAAAAGTCTTTTCGCATTTCTTTACGCGGCCGTTTTACGAATAAATTTATGTGCCTTTCATCAAGCGCGCGAGAATGTCTATTATGTCATAGATGGCATACATTTTGAGTTGGACCGGACGACTCGTGCAGCCTTAAGTTACTTCTTTATACCTTCTCTGTCATCAGTTACCTTCTCTAGCTAGATAAGCTTGCTTCCAGTCGTGTTCCACTTTCCTAAACACTTGTGTGACGTCATGAGCGCCGCTCGCCCACGTCGGGAATACGACGGGCTCCTTCTGTGATTCGCTGTGGTGTATCCTGTATTTGTCTTGCGCGCAGTTGTAGCTGCAACAAAAATATACTTACACTTACATATTTGTACAAGGCACTCGTGGATACGTCAATTTGGGTTTGTGTCCACGGATACCGGGATCATGATAGAAATAAGGTGCTCCTCCTCATTGACATGGCCATTAGTCAACAGATTCGCTTCAGATTTTCGATCATCAACCAGAGGCGAAATCAAAATAGCGTTTTATAGATCCGTCGGAATCGATTCGGAAACGAATCGAATGAATTAAAATACCCCTGCTGATAGAGTTAGCCACTGATCCCGCCAAGTTGTATCCACTAATACCGGGATCGGTTTCCAACAAATAACAAATAAATATTTTTACCCGCTGATCCCGGTATCCGTAGCGAAAAGAAATTAAATAAAGTAGTGTTAGAAACGGATCCCGGTTGCCGTATTTAGAAGTTTAATTAAAAACAATATGTTTAATATCATATTTTAATTAAATATAAAATCACAGAAATCATCACATAATTGCTCTTAAAATCCACCTCCTTTTTGTACAGTTATGACTGCACAAATTGGACTGTACAGGCAAGACGGAGCGCGTGGTCGGGCTATTAGTGAACGAACTATCTGTCTTTGTCATGATTTGGATGTAGTTCAAGTACCGATGGATAGATGACGCCACTGGCGACGAATATCGCCACATACCTACCTACCGTTTACAACTACTGCGTACCTGACATTGTAGAGTCCTTTCTGCTTAAAATGGAACGCGTATGGGGCTCTATTGCCGACCTCGCCTCGGCCCTCGCGCCATGTTTGAGAACCGGATATCCGGCCGTGGGACTCGAAATCTTCCGGTTTTCTGGAATAAATAAACACTTTGTTGACAACCCAATAAAATATATATGACAAGGAGTTTTTTATTGTAGTTGACTATTATTTCCTAGTCTATACAGAGTGGCGAGCGAAGCGAAACGTGTATTATAGCGAACCGAGTCACCGACACTATAATGTAATGGCAGGAAAAATGTGTTTCCATACTAGGTACTACTTTGTTGTACACTTGCAATAACGGAAAATGGGTGTTTTCATACTACTTCTTTGTTGTACACTTACTTGCAATAACGGAAAAAGGAGTGTTTTCATACTACTACCTTGTACAGTTACTTGCAATAAATTTGATTTAAGATAAATTAGATTTAATTTAAAACATGCCACAAATCCTCGCATGCCGTTCTTAGTGTGTCGCCATCTAGCAGATTTCCTTTGAAGTTCGTAGTGAAGCAATCTATGATGCAACAATAAATTATTCCTATAATTTGCATTTATAGTCTTATTTCATCTCCTTTACCTTGTATTTCCTTTTTAAGGATAGGTAACAATAAAAAGTAGTACTGATTTCACAAGACTACCTTATTTACTTATGCCAACTATTATTCACATTAAATATCACTACCCAGAGACATCTATCAAAGCTCAAAATAGCCGCCATATGAGTATAGCTTGGTAGGTTATGTACTAATTTGTTCAATTTTAGTTAGGTATGTCATAGGTTTTATAATTATTTCTTTCTTTGCGTCAGTTAGAAATCAAATAAGACCTAAATTATGTATATCCTAAATACGCAAACGAAGCCGCAGGCAAGAGCCAACCACATTATTAAAAATGTTTTTCACCCCTGCATCAGCTGATTGAACTGTCAGTGGCTTTGTTATTGAAAATTCTACAAGCTCGATGGATAGAGTATAGCTTCTATTGGCGCTGTCTCTAGTTAGAGTAGCGTTGGCTAGATGTCGCTACATTACCTCTCCACCATCAGATGCACCAACTCCTGCGCAGTCCGCTTGGCGAGGTACAGGCGGCGCGCCTCCGAGCCTTGCCGCTGGCGGTGGTGCCGCAGCAACACTATGCACTCTATTAGCTCTAGTTCTGAGCATTCTTTTCTGCGGCTCAGTACCTAGAACGGAAGATAACTTTCTTTATGTAGTACTAGCGACCCGCCCTGGCTTCGCACGGGTGCAATGCTGATATTAGTATCAGCATTGCACCCGTGCGAAGATATTTTTAGATATACTACAGAATCGGCCCTCCGGCTGGTACCGCTGCTGCAACAGCTATTTCCCCGCATTTTAAATCTGTGATATCTTCGATAATATTAATTTAAATTACATGCTGTACAGGGCCATATTAATCTGTATTTAATGCACAATGAATTTAAAGTACTTAATTGGATAAGGATTAATGCTGTATTGCATAATGCTTAAACGCCTCGTAAATAAGCCATTATTTTTCGTAAAAAGTAAAGGATAAAAATGATTATTGTGAGTTATTCTTAAGAGATAGACATATACCATCGTGGACTTTTTTGTTGACCTTCTGAAGGTGTACTGTACATTACTGTAGTACATTATTTTGATCTATCTTGTAGGGTTCAGCCAGCGTTTGCAAAGTAACCGCATCAAAATCCGTTGCGTAGTTTTAAAGATCTAAGCATACATAGGGACAACAAGACAGACAGGAAGCGACTTTGTTTTATACTATGTAGTGATAGTTACTAGCTTGTTATTAATTCTACCGAAATTTTATAATATGACTATTGTATGTATGTGCCTAATTTATAATGTAATTATTTTTAATTAATTAATGTAATTGGTTTTGATAACCGTTTTAATTAAACAAATAAATCTAATCTAATCTAAATCTTCCGCCCGCGGCTTCGCACGCGTATTTTCGGTATAATAAGTAGCCTATTTAGTATTATAATATCTGTGCTATGCTAAGAAATTAAATAAGGAATTAAATACGGAAGGATGCAGGTTCAAGTCCCGCCGAAGTCGTAAATTTTTGCGATGTTATTTAATTTCTTATAAATTTGCCAGATTGTGAGGCTTACGCACTATAAAAATAAAAACTTTAGATATCTGTGCTATTGTTTAAGTTAGGCTACCTTCTAAGAGTATGCCAAATTTCATCTTGATCTGTTCAGTATTTGTGGAGATCCTTGGTAGCAAAAATTTCACATTTCACGAACTTTCGCATTTATAATATTAATAGGAAGAGTATTTTATATATTACATTTCTGTTAACAGAATAGCCTGTTAGCTGTGCTAAAGAAATTTTCGTTTCTTGGAGGCCTATGTTCAGCAGTGGATGTATAAAAGTTTCTCCATTAGAGTATCTATACCAAAACAGCGCTCAGAGGGGCTAGTCCATTTGACGTCAGTAACGAGACATGATCGTCACGCCTTTTACCATACAATTTGGTACAGCGCCTCTATCGGGCGGACAGGGAACTACACAAATCTCATACTAAAAGGAGACGTCTCGATTACGACTCGTTAGTAACGTCAAATAGACCGTCTACGGAAAATTCGACTTAAACAATTCGCCTAATACAATTCGACTAAAAACATTTCTACAAGTAAGAATTAGATTAAAGCAATTCGACCTAGAGTTGACCCGACCTGTAGGCGTCCCACCCCCGCGAAGCGGGGAGGGGCCGGCGGGTTCGTGGCGACTCTGTGACTGAAAGGGTGTGTATATGTATAAGTGCACCCAGAGCCATATTATGTTGAAACAATTTTTTTTTTGTTGTTGAAACATCGTCTTGTTAGTACTTGTCACTAGTCAAAATGTTTTTAGTCGAATTGTTTTAGTCGAATTTTCCGCAAAGCTAAAAAGACTCACCCCTCAGTTTACAGCACGGGTCGCAGTGAAGCCATGTGTTAGAGCCTTGTTTGACCATGACGACCTCCGTGGCGCAGCGGGCGAAGGTCCGCCTGCGACGCAGGAGGTTGTGGGTTCGATTCCCGCCGCGGAACAAATTTGTGTACGATCTGCAGAAATTTGTTCCGTTGGTCTGGGTGTTTTCTATGTATAATAAAAAATGATGTAAAAAATCTATGTAGTGTATTGTATTAAGTATATCAGTTATCTAGTACCCATAACACAAGGTCTGCTTAGCTTGGGGCTAGATAATGCTGTGTGAATTGTCCAGCATTATTTATTTATTTGTTTAGTTTACCCGTTAGTGTACCTATAACAGTCCCACCCGTTACGGTATAAGCAAGTAGACTATTATTACCTCTGCATGTTTTGTAGTGTACCGCCACGTGACGTCTTGCAAGTCGTCGCGTGAGACGGCTATCACGTAGGACAGCTTCTTGCCCCATCCGTTGGAGTATATGAGCGGAGCGTTCAGTTTGCCCTCACACGGGTCGCAGTGAAGCCAGGTGTTTGAGTCGTAGTCGAATACCTGAAAAATTTTAAAAACCCCTCGTCAGATTTTCATGAAACATGACTAAGAACACTCGGGATAAAATTATCTATGAGACCTATGCATTGACACTAATGTCTACGGTATTGTCTCGCAACAAAGCTATTATTCGCGTAATGGATATGCTTTTCCGTAAATGAATGAATCCAATTAAGTGTCCATCCCAATGTTTTCTTTAATTTTCAGGGAACATGGGTATCAAAAGGACCTTGAGTATGGTAGGGTCTAAGACTTGGGTAGGTATCAAAAGGACTATCCTTGACTTGGGTATCAAAAGGACTTTGAGTATGGTAGGGTGTAAGATTTGAGTATCAAAAGGACTATCCTTCACTATCCTTGACTTGGGTATCAAAAGGACCTTGAGTATGGTAGGGTGTAAGATGTAAGTAAAGAGTTACCTCGCACCACACGTGATCGGTGACGTCATACACGTATCTGACGTCATAGCCCAGCGCCCGGCACATCAGGGTGAAACAGTTCGCCCACTCGCCGCAGCGGCCGCGGCGCCACTGTAGCAGCGTTCGAGGGTTGTTGAAGCGAGGGAATGTTACCCAGGAGCCGCAGTCTTTGCATTTGTATAGCTGGGGAAGATAATAAATGAGCGTTAGCTTTGGTTAGAATTTCGAGATCTATTTCATGGTGTAAAACGACAACAATGCAATAATACGCCAATAATAAATGCACGCAGATAATATCTCTGCAAGATTCTGAAATTTCGTGCAGATTGAGATCTCAGTGATTTGGGAACTTTCTTTCAATAACTTCGTTTCTTTAGGGTTACAAAATAAGCACATAATATGTGCTAAATAAACAGGAACATACGCGCAAAAAATAACAACAGTAAAAATAATTATGTACCTGCTTAAAAGTATAAAATTAACACAACAAAAGATAGCTATAGAAATAATATAAAATATTGTTGTGTTAATTTTATACTTTTAAGCAGGTACATAATTATTTTTACTGTTATTATTTTTTGCGCGTATGTTCCTGTTTATTCAGTTTTTATATTGTAAATCACTCAAATGACAAATATCAAACATCAAAGTGCTTTATTTCCTTTAGAGCTTACTTAAGGCTGGGTAGGCCAGCAGAGGCCGCATTTTTGTCATTTTTAAAACCATCTGAGACTTAGAAAATAGTGTTTAAAATTCTGAATTTTTTTTATATATTACCTAAGGATCTAATCTAGTCAAAATCGCATTCAGTTACAAGATCTAATGAACTTCACTCGATAGAAAATAATCCCAAAGTTACCCCTTTTTTTTTACGTTTTTTCAATACTATGACTAGCGAAGTACTAATATCACACCTTTTTTTGTACTCAACTAAGGACAGTTAATATTTCTAAACAAATTCGCAGAGTTTGACTTGATAAAATGATTTTCTTAGTCACCATGTTTAAATAACTACAAAAAACACGAGCGCGGCGGCTTGGCAGGCGCGCATTTTCCTTTACGCCTACTGCTGCAGGACTACCTGGCCTTAAACGAGTTTTGGACACGCACGTCATAAAATTCAAATTGCATAAGGAAAACTCGAAAATAAAGTGATCACTTTGATTTTTTGTTCACTTCAATCTTTTTAAGATAAAGTAAAGAAGCGTATAATAGACAAAAAGGCATAAGAATAAGAATAGACGAATAGAGGAAAGTGGACGAAAGATGTAATTGAATGGTATCCTAAGAACGGAAAAAGACGAAAGGGACGTCCATTCAATAGATGGGAAGATGATCAACCAAAAGGTTGGAGGAGATAAGTTCGTGACAGAGATGAGTGGAAGAAACAAGGGGAGGCCTATGTCGAAGGACACACTGACCAGAAAACTGGTTGCTAAAAAAATAGTTTTCTATTATATGCTTAAAAACAGTACTTACTGTATAATATTATGCTATAATGGACCTAATGAAACATGGTCAGCGAATAAAGGCTTTTTTGAATTTGATTTTTGAAAGAAGCGTACAAGAAACCTTTAACCACTCTACCTAACATTGTATAATCCTCTAAGATTTTGGTGGTCCAACATACTGTAGTAGTAGTTTCTGCCCGCGTTATTTCTATGGAAATGTTCGGTTATTTTATCCCATCTCACCTCAACTCGACACATCTCCCCCCTAGTCTTCTGCATCGCGCCCCCCGCGGGCACGGACTCCCCCCCGCAGTGACAGTACGGCGCGTCCACCCACTTGAAGAACTGGTACTTGAACCAGCCCATCAGCTCCATCAGGAGGGATATGTCGAACGGTAGGTCCTCGTTTTTGGTTTCACCTGTAAGATCAATCACACTCATATTATAAATGCGAAAGTTTGGATGGAGGGATGGATGGATGTTTGTTATTTCTTCACGCCAAAACTACTGAACGGATCGGGCTGACATTTTGCATACAGGTAAGTCTAACCCTGGAATCAAACTTAGGCGACTTTTAACCCCATAAATCAATTCCCATGGGATAGAAATAACCTTAAAACGTTTACATAGAAACAACGCGTGCGAAGCCGCGGGCAGAAGCTAGTATTATAAATGCGAAAGTTTGGATGGATGTATAGATGGATGGATGGATGTTTGTTACCTCTTCACGCCAAAACTACTAAACGGATCGGGCTGAAATTTTGCATAAAGGTAATTCTAATCCTGGAATCAAACATAGGCTAATTTTTATCCCATAAATGAGTTCTCATGGGATAGAAATCAACTTTAAACGTTTCTAAAGAAACAACGCGTGCGAAGCCGCGGGCATGAAATTGTGTATAATAAAGCCGCCACCACACAGCCGCGATTTTGAAGCTGCGTCTTGCGTTTTGCGATTTTGCGGGGGGCAGGCCGTAGTCGGAGACAGTGTATTACGGCGGGAGGGGGGCGCGCCACAAGATGCGCTTCTAATTCGCGGCTGTGTGGGAAGGGATCGATTAAAATCATAGAGTGCAATGTAATGTTTCTCTCCATGTCTCTTAAAAATAATGAACAAGCATTGCCAGCAATCAGCGAACTTACCTACGCCTTGGAACATATCAAAACTGAGGTACCTTGACAGTTGCTTCTAAGATTTGTAGGGGTTCTAACGGAAGACCAGCGCTGGCGGGAGCTTAGCATTATGATGAGTTAGGACCTTTTTATAACAACTTTGTGTATGTATCTACATATCCAATAGATGTGTTTTTGTTTTTTAACTGTTTTTATCGTTGTTTACCCCCGTTTACCCCAGCGGTTGTCAGTTCTTCGCGAGATATGTTCTTCGGCCTACTACTACAACGTCAGCTTGCTAATTCTTTGAGCTGTGTCGAAAATTTTGGTTCTCTGTTGGTTGTATTCGTTACGAATCCTATCCTTCAGAGAAACTCCGAGCATAGCTCTTTCCATAGCTCACTGAGCGGATCCCAACTAGTGGACAAGCTTTATCTTGAGTGTCCACAGGTCCGTCGGTCGTGACGGGTAGGACGTACATACTGAAAACTTTAGTTTTCAAACATTGCAGTATGAAGTTTTTTAAACTTACGCGATCAGAACACATTATTATAATTATTCACGGGTATTTATTGCAGTATGGATGAAGAGAAGACCCGACGTAGTTTCCCAATCGCTGTCCAGCCCATCTGGATCCTCCTCTTGGCCTCCTTTGAAAGTCTTAATGATAAAATGAAAAGAGACAAACCTGATTTAATTTTCCTCTGTTGCTCTCTCATCCTGTCCATGGCTTTGATCTGCAGAGTGACCAAAGGGATATGCATTCTCGCATAGGCCAATAGCTCCGGGTCTTCGTACTGTAGCATGTTGTTGAATAGATCTTGAATCTTTAGCAGGAAACGGCTGGATGTGGTCTGTAGTGGGATAAACATCTGTGAGTTCAATCTTTAACAACTTTGCTGCCAACTCCGCATATTCGCGGCGTGCGGGGCGAACGCGTGGAACTGACCCCGCATATTAGCGGAGTACCACCGTTCGGTTTGTATGTTTCTCTACGCGCCCGGCAACACGCTAGGCGACACTCTTGTAGGTTGGCACTGCGCTTGGATAATACATATAATAATAATAATTGTTTATTTCCTCTACACAAGGTTTTACATAAAATTAGTTATTATAAGTACAGTTCCAAATTATAATAACCTGTATTGTGACAGGCTGGAGCTTGCTATAGGTTTTAGAAACAACCTGTAACTGCAAGTCTCCAGGGCCTCCACTCCACGGACTTCATACTATAGAGTACAGCTTGTAAGTAACATACTACTGGCATGGTAGGAAAAAAAACAATAATCTATTCTAGGTAATTTTGTGAAATCGATCACACTAAAGCAACAAGAGGAAAATAAAAATATTAAATATAGACAGACCTAAATGTGTGCCAGTGTGTGTATTGTATATGTGTGTGTATATAGCCAATAGTATATTGTAATAATGTATAATAGTAGATTTCGTTGCAAGTTGTGGTTTTTGAACATTGGCTTTTGACAATTTCTTTAGGGACAATGTCTCTGAAGCATATTTTATAAAAAAACGATGTCGGATTTTCTCATGACATCACCATATCCTAGCTGACAGCGAAGTTGTTAATAGGGACTGTGGTCTGTACTATGTACACTTTGGTACTTTGTCATATTAAAAGTACTCATTGACGTACTGAATGTACCTATTTGATGAGTAAGTCATGTTAACCTGTCTACAGGCAGGGAGCCACCGGAGAAATGATACAAAAAGCAGACTGTTTTTACTTTCCCTGTTGCACTCAGTGATTTAAAAAACCTACTATTGCGTGATGTTAGGTTTAAAGAACTTTATTTCTTACACTAACACATGGTTTACTAAAATAATGATGCATAAGAATAAATTAATCTAGGTTTAACAATATTTATAATAACCTCTGGTACCTACCTAAAATAAATTGTAACCAAATATTATCTATAACTAAATATTGTTCAACTAAATATTTTGTAACCGTGTTGAATTGCAAGAAGTTTAAGCTGAAAATAGACATTTCTCTAACAATGGGGCAGTAACAGCTTGGCTATTGCTAACTACCATGAGCCGTCCACGAATTAATTTATTTAGTAACCTTACCAAAACATTGGCTGGCTGAATTTGTATCTTCACACTGGAGGTCTGACTCGTTTGAGCAGCAATCTGGTTTAGGTCAATGACCCCACAGCAGATAGAAATCTTCCTCTCTATAACCACTTGTGCCATCCTTAGGTTGCTGAGTGCTGATTGAATAGGGTACACAAAGTTGTCATCTTTCTGAAATACGAAGACCATTAAGAAAAACATGTAATAAAAGTTTATTACTTTATTACATAATACCTAGTGTGACATAAGTAATAACTAATCTTGATTGTAGGTCAGAGGAAACCAGTTAATAGAAGATTTGTTCTGTGCATTTCTATTCAAGTTTAGGTATAAAGAACTTTATTCTCATACAAACACAGGGTTTACTTAAATCTTTGATTTCAGCGCCCCCTGCAGAACAATTCTACCACCAAACTGCAATCCCCAACCCACATGCCTAGCGTGGGGATTATGGGCATTACCCCAATGAGGTGCTTATCTGGGGTAGGCCAGTGTCCAGCAGTGGACCAATATAGGCTCTTGAGGTGAGGTAAGGAGAAGCTTAATTGTGATCTATCGAGTTTGTTGTGGTTGTGAAGAAATGCAGCAAGTTGATATTTGTTCAGCTATTAAGACTTTATCAAGTTAACCATTGAGGGGTTGGTTGGCAGTAGGTATCATGTTTTTAAAAACTTACCAATACAAACCCTACATATTTTAGGTATTCACAGAACGCGTCTATCTTATTACAATCTTTTAGAATGCTGCTATTCATTGTTCTTAGCTGATAATCGTGAGGGTTCTCTAAAATATGATTGATGTGTCGCAAAAGTTCGTATAATATATTATTGAATTTATCAAAATCCCGCACGCTTTGTTCCACAAGGGCAAGACGAGCCATACCCTCCATTTTTGATTTTTTATACTTATTACACCATTTGTTGCGTAGAAAATGATAAATTTATGAATAATCGCGATGTATTGATAAACCCATTTCGCTGTAACCACTTGTCAATTTTTGATTTGTCATTTTGTTTCGTTCAGAAATCTTGAAATAGTTAAACAGCTGATCGAGTCATCTTGAACAATTTCTGGCAAGTTTCACACGATGATTTTTCCTATCAGGGAAATTTTATTATTTCTCTACCTATTTATTTTATAATAATTTAAAATATTTACCCAAGGGTATAATTTAAATGTTGTTTGTATCGTCCTGCATTATTTATATAGCATGTTTGTTTTTTAAGTTTCAGATTTTCAACGAACTATTTGTGCTGCCACTTGCGATATATTAAATTACCTAACCATGTATGAGTTTGGTTGTCATGGTAGCGCGCTACCATAGCTTTAGTAAGCACAATTAATTGTAAAATGAGTAATCCTCCTGTTGGAATTGTAAATCCACTTGAGCATGGTAAATAATACTGTTTGATTTACTGAAATATAATCAAGCTGAAATTTAATTTAAAGTTGAAGTACTTATATATTCGCAGAATTCGGACGTGGCTCTCGAAATTGGTTGCTTCATGCTCGCTACGTTCGAGGAGAACACGCACTTTGTCAAGAATTGGCGGATGAGTTGCAAAGGCAGACCAACAACAAACATAAATATGCTCATTTTATCAAGGTAAATTTAGGTACCTACCTACCTATATTTTGTACCCTACACAACATAAATATGTGTATTGTCCCTTAGACCAAAACTTAAAATGAACTAAATAGGTAGATATAGGTACCTACCTACCTACCTAGTAGTTAGTTGATACCTACATATCGGCTATGTTTGCTAGCTTTTGTATCTACCTAGCTACATCACTGCCTGATATTTTAGGGGTCAGTGCTAGCAGATGCCGGGAGGTTCCAAGAAGCATTGGAGCGATTTCATAGCTGCTTGCGGTTACAGCCTCAACATCCAGAGCCGCTGAAGCAAGTTGCAAGATGCCTGTGAGTGGATCTCTTACAGATATGAATAATAATTATAATAAATAGATGACCTTACTACTTATTCAAATACCAATCAAACTATTCCAGATTGCGTCAGGGACGCTTTCAGTTGGCACAAGAAGCTTATTTGGAAGCTGACAAATTAACGAAGTGTCCAGATGCAGAAATTTACTGCGCCTTATGTAAGTGTTACGATGTTTACTTACTAAACAAACATTAAAATCCTTATAGCAACCCGCACTGTGTTTGGACACACAGAAGAAGTTAAGTACCTACTACCTACCTACCTACCTTTACCTTTGTGAGCTTCATTGAACGGAATCTTACATGATTAAATTGATTAATTTATTTCTAGCGGAATGCGCGTGGAGCCTTGGTGACCTCAATCGTGCCATAGAATGGTCTAGATCAGCTGTTCAGGCTGGAGGAGCAGAGCGGGCAGGAGCTATGTTGGCAAGACAGCTAGTAGCTTCTGGGGATAATCATGCAGCTCTCTGTGCTTATGACCACGCTTTGTCGTAAGTAGTTGTTTTCTACCTAGGTACTTAATTCCTTTTTGCTGCCGCTAACAATGTGGCCTACAATTTTTATATTTTTGTGTTAAATGTTCCAGAAGTCATGCATGTGGCGCCGACACCTTAGCAGCAGCTGGAGCTCTACGTCTTCGAAATGGGGACCCACGTCGTGCATTTCAACTCCTGGGGGCAGCCCTTGCTCAACAACCTACACAGCACCCTGCTGCTCTAGCATTGGCAGCAATGATGCTTCAGCATAAAGACCTGGATGCAGCACTAGCGAGGCTGAAAGCGGCGTTGTCAGCTCATACAACTTGTGTTGCTGCCCACAGTAATCTCGGATTGGCATTAATGGCGAAGAAAAAATACATTTCTGTACGTTTTTAACGCCTTAAATTAAAATGCAGAAATCTTCTAGACAAAATTACGTAGGTACTTGTATTAATGTTTACAATTTTCAGGCATTAACCTGCCTTCAGCGAGCGGTCTGGTCAGCACCACTGAGTGCTCGAGCAGCTCATAACTTGGGGCTAGCGCTCCTCGTATTTCGAAGACCTGCTTCTGCATTTTGTAGGTTGGCTACATCAGCAGCTCTGCAACCAACACAGCCACAAACAGTAAGTTAAAAATCTTATAAAACCATTTTGGAACTCTTTCTAATTTATAATTATTTCCTACTTAATATTAATTTATGTATCATTTTACAATAAACCTTTACCTGTAGGTACTTATATGATTTTCAACGTATTTTTTTTTAGGTACTACTGATTGCTATTACTTTAGAACGGCTTGGTGACAGCAGAACGGACGCAGCGTACGTTAGAGCAGCTGATTTGGCACCAAATGATCCCCACATCCAGCTAAATTTAGCAGGACGACACGCTCGAGCAGGTCGACTAGGCGATGCATTGCAAGTTGCGGCAAAGGTAGCGGACTTACTTAAAAGTCAAGAAAACCCCGATGCGCAGGTATGAGTAATTTTAATGTGGAATATGAACTTAATAATTTTTTTTTTACAAATTTACTAATTAAAATTAACTCCAAATTCACACCACGAAAATATATTGAACGTAGGAAATATAATGGAGAGAAAAATCATATTGCCTAATTTTAGGGAGATCGCTCTACACCTGGCTACTCAAAACATCTAGACAAAAGGAAGTAAAAAATGGCGGCAATAATTTATATTATCAAAAGTATACGAATTTACATAAATTTAAAATTTTTCTATGTTATTTCTTAGCTTGCAAGTTCTCTGGCAACGTTGCTGGCATTGTTGCGAGATAATGGTGTGGAATTATCAAGACTAACTATGAAGCTACCGGAACTAGAGGCAGCAGCGCCTGTTGCTAATGAAGAAGAAATGATCACTCCTGATGAAGAACAGTTATTGGCGCCAGACGAAGTTTAGCTAAAAAAGGTTTTTGTTATCATATTGCGTAAGCCCTCACACTCTGGGTAATAAGTAAACATTTTTTGGGATATTTGATTATGATTTTTTAACCCCCGCCCCGATGCAAAAAGAGAGGGGTGTTATAAGTTTAACGTGTCTGTCTGTGTATCTGTCTGTGGTATCGTAGCTCCCAAACGAATGAACCGATTTTCGTTTAGTTTTTTTTTGTGTATTTTCATGAAACACTCGGGATAAAATTATCTATGATAATTTTATCCCGAGTGTTTCATGAAAATCTGTCGGAGGGGTTTTTAAATTTTTTGATTTTGTTCTTGTTAGCTAAATAAGTCTGCACAAGGTGATTTTTTGGATGCCTGGAAAAAATCGCTTTCAGCGATAAGTTCCATTTGTTCTCTTTGTTTACCTAATTATCTGAATTCTATTTTATAAGGTGATAAATAAAAATATTATCTAGGTATCTATCTATCTATTTTAAATATTTTTTGTAGTAAATAATCTTTATTCACAAAGAAAATTAGGTACAATCACATGAGTGAAATTAATTAGAACCAGTACTCACCGTTACTTATTTGTTTATCTTTTTGTAGTTGTTATTGTTAACCTCAACCTCAATACCCTGTATTGGTCCACTACTGGACGCAGGCCTCCCCCTGATAAGCGCCTTATTGTCTTTTATCACATGGGGGTTAATATACCCATAATCCCTACGCTGGGCATGCGGGTTGGGGATCGCAGTTCGGTGGTAGAATTGTTTAGCAAATAAATAATGTCATTTTAACATAATTTCTACAGCTTCAGGTTTTGAGATATTCACAGATGAAAAGAACGAATGCTCTAATTTTTTTTCTAAAGTCTAATATCTCACAGACCAGCTTATGGGCATTAATCTTTGAAATTTTTATTTGTACATTTATGTGTGTTGTATTTTTATAAGTACCTACTTATCTATCGCTATCCTAATAATTAATAAATAAGTATAGGGTAGGCTATAAAAATAAAACAAACGAAATAGTCACAGCTGTGTCTTTACTAATTTTTTATCTTAAATTATCTGGGAACAATTTTTAATTCTAATTATTGAGCATTTATAGTCACTTTATACTTAAATCACGAATAACGAGAGATTTACACTTGCGCAATATTATACACCCCGACCCGATGTATAAAATCGCGCATTACGGGCGATAAGATTGCTCTAGTCAATTACTTTCATAAATCACATTTAGATTGTTCGAAATCAAGGTAGGTAGGTAATCGGTGCATTTTTCGTGCCACCTCGTGCCTGGCACTTATCGCACTAGATCCAGTCTTCCACAATAGTCTCTTTGAAGACAATGCTGTGTATCCTCCACACCTGATTTTCTTTTTCGTCGAAGATTTTGGTTTAAATTTACTTTTAGGTCTGTATTGGATTGTGAATTAGGCTTCTTTCTTTTGTCTACCATTTGTTGCAGCTGATTCTTATTATGTGAACTGCTAATGACATCAGCTTGTTTATGCTTCCGGTCAAGAGTTCTCTTAAAATCAGACCTTAGGATAGGTATAATATCTCTAAGCGGAGGAGTCCTTTGGACACTTTTTTCGACGTCGCCGGCGATGCAGGCTGATAACCTGCATCGCCGACGACGTCGAAAAAACCTGAGCAACCTGCCACGTCTTCCGTGGAACAGGTGTTGGTAATCGATCTCGATGAAGCTGTCACATGCCGCAGAAGACACTATCGAGCAATTAACCGTATCTTTCACTGGTGTTGTGTCCAAATTTTGAGATGAACCACAATACAATTAGTATTGTTTATTAATAGAATCATTACCTCATCTACATATTGTAAATCAATAATAATAAGTCGCGCGTGCAAAGCCGCAGGCAGTAGCTAGTACTATACTTATTCTGTGCTACAGTCTAAGTACCTAACCTACCTACCTGCTCAGTAGAAAAGTAGCTATTGATAGGTATACCTAGTGCTACGGCCACACTGTCGCGATAACGTGAAGATTTGCACAGTCGCGACAAGTCTGGCCAAGAAGTTCGTCTTACTTATCGCGAATCACCATTGCGTCAGCAAATGCCCTGCGCGACGTGACGTTGCGAAGTTTTTTTCCAATGTGGCCAAACACTTCGTCGTAGAACTGTACCTACGAAGTTTTATCACGACAACGCGAAGACGAATCTTCGCCTTGTAATGTGGCCGTTGCATAATAAGCATAACACGACAATAAAAACTATTCGATTTGATTTATTATTTTCCTTGCTTATAAAAAAAGCTATTTCACGCGTTGCCGTGATGTTATTATTGTTCCTTGTATTCGCATTAGGTTTTATTCAGGTATGATTTCATTTCAATAGGTACCTCCTTAGGTACCTATTTACCTTATATTGGATACAAAATGCCCATCTTAAGTCTATTTTTAGTGTGAATCTAGAGATAGAAAAGCAAGTCTAGTAATTTTACCACCATTGGTGCTCGGATATGACGAACTATCCGTCGAGAGGGATGATGTTTCCACTGTTTCACCAAAACCACCGCCCAACCAGCCAGCAACTAAAGCTGAGGCCAGCAGAACCAAGGAAGAATCAGATAAACTACCGGAGATAAAACTAGATAAACCACCAGAAAGGAAATCAGGTAAACCATCAGAGAAACCACCACCTGTGAAACCAATAGTAAAACGATCAAAGAGAGAACCGCCCATAAAACCTCGAGTGAAGAAAGGAAAGCTCCTGAAAAAAGTAGCGCGGAAAAATAAAAAGAAAATGAACGAAAAGGGCAGATCGTTCTTAAGTAAATTCGAGTCTTAAATTCAGTGCATTTATTGGTAAAAATGGTTAAACTTTAATAAAACAAAATAATCAGTTAGTAGTTTATCATTCATTCGCTATAAGTAGGTAAGTATAAGTACCTATCGCCTAAACGTAACGCAACTTATGCAAAAGGAAACTAAAGGTGGTAGGTTCATCTACATTCTATAATGTACTAAAAACTAGGAAAAAATAATCCCGAAAAAATTAAAATGTCTTCGTTCACAATTCCAAAGTAAAATGGATTCGAGTCGTCTGAATTTTGCGATTTTTCAGGAAAAATTTGACTTCGTGCTGGATATATGCCTGAAAAGTAGTTAGGTGATTAGAAGGGACAAAATTGGGGCTTGTTTTACAGGCTTTAAGGTAGAGTTTTACAGGCTTTAAGGTAGAGTTTTCTCACAAGTCAAAACTTCTATTCGCACTCCTTGTTCGTCCACATTAACGTTCCCAAGTTCAGTTAGAAGAAGGTTTTGCGTTGCTACGTGGTCGTCCTAAAAGTTATAAAATAAAATACTTTTAGAAACTGTAGGTGAGTAGGTATATTAATTCCCCTGATCTCTCCCTCCCTAATCGTGTCGGTCTGCCGTCCCTTGGATTTTATGAGAGTGAAGGAATAGAAAGTGCGCCTGTATTTGCGCACACTTGTGCACTGTAATTGTCCCGGTTGAAACTAGCCGACGCCGTGGCTAAAATTTCGGCTAGGAGGACATTCACAAAAGCGGGTGTGCGTTGAAATCTTTTGTACATGCTTCTCGGGACTGGCGCAGCGTCGCGTCGTAGCAGGCTCTACGAAATTATACGATTTTATGAAAGTAGGTATATCTATCTTCATATAGACCTGCGATTTTTTACTTTGTCCCCCATCTTTCTGGGTAGTGTATAAGAGTAATAGGAGAGGAAAGAGGGCAAACTCTTCTATACCATTGTGAAATCCCGTAGAGAGCTACGACCTCCAATTGCAGACCTATAATGACATTTGTAATTTTTTTCGAGCAGGTTTCCTCCCAAAAGATACAGAAAGGCACACGCACGATTCTCATTTCAGTTTCTGATTCCATCACAATTCTAGGAGCCTTGAGTTCTGAAGACACTACGAAGATGGGTCCTATGCTCCTCACAGCAGCATTGAGGCCTTCGTCGTTCAGCGTTTGGAATAGATTCAGCAGAACATCGGATTCGTTTGGCACTATGATGATGAATTTCAAATCTTCTTTCATTGGTAGTTCTAGAAGCTGGAAAAAATCCTCATAGTTAAGTAACCTCGTCATTTGGGACGCAGATAGATAAGTACCGAAGCCCTAGACCTATTTTGTATAAGGTTTTCTAGGTTTTTCTAGTAAGTTCCTAGGTAGGCCCTAGGAAGTAGCACGGTAGGTACCTACTGCTTAACATAATATTAGTTCCACTAGGTATTGGTTTGATTAGGAATCCTAAGAGGAGACAGGGTTAGGGTGGCTTACCCTAGCTTCATACTTAACGTCTTCGGTGTAATTGAAAGAATTGTAGATCTTCATTAAGGAACCCTCTGTAGATTGTTTCCAAGAACCCTGAAAGAATGCATAAATTTAGGCTAAGCTAGGTCCAGGAATCAGAAGTTTAAAATTTTCATCGACGTTTCTCACCAACTTTTTCTTTCAACTTATTTTTTTGTTTCATTCCTGATGAAAGAGATTTTTTCGGCTATTTATGAATTTTTTTCCCTAAGATTTTTTTTACGGTACTATGTAAGTACCTACTTACCTCGCAAAATATTAGGATGAAAATATTTGGTAACAATTACGCGCAAAAAATAATAATAGGTGGGACCTAATAGTAGGAATTGTTATAATATTTTTCATCCTAATATTTTGCAATGGATTTTCGCATAGTAACGCCTGAAATTTATAACTTTTTTAGGTAGGACATATCAAAATGTGGTCTTAATTCGACGATTACTGAAAATTTAAAGAAATTCACTTGCGAGTGTGGGTGGGAATTTACCTTATAAGTGCTAATGTTTGCGATGACGAACTCAGAATCGTTCGGTATTTGATTCAACTTTTTAAAAGATTTACTCTTCACCCATTGAGAAAAGGCATCGACCGGCTTTTCATAAGCTTTTGTGCCTGAAATCTGGATACCACTAGTTTTCGATATTTTTGAGAAAAATTTGCTTTGGAAAGAAAAATCAACTTTCTTTTGTAGCTGGTGACTCATCTGTAGAAAAGTTTTTCATCAGAAAAAGCTTTGATGTGATTAGTTAGAGCTGCCCAATCGGATTTTTTTTAGTTTTTTTTATAACAACCACTTAGTTTCGACAAAATAAGTGATTGTTTTGATAAAACTAAAAATACGACTTCGTATTTTAAAATTTTGTGGGACAAATTAGTAATATGTCGAGAATAAAAAAAATATGGAACCACCCTGAGAAATCCCATTTTTACACAACCGAAAAAATGATCAAAATTGGCCCACAAAATTGGTGAACTATGAACGTAGGTTGAACATGTCATACGTACCTACAGCCGAACATAGAAACTCCTTTGAATGAAGTTGATAAAAAACTACTATCATTTTAAAATGGTGGAACTGAAAATATTGTATGAAATCTGCTTGCCTGATTGTACTTTTCGGTGTTGCATTTATTTCCTTTGAGAAGAGAAATGAGGACATTGATTCCAAAAGGACAGGAGACCCAACTTCGGGGTTTTGAATTTTTATTAATCATTGCTTTAAAAAGCAAAATCCGCATAAAAATCTTATTTATCAATGACGTTGACATATTTTTTTCAGTAGTATTCTTTTCTATCATAGTTTTCATATAGAAGGTGCTACGGTGACCATAAATTCTTACCAAAACAGGATAATACGGAAAATAACAAAACTTTGTTTTCAAATTATGTATTTTTATTGAAATAATATTATCACCTTCTTGTTACCGTGAAGGGTGTCCACGTTTAACGTACAACACAATTACAAAATTATAATTCACTGACGCTAACCACAAACTTTAAAGTAAAATTCGTTTCTGAGTCGGTCTGACGGTTTTTGGACTCATTTGAAGGCACTTGAGGTCAATTGCTTTGATACGTTTTTATAAGTTACACAATTTGATTAGGCTAAGTAAGATTAATAGAAGTAGGTAGGTAAGTATGTAGAATGATGAAAATGATTAAAGAAAATATATATGAAACTGCTAATTGTCTGGTTTTATATTATTAAATGCCGTGTAGTGGCGGCCTAGAATTTGCACCACCCCAACTCTTCCCGTGGTTGTCGTAATAGGCGACTAAGGGATATCCACCGGAGGCGGGCAGCAGCGCCACCTGCAGAACAATTTTACCACCAAACTGCGATGCCCAGCGTGAGGACTATGGGCACTACCCCCCAGGTTACAAATGCCAATAAGACGCTTATCAGGGGGAGGGTCTGCGCCCAGCAATGGCCCGGTATAGGCTATAGAGGAGATAGATGATATTATTAAAATACGTAGGTAAAGATTAAATCAAACAGAATAGTAATTAAAATCTGAATTGTAAACCTACTTACCCTTAGTAAATCAATATGTTTGTTATTCATGAGCGTAAATAATAGCATTTCACCACGCTAACGAGTTAAAAGGAAAATCTACTTACTAAGACATCAAATATTTAAAATACATCAAAATTGCTGTAAATATAAAAACAGACTCGTCAGACCGACTAAAGGCTAATTATTGCTTGACGTTGAAAATTACAAAGAAAATTACTATTCATACACAAAATAAATTCACTTTTGTATTTATCACTTTGTCATTATTGTTTGAAGTACCTATCTGTTATTAAAATTCAAAATATGTCATGATCGTACTAGTTTTTTTTTAGATATGAGAGAGCTAATCTGTTAGTTGTACGAATTATTATGTCATTTTGAGCGATGAAATAGTGATAAAATATTTCAGACAATAATTACAAAGTAATAAAGGAGTAGATATTAAATTATTCTACTCAGGCACGCTAAAAGCAAATTACTAATCACATTATATCATCCTGCTTTTACCGTGAATTAGCTACATTATTTCAGTTTTCTTATTATAAAATGGTATTAGAATATCATAGCGCTAATCTGATATTATACAGTGCTCAATCAACGTTTGTATATAATTTGACACATTTTTCGGGTTGGCAAAAGGAAACTCAAAGAATGCAATCGTGAACTTTTGATAATCGTATTGTATTGTCACCCTGTAGTAAAGGATTGGCAAGTTTTTAAGAAAATTACTTTTGCACAACCCTAATCCATACCACAAAAGTACAAAAGTCCGTCGTACATAAATGTATATTCTAATCTCTGACACACTATTCAAACGCCGTTTCTATATTTATTTTAAATAATTACTTAATCATTTCTATATAAATGCACTTCTTGTTAAAATATGCTAGGTCTAAATAGTTCAAGATAGTTTAGTTAAAAACCATACGAAAAGTGGGAAATACAGTTCTTCTATTTTTTAGTACGTAAATGCATGATATATCTTGAAAGTAAACAAGTTTGTGTTGTTGTGCAGTAATCATTAAACCATTTATCAACAGTGAGAGTGTACACAAACATGATATTTAGTATAGAACTAGATTGAAGCAGATCTTTGTGTTACAAAATATGATGACTGAATGATAGTCGCAGATAGTCTTAATTATAGAAATGAATATCTAGATTTAACGAATACTAGAAGAATACTGAAACAATGAATGGCGTTGCGTATTGCGCACATGGACTTATAATAATATTTCTTTGGTGTTGTGTCATTTTATTTTCATTACTATGGACGCTATACGAATGGCGCACTATTTTACTAAGCATCACGGTCTGGCGGGCACCACTTGTCTAAACTAAAGCTTCTCTTTATTCCAAAAACCAGCAATTTACATATTCAATATACAAAAAGCAACCTCACACAGACCGTTTTGCGACTTAGAACCTAAACTAACAAATACTTATATTTTTCTAATTTCTATTTCTATATTTACATAACCTAAGTCTATTTACATAAATGGAATCATTGAGATCATTACAATTACTTACAAAATAAAAGTGACATTTACGAGGTCAGTTATTATTTTTAGTTACCCACTAAATAAAAATAATACTTTATCATAGACTGGTTTGGTACACGATTGGTACACAAGTACCGTGCTTGAGGTATATCATACCGTAATGGTAAAATCTTGACGAGTCCCCGATTTACCGAAATCTTTGTCACAGCGAAAACAAAGATGGCCTATTCAATCAAAGATTATTTTATTATACGATGAACTATTGCATTAAAATTAATCAACAGAAACTTAATCCACTGCATTGAACAGAAACAATAAATCAAAACAATGATTGCACTTGTTGAAAATAACATTACACCTAATTGTTGAGTTGCATTATATTTCCATTTCCAAATGGGGTGAAAGATTCGGCTGGCCCGCTTTAAGTCTTTCCTGTATCCTTGTGGTTGCGTTTCGTTCATCCGAACCTTTCTTTGACGAGGAACATCAGCTTTTTCTTTCCTTTGTACTTGAGTTTGATCTCTTGTAGTAAGGCCGCGAATTGGTGAGGTCCGTCGTGCGCTAGCGAGAATGTGTCTCTTGCTTTACCTGAAAAAATACAGAAGACTTTTACTCACTTATGAAGAAATAGGTGGGTATAGCAACGACGAATTTCTCTGTGGGTACCGTAAAATGGGGTGAATAGAGACTCCAGGGTGAATAGAAATGGACGAAATACAGGAGCAAGACATTACCTGGCTGGTAGCAGTGGAAGTATCTTTTAGTCCTTACCTTTTCTAAGTGTAAATTTATTTTATTTATTGAAATAAAGAGTTTTTGATTTTAATTTTGAGTCCGTGACTGTTCACCTTCTGTGTCAGTCGATCTGACCTCTGCAAAAGGATGTTTAGCTCCAGTATTTCGTCCATTTCTATTCACCTGTCTCTATTGACCTCGTTTTACCCGGTAGTTATTATATGCTTAATCGAGAATACGAGATTATAACATTGCTACGTCGTCGTAGCGAGTCCGTCGGATATGATCAACACAAGGGTCTACGTCGTTGACAAATTCGCAACAGAGGTCACGTCGTCGTAGCGGGTTGCGTAGCAAAGAGTTCAACATCATCGTACCTATACGTTTACATAAAGGTCTACGTCGTAGACGATTTCGTAGCATAGAGCTCTACGTCGTAGATGGCTGCGTAGCATAGAGTTCTACGTCGTAGACAACTTCGTAGCATAGGGCTCTTGATTGACTACATCGATATAGTAGACTAAGGTCCAATTTCACCGTTTGTTAAACTAAGTGATGCTTGAACTGGATCAACGTGCGGTATACGCTGATCTCATTTGCGATCGCTAAACTGAGTTTATCTTATGTTGATAGCGTTCAATTGGAACAGTGAAATTGAACCTAAGGTTGTCGCAGATCAGGACCGCACCACTAACTGCCGCACACAGCGAGTGCCGCACATTACAAAAACGTGCATTCAAATATTTGCTTTAACTCGTAATAGAAAGTCAACGAAATCCACATAATGCCGTGGCGAGATGTGCGCCAGTCATCAAACTATTCTTACCTAGAAAGTCAACGAAGTCCACTTAATGCTGTGGCGAGATGTGCGCCAGTCATCAAACTATTCTTACCTAGAAAGTCAACGAAGTCCACTTAATGCTGTGGCGAGATGTGCGCCAGTCATCAAACTATTCTTACCTAGAAAGTCAACGAAGTCCGCATAATGCCGTGGCGAGATGTGCGCCAGTCGTGCATGTGTTGTGGAGGCGTACGCTCGCAGGGCGGCCTCCAGCAGTGGCCTCAGGGGGGTGGGGGGCCGCGGCGGCGGGGGCCGACTGCGCGAGCACCCCGCCGCGGCGACACAACAGCGGCGGAGGACGTCGGACTGTGGAGGAATTAACTTGTTAGTGATCTTGTCGACTGAGAATATATTTATGGTCTGAGTAAAAGTTGGCCGAATCATCGCAAAACATATTAATAATAATAATAATAATTAATTTATTATAATATAATAATAAATAATAATAATAATGCTGGACAGTTCACACAGCATTATCTAGCCCCAAGCTAAGCAGAGCTTGTGTTATGGGTACTAGGTAACTGATATACTTAATACAATACACTACATAGATATATATTATTTTTTATTATACTTAAACAACACCCAGGCCAACGGGAAAAAAATTCTGCAGATCGTACACAAATTTGTTCCGAGGCGGGAATCGAACCCGCAACCTCCTGCGTCTCAGGCGGACCTTCGCCCGCTGCGCCACGGAGGTCGTCATTTATATTTGTATGTTACATTATAATATGACTATAGAAAAATTACTGGTCTTTTAACTTATTCTGAGGTCCATAGTAATATAAAACTAACATACATAAATAGAAAATAAAACGATCAATTTTCACACGATCTCGATTTGCAGTTATTTTGCAGTATTAGTCCTTAAAAAGGAAAGAAAAAGTAAATCCTGCTGGAGGCAGGTAAGTTAAGGATTTTCCAGTAAGGTAACATAACTATTTGTTTTACTTTATTATTTTTATCACTCTATTTCTACTATGTTCACCTTTGTCTTTGCATTATTGTTTAGTCGACCCATAATTTGCTCACTATGGCACCTTTATTTGGAAAAACACGACTTTATTTTGTTATTCTGCATGTGATGTGATTTTTCTGTTGGGAGTCCATTAATAAATAACAATCTAAAGGCTGAGACGCTCAAGTATTAATATTCCGTCAGTGTAACAGATAGACGAAAGATAAGTGAAACAAAGATACTCGTAGACTCACCAGAACAGGCGCGCATTGCACGTTCTTCACAAGTAGGGGCAGCATGGCTTGCAGCTCTGCCCTTCCGAGCGAATGCGCAAGCGCCACCGCCCAATGGATGTCTGCTATCGCGGGGTGACTGTCCTGGAAACGTACAAAATACAAGTGTTTAGACTCATGAGTAAAACTTTTATTTTACTCCTTGATAAATTCCATATCAGCCTGTTGTAGATAAAAATTCATAAAGCCACGCCAAGCGTAGTAATTTGAGCATTTGAATTGAGGCTTGTGTTTTTTTTTGTTCTTCGTCTGTGACATTCTTTGGACAAAAAGGGAAGGAAGGTTCTAACTCGCTTCCCCTCAGCAAACATACAAACGTTCTGCGCATTTCTGTAAACTGTTACTGTAGAAACATATTTTTTTCGGATGTGAGCGTAAATTCGCCTCTGTTTGCTTCTATTTGCTATACGTGTGGGCGTAATCCCGCCTCTGTGTGCATATGTGTTTACCTCACCTCCCCGTTAGAAAATCGGAGGGGGTATTCAGGGTAACTGAGAAGCCCCGTTGCTCAACTATTCGCAGTTGAGCAATCTCAGTAGCGCAAAAGGGAACTCACGAATTTTTGTATAGCGGTTCCTTTCTTTGATGTTCTTCGCGCAATGGCGTCCTTACCTGATTATAATGTAAATGCAGATTCCTCATGGCCAGGGTAGCGAGTCTCATGGCCCTAGCCGGCTGTCCCCTCTGCTCCATGTATCGCGCGACCGCGAACAGTTGGCTGGAGGCTAGGGCTCCTCTGGCGGCGGCGCCCCCGACAGCGGCGCAGGCTGCCTCGAAGGCGCCCGCGGAGCCCTCGCAGACGGATAGAGCGCTTAGGGCGCAGCCGGGGGGATCCTAGGGACAAAATTCAATGTTAATTATTTACATCAGATGATCCTGTGTGGATTGCCCAGAAATATTTATTTATTTATGCATTTGACTAGTTTCTACCCGCGGCAGTGTCGTTTCAATTATAGTATAGGGTCAAAGATGAGGCAGCGTTGTCGATTGGGACATCACCGCCATTACTATGACTAAGTCGTTCCCATACCAGTAGATTACTCCACATTCTGTATCCCTTACCTTAGCGGCACACTGCAGAGCTAACGTTCTAGCACACGCGCTAAGTTTCTCCTGCTGCTCGAAGGACAGACCGAGTCGCAACGCAGTCGCATGCGACATCGCCGCCGCTGCAACTGGCCCGGTCGCTTCCGTCGGCGTGAATAGTTCATACCTGTAGATAAAACAATTGTTCAGGCTCGCAATCTATAAGGCCCATATTATGAAAGCCTGTTCAGTCATAGATGTATGCCCTGAGTGACTTTTATGCGATAAAATAGCGTTGCTCAAGCATATATTGATGTCTGAGCAAACTTTCATAATACGGGCCTAAAAATACTACAGATCAATGTTTATGACGTGACCTTTTGAATTAATATGTAGGTACCTACAAAATTTACCAGGAGACGTGATACGATAAAATAATACATTTAATTGACGGGACAATTAATTAAAAAAAATTACCAGTGTTAAGTCACGGGGAAGCCAAATGATAACGTTTGATTTAACGAGACGCTTTACAAGATATCGTAGATAAACTGGCGAGAGACAAGAAATATTTTAGGTAACTTGTATTAAACTTGCCTATTTCAAACAAAACAGTGTCTCTTTTCAATCATACTTTTCTTATGTCGAACCAATGCAACGGACGGGTTACAATAGCTTTTGTAGGGGTTCCAAAGACCGATAGTGTACACGATAAGGGATACATCGGCTCGACACAGCCGAGGCATTCATCAGCTCGACCTCCTCCGCAGTCGGCATCCGTTTGCCTGTCAACCCGGATTCCCGCCTTCTCGGCTATGTCCGTCTGACAACTGACAGTGACAGCTGATTTGCAACACCTCGACCTACGAGATGATGTATGTAGACCATGGTTTTACCTGGACATACACTACATCTTTCATGTCGATAAATTACTATAGGCACATGGCACAACGGTACTTACCAGTTCTGCATGATGGACAACAACGCATCCAGCCCCAACTCCGTTGCACAAGTCACCAGCCACCGCACCATCTCTCTTCTCCTCCAGTTTACCGATGATAACGTCATTCTTAGCACCTGCATTTATAAAACAATAGTTTTTTTAAAACAATGTTTTCGATTTCTTTCGCAATAATCTGACCATCAGAAATGTTGGGTAAAAACATCATGGGACAAAATAAAGTCATGGACCAAATAAATTATACATTAATCTATGCCAAAGTTCAGCAAGAGCAAACTTTTGAAATAATTGTCATTGTTTGTGGTTTCATTGGGGGTAATGTTTTGCCATAATCCCCACGCTTGGTATGCAGGTTGGGGACTGCAGTTTGGCGGTGGCTATGTTTGCAGGGAGCGCTGCTGCCCGCCACCCGGTAGATCTTCCTGAATCTCTTAGACCACGACGAATATCGTCCTTACCTGAAGTCCCAGTTCAAAAGCAGCAGCCAACAAGTCCCTGTGATGGTGCGGCGCGTCAGGCGGCGCTGCGTGACGTAACGCATCCTGCGCCAATCGGAATAGCTGCGCTGCCGACCGCACGTGCCTTTGTGCTGCTCCTAGCGCTGCTCTTAACCTGCCCGGGTTGCCTCGGGCTGCTCCTGTAGGGTTAGAACGACTGATTTAGTAAGTAACACACGGTACGAATACATAGCTGGATTAGAAGTTCTGCCATCATAATCGTGCCTGTTGTCTGACAATACCTTAACGTTACGTTTAGAAGGTTCCTTACACACAACAATGGTTGTCTGTAAGGAAGATCCTTTTAATCCCCACTTGAAATTGTCCATACATATTTCAAATGGGGATCTAAAATCTTTCTTGGTTTAAAACTAAAGAAAGGTAATCGAATCCGTAAGTTAAAATTTCACTATAAAACATAAAGTAGAAGCAGATTGTATATGGCGTCCCACAAGGGTCGTTATGAGGTCTTGTATTCAGTGTTCAAACGTGATGGGCTTATTTTTGTATGTACCTATATTCCTAAGTTCCTTGATTATTTTCTGTCTTGTCTGTTTTATGGCTTTGAATTATAATTTAAGGACAACATTTGTAACCCATTTCTATTTAAAGTGACATTTCCAAGTGTGCCTGGAGCTCCTACGGCGAATAAACGAGTATGAGTATGCTCAGTCGACCGCCGCCCGCGTCTAGTGCGTACGTCTCCATTGCTAACATAGCACAAAAAGGCCGGTTACCTAACAAGGCACTAGCGAGCGCGGCTTGTTGCTGCTCGGCGTGCTGCAGCGTGTGCCAGGCGCCGGCACCACCGCCCGCTGCGCCCGCACCTCCGCCACCTGCGTCTAGTGCGTACGCCTCTTCTACCATCGGTAATCTGTGGACATGATATTAACAAAATTATAATTGGGCAGACACAACTCTTTGTTCCTTGATGCTGAGATTCGTTCATCACGCCACCAATTCCTCGGTTTACTGCAAGGCCTTACACCGTTTCCAAGTTAGAGGTTGAAGTAATGTTGAATTGTGGAACTATTTCTGTATTTGTGTTTTTCCGTTCTGTGTTTCACTTCCTTTTAGTAAAGAGTATTTGTGTTGTTGTTGGGTGCACGCTGGAGAAACTTCAGGACCTCTATACCTACCTGTGAATTATGCATAAACTAAACTCACCGCATAGCCCTTAGCCCGACCCGATACGCTAGCTCAGGATCAGTGGGCAATAACGTCAGAAACAGGAACCTCGCGAACGTATGCGCGGGCGCAGCTCTCGGATGGACTTGCGCGCCGAGGCACGATGCTGGTCCGCCAGCCAGTAACGCGCGTGCCACTCGAGCGCAGACCACGCTCGCGGATTCACCTTCCACTCGTTGGAGTTGGCTGATTAGTCGTTCCTCCTGAGAAATATTATTTTGGAATTAGCATAGTCGTATCAAGCTGAACGCACAGAGTCCCCGACCATTTTTTGAATTCGTTGCTTGAAATGTGATCTGCTGGTCACACACTTGTCCGTACCGAGTCGGAGCATGAGAATTAATTTGTTTCAATTCGAATCCTTCCATGAATTGGAAATGAATTCATCATTGGGTTCATTAAGCCATGTAATTTTCGCCTTTACAAATTTTTACTAAATACTATAATAACTAATAGCTCATCTTACTATAATAACTACTAACAATACTATAATAGCTCATATTTTTCTATTTATTTTGTTACAGTAATGATTAGACAAGGTTTCGTAAATACGTAGTTCTTAAGGGTTTTTTTAAATTAGGTTAATGAAAACATTTCATTTACCTGTTTACAATATCTCTCCTGTGCGTAAAGTCCACTCGGTAACATCCTCTGTACTCCCAATCCTAGCAGAGCCGCTTCCAGCGCCAGCGCCAAATACGTCTCGTCAGGGTTTTTACTGCCTGCTACTGGTACGTGTTGGTACCTGAGGAATATTGGTGGGTTAGTTTTTGAAAAAAGCATATCGTAAAAGTGTACTATTTACAGGAAAGGACCTATTATCGAGCCCTGTGGTAATCCTTATTCAATCCCTTGTTACTTTTAGTTTGTCTACATCGATATGTTCTTCAAAGACGTCACAAGTTTTTCGCGAATAACAAATTTTTATTGGAAATATTTATAAAATTGTAGAATGGTTTACCTAGGAGGTAGTCCCGTATTCGGCTCCTCGTCAAGATAAGCCGTGTGTAGTCTCGGCGAGGCGCGCTGGTCGTCTGGCGCGAGGCACGCGTCGGCGAGACATTCGTACACGCACCAGATCGCTTCTAACGTCCAGCCCGTCCAACATCTGCTGTCTGTTGACAGAAATTCGAAATAAGAGAAAGGTAAATTAGTTTCCGTTAGTTATATTCTTTGCAAAACCTAAAAGAAGAAAATAAAAACCTCAAGAAATGGGAATCTCGCGCCAACACGAAACGATCAACGTTAAAGGAAGTGTGAATATAAAAAGAATCGATTCAAATCCCCAGACAATTAAAACAAGAACCCTTTCAATCTGTGGAAAAAATATAGCAGATCCAACGGTGGTTGGATCGAAACGAAGGAAATAAGATCACAGGATACCCACGCGAAAAATAGGTACCCGATAATTATCTTTAATCTATTAACAAATAACAAAGTTTAAAACAACATCATACAAATTTTCTATGTTAATGCCAATGTTGCGATTGCAACTTACCCCGCCCAATACACCGTTGCGTATGACTAAGCGCGCAAGTAGCGCCCCCACTCATACAGCTCCCGGCGTCCATGTGTGCGACGACTAATGACAGCTTGACTCGTTCACAGCTGCCTGCGCACGCGTCGGTGCCGGAACAGCTATTACTGGAGGAAGCTGAGGCTTCCCCTGTGCCCACTTCCTGCCATCGACTTTGGGCTACTTCCTGAGGAATGAGAAAGAGATTTGAAAATCTCTTCAATGCTATGTTTAGGTTTCATCATCATCATCAATTGACGGGCTACTTCCTGAGGAACGAAATCCAGACTCACTCAGAACTCCAGTCACAATCTTAGACTGGTGCTTGGAGAAGACCCTAAAGCCTCTTCATAAGTACGAACCTGTCGATGCCTCATCGCCCTCGCTGCGCTGACCGCTAACCGCAGCGCGGCCGGCGCTCTACCGTGTGCCCGTAACGCTTCTATACGCGCTCCGACTACTGGTAAATGTTCTGTAACAACGATAAAGGTATTAAGTAGAGAGAACAACAACTTCTGTAAAAACTATCGTAGTTTGACGAATTCATTACGAATATAAGCGGGTTAGCTACGAA
The DNA here is from genome assembly GCA_949316285.1 of Eupithecia subumbrata. NCBI lineage: Eukaryota > Metazoa > Arthropoda > Insecta > Lepidoptera > Geometridae > Eupithecia > Eupithecia subumbrata. The sequence goes on along the minus strand of OX438630.1, from coordinate 12,220,796 downwards.
CCTTATTTGTATTGGAAGAACACCAACGTTTCATCCCTTAACGATGGACATTCCAGGGTGAGTGCGGTTCTAGACGCTCGCGTCCGTCTCTGAGCTCTGACGTTGGTGTTCTTTCAACACAAATACGGTTCGAAGTGAAACCGCTTACATGCGTAACGAACTTACTTCTGGCTTAGAGTGCTAACAGTTTGCAAAATCATTTGGTCTCACTCTCTAGCTAGTTCATTCTTATATTCCATTCACAGTTGGCGCATTCAAGCAGTTCTAAACTAGTGTTTTGACAAACTTTGAACGTTCTTTTTTACTTTGTAATTGGACTTAATCATCAACATTCCTAACTTGGGCTGTCCATCTGGGTTTAGGACTTCTTTCGCTACTGCCAGTCTCCATCAACATCACCTTGTGCTTACATCCAAGTATAGATACCTACCCTGCGACTTTGACGATGTGGACGACCCAGTTTCTTATTTCATTTTCATCAGACTTCACCATCTCAGCCGAACGTAGTTCAATGCTGGATATAGGGCATTAGAATTGAACTTCGTTCAATCTGTCTATTCATTGTACTCACCATGCCACAAAGGCTGTCCCAACTCGTTGTACTTTGGGTAAGGTTGCAGCGTGGTGGTAGATCCACCAGCCTTCTCCGGTTTCTCAGAATCACAGTACTCGTCTGCGCTTAGGATGTACTTGAGGTGCTCGTTCTCCCACGATATGTCTACTGCGTCTAACGCCCTGAAAAATTTGTTAATGTAAGAAACAATCATCGTTGTAAAGCATAGAGTTATAATTTTTAACAATCTTCAAAAAAAGGAAGAGGTTCTTTCTTCGAGACTGTTTGTATGTTCGCCGATTACTCCTTCAATTGTGGGCCGATTTTAATGATTGTTTTAGTTTTGTATAGAAAATGTTCTCAGGGTAGTCCCTTAAAAATTGTATTCCCGAAGGGTTCCTATTTGACCCGAAAAAGAAAGTGTATAGGAATTCGAAGTCGGTTTATAGTTTTTGTAAAAAAACTCAAATTTAATCATATTTTGATTTTCGTTTACTCTCATTAGGTACTAAACGAATTGCCTAAGTGAATTCTAATCGTATCGATTATTTATGGTCAAGTTCAAGACTTTCTACTGGACCTATAAAAAGCTTTATTTGTTTTATCATTCTAGTCTCAGGTAAAGTAGGTGCTGCTTTATAAATCTCTTAGACTCACTTATGAAAAACAGTCCGTGGCGTTAGCGGAGGGGCAGAACTCCTGTTGTGTAGTCTTAATCTCTTGCTAGCTCTTCTGTATTCACGTTCATAACTGTAATAGATATAATTTTATTATAAATCTCATATTGTTATGTTGATTAATCGTCATCAATATTATTTTCTGCTTTCTACTTACTTATTAGGTCTAGATTCTTCGTCAGAACTTTCAGAATGGGAATGCACGTCTCCTCTCCTTTGTCTTTCTCTATCTCTATGTCTTTCTCTGTAACAATACGTTAGATGTTTATATTTCCATAACATTGCAGATAGCCTGCTAAGTTTTGGTAGAAATCATTATTATTATCAGATCAAATCTCCGCACCACGAAGTGTAGTAGGTGTCATCCAATTTGTACCATATGCGGTCACTTCATTACCGACCGCATCTAGTATCCAGCCTTATTCGATGTAAAATGTTTGTAAACAATTAACTACCTACATCAAAAAAACTAAAATTCACGTGTTGAGTTTCAGATATAGTAGGTATTTATGACAAAATTTATTGAAGGAAAGAATTCAAAACGACAAGGGATGTAAATTGCGTATAACACAGTAAATTTTAGGATAAGTATGGGTGGTTTGCTTACAAATATTCTACGTCGAATTTGGCAAGAGTATATAGGACTTGTTGGCTTCGATAAGACATCAACCCCTTTAGGAAGTGCCTACAGCATAGCCAGAATTTGAATTAGAAAATAATAAAATTAATGCTGGGCATTCTCCACGGCATCATTTATCACCAAAGTAAGCAGAGCTGAGTGTTATGGAATAGTGTTTCTTACCTATCTCTCTCCTCTCTTTCTCTCAGCCTTTCTCTGTCCCTCTCCTCCCTGTCCCTGTATCTCTCTCTGTCCCTATCTCTGTGGTCCCTGTCTCGATCTCTCTCGTTCCGTTCTCTTTCTCTCGCGTACTGAAACAAAAGATAAAACATACTTTTCAGAGACAAAATCGGTGCATATGATCCGTGACGAAGTCCGTGCTCGCGTTCCTGCCAGCTTTATTTTGTCAATTGCAAATATAAATTGCATGTATCAATTGCATTGTCTCTGGTCAAAATCGGTGCGCGTATCCATCTTTTTCGAAGTCAGTGCTCATGCACCTGCTTAAAAAGAAGCCTTGCTCTCCTCCTTCAATAACGGCACTGTTTAATGATATGACTTCGTTTCTTAAAATGTACCTACGCCGTGTGTTACGTGTATGTCTTGACTATGCATGGGACATTAATCAGAGGAATAATTTGGATGTGATTTAATCAATTCATTTTATCGTTTACAACAGACGACAGCTTCTCTAGCAACCTCCAAGTAGAAACACTTACCAATGGAAAACTCCTATAATCCGGATCCTCAGTTGGACACACTTCAACTGCTGACCACTTGTCCAGCAGCTGCCTCCACTGCATCCTGTACTGATTGTTGCTTCCCGGATCCAGCACTATGCTGACCCAAAGCGCGCCTAACTGCTCCCATAACTGACGGCATTTCTCTGTCATTGGAGTATTCTGGTTCCTCCATAGGAGGAGACGAGGGTCTGAGAGGAACTGCTCCGTCATTAGCATAAGCATTCGAGGACCGTTCGAGTCTTGTGCTCGGAGCATTTCTCTAACCTGAAAAAGAGTACTGTATTCATTGAAATGCCAATGAGCCAAGTGCGGATATTTGGTTTTTTGTTAGCTCAACCCAAGTAGACCTAGTCATGGTGAGCTTATGCTTGCACACGCTCTCAAATCGTTCATCACATTAGACGTTTGCGATGACTACATGTTCGCTGACCACTTGATGGACAGACCCTTTCGACAATTATCTTTCGACGATAACTGTCGGATGGTGCCGGCTTAGAATGTACACCATCCCAAGTCTTCCCACGGGTGTCCTAAGAAGCGACTAAGGGATATCCATTGCATTGTGGGTTGCAGCGCCCCTCACAGAACAGATCAACCACCGAACTGCGATCTCCAAACCGCATGACCAGCGTTGGTATTATGGCATTATCCTCCAATAATAAGAACCATTAATGCGCTTATCATGGAAAGGGAGTGGACTTGCGTAGGCTGTATAGATATAGGTGATGTTATGATAATTTGGTTGATGTCTTACCTTAGAAAATAAGGAGTTAAGCTGCTTGTTTGCATTGTAATAAGTTCCCTGTAATAAATACGCTCGCACTTGTTCGCAGACCTGAAACAATTAACATTGTGAGTTAACAACTGCTTTCTAGGAAGACATAACAGTCAACAGAAGTGTTCCAATAGGCTTTCGATTGTAAAGTGCTTACACTTTGCATTTGAAAGCCTATTGGAACACTTAAAAGACACAAAAGGGAAAACACTAGAAGCATAATAGTTAGGCTACACTAAAAGCTAATAGCAATCTAGCTGATATGAAACTTTTCGGAGGAGAAAAGTCACAATTTATAGACGTACGAGCATCAATCAAGCTTCACACCTTCCCCCGCATCTTGTCATTTATGATCGAAAAGTAGGGGGGTATGAGGTAAATCTAGGTGTTGTTTAATCTCTGGAACTATTGATCTGGTTCTGAAAATTATTTCACTGATGGTTGCTTTGCTACGCTATACCAAGTGCTACAGGATACGTTACATTCATCCACAAGCAAAGCCTCGGAGGGACGAAGCTAGTAAAGCGGTCTGATTTTATCGTCGACTGCCTTCAACTTCAGCTTAATTATTTATTGCATTCACTGTCCAGCCTCTAGCCGCTCCAGATAGATTTCTGCGTCTTGGGCCCTGAAAGTGTTGATCAGAATGGCCCTGACTACGAAACAACATTCCACCCACCTGCTGCTCATCCAAGTGCCATGCATGGTGCGCATCAGGCGGCGGCCCCGCAGTCGGGTCCGGAGCCCCACAGATCCTGTTGATTGCAGACCTTGCTTGCAGCACCTCGTCCGCTAACCTCTGTGCGGTTGGTAGCACCTCTGTGTGGTGCTCCGCTATGAGGTACTGGACGAACTTCTGCAGTTGTTGTCTGTCCATTTGGAGCAGGGTTTCTGGAATGGATTGAGAGATTAGGAACTGAATGCCTATTTCACTACCTTTGATAATAATTGTCATTCAAGTCGCTATCGGTCAAACCACAGAGAAAGGAAAATCCCCATGTTTTAAGGAGAGGCCCTATCCGCCATGTTATGTTCTAGTTTCCATAAAAACATAAATCGATGAGCAAGGCATTTGTGTTCGAATACATTTTGGTGCACTTTCTACGTTGTGCCTCTTTGTAGAGAGCTTGAATCGTGACACTAAGATATTTGACCAGCATAAAGATCTCTGGACTTCTTTGTTTCTTCAATCCCTGTTATTTTTGATTTCAAAAGACGCCGATTTGTGGCGTTACCGTGGCTTCAGAATCGACCCATCTAACTTATCCAATGAATGTCGTAGGATGGGAATAAAGGAACCGAACAGAGGAAGGGACAGCTATTTTCTGTATATTTTTAACACTTCTGCTGCGATCACCAGTCCACCTGTCAGCCATGGTCATTATGACCAAACTTATTCTTTGGGGGGGGGGGGGGGGGGGCGTCCAGCAGTGGACATATGAGTTCTCACCTGATATAGGCACTCGCAGTCTGACGGTGTCCGCATTCCGGATGCGGTAGAGCGCCAGCGCGACCACATGCTGGCACCAGAAAATGTCGCGAGCCTCGCAGCTGCACGTCACTCCTGTGATTTTGCATCTGTGGAAGGTAAGTAGAGGTTAACTTTAAATAAAACTTTTTCAACTTGCGCGATTTTTTACTATATTAAAGATTATTTATCGGGTATTAATAGTAGGGAAAATAAAAATAAAAGGTAGGCGATAAAAAAAACGTGGAAGGGTAACTACTACGCTGCTTGATAAAAACGTTAAAACGTATACATTTAAACACTGATTTTAGCCTTACTTTGGGTGAAAATAAATAATATACGGAGAAAGAAAACAAAGCCCGTTCCGACATAGTTTCGTTTTTCAAAAGTAGGAAGAAATGTATTTTGAAAAAATACACACAATAGTTTTCCTATATATAACCGTTGTGCTAAAAGTCATTCCTTTTTTTTTAACACGGCTGTTTTACGACTGAATTATTCTGAATTTCATCTCTCTGAAATTGCAAAAAAACGTTTCCCATATTTTTTATAAATAAGAATAATTACGACGGGACAGTGTCCAAAAAATCCATCTGAATAGAACTAACAGAGCTCTAGATTTCAAACATAACTGAGTGGATCTGCTTATAATTTGTTCTTCTTGCTCTGAAAAGAGAGTTGGAAATAGAAACATAGATGAATCATTTCTAAGTGTCACTGGTAAAGAAAAAGCGAAAAAAGGCTTTTATCAGTTGAAAATCTGCCTACATCTATGGTATTCATGTTATCTAGGTCTCTAAAAGACTAAATAGGTGTCTTCTAGACATTTGTGATACATCTACGACCAAATCGTCACGTCACCATCTGGTGACATTGTGGTCAAACGAAGGTTTTACACGAAATAAAAAAAAACACATGAATATGTAGGTAGACCTCAGGGTTAGGTAGTCGAAAGCCAGCCAAAATTGATTTGTAGGTTGAACTAATGTGTACAATAAACACAGACCTTTCCTTCGGAATGCCTTACGCACAGAATCGTACAGCCTTCAATTACTTGCGGTCTGTACAAATCGAGAATAGCTCCTGTCTATCCAACTGTGAAATTACATCTATTGGACCATTGGACCAAAGAAATCCAAGCCCAGGTTATTGCGGTCGTAAAGTAGAAGACAATACCATTCTTTTTTTGGCTAAAGGTGACAAACTTTATCTTTGCAACAAAAGGTGTATCGTCCATAACAATAGCTTTCGAAAACCCAGGGGACGTATTACGACCTCTTTATTGGCATTTTGTTGTAAGCTACCGTTGTTTGGGATAATTATTTTATTATTTTTAGCAGGTTTTTTGTTTTTTAGACGCTATTTCAGAGAATTATCTAAAACTAGCTGCATTCTTACAACCCGTTGTTCTATTACCAGTTTTCCCGTAGGAATGAGGCATTTTCCCGCGGTAAAAAGTAGCCTTTGTTCATCAGGAATAATGTGGTATTCTAATGGTAATAGAATTTTTCAAAACGGTCCAGTAGTTTCGGAGCCTATTCAAACAATCAAATCTTTGCTCTTTATAATATTAGTATAGATAATTATTTAGTTGGTATTGCCTAGTGCACACTATGTCTTACAAATTGATCTACCAAATCAAGAGATTGAGTAGGTAGAGGTACCTATTAACTTCGTCAGTCTATTAAGAGCGGATAATTCGCGTTGTCCACCACCATATATCCCCATTGGGATATATCGGTGTATCATTCTTTTATAACAACGTGCCACTGTCTCCTCAACCAACGGGAAAAAAATATCGGTCTAGGGCTTGTCGGCTGATCGAATCTAGGTATCGTCGACCCGAACGTTGGTCTGGCATTGGCCAGCTGCGTCTGTTTTACCTAGGCCCTCAAGAGGTAAAAGTTCTTAGGTAAGTACCTAATCCATCTCGTAAAGCATTACAAATAGTTGACTGTTAGGAATACCGGAAGTCAAAATACCGGAGAACGGTATCCCGAAAGAACAGGAAACCGCAGAACGAAATACCGAAAGCACATGAGGCTGCCTAATGGGAATACCGAAAGCACACATCATCGAAAAACTGTAGGCCGAACGATAACAATCTCGATTAAACGCAATACCGAAAGATCACGGAATCGAAGGAACGCTATGTCGAAATTTTCTTCAGGGTTGTATTTATGTTAGTTTTGTCATATCAGATACCTTACCTAGCTAGATTATTTACTTTCATATTAAGGCGCATACCCGACCTCAATCATCGCCACTACCTATTTTATCTTATTATTATGTCAAACGAAGGAATTTCCAAAAATCGATTTTACAGTTTGTGATACTTATCATAAGCTTATTTTTAATGCCTCTGTAAAAGTTTTATTTTGTATGGTGTAGGCAGAGATGCGAAGTTGCTCTTTTTGCTCACCGTCGCCGCGTCGTGGCGGTTGTAGCGTAAGAATCGACCCCTCGAACTCAACCAGTGTAAGAGTCCTGAGGTTCCTTCTCTGTTTTGATCACCTCAACTCTAATCACCAATACGCCAACGAACCATTGTGATTATGCCAAAACCTCTTTTTTTGGGGAAGCACGTTCAGCAGAGGACTAAGGCATGAGTGCTGAGAAGGATTATTTTAAAATATTTAGCCTATTTTCTTACCTGTCGAAAGATACAGTAACCCTGTAAAGTCTCTCGGGCTCCGAGCATGGAGGCACAGCGGCGGGAGCTCGTACCACGCCGCTCAGGTGAAATCCTGAAACAAAAGAAAAACGTTATAGTTTGAGAACGATTTCATTCGTAATTTTAGAAAAGGAACGTGAGTGGAGGTTTCATGTAGTTTTCTTCTTTATTAGCAGAAAGAGGTTGACTAACAATAAATTAGGTACAAAGCGCGTAATTTTGCTTTTCTAGCTATAATTTAGTTTGTGTTGTTTTGATTATTAAGTACGATAAGCAATACAATTCATAAAAATATTGTCTACTCAAAGCGTGAAATTGATTCAAGATATTGATTACTTTGATATGTTTTATTTTTTATTTGTCAAGACATTATAATGGATTTCTTTTGGTAAATAAATGATTTTTCAAATCTAATCCATTTTGAAAGAAACTGGGCTTCATTTTGTTCATACTAATTTTAGCTTTGTAATGTGTCCAGCCTTTACTATATTTGAGTTATGTACCAACAATTCAGTTACTTTGGTAAATAAATGATTTTTCTAATCTAATCCATTTTGAAAGAAACCTGGGCTTCATTATGTTCATACTAATTTTAGCTATGTAATGTGTCCACCCACCTTCTTAATTTTTTACTTAAAATTAAGCCATCTTAAAAGATATCCTTCAGGGGCATAACATCAGACCGCCCCTTTTCATTACATCCATGAATTCAGAGTTGACTTTAATTTTTAAACACTCTTCGGCTTATTTAACGGTTTCCAAACTGGTATATTTTGTAAATACCTCACAGGGACTATTTACAAACAGCTAACTGTTTTACGAAGCACTTGAAGAGTTTAACGAGCGTAAAGTTTAGCCAAAACTTTGAATATTACGACCTCATAAATAGGACACATCCTGTTGCTATTTCGGACTTGAAAATATTGCTCTACGGTTTAACTTTGGAACCTCCACTTTGGCAGACTAGGGTCGGGGTAGAGTTCCGAGTAAATTTGTGCTAAAAGCCGGAAAATATTTTGACAATCTTGGTTCCCGAGTGGTGAGTTTATGAGTTTGTGTAAAAAGCCGGATCAGTTCTATAAGTATTTTGATTCAAATTGAGTTTGAAAGAAGTTCCCTAAAAGTCCTAAAATATATTTATCTTATTTTCTCAATAATTTAATATTGGAAAAATAATGAACAGTAGGTATAATAACATTATGACTACGTAGAGCATGGCGCCTTGGTATCTATGAGGTTTTTATTATGAGTAGGTACTTATTATTTAGTTTTTATTGTAAACTAGTTTCTGCCCGCGGCTTCACACGCGTTGTTTCTATGGAAAATTTTTAAGGTTATTTCTATCCCATGGGAACAGATTTATGGGATAAAAAGTAGCCTATGTTTGATTCCAGGATTACAATTACCTGTAAGCAAAATTTCAGCCCGATCCGTTCAGTAGTTTTGGCGTGAAGAGGTAACAAACATCCATCCATCCAAACTTTCGCATTTATAATATTAGTGTGATTACTCACTGTTTACTTACTATGTAACTACCTGCCTACCATTGCATGCTATCATACAAAATAATGCTTGACCTAAAGTGCGTACAGAGAAGTTAAGCAAGTGAAAATCGGATTTTAACTGCTCAGTTAGATGTGGGTTCTGAGCAATGACAAATCTTTAGAATCATAATGACTTCGGCAAGGCTACAGCTAAGGTCTCAGGAAATTCCCAGGTCGTGTAAGAATTGGCAAGAACATGAATTCGCGAGGTAATTTCACATTCTCACGAACACCAAAGGATTTTTCTTGAGTGCGTTAGGAAACACAATGCCTACGTATATTGTAGGTGCACCCTAGTTTCCGAGCGATCCATTCTTCTGGTGATGTCGACTCGAAAGCAATCGATTTCGATTCGTCAAGCTTTGAAATTCGAACGTTCTGTGCCGCGTTTATTTTTTAATGGATTTTTTGGCGCGGTGTTGTGTTGCCTGCCAGTTCTTTGTTGTCTTTGAATTTGACGGAGAAATGAGGTGACTTGAGACGAGCTGCTAAGAATTTGGTTGGTATAAATTACTTCGTAAAAGTAGATTTAGAACATTCTTTAATGTTTTATTTTTTCACAAAGGTAGATTTTGTGTGAGGGAGTGTTTTATGTTTGACATAGAAGCAAATCGCTTTTTGTCGTTTCATACCTTACAGAATTTAAAAAAGTATTGATCTACACATTTTCAAGAAATCTACACCCGAAACGAATCCCATGCAATAATTCCAAATCCATTTGGTAAATTAAAACGATAAAACTGCACCAAGACGTAAATGCCAATTATCGATTTTATCGGTAACGATAACCAATTCTTTTTTACTAAACAATCAATTTACTCACTTTAATAATCGAACCGATGCGAAATCGTTGAAAATAGCATTTCATTGTTGTGCGACAAAAAGTGCGGATTGAAAGCAATTGGCGCAATAGTGTTCTTTCCAATGAAACAGCCTTAAGTCGAAGGTATAAGGTTGATTTTTAGCCGTAAAGAGCCATTCCAAAAGGTTTTGTAAAAAACCAAGTAAAAAGGTGTTGGCACAGCTGGTTTCTGGAGCGCTGCCATGGATTTAGGCTTAGATGTTTTATCAGAGCATTCGTTTCCAATTTGCTCAGTCGATTCGTTTGGCACGATTAGTTATTCTATTAGAGTTTGCGGATACAATGAAGGGCTTGGTAGATCTGGAGAACAATTAATAGACGACACAGATTAGGTACTGCGTAGCTAGTAGGAATGTATAATTTAAAAACCTTAGTAGGAACCCTGTTAGTGGAGATTTGAAAACCTAATTCTATTCATCTCTACATCGATTGTGTCAATTCCATTTTCAATTTCACGATGATTTAGTAATCGCAAGCAAATTTTAAGATTGGAACGTGTCGTTCGTGCTTATTCGGAGAGCACGCGCGTCGTCACGTTCTAGAGACGGGCGTCGTCGGTCCGCGTCCGATGTCCGAACACCGATTACGGACGTCCTAGTGATTTTAAATTAGTTTTCTCACGATCACCTGGGATAGAACATGATTTATCACAATTTATTGAAACAAGCGATAGGTAGAGATTTGATTTTGTATTAATTTTTTGAGTCGATTATAATGTAATAGAATGGAAGGTAGCTGGGGATTACGGTTTGTTCAGAAAAATAAATGAAACAAATTATCTATAAAAAATTTGATAACTGTGATATGGCATAAAGATGTATCAATATATGAAATAAAGTGAATTTGATGAATTGAATTTATGAAATAAGTAATTTAAATAACTATTTGGAGTTCAGTTACAGAAAATGCACTGTTAAAATTAAATAAAGCGATATTTTAGTGGAACGGAACAAGATCAATAATATTAATTCAATTTGAAAGTGTCCCAAAAAGAAAAGATTATTGCCCAGTAGATTGTCAGAAGTCGTTTCAACATCCTGTTCTGCGACCCTATTGACAGCTTTTGCAACTTCAGGGCACTGGTAAAAAGAAACAGGATCCAATACCTGATTTTGCAAAACGGGATATTCAACTACATGAACATCATAGCTTGATTTTTACTTTGCTTTACTTTGCTCGTTGAGTACCTTTGTGATTATATATTGAGAGTTTCTTCATTGTTAACTGTTTAAGGATGTTTCAGCTGATGAATCATAGGTTGCTAAAGTACTTACTCGTTCTGCCATTACAATCTACTATTCTGCGGTTCTTTGAACAGTTCCGAATGAGATTTAAGTTCAAGGGCAGGACCTGTTGTTGCTATCGAAGCTAAGATGACGATGACTATATTATCTGCAGTAAGATCCAGTTGCCCGTCGTCAAAGAGAACAAAAAGAGCAGGCAATGTTTCAAGATCAAAATGATTCAGGCCAGGGCTTTTGTGGTGGACAACAATCACGATTGCTCTACAAAACTAGTACTTTGCTAGGAGAAAATGTAATTTCTGTGGTAATAAAATGGGTATTCACAACACACAATGCCGTGGCTAGCTTCCATTTGGCAAGACCCAAGTTATTAAAAAAAATTGGCGTTAAGCTCTGGCTTCAAAGCTATCTATTGACAAAACAGTTTGTTAGTCAAAGAACCGCTGCTGGCCGAAGCCATCTTTTAGAAAACATTCAGAATATAGACTAATAAAAAACTAAAAAGATATAGAAACGTACAATTTTCACAGATACAAAAAAAATATGGACAATTTATACATCATATAGCCCCAAGCTAAGCATATTGAATGCAAGATTTGTAGAATTTAATGATGATAAACCTAAAATGACCCAGAAAGCTTTTAAAATACTGATGATACTACTAATACTTACTGGCTGACAAACTTTTGTATTGACAAGCTGTCAAGACAACCACGTGGCAGCCATTGGTAAACGCCGTAATTACGTTCATTATTGCAGTCAGTACAACAATAGTGGACGCCTTGACCCCGCTATTGACCCGGATAGTAACCGGGTCGGATTACATCAGTGCAACAAACGTGCGTTGGCGTAACATCTCAGGGCTAGAGTTTATCTTAGATTTCAGCTTTCTATTGTATCTTATTGTTTATTATCTACGGGAACTTGTCCTGTCCTTTTGTAATTCTGATACTTCCGCTTTCTATTTCTTATTACTGATATTCTGAACAAGGAAGGAAACGAGGTTTAATTTGATTGTTTCATTGAGAGTCTTGCGCAATGGTGTGGGGATTTTTTGAGAAAACCAGTTTAATATCTAGTTAGACAGATCTAAGAATGTGTAATCTATGATTAACACGAAGAGGCGTCATAACACGTTCTAAGCCATAATTTTGGATATTGATGTTTAGAAAGTTGTCAGATTTGCCGCTATAGGCTGCTTTCTCAGTTTCTGGTCAAAGGTTCTTAATGCAATGTGTTTCTGTTTAAGTGCCAAATAAATAACCATTTTGTTTTATTTGCCTCCAAAATCAATGGCAAGAGCGGGTCAAATAACTTTTGCAACAATGGAAGCAACTCATACAGACTTGAGATTTGAACAGTTTATTCCATCCGAGATACCCAGTTTGGCTTCCTTTCCCAGATTCTTTGGAAGCTTTCACGTCAGTATATTGCTCTTGGCATAAACCAGGCATTATTTCATGTATTTTATATACTAGTATTTCAATTTTGATTGCAGCAATAAGCGAAGAGGGAGCATTTTGCTTAACAACTACTGTATATTAGGTAGGGTCTGAGTTCAGTACGTCATAAACTGACTGAAACTGGTAATTTTTGGGTAAATGCCATAAATTTTCAAGCAATAACAGTACGCGTCGGGCCGCGCGCTATTCGCTTTTATTTACGACTGTACTTGTTTCACATTCAGTCGGTTATAACTTTTGTGCACGACTGTATTGTGATTTTTATTATTTTTTTGTTTTATATCGCTATCTGTACTCTCCGCTTTTTATTGTCCTTTGTTGTGGAAATTAGTGGGTTTCGGTCGGGCGGCCATCTAACGAAATTAGGGTGTTATTTTACAACTTTTTTTGTTACGAAACGAAACTTTTACCTGCTAAGACAGAAAGAGGACGATCAAATAAATCAACTACCTAGATTGCGCTTAGAATATAAAAATCACGATACACCGCAAGTTTTCGACACCCAATAGGAAACGACAGTAATCGCAAGTGAATGTTAATAACCTCAAAACACGAATAATTAACCGTTTGCTACTGGCGCAGTTACATAAATAGCATACATAGATGACTTATTTGAATAAAGGTTCATTCCAGATGGCCCAGTTTGTGTCGGTGTGCGTCGCGTGTCTACGACTGGTTTGTTTACATTAATCACAGGGCGTCCGTCGCTGTCTGTATGTGTGCGTTGTCGAGACGCGCAACGCTGTGTGAGTCATGTCTTTACGTCACTTTGTTTACATTGCGCTTGTGTGCCACTCCTATAATGGATTTCGTAATGTAGGTTGATAGGGTTGTTTGAAACAGCTTGAAAGATAAATCAATGTTCCTCAATTATAATAATTGATCAGCTTTGCATCAATAATGATAATTTAACATAAAACATATCCTAATCATAGGTATTATAAAAGCGAAAGTATGTGCCTTTGTGAAGATGTTTGGCCGAAGACAACGCCAAAACTAGGTATTGAATGGATCGGGCTGAAATTTTGTACACATGAGTAAAGATAATAATAATAATAATAAATAATGCTGGACAATTCACACAGCATTATCTAGCCCCAAGCTAAGCAGAGCTTGTGTTATGGGTACTAGATAACTGATATACTTAATACTACATAGATACATAATATTATGTAGGCTACTATATATTCCAGAATCGCGTGTGAAGCTCTGGGCAGAAGCTAGTAATAAATAAAATGCTCCTTATTCGTGATTATATAATTTATAACCTAATAAGAAAAAAATGTTACTAACCTAGCTTTTTAGCTAGTTATTGCAGGCTTGCAAGTTTGTAAAATGTAAATAGGAATGTGAAAACAAATTTTGAGATGTAGAATAAATTTATAGAATTTTAAATTTTATAATAGGAACAAGTTAAATTCCTTATTGTAATGAATAAATAATAGCACGTTACAGCTGTAACACCAAAGCAGGTACCTCAACTATACAATACAGGTCCGTAAACAATTGCATACAATGTCCCAACCCTATTGTGTACACGTCACACGTACAGCACGTGGTAGTGTGGGTGTGTTCGCGTGCTGTGACGTCACGGCGCGTGTCGTCACGCGCTCGTCTGTGTGCGGGCCGCGTACCGCGCATGTGTGCGAAGGCGTGTCAACTGTCAACTCAATGTTACATTTTTGTGACCTTAACCGTCTGAGTTGTCCTTTACTTACATAATTGTTGTCTATGTATTATTATCTATCGGTTTATTTACTTGGAATCCGCTTTCGTCATCTTCGTCGCGATTCATGGCGGTTTTCTCGGATGCCAGCGTGGGCGAGCTGACAAACTGGTTCCTTACTACAATACAACTTAATTTTGTACATCAACAAGACTAAAAATAGTCGCCTGATAGACTTCTAAGGCTAGTGTTCACCAAAAGATAAGTAATCGGACAATTAGGTAGCTTCATCGGTTAACTTTGACGTTTAATGTATGAAAACTTGTGTCAAAAACATCAAAAGAACCGTTTAAAATTCCATCTGTTGGCGAGCTCGGGTCTTAGATTGGAGTAATGTGCCTGTTGGTCAAAAAAAATGTAACAAGAGCTTAAATAAATCTGATGAAAAAAGCCGGATAACCGGCTTTTTTACTATCTACCTTAACCAAACCTTCATTTATTTCTTAACGTAAAGACTACCGGTTCATACAAAATTGCTTTTTACAAAGTTGCAATCTACGTTTCATTTCACGCAACGGATGTATCAAGTAGCAAGTGCATCAGAACATCTGTGCTTTGCGAATCTCTCCTAGGGGGACTATAATAGCCCAAACAAAACCGTCAATTCCACAAGCAATTTTGAGATTTAATACTTAAAAATAAAGCTCAATTTAGCGTTGACGAAATAGAAGTCCTTTGGGGTTTTTTTGAATGCACCGACCAACTGCCAGTGAAGTTTGGAATTTACTGCTTTAGATTGATTTTCTGATATAAAATTGATGTGTTTTTGATGTTCCCGAAACAGCTGTATCATAAAAATGGCCGCGCACTTAGTTATGATAGGTAGAGCTAAAAAAAGGAACGTAGATAGGTAGGCAGAGATGCGTAGTTGCTGTTTTTGGCCACGATGGTGAGCAAAATAAGCAGTTTCGTATCTCTGCCTAATCTATACAAAATAAAACTGTTACAGAGGCATTAGAACTAAGCTTATGATAGGTATCACAAACTGAAAAATCGATTTTTGAAAATTCCATAAGATAAAATAGGTGATGGAGCTGATTTAGGTCGGGTTAGCGCCTTAACCTAAAAATTACTTTCTTGTTGTTAATTTTTTGACAGAATTTGCTCTACTTGTCTTCTTAGTCAACTTCCATTGTTCAGTGCTGATTGACTGAATTACATTTCAAACTCGATGTCAAAGCGAGAATTTTGGATTTTAGTGTATTGAGTTATTTACAAACATTATTTCTTGAGATGGGTTCGACTATAGGTAGTTTACTTCCTATCATCATTATTTTTATGAATCTAGCTGCCCTTAGGACCTGATAATAAATGCTCATTTCATTCAGTTGGCCAAGGTAGGTAACTTTAATGTAGAGCAAAATACCCACATTCCGCATCGTTAAAATTAACACCCGTAAACATTTTGTGCAATTAATTAAGCCTGAAATTAAGGTCTGCGCTGTTTTAAGGAGGTCAAATATGAAAAAGTTTACTTAACGCATATTATTCAATGATATAATTTTATTTTGATTTAAAAAATATCTTTGTTCACAAAGAAAATTACAATCAACAAATATAAATAAATTACAACTAGTATTTACAATTGAAACAATTGAGCTAACTGCAGACTTTACTTTTGATTTTAATTTTCACAAAATTATGATAGAATTTTATATTATTTCTGTTCTGACCACCTTATATCCAGCACAGAGCTGTTTAGATTTGCATTTGAATTGAAATGGCATTGATTTAGACTTAGTAAAAATTTAAATTGGATTTTTTCAAGTGAATAGGAACCGTTTAAAGTAACCTATACAAGTTTACATGTTTTAGTTTAGTGACAGGAATATTTATGATATAAATGAACTGTTAAATCTTAAAAATGCATGCTGGATCATATTGAGACATGAGGAAATCCATACTTACTTCCTACACGTCCTATCCTTTTTCCTACTAATATTATAAAAGCGAAAGTTTGTGAAATGTGAATTTTATTTTATTACCTTAGATCTCCTGAACTACTGAACAGATTAATATGAAATTTGGCGTACGTTAAGAGCAAAGTCTAACTTAGATAATAGACTACTTTAGGTACTATACCGAAAATACGCGTGCGAAACTGCGAAGCCGCGGGCAGAAGCTAGTAATATTATAAATTCGAAAGTAACTCTGTTACCTTTTCACGCCTAAACGGCTGAACGGATCTCAATGAAATTTGGTAGAGAGGTAGACGGTATCCCAGGGGATAAAGTGCGAGCGAAGCCGCGGGCAGAAGCTGGTTACTTATATTTATACCACCTTTAAACCATGTTTGATGCAAATAAGAATCTTTGAATCTTTACCGACCAAAGTGGACCAATCATAATAGAGCATAATATACCTCAATTACCCCATATTTTATAGCTCAGCTAAATTATTCATTATTATCTCAGAGGATCGTTCAATTAGAATAATTTAAAGTCGACCTAATTGTATAAATCATGAGCTAACTTTGTTAGCCGTAGCGTGCTAGTTGCTAGCACTAGATAAAACTGTGATTTCGATCGCTTTTATTTATAAAAACACGAAGGAGCTTACGAAATAATATCAGAAATGACCATGAATGATTTTGAGTCTAGAATTGACCCTTTTAACTAAAGCCCATGGATTTCGTAAGAGCTGATTTAGATAGAAAGAAAGAAGGAAGAAAATCAATTTACTGGCTCGCACAAAAATAATAATGAAAACTAAGAAATCCTTAAAATATAAAAAAGTATTAATTGGATGTGAACCAAAAAGATCCAGCCTCAGCTTCGTGTTGATAAATTTGAGTAACGCTGGTTTTCTGGCAGAACCTTTGGTGCGTGCGTGTCTACACGGCTGACAGACCAATCACAAAAAAAAGATAACCTACCAGGGGAAGAGTAGCATCCTTACGTGTATACTAGTTTATGCCCGTGGCTTCGCACGCGTTGTTTCTATGGAAACGTTTAAAGGTGATTTATATCCCATGGGAACTGATTTATGGGATATAAAGTCGCCTAGGTTTGATTCCAGGGTTACACTTACCTGTATGCAAAATTACAGTCAGATCCGTTCAGTAGTTTTGGCGTGAAGAGGTAACAAACATCCATCCATCCATCCAAACTTTCGCATTTATAATATTAGTGTGATATAGTGTCATGTATTTTAAACATCTTCACTGTGATCACCGCTTGCCAACTTGGTGATTTTGGCAATGGATACTTACCCCCCTTGTTGTGCCCCTATTTATCTTGTGAAGAGATTTATTGCAATCAGTTCCAAAAATATTGCGATTATGTTTTGGAAAAACTACACCTTTCTTTCTTAAATTCGACGATGAATTTTTTCGCTACGCATTTTGATTTCCTTTCCAAATTCGAATTCAAATAATTATTATATTATACTGCTTTTGTTTTTAACAAGCTTTTAGTTGATTGTTGATTGAACAATATGTTCGACCAATGAAGTATTATGTATAAATACTTACTTTAAAAAAAATAGGTCTGTTTGTAATGTCTAAAAAAATATATATACGCGTCGACTTGCGAACCCCCTCCGTTTTTTAAGTCGGTTAAAAACAGTTTTTACTAAATATATATATACATTATATTTCGATAACATACCTGATCATATTTTTTATGCATGTCTGTCTTTTTGTTTTGAGTAATATCCGAAACAACTGGACCGATTTTGACAGAACTTTACTGGCAAATAGCTGATTTGATACCAGGTAGGTAACTAGAATTTTGTTATTAGAAAAATATTTAGTGTTTCGCGCAAAACAAACCCTTAAAATAATTTAACCGATATTTTAACCCTTAAAATAATTTTTTGCCGGCGTAGAATCTACAATTATTGTAGATTCTACGCGGGCGAAGCCATGCCATGGCATACAGACGCCGCCGTGCACATAAAAGGATGTAGTTAGATAGGTACTAAATTTATTGTGCACAACGAACTAATGTGTCATAGAGGAAGTTCAAAGAGCGATACACATTGTAAGGTAAACAGTACTCAGATAGGCATCGGTAGTCCGTCGGCGTCGTCCGGCCAAACGTATCCGTTGAGCATCTGGCCCGCATTGTTTTTATTTACCTGAGCCCAGGGTCGGATCAAGGTTCAGGGGTGATAGGGGTCCTGTACCCTTTACTCTGGGGTCAAAGACAAGTATTTATATTCAATAAAAGGTTCACCAACCACATTAAGGCAAGAAGGTAATTTTGCGTTTTGAATCTTTCTGTTGATCTGTATTTATTAAATAAGGTTTCTAAGATAAAATTTAAGGACTGAATTTAAAAATTTACGAAACCCAGAAGAAAAAATTTCTGATACATTTCTGGTGACCGAGTAGTTACTCATACAAAATAAATGGTCTAAAATGGGCGTTAGTCAGTTCGAATCGCGTAATACAAGTGGCAAATAACCTTCTATGTGAAAGTGAGAGCTCGTAATTTTACGAGATATATGCTCTGCCATCCGCGCTCCAGCCAGGTGGGATGGCGATCAACAAAAGACTGCTGTCAGTCGCTGGATGCGGCAAGCTGAATGCAAGGCGGTATGGCGCCTATTGGGAGAGGCCTGTACCCAGTGGACTAGTATAGGTTGATGATGATAATAATATAGGTTGCATTGACGAGATCAATCCTATGCGATAAGGTCATTGTACTTATGCCTTTTGTAATGTTTCTTTTCTATGTATTTTGATGGTATAAATAGAGTATTTTTGCATTGCATTATAAATAGCTTTTGGCCCGTGTTTGCCCCTTTTTCTTGTTCCTAAATCCATCACTGCGCCGTACACTTGTGGGCAGTGGGTACTTAAAGAATAATTTGCCAAGCGGCTAATACAGGGTCATTTACATGTCGCATTCGCCTAATGAACGTAGAGTCGGGTAAAAAGTGTCAGCTGTCATGCGGGCGTTTGACGCATGCTAAACGAGTTTTTTTCAACGGCTGGCAATCCCTTTATGTCAATGTCTTCGAGGCTATGACGTGTCATTCTTCGTGGGGTCAAAGAACGCTAAGCATTGTATGTTTTCATAAATAATAAATAAATAATGCCGGACCATTCACACAGCGTCATCTAGCCTCAAGCTAAGCAGAGCTTGTGTTATGTGTACTTACTAGAAAACTGATATACTTAATACAATGCAATTACGAAGATATATATTTTTTATTATAAATAGAAAACGACCAGAACACCCATATTATTAATATTAACGTAGGTATTATACATATGTATGAAGTTGACCATCCATGAAGTCTCTAACAAGCCAGAAGATCTCCGAAAAAGGAAAATTAAAGCCCAATGAAGGAGAAATACGAAGCGTTTGAAGAAAGCCTGCTGGAACATGGTAAAAATTCTACCTTCAATAATAACTAAGGGTTTTTCTTAGTACGGAAATTAGATTAAGACCTTTTTTTCTGATGGATGAAAGGAAAAACCGACGGGTTTTCTTTAGTACGGAAATTAGAAAAAGACCTAGGCTTAAAGGCATTTATTTATAACGGGATTTACTTACTATGATTTGAGTTTTCCAATATTTCGGCGCAGTTACATGCCATGATCACGGAATAACTGAGGGCACTGCGAGTGAGTTGTTATTGGCAGATATATCGATCTACCCTCATTTTTTGCTTTTGCTACGAACGTTACTACTACCACCGGTTTCATTATCGAACGCAACTCAATCACAACACACAACACTCACGGTATCAGAGCGGCCCGGTTGGTACATCACTTCTTCGGTTTTTACACATTCTCACAACAGGGTTCCAGTTTCCCGATAGCAGGAAACCTTCTTCTCGGTTGAAGTTCCTGTGTTTGGTAATCTCAATGGCCGAAATATTGGAAGGCTCAAAACTCAAATCATAGTAAATATCCCGTTATAAATGACTTTAGCAAATAGGGCAGATGCCTTTATTCACAAAGAAAGTTATAATATAATTAGTATTTACAATTGAAACAATTGAGCTTACTGCAGACTGTTGCAAACAATCTACAGGTAGCTCAACTGATCCATATCAATACCAGTCGCAAGCATCCCCAAGACGCCGGCTGCATTGCCCCGCTGTATGGCAATGCTGATGCGCTGTGTGAAGAATGCAGATACTGACCAGCTCTCGGGTCACGCGTCGCTTCGACCAGACGCTCAGATAATTTTTTGAAAACCCGAAGAGCCTCGGTACCCCACGGACCTAGGGTCTCGACTCCAAGAGGAGCAAATGTGTAGGCTCTGTCGAGACCTGCATATTTGCGCCTCTTGAGATCTCTGAACTTTAATGACTTTAACGTTAATGACTTTAGTGTTAATAACCATGATGGATTTAAAATTAGACCTAGGCTTATCTGAGAAAATACTGACCATACGGTGCTGGTTCGAAGCCATGGGCGAAGATACACTGAGCATCTTACATGTGTATCTTTGACGTTGTATAGAAGAATATTATTTTTCCAGATTAGAATTCCTGAGATTTTGTGAGATTGGATGCATGAAATAAGAAAAATGTTGTGTCTATCTATGTTAGAGTCGCAAGAAAAATAGAGTAACTACCTACCTAGCTGGTAAGTTCCAAAAAAAATGTGTTATAAGTATGAGCAGATGCCTCTTCACTCTATGTGCCTACCACCCAACTATCATGTGCTGAGTGATATAATGATAAAATTATATGAAATGTATGACGAAAATTATAAAGCAACAAAAACAAAGAACAACTCCAAGTTTTTGTTATACGTTTCCTTTCTTTCTAAACAAAGTTTCACGTTAAGGTACCGGCTTACCTACCAACTTGAATTCCTTCGTGACAATTACATCACTTCAAATGTATAAGCAATGCCAATTTAGAAGTATTCTTATGAATATTTAGAATCAACCATTCTACCGTCCTGAACCTAATGTCAAGATAAACCTTACTTTGACTTGATTTAAGACGCTTTGAACCGGAAATTGTAGCAACTTTGTATCATTTAAAGCGGAAACTATTGATGACAGAACAAAAAAATTATCTACATTATTTAAGATCATAAAAAAATACAGAAAATACCATTCGTCCAACTATTGTAGTTATGTCACTATAACTACTTTTTTAACATTTTAAAAGTTGATAGAAATGCCGACCAATATCTGACCATGTTATCCATACTTTGTATTAATCCTTATACAAATAAATCATCATCAGTAGCAGCCAATATTAGTCCACTGCTGGACTTAGGCCTCCCCTAATGAGCGCCATAACACCCTGTCTTCAGCTAGCCGCATCGAGCATCTTCCTGCAGTCTTTCGCAGATCGTCATCCCACCTGGCCGGATGGCGTCCTACACTGTTTGCTGAGTTGCGGTCTCCACTCAAGAACCCCAGCGGTTGTCGGTTCTTCGCGATACTACACAACTTTTTATAAATAAATATATATCTATCTATCTACTAATATTATAAAGGCGAACGTTTGTGCCGTGAAGATGTTTGGCCGAACACAACACCAAAATTAGTGTATGAACTGAACTGAAATTTTGCACACATTAAGATCAGGACCTGAAATAACATAAAGCTACTCTATATTCCGAAAAAATCACGCGAAGTTGCGGACAGAAACTAGTATTAGAATAAATAATTTATTAATAATTTTAAAAAAAAATTGAAGGGGACAATGAACGACCTTGATAGACTCCCGGGAAACTACCAAACTAATCCCCATTTACATTGCCTGAAAACATAAGTAGGTATATAATGGTATTAGAAACCTAACCTGCCTGTTTAATTATTTATTCAGTCGGTTAACAAAGAACACTGACATAAAGTGTGAAACGAGTAGATTTCCGGCACCTGTGTCGCAGGTGCGTTGATAGCTATCACTCGCACCACGCCCTTCGCGGGTATTGGTTTTAATGTCTTCCTGACTCTCTGTAGAAATTCTGAATTATTCGGTTTTCAGTACCAAAGAGTACTAGTTTAAAATGTTACTTATTTTGCTTATAGAAATAAACGTTCTTAGTTGTTTGTTTCTTGATTCTTGAAATAGAGTCAGACTGAATTGGACGTCGTTAAGCATAAATGACTCAATCCACAAAATGTAAAGTTGGAGATATCGATGATTAAAGTTTAGATGATTATTCTACAATGATGTTACAATCGGAGCATTTTGAAATGACTGTCAAAAATACTATCATTTTATGTGCCTAGTTTTGTCACAAATGCAATATTTTTATAGAGGTATTGAGCAAAAATGGGTTTGAGTTGTTTTTGCTAAATAGGGTTTCACGTCAAGTACAGCTGCTCAGTTATGTATATACTCTCAAGTTTTCAATTTTATTTTACTCGGAACTTCTCATATAAAAGTCCAGACACACATTTTTCGTAGAAAGTAGTCATAGAAGGTACTTGTTAGAATGCGGTGTATAAGTTATCACAATTTACTATACACTAACTATTTAGTCAAATTGATAACTTGTAATTGCATACATATTTTCGCAGCTGACTGTACCTTCCGCAAAGACTCGTGTCAATTCTAAAAATGATGGCATCCTATTTATTTCTATCGTTTGGAAAGGGATGGCAACATTTTTTTTTTGTGCTGACACATTAGTTTAGTTTAGTTTTGGCGCCATCTGAATTGACACCACTGTCTCAGTTATCTACTCCCTGAATGTTGCCAGATTGCCAGAAAACCAGCGTAGGTCAACTTTCTGTTGAACAACATTATGCTGAGGCAGGACCTTTTGGTTCACATGGTGGTCAAAGTATTTTATATTTAAGTTTTTTGTTTTATTGTCTATGTATTTCGCTGCGTGATACCGGCTTAGAAATCGCACCACCCTAACTCTTCCCTCGGGTGTCGTAAGAGGCGACTAAGGGATATCCACCGGGAGCGGGCAGCAGCGCCCCCTGCAGAACAGTTAAACCACCGAACTGCGATCCCCAACCCGCATGCCCAGCGTGGGGATTATGGGCACTACCCCCATGTGATAAAAGCCAATAAGGCGCTTATCAGGGGGAGGCCTGCGTCCAATAGTGGACCAATACAGGCTGTTGAGGTTGATTGAGGTCTATGTATTTTGTGAGTCAATTACAATTTTTTTTTCTTTTTTTCCTTTCTAGATTAGGAAAATAAGCATTCGACTATAGAACCTCCTTCATATTCCATACGATCGTGGATCTTCATCAACAGCAAATCTCCGCGAAATGCTGTGTACAAATGCAGCATTGAGTGTAGCCATGTCAATATTAAATATTGATACATACCTGAAACAAACAGAATTCTATCATTAGCAACAGTAAAGTGATAAATAAATTCTGTCGCTTAAACATCAACATGAAAATTCTATGGAACATTTTTGGAAGATTTTTGGTGTTTGTAAAACCCTTGAACTATCTGAGTATGAAAAAGGCAGTGATGCTTTTTCATATATTACGCCATTTCTTTCAGGATTTCTACAAGTTTGTTTCATATGTTTACTGTACCATCTACGTGGCCCATTCTAAACTAGCAAGTAGCCTAACTGTAACTGTGTGTGTATAAATAAATATATATATAAATAAATAATCCTGGACAATTCAAACAGCATTATCTAGCCCTAAGCTAAGCAGAGCTTGTGTTATGCGATAACTGATATACATAATACAATATACTACATAGATAGATATTTTTTTTATTATACATAGAAACACAGCCAGAACACCCTGTACAAATATCTGCAGATCGTACAAACATTTGTCCCGAGGCGGGAATCGAAACCGCAACCTCCTGCGTTACAGGCGGACCTTCGCCCGCTGCGCCACAGAGGTCGTCTATGTATACAGGGTTATTGGTAATTCACCGACACTTTCGTGAACTGCAGGTCCTCTCCATCATCACGAACACGTTCATGAAGACGCCAGGTCTTAATTTTTTTTTTTGTAAATATACTCTGATACAAAATGAAAAAAACTTGTTTGTTCGGAACCCTATGAATTACACGTGGCGATTTCCCAGTCCTACTGTTAATTCAGGGCCGAGCTGTTTTTAAGTTTAGTTTCGAATAAAGCCGATAACGTCCTCCTAGCCGAATTTCAACCACGGCGGCCAGTCTCATCGGAGACTAGCCAGATGCGCAGGACATTTTATAGTGCACAAGTGTGTGGGCAAACACAGATGCTCTCTCTCTATTCCCTCACTCTCAAAATCCGATGGGAAGGCAGACCAGAGGTCAAGCCCAGGACCAACGGCATAACGTGCTTTCCCAGGGTCGGGGGTGTAACACCGCCCACTTCCTGACTCCGAGCTGCTACTGTGACTTTTTCTTGCTAGAAAAATCCTAATAAAAACTATTAGCCCGACCCTTTGAACCCAGTACCTCATAATCAGTCGTTGAACAAGCTGACCCTTAGACCAACGAGGCAGTCATAAAGCCATAAAACCTATAGAACGAGTTTTCATAAAGAACCTACTAATTAATGGAAATGGGTACCCTCCTAGCAATATAAATTTAAACTTAAAAGAAGAAGGCTTAGAATGATAGTTGACACAAACGAGGTAAATCTAAAAAATTGCGACAAGTTGTCGCAATTTTTATTATGAGTCGTTAGTACAATACTTCAAATGACGCGGAAAGCAGCTCTCACATAAAAATAAAAAAAATATGTGTTGTGCGGTGAAAGGTAACTTTAAATACCAGTAGCAAGAAAAATAATACACTACTTATAAATAAATACGCAAATTGTCAAATTGTTGAATAACACCATCCCTCTGCTGAGACAGCAGCGAGTTTTTTCTCTATGAATTTAAAGAATTAAGACATGGCATCTTCACAGACGTGTTCGTGATGGTGAGCAGAAACTTCAGTTCAGGCAGTGTCAGTAACCCTGGAACTTAAAATCCTAAAGTTTTTATTTGTTTATTTAATTTAAAAAGGGCATCCTACGTGAAAATCACATTATGACTTAATAGTACATTACAGCTCTTATTATTTATGTGTTTTCACACTTATGGGACGCCGCAGGCTTATGCCCCCATAGCTTTATGCATCTATTAATTTATTTTTCAGGCTTTTTAAGCCTATATCAAGCTCAAGCTCCTCACAAAACAGGTTAAATACTTATATACCTACCTAATCTTTACACAATTATTATTAAGAAAACCTTTTTTTGAGTGGAAAAATAAAATAAATGTCTTATTATTAATGGAAAAAAAAATTCTTAAGGCTTTGTAAAATAAACTAAGTTTCTGTTGAGTTAACCCTTAAAGACGTCTCTGTAACTATTGGTCAACCAAAACACATGAGACCCATCGAGACCCTAAAACATTGCGGTTGGAGAGTCCGTCCGATACAATTATTTTCCGTTGTTTTCATCGATATCGAATATCGATATTATTCAATACCGTCGACAGACCACAAGTCCCACTGGACTTATACAGGGTTGTTTGAAAATGCTTAGATATTTATTTCTACAAAAATGTCGCATAAACCTACCATCGATAAATATTTAGGTATGCTCATGGTAAGGGTAAATTGACAATTACGAAACTATACAAGGGGGCACGTTTATGTAGGTACTAGGTAGTTATTCGAAAAGGGATGATTCTGGATCTCGAGATAAAGAATCACCCCTTTTCTGCTGGGAAAGGAGAGGGAGGTAAATTTTGGTAATTTTTTTTTTATTAAGAATATTTTCCAAAGAATATGGACTTGTTTTATTTTTTTTCGTGTTCTTTTATTATTATTTTTTTAATGAAATTTCATATAATAAAAAGCCTGAAACCCCACTCAGTCAAACTTGGTTTTTCGGGGTGGTAAACTAAATACTTTTACCTACCTAATCTATGGTTGTAGCTATAATCTATGGTTTGTCACGTCATGTCACGCCTGCCGTGAGAAGCGTTCCCGCGGTTACGTTACGTCACATCACGTCCCGTTGCTGCGGTCCCGACTGGTCCCGGTATGGTTATTATTTCTTGGGAAAAATAACATGATCTGTCCATGGGTAGATAATCAGAGCGTGGATTAACGAATACTTACCAACGCATGCTTGGCATGAAAAGCAATGAAGCATCAGAGAACTTAACTTAACTCATTGATTTATTAAATTATTTAAAATTGTTAGAGGAGACCGTGGTTAATTGAAGTCTAGAAAATTATTTTAGAATTTCGTGAAATGTCTTTATCTATTACCTGAATATTTATGTATATCTGTGAGTAAGAGGTAATTTCTGGAACTTTTGGTTTTTTGTAGCTTTTATTTTTAGGTTATAATTTATCAGCTGATTTTGGACGGCATAATTTTCTATGACTACGTTGTTAGCCAAGCTGGCATTTATTCAGGTACCACATGAACGAAGCCGTGAATACAGGCTAGTATTATTTTGTGAAAGAATTTAACAGGAACTTTCCAAATCAAAGCCTTAGTTTTTCATAAAAAAAGGCTAGGAGCTCGGCAGTTGGGCAGCACACGCAAGTCAAAGCCAATGCAATTTTCATATGCCTGCCACACGCAAGTTCAAATTTTAAAACTGTAGGTAGGTAAGTAATTAAATTAAACGCTCATCGCACGCACAACACGTGGTTTTTGCTAGTTGCAACACAGTACTATGATGATTAGGAATAAATAATGCAAAAAGTAGAGTAGGTAAATGGTCATTCCTTGATAAATTTCAATTCATCCCCATGTGTCATTAAAAAAATTGTATGTAAATCTACTTATAAATGCTCTGAACAACCAAAATATCTACTCATGCTGCATGACACAAAATTTTTGGTATCAAAATTCGTGTTAAGACCCTCAAGCAAACACGAGCTCTACATCTATGGTGCTCGTAAATAGGTCATTGTGCTCACTAACACCGCCTTCACCCTTTGATAAATGAGTGTCATAGACACCCCTACTACTGAGAGCTCGCGACTTCGCACTAGTGGTTTCTTCATGTGAGTTCGAGCGGGCGCGGTCCAGCGATTGATCAGCGGGGTCGGCGACCGCTCTCTCCCCGTTCCTAATTTGAATTCGCCGCGTATTATCGCGCGGGAGGCCGTAATTGGATAACAATGAGGGCGCCAGCGCCTCCCCCTCGCCATTGGCTGTTTGGACATGACGCCTCGCGCGAAAAAAGTTCGGAAACTTGTCTTTTTGTTCGAGCTCTCGATCCTTAATTTATGGTTCTTCCATACAATTTTAACTAGGTAAAATACCCGCTTTTATGGAAATAATGTGAATACATTTTCTTTAACGAAAGGCCATCGACAAGTTAAATCTAAAAATTATTCCGCTTTCTTGCTCGTAAAGGGAATATTTGGAATTTGTATTTTCCCATTCTCCTCCTCGCCCTTACATTTTATTTTCAATGCCCATTTCAGAAATTACACGTTCAAAAACGTTAGAATATTATATTCATATATGAGAGTGTTGCCATTGTCACGTCTGGGGCATGAGCATGACATAACTGCAGATGGTACGGCGCATGCGTCCGGATAACATCGTTAGATGGGCAGTAAAGAGAAACGCCACCAGGGGTGGTACTCGTCATCACTGAAATTCTATTACGCGTTTTATACGCGGCCCGTGCCTTAATGCTGGGGGGTTGCGTTATAAAACATGTCCATTACACTTGGATCTGAGATATTCCCCACTCTCCCCCCTCGACGCGCCCGTGAATATCAGATTTAAAGAGGTGGGGAGGTCTTCAAAAATTGGCTCTGTCGTAAAACATTGAAATCTGCGTTTGCCACGGAACCCTTCTCGGGTTCGGTTGATTCGATTCGCGCAGTTTACTTTGAATTATAACTGGGGTTGGTTTTTAATCCGTAGGTACAGCATCCCACTAGGTACATTCAGCGACAGCTGATGGTGTCTAATTCGTTTTTTCTCGAAGGAAACTCAATTAGCTGTATGGATGGATAGTAAACAATACGTGCTGGGGTCTGAGATCGACTAATTCGTGTTGTACGTGCCTCTGATGGGTTCAGAGTAGGATTACTGCCCACCCGCTTTATGCCCGACCACGGCTTGAGGCATTATGCCCCGGCACGAGTTTCGGACTTTGATTGCTGCTATACCCTTCGAAACTACCTACCTATACATACCTAGCGTATGTTCTGTGTCTTATGAGATTCGTTGTAGGTCTGTGGGAAGATGAGTGATATGAATCAGTTGAGCTACCTGTAGACTGTTTGCAACAGTCTGCAGTTAGTTGATTGTTTCAATTGTAAACACTAGTTGTGATTTTTTTCTATTAAGTGAGTATTTGATTGTAATTTTCTTTGTGAATAAAGATTTATGAAGATGAGTTCATGTCATTAATATTCAGGTATATGCGAAGTTTTGGATGAATTAATGGATGGATGACTGTTTATTTCCTACTTTTTCAAACTACTGAACATATTGGGCTGAAATTTTGTGTAGCATTAGACCTGGAATAATACAAAGAATACTTACCTACGTCTCATAAATCAGTTCCCATCGGATAGAAATAACACTGAATAGTTTTCATAGGAACAAGGCATGTGAAGCCACGGACAGAAACTAGTTCTTCCTATAAGTCGGTAAGATACGACTAAAAGTAATGACAGTCTGATTTTTAGTGTGGAATTTAATTATTTTTGGCGAGACAAGACAAGACCCACTTGACATAAGGTACAAGCCGATTTGTCTGAAAAATTCAATGCAATGAGATTTGTTTTCCATCTAAACAAACCAAACAGAAACAATTTGATTTACGCTTCAGTAATAAAACTGATTTAACATCGAAACAGTTCATAATGGAACATTTGAAATAACATATAAAAGTCAATCCCATATTTTAGGGTGATACTTCAAGGGTTAAACTCATAGATCTAAGAAAAATTCTATAGACAAGGTACGTTCTCCCAGCGCTAACTCAACAAATTATGTCCTGTGTTGTGTGACAACTAAACGCAAAGACACGCTATTTCCAATCTTTTGTAATATACCTACCTAATGAACAAAGAAGATGGAAAGATGTACCTACACCGAAGTGTGACCGAGACAACAATAGACACGCGAAATACGAACGCCGGCGGCCCCGGTCAGACTACGACTGAGGTGAGTGGACCTAATAGGACCTAATTTGAGCGTTCCACTTTCGAGAAGCTGTACCTAATCTCTCGAATTTAACTTATTGTATTGTATTTATTTGTTTACCATTTATAACATATAGGTCGTTATACAAGGCATGTCAGTCATGTCTTACATCGATGGGTTATACACATACTTCCAAAATTGGCCAGACTCCACTTCCAAACTCAATAAATAGAAGCGCAAGAGTTATAAAAACGCAACAATACCTCGTATATCTCGGCAACCGGACATAAATCGTCCAAACGAATACCATTGCGACTACAAATAATTCGACGGCACATAAATCCGTAGTTCAGTCACAGTCATACGCAAAGAATTCTGCTTTGGAGATACAAAAACTTTCGGATCGCTAATGGATGTTCTGTGGTCAAAATTTTCGGGCTGATCAGACAGTTTTGAATAGCTTTCAAAAATAAAATGTTAAGGTAACGATCACAGACAATAATGTGGAACAGAAAAACGTGTGGGTAAATGTGTGGGTCTAGATTGTTTGAAACAGTCAGCAGTTAGGTCAATTGTTTCAATTGTGAATACTACTTCTATTTTTTTCTATAATTTGATTCTTATTTTCTTTGTTATTTACATCACAAGGTTTCACTAAAACATTGGAGTGTATTCTTGATCCCTTACTTCCATCCATCCACAAACACATCTAGCTGGGTTTCTTTGTTTCATTTGGTTTCGTTTCACCAATGTTAAGGAATGTCAATGTGGGTACCATTTTGGTAACTATACTTAATAGGTACTTCTTTGGTAAAAATAAACAATAATGCTGGACCATTCACACAACTTCATCTAGCCCCAAGCTAGCTACCGGACTTCTCGATTTTCAGTAGAGAATCCAAATATAGTAAAGTAAAGAGTCGCTAGTAACGAAAGGCCTTACGCCTTAGTGAACACAACGACGCTCTTTTCAATTATGCAAATAAACAATTTTCATATTTATTTATTTACTTTAGAGAATCTTTCAGCACAATAATACATATTATTAGAGATGTGTAAAGATAACAGGATAAATACAAAAACTTTCATAACTTACCACAATTGTAACCCTTAACTTTAAACAGTGCCATTTTACTTTAGAAATAAACTTTCACTTTACTTCAGGATAACGGACTGATAATCCTATATTTCTACCCATATGTAGAGGTAGATATGTGTTCCATAGACATTAGATACATCAGCAATCAGTGTTTGTTTACAAAGGTAAAGCTTGTATTTTGATCTTATCTCACGTTGGCAAAACATGCAGTCAAATGTTGTTTTGATACGAGCGTCAGACTCAACATACATTCCGAATAAGTACCTCAAATCCTCACCTCAACAGAATATATTGGTCCACTGCTGGACGCAGGCCTCCCCCTGATGAGAGCCATATTGGCTTTTATCTCATAGGGGTAATGTAATATCCACGCTGGGAATGCGGTTGGGGATCGCAGTTCGGTGGTAGAATTGTGCTGGTGGCGCTGCTGTCCGCCCCCGGTGGATATCCCTTAGTCGTCTCTTACGACACCTGCGGGAAGAGTTGGGGGGGTGCAAAGTCTAAGCCGGTAGAGTGACCGGTTCACCCTGGATGCAGTTGGTTATATATGCTCGATTTTTTTATTTTTTATCAGCCAAAAAGATAAACAATCCCACAGCGGGTAAATACTTACCTAACCTGAAATTAATTTCTTGTTGAGATTTAAACGCAATTTAGAGATTATTTGTTGATTTGAGATCATTTCTTCAATAAATATTGTAAAGAATTAGGACATCTTGGGCTCGACTCAAGAATGTGAATTTTATTTTTTTACAAAGTCAATTACCTACTTGTTTTCAAGAGTAAGAAAACACCACAGCCACTGTGGACAGGCAGAATACAGTGCGTAATGTCAGGCTGCAACTGATGATGCTCCTAAAATAAAACAGCCAGAGACTGCACCAAACAGTTTGTATGCCTTTTCTACCTGTGTCCCGTACAACCGTACAATGTAAACTAGAACCTCCTTTGAAAGTTGATCTTTGACTGACATATCAAGTTGTACCAGTCGCCAAGGTTTTAGACCAGCTTTATCTAATTTACACATGCAGTTTGTATGCTTATATACTCATAAATATTCTTTGGTATGCTGAACTCAATTTTAATGACCGTTTCTTAATAAATGCATAATGCAGGGCTCGTTCGAAATATGAAATGTGGCTTTAGAATGTGGAATTTCGAATTTTTCTTAATTTTTATGGAGAGGTTGTCTAGACTGGTTCATATTATGTATACCTACCTATTTCACATTGCATTTAGCAATTATCATTTGTACTTAGCTATTTATTTTCATCCGTACTAGTAAACAAATTCTGATCTCGCAAGCATCTCGAATGTGTCTCATGCCTGAACCAAACCTTTGCGGTCAGTTACAGGTTATCCTCAGACATTCAGAAATAAAACTTTAAATTTTGAAATTCTAAATGCGATATAAAACGTCATTCTTACCTATTCTTAGCTACGCTTGATATTTATCTGGCTAAAATCTGATTTAATTGTTTAATCATACAAATGGGAACGTCATATTAAATAAGATTACACAAATATAAATCCTTATGCAAGCGGGGCTAAGAAATACAAAAAAGGCGAATTTATTTATTTATGTCTGTCCTTGGAAAGCTCGATTTTTACTCTGTGGTTTAACCCTACAAGAGTCTTACTCCTAACCTAACACGTTCATATTTTCGTCGAGTTCCATTGGGCACCTGAGTCCAGTGGTACGGTACGGTGGTGCCTCTAATGGTCCTGGCCGGTTACAGCGCCCCAGGGCTCACCTATCCGAACATTAGACTTAATCAGAACGTACGGGTTTAGAAGCTAGTGGCTTTTTTAACGAAATGTTATGTGCCCTGCTTTTTGGTGGGTTGCTTGTAGCTTAAAAGCTTTGCGTGGAGTGGAGGATGCCTACTAAAAGGTTAATGGGTATGAGTGATATTTTAATGGTGATATGTGACGATTTTGTCGGAATTTAGGGTTTTTGCGCCAGAGCTTTGGAATTTCAAAATATTTGCAGATATCTCTCTCAGATGACACTGTTTTATTTCAGTATAGAAATCGCTGACAAAAGATATATAATAAGGCTTTCTAAGAGCAAAAAATACCAGCTCAAAATGTAAAGTCCTACAGCAATGGCAACAATACGACGACGACTCGACCGACCCATCCTTTAGCTCGTAATCTGCGGAACAAACAAGGGTGCTGCCGAGGTTTGCTTACATTAGTTTTTGTGGCACATAACGTCCGACAGCGCGTTGGCTTTCCTACAAAATATTAAAGCAAAAAGGTCAACCCGAATAAAAAAGATTGACATTTACGAATTCCCCGAATGCCAATTAATAAACTGACAAAGCCCGTAATTTAGCGTCTGGTCCGGTGTAATTGGTCCGCAAGTGCAACTTTTCCTTTTCAAGAAATAAAACGATCCGTCCAATCGCGTTCGAAAACTCGGACGGAACGCTCCTATCCGGTTATCATTATCACGTTTGAAAATAGAACGCACGCGAGGCAGGCAACCGAGTAATCGGGCAAAAGCTTTTATACGGCCGCCCAGAGTAACCTGACCTGCCAGTTTATACGCCCATTTCCTTCTACGGCCTATTTTATTACACGCCGCGGGAGGCGAGGGGGTCTTTTTATGGTGGTATTAGTTTTAAAGGCCCTGAGGCACGGCTCACATGTGCCTGAACAGATAAGCGGCATCCCCACTCGAAAACTTGTTTAGTCGGACCGATAACTTCGTATTGTCTGCGGGGATGAGTCCAACCGAGTATTTGACGTTTGATTGTATTGTTTTCGTTCGAAACTTTGTAAAAATAATAGAAAGCCTCGCCGCTGCGAACGAGTTGAAAGGCTCTACAATGTTGCTAAACCAGAAAGTTTCGCTTTGACGATTTTCTCGATAACAAATCGAATCATGTTTTTTCCCGCAGAGAGCGCTTTTGAAATTCTGTTACGTAAATTCTGCCAAACCCAATAGTTTCGCTTAGAGAATTGCCCCGAGGAAATTCAATTTCTATTACTTCACGAATTAGTCGCCGTCTAAGTTTAATCCTGTTGCTCAAATCGCAATCCCTTGGCTGTAAGCCCATAACATAAATTCCTAGGCCTAATTCAGCTTAAGACGCGAGGGAGCAAAGATCGATATGAAGTGCCTTTGGCGCCGATGTGTGGAACCCTCGGCCAAAGCACCATTAAACATAGACCCGTCGTGCTTCAAACAAATCCCCTGCGACGTACTTGTTTCTAGTACGTCGGGGAGGTATGAGAGCTCCAGTTGGAATGGTAATCAGCGGGGTGCGTTCCGTTTATGGCATTAGGATCGTGACTAGGGCATCGAGAATCGGCCATATTTTAAGAACCGGTTCTTTCGATTCCAGTTCCAACACAGAACCGGGTACCCGGTTCTTTCGGTTCTTTCGGTTCTTCCGGAGCTTTTATTAATTTATTAGAATTTTGTTAGTAAAATCTTACAATATTCTACTATAGGGTCAAAAATCGAACAGGGAATTTGTAATCACAGCAATAATTTTTATTTCTTAAACAATCAGTCTTGTAACAATCAATTTTTTTATATGTTATACTTACAGTAATATTTTAAGCTACAGCTAGTGAACTCTAACTCATTATATAGCAAACAGAAAATAAATAAAATAAATCAAACATTAGCACTTAGGTTTAGGTACTCGTAGTTGGTCCATTAAGCGTTATAATTAGCTAGCATAGCCAGCCGAACTCCGTTCAGAAGCGCAGAATCTTCCTGGGATCTTCACAGGCTTCGCGGAGTGACCTCGGCAAGTTAAGGATTTGTGTTCGTTGTGCTGTTACTCCCTCGCATTCCAGGACTACGTGGGCAGCTGATTCGTCGTCGCTGATGCATCCTCTGCAGAGACGGCTAACCGTCGCTCCAATGGTAAATAGGTGTTTATTTAGTGGGCAGTGTCCTGTTAGTGTTCCTACCAGGATATGCAGGTCCATTCTGTTTAGGTTGAATAGGCGTTTTGTCAGCCTCGGTGATGTTGATGGAAGCGCAGTTCTGGCTTGTCTGCATTCTGGAAGGCGTGTCCATCGTTCGTTATGCATCTCTCTGGTTTTGAGCCTGGTTTATGTCTGGAGTATCGAGAATGGTAGCAGGAGGAAAGGTGATGGATCTTCTGTGGTAGTATCCGATCCCCTCCGTGCCAATTCATCGGCGGTGTCGTTACCTAGCGATCCGCTATGTCCCTTGATACATTGAAGAATGATCCTGTTCTTGGTGGATATCCTCTCTAATGCCAAGTGACATTCGTACACGAGCTTGGAATTACAGCTGTTTCCTTCCAGAGCCCTTAATATGGCAGCGCTGTCGGAGAGAATACGTACACATTAGTCGCTCATTTCTCTCTTCTGCACGGCTGTGACTGCCTGGGTTATTGCTACGCATTCATATTGGAATATGAAGCTGTGTTTGCCTAGTGCTATTAATATATTTATGTTGAGGTCCATTGAGTGAACCCCAGCACCCGTGCCCGTATTTGTTTTAGAGCCGTCTGTGTATATTCTAACTTCGTGGGCGCCTGATTCATCTTTTCATTTTGGTCCTCATAAAGCTGTATCTGGTAGTGTTTATCTGGTATTGGTTTGCTGGGCATTTTGTCACAGGGGGCGGCTATGAGAGGTTCGTGTAATATGGCCCTGTCCATGATCTGATCTGTGAGCTACCTGTGACTCCCCAGAGCCCCATGTTGTGCAGTCTTAGCGTCGCCATCGTCGCTTCTTGTTGTATGTATAGGTCTAATGGTACTGGATCTAGAATGATGTCTAGCACCGGATGCACCGGGTGTGTTTCTCATGCAGCCTGTTATCGCTGAACATGCCATTCTTTGGAAGAGCTGTAGTTTGGTTATCACAGTGTTAAGTTCCATTCTGGTCCACCAAACTATCGCTCCGTATGATAGTGTTAGTCTTATGATAGCGGTGTAGAGCCACATGGTTATTTTCGGTGAAAGTCCCCATGTTTTCCCTAGCATTCTGCTGCATTGGCAGAAGGTTGCGGTGGTTCGCTGTACTTTGTAGTCAAGATGTTTGTTTCACAGCAGTTTCCTATCTAGTATGACCCATAGATACTTGACTTCTGTTGTTAACTTTATCTCTATGTTGAACAGTTTTGGAAGTTTCAGATTTCCTAGATGTCGCTTATTTGTGAACATTATTAGTTCCGTTTTTGTAGGGTTCACTGAAAGTTCATGGTCGTTGCACCATGCTTCGATGGTTTTGAAGGCGACTTTGATCAGGTCACATAGTGTATTCTCGAAGAAAACATTAGCACTACAAAATAGGAGATTTTACAACACATTTTATCAAATAAGATAATCACTATTATAAGTTTTATAAGAATTTTACGCTATAATTTTAATCTCTTAAACAATCAGTTTTAATATCTATATAATCATTTTAGCTACCGGTAGTCAACTTAAAAACTTAAAATATTGATGGCCAAATTATGATGTCATTTATCGTTACAGGATAAAATTACCCTTAGGTAAAAAATCGCAATAACACACATGGAATATTTGATTTTATGCACCCGAAGTAACGGTTCGCCGAAATTTCTAGTTTTCAAAGTGTTGTTTATATCGTGAATTAATTGATTGTGATATCGTTGTGCCGAGACCACTCCTCAACACCTTGATGCGTGGTTTGTGACTGTCACAATCTGCGATATTCATAATTTTATAAAAGAATCGAAAGAACCGAAAACCCGGTTCCTAATATTTTGAGAACCGGTTCTTTTCACAGCCCCAAGAACCGGGAATTCCCGGTTCTTACGGAACCGGGAAAAACCGGTTCCGATGCCCTAATCGTGACGCATCTGTTCTGTTGCATAAAATATGAAATTTAAAAACAATGGTCTGGAACGGAACGGGGCGTTTTAACTTTTGGCTTTTGTTGGGCCTTTTCTTTTTTGTTGGGCGAGTATCGAGTTTTGTATTGAGGTTTGAATGTATGATATTTTATGTGTTTTGCTCCATTGGCTTGGTTTGGAGAAAGGGATAAAATTTCGAAAGCTACACCAGTTATCGTAAAATTTATAATCATGGAAAGTTTTACACTGGGTTTTTAAGATCGGAAATGGCTTTTTATACCAAAAGCTTACATGTTTTACATATTTTGTTCACATATTTTTATATTTTTACGCTCACATATTTTTCTCCCTTCACTTTCGGAAATCCTAGCGAAATAACAAATTTTTTACATCCTTCTTTTAAAAAGGTACACCACCTTTTAACAGCTGTTGAAATTCTTGAATTATACTGTCGAACTATGCCCCCGAATTTCGTATAAAGATGTCTACCCACACCACTCGACAACTCCCAATTCCCTATATAAGTGGACCACTTAAACTGGGCTCTCCTATGAGATATTAATTGAGAAGGATGCCATACATTTTA
This sequence comes from Eupithecia subumbrata, assembly GCA_949316285.1. Taxonomy (NCBI): domain Eukaryota; kingdom Metazoa; phylum Arthropoda; class Insecta; order Lepidoptera; family Geometridae; genus Eupithecia; species Eupithecia subumbrata. Next base: position 12,183,955 of record OX438630.1, on the reverse strand, counting down.
GATAAGAAATGGGAGGTCTGGCTGGCGCTACTCTACGGAAGTCGGATTTAAAGTGCCTATCTTGGATTCAATTATGTACCATAGAACGTAACATGAATTAATCATAGGATGGTTGTCATGTCAATTCGACACTTGTTGTTTATTTTTCTTGTAATTTCTGCGTTGAGCGAGTCTCAAAAGCTCAGCCAAAGCAATGTTATGTTTTAGTGTTTCTCTCTTTAGGTATATTTTGTATTTTAACTTTTTTTTATTTATTTAAGTACACTTAACTGCGTACAGTAAAAAAAGTATAAAGATGAGACAAAGTAAAAAAACAGTAAAAAAAGTTAATTGCTGTTAAAAGTATGTATACAAAGGTGAGCATGATGCCGATGGTTTTGGGTAGGTAGGTATATCTCGTCCACTTTCACGCAAAAAGCTAATTTAATTTAATTATGTATTTTATTGGAAATTTAAGGCTCTAGTCTGATAGGCACTTAATGAAGATGTGGGTCTGAATGCCTAAATACTAGAAGCATTTCCACGTATCTAATCTAATAGGCTAAATTCCACCAAAATGAAATGAGCCAAGTTCGGTCCCTCTGCAAAGCTAGATTACCTCACCTCACATGGATTACGAAGGGGAATGAATACGTAGATATTGCTTAGCGGTAGGGTTTTGGTAGAGTTGGTAACACTCTACTCCATTAACACGTCCAGTGCCACCGGCTTGCTTCGCGTGTTCACGTAATTTTTATTGCAATGCCGGTGATGCACCTGGTGCGTCCACCGTGAAATGCGGCTTCCGGCAAGACATAATGAAAATTGTAGTGGCATTGAAGGTGTTAGTAGAAAAACATGTTTTTAGTCTTAAGTAATTTTTGTTTTGATCCATTTACTTAAACCTCTCCTTTGCTGCAAATCAAGTCCTTCTATTTTGCTTTTTTAGGGAAAGCTTGTGGTAGTCCATTTTAGCGGGAAACCTTGTTTTACGCCGATATTTAATTCGAGAGGTACACGGCTCAAATATAATGAAAAATTCTTCAAATGCATGGCCGCTTTTCGCTCAACGTTTGAATGAACTTGTACCTACTTACAACAACCTGGGTTTTTGTTATTACAAGTTTAGAATATGTAGTTACCTAAATTCCTTAAGCAAAACCTTTGAAAACCCCCCAAAAATCTCCATAACATTACCATCGAAATATGCTCCATGCATTTCATTTTAATTAAACTCGATTCGGAATTTAAATTCAAATTCGAGTTCGAGTATGGGAAGTCTAAAGAGTGGGTAGGTTTATCAGATGTCAAAAGCTGTCAAAACCAGATGGGGTGGTGAGGCTGTTATAGCTTGCTAAGACTGCCTGGGGGTAAAGAAGGTTTGAAGCTTTTGACGCGTGAAATGAAATCAGTTTTCAGATAGCGTTTTGTTTTGACATTTGGCTGATATTGTCAGGTTGTCAGTAATGGAATAGAACTTTGTATTTGGAAGTTTTGGATAACTGTTAACGTGTTAATTGGGTCTATTTTCGAGGCAGGCGAGATTTAACGCATTCGCTGCCCAGCCTCGGCGGTACGACCCACACCATTTAGCCACAGGAGGACATCTGCGTTTGGGCCATGAAAGTGTCAAACAATAAAATTTCAAATGACTTACTACAATACAATACAATACAATATGTATATTTATTGATAAAACCAAGTTATGAGTCGAGCACTACAGTACAGTAACACTTAGCTGGTTATTTTTTAAATAACAATACTTAAAATCATCATTATAAATTCAGAATATTAAAATTACAAAATAAAAACTATTATTAAAAAATTGGTAGTTCATAGAACTCGTTACAAGCTACTGCGACACGAGAATACATTTTTTTGTATTGATCTGTTTCGCATAAACAAATTAGACAAGTAATGGTACCATCATCGGGTCTTTTTACAATAATTTTTTTAAATATATTTTCAATTTCCATGTAATAAAATGCATTTGGTTGCTTGACTGTTCCTGATTTTAATGAAGCTTTTAGTTTGACACCGTAAATTGAAATGTTCGGCGGTCTGTATCAGCGATATGGTGGTCTGTATTTAATTATAACAAACCGCCCTGGTACAGCGACCAGAATATACTACAGTTTTTATACTCTGAATTCCACAGACGTGGAATAAACAACAGTAACTATAGTCCGTCTTCGTCAGACCACGTGACATAATGCATCGAGCTGTCATCGACCCGGCGGTAGGCCGACGTTTCCGCACCGGAGCCGGTTCCAATCGACCCTGCGCAAATATGACTTGACCGTTCGAGTGTGGGGTCCAGGGATACCGCAGGAAGTGTAGAAATATCATAGACAAACGAGGCGGAATATGAAGAACAAAGACAAAAGTAGAGTTTCAGATAGGTAAATTACCTAATACTATAGACAAACGTAGATGTTGCAATATAACTATTTATCATTTGCAAGACTAACTAGTCAAATTTAGTGAAACTCTAGTATAAAACCATCATTGTTATCCTATAGGTATTTAAGCAAATAGATACTATTTCATTGCATAAATAGTTTCCGTCTCTCATCTATAAGAAAATACCATGTCCAAAAAAATATTAAATCCAAAAATAAAATTTTGATAATAGTTCGTAGACAAATCAGCAGGTTTTCATAGAAATTTCCAAAAGAAGAACGATTTTCTTGAGTGATTCGTCACTGGTATAGATTATCAAACATTCCGAAACTACAAAGCCAGCTTATTCAATCACACAAGGCGTGGCCAAATCCATGGATTTTCAGTACAAAACTTGCCTTTGACGAGGTAAAACCACAGCAAAATGACAGCAACGGGATTAAAATCCGAAGTCTACAGCCGCAGATTAAAAATCTCCCAAGAGCCAAGAGATTACGCAACGCGACAAGAATATAAAGTTCCCAGAATTACATGTGTCTGCAAGTGTATTGTCCACATCTGTGCCTCGCTGGATTCTGTATAGCGCTTTTTGTCGTCGCGCAGGTAGAGAAAAAAAGCTTTCTCCAAGGGGGTAATAAATTGTTCTCTACCACACTCGAATCCCAACCCTAATTCTTACCCCACAGGGATGTTTATTCTCGGCCCGACCCGCCGGGTGCATCCTAGCAGTGGTGCTTCGCAGGGGTCTAATGACACGCGATACTTTTTTGTCGAAGTTCCAGTTAATTAAAGTTACTTTTTGTTTATTTCTACTAATTTTAGTTTAATTGGTAGGTAGCGGCGCCTGTGCTGGCTCTGGAATGCTTAAGATGAAAGTGGGCTTCAGAATCTGATCTTTGAACCCTTAATTTTGGGGGAACGCCCTCTTTTAGATGGAATTTCAGAATGTTTTGGGGATACGGAAAAAATACCTTAAAAGTTATAAAAGGTTTGTCTAAAAAGCGCTCGTTTATTAACACAAATCACAAAATATATCAAAAGAACTGCAGTCAAGCTGCAATACATAGTCAATGTAATACTAAAACTTAAATGTTGCCAACTCTAAGCCAGCACGTTACGTCGGCAGATGCATCACTGGCGCTGCCAAGAACTGAACTACCATTCAAAATTGGCAGGCCTACTTTGCCAAGCCACGGTGGAGGCGATTTTGAAAAGGTCGTAAACGAGATTATGCTAACCATGATCCATAATGATATTTTGCTCGCGATGTAAACAATAAAAGGAAGGATAACTTAGTTTTGCAGCAGTATAATGACAATATAGTAAATATTGTCTATAATAATATGGAACAGTAGTGCTGGCCTATACCTACTATACTACATTGGCCTCGTTGGTCTAGCGGTCAGCTTGTTCAACCGCTGATTATGAGGTCCTGGGTTCAAATCCCGGGGCAGGCTAATAGTTGTTATTGGGGTTTTTCTAGCAAGGAAAAGTCACAGTAGCAGCTCGGAGTCAGGAAGTTGGCGGTTTTACACCCTCGTGCCTCGGAAAGCACGTCAAGCCGTTGGTCCTGCATCTGACTCTCTCCAGTCATGTCGATCTGTCGTCCCATCAGATTATGAGAGAGAGGGAATAGAGAGTGCACATGTGTTTGCACACACTTGTGCACTATAATATGTACTGCGCATCTGGCCAGTCTCCGATGAGACTGGGCGCCTTGGTCGAAATTCGACTAGGAGGACGTTATTAATACCTACTATATTGGCTGTGGCGGTCATGGCGTAAGAATCGACCCTTTCAGCTCCACCCGTGAATTTCGTAAGATCCCATTAAGGGAAACTATAGAGGAAGGCCAGTGACTTCCTTCTGTGGATTTCTAACACCTCAATTGCTATCACCAATATGGCTGCCGAGCGTGGTGATTATGGCAAAGCCCAGGTCAGAGAAGGGATGTTCAGCAGTGGCCGTATGTTTGCCGATGAAGATCCAGTAGATTCCCAACCAGTAACCTATGACGTTCTCCTCTCTCTCCATACATTAGGTTTGTGTATGGAGTCTCCCATCAGGGTCTATAGTGATACTTAATTTTTATATATTATAAACACCTCTGTACACCTATCGAATACCATGAATGATTCAGTATTGAGTATTGAAGATAGATCGTCTACTGCATCAGCCCCAAGTCCCTCCCCAAACTACAGAAACCAAGGCCAGCCAATTCTCAAAATTTCGGCCCCAGGATAAAGCGGCACAATCCAAAGCCAGCATTTAAAAAGCATTAGAAGATTGCTCGATGATTGGGCAAAAGAACGATTATCTTATTTTTGAAATGTCATTAATCATCCAGCCTGCAATTTGGGATTTAAAGTCAAGATTTTTTCTTTGCTCATAGTCATCGATCATGGAAAATGTCAGGAGAAAATAAGAGGCCACGGCTAGCCGGTTTTAGATAATAATTACGAGTAGAAGGAAGTACACACTGTTGTGATGTGTGGAAGATAGTAGCACAAATTTTAGTGATTTTATTTTATATTTTTTAGATTTTATTTTATAGATTTTCTGGGAAATTTGGCAAGCTTTCTTCTTAATGTAATAAATAAGATTTCTGTTTCGGTTGGAAAATAACGATATCTATAGTCTGTTCTCATATAAATCGCATTGGCAAATACAACGTTTAATTAAATAGGAACATAGCGAGAATTTTTCTTACATTTTCATTTTAAAATGTTAAATTCACCACAAACGTTTCGTCACCCTGAGTGTTCCGCTACACTCATTAGAAAACAATGTTTGATATCATTATTCCACGAACATTGCATGTCGATTTATAAACATGTCGTGTTCGACATTGTCTCTCGCGTCACGACAAACGAAAATAAGGACCCAGGGTTTTTGACAAATTAATATAAATCTTTCCCTCTCTACAATGTTATTTTATTGCAGTTTCAAGAACTCCCATTTTGTTTTTGATTGATTTACATCGGTGCATGCATACTCAACACGTGAACTGTAAATAATAAAATGCACTAAAAGTGAATTGGCTTGAACAATGGAAGATATTTTTAAAGAGCTTAAGTTATTATATCTTGTTTTACAGAACCTAATATTAAGCACATGTTTGACAGAACCCATGCTAAAAAATATTATAAAACTCTTAAAAAAGTCTTTGTATCAGGGTTGATCTCGGATTCAGGCACGTAATGTGATAAAATATTTTACATATCTATGTACCTATGCAGAGCTCGTTTTATGGGTACCATTACATACAACTTGATTGTTATTAAATACTAGGTACCTAAACACATTTTTTGTAAAAACATTGTTATATACAGAATCGCCCAGACTCGGAGAAAATATTTGCAAATAAAAAAATTGACACGCTATCAAATAAATTAGAAGTAATTTTTTTTAAACAAGCTCTTATTGAAATGGGCTATAACGAATAAAATATTTTTTCCTTTAAAACTTGTACTATAATAACTAATTTTTTGCAGCACGTCTTTTACGTCGAGTTATTTTGGGTGTACCAGTATTTATTTCAGCTACAGTTGTATTCGCTTCTTCTATATCCATGATTGAAGCAACGGAGTTTTTGATAACCATCTTATTTTTTTAACTCGCATTCATATTTTCAGCAAGTCCTTTTATTTGATACCCATATTATAAGAAAGCTTAAAAAACTTAGTCCGCCATGTTAAGAAGTCCGCCATATTGGATTTATTTCTAGTGACTTTATTTTACGTACCTTATAACCGTTTATTGACGCGAATAGACTATTATAATACTCATTCAAAATGGATTCTTACATGAAACGTTCAAAAACTTAGCAATAACTATTATACAAATGGTTTTCGTCGATACTGAAAAAAGTAATATTTTGACTTAGCGCTTGCTCTAGGGGTGCGATATTGTAGGAGTGCATTAAAATAACTAGTTCACCATCTTGGGTGTTCCGCCATGTTGGATTTAGAATGACGTCACACAGCTAACCATGCATTGTCATCCAAACTAAACGTGTACCTATACAAAATTTGAGCTCAATCGGTTGAAGATATCTGCTTCAAAATTGAGTTGCAAGATTCCACCCGTACAAACATAGTTACATAAACTGCAAGTTAAATAAAAGCTTTTAAAAAAGAACAATCACATTCGTTTCTAAAAAGCCCCAAGGAACCTTAATCCGGAATTTCGAACCGGAATGGAAGGGAGGGTAATTTATTTTATTATTGATACAAACTTATTGTCCTAAATTACACATGATTGGTGTACGTGCGTTTTGGGCCGGGCCCAGTTAGTGTTGCCCGGTCATATGTCAGCAAAGGCCGGATAAAATTAAAGCCAGATTATTAACTTATTAGAGTGACTAAAACTTCAAAGTGATCACTTTATTACACAAGCTCTGCTTGGCTTGGGGCTCGATGATGCTGAGTGGATTGTCCAGCATTATTTATTATTATTTTTATATTTTAAAAAATAATGTGATGTGTCGAAGAGTCCTGTAAGGTCTAAAGGAAAAAAAACCTAGAGTTTTGAGTTTCTCATCATTCCGACAAAGACTGACACAATAAGATATTTAAATTATAAAAAAAATTACTTACCTCAATCGGTTTTAGAATCTAAGATACTTTTTGTACACAAAAGGTTTACAACTAAAGAACATAAAATATATTGCTGGTGTGAATTTCAGTCAACTATTTCTCAAATTCATGTATGACAGTTTGCAGGATAATAATTGTAATAAGTGTATGGTATAAATAGTATATCGCTGCTCAATCTAATAAAAATCATTTTCGCACCTGCACAAAAGAATATAGCCGAATCAATAAGCAAAAAGCCGGATGCTAAAACACTAGCCTCCAGGGTTATTTATGTTTATAGTTTAGATTGCTTTTGACCCGAAATACCGGAAAATGGTGTTTTGTGGTCTTCGCTGATCATGTATCTGGGTTATACCTATACTTAGGCGCAATAATTTGGTCTTTTGAAAGTGACAGCTATTCCGACCTTAATTTATACCTTCTTACTTGTGTAATTTTATAAAAAAAATAACAGGCGTCCGAGAGTTGTGTAGAGTAGTTGTTTTCTAGAGTCAACTCTATGCCGTGTTCATTATTTGTAGTTTTTATTAAATACATTTTATATAATATATTTGGTAGCTTTCTTGTGCTTAAGGCGTTTCAACAATTATCAATAGTTTAAAAATAAAACAAATAAGTAGGTATACGAAACTAAAATAAAACCGAAGAACGACATTTGACCCCCTAGCTGTCCAGAACTACGTATTTTCAATTCAATTCAATTTCAATTTAAAGTCAAAAACCCGTTCTCGATCAAATACATTTTATTTAATAAGTATATTTGGTAGCTTTCTTCTTCTTAAGGCATTTCAACAATTATAAATAGTTTAAAAATAAAACTAATAAGTATACGAAACTAAAAAAAACCGAAGAACGACATTTGACTGAACTACCTCTTTTTGGCTCATTACATATTTTACGTAACACTGTGGTGAACATAAAGTGATAATAACCGACAAAAGAACGGAGTAAGTTATATCATTTTTGATTCAATATATCTCCCAAGTCAAAAAACCTTTCTCGTTTCTCGCTGACCTATTTCAAATTTATTTAGACTCGGCCTGGAAATCCATTTTGTCGTAAAACCACAATACCCACCTACTTCCCAACACTTCGTGAAAACGTTGATAGAATCTTTTAACACCACAAAATTATAGCTCTATTAATTCAAGAAAATACACTCAAACAATTCGCTATCTCAAAACAATACACGAAATCATACAAAATGGTTCTTTTAACAATTCGTTTCCGTTGGATTCGAATTTCGAGCCCACTAATGATATCACTGACCTCACTCTGAACTTGGACTATTGTTAGAATTCTGATGAACAGAGCAACCCGGCCGTTTTCAGAAGTGTCTTTCTGATTCTTCCATTTTAGTGCATGCAGACTTTTTCTTTCGCGACAACGCGCCTGCGGAAGTGGGTTCAAGTTTGCAGGGAATATTTTTATGTAGGTAATTATGTTTAACCATTGGATATAGGTACCTACTACTAAAGTCTTCGAAATTTCATAATTATGTATTCTTATTTTTGCTTGCATCATTAATATAGCTTACGTCTAGGTGAAAAGCTAGGTCAGTAGGTATTGCACTCTGGAAGGGCACTGTTAAATGAGAATTATTCCAATGAGACGTTTTCTTAATGTCAAAAAATAGTTCGACCAGACTGAAAAGATAGCGCTCTTAGTTGGAATAAAATGGCATAGAGACTCCACTGCACATTTTGATGTGACACTCAACCACGTAGCCTTCATTCTATCGCGAAAGATCCTTGCCATTATTTTGTATAAAAATTATAAAAGTTTTACAACACATTCATTTCTTCCGTGATCACGAAAATAGAGTCGACTATTAGAGTTTTTGACATAGGAAAAAGCACGAACTAAAAATCAACGATTTTTACGTGCTAATCTGTACAAAGCATTATCTTGATCTACAAACGTTAACGTATGTAGGTACTTTCTTTTCAATCATTATAAAATTTTCTGTTCGAAGAAGGTAGTTAGCTGTACCTACTTAATCAAGATATACTATCATCAACTGCTTTAATGAAAAGTCAATCTTATGTTAGCCTCCACGTAATCTAGAATAGGCCATCACGTTTACAACTGTACATTACTTTTGAAGTAGGTAGTTTCACAATTTCGATTTTCAGCTGTGACGTAATCTTATCAACTTCAACAGCTGTCAGAAAAACGAGCACCGTATCAACTTTATTAGAATAGAAATAGAGTATATATTGTTAGGTAGTTTGTAAAGCCAACTTGTGTTTGCTATCGGAGATATATTTTTAGGTCAAATGCCCTATGTAGGGCGTTATTGGGTTTGTAGAGTATCTACGTCGTCATGTAATAAAAGTTGATAGCTAACTTTAGTGTGAACTGGAGCATCTAAAAGATTGACTGCTTGGTTTGTGATTGTGCTGGAATTCCAGCTTTTGAAGCTTGTATCTACGTCTAGAGCAACTTCATTAAAGTTCTAAGAAGTTTTAAGTTGAACGCACAGCTTAGGGAAATAAATAAACTCTTTAGTATAAAAGAACATTACAGTCAACTAATAGAAATAAATTACAACTAGTATTTACAATTGAAACAAATGAGCTTACTGCAGACTGTTGCAAACAATCTACAAGTAGCTCAACTGATCCATATCAATACCAGTCGGAAGCGTCCCCAAGACGCTGGCTGCATTGCCCCGCTGTATGGCAATGCTGTTTGTGACCCGAGAGCTGGTGAGTATTTGGCGCAGCGCATCAGTATTGCCATACAGCGGGGAAATAAATTAATTCTGTTTATTCTTACTTTGTTGGAGCGGATACGTGTGTGAGATTCATACAAATGTCAGAGTCTAACTATGATTATTAACTAACTAAACAATGGATATTTCTTGAAAAGGCGTTCAGCTTTACTTGGTATTTATCTATGTACATTATATTAAGTATATAGTTATCTAGTATTCTTAACACAAGATCTGCTCCCTTTGTGGCTAGATGATACTGTGTAGATTGTCCTGCATTATTTATTTATTTATTGTTATTTACCAAGAATATGTTATGAATGTGAATATCTCTATGTTACACCTATAAATCAGTTTAACTGTAAACATCACTAGAAAAAGCAAAAAATTCTGATTCTAGTAGGCTATTAAAACGTTTTTACGATTTTTTGCATTTATCGGGTTTTAACACTGCACCCTCGATATGTTTTATTAAAGCTAGAGGAAGCAACACTCATTTTCATTTAGGTTTCTTCACGCCCTCATGTCTTCTTCTAGATATTTTTTTCCATCACAAACTACTTTCCGAGAACCAGCATGATCATGATCAATGACTATACGATCGATAATAAGTTATTATTAATCTAGTCCACAATAGACAGTATCCATCACAGGACAGGCAGGTTTTGTATCCTTCATTATGGAGGATACGTCATTTGTTATTGTCAATTTAATGATACAAGGGCTTGACGGCTTGACTATTGTATATTTTTAAATAGAGCTTTTGATGTGGACAATTTTTAATGTATTGTTATCTAAGTCGTCTTTTGAATATCGTAAGAGCTGTAAATATACATAAAATTATAATAAAATTATTCTAAAACAGTTTTCCTTCGAGAGTGATGTTCTGCTGGACGATAAAGATTCGTGAGTGTATCGTCACTCGGACTATTTTCGCCGCTTTCTTTCGTATTTTATTAATTATCAATATTATCGACCTACCTACTACATGCTGTGTTGTTGTGCTGTGAGTTGAAATGATCTGGGGTTGCATTTAAGGTCTTTTTTCTAAACTATTCGTTGCTTGAGTTGATTTCATCACAATCTTTATATTAATTTTTTATATTCATTAGAAAATTACATTATACACGGAGACAAACAATATAATATTAAACTACCATGGCAACATAAGATTACAAAAACATCATAACATAATTTTGGCTCTCTAGTTCATTTCTTTACTGTCTTATTTCAATTCTTCATTTCTGGGGAGTGAATGTCTCAGATGGAGTGCTTCCTCGTTCAATCAAATTCATAATTTCAAACCGAAAACTATCCTTTTTCCCCGTTTCAATGTAATCATCATTACTTTACTTGGCTTCCCACGTCTCTGTACAAGTAATATCTTAATTTGTGTTTCCTGCGCAGGATTGAGGCTAATTGCGTCGACCTGCCGCCTCTAACCCTCCAATTGACGCTGAGGGTATTTGAATCTATCGTATGCGTGTCTCTTGTTCTTTGTTGCTTGATCTTTTACATCATTCTTATCCTTTCTTAGAACTATTAGTGTCAATGCTGCATGTCCTTCGTGTGGTTTTGTTTCTTCAAATTTGTTGCTATGTCAACAATACATATACTTATATTTTTTAATATAGGGCAGAAGTCTTTATTCACAAAGAAAATTATAATATAATTAGTATTTACAATTGAAACAATTGAGCTAACTGCAGACTGTTGCAAACAATCTACAGGTAGCTCAACTGATCCATATCAATACCAGTCGGAAGCGTCCCCAAGACGCTAGCTGCATTACCCCGCTGTATGGCAATGTACTTATATTATATATAGTATAAATTTGATCTTACTTAAAGAGCCGGAGTCCACACCTATGCTCAGCTCGATGCTTATAAAGTTTTTATTTACAGGGATAATTTGGGTCATAAACGCTTGGCTATGACTCGAATTATCCCTGTAAATAAAAACACACCAAATTGGTCATTACCAAAAGTTGAATCAAACAAGTCTCTCACTCAGTATTGGTAATGCCAATCGCTTCAGGTTAGATTTTCAATTCACATAAATCTTAGATTTTTTCTTAGCCAGTCAGTACTCTTTTCCGGCATTCCACTCTCAACCGGAAAATATTATCTAAATGAATCTATGCGTCACATACCAAAGTTTTTTAACCCTCTTAAAGACCTCAATTATCTTAATAAAAACGTGATCCCAGGTCATTTGCGTTTGCGCAAGAAATGCCGACAAAAACTGCTTATAAGATGTTTTCTGAAGAAAATCATGTATTTTCATGGTGTATTTTGAACTTTATGCTGTTGAGTTAGAGTTTTTGCCCGGAACTTGACATTTCCTTTGTGTTCTTTCGTGGTACGCTGTGTTTGCTGATACTTCTGTTCGCAAAAAGACTTATTTTCACTGATACGGACGGACTTACCTTCGAGGCGTAAGAATTGTCAGCATAACATATCGATAGATATACTATATTAAAAATGTCATAGTTATTAAAATTGTTCGAACAGGAAAACCGATGCCTAGGTATTTCCGAAACAAAGGACCATAGTACAGTAAGTAGTATTTGACTCAAATGCCTTTTTAGAGTATCGAGATCGGTTTCGAAACCCTTATGGTCTCGCTTTGTCTGTCCTTTTGTCCTTCTATGGTATCTCAGCAACTATCGCAGCTATTTACTTGAAATTTAAAATAATAATTCATTTCGCGCGCCTGTACAGATTTAAAAATAAGTGAAAAATGATAATAAATTTCGGTAAGTACACATTGTGATGTCGCAATTTTAATAGAAACCTATTTTGGGTATCAAATAGAAGGTCAGATCAGCTTGTACATTTCAAAATAGTTTTTGAAATTTTTGTAGGTTAGGTACATACTTCTTGAAATATTTTTCAAAAAGTCGAAATATTGTACATTATCTAACGATCTATCTGAATTGTAGATTGGTACCTACTAAGAAATTAAATAACATTGCAAAAATTTGCGACTTCGGCGGGACTTGAACCCGCATCCTTCCGTCGTTCAAGTCCCGCCGAAGTCGCAAATTTTTGCGATGTTATTTAATTTCTTAGAAATTTGCCAGAGTGTGAGGCTTACGCACTATAAAAACAAAAAATTTGGTACCTACTAGTTTTAGGTATTCATTAAATAGCAAAGTCTCTATCCGATTCCTTTACCTACCTAAATATTTGTATAATTGACAATCGTTCCGAACCCTTCGGCACGCGAGTTACACTCGCACTTGACGTTTTATTTAGTTAGTTAGGTATGCTTTACGAATGATCTAATTTAATATGGGGAAATTTGCAGATGGTTTTACCCATTAATATTGCGAATATAGTCATAATTATATTAATTTGATTGTAAAAATACTTTTCATATAATAGTTAAACTTTTTCCTACATGAGGAAGAATAGAGGAGGTAAATAAAATAAATGATTTTAAACAGGATTATATTTATCAAATCAAATATCCTAGAATTAGCTATTTAATGAGGCGTAAATACACTAATGACCAACAAACAATGATTAGCAACAAGCAAATAAATTACTAATTAAATTAGTTACGCACATGGCGGTGAACTCATGTAGAGTTCACATCACAGCCATGTGCATATTGTGCAAACAGCAAAGAATAATCAAATAGTTTTCAGCAATATGAAGTCCACTTATAGTCACACAAAATTTATATCTGTCGTCAATCCGTTGGTCCTGCGCCTGACCTCTCCCAAGTCGTGTCGGTCTGCCGTATAATGAGAGGAGAGAGTGCACCTGTTGGGAGTTTGCGCCTGATGCACACACTCGTGCACTCTCTCCGTTGAGACTGACCACCGTTACCGAAATTCAGCTAGGAAGTCATCATCATCATCATCTGGAAGCTAGGATCGCTGATTGGCAATTATCATAGCCTCCAGTGCTTTTAGAAACTTAGTCATAAAAATTTCAATTTATAATAAGGTAAGATTAATTCTATTTGAAAACTATAACATGCCCTATTAAAACTAATTAAATTACCAAAACCATATAAACTATCTAAATAATGCCTACACCTACCCACTTATAAAATATCTTGTAACCTGTATAATTTATGTTTTCTTTATGAAAATAAATGTCTTTTTGTTTAATTTTTGTTTCAAAATGGCGTTCGACTCAGCATTTAGTTGTGATAGCTATAGGATATAGCAACTGCAACGCTTATCTTCCGCTGATTTTGTCTGTTTCAGAACCTTGCCATATAGCTTCCTAACAAACGCTGCTTCTGCCCCTAATCTAAATTAGGTAGATATTAGTCCAGCTTCACCCCCCAACTTTGCATCCCATATAAGATTCAAGGCATTCGACACACGACAAGAAGGGTAGTAAACTGGAGCGACATTCAATACTCCCCGGAGATCACTCCCCCCTTCCTGTCACGGGACATTACAACTCCCCTTGTCGATACGCTTATCAAGTTGAGCGTTGTTTTGAAACTTTCTTACTTGTGTCAGTCATCTTCTTTCCTCACTACCTAACCGTATTTTACCAATTTAGTCTTCATAACCGATTTTTATGACAAATGATGTACTTCAGTTTTGTGACATTAGTAACTTGTTTAGCAATATCTCCCAATCAATATGTTCAGTAAATAAATAATGCTGGAAAATTCAAACAGCAATATCTAGAAACAAACTAAGCAGAGCTTGTGTTATGGGTACTAGGTAACTGATATCAACATATATAGATATTTTTTACTATACATAGAAAACATCCTGAATACTCGGAAGAAATATCTGCTGATCGTACAAAAATTTGTCCCTACCGTATGGTTTTGTTATGTTGTTGGTATCTAATGAAATAATTACACTAGTTACAATTAAGTACTAGTTTGACAAACTACTACTCCATTTGTTTTTCTCTGATCATTTTGTTATTTCCCACACTTAATAGAATCATTATGTTACTTTTGTATGAAGTAGCATTTAAGGAAATACACGCCAAACGGGTTTGCAGTGTCATAATCATTTCTGCAATTAGCTTTGTCTATTAACGTGTCTTTAGTCGCATCAGGCTTCAATGGCCTGTTTGTGTCCGTCTCAAAGCAACCGCCATTTTGCTCAAAGAAGTAGGCTCCAGCCCATAGTTTCTTGAGTTCTCGGTAACGAAGAACAAGCCTCCTATAGACTCAACAATCAGCATTTATCCATACACCATCAAATCAGGCATTCACGACTCCACACAATCTTGTTTGCCTTCAACGAATCACTGTGTTCTACCATCATAAAGCACGATTCAGCACATTGCAAAACATGCCCTACCACTCCGAGGTAAGGTTCAAGAGTGTTGCTGTTCTGAGCTTTGCAATTGGGTTCTAAATGCGGAGGTGCTTTCGGTACTCACAAGCAGGTCTTTGTAATGTGGCTGGTTTCTCTGGACCTGCCTCGTCTATCTCCCTCTATATGTATTCGGGCATCAACGGGGACATTGTAAAGGTAACATGGGCTCTAGTTAGGATGGTTTTAGCGAGGTCGCGCGACAGAAACGGTCTTGTGTAGACACTATGAAACTCTGTTATTGGACAGAGGAGCATTTAGTTTGTCTGTTTGCCAGTTTGTTCAGTATTCTTTGTTGCCGTTGCTATGAATCGCGATTGTGAAGCCAGATGGTAGGTAGATTTTTTCTTAGAGTTGATTCATAAAGCAGCTTGCTTTAGAACGTATTTAGACATGGCCTCACTGGGTGGATGCTCTAGCGATACCGGTATAGGTGTTTGAACAGAGATTTCTAACAGATATGTAAAATTTTATCTAGAAGGCAGGCATTATTGTAATTGTTAAAACGTGATCATGAATCTAATTTGGATAATTGGTTTAAGTACTAGTTTAGCTATAGTCGCGGTAATTTATGTGTACTTGCAGCTGTAAATACGTATAACTAAAATGGAAAATTCTAGTCGCATGCTCATCATGTAACTCCTCAAAATCGTTACCGGACAGAAATGTAATGGTCATCCACAAGTCGTTAGGTTTGATGTGATGTCATCTCTATAAAAAATTACGCTGTCTATAAGAGATGTAGAGTAGGAAATGATTGGATGTACACTCATAAAAGTTATATGAGTGATTCAAACTAAACCTAGAAGTAAAATTCAATACCCTGATCTACTTTGAACCGTATAAATGCACCATAGGTCTAAAAATGCATGAGCATTTATATTTATCATTGATAAATCATTAAACATTAATGGATCAGTCAGATCTCGTGTTCAACAGCATATTAAATTGACCTTCACTGTGAACGACAATCAGGAATACATTCGTCATCCATCAGCCAATCTCGAATGAAAATCTATTTCATACATCCTAGCAAGAAGTCTGTTGTGTACCTAAAATCTATCCACACATTCTCCACATTGTTATATACGAGTATAAGAATTTAGTAAACAAACCAACAAAAACTCTGATATTATTCTCTTCAGAGAATATGGAAGAAACTCGTTACAGACAAGAAAGGATATCAAAGATCATCACGCGGCATGAATCATGGTTGATAATAAAGCAACCTTCTGGGAACGACGAGTACGTGATACTGATGGACGCTTATAAGAACCCGCGATTACCTGCTAACGCGTCATTTAATACAGTGGGGAACACAGCGTGTGCATTTAAAAATTCAAAACCCCTACTAGTATCCACCTTGAAATGGAATCGATCGCATTGAATAATCTATGGAGAGTCGGCGCGTCCTTCGGACAGTTTCCTGAACAATTTATTATCATCGATCGATGAGTTTAATGTCTGCCCATAATCTTCCTAATCTAATATTAAATCTCGATACAGCTTAGCGTTCAATAATTCAATCGGATACACCCTTCTTCAAGGAACCGCCCGCTGCCGAACCGGTTCCGCTGCACACAACAGAATTGATATGAAGTTATTAACATTGAATTAAAATATTTACAGAACCTCGCCGGGTGCACTCGTTTATTTTTGCATGACAATTAAATATGTTTGAAGCGACTTCGATACTTTTAAATTGTGGGGCTCATTTTCGATCATTTGCATGTACCTTCAGGGCAGAAGGTGTTCTTTTATTCATGCTCTCGAATCTGGCAATTCTTGTTTGGTGAGTCGTTGGCTGCTCGAATGGTGCCAACGAGATATTTTTTCTTTCTCATGACATTTTGTTCTGCCGGTTCGCTGTCACCGAGGAAACGCGCTATTTGCATTATAAATTCAAAAGCATTACTTTGCACGGTTTGTATAATTTTTGCGCCATTAGCGCTATTGAAATCGTGTCTTTTTATGGTACCTATTTGCTGACGCTGTTTTCCCTGACCCCAATCGACCTAAGAATTTACATAGCAGACAGTTTAATCCGTCCTCGGCAAGGAAGACCTACGTGGCTACAACTGTTCTCGGAACATAATTCAGTTTGTTTTTACTTCAAGTGGGCGGTTCCTTCAGATCGTAGATTGTGTGACTCAGATGATATGGGTGTGGGAACTTATATCACTTAGACGAGAGAAATAGCCCCACTTCTAACGTTTATCTGCAGCATAAGTACTCGATTCATATCGCGGCTCTATCTTGGAGAGGCGCCTCTTTCATCGCCCTAAAGTTGGACGAAAGCCAGTGCCTAAAATCAGACTGCGGACATGTTTCCACTATGAATTCTTGTTGGTACAGTTTATGCTCAAGCTCTGCCATTAGGCGAGTGCGTTGAACGCTCTTGCGAGACGTGCCGAGCGCTCGGCCGGCCAAATGTGGCGTATGCGACCGCAGCGACCGAAATTACCAGTAATTGCCGTTCCGATGGCAGATAAGCCCAAATGAATATGTAACGCTCCTCCCACGGCCGTGCACAATAAAACAGCCTGACTGTGCCTGACCCTATAAAAATAAAAACAGGCAATTAATAATGTTTATTCGCGTCCGTTATTCAGAGCGGCGACTGTAACAAACGACGTCTGCATGGATTAATGCGGCGTGCTGCGGCCTGGCGGAGACTCCGGCACAGGACAGCAGCGAGACCACGCTGCCAACGCAGAAAGAATCCGGTTGTGTAATTTCTATGTAACGGGACTACCAGTTATGTAAAACTTGGCCGAATTTAACGGCGCATCAGCATATTTTTGAAAGTAGATCTTTATCACGCTTTCGATTAGTTCAACCACATGTTTTATTACACTACTTGCCCTAAAACCACTTCCGTGGCTCTATGAATTTATTGGTGCGCGTCGTAGTCGTTGCATAGTCATCGGATCTGATTAATTATGAGTCGCGATTGGCTATCGGAGGCGGGTGTACCGCAGGGAAACATTATCTACCCTCGGCTGTACCTAGTGGACTCGAACGGTCGCCAATGATATATCGCCGGCGCGTATCGATTAAACGTCAGTGCAACTACCGGGTTATCGATATCGGATAGATAAATCAACGTCCTGCGTTAGATATCCTTTGACGGCCCTCGGGCTGGAGATTGCGAGTCCACGATGATCGGCCCTGCCCGGTGGGCCCTAATCTCCTGAAACTTTTACGAGCCAACGCATGAATAATTCCCGAGAGGAGCAGCTATCGATCGCACACGTCGAGGTTTTTATTTATACGGCGCGGGTGGGCGAGGCGCATATTAGTAAATAGGCGCAGGCGCCGTGGCGCGGAGGCACGCAGCGAGCACTCACCGACTTGTAGCACGTTCTCGACGCAGCCGGCCTCGAGCAGCTTGAGGCCGCGGCAGAAGGCAATGTTGCGGTGGTCGTCGGGCGGCGCGCGGGCCAGCGACGAGTACATGCAGATGTCGCGTTCATCCCGCGGGAAGGACCAGTAAACGACCCGCCGTTGCACCGGCTCCGGGATGCGCTCGTAGCGTTCCTCGATGCGCTGGAAGGGGATCGCGGCGGCGACGATCTTCGCGGTGATATCGAGTAGCGAGGCTGGGGCGCGCGGCCGGCAGCAGGCGCGCGGCGCGCACACGGACATGGCGCTAGCTCGGCCGCTCGGCGCGGACTGAGCCCCTCCCGCGCGCGGCACCGCCACCGCGCCCCGCACGCCGCGCCCGCGCGCCCGCCCTCCGACACCCCGCCAGCCCCGGGGATGCTCGCCCCGAATCGACACGTTGCCATAAATAATTCATTTGGCAGCATAATGTGCGATTTATTATTAAAAGTTAGCATTTTTGTTTCGGTCTGGCTTTGTGAAATAAAATCGATAACTAACTATGTGGAAATAATTTACCTATGGTTCCGTCTGCGCAATCATTTATTTATCGTGAAATAGTGATACTTTATTTATCACCTAGATCGATATCAAAGAAGAACGTGAATACGTGAGCGATTTTAAATTGAATTGGTTGCTAAAATACTGATGTTTCAGTGATATTTTTATGGGCTGACTTTGGAAATATAAAAAACTAATTCAATGAAAAGTGCACCTAGGTGGTAACCTATGTACTTAATAGGTATAAACGTGGTGTTTTGTGATGATACGGGTGGATAATAATATAATACTTAATCGTACCTACTTTCCTCTTTAATTCAAATGAAATGACTCTCGTAAAATAACTGTAAAAACTTATAGGCAATACAAAATTTTCCTCTGCAAAGCTAACTTCCAAAATAATTTATTGTAATTTCCTTAGTATGCCGCTATTCCCGCATCTCCCCACATTACACAAACGAAGGGGAAAGCACCCGGGGCGCGGGGGGGTACATTAACAGCTGATGGCTGCGGGGTAGGGGGGCAGACGTCAGGTGTCCGACCTGTCAGCGAAATTGCCAGCTTGCTGGATTGACGCTGAATGTAGCGTTTCTTTGTAATTTCCGGAAAATCTTCGACGCCTACTCTACATACATATCGTATAGCGTCTTAGTATTGATGCTTCTTGTATACAATTTTGTTTATCTAGAGATGCGAAGTGCTGATTAACCAACATCGTGGCTAAATATAATTATATGTAGTAACCTGTCACATTTTATTATTGTAGAGTAGGTAGTCTTCATTATATTTATGTAGAGTACCATTATTAAAATGTGACTGAAAAGTTTTCCACCTCTAAATTTCAATCCTAATTTCTTCTCCCTTACCAATTATGCTTGTGCTAGGGTAATAACATAACGGGGTGTTAAAAAGCCTACGATTTCATTACGGATACGATTAAACAACAAATCTTATTTGTGTTGGAAGAACACCAACGTTACACCGCTTACATCCGTAATGAATTCGTTAAACTACGATAGTTTTTATAGTAAAAACTTACGACTCTACATTATTCTTGTCGCCGAAATAGCCGTTTCTTACGGAATGTCCCCCAGTTGGCAACACTCCACGAGCGCTGAAGAGCGCTACGCAGCGCTGCATCGCTTACTTGTAAGCGGTGATCATTGACCTTTTTGTTTATCATACTTTTTTGTAAACATTACGATTTTATTCTTATGAGTTTGGAGATTACGAGCTGCATGATTAATAAAACTTAAGTTACCTATTTCATTTGTAATCTTATTTCTATTTTCTATCGTCATATCTAATCACTCTTCCTGTGAATCCATGGTGCATTCTATTCTTTGAAGACTTCTGTGGCGCAGCGGACAAAGGTCAGTTCGATGCAGGAGGTTGCAGGTTCGAATCTCACCCTGGGACAAATATTTGCAAACTTTGTTCGATCTGCAGATAGTTTTGGTATTGTTCTGGGTGTTTACAGGATACAGGATAGATTTTCTGGACGGGGCACTAAGGAGGGGTAGGTAAACTTAACCGGTTTATCTACAGGAAAATGGTGTTAAGAGACTATCCATAATTTTTAGAGAAATGTTCGTGCCCATTCACAAATTTTCCCAAAATGTACCAAAGTACAGCTGTTAAAAAGAACGTGGGCATTTTATTTTGTATAATGAGTAGGTAGCCTATTATCTGAGTCAGGCTTTGTTCTAAACGTACGCTAAATTTCATCTTGAGCTGTTCAGTAGTTTTGGAAATTCTAGGTAACAAAAATTCGTATTTCACAAACATTCGGCTTTATAATATTAGTAGCATAGGATAGGATAAGATTTATTTGACTGTGACAATTTTTTATATAATATTTTAATCATATCTGTCTGTTTTTTTACCTTTGTACTTTATGGTACAAAAGTAAAAAAACAGACAGATATGATCCTTTAACCAAGTAGGTACCTATGTGTGTTATTGTTATAATATACTTAATTATAGAATGTAACGACATCAAATGTACCTGCGATGGAATAAAATTAATACAAATACAAAATCGAGACATCTCATTTTTGTATGGGGTTTGCTTAGTTCCCTTTCCGCACGATAGAGCCGCTGTACCAAATCCCATAGAAAAAGTAGACGTCACGATATCGTATCGATAGGTACTACCTACCTACCATCGTCAACTGAACTCGGGGCTGTGACGAGGAGCTCGTGTCTGGGGTCTACTGGGAAAAAGAACATCGAAGATTATTATTTGTTATTTTTCTCAGTATTGACCAAAATGTTTTATTGTTAAAAGTTCCTGTTAAATTCTGGCTTATGTAACTTAGGAAGAGCGGAATCTCCTACACTCACATATATACATATCACACTATACACTCAAAAGGAGGCTTATAATATGTATTGTATAGGATAATTATGTAATCTGTGAACGAAATAAAAAAATCAATTGTATTTGTATTTTTTCTTGTCGAGCAAAACCAACTCTTATGCCTTCATAAAATAAATAAATAAATATATAATAATAACATCAGAAACTTCAATTTGGTTTTTAAGAGTGCGGGCCCATGTCTACACCACTACACTACACCAAGATAAGGAGTATTTAAAGCCAAGCTATGCAAATATCTATCTACAAATATTATATTACCTGATTGCCGAGGTTAGCAACCCACCATTGGAACAGCATCAGGTACAATGACACAAGCCTTCAAACAATAACACAAAGAAGGTAGCACAGAAAACTTAGTAAATATCTACAAGTTACTTCAATATACTCAGTTCTAGAAATCTAAATATTTTTTGTAAACAAAGGAATTAAAAAACCGAACAGATGGTGGAGGAGTGAGTACTACTTATGTATCACTGGAGAAATTCTCAGAAGTTTTTTTGATTTATTTATTTATTTTATTTTTGCTAGCATGCACATTGATTCTTAGGTCTAAGTGAATGGATAGTTAGGTTGTCACTAGCTAGGTACATGCATCCTGGAAGGGCACTGCAAAAACTGAATTCGTAGATATAGACATACACATACTATTAATTGCCACCACACACATTTAAGTAAAATAAAATTGTAGAAGTTTTTGTTTAAGTTTTTAGTGGTTACTTTGCTGTTACGATGCGGTTTTTCGTTATCGTCATCTGCTTTTGTTAGGTTTTCATTCATAAATGTCTTTGTTTACATAAAACATCTTGGATTCTAAAAGCGTAAGTAACACCAAGTTCACTGACTTAAAGGAAGGGACCAAATAAGCAAAGGTTCTTTGCCACCTTGTACAATCTGTGTTCGCAGGTGTTACATACAGTTCTATAACGTCTAGTACCTATGTGGTTGCTCTATGTATACAGGTATGTATAAATCTCTATTCACCAAGAAAATATTTTTCTTCTGGATTGGTCAGCTTTTCCATCTATATCTCCGTAACTAATAAATATATCGACATGGCTGTCTTTGCAAAAAATCCAAAATACAAATATTAATATGGCATTATTCATTACTCATTTTTGGAAAAAAGTGGCGTATGGTTGCTTTCTGCATAACTAAGTCCAATTACAATCAAACAATAGAAAAAAATTAGAACTTGTATTTACAATGGAAACAATTGAGTTAACTGCAGACTGTTGCAAATAATGTACAGGATTCCACATTATTCTTTCTATTCTTAGATTTTGCTTTTTACGAATATTATTCTGCTGTGGTTATTTTTTTATGAAAAGTAAATTAATAAAATAGCTTTTCGTTATGATTATGACTGATTATAGCCCTTATTTAACTTGAATATATAATTATACTGACTTGTGCCCGCGGCTTCGCACGCGTTTTTTTTGGAATAAAAAGTATATAAAATGTTGTTCCGGGCCCAAATAAAAAAATCAGTTAATTTTACCCCCATCCATTTAGTAGTTTTTGCGTTGTTTTCAGCCAATCATCTTCACAATGTAATGGCACAATATTTCGCCTTTATAATATTAGTAACCAACAAGTAAACCAACTTATAGTCTTCAGCTTAGCTACTCAAAATATTATGTATTAGTTAAGAAAAATACAAGTTTTAAAATATCAGCGTAAGTAACTTAACTTTAAATTTTTTTTCCTTGCATTTTTTCATTTCAGAAACGTTTTCAATTCAGTGAGAGTTACGAAGATCCACTAATTTCATACATTGTCATTTAAGTGCGAATATTACTCATTCAGCGGTAATTATATTCGCGTTTCCTCGCATAAAGCGCTGTATCCGCTTTCAGCGCTGAGCGGTACACCTCGGTCGGAGGAAGGCCGTCGTCTGCATATAGCTACGTAGGTATATAATGTTATTGTATACAGAATTATGTCAGTTCAGTCAGCTGATTGATAACGAAAGTGAGTCTAGTTCAAATTGCTTTTATGACCTTGAGTTAAGGTTGCTAATTGTATGACTTTTTTGATTCGTACCTACGTACGTACCTACGTACAGGCTACGTAACTACGTAAACTACGTAGGTATATGCAAGGTTAAGTACCTATACCTAATAAAATACCACAAAAATCTAACGTCCTGTTGGTTTGAAAGGTGTTTGAAGAATTTTGTATAGTGGCACTAACATTTGTTTTTTTTCTTTTTTTTTAAGTCATCGCGTTCAATTAAAGTTATATTATTTGGATAGAAGACACTAAAACAAATAAAACAAATCTAAATAATGTCCTAAAACTTCATGTTTATGAGATATTTAGGTACAGGTGAAAACTTATTTTTTCTTCATATGTGAATATCTCAAAAACCTGACGCTTTAGGATATTATGATAGAGAACATTTTTTATTTATTTTAGTTCTACCCAAATATATAACTTTTATTGTGCGCCGCGTCTTGAAAAAAAAAAACAAAATGATGACTGATGTTATGGCCTAAATCTTCAAACCCCTTTCTTGTTTCTATGGTAGAGTCAAAGTATTTCCAATTTAGAGTTTTCCTTATCCACTTAATATTGCTTGTTGTGAATGTAATTGTCAATTTTTGTAACTTTTACCTACGTCAAATTCTATGCAACCTCACATTTTTATTTATCTCCGAAAAAATAAACAATTTAGCAGTACTTATGAATGTAAGCGGGTTAACTTCGAACCTAGTTTGTGTTGGAAGAACACCAACGTTTGCGCAAGAACGCAGTACAGGCGCGACGCACTTACTCTGATGAAGTCCCTCATTAAAGGATGAAAATGGTGTTGTTCCAACTCAAACTGGGTACGTTGTTAACCAGCTTACCTACATTCTGAATTCGTCAATCTACGAAAGTTTTTATGAATCTAGCAGTGCCTAACCTACGTACAAAAAGTCTCGTCGATTTGTGATCCTTTCTGTAATATTTACTGTTAATAATTTTATAATGTCTTTATTTCAACTCCGAGCATAATTTTTTTAGTTTTTTTGTTCGGATTTAATTCTAAGCTTAGCTTAACAATCCTTCCTTACGGAATATTGGCACAATAGGTACCTACTTAATCTGTTAAAGAGCCTTTAATTTGCTACAAAACTTAACTGACAGCAATGTTGGATAGCAACAGAATTAACCACAGTGGTAGAAATTACCCGGACAAGCCTTAAACTCTACCATTCTCTGAACACAAAACTGAACAAAAGCGCCAATTCCTCGCTCAAAACGTGCCAGAACCCCCCCACCGCCGACCGAACAAATTAACGTACTGAATGCCCGATAATTCATTCATTTAGGGAGGGGGGTGGTGGGTAAAAATGGTCATTATCTACTGAATTATACACGCAATGTATTGGCAACATGGCTGGGCAAAGTGGACTTTCCAAGGTTTTAATAATTTAGGTAGAATAATGTAGAGATTCTAAAATAATCTCGGTTTTGTATAGGAAATGGATAACTTGGCAAGTTATAAATCTATCGATAGACTTATCAAAAATCGCTCAAAAAACTTCTGCCAAAGAATTTTAATCATAAAGACCCCTGAAGTTGCTCTAGATGACAAGAATTTACCAATCACGAAACGTAAATTTATCATTCGAGAGAGACGATGTAGAGACATAACTACTTCTTTGTAGAGCTAGTTTCTTTCAAAACTCGGTTATTTCTCTATTTTAATTTTCCCCGTTTTATCCAATCGCAGTTTTCCGGCAGCAGAAAGCATTGCGTAAGCAGCGGAACCTACCCTACAATCGATAGGTCTGAATTTAAACGGCCTGTGTCCCCACCATTTTTGTCGGATCTAATGAACTATTAAACTGCAATTTGCCTGCGCGATGGGGCTAGATGGCGTTGCGCGCAAGTATCGATCCGAGGTGGGGGCCAAATATCTCGACATCAAGTTTTGCCAAGTCACAGAATGTATTGCTGGCTATTGTGGCGAAAAATGGGGGGAGATGGGAATGAATGTCCCCCTGGCTGAGCTGCATTGAATGCCAGCCCCCGGTGTACAGTCGACGGGGGAGATTAGTGATAAATGGCGATAGGGTTTAACAGGACTGACGCGTTGTAAAAACCTCACGTAGCTGATGCTAGCGCATGGTGATTTTTATTATTGCCATTCCGAATGCTACTTATAAAAGAAATCTTTAAAATAGTATGAATATGAAATCACTAAATTAGGTAATACTAAATCCTTAGCGAATCCAATTTTAACAATTCCAATTCTTACGAAAATAGGTTTTGTAAAAGTAAATAACTCATCTTTTGAAATGGACTTGGCTAAAATTTCTACTTGATTATTTCATCAATTATATTTTGCGTCTTTATAATAAAATTTTGTGATTTCGGGCAAAAAACACATATCACAAAGAAGAACAGTCTCAATGGACCCAATGAACTTTATGGATTTATGAGTTCCGTTTCTGTCAACTGAATAAAAATACCTCGGAACTTTTGAAAGACAGCTCATGTTGTAAAATCTTTTCAAGTTCTGACTGTACAAGCCACAGAATCCAATCAAGTTCGGTGAACAGGTAATCCGTCCTCAAAAGAAGGCGCTTCTACTATTCCTAGCTCTATGGTGCGGGTGGCAAGGGTGCAATTAAAGGTTATTGGGGTAGGGGGTTCGAATTGTTTTAGTTTATCGCTCAGACCGGATTATTTGTACCCCGGCTTATGAGACAAATAAGAAATACAGAGCTAAGAACGTAATAAACTACCTGATTAATCCGCGATATTTTGAAATTGTCTCAAAGAAGGCTAAGCTAAATTAGATACCTAATTGGACTGTTATATACGCTTATGGATTCTCTTATCCGTATTTTGCGATAAATAATTAAATTAAAACTAAGTAAATTCTATAATGCCTTAGGATGCAGCGACTAGTGTAATTATTTTATTTTATTTATTACACAAAATACTGGTCACAAAATTATGGTCAAACTTCACTTAAGGCTCAGATATAATAATACCATACTAGTACTTAAGGTAAGTTTGTTTAACCTTCAATAATAAAAGACATCTGAAAAAAAAAACACTTTTAAAACTGTGACGTCAGGTATTTTGCAATTTTTTTATGTGTATGTTTAATATACTTCCCAAACGTTATTAAGGGTTATAAATTCAAAGGTTGCTGCTGATAAGATTACAAATCAGTGAATGAGATTTTGAATGAAATCATATTTTTAACTAGTTTTATTGTTATTAACGCTGTTAGTAAAATTTATTTGCGTTAAGCTTTTATGCAACATTCCTCACTCAGATTCAAACCAAGCCAGGCATTATCTATTCTAGTATTCCCAACTCAGACAAATGTAATATTAACTGACCTAGACGGACGCAAAGTGCAATTCTGTGTCCCTAGCCACAAATATCTTAGAAACGGGTCAGGTCATGTTCTATACTCAGAGATAGACTTTTAGAATATTAACGACTGAATCTATAACAAATTCGCGATGGAAATGGGCAGGCATCGAGATTTTCTGAATAAACTTTCGTTTAAACATTCACTGCCCGGAGTCGGCAGTGCGACTCGTAGGGGCGCGCCGCAGCTGGAGGAAGTTAAACATGTCCATGTGACTTCAGTGGCATTGAATGTGTTAATGGAACCTACACTGGTCGTCAGGTGCCACGATCGGTGCAACGCTATGGAATCTTATACGGGGTGGATATATAAAAGTTTAATAAAAGACAGCATGTATTTATCTAAATTAACCCAAATTATCCTTATATTACTTTAGTATGGACGAACGCTACAAAAACTTCCCACAGGCCCCTTGGGGGACGAACGCCACTGAAAAACTTCCCATCGGGGACGAAGCCTGGGGACGCGCGGGAATAACCCGATTTTTTCGACGAGGCAGTAAGGGCAGGTACCTTATATGTTTTTTGAATTTTCAGATTATTCTTATCCCCATTCAAAGACATTAAAAAATAAAAAAAAATGTCAGAACAGCAAGAAAATGGGCATTTCACTCAAAAACTTTTTCTATGCCAATCGATCCTGTTTCTTATACTGATCAAAAACTTCTACCGGACCAACTGAGATAGTATACTAGAATAGTCAGAAATCACAAAAAAACATTTACCTGTACAATTTTTCATTTTTGTACTTCGTACTCTTGTAGTTCTCTGTACATTTTTTTGAAAATCTGAGAAAGGGGATGAACATCTCTCAAAAAAATATGGATAGTCTCCTAAGGCCAATTTCCGGAAGCTACACCAGTTAAGGTATCTACCATTACTGCCCCATCGAAAAAATCCACTTTGACACACATAACAAATGAAAATGTGAAGAAAGAAAACGTGCAGCGCCATCTAGCCTTTTTAATCGCAATTAACTTTAAGTTATATCCACGTATACTCAAAATCAAACGTTAAACTTCTTTCAGTCTCTTCTCTCCTGTTTTATCTAGTCTTTCAAAAGAAAAATTGTCATGTCCCTTTAAAAGAGGCTCCTTAAAGAGGACATAATTTATACAAATACTTTGTGCCAATAGAAACAAAATGACCCTTGATCAAAATAGCCATTGATTTAAAAACACGAACGGATAGCACAATAAGTCTCTGCCTAACTGAGGCCTTATTTAAGTATTCTATCCAGAATATAAGATAGGACAGATCTAGCGAAGCTTCCACCCGCCAGCTATAAGCCTGCTAGAATATTTACAGACGCTAAAAGAGTTCTGTCTTCCGTCCTTAGTTAATAATACAATACAATTGATCAAGCCATGGCAAGGCTGTTCTCAGCATTATAGGAACTTATAATCGATAGCACAGATAATTTTATACTATACGCTATTGGTAGTGTGGGAGATTTTCGTCCCACGGCTAAGCGAAGGCACATATTTTCCTGCCTTCCCACTCCACGTAGCAATGACATGTCAAAATGCAATCAGGCTTTCTTCAAAAGTTCAAATGCTCCGAGGTTATCCTCTCTTCCCCAACTTCTACTCGAAGAGGCAACTACCTCTGGGTCATTTAGTGAAAGAAGCGGTGTGTCGCCTTTGGTGAAATAAGGGATCCATCCTTTCTTCTTCATTGGGCTTAATTTTTCCCTTTTCCTCGGAGATCTTCTGATTTGTTAGGGACTTCTTGGATGGTCAACTTGATACATATAGTGCATGCAAAATAGTGTATTCGTCAACCATGATAGCTGTCATAATGACGACCGATGTGGCGCGGCGGGCGAAGGTCCGCCTGCAGTGCAGGAGGTTGCGGGTTCCCGTCTCGGGACAAATGTTTTTATGATCTGCAAATACTTGTTCCGGGTGTTCTAGGTAATTTCTATGTATACTTACATTCTCATAACAGTGTAGCACCAAAATACTGAAAAAATATCTATCTATGTAATGTATAATCTTATTATATCAGTCATCTAGAACCCCTAACACAAGCTCTGCTTAGCTTGGGGCTAGATGATGCTATTGTACATACCTAGATTGTCCAGCATTAAAAAAAATCATTGGAACACTAATAGCTAGCTAGACCTTGTATACTCGTAAATAGCATTCATGTTGTGATGGTAATGGTACCCAGTCTTAGATATATCTAAATGGAATGGATACATGGAAATGATCTTTAGCTCCTATAAACATTTCAAAGTTATTACAGAAAATTCTACTGAATCGATGTTCAAAACCAATGATTGGTTGGTATACGGTAATTTAACTATTTACACGTTAAACTTACCAGTGTCGCCATCTACGTAAATTCTTGGAAACTTTTCCAGAAGAGACATCTCTCGAAATATTTTTGTAACTTATGGTGCTGTAAGCATACTAAACTCATGAAACAAAGTAAGCTTGTGCTCACCTGTTTGTTTGGAACTCATTGAAATAGTTCGAAACTTTTGAGCTAGATGTCACTATATGCGACATATCCATGTATTTTATTCATCACCCATGCCACGAAGAAAATAAAACGACACTTTACTGTATAAAAATAGTATTTATGACCTTCTTACACTTTTTTTTCTAATAGATCTTATTTATTATTTCTTACACTTAATTAGTCAAATAAGTAATATTGACTATGGCCCCGGTAATTCGTTGTATCTTACAGGATACGTCAGTTGATTTCCGCGATCCCACGAATAAAGCTCCTGAAAAAAGAAAAATAAAACAATATGGGGCAAGGAGAATAATAGGTTATATAATATATGGCCAAAAAACAAGCCCAAATGCTACAAATTAATTATGAGAATGACACCTAACGGTACTTTTCGTAGAAGCTCTACGACGCGATGTCGACTTGCTACGCCCTTGCTACGCCTTGGCCACAGCGTACCTACTATTTCATTCACCTATTATTACGAGCTATGGATTTTTTTATTGTTTAATTATATAATATCGTCTGTGTTACGAAAAAAAATACAACACAGTATAAACCTAACCAAATATTTATACACACAGTCAGTTAATTAGTTTTCTTGTGAAGAGGTAACAAACATCTTAACATCCAGACTTTCGCTTTTATAATACTAGTTTCTGCCCAAAGTTTCGCACGCGTTGTTTCTATAGAAACGTTAACAGGTTATTTCTATCCTATGGGAACTGTTTATGGGATAAAAAGTATAAGCCTATGTTTGATTCCATGGTTTAAAACTACACCTATGCAAAATGTCAGCCCGATCTGTTCAGTAGTTTTGGCGTGAAGAAGTAACAAACATCCATCTATCGACCCATTCATAAAAAAATCGCATTTATAATATTAGTATATTATGTAGTGATTTTAATAGTCGGCGCTCTTACCTTATGCACGTGGTCGTACCCCAGCTGGGTAGTCTTCCTGAAAGGGTTGGTGAACTGAAGAGACACTTCTACAGGCTTGCTGAGGTATAAGTCTATAGCTACGGTGACTTTGCTCTCTCTATCCGTTGCTGAGTCTAGGGCGTAAAGCACTCCGCACACTATGAACATTTCTCCTACCTGGAAATAAGGTTGGTATGTTAGATATAAGAAAGAAGAAATACATAAATATACAGAGTGCCACGTAATAGGTTTACTTAGCCAAAAAAGGGGATTCTGAACACCGAAGGGATCAACTTGTGAATAACGGTTTTTGAATTTCGAATCAAAAATTAGTTTTGTTTCTTCTTATTCTTGTTCGAAATTCCAAAACAATAATAATAGTTTACATTATAAGTACCTATTATATTGAAATTTCGTCTATTTGTCAAATACACGTAAAAGAATACGAAAACGAAGAAAAAAAGTCCCAACATTTTTCCAAAAAATTTGAAAAACTAAAGTTCTCCTCGAGGTCCCTCGCAACCTTCTGCTTTCTACCTTCGCTTGCTGCGCCCCAGAGGAGTAATAAAAATAACTTTGAAAGAGGTTATTAATTCTATTTATTAATTCCTAATTCTAGACTGTGAAATTGTGAACTGAACTCTTACTTCGATTATTGAAATGAAATGAAATGAAAAAGTTTATTTAGCACGATACAAAACATACTTAAATAGGAGAGAATCTCGGAATTGGAGATTAAATTTAAGAAAAAACTAGAAAAAATAGTACCTATGTTAAAAAAAATATGTTTTTTTGTTACTAAGCCTAGCATTAGTACTTTCGCAAGCTGCTTGGCAAACCACCGAGTGTCGAGCCACAATATTTTTTCTACAGTTAACAAGTCAACTGTTTTCTCTTTATTGCAAAACTACACTTGCGAGCTTTAAACTGGAATCGCTTCAAGGGTTGTTCAAGACTAATTTTTACAATTTCTTTGCAGTGAACTATGAGTTAAGTTATATTTTCCCTTACGCAGGATTTATTGGCGACGATAAATTTTGATTTAATGGACGATAATGTCCGCTGCCACACCGCAGCAGTGACTAGACAGTACCGACAGACGTCTTCCATGTCGGCATTCCCACACTAAAGCACAGACATTCATGGCCATCATGCCAAGCATTCTTCGGTGAACGAGGTCTAGCAGCTCCATACAAGCACATTCAAAGCCTCGATCGGAACCAGTTCCATACAAGTAAATTAATAGCCACGATCGGAACCAGTTCCGTACAAGTAATTTAAAAGCCTCGTATGGAACCAGTTCTGAAACTCCGGTTCTGTAGACGGCCGAAGGGGACTGGCCAGCCCTTATTCCTGACTTGAACCCAATCTGGCATATGTGGGATGAGCTAAAACAGCGGATACGAGGAAGAAATCCAGCTCATCCAGCTCCGGCGCCGATAAAAGCTGATAGATGCAACTTCGACCTATTGCAATAATTCCCAAAATTTAGGTAGCCAATTTAATTAATTTTAAATCTCATTGATATCACTTGAAAGGTAACAAAATTACCTTTCAAATGATATACCACAATCTATAGTTCATTGTACATAAATTGTAAAAAAATTGTTTTGATCAATTCGCGATGAAAGCGATTCCATTTTAAAGCTCGCAAGTGTAGTTGATTCGATCAAAAGATTATTTCATTCAACGACATACTATGTCGTTGACATGAACAAATTATGTGACATGTTGAAGTCAACGCTTTTTTAGTGCGAAAGTGTTCAGCTACCAGCCAGTCCTAAAAAGTTCATTTTATTGTCTAGATTCATAATTCTATTCAATTGCTCACATAAACAAACTCAATTAAAAAACAACGAGGTTTTAGAGGAATAACTACATTCAAATGGCGAGTTCATTTTACAACGTTAGTACTAGACGTTTAATACGTTAATACTACTAGTCTGTGCCTTAACACGCTATGAACGAGTTCGTTTATTTGACAGTTCAAATCGTGCCGTGCCGCGGTAAGGAATGACCACTAGGGCATGCGTTTATAGAAAACGGTTTCGTTTCGTAAACGCAAAAACAGTTAACGAGCCACAACCTATTCGATAGTATTGTCCTGACGTCGAAACGTTCCAGTTATGTATGAGATTTGCGTAGTTCCATCTTCGCACGGTAGAGGCATGGGAGAGGCGACCACGATGGAACGCGAACCGGACTTTTGGGAGACCTCGATGGACCGATGACATTGTAGCGGTCGCAGGTAGGCGATGGATGGAGGCGGCTCAGAACAGCTATCTATGGCGTCGTATAGGGGAGGCTTATGTCCAGCAGTGGACGTGGTGAGCTGATATGATGATGATGGCAGTAGAGCCGCTGTACCAATCCCATACAAACGGAAGTCGTCTCGACATCGAGGCGGTACTATCGATTGAGTAAACGAATTCAGGGCTCTGTACTTACATCTCGCATGGTCTAACGTAACCAAACCTTAGCCCTACCCAGCAAAATTTCTCAAGGTAGCGAAGTAGGTAGATACTAAATGTAGAATCTATCTAATTTTTTCACTTACTTGCTTATGATTTAGAGAAATATTCCAAATGTGGTCAATGTTCAGTCCTTCTCTATTGGTGTCGAAACTTAGCTGAAACGAAAATGAAGGCATTCATAGTCAAAACTCAAAGATCATCAACCAAGTTCGAGTATTTCATCGAAAGTGCTGATACAAATAAAATATTATAAACAAAAGAAAATTATAATTATACCTTGGCTACAGCAGTGTTATTCGATCCTTCGATTGAATATATAACCCAGAGGCCGTTATCATCAGCACTGAAATCCACCTAAAAATAACATTATTGAAATGTTACTTTGTATCGTTTGCAAAATCACACTTTTTTAAATTTTACTCTTTACTGGAAGGGTAAATTAATGCAAGCTTCAAATCAATCAACCTAACATCAACAAATTATGAACCGAGAATTTAAACTTGGAGCACCGCACAAAACGAACAAATGACAGTCAATGCATGAAAACTCTTTATGTATACAAAATTTAGCAAGGAGGTTCTGAAAGCTTCGAATCCAATGAGGTTACTTGTGTAACTGTAATACTTCATGGTTTGAACCTTGATGATTCTAGCTTGTTGTATCCAAAGAGTACAATCTACCTGGATCCTTCTTGGATCGAGTACTTATCGGGGGTCACCAAAAAGGTTTAGTTTTACAGTGGGAACCCACCTGATTATGCTGCGTGCTGTAAAGCCTACCAGCTGCATAAGGAAGGTGCACCGACTTGATCCTACTCTGCGTCAGGTCATACCGGATGATGTCGCCAGGCTGACCGGTCTCGTTGGCTTGGTAGAAGAACGATCCACTGTAAACTATGTGGCCGTTACCCTGAAGAAATAATCCATACTTTTTATGAAACGGTAGTTCACCTAAAAACAAAATGCCCCAGCGCATGACAAATTAAGCAAGGCAATACCTACGAATTTTATAAAACTCACAAAGAACGGCTTTTGTAGTTTATGGTACTCGTCAACATGGTCACTTTTGAAGCTTTGTTTGGTTTTGTACTCCCTCAGCTTTTCTACATCGGTTTCCTGAGTTGTCCACAGTTTTTCTCTCTGAAAGAGAAATATGACCAGAATAATGATAAGCACTGCTTTCTTATATCTTTCTTATATATGGCTTTCTTATCATATCTCAGTGAAAAATTTAATTTTATGTAGGTTTATGTGATGATGATATATGTTTGTTAATAATCAATGTAACATCGGGTCAGAACAATAATAATTTCTTTAACGAGTGTATGTATCCATGTGTAATAGAGTCTTACTTGAGGGTCCGAAGCATTGGAGTCTCTCAACCAAGCGCCGTACAGTTCGTCTCTGAACTTGTGGTACACTGGTTTACCGATAGCATAAAGCTGACAATCTGAAAAGAGAGAGAGAGAGAGTTAAATTATTTTACCCCAAAAACACATAAAATACATATTATATAGGTAAGTACCTAGGTACCTACTACAATATACAAAACTTACTAAAATATAATAAACATAAAATGACGATAAAACGGGTATGGCAATCGCAAGGGGTAAATGGGTGGAAGAAAATGAATGCCATATTTACACCCACACCATAGGACAACACAGGATCCCTGACTCTACTCATTAGGTATGTATATATATACTAAAAGTCACCCAAAGGAATGACAACACGTCACACGACGATTAAATTCCATACAACGATTGTGATATGGAATTTAATCGTCGTGTGCACTGTGCATTCAGTTAAATTACCTTAATAAACCTTTAAAATATAATTAGGTAGAGTACTGTTTCTATGCAACGGTGTTTGTATTGTACAAAACTTCACGATTACAACAGCACAATTTAAAGAACTCACTAGGACTTCTCCTAAGCTTAGACTCATATGTTCCATTCATGGAAGTGATCAGCAATTCCCAGTCACACCGTGGACAGGATGGGCAGCGATGCACCATGCACAACTCCTCGTATGAAGTCAGGGTGGGTTGCGATCCGTACTCTGCTGCTGGTTGCTGGACTGGTACGGCTGGAATAGTACTCACTGGTGTTCCTCTTAAGTTTCGATCCATTAGTCCCATTCATGGAGGTGATCAGCAGTTCTCGGTCACACCGTGGACAGGATGGGCAGCGCTGCACCTTGCACAGCTCCTCGTATGAAGTCAGGGTGGGCGGTCGCGAGCCGTACTCTGCTGCTGGTTGCTGGGCTGGTATCGGCTGGTTGGGGCTGGGGTCTGAGGACAAATTTATGAATTTATGAACCACACTTTACAATTTAACACTCTTCCTTAAACTAATAATATTATAAATGTGAAAGTTTGTGTGAATGTTTGTTGACCACCGGCCACAGTCGCCAGCGACTTGTGACAAAATGTATGAAAAGCATCTAAACAGCTGATTGCACGTCACTGGTGGTTGTGTTCGGTGGTGGTGCGTTTACGCCAAGCCGTAATAGGTACATCAAAAGAAAACTTACACATCAACTTAATAACACCCTTCACAGTCTGGTTATTAAGTTCATTCTTGGCTACACAGCTGTAGTTCCTCAGGTCGTGATCCCTCACTCCAGGTATCTCCAGTCTCATGATCCACCGCCAGGGATCAGCTGTGGTAGCCACATCGGTTCTGTATCGGCTTCCTTCTAGGGTTGCTCCGTCGGATTCCCAGGCGAGAACTGGTTCCGGCCATGCTTGGACCTAGAAACCAGTGGAGAATGGACTTTACTATACATAATAATTATGTATAAATCTGTCTGTCTGCGTGTCAGTCAGGATACATCTGACTAACTGTGTCTGTCCTGTCTGTGTCCTAATCGGGGGAAGGAATCGTGATGGAACAATGGGGTCGGCGAGTGTGTGGATTGTTGGGCTCGCCGGCCATGTATAGGAGGAAGAGGGGACGCCAGTCTGGCATCGGTAGGTTTTAAATGTTACCGTGGTTCGGCGAAAATATCGTGAGTAGGTCACCGGAGAGGTTTTTAGTGGGTATTACGTCCTTTTCAGGGCGTCGAGTCCCACATAATTCTGATGCCCCCAGACCAGTTTATTCAGAAACGAATTTCTTAGTCGAATAAAAAACAAGAAGAGGTTAGGAACACCACCGATAATAAATGATTAGTTTATTTCATTCAACTTTTATGTCAATGTACCTATCTAAATAGATATTTTCTCTATAACTGTTTCAAAAATAAATAATAAATTCAGGCGTTACTTTGCGGAAATCCGTTGTATAATATTAGGATAAAACAATATTTAGTAACAATTCCGCGCAAAACCTTCTCTGATAAGATCCAACAAAATGTGATTCGCGTGTAGGTACCGCCCGCCCTCCCACAAAATGCTCCCACTTGCAATCAGAAAGCCCTAACGTGAAAATCTATCAACCCCAATTAAATTTATGGCTTTACTTTCTCATTGCCCATCGCAGTGAATGCGTACAACATACAAAGGTAGAGGCTTGACCACTCTTTACGCCTCACCCTGTTTAAAGGGGTCCTGTACATCCGTTTTACTTATCTTGCAATGCGCTTATATTTAAAGAAAGCTAGCATCTATTGTTTGAAGTTAGACCAATTCTACGATGAAAAGAAAGTAACGAAGAATCAGCTAGCTAGTAAGTTGGGATTCTGAACTTATGAACCACATTTTACAATATCACGCTTATCCTTATTCTCACTAATAATATTATAAAAGTTGGGAACTACGCAAATCCCATACAAAAAGGAGTCGTCACGATTTCGTCTCGTTACTAACGTCACATAGACGCACCCCGCTGGTTCAATCACCGTAGCAGAAAGTTCTAGAAAGTTGTAGAAACCATGTAGAATTGGACTCGCGATTCGTATAGCCAGAGGCCCTAGCCGTGCGTCTGTTTTTCAGGACTCTATTTTGAAACGACATTACCTAATTACGCCCACAAGTGAGACCCAGTGTTCCTACTCCGTTATATCTAATGCTCATATAGCAGAAAAACTTCCTCGCACCATTCATAGATGTCGCTACTAGAAAAATTAGCAGGCGCTAACGAAGCGTTTCGAGTTTTCAGAGGCATGAGAAGCATTATTTAAGAAATTTAAAATCAATAGATCTTGTTGAAAGTTTTTAAGCATTACAATCACATTGATTTGTGGTTATGCTAATTAATAAATGATGATATGTTAAAACAAGATCCTGCAAGTGCGAGTGTAACTCGCGCGCCGAGGGTTTTGAACGTTTGTCAACAAAATAATATGTACCAAAAGTACCGGTTAGACTTCACAATTTAACGAATACCTAAGAATAATAGGTACCAACCTACATTTCAGATGGATCTCTCTGCATGCTTCGGTTAAATGGGTGGTTCGGTTATGGTGGGTAATGGTAAATTTTTCGACATATTTCGAAATATTTCAAAAAGTATGAAAGTTACAGAAATTTGAATAACTGGTTTGAAATGTCCAAACCAATACCTTTCATTTGATACCCCATTCGGCGGGGTAGCCCCCCTTTTGAAAATTATTCCTTTTTGACCATTTTTCAAAAAGTGTTCTTTTTACAGACTTCTCTATATTTTTCCTGTAAAATATAGATCCATATCTACAAACGCTTCATACATTTTAAATGGATCGCTTGGCAAACTTCGGAGATAGGGGGGGGGGGATGGGTTTTTTTTCGACTTTTTTCAAAATATTTCAAAAACTATGAAACTTACAGAAATTTAAAAAACTGTTTTGAAATGTCCAAATTGATACCTTTTATTTGATACCCCACTCGGTGAGGTAGCTTCCCCTTTTGAAAATTATTCCTCCCCTTTTTGACCATTTTTCAAAACGTGTTCTTTTTTCAAACTTCTCTATATTTTTCGTGCAAAATATAGATCCATATCTACAAACGCTTCATACATTTTAAACGGATCGCTCTGCAAACTTCGGAGATAGGGGGGGGGGGAATGGGTATTTTTTTGACTATTTTCAAAATATTTTAAAAAGTATGAAACCTACAAAAATTTCAAAAAATATTTTGAAATGTACAAAATGATACCTTTCATTTGATACCCCATATGACTCTGTAGGTATCTTTTAAAATTTCGGCATCACAATTTGTATGGAAAATATTCATTTTTATTTTTCATTTATTTTCATTTATTTTTCTCTAAATCTGTACAGGCGCACGAAATGTATTATAATTTTAAATTTCAAGTTGATAGCTGCAGTAGTTTTTGAGTTATTAAGGAGGGAAAAAAGGACAGACAAAGCGAGACCATAAGGGTTTTGAAACCGATCTTCGATCTTCAAAACCCTAAAAATCATGTTAGAAAATGATCTAAGAAAACAAGGTCTGTCTCTCCGAGTGTGATAGAAATTCAGTTATTCTACGAAATCGGGGATATGGCGGTTCTCAAACTTTTAATTTGGGGAAAAGTAGATCCATTCATTAGCCAAACTCGGATGTCGAATGTAGAATGTTTGTCAACAAACGGGCGGTTAGCGGGTTATATTACCTAAAATTCACTCTGTTGCCGGGGCTTTAAATACGCAATTTGCATTACTTGTCGATTTGAGCTCCTTCCTTCAATAAATATTATGTGCTTACAATAATTAATAGGGTTTAAAGCATAGAGTAAAAACTCGCTGCTGTCTCAGCAGAGGGATAGTGTCATTCAACAATTTGACAATTTGTGTAACCAAAAACCGATCTATGTGTGTTTTGACAGCACGTACAGACAGTGCCTTCACTCACACATTCGTATGATTGAATGTTGCTAGTGAATAGCATTTTCCTTAAAAAATCGGGTAACTGAAGCTAAGTTCCAATTAAAAAATAAGCCATTTTTTTTCACCTCACTTTTTATTTTCGATATTATCTTATGTCTTTTTTTAATTTTACGAAATATCAGCTGGTAGCCTTGGTTACTATCATTCTTCCTAGGTCAAACGACAAAAAGGTTTTACTTCAAGTCCGCAAAATAAGATGGGCTCCTATCGTTTTCGGAACAATAATTTAAATAGACGGTCAAGTGCGTGTTCGACCACGTGAAGTGTAAGTAATTGCACGGTTCATGGCCTATCTAAACAAACTTATTTACCTACCTGTTTTACATATCGAACAACCTTAATTAAGTTATTTTCAACAAAATTTGTTCAATATTTCCTTTTTACCTACCAAAGTACATATTTTAAGTTGATTAGAACTATGAGGTACTCAACTAGTAAAGTATATTTTAGCTCTGCAGTTTTCCTTTTACATTCACACCACCCACTACCAGCATTTTTTCCACGAATAATAATGCCCAAGTTAGACAAGTACCTACACTGAAAAAAACCAGGATTTCTTACGATTTCTTCAGCGTTAATAGCAAGATTATTTATTATTTATTTTATTACTTCTAGTACTAATAGTCTCTGGAATAAACTGCGGACGGAGCTACGACGGTAGACATGGCGAACTATAAGGGTTCCTTGTTGACTACGGAATCCTAAAAAAAACCAAGTGAAAGTGCACGTGCAGGTATTGCTACAGATAAGGTGATGGGATTGATTGCAATTTTCAATATGAGTTTATTGCATTTGCTCACCTTAGAGTCGAGAGAGGTCTAGGTCCGTGTGGTATCAAGGTTTTCCGAAATTTAAAAAAATATCTGAGCATCTGGTCGAAGCTACGCGACGGCGATTGTTTGCAACAGTCTGCAGTTAGCTCAATTGTTTCAATTGTAAATACTACTTCTAATTTGTTTCCATTCATTGATTGCAATATTCTTTGTAAAATAGTAATTTGAGTTTACAATATGAATCTATTCAGAATATCGTCGAGTGACAGAAATTCTAAAACTGTGATATTCCGCGTAGTTTGATTCCTAAGTCCTAACTTGAGTGAAGTCCACCCTCTCCTTTACTATTTTATAATGTCCTCCTAGCCGAATTTCGACCACGGCGGCGGCCAATCTCATCGGAGACTAGCCAGATACGCAGGACATATTATAGTGCACAAGTGTGTGTGCAAACGCAGGTGCACTCTCTGTTCCCTCACTCTCAAAATCCGATGGGATGACAGATCAACACGACCGGGGAGAGGTCAGACGCAGGACCAACGCATAACATGCTTTCCGAGGCACGGGTACTATTATTATTTTTACGGTACTATTTTTATATACCTATACTAAGTAACAAAACCCGGGTAATTTTTCTCCAGTGCATGGCAACATTTTCACGAAAATGGTGGACAAAATTTTTAAATTTATTTATGAGTTTTGATGACTGTTTTAGGCAAAATTACAAATGTAATATGTGTGTAGACCAGTGGAATGAGATATTTGCAGTAATATTTTCCTTGCTACTGGTGTTTAAATACCCTTTCACCGCACAAAACATCATTTTTATATTTTTATGTGAGAGCTGCTTTTCGCGTCATTTGAAGTCTTGTACTAACGTCTCAAAATGAAAATTGCGACGTTTAGTCGCAATTTTTTAGATTCACCTCGTTTGTGTCAACTATCATTCTAAGCCTTCTTCTTCTAAGGTTTAAAGTATGAAATTGCCGTTTTATTGATATAGGTACTTGGAATTGACACGTATGACAGGAATTGAGATCCTTCATGGCTTGAGATTTTTGAGCGAATCTTTTTCACATGGTACCTATGAGGTTCTTCTTTTAAAAAATGTGGAACATTCGATTATCGACTTTCAGTTGTTTTTAGGGTTTCGAGATCGAAGATCGGTTTCGAAACCCTGGTCTCGCTTTGTCTGTCCTTTTTTCCCTCCTTAATAACTCAGCAACTACAGCCGCTATCAACTTGAAATTTAAAATAATAATACATTTCGGGCGCCTGTACAGATTTAAAGAAAAAAAAAGACGGGTTGCACTCCGGGAGTGCCGGCAGAAGTGAAAACTTGATTATTAACGTTGAGCATGTTTGATATTTTGGAATGGTTAGGGAATAATTTTGCACCAATTGCTTTATCAGTATAAAAGTACTATCATTTATGTGGTAGAATACAATATTCATTTATTGCGCTATCGTACACAAACATGACAATTTATATTACATTAGAATAGAATATAATAGAATAATTTTATTGTGAAATTGTTTTACATCAAGGTCTTAAAATCAAATAAATGTTTCAACAATTTTATCCGTTTCGGACGTACAATAATATTTTTTTAACAATTTAAGTAGGTAATTGTAAGGATACAAATCAAAATATTTACATTTCTTACTATACCTTATTATGAAGATAAAATTAAAACCTTACATAATTATGCCTTATTTTAAAGATAGAATTAAAACCGATAATCTTTAGTATAACTCGTTTAACTTTCATCAAAAAATTCTTTTAGATTATAGTGCACGCAATTAACAAGCCATTTTCTCAACTTACATTTGAACATATTTCCAGTTAGTTCCTCGCGCTATCCCTGATGGCGTAGAGGAGCGTCCCCCGGGTGGCGGATGGGGGAATGGTCGGTAGCACAGCCTAGCTACGCTACCGGCTAAGTCCGATGGACTCGCTGACCAACGAAGGGTGTGGTCCTCCAGCATTATAGGGGGTTGCGCGGCGGGTTAACACCCCGCCCGCGGAAAAACAACAACGTTACGAAACCGACAAGAATAGAAAACCGATCCGATCCCAAATACAACGACCTAAGCAAACGAAAAACGGACACCCGATTTGCCTCATGGAACGTAAGGAGCCTATATAGACCAGGAGCCGTGGAGCAAGTAATAAGAGAAGTAAAACGGTATAAAATAAGCATAGCAGCCCTGCAGGAAGTGAGATGGCCAGGAAACGGAGAATGCCCGCTGGAGAACGGAGTGACTCTTTTCTACAGCGGAAACCCTAACTTTAAACACTACAATGGCACTGGTTTCTTGGTGGACAGAAAGCACATGAGCAGCGTGCTAAAATTTGACGCTATATCAGAAAGAATCTGTGTGCTGCGCATCAAGAGTAAGTTCTCAAACATCACTATCATCAATGCGTATGCCCCTACTGAAGTATCTGACGAGGACGCCAAAGATAGTTTCTACGAAGACCTTGAAAATGTATATGACCAGGTGCCTGAGTATGATGTAAAGATTCTTCTGGGAGACTTCAACGCTAAGGTTGGAAAAGAGGATAGTTTTATACCCACCATTGGCAAACATAGTAAACATGACATAAGCAACGACAACGGCATAAGACTAATTAGCTTTGCCTCCTCAAAATCCATGGTTGTGAAAAGCACGATGTTCCCCCATAAAGATATATACAAAGGCACCTGGAAGTCACCGGATGGCGCTACGATTAACCAAATAGACCACGTGTTAATTGATATCAGACACAGAAATACGATAAAAGATATCAAGACCTTCAGAGGAGCAGACTGTGACAGTGACCATTATATGTTAGGGATTAAAGTACAAGCAAAAATCAACAGCAGGAAAAAACAAGTAAACAGCAGAGAACAAATAGACGTAGAAAAGCTTAAGATAACAAATTTTAGAGAACAGTACAACTTAGAACTGAAAAATAGATTTGAATGCTTGGAAATTCCAGAGAGTGTAGACGATGTGTGGAGTGCGGTCAAAAGCACCGTAAGCGAAGTTGGATTCAAAGTACTGGGAAAAAAGTCCAAAAAGAAACCTAGAAAGTGGTGGAACGCGGAATGTGAAAGACATTTTGAAGACAGGAAATACCTGAAACTGTTAGCTGAACAGGATAGTTCACGAAAAGAAGAGTATGAAGTCTGTCGCCGCCGAACCAGGAACATAATTAAGAAGGCTAAGAGACAACACTTGGACGAGATAATTACCAACATGGAAAATCTCATTAACTCCAACAAATCGCGAAAGTTTTACCAGGAAACTAAATCCGTCCGGAAGGCATACCAACCCATTACACAGACCCTGGAGGACGAAAGTGGAAACCTCGTAACCGACGACCAACAAATCCGAAGAGCATCGCAAGACTACTTCACAAACCTTCTCAACTGTCCACCCCCTGAAGTAACTGTTGAAGGGACGGAGGAGCCAAATGAGGAGGAAGTAGAACCACCTAGTTTCGAAGAAGTCAGGGCTGGAATATCGAGGCTTAAGAATAACAAAGCGCCAGGAGCGGATGATATTCCAGCAGAGTTGTGGAAACATGGCGGTGAAGTGGTCCACCACGCCTTGTACCAACTGATTTTAAAGGTCTGGGAGGAAGAATACCAACCTAAGGAGTGGAACCTAGGAATAATATGCCCAATCCACAAAAAGGGAAGCCGGAAAAAGTGCGAAAACTACCGAGGCATAGCTCTCCTTGCAAGCGCGTACAAAGTACTGTCCTACGTGATACTTAGTAGACTAGAGCCCTACGCGGAAAGAATCTTGGGAGATTATCAGTGTGGCTTTAGACATAACCGTAGCACAGTAGACCAAATTTTCCTCCTTAAACAACTGATGGAAAAGAAGTGGGAGTACGCACAGAATATTCACTCCCTTTTTGTTGACTTCTCTAAGGCCTATGACAGTGTCGACAAAGGAACCTTGTACAACATCCTAAAGAACTTCTGCATTCCGGTCAAGTTAGTGCAAATGATAAAAGTAGCCACACACGAAAGCCGGGCCAGGGTACGAGTGGGCTCAGATCTAACTGAGGAATTCGAGATAGTGAGCGGATTGAAACAGGGGGATGCCCTGTCACCTGTGTTGTTTAATTTGACCCTAGAACACATTATCCGCAAAGTTATGTCTCTCAGTGGTGGAGTGGAGTTAAATGGGCAACACAAGGTGATAGGATACGCAGACGATGTTGCGCTGCTAGGAGCCAACAAGTGCGAAGTCGTCGAAGCAGTCCGATGTTTGGAAGAGGAAGCTGCGACTGTGGGCCTCAGGATCAACAAAAACAAGACTGAGTACATCCATATGCGACGTGCAAGAAACCTTCGACAACGACGCGAGGACATTGTGGCTGGAAACTCAATTTTCAAGGGAGTGGATAGATTTAAGTACCTGGGATGCACTATAACGGACATTAACACCAGAGGCGATGAAATAGATATTCGAGCCCAGAACACCCTCCGATGCAGTGCAGCACTACATAAAGTCTTGGTGTCCAGGCTCCTTTCCCGAAGAACCAAGATTCGCATTTACAAGACGATCATTCGCCCAATCTTGATGTATGGATGTGAAGCCTGGACACTAACCCAGAAAGAAGAACACAAGCTTCTGGTGACGGAGAGAAAAGTGCTCAGGAAGATCCTAGGTCCTATCCGACGAGAAGACGGTTCCTGGAGGGTACGGAAGAACCGGGAGATCTCGGAACTAGTGGCCGAGCCCAACATCATTGGCGAAACAAAATCACACAGGCTGCGCTGGCTCGGCCACGTGCTACGAATGGAGGAAGATCGGGCTGCAAAACGGGCTTTTCTTGGAGCGCCGTTTGGCCGACGACCAGTCGGTCGGCCCAGATACAGGTGGAAGGATGAAGTGGAGAAGGACCTTCGCTCACTTCAAATCTTTGAACCGGACTGGACGGAGGCGGCGCAGGACAGAAGCCGGTGGCGATCTATTGTGTCGGAGGCCAAGACCCACTTTGGGGTCGATGCGCCAGGATAGTAAGTAAGTCCAGTTAGTTGTTTTATTTCTAATGGTAATTTATTGTATACTTTTATAGCAGTAATGTAAGTGCTTTTTTGGAACATAGAATTATTTATTTGGGGTAGTGATAGATTAAATTTACATTTATTTCTCAACTTATTTGATCGATTTGATTTTGTATCAAAGAAGGTTGAATTATTTTGTACAAATAGGCAGATTTCTAATATAAATATACCAGTAAGTGTTAGGATATTATTTTCTTTGAAGATATCTCGCAATGAGTGAGTACTTTCTAAGTTGTATATAGCTCTAACGCATTTCTTTTGCATAACAAACACTGATTGCACTTCAACTGAGTTTCCCCAAAAAATCACCCCGTAGCACAAATGAGGAAAAACATGTCCATAGTAAGCATTTTTTGCCACTTTTTTTGACGAAATAGTACTTAGAATATGAAGAGCATAGCAGTACTTAGAGATTTTAGCGTTAACATTTTTGATGTGAGATTTCCAATTTAAGTAAGTGTCAATTCTCATCCCAAGAAAATTTATTTCATTTAGTTCTTCTACTATGTTTCCCTTGTTACATATTTTTAAACAGACTGA
This sequence comes from Eupithecia subumbrata, assembly GCA_949316285.1. Classification (NCBI taxonomy): domain Eukaryota; kingdom Metazoa; phylum Arthropoda; class Insecta; order Lepidoptera; family Geometridae; genus Eupithecia; species Eupithecia subumbrata. The sequence continues at coordinate 12,139,237 of OX438630.1, read as the reverse complement.
AGGTGTTTTATAGTTTTTAAATCTTAGAAATTTTGTTTTGATAATATTTACTTTTAAATTTAGGATGTCTAACCAATTTACTATTTCCTCGAGGGTTTTATTAATTTCGAATTCAAAATCCTGTACTTTATGGTGTATTTGGGGTATAAAAATTGTAGCATCATCTGCAAACATGACGCAAAGGTGTTTTGTAATATTTGGTAGGTTGTTTATATAAATTAAAAACAAAAGTGGTCCCAAAACACTGCCCTGGGGTACCCCCAGTGAAATGGGCTCAAAACCAGAATCAACTTGTTCAATAGTTTTAGTATTTTTATTATAAATATCAATAACAGTTGACTGCTGTCTATCAGATAGGTATGATTTAAATAGCGAAAGAGCTACTCCCCTTATGCCAATTTCTTCTAACTTACTTAAGAGTATGTTATGATCGACACAATCGAATGCTTTAGATAAATCTAAGAACAAGGGAACTCCATGTCTTTTATTATTAATTTCTTCCCATGCCAGTTTTAGAGTTTTAAATATTGCTAGTGTAGTGTTTTTTCCCTTTTGAAATCCGTATTGATTAGGATTAAGTATTTTATTTACATCTAAAAATTTTACGATACGATTGTAAATAGCTTTTTCATAGATTTTTGAAATACTTGACAGAATAGCTATGGGTCTAAAATTTCCCATGTCAAATTTTGATCCTTTTTTATGTAAAGGTTTTATAAGAGCTATTTTTAATTTTTTAGGAAAACAACCATGCTCAATGGATTTATTAATAAGATAGACCAGGGGTTTTGCGATTATATGAACGCTGCTTTTTATTACCTGAATGGGGATTTGGTCATGACCGAAACTCTTAGTATTTTTAATTTTTTAATAATCTCTTTAATTTCACACTCATCAACAGGTGCAAGAAATATGCTTTTACAATTTGTTTGTGTGGTACGATTTGATTTTTGATTATTTATAGCCACTGATTTGTTTATATTTAAGTTAATATAGTATTTATTAAATAACTTTGCAATTTCCATAGGATCATTGACTTCTTGATCCACAGTTTTAATTTTATCTATAGGCGTCCGTATTGTATTTGTGCTATTTGTGTATTGTTTAATGATTCCCCATGTGGCTTTTGTTTTATTAGTGCTCTTGTTTATGTATCTTATGTTTGATATTTTCTTTGAGACTCGAATAGCTCTTTTTAATATTTTATTGTAAATTTTATAATTTTCATTTGTTTTATCTTGTTGACCATTTTTATGTTGTAAATATTTTTGACGTTTCTTTTTGCTTGATACTAAAATTCCCTTAGATTTCCAATTTTGTTTTCGTTTATAAGTTACTTTAAATCTTTCTATGGGTATGCAGAGATTAAATATCATTTGTAGTAACTCTATAAATTTATTATACGCTGCATCAGACTCATGTTCACTATAAACTTCATCAAAACTAAGCTGTGATAAATATTTGTTGAAAATATCTAGATGGGTATCAATGTTTCTCCTTTCAATAAACGAAAATTGTTCAGTGAAGCTGTTATTGGTTTGAATGTTTATTAATTGTGCAGTATGATCCGATATGCCTAAATCTATGACATTTACATCATAGCGTTTTATATTGGTTATTATATTATCAATACATGTGTGAGAGTGAGAGGTAATTCTCGTAGGTTGGTTGATAGTGAGATGCAAGTTGAACATTTTGAGGGTATTTATGAATTGATCACTTTTTTTATTATTTTCAAGGGTATTTATGTTATAATCACCTGCTATTATAACTTTTTTCTTATGATTTCTTAACTTTACTGAAACTTTATGGCATATAGACTCTAATGTATTTATAAATAGCTCAAAATTGCTATTCGGTGTTCTATATATGCTAATAACAATTATGTTTATGTCAGTTAATAATATTCCACAACATTCAAAATGACGTTCAATTGACAATTTTGATATCCAATCTAATTTTGTGAAATTTATAGAGTGTTTTATATAAATAGCAACACCACCACGAGCTTTATTTTTTCTGGAAAAATGTGAAGCTATTTGATAGCCGTCAATTTGTGTACATATAATTTCATCATTTTTAATAAATGTTTCACTTAAGCATATGATATCAGTATTTTGATATTTTACTATTATTTCCAACTGATCTATTTTTGACCTTAACCCCTGTACATTTAGTTGCATTATATTTAGACCTTTTTTACAGAAATTAAAAATTTAACACTTTAAAACTATTACAATTATTTTACAATATTAAATAATATTACAATTATTTACAGCCGGTTGCGCGCAAACCATTACCCGCTACAAAAATCTGATTATTTTTAAAGTCCAAAAATAAATTCCGTTTCCCAGCAATTATTTTTGCGCAGTGTTACTTAGTTTCATGTACAGAATGCTTGGTTGACGGCTTCGTGAAGGGTCTGTTTACACCCGTTAAGCAGTACGATAGACTCGATCGAAACCTAACCTTAATTATAAAATTATATTAATGAATAAATGAAAATTTTTGTCCTAGTCTTTCTTTTCGATTCGTTCGAGAAATTAATTATCTATAGATACATAAGTAGGTAGGTATAAGCGAGCCGGACGCTAGCAACTATTACGTAAGCTAGGGCCTATTGTTGTTGTCGGAAACTAGTACTATTATCTATTCTGTTTACCTAAAAATAATGTTCGATTTTGAACTCTATCTCAAAACAAAACTTCAAGAAATTTCCTAGCTATAATGATGATCCTGCACAATTTTGAGCTTTATTCCTTCGGCATAAGGTCGTCGTTGCTCCATCCGTCTTACGCTTTTTCGATCAGGTCACGTGTCCTGACGCGAGTTTAAGATTTTATACCCATTACAGAAAAAGTGCTCAACGCCGCTAAAGAAGTTTTCACTTCAAAAAATGAAAATGAATATTTTCCATACAAATTGTGATGCCGAAATTTCACTGAACAGGGTCATGAAGGGTATCACACGAAAGGTATCGGTTTGGACATTCTATAACAGTTCTCTAACCAGTACTTTTGGTACATATTTGTTGACAAACGTTCGAAACCCTCGGCGCGCGAGTTCACTCGCACTTGACGGATCTAGTTTATTCAGCTTAGACAAGAAAGATGAATACTTCGAAAATTCGAGTAATTTTTGAATATGAGTTCCGATGTGGAACTAACGTGGCAGAAACAGCTCGCAATATCAATGTTGCGTTTGGAGAGGGGACTGCTAAAGAACGCACCGACTTTGATTTTAAGAACGAACCACGTGGAAGAACGCCATTGAAAGAGATGGTCGAAGCCGATCCGAGCCAAACTACATAGGAATTAGCGGCATGGTTTAACGTTACCTTACCACTACTTATAACAATATTGAATTATTTTCGTCAAATTAATAAAATAAAATAAAATGAAAAATGGGTGCCTCATGATTTGACTGATCTGCAGAAAGTGTTGAAACTTGTGTTGCCTTGTTGAGTCGATACAGAAATGAAGGAATATTGGATCGAATTGTGATCTGTGATGAAAAGTGAATTCTTTAGGATAACCGTAAGCGAAAAATGCAATGGCTGACGCCAGGTCAAACGCCGCAAGCTTTCCAATAAAGAGATAATGGTAACCGTTCGGTGGTCTCAGCATGGTGTTATTCACTATAGCTTTCTCCGATATAGTCAAGCAATAACGGCAGATGTCTACTGTGTGTGCCGAACTCCGAACAATGATAGCAAAACTAGCAGTGAAACAGCCCCGACTCATAAATCGATCTTCACCATTATTGCTCCATGATAACGCGAGACTTCATACAACACAACCGTTTTAACTCTACAGGAACTGGAATTAGAAACCATTCGTCACCCTTCGTATTCGCATGACCTTGCTCCAACGGACTACCATTTTTTTCGTGATTTGGACAATTTTCTACGTGATAAAAAGTTTTCTTACCAGGAGGCAGTACAAAATGCTTTCACAGAGTTTGTCGAATCTAGATCACCAGAGTTCTATCGCAAAGGCATAAATGACTTTCCTATTAGATGGCAGCAATGTATACTGGTAATTTTAAATAAAAAAAACAAACAAAAAAACGAATTTAAATTTTTCAGTACCACATAAATCGGCAATTTCATACCTGAAACTCGACGCCAATTAAGTGAGTTTTTATTTATATCGTGGTTGGTTGACAAACATTCTACATCGAGTTTGGCCGCCGTTGTATCCTTCGATGACGTAACAAGTGTTACCTGGCGAAGTATGTTATTATACCATGAAGAAAATAAAACATTTACAAACAATTTAGAGAGCTTCAACTGGTTTTTGCAAGAGAGGAAATATAACACCATCAAACAGTATTGATTAACAAAATTATATTGCTATACAGCGGAGCAACGCAGCCAGCGTCTTGGGGAAGCATACGACTGGCGTTCGTATGGATCAGTTGAGCTACATGCAGATGGTTTGCAACAGTCTGCTGTTAGCTCAATTGTAATTACTAGTCCCAAATTGTTTATTATGAAGGTGTATTTGAGAGTATTTGAGTGGATGGTTATTGTAATGTGTTCTTAAATTGCGTAAGTTTAAATAAACTTAATTTGTCAGTAGCACTTATTTACAGCTTCGCTATTGCATAGCACAAAAATAAGCATTCTTAATTTTTTTTTATTTTCAATATACATACTTAAGGCGCTGCCGTGGAAAACTAAGACTGTCAGATTGCATGTCAATATTACCAAATGTGGTCGGCAGAGGCGCTTATTTTTAACATAGACTTATGCCAAATTTATCTGTTGTAGAAGAGGCAAACTTTTGTTTTATTTTGGTTGATAGCACAATCACAAGGTAATAATGTAATGTTAACTAACATTTGCCCGCGGCTTTGCTATCGTTGCATGTAAAATACCTTAATAAAACCTATGTCGCTCATTGTAGCTCCTCAATTATAATAAAAATTACATTCATCGATAGTTATTCATAGAAATCAGAAACACTTAAAAAAATAATATCATCTTCATGCATGTTAAAGTGCCGACAATATCACCGACCATTATGATAATACTTTATACATTAAAAAAATATACTAATTTAGTCAAAACAACTGAGGTCTAAATGGATTACAAAAGTGTCAATCGTTGAAGATATTTCGATTTGGTTTTGGAGGGCTTTCTCAAAAAAAAATTAAAATATAAATAATGCTGAACAAGCCACACAACATCATCTAACCCCAAATTAGAGCTTGTGTTATGCTTATGATATACTTATTAAATACACTACACAGATAGATATTTTTTATATACATAAGACATGCAATAAAGTGATTATGATTTTGATTATGATTATGACATCCAGAACACCTGGAATAAATATCTGCAGATGGTACAAACATTTGTCCTGAGGCGGGAATCAAACTAACTGTAACCTCCTGTGTCGCAGGTGGACCTTTCCCCGCCGCGCCACAGAGGTCGTCAATCAAATAATCAGATATAAAATGAAATATAACAGTGCTTTATTTCCTTTACCCCTTACAGGAGTCTTGGACACGTCAATAAATTCAAATAAGGTTCAAGAGTAAAACTGGGAAATAAAGTGATTACTTTAATTTATTGTTCACTTCAATCTTTTTAAGGTAAAGTAAAGAAGCGAACAAGAAACCTTTACCTTGTTAGGGTGTTAGTTTTCGAGCTGGAGCAATACTATTAGCATTAGGTACCTAAGTTTTTTATCCTCTAGAGATAGTCTGATATTTTGTAGTAAGCCTTTTTAACAAAGGATATGTTTTACAAATTGTTTGAAATAATTTTTTGATAACTTTTAACTCTTTAGGAGTTTTGTTGTAGAATCGTATACATTTCCCTTTAAAAGATAATCTATAAATCGACGACCGACGCGAAAAAACGACCAAAAACTGCTTACATGTGAAATCAACACTCAGTACATTGGTAAATACACTGTTTGAAGACAAAACAGAAGGAATAAATCTGTGAGTAAAGTCCAAGCATCCAAAAGTGTTCGTAAACATAACCTAAAAATTGTGTAAAAAAAAAGACAAGTCATCCTTTCACAACTTACCTAGATCACCCAGCAAAAATGGATGAAATGATGGAAATGCTTAGAAAAATCGAAGAAAATATGCGAACGCAACGTAATGACATAGATAAAATGAAAGATACAATAATTTTGGACATAAACAAAAACATTGACTCGAAATTCGAAAATATGGAATATAAATTTATTAGCCTCGAAAAACAAATAGAAGACCAACAAACATCCATAGAAAGAATGGAACAACACTTAAAAAAGAGAAATCTTATATTTTTCGGCTTTGAAGAGAAAGAAAAATCATACCAAGAATTGGAAGGGAATCTAGTGAGACTGATAAATGAAAACATGAAGATACCATGCGAGAGACGAGATATTGAGCTGGTTAAACGAATTGGAAGACAAACAACAAATGAGACAAACCATATCCGACCGGTTGTGCTGACTGCAAGTTCTATGGGCCTGAAAATACAGTTACTGAAAAACAAAAAGTTACTAGAACAATTCCAAATTTATATAAAAGAAGACTTCACACAAAAAGTACTTAAAAAAAGGAAAGAACTTCAGGTTGAATACAAAGCCCGGAAAGAACAAGGTGAAAATGTGGCACTGCGATACGACAAAATTATTATTCTTAACAAACCTAAGGAGTCGGTGACTCTGGCTCCATTCCAACACCGCCAACCACTAGATAGTACAAACATAATCAACAAGAGAAAACTAAACTTCTCTCCAGGAAAAGAGAACCCACAAAAATCAAAACAGAGAAGTACTGCCTACAATGTAAAAAATAAGAATAATAAACCTATAATCGAATCTTTCATGAAATAAAATAATAATGAATAAAAGGCTTATTATTATTATTATTATACACTCATTTATTCTTTAATCTCGTTTATAAAATACATTTTTTACTATAGAAAATAAAATGTTATAAAACTATTCTACAGTAAAAAATATATCAAAACGGTGAATCACCGGCCGCGAAGCTAGGCTCAAGCGGCCGGTGACTAGGGCTGCATAGAGAGGAACTTCCTGACGATGCGCGCCGAGTCCAGGAGTACCGCCTTTTGAATCTGGCCTTTGATCCAACTTCCTAGCGAGAGTTTCTTGAGATGTTGATCGAGACTCTTCGCTATTACGCCGTTAACCGAAACGACTATCGGGACGATAGTCGCTGAATCAACATCCCACATGCTGACAACCTCGTTAGCCAAATCAAGGTATTTGCTAATTTTATCTTTTTCAGCTTTAACGAGGTTAACATCATGTGGTATGGTGACATCAGCGAGCACCGCCCTCCGTTCTAACCGATCTATCAGTACAATATCAGGTTTATTCGCCAGAATAGTCCTGTCTGTAATGATAGATCGGTCCCAATAGAGCGTGGCACGGCCGTTTTCGAGAACTGGCGCCGGTGTGTACTTATAGTACGGAACTTCAGGTCCAGTAAGGCCATATCGGAGAGCAAGTTGTTGGTGTATAATTTTGGCTACTTGGTTATGTCTGTGCAAGTACTGAGAGTTAGCAAGGTGCGAACAACCCGAAAGTATATGACGAAGGGTCTCTCCAGGAAGATGACACGCTCGACAGATATCGATCGTGCCATCTTTCATGATATACTTTCGGTAGTTGTTCGTCTTCACCACCTCATCCATAATTGCACAGACAAAACCTTCGGTTTCCCCGAAGAGGTCACCGAAACGTAGCCAGTTTACTGAGCTTGGGAGATCTACATCAGGTCCTGTGAGGACCTTGTAGAATCTCCCATGCAGCTCTTTGCTCTCCCATATAGCCTTCCGATCCTGGATGCTCATCACCGTAGGTTTGCGCCAGTTCTCGTTAGCTAAGGAGAGAGGGGTAAGGTTCTTATCAACTGTAACCACATCGCGATGCATCTGGTATTCGGCTTGATGGAAGTAATTTCTGAGATTGCATACCTCACGGTTGTGTAGGGTCTTGGCGTTTAAAAAGCCTCGACCACCACATTTCCGATTTCCGGATATACAATCTTATTACCGAAGCTCGTGGGTGTCGCATGCGATGTGTGGTTAAAAGTTGACGAACCTTACAGTCCAAGGCGTCTAGTTCAGTCTGAGTCCATCTCAGTATGCCAAAAGTATAAGTGAGCAGTGGCATAACCCAGCCGTTGAAGGCACGCACTTTGTTGCCACCTGATAAAAGGCTATTTAGCACTTTTGTAAGGCGACAAAAGAAGCGCTCCTTCACCGACTGCTTTATGTCCCCGTCCAATATACCCAACGCTTCTGGCATACCAAGATATTTGTAGGTTTCACCCTCTGAGAGAGATTTGAGAGACATTATCTCTGAAAGTTGTAAATTACTAGAATTTACAACTTTCCCTCGTTGTATTTGTATGACCGCACACTTATCAACACCGAACTCCATGTTAATAGCATTACTGAATATCTGTGTGATATTCAGAAGGGCCATTAACTGGGTTTTATTCGGTGCGAATAGTTTGAGATCATCCATATACAACAAGTGAGAAATGACCCCACCATCTCTCCGAAGGCGATAGCCTATTTCTGAATCTTTCAGTAGAGTACTGAGTGGATTCAGAGCTAGGCAAAACCATAAGGGACTCAGACTGTCGCCCTGAAATATACCCCTCTCTATTCTTATCAAATCATTGGTGGCAGGTGGATCCATTCGGCTCCCTGGATGACGAAGAACAGTGATCCACTGCCTCATACATGATCCCAAGAACGATCTTAGAGTAGTATCTACTTTATACAACTCTAAGACCCTCTCAAGCCAAGTATGAGGCACCGAATCATAAGCCTTCTTATAGTCTATCCATGCAGCCGACAAGTTCCCTCTGCCACGTTTGACCTGTTGGCTAATGGCCATGTCAATGAGGAGGAGCTCCTTAGTACCACGGGACCCAACCCTACATCCATTCTGATTATATGCCAAAATATTGTTTGTAACAATATGCGTGTTAATTTTTGTGGTCAGAATGGATGTAAGTAGCTTGTAGATGGTGGGTAAGCATGTTATAGGTCTATAATTCTTCGGTTCCGCAGTACTACCAGACTTATGGAGCAGGAAAGTTACACCCGTCGTCATAAAATGTGGGAGTGACCCGATCTCAATTGCTTCTTGGAATTGTGTGGCTAGAACTGAGTGTGAGCACCGAAACCATTTTAGCCAAAAGTTATGCAATCCATCCGGGCCAGGACTTTTCCAGTTTTGGGCCGAGCAGATTGCATTACTTACGTCTAGCGGAGAGATGGTGATAGAGTCCATGGTTTCGATGTTTTCACATTCAGAATTTACCACATTCATCCAGTCCGCTTCCGTGTGTTCGACCGGTATTGACCAGATGCCTCGCCAAAAATTATTTCCGGTTTCGGCATCCGGTACCTGATCGTCAGACACACGTAGATCGGGTTTCTCCCAATCGCGGTAAACTTTCCTTTGGTCACTTTGAAAGATGCGATTCTGCCAAAATCTGTCAACTCGCTTTTTGTATCTTCTAATTCGGCTTGCCCACGCATAGACTTTTTGCTTTAGATAGTCTATGCGCTCTGTGGCACAGGCTAAATAGTTCTGAGGTTGAACTTCAGTTCCGTCAAAAGCCTGTGTCACAAAGCGCATAACCCGAGGTCTATGGTTGCCCTCCCTAAAGCAAATTAACTTAGCTATGAGAGTCCTGAACCTACTGATACGCCTCTCTATTCGCTGCTGCCAAGTAGGGGTACTGCTAGCCTGGCGCGGAGCACGGTCACAGTCCGGAAACTTTACCTGCGCAACGCGACAGGCCGCAATAGCCCCACAGTAGAGAATAGAGTGCGTATCAGTAAGATCACTACTAGTCAGTAGATATGGGACTAGTAGTGGGTTCAAGGCCCCCACTATAGCTAAATTACGTCTATGGGTGGGGAAGCGAGGCAGACGCGGTCTTAAATTTGAATTTTTATAACTTAGAATCGCATCTTCCAAAGCCCTCCTCAATTGCTCATCATTTTGGGTACTTACCTCAATGCTCTCGTGACTGACCTCTTCCACAGCGTAATCAGGCTGGGATATCATTGGTGTTGATGTAATGTGTCGCGGTGGCAATGTAACAGCCTGGTTACACTGTGGATGGTTCACCACTTGAGCACTGAGCACCTCACGTCGAAGTTGATCAAGTACAATGTCATCCAACAGCTTTGAACGTTGAATGACCCGTACCTGATCAGATAGTCGCTGCACGTTAATGTTGACAGTCGGTTCAAGGGCCTGAAACAACGGCATTATCCTAGAACGGTACGCAGTCAAATTAGTTCCTCCCTCTGTAGCCCTATAGTACGCGCGCATGACATTTTCGTTAATTCTTTGTGTCCACTTCATGCGCCGCACTCTTCCGTCAGCGGCGGGGGCCGGTCGCGGGGCTGTGTGCCCTACAGGTCCAAGCCAGCTGACAGCGTAGGTCGTCCTCGCCGCACAGGTGTTCGCGGCGGTCGAGGCAACGGTGGCAGCTCGTCTTCACTGCTCAACACATCACTCGTCTCAGGCGGCGTTTGAAATTCCTCTTCATCTGAGGACGAAGATGTGGATGTGGAGCTAGTCGAGACGGGCTGCGGTGGTGGTGGTCGGAGTGCCTTTGTAGCCGCCCTCGTACGTGCTCTTGTGATCATTTTCTTACATGTTTGTTCAATTCAATTCTTGGTTAATGGCTTTGCGTATTACATGATTATTTTGCCATTAAATTGTAAATAAAATAAAAATTTGCAAGAACAGACGTCTGACACGGGCGGTGACATTTTTTTTTTTTATTATTATTATTATTATTATGTTGCTGCCTTCCAAGAACTCATGAGTGATTATGATTAACATGAGTGATTAACAATAATTTAAACAACTGTCATTGGAAATACAATTGTTTTGCATGTTTATTACGTCTTTAAACATCTCCTTTACTTGACTTCTTTGTTACGCTAAAAAAAAAATATTATATTGATGTCAATGTACACATATTGCCAATAACAAAAAAGTTATGACAAACCGCTCCGATGAGGTTTTTCTATGAGTTATTAAAAATTTAAAGTAAATTATTATTTTTGAGTATCTGTCCTTTTGAGAATCTCTCTTCTCTAAGAGAACAAACCGATAGAACTACGAGTAATTTAAATTTGCCTGTAGTTCTACTGGTAGAACTACGAGAAAAAAAATGCAAATGGTTGGTCCTAAGTAAATCAGTTATCTAGTAAGTACCCATAACAAAGCTCTGCTTAGCTTCGGCCTTGGTGATGATGTGTGAATTCATCATCATCAGCCTATATAAGTCCACTGCTGGACGTAGGCTCCTATTTTAATTTTTCAGCATTGTTTATTTATATATAAGGTCATCAAAATCGCCCTACCTATTTAACATATTTTAACTCGACCAATACTTTTCGTGCTGTAAACATGTTGAGTAATACCTACCTATCTAGCTACCAGAGATAAAACCACTATAAACCTATTCTACTTAATTGGTAGGTCTGTCAATGAATAAAATTCCTGCAAATTTCTTTTGGCTTAGCTTCAATCAAATATAGACTTTATTTCAATGACGAATGAACCATTTAACCCGCAAAACAAAAGTTGTCGAAAATCGTAATTCGTCCGTCGAACCCAGCTGTCATCGCGAAAAAAGTTACATAACCTCACGTCCGTCCGAGGAGGCATCCAGCCTCCGAATGAAGCTACTGGAAGCTATTTTGAGCATATATTGAAAGGGATGTTTGAGTAATAAGGTTGAAATTCTATTGGCAAAATATTATCATTTTTGCAATTACTTCGCTAAACGCCTTACAAAAATGTGTTTTTTGGGTTTTATTATGTTAATGGTTTTATTTATTTAAAACTTTTTACATAATTCTTTTGTTGATAAAATTTCCTTTCATATAGTATTAAAATAATTAATGGTTGTCACTCAAAATATGGAGCATTTCGAGACGAAAAATTTTTTTCTTGTTCTTTCTTGTGATTATTTTCTTCAAGATCCTAGATCGTTTTATAAAATATTTTTGTATAAGTCTTTTTTCCATACATTTGACTATACACTGTTTTTTTTTTGGGCTTGTAATATGTCGGAGAACGGCTAACGGTGCGACGAAAAAGTGTACTTTCTACGGTGTCGCTGTTTGGACAGCGTCTTAAGTCGACCTCTGTGGCGCAGCGGGCAAAGGTCCGCCTACGACGCAGGAGGTTGCAGGTTCGATTCCCGCCTCGGGACAAATGTTTGTAGGTACGATCTGCAGATATTTGTTCAGGGTGTTCTGAATGTTTTCTATGTATAATAAAAAATATCTATCTATGTAGTGTATTGTATATCAGTTATCTAGTACCCATAACACAAGCTCTGCTTAGCTTGGGGCTAGATAACGCTGTGTGAATTGTCCAGCATTATTTATTTTTTATTTATTTAAGTACATTAAATTTTGTACCCTATAAACCTTGTGAGATTTTTCTTTGTACACGTTTCAAAAGTTAGGTACATAATGATTACATTTTTTTATTTCATTTTCTGTTAAGATTTAGGTAATCTTTAAATACATTTTACAGTGACAAAATGGCTTACCGCAAGCTTCAAGCGAGTGGCCCGCAAGCTGTCTATTATTTATTACTGAAAATGCTACTAATATTAAAAACGCGAAAGTTTGTAAGTATGGATGGATGGATGTTTGTTACTCTTTCACGTAAAAACCACTGAACGGATCTGGATGAAATTTGGCACAGAGATAGATTATAGTCTGGAATAACACATAGGCTATATTTTTTCCCGGAATTCCCACGGGAACGGGAACTACGCGGGTGAAACCGTGAGGCATTGCTACGCAAAAACTACTGAACGGATCTGGATGAAATTTGGCACAGAGATAGATTATAGTCTGGAATAGCACATAGGCTATATTTTATCATGAAATTCCCACGGGAACGGGAACTACGCGGGTGAAACTGCGAGGTGCTGCTAGTATACAAATGAATCTAAATGTTAGGAGTTAGAAACACTCATTTCTATGAACATTTTTGTGCTGTGCGGCAATGATGCGGGTTGGATCTGCGGGTTGGATCTGCGCTTTGAGGGTAAAGGTGGATTTCCCCCAAATAGGAACAGAGGGATATCTTCTCTGAACCGGGCCCGACCCATCTGGTCCACTGAGCTCGGTGGTCTTTCGACCGACGATAGTTCATATCGGATAGTCGTATAATGGTCAGTTGTATGTAAAGTAAAGTAAAAGTTATGAAAGTTTTTGTATTTTATAAAATGGTTCATAGGTGTTGATACCCGTGGTCGAGTGACTTCCCTCCGTAGTTACTAGTTAATACTGTGTTACGGTAGGAAGTTTTGCTCTCCCCCTGATGGTAGGCGTTAAAATATTAAGTAGGTACCTAGTATAAGCTTAACAAAATATGTAAATGTAATTGAATCAAGCGCGTTCTAGGAATGGTTCTTTTTTTGCTTTATCCGATAATTTTTAACGGCATCTAGCGGATGTTCATTGAAGCGCTTATGTAGGTTTTTTACTAGCTTCGGTTTTCGGTGTTAGCGCCTCTATTGACACGTTAGCCTTGTAGTTCGGAAGTCGTCGCCTAGAGGTCGCCTACAATTCTTTAGAAATATAACGTACGTTACCTCACACTCAAGTTTCACACTCTTGACAGTCTTGTTTGCCAAGTAGACGACGTTGTTCGGGACTCGAATGTATGGACTAACTGGAACAGAAATGAAGTAGCTTTAGTTTAAAGATGCGCGACTGTGAATGATTTCATTCGAATTATTTGACTTCACAAATCATTCGAACCATTCGAATGACTAAGGCAAATTAGTTACTAATTTGGTTAGTAATGGCGTGTGGCGTCGAGTAAACAATTGATTTCGAGTCGACTGCCCGACTCGCCATTACTAACTAAATTAGTAACTAATATGGTTAGTAATGGCAACTGCTCGAGTCGGGCAGTCGAACTCAAATCGTTATTCGACGCCTCGATCTATTCGTAGAGGCATTAGTAATTTTTTACTAATTAGTAGTCGTCATTCGACTTTGAAGATTAGTATATTACTAATATTCAAGTCGAATGAGTAAATTAGTAGTTGTAGATCATTCGACTAGCCAGATCATTTGCAGTCGCGCATTTTTACTTTAGTTTTTATCGAACAGAAAAAAATTGCATACAAAAATCGAGTGTGAAAGGCAAGCATGGGGGTAATAGGTCCACGGCTGGACATAGGCCTCCCCTAATGATCACTATAGTGCCTCGTCTCTAGCTAGCCGTATCCAGCATCTGCCTGAAGTCTTAGAGTCCTCCATAGTTAACTAACAAGTTCCGTCAAGTGCGAGTTTAACTCGCGCGCCGAGGGTTTTGAACTTTTGACAATTATACAAATATGAACTCAAGGTACCGGTTAGAGACTTCGCTATTTAATAAATACCTAAAATAGTAGATACCAACATACATTTCATATGGATCGCTCTGCAAACTCCGCAGATAAGTGGGTACTTAATGGTTATTTTTTCGACTGTTTTAAATATTTGGAAAAGTATGATACCTACCTAAGTAAAAACAATATAATTTTTTTTTTTATTTTGAAATGTACATACTGATACCTGTCATTGATATACCATTTGATCATGTAGGTTTCTTTTAAAATTTCGGGATCACGAAAGGATTTTTTTTTTCATTTCTTTCTTTATATCTGTTCAAGCGCACGAATTTTATTATTATCACGTTCTCTGACAGAACGTCATTTCAAGTCCTTTCGGTGATTAAGTGAGGTGACACAACGTAATATCACGTCCTTTTTAGTTCCGATGCTAGTGGGCAGAACGTTTAGCCACGTTTGATTTTAATACAAATATGGGAATTTCATTCTCTGTGTCACATCATATCAAAATATCAAGCGTTTACTGTCACTTGGGACGGTTCAAATATGAGCCTAAGCATAGAGTTGAAAATAATTTGGCTATGGGCTGCTCCCGCGACACAACGTCATTACAAGTCGTATACCCCCGCACACTGGCATACACCTCAGCCTAGCTGTGTCACCGCAGAGTGACGCGCGTTTGTTACGCGCGCATTTTGCGTGGCAACAATTGTTTTTTTGTGAATTTTGCGGACAAAACGTAACTAATTGTGTTGATATTATATTTGTTTTATCGTTTGAACATTGCAACTGTAGGATTTCATAATATCTTGCGAATAAGCTGTTGTTTTCTCAAGAATTTTGAGTAAACATAGGTAAGTTTACAGGTAGAGGCAAACGGCACAGGAGTAAGACTGTAGTAGGTGTACCTGTTGCAAAATCGCTAGTCAACAATCAAATCTCAAACACAGAAACAAAAACAAGATAGGTTGTTTTAGTTCTAAGTGACTAAGGCTTGTAATATGAAATCTGCTCAGTCATCGATCTATGCTTGAGTAACGCTTTTCTATGGCATAAACGTCACTCAAGCATTGGTCTATGCTGGACAAGCTTTCATAATACGGGCCTTAGGTTTGTTGGTAGATAGGATTTTCACCAAAAACACTTGTTTTTTAGACGGACGAATTTGAGAAGCGACTACACGTCTACAGACGATGGACGGCTTAACACGTTCTGTCGTGTAATAGTATACTTTCATGAGGAATAACGACAGAACGTGTGTAGACGTCGTACACTATTGTATAGGAAAATTGCGTGTCAATCTCAGCAGTCCGAGAAAACGGCTGGTTCGCGCGAACGTGTTATATTAAATTTCAAGTTGATAGCTGTGGTAGCTGCTGAGATATTAAAGAGGGTAAAGTGGACAGACAAAACGAGACCCATATAAGCTTCGAAACCGATCTCGAAACCCTAAAATTTAAAAGTTTTCGTTTCTTTCCATACATTTAGCACACTTCAGAGCTCCAACCGGATATTGAGTGGAACCACTTTCATAGTATGACGGTGATCCAATAGCGTTATACAGACTCGATAAGAGTTTTCGAATGATTTTGAGTGATTGGTTGCCTTTGGATTAAGCCGTTTGGCGCTGGCTTAGAATTTGCACCACCCCAGCTTTTCCCGCGGGTGTCGTAAGAGACGACTAAGGGATATCTATTGGAGGGCGGGCAGCAGCTCCTGCTGCAGAACCATTCTTTCTACCACCAGACTGCGATCCCCAACCCGCATGCCCAGCGTGGGGATTATGGGTATTACCCTCCATGAGATGAGATAAAAGCCAATAAGGCGCTTATCAGGGGCCTGAGTCCAGTAGTGGACCAATATAGGCTGTGTAGGTTGAGGGTAGCCTTTGTGCAGTACAACTACTTTCACAACTTGACAAGTCAGCAGTAATAAATTACAACTTTTTCCGTTTTGGTATTGTGCAAACGCCTTAAAGTAAGTACCTACCTAGTGCTTGTTTCATTAATCTGAAATCTCAATTTCAATCTCAACAGCCTGTATCAGTCCACTGCTGGACGCAGGCCTCCCCCTGATAAGCGCCTTATTGGCTTCTATCACATGGGGGTAATGCCCATAATCCCCACGATGGGCATGCGGGTTGGGGAACGAAGTTTGGTGGTAGAATTGTTCTGCAGGAGGCGCTGCTGCCCGCCCCCCGTGGATATTCCTTAGTCGCCTTTTACGGAACCCGCGGTAAGAGTTGGGGTGGTGCAAATTCTAAGCCGGCACCACACAGCTGTCTAATAAGCTGTATCTGAAATCTAATATAATTAAAATCAAGTAAATCAGTTATCTAGTAGTGACGACCTCTGTGGCGCGGCGGGCGTAGGTCCGCCTGCGACGCAGGAGGTTGCGGGTTCGATTCTCGCCTCAGGACAAATGTTTGTACGATCTGTAGCAATTTGTTCCTGGTATTCTGAATGTTTCTATGTATTTTAAAAATATCTCTACATGTAGTGTAATTTATTATGTATATCAGTTATCTAGTACCCATAACACCAGCTCTGCTTAGCTTGGGGATAGATAACGCTGTGTGGATTGTCCAGCATTATTTATTTATTTATTTAGTAGATAACTTATAATTATAACACAAGCTCTGCTAACTTTGGGGCTAGATGCTGCTTTGTGGATTGTCCAGTAATATTTATTTATTTATATATGAATCAAGGTAAACTTACAATGGATCTCAACATCAGTGGTCTGGTTAGCAGAGGGTAGCATACCGTTGTTAGCAAGACACACGTACTTCCCAGTGTGCCATCTGGACACATTAGGCACGTTCAGATGCTGACCGCTCACTGAAGCGTCTCTAACTGAGCCCTGGAATCACATTAAACCTTTTTAAAACACAGATTGTGTTAGGTCCCCTTTTGAAGAATTTGAGACTTGGATTCAAATCAAAAACTCTTTATTTCCATACATACAATACACACAAAGGTCAAATTATAAAACTAAACACTGACACGGAAATAAAGTGATATTTATGATTTCTGTCGCTTCGGTATGTAGACTAAAGTAAAGAACCGACGAAGAAACCTTTAGCCCGTTAGTTGTCATTTTTCGAGCTGGAGCAAAATTCTTCCCAAGCTTTTATATCCTCTAGATTATCTGATATTTTGTAGTAAGCCTTTTTACAAAGGATATTTTTGACAATTTGTTTGAATTTATTTACTGAGTTTGTAACACACTTGGAGTTATGTTGTAGAAGCGTACACATTGCTCTTTATAAGATACATTTATCTTGTGATTATGTCAAATTGAGGGATTTCGATCTATTTCAAAGTGATAAAACTTTTATAACCTTAGTCAAGTAAGTCATTTTGTCACTGTAAGATATGAGATCTAATATAGAGTACGAGTTTAAGCCCTATATTTGAATCCTTACTTTTCTGATATGCGGTGCTGGATGTATAGGCTTAAAGCGGATTAAAGCCTTACTCTTCGATTTATGTCCGCTTTTTCAACTGTCAAGCTACAGTTACGATAACTGTAGCTTGACAGTCTTTATTGGTTACCTGAATAACGGCCGTGCCATCAGCTCTTCTCCATTCAACATTGGGTTCAGGACGTCCCATGGGGTTGCAGCTGAGTCTCAGTGTGTCTCCTTCACGGACAATCACACGTGTCTGGTCCTCTGAAATGGCAATTTTTCTGATTGATTAAAAAAAGCTGTAAAACCTAATCCCACGTTTGAGCCTTTGTTCAACAGTGAGATCTCCTCAAATTCAACGGCGTGTATTGGTTCACTACTGGACGCAGGCCTGCGCCTGATAAGCGCCTTATTGGCTTTTATCACGTGGGGGGTAGTGCTCATAAACTACATGCTCGGCATGCGGGTTGGGGATCGCAGTTCGGTGGAAGAATTGTTTTGCAGGGGGCGCTGCTGCCCGCCCCCGGTGGATATCATAACAGTGAGACGTTACAGGCTAATTATAATCGTAACCTTGTCAAGAATTTCCAATTTACGTATTGCTGTTTTAGAATGTATATCGAATATTTATGTATCCACTCTAATCTCTGAAAGTTGTATTCAAAAACAGGGTTTTCTTCATTGCCTGATCAAGCTGCATTATGTAGAGTTTTGTCTTGTCTTCTTTTAAAAAATGCGATTATATTCATAATTAATATGCCTAAGTGACTTAGAAGCAAACATTGGTATCACACTTACGTGCAAAGGTAGGTGGTATAAACAGCTCCTTTTCCTTTGTATAGTTGTAAATGGACAAGCCTGGCCTTCCCGGTGATCCGTCACGACCGTCATTCCCTCGTTGTCCTTTAGGTCCAGCTGGTCCTCTTTCCCCCTTTGGCCCACGGATGCCCGGTGGACCAGGGGCTCCTGCTCTACCTGTAAATGGTTATCATTATTATGTGTTTCTCATTTCCATGTTCTCTAACATCCAGTCTCTTCCAGGTCTTTTGAGCGGCATGCGTGGGACCGAACCCAGCATCACAGAGGCCCTCCATGAGAGTCAATCTAAAGGCAAGGAATACACGTAGTGGGTATTATCCTCATCATTATAATTATTGTTTGTTGACTGCCTCGTTGATCTAGCGGTCAGTTTATTCAACCGCTGATTATGAGTTTCTGGGTTCAAATCCCGGGTCGGGCCAACAGTTGTTACTGGGGTTTTTCAGCAAGAAAAATTCAGAGTAGCAGCCCGGAGTCAGGTTGTTGGCGGTGTTACACTCCGTGCCTCGGAAAACGCACACACTTCGTGCACTGTAATATGTCCAGCAAATCTGGCTGGTCTCCGATGAGACGGGACCGTATTCGAAATTCGGCCGGGGGGACATCATCATCATTAAAATTGTTATTAGTAGCCCATGGTAAAATTGATGCTGGGTAAGGCATTTTCCTTTCCTTCTGGACATATCCTTGTCCAATCAAGTATTTCTTAAAGCTTACCGTCTTTTCCATCTTTGCCGTTCTTTCCAGGGCTACCATCTTTTCCTGGAATACCATCTCGACCATCTTTTCCTGGGGCACCATCAGCACCATTACGGCCCGACAGTCCATCTAGACCTGGTTCCCCCGGGACTCCGTCTCTTCCATCTAAACCGGGGTTACCAGGGAAACCACGCTCTCCTGAAAAAAGGCATGTGATTGATGATCTCGCTACGGTTGTTGTATAATAAATAAAACTTTACTGCAGGAAAGACGTGTAAGTTACAGTATAGTCCATGAAGTTTCGTAATTGTTTGCTATTGGAGATTTCTACTAGACGACCTATAATTTATAATTTTAATTGATAGATGTAGGTAATTATGCATTAATGAATAAACGCCAACAATTATTTAAAAATAGGCAAGTTTACATCATACTCTTACCTTTAGGCCCGGGTGGTCCGAGAGGCCCCCTTCCACCGGCATGTCCAGGAGTGCCAGGAGCTCCGGACTCTCCCTTATCCCCCTTAGGCCCTGGAGAACCTGTCGGTCCTTTGGGACCTTGAACACCTGGAGGGCAGTAGTCTTGTGTTGCCTTGCAGAACCCCTGGACTACTTTGTACTGGGAAGTTTGTGAAATAAAATAATATTTTTGAGCCTTATAATATGCGTTATTAAAAGTATTAGTCAAAACATCGATCCCTGAGGTATACCAGAAATATGTCAAAGCATTTAGGATAAAAATAGCGAAACTTGGCAGGAAGTGTGATTATTTAAGTACATTATGTGAATCAGAGTTTATTTAAACCCAAATTACGAGAAGCTACGCCATTGCATATTGTACAAGGCGAAAGCTTTTTATAAGTTACTAAAGGCGACAGATATATTCTAGTCTAGTGTCTTGTTTTAAGTGACTTACTGGAACCCTAGAATAGCTGGTCAACCACACCCAGGTGTCTCCTCCAGGAGCCGGACCCTTGGCTCCTGACTTGCGCATTTCAACTGCATCCTTCTCTTCTAACTCCGGTCTCATTTTGGGGTTGAAGAATTCTACATGAGGAGTCACCGCATTGTCTTCTTGAATTGCTGATTGTTTCTAAAGATTGGAATGGATTTGATTATGCGTTGACTGGAAATGAATGGATAAGGTAATTTTTAACCTCTGTTATAAATTATTTTGTTCATTTATAATTAGTTACCAGTGCATGTCTGTATACTTAATACATACATATAGGTTGTTACGATATCTAGTTATAATTTATTTCCGGCTTGGAATGCCTACGGACTCGTATTGTAGGTAAATTCATGTGTGTGTATACCTATAAGCATGTGTATGTTATTTGTCAAGTACGTTAAATACCTACTTTACGTACTTGACAAATAACATACAAATTAACTCAAATATATATTAGGGACGTCAATCCGGACTTACTCGTCCGGATTGATACCCCTAAACGTAGGAAATATGAAATTATAAGCCAAACACAGCTCATCAAACATTAACTGTGATTTATAGAAGTCAAGGTTTTCGGCAAAGGGGCATATGTCTCTCCTGGGTCATAACTATTCAATTTATTCAAAATATCAAACCAGACTTAACCTCAACTTTTAACTTAAATAGCTACGTTTAATATTACCAGCATAGCTTCCCTCTTGAACCGCCGAGGCGTAGTTCTATCCGAGAAATACGCATCTATCTTATCTTCTATTTTCTCCTGAAGCACATTATCCAAACTTTTATCCCATCTATCATCAACATAGTTATAAGTTTGCACTATCAAGGATACCACTGCACAGGTGCACGCAAACACTGACAGCTTCCTACAACAGAAGTCTTCAGTGTCTGACGTTGAGTTCTTGCGTTTGTTCGTCTTCATTGTCTTGGGTTTATTTCACAACACATTGAAATCATGATAGGTCTTTGACAAAACACTGGTGATTTACCGAACACTTTTATGGCAGATTTTGGGACCAACATGGAACTCTATGGTGTAGATAATAAGGTAAGTGATTTAGTTGGTAGTTTGGGTGCGCACACGCGGTCCTGACAAGTTATCAGAACGTAATCCGAAGCAATGCGTTCCTTCCGCTCGATAGGGTTTCACAACGTCTGATAAATGGTCAATTTAGAACGGGAATAAATGAACTCAATCAAACAATCGACAGGCGTAGTACGGACTATATTATAACACTGATGATGAGACGAAATGGTTGTGAAAGTTCTTGGTGATGAAGTTGTTTTAAGCTGGCGGTCCTAAGTCCGCAAAATTACAAGACGGTCTTGTAAATTTTGATAATATACCTACCTAGGTATTAATTAAATAATTAGACGTTACAGAGTGTGTGGGTCATTCCTAAAAATATAATAATCCTATTAATATAAGCCGAAAGTTTGTGAAATGTGAATTTGATCTCCAAAACTAATGAACAACAGGTCATGATGAAATTTGGCTTCATTTGAACATAGCTTAACTTGATAATAGACTACTTATTATACCGAAAATACGAGTGCGAAACCGCGGGCAGAAGCTAGTATTTAATATTTCATATGTTAACGCTACTTACAAAAGCGCTAGACTTGGCCTGCTAAGCTAATTTCTACGTCAAATAAAACAGTACTTACTTGAAAATGTATACTTTGACAATCACCTCACACAAACTTAGTAGACAATACAACCTTCCACTTTGGCGAACAAAATCGGACTGCCTGTCAGAGCGGGTCGATGCGACCATGTCAGCTAAATTGTTACCGCCTAGGCCTATTGATCGGTCGAGGCTTGCGATTGGTCGGGAATTGCCGCCCCGCTATGACAGTGAGTACTTGTAAGTCAAATGCAGTACTAGAAACAAAACAGTGTCTTTTAAATATTATAGAAAATGATAGACGGCAAAAGTAATCTATACAATAATGTGGCTTTTAAATAACATTGCTGACAGTCGGCCATCCTAATTATACCGTACGCCCTCGGACGGGAGGTACAGGAATTTTGTTGTTACATTATTGTTGTAATATAAACATTAATTAACATTAATTAATTATACAATCAAGAACTGTTACTCACTGTATTATATACTAACAATCAAATTTTCATCAACGAATAGAAAACTAAATCAAAAGTTACTAACGCATTTTACAAATCAAACAACATATTAGACACTCGCACTTAACAATTACAAATATCTAATTATTTATTTACTGGCAACAATATGCCCTTTAAATCTTAAAGCTACTTATGATTTAAATAATTGTTACAAGACCAGGGATGTCTTTGACTTGACTACAAGGACCAGGGGTGTCCTTTTACTACTAGATTACAAGGACCAGGGATGTCCTTATAATACTAGACAACAAGGACCAGGGGTGTCCTTTTACTACTAGATTACCAGGACCAGGGATGTCCTTATAATACTAGACAACAAGGACCAGGGATGTCCTTTTACTACTAGATTACAAGGACCAGGGATGTCCTTATAATACTAGACAACAAGGACCAGGGGTGTCCTTTTACTACTAGATTACAAGGACCAGGGATGTCCTTATAATACTAGACAACAAGGACCAGGGGTGTCCTTTTACTACTAGATTACCAGGACCAGGGATGTCCTTATAATACTAGACAACAAGGACCAGGGGTGTCCTTTTACTACTAGATTACAAGGACCAGGGATGTCCTTATAATACTAGACAACAAGGACCAGGGGTGTCCTTTTACTACTAGATTACAAGGACCAGGGATGTCCTTATAATACTAGACAACAAGGACCAGGGGTGTCCTTTTACTACTAGATTACCAGGACCAGGGATATTTTTTTCCTGTATAGGCAAGACGTTTATATAATTAAAAATAATTTCTATATTGTCGTATGAAAGTTGTATGTTTTAAATGTTCTACCTGTATAGGCAAGACGTTTATATAATTAAAAATAATTTCTATATTGTCGTATGAAAGTTGTATGTTTTAAATGTTCTACCGTATATTATGAGTGAATCTGCCAGGGCGTTATACATGTATAGAAGAATTTTGTACGGTATTTTGGGTTTTAAAATATAAAATTTAGCAAGTATAGCCCGCAGTTTATTACAAATAATATCAATGTATAAGTTCCACCCGAATCTATTATCTACACGAGGCCCAGGTAAGTGTGGTGAGTCACTTGTTCTATCGAGTCGCATGAGCAGGAATAGAGCGGAGACACACTGTGCAAACAGCTATGACTGACTATCAGACGGAGATGCCTGCTTGGAGTAACACTGGTTCGTTTTGTGACCTATCATTCCTAGCATTCCTTAAGTAAGCCAGGAGCTTATCAGGATTATCGTACGTATTAAACAGCTTCTGCACCCAACCGTACAGAACGATCGTCTTTTCCACGCAAAATGCACTCAACGGCACGTCTACCTACTATACCACACCTATTTATAATATGTTTCCAGTGACTCCCCAAACCAGACACGTTTAGATTTTAAAGCATCTAATAAATTAACAAAAGTTTTAGAGGTACCTAAGGGGTTCATCTCTTGCCAGACTCTTCCGACGACCGACCCGACTGCGTGAACGGTGGCGGCCCTCTCGACTGCTTGGACGACGGCGGCCGTCTCGACTGCGTCGACGGCGATCGATGTCTGCGTAGCTGCAACGAGCGACGACTGCGTGGCTGTAGCGAGCGATGTCTGCGTGGCTGCAGCGAGCGACGACTGCGTGGCTGCGGCGAGCGATGTTTGCGTGGCTGCGGCGAGCGACGACTGCGTGGCTGCGGCGAGCGATGTCTGCGTAGCTGCAACGAGCGACGACTGCGTGGCTGTAGCGAGCGATGTCTGCGTGGCTGCAGCGAGCGACGACTGCGTGGCTGCGGCGAGCGACAACTGCGTAGCTGCAACGAGCGACGACTGCGTGGCTGTAGCGAGTGATGTCTGCGTGGCTGCAGCGAGCGACGACTGCGTGGCTGCGGCGAGCGATGTCTGCGTGGCTGCAGCGAGCGACGACTGCGTGGCTGCGGCGAGCGATGTCTGCGTGGCTGCAGCGAGCGACGGCTGCGTGGCTGCGGCGAGCGACGACTGCGTGGCTGCGGCGAGCAATGTCTGCGTAGCTGCAACGAGCGACGACTGCGTGGCTGTAGCGAGCGATGTCTGCGTGGCTGCAGCGAGCGACGACTGCGTGGCTGCGGCGAGCGATGTCTGCGTGGCTGCAGCGAGCGACGGCTGCCTGGCTGCGGCGAGCGATGTCTGCGTGGCTGCAGCGAGCGGCGGCTGCGTGGCTGCGGCGAGCGGCCGCGACTGAGTGAGCGGCAATGGTTGGCACCACTGCGAGAGCGGCAACAACGGCTGCTCGAAAGGCATCTGGCCCGACTGTGCGAGCGGAGACGACTGCGGGGCCGCGAGTGGCGGGTCCTGAGGCGGCTTGCCCGGTGACTCGCCTGCCTGCGTGAGCGGTCGCGGCTGACTAGATTAAGCACAAAAATTAAAGATTAAAGATTGTAAGTCTTAAACTTTTAACATGTCTGGTCACATCTTTCCGAAGTAGGCATGCAAATATAAAATGGTTAGCAAGACCACGTGAGCGACAGTGGTTGGCACCACTGTGAGAGCGGCGAGTACGGCTGTTTGGAAAGCATCCGGCCCGACTGTGCGAGCGGAGACTGCGGGACCGTGAGCGGCGTGTCCTGTGGCTGACCCGACTGCGTGAAGGGCGTCCGCTAGCCCGACCGTATGGGCGTTGATTGGCTGCGTCAAGTGCAAGAAGACCTCGTATGGCATTCCTTTCGGCGGAGGACCGTTCTAGCTCCGTGGGTGGCATGGAGAATATGCTCCTTGCTCAAGGACATCCACTGCAAATAAATGAAAAGACCGCAGCACAGTTACTGTTCAAGATTTCGGTCAAATTATGTTAGGTTAGCCAGACTTAGGTTTGCCTTAAGTTAGCCTTAGGCTTGCGTTAGGTTAGTCTTAGGTTTGTGTTAGGTTAGATAGTATAGAGTAAAATAAGTTTTTGGGCAGTTTGCGATTATCTCGTAAACGGTAAGAGATACGTCAAAAATAATTAAATTTTCATCCCCCTGTGTTACCCCACTTACAAAATAACCAATTTTTCTGAACCACTTTGGATGACGTCATCACCACTTTTGTGTTAGGTTAGGTTAGCTACTATAGAGTAAAATGATTTTTGGGCAATCTGCAATTATCTCGTAAACGGTAAGAGATACGTCAAAAATAACCAAATTTTCATCCCCCTATGTTACCCCACTCGAAAAATAACCAATTATTCTAAACCACTTTGGATGACGTCATCACCACTTTTGTTCTTTTGCACAAGGTAAAAATCAGTTTTGGGTAAAAAAAAAATAATTATTAGTTATCCCTTCTTTCTCTAAGCGCTATGTTATCAATTTCTGGGAGCGCTTATAATGAGCAGCTGCTACTAAGGAGTAGCCTTAACCATGCATCAGTCTCATCGTAGCAACACTTAATCCTAGGTACCCACAATAAGACGGTACTATCAAGGAGTAGCCTCGACCACGTATCGGTCTTATTGTAGAATTACTCGCAATGAGACGATGCTATCGAGGAGTACCCTCAACCACGCATCGGTCTCACTGCTTGTTAAAGTAGTACAATTTGGTAAAAGAAGCCAAAGAACAAAGTGAAAGAAAGAAAAAAAAAACGAGAACACAAAAACACGTGAACGAGAAACACGTGGTTTTTCTTAAAATTGACGAAATAGTGCTCATTATGAACTTTACCCATACGAAACATACTCATTTCTACTACAAGTGCACGTGGCGATCATATCCCACTTCTGAATTGTTAACGCTACTTACAAAAGCGCTAGACTTGGCCTGCTAAGCTAATTTCTACGTCAAATAAAACAGTACTTACTTGAAAATGTATACTTTCACAATCACCTCACACAAACTTAGTAGACAATACAACCTTCCACTTTGGCGAACAAAATCGGACTGCCTGTCAGAGCGGGTCGATGCGACCATGTCAGCTAAATTGTTACCGCCTAGGCCTATTGATCGGTCGAGGCTTGCGATTGGTCGGGAATTGCCGCCCCGCTATGACAGTGAGTACTTGTAAGTCAAATGCAGTACTAGAAACAAAACAGTGTCTTTTAAATATTATAGAAAATGATAGACGGCAAAAGTAATCTATACAATAATGTGGCTTTTAAATAACATTGCTGACACATATAATTTTTTTTATACTATATTAATTTTTATTTTCCTTTGTCACTACACCTGGCGGATATCATCTTTGGATATATCAGATTGTGTACCCGAGGATGAAACCTGCCTGTATTCCTTTTCATTAACTCTCATAAATGGCCTCTAAGCTGCTGGCTTCAGCCCAAACACATGCTTCCCAAAGGAACGGGCCATTATATGGCTTGAGATCATGGAAATGAGAACACATACACAATAAATAATGTTGGACAATCCACACAGCATTACCTAGCTAGCCCCAAAGTAAGCAATGCTTTATTATGGGTGTCAGCTGGATAAATGTTCTAATAATCTTTGTAGAAATCAGGAGGATAAACCTAGCAATCGATAGAGATAACTCCAGTAAGTAGGTATTAGGTATATCGTATATCTTCAAACGCATGCAGATACAATAATGTATGCTGAAATGGTTCATTGGCATTGAAGGGAATTTTCGTATTGTTGCCAGGCAGGCGGTTTGCCAAAAACTTAGCCAGAAAAACTAAATGAATAGGTATCGGGAAAGTTTTGGAATGCGATGTAGGTATGTGTATTAGGTTCTGCTCTACCGAGCTGGAGTAAACGTTTCCACTTCGCCGATGATCATTGACGACGAAATAAAACCTTTCCTCGCAAGTCAAGACTAGAAAATTATTAAAAAGCTTAGATTATTGAATATATTCATAAGAGTTCCGAATTTATAAGCTTTGTAAAACATTCCAAAATAATATTTCCGTTTCACTACTTGGTATCAAAGTATAGAGCCTTTGCGTCCTGTCCACATATAAGTTTTAAGCGAAACGCTCTCTGCGGCTTCACGCATGCGCCAACAAATATGTCAGGGTCCTGACCTGACGTACTCCAAGGTTGTTCATGTTTAGCGTCTAATTCTGTCATTTTACCAGGAACATACTAAGAAGAGAGTCAGTTTTTAGTGCTCTTTAAAATACATTAGTTTTATACTATGTCAACAAGTACCAAAGGTAAAGTACCAATTAATATAGTGATATTGAGGTTATAAACCAGCAATGCGTGAGTATTTCTCATAAAAAAGTGTTTTGTGTGTGAAAGCAAAGGGATCTGTAGATTGATTTTATTGCTTTGTGATAGTTTTGTTTTGACTCTAGTCTAAGAGGCTGGGAGTATGTTTTTCTTATCCCTTTGCTGAACGTTATTAATTTTTGTCAAAGAAAATGTCTAAGAGTTCTATAACTTGCTTGAACCATGGTTTAAGGTTAATCTCTTTAATTATTTAGGGCACACAGATAATCTAGTCATGTAGTTTTAAGTAGTTTTGACATAGTCTAGCTGTAAGTGTCAGTATTTGTTTTTAATAAAGACTAGTTTTACTTGGCACTTGAAATTAGTTTTCGTCGTCTTGTTCGTGTCCTAAGTCAATAAAATAAGCTTAGAGATAGCGAATAACTTAATTTAGGTCTGTCTTTTTCTTTTGGCAGACTCACGCGATGTGCTTATGGAATATCTAAGCATTTCTTATTTACGATTATTAACATTCCTTCTTTCTTTATTCTTTTGTTTGTGATTAGATCGTCGACCTTATTATTTTGTTTTTGTACTTAGTAGGTATCTTTTGTTTTAGCCAAATACTATTCGCTGACACAAGCCAATCACACAGGTAGTAGTCATTAAACATTAGTTTTCACTAAAATGTGCACTAAAATCTAGCTTTTTTTACTTCCAGCTTCAAAATCCAAGTCTTACAGCATCCAATCTCTATCCAGCGACAATGAATCACCCAGAGCACCACTCCGCCGGCAAGTGTCCCTGGACGAGGAGCGACCAGAGGACTGCCAAGGTCACTGGCAAGGACCAGAGCTAGTGGGGGAAGAGGAACAGAGGGGCATCAGACTGTTCAGAGCGCTCTTACTCCAACACTTGAGATTTGAGGAGTTGCGGCCGCCTCCTTGCTGGGTGGCTGCGGCGAAACCTGATCAAAGGTGAGGAGTAATGCCTTAACAGTTTCTCACTGAGTAGCATATCATCTAGCCTTTAGTTTAGATCCACGAAGGCTAGTTTATGTGGAGTTCCT
This sequence comes from Eupithecia subumbrata, assembly GCA_949316285.1. Taxonomy (NCBI): domain Eukaryota; kingdom Metazoa; phylum Arthropoda; class Insecta; order Lepidoptera; family Geometridae; genus Eupithecia; species Eupithecia subumbrata. The sequence continues at coordinate 12,110,658 of OX438630.1, read as the reverse complement.
TTTGTGGCACTTGCGTTGATGGTAAGGGAAGAACAGCTTCGGCTTTGCATCTGAATATTCTCGCACCCCTGCGTGTTCTCTTGCCGCTCGCCTATGTGATCTCGCGCACGAATTATGGTTGTCTTGATATTATGAATTCAAAAATGATTCTTCTTTCTTTCATAAAACCTGTAAACTTACCAATTCTAGAGGCTGGTGGGTGTACTGGCGCGACTGGCGAGCGCTGGACCGCGCAGCGCGGAAGTTCAGAGAATCGAAGGCACAAGCGCTTCTCGCGGCTAGAGCGGCGCATATACCACTGCTGAGCCTGGATGAGGTGGAGTTTGAGGATATCATGCAAGAGGTTTGTCAGGTGAGATGAGCAGAAAAGACAATATAAAGAAAAAGTTTGAGTGTTTAGTTTGCTTGTTGGTCAAGTGAGAATAAACAAAATCTATACAAAAATACGGCCAATATGAGGAAAATCTTGTAAAATTGTAACCCTGGTGTAAATTGTTATCCAATTCAAGAACACTTGGAAGTGAAGTGGTTTGTAGAATAGAAATACTAGGAACTTGAAGAAATGCTGTTGCTTATGAATAGATACCAGAACACATCCGCTTTGCTGAATCTGCATAACAATTATAAATTAAAAAGCCTAGCTCTTGTCGGGGCAATGAATTTCCTTCACGTTTATGGTCTCTTTTACTTCTTTATACGACATGGCAGCGGCTTTCTCCTTGGTCTTGATAACTCTTAAAGCTAATTTTTGGTCTTCCCCTTCCTCGTCTTCAAATTTTCTTTCTATAATGTTACTTATGGAGCTTTCATGTTGTATAAGATATCCAATCATTCTCCCTTTTCTGTTTTGAATAGTGTTCATCGAAAACCTTTTCTCCATAACTATTCAGCACCACCTCATTAGTAACCTTCTTCGTCCAGCTAATCCTTTCCATCCTCTCTATCCCTAACATAATAACAATAAGGTTTAATTTACACCTTCTTCCTTCCAGGCCTGCGTGCACGTAGAACAACGGGCCCTAGTGGTCCTGGCTTTTCTGTGCGAGGTCTGCTCTCGAGCGGTCAGAGTTGGAGGCTGGTGCAGGGCGGCTGACTGGTCGGCGAAGCACGTGGCTCAGTGCGCCACACCTTGGGCGATCAGACATGGAGGATGGGTAAGTCTGTATCCTTATAAATAGTTCGTTAATGTCTCATCGGCCTTTGCGTCTCTTTTTTTTCACTGCAAGCTTAAATTAATATTATACTGATACGTATTAGGCATTTTAATTATCTGTCTTGTGATTGGAGATGTAGGGGTTCCTTACAGTTATAAGTTAAGTTAATAATTATATAATAGTTAAATAATTAGAGGGAAGGATAAAGTACGAATCAAACCCCCGAGTGTTAGTTTGACACTGATTTAATATTCGCAAGTAATTGCCCAATAATATGTAGGTAAGCAAATTGATGCCAAAATATGTTTTTGAGTTGATAAATCTGCTTAGCTATACATGACCTAGTTCACTGACTCTACCTATCATGCGGTACTCCGTACAGGAGGATTTTGTTGTTTTAAATTACAATTGGTGACCTGGTGGATGCTAATCAAATACAAAATAGCTCTCCTCTACATTTTTGCACTTTTTTCAACTTGGACTTCAAGTTTTGTCTTTTTCACAAAATATTGCTGATGAAAACAAAGCATTCCTTGAGCTTTTGCTGAGTTCTAAGCTGAGGCCTATGATATTATTTTCTTTTCTTTTGCTACTAATAGCTTAACATTTCTTTTAAATTGTAAAATGTACTACTCTTTTTCAGAGCACAGTAGTAGAACGTGCTGGAGGTGGTAGAAGGGAAGATGCAACACTACTCGCTGGCGCAGCGGTAGCGGCACTAATAGCGTTCTGGCTGTTCTGCCGTTCGCGCCTTCGCCATGTGCTTATGTAAGACTACCCTCAATCTCTACTGGTTACAAAATGGCGCCTTATCGGGCAGTTTTTCGCGGCTGGGCCGCACTGAAATCCTATTAAAAGGATACAATTGTAAAGATGGTAAAGAACTCGATTCGATAAATATGGAGACATATATGATGTTATAAATTTTAAATTAAAAATAATTATTTGTTGATGTATTAGTAATCATCAGAGCTCTCCTAGAGAGAAAAGAGGGCCAAATAAAGTGTCGCAATGTTTGATAGATTAATGGTAAAATAAAACAAAATTTCGATATTTTAATATGAAAGCAACACTGTTTTTAAGAAACATAGTCTATCTTGGTACAATCAAAGGTACACCAGCGCAAGTTTATCTAATTTAGGCTTTCTTCGGTATTATAAAATTTACTATCTCTATCAGAATTATAACAATTTATTCGAAACTACTCATGCTTATACAAAAGAGACTGTCTTTTGTTACCTTTCACTGAAAATTTCAATAAATGAAAATAGTCTGAAAGGATTGATAAATATGCTAAAGAGATAGATTGTTGTCGAATTGTGTTGCACAAATGTTTGATTATTGTATTTCTATGTGCAAAGCGATTTTTCTTGGTGTGATATTGTTGTTAGTTGTAATTAAATATTTTCTGTGTAAATCTGTAGTTTTATTCCTAATATAATTTATTTGTTAAATTAGTATTTTTAACGCCTCTTTACCGGTTTAGGCGGGGGTTCAGTAAAATAACATATATTTTCACTCACTATTTTATTATTTTTATTGTAATTTTTCATAATACCGTCGACAGCCAAGGCGTATGTCCGCCATTATTCATAATTACATCAAAATTAATAAACACTACACAATAAAACAAAATATATAAACATCTGTACGCAATTAACTAGTAAACATTAAACTATCACAATTTGTAAATTGTCAACAATCATTAAAAGCTTTGATAAGAGCAACAATCAAATAGCAAAAACTTGAGAAAACAACTATAAACAAACTATGGAAAAGTCATAATACTGTTAACACATCCGTATAATCACAAAAGTTGAACAAAGAAATCTAATCCATCAATATATTCCATTCCATTTTACTTGTTACAACATGATGAAAATACCTAAACTTATCTACATTAAAAATTAATAACAGTATTAATCTTTTACTTAATCTGTAATATCACTAATAACAACCTACGCTGAAGTCTCGATTCCGATAATATATTTACCATTTTGTTACGTACGTACTACAATGCCTATTTGTCACACTCACCCGTATATTTGTTCAGAATTCATTTCTTTTAGTTTAGCTAGGTAAAACAATTTATATTTACGAATATGTTTGGCATCACTAATGAATATTTTATGTAGGTATTTTTCGATGCAGGTTTATTAGAGGTTTTTCTTTTGGCTTTTAATTTAACTACTCTACTTTTTACACTCTCAACCCTCTTTAACTCTGTACTTCTTAAAAGAAATCTGATAAATATGTTTCTTTTATTATCTGAATGAATAAATTAACGGTTCATTTGCATTTTAAGGTTGGGTTCGATACCGTAGCTTAACACCACCCTTGAGATTTTTGTATATAGTGTTCAAATCCTTTTCGTTGCCTTTGATTTGTATACTTTAATCTACAGTGATAATTTCAATTGCATATATCACATCATCCATATAGTCACACAATTTTCCGTTTACCGAAATCGAGACGCCACAGTCACAACTAAACTGATGACGAGTGCCTACTCCCCTTATTTCGATACGGCCATTTTAAAGCTGAATCAAAGACAAACATTAGCACTTACATTTCACTAATATTACAATGGTGTTCACAATTACGAAGACCGCAATAAAATAAGTGGAATAGAATTCCCCGCCTGCGATAAACTTTACATTACAAAGGTACTTTTTTTATATAAAAACCATCATTCTAATAACAATCTACCAGGGTATTATATATTTCAATTTGTTAGTAAACATTTGTTAGTTATAGCTTTAAGCCTAGGTAATCTTAACTACGAAGAAGTAATTAAAGATATTATTATAAGTGGCATCTTTAAGTATGATACCGAAGTATAAGATCAGATACTACCTAACAAAGTATTAGAAATTTAATGAGAACTATGTCGTTTTGTGCTATTTGGTATTTGAACAAATGCAGTTTTAATGTAACTACGTGAAACGTGATTCATGCACGAAGGTGAATTTTTAGTGGCACCGCATAAAGTGTAAAAAAATAATAATAGGAATCATTTTGATCAAGTAAATAGGACATTTACTATAGTTTGTTTTTATAGTTTGGATTGTTCATATGAATCCTATTACATTTGAAATCACCCATGCAGCGACAACCTTAGAAGACCTAAACACTATAAACATCATGGAAGGATGACAATTTGATTTTACAAATTCTAATTAGTTAAAGAGAGATAGAAATAACTAGTGTACAATATAATTATAAATAGCGTATAGATTCACGTAATTTTTATTACATATACGACTTTGTAAGAACTTTTTTATATTGGTGCTTCAGATAATTGCAATAAGTATACGAAAAGGTCATAGCACTGTACCGTGCCATACTGGCCTGTATCAGTAGTTTCATCGAATCTTATAATTTACTTTCAAAGATTGGTCACCACATCAACAGTTCAATGATTTTGATCAACAGTTTTGCATCATGTACAACAATCAGTAACTGGTCCCGTGAGATGTTGGCCTCTAAAGACCAGTTAATGACAAGATTGATCAGCAAAATATTGAAACTGATCAGCAGTGACACAGCTAAGCGAACTACAGAAGACTATCAAATCCAAGCTTACAATATACAGATACTATGTGAAACCAGAAGAGATCTAACTTTATAAGTATTTCATAAGCATGCCCTTATCACAGATTATGGCCTAATCGAGTGCGGTTCCTACCGATATGTCCCTTATTTGTCTCGATAACATCCATTAATGCTTTTGCATGCGACCATCGTTATCACAATAAAATTATATCTTGTAAAATATCCTCCTTTCAATAGTTGATGGTTAGCTGAATGTCAAGTGGGAGCAAATCTAGAATTCGCTTATTACTTGTGCGCATTCATATTGTATGTCGATATATATTATTGAGTTTTATATGTCACAGATCTTATGTCACACTTTTGAGCGTTACATTATTGTTGTTAAAGCTTATTATATAATATAATTTAACTATCTATTCTAGTCTATTTATTGCTATGTCATATAGGCGGGTTATCAATATAAAATTTGAGGGTAAAATACTGACCGAACGAATTTTAGTTTGTATTTGTTACGAGTTAGTTGGAATAAAAAAGAAGATTTGCGAAAGCTTTTTGAAGACTGGAAACAAAATGGACGGTTACTATGTAGATGTAGATATTATATCCCAAACAGCATCTCCTAATTATTATTAAATTTGCAAACCGTAACTCACTTAAAGTTGAACAAGACATAAGACTATTTGAAATTTGAAGAGTTGACTATCATCCTTTTTAAGCAATCGAATAATAAAACTTTGATGGATCAATAAAAACTAAAAGAATAATAAATGATCAGATGATAGTTCAAGAGAAGAGTTTCACAGATACAATAATTTGAGTGTAAAAATCTATCTACTATCTAGAGCGGGACCAATGCGCTCTACATGACTACAAGACTCTAAAATTGTCTTCGATAACATTATTATTTTTACGAATTAGGTATTAATGAGTTCACAGCACGCCATACTAATGCTATATCGACAAGTGTCGACGGACATGCTGAAATTAGTGCTTCAGTCAATTCCCGGCTTTTAAATCTGAATTCAATAAATTACACACGAGAATTGGAATCTGTAAAAATATCAAAGCTAATGTTATAAGCCCTCTGGACTCTTAGGCACGTTGTATTATGAACATTGGTGGCAAGTTACATTCGCCCCGCTCCATGGATCTCTCGCTCCGGCTACTCGTGTATTTACATCTCTTTGTTACTACCAGTTTGTGCTGAGACGACAACATTCACTTACACATCGAATCACGGCAAATGCTTGTAACATTAATTAGGTACATCTTCATCAACAACTCATGGACTGCTGGTCTCCACGACCAAAATCATATAAACATCCAAATCAACCGGCGCATCCTACGATCTTAACTATAAACACAATAGAATCGATATTTACAAAAATAGATACAATATATTTAACACATACGGCTTCTAATATATCATTCTGAACTTATTTTATAAAACTTCTTATAAGCGCCATCAAATTTAATGAACAACTAACATTCATATAACAACTACAGTCTCTATTGATGGCTAAATATAACTTTTTTTAATTTACGATACAAAAATGTATCTCTGTGATCATATCATTTAAAGTCTTATATTTTGTAAGAGAAGTTTCGTCGTATTATTGCATTTACTTTAGGAATCTAATCGTCCATACTAATTATACAATACATATTCAATCCATTTGTCCGTTATCATGCGTTCTGATGTTCAGTCCCTCAAGCGTCACAATATCAAAAACACTTAAATCAACTATTCAGCAACAGAATCACAACATAAATTACATAATTTGAGCAATGTACTTTACACTGTGCTAAGAAACTTAAATCAAACGCTAGAAACTTTCTATCTAAGATTGTCCTCCGATTTTAATAATAAACAGTCCACGGTTTCTATTTGTACTATCAAGTGTCTTAGCTTGGGCAGTGGAGGTAGCCGTACTCGAGGGCAAGACTGGTTGCGACAAACACGAAGTAGAGGAGGAACATGGTGAAGCCAAGACCTCTGTTCATCTTCCACCTAAAGCAGGCGATGCTGAGGATGACAAAAAGCAGCATCACGAAGAGAAGGATGATACTGCACATCATGCCCTTGGAATTGACCAGGACGGGTTCGCCGTTGATTATCCCGTAAAGCAACCAGGGGAGAGGCAACCTGAAAATGAAACGAAATCCATTTAATATAAAAATGCGAATGAAAGCATCATCAAAAGTAAAACAAGATTCCGGACACATTTGTGAAAGAAGATTGCACATATTCGCATTATAAATCCGTTTTAAAATGCGTAATCTTTTCTCGGTAGTTTGAAGTGTAATGTCGATAAAATACAAAATACCGATAAAATCGTTTTTTGTCAGAACTTGAACTCATGTGGAGTTCAAGTCATGACAAAAACGATTTTATCGGTCGATGCATAACAATGACGATTGATATTCTGTTCTAAATTGCGTCCCCAAGGAATCCGATACCTTCGCGTTGCCTGTTTAAATATTTTTACGCGAGTTGGCATTTCTTTGACCCGATATTTGGAGCAAGGCTTTATGGATTAGGTTGATGAATATCAGGTTGTTATTTTTTATAGTAACTTTTCACCTCGATGTTGGGTGAGCTGTGTTATGAGTTAGAATAATACGGAGGTCAGGCTTTACGATAGCGTAAACCTGCCTTGCTTACCTACTGACAGATAGTATTAAATAAATAAATAATAAATAAATAATGCTGGACAATCCACACAGCACCATCAAGCCCCAAAGTAAGCTACTCAAAGCTTGTGTTATGGGTACTAGTTAGCTGAAATATTTAATACATTATATTATATATAGATAAAAAAAAAATTATACAAGCTGCTGCCCGCGGCTTAGCACGCGTTATTTGGAATAAAAAGTAGTCTATATGTTATTCTAGGTCCCGATGTTTATTTGTGCAAAATTTCAGCCCAATCCATTCAGTAGTTTTGATGCTGTCTTCGGCCAAACATCTTCACATGGCATGACAGCACAACAGCACAAACTTTCACCTTATAATATTTGTAGGATAGGATTATCTACTACGGTACCAAAATCATACTAATATTATAAATGCGAAAGTTTGTATGTTTAGATGTATGGATGTTTGGATGGATGTTTGTTATACCTCTTCACGCCAAAACTACTGAACGGATCGGGCTGAAATTTTGCGTACAGGTAATTCTAATCTTGGAATCAAACATAGGCTACTTTTTATTCCATAAATCGGTTCCCATGGGATAGAAACTCGCATAAAAACAAGGCGTGCGTAGCCGCGGGTAGAAACTAGTGGAATATATTTTGAACACATAAAATTATATTCTTGGGAACAAAATAAAGAAGAAATAACAAAGTTGCAGCAGAAGATCAAGACAAAATATAACACAAACGAAACAAGGCTTGATTCTTGATTCGCCCCGTGACCACGATCGCTGTAACGCGGTAGAAACGTAGGGGATATAAAAACAAAAGGTACGCGATAAATACCCGATTAAACCATTAACTAAGGCTTGATTCGTCGTTGCCCTTACATTTCATTATGTTTAAATCATACCTACATGTATCCATAAGTTTTTACTATTAACTTTCCGAAACAAGTCATAACAAAAGAGGAAAACCTACATTATGTGTCTGAAATCGCGGTCCGCGGTCACTGAGAACTTTTCACGAAGACGTGTCCAAAACTTCGTTATTAAGTTCCCGGGCTCTCCGATCGTAACTTGAATCCCGCGATAATGCCGGGATAGAAATACCGGGAGCGCTCAGCTATGTCGACAATTTGACCTCATTCCTCATTTCGGGAACTCGAGAGCTAAATTTAACAAGGTAGAATTTTAGCGACGAAACCTAGAAGAATTTATATGCACGTTAAACTGATCTATAAGGTTAGTTAATGGTTTAATCGGGTATTTATCGCGTACCTTTTGTTATTATTTCCCCTACTTTTCGTAACGCGGTAGAAACGTAGGGGATATAATAACAAAAGGTACGCTATAAATACCCGATTAAACCATACTATGTTAAGAAATCGCGAAAGTTTAAAAAGTTTGATCTATTAGGAGTTCTGGGTTTTTCTATGTATAATAAAAAATATATATCTATGTAATGTATTGTATTATGTATATCAGTCATCTAGTACCCATAATACAAGCTCTGCTTATAGCTTGGGGCTAGATGATGTTGAGTGGATTGTCCAGCATTATTCATTATTTATTTATTTATAAAAAGGCATAACTACGCTTCCTTGGAGAAGCTTTACCATTGTACACCTGTGGGCAGTTGGAGTGTGGATGTGAAGTGTTTAGTGGGAGAATTAGGACGTAAAATTAACAGTGACAGGAGACTCCCGCTCCGGGTCGTTCTTGGTGCAAAGGATTGCCATCATCGCTATTCAGCGAGGTAATGCTGCAAGAATTAGGGGCGCCTTTGCAACCGGAAATGGTCAGGGGCGGGTTGTTTAATGACTAATTTTTATGCTGTGTATTCAATACAATGGTGACTTTTATACCATCAAATAAATATATACATTTATGACGACCTCCGTGGCGCAGCGGGCGAAGGTACGCCTGCGAAGCAGGAGGTTGCGGGTTCGATTCCCGCCTCGGAACAAGTTTGTGTACGATCTGCAGAAATGTGTTTCGTTGGTCTGGGTGTTTTCTATGTATAATCAAAATATCTATCTATGTAGTATATTGTATTAAGTATATCAGTTATCTTGTACCCATCACCCAAGCTCTGCTTGACTTGGGGCTAGATAATGCTGTGTGAATTGTCCAAGCATTATTTATTATTTATTTTATTTTATTATTTATTTTATTTATCTATAAACCTGATTACCCATAATAATTGTAAGTCGGGTAATAAAACAAAATATCTACCTATGCTGGTTTTTATAATCTTTCTTTTAACATGAAAACGCTGATAAAAACTCGCTAAACTCAATTTTGAGTCGGTTTGAATGGCGTTTATTAAATAAAAATAACATATTCTTAGCTTTGCTCCACGGAGCAAAGAAACAACAACATGCTTTCCCCGAGAAGAAAAAAGGAATCAGGGCAGACCTTTCACTCGATGGGCCGATGAGCTTGTCAAAGGAGCAGACAAAGACGAGAACCCAAGGGAGGAGTGGAGAAGGCAGGGGTACTTACTTGACACTTATCATCATATTTTGGACAATTCACACAATATATTCATAAATTGTAGCCTGATAACTGTGTTATTCTGATGTATAAGCTATATTATTGTAAAGTTTCATTAAAATCCATTCAGTAGTTTTTACGTGAAAGAGTAACAAACATCCATCCATCCTTACTTACAAACTTTCGCGTTTATAATATTTGTAGGATTTGTGTAATGTTTGAAAGTACCGAATAAAATTTCAAGAATCATTTCGTACTTCATCAAGGCATTAAAGACTCTATCACCCGGCTTTATAGTTCTTTTTAAACAACTTCGCTCATAAATACAACGTACAAATTCCAGCGAGCGGACATTATGGGACGAAATTCGAATTTGTCTTGAGAACCTTTGAAAACTACTGGGGGTGTGAATTTGCTGAAAGATTTTCGACTTTAAGTCAAGGGGATTGGGCACTTGCTTTGTGGTTGGTATTGATCGAGAATGCGCAGAAATAACGCTTCGGTGGAGCCAAGAACGTAGAGTGAAGGATTTTGGAAGATGTTTGTAGAAAATTATAGAGATTTTGAATTTGTAGATTTTCTATTAAGTTTTATCCAGAGTTTATACCTTGAGACGAGAGTTACAGGTTTTTCTAAAACCTATAATACAGATTTCACATAGACTAACACTAGAGATAATAATAATAATAAATAATGCTGGACAATTCAAATTCACACAACATTATCTAGCCCCAAGCTAAGCAGAGCTTGTGTTATGGGTACTAGATAACTGATATACTTAATACAATGCATAGCTAGATATTTTTTATTATACATAGAAAACATCCAGAACGCCCGGGACAAATATCTGCAGATCGTACAAACATTTGTCCCGAAGCGGGAATCGAACCCGCTACCTCCTGCGTCGCAGGCAGACCTTCACCCGCTGCGCCACAGAGGTCGTCAGAGATATACTAGATACACTAGATAATAAATGTTATTTTAAGTTGAAAACCTTTTATGGCGAGGAAAATAAACAGGTAGCTCAACTTATCCATATCAATACCAGTCGGAACCGTCCCCAAGACACTGGCTGCATTAGTTTAGCTACCTGTAGATTGTTTGCAACAGTCTGCAGTTAGCTCAATTGTTTTAATTGTAAATACTAGTTTTAATTTATTTCTATTAATTATGTAAACATTATTTATTAATTTAACAAATAACAACACTGCATCGGCCGACACAACCTGACGATTTGATGCGACATTTCAGTAGCTGAATATTGTAGGCAGTCGACTATTTTTGTCATCTCATCGGCAGGTCGGCGATTTTGGTTACTGTTTTTGGTTTTAAATTACTAACCTATCTATTTCTAATTGCATCCTTGTACAATTATCTATTTCTTAAAATTTTGCATTATAACAACACTTTCACTATTTCAAATAAGCTATGTTGCTCCGTGCTCTGTTCCAAGACATCGCGTTGAAATACTGACCGTAAGTCAAGAGTAGTAAGATTCATTGCAGAATGCTCGCAAACACAAATGTTCATTTTTGCTGGCGTGAAGTTGCTCAGGGTTGCGTTTTAAATAGACAAAAATCGCATCTCGTGTCCACTTACTCGCATTTCGATTAGTTTTCCAAATCGCGAAAAATAGTAGATTGTTTTACAAGGGACTAAACCGAGTAAAACACTCTACTTTTCACTTCGATTGCGAAAAAATAAAACAATACAAAATTAAACAATTTTCAGAAATTTTATTAAAAATTGCATATTGGCATCTTCACTATCACTTGATGACATTTTTCACGTTCACAATTGGGAAGTAAAAGTCAGGAAGTTATACGTAAAAGTTTGTGATTTGGAATGAAGAAAATTCTAGAGATTTAGCGCCAATACCATCTTTTTTTTTAATCTCTATCTAACCCGCAACGAAACAGTTCGCATTCTAACGTGAAGGGAAGAATCAACCTTCATAAAACATCACCAAGAAGGTTCTATTACAAAAAAAAACGATTGACGGAGCACCAAGAAGTCGAGTTTTTATGTAAGAGAACGAATGCTTTGTACGGGCTGATGATTTTACACAAAAATTAGAAAGAATAAATACTTTTTAGCCCTAGGTATTAAACTCGAGTTATAAGCTACACTTTTTGAGCAAGAAAAGTGAAAATACCTCGCGTTTCATGATAACACACTGCTGAACTGGCAGAAGTGTTTTACCCGTTCTTTGGTTATGGTACACTATTTGATGGTATAAGTTACTGGAGGCCTATTTTATTTCTTCAATACGCAATTGCGTGTTTCGTTTCGGTCAATGTTGGTACTCTAATACACCGAATTAGAGTACCAAAAAAAAAGAAACTATTCACGCAATTGTGTATTTTGGAGAGTTAAAATATGCTCCTGTACCTACCTTGTAATCTTATCGCGAAAAATTGTAAAAACGGCCCGAGCATTGGAAAAATTCAAAAATCATAAAAAGTTATAAACATGACTCACCCAACAGTAACATCAAAAATATTACTGCCCACAGAACTAGAGACCGCCATGTCTCCGAACCCCTTCCTCGCCACGATGACCGAGGTGATCAGATCAGGCACCGAGGTCCCCGCAGCCAGGAGCGTCAGCCCCATCACCTCAGGGGGCACCATCGCCGTAGCACCAGCGATGTTCGCCCACCACACCATTAGGTACGAGAAAAAGGCAATCCAAACTATAGACCCTATAAACGTTATAGGGAATAGGCTCTTCCCTGAAAAAGAAAAGGTGATAGTTAGTGATGTTTTCTGTTTGTTGGTGTCTCATGATCATAATAAAAACTGGTTAAAAAAAATGTCCAAGGAAACTAAAATTAATTCATCCAGCCTTAAGGAAGCTGAGCTTGTGTTAGGTACACCTGCGGATCGTACAAATATTTGTCCCGAGGCGGAAATCGAACCCGACTCTATAAATCCAGCATTTCCAATTTTATTCGGTCCAGCATTTTGACACGTGTGGGGACAATACAATACAATCGGTATACGTAGCTATATTTTATGACCCGGGACATTCGGTACTCTCGGGACATTCGGGAACCGAGGGTTCGGAAACCTACGTCATTGACCTAAAAATCTCCGCTGACCGGTACTGTGACGTAATGGGATGCATTTACACAGATAACAGGTCTATGTGACTCGTTCACAAGTTTGTCCAGTCCTCTAGAAACGTCATTTCGTTCGCGTAGTGCGATTTCTCAGCTTTAAAGCAAATAAAAATTCACGCCCTGAATTAGCCGATATGCTGTTATTAATATTATAAGTTGGTATGCAAGAAAACAATCTTTTCAGAACCAAAAATGTGTAATGTCCGACCAGGTTTAACATCTATAACCTATACTAGTCCACTGCTAAACATAAAACTCGTCGGATAAGCGCCGGTGGTGATAATCACTTAGGGAAGGGCCATAATCCCCACACTGGACTTATCACCGCCGTGCATCGTTGACAGCTGACACAGTGATACACGTCACGGCGGTAAAAAATGTAGGTACATAATTTAGTTATATATTTTATGTATTATGTCTTTAAGGTATATATTTACATGGGCATTAGAATAAATTTTTTACCATCTGTAGGAAGGAACTTTTCTAACGTTGTCCGAAATAAATGATTATTATTATTTCACTATCAATTTCCAGACCAGTCAGTAAATGAAATGATTCATTGATTCCAAAATATGCTTTTAAAACTCAGGAGTTTTGAAAAAAATGCAATTCCTTGATGAAGGCCGGTATCAAGCGCCGATATCAAAATAACCCGTCTTCTTCACAAATAAGGCCGTTATAACAATAGATAGGTGTAAAGGGTCTGATGATATTTTCGGAATAAATTAGGTCGCAAGGAAAGGTTTTGATCTGAACACAACAAGTCGGAAACTGGGAGATAACGTTTTCAATTTGGAAAGACAAGTCTAAGCTACATAGTAACTTGTTTTTAAAAAGTGAAAACGGTCTTCTAAATCAACTCTTGTTTTTTATGAAGAAGGCTAAAAATTGTTTAATGGATTGTCCCCATACAATGAAATATACAACTACTCCACGTCCATCATTTTTTCTTCTGTTAGTCTAAATAACATTCAACTTAGCTTAAAAAAAAAAATCATGACAATATCTAGGTATTGTTTTCATTTTTATTATTTTATTATTTTTACTTTTAAACTCTTGGACGTGGGATAAAAAATCTTTCCCAAATCCGCTTCAACATACGAGTCACAAATGGTAACGCAAGGCGTTATTCAAAGTTCATCGTCAATTAACCAAGAATTGAATTGAGTAATATGTGACTCGTTGAACTGTTAAGTTGTTAAGGTAAAAAGGCTTATTCCAGTTTTACCTGCTGAAAATCCCCGCTGAGAAGGAAAACTGGAACTCAAAAATGTATTCCAGAAATCCCTGGTTACAGATGTCCTCACCTTGAGAGGTAAGTAACTAAGGATCTATGAGTAGTGGGTGCATAAGAATAGCCCTTAGTTTACTAAACTGTGACCTAATGAGCCTATATTAAGGTTCACATTTCCCTCACCTCTTGGAGTCCTAGTGTCCGGGAGGGTGATCCATAAAGGGAAGACAACGGGCGCGACCAACAGATACGTCAGCCGCTTACGGAAACCGGAGGGCCACGACATATCCAGCGGCGTCGTGTCGTCCTCCAGGTCTCCTATCTGCAACAAATAAAACAAAATAAATTATACTAGCTACTGCCCCAAAACACACCAACACTCAATGTACAGACGCTGAAAGAAGAATGTAAAAACCTTGTTGTTGAGCGTAAGGTGCTGCGTAAGACCGTTGGACCGACCGATAAGCGGATTCTGGGCCGTGATCACGGCTTAGAAAGTGTAGTTACCTATTGGCATTACGGCTCAAGCGTTAGCAGTCGAAACGTTAGGGTGCGCGTTCACAGGCCGGCATGCGCACTGGCCTCAACATTTGTTTGCCATACACGATTCGCAGCGAACGTAGCGGACTGTCGGTAATGCTGGTGAGGATTCTTGAAGGCAACTATTCCGTTTAGTGCGAATGACATCATTCGGATAGCCGATCAGGGGACGCACTTGTCAGTTTATTGTCCGATGCCAACCTGTGAACACGCACCCTAACTTTTCAACTGCTAACGCTTGAGCCGCAATGCCAATAGGTAACTACACTTACCACACCGTGATCGCGGCCCTGGCGAGACTGGAAAAACCAAGAGCTAGAGGACATTGTATGCCGAACCAAACGTGATAGGCGAGTATAAGAGAGCTCATCTCCGCTGGTTAGGACACTTCGAGAGACTGGGGGAGGATCATAGGGCTGTCAAGGACATCTATAGAGAATGGAGCAGGATCAGGCTGTCAAGAAGGCGTATGAGGGAAAGCCATCGGGGCGTAGACCAGTCGCCGCCCTAGATATCGCTGGATCGAAGCCAATAGCTGGCAAGAGACAGTTCAGAACCGAGATGCTTGAACAAGTGTTTTGTCGGACGCCACGATTCACTTTGAGTCGCTGATCCAAAAGAGTCGGTAAGTAAGTAGTACAATGAATCGACGACGGTCGCAGGGAGTCGATGGCTGGATGACCGCTGTTACATCGTATAGGGAACATTTTTGAACTAATAAAAACAAAAATAACAAATATAAATACATGAAAATTACATTGTACTTAATTGGGAGCTATTAAGGAAGTTTCCACTGGTAGCTAACTCCACAGCTCTAAGTAATCTTCAATTCTACGCAAATTGGAAACGATCAGTCAATTTGCACTATGCAAGCGAATTAGGTGAGCCTTGAAAGTTTACTCTGAAATAATGTTGACATAAGCAAGCAGCTCGTTTGAAAGTTGAAGCTGGAATTCAGCTATCGAGCGCCGAGAATCTCGAATAAGCTTTCCGATCGAATAGTTTGAGCAAAGAGGACTTACTTAGGCTTAGGTAGTTTCTACTTTTATGAAGTCGATTAGTTCAGTTAAGTCTTAAAGTACAAATTATTTTACAAGCACATTATAGAAATTATTTTACGCACGTTATTTTACAAGCATATTTTAATTAAATAAATAATGCTGGACAGTTCACACAGCATTATCTAGCCCCAAGCTAAGCAGAGCTTGTGTTATGGTTACTAGATAACTGATATACTTAATACAATACACTACATAGATCTTACAAACATTTGTCCCGAGGCGGGAATGACGCATGAGGTTGCGGGTTCGATTCCCGCGTCGGGACAAATGTTTATACGATCTGCAGATATTGGATCAGGGTGTTCTGGATGTTTTCTATGTATAATAAAAATATCTATCTATGTAGTATATTGTAATAAGTATATCAGTTATGCTAGATAATGCTGTGTGAATTGTAGCATTATTATTATTATTATTTTAAACACAGAGAGTAGAGTTGTTGCTCTGACTCTAATCCCTTCCTTATTTACTCTATTTATATAAATTAGTACCCAATTATTAGTCTTAAGTAGCTTTTTTAGTATAGGATTTTTAGCATAGTGATTTAGGATAGGTCAAAACTCCCTTGATAAAAATACTTGAAAATAAATTAAGTTTTTTTTTTCTTTTTTTTTTCTTTAGGTAGGTACTCTGTTCCAGAACAAAGTCCTTATTCTTTCCAGAATTTCATTCGTAGCTTGTAGAGGCAACATTTTCTTGGTGGCCCCCAGCCGGTGGCTGAATATGTAGCAGATGAAACGTAAGTAGGTTAGAGCTTTCAGAATAATGTAGTTTCTTTGTGACTTGCCCGTCCTCTAATATTTTGTATCATGTGACCTATTTTCATGGACTGTTCTATTTCGATGGAACCATTTAACCAACAACTCATATGTTGCAGGTAGAGAGATAGAGTCCTGAGCAAGGACAAATTAAAATATGCAGGTTTAAAAAACGAAAAATAGCAACTAACAGGGTAAAGGTTTCTTCGTCGCTTCTTTACTTTAGTCTACATACCGAAGCGACAGAAATCAAAAATATCACTTTATTTCCGTGTCAGTGTATAGTTTTTTAATTTGACCTTTTCTAAGTGTACATTTATTGTATTTATGGAAATAAAGAGTTTTTGATTTTGATTTTGACTTATATTATTTTTAACTACATTAAATTGCCCTTTGCAGTTGGCTTGCAATGTAGCTAGACATGTAGATGACAACCAACAAGAGTGATTATGATGATGATGATGATTGTCTAGCCGAATTTTGACCAGGGCGGCCAGTCTCATCGGAGACTAGCCAGGCCGGGACATATTATAGTGCACAAGTGTGTGCGCAAACACAGGGGGACTCTGTATCTCACTCTCATAATCCGATGGGACGGCAGATCGACACGACCGAGAGGTGAGTGATTAACTGGGTAACGAATAAAATACTTGCTTTATTTTATCGTGAATAGACCTTCATTTATCACATGGAGGCCCAATAATTATGGGCATTACCCCCCATGTGATAAAAGCCAATAAGGCGCTTATCAGGGGGAGGCATGCGTCCAGCAGTGGACCAATACAGGCTGTTGGGGGGGTTGGGGGAGACATTCATTTGAGCACAATATCACCTGCTAGTCTAGCCAAATTGCAAATCTATGATTGCTAACGCTATATACAACTAAGACAAGAACAAAATTAAAAAGTTTAAAAACCCCCGACTGATTTTTTTAAATCAATGGTCTTAGCAATTGATTTATAAAAATCGGTCGGCTACGATGGTATCGAAGCTCCCAAACGGATGAACCGATATTCGTTTAGTTTTTTTGTGTCATAGATAATTTTATCCCGAGTGTTCTTAGCCATGTTTCATGAAAGTCTGTCGGGGGGTTTTTAAAATTTTTAATTTTGTTCTTGTCGGTATAATTGTTAGATAATAGGCTAACTATTAAAATATTTATAATTATAATATTTATAAATTATAATAGTTAGATAATAGTTAGCCTATTATCTAATTTACGCTATGTTCCTAATGTACGCCAAATTTCATATTGATCCGTACAGTAGTTTTGGATGTCCTAGGTAGTATAGTATTATAATATCTGTGTCCTAGGTAACAAAAATTCAGATTTCACAAACTTTCGGCTTAATAATATTAGTAGGATAGTAGTAAAAACACGGTATTGCGTTGCATTCATAGCAAGCCATAAACAGGCAGAGCAGAGCACGACCGTCCAATTAAATTGAAAAGCTTTTCCCCCTGTCGAAAGCGATTTCGAAAGCCATCATCGATTCAAACTAGACGGGGAGACAGGTGGGTTATTCTCGACGCCCTATCGTACGCTGATAATTCTATCGTGAATTTTGATACTGAGGAAATTTTGACGTTTGGAAGCACGATTGTATCCGGATATTTTGGAACTAAACTGAATCAGACTGGGCTCCAAAGGTTTAAATGGCCCATATGGATGGAGACTAATAGGCTACTAGTAAATGCCCGCGGCTTCGCACGCGGTGTTTCTATGGAAACGTTTAAGGTGATTTCTCTCCCAAGGGAACTGATTTATGAGATAAAAAATAGCCTTTGTTTGATTTCAGGATTAGAATTATCTGTATGCAAAATTTCAGCCTATCCGTCCATTAGTTTTGGCGTGAAGAGGTAACAAACATCCATCCATCCATACAATCAAACTTTCGCATTTATAATATTAGTGAGACTTTTTACTCCGGAAAAACGCGTTCGAAGCTGTGGGTGGAAGCTAGGAATAATAATAAACCAAAACGACTTTTGGGCACATTTTTGATAAAGATAAAGATAAAGATATTTGTTTGCAAAAACATGTGTACAAAAAAGGTAACATATACTTAGGTAGAAACAACATGCTTGACCGTTTACGGTATGCATAATTAATCAGAGAGATGACATGCAACATTAAAAATTTGCTTCTGTTCCTGTCAAAACTTCTTTAACGATCGTGTTCGAAAGTAGGGGTATGAGCGAAATCGTGGTTGATTCTGGATTAGAATTGTTTTCTAGAGTAACCCCCCATGTCTGTCCATCCAGCCCGATAACTAAGTTTGAAAGCTGGCAATTTTGCCGGCTATGCCTGTGAGAATATGGACTTTGATGTTGTCAGGATGTAGTTTATATGAGTTATATCAATTAATGGCGACCTCTGTGGCGCAGCGGGCGAAGGTCTGCCTGCGACGCAGGAGGTTGCAGGTTCGATTCCCGCCTCGGGACAAATGTATGTACAATCTGCAGACATTTGTCCAGGGCGTTCTGGATGTTTTCTATGTATAATAAAAAATATATCTATCCATGTAGTGTATTGTATTAAATATATTAGTTATCTAGTACTCATAACACAAGCTCTGCTTAGCTTGGGGCTAGATAATGCTGTGTGAATTGTCCAGCATTATTTATTTATTTATTTTTCAACCTTTTAACCTTACTAAGCAGCCCCACGTTGGGTGCACAGTAAAACTACAAAAGTAAAGACTTTCACGATTTATTCAATGCTAGCAGCATTCTTACTACCCGTTGTCCTATTACCCGTTTTCCCGTAGGAATGAAGCATTTTCCCGCAATAAAAAGTAACTTATGTTCATCAGGAATAACGTGGGCTTCTAATGGTAAAGAATTTTTCAAGTCGGTCTTGTAGTTTCGGAGCCTATTCAATACAAACAAACAAACAAAAAAGTGGGGTAGTGCAGTCAAATCTTTCCTCTTTATAATATTAGTATAGACAAGCAGCATATAAAATCTCTTTTCTCATCGCAACAAGGTCCAAATCGAAAGCGACTGATCACTCAATCGTTCGGTCCGTTTAGAAAACCGGAAATTCAGCATTTCAAATTGATCGACCGGGGCGGGCGGGCCGCACTTGCATAGGTACACGTGGGGAGAGAGAGGTGGGTTAGCCCCCTGTCTGGACTTGTATTGATAGAGTCTGTGGGAGTATACTGCAATTTTGGTTATGTATTGCTCGACGGACGGACGACGGTTTTATTTTAGTAGTTTTGGGCAGTATTCCTCTTTAATTGTAGGGGTGGATGAGGTCATTGGCTTATCCCGTTTTAATATAAATAAAATACAACATATAACGGTGCGTACAAAACGTAATTTTTGGGAATTTCACAGAAAATTTCGTTATTTTGAAATGTAATTAGGTAGTACAGACTGTTATTTCAGTTTTAGCCTTGTATTTTATTTATCGAATTCAATGTGAGGTTTATTTTACTGAACGAGCATTCACTAAATTATGCAAATAATTCAATTGAACGTTAAAGTTATTTACAACGGAATATTTACCATGATTTGATTTTTGAGCTTTCCAATATTTCGTTCGGCACAGTTTCATGCGCCATGATTATGTTCACATGATTGTGAACAGGCTTGTTCACAATTTAAAATATATGGCAATACCGGCAAAATCCTCAAGTTCAAGACTTCATACACGCAATGCGTATGTCGCATATCAAACAAAGCCTGTAAGAATAGCAATTCGTCTTACTTGAAGAGAAGCAAGATAAATAGCGGTCCTGTGTCAAAGAAGATTTGCGAGAGCAGACACGCTACTTATGTCCATTTACGCACTTCGATTTCAAATTGGCACCGTTGTACAGGCTTCTCAAGTTTCCCCAAGATAAGCAACCAATTAGGTATAACCTGAAATTCTAGCTTTTCTGATTTTCAACTGTTTTTCGTCAAGGAAGGTGTTATGGCCGAACGGAAAATAGCATACAACTAGTATCATAATATTTTAAGTGAACATTATGAATAATAGACTTTTTTCTGCAAAATGATGGACCTATAAAATTTTGCTAAGAACCGTAGAGGAGTTCAGAAGCGAGTTTTAATACCTCAAAATTTTTTGGGACGCTACATGCGTCGACACTTGCGCCTTCCCAAATTCCAAGGACATCTGTGAGGGCGGGTGCGGCGCGGCGGCAGATTTGGCCGAGGATCTCAAGAGGCGCAAATATACAGGTTAACTCCCCTTGGAGTCGAGACCCTAGGTCCGTGGGGTACCGAGGCTCTTCGGGTGTTTAAAATTTATCTGAGCGTCTGGACGAAGCGACGCGTGACCCAAGATCTGGTGAGTATCTGGCGCAGCATTGCCATACAGCGGGGCAATGCAGCTTGCGTCTAGGGGACGCTTCCGACTGGTACTGATATGGATCAGTTGAGCTACCTGTACATTGCTTGCAACAGTCTGCAGTTAGCTCAATTGTTTCAATTGTACATACTAGCTCTAATTTTTCATTATTTCAACTGTAAATTCAAATAAGCTCGTCTCAAGACTGTAACACGTTAAAATGAATAAATACGCTGAAGCAATCTGTTCATGTTCATATTGAACATCACTCCTGTCCTAACAGAATTGAACACCCCTCCAGCCTTTAGGCTTCTAGACGGCTAGTGGTTGAGTACTTGAACCCATTTTGATGGTTTCTTGTTCACAATTTTATACGTTTGTCATTTACAAGTTACAGCTTTGGTCTAAATTTGGAGTATGATTTAGTAAAATAATTTTAAAAACAAAGCAATTTGTAGTTGTTGTGTATTGCATACTGGATTTATATGTACTGTGTATGTGTGTTACGGTTAAAGTTGTCTGAAATAGACGCTTATTTATTTATTCATTCATAATTTTTTCAAAAATTTAGGGCCTTAGTACTGTTTGAGTTTTAGCTATATCTAAGCATTTTGTAAAATAGTAATCGTTGACTTGTTTTCAAACTTTTTTAATGTAGGCATCGTATTATATTCATGAGTCCATTGGACTCTTGCTTTTGTTGTACAATATAAATTCACTTATAAAACGGGTTTCGTTGTTTTCAATCTTTATTAACCTTACATTATTTTAATTACTGTGTGAATAGTCCAGCATTACATAATTTTCGTTCGAAAACAAAGGTATTTTATCGACTATTTAAGTAGCTACTTTTTCCGTTTTCGTCAGATGGCCGGCTCCAGTAGGCAGAAGCCGTTTGGCTGCCCCACGCCACGTCGCGTGTGCCATCAGCAGTAATTGGACAGAAGGATCAAACGCTCAATTCGTTATTGCTTTTGTAACAGAAGGGTATCATATTCATTAAGTTTATCTATTTTAAATGGAAAATTAATTTTCCACCGCCAATTTAGTAAAGTTTCTGAAAATTACTTTTAAATCTGCTTTCTCAACCTCACCTCAACTTCAACAGCCTATATTGGTCCACTACTGGACGCAGGCCTCCCCCTGATAAGCATCTTATTGGCTTTTATCAAATGGGGGTAATGCCAGAATCCCCACGCTGGGCATGCGGATTGGAGATCGCAGTTCGGTTATAGAATTGTTCTGCATGGGGCGCTGCCGCCCGTCCCGGTAGAAATCCCTTAGGCGCCTCTTACGACACCGACGGGAAGAAATGGGGTGGTGCTAATTCTAAGCCAGCACCAAAAGACATTTAGATCCGCTTGCATAGGGTCATTTAAGTAGGTAGCTATAATGTGATTAGTAAGTAGCTAAAACATTCAAATACTTCAACAGCCTGTATTGGTCAACAGCTGGACGCAGGCCTCCCCCTGATAAGCGCCTTATTGGCTTTTATCTCAAACTTTATATATATATTTAAGTTTACGTAAAACTTAAATATGATTAGTAGCGCTTTAAAAATCCTTGAGCAAGCTGAGTCTCCATAGCCAATTGTTCGTAAGCCCAGCATTTCTATAATTAACTAATCAAAGACTCTCTTGTCAACTCTTGTCAACGTCATTTACAGCGAGAGAAAGCTATAATGACTAGAGATTTGGTAATTTATTCGTTGATCAACGTACGAACAGCCGACTGCGGTATTTTCGTTTAGCTTGAGGACATCTTGAACAAGATAATATAACTAAAGTAATTTACAACGGGATATTTACCATGATTTGAGTTTGAGCTTTCTAATATTTCTGCACAGTTTAATGCGTCATGATCACACAATAACAATCAGTATCCGTTATTCTGTGATCATGGCGCATGTAACTGTGCCGAAATATAAAAAAAATCGATCTATGTAGTGTATTGTATTAAGTATATCAGTTATCTAGTACCCATAACACAAACTCTGCTTAGCTTGGGGCTAGATAATGCTGTGTGAATTGTCCAGCATTATTTATTATTTATTTATTTATTTATTATTATTGGAAAGCTCAAAACCCAAATCATGGTAAATATCCCATTGTAAATGACTTAGGTGTTATTATCTAAGATGGATTTAAAAGATAATATATGCCGTGTAAAGTTTTCGATTGAATTTTCGTGTCCCGTCTAAATAACGTTTCACAAATATGATCTAAGCGGCACAACTTGACATTTTATTTCTATCCCAATCTTTATCTACAAGGCTTATACCTACCAACATGTCCTAAAATAAAACTTGACATTTATACCTTTGAAGTTTTTTCTTTCTTTTTTTCAGTATTGAAACGAAGCTGTTTCCAAAATTACTAAATTATTCAGTTTTTACAGACTTCAACAAAGAAGGAATTCTAGTGGTAATCGACTTTGTGTATTTTCTTCGATTTCTACGTCAAAATTGTAGATTGATTTTAATTATTCTTTTGCTATTGAAGAGAGAATGATACCGAAATAGTCACATAAAATTTTATTAAAATTTATTCATGGAGGATTAGTACTTATTCGAAAAATAAAACAGTGTAAATATTAAACTGACTTCTCCTAAAATAAAACTTGACATATTAGGGATCTGAAGTTTTTCCTTTTGAAACAGTAGCACCCAGCAATTAAATAAACCTTCTTAAAGAACAAAAGCTCAAATTCCTTGATTAACTTCCCTACAGTAAAATACGCTGTTTCTGCCCTCATAATTCTCCCACCACTTACCAAATCTGTGTACCTACTTGAAAGCACCTTTATTCAGGTCGTGGAAGTCATTAATAACGGCCCTGTAGCTGTCCAAAAACAAAGCAGTAGGCAGAGTATGGCACAATGGTAAGAAATTCTAAAGAACTAATGCGAGCTAATGTTTGAAAGCGGTCAGTTTTGTATTCTGTGGTCTAATGAATGTTTTAGAGCCATAGTAGATGAAACGGGAAAGTTGCTATTCTGAACTTGGTTGACGCTCTATCGCGCGTCTCGATAGTTACTCAGTATTGGCACATGCCAATTAAGGTTTGGTAGGCCAGCAGAGGCCGCATTTTTGTGATTTTTAAAATCATCTGAGACTTAGAAAATGGTGTTTAAAAGACTGAAAAAAGATATATATTACTTAAAGATCTAGTCTTGTCAAAGTCGCATTCAGTTACAAGATCTAATGAACTTCACTTGATAGAAAAAAATCCCAAAGTTACCCCTTTTTCTAACGTTTTTTCAATAATATGACTAGCGAACTACTGTAATCACACTTTTTTTTTGTATTCAATTATGGACACTTAATATTTCTAAACCAATTCGCAGAGTTTGACTTGATAAAATGATTTTCTTAATCACCATGTTTAAATAACTACAAAAAACACGAGCGCGGCGGCTTGGCAGGCGCGCGTTTGCGTTACTGCTGCAGGAATACCTGGCCTTAACGGCTATTTCTACTACTGCTATACAAGGTAGTTTTTTGAGAAGGGCGGTGATGGCCAAGTCCGAAACCGCGAGAGTGGAGAAAATGCGTGAAAGGGGTCATGCTCTCGATTGATAAGAATCTAATAATTGCGTAATAAGTTTTTTTTAAACCTTTACTGTCGGATATCGACTGGAATGATTTAAAAAAAGACTCCTTTATGATCGAAGGGATTTTGTTGCTGATACGGATCATTCTTTGCAAATAAATCTATTACTAAAAATGAAAGGAAATAGCATATTTGACAAATTACTTTTAATTCTTGTCTCAATTTATAATTAAAGAAAACAGTTTTATTAGAACAAGAACTAGCTTTAAATTTTTGTCTTGTTTGTAAGAAATCAGTAAAATAATTGTCATTCAAGAGTAGTAGGCACCTATCTTATTAATTTACCACCTATTACAAGAGGTATTCTCAAACGGGGCTTAAACTTAAAACGAACTAAACACGGTTTGGCCCGTGTGGTGTTTTTGGCTAATGGTAATTTGCGCCAACTAGTAATGGATGTTGTGATATAGGTACCATTATCTTTGACCCGGGTTTGGTCCTGCATGTTACTACAAAATATTACTTAGGCTTGTTTGAGTTATCGGGGTGTGTTGGTCTTCCATATGACCCTTATCTCGGATTCAACCCTAGTTACTGGTGCTTCATCAATATTTTGAAATATGATTGCAGGATTTTTGCTAGGTATTGAATAAATCATTGTCTTGTTTGTTCTACATCTTCGCTACTTTTGAAAAAGATACTACGCGTGACTTAAATGTTTATATCATGCAATATTGCATAGTAATTTTCTCTCGCTCACAAGAATGTAGAAAAAGCCATTTTAGAGAAATTATAAAATCCATGATCACCTATGATGGCATGTTGGAATTTTTTTTGATGCCATTTTTGGGGAGCTATCCAATTATGACGCTGTCTGTACACCTTAGGGTAATAGTGGTAATGTGGTAAAAATGACCTCTTCTATCGCATTATGTAAAAATAAAAACTATGAAGTATGTACTCACAAAAAAAAAAATGTGACTTGTATCAAGCGACTATCGCATCAAACGATGTAATATTAAACTCTACTACTGCATCAACACACCATGCGAGATACCGTTTGGCAGGTCCAATGGCATCTCCTGCGTCTGTGCAGAGGCCGCGGCGAAGATGTCGTGCCGCGCCATCGGTTATAGATAGATAGAAGATAGATAGATAGAAAATTCTTTATTGCACACATAACAAGATAATTCACAAACAATAACAACATTTACAGAATATGTGACAATTGGCGGTCTTATCGCTCAAGAGCGATCTCTACCAGACAACCGTGGATGGATAGGATTGTTGGATTAAAAGTGGGGATCTGTGTGCATTATTACATAATACAAATTTTACAACAAAAAGAAAAGAATATCGACTAAATTATAAATATACCTTATTATAATATATACCTACATATATATAAATATATAAATATAAACATAAATATATATATTTTATAAAGGG
The DNA here is from genome assembly GCA_949316285.1 of Eupithecia subumbrata. Taxonomy (NCBI): domain Eukaryota; kingdom Metazoa; phylum Arthropoda; class Insecta; order Lepidoptera; family Geometridae; genus Eupithecia; species Eupithecia subumbrata. The sequence continues at coordinate 12,084,794 of OX438630.1, read as the reverse complement.
TGAGGTCAGTGACAGCAGGACAAATAGTATTCTTTTACCATACTCTTGAATATTGGTAGTGACTTTGCACGCCTTACTGAGACTGGTAGTGTGTTCCAAAGCTGTACAGCACGGGCAGTAAATGAGTTGTCGTAGAAAGAAGTAGAGTGGATAGGGACTTGAAGCATAAGAGTTTCAGAGTTATATCGCATCTAAGAGAACCTATAGACCTATTCTTCCGCATTAGAGATGCTATAATGAACTCTTCTATCGCATCAAGCTGGATATCCTGCGCGAGTCCGTTTGGCAGGTCCAGCGGCGTCGCCTTCGTCCGTGCGGCAGCCGCGGGGCGGAGTGATCGCGCCGCCCGCCCTATCGGTCGTGTCGCTTCTAACAGAACCTTTAACGTCGTGATACTGACCTATTCTTCCGCATCAAGAGACATTATACTAACCTCTTCTATCGCATCAAGCTGGATATCCTGCGCGAGTCCGTTCGGCAGGTCCAGCGGCGTCTCCTTAGGCTGTGCGGCGGCCGCGGCGGAATGCCTCGCGGCCGCCGCCCCCGCGCCGCCCGCCGTCGGTCGAGTTGCTTCTAACAGGACCTTCAGGGACGCGATGGCGTGCAGTTGCGTTGCTTTCTCATCTACTTTGCCTGTAGACAATACAGTACCTTTGTTATATAACAGGTAATATAAAGAAAATATATTTGATTTGTCTAGGGTTCAATAAAAAGGGCATTGATTGGGCCGTTTTTGTTTCTGCTGTGCTTTCGGGAAGTTGTTGATTGTGGTAGTTTAAATGTTCAGTGCAATAAGTAATGTGTTATGTTGTTTGTGTAGTGAGGCCTATAGAACAACTTCAGTCTGTTGTTCGTGAACGAGGTCTTACTTTGGCTAGATAAACTCTTAGTCTTTTTAAAATTATCTGAGCGTCTGGTCGAAGTGTGATCCGAGAACTGGTGAGTATATAGCGCAGCATTACCATGCAACGGGGCAATGCAGCCAGCGTCTTGGGGACGCTTCCGACTGGTATTAATTTAGATCAGTTGAGCTTTGTGTAGATTGTTTGCAACGGTCTGCAGTAAGTCAATTGTTTCAGATGTAAATACTAGTTTTAATTGCTCCCTTTGGAGTCGAGACCTTAGGTCCGTGGGGTACCGAAGATCGTCGGATAAAAAAAAAAAAATATCTGAGCGTCTCTGGTCGAAGCGACGCGTGACCCGAGCGCTGCTGGTGAGTATCTGGCGCAGCGCAACAGCATTGTCATACAGCGAGGCAATGCAGCCAGCGTCTTGGGGACGCTACGACTGGTATTGATATGGATTAGTTGAGCTATTTGTAGATTGGTTGTAACCGTCTGCAGTAAGCTCAACGGTTTCAATTGTAAATACTAGTTCTAATTTGTTACTATTGTTCGATTGTAATTTTCCTCATTTGGTCATATACAATTTACTCATCTCAACCAAAATCCACGCCATACATTTCCAGATATTGACAACTTTCGAACTCTGAAAACATTACAGTTACTCCCGACCTACATAGCCAACCGCAGTATACTTAACATAGTTAAACTTTAACTAAATAATCACGTTCTATCTCTGACGTGCGTCCGAACTGGCGGTATTGTTCAGAAGTTAGTTGTTGTGACCGTTTGACCCATTTTTAACGAAAAAGACAGGCTGGATTTAGGGCATAGGATTTAGGGGCGGCGTTACCGCCCTCTCGATGTGCCCACAACAAGGCTACACAAGATAAATGTAACTTTTAAAGAGCAATGTATACGCTTCTACAATAAAACTCATAGAGAGTTGCATAAATTATCAATATAAAATCAAAGAAATTGTCAAACATATCCTTTGTAAAAAGGCTTAGGATAAAAAAGCTTGGGACGTGTTTTGCTCCAGCTCGAAAAATAACAACTAACCGGCTAAAGGTTTCTTCGTCGCTTCTTTACTTAAGTCTACATACCGAAGCGACAGAAATCAAAAATATTACTTTATTTTCGTGTCAGTGTTAAGTTTTATTATTTGACCTGTTCTAAGTGTACTTTTATTGTATTTATTGAATTAAAGAGTTTTTGATTTGATTACCCCCCTAACATAAAATAAATTTATTTGGAGCAAAAATAATCATTTTACAGCATATTAAGCACGTACTTCCGTAGGTAGAGTTAACATTATCATATGATTCATTATTATTCTGGCCTATTAAAACCGAGAGAAAGAAAGTTATTGCTGAGGGCTTGGAGACTATGATTTAACCGATGGATCTCACACTACGCCGAGCCTGTATAGTGAGGTCCAGGCTGATGATTCTTACAAACACGAGAATGTACTTTGTCTCCCCTTACTGGGCTTATCTTGAAAGTTGAAGGAATCCTATGAGAGAGGAACACTTTTAAAATTGGAATACGTTCGAGAGCTAGTCAACTCCTACTTGTCTAATAGGTAAGAGGAAGTAAAAAAATATATATTAAGACCGTTTTTACAAAAAAAACAATACCCGAAGACTTCTTTACACTGCAACACAATTTTTAGTTTGTGTAAGTGGCACAAAAACTGGTAACAGGTTTAGTGTCACGTATACTGATATTAATCAACTGACTTACACTTATATTAGTTGTCTGTAAATGAAGATGGTCATGATTGTTGAAGCAACCAATATTTTTTATCGTTCGTCGTTTAAAATTAAATTACTTAATGATAAAATGCTAGAATTGGTTTTATGCCAGAAAGTACCTACCTAAATTCTAATCTAGTAATATCGAGCAGAATTGAATTTTTAGTATAGAAGAATCAAAAATCTACTCTCATTGACAATCGACTCTCGTTGACAATCGACTCTCAATTGACTCTCGTATTTTATGTACCCCTGCAAAACCCCATCCTGACTCCAGCCCTGTTTTTAACCCGAATAGTTGTGTGATTGAAAACTGCGATATTAAAATGCAAGGCAGAGATACTTGAACTAAAAGCAAATTGGAAGTAGAGTGCACAATGGGGGGTTTGCGGCGGGGTGACATTGTTCGTGCTTGACGGTTTTATGGCCATTATTTTGTGGTTTTATCGCTGAAGCGTTGTCCGCATTTGTCTGCTAAAGGTGTTCCACTTGGTTTATGTTGGTTATGTAGGTACTGACTACCAAAGAAGTGAAAAAAGTCATGGAAACAGTTGACAGTTTAGGTATTTTCGTAACATGGAAGCGTTGAAAATAAATAAATAGTTAATGCTGGACAATTCACACAGCATTATCTAGCCCCAAGCTAAGCAGAGCTTGTGTTATGGGTACTAGATAACTGATATAGTTAATACAATACACTACATAGATATAATTTTTTTATTATACTCGTACAGAACGCCCTGGACAAATGTCTGCAGATCGTACAAACATTTGTCCCGAGGCGGGAATCGCACCTGCAACCTCCTGCATCTCAGGCGGACCTTCGCCTGCTGCGCCACAGTGGTAGTCATTTTAGCCAATTCAATTGTATGTCACCGTTAGTTAATAAGATCCGTTTTATAATTTTCCTAGTCAGTGTATAAATTCTCTGAAAATAACCAACAGGATTGTAGCATATTCAAACACGTATGTATATTTATAATTTTCCGAATGCAATCCAAGTATTAAGTTTTTTTTGATGTGGCAGAAGCACACAAAGAAAATTACAATCTAATAATAAAAATAAATTAGAACTAGTATTTACAATTGAAACAATTGAGCTAACTGCAGACTGTTGCAAACAATCTACAGGTAGCTCAACTAATCCACATCAATACCAGTCGAAAGCGTCCCTAAGACGCTGGCTGCATTGCCCTGCTATATGGCAATGCTGATGCGCTGTGCCAGATACTGACCAGCTCTCGGGTCACTCGTTGCTTCGACCAAACGCTCAGATATTTTTTTTTAAACTCGAAGAGCCTCGGTTCCCCACGGACCTAGGGTCTCGACTCCAAGGGGAGCAAATATGTAGGCTCTGTCGAGACCTGCATATTTGCGCCTCTTGAGATCTTCGGTCAAATCTGCCGCCGCGCCTGCCATCACGGATGTCCTCGGAAGATCGGAAGGCACAAGTGTGTCGACGCAAGTATAAAGTACTTTATTTACTTTAGACCTTACAGGACTCTTGGGCACGTCACAAAATTCAAAATAAATAAAGTGGTCACTTAGATTGTTTATCCACTTCATCTAATTCGTTTACTTACTTATCCCACAAACCTGTGCGCTCACCGCCCTGTTTTATTTTAGAATAAGATTAAGAACAACTTTACTTGTAGCTATGCAATGGGATAAACGTGTTCTTTAGTGGAGACCGCGACTAGACAAACGTAGTGTAGCACGGCCGCCAGCCAGGTGAGATGACGATCTGCGAAAGACTGCAGGCAGATGCTGGATGCGGCAAGCTGAAGACAGGGCGCTATGGCGCTCATTAGGGGGATGCCTATGTCCAGCTGTGGACTAATTTGTGTTGATGATGATGATGACAAGTATGTAACTACTGATCGGCACACATAATTAATGTCCATTTCTGAACGTGGTTCTTTCAAACAAGGGGTTGTTTTGCCATAGTCCTCACGCTGGGCAGTGTATTGAGGACAGCAGTTAAGGTGTTAAAAATACACAGGAAGAAGCTGCTGGCCTTCCTCTGATAGAGGCTCTTAGTCGACTCTTACTACTCTTACTACCACGGACTGAGTTGAAGGGGGCAATTCTCACGTAACAACCGCCACGGCCAAGTATAAATGCCGTCATGACATATACCTACACGTTTACAAATTAGATTAAATGAATTAGGCATAATATAAATTCTCTGTTAAAGGTTGCCTGGAAGATATCGCTCCAAACGATAAAGCCTCCCTTTGTTCTTCCCTAGTTCTCAGCATTTCCTTTTGTATTGTTTTTATATCTATCTAAGATTCGGTATTTTATTTAACTAAACCGCAAACTACAAGAAACATTTGATTTCGAAATTAATCCTCTAACTCTAAAAGTTTAACCAAAATCTGAATCAAAGCGGCCAACGAACAAAGGGAAGATGTCTAAGTAGCGGTATCTGTATAGAATTAACACAGTGACCACGATAAGTCGTAACCAAGGGGTCTACTCCGCAAAACGATATCGAGTACCGACGTCTTATTTTGAACAAGAGAATGGCATTCGATGACAAGTCCAAGATCAGCAGGGATTCTTCCCAACGTCTCAGGTGAGTTTGGGCACAGACCACGCGAGCGAGAGAGAGCGAATGCAAACGAGGGGATTCGACGATAGGTACGTTCGTCCCATTTTCTTTGATGTAGCTTCAGCCGCCCAAGCAACGGCCGAAGGCGAAAGAAGGCCCTCGTTTGGGCTCGCTTGCTTACGCAATGACATCCACACTGGTTCTTTCGCGTTCGTTCGTTAGCCTTCGCTTGCTCTCGCTCGCTTTATCTGTACCCGGCATGAGACGCGGCTATTCCGACTACGTGGCATGACTATTCCAAGCGCTCACGAGAGACGCACATATTCCCAACATCTTACGAAAAGGCAGGGTGTTTGTTTATAGTATACAAAATGATAAAGAGTACGATAACATTTGACAGTGACATTTGTGAAACAGACGTAGAACCGAACACCACGCTGATAAAAAAAAAAATCTTGAGACTACATAACAACAACTGTGTACTATGTCGTCCGTCGGTTGCAGGTTCAATTGGCGTAACCGATAATCCACGTAAAAAAAGTTGAGTATATCTACAGTTTTTCTTAGTTTTTTCTGCTCCTTCGAATGGCATAGGTATTTTAAAATTCTTGTTATAAGAAAAATGTCACTTACGCCAATTTAGCTATGAATTTTTCAGATTTCCTTAGAAATGATGTAGTTACTGCAATATTTTAAGAAATCTTCACTGCAAAGTAGTGTAAATGGCAAGCATATGCATAATTTATATTAATATAAGCATAAACATTTTGGTGTAACTGAAATTTATATCCAAAAATAAGGCTACTAAGGATAAACTTCATATTTTTCCAGAAAATTCAATAAATTATAAGCTTTTATGCAACCGACGATATCTAGCTACATGTATTTCACGCAATAAATAGAATAAAGGTTTAGTTCTATCAGTAGTTCGGTTATTTAATTCCGATCCGGTCGACAGAGTCCTACGTTCGGTCGATCTCTTGACCGCTCTATCGTTTTGTTTAGAATACCTATATATCGCTAACGTTTTTCAGAGTAGACGTACTTAAACGTTTTGTGGTTATCGGAGTATCGGGTATCAGCTTAAGCCTTAAAGCCACTTTTGAGGTTGTGGAGAGCGGGCCATTTCTTATAGGAGTCTGATATTTACTCCGATTTAGTGAGAAATTTAAAATTTGAATAGGCGCACATGAAAAATAACTATTTTATTTGAGCTATTGTACATTTGTTTTTAAATCGTATTTCACCACGGAAACGTCTTTGAAATTGATTCCGTTCCTAAAATATGTACTATTCGTAAAATGTAAAAAAAGAAAATTGTGTAAGCCAAGGTACTTTTTACATTCATTTTCTAAAGCGCTGAGAGCAATCAACTGCTTAGGCAATCGTGTTAAGTGCTTGTAAATGCTTCTAACAGCCAGTTGTTTGTACGTTTGTGAACTAATCAACGATCAAGTCCCCTGTCAAATAGGTCTTTGTAAAATTTACGTTGACAAGAGATTTAAACATTGATTTGTTAATAATTGAGATGCGTACGAACATCTGGCCGGTAAGGCAATTGAATACCTAGGTACCTAGCGTGTGGTGCCGGCTTAGAATTTGCACCACCCCAACTCTTCCCGCGGGTGTCGTAAGAAGCGACTAAGGGATATCCACCGGGGGCGGGCAGCAGCGCCCCCTGCTGAGCAATTCTACCACCGAACTGCGATCCCCAACCCGCATGCCCAGCGTGGAGATTATGGGCTTACACCCCATGTGATAAAAGCCAATAAGGCGCTTATCAGGGGGAAGCCTGCGTCCAGTAGTGGACCAATACAGGCTGTTGAGGTTGAGGTACCTACCAGTTAACCCCTCTGCCTTGAAATAGTAACCAGTAACTCCTCTGGCAAAAAAAAAAATTAAAGTGGTTTATTTAAGGACGTTACATCTTGAAACTAATCTGAGTTTCAAATTACATAAGTTAAATTAGGAAATAAAGTGATTACGTTAAAATAAATAATAACTAATTAGGAATGGATTCCCCATGAATTTTCTGTTGTTTATAAGTATATGTATAATCTCTAATCGGAATCGTAGACGTCGAAACTTTATACGGAAAGTGGATAAACACAAAAAAAGTTGCTGCTCACACATTAAAGGTATTTATTACAAAATACGTGACTTTGAAAATCGGTAATTTACATGCATGTATATAATACTATAAATCGCCTATGAGATGGACCGATCAGATAAGATCTGCCGTAGGGATCCCCCTGCATGAATGTTCCAGAATGACCACCAACAGGGAGAGATGGCGATACATCGTGAGGCGAGCAATATCTGCCAGTACAACAAAAGACTCGTCATGACGACCACGACCGTTCTGCCAAGAACGCTACGAATGAGAAGAAGATATAATACTGATAGATTAAGGCTTAGCCGTGGAAAACTAAGTCTGTCAAATTGCATGTCAATTATACCAAATGTCGTCGGTAGAGGCGCTTATTTTTTACATAGACTCATGCAAATTTTATTTATTGTAGAAGAGGCCAACTTCTGTTTTTTTTGTTGATAGCACAATCACAAGGTAATAATGTAATGATAACTAACATTTGCCCGCGGCTTTGCTATTGTTGCATGTAAAGTACCTTAATAAAACCTATGTCGCTTATTGTAGTATATCAATTATAATAAAAATTACATTTCTTGATAGTTATTCATAGAAATCAGAAAAACCTAAAATAATAATATCATATCCATGCGTGTTAAAGTACCGACAATATCACCGACCATTATGATAATACTTTATACATTAAAAAAATATACCAATTTGGTCAAAACAACTGAGGACTAAATGGATTACAAAAGTGTCAATCGTTGAAGATATTTCGATTTGGTTTTGCAGGGCTTTCTCAATTTTTTATTAAATATAAATAATGCTGAACAAGCCACACAACATCATCTAACCCCAAAGTAAGTAGAGCTTGTGTTATGGTATACTTATTTTGATATACTTATTAAATATACTACACAGATAGATATTTTTTAATATGCATAAGACATTCAGAACACCTGGAACAAATATCTGCAGATGGTACAAACATTTTCCCTGAGGCGGGAATGAAACGAACTGTAACCTCCTGTGTCGCAGGTGCACCTTTCCCCGCCGCGCCAATCAAATAATCAGATATAAAATGAAATATAACAGTTATTCCCTTTACACCTTACAGGAGTCTTTTACATACACGTCACAAAATTCAAATAAGGTTCATGAGTAAAACTAGGAAATAAACTGATTACCTTAATTTTTTGTTCACTTCAATCTTTTTAAGGTAAAGACGCGAACAAGAAACCTTTAGGGTGTTAGTTTTCGAGCTGGAGCAATACTATTAGCAATACCCAAGCTTTTTTATCCTCTAGAGTAGAGATAATCTGATATTTTGTAGTAAGCCTTATAGCAAAGGATATGTTTCACAATTTGTTTGAATTTATTTTTTGATAATTTTTAACTCTCTTGGAGTTTTGTTGTAGAATCGTATATATTGCCATTTAAAAGATAATCTATAAATCGATACTGAAGTAAAACAAATTTGCCTGTATCTTAGCCGCGCATCACGGCGAAACTATTGCTTGAATTTTTTTTGGGGGGAGTCAATCTTCGGTTTTTAGTGACCAATTAGGTGACAATTTTAGAGACTTGGTGGGGTTTGAAGAAGTCGTTTCGATTTTGAAAGCTATCATCGAAAATGTAGATTTACTTCTCACACAGTCAGGAAAACACAGGGAACAAAGTCGTAAGGACCTGTTACGACTATTTCAATGTTTTTTTCATTTTTGACATCCTTAGATGAGTATCTCACCTAATGACAATTTTTTTTATTTTTAGCAATGAAAAATATTCATAAAAATACGTGAATGTTTGAATGATGAATGATGAATTCCACGGAGATTATTTTGTACACAAGCTCAGTACTACTCGCTTACATAATTGATTTTACTTTCCGGAAATAAAAAGCAAAAATCATGAAGATAGTTTTAGTTTAGATTGTAATTCTACAAAATAATCATAAAAACCACGACAGACCATGCCTTGCTATCCAAATTGATATTCATACCGATATAAAGTATTCTTTATTATGTTGCTACCTTCCAAGAACTCGCTGTGTTTCCACAGTTGACGACATCTCAAAGAATACGTAAAAGCAATAACCAAATAAATAATACTTTCCAATACTAAACTTACCAATACTTTCCGTGCTGTAAACATGTTGAGTAGTACCTACCTATCTAGCTACCAGAGATAAAACCACTACAAACCTATTCTACTTAATTGGTAGGTCTGTCAATGAATAAAATTCCTGCAAATTTCTTTTAGCTTAGCTTCAATCAAATATAGACTTTATGTCAATGACAAATGAACCATTTAACCCGCAAAACAAAAGTTGTCGAAAATCGTAATTCGTACGTCGAGAACAGCTGTCATCGCGAAAAAAGTTACATAACCTCACGTCCGTCCGAGAAGGCATCCAGCCTTCGAATGAAGGTAGTGGAAGCTATTTTGAGCATATATTAAAAGGGATGTTTGAGTAATAAGGTTTAAATTCTTTTGGCAAAATATTATCATTTTTGCAATTACTTTGCAAAACGCCTTACAAAAATGTGTTTTTTGGGATTTATTATTATTGTATTACATCCTATAAAAATTACGAATATTTAATGGAAAGATAAAATATTGAAGTAGTTGTTTTAATATTTTTAATTCATTTGAAGTCATTATATTTTCTGTGAGGCCTAAAATGCCGTGCTTTTTAAAGTGTTTTTCTCCAGTGATTTATTTTAAAACTACACCAATTATCGTAAAATGAGGGATAAACTTTCAAAGATCAGTTCTTTGTTTACACAATGTGATATTTTTCATCACATAAATTACATGCGCTTTAGAGAAACCTTAAGGACGGCAATGTATGTCAATGTATGCATGGCATTCTTGTAGCCCCTTAAGTAATCAATGTTTTTTCATGAGTAAAACAGATGCTTTCCTGCACACCATCACATTTATATACTATTTATAAAGCGAATGTTTGGATGTTTGTAACCTCTTCACGCCGAAACTAGTAAACGGACCGTGCTGAAACTTTGCATAGACGTAGTTCTCTATCTGGAATAACATTATAAGCTATTTCAAGACCAGAATTATTTATCCAATTAATCAGTTTCCGTAGGATAGAAACTACCTTTGAACGGTTCCATCCAAACAATGTGTGCAAAACTGTCGGTAGAAACTATCACTTCCTATAAAAATAATAAGTTATTTTAAATATTCACGGGTATTTACCGACAAAACTGGATCCGTTCAACAGTTTAGGCGATAACAAACGGACGGACATAGTTACTTTCGAATTTATAATATTAGTACTTAGTACATACATTATGAATATACATAATGAATACAAGCGATGAATTGACTGAGGTGCCTTTTCGGTGTCAAAGGAAGCGACCCTACCGCTGGAGCGGATTTTCTTCAGGCGAAAAGAAAAAAATATGTGCAACAAAAACGTTAAAACAATGAAAAATCAGCACCCCTCTCGCTTCTGCTGGTTTGGTACCGAATAATTATTGAAACATGAATGTGAATGTAACTTTTAATAAATAGATCGATTTTAATGTATTTTTGATACAAGTCGAAAAATTTACCATTACCCCCTCCTCATCACCGAAGTATGCAGAGAAATTAATCTGAAATGTTGGTTGGTAGGTACCTACTATTTTCAGGTATTCATTGAATTGCGAAGTCTCTAACCGGTACCAATTTTACCGGTTTAGTACGTATTTTTTGTTGATCATCTTAAGTTATCAAAGAAATATATTTTGTTTATTATCAAAGAAATATATTTAGCTTACCTATTTGGTGGCAGATCAGCGTTGAGATAACTGTGCCCACCGGCGTTGTTACAACAAATGCCGAGTCAGACGCCATTTTGCAGCATTTAAGTTTTATTTTTATTTACCATAGTCTTATGGTGTTTGTATACGTACTATAAGTTAAGTTACTAAATTGCTACATATTAAATTCTTATTCTTAATATTCTTATTTTGTCCGACGTTTCAATAGGTTTACACTCCGCCGTGATCACGGGATGACTGATAAATACCCTTGATTATTTATAATAATGTGTTCCAATCGCGTAAGTGTAATAAATAATAACTTGTTTTCCTAAACGTAAGCCATAAGTTCGGTTCCCATTGCAACTGAGAAGTTGAATCAATACGAGGTCAAGGCAGGGTCGGTTCTTCGTCAGTACTCGGCACGGACAGACCATCAAGGTGAGGGTGAGGAGGCACTGGTGCCACTTCGGTAAAGGTTCCCGAGGGCCCTTTGAGTTTCAAATGCTGAGCTTTGGTTTGGCTTGAGTGAGTTTGTGCAGCTGGGCTTATATTTTTTTTATAAAGTTTTGTTGGTACGTTGGCGTTCAAAGATCGGTGTAGCAGTTACTCAGGGGGTAATGGGTTCCAAGTCTCGTAATTCGATTATTATTGGATTATATATATTTGTACTTTATTGATAAAGAAAATTACAATCAAGTACTTAATAGAAATAAATTAGAACTAGTATTTACTATTGAAACAATTGAGCTAACTGCAGTAAGCTAACTGTAGATTGTTTGCAACAGTCTGCAGACTGTTGCTCAACTGATCCATATCAAAACCAATCGGAAGCGTCCCCAATTATATATGTATATTGTTTTTATAAAAAAGTATTTGCTAATGTAATTTTCATCGCTTCATTATCAATGAAGCGATGGAGGCCTTTGCCCAGATGTGGGACGAAATAGGCAAAAAAAAATTATTTTCAAATATCGATATTATAGAAATGGACTTCAAACACGACGTTATCGATAAGTGGCGTTAAGGGGGTAGCCTGTCGATAACATCACGGTACATCGTATGTAAATTTATGTTTTACTCTATTTCCTTTTCGTTATACCAAAGCACCAGAAGCGAGAAGGGTTGCGGATACTTGATTGTTTACAATAAAAGTTAAGTTAACAAAAACGTTTTTTTTTCACTTATCGAAAATCCGCGCACCCTAAGGCTCCTATGCACCACCGAAAAGGCACTTCAGTTAATTCATCGCTGTTATTTTAACGAAGGTAGTACGTAAGTATTCAATCATTAGGCATAGAGGCATGAATTACTTAACACAAGGGCCACAAGAACAAAATTTAAAACCCCTCCTACAAATTTTCATGAAACATGACTAAGAACACTCGGGATAAAATTATCTATCACACATAAAAACTAAACGGAAATCGGTTCATCCGTTAGGGAGCTACGATACCACAGACAGATACACAGATACACAGACAGACACGTTAAATTTATAACAACCTCTCTTTTTTGCCTCGAGGGTTAAAAAGAAAAAAACTTTGGTCGAAAAATAAACTACACTGGCCTGCAAAACTAAGTATTACACTTTTGAAATTACATTTTTTCTAAATTACTTATAGATGTTAGAGATTTAAAATTAAAAGCAAATTTTATCAGCTTTCTTTGTAACTATAGTAAACTATGCATTAGTGACATGTTTAACCTAAAAAAATAGCCTTTTTTAGTACACTGATATTGCAACTTTCATATTTTAAGAAATTAAATAACATCGCAAAAATTTACGACTTCGGCGGGACTTGAACCCGTATCCTTCCGTCAGTACCGGAATTTAATTTCTTAGAAATTTGCCAGAGTGTGAGGCTTACGCACTATAAAAACAAAAAATTAAGATTTTGATATTTTGTTTTGCAGGCCAGTGTATTTTCATTATAAGTAAATAAAAACAAACTAGTTTCACTTAAAATAGTCTAGCCAATAAATTACTTAATCTTCTGTTCCATTGGCAGTCACGAGGCATAGTAAGCCAGTTGACTAAATGATGGAGACATTTAGTAATACTGACTTACTAAACCCCGGGGCGGCTTCTTCTTTGTTCACTTTCTTCTGGCTTGGAGATGCTAGAAATATTCCTTGTTTACTTAGTATCTAATTAGTTAATATTGTGCTGTGTGGTGAAGGTTTAGAATTTGCACCACCCCAACTCTTCCCGCGGTGTCGTAAGAGGCGACTAAGGGATATCCACCCGGGCAGCATCGCCCCCTGCAGAACAATTCTAAAACCGAACTGCGATCCCCAACCCTTATGCCCAGCGTGGGGATTATGGACATTACCCTACATGAGATAAAAGACTAAGATTATACAGAAAGGGGTTGAGATCGTCAACGTTTTTCTGGACGAGCTCGACCGAAGAAGGCAAAATAAAATTAAACTAAACTCCAGCCAAATTTTAAGTGAAATGTTTGTAAACAAACATAAGCCAAAAACCGAAAATTGACATGATTGGAATTGTTTACAGCACAATCAGCCTATCTTTATAATCTTATTAATAAAAAATTAAACATCTATCCCTTAAAATTGTATGACATTAAACAAGTGATAACAAAATGGTTGTTTACAAAAACTTACGAAGAGATGGAGTTCAGTTATAATTTGTTGGCATTATTTATTGAAGTACAGATTTTAAATCAACAAGGCATGTAAGTTGCGTGTAAAATACACGGCATCAAAGTGAATTTTAGGGTTTATTTACAAATATTTCACATCATATTTGGCTAGAGTATATCTAGGTATACATTGCTTACAATTTTGCGTAACATTATACCAACAATTATAGGGTTAGAACATTTAATTTTACAGTATAGCCACAACAAAACCGCGGCGGTTCAACCACGAGTGCGTACGGGACGCACACGTGGTTGTTCTGATATATTTCACCCAACACTATTTTGCATACAGGAAAAAAAATATTTTTTTTTATTGGTTTTATAAAAAAAGCTTATGATAGGTATCATAAACTGTACAATGGACTTTTAAAAGAGGCAAAAAGGCAGTGGCGCTAGTAACAGGCATACAACCGCCTTAATCGGCTTAAATTAATGTTCACCATTAAGTGCGAGATACAAGCTCATCTTCTTTTATCTTCTTCTGAGGTCAGGAATAGAGTCCCGTACTTAGAAAGAAGAAGACTGATACGACTGACCACGTACGAGTCTACTCAGACCAAGTATGGGCACACTATTATCTTCTACGATTATTCTTTCTTCTTCTCTTGGCTTCTCGTAGATTAAAATACGCTGTTCTTTACAATAAAAACTATCTATACACTGATGGCGTCGTAAAACAGCGGTAGAGATAAACCATTTCTATTTTTTTTTTATTTGTGTGTGTGACCTAAATGCAGCCCTTAGCAGAATACTAGCGCTACAGTATGGTGACATGCTGGAGCTTGAAGCTGAGCTATGGGCCATATATAAATAAATAAATAAAATAAATAAATAAATAAAAAATGCACGCCGATTGTAGGTAAGACGTTTTGTGGAGGGGGCGTGCATTTTTAGAATGGTTTATCCCCACTAACTCTCATAATCAAAATGTACTTAAGTAGGTACCTAGTAGGTAGAGATAAACCATTCTAAAAATGCATGACTCCATCGACTAAACGACATACAATCGGCGTGCATTTTTAGAATGGTTTAACTCTACAACAAATAACCAACGTAAACACTGCTCTTACAAGCGTTTAGCTAAACAATGTCTAAACATTTAGACCTGCGTTTAACAAGAGTCTAAGGTGCAATATCACCATTGAAATTAAACGCGTTCAATTGACTCGCAGAGTTTGACTTGACAAAATGATTTTCTTAATCACCATGTTTAAATAACTACAAAAAACACGAGCGCGGCGGCTTGGCAGGCGCGCTTTTTCCCTTACGCCTACTGCTGCAGGACTACCTGGCCTTAACGCAGAACTCGTTTAAACATCCTGAACGCCCGATAATGGCGGTTCAGCGTCTATGAACGCGTTTAAGAACTGTCAATGTCGTTGCATTTATTTTTTTGTCGTTGTCTATGATTCTATGTAAATGTGTCGTAAATGTTCGTTTACGTAAACGCGATCGAAACTTAGCTCCAAAAAGGCGGTGAAATCGGTTTGACTTTAATCGAGATTTAACTTTATATAAACTCGTTTACCTAGAAACAAGTTTAGTAGAACGCTTTTTAAGATACTAACGGTAAAATCCACCCTAAGCCGTGTCTAACTTTAAACCGTCGCGTCGTAAAACTTAGTTTTATAGTACCTAACGCTTTTGTAAAACACGCGTTCAATAGATGTCTAACTTTTTTGTAGTTCCGCTGTAATTGTTTATTCTTAAACCTATATCATTTATGCTAGCGTCAACAGGCCGGCTTCGGAGGGTCCGCGCTAATCGCATCGGACGGATTTTTTCAGCGTTATGCCTGATGGAGCATCCACTGTAACCGCAGCAACTGGATTGCCGACCATTTGCAAATGAATAATGACGTCATCTGCACAAAGCGGTCCGCTCTGTGTGGTACGGATCAGTGAATGCACTTCTATGGTAAACCATACAAAGAATGTTAAAATTCGTTTGATGCACTCATTGCGGAGCGTCAGATGTCAGTTTGTCGACGATAACCTTTATACAGTTTCTTAATCCACTTGATAAGTACAGAGTCTGAAGTGACAATTGAAAGATAAACAGCGAGATACCTATTTATTTACTTATTTTTATAGTCTCGACAGAGCCTACACATTTACTCCCATTGGAGTCGAGATCCTAGGACCGTGGGGTAGCGAGGCTTTTCAGGTTTTTAAAAATTATCTGAGCGGCTGGTCGAAGCGACGCCGTGATCTGAGAGCTGGTGAGTATCTAGTTGAGAACTAGACTAGAACGCTTTGCACAATATTCAAAACCTAACAGGGTAAAGGTTTCTTCTGGTTTACTCCTCTCTTTAGCTTAAAAGAGATTGAAGTGAACAGAAATCAAAGTGACTTTATTTTCTAGTTTTAAGTCATATCAAATTTCTGCCGTGTCCAAGAGTTCTGTGAGGTGTTAAAGAAATAAATAAATAATGCTGAACAATCCACACAGCATCATCTAGCCCCAAGCTAAGCAGAGCTTGTGTTATGGGTACTAGATGACCGATATACTTACTACAGTACATTCCAAAGATTATTTTTTGTTACAGATAGAAAACATCCAGAACACCCGGAAAAAATATCTGCAGATCGTATAAACATTTGTCCTACGGCGGAAATCGAACCCTCCTGCGTCGCTGGAACTTCTCCTCCTGAGCCACATCGGTCGTCAAAGCATAAAGCACTTTAAGTTTAATTAATCATAAAATTTGTGTTTGTGCTTAAGTGTAAGAAAGTGACGGCACAAATTAGGGTACAAGGGTACATAATGGGGTACAAAGACTTACCTTATTGGTGCGCTCACAAAGCTGCGTGTTGAAGGCGTTGGGCTGTGGTGACCTCGGTGACCCCGCTCGGGTGGGTGGTCACTCGGTTACCGGACGAAATTAGCTGGGTTTTGGTTTGAAGGTTGTCTTACAGAATTTTACAAGGTAGGTATTAGGATGTAAAAATTTAGTAACAATTCCGCGCAAAATATTATCTGATCTAGCAAATTGCAATTCGCAAAGTAACGCCTGAATCTACATATTTTATTTATTGGATTTTACGAAAATTTACCTCGATCGGTTTTTTCTTTAATGGTTTAGTTTGTAAGGAAATTGGCGCTGAACTACTGTGAAAATACAGATTTACTCCTAATTACTGGCAACATTTATGGGGCGTGCAAACGTTTCTAAAATGCTTGAGTTTGTGTGGTTTTTGCATTTACTGTAGGCTGGATAATTGAGTACTGAATCAGAGAGGAAGGTAGGTGTAGGTATCTATTGACCGAATATTTTATTTTAAACCAAAAGCGGGACGCGAAATTTTAAATTACCGCCGTAAACAGAAAATTTCTGAGAGACATAATTTTTTTTTCTGCCTTACCAGATATCAAATTTTATTTTGGTAATATTTTGCCAATTTTCGTCCCCTCATGGCCACCAACCACCGCGGTACGAGCAAAATAAGCAAAGCTGTGCATACCTAACTCACCATCATGCATGGGATCGATGGTATGGATCATCAACTGCAGTAGCCCATGCCTGAACTTGGCTGCTGGAGGCGCCTTCGACGGCCCAGCAGTGGCCGTGTTGGTGCCCACCGATGCTTCACTGGAGGTGGTGGCGTTGCCGTGCTGTGGGGAAAGGTTCTTTAGTATATACAGTTTTAGTGGGTGGTAACAGTTTGTTTTTAAAATGCTTTGCCACAAAAGCGGAGAGGAGATGTGAGAAAACCACTACAGCTTGAGGTCTTATATTTAGAGGACCTATAGGTACACTCACTCACTCTTAATGCGGTTGTTGAGAGGGGGAGTAAGAGAAAAAATTTACCCACCGCCATGTTTTACAGCGTTAAATAAATTAACGTTAGAAGATTTTGCTGAGAGAGATAGCCGCCTGTTAGCTATAATAAAATCTCAAAATATGTCGTGATGGTCATTTAATACCATGAATTTAATGGCTACTTTTTATTGTTGGTATTTTAACACATCTCCGCTTGGTTTTTGTGGAAACGGGCTTTAATAACTGTGCTGGAATTAATTCAAAGCGTGTTTAAACTGTTGCGTGTTTCTGCCGTTTCAATTTGTTAAAATGCCACTTTGTATAGATCCTCCAAGATATTTGTGAATTACCGAAAATATTCCATTATACTCTTAGTTGCTGATGGCTGAAGCTATTACGGCTTTAGTTTATAAAGAGATTAAAATAACATAAGTTATGAATACGATGCTCTTTTGTTCACAAATATTTTGGTGGGACATAAAAAGGCAAACCTTCCTACTATATCTACCTATTCATTCAAATATTATTATTAGTTTCTATTAAAAATCTCTATTTTAATTAGAATAGATGATGCGTTTCTTTTGCGGAAGAATAGAGGATTTATTGGGATATCATATCCAACTATGCATGGTCTCTCATTTAAATTTGACGAACCCAATATCATAGATTTCAGTCAAACTTTTTCGAAGAACACTAGTTTTATTTATAGAAAACACCTCATTGGAATTTACAATGATCCCAGTAGAATTTCCAGCAGAGCCTAGCGTGATTGGTTTACAGTTTACACTATCAGATCGCATGGTCGTTGGTCAGCATTTCGTTACACGTTTTCCTAATAAGTCCCCGAGCCCATCTGTCCGACGACATAAGATAGTAAAACTAATAGAACTCATGTCCAAAGAAATGTTTTATTCCTGGAAGGAGCTGTCTTAATGGATGGCAGCCATTTTGGTAATGGCCGACGAAAGAGGGTATTCCCCAAAGCGACCTCATATATCGCTATTCAACTGTAAATAAATGAGTATTGTATTGTGTTGCCATTTGTTGCGCATTTACCTTTTAAGTTTTGTTTTCTTTTAGCCAACTACTGTTTGAGCCTACATTACACTCTAGATTATTTTTATCTCATTTAAGCAGTTAATTTTTGAAGTACAACATATTAATTGCGCCATGTCGTTGTAGACACTACAGTCATATTAAAATTCTTTTGGGTTTTTTGTCATTATAGTTATACGAAAATAAATAAATAAAAATAAAATTTAAATAATTTTTATTAGGAAATTTCTCATTTGTTGTCATTTTAATTTAAAAACCTTTAAACCATCATTAATTAACGCTGCAATGACAGTTCATAAGACAGTTTTAGTAGGTAATTGGCAACCAATTATTATACAATTCACAATTTAGTATTACATAAAGTTATTAAAGCCATTTGACAAAACACAACACATAAGTAACTACTACCTACATTCAGAAAACAACAGCGTAAATCACAAATCTTGGCTTTTGTTTGGATTTCGGACAGAAAAAGCGAGCGTTCTTTGTATGAATAACTGTAGAGCTTTTTCTTTCCCCATTTCATAAAAAGTTCCGTTCCGGCGCGAACCATTTTCATAATTGATGGACACCCCTTTTTCATGCCTGAATATTTTCTGATGGACTCGGGCGAAGATTAAACGGTTCGAGATTGGATTACGTTAGTAAAGTGTACTTTGCATTACTTCTAAGTGGAATTATAGTAATTTTTTGAAGACCAATTATAGCAAATTATTACACGAACTCGTCTAACTTATGTCAGTTTAAGTTTAAAAGATAGCATACCGGCTGACATAAGTTAGAAACGGACAGAAAGAAGTAGCTAGCCCGAAGTGGGAAAGTCTAAAAACAAAAGATCATTCTTGCGTCTAATTTACTGTGATGGTCGACTGCTTGGAAATACTTCAAACAGTGTATAAATGCTTTAACATGTGCCATAGTCAGCCATTTAAGTGCAGTGCAGGTGTCTTGTGCAATGTGCCACAGTAACAACTTGATGTACCTTATCAGAAGGTACTGGCAAGACCTTGGAAAGAAATGTGGCAAATCAGTACCAGTTATTTTTGAATGTTGAGTACTTAGTTTTGGACTGAAAATATATAAAAAAAATGCTTTAGTAGTTATGTACAGGGTACCACTTAAAAGGTGTATTAAGGTGGCAAACCGGGGTTCCGAAAAGTGTGTGGGGATGGTTTATTTTCAAGAACGTGTGTTTTCAGTTTATTATAGAAAAAAAATCTTTCATCAATGGCAAAAATGTGACAATCCTAATCAACGTAAATAACTAAAATCTTATTATTAATATTATTTGAAAGGTATTCACCGCGTTTATTTACATGCGTTTGTTAAATAATACTCAATGGGTCCAGATCGCGTAAGTTTAAAAATATTTACACAAATCTTACTAATATATCCAAGAAAACTTCCAAACTTATATCCAAGAAAACTTCCAAACTTAACTTCAGGCATAAGTAGGTACTTATTTATGAATACAAATGGATGCCTTAATGCTTGTGTTGTAGGTACAAATCCAGTTTCGTGTCCGGCTGGTTCCAAAGCAATTTTTTTGAATATTTAGCACAGAATGTTGATTGGTTTGTCAAACACAGTATTTAAAGCATTTATTTTATAAGGTACACAATGTCGTTGGCATTAACGAGAGCCGTGAGAAAACATTGTACGTTTATGTAATTCAACACAATTATGTTTGTAACACTTAACGTTTCACAACAAAAGATAATAATTTTTACTTACATATTATTAATATTATTAATGAGTTAATGACACTAATCTTTGACATACGACAAGAATGTTTGAAACTCAACTTTGAAAGATAGAAAGTAAAATTTTAAATAGAGTAACCAATTATAATCTTCGAAGATTATTGTTTGTCATACTGACACATAGAGTAGTTAGGTTAAGAAAAATAGATTTGCCAAAATGTTTGTGTTCCCTTATCAGTGCAAGTTTAGTGGGTCGATTCTGCTTTGTACACTATCATTACAACACTGCCTTTTAATTTCTTCTGAGAAAATAAATGCCTAAACCGTATTAGTACTTAATAAATACGGATTTATTATCAGAACTCCTAAAATCAAGACCTGGGCCAACTTGGAAATTGAATTTATTTGGTAACTTATTGAATAGTTTAGGAGTTTATCACCCCCTTTCGGCTTTAGTGCACCCTTTTCGTGGCATCCTGTATACGCTGAGACGTTCTTTATTAAATAACAAAATATGTATAGATTTGACTAAAATGATTCACTGATAGGAAAAGTAACATTTAATTCAATGAAATTTACGTTAGATATTTATAAATTATTCACTCCCAAATATTATATTGCTTGGTTAATCCCATACGCAATGAATTATAAAACAGCCTGCGACTGACATTTTCAACTTTTATATCATACCCATTTTATTAATCATATTAAAAAAATACGAGCAAAAGAACCCAAAAAAGATAAATTCCACTCAACCAACGTAATACAATTTGTCTGCTATAAACGACCCATTAAAATTGTGTGTTGACTCATCGAATGTAGGCTTAAATGTAGGCCATACGTTTAAATGATTGCTTTTCATTTTCGAGTTCAGCTTTTGAGTTTAAAAAGCTCAGAGATATTTAATGCCTTATCGATAAAGCAATATTGCTTTTAAAGTTATCAAGTTACTCCATTTGAAGTTAGAGACTTAGAAAAGCAAACACACCATCAACTTCGTCTTACCTAGATTTTTTTATAATATCAAAGCTGATATTTATCACAGCATTCACAAGTTCCATCTAGAATCCAGTCCTAGGAATAGTACTAAAAACTTGTATGTAGTATTAAGTACCCAATAAGCAGTACCTAAACACAAAGAAATTGCTTTCAGTTGTATGAAATAAAACTTTACTCGAAACAGAATGTAATTTCGAAAGCAGTAAGCTTCGTTATTGCTTTTTCATTGCTCTGAAATATTTAGTAGCTCGCATTCCACTTTAATATTTAGCTTTATATTGCAATGCGGTGTCGTAAGTCACGAATAAACTTTAGAAAAGTTTCGTAAGCAAGCTACATTTAGTTTAAGGCGCAACCGCACTGCTGAAAAGACCAAGCGCCAATTCTCGGTTCCTGAATCCGAGATATTTTTCTTTATACGAAATATCGGTAGAAACTTTTTACTACACTGGTATCATCGAGACATATCACAGAAAACAATTTTTGGTTTAGATTGTTTTCATTTGTCTCTCATTCATTTTCTAACTCGAATTTGCACTTCATCGCTGCGCACGCGCAAAAATGCATTTTTGAAGTAATTCTTTTTGTTATTAGGAGTTATGTTTTTGTTTTCTCTTGTTGTTATCAGTATTTATTAAATTTTCATTCATAAATGCCTTTGTATATAAAAATATTTGTTCTAATATTTGTTCTAATATTTGTATAATATTTGTTCTAGATCCGAATAAGTTATGTTGCAAGGTTGCTAGGTTGTTGGTTGATATTTAAGTTAGCAAGTATATTTTAGTAGTAAGACTTTAAACTACCTTTATAGCACTTAATGACCCATTTTATTTTTCGCTTATTTTCCCAACTATCTGAAAAATAAACGGTTGATATCACTATACCTTTTTCAAATATATGAAATAGGTATCAAAAGATATCATAAATAATTTTGCTGTTATCTGGGTCCCTTATCACAGCTCTGCTTAGTTACCTAAAGAACTTTCTGATGCTGTATAGGTTTTATTGTAATTTATGAAATTCTGATGCACAAGTTTCATTTTCAGACTCTAACCTGCAAAACTATTATCAAGAACCATTGGTTTAATAAAAATGTATAAAATCAGAGAAAAATCCTAAATTAACATATACCTTAGTAATTCAAAAACATGTCCTGGTAAATCTGTAAGTAAACTGTTATTAGTAACTAAACTATTTTTCTAAATATTTTAGGTTACGCTCGCCCGCTTTCTACTTATAAGATTATTTACTAGGTTGGTTACTTTACTACAGAAGAGTAGATACTAGACCATGCTCTACAGAGGCCTTTTTATCTATTCTAGATGATACGGCCCGAATTCACCAAACATAAAACAAAGCTTAGCTCAATCGAGTTTAAAGTATCCATACGATTTGACGTACGCACGTCTACGGCTTAATCGAGTTTAAAAGTCTTGATAGTGTAGACTTTGGTGAAAACGGGTGAACAGCGTTAGCATATTTTTGTTATTTATGGGTACTTTAGGTCACCATTATTAACATGCCTTATAACAGATCTCTATTTCTTATCAATCTTCAGGCATGGGATATAATACTACTTTGTTACACTACGCCCTACCTACTTCTAACATATAATATAATATATATTCTAACATAGTTAATGAAGTATTTATAAATGAGAGGCCTGATAAAGCACAATATGTTTATTTAATGGGTTAAAGATATAAGTTAAAAATTAAATTAAGTGGTGTTTAGGTTGTCTAAGGATTAAAAAAACATTTTATTCCTAACGTTCATTTGCCGATCGAATAGTTTACCAATAAAATACCCTTTAATTAATTAATTTATTATTTATTTGATTCCGACTAATTATTTTTATTTAATTTATCAGTCATGTTTGTCTGTTTTTTTTTTACCTTTGTACCTTATGGTGTTTCCTATAACAAAATACCTATGTGTGTTATAGTTAAAATAGAACTAAATATAGAATGTAACGACCTCAAGTGTAACATCAAGTGTACCTACGATGGAATAAATAAATACAAAAAAATACAAATACAAACCTAGAATATTTTAAAAAAGGGTAAAAAACCGGTATCCGACTTGAAACTATTAAAATACCTACCTATTTCAAAATAAAAACCATTCAAAATTACTAACAATTGATTAGTAAATCTACAATATAGTTACAATCTCTAAAAATTTCTTACCAAAATGTTTAAAAAAAAATATTTTTATCTGATTTAAGCGATTAAATAGGTACCCATTTGAAAATAGAGATTAAATTATCAAGTTAGTCAAACAGTAATCTATCCTAAAAGCTAAGCTAGGAACCCTCAGGCATAACTTGAGCGAACTTGCATTAATTAACTTAGCAAGTTAGGAGATATAAGCTGGCTGATGGGCCATTAATACTACTATAGCTGTTTTTCAGGGTTATTAGTTTCTTGGTCTATTAGCTTTATGTTGGGATGTGCTAAAATATTTTTTTAAAAATGAAAAGAAAATCTATTGTTCATGGATCTTGTCATTGAATATCAGTTCTAATAAATAAGCTGGATACATAGTCTTTTATATTGTGACGCATGACCCGAGAGCTGGTGAGTATCTGGCGCAGCGCATCAGCATTGCCTTACAGCTGGGCAATGCAGCCAGCGTCTTGGGAACGCTTCCGATTGCTATTGACAAGGATAAGTTAAGCTACCTCTGGATTGTTTGCAACAGTCTGCAGATAGCTCAACTATTTCAACTGTTAATACTAGTTCTAATTTGTTACTATTCTTTAATTGTTATTTTATATTTAATCGCCTATATCGTCGTTCTACTGGGAAAGGATCTCCAAACCTCCAGAACAATTTATCAAATTAAAAATCTTGAAAATAATTATATCAAAACAGTTAATAAATGATCGAAGGTAAGGAAGGTTTTTAGAGCTTTCACATAGACAAGAATTTTTTTAAAACATTTAATATACTTTTCGTACACAAAGCTAACGTAGCTATTAGCTACGTCGTAGATGGTCTACGAATCCGTAGACCTTCTACGTAGCTCGTAGCAAATCTTGTGAATTCGATAAAATTGAATGTGCATCTCGTAAAATTGAATTCGCAATTGATAAATGTAATGTTGCATACAGCTTCAAAGCTTTGGGCATTCATCCAAGGCGCTTGAAATCGATACTAATATGCAAAAAGTTGCGCAAGACGTAAGTAGCGAGTCTTTTGCCAAGACCTTGTATGCGTTTTTGTTGCTCTGAATATTTCCCAATGCTGATATCGACTTTTGCTTGTTTTTTGCGTTCATCTTGGAAACTAAATTTTAGAATAAAAGCTTGGTCTGTCATCCATCTCTGCTTTGAGTAACGCTTTTGTGTGTCGTAAGCGTTACTTGAGCATGGATCCATGACTGAGTAAGCTTTCACCCTTTAGATCCCCACTCTTTCGGGGGTGTCGTAAGAGGTGAATAAGGGACTTCCATCCGGGGCAAAACAAAGCTACCACTGAACTGCGAGCCCAGCGTGGGGATTATGGACATTACTCCCCATAAGATAAAAGCCAATAAGGGGTTTAGTATAGTATGGTGGCCTAGAACAAACTTAATCACCACCATAAACAAACTACAGCAAGTCCAAAGACTGGCGTGCACACTTATCTGCGGATGCAGGAAATCAACTCCATCAGCAGCACTGGACATAATACTAGGACTAACGCCTTTGCACGTTCACATACAGCATGAAGCAATGGCAGCGTCCCTAAGAATAAAATCAACAAACCAGTGGAAAGGTGAGTCAGGCCTCACAAACCACTGTAGAATATTAAGCAAAGCAATTGCTGCAATTCCGGAGGCAGCGAATGGCACTGACCGAATAGCGTCTACCTACTTAACAGGTAAGACCTACGAAATAGCGCATGAAGAGAACGCAGTGGCCATCACCTCACATGACGTTATCACACACCACATCTACACTGATGGGGCTAAGAACAAAACAGGAGCTGGCTGCAGCTATTCCTGTCCCGAAACCGGACTCTCAAGAGCCCAACCACTAAACTCAGCCACCACGGCCTTTCAGGCGGAAACACTGGGACTCCAACTAGCGGCAAATGATATGCTTCTAGAAACAACCATCAAAGAGCCAACCACACGGATGCAGCTGGTCTTCAAAACAGACAGTGCTGCACTTATAAACGCACTCAAAAGGACAGACACAAGATCAAAAGCAATTGTAGAATGCCACAATGCTCTACAAGATCTTTCTCAACATAGCATAGTCTGCATAGAATGGACAGAGAGTCGATCCTGCCCAGGCAACATAAATGCTGACAGACTAGCAAAGGAAGCGACGAAACAAACTCCAACACAAAAAGATATAGGTCTTTCTAACCCGCCCACAGCAGAAGTCAAAAACAGACTAAAACTCAACTCAGAAAAAGAACACCAAAAACTATGGGAGCGTCGTACAGACTGCAAGCATACTAAATCAATATTCCCCTCAATAGACAGGAAAACCACAAACACGATGCTCAAGATGAGCCGCGAGGACCTAAGAACGATGGTGGGTATCATCACAGGCCACTGTGAGCTGAACCACCATCTTTTTAAGACTGGAGCCACAGACAGCAGCTTGTGTCGTGGCTGCTTCCAAGAAGAAGAGACTGTGGAACACGTTGTATTACACTGCACGGCCACAGAGGAAGTCAGACACAAGACGGGGCTGAAGAGTCTCATTGAGGAATCAACCCCGTCCACACCCGCGGAAAAACTGAAACGTAGCTGTCAGTCACCAAAAGTCCTGCTCCGGTACTTCAAGGAGCTGGGCTGGTTAGGGCCTGTTTAGGCAGGGGGATAATGCACAATACACTCCCATGCGAGATGTCCGTGCAGATCTCAGTTCCCCCAATCAGAATTAGAATTAGAATTAGAAGGGGTTTATCAGGAGGAGGCCAGCGTCCAGTAGTGGACTAATATAGGCTGTTGAGGTTGAGAGTAATATTTTTTTTTTTTTTTTTTTAAAGTAAAGTAATTTATTCACCACAAATATACATGCATACATAATAATACAATCACATTAAATTACAATTATTCTTATTTTTGCTAAATATAATTAAGGCTAAACGTGATCTCACTTTGATCTCTACACTAGGATACCCTGTGCTGTAGAGTCAAAAATTGTATAGTCCTAGTTTAAAGTGACGTAAGATACTGAAGTATTGTTCGGAACATGCCTGTGACTTTGAGATCTTGCTTGTGTTGACTATGTCGTTCTTATGTGGCTCCGTTCAGTTCTTATGACAATAATTTAAAATTCATTCATACACATACCTACCCTAATATTTTTTTAATACCATCACGTACCTACTTATTTATCTACAGTATGATAAGACAGCTTCCGTCTCATCATAGTCTTTATCAAGAAGCCATGAATGTAGGATCTTTTTGCATTTTCTTCTTGTTTTTGAAAATATGTTAAGTGTTTTATTTATTTTTGTGTATAAGAAGGGACCTAACCAGGGATAGAATCTACAAAAAAATTGTGTTTGTCTGAAGGGGGGTTTCCATTTGATGTGTCTAAAGGACATAACAATTTTAGAAGGCGCTATTTTATGATATTTTAATATAACTGACACAATGAAGAGTTGCCTTACTGTCAAGAGGTTACACTCTCGATAAAGAGTTTTGGTTGGATACAGAAAAGGCTTTTTGTGAGCTACTTTAAGAACCGCTCTTTGTCCACGCTCTAGCTTTAGCAGGTTCATCTTGCATGCTCCTCCCCAAGCTATCAAACAATAGTTGACGATCGACTGACATAGGTTAGTGTACACAAGCTTTGTCAGAGTCTCATCTGCTATGGCTCTCAACCGTTTAAAAACGAACATAAGCTTCCGTACTCTGCCAGTAATAGTGTCTATATGTTTAGCCCAAGTAAGTCCATCATCAACAATGACCCCAAGATACTTCAATGAGTTAACCTGTTTAAGAGCTGGGCAGTCACAGGTCGTTGTATCAATTGAAAAACAGTTATGAATTTTTAAACAAAGAGGTTGAAATGGTTGTGTGCGTTCACTAATTCTAAATGATATAAACTTCGTTTTATCAACATTCAGAGTTAAGATGTTTTGTTGTAACCAGGTTCCTACCTTATCCAAGCCAATTTGACTATTCCGCTCTA
The DNA here is from genome assembly GCA_949316285.1 of Eupithecia subumbrata. Lineage (NCBI taxonomy): Eukaryota > Metazoa > Arthropoda > Insecta > Lepidoptera > Geometridae > Eupithecia > Eupithecia subumbrata. The sequence goes on along the minus strand of OX438630.1, from coordinate 12,057,438 downwards.
CTGAGTCCCAAAATATGTTATGGAAGGAGGGGAGGGCTTTGCCCAGCAGTGGAACAGTGTAGGCTATTAATAATAATATCGTTTTGTGGATCAATCTTGAATTCAAATGTGTTAAGTGTAGGTGGAACATGCATGATTAAATTTTATTTTCGAACTCATCAGCATAAAAACTGCCAAGGTATCTGAATTTCACCAACACCTACTAAAACTTAAAGGAGCCTTTTTAAAACCCTCGACCTAATTCAGAAAGTTTGACAGTCCCGAATTCTCATTTCGATTGTAGGCCAAGACTGAGCAGTGAATTCTCGTACCTACATGTACTGTTTTAGGGCGGATAGTCGCCTGGCAGGAAGGTTACGTCATTGTTCTTGGGAATTCAACCTCTGGAGTAAGAGGGTGGCCCGGGTAGTGGGTAGTAAAACGCTGCAATGGATTGAGTTCACGTTATTGTATGAACACGTGATATGAATGTTTATTTAGTGGAAGATAGGCGGATTGTTATGACCAATTGTGGAGTAATGTTTGATGCTTTATGTTTGGGCGGAGAATTTAGGTATAATAATATTTAGGTTCGGGTCAGTAATAAAATTATATAAGTTATTTATTTACGTAAATTTTTGATGCTATATCTACTTATTGTCGTCATTATCTACTTAGCTTGGGGCTAGATAATGCTGTGTGTATTGTCCAGCATTATTCATTATTTATATATTTATTATCATCCTAAATTCTAGGCTAAGGCCGCCTATCTCTTCTTCTTTTTGCCAGCCTCTTATTTTTTCTAGCCACTTATAGAAAGGTGTGCTCAAATAAGTGTATTACTACTAATGTAACGATCTACTACTGGATTATTTATGCTATAGGGGCTATTTAACGCATTCACTGCCCAGACACAATGGTTCGGGTGGGCGCGCCGCAGCTCCACGAGACCGAAGACGTTTACGTACGTATGTCTTGGGCTATGAAAGTGTTAAGCTATGTGCGTCATGTACGTCATGGGCTTTAAAAGTATTAAGCTATCCTTTAAAGGGGCTCTGTCCTATTCTAACTTTATGATTATAGGTTACTTTGTTATGATTTTTATCGTAAAAGCTAAAATTTTAAATGCAAGGAGACTTCTTGTAAAAGTTTTGAAAAGACGATAGGTACCGAACCAAATGTATGAGAAATAAAATAAAAATACAAAGACAATTCGACAAAAGCACCCTAAAACCGGAAAACCGGAATCTGCGAAGATTTACAGAAAACTTTTCCGTACTTTTACAGCAAAGAATTTATCGAGGGGCCATTCATAGGTTTTCTAAACCCGCACTTTTTCCCTCGGATTTTTCTTCATTTTTGTATTTGAAGTGGTTTTATATATTTTTTCCGATATCAAGAGCTCTTGTTGAGATGCTTTTCGCGAGTTTGTATCATCGTAATTATTTCTTTTTAAAGTTCAAAGAATGAGGAAGGAAGGGAAAAACCCTGGAGGACGATTTGTTGAAATATATCCACAAATATATTCTAGCTTCTCCCCGCGGCTTCGCACGAACTTTTCCGAGATTAAAAGTAGCCTATGTCTTTTCCTGGGATACCGTATATCCTCCCTGCCGAATTTGACTACGAGCTGTTTAGAGAGACAGGCAGAGAGACAAAATCTTTTTCGGATTTATAATATTAGTATGGATGGATTAGGTAAGCTCAAGTCCTTGGCAAAAAATTACTTAATAAAAAATAAAACGAAATAACCAACGACTTTTATTAGCTCCGACTTGGAATGAAAAGAAAAATGCAAATAAAATCTTAGGCATGCGACGGGCTTGCTGCCATCTTGGATCCAATTAAATTGAATCGCGTCGTAATTTTCAAATCTGTTTCGAAATTCAAATCAAATCAAATCAAATCAAATTTATTTATTTACCGTAAATTCACAAGGAACACTTGGTCAAGTCAATTGCTACAAAATAAAATATTGGTACACAAAATAGTTCTAATAATCAGAAAACAATAAAATAAAATGAATGGCTGTAAAAAGGCCATGAATAATAGTATAAATTAAAATGAGTGCGGCTGTAAAGTAGCTTTGTCTTAAAAACTAAAAATTAAGGCTAACTAATCAGTCCAGGATTTTTTGTCATTAATGTAGTCATTGATACAATAATAACCTTTTTTTGATAGGTTTTTATGAACATGTTTCTTAAATGCTTTTTCTGGCAAGTTAACAATATGACTAGGAATTTGATTGTAGAAACGAACAGAGTTACCCACGAAACACTTATTAGACTTTTGTAACCTATATGCTTTGTTTGATATCTTGTCTTTTGCTCGTGTATTATAATTATGTGTATCACCTCGTCTTTCAAATAGATGTCTGTTCTTTCTCAAAAACATAATATTTTCGTAAATATAAAGGCAAGGGACAGTCAAAATATTGATTTCCTTAAAAATCTCTCTAAGGGAGTCTCTACATTTTAAGTTGAAGATTGCACGTATCGCTCTTTTTTGAAGGATGAATATTTCCTCAATGTCCGCGCCAGCACCCCATAGTAATATACCATAACATACTAAGCTATGAAAATATGCAAAATATACAAGTCTGGCGGTTTTTTCGTCCGTTAACTTTCTGACCTCCCGGATGGCAAAGCAAGCAGAGCTTAGCTTTCCACCTAACGCAGAAATATGCGAACCCCACTGTAGTTTGCTATCTAAAACTACACCTAAAAACTTCGTAGACTCTACGGTGTCAATATTCGTACCCATTATTGCTATATTCGGTTTTGACGCCCGTACGTTTGGTAATGTGAATTTAACCATTTTAGTTTTTGTTGGGTTTAATACTAAATTGTTGGCCGAGAACCACCTACACACCAAATCTAAGGTTTCATTGACATGAGGTAGGTTCGATGTACCTCTTTTGATCTTGAAGAGCAGTGACGTATCATCAGCGAAGAGCACAACTTCATTGCTTGTTTGCTTTTGAATGACAAAGGGTAAATCGTTCACGTACACCAAAAACAAGAAGGGCCCAAGTATGGACCCCTGTGGTACACCTAGTTTAGTTTGACAGCTGGATGACCTTACTTCCCCAATTTCAACTTGCTGCTCTCTATTTGCTAGATATGAAGAAATGAAATTCATAGCTAGGTCGCGTACTCCGTAATAATGGAGTTTGAGTAAAAGCGTGTCATGATGGACACAGTCAAATGCCTTGGATAGATCGCAAAAAATACCCAAGGCATCAAAAGAGTCTTCCCACGCCTGAAGTATAAATGAAATTAATTTAGTGCCGGCATCAAGAGTTGAGCAACCCTTTGTGAATCCAAATTGATGTTTATGTAAAAATTCGTTTACTGAAAAATAGCTCAATAGCTGACTCAAAGCCATCTTTTCAAAGATCTTACTTAAAGCTGGTAAAATACAAATTGGCCTGTAGTTCTCCGGATTGTCCTTGCATCCCGATTTATGCAAGGGTATAATTTTACTTACCTTCATTAGGTTTGGGAAAATTCCCTGATCTAGACAGGAATTGAATGTAGCCGCTAAAACTGGGGATATTTGATCAATTATACTATTTAGCACTACAACTGACAGACCCCATAAGTCTTCAGTTTTCTTTGCCTTGAGGCTTCTGAAAGTTTTAAATACAGTGTCGGGTGTTACATGTTCAAATTTAAATGTGTGAGAAGAACGAGCAACATTGTCCCTGAGAAATGATTCTGTAACACCTGTGGGCTTATCTAGATGTTTGGTTAGTTCAAAAGGTATACTAGTAAAATATGACGCAAAATTATTAGCTATAAGCATCTTGTCATTAATTAGTTTATTATTTATTCGAATATTATCTATCCCTTCTCCTGGTCTTTGCTTACCTGTTTCTGATTTTATTACATCCCAAGTTGTTTTTATTTTATTATTAGCTTTCTTAATTTTGGCTTTTATGAATAAGGATTTAGCACTTTTGCAAACAGCTTTAAAAATCTTTGAGTAATTCTTAATATACTCCAGGGTAACTATATCATTTGTTCTCTGTTTTATGTCATAAAGATCATAGAGCTTCACTCTGCTCACATATATTCCCTTAGTAGCCCACTCTGCAAAAATGGGTTGTCTATTTTGTTTAACTTTTATACTTTTAAAGATGGATTGGTATGTATTTTTAATGATTTTAAAGAATGAATCATACGTCTCATTTGGACTGTCAAATTCAAAAGAACGTGTTAATAATTGCTCCGTTATAGCATTTCGAAAATCATATAACTTTTTTTGTGTGATTGGTCTACAAATCTTGGTGGTTACAATCGGGTTAACGTGACTACAAAGTACAACTGACTGGCCCTTGTGATCAGACCCAAGACGATCGAAAAGTTGCTTATCCGTATATTCGCAATTTAGGAATATATTATCTAAACAAGTAGCTGTTGAGGGTGTAATTCGCGTTGGTTCATGGAAGAGTTCTCTTAAATTGTACGATTTACATAGAAATAAAAGGTTTTGTTTCATCGGAGAATCTACCAAAAGATCTACGTTGAAATCGCCGCACATTATTATGCTTTTGTTTTGAATCGAAAGTTTCCTTAACGTCTCTTCGACAATGGAAATGAAGGTGTTAAAAGTAGCAGAAGGCGGGCTATAGATACACAATATTATAAAGCTATCTAGCTCTGCGCAAGCAATCTCACATTCACGTTCTACAGATAAGGCCACAATATTGGAAATGGTTCCAATGACCCCAATGCTCCCCAATGGTTCTAATATTGAAATTCAATAATTGAAATGGCTGACTGCATTGAATAGATATCGTACAGGGGCTTAGCGGATTTCGAAATATTCGCAAAATTGATTATATTAGATAGGAAATGGTGCTCACATAACACAAACTAAACAAAACTAATTTGATTTAACAAGTTTGTCGTTATTTTTTTTGTACCGTTATTCATAAAGAATTATAGAAATAAATTAGATATAGTAATTTACAAATGAAACAATTGAGTTAACTGCAGACTGTTGCAAACAATCTACAGGTAGCTCAAGTGATCCATATCAATACCAGTCGGAAGCGTCCCCAAGACGCAGGCTGCATTGCCCCGCTGTATGGCAATATTGATGCGCTGCGTCAGATATTCACCAGCTCTCAGCTCACGCGTCGCTTCGACCAGACGCTCAGATAATTTTCTAACAACCCGAAGAGCCCCGGTACCCCACGGATATAGGGTCTCGATTCCAAGGGGAACTAATGTGTATATTTGCGCCTCTTAAGATCCTCGACCAAATCTACCGCCGCACCCTCCCTCACGGATGTCCTCGGAAGATGGGAAGGCGGAAGTGTGTCGACGCATGTAGCGTCCAACACAATGGACATGTCATAATTACAATAAAATAATGGCGTCATTTTAGTGGTTTCAAATCGATTTAGCTCAGTTATTTTAGTTATTGTGTCATCTGACACCAATATTCGTAATATTAGTTCGGATCACCCAATCACTTTGATTGGGTTTGTAATTTATTTAGACACAACAAACTATTTGCATCTGTGATTTTTTTTTGCTTTTTTGCTTTTTGGTTAATTGAGTCAGAGTATGAGATAACAGAAAAACTACAGCAAGATGGGCGTTTTTTATTGCCCGGTACGGGCAGCCGGGGAAGCAAAAATGTAGGATATATACGGCAGATCATCCACTTACATCTCATACGTTTATGCCGTTCAAAAACGAGGAAAACTCTAAATAAGTAAGGAGATTGTAAATCAACTCAAAACTTAACTTAACTCTGTGGTAGTTTAAAATAAAAACTTTTCCGAGCGAGAACTTTTCATGATCTTTCAAAATATGTCACATGACAAACTGATATTTTAGTGGTGACAAAAATAAACCAAAACAAATCTAAACATTATTTTATTAATATCATTGCAGACTTTGTAATTTACATGATAATTTCGTAATTTAATGATTTTTCCAGAAGTTTTTTATTAATGGAATCATGTAAGTCTTTCCGAGAAGTCTGAAAAACTAACTTTTGTTCAAATAAACATTGATCGACTTCATTTTTGAATTTGTTATTTTAAATAAATTTGCATAGATCCCCAAGATTAGACCTGATTATACTAAGATTAGTTCTCGTAATTACTTTTTAACTTACATAAATTAGGCCCTTACCCTTCCCTAAAATCTTCAAAATAGGTTAATTATCCCTTGATTACAGTTTTACAAACCCCCAGGAGATCAGCCAAGAAGGAAATAAAGCACTTTTGAGCATTAATATTAAAGTCTAATTTTGAATAAACCCCTTTATTTCAGACCAAGACGACGTAGACGAAATCAACGGAGTAAACTTGGAAAATTATTTACCTTATCAACGCAATTTCGATACTGTGGTTTATGTTCATAAAAGAGTTTTAGAACAAGATGAAGTTGAAGACGAAGCAAGAGTGAAGAAAATAAAGGCTGAAAAGAAGAAACGAGAGAAAATAGACTCACACAATATACGTATAGAAAATAATGAAAGACCAAGAAACGAAACTGTTTTAGAACAGACTGTAAGATTTGCAAAAAATATAGCTCCTATAGTGATCCCAAATAACGATGAAAATGTGCCGGTATTCTACACAGTGGAAACTTGTTCCAAATGCAGAAAGCGAGATAAGGAAAAGAGACCCAAAGAAATTCCAAGCGGTAACACTTACAAGAAACAAACATGCAAGAAAATAATTGAAACATTTAGAAAAGAAGAACAGTTAAAGCATGGCTTGAAAAATATGAGCACCTCAGAATCCACTTCACATATTTCTCAAAGTAATACTTTAGACGATTTGAACATGAACCAGTCTCTATCATGTACATTGTCTGAGCAGTCGGAAAAACGAGAAAAGTTTATGAAAAATGATTTTAACGCAAAGCGACAAAGACGCAAGAATAAATGTGTAATTTCCGAATCATTCGAAGCTATCGCTGAAGACTTAGCTAATGTCGATGAAACAAAAATCAAAATACACATGATGAACCACGCGGAGAAAACTGCATTCTGTGAGAGTATCAAAGCACCAGTTCTAAACGCAATAAAAGATTGTATGTTAGAATTCGAAGATAATGAAATGAAAGAAGAAGTAAAGACAATGAAACGGATGGTCAAGAATAACATGAGCAAGATAGATTTAATTCTAGATAAACTTACAAGTATTGAGCAGCAATTGAATAGAAAAGTCATAGTTGAGCCAAAACCAGTGAAAGAGTCTACTTTAGAACAACTCGGTGCAGACATTGAGATGGAGGAGAAGAGCTTTGAAGAAGAATTTGAAGGAATTCATAGACATAAAGAGCATGAAGATAACAAAGTGGAGACTATGGGATGTGGAGAGCTTGGAAACAAGAGATCTTCAACATCGGTGGGAGTAAAAACGGAAAAAGCCAATAGATTACCAGCAAGATTCTGTTGGACGGATGCCAAAAAGAGTTAATTTATTTATTCTAAACTTCTATATACTTATAATTAACTTTGAATTTTTATGGTTTTGTTTGTATTGGCTGTAGAAATGTATATGCTGCGTGTAGGTTTAAAATCTTCAGGTACTCATATTAGTTCCTTTAGCAAAAGCTCTGCTTAGTTTGAGGCGAGATGATATTGTGTGGATGATTCAGTATTATTTATTGAATCATTTAGTTTGAGTCAAAGTTTCGTGTATTAAAATAATTTCTTTTAAAACGTCTATTGTATTAATCCCATTTCAATAAAAGATGGTATTCCTTAAACCGAAGGGATTGCTCGAAGCCTTAGATAGACAAACGATGTAATTTATATTATATCCCATAGTCAAAAGCCGGCTTAATTCTGCAGCGGGCAAACCTTTCGTTGAAATCTATTAATAAACCTACTTTTGCTGTGTAACGAAAACGCAAGTACGATGATTTTTTTCAGAATCTCCGCAGCTTTCTGTTCCTGAAGGGCGGAAACGGTTCTTAAGCATCTTCCATCTTAAGCATCTTCTCATTCTATTAGCGAATGCCTATTATTAGCTTTCTGTATCTATTTTTATTTCTATTGTATTTAGTTAAGCTGATGGCAATCCGAATTAAATAAATAAATAAATCTTCAACTTAAGTTGTACACGCTAGTTTGCGAAACGCGCGTTAGAACCGCACTCACCCCCTGATGATGATACTCTTCGTTATGGAACGAAACAGTTAGTGTTTTTTCAACACAAACAATGCTCGTAGTTAACCCGCTTGGATTGAATATTGAGTGTTTGCCAATAACTAATCACCCTCACACTATAGCAACGTATTTTCCAATAACAAATAAGATGCCAGCAGTATAGTAATTTGCGCCAGCATTGACTCGAGAATCGGGCGTCTATAAATCAACAATCCACTATTCAAACAATTTCTGAACAACCGATGTAAGGTAAGGACACAACTGAAGCTGTGTATTTTTTTCAAAGATATTATGGTTTATGGATCAAAATCCTGCATTAATTCATTCATAAGTGATAAATCCAGAATTTTCTGAAGATTTTGTGCCACTGAAATCTGAATCTTACAAGATTATAATTGAAATGTGGCAAATTCATAAAAAATTAACGGAATCTTATGAGTTGTGTTGTTGAGAATGCTTTTAATGCCCGATGAAATTTTTTTAAGATATAATTTAAAAACCTTTTTAGATAATTACAATTTGGACACAACAGATGTTCAAAACACCGTTTCTTTCTAATATGTAGTACAAAAGCGATCTCTAAGCTCTAGCCAATAACGACACAGGCCACGTTAAAATCAGTATGTCCTCACCTCTATCGAACTATTTGCAAGCGCGCGAGTTATGTATCGATTCGATCTGCTTAGCGCCATGAAACACGTTTCACGGATGAATGGGCCTGCGAGATAGTAACAGTGAATGTAGCCGCTTTTAGTAATTTAAAGACCGTGTTGATTTAATACGTGCTACGAATATGCTACGCCTATTGCTACCAATGCTACGCGTTTTGCTTCAAGTGCTAATTAAAACTACTCCAATAAAATATCTTGCAAACAATTTAGTTCCTACCTAGTCTACCAAGGTACCGAAATTTGGTCATTGTTCTATCAAAAAAAATCTTATCAATGGTACGGTGGTCTAGTCACTACCGAAAAATGACACCCCATCACTATATTATGTGCCATGTGGCAAAGCCATTCCTCACAACACCTCTGGATGTGTAATCATGGGGTGTCCGGGGTATGAATTAATAAAACTTTTTGGGTTTACGCCGTAGCTTTCGTAGCAGTGGCGTAGTGTTCGTATCAAAGAGCGTAGCATTTAATCTTTATACTTGGCTAAGCCATTTAAAATAAATACCCCTAATTTATTGAACGTTTAATTCGTTCGCAGCTTGTATAAGTTATTTGATTATTGTTTCTTAAACTTTGCGTTCATTATAAATCAATTTATGATAATAACTTTGTTAGAACAACGTTTATTTTAGACAAATAAAACGCAAAATTCAACATCAATCTATACTAATCTAAAATAAAAATCTTATTTCGTGCATCTGTTTGCTTTTTACCTTTCCTCAAATAAATGGAGCTTGGTAAATATAAATATATGTATATCAAACAGATAATTGTACCCTAAGGAATGAAACAGGCTACCGTTGTTAATACGTGCGATTTATAATCAAACTTTCCAAGTTGAAACTGGCTAGGTTTAGTAATTGAAGAGTATCAATTCATCCTTGTGGCACTGATTAATTAACGATCTCGCGAAGTGTCGCGGGAAGCTAGAGCACGTTTATTTCGATCATGACATAGCGTTAACTTAATGAAATTACTTCATCATTCTTGAGATTCTTGTGGTTAGCTGTTTGTTGAACGAATATTTATTTATATACAACATTTTGAGAAATTACCGTCTTAAATAAACGTTTTTTTTTTTATCGTAATTTTTGATTTTATGAAAGCACTAGTGCGCGCCAGACACAGACATTTTCCACGTCTTTGGCGCCAGATCATTCTTTTTACAGTAGGTAGGTGAGCTCGATGCGTTCAATAGCTTTGACTTTAATCTTGACCAAAAACTCTTTTAACTTTTAGACCAAGGTAATTATTGTGACTTTAATTTAAGTATAATTTTTTCTGTGACATTCATGTGCGTCGAAACCAGAACCAGACCGAAAAGGGTTTCGAAACTGATCTCAAAACTCTAAAAATATTTATATTCATGTTTGGACACTCATGAATGAGGCATCAAACGACAAATAATTAATAAAAAAAAACTATAAAAAACCCGAAATTGTCCCCGCATTTTCTTTATTTCCGTAAATGACCCCCTCATTTAATTAGGGTAGATAATGCTTTGTGAATTGGCCAGCATTATTTATTTATTTATTTATTTGCGATAAAAGTAAAATACTTATTACCTGCCTACTTGCCGTCTGATGCCTGAGTCAAAGGCCTATAAAATGATAAGAACCATAAAAAAGTCCAGACGATTATTTTGATACCTCATTTACCGAAATTACTTCAGCCGTTTTGATGCTTCAAGTTAATAAAGAGTGTCCGCCAACCACATAAATATATAACCCACGCTTCGACAGTAAAAAGAACCACGACATAACCCACTTTGCTACGGTTCATTTTCCTTGCTTGCACGTCGCATACCCTATAATTTAACTCTTGATTGGCGTACTTAGAAAGAGCCTATTATCTGCTGTCACCCCTAGGTACTACCTACCCTACTTTCACCTGCCGTTTCTCATGGGATCCGATAGGGTGCCCGCGCGCCTGCGGTAACGTTTTATTGCAAGTAATTTATCTGTGGGAAAAAGCTTGCGTGACTGCAATTATATTAATTAGAAGGAAGTATAGTGTTCTAGGGTATAGATAGATGCCGGTAGTTTGAAAGTTTGAATTTATACAAAAATTTTACGCTTGTTGCGGGCAGGAAACTGTGTATGCATAGTACATGTAGCAATGAAGTAGTATAAATAAATAAATAAATAATGCTGAACAATTCACACAGCATTATCTAGCCCCAAGATAAACAGAGCTTGTGTTATGGGTACTAGATAACTGATATACTTAATACAATACATTACATAGATAGATATTTTTATTATGCATAGAAAACACCCAGACCAACGGAACAAATTTCTGCAGATCGTACACAAATTTGTTCCGAGGCGGGGATCGAACCCGCAACCTCCTGCGTCGCAGGCGGACCTTCGCCCGCTGCGCCACGGAGGTCGTTATGGTGTACGATACGAGTATGGTTATCAAGTTCGTCTAAGTTATTAAACTATGTACACTTATTGTGTATTGTTGAGGAAAGTTGTATAGGTGAATAAGTTTCTTAAATATGAATATTCATATATCTCAAATTGTAAAAAATAAGTCATGTTTTACAATTTGAGAAAGATTAATGTTCATATTCAACACTAGAGCTTTGGATAACTTCCAATATTATAATGGTGAATAAATACAAATAAATATTATATAATGCTGGACAATCCACACAACATCATCTAGCTATAGACTAATAAAATCTAGCCCCAAGCTAAGCAGAGCTTGTATTATGGGTACTAGATGACACATAATACAATACATTACATAGATAGATATACAAAGGTACATACATAGAAAATACCAAAATACATACATAAACCCCTATTCGCACATACAGGGTCTTTATAAAATACTGAATACAGAAAAAATACTGTTGGTCTATGTAACAAACACCCCGATTAATAAAATTAAAACGTGCGTTTTCGTATGAAAATTTGAGACCATTTTTTTCAAGAATACGTTTAAAATATTTCAAAATCAAAACAGGGAATCCGTTTTACGAATACCCTACCCACGGGATTAACAAAAATCAAAAATAATCGAAAAAAATAAAGTTAAAAAAACTCGATCGAAAATGAACTACACGTCTTCGCTTTTGGTTTTTTAGGACTTATTGCAGTTTTTTAGGACTAAGTAAAGGCCCGATAAGCAATGACGATAATAATATTATATACTAATAATATTTAAAAAAAACGCCTTTGCCCGTACAGCACTTTTTAACAGACTTCGTACAAAAGGAAGTTCTTATGAAGTAGAAAAAATGCTGTTCATTTCATATTCTAATTGGTTCAATTTCAAAACATTTCAGCTGCAGTAAACTCACTCTATTGGATATTGAATAACTTATGAGTAGGTACCTAAAATCAAATCATGCAATACTAACGTCAACATTGTTGTTTTCAATAATTCATAATTTTGTCATTTCCTATTCAATTTTCCCGTTATAATTTGTTAGGTCACGCGCAAAATCGTGAAAAAACTCCCAACTAGTTAGTTTATACGAATAAAAATGCGATGAATATCGACGCAAACATAACTTATTTATTTTAAGACTAAAATTATCTGTGATTAGGTAAAAAAAGCTGGAAACTTGTAAAAGAAAAAACTATATTGACTTAAAATTTAGCTAAGCAAAGCTTTAGTCTATGAAAAGGGGTGAAACTATAATAAAACTAACTAAAACAAACAACTACAGCTTAAAACTAAGAAGCCTTGTAGTAATGCCCGCAGTTATAGAATGTGCTTAGAAAGTAAGAAAGTGCAAGAAAGTAGCAAACAGACAGCGGGCGTGAGCGTGGCGTGAGCGGGACGGTAGAGAGAGACGATAATTTAACATTGTCGTTTCTCAGTGCGTAAGCAAAAAGATATAACCCGGCCAAGTAAACTTGATTCTGGACAGAATGCGTCATCATCATCTCACATGAACACCTTAGACGTGACTAGGTCTTGGCTAGAATAGAAAAAAATTATATGCAATGCGTTAAATATTGAAGTCGAAAGACTTTCTTTACGCATCCAAAGTAAATTTTGTCTATTCTACCCCTAGATAAATCTCTGTCTTAGTTGGGGATCTTGCGTCTGATTATTATCAAACATGACAACTGCTATGGGAAGCATCAAGACAACTTAGTCGGGCAATATTGTGGACAGTGTGAGTTAGCACGCTCTGTTCACGCCTCGCTCACGCCCGCTGTGTGTTTGCGACTCAAAGTAGACACTCACCAAGGTTTGAGCGGCAGTCTGGTGCTGGAAAGAAGGCTTCAGTCAGTAAGGGTCAGCGCAAATGGGCCACTAATTGTGGCGACTACTTGCTTCTTGCTTGAAACTCCCACTTCAGCCTAACGAGTGAACAAGACACAAAAGCGAGTGGTCGCAACCATAAGTGGCCCGTTTGCGCCGACCCTATGCTGGTAGACATGATAGACTGTGCCAGGGAGGGAAAACGGCAGAATAAGGTAGGTACAATACCTATGTGAAAGGATAGAGTCACTAGTTTTCATAGTTTTACAGATTTTCGAAAATAAAATTGGAAGAAATCTATAACTACACTTATTTATTTATTTATTGCATTAATACCCATTACAAGGTGTTAACATTTTTAGGTAGAATCTACATGAACCCTGTAAGGGTGTTGCAACATTCTGAGTTACAGTTCTTAGGTATAAAATAAATTGTTTACAATTTTACATTATTCATTTAGTCCTCATAAACATTTGATAGTTATCATATCATAATTATTATATTAGGTACTGGTTAAGCTGAAAAGTTTTTTATAGTAATTACTACGTTTAATATATTATTTGTAGGTATTATAGTATGCTAGTGTATTTTTTTTTGGTGCCAGCGTCTATTTTGTTCTTAAATGTTCAGTCCATCCTATCATTTATTTCTGTATTGTTATTTGTCTTTGTGTGTTACAATAAAGTATTATCTGTCTGTATATTACGCTCGGATAAAATAGAGTAAATTGCGTAAAATAGAATCTCGGTACCATGTCGTGATATGACGTTATTTTGATGCTATTATCCCCATCAGGACAAATGCGTCCACTGTTGAACATGCCTTTCCCAAACAAGGGGGATTTTGTTACCACCATCACCACGCTTGGCTCCAGGATTGGCGGACACCTAATCTTTGTTTATTTTTATATATAACCACGATATCAAAAACCAGCGCTGAGAAATTAGGAAAGACACACTTTCAGTTTTTAAGCAATTACAAAATAAGTGTACAATTTCCGAGCTTTTTAAAAAGTAATGTTTGTCTCTTTTAACTACCTAAAATCAGTAATTTTCTGTGTGTCAATGCTATTACTGCTCCCACTAGCAATTCTTTTTCGTGTCTGATGGTGCGGTTCACTTTTCTCGTCCTTTCAATTCGCACCAGCTTAAGCTATTTCTAGCTAAAATAATTACTGGACATTTATCCATTTCAAAGATAATATGTACGTTAGTATAGACGAATAATAAATAAAGTTTTTAGCAAAATCTTGCAGTTTTCCCTCTTCTAGCGTAGACTATCAAGAAACAGTAGATAAATAGATATTCCCGCTACAGATAAACTGCGGGCATTCTTAACTAACACAATTGAGCTCGGCTATAGATTTCACCATTGCAGAATGATCCGACAATCAAGTTTTTCAGTCATAGGTAGTCAATTCATTCTGCAAAAGTCATATTCACACAGAAAACAGATCGGTTTTCAGCTTTATTGAATGTCACGGTACGTTTTGGTCAAGTAACGCACCATAATGAAAAGCTTCCGAAAAAAATCCAAGGACCGGTTTTCAGGAAAGCGGTGCGAAGATTATGTAAAATCTAACAATCAGTTTTTCAGTAATTCCAAGATTTTACACATCAGAGATGTTTTGGAAACTTGTGGAAACTAGCTCTAAACTCGTTAGATTGGTCAGAAGAAACAGGGCATCTATTACAATTCTCCGCATCCGACACTGTTAGACCACAATGACATACAACCGACGCACGCAATTGTCGATTTCGTAGAATTGTAATAAAGCCCCAGGACGCGTATCGTATGTTTTCTGTATGAATGTAGTCTTAGGGGTTAGAAGATAATGTAGATAACATGGGTAGGTATGCTGTAGTCTACATATTGTATGGAAAATCTACCGGTATGCTTAGGAGTTTATGGCCCGAGGTGTACCTTTTGTAGGTAAAATGCTTCAACTGATTGCGAAAGGGTACTGATATTGTTGTGAAAATGATGTTTATGGTTTTACCTGTCTTGAGCTAAGTAAATGGTAAATAATCTTTGGGTTGAGAGATGAATCGTGTTATTTGATGATTTTAGATTTGCTCATACTTATATAATGTAATACTGTGTTATGATTTTTTGCAAGTACTTTGGCACTGGCGATGGTTTTTCTTAAATGCAAAATGTTGGAGGATCAATTCCCGTCGCGATATAAATATTTGTTTGAAATGGTATGTTCTGAGTCTGGAAATCAGAACAGGTAAATAATCTGGGTAAGATATTCTGATGTGGTTGTTTCTACGTACTTATTTAATACTAGCTGCATTCTTGCTATCCGTTGTTCTATTACCCGTTTTCCCGTAGGAATGAAGCATTTTCCTGCGGTAAAAAGTAGCCTATGTTCATCAGGAATAATGTGGGTTTCTAATGGTAAAATATTTTTTCAAATCGGTCCAGTTGTTTCGGAGTCTATTCAATACAAACAAACAAACAAATCTTTACACAGACTACACAGAATATACCTAATAGCGAAAATATAATAATTTATGTACCTATAAGTCAACTAATTCCCATGACCCAAGTTCTTCTTACTTTGGAGAAAGGTGTTACTGTATGATATGTCCTTCATAATTCACATAACCTACCTACCTCTGTATTTTTTTCCTTACAAAAGGCCTATATTCCCGGCAGTTATAAGTGGACGAAGATAATTGCGTAGTGTGTCCGACACTGTATTACAGCTTGTCGCACACAGACTTGTCCAATTTGTCACTTTTATAAGACTATTGCTTGTACCGAAATAACTTAGCCGAAGGCAATTTATAAGTTACGCAGGTTTTACTCGTGGTAACTTGGGAATAGAGGTATAATGATAAGTTATACAATAGCATGAAAATAATAAAAGTTTTGAGTGTGTACTTTAATTATTCTGGTAATACGAAGTACCTACTTATTACCTACTAGCTGCATTCTTACTACCCGTTGTCCTATTACCCGTTTTTCCGTAGGAATGAAGCATTTTCCCGAGGTAAAAGTGGCCTTTGTTCATAAGGAATAATGTGGGCTTCTAATGGTAAAAGAAATTTTCAAATCGGTGCAGTAGTTTCGGAGCCTATTCAATACAAACAAACAATCAAATCTTTCCTCTTTATAATATTAGTATAGAAATATAGATAGATGGTGCAACAAACGTATTTTTACATTTTATATGTAAGGTGATTCTCACATACAAAATGTACGATGATTTACATAAAATTTAGGAATGGCGTCTCCACTCCACGAGCGTGTTTGTGATGATGGGGATAACCAGCAGTTCGGGCAGTGTCAGTGAATTCTCAATAAAAATTTAAGTATAGTCTTCATCTATGTTTGTTTTATTATTAACTTTCTCCTACCCACGGCTTCGTACGCGTATTTTCGGTATATTATGTAACCTTTTTTAAATTAGTCCGAGATTATTTAAATGTGAATCACTCAGAGTATGTCACGGGTCGGTTTCGTAGCTATTTCTACCATTCCTATCACTCACAGATAATTTTTCATACCTGGCATCACTTTGCTCTATGCTGCTCACTAAAACTCCGTTAGGCTATGTTCTAAATGTACGCAAAATTTCACATTGAACTATTCAGTAGTTTTGGAGATCCTAGGCAACAAAAATTTCACATTTCACAAACTTTCGGCAGCATAATATTAGTAGGAGAGAAGGATATGAAGTACCTTACAATAATATAGAAACAAAAAATATAAACGGTAAAAAAAGGAGGAAAGCTTTTCAAATGTTTTTCTGTAAAACGCCACAAAAACCCTGCCCTGGCTGTGGGTAAGCGGCTTACCACGTTGACATTGCAACTACCCACCTAACCTACCTATCCGGGTTAATCCTGCGAGTTGTAATTTATTCCATGATTCGAGTGGGTTTGGGAAAATTGCCTGTTTAGGTAAATATGGTAGGTAGCCATAGGTATGAGGTTCCTATGGTCGTAGTAAAATTTTGGTTTTGTGATCGAGATTGAGATTTCTAGGTTCAAACACACCCGATGTTAATTCGACTACACATAGGTCGAGATGGCTATCGCTATAAGTCGGTAATAAAAAACAGGGATACAGATTTTTGATCGTCTATTATTATAGTGTTATAAAAAATATCTTACCTATTTCGTACCACAGATGTCAAAGGCAAAAGTTTGTGCATTATTCTTTTTGTAATAAGGTGTTGGTACCAAAACTACTTTGGGTATTATAAGTTTAACGTGTCTGTCTGTATATCTGTGTATCTAAATGTAGCTCCCAAACGGATGAACCTATTTTCGTTTTTTTTTTTTTTTGGTGTCATAGATAATTTTATCCCGAGTGTTCTTAGTAATGTTTCATGAAAATCTACCGGGGGGTTTTTAAAATTTTAATTTTGTTCTTGTTTAAAGGCTGGCGTCCATTAGAGACGGATCGGGGCGGGTCGCATCGGAACGGGCCGCAGTTCTGTGATGCTCTTGCGTCCATCTGTACGGGGCGCGGCGGACCGCCTAAGCGGATTTGATCTTACAGACGTGTTTTCGTCCTTGGACTGACATCGCGCTACCATGGACAGCTCAGACGAAGAGATGTTATGCTTTCAAATCCTTCTTGAGGAAGAGCAAAAAAATAAAAAAATAAAGAAATAAGCAGTTCTTCGTTCATTTTCGTTTATTTTTATTAGCACGGCACGTGCGCTCACATCCGCCTGCCTGCGTCCACTAGACGGATCGGGGCGGGTCGCAGCGCACCGCCGACAGAAATACGCCTGCGAAGCGATCCGCCAATGCGTTGCGGCCCGCCGCGCTCCGATCCGTCGCTAATAGACGATATTTCATACAAAACATAGGCAGGCGTATTTTTGCGTTGCGATGCGGCCCGACCCGATCCGCCTAGTGGACGCTAGCCTTTATAGGTGATTGTAAAGAACCGGACTGAAAAGTATACAATTTGGATTTATACTGACTCAGTCCAGCGCGGCAGTAAAAAAAACAAAACACAAAACAACTCCCCACAGGGTTGTCCCGAACCCCAAAGCAAAAGTTTTCCACGCCTACATAACATACAGTGTATCCACTGCCTGCAAACATTATCGATAACGGCTGATAGCGTTCGCGTTCAACGTTATTTAACCGCCTGTCAAACGCAGTCGACCCGCAGATAAATCGCTGGCCCGCTGCCAAGTGCCAACCCTAGTGTGCTGCAGCCCTAGATAGAAGAATGGCCCTAAATGTTCTTGAAAATGGAGCACGATACTGCAGTGCCTCGGATCTGAAGACTAGTTTCAAAGTAAAACATGAGTTGGGATACTGTTCATTGTAGCTACACTGGGGCCGGTGCTTTTTAAAAACGGACGTAAAATTGTGGTTAGCAAGGTAAATTACAGCATTATATAAAATGTTGTGTGGCATACGTTCGTAAATTTCCTTCTTATTAAAGAGTCTCTCCATAACTGAAAGTGGGTGGTCATCCTCTTGAACTTTCCTTTTCCAGGGCTAGCCTGAATAAGGTAAATTTTTAAATTGAATAAATATCAAATAAAATAACACAATATTTTATTTTTGACGTGAGCTGTAGGTAGCGAGGCCATCTATTTAGATTTTTTTAGCGCTAAGTCCATGTTAAATCTTATAAATTGATTATTTTTCTCATTTAAAGAGCACACTAATATTATGATAGAAGCCGTGTCTCATACACAATAGTACAAAACAAGGCCGCCTCTAGAGTGAAATATCTGCGGAGTATGTAGATAGCTTTCTTGTGCTAAAAACCTTAAAAACTTTTTAAGATTTCGGTAATGATTATTTATGGGGTAGTAACAGGTAATTCTAATCCTGGAGTCAAACATAGGCTAGTATTTATCCCATAAATCAGTTCCCATGGGATAGAAATCACCTTTAAACGTTTATAGAAACAACGCGTGCAAAGCCGCGGGCATAAACTAATTATCATATAAAACTTTATTTAAAAACCTTTATTTATGGGAACCTACATTGCAACACCTCAAAACAAGAAACTAAAAACAAAAGTGAGTAAATTGGAAACAAAAGTACCTAAAGCCTGACGAAATAAATCTATATATATAAAAGAAAGTCGTGTTAGTTACACTATTTATAACTCAAGAACGGCTGAACCGATTTGGCTGAAAATTGGTGGGGAGGCAGCTTAGAACCAGGAGACGGACATAGGCTATGTTTTATCCCGGAATTACCACGGGAACGGGAACTACGCAAGCGAAGCCGCGGGCAGCAGCTAGTAAAATAATAATGATAAGTTATTTTCCCCGAATTGTTTTTAATGGCTGTCAAACGCAGCCAGGCCCTGAGATAAATGACCGATGGCAACTTGCCAACCCTACATTTAGGCCGTTTTTACACCAATGCATGTTAATTAATTACGGCAAAGAAAAACTTTGCTTTACATGAAAAGCGATTTATAATTTCCGTGTTATGTTAAATTTCATTTGTAAAGTTATCAGTAAATCCTGAAAAAATGAAAAGAATCTTTATGTCTATGAGGAGAAGTTACAAAATCCGACTCACGGTATGTGGTTGGTAGTCAACACACAGTTTCCTTTGTCGCTATCTAAAATTTCAATCTAAGTGTAAACTATATTTGGGTTCCGTACCTCAAAAAGAAAAAAGGAACCCTTATACGTGGACGTATCGAGTTGAAATTAACGTCAAATACTCAAGTCCGTAACCTCTTGGAGCCGCGATATAAATAAAACTTATAAGTCAACGCACTCAAAAGTTACAGCCGTTTATGTCCGAAAATTTTGTAATTTCCAAGGGAATCACATGCACACAAAATCTATAGGGTACTTCCCGTAGACCTAGAATCATGAAATTTGGTGAGCAGCAAGGTCTTAAAGCACTAGTAAAATCTATCCCCTTATTTGGAGGAGGCACGTTCATTAGTGTAGGTATGTAGAATAGAACAGAGTTTTTAAGTTATAGTATTTTATGTGTTAGATTATATTATGTAGTAGTCTATTCAATAATTAGGTTAAAATTAAATCTGATATCCTTTGTTTAAGCACATGTACTCACTTTTACAATTTTTTCTCTCTCTCCCAACAAAAATATAATTATACAAATTTTTAGGGTTAAGCTCGCTTATATCATTATTTTTCCTGGTAAATGTGTGTGCTGAGAAACTTTTTTGGTAGAAGAACTTATCCCGCTCTACAAAGATGTTTTATAGGGGTAAATATCGTTAGCCAACGTAATTTAAAATAAATAAATAATGCTGGACAATCCACACAGCATCATCTAGTCCCAAACTAAGCAGAGCTTGTGTTAGGGGTACCTACTAGATGACTGATATACTTAATACAATAAATTACAAAGAAAATTACAATCAAATAAGTAATAGAAATAAATTAGAACTAGTATTCACAATTGAAACAAATGAGCTAACTGTTGCAAACAAGTAATACATTAAGCACATAGATAGATATTTTTATCATACGTAGAAAATAACCAGAGCACCCGGAACAAATAATTCAGATCGTACAAACATTTGGTTTGTCGCAGGTGGACCTTCGCCCGCCACGCCACATCATCGGTCGTCGATTTTTTAACGAACCTAAGCATAATCCTTAACATACTTCTAATGATTTGATATATAGAATAACTTTTACATTTTAATTGACTTTACTGTCTTGTCAGTACTAAAACAAGACAGGGTTTTATATGTAACTTGTTTAATGCATCAGCCGTTGTTGAATGATATTCAATAGCCGTCAAACGTGGCTAACCGCCTCCACTGGCGCCCTGCCAACTCCCAGGTGCCAGACCTAGAAGCTCTCAACTTCACTAAATTTCTCGTCAGAGTTGTTTTTTACAAAAAATGCTATGCTGACGTCATAAAATTTATCTAGGCTCTCGACGTTCCATTTTTCAGAAAGTTATTGTTTCATAAGAAACTTTTATTTTTCAGAGCTTACCTAAATTTGTGACGTAATATACTCCTTAAATGTACAAAAACATGTGATATGTTTTTGTTTTAGTGATAACTATATAGATTTTTAGTATCTACCTTTTACTTGGTAACTACCTTTTACTTTTACAGTTTTAAAATATAGGAAAAGTAAATCCTGTATTGGCCATATTTTTTAGAATAAGTTTGGCAAAATTAGAGGAGCTGTTTATTTTGGTGATAATATGATAAATAAATAAAATAAAACGGCAAGTGCGAGTCAGACTCGCGCACTAAGGGTTCCGTAAGACCTTGTGTCTTGCCAAATTATTATGATTCTAGGTCAACGGGAAGTAGGTACCCTGTTTTGGTCCATGGCGAGAATCAATTTTTTTTATGAATAAACTACAAATTTACTGTTTTTAGAGTTTTCCCTTTATTTGTGCTATAAGATTCTTCTAACTAAGTTTCTCACTATTTTTTTATGATTCTAGTTCTACGGGAAGTACCCTATAGGTTTTGGTCCATGGCGAGCATTAAAGGTATCTTTTTTGGTGAGTACATTACAAATTTATGGTTTTCTGATTTTTCCCTTTACTTGTGCTATAATGCCTTGCAGCTCACCAAATGTCATGATTCTAGGTCTACGGGAATTACCCTATAGGCTTTGTATGCATGTGATTCCCTTGGAAATTTCAAAATATTCGGATATAAACGGCTGTAACTTTTGAGTGCGTTGACTTGGAAGTTTTATTTATATTACGAATTCAAGAGGTTATGGGTTTGAGTATGTGACGTAAATTTTAACTCGATACGTCCACGCGTTCCTAAGAAAAGAGGGTTGACAGACGGACAGACAGACAGACGGATAACAAAGTGATCCTTTATGGGTTCCTTTTTTCCTTTTAATGTACGGAACCCTAAAAACTTCGAGAAAATCATAATTGTATTAATAACTGTTCGTAAGTTATTTTATCAGTTTTTTATAGTCCAATAAAGATTATTATCTGCCTATCTACTGATTAGCCAAACGAAAGATGTGCTAAACCAATCGCTTTACTGCGAAAATGGTATCGTCGTAGAATCGTCACATGTATATTATGGTTACGATGCTATTGCGAAGCGATTAGTTAAGCAGAATTGTGACTATAGAAAACCATAGAATCCAGGCTTCTTTCATTTAATTTTGCTGTGGTGCTGCGGGTGAAGGTCCGCCTATGACGAAAGAGGTTGCGGATTTGATTCCCACCTCGGGACAAAAGTTTTTACGAACTGCAGATATTTAGTTCGGGTGTTTTGGGTGGTTTATAATGTATAAAAAATCTCTATATATCTTATTTACCTATTTATCGTAATGTACTAAGTGTATCAAATATCTAGTACCCATAACATAAGCTCTGCTTGCTTTTGGGCTAGATGATTCTGGGGATGGTCCAGCATTTTTTTTTAGTATCACCGCTTTTGGCTACTGTATTAATTGGTATGGTTCATGACTTGTCTAACTCGATTATAATATTTTCACCAAATAGAACGAAGGTTATGGTGTCAAAGGCAGTGAAAACGACGCCTATTAATATTCAGGCAACTCTAGCAGAAAACTCAGTGACGCGTAAACGCGCCTTACGCTGAAGTAAATTATAAAGCCAAGTTTGAACGAGTAGAGTGATATATAAAACGGTTTGTTTCTAAAAAAGACAGATTCATAAAAAGACAGATACTCAAAAGGACAGATTCTTAGTAAGAGAGATTCTTTAAAAGACAGAAATGGTACAGGTGCTCAGGAAAATGATAGACAGGCTACCCTTACACAAACTATGATTATTTCAGTTATCTCTGTTTTAGATTTGATTTATGTCTTACGCAAAAATAACTAGTTAATCAAACAGGCAAATTGAAACTCTTGGCATTTTTATTTTCAAGCTAAAAAATGGGTACCTTTCAGAACCCCTAAGTAGGAAAACGACCGTTCAGTAGAATTGACTATCATAACAAAATCCTTATAAACAGGATTTAGGTTAAAGCTACTGTCATAGCGTTAGTCCCGAGTTCAACCTTGGTTATCAACTATCATTGTGTAAATCAGGCTTTATGCTGACCCAGCTCGTTTAGAAAAGAAGTTTATCTAGATTTTTCAGGACCAATGGTTCAGAAATTATGATCCCTGACCTAGCGCCACCTAGACCCTAGATTCTAATCTTAATAAGATTAGAATCTAGGGCTGAACAATATCAATTGTTAGTAGATAAGAGTAACCAAAATTTTTAGAAATAACGCCCTCGCAAAAATGTAAACGTTCGTCTTTAAAGAAATAAATATTCAGCTTTGACCTACATTTTGCAATCCACTGTCTCTAGGTATTTTTCAGCCCTTCGTTGAAATTCAGATCATTTTCATATTTTTATTTAATTAGTCGACGAAAAATAATGTTTCATGTCTTTCAATGAGGTTCCAAGAATATGCTTCTAATAACCCGGTTGTAACAGGAATCTAATTACTGGAAAAATGTAAAAGAATTTAAATAGATACGCAAAAAATAATAATTTATTTCCGAAACAATGCGGTTCGTCCCAACATGATTCTAATTAGCAGAATAACAAACGTTTCTAATTAACGAGAGTGGAAGGAAGAGCTCACAAAAACCTCTTTTTATGGTTTCTGTTGGTCCATGGGCTTTAGCAACTGTTTGGCTAGCAGCCAAAGTGCTGTGAGGCAGATGCAGTGAATTCAATAAATAAAACTTGGGCCATACTGGATTCTGCACGACTAGTGTCAGCAGTATTTTTATGTTATGACAAGCCGTTCTGCTCACTTGAAATCGCTCGAAATTGAATCCGAAAACTTTGCTTATATTCGAAAGTACCACTACCTACCTGATAAATATTATACACTTAATGAATTTTTTAATGATAATCTTTATAATGTGACAGTAAATAATTGAATGTTAACTTTAGTACCCATCTTATCAATTTGCTACACCCTGACTGGGTACATAATTATAAGATACCAACTAAGAGTGATAGAATAGTGAAATATTCATGTACCTACCTATAATTATGGACGCAATAAATGAAATATTAATATGAAATAAATGACCTTTACCACAGATACTATAAACAATACTATTACCTTTACTAAAAAAGAAAATATATTAGTAAAATGTAATAGTTGTTATTTATTTCTATTAGTTGATTGTAATTTTCTTTGTAAACAAAGAAAATTAAAATCAAATATAAGATAATTATTAATAGATAGATATTTTTATTATACATACAAAACACCCAGACCAACGGAACAAATTTCTGCAGATCGTACACAAATTTGTTCCGAGACGGGAAACGAACCAGCAACCTCCTGCGTCGCAGGCGGACCTTCGCCCGCTGCAACACGGAGGTCGTCATATGTACCTACATCCATCCAAAATCCGGCCTTTCGCATTCACAATATCAGTGTGAAATACATACTGCCTGTGTAAAATCCAGAAACTTATTGTTTAAAAGTACAACTAGAGCACTGCACCCAGATTGCAACTCGAAAGTGGATAAGCGAAAGATAAAGGAAAATACAATTTAAAGGCAGAATTTCAGAGCACAATTTCAGTGGCAGTTACCATCTGGAATTTATTACTCAGGAATAAAACTACGATTCGCCGGACTAAGTGGTAATTAGCGAGCTGCAGCGGTTGCATGTTTTTGATGCGGTCAGCAAACTGGCTAGCGGGAATTAAGTGGGTTATAAAATTTATATTAACTCATATATTTCAGTTTTGTACCTACCTATAGGTACAGGGTTTTCGGAGTTAAAGGGTTACTTACCGCAATTTTTAATTAAGTAATATGCTTAGAACAAACTTTTATATGTAAGTAGATTGGTATATAAGCAGTGTGGTGCTGGCTTAGAATTTGCACCACTCCAACTCTTCCCGCGGGTGTCGTAAGAGGCGACTAAGGGATATCCACCGGGGGCGGGCAGCAGCGCCCCCTGCAGAACAATTCTACCACCGAACTTCGATCCCCAACCCGCATGCCCAGCTCGGGGATTATGGGCATTACCCCCATGAGATAAAAGCCAACAAGGCGCTTATCAGAGGGAGGCCTGCGTCCAGCAGTGGACCAATACAGGCTGTTGTTTACCTGCCAAATTGCATTGAGATCCGTTCAGCCGTTCAGGCGTGAAAAGGCTGACTACGGAATACCGGAAGTCGAAATACCGGAGAACGCTAGGTATACAGAAAGATCCAAAAACCGCAGAAAGAAATACAGAAATCACACAGATGAACAGAGTTACTTGCGAATTTATAATATTAAAGTATGTACCTATACCTAGTTGCAATTCAGCTATATTTTATTGACAAATGTTTATAATCATAATACTTACCAATTTATTTGTGTGTTGCAGAAGCAATTATATATCCACCTATCAATCAATTCCTTTACAAAATTGCAGTGTAAAAATACAATTACTACATTTTTCGGGTCGTACTGTTCCCTGATAGATTGATTTACTTGATTAAAATCAATCAATCATCACAAAGGCCACAGGCTCTCAGAATAAGTAAGCTGATGTGGCAGTGGGCAGTTCATATAGCTCACACAACTGATAACCAAGGAGTAAAGGTTCTCGAGTTGTGACCGCGATTCAACGCGAATCAAGTGTCGGGAGACCATCCAATCGATGGACCGACGACATTGTCAGGGGATTACGCAGACAGTCGTCAAATACTTGTTTGTCCATATCCTTTATAAGTCATAAGCTTAATTTGTCAATTTCGCAATTCGTCAAATCCTTTATTTATCATATCCTACTCAAGTCAAAAGCTTAATTTATCATTTTCGCGATTCGTCAATTCAATTATTCGTCAAAACGTATACACGTCAAATACGTAATTTATCTAGAGTCGGCTCAGGGCCACCATTTCTGGCGTTGTTTGGAGAATTTTGAAAAACATTAAAAAAAAAATTAAAACCACCGACAGATTTGAAACATGGCTAAGAATACTCGGGATAAAATTATCTACTTATGACACAAAAAAAAACTAAACGAAAATCGGTTCATCCGTTTGGGATCTACGATACTACAGACAGATACACAGATACACAGACAGACACGTTAAACTTATAACACCCCTCTCTTTTTGCGTCGGGGATTAGAAATACTTGGGACGGGTTTTGATCCAACTCGAAAAAAAAAATAACTAACCGGCTCAATGTTTCTTCATCGCTTCTTTACTTTAATCTACATACCGAAGCGACAGAAATCAAAAATATCACGTTATTTTCGTGTCAGTGTTTAGTTTTATAATTTGACCTTTTCTTAGTGGACATTTATTGTATTTATGGAAACAAAGAGATTTTGATTTTGGAGGTCTATGTCCAGCTGTGGAAGAGTGGGATGATTATGATGAATGTCCTTTACTATTTCCATTTACGACGACCTCAGTGGCGCAGCGGATGTTGCGGATTCGATTCCCGCCTCGGTACAAATTTGTGTACGATCTACAGAAATATGTTCTATTGGTCTGGGTGTTTTCTATGTATAATAAAAAAATATCTATCTATGTACCTATATAATGTATTAAGTATATCAGTTATCTAGTACCCCTAACACAACCTTTGAGTAGCTTACTTTGGGGCTAGATGGTGCTGTGTGGATTTTCCATCATTATTTATTTATTTATATTTTTTTACATTTATTTCAAATCGATCAGCTTCAAATATTCTCAGCAAGCACCTCAATCATACCTACAGTTACACAAAATTATCTTTAAAACGGAACTGGCCCCACAAAATCCTCCGAGCAACCACAAAGCGCCATATTACAGTCCACCTGGGACCTCAGTTGCAGTTCTCATGCAAAATTCACGCCATTTCTGAATTTTTTGGGTCGTATTGCGCTTATGTGTCTGTATTAGCATAATGTAATGCGCAAACTACCACTTCGGGGTACAGGTAGAATTTTAAATTTGAAAATAGTAGGTAAGTTTTCATCCCTCTAATTTTATAAATGCGAATTATTAATGTTTGTTCTACTTCTTCTTGACAAAGTTGAATACGGCCTTGCTTGTATTTGTATTTAATTTATTTTCAAATTAAAAGTATGTTAGTTTATACATTTTCTGCCAAATAGTACAACTGTTTGTCGGCAATAGCTTTCTTGAACACTTACTTTATGTGTCGTGAACACTTACTTTTTTGACTTAAATTGTGAATGCCTACCTAACTGCTTAAACTAATTACTTATCACATAATAGCTAGATTGATAGATATTTTTATACCTACGTAAGAAATCTCCATACAAATGCTAAAATACATATTACAAATCAAAAATAAAGTGTTGTATTATAATAATTAATAATTATAATACATCTCCGACTGTTTGTTCTTCTTTCATGCCTAAACGGCTGAACAGGACTTAATGAAATTTGCCAGGAGGTAGTTAATATCATTATTACTATTACACAGCGATTTGTAATGCTTCTTTAAACTTGTCTTCAAGAGTTTTTATTCGTTACATACATTTTTTATTTACCTAGCATCTCAATTATCTCAACGAAAGGCCCTGAAAGCCTTCAACTTGTCCGAGATCAATAGGTTTAGTATAAATAATAATAATAAAATATAATATTAATAATAATAATCACACTATCACACTTATATTATAAATGCGAAAGTTGGGATGGATGGATGGATAGATGGATGTTCCTCTTCACGCCAAAACTACTGATCGGATCGGGCTGAAATTTTGCACACAGGTAATTCTAATCCTGGAAACAAACATAGGCTACTTTTTATCCTATAAATCAGTTCCCATGGGATAGAAATCACCTTTAAACGTTTCCATACAAACAAAGCGTGTGAAGTCGCGGGCATAAACTAGTATTATATGAATGCGAAAGCTTGGAACTTTGGATGGTTATAGGTGTCTATCGATGGATTATGTTTGTTACTTCTACACGCCAAAAATACTTAACGGTTCGGGCTGAAATATTGCATACATGTGGGTCTTAACAGGGAATAACACATTGGCTACTTTATATCCCATAGATCAGTTCCCATGAGACAGAAAAACCTCGTTCCCGATTTTCATAGAAACAACGCGTGCGAAGCCGCGGACAGAACTAGTCTTACAATAAAAGAAGACAAATTATTTTTGGGTACCTAGGGTTAATCCAGTTTTCCCCCTTGAAAAATCCCCCTTAAGGGAGAAAACCGTTTTTTTTTGTCCAGTTTTCACTCCTACGAAAAAAATATTTGGGGGAAAATAACTTTAAAATCTAATCTCCCATAAGAAATGAAACAATATCCCAAAAAAAAATAATTTGATGGGACTTGAACCCGCTACCTAACCCCTTAATCCCACTTGAACTTGCTAATCTTTCCTATCAAAACTACGTTGGTAATAGTGGTGCCATTACTCAGAAACATATCTTGCTTCAAAGCGGAGCGCGAGTATAATTCCGAAATCCGAAGCCATTTCTGTTGGCAGCCATACAATGCATCATTTTAATAGCCAGGGTGGTACCGGGAAGTTAAAAGGGAGACACACACTGGTAGCAAGGTATTTTGTTAGATAACTTTACGTGTTAAGACGTTTTAAAAAAAATTTAATTAAAAAACCGTAAATTTATAGTTAATTAAAAAAAACAATACTTTTGATACTCGTTCTGGACCACAACCTATATGGTACTACCCGTTGACCTAAAACCATAAAATTTGGCAATAAGCAAGGTCATATAGCACAAATATAGGGAAAACAGTAAAGTAGTTTACTTACAAAAAAAATATTTCTGTTTCTTGCCATGGACCAAAACCTATAGGGTTGCCTTCCGTTGACCTAGAAGCACGATTTTTTGTGCAAAAAAAGTCTTACAATTAAATTATACGGAACCCTGTGTGCGTGAGTTCAAATTGCACTTGACTTTTTATATATTTAGGATAGCGTACCTACTGATACATAAAGGTAAATTTAATTTTAAACATTAACAGATAAGATAACCTAATTAGTTTTAAGAACTAACTCTGTTAACATGTACAAACCAATTTTGGAAATAAATACTTTTTTATTTATTTATTTTGGAAAATATAACGTATTGGAGTATTCTTTAAATAAATAATGAATACGTTTAGCCCATGAAAAGGGCCGATGATGATGGCGTTTAGCCCATACCCTAATCTTATTGCGATCTTTGGGGGAGGCAAACTATATGCAGCAGTATTTTGGTCTTGTCAGTATTTCGTCTGAGATGATGACTCATAACTTCTCATAAAAGAACTAAGTTTTTACAGTCAACATTATACTAGAGTGTCGTCATAATACTAAAGTATACTTATATTTTTATGTGCCTACCAGTATGACTAGTAAGGGTCTACTCAATAACAAAACGAAATAGTTTTCGTTGACTACCGCTGAACTTGTTGGTACTACTAAAATGATATGAAAACTGAAGCAGAATTGTGGCAAATAGTTCCAAAAAGCCATGAAACAAAAAAGAGGAAAGAAGAATCCGTATGAACAATTGGATCGTTGTCCTAGTACGAAAAATAGGTTCCTCTCTAATCTGGTATGGGCGCAAAATGTATTGAAATAAATAATTTTTTTGGTGCCAATGATGATGATAAACGTTAATTAAAAAAATTTGTCATGTAGATAACCTGAACTAGAACTCTTTAGATTTAAAGATGATGCATGTAGACTAGTCATATCATGTTCATAGTCTTTTTCATAGTACTATTCCCTCACCTATCCGTGAAAACCTTCATTAAGCTTACTGGTATTTATTAATTTGTAATTCTGTTAAATTTTAAGCCATACTAAGAACTCAGTGTGCGTATGGTCTAACGTCGTAGCTATAATTCGTAGCTCCGTAACGTGCGTCGTAGCGATTTTCGTAGCACGTCGTAGCGATTATCGTAGCGTTGTGTAGCAATGCTCGTAGCTTTTGCAATTACGTTTACGTTTATGAATTGAGGTTTTTGCGTTATTTTGTTAACCTTATGCATTGACGTTAGTGTTAATGTCCATTAACGCTTTAATTAAGGCGTTAAAAATGCACCTTGGGTACTAGTAACCAAGGTGCATTTTTAGCGTCGCCAATAAATGAACACGTTAAAACCTTGGCCAAATCTGCGTAACGCCCAAATTAGCGCGCTAATTAACGCGTTAGGACGCAGGTGGAGCCGTAGAATTAGGTATGAAGATTTTTTTATTTTATCTATATTCGGTAATTACGTAACCATACCGATTATTAAAAAAATTTTTTTTAAAAAATATTATTTAAAAAGTTTTCGATAAAAATATAACGTTAACGACTACCTGGTATTTAACATCCGACAAAAATGAGGTATTTCACGTGTGTGTTTGTGTGTCTGTGGAATTGTACCTCCGAAACGGATTGAAGTTTACAGAATTCGATACCATTGCATAACAGGAAGTAAGCCAATGTGACATAATTTAGTAAACATTATTACCGAAAGTTTATTTATTTATGTACGGTACGCACGGTATCGTTAAAATCAAATCAAACGTACACGTAACTTTGTCACGCACCGTTATTAGATACGTTAATAACGGGTTGCTATTGCCGTGAATTTCGACATTGATTAGCCCCATATCAATTGACTTTTGCACAAAAAACGTGGAAGAGGAAGGCCTTTTTATATGAAAACGTTATCCTTTAAAGGTTTTACTTTGATTTTTCACAAAAACGGATAGAGACTTGAAACTGAATATTTTAGTGTTTTTATTTTTTATTTATTAGCACAAATTAAATGAGTTTCGTATCTTAGAAACTACCTACTCTATTGACGAAATATTCCTCGGAAAAACAGTTTGTGATTATTTTACTATAAAACTATCGTAGTTTGACGAATACTACGAACCTTATTTGACTTGGAACACAAATAAGGTTCGTAGTTAACCCTTACATCCGTAATGAAATGAGTTTATGATTACTTCGGGAAAATTATCGATACACAAAAATCGATACAGCAAACGCAGTATTTTGAGCGAAATTTTATAAGGTGCACCCATTTTATTATTGTACTTTTCCCTAACTTTACTTAACGTTCTCTTAAAAGGACCGTTTACCGAACAGTACTCGCTAATTAAGTTTTCTTTCTCAAGTAAGGGGTTCCGTGAGTAATCGTTAAACCTTTTCTAAATTAAGCCCTATTTTTCTGTTCTTACGGCTAATTTTATCGCACGAATTGGTTTTTCCTGAAGTGCTTAAGATTTCTCGTCTTTCGTGTCTAATGAGATAATTAAACGGAATGAAGTTATTAAGTTTATTTGCTTTAAACGTGAATGTAAACGATTTTCTACGAACGGTCAGGGGAATCACAAGAACATATTTTCTAATACGCGAATCCTCGCCTGACATATACCTATCTACAAATGAAAATTGAAATTCGAATTCGGTTCTTATTTATAACGCGGAAATAAACCTGCATAAGCCAAGAGAATTCGAATTTCAATTCGATCCATCCGAGAACGGAATACAAATTCTATTGTCTATGGCTTTTGAATAATGAATGAAGGTCTACATGATTGCTGATCGTTTATCTATTGATGCATTATGAAATGATGATTTTACGAGGACATTAGGGGATTATCAGGGATTTTTAGACTAAGGAAAATATGGCAGGCAATTTTATGTTTATCATAAGGTTTGGCGGAGATTTGGCGTAGCAGTAATAAAATAATAAATAAAATAAGGTGCTTTCATACGTTTTCCGATAAACGAGAAAAATCCAAGCTATGTAAAATTATCTAACAATATTCCAAAAACTCTGAATTCGGTAAGCGGACTACGCCAAATCCGTGCCAAGTTTATCGTAGCGCCACACCTCAGCCGCGCGTAAACTACGTACCTACGTTACGTTGTTTGTGTGAGTTGGTTACGGCACAGGTGCGACTCGCGATATCACGCGCGGTTACAGCAAGCAAGGTAAAACAACCCTTCGAGTTACCTTCAATACAGGTTTTATGCGAATTCAAATAGAGTCTAGTTTAGTTTCGTTCGGTACCTTGCTTGCTGGTGCATCTGGTGTGGCGCGAGGCATGCAAGCAAGTAGCGGGCGAGCTCACCGTTGGCATCAGCTGATCAGTACTCCTGACGCGCGTCACCTTATTCTTGTAGATGAGCTTCTTGACTGCACGCTCCACTTGCTGGTTCCAACGCATGAAGAGGACATAGGCTCCGTACAAGCTGAACAGCCAGAGCGCCTCCTGCCAGTATATGTGGCTGTCCTTGAAGCAGTAGATGAGAACTAACAGGCTGATGGAGTAGAAAGAGCAGTCGCGAAACAGCGGCCACCAGGTCAGCGTCAGCGTAGTCCGGGAAAAAAGCGCGCAGGCACCGATCACGAAGAGAATGTTGAAGACCGCGGAGCCCACGATCGTCCCGATCCCCACGTCGTCGAACGAGACGAACACGCCGATGATGGAGGTGAACAGTTCTGGCGCGGAGCCCCCGGCGGCCATGAACGTAGCGCCGGCCACGTCGTCGCGGATCGCGAGCCTCTCGATGATAACGTCCAGCGCGGGCACGAAGAACTCATCACAGACGATCGCGAGCGCCACGAACATATACCCCATGCCCATCACGTGGAAGATGACCGCCCCCGAGCGCCGCTGCTCCTCCGTGAAGATGTCGGGGGGGAAGAGGGGCGTACGCGCGATCTCGGTGGGGGACGGCGACGGCGGGGCGAGCTCGTCGTAGTAGATGTCGGTCGCGTTGGGATCCGCGGCGCCGGCGGCGAGCAGCGCCAGCATGACGCCGCCACCCATGCCGCTGCCGACCGCGCTCTGCCGCCAGTCGATACCTCCGCACTGCGCCGCCTCCGCCGCCGGACCGCGCCCCGCGCGCCCGCTCCTACCGCCCGCCCGCCCGCACGCCCTGCAGGCCACACTCTCTCATGACTACCTACAAGTATGCATGATGGCAAGTCACTTAAGGATGTTAAGAAATTACTGATGATAATTAAAACTATTATTATTACATAAAAACCAACATAATTATTTTAAAGCAATTGATTATTTAGGAATCGTTTGTTTTTCCACTGGCTGGTATCAAAGGTTCATAATAACAAATGTTTTAAATATTATTACATTTTAAATATTAAATAATGCTGGACAATCCTCACAGAATTCACTTATGGATGTTAAAAAATAGTCGATGATAAAAAATATTATTATTTCATAAAAACCAAGATTTTACAAGAATCGATTATATTCCAATAAATTTTTCTTTTGTTTGCGTCGCCATTTTCTCCCCTATGTATTAAATTATGTTATAGTACTTCTTAGACTATTTAGTTTTTAAGATTTTTTTATATTCATGCATACTTGTGCGTAGACTTGAACGTCTATGGCCTACATGCGTGTCTGCGTGCTAGATGCCCTAGATGACATAGCAGTTTGTACTGGAGCCCCAGCCACAGTTCACGAGGTAGTGGCGGCCCCCGGGCGTAGATTATAGTAGTAGAGGGTAGATTCTTATAGATGGGCCCGGGGCGAACCGCTTTAATTTCGAGTGTTGCCATAAAAGCCACGGCTCTCTTTTTAAGAACCTACTTAGATATCTACCTAATTAGGCGCTGAGGAACATACCTAGAGCGTTGGTAATATTTAATTTTCGAATCTTCTTACAAGAAATAATTTTGAAAGTTCATTCATTAGTACCGTCCTTAGGTTTAATACACGTTTCTGGGATACGCACCTATGTGACTTTATTGTGATATACTTTTTTGTAATGTTACTAATTTTAACTAGTTCACTATTTATATTTTATGTTATTACCTATATATTATGTTAATCTAGATTTATGTGACTCTTACAAAGTACTTTAACAACTTTTTGCTAACGAACAGACAAACTACTTTAAACTGAATTTGCTCATTTAATTAGTTTCTTGTACCAACCTTACTAATGTGGTTAAATTTTAGTTTAAACATATTTAGTTTAAACATATTCAAGTTTTAGTGAAAACTGTTAAGCTGTAGTTATACCAACAATGCCTCTACTCATTTAAGTTATACAAGCTGTTTGTTTTCCATCAAAAATAAAATATAGATTTTTGTGATTGAGTATTATAACACGATCCTCAACCCGCATGGCCAGCGTAGGGACTAAGGCATTACCACATAAGGATAAGAGCTAATAAGTCATCCCGTGACCACGACAGAGTGTAAACCTGTTGAAACGTCGGGAAAAATAGGTAAATAAACGCGATAAATACCCGCGAATAATTATAATAATATGTTCTGATCGCGTAAGTTTAAAAAGCTTTAATAAGTCGCTTATAAGGGGAAGGCCTACAGTGGACTTACATAAACTGTCAATGTAATTGTTGGTGTTACTTATTTGTAAAGTAATCAAATATAATATCACAAAAAAAATCGTCTTCGACGGGACTTTAACCCGAATCCTATCCTAGTCCTTACGTCAAAGTCGATTTTTTAGTTAAAGAAAACTACACTAATTTTAAAATTCGGGTATTTGTAATTTTAAAGTATTTGTTTTTTTAGAAACTACCCCGAGTGTGAGGACTTACTCACTATATAACAAAAAACATTGCAAGATAATGTTAAAATGAGAATTGAATAAGGGAACTGGGGAATAGCCATTAATTTTCATGGCAACCCTGACTCTACCGAATACCCACAGTTGAGCCCACAGTAGGTGAATTATCGTGGTAATCGCTAGCGGCCGGAAAATGCCTTCAGTCGCATATTTCTTGCGTGAATTCGTAAAGTATTTTCACTCATGTTTTCCGTTGTGAAACGAGCTTGACATGGTTTTTATTGTAGCTTAGGCGCTTTACAGACCCAGCAACTATTGCGGCAACAGGCAACTCGCAACTAGCTGCTTAAAATGTAGGTAAACTTCTTAAACTGTGCCTTTAAGGCGGTACCCCGAGGCACACTAGCGCCGCCACCTATTTTATCTTAATATTACGTGAGAGAGGAAATTTCAAAAATTACGTTTGGCAGGGTGTGATACCAATTATAAGCTTTTCTTAATGTAATAATTTATATTAATTAATCGTA